>OZ010797.1:88829409-91426067 GCA_963932465.1 Maratus speciosus
CTTCCCTAAAAAGATTTTTAAATTTTTCTCCCGCAAGAAGTAGGTATCTCTGATGGACACAATAACGAAGAGCCTTTTATTTATAAATTAATGAAATTTGCAGAAATTATGATTTATATGACGAAGAATCGAAGAGCGTTTTCTGTTTCTTATAGAAGGTGTACATCTTTCGCATTTATCATGGCTTTTAAAATCAGTTTAAATTATAAATTTGACACCGTTACCGAAAAGATCCGATGCTTTTATAGAAAAAGAGGAAACGCTGCTTGATTGCTTTCAATCGGGAATAACAACGCATGCCAATTTTATCTACTTACGTATGAAAGTGATTGTATGAATATGAAGAACAGACCCACAGAATGAGCAGACTTCAAGAAGAAGCATGAATAAGATCACCAACATTATTTTCATATAAAGAGCGATTACAATCGCAGACAATAGGCGACTAAAAATTTGCAAATCTTAGGCTAATGCTGATTGGCGTAAAAGAAAATATTTATTTCGTGTTAGATCTTTTAAAAAAGTAATAATAAATAAACATTCCAATTAAACATTATCCTAATGGCGCCATATTCTGATTGCCGCCAACATCAACAGGTCGTTACTCGCATTAAACTACAGACATAAATCATCAAATATCACAAGTTTTCTTTCAAAATAATGTTCGACAAATACTAAAGAAAAAAAAAAGAAAATAAAAATTCTATTTCTCTTTCCTCCTGATCAAAATAGCATTAAAAAGACTTGCAATGGGATAATTAACTTTTAAGGGGTAAAAAAAGTTATTTTTTGTTTCTATACGAGTACAAGAATAAATAAAATTACACTAGATTAATTTTAACACAATTATTCTAATTGGTAAACAAATCATATTAGATGTAAATTTCCAACTGGGCGACTGGTCCGGACATTTCCTTCCTGGTCCGGACATTTTTCGTCCAGTTGGAAATTTACATCTAATATAAATAAAATTGCCAATTTGAGAAAGAATGGGCCCGAGCCCGAAGGCTGGTATAAAAATTAAACGCGTGTCAGGTACGGGTTGAGTCCGTCTCATCTCTTGTGCTAATACATACTTTCTGTAGAATATGGGGTGCGAAGCATTCATCACTCATTTACAAGGTTATGCAAAAGAGTTCGATTATATGATGGTCTACGGGTAAAAACTGTTCGCAGCGTATTTGAATTATGTTGCACTATTTCAAACATGATGAAACTGATATACATTACTGAAGCTAACAACAAAATGCTTGCAGTAAAATAGGATGGGGATTGCATTTATCATTCATTTACAGGGACACATAAAAGATTTCGGGAACAAATCTGTATGCGAAGTTTGGCTATTAGGAATGATTGCTGCAAGTCCGTTTTCACTTATGGTATGGTTTTTTAGTTAAACTAAATTTTTGAATACTACATAGTGTGCATAAATTCAATAGAACATATACAGAGCAATTTTTTAATTTGTAAGACACACAGAAAAATTCATAAGCATTATTGAGAAAGAGCAGGAATTGCTTAAAGATGTTATTTTTAATTTGAGTTATGCAGCTTCAAGTTGTCTTTCAAGCTCAACTATATACTAAGGTAAGTTTGCTGCATATAAATAAAATCATATACAGGACTATGCAAAGAACTGGACAGGGGTGCCCAGAGAGGGGTTTGGTGACGCAAAATGCGTCATAAAATTTATTTTTGGGGGGGAATTTAGAGAAAAAGTACATTTTTGGGGGGGATTTTTAAAATCTTAATACTATATCCTTTTTTTTTTTTCACTATTAAAAAAGTTTTTGATTTTTTTAATATCACTTTTAACTTCTTTTCAACATTCAATTTGCAGAAATGGTCATGTTTTTTTAATTCTTTAAATTCTAGATAAGGGCAGTAAGAACCGATTTTGCATCTTAATATCTTTGAAAGTGCGGGAATAAAAAAAAATACTTGGTATACAGGTGGGAAAATGTTTAAAACATTCTGAAAGGCAATTAGGACCGCAAGACGTGATAAAAAGAATAGCTTTCCAAAAGCGTCTTAAGTAATTTATTATATTGTTTGACAGGGTTGAATCGTACAGTCCGAGTGCAAAAATACATTCTTGATGGGTATGATAAGAAATAACAACAAAATAAGCATTTCAGAGGAAGAGACAATACTAAAATTACTTGACGATTTTCAGAAAACTAGGATTTAAGTACAGTATATTTTAGTGATGTTAGAAGAGTAGTATTGTATGTCATTAAAACAGTATAAGGTAAACAACCTGTACAGAGAAAAAGACTTCCAGCTAGTGATGGGCGAAAACGAGATGTTTTTATAGATTTTATCGATTGTATGGACATCTCGATATTTTTTGATTGTGCAAAATTTTTCTCGATGACTCCAGTTTGCCAATTGCTTTTATACCATACCCGATTCGATTTTATCAAGAATCGTCTGCCGGAAAGCTGAAATGAGTCGGGTTAATAAGGACTAGATGGCTACGCCCGCTAGTGCGCCCCTTCTTTAATCACGGCCTCTAATTTATACGCAATCTTGTAATAAGAAATCTCACACTGGGTCCCCGCTGCATACTGCACCGTATAGAAGGCGTGGTGTGCACACACTGCAAAACCTTGTAAATAAAAAAAAATCTCGAACCGAACGAACCTCGAACCGGATCCTTTGGAGGGTCAAAGGGCGGGCACAGGAGCTGTATAATATCACTAAGTGGTCGCAGGGATCTCAAACGATATATCACATGAGGGTTATAGGTAAAATTTAGAAAAGTGTCCCCGGGAGGGCAAAGTGGAGGAAGGGTCATCGGAGGGGTATAACATCAATAAGTGGTCACAAGCCTTTCCAACCAAATGTCACATGGGGGGTCTTGAGCTAAATTTGTAAAAATGCACACCGGGGTGACAAAGTGGGGGGAAAGGGGCGCGGGATGTGCATAACAGGAGTAAGTGGTCACAGTCCTATCAAACAATACGTCACATGAGGGGTCTCAGCTAAATTTCCAGAAGTGCCACCCATGGGGAAAAAGTGAGGGGAGGGACACCGGAGGTGCATAACATCAGTAAGTGGTCACAGGCCTTTCCAACCAAATGTGACATGAGGGGTCTCGAGCTAAATTTATAAAAATGCCCCTCCCACCGTGAGGGCAAAGTGGGGGGGAGGGGCGCGGGAGGTGCATAACATGAATAAGTGGTCACAGTCCTTTCATACAATATGTCACATGAGGGGTCTCGGTTAATTTAGAAAAGTGCCACCCTTGGTGTCAAAGTGAGGAAAGGGGCACGGTAGGTGCTTAATATGAATAAGTGATTGCAGGACTTTCTAATGATATATCACATGAGGGTTGTCGGCAAAAATTAGGAAAGTGCTCCCCCCCCGGGGGTCCAAATATCGCAACCCCCCAAGGAATTCAGCCCCCTTTTAGAAATTTCATATATTATAATATTTTTCGGAAAACTCCTTAAAAAATTCGAATTAAAATGATGAAAACGCAAAAAAGTTCAAACACTGGGGCCAAATTGGGAAGGGGAGAAGAAAGTTTCATAATATGAAAGAGTGATCCGAGGGCTTTCCAATGATATATCACATGAAGGGCTTAAAAAAGGTTGAAAATCCTCCCCCCCCCCCCCCCCCGGTTTGTTCACTCTTTCGGCCCGGAATTCACGCATGCCCCACTTTTAATTTTTTATATTTAATAAATAATATCTACCGGAGGACTCCATCAAAAAAACACATCTAAAATTATATTCATTGTAGAAATCACTACGGTTTTAAAAATTCGTTCGCCCCCCCCCCCCCCCCGCACCCTCCTCTTTGAAATTTTTATATTTAATAAATAGTATTTAACAGAGGGTTCCAGGTATGTGACAGCTTGATAGGGCTAAAATAAGAGGAACTTTGAATATTACGGCTTCATTTCACAGCTCATTGTCATGCCTCTTTCTCTATCTCGTCTCGATAAATCTTCTCACATCTCTTCTCTGCCGAGAACGAGAAATTGAATTCTCGTTCTCGGCAACCTATGAAAAGGCACTAATCGAGAACAACATATCGAGAAGCGAAGAAAATTGATTTCTCATTCTCGGCCAACATACGAAATGTTGAAAAGCGCGAGAGGAATGATCGGGAAGTCAAAAGTCGAGATGCCGGTCAAAAATCATCGAGATGAGATTTGCGGAAATGCCAGAGAAATAGAGAAATGAAGCTTTCAGAGTCAACTTACCGCATTTCTGGTTTAAGTCATAGTTTCTCGAAGGAGTGCATTTGCTTATCCAATCTCTTTTTGTTATTAACCAATATGAGTTAGGAGGTATAGTGGTTTATTTATTCAGTTCTGTATAGTCCTAATTTCAATAATTACTGTTGAATTTAGTGTCATTTTGCCCCGAATTTTCAATGCTTCTCTAACTTTAGCTCTGTCAAGGGCCCTCAGATAAATATTATTTATCAAATATAAAAATTTCAGAAGAGGAAGTTGAGTGAATTCTGGAAGGTGCGAGAATGGACCGACGGGAGATTAATTTTCAAACTTTTACCGAACCCCTCCTCAGACGTATCATTGGAAAGCCCTTTGACTACTCTTTCATATTATGAACCTTTCTCCTCTTGGAGTGAATTTCGGGAGGGGGAAGCAGTAAGGGGATGATTTTTTTAAATCGTTGTGATTTCTACAAGAAATATAATTTTAAGTGTGTTTTTTTTATGGAGCCCTCCGGTAAATATTATTTATTAAATATAAAACTTTAAAAGTGAGGGTTGCGTGATTTCCGGGTGTATTCTGGTAAGAAAGAGTTTACCCATGGGTGAGGGGTAAATTTCAAACTTTTTGGACCCATCATGTGATATGTCATTGGAAAGTTTCGGACCACTCTTTCATATTATGAATCTTTCTTCCCTCCTCCCCAATTTGGCTTCTCGGATGAGGCGCTTTTCGAACTTTTTTGAAATCGTAGCGTTTTTATCATTTTAGATCGGATTTTGTTACGGAACCCTCAGATGAATAATTTATAATACATTAAAATTTCATAGAGAGGGGGGAGGGCGTATTCCGGAGCGCGCAATAGTTGGAATCCTGGGGCACTTTTCTATCTTTTGCCGTCACCCCCTCATATGATATATCATTGGAAAGCTCTGTGACTATTACTTCATGTACATACCTCCCGCGCCCTTCTCCCCTTTGACCCCGCTGGGGGGTCACTTTTCTAAATCTAGCCGAAACTCCTCATGTGATATATCATTGGAAAGCCTTATGACCATTTATTCATATTATGCATTTATTGCTCTTCCCCTACTTTCCCCCCCAGGGGGGGTCGTTTAATGCATTCCAGTAGATGGTCTTCTAATAAAGGGGAAATCATAGAACTAATCTCAAATGACGTAAAAACATCATTAAAAAATATTGATACTATTTACCATCCTTTCAGTTCATGTTTTTGCCACTAGGGGTGCTTTTTATTCTAATTTCTTTGGCCAATTTGCTGCTAATTGTCGAAAAATTCTAATTATTGATATTAAACTCTTACCTACTCGCGACTTTTCAACTTTTTGCAACCAAACAACGCCGTTACATGACTTTTCCACTATTATGGCTCCATTATAGCCTCCCTTCGGTTTGTTGTTTTTTAAATCCATCTCTTTTCAGTTACCATGTATTTACTAAATACTGCTTTATAAACATATAAAAACAATGATTTTAATAAACGATTGTAGAACATCTGGATTGCAGGTTCTCGGAAGTAATCGATGACTATATCGATTGTGTTTTTTACTGATTACGATTTTTTTTTATTGGTCCACGAATTATTTTAGGGGGAAGGGATAAATTTATAGAAAAATTAGAATTTTTTGGGAGGAAAAGGAGGATTAATTACTAGGTAATAAGACTGAAAAATTATAGTGTGAAAGAAAAACATACCTATACAGAATACAGAGGCTTACAATAGATTAGGACTATGTTTTAATGGTATAATATCTGCCATTTTATAAGAATCCGTACTTGTATAACAGTATATTGTATGTTGTTAAAGCAGTATAAAGCAACACTTGTACTGATATAAACGCTTCAATCCACAGTTTATTTTAGGGTTGGGGGTGATTTAGAGAATTTTTTTGGGAGGGTGAGATTAAACTGTATGACTAGATAGTATTAAAAAATGATTTGGAAATCTTAAGCGTTAATGTTTAATCTTAAACAAGGGCGTATGTACATGCAAATATATTTGATATGCCTTTGATATAAACGACTCGTCTTTAATATTTTAGTTTTCTTAAAACAATATGAAATTTTTGTATTTAAGATTTATTTTGTAATAATTTAAAAGATTTTTATTTTAAATACTCGTGAGTAAATCTTTATTTTCATAAAAAAAGTAGCTTTATTTATTAAAACGTATGTAGTGAACACGGGCTTGTCAGTCAGGACTTATAAATGTGAAAACAATCAGATTGCTAATAACAAAAAAATGTATCTTTTATTATTTATTACGCTGTTAAAACTTTTATTTCATGTTTGTATGACAGTACGTAAGAATATTATTATTAAATAATTTAATAATAAGAATATATTTTGCAATTGATTTTCTGTTTAGGGGGGGACTCAGTGTTAATGTATGAAGATTTTTTGGGGGGGAATTTGCGTCATTCGGTTTGGGGGGGATGGTCACCACTGGAACTGGATATATAATCGCCTATGGATATTAACTCATGGAAGCGTAATTTAAGTAGCTTAAGCATTGCTTGAATTAAATTTCAGCATTAATATGCGGCGTGTATTAAAATCTGTATGTCATATACAGGGCTGTACAAAAGAATTTAAGTATGTTTCCCCTATTGGTAATATTTGATGTTCAGGTTCTTAGTGATTGTCTTTTGTTGGTGGTTAGGTGAAACACTGAATTTCAAAGGCTGATTGGAAAGATGGATTAATACTCAGTCGTTTTCGTCAAACAGTCCTTTCAACTGCTCTATTTCTGGTTTGGAGATTTTTTTTTTGTCTTCCTACCCGATCCCAGTTCTTTTTTGGCCGAGAGTCCCCCCTAGTAACATTCTAGAACATCGCATGTAGTTCGTTTGGTGATATTTTCGGAAAATAAATTGTTCACGATGGACTTGCTCCTTGATGAATATTGCTTTCGTAAAACTTGTACACAATAATACATAGACACTCCTCTTGTGGCTCTATTCTTGGAAAACACAGATTACTTAATGATCTCTTGGCTAATGGCCATGCTCTTATATACCATAGCACAACACTTCACGCGCAAGTTTCACCTAATTCGATTTCCTTTGCTATTTTACATAATTGCAAAGTTTGTGCGGATTTCTAGGAAAAAGTCCTTATGTTTTCTAAAATGTTTAATTAGATACATTATTTATCTTATTGAAAGGATAAGTTTTGCTAAAGCATTCTTGATGTGTTGGAAAGTGTTTCATAATCTATGCTTGACGCATGATTTTTCTCTCTTGTTTAATTTTCAAGGGAAGACCATGCTATTTTATTTATTTATTTGCTTATTTTTTTTTTTTTTTTGCAGAGCGACGCAAAATCAATTCGTCAATTGACCGCAGAAAAAAATTGCGAAATTTGCAAATTAGACTTGGAAAAAATAGATAAATTGGCAAATTAGAATTTTTTTTTTTATAATTATTAGTTTATGCACCTAAAGTGTTTACTTATACGTGTTTTTATTGTAATAAAATTTGATAAGCTATTTTAGGTTTTGAGTAATTTTTTTAAATTCTTTTGAGTCTGACCTGCGATGACAGATAAATTTTCTAAAATATCAAATTCCTTGGGGGGGGGGGGGATGGCCCCCCCCAGCCCCCCTGTTCCATTTAATTAAAACAGAAGCAAAGCATAAAGGGATATGTATAATTATATCTAATAATCTTTCTTTATTTTAATGCTAAGCAAGAAAAGGATCATTCATGAATGCGAGACACTGTTTTCACTTCAGATGAAGAACTGGATAAACATACATCAAAAGTTAGAAGTTGTTAGAGTAGAGTCGCGATTATCTGAGACAGACCAAGCTCACCTCAGATAAGCAAAAAACTCAAATCGTCACCAACTAAGGAGATGAAATACAAATTTTTCCTTAATTCATTAATTTTTATGGTACTAGCAATATTTATTTGATGTATATTTCCGTTACTTTTAAGAAAAATGGGGGATGAAGTTGTTTATTTGAAAAAGCCCTTGACAGTTTTTTGTTTGTTGAATGTCAATTTTGCTGCAGTATTACGCTACTGCATAGCTATCAATTTCTAAGATTTTTTCTTGCCACTTAAAACTTACCAGTAAATTTTACCTAATTCAATCGCCGAAATCTAACAATTGTCAACAATTAAATAGGGCAAAAATTTGTATGAAATTTTAGAGGTAACAAAACACACAAATTGGCAGCTATGTGATTCTATTAGTGTTATGAAAATTGCAGGTGTAGCCTCTTCTTTCTGTTCAAAGTATTAAATAGTTTTTTCAATCAAACTTATACCTTTGGAATGGATCATTTTCTTCTGATGGACTGGTAGCTTCCATTATTATGAACCAGCCATTATAAATGAAGTGTTAGATGAAGATGAAAGAGCAGTCGTAAAAAGTTAGAACTCTGATTTTCTGGTGAGAATGGGGGAAAAAAATGGCCATAATTTTTTTTCCCTCTATTTTGACCAGAAAATCAGAGTTCTAACTTTTTACAACTGCTCTTTCATCTTCACCTAATACTTCATTTATAATGGAATGGAAGCCATCAGTCCATCAGAAGAAAATAACTCGATTAAAGTGGAAACTTTGTTAAGCGGGACTCTGCTGTAACACATATCTCTGTCACAGAAAGGATACAGAGTTTATTCCTTCGATACTCTTTTTACTACAATATTTTTCTATCTGTTTTCTTAAAATATTTTAACTTAAAAGACACAGAAATGTGGAACAAAGTAGAATTTTATGCAAATCATCCAAGATAAGAAGATATGATACAAAATCCCATGATAGGGAAATTACTTTGAATGCAATTATACCATAGTTTAACCCATTAACCATTGGTGTTGACATAGTGTTCACTCTAAGCCATTTTAGCAGGACACAGCGCCCAGCAGCCTATTCCACTGTTTAACTCATATTTAATCAGTTATTTGATGAATTCTCACAATATTTCTTTTCTTTAGATCATTAAATTTCTATATAAATTGCGATTAAAACCCCTATTCTGTTAAATTAAAGTAGAAATCAAAATATAGGCCTCATCTAATTTTACCATAATAATCTCACGGCAGCATGCAAAAGGAACAAAATGGAGAGGGAGACACCTAGAAGTCTGGCTCTGGCCAGAAAAATAACAAGAGTGACGAGTTAGCCTTAGCCGTCAGAATTACTTTCTAATTGCATAGTTACCATGGGCCTTTTGTCTTTTGTGCAATGATTATTTCTGCCGTCAGTGTATTCAGTAGAATAATTTTTTTGCTGCAATGGATGCATATTTTGTGACTATGAACTCTAAAGTTTTAATCACCATCACATACCCATTGCTTTCAAATTTATAGTTTCTTGTCTTGCCCTATGTCAGTCTGATCATGCACTATAGTATGTAAAGTAAGATTCTTTTTCAGCAATAAAGGGATTCCAATTGGTCTGGTCGGAGACTCTTCTTGGGCCAGACATTTGCATCGGGATTCTTGGTGTATGTTTTCTGGTCTGGCACTCTGGCTGGTTTAGATTTTCTCTGAACGAGACCCTGCATGCCAGGGATCTATTGGGGGGTGGTATTATAGGGTCTACATCGAGATGTTTGATCACGGTGATCCTGCCATTCTTAGGTACTCAAAAGTTACCTTGTGGCTGTGACTGCAGTAGAAGAGGGAAGATGGGGTATGGATGCAGACATGGGGAAAAGAAATCTTGATGTTAATCAGGGTTCAATCAGAAAGCCAGTTTATGAGTGCCAGCCCATGCATTTATAAAAACAATAAGACTTAATAGAAAAGATTTTCAACTGCGAAGGCAAATTGAAAAACTGAAAAAAATTCAGGAAATTTTAATAGGTGCTTTTAATTTAGGTTAGGAGGTCATCTCTTTTAACCTCCTCCCAGATAGATTTTTTCGGGAATGGTTCCGATGGCCGACTATGTTTTATTAACTCTGGACTTGATCCTTGATGCAGATGCTATTTTAAAACTTATCGGGGAGTGCTTGTCTTTTTTTCTCCTTCATGAACTATATTATTAAATGGGCCATATTTGATATTATTTGCTGACTGTATATAAAATTTTTGTATTTTGTAACCCATTGTACTGAAGACAAATTATTTAATCAAGCGATTTATTGCAATTTTTTAATAAATTAATTCGTTACAAAGTTGAAACTGTTAATTATCAACCCAACATTACCAGCTTTACATTGAAGTCAATACAATATACATTACTTAAATTATAGAATAAATAATCCTAATAATATTTATATTTAAAAAAATCTTATAAATACTAGAGTAAAATTTATGACATAAATGAATTTCAAATTAAATTTTTTTCCAGAAATAGACAAAATTAAATAACAAAATTCTTAAACATATATAAATGCATATTAATAATTAAACATTGTAGATATATAATGTAGAAATGTGTCAAAAGCATACCATTATCTGGCAAAATGCAGCCTTCAGCTTCACAACGAAATTGAAGATCTAAAAGACATAAAACAGCTTTGAAACATACAATTTAAAATACACCTAAACTTTCTCTAGAACAAGCATTTAATGAAAGTAAAGCCATAAAAGAATTAAAATATCATCAAATAATAATAAAGAGTATTAAAATAAAACAAAAGGTTAGGTCTATAAGAAAAGATTTTTCAATGTTATAGGTTAGACATTTTCATAATGCATTTACAAAGTAGAATTACAATAACAAAAAATAAACAAATCATAGCAAAAAAATTGTGCAAGGATAGTTGGATACGAAAAAGAATCTCAATAAAAGAAATTGCCAAAATAATTGAAAACTTTACCGAATCTCAAAGTAAACTATGTAAATGACATTTAAATGTGTCATAACTATTTCATACAGCCCTTTTTCAGATTACTATTATTATTTTGATGGTAAATTAAGAAGAACATTTAGAGATTAAGTAACAGATTTCAATTTTAAACTTTATTACATTTTATTTTTTTACATTCTTTACATAACATCCAAAAATAATATATTTATTCATTTTATAGTTAAAAAAATATTAACATTTTGTAAATTAATTAGTATATTTTCTAAGGATATTAAAAAAGTTTCAAATGCTACACATAACAAGACGGCAGGCAGCAACTATCACCATGCAGACTCTATTTAACCAGTCTACCATGGTGTTTGTGTGTTTAGCACAACAAAACACTATAAATAGATGCAAGATTTAAAAATTCATTTATCTTTTTAACACTTTCCAACACAGTTGAAAAGTATTTATGAATTCAGTTTGTCTGTCTGCTCATGCTCTAACTCCCATAAATATACTCAAATTGTCAAATTGATGACAATTTATATATAAGTTATTGGGGTCTACTATGGCAAGTTTAGAATAAAAAATGAAGTGTGTAGCATTTACAGTTTGTCTGCAGGGACAATCAAAAGAATTCTACTACTTTATAGTCTATGGGGGAAAAACATTTTGTGCTGTAGGGTCGGTTGGGGGTAAAATAGATAGACTTTAAAAATAAATTTATAAAACATACAAATTATAATTTTTTGTAAATGTTTTACCAAATTAGTGTGTTACAGGAATCAGTATCATTTTTCAATAAATAACAAAATATTTGTTGCTATATTATTATACGTTGTAGCCATTTTAAAGTTTTCAAAGATATGACTTGATTGTAATGATGAGAAAAACTTTTGATTTAAAGCATATAAGAAATTATTTATCTATTGTATGGCATAAAACACTTATTTTGTATTAACTTTCTGTTTTTTTTTTTTATTATTATTACAAAAAACATAAAATTGATATTTTAGAAGAGAAAACCTATGTCGGGTAATATGGTTATACTGTTGGGCTTAGCAAACATATAACACGTTTTTAAAAACTTCTTTTGATAGTTTTATAATATTTTTTTATACAACATTTGGCATTAAAACAGCCTCTAAAACTCTTAACTCAACTCTAACCAGGGTTCGCAAAGCTGGGCCCAGTTCGAAAAAACCCGGTGGGTTTTTTCAGAATGGGCCCACTTGAAAAAGCCCACTGAAAAACCCATAAAGTGGGTTTTTTCAATTTTCAGATATAATTTAAAAATTTAAACAACATATAAATTTAATGAATTTAAGTCATTTCAGTTACTTTTGAAAAAAATATTAATATATAAAAGCCATTGCATACAAATAAAAATGTATTTCAGCACATTGAAATACTTTACTAACATAGAACCTAGTAGGCAACATACATAGTACATAATTATAGGTATGTCTTTATATAAAAAATTCAAATCAACTATATTCATGGAAATAAAAAATATGTATTTTTACTTTCTTCTATCTTTACAAGAAGAAAGTATTGGATTCTTGAAAAATTTCGACTTCCAGTTCATGATTGATTTATATGTTTTAAAAAGGTCCTGAAGACAATTTGATAGTTTTTAGAAAATGACTGTATGTGAAAAAAATTTTGTGGATGCTCTATCTCAATAACTAATGCACAGAATTTCACAAAACTTTTACTAACACAAAACTGAGTTAGACCTTGATGTAAACTGGTGCTGATTAGTTTTTGGTGTATACTGCCCAACAGGTGGCGCTGCTATGCTGAATTTATCTAAATTTTTGCAATAGCTTTATCTCAAGAACTAATGGACGGATTTTCATAAAA
Source organism: Maratus speciosus (assembly GCA_963932465.1). NCBI lineage: Eukaryota > Metazoa > Arthropoda > Arachnida > Araneae > Salticidae > Maratus > Maratus speciosus. Next base: position 88,842,248 of record OZ010797.1, read on the forward strand.
CTTCAGATTCAGTTACAAGTTAAGTTGTTGCTTATTGAATTTTGGTGCATATCGCCCAACAGGTAGTGCTGCTATGCTGCATTTTTCGCGATTTCAGCAATAACTCTAATCTCAAAAACTAATGTATGGATTTGAATAAAAATTTAGATTCAGTTAAACCTTGATATAAACTGGTGCTGATTAGTTTTTGGTGTATATTGCCCAAGCGGCGCTGTTGTGCTGCATTTATCTCACTTTTTGCAATAGCTTTATCTCAAGAACTAATAATGCATGGATTTTCATCAAACTTCAGATTCAGTTAGATGTTGACGTAAATTGTTACTGATCAGGTTTTGTTGTAAATTGAACAACAGGTGATACTTATATCTCCTTGTTAAATTCATCCAATTCAACAAATCTATATTTTACAATCCTCATGATGGGCATAAATTGCCATTTAATTTTGGCACTGTGATAGCGAATTTTGAACTATTAACATGTATGAGATAGAAGAAACTTTTGGGATTGGCACATCCGACTAGTTTACCTCTTTTTTTTCTTCCTACTTATATATTTAAATTTTAATATTCTATTCATTATTTGATTTAAAGAAAATTAACAATTTTATATCTTCTATTATATTTAAAATTAATTTGTGAGAAACACTGGCATTTAATTAATTTAAATTCATATAATTTATACAATTTATAACTTGTAAAATAGCATTACAATTATATTGTATGTAAGAGAACAATGTATTTTTTTATGTATAGTGTATATAATATATAGAAAATATAGTATACAATAATGTAATTACGCATTTATTATACTTTTGAAAAAACCTGATTTTCCCCGGGGAAAATTGGGTTTTTCATGAAAAAACCCGAAAAAACCCACGTGGGTTGGGTTTTTTCAGAAAAACCCGGGTTTTTGCGAACCCTGACTCTAACACTATTTACTTCAATAGGTTTATTAAAAAATAATTTAATTTGATAAATTAACATACAGTAAAAGCAAAACATATAACTTTCAGCTTTATGCTTACATTGTAGATTGTACCAATTGTTATACTAGAAATTTTAAAAAGTGACAGGAAAAATAAGAGAAATAGAAGCTAGAAATAATAACTAAATCACTGTTAAAAATCTTACCAACAAAGTTATTAATTATTTAAATAAAGTTCATGTTTCTTTAGAAGAGGGAAACTTATCTAATTTAAATAGTAACGACATGGAGCCTGCTGAATTTCAATGAAAGAAAATGTTTAAAGAAGAACGGTTACACTGATTAATAATAAACCTACAAAATTAATTGCAATAAAAATTAATTGCTGGTTAGCCTGACTCTTAAAACAAAGATTACTTTAATTTAAAATTACCAAAATACTATTTCCTTAAACTTTAACTGTTCCAAGTTATTGAAAAATTAAACTTTACAAATAATAAAATATAATCAAGAAAAATAATTATGATGAAATTATCGAATGAGGCTCTTATGCTACGTATTATGGAATGAAAAATAAGCAAAAATTATTTCCTCTGACACAATCATAGAAATTTTTTCTGCATGAAATCTAGTGTCATTTTTACCATCTTAAAAATTTACATACGCACGTCTCATATCCGTATTCACCATTTTAATAATATTTTGACATGCAATACTTTATTATAAAATATTTTTCCAAAATTGGAGTCACGTCTGTCAGCAACAACTTTGCATACGAACATTTGCACTCTTGATTTGAGGTTCTAATCTTAGTACTGGCACATAAAATTTCCACAGATTTATGTCTTTTTAGACACACTTGTGATGAAATATTTAGTTTTATGAAAAAAAATGTTAGTTTTCTTTTAAATGTGACTGCATTTTCTCTCACATTTATATCATTTCAATGAAGTATTTTGCTTAGCGTCTCATCAGTATTGACATAACGAAAAAATATTGAAATGTAACAGTTTAATGAGGTAAATGCGTGTCTGTTAAAGCATGACGTTTTTATATGTTCAAAATTTTTTAAGTTATCTTTAATTATAAAGAGAAAATAGCATCAATACGGATCTAACCAATAAAAATAAACAAACCATTTTCTGTTTTCTCTGCAACAATGAAAGTAATCAAATTGCCACTATTTTAAGGAAATTTCACAAAAAACTTATAAAATTAAAAAATAGAACTGGAAATAAATTAAACAAGTAAGAAAAATCATGCGTACAGAATAGATTATGAAACTTTTTCCAACACTCCCTGAAAGCTTTAACGAAACATTGTTACTTAGGGAAATAAGGCAAATAAGATAACTAAGTAAACATTTAAAAATCTGATTTCAGTAGTTACCGACCATAGCCAAATATGTATTCCAATTCTTTTGAACAGCCCTGCATTCGATCTGTATGTTGATATATATACTATATAATGGGAAAATTTAATTCAGCAAGAAAATGCATAACAGGTTGAAATTCATCTTTCAGCAATTTATACTAATAGATAGAAACATACTTGAATACTTTTGCAGAGCCCTGTAGTTCACCTAGTACCTTTATTACATGCCACTATTTAGCTAAAATTTAATTCAAACTAAAACATGCTTAAAACTACTGAAATTACATTTCCAGAAATTATCACCCATAGACGGCCATGTATCCAACTCTTTGCGTGGCCCTGTATATCATTTTATCTATATTCTACAAATATTTCTTAGTACACTAAATTCAGTTCAGCGCAAAAATGCATAACTCCTTTAAAACCCACCTTTAAGCAATTTATGCTCATACTCAGTAAACTTTACGAATTCATTTCTGTAGCTCTGTATATGAACTATAGCATTTATACACACTTTATAGTATGCATAAATATAGTGAACAAGTAGGTAAATGTGATCACAGATTGCACAGAGGGTTTCGTTTAATATTCCTTTCAAAACACTTTATCCTTTTGAAAAATCTGTTAGTTCCACATTTCGCAACCAGGGACACACTCTATTCTAAACAAACCTCTATTCGAACAAAACTCTGTTTTATATACTATTCGTAGATATATTAGTCGAGGGGATTGGGCCGATAGCACCCGAGATAAGTAGTCGCCCACTGGTGGTAAAAAGTGGAACTAAAATATGTAAGGCTATGGTGCATAAAATGAAAGAATGGTCAAAGGGGTGTCGGAAAAAGTTGGAAAAGTGCTCCCCGGGTGAAAAGGGCAAAGGTTAGAAAAATTGCTTAAAATACACAAGTTAGAGCCCGGAGGAGTAAATAATATAAGACTTTTTGAAATTTTTATGATTTGGCGTGTGGTCTGAGGTATTCAGCTATACGTATGCAAAAATTCATGTCTCCAACTTAATTAGGGGCTCTCTTAGAAAGAATTGCTTAAAATACATATGTGGTAGCTCAAACGGTTAAACGTAAGACTTTTTCAAGATTTTATGATTTGTCGCCTGGCCTCAAGTGTTCTGCTATAAGCATGCAAAGTTTCAAATCTTCAATTTAATAAGGGACTCAGTTAGAAAGAATTGCTTAAAATGCGCATGTGGGAGCCCAAAGGGTTAAAGGTACTTTTTTTTTATTTTTATGATTTGTTGTATGATATGTGGTGTTCAGCTATAAGTATGCAAAATTTCACGCCTCCAACCTAAATAGGGGCTCACTTAGAAAGAATTGTTTAAAATACACATGTAGGAGCTCAAAGGGTTAAATGTACGGCTTTTTCAAAATTTTATGGTTTGTCATTTGATGCGAGATGTTCAGCTTTAAGTATGCAAAATTTCACGCATCCAACCTAATTAGGAACTCACTTAAGAAGAATTGATTAAATTACACATGTTGAAGTCCAAAGGGTTAAATGTACGGCTATTTCAAACTTTTATGGTTTGTCATTTGATGTGAGGTGTTCAGCTATAAGTATGTAAAATTTCACGCCTCCAACCTAATTAGGGTCTCACTTAGAAAGAATTGTTTGAAACACACATGTGGAAGCCCAAAGGATTAAATGTACGACTTTTCAAAATTTTATGATTTGTCGCATGATGTGTGGTGTTAAGCTATAAGTATGCAAATTTTCAGGTCTCCAACATGTATAGTTTCTGAGAACGGGCTCTGTGACCAGACCTGCCAACTTTCGAAAATGAGAAATCGTAGCACAGAATATTGAAATTAATCTGGAGGTTGGTTGGTTGGTTTTTCGTGTTTCGGAGCTATCTTTTGACATTCGTAAAAGGAATAACGTTTCAGTCTTTCAACTCAATATAGTAAATGTTTTCCTCTGAAAATTTTTATACGATATTTAAAGTTTCTTCTCGTTTTGCAGCATTTTTTTTACATTTGTAAAAGAAGTCTGGTTCCAATTTTTTAGCCCAGTGCAGTAAATTTTGACGAAATTCTCGAATTTTTTTTTCCCGCGACCATTTCAGGATATTCACAGTTTTTTCCCCACAATCGTAATTCACATTTTTCTTTCAAGATTCTTTGTTGAAATCTGTACTTTTTACCATGAACTTTTGACGAATTTTGTGTTTTTTACCACACAAAATTGAAATGTTTAATAATAATTCGTAAATTGAAATGTTTAATAATAAATAGTACCAATCGTGCGATTTTGCACACTATTTCAAATCTTGCCCCTCAAAGATCCCCCCGCCTCCAGAAATTCTTAAAATGACATCCCTGTTTCTAAGGAAGGGAATTCCTGTATAAATATTTACAGAAACATGATTCACTTGTGGTTGATATACATGCATAAAAAGGGTTTTATGTTAAGAAGTTTGTTTTGCAGTCCAGATTCCCCGTCCCCCCCATGAGCATTTTTTAATGTCCGAATTTTCGGACTAATGACCAATTTTTTAAAACTTTCGGAAATGAATACTTTGAAATTTTGGAACAGAATCATTCCTGAAAAATATGCTGCGCGGGATAAAAATCGTAATTAGAAACAAAAAATGCGTTTTTTTTTTTTGTTTTTTGCAAAATATCGTAGTTTAAGACCGATTTTCGTAGCATTGTAGTTTATAGATCCAAATCGTAGCAACTACGATTTTTTCGTAGCAGTTGGCAGGTCTGTCTGTGACAGACGTACAGACAGACAGAGGAGCGAGACGAATACGGTTTCGTCAGATGAACAAAATCCTAAAAAAGCGCATATCATAATTTAAAATGCATTTCCAGCAATCATTACTAATATATAGTAATTCGGATACAATATAGTATCTGAAATCTTTTCACATACACCGCATATAATTTCTCCTATACCATTATGAATGGAATTCTTTTGTGTGACCCTGTAAATGAATAATAACTATTCTTTGATCATATATTCTACAGAATGTATATTTTAGTGCACTTGATAAATGCATATGAATTTTATTATGTTTGAAAGCATGTAACATCATTTAAAACCGTTTTAAATGATTTTTTCTCATAGGCCGTAATGTAACGGAAAACTTTTGACTGTCCCTGTAAATGAACTAAACATGCTAGAAACTTTATTTGAAATAGGGATCATGCTATGGTAGAGGTCACTAACATCCAAAAATTTCAGAACGATCCGACTATATTTATGCGAGTTAGAGCGCGGGCAGATGGACAGACAAACCGAAGTCATAAACACTTTTCAACTTTGTTGGAAAGTGTTAAAAATGGGTAGTCATGGGCAGGGATGTAGTGGAGGGTATACGGGGGTATACGCCGTATACCCTCTGGATTTTTTAAAGGAACACCGTATACCCTCTGTTTCTCAAGAAAGCAATAGCTTATATGCACTAGGGTATACTCTCTGCCTTGAGCGTATACCCTCTGCTTAGAACGTATACCCTCTGTTATTTTTACGACTACACCACTGGTCATGGGCACATCTACAAAGGAACAGCCTTCATTAAAAAAAATAATTATCAAAATTAGTTCAGTGGAAAGCTCAGGACTAATGACTAAAAAACAGCCTTGTCTTTTAAATATATGGATTAGTAACGGAGAAACTATCATAATTGTATTTTAGAACAGAGTTTTTGAACAAGACAACAAATTAAATATTTCTTGCAATCACAATAATCAGTAATATATAGTTGAGTTTGCAAAAAGGAGTTGATGAATTTTGCAGTTTCCTGAGAAAGATGACATGCTTGAGGCATCACAAAATGCAGTTGTCCTTTCTGATCTACCAATTAATTAAATCTGTTGTATAATATTTTCAGCATTCTAAAGAACACTGTTAATCAGATTCATGTGCAATTATCTATTTAATTAAAGAAATAGAAAAGCGTTAAATAAGTACCGCAAAATCCTGATCGTAAGTCCCCCTTTTTCAAAGAAAAAGAAGTTAACTTTGGGAAGGGGGGGGGGGGGGTTATAATCGAGATTTCTTAAAAAAAGGTCATTAAAAACCGTTTTATACTATTTTTTTTTTTATTTAGAAATAAATAAGGCAAATACAGGGGCGAGAATCTCCCGTATTTCGGCAGATTTCTGATTTGTAAAAAAAAAATCTAAATCCTCCCCCCTCTTTTAAAATCTCTCCCAGCAAAAACCCTAAGCAAAATTTTAAAAGTTTAATTTTTTTTCAAATTTACTTCTTTATTTGTTATTTTATTTATTGCAACAATATTTAATCAATAACCTAAGTCCCCCACCCTCCAAAAAATTGCTTCCCACTTTGCCCCTCCCACTCTGGTAACAAAACATGCATAATTTAACCTATAAAACTATTTGAATTTAAATTTCCTTTCTGACCTGTTTAACCCTTAAATGCCTGAGTTTTCAAAAATCATTTTAAAAATGTTTTTCAGCTTTCTTTTTTTAAATAAATCACGGGAAAAATACTTAAAAAAATCATATTTTGTTTTAAGTATAGTTTACGGCTAAATAACTGTTTGTTACTAATCGGCAATACTGTTGTTTAATTAAAAAAATAATTTTCCTTGGTAAAATTCTATAATATTAAACACACAAGAATTTTGAGAACTATGATAAGAAATAAATTTTACTTGATCACTGCAGAGCAAAATAAGGTATTTTCGCAAGCTTCCAAACAAAACAAAAAGAACATGTATCAACAATTGAAAAAATAAATCTATCTTTATTCATAAACACCACAAGAGTTGCCATCTACATGTTGAAAATCGATTTAATAATATTTTCAGAATGTATTTTATTGGCAACATTAGGCATTATAGCTTCAAAATTACTCTAATAGTATTTTAGAGCCTAAATTGGGTATGTTGCAGAAAAGCAACACCAGGCATTTAAGGGTTAATATATTATAGAAACAAACAAATGAAATATATCACTTAAATTACCTCCTTCTCCCAAAGTCTGCTTCTCTCCCCTATCCCCCACCTTTGTATTTTGAACATGAAACTTTTTCCAACACTCCCTGAAAGCTTTAACGAAACATTGTTACTTAGGGAAATAAGGCAAATAAGATAACTAAGTAAACATTTAAAAATCTGATTTCAGTAGTTACCGACCATAGCCAAATATGTATTCCAATTCTTTTGAACAGCCCTGCATTCGATCTGTATGTTGATATATATACTATATAATGGGAAAATTTAATTCAGCAAGAAAATGCATAACAGGTTGAAATTCATCTTTCAGCAATTTATACTAATAGATAGAAACATACTTGAATACTTTTGCAGAGCCCTGTAGTTCACCTAGTACCTTTATTACATGCCACTATTTAGCTAAAATTTAATTCAAACTAAAACATGCTTAAAACTACTGAAATTACATTTCCAGAAATTATCACCCATAGACGGCCATGTATCCAACTCTTTGCATGGCCCTGTATATCATTTTATCTATATTCTACAAATATTTCTTAGTACACTAAATTCAGTTCAGCGCAAAAATGCATAACTCCTTTAAAACCCACCTTTAAGCAATTTATGCTCATACTCAGTAAACTTTACGAATTCATTTCTGTAGCTCTGTATATGAACTATAGCATTTATACACACTTTATAGTATGCATAAATATAGTGAACAAGTAGGTAAATGTGATCACAGATTGCACAGAGGGTTTCGTTTAATATTCCTTTCAAAACACTTTATCCTTTTGAAAAATCTGTTAGTTCCACATTTCGCAACCAGGGACACACTCTATTCTAAACAAACCTCTATTCGAACAAAACTCCGTTTTATATACTATTCGTAGATATATTAGTCGAGGGGATTGGGCCGATAGCACCCGAGATAAGTAGTCGCCCACTGGTGGTAAAAAGTGGAACTAAAATATGTAAGGCTATGGTGCATAAAATGAAAGAATGGTCAAAGGGGTGTCGGAAAAAGTTGGAAAAGTGCTCCCCGGGTGAAAAGGGCAGAGGTTAGAAAAATTGCTTAAAATACACAAGTTAGAGCCCGGAGGAGTAAATAATATAAGACTTTTTGAAATTTTTATGATTTGGCGTGTGGTCTGAGGTATTCAGCTATACGTATGCAAAAATTCATGTCTCCAACTTAATTAGGGGCTCTCTTAGAAAGAATTGCTTAAAATACATATGTGGTAGCTCAAACGGTTAAACGTAAGACTTTTTCAAGATTTTATGATTTGTCGCCTGGCCTCAAGTGTTCTGCTATAAGCATGCAAAGTTTCAAATCTTCAATTTAATAAGGGACTCAGTTAGAAAGAATTGCTTAAAATGCGCATGTGGGAGCCCAAAGGGTTAAAGGTACTTTTTTTTTATTTTTATGATTTGTTGTATGATATGTGGTGTTCAGCTATAAGTATGCAAAATTTCACGCCTCCAACCTAAATAGGGGCTCACTTAGAAAGAATTGTTTAAAATACACATGTAGGAGCTCAAAGGGTTAAATGTACGGCTTTTTCAAAATTTTATGGTTTGTCATTTGATGCGAAGTGTTCAGCTATAAGTATGCAAAATTCACACCTCCAACCTAATTAGGAACTCACTTAAGAAGAATTGATTAAATTACACATGTTGAAGTCCAAAGGGTTAAATGTACGGCTATTTCAAACTTTTATGGTTTGTCATTTGATGTGAGGTGTTCAGCTATAAGTATGTAAAATTTCACGCCTCCAACCTAATTAGGGTCTCACTTAGAAAGAATTGTTTGAAACACACATGTGGAAGCCCAAAGGATTAAATGTACGACTTTTCAAAATTTTATGATTTGTCGCATGATGTGTGGTGTTAAGCTATAAGTATGCAAATTTTCAGGTCTCCAACATGTATAGTTTCTGAGAACGGGCTCTGTGACCAGACCTGCCAACTTTCGAAAATGAGAAATCGTAGCACAGAATATTGAAATTAATCTGGAGGTTGGTTGGTTGGTTTTTCGTGTTTCGGAGCTATCTTTTGACATTCGTAAAAGGAATAACGTTTCAGTCTTTCAACTCAATATAGTAAATGTTTTCCTCTGAAAATTTTTATACGATATTTAAAGTTTCTTCTCGTTTTGCAGCATTTTTTTTACATTTGTAAAAGAAGTCTGGTTCCAATTTTTTAGCCCAGTGCAGTAAATTTTGACGAAATTCTCGAATTTTTTTTTCCCGCGACCATTTCAGGATATTCACAGTTTTTTCCCCACAATCGTAATTCACATTTTTCTTTCAAGATTCTTTGTTGAAATCTGTACTTTTTACCATGAACTTTTGACGAATTTTGTGTTTTTTACCACACAAAATTGAAATGTTTAATAATAATTCGTAAATTGAAATGTTTAATAATAAATAGTACCAATCGTGCGATTTTGCACACTATTTCAAATCTTGCCCCTCAAAGATCCCCCCGCCTCCAGAAATTCTTAAAATGACATCCCTGTTTCTAAGGAAGGGAATTCCTGTATAAATATTTACAGAAACATGATTCACTTGTGGTTGATATACATGCATAAAAAGGGTTTTATGTTAAGAAGTTTGTTTTGCAGTCCAGATTCCCCGTCCCCCCCATGAGCATTTTTTAATGTCCGAATTTTCGGACTAATGACCAATTTTTTAAAACTTTCGGAAATGAATACTTTGAAATTTTGGAACAGAATCATTCCTGAAAAATATGCTGCGCGGGATAAAAATCGTAATTAGAAACAAAAAATGCGTTTTTTTTTTTTTTGTTTTTTGCAAAATATCGTAGTTTAAGACCGATTTTCGTAGCATTGTAGTTTATAGATCCAAATCGTAGCAACTACGATTTTTTCGTAGCAGTTGGCAGGTCTGTCTGTGACAGACGTACAGACAGACAGAGGAGCGAGACGAATACGGTTTCGTCAGATGAACAAAATCCTAAAAAAGCGCATATCATAATTTAAAATGCATTTCCAGCAATCATTACTAATATATAGTAATTCGGATACAATATAGTATCTGAAATCTTTTCACATACACCGCATATAATTTCTCCTATACCATTATGAATGGAATTCTTTTGTGTGACCCTGTAAATGAATAATAACTATTCTTTGATCATATATTCTACAGAATGTATATTTTAGTGCACTTGATAAATGCATATGAATTTTATTATGTTTGAAAGCATGTAACATCATTTAAAACCGTTTTAAATGATTTTTTCTCATAGGCCGTAATGTAACGGAAAACTTTTGACTGTCCCTGTAAATGAACTAAACATGCTAGAAACTTTATTTGAAATAGGGATCATGCTATGGTAGAGGTCACTAACATCCAAAAATTTCAGAACGATCCGACTATATTTATGCGAGTTAGAGCGCGGGCAGATGGACAGACAAACCGAAGTCATAAACACTTTTCAACTTTGTTGGAAAGTGTTAAAAATGGGTAGTCATGGGCAGGGATGTAGTGGAGGGTATACGGGGGTATACGCCGTATACCCTCTGGATTTTTTAAAGGAACACCGTATACCCTCTGTTTCTCAAGAAAGCAATAGCTTATATGCACTAGGGTATACTCTCTGCCTTGAGCGTATACCCTCTGCTTAGAACGTATACCCTCTGTTATTTTTACGACTACACCACTGGTCATGGGCACATCTACAAAGGAACAGCCTTCATTAAAAAAAATAATTATCAAAATTAGTTCAGTGGAAAGCTCAGGACTAATGACTAAAAAACAGCCTTGTCTTTTAAATATATGGATTAGTAACGGAGAAACTATCATAATTGTATTTTAGAACAGAGTTTTTGAACAAGACAACAAATTAAATATTTCTTGCAATCACAATAATCAGTAATATATAGTTGAGTTTGCAAAAAGGAGTTGATGAATTTTGCAGTTTCCTGAGAAAGATGACATGCTTGAGGCATCACAAAATGCAGTTGTCCTTTCTGATCTACCAATTAATTAAATCTGTTGTATAATATTTTCAGCATTCTAAAGAACACTGTTAATCAGATTCATGTGCAATTATCTATTTAATTAAAGAAATAGAAAAGCGTTAAATAAGTACCGCAAAATCCTGATCGTAAGTCCCCCTTTTTCAAAGAAAAAGAAGTTAACTTTGGGAAGGGGGGGGGGGGTTATAATCGAGATTTCTTAAAAAAAGGTCATTAAAAACCGTTTTATACTATTTTTTTTTTTATTTAGAAATAAATAAGGCAAATACAGGGGCGAGAATCTCCCGTATTTCGGCAGATTTCTGATTTGTAAAAAAAAAATCTAAATCCTCCCCCCTCTTTTAAAATCTCTCCCAGCAAAAACCCTAAGCAAAATTTTAAAAGTTTAATTTTTTTTCAAATTTACTTCTTTATTTGTTATTTTATTTATTGCAACAATATTTAATCAATAACCTAAGTCCCCCACCCTCCAAAAAATTGCTTCCCACTTTGCCCCTCCCACTCTGGTAACAAAACATGCATAATTTAACCTATAAAACTATTTGAATTTAAATTTCCTTTCTGACCTGTTTAACCCTTAAATGCCTGAGTTTTCAAAAATCATTTTAAAAATGTTTTTCAGCTTTCTTTTTTTAAATAAATCACGGGAAAAATACTTAAAAAAATCATATTTTGTTTTAAGTATAGTTTACGGCTAAATAACTGTTTGTTACTAATCGGCAATACTGTTGTTTAATTAAAAAAATAATTTTCCTTGGTAAAATTCTATAATATTAAACACACAAGAATTTTGAGAACTATGATAAGAAATAAATTTTACTTGATCACTGCAGAGCAAAATAAGGTATTTTCGCAAGCTTCCAAACAAAACAAAAAGAACATGTATCAACAATTGAAAAAATAAATCTATCTTTATTCATAAACACCACAAGAGTTGCCATCTACATGTTGAAAATCGATTTAATAATATTTTCAGAATGTATTTTATTGGCAACATTAGGCATTATAGCTTCAAAATTACTCTAATAGTATTTTAGAGCCTAAATTGGGTATGTTGCAGAAAAGCAACACCAGGCATTTAAGGGTTAATATATTATAGAAACAAACAAATGAAATATATCACTTAAATTACCTCCTCCTCCCAAAGTCTGCTTCTCTCCCCTATCCCCCACCTTTGTATTTTGAACATCCCCACCCCCCTCCCACACATACAACCCTACATCTCATGCAGTTTAAAACCTTTATAATTCGTTATCTTCTTTGTTGTAAAAAATATTTAAATAGCCACCCTAAATTATTTCTCATCCCCCCCCCTCTCCTAAAAACACACACACACACACACACAATATAATTTTTTTTTTTTTTTTAATCTCTATTTGAACATAAAATATATACGTGATTCACAGGTGAGAACAGCCAAACTGCAAAACAAATTTTTTTTTTTACTTTCCTCCCACACATTTAGAAATCCCCCCCCCCCCCTCCCCTCCTTTTGAGGCAAAATGATGAAGCAAAAATTTCAAAGAGGATGTAAATTTTTGATGAGATCAAATAAAATTATGTAGATGAAATCCTCTTATAAAGAGATAAGAAATATTGAGAAAAAAAAAAAGAATTAGATTTTAAACTTTGGTGAGTGGGGGTTAGAGGGGAAAGATGAACTTTTAGAGAAAGGAGTGTAATTTTATATAATTGATTACTTACTTATTGTTACTAGCAAGCAACAAATAGAACAAAAGAATTAAGATTTTCAAGATGTTAAACTTTTTGTGCTGAGGAGGGAAAACAAAGAAGGGAAGCAGACATTTCATGCAGGGGTGGGGGAGGGATTTTATTAAGGTTATGTTAAAACGTATGAAAATCTACCAAAAGTCAACGGATTCAAAATTATCTCCCTTAGACTTTTAAATCAAAGCTTTCCTAAAAAAAAATAGTTTGTGAAAAAGGGGGGGGGGGGGTGTCTTATATTTGGGAATGGAAAGAAAATTAAAACTGCTTAAAACTGGGTGGGGGCTTACAATCGGGATTTTACGGTATAATTATTTTATCCCACAGGATGGTGTACAATAGTTAATTGACAATGTGTTTTAAAATACCATTATCAGTAATAATTTGAAATTTTATTGTTGAATTCATTCTTGAAATGTTGAGAGCAATGTTCATTTGCACATTCTATGTAATTTTTTTGCAGATTAAAATAATATATTTTTGGCAAACTAAGTATGAATAAAAAAGTAAAACTGTTACGGTATACCTAGCATTTATTTACAGGGACACACAAAAGAATTCAGTTACAGTGCTGTCTATTAACAACAATTGCTGGAAGTGTGTTTTCAGTTGTAATAATGATTTTAAATTTAGCTAATTTTTTGCATATTACTTGGTGCATATAAATTCTATAGATCATATACAGGGTAGCACAACAGATCCATTTATTACATTTCAATTTATTAACAGAAATTTCCGAAGAATTTTCAACTGTGCTATGCACTTCCTAACTGAACTAAATTTTAGCATACTATGTAGTATATATACAAATCTATTGATCATATACAGGGCTGCACAAAATAATTCAGATATTTTACCCACTATGACCATTATTAAAGTATTCTGGAAGTGTTGGAAAGTGTTTCATAATCTATGCTTGATGCATGATTTTTTTTTTTGCTTTTGTTTAATTTTTGAGAGGTTGCACACCTTATTAATTCAAGGTTGTTTTCTAACACTGGTTTTCTACTAACCTAAATCACATTAAGTAAATCAGTGATCCTAACATCAGGACCTCTCCTTGTGAATGCAAAGTTTTTTAAGTTGTAAACAGCAAATAAAACATGGTTTGAAACATATTTTATTTCCCATACAAAAATAAGGCTTAGTTAAAATTCATGGTTATATAATTTAGAATTTTAAGATCTTTGAATTTTTGAGGATGTCAAGAATGGCATAAAAAAGATAAAATTTTCACCTCAATTATTAGCTAAATATGTAATCACTATTTGAAATAAATTTATATCTATACCTATAAAAGGTTCTGTCCTGACTGATTGATCAAAACATAGATAAAGCTATTGAAGCTTGAAACCTGAACTCTTGGGTATGACATTATTCATAACACATAATAGAAAGGATTTTTCAAAATTCAACTCCTAGGGAGTTAGGGGTGTCGATAGCCTTGGGTTATTGTGGCATAGCACAATACTAACAATTTATGGGCATGAAATGCACAGAGCCCAATAACAATAATCGTTATATTTAGGTTATCTCATTTTTGTTTATTTTAACCAGAACTCTAGACTGGCATGAGAAATGTCAAGGAGTTCTGCTAGTTATAATATAAAGCTACACTTAATAATAAATCCAAAAACTGATATGGAAAGTCTATTCAGGCTAAAATATATTCATTTTTACATAACATATGAAAATTTAATGTTAAGCTCAAAATTTAATTTTGTAAGAAAGAGATTTCAGATTGTTTCCAGATTGTTTCAAGCTTGACCTGTTTCAACTCAATTTACGCAAAAAATTTCATATTTCTTAAATTCTTTTAAAAGAAAAATGTATGCATAATTATTAATTAAAAATTGGACATTTGCACCATAATTTATACTTAAAATAATGTATTCAAATCAAATACAACATGCTAAATGGTACACACTATAAAACAGTGATTTTACAAACACATTTAAAATATAATTAAAATCTACGTTTCATTTCACTTCTGCTAACGTCATCAGGATATGATGCTACATACAAGTCTAAAATTTCAAAATGGACATAAACTTCTAGGAGTCCTGGAGAATACTTGACCGGAGAGTACGCAAACGTTACCAAGTTCCCGTGGTAACCAAAAAGAGCAAACCAACACAGTGAAAAAAAAAAAAGGGGGGGGGGGGCGGAGGTGGAAGACAAAATAAACAAACTGTATTAATGGATTATAACATGTTATGCCAGATTTTATGAAAGTTATAGGATAAATTATCATTACATATATACTGCCCAAGCTTAATAATCGTAAGGGATTCTAAAATTTTATTAATATAGGGATTCTTGCAGGGGATTATGATTCTAGCCTCATCAAAGCCAACTTTGTTTACTTTCATTTGAAAAATAAAATCTTGTGAAAGGTGCCTTCTGTGTCGATTATGAAATATCTCTCTTGTGCTCTTTTAATCCTTCTGAAAATTTTCGTTTTCTTTCACCGATATAAACTAATCTTTCGTTATTTGGGAGGGTAACTGGAATTTTATAAGCTCCAGCTTTTTGATGATTCTGGATTTTATCAATATTGTTACTGAGACTTTGTATAAGGTATGAAGAGGCGATAGCTACTAATTTTATATTGAATGCCCGAAGAGCATGCTTTAATTTTAGGGTTCCGTACTTAAAAAGTAAAAACGGAACCATTATAAGATCACTCCCGTGTCTGTCTGTCTGCCCCAGCCATTTTACTTATAAACTATGGAATGCAGAAAGTTCAAATTGGGGGAAGTAATAAAGACTATGGAATGGACCCACATATTTACAGATATTAAGCATTCATAAATATATTTAGGAAAAATGTAGAGGGGCTAATTAAGTTATATGAAAAAAAGGAATCTTTTCTTTGTATATCGTGTGAAAGCTTTTGTAGCACTGGACTCAAAATTACATCTTTTAATTTTAGGTATTATATTTTCTGAGATATCATCGAAAATGTAGTGCTAAAATATGTCCCCCCACCCCCCCAGTCTATTTCCGAATCTACTGAAACTAAAATGATGAAAAATTAAAGGTAGTTAGTAGACGGTAATTTAAACCTTGCAGGAAAACTATAGCGATTAACCTCGGTCACATAGTTTTTGAGAAAATCGTATTTTTCCGCAACACACAAATTTCGATTTGCAGGCATTCAGCAAAGGTATGAGGGGTGCCGGGAGGTACCTATTATAGCAGAAGTATAAAAGCATTGTTGATAATGATTTGACAAAAAAAATCGTTGATAATTAGTCGAGATATTAACCCTTTTAGCAACAACTTTTTTAATTATACAGTTAATTCATATATTTTGTTAAGCATCAATTACTTTTAAAGCTTAATTAAGCATTCAGAAAGATTTAATAAAACCATAAAGTTTGAAAAGTATTTACTTTTTAATATAGATGCATGTTTCGTTTTTCACCTTCTCTTGAGCAACTTGTTTACATATCAGAAACAGCCGTCAGTTTGTTTGATTCACTAGCTTCTGAGGCAAGTACATTACTGAGTAACTGTTAGTAACTGTGATTCCGAGATCACGTCTTTCGCTGTGATTAGTTGATTTATGACATCATACTTTGTGGCCAATGGCGTTTCAGATATAAGTTTATACTTATGAATACAAGTTTATGCAAAACAACTGCTAGTTTGTTGTATAAATGTCTGGACCTCTGGACTGTTTGTGGATCTTTATCTTCCTGTAATTTTGCACGTATATCATATCATCATAATTTAGCTGCATTTTAACTATTATTTTAAGTTTCTGTTTTAGTTAACAGCAAAGTAATGCTGTTTAAGTGTAATATTCATCTCATATCACGTATAATAAATATCTCTTTTTATGGAACTGGTGCTTTGAATTAAGTCTTCCACATCAACTATTGCAATACTCTGCTCAGCCATGTTTTCACAGACTGACATATTAATTGTACGCAACCCTCTGTATGCAAGTAATGCTCGCACTTGACTGTTTTTATTTTATATATAATTGGAACATAATGCGCACTTCTGTAGTTGATATGTAAACTATTAACAAACTGCTGGCCTGAATAAGGGAGGTATTATACTGCCGAATACTCTTGTCAATCTGCGAACCCTTAAAACCATGATATAAGGCGACTTTTTTAATAAAATCAAATTCAGCATTAAGTTGCCCACCTGATCATATTCTATAATCACGTCTAATAAATGACTGAAATGTAGCAATTCTATATTTAAAGGGCATATTTGCACAAAAAAGTATTACTGTATTCTTTTTTAAAGGTTTTCTGTATACAGAGAATGTAAAATGAGTACTGCTCAGGTTAATCTGAATGTCTAGAAAAGGCAAATTTGCATCCTGTTCTGTTTCGAGGGTAAACTTAATGCTATCACTTAATCTATTGACTTCCTGAAGAAAAATCAGTAAATCAGGTAAAATGTAGGTCCACAAGATGAACACGTATGCCATCAACATATCTTAACCAACACACTGGTTTCTCTTTAAATGAACCGAAAATTTTCTTTTCCAAAGGTCTAAGTGCAAATTCTGCGAATAAACCTGAAACGGGTGAGCAAAACTTCATTGAAAGCAGGTCTGAATCTTATAGTTTTCAGCAATATTTTCATCTGTAATGGTGTTATTTACAGACAACTTCATGGAGAAACAATGGGATCACCCGTTCCAGATTTATTCACAGAATTTGCACTTAGACTTTTGTAAAAGAAAATTTTCAGTTCATTTAAACAGAAACCAGTGTGTTGGTTAAGACATGTTGATGATAGGTTCATCTTGTGGACCTATTTACACTTTACCTGAGTTACAGATTTTTCTTCAGGAAGTCAATAGATTAAGTGGCAGCATTAAGTTTACCTCGAAACAGATCAGGATGCAAATTTGCTTTTTCTAGATGTTCAGATTAACCAAAGCAGTAATCATTTTACATTCTCTCTCTATATAAACCTTTAAAAGAGAATACAGTAATATCTTTTTGTGCAAATATGCCCTATAAATATAGAATTGCTGCATTTTAGTCATTTATTAGATGTGCTTATAGAATATGTTCAGATGGCCAACTTAACATTGAAATTCATTTTATTAAAAAAGTCGCCTTAGATCATGGTTTTAAAGGTTCACAGATTGACAAGATTATTCGGCACTATAATACTCCGCTCGTTCAAGCCAACAGTTTGTTAATAGTTTACATATCAACTACAGTAGTATGCATTATGTTCCAATTATACATGAAAAATTAAAGCAGATTCTTCAGACATTCAATATAAAATTAGTAGCTATCTCCCTTCCATATCTTATACAAATTCTCCGTAACAATATTGATAAAATCTAGAATCATCAAAAAGCCGGAGTTTATGAAATTCTGGTTACCCTCCCAAATAA
Source organism: Maratus speciosus (assembly GCA_963932465.1). Lineage (NCBI taxonomy): Eukaryota > Metazoa > Arthropoda > Arachnida > Araneae > Salticidae > Maratus > Maratus speciosus. Next base: position 88,860,590 of record OZ010797.1, read on the forward strand.
CGAAAGATTAGTTAATATTGGTGAAACGAAACGAAAATTTTCAGAAAGATTAAAAGAGCACAAGAGAAATGAAACAGAGCACAGTGCTCGCAAGAATTTATTTTTCAAATGAAGGTAGCAAATTTGGCTTTGATGAGGCTAGACAGGGCCGTGCAAAGGGAAAACTGTGCCCAGGGCAGCGTGTCAATTTGGTGCCCCCCCCCCCCCTTCAAAATTGATAAAGGGCAGAAACAGAAATAAATTATATTGAATAAATATTTTGCGTTTATTAGATTTAATTTTAATTCAGAAATTCCAAACAACTAAATAACAGAAAACAAAATTGCACTTATTTGTTAATGAGATCATGATGCTTTGCGACAGATTTTTCTTAACCTTTCTCACATATTTTTCTAGCTATTTTTAGTTGTTGTTAGCCCCTTAATTCTCGCTCCCGTCAATATCACGAGCTGAGGTGTCGTTCATTATTTCTCGTGCCTATCATATTTCCGGGCTGGATATTTATTGCTGGAAAAAACTTCTGAAACCAGAAAAATTTAACTGGCATTTCCGTCTGAAATCTTTGAATATTAGCATTTGGGTTTGGTATCTTCTGGTGTTGATTGTGATGTTGGGCTTTGTATTGCACGTTTCGAAATATATCACACTCAAAAAAATTATTAATAATCAAAATTTAATGTATGTTATATTATTTTAAATATTATTTCTAAAAATTTGTTTGATGATGATAAATAAAGATCTAAGATGTGAAAAATAAAGGTCTTATTCGCATTAATTTGTATGGTGTAAAACAAACATTAAAACACAGAATTCTCGCATGATGGATTTTCCACAAATATGAATTCGTTCTATAACATTTTTTTTTTCGCCTTAAAAAAAAAAAAAAAAAAAAAAAAAAAAACTAATTGCATATTTTATATAGAAACCTTATAATTATTCAATTTCTGTAATAAAAAAAATAGGTACTTTTTTGGTGGTTTTTCCAAATATTAAACGACCGTTAAGGGGGACTTAAGCAGCAGAAAATAGGTAAAAATCGCTAACAACCAGATTGAAAACAAGTGGTCCCTTCAACCGATAAGTACTAAAAAACAAAACAAACAAAATGTAAGAGATAAAAATAAATTATAATTTCAGTACATTAATTAAGGAAGATAACTGAAACAATGTTTTAATTAACATAAAATAAAAAATATCAGGCAAATACATTTACTTCCATTTTATTTTTCTTGCGTTTAGGGTAGCAAAATCGTTTATAATTTTATGTGTAAAGATTGCGACACACTGACTTTTATAGAAAGTAAATTCAGGTTGCTTAATCTCTCGACTCATAGTAGATCTTAAGTAGTTTTTACTGTTTTATTGTTACTGGAATACTTATAAATTATGTACGCTTCCATGTTTTTGTAATTGCTTGTTTTCCCTAAGTTAAAATTATGGAGCAACTAAAGGATTTCTAAATGATCCATTTTATAAAAGTTCTTATCCAATAGTAGAAATAATGTTTTCGCATTCAAAACCTCGCTTAACCATTCAAGTGAGCAATAAAAGGCAATATTAGCAGATTTTAGATTCGCACCAGCCAGAAACTCAAATTTTTGTTATACATTTCTCAGTTTCTTAAACCTCCAGTTCAGTTACACATTTATAGTGTCTCTACATAACACGAAATCCTTCACTTTCATGTAAATTTCCACCTTCATTAGGAGCTTCATAGTCAAATTGTTCTGCGAATTTTACGTTTTCTGTTTTGCTCAAATAAGGACTCTACATTTACGGACATAACCAAATCTTTGCTTTCTTGTTCAAAAATTTCCTCTCTTACTGTCTGAAATGTGTTTTTTAGTGTTTCAATCAGTTTGCTGGCAATCAAATCATTGACAGTTTTTTTTTTCTGCTTTATTTTTGTGAGAATATTAACTTTTTCTATTTCATTTAAAATGCTGTGTCACTAAGCCGTAAATAAAGGGGAATTTCTTTATTTGCTTTATTAAGCTTTTTGCTCCTGAGTAAGTTTACTAATTTTACTTTATTTCTATAGGGTTTTCCAGAGCTTTTAAAATCTATAGCAATTGTTTGTAAACTGCAGATATAGCTTTTTTTTTTCATGACCATAGAGTATCGCAATGTTTCTTTAAATAAATTGTAGGACATAAGTATATCCCATCTTTCAGTAGAAGAGAAGAAGAAAACAAACACATTTTTTATGCAGTTCCAGACATTTTTGGACATACACCAGTAGCACGAACTCAAAGTTTAGAGAAGTGCAAAACATGGTAAAAAATAGACAAATTTATTTACTTCGACTATTCGAGCTTACACAACATTATAATTGGGAAGCCATATTTGCACCATATCACAACACTGAGCTCTGAAGGGTTGATATTGGTATTGTTTATGACGGCCGATTATCTACAAACCTAACCCGTATTTACGCAAGGTTCAAAGAAAACTTTGGATAATTTTGAAACGGCTGATGTGCACGATTGGGTCGAACTCAGCACCTACTGTTTACCATCTTTGAGAACAGAACCTCTCGTGCAGCTGTGAATGTCGAGATTGTCGGACATTAGCTTATCTTAAATTTCTTGCGCTAATCCCCCCCCCCCTTTTTTTTTTATTTGATGCAGTCAAGAAACCTTTCCATGATTGAAAATTTTCTATTTTCGGTATCATATAATTTGCATCATTTGCTCTTTGTAAGGTATACTGGATTCCTAAACTGGACTGTGTTTAAAATTCAATAACTTGCAAATGGTGACAATTATTAAAAGAAATTCTTGCAGGAGAATTGTGTAAGATATCAGAAGTATTTTTACTGCGGCTCTCGGTTTTAGTTCCAAATAGCAGAGATAGGTGGCAAGCAATAAGCGCTCAATGGAGGTCTAAACTGAAATCCCCTAGCATCATGCGAAGGAAGGAGGTTAAATATATAGAGTGGGCCCCTAAAAATAAGATTTTATTGGAGAATGAGACCCACTCCATATATTTAACCTCCACTTTTCGCATCAGTGTTGGGCAACCTCGGTTTTGGCTTTGATTGAGCACCTATGGCGCTAATTGTTGTCTTTATAGTGCTTGTGTGGTTATACATTGCTGGGATAATTGTCAATTCAGTATAAACTTGATTGATTTTCACGAATATGGTTTAATAAAGTATACTCCTGTAACCTGAATTGACTATAAACCTGTTTAATTCTTCAAAAAATCATCGATATTTGGGGCATTCTCACAATCTTTTGACTTTCATGTCCCTGAATAATAGTTTTTATTTTAATACACTTTTTTATGTTTTTTTTTATTTCATATACTGGGGAACATCCTATTTCATGATTGCACAATGCACAACAATATTAACGAGATAAATAAGTTTTGGACGATGTTGGGGGTCCAAATACCTGGAAAACCCCTATACCGTCCTGTGTCCCTGATGCTGATTTTTAAGTTTGGAGCTGTCTGGATAAAACTGCTTCAATAAAAATAATTCGATGTAATTTTTTTCTGAAACTGGAACAATTGTTTTACATAAATATGTAGCTAAAAATTAACCTGCACACATTTTTAGGGTTGTTATTATTTTTTAAACTCTGTCCCTGGGTTTTAGATTCCTTACCATCCCTCTTCTAAAATTATACAGAAAATCATTTCAGATGCAGCCACAGAATTTTTTTCAAGTTTTTTCTCATGCTGAAGTATGCTAGAGAAATAATGTCTAAAATTCTTTGGCAGGAAATTTACTGTAGAATTTAAATCAGCATTTAAATATCAATTTCAAGCACCGTGGCTTTATTAGTAGTCTCACCATCCCCAAGGCTTATTCCTGCACTTTTCGAGGTAAATTAAAGAAAAAATTAATTTAATCCAATGTTACCAACTGTTTCTAAAAATCAATGAACATTGTGGCTATCACTTAGTCTTAACATGATTTTCCTAAAAATAAGTGGTAATTTTCCTTACCGTTCCATCCTTACTGTCCCTTTTTTTTTTTACCATTTTGTCCCTTTTTTCTAATACCATCCCCTTTTTTTACCTTACCATCCTTTTTTTAACACCCCCTTTAAGACAATGTTATACAAAAATTCTGTATTAAAAGTACTACATTGTTATTATTTCTTATTTGAATGTCCTGTGGGTACTATGCAAATTCATTATACGTAAAAATTTAGAAGAAAATAAAAAGTTATAGGGGTAAAAGGGTAAGGAAAATTAAACTCGCAAGTTTAACTTAAACCTCAGTTAAATAAAAAAATTTTCGCTGCTGACCATATTTTTTTTTTTTTTTTTTTTTTTTTTTTTGAATCATTAAGGCATTAATCTATTAGATTAAAATGTTATTTTAGCAAGTTTAATTTTGTCAGATTTTTTCTCCCAAAAGTCAAAAGATTGTGAGAATGCTCCATTTATGTTGTAATGTGAAATTGTAAAACTGCAGTATAAGGATTAAAAAAGTCATTCGTAATGCGAGCAGCTACTGGATTTGGTCTGCCCCTCAGGATTGCACTATCACTCTAAAGTGTAAGCTGAGTTCCTGAGGTGGTCATCACTGCTTGCAGTGCCATCTATATTTGCTAATTGAAACTAAATCTGCGAATCAAGATAACAAAAGAAAAGACTACTGACATTTTACATTACCATCCCACAATTTTTTTAAATAGCTGTCACCATTTACAGGTTACTGAATTTTAAAAACAATCAGTCCATTTTAGGACACTCGGTATATATGGAGTACGATCGAACGAAATTGAAAAATACCTTGCTCTATGAATTTCTTCTACAATCGTTTTTCTTACTTCATTGGCAAGAAGGTTCATAATTTCATCCTGAATACATTTCGCCATTTATCTTTTTCACTTTCAATAATTTTCACTTTTGCTCTTTTCAAATTTGCTGTCGATAACATGATTTAATTTTAAACGTTTCTCAAGTTTCTTTTAGCGAATGCATGCATTCCTGTGCTCTAGAGCATTTTTATGCTCAGGAATTTTAGGATTTAATTTCTTCCACTTGAAAAACCCAAAATCATGATTGGCTAACTTTGGAGGGTGATCATGATAATTGGTGAATAATAAACAGAGAAAACAAAATATAGTGATTCCTTTAATTAAATTATCCAATAAGCCGAAATCACGATTAATAATTTCTCCACTATACTTTTCTTGAACGTTAGTTTGGAAAATTATCGTCCTTCTGCAATTGCAGATTTCATGTAATCAGCATTTTCATCCTGTGCTGGACCTTTTTTTAACAGCAAAGTAATGACCAAATGACTATAAGAATGATCTCATAGTGCAATCAGAATAGTTTAGCAATTCATATTCACTGAGTGTGGGAGGTGGCAGAAACTTTTGTATATGATGTAAAAGAAGAGTGCAGAGTGCAGATGTTTAAAAAAGTCCTTCCGGCCAGTGCCGGGAGGAAGAGGTAGCTTTCATATTCCTTATTTTTAAAAAGCCAACTTATATTATTCAAACACACGAAGCTCAATTAAGTGGAAACCGAATGTAGGAGATTCAATACTAATTTTTATCAATACTAAATCATTATGAATGAGAATTTCGCGAAATTAGTCAGCTTTATCCAAGCTGCTTTTATTTAAAGTCACTTATATTTGGCTGCCAAATTCAGCGATTTCTTAAAGTGGCTTCCATTTTAAGACAACATGGTAGATGAGGCTAACCAGTGAACTTGGTCGAGACCTTAGTAATTGCTGTGCACATGCTCACTCATATCGGAATTGGTTGATATATATGAGTGCTGTCGCAGGCAAAAAATCAGATTTTTCAAAATGTCACCCACTTTAGAAATTGAAACTGCTATATCTGAGCCATTTTTTAAGATAAAGACAAACAAAAAATGCTCCTGAATCCTTATATCAAGGTCAAATACTTAAGAAAGAAACCTTTTTCAATTTCTAATTTTTTTGCACCTCACTTTAAATATAATTTTTTTTTAATTTAATGGCCGCCATTTTGAAACAAGATGACTGATGAAGCTGGCTAGCGAACTTGGTCGAGATATTGATGTATACTATCCACATGCCTTCTTCCATCAAAATAGGCGAATAAGTGTGGTATCGCGTGACAAATACAAGATCGTTTCAAAGTGTTAGCCATGATAGAAATTCAAAGTGCTATAATTCAACCACTTTTTAAGATATAAACAAAAGAACAAATTTTCAGAAACAAAAACTGCTCAAGAATCTTTGTATCAAGGCCAAACACATAAAAAAAATCTTTTTCATTTTCCAATTTTTGAATACATCATTTTAAATTTCAAATTACATTTTTTTTTTAAATGGCAACCCTTTTGAAACAAGATGGCGAATGAAGCTGGCCAACGAACTCGGTCGAGACATTGGTATGTACTATGTACAGACCAAGTTACATTCAAATCGGTTCATAAATACGCCTGTTATCGCGTGACAAAAATCAGGTCGTTTTAAAATGTCAGCCACAATAGAAATTCAAAATGTTATAACTCAGCCAATTTTTTAGATGTAGACGAAACAAAACCTGTTCCGGAATCTTTGTATTAAGGTCAAACACATACAGAAAAAATCTTTTTCATTTTCCAATTTTTTGGTATCTCATTTTAAATTTATTTTTTTTTAAATTTTTTAAATGGCCACCATTTTGAAACAAGATGGCGAATGAAGCTGGTCAACGAACTCGGTTGAGTTATTTGTATGTACTATGTACACACCAAGGTACATCCAAATCGGTTCATAAATACGTCTGTTATCACGTGGCAAAAATCAGGACGTTTCTAAATGTCAGCCACACTAGAAATTCAAAATGCTATAACTCAGCCATTTTTTAAGATATAGACGAAACAAAAACTGCTCCCGAATCTTTTTATCAAGGTCAAACACATAAGAAAAAAATATTTTTTCAATTTTCAATTTTTTGCTACCACATTTCAAATTTAAAATTTTCTTAAAATTTTAAATGGCCGCCATTTTTAAACAAGATGGCGGATGAAGCTGGCCAACGAACTCGTTCGAGACATTGGTCTGTACTATGTATAAACGAAGTTACATCCAAATCGGTTCATAAATACGCCTTTTATCGCGTGACAAAATTCAGGACGTTTCAAAATGTCAGCTTCGCTAGAAATTCAAAATGCTATAACTCAGCCATTTTTTAAGATATAGACAAAACAAAAACTGCTAAGGAGTCTTTGTATAAAGGTCAAATACATAAGAAAAAAATATTTTTCCATTTTCAATTTTTTGGTACCACATTTCAAATTTTAATTTTTTTTAAAATTTTTAAATGGCCGCCATTTTGAAACAAAATGGAGGATGAAGCTGGCCAACGAACTCGGTCGAGACATTGGTATGTACTATGTACACACCGAATTACATCCAAATCGGTTCATAAATACGAGAGTTACAGTGTGACATAGGTCAGATATATATATATATATATCAGTGGTGTGGCGTCCGGTCATCGCTGGATGCGGCGATGACCAAGCAGTATTTTAAAACTCTACGATCCAGTTTTAGCAGAACATTTGGAGTTCATGTATAAGTGAAGGTAAGATTTAAAGTTTCTTTTTTGAACATTCAACCATTGAATTTTAGAGTTAATAATTTTTCACCACAAACTTAAATAATTGCGATGACCACCGAAAATTTTCACGCCACGCCACTGATATATATATATATATATCTCTATTCTAAAAAAACAGTAACTACCGCTGTCACCGCCGCCGCCGCCGGTTTTGATTTTTTTGTGGCCGAAGGCCTTTCTCCGTTAATATTAACAAAAATAATGCATACAAAAATATGAAAATCGGTGGTTTTATACAGAAATGTTTGATAAACACGCTGATGCAGACAGTTTTCAAATCGAAGAATTATTTTAAGAGTTATTTAATGCTAAAGTTGGACAAAATCGTTCCACTAAAAAAGTTTTATAGCAGCAAAAACTATACATGGCAGTGTAATCATTTTTAGATCATTTTATGCGTTAGAATTTGCCGGAGTGCAGATTGCATTAATTTTTTTATTTTGACTCATTTTTTCAGGTTTTATTTCTATTTTAAATTCAAATTTTCAGCATTTCTAGAGATATTTTTTACAGATTTCAGAAAATTGTACTAATTTAAACTGTTGCCAACTGTATAAAAAGCGCAAGCAATAATGTTTGCTTCAAATTAAAAATTTATTTACACGTGACTATTATAAACAGGAAAAAAACTTTCAAATTAGAATTAAATAATTACATATAAGAAGCAGGAACTTATTAAAAATTACGTCATAAAAAGGATACACGTGAATTTTAAAAGAGAAAGGATATTGTAAAATAATAAATTCATTAACATGCGTTAGAAGTCTTAGGAGAAATTACGTCATATTTACGTCACATTGTAGTTATTACATAAAATGAATACAAAATAATATTGCAAAAAAGTTTAAATTTAGAAATTGCGCTAGACATTTATTTGATATTTTGAGAATTAATTTAAATGTCTCATTTAAAAGAACTTTCTTTTCACTTTGTTAAAAAATACCAGGAGAAAAAGACTCTCTTTACTGAATTCCTTTTATATTAGCTTATTTTGATATGTTGTTACACGTGTATACATCCTCAAGTTATTTTTATTTCGACGTTTTATTTGTGTTTTTATTAATGTTGTACGAATTTATTTGTTCTTTCGTTATTTAAAATAAAAATTATATCAATTTGTATAATTTGGCGAGTGGTTTGGCGATTTATATAATTTGGCGAAATGGGTCGACAGGATAATCAAGTAGTACCGCAGTGGATTTGGCGTTAAAATTCCCCAATCAAAGAGAAATGAATAGAAATTCGTTTATAGGGAGATCGCCACTGTTTTTTAAATTATAATTCAATCTTTCGAAATCTTTTTAAAGCCGATCAAATTAGCGTGCATTTAGAGTCTGCGGTGTCTGGACGGGGGTTGGCGAGCGTAGCTCGTAGGGGGCCGAGCCCCCTAGTATATATATATATATCAATTTTGAACGGAGGGTGGTTTCGGGGTCATGATCGATGAAAATATACCAAAATTTTTTGAAATCACTTTCCTCCGAACGGCTGCAATAGGTAGCTTTTTGTAAAGAAAGCTACCTAAAACACTGCAATAAGATATCACAAAAGTATATTATAAAATCATCAAATCTAAAGAGCTCAATGAAAAGTAAATGTGAAAGATGCAATAATTTTGAAATGAAAAATGTATATACTTTCATTGGGAAAAAAATTCCTGATATGTAACTATATACATTTTGTTTTACCAAAAAATAGAATATCGAAGAGTGAAAAAAAAATTCCAATTAAAATGATCAACGACAAAAATAAAATAAAAAACCGGAAATTAGTAGTACAAATTCGGTGTCCCCTAAATTTCCGCGCTCGGGGCGACCCCCCCCCCTTCGCCCCCTCTTTTGCACGGTGCTAAGGCTAGAATCATAATCCCCTGCAAGAATCCCTATGTTAATAAAATTTCGTCCCTTACGATTATTAAGCTTGAGCAGTATACATGTAATGATAATTTATCTTATAATATTCATAAAATATAATAAAAATTCATATAGTAATATGTTATAATTCATTAATACAGTCTGTTCATTTTGTCTTCCATCCTTCTCCTTTTTCATTGTGGTGGTTTGCTCCTTTTGGTTACTAGGGGAACTTGGTGACATTTGCGTACTCTCTGGTCGAGTATTCTCCAGGACTCTTAGATGTTTATGTCCATTTTGAAATTTGACATGTAAGTATCATCATATCCTGACGATGTTCGCAGAAACAAAACGAAATGTAGATTTTAATTATATTTTAAATGTGTTTGTAAAATCACTGTTTTATTGTGTGTACCATTTAGCATGTTGTATTTGATTTGAATATATTATTTTAAGTATGCATAATTATACAACAATTTTAAAATACATTTTACAGATTATATCTTCACAAGCTATAAAATACAGAATAGCCACATTAATGATCATTTAGAAATTACATTCATGTGCAGAGTCATTAGAAAAAAGAATCAATTTACAGACACAGAATTTTGAGTAATAAAATACAGAAACTTATGTACACACACACATATATATATATATATATATATATATATATATATATATATATATAAACAACAAATAACTTATGATTTAACCCTCCACCTACGTAGTCTTTTTATATAAAAAGAGTAGAACATTCCAGAAAAGTCACATATTTACAGAATTTCCAGTCTTTTTTTTTCACGAGAAAAATAATTTTGAATATACCCGTCGAGTCTATTGGACCTGTACGGTAGTCATGGGGTTAAATAAAAATTTTCTTCTCTCTCCAAAACCATTTTCCCTATAACATGACAATCTGCTATAGAAAGAAAGTCTAATCATACTTTTAGGAAAATGGTTTATACAGTAATGTAGAATTATAGAGAATTCTCTCAAAACTTTCAATAAATTTTCTCTAGAATTCCATAGAAAATAATTCTATCATGATGCAACTTCACAAAGTTTTGAGTTTGATTTTCTTTTGAAAAAGCATGCTACAGAATTCTATAAAAACTGTATCAGAATATGAAGGTTGATAAGTTGTTTGGTATAGCAACTTAGAATTACTGATTAGAAAAGGGCCAAAACTGGGAAATTTTATTAGTGGCCAATAGTAGTGGTTTGATAAGTGCCCACTTTTTTATAATGTGCTAAACAATTAAACTTTAGTCAAATTTTCTATTAGTATAATTCTTAAAATTAAATAGATCAAATAAATATGTTAATATTAACATATTGCAAGCAAAAAAAAAAAAAAAAAAAAGAGGAATCATTGATGGAATGAAAGAAAAGTTTATTTTCACCTTGTAGGAAAAATGTCTATAAAATGGTTGCTGGCAGACAAATTTTGGTACTTTTCAGTTAGCCGGGTGCCAGTGTTATATATACGTATTTATATGCATACATACATGTAAATATGCATATATATACATATTAGGGATGCACCGAATAGTGATTTTGGCTGAATACCGAATATTCGGCCTACAGGTGAACAGAAACTGAACATTCGGCTAGCCGAATAGTAACTGCTAGGTCGAATACCAAATATTCGGCTTGTCGAATAATTTTATATTTTAAAGTTTAAAGGCATTAAAATGTTAAATTTTAAAACAGTTTTACATAATATTTAAAACAGTTTTACATAATATTTAAAACAGAAACTTTCATTTTGATAATCAAGAGCTTTTTTTCAAGTAAACTTTATGCTGAAAAAAATCTACTTTGAGTTATTTAAGAAGAGGATAGTTATACAAGTTTTTTAATTAATAAAATGACAAATTTCATGGCTTCTCCTGTGAATTAAACCAAATGAATAAAATTTTCTTAAATTCTAAAACAAACATTTTAAAATCAAAGTCAAATTGTGAAAAAATTATACAGGACCATATATTATTTGTTTGTCAGGTAGAGACTAAAGTAAAAGTAAATAAATAATACAATCTATTCAAATTTTATAGGGTGGCAACTCAGCAAAAATAACTGTTCTACCCCCTTTGATTAAGCAAGGAAGTTTTTAAATGCATCCTAGATCAGTGTCTTGAGTGGGCGATCATTTTCAGAGATTGTAAACGTTGTTCTTAAAATCTTACCAAGAGACAGATTATTTACTGGACAATGTTCAGGAACTTGCATTTGTACATAATTCCTATGAAAATCCTCGTGATTGGTTAATTTTCTTAAATAATACTTAACAAATAGCAAATAAATAATGTAAAAGCATTCTTTTTTATTTAAATATGATTCGGTTTCTAATTATTCTGAATATCTTTATAATTTGACTGTTAAACGTAGAAATGGTATAAGGTTTTTTAAAATGTTTTAAAAGTTTTTTTTAAAGTATTTGGTTGGGCCAAATATTTCGATATTCGGCCAAGCTGAATATTCGGCAATCCGAATAGTTTGATATTCGGCCAAACTGAATATTCGGTGCATCCCTAATACATATGCACTATATGGCTATTAATGACCGGCAACTTTCAATTTTAGACATTTTGTCGAATATTTAGAAATATACTTGACAGATTCTTCTGGAATTTCAGGATTAAAAAGAACAGGTATGACCTCATATTTAGCAATGTCGATTTGATAAGGGGGGCAATTAGGGGGCCAACAAAAAATCAAAGAAAAAAAAGAATACTTGGGATCACTCTGTAAAATAAAATGCACGAAATGATCTATCGCTACAGAATATAAATAAACAGACATTTTGCAATATGTGTATTCATTTGTGTAAGAATAGCACGTATATTAATAGAGATATAGCGACTTATTTAAAAAAATAAAAAAAATCTTGCATGTTTTTTGCTTAAAACACGCTGGGTTTTCAACTAAATTTAACGCCGGTTTCAGAAAAATTGACAAAATATAATAGAAACAATATAGTGCAATTGGAATATAAATATATTAAATATTTCAGGAAATATGAACAGTTGTGTGAATTAATTTTTATCTGTGCATGCACGAACGATAACAAGGATCATTTTACATAATTTAACAATCAACTCTATGGAGCCACTTATAAAAAATTCAGTCAAATATCGTAGAAATTCAGAAAGATATCAGTGTTAGAATGAGCAAATTTTTAGTTGTTCTCTAAAAGCAGCTGAATGATAAGGGATTTTCCACAAATTGTCATTTTTTATTATCTGACTTTCAGAAAAAAGTTAGTGTTTAGTAACTATCATCAAGTAGATTTGAAAAAAATGCTTCGATTTTGATACTCCTTTTTATCATGGTATAGGATCGTTCTGGTAGTTATCCAAGAAGAACTAAAGTATCAATAAAAAATTTAAAAAAAAAAGAAATTTTTTTACGATATTTGACTGGATTTTTTTAATAAGTTGCTCCATAGAGTTAACTGTTAAATCATGTAAAAAGATCCTTGTTATCATTTGCGCATGCACAAATAAAAAATATTTCATACAATTGCTCATATTTTCTAAAATATTTAATATATTTATATTCCCAGTTGCACTATATTGTGTCTACCACATTTTGTCAATTTTTCTGGAACTGGTGTTAAATTTGGTTGAAAACCCTGCATGTTATAAGCAAAAAACATGCAAGAATTTTTTTTTAAATCGCTATATCTCTATTAATGTTTCCTACACAAATGAATACACATATTGCACAATGTCTGTTTATTTATATTCTGTTGCGATAGATCATTTCGTGTGTTTTATTTTACAGGGTGATCCCAAGTATTCTTTTTTTTTTGAGTTTTTGTTTGGCCCCTAATTGCCCCCCTTATCAAATCGACATTGCTAAATATGAGGTCATACCTGTTCTTTTTAAACCTGAAATTCCAGAAGAATCTGACAAGTATATTTCTAAATATTCGACAAAATGTCTAAAATTGAAAGTTGCCGGTCATTAATGGACATATAGTGTATAATATATATTGTATATATACACACATATATATATATATATGTATACAGTCAGTACCGGATATATGGTCACCCGATTATAAGGTCACTTTGTGTAAGTTCGGACTGGCTGAATATGTAGGGGAAGACACGGTACAATGAAACATTACTTGTAAAATCAATCAAATTTGTCATAGAGAGTTGCAGTTTATATATATGTTATACAACTATATTTTCCAATTACTGATGTGATTTGGATACATTCGCACTTCTACAACAGTAGCAATAGAAGATTATTGCTTTTACACCATTGAAAGTAACTTTCTTTACGAAAAGTAATTTTGTTTCTTTTTCCTTGTTGTTATATGTAATAATTATTTTTTCTATACATTGTTATCTTTGGGTTGTTGTCTTCATACCTCCAAAACCAAACTAAAAAAAAATAAATATTAGAAGTTTGATAATAAATTTTTATTTAGTAACCTCAGTGCGGGGTACAATGAAACACTTGCAGACGGGGTACAATGAAACATGTTTTATTATAGTATTAAAAGTAGTAAATAGAATATATTAGAAGTAAGAGTAGTAAACCAGAAAGAAAAAGAGTTTTGTTCTAACCAGGTCAATAAAAAATGCTCTTGTTAAGCAATTAAAAAATAAAAAGAGAAAAAAAGCTAAGAAGGGATTGTTTTGAAAACAAACTCTGCCTGCTACAGACTCTGATGATGATACAGATTTTTTTTCCATGCCTAGCTGGTCATCGAGGTACTAAGAATGAGATATCCAAACAAAACATGTATGGCACAAGCAGTATCCGTATAAATGGAAACATAAGGAAATATATACCGTTGGAGAAATCATACATTTAAATGAAGTCAAATGTGAAGTACTTGATATAAAAAGACTCCAACCTAGTTTCTTTTTTTTTTTTTTTAGAAACTTACATTTAAAAAAAACTCATTGTGTTGAAACTACCACCCCATATTCCTTCAGGAGCAATCGAAATGTAAGCAGAAATATTAATTTTTGAAACTTACTTGAGCCAATTTAATATAAAATGAAAGGTATTTCTTAAACTAATAGAATTTTCTTATTTTTCATCTTAAACTATAATATATTTATCTAATCAAGTTTCGTTTTTGTATTTATCTCATTTTTCATAAAATAAACTATACTGGGTGAAAATTGCTTCCATCATTTGGAGTGTTTCATTGTACCCTGGCATACGGGGTACAATGAAACACTGTAAGACATTTATTTTTTGTTATTTTTCAAGCATAAAGATATTGTTTAGAACCTAATAAAATTTTATTTAGATGGGGAAAATACAAGATTAAAAATATGCATTAATTATATTTTTGTGCATGCAAAATTGTGGATAGGAAAAAAAAAATTAGTAAATTTTGTTTCATTGTACCCCATCTTCCCCTATTACGTGTTAAAATATACCGCCTATATGGTCAGTTTCAAATGGCTATGATTGGTTATATGGTCATCTTTTGTCTCCCTTTTTATTGCAAAATATCTTATAGTTTTATGCTTTTTCTTTTCTTTTTTTAGGGTGTAAAGTGCCGAATAGACGTATCATTCACATTCAAGTATCTTCAACTGTTGGCCTCTTTGTATTGATCACACGGTGCTTTTCATTTTTAATAGCTTTAGAAAGATGTGGATGGACATCCTGAAGGAGGAACTTCTTTTCTTCCAGTTAATGTTCTCCTTTTTTCCATCGTTGAATCTCCTGTGCGTTTGATAAAATCCACAAGTACGAACTTCCGTATGGTAAAGAAAGGCCAGTTGACATTTTTATAGCTTTAGAATGAGAGGACCTTTTCCTTTTTAAACAAAGCCTTTGAGATCACGATAATATTGTATACCACGTGACTAGATGCGCATTGAAACTCTGGGGACGGGATCTCCTCTTCCCGGCTTCAGCCTATAAGAGAAACTTTTTCCTGTCGGTAGGAGTTTCCAAATCTCTGGAGATTTTCCCCACAACTGCCGCATTCGATACCGCTTTTTGAAAATATGCCATCATCCCTTGCGACCGAATGAAAATTGTTCTCCGTGCAGAGAAAAGTTAAGTCATGCACTTTCAGTTTTTTTATTTTTCATTACTTGTCGCTGCGTGTAAAGACTTCGTTCATTTGGGAATACAAGATGTCAGCAAAACGTAAAATTTGACAATTGTGGAAAAAAAAATTGGTAGAAAACTTTGAAAAATCGAAGGTATCGAAAGCAGCTTTCACGAAGACCGATGGAATGTAGAGAGCGACACTGAATAACGTCTTAGGGTTCAAATCTTGTTAATCAGAAGATGTGATCAACCAAAATAGAAAGCAAGAACATGCTTCAACCAAAATAGAAAGCAAGAACATGCTTCAACATTTTCGAATGTTGAGAAAGACCTTTTCACTTGGATAAAATGTGCCAGATTGCAGAATGTTCCATTACATGGATTATGGTAAAAGAAAAATCTCTGAAAATGGCTGCATAACTAGGAAAACTGAATTTTACTGCCAAAGAATCAAAGGAATGGCTGTTAACGTGTTAAGTGACATTCTCAATAGGTACAGACCTTGTGATGTTTTTAATTTTGATAAACTTTGGCTGTTTTTTTTCATGTTTTGTCAGATAAAACTGTTACTTTTAAGAACGAAAAATGAATTGGTGGGAAGGTAAGCAAAAAAAAAAGACTGGCCATTTTATTACAGCGAATATGGATGGACGGTTCAGAGAAATTGAATTCATTAGTTATTGGTAAATTTCTCAAACCTCGTTGTTTTAAAAACTGCAAATATTTGCATGTATCTTACGATACGAACCAAAAGGCTTGGATGACAATAAATAAGTGAAAAAGAGAAATTAAGCTTTTAGATAAAATTTGGGACAGTTCACATTTCAGACAAGTGGCTTGGCTATAATCACAGACAACTGTACCGCCCATTGCATGATTCCTAATTTAAATCCGATTGAACTTGTTTTATTATTGCCTCCAAACTGAACCAGTATGGCACAACAATCAGATCAAGGGATTATTAAAAATATTAAGATAAATTATCGAAAGCTACTTCTAAAAGACGTCATTGCTGCCATTGATAAAAAAAAGGAGTTTCGCGTGACTATGTTAGATGCCATATGTTACGTAGACAAGAGTTGGAATATACAGTCAAGGATCTATAATCCGCACACCCATAATCCGCAATTTTCTATAATTCGCATTGCTTAATGAATGTAAACAATTAAACAAATTTACAAATTCTTGATCCAAAAATGATTTTTTAAAAGAAATATTTGAAAATTTTAAATATAAAAGTGAATAGAATAAATGTTTTAATACAAGAATTTGAAAAATGAATTTTTTGAGATAACATATTAAATTAATTATTATATTTCACATTTTTCTTTTCATGTTACACTGTATGTGGAATTAAAATAGTGTCCAGAAAAATTAATTATTATATATTTCATATTTTTCTTTTCATGTTATACTGAATATGTTATTAAAATAGTGTCCGGAAATAAGAAAATGAGGTATAATCCATAATACTCCATAATCTGCAATATTCCATAATCTGCACAACCTTTGGTCCCAACTTGTGCGGATTAAAGAACTTTGCCTGTAGTATCAAAGAAGATCATTGAAAATTGTTTTTGACATCCTTGGCTTCCAGAATGTGAAGAATTATCGTTCGAAGACAACGACAATGATGGTGATGATGTGTCCCTATTTGAAGTTGCACAAGAAATACGGAATGCCGTTTGCACAATACATGACGAACTGACATATGCAGCTGTTGAGAATGAAATAATGCTACTAATGGGTTTTACCCACAACTGGCAACAGTTGCGTCTTTCCGGGTATGTACCTTCCGAAAACGACTTGCTTATTGGACGAAGGGGAAGTCATAGGCGTAACCAGGGGGTGCCCTGGGTGCCCGGGCACCCCCCCCACCCCCCCCCCCCCCCCCCCGTTTCCGCAGACTCGAGCACAATTATTTTAAAAAATCGAAATCTACAAAAGAAAAAAGAAGAAGTGAAAGCAGAGTTCAATTAGTTTAGTTCAGAAAACTAAACAGCTAAGTTTTGAAATGTGATAAAAAAAGAAGCCCACATTCTTTTTTTTTTAAAGAAAATTATGTTGTTTATCTTTTTCAAAACTAGAATATTTGCAAAAATCTGTATTAGTCATAGTAATTCAAAAAGGTTGCTTTATAATCCCACTTTGACGTCCTTTGTCTGTGGGAGATGTTTTTAACGCCATTCTTTCTATTGCATGTTTCTGAAATTTCATGAGAAATTAACGCAAGTTCTTGACGAGGATAGAAACTATTTGCCTCTTTGCTTTGGTAGTTTAAAGTCAAGAAAGAAGCAAAAAAAAAAAAATTGAAAGGGATGCAAGTGTGAAACGATAGTTCCAAATTTCGATTAGCCGAGTTAAAGGGGGGGAGCAGCACCGTGCGAAGAGAAAACTGCGCCCGGGGCAAATCTTGAATTTGGCGCCGCCCGCCTCCCCCCCCGGCCACACACACACACACAGCGCCTCAAAACTGAAAAATGCAGAAACGGAAAAAAATTCTATTGAGTACATATTTCGCGTTTATTTCGGAACTTTTTGTTTAATTTTAAATCAGAAACTCTAAACAACTAAATACATTATTTTGGCAAAGGAAATCTAGGAAATTGGTGTAGAAAATATGTATCTAACAATACAGTATAACAGTTTGCAACTTTTTTGTATTCCCAGAAGGAAACCCCATGATATATTGAGAGTATATGTTTTTGTCACAAGCACAGAAAGAAAATTACAGACTCAGAAAAGAGAAGGTTCGCGAAAGACACTAAGACAAAGGCAAGTAAATTTGAAATAAAAAATTTTGAATAGTAATTTTGAAAATAAAGAAGTGCTTATTAATAAATTTGTATTTGGGTGTAGTGTAAGGTACAATGCAATAACTTTGAAACGAAAAATTAACCTGCTTTCATTGGCAAAAAAATCCCAATCTGTAAATATATAATTTTTTTTGCGAAAAAAGAAGAAAAAATGAGGTTTGTAATTTAAATTTGGCGCCCTCTCAATTTCCGCGCCCGGGGCGACCGCCCCCTCACCCCCCGCTTTGCACGATCCTGGGGGGGGGACACATACTCTGCCTCCTTTGTAAATGAAAAATAATAGCACAGAAAATTCAAATTAATCTGCAGGTTGGTTGGTTGGTTGAATTTAGTGTTTCGTGGCCATTTTTTGACATTCTTGAAAGGAATATGGTTGCAGTCTTTCAAGTCAATATAGCAATTTTTTTCCTCTGAAAATTTGTATACGGTTTTTAGAGGGGTTTTTTTTTCGTTCTTTTGATAGTAGGAAAAGGAACCCCGTTTCAACCTTTTAACCCAGTGCAGTAAATTTTGACAAATTCGCGATTTTATTCTGTGATCATTTCATGATATTTACAATTTCCCCAAAAAACGTGTGACGAAATTCACGTCTTTCTACGCGATTTTTTGTCGAAATCCGTACTTTTCACCACTTACCTTTGACAAAATTCGTGTTTTTTACCGCTATCCTTTGACGAAATTTGCATTTTTTACCGCAATATTTTGACGAAATTGGCATTTTTTTAGCACACGATCCTTCGATAAAATTCGAGTTTTCTTTCCACGATCTTTTGATGAAATTCGCTTTTTCTTTCCGTAATCTTTTGACGAAATTCGCGCTTTCTTTCTGCGATCCGTTGACGAAATTCTCGTTTTTACCGCGATCCTTTGACGATATTTATTTTCTGTCGCGACCAATGAAACTGATATTTTTACAGGGAGATCATTTGTCGAAATTTGGGATAGTATTGCGCAACCGTTTGGAAAAATTCTTGATATCTTTCCGCACCAATTAACAAAATTCTCTACTCTTTTCCGCAACATTTTGACGAAATTTGAAAAAAAAAAATCGTCAATCCTTCATCGAAATTCGTAATTTTTCTGCACAATCTTTAAACGAAATTTGCGATTACTTTCTGCACTCTTTTATCGAAATTCCTGATATTTTTCCACGATCGTTTGAAGAAATTCTCAAATTTTTCCGGGACTGATTCACGAATTGATTTTGAGAAATTCCATAAAAGAAATAAAAATCGCGGACCCAATTTTTTTTAAAAATACTTACTGAAGAATCACAGGTCTGTGAAAGAATTTGAAGGGGGAAATACTGTACAGCATTTTTTATTACGAGAGACTTTCCTTTTCTGTGCACAAATCGCGCGATCCTGGGCGTTATTCCAAACCCTGTCCCTGAAAGAAAACTTCATTACTAGAGATTTTTTAAATGTTGTTTTTTTTTAAACGAACATAGAATTAAATAAATCTAGGATTTAGGCGGGGGGGAGCTGCCTTCGGCAACGTACTCCCGAGCAAGCTACGACCTCTTCTGTCTCGAAACAAGCTAATCTTGAATTATTGCACTTTTTATTTCGAGCAAAATTAAATTTTCAGATTTCTTATAAGAGCTGATTTGACATTATTCCAATTCGAATTTAATCACGGCAATTGCAAAAATTACCAGAGAGTTTTTTCTGTTTCAAAAAATGTCAAAAAATCGCCCCAAAGCACAAAAACCTCCGCTAGAAAGTGCATTAAAAATTCTGAAAAGATTATAAAACCACAGGCAACGAAATTAACTAATTGGGTAAAAGATTTAAATCGGATTCGTTTTAGGAATGTCAAAAAAAAAAAAAAAAAAAAAAAAAAAAAAAAAAAAAAAAACAACACAGCGAAATGCGAAAAAAAAAAAAACCCTCTAAAGATAACATTAAAAAATTGTTAAAAACTGAAAAATCGCTGAAGAATCTCGAAAACACTTTATTGAAAAGAAGACAAAGTTTACTGGGTAACATATTGAAATCGTATTCTTTTTTACTTATTTGAAAAAATTGCCACAAAATGCGAAAAAAATCGCATAAAAAATTAATTGAAAAATTCCAGAAATTGTCTTCCATATGCATGAGTTCAGGCATACAGGTCCTGTCAAATCTTACGGGTGCAGGCTGCATTGTTTTTCAGAGCTCAGCACGCACGCGCGTACACACACAGAGAGACATACAAGCGCCTATCTTTATTATTACAGTCGCATCATGATAGTATAATTTTTATCATCTTGATAAAATTTAGTGTATATTATCATGACCTGCTTTACCTAATATATTCGACACACTCTGGGGTAAAAAACCTGAATTACCGTAATTTCCGGCCTATAATCTGCGGATCAAATATTTAGGTTCAGACCCAGAAATCTTGTTCCATAAAACGTAACTTATTAAATCGCAATAAATATTTAACTTAAATAATGAAATAAAATTTCTAGGTCGAAACATGATTGTTTGAGCCGCAGATTATAGGCAGGAAATTACGCTATTAATGAATATTATAATTATTTATAATATTATAATAATTATTTATATAGACTTTCCTCCAATATTTCTTGGGTCCCTCCGGTGATCACTAAGAAGCCATGGAATCACATTCTGAAAAAATTTCGTGTGCATGTACTGATGTACTGCATGTATTATCTGAGATTTATCATCCGGCAAAATTTCATCTACAAGACTTTGACTGAGATAATTTTAGATCTCATGCAGTGTTCCCTTGTGCCTATAGAAGTTTCCAGCATGATTAAAGGCCTTTTTTTAAAAAAAAAAAATCTTTATAAGAAGTTAGGGTGCCAAAAGGTTTTACAGTTGTGACCACACTTACTCACTGTCTTATATCACTGCTGCAAGGACATTTACATATCTTTTTTTTACCATTAGATTTAGTTTTAATGTTTTGAACTCCTTCTCAACCCTCCTCACGCAAACAAAAATCGCGTTTGAGCCCTTTTTAAAAGAAATACCACACAATTATACCTTCTAAGATGGAAAACTGTCTAAAACGGAATTTCGATCGGTTTTATGGTATTCGTTCTAGCAGGTTTTATTATATAAGATATTGTTTGTATCCAACATGTTCAGGTTAAAAAGTCTGGGCACCCCCCCGTTCAAAAGGCTGGTTACGCCTATGGAAGTCGTGTTAAAATGTTCTTCCCGCCTATTGTTGTTTTTCTTCTAGATATCTGCAGCTGATGTGACATCGGTAAAGTCCATGATGAAGCTCCTATACTGGAAATAGTTTCAGAAATTTGAAATATAAACAATGATGGAAATGATGATAATGACATTGAATTCGAAACTGAACCGACAATGCGAGCAGAAGCTCTCAAAGCACTAAATACATTCGGATATTTTTTTACTAATCCCAAAGGCACTGAGGAACATTTTAAAACTGTTTGTGAATAAGAAAAAGTAGTTTTAACAACTACGATAAAAAACAAACAAACATGTACAAAAGATTATTTTTTCTACTACGAGTATTACTCATCAATTCGAAATTTTAAGTGTAAAGCAATTCTTGTTTATACGTCTTGTTTTATAAATTATATGTTCATAGTTTCTTTGTACATTATTGTACTAATATAACTAACTTATTAATAATATTTTATCGTCTAACATAAAATTCATGCTTACACTGCATATAAGGTCATATTTGTCAGGACCACATGTGTGACCATATACCTAACCGATTCTGACTGTATATATAAAACGTGTATATATACATAAATATGTATATATAACAATGGCGCCCGGCTAACCGAAAAGTACCCAAATTTTTAATAGCCACTTTCCTTTTATTTAGTGACCCTGTGGTCGATGGCCGGCACTAATTTTCCCTTTTACTGACTAGTTGCTAAAATGTATCTACAGTACCCAAAAATATATATTTTAACAGTTATTTTTTTAGCTCCTGCTATAGTGCACTCGACAGTAATCGTAACGAAGGGAAAAAGAAACAACAACCTAGCAACATAAAAAAATATTAAACTTTATGCAATCTCTCATAGCTCATAAATATCCAAAGTGAAAATGCAGGTCTTCATTTGCATACACAAAAAAATATATATTAGAAAGAGTTCTATAGAATCATGGGTGTTTTTTGTATCAATTACGCCTACAGAATTCTATTAGGCTCAGATAGAACATTTTATGAACTTTTCTATTGAACACTAAAATATTCTATAGGATATATTATAAAAAGTGTAACACAATTCTACAGAACCTTAGAGAAGTAATTGATAGCAAAACAAGACCTGAAAATTAAAATTTTTAGTTAGTAGTCATCGGTCGATAAATATTTTATAATAAATTTCAATATAAGGTCACCGGGGTAATTCCTGGTCACAGAGTTTCTGGGAGAATTCTTGGTCATTTTTGCTTTCGTTATCAAAATAACAATTTATCAAACTGTAAAAAATCTGAAAGATACTTTGAACCCTTTGCTTTGAAGTGTATGCCTTAATTATTCAATTAGTTGAAATTTAATATTAAAAAAAAAAAAAAAACTGTAAAAAATCTGAAAGATACTTTGAACCCTTTGCTTTGAAATGTATGCTTTAATTATTCAATTAGTTGAAATTTAATATTAAACAAGTAAGAAAAAATCATGCATCCAGCATAGATTATGAAACACTTTCCAACACATTCAGAATAATGTAACAAAACTGCACTGTTTAAAAAATTAAAATATTACGTCTAATTCAACCATATGGAAGTGCATAATACATTTCAGAACCCAATTTCAGCTGTTCCCATCCACAATCAGAAAATTATGCGAATTGCAGCCCTGTATATGATTTATAGATTTACAGCCCTGTATATGATTTATAGATTTACAGCCCTGTATATGATTTATAGATTTGAATCTATTAGCTAAATGCAAGCCAAAATTTAGTTCACTTAAGAGCTACATAAACTTCAGTTGAAAATTTACCTTCAGCAATTTCCTCTAATAAGAAGAACGGTATGTGAATACTTTTGTGCAGCCCTGTATCTGAGGTATAGAATTTATATATAACGGGTAAGATGCATTAAATTTAAAAGCGCATACCGAATTTTAAACCGTGCACTCCAGCAAT
Source organism: Maratus speciosus (assembly GCA_963932465.1). Classification (NCBI taxonomy): domain Eukaryota; kingdom Metazoa; phylum Arthropoda; class Arachnida; order Araneae; family Salticidae; genus Maratus; species Maratus speciosus. Next base: position 88,883,982 of record OZ010797.1, read on the forward strand.
TATGACTCAAAGACAGTACTGTACTGTAACCGATTTCTTTTGTGTGTCCCTGTAAATGAATAAAAAAAGCTATGAATGTCCTGTTCTAACGTGATCGTAGTAAAATTCAGTGATTTATATCAGTTTCAATACATTTGAAAGAGTATAATGTCATTAAAATGGTCTGCAAACGATTTTTCCCCATATACCATAATGTAATGGAATACTTTTGAGTGCCCCTGTAAATGAACGATTAATCCTACATACTTCCTATACAATACCAAACATGCTCAATTTCATGAAAATCCGAGTCTATTTACGGGAGTTAGAGCGTGGACAGACGGCCAGGCAAACTGAATGCATAAACACTTTTCAACTTTGTTGGAAAGTGTTAAAGACAAAATTATATTCAAAACTGCTACTCAAATTTCTACAAAACAACACTGACCTTGATTTTTATATATTTTACAAAGATCTGTGTCATTCTTAAAGTTTTAATTATTTTATTTCAATTATGATATATTATACTTTTTAAAAGTGATTATAAAATTTTCGTCTACAATGTTAAACACTTTTATATGAACAAGCCAAACTGAGTCCATATTTTGAGGGATAATTCATGGTCAGTGCTTAATAATGTAATTTTACATTATACTTAGTATTTTATACTTGGTAATATATATTTATACTTGGTTATATATTACCAAGTATTTATACTTGGTATTTTATCTATTATAAGTGTGCACCCTAAAAACTATTGTCTTACAACTTTTATTTAACCATAAGTGTAAAGTAGCATCCTTAACTGTAACTGTAAAGGGAGAAAACAGTAAATGCTCTGAGGATAAGACACACTATATGGCTGAAAAATTTAAATACTATCCCACAGCAAAGTGGTGCCTAAAAACATATATAATACAACAGAGGAACATAATTATTATGCTGTGTATTTTGATAAAGATCCGTACTGAAGTTTGTGTAAAACTTCTTGAAAAAGGAGCCAGAAACTTCAGTTGGCCTAAGAGAGATAGAATTGAAAACATAAACATTCAATTGCATATTTTATGGACCAATAAATTTGCAAGGTATTAATTAATCCATTCACAGTGGATGAAGAAGTAATAAATACTGCTTATAAATGTTAAAAAAATTCTTTGGCCAATTAATGTTTTGTAAAATGTACAAGAATCTTCTGCACATCAAACAAATTTGTATTTATGCCCAAAACAAAGTATATCCATTATTATTTCACAATTATGAGATGAACTAAACTTTTACAAGATTGATTCTACTTATTTTAATACTCAGTCTTAAAAAAATTAACTTTACTACTACTTTATTTAAATCAAAAAAAGATGCTGACCGATAATTACTCTAGAAGTGGCCAATAATTACCCCGTTTCTAGAGTAATTCCTGGTCACTTAAAAATTATAATTATTTCAATTATAAGTGCATAGATATTTAAGTAAGCATTTTATTATATAGCCATTAGAGGGTGCTTATTCCACAAAAAAAATTGGGAATAGTTTTTATAATAATTGGATGTTGTTGATTTTTGACCAGGAATTACCCCGGTTCACCTTATAGATTATAAGAGTTAACAGAACTTCTGCTAAAACTGATCACTTAAATATGGGTTTATGAGACTACCTCATCAGTATAAAAAATGTTTGTCAATTGGAAGGGAAAATTATGTTATTTTGACACAACCTTTAGGTTTTATGAATGAAAATGTAACTTTCTTTTAAAAAATAAAGAAATTTTTATTTATATTTTCTGAAATGAAGAGTTTTAAGAATTAACTGATTGCGGCAAAATATACCATTTAATTTACAATCATTGATGCATAATCTCTGCTTATTATCGAACTATATTTTGGCTACCTTGTTCAGACATTCAAGTAATTGGATTTTCATAAACATTTTTTTCATCGAATTTGGAAGAAGTAGAGTCAATATAAACTTGTGTATGTCATAAATTGCATTACAAATAACTAGTTCACCACCCCCCCTCCCTTCCCCTATCTTGAATAACCAAAAAATAACATTGCAAAAACTGAGAAATGTCAAAATGTGCTCCTCTTTGCATATAATAACAAATAAAAGTATGAAACAATGAATAGGCTGGCACAAAATATGTGTGAAATATCATTACGTATTCCATTTTATCCTTTAACCAATTCACCAGCAGCAGGTATAAGGAAAGGGTGCTTTTACCACCCGGGGCAAACGTTGAAGTGGTTAATATAATAATTTCAATAACCTTCCTAATTATCGCATTTTGGAGGCCAGCAATTGTTAGCTGATTATTAATCATGGGTGCAAGAACTCCATCCATGTTGAGACTGAAATCTTTTCTGAATATAAGGAATAATCAAATAGAAGTGATCTAGAAGACTCCTGTCTTGTATTATGGGTAAAAAATTATTTCTTACAATTAAGAAATTGATTAAAAGTTCCTCATAGTAAAATTACTATAATTTAAGTATTATAAAGTAGAATTTACTATCAATCAAAAATCTCTCCAAGACTGGAGGTTTTGCACCCATGTTATTAATATGACAGCGGTAGAATTGATAAAAAAATGTCACTGGTCCCAAGGACCAGTAAACATCAGAGTTTACTGGTCCGCACATATCGTCACTGGCCCGCAACATAAAATTCTATTAAGTTATTAAGTACCTTTAACCCTTTGAGTGAAACCCCCCATCCTCCTCCTAGAATATAAACCAAACTTCCTTTGTTACCAAAAATTTTCGGCATAATAAAATGTAAAATTATAATTTGCTAAAAATTAAATAAACAGTACATAAACAAAAACAATAAAATTATTAATTATATATTTTATTTCCGATTATTTATTTCAACTGACTAAGTTTTAATGCACTTTTTTACTTATTAATTTTTTTTAAATAAAATAAAATTCTGTGGTTTGTGTTTGGTTGCGATTTTCTCAGGGACGGGAAAATTTAAATTTACCTGTCAGAGAGGGAAAAAAGTTACTGGTCCTGCGGACCACTAAATTTTTTAAATTAGTGGTCCGATTGAATTTTTAGTGGTCTCGGACCAGCGGACCACCAAGGATTTCGAACACTGTATGAGCAAAGCATTTGATCTTTATTGTCTTAAATAGGTAACGTCAAAGGGGGTTTCAAAGTTTTAAATGATAAAAAATTATGCAGATTTCTTTTTTTTTTTAAATGTGAAATCATTCTTAAGGAAAAATGTTTGTATATTAACCTCTACACTTATGATGGAGCCTTTCAATTTCATCATGAAGTCCTTTCAACATATAAGCATGTTCTTCTTTCAGAAACTGGATGTTATCTTTAGCCACTTTAAGCTGTTCAACAAGACTAGATTCATCTCTGGTGAAATTTTGGGAGTTTAAATTTGCTTGATCTCCACCATCATGAGATTCTTCAGACATATTTGTTCAGATTAATTAAGATGGGATCTGAAAAAAATAAAGAAATTAAGAATAATTTTAATGCAAGAAACCTGTCTAGAAAATATACAAGTAACAAAATTGTTAAATATTTATGAAATTACAGAACTCTGCCATAGTGGGCTCAGTTGTAACTAGCATCCTGCAATCAGCGAGCAAATAGTTGGTCGAATGTAAAAATACATTTTTAACATTAATTTTTTTCTTTGAGGGTTGAGATTTTGCTTTAGTGGGTTAGGTTCAAGTTGACCAGGTTTTTCAAAATAGTCCAGAATATTTTTTAAGATAAAAAAATATATATATTTGAATATTAATGTGTGTGTGTATATATGTTTATTCTTCAACATAACAGATAAAACTGATATTATAGATGTAATTATAGACTACCTTTTCATAATTGTATTAAAATATGGATTAATTTTTAGTACTTCTTTGTTAAAGGAACCTTGGTGATTAAAAAAAAAAAAAAATACTTGCCGCAATTCGAGCTTCAGTAAGTGAGATTTGTTGCTAAATGATATAAACAGTTATAAAAACAAATTTGATAATCTTAATCTGTTATTCTAGTTCATGAATATACTTTTAAAAATGCTACTAACTTACTTCTATTTATATTAAACAAAAACGTAATTTGAAGAACAAATTAAAAAAAAACAAAATTTATTTCCTACATTGTTTAAGCCTGAGAAGGGACAGATATTAAGTTATTTCATTCAATTAGTTCTACATTTAATGTTAAATTTTTGTAACAAATTAGTTAAGCCAATTGAAGATTAAAAAATAAAAATAAAATTCATAGAATATGATACTTAAAACATCCTAAAAAACTTAGATTCTGTTCAAATGAAATCGAAATAAATCTTAAGACTTCTTCCATTTTTAATTGAAAATATTTGTATTGCAGATTTAGTATTATGTTTATGAAAATTGTGCATAAAATGATAAGATGCATGCAAAATACAAAACTTTAAAAAAAGTCTAAGATTTATTTCGATTTCATTTGAACGGAATCTAAGTTTTTAGGATGTTTTAAGTATCATATTATATGAATTTTATTTTTATTTTTTAATCTTCAATTGGCTTAACTAATTTGTTACAAAAATTTAACATTAAATGTAGAACTAATTGAATGAAATAACTTAATATCTGTCCCTTCTCAGGCTTAAACAATGTAGGAAATAAATTTTGTTTATTTTAATTTGTTCTTCACATTACGTTTTTGTTTAATATGTCAAGTTTTTTAATGACTACAGCACTCAGACGAACACATTTCAAAATTAATACAGAGTATCATCATCAGGCTTTGATGTATGCGGTATTGCATCACAATGTGGGATGCAGTTTACCAATGTGCAATTCAAAATGTTTCACCACTGTAGTAATGCAGGTTGCGGTAGTTTGGACAAAAACTTCCAATCTGAACGTAAAAAATCTATAATCAAAACATAAAAAATTAACTTCACTTAAATTTAGATACCCTATTTCCCACTCAGGAACGCTATGAATGTAAATGTAAATTCTGTTGAATTCTTACTGCTAATATTTAACAATATTATAGCTGTGATACAGTAAAAAATAAAAAAATAAAAGTTTTACTTGAATTTTTAAACCTTATTCTCTCCCAAAGGGTGATGTAAACACATCAGAAAATTATTACCTAAGTTTAACTTGGGGTATAAATAGTTCTCATCGCGAAAGAAAATACATTTTAAAATTAAGTTATGTAATTCCCCACTAAGCTCGCTACCTGCGTAAAAATAGCTATCCATTAGAAACTTTTTACTAAAATATAAACTTGATCAAAGCAAAAACGTATTCTGAAAATATCCTTTTTATTTCCACTATGACGCCATATTCACCTTTTTAATTTTTGAAAAAAAAAACTAATTCAATTAAAATTTTTCACGCAGGAATCTTTCTACTAAAACCAAATAAATTATTATTACGGCTTTTGAAATTTTTGCAACAATAAAGAAAAAATGTTACATTTTCTATTAAAAATGTCCGTTGATTCTCAATGAAAAAAGTGAAATTTGGAATTATTAAGAAAAATATTTGAATAATATATAAAAAAATTGTCCCTTGTTTCTCTCTGGGTTATAATTCACCCATATGCAAAAGTATTTTGCCATTCGTTTTGACCCTGACGTCAGGCAAACTTTTTAAACTTTAAATTTATAATATAATTAGAATTAGTAAAGAATAAAAAATGAGTGGCATCAGGGACAAAAAGGTGGGAAGAAAAAATGAAAAAGTTATCATCTCTATAGGCTTTTCTATGTTAAATTAACATTGAGAAGTGACACTGGAAATAAATAAGTATTGCGCTGTCGCGCAATACTTAAATATTAAAATAGATAAATGGCTTTTTTATATTGAATAAATTGTATATATATTGAAAAAATTGCTTGCGTAAGTGAAACAAAGAATAGGTTGTCAGACAGAAAATATGTGTGAAAGTTTTCATTCTCTTACTGAGGAATTTTCTCTAGCTCGCTAAGGGCCCTATAACAAAGAAGTACTTCATTTTCTTCCATATCAGTTTCGGTTTTAAATAGAATTTTTACCTTCAGGTGAGATTATACACAACTTGTGCAGGATTCTACCTCGGATACAATGAGCAAAAAATCAGCAAACTCATAAAAAATCCCTCACATTTTTCATACTTATTCTCGTTAAGAAGAGGCAACTTCAGTCAAGCGAAAAGACCTGTTCGTTAACGCTAATCCTGTGGATGAAATTTATAAAGATATCTCAGTCACATTTCAATATTTTTAAATGATTTTTTTTTTTTTTTTTGCATTGAATAGCTAAGATCGATCTGTACAAAGGCCATTTTTTATTTTTTCGATTTTGTTTACGGATATTTTTAATGAGGAAACTTTCATTTTCAGAACTGGTTTCAAAAGTGAAAGTATCCTCATTAAAAAAATTTGCAATCAAAATCGAAAAAGTAAAAAACGGTCTTCGTAAAAATCAATCTCAGCTATCAAATGCAAAAAAAAAAAAAAAAAAAAAAATCATTAAAACATATTGAAATGCAACCGAGATGTCTTCATAAATTTTTTCCATAGGATTAGCATTAGCAAACGGGTCTTTTCGCATGACTGAAGTAGACCCTTAAAAAAAACATACCAATCCATAGTGCAGCTATATTATTGCTGAAAATGAAATAGAAAAGGGACAAGGAAGATGACTGTGAAACATATGAGGGTAAAACAGCAGCATCTACTTCACGTATAGTTTTGTTGAGCTGCTGCATGAAACTAAAGTTTCTTAGAAGCCCCCCCAACCCCAAAAAATTGTTTGTTCTCTGTTACTTTGATCTGTGTTTCTTTATATCATTTCAAATGAAGTTTTTTATTTTTTCAGGTCATTATTTCAACAGATATTTGTCAATTTTTCTTTTCGAAATATTCTTAAGAAACCAAATATTTATTTATTTTATTTTATTAAATGTTCAAACTAGTGAAAAAATGCAAAGTTGGAACTGCATAGCATAAATTGGCAATCTTTATTTTGAGTTTCAGTTATACTGAAAGAATTAGCATCAATGAAAGTAGTGCATATGATGAAAAAGATACTAAAAAGTTCAAACAAGATTTTTTTTTTTCCATCAACCAAGATTAAAATAATAATAAATAAATGATGAGTGGTTTCTTTTCCTTGTTTTATTGCAATTTCAACACTTTCCAACATAGTTGAAAAGTGTTCATAGTTGAAAAGTGTCAGCATGGGTTGAGAGCATGTAAGGTAATGTGAGGGATTGGAAAGAGGAATTTTTCACTTTTGCTGTTAGCAGCGATATAGGACTTAGGAGGGGCGTGGCGTTTTTCTGCAGAAAATTTTTAAGAAATTATTTGAGTTTGCAGACAGTTTTACATTTTATCTAAGTCTGCTTATCTCTACAATTCTGATAATTCCTCTGTTTTTACTGATTTAAAAGTTAAATTTTCATGTACAGTAGACTCCCTCAAATCCGCACAGCTTGGGACTAGAGGTTGTGCGGATTTTCGAATTTTGTAGATTTCTGGGCATTGGTTTGTTTACATTTCAGCGGTAGAATTGGTAAAAAAAAAGTCACTGGTCCCAAGGACCAGTAAACATCAGAGTTTACTGGTCCGCAAACATCATCACTGGCCTGCTACATAAAATTCTATTAAGTACCTTTAACACTTTGAGTGACACCCCTCCCCTCCTCCTCCTAGAATATAAACCAAACTTCCTTTCAGTTACCCAAAATTTTCGGCATAGTAAAATGTAAAATTATAATTTGCTAAAAATTAAATACACAGTACATAAACAAAAACTATAAAATTATTAATTATGTATTTTATTTCCGATTATTTATTTCAACTGACTGTAAGTTTTAGTGCAATTTTTTATTTAATTATTTATTTATTTAAATAAAATAAAATTCTGTGGTTTGTGTTTGGTTTCGGTTTTCTCAGGGACGGGAAAATTTGCATTTACCTGTCAGAGAGGGAAAAAAGTTACTGGTCCTGCGGACCACTAAATTTTTTAAATTAGTGGTCCGATTGAATTTTTAGTGGTCTCGGACCAGCGGACCACCAAGGATTTCGAACGCTGCATTTTTTAAACAGTAATTTGAATGTAATAATGCAATCAAAATTATAATGAATGCTTTTAAAATAGTAAAATAATTAAGAAAATTAAAAAGTTAAAATGATAAAAATTAAGATAATTTTAAAAATGATTAAATTGTTAAAAGTATAGGTCACATAAATAATTAATAATATATTATTAAATATGCATAAGCAAGATGAGATATATTTATCTTGAATTATTCAATGAAACTTGACTCATAAAAGTACATTAATCATCAAATAAAGAAATTTTATTTCACATTAAGTCAGACTTACTAACCAAAAAAGTTTGATTAATACTACATAAATATATTTGGTAAAAAAGATTGTGATTAGCAGTGATAAAAGCAATATCTTGAATTTTTCCAGATATTAATTTATACTTTCTTCATGAAAAAGCGAGATGTTCAGTCATATTAACAAGAATTACATATTAAAATACCTACAGAATAATTTAAAAATAAAAAAGTCTGTAATTTTGTCCCTGCACCTGGAACTGAAAATTTCATTGTTTACTACATCAGTGATGATGTGCGGATTTTAGGCATTTGTGGATTTTAGGGTTGCGGATTTGAGGGAGCAATGGACATTTATTTTCGACTATGTCGCATCCAAATGTTTCCCTCCTCTAGAAGAGTTGGTAGTTTATGCTTATTAATGGAGAACAAGTAGGAAATTGCTCGTCAAACGTGGCAAATGAGGTGCGTTCGTACTATAACTAGTTTAATAAATATTTTTTGCACCATATATTGTACCGAATGTATTATTTTAATGCACTTCAATAAGTGCATATCCATTTCATTCTGCTTGAAAGGCTGTATCACAGGGTGTCTACAGAAATTCTTAAAAAAAGTTCCCTGATTTTTCCATGATTTCCCTGACTATTTTTGTCAGACTTCCCTGATTTCCATTATTAACAATACACATACGGTATTTTTTCATGTATGCCGATTCCTCGTATAACACACTTATCCAGCTTGCTAATATCTCATTTGGGAGAAAAAACAAGAGAAAAACATAAAAATTGCCTAATATTCATTAAGTATTGGTTGTCAGTTTTATGAATCTGAACTCAACTAACTTCATAGCATCCAACTTCATTAGTCCAACATCATATAGAAGCCAATGGATCTAGGGCGACCAGAAAGTTTCCTCATTTTCTGAAAAATATTCAATTCTAAGACTTAAATCTAATGGGATAACTAATTGGATTAAGCACCTGGTCAGGTTATGCTAATGTATCATTTAAAATTTTTAAAAATGTGTAAATTGCCTTCAATATAAGTGCTATGTACAGAAAATCAGGACATCTGATCACCTTAATTTACGTTAAATATCAAAAACTCTTACCATGCGCATCTTTTAAAAAATATTGGGAAAGATTAATCAGCATGTGAAAAAATATGGTACATAAAATAGACGAATCAGTCTCGTTGGCAAGGTGAAAATGCAAATATTTTCGCATATAGACAAATTTCCCTGATTTTCTAGTATTTTTAGAAAGTTCCCTGACATTTCCCTGATTTTTCCAGAGTGACAAACCTCCCTGATTTTTCCATGATTCCCTGATTTCCAGATTCTGTAGACACCCTGGTATCATCATTAAAATACACTTGAAATAATTTTTCTCCCATTGGCCGTCATGTAACAGAAAACTTTTGACTGTCCCTGTAATTAAACTATACATCCGATTTTCACAAAACTTGAAATGACTCGACAAAACTTTGCAACAATTATATATTTAAAATTTCAGACCATTCGGAAGGCTGTAACATCATTAAAATGCACTTGCAATAATTTATTCCCACTGGCCGTCATGTAACGGAAAACTTTTGACTGTCCATGTAATTAAACTATACATCCGATTTTCATAAAATTTGAAATGACTTGACAAAATTTTGCAACAATTATATATTTAAAATTTCAGACTATTCGGTTGGGTAGTTTTTGCTCTATTATATGCAGACAGACGGACAGACAGACAAACAGACTGAACAACGACTATAGGTGCTACGTGTTTATATAATTATGAGCGCACCTAAAAAAGCAAACCCCTTCTTCTTGGAGCATCAGAAATCTTTCCCTGAGGGAAACGTTTGAATTCAATGCTGGTTATATGAAGATTGAGCGTGTTCAGATGTGCACTTCGCGCCGCGCGCGCGCTCAGAAGTTTATGCCATGGAGTAGGTTTTATCTAAGAAAGGAATTTTAACATAATTCAGTTATTTCATTATTTTTATGGTTCAAAAAAGGTAAAACCAACGACTATATTTCTTTATTCTTCCAAAACATGGTTTTCGTAACAGGAATACATGCCTATGTTCACTCAGATAAAATCTAAAATAGTCGGGAAAAACATCACGTGACCTTCTTTATCTACTTTAGCCCATTTGGCATTTAAAATTAGTTAACCAACCGCACACAAACTCCGCGCGAGCTGCTCAAAAAAATTGTGTGGGCGATTTGATCACGTGATTGTGCGTTTTCTGCTTATGTGTTATTGGTTGTGCTTTGTTTGGTAGGTTGATTGATACGATTTAAGAATTCAACTGGTGATCTAAAAATTTTAACTTTTTAACAATTTTCTTTTTATTTATTTAAAAATGATTTATAAGTTGATTTATATCTTCCGTGATAAATAAAATGCTGTTAGTAAACCAAGATTGTGATATCAACATATGAGATTTGTTTGTAATCTACTATACTGGATGGAATTTGCACTGTTAGTTAGACAATTTTTCAGAGAAGGTTTTAATATATATATTTCTTATTTTATGATTGCATATTTCAATACCGTGTGGATAACAGACCAAAATACATCATAAAACATGAGAAATAAATTTCATTCAAAATTCTGTTAGTATAAGCAAAATACTTATTTATACTTTCAGTAGAAAATTTATAAACATTCTAATCATACTTTATTCACTACAAAACTAGACAACAGACCTATATATTTTATCTCTTTTAAAAAATATATGTACAGATATTTTTAGTTAAAATGATCTACAACTATTACATTTTATTTTTATAATGTTCAAAGTAAAACATGATTTCCAGCCTAGTCTCGATAAAAATTCACTCGTAAAGTACTCAAAAAAAAAAAAAAAAAAAATCAAGGAATTATCCTACGTGCGATATATATTATTTTTTCATTTGGATTTGCTTAATGTTTATATCATTATACATATACATACTTAGAAACGAAACTTTGAATATTTAAAAGGTGTTCAGATGTAAAACTTTCATCTCGAAATACCTCATTTTCTCACATTTAAATAAGTATTTTATTATTATAATAAAAATACACGTGCCTCTGTATAATAAAAATAAAAAATATATCTTCAGCAAAAATATCTTATTCATTATGAAAAATATAAAACAACCAATAAACAAAAAAAAAAAAAAAAAATTGTGACACAATGTGGGATCGGAAGGATTCGAACCCAGAATCCCTAGTCTCGAGATCACTGCCTTATCCATTCGGCCATCTAGCACACATTGCTTCTGCATCAAAATATCTTTATAATTAGCACCTTAATTAATCAAATCCATGATCTGTTCCTGAACACACTACGTGTCTACCCGTACACTACCTGAACACACTACATCCATGATATAGACCCACTCCATGTTCCTGACTCCTGAGCTCGCGCGCGCAGCGCGCGTGCTTCTTGAACACGCTCATTATCTGCTGTTTCTAAAAGAGAAATCTGATCTGTAAAGTTATTATTTGAAAAAGATATATCCTGAAAAATATAGCTAAAGTTATAAGGATAAAAAAAAAAAAAGATGTCTTCTACAAAAGAGTTAGGAAACTGTGAATATCAATGTATAGATTTAGAGAAAAATTTACAGTTGGCCAAAAACAGGGGGTGGGGGGGAGAACATTCTATAAATTTTAATTATCAAATTGTCAGAGAAATTTTTTTTAATAGCCATTCAATTGCGAATGATGTTTTCTTTCAATTTATGTTAAAGAATAATCAGGCACAGAGTTGGAGCAATAGTGTTTTTTTTCCCCATTTTGGTGGAAAAAAACTTGTTTTTGGGTATCTTCTTTTAGGCCTAGCTTGCGAAAATAGCATGTTAGTTTTATTTATTATTAAACTTTATTTTATATAAAAAACACAATTTTAATATAAAACACACACAATCTGTTCTAAAGGGTTGCCATATAAAGCAAAATCGCACCAAAATATATAGATTGCCCAGGCATAAAATTGTCATTTTGGTGCCAAATAGGCACTCCAGTATGTTTGAAACATCTGTGCCAATAATCTTAGGGGCTGTTGTCATACTAAAGTTGCATCAAACTGAAAATTTCAAAACAAGCACCTAATTTTGATATATTTGAATTTATTGGAAAATTTTACCATCCAAACGAAAAATCATTCGGTCAAGTATTTTAGAAATTATGAAAACTTAAAATTTAGAACTCCTAAAGTTAAATTCATTTTTAATTGTGGCAAAACAGGTTGCAATTGAAGCACAAATCAGAAACTAATTGGTGGAATGAGCTGTAATTTTGGATTTGCATATTAAGCTTCTAGAAAACGATTTCTGTTAAAATTTTGGCACAGATGTCATATTCGTCCCATATTGCCGCGATTTTTTTCTGACACCAGTCATATATGCAACGGGTACTTAACTGGCACCAAAGCGTCGTTATTTTGCTTGATGTGGTAACCCGACTCGGATTATGCTGTTTATGTTTTCGCCAAATTGGCAACCGAAGAAAAATCGCGCCAATATGGGGCGAATATGACGTCTGTGCCAAAATTTTTATAGATTACAAATCACATATTTTTTTAAATATAAATTTGAAATAACATATATTTTGAAATTCATATTAAACAAAAATTTCATATTAAAATTCATATTTAAAAAAATATATATAGCATAGGATTTTTGACAGAAACAGATTTCTAAAATAAAAGCTTCAATTACAAAAATCCATAATTACAGCTCAATCAACCAAGTAGGTTTTGAGTTATGCTTAAAAAACTAATAATAAGCAAAAATTATAAATAATAAGAAAATCTTACAGATAAATTGATAACATACAAAAATAATTAAATATAACAGAAAAATTAAAAGCGATAAGTAACAAGTTTTAGAACAATCACATTCCTGGTATTTTAAGAAACTGTTAAATTTCGGATAATTACAATTTTTTTTGTAAGGTTTGAAAAATACTCATCAAATATAAATACAGAATTAAATATAAACGACCGAAAAAGTATGATTACGGAGGGAAAAAACTGAATCTGACATCGGAAGTACATGAACTTACAACCAGTTTAAAATTAATGAAAGATAGCGAAAAATATGTAAGGAATTTTTAAAAATACAGAAATAAAATTATTTATTTTGAAATCGTGCTTAATGCAATCCAGTAGGATAAAAGGAATATTTCGAAATGATGGCTGAATTAAAAGAATATGCTCACCATAAATACACTTTAACTATGCTTTTAAACATTGTTTTAAAATTAATATTGCAAATTAATTATATATTTTTAGCAAAACACAATGTCACATTTCACACTTTCAATTTAGAGTACCAAGATTCACCCTTAACAAAGAAACAAGTTTATTTCTGGAACACAATCAACAACAAACACAGATTGTTAGTCAAGCGTAACATTTCCTTGCTTAGGAACATAGAAAGGGCATTATCATCCAGGATGACCGCATTTCAATGTAATTTGTAAGGGGTTATTGAACAAAGACTAAAAATTTGCGAAGAAAAATTAAATGATCATAATTTCGTTCTGGACAAAGAAAGAATTTATACGATACTTATAAGCAAGTATTTTATCCCGTATGTTGTTAAAATTTTACCTAAAATTGAAAAATAAAATATCAGGCAAAATACACTGATGAATAATACCAAAACACAGGCATCTTTCTATAAATTTCATAAAAAATAAACCCATAAAAATAAAAGCTGGCTTCGTTTTTTTTTTTTTTTTTTTTCGCTTTGTTGCTATGCGACAGTCTATCACTGTTGCCAATAATTCCACCATAATAATGAAGTTGATAACAAGCAGAAACAGGGTTTCCTGAAGATTCATTGTTCTTCAGTAGAAAATTTCTTAAATGATTTAGCAAAATATTTAACTACAAAAATAGTGTTTTATTATAGCATATATATACTTTTAAAAATCATTTATAGCATTTTTTCATGATAAATTTATGTAACAGTAAGAGTACAACTCAACTCAATTTCTGATTTTGTTTGTCAACAAAAATAGCATAATCGCGTCCCAGCAAGTTGTCAGTAATCAAAAAAGACCTCGCTCTTTCAAAAAGAGTGTGCTTTTGAGGAATTAAATGCCTTTTATTCATCTTCCAAATTAATGGATTGGCTATATGAGATGTAAATCTGAGTAACACTGTAAATTTACGTTTAATTTCAGCTGTATCTTGTGACTAATTTCATTCCCGTACATTGTTAGCATTGTTGAATTCAGACATTTTCTTTTCACAGGGAATGTATCAACTCTCAGGGGGAGGGGTAATATGATGTTACCAGAGGATTTTGAGCTTTTAGACCGTAAATAGTTAACAAAATCTCAAATCTTCCGGGATGGGGGGGGGGGGTGATTTTACAGAGGAAAGTCTCCTGAATTCATCACTAATTCATAGGGTAATGTCAACATAACTTTACAAATAGCTAATATCTATCATAATGAGTGCAGTTTCAAGTATTAAAGCCAAATATTTGTTTATAAGTAATGCAAATAAATTTCATTTTAACTTGAATTGTTTTATTTTCAGAATTTTGATATTCATCTGTAATTTTTCACATAATTTCATTTCAGTCATTTACTCATAAAATTTTTGGCTATTAAAAAAAATTAAGGAATAAATACATGTACTGCTTGACAACATCAAAGGAATACAAATGTTATTCAGAATAAGAAATATAGGACAACAACAAAAATGTGCTTATTTTGCAAAAATGTTGCTCATTTTTTATTTTGAAAAAAAGATGCATATTTTACTACATGAAAAATCAGACTAGATAAAGAATAATATGCTTGATCAGGGTCGATCCATGCAAAATTTAAGGATTCTTTGCAAATATTCATTTAATAAAACAGGTCCCTTCACAAAATTCCTTTTAATAAAATATGCCCTTACACAAAATTCCATTCCGTAAAAATATACTCATTATATCATTATCCATATATCACATATCCATCCTTATATCATAATATATCATTAATTATTTTGGTACTTGTTAGTTATCCCGTCGACCAAATTACTGTCGCCAAATTGTAAGATTAAATGCCAATAATGGTTGATCGTAAATGTCACATTCACTTGACAACACGTGTTTACGTCTTCAAGTGATTTTTATTTCGATGTTTTATTTGTATTTTTATTAATGTTATACTAATTTATTTGTTCTTTCGTTATTTAAAATAAAATTTCTGTCAATTTGTATAATTTGGCAGGTGGTTTGGCAATTTATACAATTTGGCGAAATTGGTCGACGGGATAACTAACAAGTACCATTATTTTTATTTTGTTAGGTTTTAAAATGTGTAAATTTGCCAAAAAAAAAAAAAAAAACAAGTTCACCAGAAAATAAAACTTTAGCAGAAGGACTTAAATAAATGCTTCATTCAAATTCAAGTTATAGGATTTCATATTTCATTTCAAAATGCTACTTTTCACCAAAATATAATAACTTTTACAAAAATAACTTTAATTTTTTACCAAATGGGACCCCAATGATAAAAAAAACCTGCATTGACCCCTGCTTATAGAAAATTTTCAAACCCTCTTTCTACCAATATGGCAAAAGGTAAGTTCTTTATTAAAGAGAACACAAGTCTATTAATTTGATTCTATTATTTTTTTTTTCAAGTTTTGTTTTTCAAAAGATTTTATTTGGTTTACCCAGTTTGGCAATTGCCTAATACTGAATGCACTTAAAAAAATCTTCCAAGACATTATTCATATTGTGTGATTTGTTCATAAAGGCTAAAAAGCATGTGATAAAATGGAATTTATTTTTTATTGAGGCCTTTGTGCATGAGGGAAAACTGCAAGGTTAAATTTGGCGAGAAACCAAAATTTTCAAAAGCACTTTCTGGCAACCTTTGTTTACATTTTTACATCTCTATGAAATAACTATCAATGGGATACAAAATTGGGCACAGATGTCATATTCGGCCCATATTGGCACAATTTTTTTCCGACGTCAATTTGGCGAAAACATCAACAGCATAAATAACAACATCCAGGTTACCATATCAAGCAAAATAATGACACTTTGGCGAGAGTTAAGTACCCAGTATGACATTGGCATCAGAAAAAAATTGCACCAATATGGGGCGAATATGACATCTGTGCCCAAAACTGCAGCAAGCAAAGCTAGAAATTCCATGATCACGCCCCAGCTCTGATAATAAATCAGTCAATAACTATATCAATGTATGAAATGCACAAACTTTTTTCTTTATATTTACACCATTCATTGTTGTCATACGTTGGGAAGCAATCTGTTTAATTTATGCATACAAAAGCTATATAATAATGGAATGCAAGACACATAACATAAATAAAATGTATAAGATTAGAAAATTTTTCATTGGTTTAAAGATGAAAATAAGGAATTTTGCTTAGTGGCCACTGGCCAGTAAGTTGATTTTTTTTAGTAGCCAGTGACTGGCTAGTGAGAATAATTTCTTTAGTCGCCAGTAAGTACATTTATATCACTGAATTTTTAATTTAAAAATATATAAGTTTAGAGTAAATAAGTAATTTATGTAATAAATAAAAATTATTTTAATTCATATTGTTTTGAATAAACTTGAGATACTAATTTCCAATCTATTTTAAATTAAGTTAACAGCAAGGTAATATGTAACATGCTTATATAGCTAACTGCATAAGTCCACTATACTGAGGTACTTTTCAAAATTTAAAAAAAATCTGAAATTTACAGCAAATTTTCTGAAATGTAAATGGGGAGCAGAGGGGGTCTCTCCTGGTGTTAATTTTGCATTTTTTGCATGATATTTTAACAAAATTCGCGTTTTTCCGCGATCTATTGGCGATGTTTGTGTTTTTTTCGCGATCCTTTGACAAAATGTGCGTTTTTTTCGCGATCTTTTGACAAAATTCGCGTTTTTTTCGATATCTTTTGACAAAACTCGCGTATTTTTCGCGATCTTTTGACAAAATTCGTACTTTTTTGATGAAATTCCCGTTCGTTTTCACAATTCTTTGACGAAATTTCCTTTTTTACGCGATTCTTTGACGAAATTCGGGTTTTTTCTGCAATCTATTGACGAAATTCGCGTTTTTTCGCGATCCATTGACGATATTTTGTGTTTTTCCGCGATTTATTGATGATATTCTACGTTTTTTTCGCGATTCTTTGAGGAAATTAGGGCTTTTTAGCGATCCTTTGACGAAATACAGGTTTTTATACGATCCATTGACGAAATGTGCCGTTTTTTCGCAATCTTTTAACAAAATTCTCGGTTTTTTTTTCGCGATTCCTTGACGAAATTCGCGTTTTTTCGCGACCTATTTACGATATTTGCGCTTTTTTCGCGATTTAATGAAGATATTTGCATTTTTTCGCGATCTATTGACGATATTTGCGTTTTTTTGCGCGATCTATTTACGATATTTGCATTTTTTTCGCGATCTATTGAAGATATTTGCGTTTGTTTCGCGATCTATTTACGATATTTGCGATTTTTTCACGATCTATTGGCGATATTTGCGTTTTTTTCGCGATCTATTGACGATATTTGCGTTTTTTTCGCGATCTATTGACGATATTTGCGTTTTTTTCGCGATCTATTGACGATATTTGCGTTTTTTCGCGATCCATTCACGATATTTGGGTTTTTTTCGCGATCCTTCGACGAAATTTACGTTTTTACGCGATTTTTTGACGAAATTCTCAGTTTTTTTTCGCGATTCTTTGACGAAATTCGCGTTTGTTTTTCGCGATCTATTGACGATATTTGGGTATTTTCGCGATCTTTTGAGAAAATTCGCGGTTTTTTTCCGCGATTCTTTGACGAAATCTCTTTGGAAAATCCTGCATTTTGCCGGTACTTTCCATATTTTTAGTCGCCAGTTTTTCACGTTTAGTCGCCGAGTGGCGACTGGCGAGTGCTTATTTTCATCTTTACATTGGTTGCCTTTTCACTTTCAGGATTGTTTATAATGTTTGGTATGAATTTTCTTAAGACTGAGCTATGCCAAGTGCTGATAAAATAATGTATTTTTGATTCCAGAAAACCAAAATGGCACTCTAGCCAAATAATGAAGGTATACATACTGAAATTTTATTTAAAGATTCCTGCATTTTTTCAACAACTGTTGTAATTTACATACTTCTGGTGAGCATCTATTGATCTCTGTGAATATTCTTGAATTAGAGTTAATTGAATTTATATAACGTCCCTCTCATCAAATGAAAATGTACTTTTCTGTCAGCCAGGTGCCACTTATCGCCAACCAGTAGAATATATTATTATGAATATATATAATACATACACAATACTTGGCAAATTATCACTAGTGCCTGACTAACAGAAAAGTACCCATGAAAATAATTTCAGCAATGCTGAACGAAATCATCAGCTTAATGCTGCCATGTAGTTAAATTATTACTTATTTTTATTCTTTGTAAATTTTCAATAGTTATACTTTTAACTAAACCATATGTATGTCATTAATATTTCAATCTTCTTTCTAAGATAGCTTTTACGTGACGCATTTCATAATTGTTTGCAAATAGTGTCTGTTTTAACTTTTACACTAATACAATAGACTCTCTAAAATCTGCAAACCCCTAAAATCTACACATCATCACAGGTGTAAACAATGAAACTTTCAGTTCAGATGTAAAGAACAAAATTACTGATTTTTTTAGTTGTATATCATTCTATATTTATTTTAAAATGTAATTCTCGATAATCTGACTGAACTCATAGATTTTCATGAAGGAAGTATAAATTTATTTCTGAAAAAAATCAAGATATTGCTGATATGACTGGTAATCACAATCTTTTTACCAAATATGTTTATGTATTAATCAAGCTTTTTTGGTTATTAAGATTGGCTAAACCTGAAATTAAACTTCCTTACTTTATGATTTTGATGTAGATTAATAGGGTACATTTAAGAGGAAAGTTTCATTGAATAATTCGAGAAAAATGTATCATCATTATGCATATTTAATTATAGGGGAAGACGGGGTACAATGAAACAAAATTTAGGGTCACCTGGGGTAATTCCTGGTCAGCAAGTTTCTGGGGTAATTTCTGGTCACAGTCCTTTTTATGTTTTAAAAACGCTTCACCAAAATGAAAAAAATCATACAGGTACTCTGAACTATACTCATTGGAATTTATTACTTAATTATGAGTTTATTGTTTATTTATTTTGAAAAAAATATCTTTTTGAAATGGCTTGTTAAATTTCTGTAAAATGACATTGGCCTTAGTTATGGTACATTTTTACAAAGATTTTTGTCACAACTCAAATTTTAAATATTTTTCTTTTCTTTCTTTTTGGTTCAATTACCAACTACTTCAGCTATTAAAAAATAGTCTTGAAATTTTTTATACTATTTTAAATAATTTACAGAAGTTGGTCAAATATTGCCTCATGTATCTGGAGTAAATCTTGGCCACTGGGGTAATTCCTGGCCAATGTTTTTATCATCATTTAATTCCTTTTTATTGTCATATTTAGTGATTTTAACTGTCACAAACCCTTTGAGAATTAACTGCAACCACACTGTTCACCACATTTTATTTAATTGTAGTTCTTAATAAAGTAGAGTCCCCCGTGGTAATTCCTAGTCACTGAGTTTCTGAGGTAATTCTTGATCATTTTCGCTTTTGTTATAAAAATAACAATTTATGAAACTGTAAAAAATCTATAAGATACTTTGAATCCTTTGCTTTGAAATATATGCCTTAATTATTCATTTAGTTGAAATTAAATTCAAAACTGCTACTCAAATTTCTGCAAAACATCGATCTTGATTTTTACACATTTTACAACAGATCATTGTCATTCTTGAAGTTTTAATTATATTATTTCAACTAATGACATATCACAGTATTTAAAAAAGATTATAAAACGTTCCTCTACTATATTAAACACTTTTAAAAGAAGAAAACAGTAAGTGCTCAGAGAATAAAACACACTCTATGACTGAACAATTTAAGCAGAAATACTATCTCATTGCAAAATGCCAAAATGGTGCATAAAAATATACTTAATGCAGTAGAGGAACCTAATTATTATACTGTGTATTATATTAAAGGTCTGTATTGAAAATTTCTTGGAAAGGGAGCCGAAAACTTCAGTTGGCCTAAGCAAAATAAAATTGATATCAAACATTCAGTTATATTTTTTATGGACCAATAAATTTGCAAGTTATTAATAAATCCATTCACAGTGGATACTAATGAAGTAATAAATACTGCTTATAAATGCTGTAAAAATGCATACAAATTCTTTGGCTAATTCATGTTTTGTAAAATGTACAAGAGTCTTTTGCACATCAAATAACTTTGTATTTATGCCCAGAACAAAGTTTATGCTTTATTATTCCACAATTATGAGATGAACAAAACTTTTAGAAGTTGATTCTACTTATTTTATTACTCAGTCATAAAAAAATTAACTGTACTACTTTATTTACATGAAAAAGGATGCTGACCGATAATTACCCCAGAAGTGGCCAAGAATTACCCCATTTCCGGGGTAATTCTTGGTCATTTAAAAATTTTAATGTATTTTAATTATAAGTGCATATATATTTAAGTAAGCATTTTATAATATAGCCATCAGAGGGGGTTTATTTGACAAAAAAATTGGGAACAATACCTTTAATAGTTTTTATAATAATTACATGTTGATGCTTTTTGACCAGGAATTACCCTAGGTGACCCTACTAATTATTTTTTCCTATCCACAATTTTGCATGCACAAAAATATAATTAATGCATATTTTTAACCTTGTATTTTCCCCATCTAAATAAATTTTTATTAGGTTCTAAACAATATCTTTATGCTTGAAAAATAACAAAAAATAAATGTCTTACAGTGTTTCATTGTACCCCGGCATACGGGGTACAATGAAACACTCTAAATGATGGAAGCAATTTTCACCCAGTATAGTTTATTTTATGAAAAATGAGATAAATACAGAAACAAAACTTGATTAATAAGAAACTTGATAAAAATATTATAGTCTAAGATGAAAAATAAGAAAATTCTATTAGTTTAAGAAATACCTTTCATTTTATATTAAATTGGCTCAAGTCAGTTTCAAAAATTAGCATTTCTGCTTATATTTCAGTTGCTCCTGAAGGAATGTGGTATGGTAGTTTCAACACAATGAGTTTTTTTTTAAATGTAAGTTTCTAAAAAAAAAAAAAAACTAGGTTGGAGTCTTTTTATACCAAGTACTTCACATTTGACTTCATTTAAATGTATGATTTCTCCAACGGTATATATTTCCTTATGTTTCCATTTATACGGATACTGCTTGTGCCATACATGTTGTGTGGGGATATCTCATTCTTAGTACTTCGATGACCAGCTGGGACTGGAAAAAAAGTCTGGATCATCATCAGAGTCTGTAGCAGGCAGTGTTTGTTTTCAAAACAATCCCTTCTTAGCTTTTTTTCTCTTTCTATTTTTTAATTGCTTAACAAGAGCATTTTTTACTGACCTGGTTAGAACTAAACTCTTTTTTTTCTGTTTTCCTACTCTTACTTCTAATATATTCTATTTACTATTTTTATTACTATAATAAAACATGTTTCATTGTACCCCGTCTGCAAGTGTTTCATTGTACCCTGCACTGAGGTTACTAAAAGAAAAATTATTATCAAACTTCTAATATTTATTTTTTTTAGTTTGGTTTTGGAGGTATGAAGACCTCCAAATGAAGTATGATTTACCCAAAGATAACAATGTACAGAAAAAATAATTATTACATATAAAAACAAGGAAAAAGAAACAAAGTTACTTTTAGTAAAGAAAGTTACTTTCAATGGTGTAAAAGCAATAATCTTCTATTGCTACTGTTGTAGAAGTGTGAATGTATCCAAATCTCATCAGTAATTGGAACATATAGTTGTATAACATATATATAAACTGCAACTCTGTATGACAAATTTGATTGATTTTACAAGTAATGTTTCATTGTACCCCGTCTTCCCCTACATTATTAATTATTTACTTGACCTTTACTTTTAATAATTTTTAAAATTATCTTACTTACTATTATTTTAGTTATTACTTTGCTTAATTATTTTAATATTTTACTATAATTGCAAGCATTCAATATAATTTAGATTGTATTATTACATTCAAATTGCTGTTTAAAAAATGTAAACAAAGCAATGACCAGAAATCTGCAAAATTCTAAAATCCGCACAACCTCTGGTCTCAAGCTGTGCAGATTTGAGGGAGTCTACTGTATTTACACTTGGTGATGTTCATCTAACAAAAGTCATTCTATGTGCTAAATTAAAATGTCTCAGAAACATCTTTCTACTGCAGTCTCAATAAGGGCATCAGATTTTTTTTTCTCTCTCATGAACTGGGATAACTGATAAATACTGAATAAACAAATTGTTCTGCAGTCAACAGCTTTTGTATACATTGTGTCCCAGACAAGATTTTTTAGTGTGTCTATGAATGATGGTAGCTTCTAAATAAAAGTAAAAATAGTTTTTTTTAATTATTATTTTTATTACTATATTTTAAGAGAGCTTTTTAAAAAACACTCTTTTATAAGCATTTTAATGTTTATCTTAAAAATCATGCCTAATTTCATGTAGTTCCAAACAACTTTGGTTACAATACATTAATTTGGTGTGGGCCCCAATTATTGAAAATAAACCTTGACAGAACTTGACAGAAAGAGTCATCTAGCGAATTTATTAAAAAAATTATATTTTTTTCTGTTTGCTTTTTAGGTATGACAATAGGAAAAAAAAAAGAAAAGACTATTTAAATTATCAATTCAGGATTTCTAAATTGTTTTCTCAACTATACACATAATTTGATTAATATTAAATGATAAAAGAGTATAGAAAAAATTATTACACTCTTTATTTTTTATTTATATTTTCAACTTATTACTGTTTAAAATATTTCGTTGTTGCAGTTTTGCAGCCAGTTGGTCTATTTTGGCAAGAGTGGTGTAGCACGTAATTAACTTCATTGTTTTTGTAACTCGTAAACAGTTATAATCATAAAGATTATCTAAATCACCTGCGGTTGGCTATGAAAAAATGCTTTAAAATGAATTTATAATTAAATTCTAAAAATATTGTATCGTCACTGGAAACACTCCTGTGTATCTAATTTCTACAATTCTAACATACCAGGAAGTGAATTAAAAATAGATTACAAAATTCTATCTTTACATAGAAAAAACAAGTTAAGATAAATAAAAAGTGTAAAAAACTTAAGGCTGTTCTTAAACACATGAAATTAGGATGTTTTCTTATTCACAAACTATGTAATCAAACATTTTTTCTCAGCAGAAGATCTTTCAGAAAATGGTGTCAAATTGAGCATTTTGTACTGAATTTACAGACGTGACAGTGGTAAAAAGAAAAAAAAAACTGCCAGCCTGAGGCTAAAAGGTCTAAAAAGGAGATATTGATATTATCGAAAAAGGAAATATTGATATTATCTAAAAAGGAAAAAAGAAATGTTTAATTTCAAGTCACTTCATTAATCATACCTCAAGTGTCATGCGTTTATGTTTAAAAATGAGTCAAAAAGTTTCACGTTGTTGAGGCGGAAAAAATATCTTTAGAGAACCGCCAAGGCTGCTTGTCACTCAGTTTCCGAATTCCCTTCGGTAATGTTAAGTCTATGGGCATATGATGCATTCTTATATTTAAAATATCTCCTCGGGAAATGAATATTTTCAACTTCTTTTTTCTGTGTATTCTTCTTAAAGGATGTCACTTTTTTTCTTAGTTCTCAAAATATTTCTAAAATCTATGTTTAATTTTATATGAAGTGTTAAAATTTTACTCCCAGTTCATCTGCTTTTAACACATAAAACATTACATTATGCATAGATTTTTAAAATATTTTGACAACTAAGAAAAAAAAGAGACACAGTAAACAGAAATAAGAATATATTAATTTTCCGAGGAGATATTTCAAATATAAGAATGCATCAAACGCTCATAAACTTAACATTACCGAGGGGAATTCGGAAACTGTGTGACAAGCAGCCTTAAATATTAACCAAGCATTTTGTAATATTTTGCACCATTTAGTATTTAGTGTCCTAACCTCCCCCCTATCTCCAAGTGAGTCAAGTAACAGGAACGGCTGAGGTCAACAGTAAAACAGAGATCTCCCCAACTCCCCTCTTCTCCTTCTTGGATCACTAATTTAGTGGTTAGTATTTTCCGTTGTAATTTGAAGGCACATGTTATTGAAAAAAAGATGTTACTTGTTAAAACATAACATTTAAAAAATAACATCAGAATAAAGGCACTGATACATAGCATATAGTGGCATCCAGTCCTCGCACTTATAGAGTTCCCCAATGAGATTAAAAGAATTTTTTAATAGTTTTTTTGGGAAAAGTTTTGCACTGGGTGCTACACTTATAGAGCAATGAGACTAAAAAAACTTTAGCATCAACTTTGAGGTCCAGAAATTTTCTTGTATCCAGGACTTTTTAGTCCTGATGCCTGTAACGTCAATGAAACGATTCCCTACCATTTCTTCTATCTATTAGAGATTGAAAAGCTTGAAACCTCCAAACCAGATTGACACACGTAGTGGTTCCCTGCTCATCCCTTTCCCTTTTCAAATTTGTTTACTTTTAAATGTCAGCTAATTCATTTCCAGACTCAACTTTCGAAAAGGAAATAGTGTGACCTCAAAAATCAGTCTTTCAGAAATACGGTAACATAAAAAATCCAGCATCAATCCTCTTTCATTTTACACATCCAACTTAAGACAGAAAGAAAAATAGCAATTGTTTTATGTATTAAAAACAATGAACACTTAGCAGACAGCGAGATCACTGCCGCTGTGCTAAACGCAACTACAGATAAACCAAAATATAAAAATGCTTTAAATACAAATTTATTTAAGTTTAGGGAAATTATTACAATCTGGAGTATAAGTAAGCACCAAAATTTTCATTCTAGTTGCAATATTTATTTTGTAATCCTGCTCGTAAACTGTTATGCCAATTTTTTGTTTGACAAATGTCTAACAGTTTCGAGCCCCCTATAAATACTAATTCTGTATCTTGCAATTTTTTAAATACATGAAATGGAAGAACATATTTATATATCTTATAAATGCATATATACTATTCTATATCTAAATTTGTGTATACTTTAAAATCATATACATTTTAAGACATTAAATGTTAAAAATGGTCTTTTTTTACCCTTTTTCCACTTTTTAGAGTCCCAAGACCCCTTAAATTAGTATGTTTTTAACAATTTGACGTTTATTGCTTTTATACTCTTACTAGACATTATATTACACATATATATCATTAAAAGTTGTTAACTAGATTGATGTTCATATATGCTGTCAGAATTGTGTACTGCTATTGAAAAAAACAAAGTTATGGTTCGTTTTAATATGTAGATAGCCCCCCTAAGCAAATTTTATATACATCATTTAAAAGTAGACTTTATTTCCCATTGTTCAGTACCAGTAACTTTCGCCTACGATAATTTGTTGAGAAGTTAGTAGGGGGTATTTACTTTTTTTTTTTTTTTTTTTTTTTTTTCCACGACTGTACCTTCAACTTTTAAGTATAACTTTCATTTTTTTTTTCTAATGTTCTAATGTAATAAATGCCAGAAGTTGTAGTACAGTAAAATCAGCTAAGATGGAATCCCAAGGAACTAGAGAAGAAATTGTTTTAAATAGGTGCACACTTACTTGTAAATATATTTTGTTTTCTTCAAGACCACTAAAATTTTCTATTAATTATAGCACTAAATATCTTAATAAACTGCCACTCGAAAAACAAGATATCTCATTAAACCATCACTTCTAACATATTTCGATGTCTCATGATAGAAGAAACAAAAATGTGTGATAAGGAATTAACTGAGACTAACAAGAAACTTGTTAAGGAGAAACTAACACCACCCTAATTTCAAGGTGCTGTAGTTTCATTATGTACTCTCTGTGGTTTTTAATTTCTTCTGAGAAACCCAAAGAGGATTTTGTAATGATCATGAAGTTAGAAAATAAAATTATATGAAAGGCAAAACAGACTTCTTTGACAGACATTTGCATATAATGTTTCTTTTACTTGTTAATTTCTTATGTACTGTAATATATTTTGATAGCTGTATAATTTTCTAAAAGTAGTAAATTTATAGTAAAATTCCATTAGTAGTAAAATAAATATTTTGTAGTGATGATTTTTACATGAATTTTCTTTACCTCATTAAATGAAAATGACTTTTATTATTGAGTAAACTAATGTTAAAGCTCAGAAATAAGATTAAATATCATACACATTAAAATATTAATGTAACCAACTTAACTACAATATAGTTATTTGCTTATACTGTCATTCTGCTTAAAGCATCACAGTTGTCGGGTTCCAAGAGGTGATAGCATAGTAAAATTTCACACTGTAGTATCAAATTAGAGAATGAAAAATTTAAGATTAATTAAAAAAATTATGAAACAACCCCTTAAAAAAGGAAAGAGAAATGTACGTTTTTAGTGAAAGATAGAAGTTAAAAATATTAAAGAAATAATTTTTAACTCTCTGTCTATCTGTACATAAAATAGATTTCAGATGTATAAACACTGTTCTCAAATCTTTCATACCTCAACAAATATGCTTTTTAAAAAATCTTTCTAATTATAATTACAAAGCCATTTTCATCTCTATACACATTAATTTTTAAGATGTCCTTATTGAAAGTTCCAAAAAGACAAGCAGTTTCTTATATTTACTTCTAAATATTGTATGTATTTAATTATAGTTGATTTCAAATTCTGAAAACCAGTTTAAAACATCTTTTTCTTATACATTTCTTAATATTTTATTCTTTATTATTATTTTTGTTCCATAGGATTTTACTATAATGGGATATGGAATGTAACTTTACTTTTTTTTTTTTGACTTGTAGAAATTTTAATTACTTTATAATAAAACTACTATACATTTTTATATACCTTTCCTTCTTTATATATTTTCCTCAAATTTTTAAATTTAGCTCAAATTTAAAAATACTTTTTTTAAGTCATCAAATTTTAGCATTCTTCTGGTATGTAATGTGTTTGAAAAATAAAGATACATTAATATTGTATGTAAGCTAAGACTCAAGATATAAAGTTGGGCATATGTTGGCAATATTGTCGACCTTTTTACTTTTCCCTTTCAATCATTTGCCATTGCTTTAATGTCATGGAAAGATATTGAACCTGTCGACGAGAATATACATTGAACCTGTCGACGAGAATTGTTGGGTGAACAAGCATGTGAACAAAACCAAATGTGCAATGTGTGGCAATTCACAACTGCCCACGACCCCTGGAATACAATAGCAGGGTGTCTACAGAATCTGGAAATCAGGCAATCATGGAAAAATCAGTGAGGTTTATCACTCTGGAAAAATCAGGGAACTTTGTAAAAATACTGGAAAATCAGGGAAATTTGTCTATTGCGAAAATATTTGCATTTTCACCTTGCCAATGAGACTGATTCGTCTATTTTATGTATCATATTTTTTCACATGCTGATTAATCTTTCCCAATATTTTTTTAAAGATGCATATGGTATGAGTTTTTGATATTTAACGTAAATTAAGGTGATCAGATGTCCTGATTTTCTGTACATAGCACTTATATTGAAGGCAATTTACACATTTAAAAAAATTTTAAATGATATATTAGCATAACCTGACCAGGTGGCCAGCTTAATCCAATTAGTTATCCCGTCAGATTTAGATAAGTCTTAGAGTTGGATTGGGTTGATTTTTGATGGCCGATTATCTACTCTTGGGATATAGACCCTAGGGGGAGTGCCCTCCGTGGAGGTCTTTCTAAGGGAACCTAACCCGTATTTACGCATGGAAATCCAAGGTTCCGAAAAAACCCACGAAAACTCCGAAACGGTTAGGCCGAAGGGCACGATTGGGTTTGAACCCAGCACCTCCCATCTACCAGCTTCGAGAGCAGAACCTCTCAGCCACTGGTGGGGCGATAAGTCTTAGAATTGAATATTTTTCAGAAAATGAGGAAACTTTCTGGTCACTCTATATCCATTGGCTTCTATATGATGTTGGACTAATGAAGTTAGTTGAGTTCGGATTTATAAAACTGTCAACCAATACTTAATGAATATTAGGCAATTTTTATGTTTTTCTTCCAAATGATATATTAGCAAGCTGGATAAGTGTGTTATACGAGGAGTCAGCATACATGAAAAAAATACCGTATGTGTATTGTTAATAATGGAAATCAGGGAAATCTGATAAAAATGGTCAGGGAAATCATGGAAAAATCAGGGAACTTTTTTTTAGAATTTCTGTATACACCCTGAATATGTAAAGTGGACCCCATGTCGTAATGTTTGCAACCATAGATTTTGAGTCACCTTGAAATTCTCACTCTCATTATCAGCCCGTGGTGTGCTCACTAGAAATGAGTTCAGGGTCTATTTTTGTTTTGGAGCGCAAACCTGACAATTTGAAATTCAAAACTGGCAGAGTCCGAAAAATTATGTGTCACCCAAGTCCAGTACTGAAAGCACACAATAGAAAAATATCGATAACATTTTAAAATTGTTTTAAAAGTAATTTTTCCATTTAAAAATCTCTTACACAGATATAAGTATTAATCTTAAATACAATGTTTCGTGATTTTTATGCCCCTGGGAAAATCTGTTTAAAATAGAAAATTTATTATTTATACTCAGCCATTGGCAGAAATCTTCAAAAATCACAATTCTTATTCATTTAAAATATTGTACAACAGGTCACTGACAGAAAGACACAAGTTCAGTTTTCCTTTAATTTTAGAAAAGGACTTGTAAACAGAAGGAAGGATAGACAAGGGATATCCCATGGCTTCTTAATGTAATTAATTCTGACCATAACATGCCGAAGCTTCAGAATCAGATAGAATATTTGTCCCCATCAATAACAATTCAATTCCCTTACAAACTGATTTTTAAAAGACTGTAAAACACTTTAAGAAGCTTAGATCACATTCTTGTAAATAGCCAAGTTTTATTTATTATTATTATTTTTACATCTTTTAATTTGTGAATAAATAAAATTTTCAAGTAGAGCCTGATCGTAAAGACTTATAAAAAATCGAGCCTGTTTTGGGTTCAGGCTGAAGGACATCTCATTGATGTTGCCAGGACTACTGACACAAAAAATGGGACAGGGAGACAAAAAAAAAAGTTTGACAGCAGCTTTTAAATTGAGTAAATTTTACAAAAATGGAATATGTCTAATAGAATCTTATGTTAAATGTAAAAAATTCATGGTCACTACAAAAAGAATACCATGCAATTATATCTGTTAAAACTAATCTACCTAAAATGGAATCTTTCTGTGGTCAATTGAGATTCCATCTCAGTAGGTTTTATTGTACTAAATAAACATAATAATAATCATGCAGTAAAATCTGTGAAAGAGGAATTACTAGAAACCAAAACAAAATTTCGCTTTGGAGAGGTTCCCGATTGAGCAAATATAGTTGTAAGGTATATTGTTTCTGTACACAATATGAAATTTTTATATTTAAGACTGGATTCAGTTTTTAACAGGTTTTACTAAACAAAGTACAGTAAAAACTGAATACTTAAGAGCTGGATAAATATTCTGTCTTCCCATCTTTGTAGGTAGATTTGTACAATATTCCAATCGATGGAATCATAAAAAAATTCTGTTTTCCACTTGATACAGACTAATGAATAGCATGATACTAAAATAATTTGTACATGATAGAAAATGAAGACTTCTGGCATCCTGTGGAGTGGTTCTATGGGACGGTTCTTGAAACTCCTGAAAATCAGGACTCCTGGCAACATTAATGCATATCTACTTTGCCTAATAGATTGCTTCTTTCCCCCACCACATTACAATGCTGTAAGAGTCACATGTGCGCCTTTATGATGAAGCAGGCAATCTATAGTGATAGCAGAATGCCTCATCATTCGCAAATACATTTGCCAGTTTGTGGATGCCAATATTGCATGTTGGCACCCACTTTACATGCTCTATTCTGTGAATTGCAGATAATTGTGAAATGTTACACATTGCACCCACCTTTTTGCTCACATGCTTGTTCACCTCTAAAAGTTTCATGACAATTCTCGTCAACAGGCCCGATAGCTTCTTGTTTGAGTCTGATTCAAGTAGCGAAGTCACTAGCAATGCAGGCACAAAACGTGAAGCATGCTAACATCATATTTTCACAATGTTAAAAGTGAGTATTCAGTAGACATTTATAAAAAAGTTTTCATTTACGGGGTACATAATGAGTTGCCAAAATCCCTATCTCTTATGAATTTATAACATCATTGGTAGTATAAATTCTCTGTTGTAGGAATTACCCTTATGCTGTATGCACATTCTGCTACACCTGATAATGGAAAAACTAAAAGATTGCTCCCAACAGAGTCATAACCAGGAGGAGGGGTGTAAGCATAGGCTGAAGCATACTGTTGAAGCTCTCATAATCTTTTAATAATAACTAGGGGATCGTACCCGGGTTAAAGAATATAGGTGAAAACATTTTTTAATTGAAAACTAATGATTTTTTTTGTATGCAATTAATTTTTTAGATTGCCCACTTACATTAAAAAAGCATTTTTCATATAGAAAATACGAAACATACAATCAATTAAATTTTTGCAATTTATCAAAAGCGATATTTTCTTATTAGCCGCATGCTAAGAGTTAATTGACCAAGATTTTGCTACTTATGGCATCCTTTTATATTCTGATAATTTCAGAGCTTATACATGTCTGTTAAATTTGTGTTTTATTTATATAATTTTAGTTATTTTTTCAGAGGGAAGCTTTTTTTTTAATGGATATTAGCCGTAAGAAAATGATGAACACATTATTTTGTTTTAAGGGCAAACGGATTAATCTTTCGTAATCGAGCTCCGCGCGATATAGATAAATTAAAAAATATTTCATGCTTTAAAATTGTTTTTAAAAACATAGACAATCAGTAAACTTAGATGAACTTTGCAAACAAATTCCATTTGAAAAAAAAAAAAAAAATCCTATTTGGTAATCTAAAAATTTAAATTCTACGATTACAAATATGTTAGATTTGTGTTTTTAAAACATTATTCTTTTATTTGTTTATAAAAGAAGTATTAATTTCGTTAATTTGTCTTTCACAAATATGTTAGATTGGCGGCTTTTTTAATATTATTCTTTTATTTGTTTATAAAGGAAGTATTAATTTCGTTATGCAAAAATAGTCAGAAACAAATGATGAAAAATTTTTGTTTGTTGCTTTATGTGCAAAATGTTTATTATTATTATGTATTGAAACCGCAACGTGATAAGATAAACTTAAAAAAAACAAAAAAAAACATGCTTAAAAATTATTTTAGAAAATATAATACATGAGTCAGTTAAGATACAGTTTTTAAACAAATTGCATTTGAAAGTAATTTTTTTCCCTATGCGACGAAACTTGAAAATATACGATGGTCAGAAGATTAAAAAATTGCAGTAGCGAATATTTCAAGACTGAAATTTGATCATGAAGTGTTGCCATTCGCAAAATGACGTCAGCGTTATGCACAGATACGTTTTTTCTTTATAATGTAGATACTTAATCGGTAAAATATAATATAGATCAGTTATTAGGATGTGGTTATGAATTGCTTAGTATTAAGGAATGAAAAACAGCAATTTTCACCTTCTCAAAATTTGCATACGCATTTCTCATATGCATATTCATCATTTTTAATAAATTTGTATTTTGTTTGATCATTTAAAAATCATTTTAAATCAAAAATGAAGTCACGATTGTCAGAAACATCTTTTATGTGAACAGGTGCACTCTTTACTTGAGATTCTAATCTCAATTCCGGAGAGTTTAAATTTGCGTAATTTATGTTTTTTAGACGCATTTGTGTTAAAATGTTTAGTTTTATCTAAGAGAATGATCGTTTTCTTTTAAATATGATTTCATTTTCACTTAAATAGCCATTTCGGCTAGTGCCTAAAACTTAGTATCAGTACACATGAAGAAGGAAAAACAATATAGAAAATTTATGAGGAAAAAAGCGTGTTTTCAAAAGCAGTATGTCATTTTCCGTTATTATATCCCTAATACAATATTCTGCTCCTAAAGGGATTTTGCGACACTAAACCCTATACAACAATTTTTATCAGAAAATAGCATGAATAAAGATAAAAAAATACCTCATTATTTCTCACTTGTCTCCAATAATGAAAGCTGTCTAATTTTTACCATTTTGAAGAAATTTCATAAAATGCTTTTAAAATTAAAATATAAAAGTGGGGATAATTAAAAAAAAAAGATAGTGCGATCACATCTACAAATGAAGAGCTTTCAGTTAAAAAAAAATAATAGTAAAATTGGTTCAGCAGAAAGATCAGGGCGGATGACTAAAAAACACACTTGTGTTTTAAATACATAGATTATATAAAATTAGGAAAAATTAAATTAAGCAAATTATATTATTTTGATAAAATTATAGTAGAATGTACTATAGAATAGCATTAAAATTTTGTTATTCGAGAGAATTTTGTACAAAAACTTCAGGAACATAATATTATTTTAAACAACGAATTATTTGTTTGCTTTTCTAACTTGGCAAAGCAAGTCCATCCAGGCGAGAATCATCAATTTCTGTAATATAAATCGCTATTATTTGCATGTCACCTCTCTTTTATAAAGACACTCTAAATTTTTGTAAAACATTGCGTTTTATCAATGTGTGATTTCATGTGTGAGATACATTATTTTCAAAAGTGAAGCATTTTCACCTGTGAAGAATTTCAAAGCAGCTGGGCTGTGAAAATGACGTACTTCAACAAAACATAATTCAGGTTTAAGAATTAAAATACCCGCTTTATTATAAAATGACGTCATTTGTATCCGCTAAAGCAATCCACTTTTACAATCCAGTCTTAAACTTCGTCTATAGAAAAGTATGCGAGGCTAACTAAAAAGATAGGCTACCGTGGTGCATTCCATGTATCTTTTTTTACAGACCGCTGGAGTCACGTGATGCTCGAATGCACCAATGTAGATGTACGAAAAGAGCATCACGTTACTCTAGCGGTCTGTAAAAAAAGAGATGTAGCATGCACCGCGGTAGTCAGTCTTTTTCGTTAGCCTCGAAAAGTATGCATATGACGTCATTATCAAGGAATAACAGACAATATTCTTGACATAGCCCGTATTTTATTTTCAACTTTTTTTTAATGTTTCATGAGAAAATGGCAACAAAAAGATAGAGTATCTCCTATTTTCGGTTTACTTTCAATGACTTTCAATAGAAATGGGATACTTTCGTTGCCACGATAAGAAAAATGGTATTAAAAAGTACAAAAAAATTAATATCTCAAAAATAAATTGAGATACAGATTTCAAACAAATTTAATTTAAAAGAGCATTTTTTTTCCTTATACGACAGTGTAAAAATTTAAAATGTGCGATGTTTAGAAGTTTAAAAATTTGCAGTAGAGAAAATTACAAAACCAAAATTTTATTTCAAATTTCCAAGTGTTGCCATTCGCAAAATGACGTATGCGTTACGCACAGATATGTTTGTCCTTTATAATATAGATAGTAGAGTAGAAAATTTTTATAATGCAATTCGCTATATGATGCACAACTTCTAAAATGTAAACAATGAATTTTGAATTTTACACTTCAAGAAGTGCCTGCAATCCATATTGTAAGAATACTGCTATCCTTTAGAGGACTAAATTTCAAATATTTCATCTTTACTTCCATAATTCCAATTTTTTAATAAATTTTTTTTATCATTAAATTAAAAAAATTTGGAAATAAGTAATATGATTTTGTCCAAATGTATCTTGATCATATTTATAAAGCAATTTCACAATATATGAAATGATCTATATTATGCAAAAAATGTATAATCTGAACAACTCTTGGTCCTGAGGAATGCAATATAAAGATCTTCTACTGTATATTGATATGTTCCAGACCTATTTGGCCATGTTTGCAAAGTTTTAATGATGTATGAAATAATCTATACAATGCAAAACCTTGCATTTTTAGGTTTGTATTATATAGATCTTCTACTGTATTATCCATCATGTGAAAAAAAAAAAAAAAGGCCAAAAACTAAGAAATATACTGACATTGAGACGCTAATCTTAAAGGACTTCAGTGGTGAAATACGTATTTTCTTAGATAAAACTAAGTATTTTAATGAGGGTACGTCTAAAAATAAATTTCTGGATTTCGGCGGCACTCAGATTAGAACCTTAAGTAAAGTGTGCGAATGTTTACATGCAAAATTGTAACTGGCAAATATGACGTCAAGTTTGTAAATATATTAATAGTTATTGCACATTTAAAAAAAAAAAAAAAAAAAAAAAATAGTGACTATGAATATTTAAAGTATGCATGTAAATTTTGCAATTGTGAAAAATGTTATTTTTAGATTTCATTGAAAACAAATTATAATTGTATCATAACGGTACAAATTTTGTTGATTTTTCATTACGTAAAACAAAAGATCAAAGCCTCAATAACTTCATTATCTTAATTGCATGTTACTGATTACGTATTGGAATAAAGTTTAATTTTTCAATAATTTGAAAAGTTTAAATTAAACCTTAGTTAAAATAATTGTTTTAAGAGTTAAGTCTAGCCAAAATAATATTGATTAATTATTGTAATTATTTTTCTTAATTTTTTATAAATTCAGTCAATTAGTTCTTTTAAACATTTTCATTCATCGAATTCGATGGGTTTTGAGTTGTCATATTGAAATTTTTTCGAACAGAGTTAAAAACTGTCCAGGTCAGGAGTCGAACCCAAGACCATGCCGAACTGTCTACATGGCAAATGTATCATTTATTTATCGGTCCATATAACTCAATAAGCATAGTGTTGACGATTTAAGGCAAAGGTCTTGGGTTCGAATCTCGGCCTGAACACTTTTTCAGCCGGTTCGAAAAATTTCAATTCATTTGATATCATTACCCATCAGTATGATTGAGTTAAAAATAATAAAAATATAATCATATTTTCTGATATTTAAAATTTTTTCGAACAGAGTTAAAAACTATCCAGGTCAGGAGTGAAATTAATGACCATGTAGAACTGTCTACATGACAAATAAATGTATTGTTTGTCGGTCCAGGTAACTCAATAAGCAGAATGTTGACAATTTAAGATGAAGATCTTGAGTTTGAATTTCGGCCTGAACTTTCAGCCAGTTCGAAAAATTTTAATTAGTTTAACCAATTAAGCTAACAGAAAAAAGAGAAATAATTTAGAGAAAGAAAAAAGAGAAATACTTTAAAAAATAGTAATAAGTTGAGAAGACAGTAAAAAAGTATTTGTAAACCTTATATAAGCTTTTCAGTGATGTGTAAAATTTAATAATGCACAAATAGTAGAAAAATTTATTTTAAATGGGATGAATTCTCTTTCCAGAGCATTAAAATGTCCCCTTCCCAAATGTTTTGAGATTTTCTGCTTATTAATAGTCAAAATCTTCAAATCCCCACTTTAACATGTTTTGTAATTTTGATGAATAAACAAAAACACCAGACAAATGAAAGCAAAATGTTTTTTTTTTTATTTGTTAAAACAAGGAAGACAACACTTTTTCACCAGTAAGCAATTCACACACCTAGGGGTAATAATAAATAAAAAACAAAATGCAAAAGGGCATGTATAACAGTAATGTCGACTCACTGGGGGTGTGTGCTTTATTTCATATCACGGTTTTTCTTTTTTTTTTTCTTCTCTTTTTTTTTCAATGGGACTAAATCGGACTAAACACATCATACCAAAAATATACTTCACAGATGATCGGTTGACACCAAAGCAACAAATGACTCGGTATGTAAAACTATACATATGCAGAGAAGCAACTAGGCCACTTTGCACAATCGCTTTTTTTCAGGAACTAATAAATAAGTTAAATCAAATCCCCCAACACGGAAATGACAGATAACATTTATTTAGTCAGTATATATAGTTGTATATATATATTTATATATATATATATATATTTGTATGTATGTAT
Organism: Maratus speciosus; assembly: GCA_963932465.1. Taxonomy (NCBI): domain Eukaryota; kingdom Metazoa; phylum Arthropoda; class Arachnida; order Araneae; family Salticidae; genus Maratus; species Maratus speciosus. The sequence goes on from OZ010797.1 coordinate 88,920,315, forward strand.
GTATATATGTACATTTTTTTTCTCACTTTTCAACAATGTTGGGAAATTCACTAGGATTTCTTTTAAGAAAAGGCTTCAATACTGAAATCGATACAGAATTTAGGGTTAGCCTATGTTTATCACATTTCACTCGACATAACTCACTGAGAAATTGATAAGTGGATTTGGCCTCTAAGATGATTTTTTTTTTAAAACTTAACTCCTTCATGACAAGTACCACATTTACAATTTTCAATTATAGAGCACCACTATTCCAAATAATAATTTTTACATTATTTAACACAGAAATTATGTAATAAGGAGAAAATCACTATTTGGCAATAGCTGTAGTCAAAATTAAGGATTGCATGCACCCTATTTGGCACGTATAAGTGACATTCGTCATAAAGGGGTTAACAATATCTCTACAGAACCCTCCTCTTAAATAACATCACAGTACAATAAAGAGCAGATGAATACTGCCAGAATCTATCACATCCAAAACAGCGATTGTATAACCTTAATCGGTATTACATTTTCTCTTTTTAAAAGGAGAGTTATGTACAGAAATATGTGAAATTAAAACAAAAAATCGAATTGGTGGTCAATTTCAGTTTTTGTCATTCAATACTAAACAGCTACTTTAGTGAATCATATCAAGTACAATTAGACAAGGCACTTATGTATTGACCTGTTGATCAGGAAAGTTGATGCACATCTAGCTAAATTTGTGCCAAAATTTATACCATCGTTAGATTTCCGCAAAAAACTGCTGCCTAAAAGTAAGTTTTTTCATTTGTGTTTCTTATGTTGTGCATTGTTTTTGTTAATGATTGCTTTCATTCATTGTAAAATGATTCAAAATCAGAACATGCAATAGAAATAAAATAATTTCCTTCCAATTCTTAAAATCTTTATAAAACTGATGAATTAAGACGTACCTGACTCAAGCACAAAATAAAGTATGTTGGTTCAGATAATGCTAATAATTTCCATTAAAAAATTATACAGTTTGGCAAAAGATAAGAACAGAGAACACCTTGAAAGTAAACAATGACATTTATATTCTTATCAAAATAAATTTGTGGTTATCAACTCGTAATTAAAATTTGCTTTCCCAATTTAATTCTGTTTCTTTCAAATGTCATGAGATAACTAGCAAAGAGTGGCACCAAATTTTCTGAGCAACAGAATAACACAGATGTACCTTTGAGGAGTAGAGACTAACTCTGAATTGAGTAGCGAACTGAGTACCAGAGCCAAGATATCTGTACAAGATAAATACAATTTTTTATTTTTTAAATATCCTATTTTTAAATTGATTGGCTCTCTCTTTATAAATAGATTTTTATGTAACAGTGTGCTATTCAAAGTTATGCATCATGTGATATTCAAATGGCAACTGAAACAATATATATAATTAAAAGTAAAATGAAATGATTAACCTTTGTCGAGATGTCAGAAGAATTATACATATTTAAAAAAAAAATACAACATAATAATGCACACAGAAATATACATCTCACATATATGTATAAAAAAACCTTCAATAGATACACATCATTTCATGTGACAGCTATTTTGAGATACTTGAGGTTATTTACCATAAAAAAGCAAACATATCACGGGGGAAGATATATACAGCAATACATTTGATTTGTTTCAAAGCATATACAGGAACACTAAATAAATAAATGATTTTTTTTTTAATTTTAAAAAGTATTATTTTAAGTTGAAAATGTTTAATATATCACAGAAACTGTTGTAATTATTGAACAATAAATTCAGTTCTATATGAAGATAATCTTTTTTTACTTTTCTTTAAAAGAAAAATTTCAAGTATTTACTGGGACGGAAACTTTCCAAATGGAAAATAACTGATGAGACAGTTTTATTAATTACTAAAAAAGCCAAACATGTACTTTCATTCAACATAAATATACAATTTAAAAATTTATTAGGTACTTTTCTGTTAGCTGGGTGCAGATAATAAATCTTCAAATATTGTTTCTATCATCATTATTTACACTAAAAACTTTGTTGTGCTCTATAAAAATTTCTGAAACCTGAAGCTTGGTTAATTTACCAGTATTTCAAGTATGCTTAATCATAAAGAAAATAATAAACTTGTCTATGATGAACTAATATGTTTTCCAGAACAAAAAGCATTTTGCCTAACAATGCAGCTTGCACAAAAAATTATGATGTTAAGTTTTCTTAACACTAATTAATGATTGTGTATGTAACAAATGCTGCTTTGGTGTTTAAATTAAACATTTCCAATTTATGCTATAACTTTTTTTTAAATATTTAAAATAAAATAAGTTGTTTATATATTTTTTAATGCACCTGTATTTTCCCTACTAATGTAGGCATGGGATTAATTCTTTAACAAAGGATGGTGTTTTTGTCAAAATGAAAATATATCTTTTGTTGGTGACAGCTGAACTTGGCTAACAGAAAAGTACCATTTATGGGAACCAAACATCATAAGCAATGATACTAAAAGCAGTATTTTAAAAACGGCATAAAATACGAGGATCAGCCCATCCCAAAATGTTAAATATTATAAGAATTCCGATCTATAGTATTACGGAGACATTAAGAAGAAACTACGGAAGACTAGTAATAAATCTGATTTAGCTGCATATAACAGCAGCAGAATTGCAAAAATGGTATATTTTTATTAATTAGGAATTATCATTTTTATCTGGCAAAAAACTGTAGTTCACTTAATGGATATAATATGAACTGACTATCACAAGTTATATAAACAATACAGATCACAGATAATTCCTTTGCAGTTGTTAAGCAACTGTTTGAGAAAAAAGAAGCATCTACACCACTTCAATTTTTTTAAACATCTAATAGTTATTAGAGCACCCACAAACACAGATATGATAACTTCACAAGGATCATTCATAAGGAGGTTGTAAAACAATTATATATTTTCCAAGTTATCTGATATCAAACCACTTTAGATGAAGTCTAAAGGCAGTCAATTCTATATCATTTTTAATTTAGGAAACATAATTCTATTTTTGTATTATATGTATTCTAAAGCAAGCATTGATTATTTATTAACTTTATTTTGATTCTACAATTACTAGCATATTAGCCATTTTGAAATTCGGAAAAACTTGAATCAGAATACAAGGAAAAATTTTCCAAATTTATTAATTTATAAATTGCAATAAAGCAATTTTTGTAATTGAATCTGTCATTTCAAAAATTATATAAGTCGTCTTTAATACAGAATAAAAGTTCTATCGTGTTATTTTTCATTTTTAATAACTATACAAGGATTAACTGATAACCAACTTAGAAATTTAAAGATCAAAGAAATATAGTCATTATAAAAAAATCAAATTATATAGAATTTGTGTGTAACACAGTTTTCAGATTCCTTAATTTTTTTTTTTTTTTTTAATTGTGACTTATGTAGTTTTTGAAATAACCGATTAATTCTTGGTCAGTTCCATTTCAATAAATTAGTTACATTTTTTTAAGGTATGAGAACAACAATTGAAAAATGATTAAAAAAAAAAAAGTCTTCGATTCTGACCAACAAATGAATTTTGTATGTCATTGTATAAAATTTAAATTGTAATTTTTCAGTAATAGGACAATTCAATATGTAATCTAAAAATAATAAACAACTAGAGTAGGTTTGAAAATTCATCTATTTTAGACAAACTGGTAATACTGAATGCTCAAACTGCTGTCTAATTCTTTCACAATTTGCAACACTGACAAAGGTTAGCAAGCATAAAACATCTTTAAATTTACGAATGATTCAATAAAAAATATTGTTTAAATTGCCATTTGTAATTTTATAAATTTAAATGCGCTATAATAAAACTTTTTTCGAAGCTAGACAATATCAGCCCAATTAAACAACTCCAAACCAAATGCTAATATTTATGACAATTATAAAAAAAACTACGAAAGTTTTAAAAGAAATACAAGGTATGAATGAAAATGAATTTTAAAACCTAAATTTCTGATGAGGCTGAAAACAACCATAACAAATTTAGAACAGCGCTAATGAAATAAAAAAGAAAAAAAAATGATGAGACAAAAAATAACATTAAAAAGTTATTTACAAAATATGACAGAATGAAGGTGATGTGCAGCCAAGTGAAATAGATGATTTGTACAGCATGGAGAGTGCCAAGCTACATTACATCCTACCTGTAAAATAAATCTAGGAAAGTTCATGATGAAGTTAAAACAACTGAACGTCATACTTTTTTTTTTCTCTTTTTTTACGAAGCTTGGTATATGAAAAATCACATTAAAATGGCTAATTAAAAACAAAACATGATCCTGGAATCAACAGTATAAAAAAACAAATTTCAAAACTAAACTCCACTTAGAAGATGATAAATGGATTTTTTTAAAAAAAAGCAATTTTTGTAATATTGTCAAAATTTTTAGAAGAAAGTGTCATAACATTTGTATGTGTCATGAAACATCGATATACAACCATTGCAACATTGAGATAGATTTTGTCATTTCGATAACAGGTAGGCGTTTCTCTTGCTTTGAGTTTTAACTTGACTGTGATGATCGATGGATGAAATTAATTTAAGAAATTGTGAGCACTTTTTCTTTTTTCAGTTCAAGCAATAAAGACTATTTTGTTTCCCGATGAAGAGTTTTTTCACTGCTAAAACGGTGCCAGCACAGTTCTGGCAATGAGGGATGGGGTGCTCACAAAGAGTGGGGCTAGTCCCAACCATTCTCCTTTATCATGTGAGCGAGTTCAATGATGAATTTGCCCTCTTTGTATTTTTGGCTGGATTCAAAGGCATGTTCCTGAAACAAAACAGAACAACATCAGAAACTACCAATAAGCAAACAATTTAAAATAATAATGAAATATACATATATTAAACTAGTGGTACAATTTTCTTTAAGGCAGTTCTCAAGACCACTGCTCAACAAGCCTGAAACTTTTTGACACATTTACAGACTCATTTTTAAACGTAAAGGAGCAAAATTAGCAGGGCTGACTATGGAAGTGATTTGGAATTGAAACATGTTTTCCATTTTTTGATAAATTACAGTCGGACCTCGTTATCCCGACACCCGGTTTTCACGCCACTCCACTTATCACGTCAGTTTTTGAAAGTCCCGATTTTCTGTATATGATTTTAATGAAAATAAACTCCTGATTTTACGTCATTGAATAACTTTCAACCCCGGATATCCTGACAGTTTAGGAAGATTGTCCATTTTTCATTATCCATCTTATAAGTATGGAAATTAAGTGGTAAGAAATGTCTTACTCAAGCTTTACACAAAAGTGTCTAAAACACCCATTGAGATAAATGAGAAATTTTACTTCAATCCTTTATCTGAATAAATAAAACCACACACTATAATTGACCCACTTAAGCTCCAGATAGACGTATCAGTCTACTCACGGTCATTTTGTTCTTATCAGGCGGCGCTTTCTTGTGGTTACATGGCGTTTTTCATTCGACTAAAACAGAAGCATTGCATTGTATTGAAATGATCAGAAATTATCAAACATCCATTTCTGAAACAACAAATGTTTATTACAACTCATTGTATAATATTGAAAAAAGGATTGTAGGAAGCACATCTAGGGATAAGCAAACCTTAATTCATCAACATTTCATGTAACAATAAAAAAACAAGTCGTCATAAATCTGATCTTTATTTCTTTCAATTTTGTTTTTGTGTTTATTTTGTTTATAATGTAATAATGTTTGTAATAATTTTTATTGCTTAAAGCTGCAAGAACAGTTAAGAATTTAAAATTGTCTTAATTAAAAATACAGCTTTTTAAAAGCACAGTTTTCTCCAACTCCGGTTACCGCAACACTCTGCTTATGACGACACTTTTTCCTGCTGTATTTATTGAGTTACAAGCGATTTTGGGTGTGACTACCGGCTTTGCTACCTTCGCTGACTGGTAATTTCGCCTTTCGTCCAGAAATTCGATTCAAAATGCCAACTTTGACAGTATTTTCTGAAAGATCTTTTGAGTTTACCAAAAAATGGAAAACCTCTTTCGATCACACAGTTTCCGAATAACAACACCTGTCAATTTCATGCATTTCCGAATGAAAATGAATTAAAACTTGTGTCATAAAGTTGTGCCTTTGGACTTGAGAACCTCCAAGTATCACCAAAGCTAACAGCTATACATACTGAAAAGCTGAATCCTGTTCAAACATTATGACAAGGTCACAAAAAAAATATGGCTGCTCAGTAACCACATCCTAAGCTACAATATCTTAGACTGAGGCTTAAATTACAGAAGGAAGAAATATTTCTACAACAATTGCATTTTTATGGGGTTTTTTTCATTCTGAAGCATTTAATAAAGCATGATTTTCAAGGAATTCCTTGAATTTTTGCATGCAAATGGTGTGTTTAGAAACTAGCTATTAATGTCTCTAATAGAATTTTATGTATCCATTCCTCTATATACTGCTGATTGTGAAAGAGGCTTTAGCTGTTTAATCTAATAAAAAGTATTAAAAACGCATTACCATGCACAATGTGAATGTTATGCTGATAAAAATTAAGGAAAGGTGGTTAGTTAAATTGAGGATGCATTTATAAGATAAATTAACAAATAGCAAAGAAAAATTATAAATATAAACCAAACGATTTTAATAAACATGTTACTTCATTTATTAACAGTTATGGTGTTCTACTTTATTTAAAATATTATATCTAAACTTCAAGTCTTGATAGTTATTCATTTTACAATTTATCTTATAATTTAAAGCTTTTCTAATAAATGTTGCTTTAAAAGTTATTAATGACCCTTTAAAAAATGCCATGATTAATTTTTGATATTTAGTTATAAGGGAATGTGTATTTCTAAGAATACTCTTTCATCAGGACAATGAATGCATTGGGTCATACATCCATTCAACTAAGAATGCCTCCCAAATCTCTTGTGTTTCCTAGACCCGCCAAAGATAGGCAGGTAGAACAGCAAAAGATATTTACTTCAAATTTGAAACTGATGCATATTCAGTCCCTGAGAAATCGCACTATATGAAATGTATCCAAATGTTATACCACTGGAATAAGTGTGTCGCTCCTGAACGAAACTATGTTGAAGAATAAAGCCAATTTTTTATAAAAAAAATTTTTATTGCTGGTCTCAAGACTGTTTACTCCATGCAGCAAAAGCTTATAATTATGCTCACATCTATTAACAAGATTGAGAAACAATTGAATAGATATAAAGTGTTGTTTAGTGTCTCCCACAAACAATGTCAGGACTGAGGAGGATAAAATTTATAGAAATACATGAAGTAACTTATTACTTTGTTCCTATTTTAAAATAGGGTGTATAAAAAAAAAAAAAAAAAAAAAAATTTAAATCTGATTTTTTTAATTTAAATTGGATTTTTATGATTTTTTTTCCCAGCGTTCAAAATACCGAATACCTTCCAAGAGTTTTAGGTTTCCAAAACAACTAAACCTCTAATTGCTAACATAATTTATATTTTTACACTTTAATTAATAAAATTATAATTATTAGTTAATAATTACAGAAATTATAAAAACTACAAATTAGTAATTTCATTAATTTTCATTAATCAACTTTATATGCATTAATATTTTGTAATAATTACGTAAAACTATAATAAATGCTAGTGATATTTAATATTTATTAAAATTATTAATAATTGCATTTAATATTAAATTGTTAACACTATTTAAAATTATTAAATTATTAAACAATTAACTTTCAAATTAGGAACATACTATACATTTTTATATAAAAGGGGGGGGGGGAGAGGATTGTACTTTGTGTCAATATATTAAAAAGAGAAACAACGTTTACAAAACAAATGTAAGTAATTTAAAAAAGAATATAGCTATTTCGAAGCCTCTAAGGCCTCATCATCAGTGCTTATAAATTAAAGATAAAAATAAAATAAAACTGTGGAATAAAAGAGGAATATAATAATCTAATATTAGCAAAGCTGCATTGAGTTGTATAAAAAAACTTTAAATCCAATACTGACATAGTTATCAGCAAAGCAGATAAGGGTGCCTGTCATTATGGACAAGTCTGATTACCTGATCAAAACACAGGATTTGATACATGAGGGTCCTTATAAAAAGATCAAATCTGATCCTTCTAAAAAAAAATTGAAAATTGTTAAATATGCTATCGAGCACCCCCCTCCTTATTTCCAACAATACTAAATCTTCCCTCATTCCTTCAGTATCACATTGCGCAAGATTTTATACGCTCCCAAAGGTCCACAAACCAGGCATTCTTTCAGACCAATAGTTTCGAACATTGGTACCTCTTCCTACAAATTAGCAAAATATCTTACCTCTATTTTCTCCCCCCTGCTCTCTAACAACATTTATACTTGCAGGAACTCTTTTGAATTTGTTAATAAGCTTTGTAGTTTCAATGGTACTCAAAACAATAGTATGGTTTCATTCGATGTAAAATCCTTACTTACTAACGTACTGGTTCAGGATGCTTTAAACTGTCTTAAAGTACGCCTACAAGAATTTCATTATACATATTATGAAATTGATGAGCTTATACATCTTACTAGCATTTGTTTATCACAAAACATATTCATTTTTAATGGTAATTTTTATTACATGACTGATGGTTTGTCCATGGGCTCCCCTCTCAGCCCCATCCTCAGGGACATTTACATGCACTATTATGAATCAAATCTTTTCAAGAAATTATCTTTTCCATTTTACATCTGCTATGTCGCCGATTGCTATGCTTTATTGAACTCTGATGGGCTTAATCTTACAAATATTCTCAATACTATGAACTCTATAGATGAACATATTCAATTCACTTCCAAATTTAAAAATAACAGCCGTTTGCCTTTCCTTGATGTCATGATTTTCCTTGAAAATAACTTATTTCACACTACAGTTTACCGTAAACTATTCGCAGTATCTTTACCCCCTTATCGCTTATCATCCCATCCACCTAACCAAAAGTTGTCTGCCTTCAACGCTTATGTCTATCGGGCTTTAAATATTTGTTCTTCCGACAGTTTACTAAAAGCTGAAATAGAGTTCATTAAATCCATTGCCATTGATCGGGGTTTTACACTTGAAATCATAGATTCCATTCATAATAAACTAAGTAAACGTTCTCACTCCAAAGTTAACACTGTCGGTAATAAAAATTTAAAAAATTTAATTATACTTCCATATTTTCTGAAAATAAGACATCAAATTTCTAAAATCTTGTTAAGATTTGATTTTAAGATAGTTTATACTTCTTTTAACAAAATTCAGTTCACAATCTGAAACATCCAAAATTGACAGTTTTTCACATTGTGGTATTTACAAGATATCTTGCGAATGCAATAAAATGTACATTGGTCAAACGAAAAGACCCTTTAAGGTCCGTTTAAGGGAGCATAAAATTTGCTTTAAAAATTATGACATCAAGCGTTAAGCTATTGCTAATCACTGCTGGTGCAACAATTGCTAATCACTGCTGGTCCAACAATCATAATTTAAAATTTTCCGAAGCCTCAATTATACAGAAATGCTCATCAATTTACGATCTTGACTTTTGGGAAGCCTACCACATATGGAAAAATTCAAATAGCTTAGTAAACGATTTGTCCAGCATGCCCAATTTTTCAAAGTTATGGTTTAATTTTCTTTAATTCGTCCTCTTCCCCCCCCCCTTTTTTCTCCTCTCTGTTTGAACTCTCCCGGAGCATCTGGGTGGTTTTTTGATTGGTCTGCCTGTGTGCACATGAGACCGACTCCGTGGCTGTTTGTCAACAGTGATTTTCACTTCGCCATTGACGGTCGGGATGTGAGGTGTGCCTCTCTGTCTCTGTCTCCCCCCTCTTTTATTCCACAGTTTTATTTTATTTTTATCTTTAATTTATAAGCACTGATGATGAGGCCTTAGAGGCTTCGAAATAGCTATATGCTTTTTAAAATTACTTACATTTGTGTTTTGTAAACGTTGTTTCTCTCTTTTTAATACACATTTTTATGCTTTACTTACTAAAATGATAATAATATAATATTCATTTTAGAAAGAAAAAGGGGCAGGATGCTAGTTCTAAAAAAGGGCACTATTTCATGAGGAAATATATTAGTAATATGTTTAATAACGATATAAGAAAAAAAAAGTATGTAAATTTTTAGTATGATAAATAAAGTGTCATTAATTTTAATAACTTAATGAATTACAAATTGAAAAATACAATTATATAACAACATGTTTTAATAATATTCTGTTTTTTCTAAAGAAATAAAGTTCTATCATTTTTACAAGGTCTTGGGCACATGGATTTAGAAATACTGCGGAATAGGGAAGTTTTTTACAAGAAATATCTGGCTACAACTATAGGTGAATTTCACTATTTTTTTAAAAGGCAGGGTGCATTTCACCAATTTCAAAAGGGTCAGGGTGCCGCATCCTTAAAAAAAAAAAAATAGCCTAAAAGAAGCACTAATTACAGAATTAATAAAAACTGCAAATAAGTAATTTCATTAGTTGGTAGCACACATAAGAAAACTAACAAATATTATTTGCAACTTGTTAAGCATTTGTACTTAGAAAAACTATTGTTAATCACTTAACAGTTTTCAATGGTTCAATTCTTTTTCCTTTTAAAAAGAAAAAAGTTTTGCTGCCTTTCCAATCTCTAATTAATTTCTTTATTTGGTATATATGAGTTACAAAAACATTTATTCACCATATACGGAAGAAGCTCTTGCTTTGTCATTTTTATACCAATTAGTTCTCTTTTACATTCTTTTACAATAACTGTTGAGCACATGTCATTCTTTCCTTCTTTAGCTCCAATATTTACCATAAATTCATTATTCCAAAAGTAGAATGAGAAAATAAGATTCTGGCAATTTTATTCTTTTACTTGTAGAAATTTATTATACTTGCTTATTTTATATAAAAGAATGAATAATTTGATTCCTTAAAGGAAATTATGACACTGCAAATTATATTGGATTAGAAAGATAGCCCGTCAAAAATGATGGAATATGAGATATAAAGATATGTACAACACATATGCAAGAATATGAGTTTTTCTTGCTTGTTGATAGATGAAAATAACAGATTTCAAAAACGAAACTCATTTATGAAAAACTGTAATATAGTAGAAAACCAATAATCCGCTCAGCTTGGTTCCAAGTGTTGTGCGGATTTGAGGCTTTTTGCAGATTACAGGTCATGTCTATATTATAAAATTAAATATATGGCTTCTTTATGCTAAATAAATTCTATAAATATTGAAAAAAAAAAAAGTGTGTGTATATGAAATGAAACAGCGAATAGGTTGCCAGAAAATACGTTGACAATTTCCCTTCTTCGCCAAGGCCCCTAAAGTGGAAAAGTACCGAAAATTTAACTTTTATATCAGACTATATAAAGCGAGGTACTTTTCCAGTATAGGGGCCTTGGCGTACTATTTTAAAGTTCGTCATAATTTGGGCTTCAGAAGTGAGATTTTTTGCCAAAAGATATAAACAGCTATGAAAGCAAAATTAATGAAATTAAGTTTATTTATATAATCTATAAATATTTTATTTATATCTATATATTGTTGTTTTTTTTATATACAACTAGGGGGCTCTGCCCCCTACGAGCTACGCTCGCCAACCCCCGTTCAGGCACACCAAAATCCAAAAAGCATGCTAATTTGATCGGCTTTAAAAATATTGAATTAAAATTAAAAAAACAAAACAAAAACAGTAGCGATCTCTCTGTAAACGGGTTTCCATTCGTTTTTCTTGGATTGGGGATTTTTAAGACCAAATCTGCTGCTGTTAAGAGATACAATGGCTGTTTTAGTATTTAATTAAAAAAATTAGTTAAACATTTGAAAATAAGCTAATGTAAAATGAAGTAAGTAAACAGTGTCATTGTCTCCTGGTATTTTTTAACAGCGCTATAAGATAGTTCTTTTATATAATTCATTTTAAATGTATCGTTTCAAATCTGACGTAATTTACACCAAACTTTTATTTCTCTTATTAATATTCACGTGAAAATACTTTTGTTGTTAGAAGGAAATATTATTTGTGCTGTCTTCAAATTCACGATAATAGTTGAAAATATTATCTCAAAATATCTCGCGCAAATATATTTTTCAATTCAAATTGTTTTGCCATATTTTTTGGCCATTTTAAATATGACGTAATTTCCTCCAATTACAAGTTTTAACGCATAATAATGATTTTTTTTATTTTAAGATTTTGTTTCTCTTGAAATTCAAGCATGAATATGGTTCTTATGATGTAATTTTCCTGCTTTTAACATGTAATCATTTAATTCTAATTTTAAAGGGGTTTTTTTTCTGTTTGTAATAGTCAAGTGTAAATAAATTTTTAATTTGAAGTAAACATTATTGTTTGCTCTGTTTATACAATTGGCAACAGTTTTAATTAATAACATTTTCTAAAATTTGTAAAAAATCTCTCTCAAAATGCTGAAAATTTGAATTTAAAATTGAAATAAAACCTCAAAAAATGAGTCAAATAAGAAAAATAAATGCAATCTGCACACCGGGAACTTATAATGTATAAAATTATCTAAAAATGATTAAATTCTCATGTATAGTTTTACTCCAATAAAACTTTTTAATGGAACAATTTTGGCCAACTTTAGCAATAAATATCTCTTAAAATAATTCTTCGATTTCTGTCTGCATCAGCGTGATTATCAAACATTTATCTATAATACCACCGATTTTCATATTTTTGTATGCAACAGTTTTTTTAATATTAACGATGAAAGGCCATGCTTAAGCATTCAAATTGGATGCCGGTCTACCCGGAATATCCATGCAGATTTTCATTGGTCCATTTCCAAATCAAAACTTTTTTTTTATATATAGAAGGATTTAGTTCAGTTTGTATATAAAAATAGTTAACTGGTTTCTGTATATTAAATAAATTGTATAAATATTGAAAGATTATTTGTGTATATGAAACAGTAAATAAGATGCTTGAAAATATGTTGCCAGATTTCATTTCTTCTATCTCGCCAAGGGCCCCCCTATACTGGAAAAGTACCTAAAGCACATTAAAATCGGGCAGTTAGGAGCTCAAACAGTACCAGATATATTCCACAAAACTTATCAAATGGATACTGCTTTAATGCCTGACCAGTTAACCAGAAAAAACAGTTATCCAGAATATATCTGACCCCAACCATTTCGGATAAATGGTTCTGTACTGTATATGAATACAATGTAAGCAAATAAATAATTTCAAAACTGCACCTAAAGTAGAACATTTTAAAGTTAAAAAAATGTTTAACTTTTCTATGTTATAATTTTAAAATAAGAAAAACTTTATTTCTACTTGGCTCATAGGAGCTTAATCTTTTAAATCACAAATTTCTAAAGTTTTTAAATGTATTTATACATACATAAATGTATTTCTACAATCAAATTTAAAATTAAGAAGATTAGTACATAAAACTTTAGTTTTTTTTTTTTTTTTTTCAAATCTGTAATGTTTTAACAAACATTCTTAGTGAGCATTTACATCTTAAAAGTAACCACCATATCAAATTTTGTGAATTGAGCCTCAACAGATTCAAAGAAATCATAATTTTAGAAATTTTTCAATTTTGTACCTCTTAATTTTTCCAAACAATTTGAAAGAAATTATAATTTAGAGCATTTTTAAAGCATTTTCAGTTCATTTCACATTTTAAATTTCATTATTATTATTATTATTATTATTTTTAAAGAACACCTCTTATTGAGAATTTACTTCTTCAAAATATTTAAAGTAACCTTAATTTCAAAACATTTTTACTCCTCTTTTAGGGTGGTCACAAACAGATAAATAGTAGCACAGTTTTAAGCAGAAACTATTGTCAGTTTTTTCATTAATTTTTTTGTTAATCCGCTTAGCAGTTACAACATAATCGTGATTTTAGAATGTTTTCTGCTCATTTCAATCTTTTAATTTTTCAACTCTTTAGAAACTGTTCCATGAAGTTTTTAAGTCTAAGAAGTAACAACCATGTCAAATTTAAAGTTTCTAGCTATTACAATTCCCAATAAATTATAATTTAGAACACAGTTTTATCATTATTTAAAGATGTTGGAAAAAATCCAGAAGCTGAAAAAGCATTAACTATGTTTTTCTTTCTTTTTATTTTTATCATAGTACCCAGCTTTATCATAGAAAACGCTATCACTGCATCTACTTTTATCATCATTTTTTTAAAATAAGTATCCTCCAATATTTAGCTTTAAATGAATGAATAATTCCTTTATCTAATGATTGCTAGGTGGGAAAAAAAAAAAAAAAAAAAAAAAAAAACAAGATGAACATAACTAACAAATGAAGAGACATCTAAAATAAGCAGAACTTTTCTAATGATGGTGCATCTCTTAAAATCTAAAATCCATTCTATAAAAAGACACTTCGTTATCTAAACTTTGCTGTTATGTCTATATATTACAGACAATGTTTTCATTACATTTTTAGGGATACACCATATATTTTTTGCCTTTTCAATTACAAGAAGTTTTTGCTTTTTAGAACCTTTAGAACTGCAGCATAATGTTAATGAAAGTCGATCTTTCAATGTTTTTGTACAGTGACAAATTTCTTTTTTCATGCTAAGAATTTATCGACAAAAAAAAAAAATCAACTTTGATCCAAGTTAAATGTATTTTTTCAATAAAAATCCCCAAAAATCTGAGTTTTTTATTCTTCCAACCTTTAATTGTTTCATCTGAAACAGATTCTGCTTTGCCATATAATTAAACACACAGTTCTGTTTGTTCCTTCCCATTTGCATATTTCACTGTAACGATATATTTACATGATGAGGAAACTGTATGCTTCTCTTGAACATTTCCCTATCTTTTAATATTGTGATGAGAATGCTACTTGGAATTGTAAGTTATTTCGCCACATCACTTTTCTTAATATTATTAGCCCAAAATTAAAACAAATTAAACAAAACAAATATAACCAGATTATGAAAAATGGAGACAAATGAACAACAGATATACCAGAAACACTTATTACTTCGATGAAAACTTTTGAATAATAATAAAACAATAACAATTTGAGTTCAAATATTTTTCAAATTTAATTTAAGGTTTTTATATATAAATATTGTATTTTATCCACAGAAATTTAAGCAAAATAATATTGAAAATGTATTGCTGTAACACTGTTGTCAATTTCCCTAAAAGCTTGTAGTATTATGCTGTTTTTCAAAAAATTCAGGAAAACTGACATTTTTATAAATTCTATAAAATAACAATATCGACTGAAAACCAATGGAAAAAAATGAAGTGAAACTGAAAACTAGATGTAATAGATAGAAATTTGAAAAGATAAATGAGAAAGCTTAAAATGATTTCACAATAGCATTAAAATAATAGGAGTTAACAAAATTTATAATTTTAAATTAATCTTTAAAGCATAAGATAGACAGTTAAAAATAAAAATTGCACACATTATAAGTCCATAATAATAATAATAATAAACATTCTGCTTTCTCAAATGTGAAAAAAAAAAAAAAATCGCAGAAAATGTTAGAACAAGAAGAAACACCGATTCTTCACTGGAATACTTGCACATAACTGAATTTACATATTTGAGAATTTATAGAAAAGATTCACACAAACTGATTTAATATGAAATGAGAGGATTTTTGGAATAGATGAGAACAATTCAAACCATACATTCAACAGGCAGCACAAGTGAACTTCTGAAAATTCGTAGTTTCATTTATTTTGTGACCTGCAAAATGCCAAAAGTTTAGAAAACGAGAAAATACTGAAAAATTAACAAATTAAAAAAGCAGATGACTGATAAGCCTATTGATGATGAAAGAATAGTTTAATGTAGAACAAAAGTTTTGTAAACACAAGAAAATTTTTTAATTTCTATTAACAGTTATAATGTTTCAAACATCCTACATACAAATCATGCAATCATTTTTATTCGTCATTTCAATAAATGTGTCAAAATGAAACATTTCTAATTATTTATGCAAATGCATTTCACCTAATTATACTCATAAAGGTGCCCTTCAAAATATGGAAGATTTTTTTTTTATATATATATAAAAATAAATTCCTGCATTTTTAATATATTCATTCACTACATAGATATGCATTTTGACAATTTATCACAGATCTCAAACATTAAAAGATCAATGTACACTTATCAATTTTATTAATTGAAATTGTTTAAAAAAAACGAAAAAAGTGAGTTGAAGGTATGTCAAATTCAAAGGAAATTAAAAAGGGAGAACCACATTTCAACATAATTTTACGATACATGACAAATGTCTTTTACTGTAAAAGCTTATATGTTTCATTCAAGAAATTCTTAGCATACATTGTACACATTCTAATTTAGAAAACTAAATTGGCAAAAAAATACTAGTTTTTAATAAAACATTCTTACAACAGAGGCTTAAAAAAACACTGAATAATATAAACAAATGAAATATTTTAAACATTGTTGAGACATTTATCAAAATTTAATTCTGGACCAAGCACTTTACAATAGCAGGATTTACTAATACAATTTTCCCCTAAATATAATTTATTAAAAATAATTAAATAAATAAAAAATATTACAGTCTACAATTTAAATGAAACTGTGGCAAGAAATGTCAACCAAACTTAAGAAATTCAAGGCAAAAATATCAGAGTAACCAATAACAAAAACAGCCACCAATACTTTGGAACTTTAAATAAATAATGGCGTCCACAGAAATTCCTTTTATGATTATAAAGACGGACTTGAAAACTATGTTGGTTCACTTTTCATTGATGTTGCAAAGACTTTTAACAAAGTTTGGTTCCCCAGCCTAATCTATAAATTATTAAAGCTAAAAGTTCCAATTGTGCACATGTGCTTTACTTTAAAGTACCTTCACAACAGAACATACAGCATCCACTATGCCAATATCTGCTCTATACCTTGCCTGGTTAACACAGGTGAGCCACAGGGCTCCAAAAACCTTTACTGAACAACATGAGGTAAGGCATGTTCTTTATATTTCTGAAGTTCTAGAAGAATTTAAATATTTCTCAAGAAATTTGACAAAACATCTAAAATGAAAAATCCCTGCCGGCCCGGCCTACAGGCGGAGGTAGATTTCGAAGTTAAGTATACTAATTTCACAAACAAAAACCAAATCATGATTAGAGATAAACCCACTTTAACAATTTTATCTGGCCACTTTTGGCGAGTTTTTATTCCATTTTTATATAATAACTGGTTTTATCACAATTATGCTAGGGCGGTATTAAAAAAAATACTTTTCCATGCTCAACAACTCGAAATTTTCTGGCATAACTCCAGATTCATTTTTAATAGGAAAAACATGAAACTTGTTGACGTGATTTTTGAAGAGATTTATAAGCGACCTGTGTTTTTAATTTTCGTTCAATTAATTAAAACTTGATATATAAACAATTATTTTCTCAGTAAGACAATATTTTTCGTTTCTAACACAATCTCTTCGAGAAATTCCATTCAAAATGCCCACTTTGACATAATTTTTTGAAATATATTCTGCCTCTGTCAAAAAATCGATCATTACGGTACATTATACAGTTTCTGAATAAGCGAATCTACCAATTGGATGCGTTTGAGAGCAAAAATGAATTTAAAAATGAGTCAGAAAATAAGCAGTTTGGATTTGAATACAGTATAGGATCCGTTATCCGGAATCCTTGGGACCTGAGGCATTCCGGATAAGGGGTTTTTCCGTAATTCGGAACACTACCACAAATATTTTCTAATGTACATAAATATGAAATACTGGTTAGCATAAATAATATTAAAAATACTGTATTACACATTTGTTGAATTAATTCAATAAAACACAATTAAGGAAAAGTTTAATTAATTTTTATTTACAAAAAAAAAAAAAAAAAAAAAAGTTAAGTAATAATTTTAAATTATAATAAAACTTACAAATGAACAAGATCAAAAATAAAATTTAGTTTTGGGGTTCAGATGCAGATGCTTGGGAATTAGTTTTTTGGAAAAATCCTTTAAAAGTTGGCTGCTTGTAACGTTTCTCTTTTACAATCTGGTTTTGAATTTTATATAAGGACATTATTTGTTGTTCATGGAAATAACTTATTTTGTTCCGTGCCTTGAATTAATTGTTGAATGTAAAATATCATTTGTTCATTAGATATTTTTTCTACCTCCTCCTTCTTGTCATCATCATCACTACGATCATCAGATGCATCTTTAGTCATCATTTCACAAATTTCACTGTATGTCATCTGATGACTAAGTGGATCATTATTATCTATATTGAAACAAACTTGAACTGCATCTTCATCCAATAATTGGGGAGGGAGGGAGGGGAATATATTGAAAGTTGACTTTTTATTTATTTTTGTTTTGTTTACAAATTTATCGCATGGAAAGCGGACAGAAAAAAATAAGAGGCAAAATTATCAACACTTAAAATGCAGATTTCCGCAAATTCGCGGAGATAAAGAAATGCATAATTACTGTAATATTCCATTAACCCACCCTCCCCTATTTTGTAAACTGAAGGCGATTAAATTTAAGTTATAGATTAAAGATAGCAGAGCAAAAATACACAATGGAAACTTAGCTGTTAATCCCTAAGTGTAAAAGTTTATGAAGTAATATGGTGATGAAATAATTACAAGAAAATTTACAAACAAACTAAAGTTTATTAAAAACCAAAAGGCAGAAATATATAGTTTAACTATAGCATTATACAATATCCAAACTTTATATATAAACATATTAAACTATTAAAACAGATTTAACAAAAGTAAAATAAAACAAACCCTCATGACATATGTAAAACAGGATCATCGAGTGGCCACACGATCTCGGAGCTTTCATAAAAAATATACATTCTTGTCAATACACTAAACATTACCAACTTCCATCTAAATGACATCTGATTGAAGAGCAGCACGGAAAACATTTAGATATCTGGAGATAAAGATCTATTTTCATTACATCTGCCGACACGTTTCATGATGAATCACAATCCTTCATTTCAGAAAGCACTTAAACAAAGTTTATCAGCGATTCCAGAGCTCATGATAAAACAATATGGCTCACTTAAAATGAATACGTAATCGGTGACAAAACGTTAAATGAAGAAATGTAGAAAACAGCTTTTATATGAAGATATATAAAATGAACTTAAATATCAACATCAGACGCCATAATAACACGCTGTAAGATTCCTCCAACGAAACACTGTTGAGGTGAGAGGAAAAGGAAGAAGAGATAGAGGAGGAAGATATTACACCTTAACTTATATGAACCAGGTGAATGGAAAAACCAATCATGGAGCAGTAGAAGAAGATTCTCGAAGGACATCGTGACGAAACGTCGTACGAACGATGTGCAGTGGTTTCAAACGAGCGACGCCATCTAGTGGCGGCTGTGAAACACTCATCATTTGAAATGAATTCTATGCTCCTGATTGCCTGGAACGTGGATGGCTGAAATCGTAAGTCGGAAAATACCTACGATAAATAAACAACTTAAGAAGGATTTAAAGATAAGATGGCAGGAATATATGAACGGTAAGTGAAATAAAGAATAACTTTATTGTATTAATAAAAGATATTTTATATAGATAAATAAAGAAAGATAGAATGAATGTGTTACTTGATAAAGATAGAATGTGAAGTGTATAGCAGAGTAAAAGTGAAATGTAGAGGAGATTCCCGAGCAGTGTCAAGACAGGTAATAGGGTTTTACATATATCAAATTTGATATTTAAAAAAATCCCACGAAAGCCCCCCCCCCCCTTTCCAAAGAAAAAAAAAATATCGCGTGAAGCGCCGTACCACCTTTCTGTCTTATCCGATTCCGAATCTCTGCTTTTCTACTGTTCGATGGACGCAGCTGAAAATGGTAAAACGAACGTTTCTCTCATTCTCCTAATTGGCCGAATTGTAGGTGCGCCTTTAGATGACGTCAAAGGTCGGAGCTTGCCAACAGTTTTCGATCGCGGAAAACGCATTCAAATTCTAAGTGATGTTTCGAAAATATTTTTTTTCAAAAGGTTAAAATTAAAATTTTTTATAATGGATTTTAGCGCTTGAAGCAGAAAAATACGAAATTTAAGAATATGTAGTTAGTTTTCCCATATTTTTAAAGGTTACGCCGATGCGAAGTCATAAAAATAATCAAAAAGAGAACTTATGTCCGATGATTGCGTACATTCAATTCTTATCTTTCACGGGAGCATCATAAGTGGGATCGTAGGGAGAGACCACGCTTTTAAGTTCGCGCTTTTTAAGTTCTGTTTTTTAATTATCTCGGTTAACAAAAAAAGAAAAATCTGAATATCAGGGCAGGCTTTGGACTATTCTTATAAACATTTTCGGATTTCAACAGGCGGTAGATTTCGATAGCCACTTTTAATCCGTAGGCCGATTACTTTACGATTTTTTGCCGCGTTTGGAAGGGGGGGGGGGAAGAAATTAAGGGGATATTACGGTACCTTGAGGTGTATGAGAAAAAGTTTAAAATATTGATTTATAAAGCATGTTAACTCTTCAATAAAATATGAAGAAAAAAAAAATGCAAATTTTTATGAAATGAAAGTTTTCACTAAGTTTCGGTTTTGGATCGTTTACCGTTCCGGTTTTTAGAGCGTTCCGGATATCGGGACGCCGGATAATAGATCCTATACTGTACTCCCTTAATACGATGATTTTTCCAACACAATCCGCTTCGGGAAATTCGGTTCAAAAGGCCCACTTTGACAGCATGTTTTAAAATATATTCTGCCTCCATCAAAAAATTGACCATTACAGAAGAAAAGGTACCAATTGGAAGCCTTTGAGAGTAAAAATGGATTGTAAAATGAGTCAGAAAATATGCAGTTTGGATTTGAATACACACTTATGATGATTTTTTTCTTCAACCGCTATGTGTTTTTAATTTGTTTTTGCTGTAAGAATTGGTCCTATCCAAAACTTGTCTATATAGATGTTGTAGATAATATTAAGAAGATATATGATAAATTCATGGGGATTTTATATCTTTTGAATTGACGGAGTTATGGATTTTTTTCTTCTTCAAACGCCCTTTAGTTTTCGTTTTTAATTTTTTTTTTTGCGGTACGAATTGGTCCTATCAAAAACTTGTGAATATAAAAGTTGTAGATAATGTTAAGGAGATTCATGATAAAATTAATTGGATTTGATATCTTGAGAATTGACGAAGTTATGAATTTTTTTCTCCCAAAAACCCTATTTTTTGCGCCCCTTGAGCCCATTTTTAACTTTATCAAAAATCTGCGATACATAAATTTTTGGCCCTATTTTTAGAAGTAATAAAAACTTTAAACTGATTCGATATGTACAAAATTTAAGAAGTTATGGGGTTTTTCTGTTTTCACAAAACCCCTCCCTATTTCCATCCCCTTGGTCTGATTTTGCCCATTAACGAACTTGACCGAGATTTTATGCCCCTTGATTTTATGTATCAGTTTGGAAGAGATTGGTGCAGAATTGTGGAAGTTATCGTGTCCAGAAGAAAGTGATATATATAGATACATTATATATATAAGTTTTTTACTGAGGGAGGTTTTGGGCTCTAGGGGTCATGATCGGTGTAGATCTGCAAAAATTTTTCAGAAATTCCAACATAGGAACGATGCCAATAGGTAATATTTCATACGAAATCTACCTAAAAATGTCCAGTAACTGTTGGCTATATTAAACGGTTTTTAGTAAAATACATTCTTTTCATGAGAAATTCATATTTGGCTGACCCTTCTTTATGACATTGATAAAGAAGTCAATGAAGTCTATACTTACATATTTCCACCCCAGAGTGGTCTTACAGCACTCACAATAAATGTCGGCAACAGCATGCAGTCCAGTTAATAGAACTCTTTCTTCAGCTGGTCCACAACCAACATTCACACTACACAAGAAAATAAAATTACAGAAAATTAAGAACCATGCATAACACTTGACATCTTATAGAACTTAAAAATAATATATCCTGTCACACCAGAGAAATGATTCTCTCAATCATTCAACATTACTCTACATCATCCACCTTTCTTTCCATATTTAAAAGAATTGTGCATAGAATATCTTTTTATTTATATTTTCATAAGGGAAATCTTAGTTTTAAGCACACATACTCCCTCTAACTTGCAGAGCATACCTTTTACAATATTATAATTTCATAATTATCAGCGATAATAACCTTATGTATAAATTACTGAAGTATTTTCATATAGATTAAAGTAGAGGTCACCAACCAGTGGTCCGTGGATTACTTAGCTGTCCGTACGAAAATTTTAGTTGTCTGAAGGAAAGCTAGATATTATTTGTATGAAAGCAAATGTTGAAGCTAGCAATTTAAACATTAATGAATAAAACAATGACAAAACAACTAAATGTCATTAATCTACTATACGACAACAGTCTTAAAGCTGAATTCCAGTCACCCATATCCAGACCTCATTTCTGGATCTCCATAAAAAGTTCTTGTCCTTTGCTGAGTGTAAAAGCAACTACAATTTCGATTCAGTTTCAACAACATATTTGTGTGAAAAGACTTATCTGTATAACAGTTAAAATCTGGTACCAGCTCCTGTTTGAAGTAAAAGCTGCTCTCTGCCTAGCATTAACATCATTGGAGTAAAAGAAAAAAAAAAAAAAGAGGGAATTTTTTTTTCAAATGAGCAGAAACAAATATTAGCTTTAAATATTTTGTTATAAGACAACTATGACAACACTTTGACAATTTTGTTGCAATTAAAGAAGCTTTAAAGGTTTTTGCTAAGATTAAATAAGCTTTAACTATTTTCTTCTAATTAAATAAGCATTTGTGTTTTTAAACAAAATCATACTAGTGGTCTGTGTAATTTAAAATTACGAAGTCAGTGGTCCCTGAGGTCTGAAAAGTTGGCTACTGCTCGATTAAAGGATTGAATAAAAATCAAATTCTGATACAAGAGGCGATCAATAAAAATTTTGAAAATATCTTATATGTCGGTAATCTATAAAAACACTGCAGATGGGTTTCAATGGAATATAAGCTTGCCTTCAGTATGGATGAAACTGAGAAAGATTTTGATCAAAACAAATGGACACATTTCATTGACAGGTCATGAGAACTAATGGGTGTTACAATTTTATTTACTTTGATATGAAACTCCAAGCTTAGAAAACAAAGTTACGAGAGATGATACCTGATATAATTTCTTAAAAACAGAAAATAAATCCAGTAGAAGATTTCATATCAATTTAAAAAAGTAATCAGGAAGGTAGTGACAATAATTAAAAATAAGCCTATAAAACTAATGAAGAAAGTATAAATTAATATATGTATCAATAAAGTGACTGTACACATAAGTGACTCTGTTAACTCATAAGTGACTCTCTATTGTTTTAGAACTTAGTCATTTGTTAAATACTCTAAGGACATAGAAAATCTTCTCTGGAATACCACTTCTTTCTGCATAGAGTTTTATTTAAATCTTAGCAAAAGAAAAAAAAAAAAAAAAGGGGGGGGGGAAAACAACAAAATTACTTTGAATGTTGGCATCACAAATAGAACTACAGTTGATTTACTAGGGATCTGTTTATGAAGATTGTGTTCTTTAAGAATGCTTCAAATTTAACAGGCTACTTCACTCATGCAAAAACTACATCAGTCTAATGTTAATACTACGGGAGAAATTTGTTTAAACATCTCATTTGCATTTCAATATTTATTTATTTATTTTATTATTATTAGATAGTTGAGGCTGATCTCTAGAAAGACTGTTTTTTACTTTTTAGATTTTGTTAGCTCTTTAAAAAAAAAAGGCAAACAAAATCAAAAAATAAAAATCAGCCTTTGTAGAGATTGACTTCAGCTAAGAAATTCAGAAAAAATAATTTAAAATATAAATATGCAAACGAGATATTAAAAAAAAAAATTCTCCCATAAGATTAACATTAGCATGTGGGTGTTTTCGTGTGAGTGAAGTAGCCTTTTAACCACTTAACCGTAAGCACGTATAGGGAAGCAGTGTTGTATTCTTGGGGCTACCGTTGAAAGTGCTTAAACACTGGGCTCTTCACAATTTTTTTTTCATCTTAAAAATAGACCTTTCAAAAAACTTTTCCATCATCAAAATAAACCATTCACAAGCTTAATTACCCTAAAATAAAATATGATTTGTTGCAAAACAGCTAAAATGGCAAAAAATCTATTATCTAGCTATAAATAAATACATACATAAACGGATTTGTTAAAAATGTCCAAACAGGAGCCTGAATATAATAATTATTCCAGATTCACAAAATTATCTTAACATACAAGAAACTGTTCAAAATTTCACAAAAACAGGGTTCTTTGAGAATTATCCGGACATGTCCTCCTGTTTACAATTCTTTAACCAACATTTTTATGCACTTCAGAACTTTTCAATGGATGTGCTGCAGATTAGAGGGAGTATCACATCACAAAGACTATTATTTTTTGTTAGGAAACTTAATAGTCACACTTACACAGAATTAAATAGGTATGCTCGACCTTGACTTCCCTGGAATGACTACAAAAAGAAAATAAAAGCACTTTTAAATACAAACTAACAATTTTTTATTGTACTTATTCTAGAAATATGAACAAAAACTTTATAAAATCTTTTTTGTAAGATTTAAATAGAAGGGTCATTTTAATTTTACTCGCAGATTTTCACATTTAATGAAGTGAATTTTCTCTTTACATTTTGGTCACAATAACTGCATTTTGTAACTGTAAAAGGTTTTAAGCAAAGTAAATAATTGAAAATCAAGCTTAATATTGTTTTATTTAAGCTAATAAACCTGTTGAAAGATACATAGGTGTAAAACCTTGTAATCTCTGTTACCAGACAAAAAGTTGCACATGATATTTATAAGAACAAGCAATCAAACAATACCATTTACCAATGGGTTTAATAGATATCCTTAGCCAAGTAATATATTAATTAAAATATGTTTAAGGAGAATGAATAGAAGTACGATCAAGTAGCATCTATTACTAAATTGCACACTTTATACTTTAAAACCACTTCAAAAAATTGAAGAAAAAAAATGTATAAAAAATATATAAAAAATGACTTTTAGGAACTGTTTGGCCACTTAATTATATCAAGCAATAGATTACATAATAATCAATATACAAAATTTTCTGAAATTACTTCTTCCTACAGAGGTTAAATGAGGTAACAGAAATTACCAAAACCAACTTAATTCAGTGATTTAGCTCTCTTTTTATGTTAGAAATGATGTTTATAGTTTAGTACATAAAAAATTTTCTTAAGAGTGTTGGTTAATGATATCTCAAATTCCCCTCACTTATGTTAAATATATGGGCGTGGAATGCATTCTTATTTTAAAAATATCTAGTCAGGAAATTAATATTTTTAATTTCTGTTTTTGTATACTCCCCTTAAAGAATGTATCTTTCTTTTTTCAGTAGTCAAATATTTTTAAAATATGGGCTTTATTTGAAGTCTTAAAATCTTACTCAGAGCTTGTCAGCTCTTAACATATAAAATATTAAATAAGCAAAGATTTTAGAAATATTTTGTCAATTAAAAAAGAAAGAGATATGCTTTAAGAGTACAGAGACAAAAGCTAATGAGATAATTAAAAAGAAAAACAAACAAACAAAAGAAAAAAAAAAGAATGCATTCCACTCCCATAGATTTAAAATTAGTGAGGGGAATTTGAGATCTCACTGATCAACACCAAATAAATTAACGGCTAATTTTGGAGATTAATATCAGTAACTTCTGTTATCCAGTTAGAGGTTACTTTAAAACAGAAAAGAATATTCTGAGAACATACTTCTTTTGGTTTATCCATCAGTCTGATAGAGGTACCAAATCTGAACTGATTTTATTTGTATCTATTTTAAAATCGCAACATAAAGGTGATGAAAAACTAGTAACAGAAGTTACAGACAAAAAACACACTCCTGGGGAAAATGTACATCAGTCCACTGTATCTGATATTTACAAAAAAATATTCCAAACTGACTGTCTATTGTGACAACTTGCTTACTCATTAACTTCATGTGATACTCTCTTTTGACAAGAACAAAAAAAGTTTTATCTGGTAACAGAGGTTATAAGAACTAGGGACACCCATTTTTTCTGAAATAATATAACAAAACACGAGCTTGAAAAATTAATTTAATATTTTAATTATAATACATGTTTTATTATAATAAGATGCTTGTACATAAGAAAATGTTATAGTATTAAATAATATATTTCAAAGAAACTTCATCTTGTGACAGCCAGCTAGTCAGATGTGCCAATTGCAAAACTTTCTTATTTCTCATACATGTTAATATTTCCAAAAGTTGTTACATATGTTAATACTTCAATACTACAACAACTTTGATTTTTTTTCTGCTTCATGTTATTAATTAAAGTAAAAACGAGTTAATCTCAATCATAACATATAATAAAATCAATATTTTTCATTAATCTGTTGTACGTATGAGAATTGCTGGGTTAGGTGGATACGAATTGCCCGTAGCTACATGAAAAGTTTATATCCTTCTGGGAGAAAATCCCTCACTTTTAACTGGAACTTAATGTCCATCATCAAAAACATATATATGAAGTTTCACTCAATTCTATGCATAACTTTGTACACTTTCTGATAATACAATAATGAAAATGACATAAAAATCGCTATTTCAGCACCCCCTTTCAGTGAAATATCCCCAAATTCAATGGGGAGCTGGTGGCCATAGCGAAAAACATATAAAATTTGGTTCAATTCTATCCATAATTTCATACACTTTTCGATGTTACAAAGAAGACTATCGACAGACAGACAATTTGTATAAACATGTGTTTCGGGATCTCCGATTCTCTAAAATGTGTAAATCCATCAAAAAAATTTTTTCGATTACAATACTTTCTTCTTTAGATAGAAGAAAGTAAAAAATGAGTAATGAATTTTTTAATTTTTTGCTTAGTAAGTAAAGTCATAAACATATTTAATGTAATTTTAATGAGCAAATATGGTAGGAACACCGAGTAAAAGTGCTAGATGCTTTAAAGGGAAAAAATTCTTCATCTTCAGAACATGAAATCTGCATGTAAATTTAAAATGACCCAGAAACATGTTAAATTGGTAAAATGTTACACAATTCTAAAACAACTTATTAGCTACAATAACTGTAATAAATAAATATATTTCGAAATATTAGTAAAAAATATTTTCAACATTGGTGGTTCACAGATATATACACAGACATTTTGTATAAACATGCTTTTCAGGATCTCTGATCCTCTAAAAAACTAACCTCCTAATAAGACCACCAATTTTTTTTTTTTTTTTTTCATTACAATATTTACTTCTTTACTCAGAAGATACTAAAAAATGAGTGATAAATTTTTTATTTATTTTTTTGTTGCTTAGTAAATAAAGTCTTAAACACACTTAATGTATTTTTTAATGAGCATATATATAAAAAATTGGTAGGATCTGCGTGTAAATTTAAAATGACCCAGAATCTTGTTAAATTTGTAAAATATTAAACAATTCTAAAACAACTTATTAACTACAATAAATGTAATAAATAACTTAAATAACATATTTCGAAATATTAGTATAAAATATTGCCAACATTGGTGGTTCCCAGATATATTTCTTAAACATCTACAGTAATTAAGGGAACAGTACCCTGTTCTTTTTTCAAAATCTGCAAAATATACTTTGCCCTTTTTAAAAATAGTGAAACACACCAATAGTTGTATCTAGAGATCTCTTGTAAAATTCTTCCCCCAGTACCATATTATGGAATTTCTAAATTAGGGTGTGCTCAAGAGCTTGCAAAAGTTACAGAACTTCCTCAATTCTTTAGAAAAACAGGAGATTATTAAATCATGTTGTAGTTTATAATTCTTAATATAATTTTAAATTAATGTTACTTTATCACACACTATACATTTGCTTTTTATCATCACTGAACACTGTGATACATTCTCTCTTGCAACAATGTCTTTTCTACTAAACTAGTATCTCTCTCTATACATAATATTTTCTATTGTGAATGATTTTGAAAATGTCGCCATTTGTGTGATGAAACGATCGTCAATCTTAATAAAGATAATGTATCACTTTTTATAGCATTATTTATAAAGATAATTTATCACTTATTTAACTTAATCTGTTTATAAGTGATTATTGTACATGTTGTTAGTACCTCTCTTTTACAAAGGCAGCATTTCAGAACTTTACTGGGGAAGGTAAAAAATTCTTTTGATCTTCTTGTGAACAGCTGATAAGCAATTCATACAGTTTTATTCTCACACAGGGTTCATACACAATTTTGGTAAAAAATTCCCTGTCTTTTCCCTGACCTTTTTCAGCAAAAATTCGGCTTATACATTGTTGTGAAACCCTCCACAATGGACTTTAATCTAGATAAATGCTAGAAAAAAGTATGTGCTGTATGAATTTCTGATTTTTCTTATTATTTTTCATATTGTTAGATAGTTTGCATAAATTTTATATAAAAATTTTTACGACGATAATAGAAATTCTGATGGAAGTAGTATATCAAAAATTCCCTGACCTTTTCAAATATTAAAAAAATTCCATGACATTACCCTGACTTTTTGCCTTAATTTTCGAATTCCCTGACTTTTCCTAACCCGTAGGAACCCTGTATACTTTTTTAATTAACCACAGTACTTATTAACGATAAATGTGTTTCACTTTGAGAATATTGCAATAACAAGGCTTTAGCAACAATTATAATTTTTCATTTCTGTGCTTAAGTGTTTATTTAATATTAATGTTTCTATATTAATCAAATCAGATAAGTAATTTTGACTTTTGTATAATTTCTGAAATTTGCTTTGAATCTGATTTGTGATGAATGATACATTCTGAAACTTCAAATTTCTTATGGGGTGGCACTCCTGCCTTTTTAGTGACTAGCACCCTGCCCTTTCAGCACCAATTCTGTTATTTACATAGTTAGAATCACTATAACAGCATGTGACAGTCATCAATAGTTATGGACTGACTACTTCACTTTAGATATGCCAGGTGGCCATTTTTAATCAAAATTATTTTTTATAATAAAACTGCATAAAAGTTTTAGAAAGTTCCATTTTTAGTTAATAAAAATTACTATTTGAGAAATGAATTACATTCAAATATGTGTATATTCTGGAATAACTTCTGTTGAAATTAGGTTGAAAGCCCAATATCTAATTCCATTAAATACAAGAGATTCGTTCATTGGGAGTCAGATTATTAAATCATGGAGGTAATGATTCGCAAACCAAGTTTTTTAGCGATTAATTTTGCAGCACTTCAGAAAAAAACTTGCGCCTATAAGCCAATCAAATTTTAGATAATTCTGTTAAACGACAATAATATTTATATTGTCAATGGCCACCGCATTCAAAACAGTAATTTAATATACATTTATTAAATGCATAAAATCATTAAAAAGGGTAAATAATATCAAAGAAAACAAAAATAATACAAAACAATAGTTTACTGTACATTTATTAAATACATAATATTAGATTAACGTCTTTTAGCTAAGATATTTAATGATGATAGTTTCATTTTTGGCTGTAAATTATATTCGCCTGAATGAATGGGAGATATATATTCTAATCACATACTATATCTATATTAAACTATATTATACAGTTATATATAAATGTTTCTGTAATTGCTCTTAATATTTCGGGTACATAATATTAACTATAGAGTTACTATATAAAAAAACAAAGGATTACTGTAATTAGTATTATAGGTGCCATTGTTGGCATAGATCTTAGAAGTCAGTTGCCATCAAGCGTAAATATCGACAGCATTGATATACACGGTTAATGAAAACTTGGTACTTTTATGTTAGCCAGGCACAAATCTTGCCAATTTCCCCTTTAGAGTTTCACAAAAACTAAATTCTGCAAATAATTATTTTTAAAGGACAGAAAGGGATTGGAGGGGAGGAAATCAAAGGGATTGGGTGTTGGTGGGGGGGGGGGGGGGGAGAAATCAAATTTATATATAAGTACATGAGTAATTTTAACTTTGATTAACTGAAGTCTAATGTATGAACTAATAGTCTAATGTATGCATAAGTATGAAACTAGTAACTTTTGATCAAAATATTAAAAATTAAATTTGATTAACTATAAAAATATTTAATTATAAAAGTGTCATTTAAAAAATTCCATGAGCTATTTAATTTTTTACAGGATAGGTAATGATACATTTCCAGTCAGTTTCATTTCCTGAACAACTACACATTTTTCCTAAGAGAACCAATTCTTATGCAACCGACCAATCAGTTGATCACATTAAGCCTGCTATGACATCACATGTATCTTAAAGTCTCTTATTCATTCCCAGATGGCGCCACAACTCCTATCTGCAGTAGCTTATAAAGAGACCTTGAAAAATACTCTGATTTTAAGATTATCAAAAGTCAGCTGTTTGGCTTGAAATAGCATCATTTAAATGTATTGTGTGTTTGAAAATTCACAAATTTTTTCTTTTTAGTTCTCTTTTTAATTACTATAATAAAGTTTAATGTAAAACTGAATAATATGAGACATTTTTATTTTATATTAGAACAATTTTGTCACAACCATTATTGACAACATAACAGAACAGAAAAATAAAGATGTTTTATGAACAAATTTTAGTATTTAAATTCTTTATTCATATTTTAGATAATGAATTTGAAATCTATTATAGAAAAATTTCTGAGTAAGAAACTGACATTTAAATAAACGCTGCAACAAATTATGTTGTTGGTACCACCATAAGATTAACAAAATGAAACATTAACAAATGAAATCATTAACAAAATGAAAACTTTTTTTCAATCAACTGAAAATTTTAAGTCAAATGCACATGAAAGGATTTTTATGTGAAGGGTTTTATTGGGGAGATAAGCATATAATAGAAAAAGAAGTTTGATGAATACTTCTAACATTAAAAAAGCTTAAATTTGCTGAAGTAAATTATTACTTTTTCCTTCATAAACATTTACAAACGTTTGAATTTTTAGAGTAAAAAAGCAGACCTAATAAATAAATTTTGGAGTTTTTCTTTTCATGATGCAATGTAAAATATGAAATGATAGATTAAATTTATTATTCATATTGAAAATTTGTGGATAGAAGTTACACAAATAGTAAAATACATAGCTCATATATTAAAAGTAATTCAAAGACATTTGAGGTTTCATGTTAAATAAAATAAAAAAAAGCCATTGCAAACTGGTCTCTCCATATCTTTTAAAAACAAATGAAAAGGCTAAACAAAATTGAGTTTAAAGTTTGTATACAATGGTGGTCTTGGTAGTTTCAGCAGCAACCATGGCTAACAATTAAGATTAAGAAAGAAAAATCAAAATATCTAGTATTTTTTTCACTGGTGAGTGCAGCAACACCAGATTTTTCTGCTCAATTATTTCGGTTCTGTAACTATGCTTTCAATAATTACTAACTTACAGCATATAGAAATATATGACAGATCTTATACTACAACAAGAAATTTTTTTTTAGCTGCAACAATAAATTTGTGTTTTAGAAAGAATGTTTTTTGTTAATAAAAAAAAACTTGCTATTTTGTTGCACAAACACAATTTATTTGCAAATACATTAAATTTAAAGCAATTTCGAATTAAAAAATTCATGTTTCGATTTTCTTGTGACCAGAACCACCGATTTATTTATTTATGTAGCTAGAACATTATAATGAAATTTCTCCTTTAGAGTTTCCCCAAAACTAAATTCTGCAAAGAATATTTTTTAAAGGACAAATGGATTGGGAGGGGGGCAGGGGAAAAATTAAATTTATTAATAAGCACAAGGGTAATTTTACAAATAATAATAATAAAAACCTTGCTATTTTTTGTTTAACTTTTTGACACAAATACAAAACCATTTTTATTTGCAAATACACAAAATTTAGAACTATTTTAATTCAGATTCTAAAAAATTATGATTTTATTTTCTTATTAAAATAAACAAATATTTTATAGTATTTCCAAACTTGGGTTTTTAAATTTTTTGGGAAATGATAATCACGAAAAAATGGTCATTAGGTGACATAAATTACAACCACAGATGTGTAAAATAGCAGAAATATTAGTATATTCATTGAAAAATAAAAATGCTATTTAACAATTTGGCACACAAATGAAAATACCAGAAATTTCAATGCATATAAAAGTATATTAGGAAGCATTTAAGAAATATCTGCATTATCAAGAGAGGAAAATAATTTTTAGAGCATTCATAAGAAATTCAAAATAACTTCACTCACATATTTCATGGAAATATTTGCAAATAAAACATATGCCAAAGTTCTTCTAGTCGTAAAAAATTATATATGTTTGTTAACAGAAGATAAAATTGAAGCACTCTTAATTTATGAGACTGATCTAATAGTTTGACAGTAAGAAAAATTAATTAAGCTTTAAACTAGAGTTATAACATGCTAAAAGTGAAAACAAGTACATTTAAAGACATATAAATACCTTTTAATAACTTTATCTACATGTATCGTATGCACGATCTGAGATTTATCAAGATCAGCATTGATAAAAACCATTTCCAAAAAATTTTTAAAAATAAACTTGATAAGACAAAAATCACGAGATTACAGATATAATGAAAGCAATAGAAAACAAACCCTCACATACATAATTTGTAATCATGAAAAACAGAAAACAATAGGATTCATGTTCACAGTTGACCATTTTTATTACAGCACCTACTTTCATTACACTTGTGATTTCTGTTTTACCAAGTTCATTTTTTAAATTTTTGCAAAAATAGTTTTCTTTAATCAATGTTGTGTTCTTGATAAAGGTCACAGATTGTTCATATGAAACATGTAGATCAGGTTATTAAAAGATATTTATATGCCTTCAGATTTACTTTTTTTTTTTTTTTTTTTTTAATTTTAGCATAACTTTTGTTTAATGATAACTGATTTTCTTACATAATTGGGTTTTGACAATCATTTTTATATTACAAAACTTGGTTACAAATGTTGTGCTGTGATGGTATTTTATACACATTTTAATCTGAATTTAGTGATAGTTATTTCTTTTGTTTATTAGAGACTTTTAAAGCTTAAAAAAGGTTTGAATACCAAGATTTAACATTTTAGTCTGAAGCCAAATAACAACATGAGTCACTTTTAAAGAATTCAAACTTTCAGATATTTGTGCAATGACAGAAACTCTAGAAGATGAAGACTTTTCGATGGCTTTAACCCACATAAGCACATGTACTGGGATAAATCTTATCCTAATTAGGGATTGACCGAATACCGAATAGTTGATTCGGTATTCGGTGGTTCGGCATGTAAACCGAATATTCGACTTCGGCCGAATACTTTTAAGTATTCGGCCGAATAATTGCAGATAAGTATTTTCTTAGAAGTAGAAGAATTCTCTTTTACTTAGCAGTAGAATAAGCTAAACAATGAGTTTCAATATTATGTGCACGAGTTCAGAGTTCATCTGCACTACAAAAATCAAGTCAAAGGCCATTTTTTATTTAAAAGAAAACTTTTTCCTTCCTAAAATAGTCTACATAGGTGCGAAATCAAAACAACTGTCTACAACAGAGAAGAAAAAAAGTAAGGCAGATGCGCATCTTTTCCTTATCATTTAATTTTATTTACTTCTACATTAGTTTTTTTAATTTAAATTTATTTAATGTGTATTTTCTTTAATATACACATCAAATAAGTATATCAGAGTTCATATCTGTATATTTAAGGTGTATATTAAATAAAAAATACACACATCAAATAAGTATACCCCTATGCCTATCCTATAGCTTTTATAACCATTATATCAAAATCGCTCAAGTTTCTTATCTTCACCACCACAATGTTAAAATGTTAATAAAAATATAAATATTCTATCAATAATTTGGCAGAAAATAGTTAAATGTACAATTCGATATAATACTTTTTGCAGAGTTTCCCCCAGGTTTAAAAAAGGACAGGGTGCTTCTTGTAGGAAAAGGGCACTTTTGCATTCCAAAGGGCATGTTTTGGATTCTTAAGGTCACTTTTTTTTAATTTTTAAAGGCACCCTTTTGATTTTTAAAACTTCTTTTAATATTTAATAGACAGTACGCTATTTTAAAGACAGCAATGAGTCAATTTTTACTATGCAAGTAAAGTTTTTGATAAACAAAGGAGTAAAGGCACTTTTTCCAGCTGGGGGCAACAAGGGTGCTAATGTTTTTCATCAAGGGCAAGAGAGGCGCTATTTTGTAAATGTAAGGGCAGCCAGGTTGCAGTACCCACCTGAAACTGTCTAGGGGAAAACCTGCCTTTTGTATTTTGAGAACATTCTTATTCAGTATGTTTATAATTAGACTTAGATAATCAGTAAATCAGCTTTATGACAACATTGTTTCTTATTATTTGAATGAACTTCTGTTTTTCTGACAATCCTTATCCTTAATATCATGTATAGTTTAATATTTTCATACATTATTTTTGGGTATTGACTAGTGATAAATTAATAAAAAATAAGTGATGAGTTAATGAATTTGTGAGTGGAAAGAAGTCATTCTTTTTTTTGTGTGTAATTAGATTTTAGAATAAAAATGTAACTGAATTAAATTATTGAGAATTTAATTTCAATTAAAGCTTATTAAAAAAGCTAATATATGCTAAAATGTGTATTAAATAGTTTCAAGTATTCGGTTGCCGAATACCGAAGCTTCGGTATACACTTCGACCGAAGCTTCGGTATTCGGTATTCGGCAAAATTGCTGCTTCGGTCAATCCCTAATCCTAATCACATTTTTTCTTCAAAAAAAAAGAATAAATATTTTGAGGATGCTTCTGGCCTGCCTTGTACCTTTCAAGGTCAAGGAGGGGTGGGTGAAGGAAAGTCTTCTGTTTGTTAGCTAGAAGGGGAAAAATATACCCGAGAAGGGGTGGGTGAAGCAATGTCTTTTGTTTGTTTGCTAGGAGGGGGGAAATATATCTCTTGGGATTAAATAATACCACATGCGTACAAACGTTTAATTTCGATACGTTAATTTCTTACGGCATAACATACACTAAAATAATTTTAATGAAAGACTAACACAAAAGCTACTTGTATATAAGGGTATTAAATGTAATTAATATCAATTTTGTGAAAAAATTCATCTTTTAAGATGTAAAACAAATCGTTTGCGTATTTCCTATTTAAAAAAAAAAACATGATTTTTACAGAGACTGCTACGAAATCTGAAAATAAGTATGAAAAGCATGATTTTTCCCCCTAAAAGAAGTAGTACTGATGCATTTTACAATACAGTCCACTCCCTCTAATCCACAACTCTATAATCTGCAAATGCCTATAATCTGCACTATTTTCCAGACGTAAACAAACATGTAAACAAAGAGTTAAAATCTTTTTATGTCAGATAACGCACATTTTGACTGTAATAAAAGATGACTGATCTGACAAATTTATTAAAGATTTTAATTAATTTTAAATGCACTAAAAATTTTTAATGTATTTAATGCATTCATTAGAAGGAAATATTCTGTGTATCTTTTTAAATAACTATTAGACTGCTATTCTGAACACATTTGTTGGCTATATAAAGAAGGTAAAATTGCTTTCGAAGAGCAGTTAGCTCGTTTGGATAAATATCGTAGTTTTTTTAGAAAAACCAATTTTTGTTATTTATCAAGAAATCCTGACTTTTTTAAAAGGTTTCAAGATTAAATTGCAGTGTATAAATTAAAAGCTATAAAGCAAACCATTATCACTGCAATGTTTGAGATTTAAAAATAAGTAGAAATGTTTCTATTAATTTTGTATTATATGATTTAAATGCATTTCTAATATAGTTTGCATTTTTTTATATAAAAAAAACTATATTCAATTTCTTTCATTCCTGTGTTATTTATTTACAATGTGGTTACTATATTTGCTGATAAATTCCAAATATTAGAATGTAAACAAAGAAATGACCTATAATTCTTAAAACCCTTGGTCCCGACCTGTGCGAGAGGGAGTATACTATATAGAGCAGTAGATTTATTTTAAAAACGCATTTAACCAAAAATATAATGGGAGACAAAATGGGGTGAGATTTATCCCGTGTGTGTTGTAACATAACTGAAAGTAGCACATGTGCTGACGGGTTAAATAACAGTAAAAGTATTAACATTTAGTAGGTATTTAGAGTTATTTATCAACTATCACGTATGTATTTTTCTTTCAACAAGAGACAAGAAACTAACAGCACTGAATACCTTTTTGTGTTTTTATTAAACTATATTTTTATGGCAGGGTTTGAATTTTAGAGAGGATAATCGACATTTAGTTCAAACATGATGGGAGATTTTTTTACAATTTTGAGGGGAAATTTCATAATTTAGGTACTTAATTATTCTAAAATTTGTTTTGCATTATTATAGTTACATGCATCTTATATTTACAGCAATCACACCATTGCTATTAATTAAATCATTTGCTTTTATTAAATCGCACAAAATAGGATTAACATTGACTTTCATTTTTATCCTTAAATCTTTTGAGAATTATTGTGCAATCAAAAGAATCAACAGTGACTATAGTGTCTAGATTGTGTATTAAATGAGACAAATTAATTTCATTCAATTTTTTTCTATAGTTTAAAGAATAGTTAACAAAATGAGCTGCATTATACAAGAGCCTATATCTTTAAATATCAATTTTATTTTGATGATGCTTATTAACCCTCCTAGAAAGGTGGATTATTTTTTATGCCATTTAATCTGTACCAGAATATTTTATAAAAATCTTATTTTTATAATTTTTGGTGGAAAAAAGCTGTAAAATTGCATTCCCTTATTTTCAAAAAATCTGGTGTGAATTCAACGTTATAAAACAATTATTTGACCCTGAGAGGGTTAAAATGTTTAAACAGAACTATTTCTCTAGTAGTTTTAGATGTGAAAAGTGCCCCTTAAAAATATTCCTATCAAGCTATTTAAAATGACAAAAGGAAAATATTAATTTCCAATATCATGAGCATAAAGATATTCTTTTACTTTAAAGAAAGTTGGTGAGAAAAATATACACTAAAACCTGCTAACATGAAATTTCAAAAAAGATGAAAGAAAATGACGTTTTAAACAATTATCCATTTTAGTAGAGACATGTAATTATACATCTTGTAATTATACTCTTTTCTTTTTTGCTGGAAGCATAAAATTATTTCCCTTAAGACAGGATTCTACAAGGACATATCCTAATTGCTTTCAGGGTTTGGTAAGATTATTCTTAAACTATTATGAAACACCAAAACTGTTAATTTTTACCAAAAATCTTCCAGTGTTAAACTGTTAAGCTGGTTTCGAAGGAAATTCTTTTGATCGATTTGCGATCTGGGAAGACCGGGCACTTGTTATCGAGAATGTTTAGAATTTACATCATTAAAGTAACATTGTATTTAAAAGAGATGAGGCTGGGTGAGACGCATTTAAAAACTCATCTTAAAAATTGACAAAAATCTGGAAATCTGATTAATATTATTTATTTTGCTAATTTATTTCTTTGGAGCTTCAGATAAACATGTGCACCAATCAGGGTTCTCGTTGGCTTTTGACCAACATTAGCGATTTGGCGAATAAGAAATGAAAAACAGCCAAATGTAAAGAAATCTTAGCAAAATAGATTTGGCGTGAAACATTGAAAAAAGAATCTTTAACCCCTGATTGTATCACTTTTTTTCCAAATGTTCTAAAATAACATAACTTTTAGTAATTACTTATAAAATAGATATTCGACTATCCACTACAGAAACTATTAAAAATAAGTACATTCTAAGTGTCTCCTCAATGTGTAAATGTTTCAGACATTCTTTTAACTGTCAAAATAAAAATTAAAAACAGCTATGCTTGATTTACCGTTGTAAAAATGTACACTACAAACTGCTATAAGATTTTGATTCTTAACCAGTTGAAAAAATTTGACTGGCCAACAGGGCCGAAACTAGGGGGGGGGGGGGGGGGGGGGGGCACGTGCTTCGGGCGCCGCTTTAACAGGAGGTGAAGGGGGCGCCAAAATGAAGATTTTGTTTGACGTTTGACACAAGAATGTATATATATATATTATGAAATTTGTATAAAAATGTCTCGCAGCTGGAAAATTTAAAAGGAAAACTGAACCAAATGCATTAAACTTTACAAATAGATAAAAAGATTCATTACAATACAAAATTTCAAAGTATCATGCCTATGCGTTTGCTTTCTATCTTTTAAATCACTTCCTGTGAGGAGAATCCGAGGGAGAATCATTACCGTTTTCCAAGGTCAGTCTCTATTGTGGGACACCCTACTGTCCACTACAGATAACTACCAAAGGAGAAGTGACCCCTCAGTCTGATTTTTCTTCTAGATAAAAAAATTCCACGAAAGCTGTTTGTTTTTTTCCTGCTGAACAGTGTTGAGTTTCCTTTCTTTTTTTTTCCCCCCCGTCTTGCCATGGGCGCTGACTGCCCAGGACAACGGGAAAGGGAATGCACAGAGTAAAATTCTTAGTAAAACATTTCTTTTTTAGATATCAACCTCATTCAGACTATGCAAAAAAAAAAAAAAAAAAAAAAAAAAAAGTTTAAAAAGATTAAAATGCAATTCTTTTCAATAACTTTTCAAAGATTTTAATGGATCAATGTTTGACAGAGCTGATTACGTAGTTCAGTTTTATATATTTTAAATTTAAAAATAAGTTGTCCGTTAGATATTTAGTAAAATTCTTTTTTGTAAATTTACTTTGTGGTGGAGGGGGGGGGGGGGGGGGGGCAAAATCCATGTTTGCCCTGGGCGCCAAAAAGGCTAGTTTCGGCCCTGCTGGCCAATGATACTTCGCATACAACTAATAAATAGTATGGTTAAATGGCTAATTTCAATGCCGCATTCCAGCAAAACTTTTCTGTATTTGGCGTTTGATGCGAGTAATTTTGTTTGTGTTTTTACTGCCGCGACACTGGCGCATAGATAGTGATTAACTGACAATAGAGAAATAGTTATAACATAATCCTTTCTGTCTTTGGCTGTTGCTAAACTGAATTGATGTCGAGTCAGTATCTCTATAAATGGAGCAATGTAAATGACATGGTACGATTGAATATGAAAAGGGAAATCAATCGTTCAGCAACGTGGATTAGAATGTTGACTTTATTGGCACAAACATATACGCAGACAAAAAGAGCAGAAATAGAGCACGTGCAATTTGGTGAGCCTGATTGTTCTTTTGCTTGCCAAATGAATCATTTTGTCGCAATTTGGTGCAATGGCGAGAACCCTAGCTCCAATAGAAAAGCTGCCACTAATGCTGCAAAGCTGAACATATTTTGAAATGATTTTTTGTATGTTTTTTTTTTCTGCAATATCCATAATAGCCTTTTAAGAATAATCTTTCCAAATTCCGGAAGGAGTTAAGATACATGTTGTATTATACACAGGTATTGTTTTCACAGGTTTTAGAATATAGAATTGGAAAAAAGTTATTTAAAAAATTTTTCTGTCACATTAAAAGATTAATAGTAAATTTTAATATTAATTTTAGTTTATTTTGGAATTTAATATCAGTAGTATATTAAACAACTAGAACAAGGATGGCGAACCTTTTTGAGTATGCATGACAAAAATTTAAAAATTATTATGTACCAACATTCTAGCGTGCCAGAAACATTTTAACCAATAATATAGCCATGTCGCATCAAAATCCATATTAATAATCTATAAATGAGTTTTTCTTTTATTGCATACTTCTGAATCAGATAATTTTTAGTTCTTCAGGTATAAAGCAGGTTCAATAGATAGATAATTATTTACAATAACAGTTAAAGTTCAATTTTCAAAATTAAAACCTAAAATAACTTAAAGCCCTAAACCTAAATAAAATAAAACATAGTCTGAAGTAGAAGCATGCCAGTTAGGTATATTACTCTATGCAATCTCTTAAAATTCAATTTTCAAAAATAAAACCTTTGAAATTTGATAAGAGTACAATAACGTACAAAACACTATAGGTTGAATAGTTTAGCGAAAAAATGACGTTACAAGGCTCTTTCATTGAAATTTATAATACCTTAATTCATTCAACAGTAACGGATTATTTTTAAAGTAAATTATATAGCTGTTACAGAAAACTATACTTTTTGTAAAAAAAATATAAAGTGGATTGTTCTCCATAAACTGAATAGAACTCCATAGTTTTCTTGCGTGCCATAGGTTCGCC
The DNA here is from genome assembly GCA_963932465.1 of Maratus speciosus. Taxonomy (NCBI): domain Eukaryota; kingdom Metazoa; phylum Arthropoda; class Arachnida; order Araneae; family Salticidae; genus Maratus; species Maratus speciosus. Next base: position 88,960,572 of record OZ010797.1, read on the forward strand.
ACCCCTGAACTAGGATGTCACTTTCATTGCCAGAAAGAGTCTCTAAGATGAATAATAGGCATATATCAATAAATACACCATGAATAATTATGTATCCTTTTACGAGCTAAGAATTACTTCGAGTGTCTCAATTAATGTACGAAAAGCTAATTGCAGAGAATAGTTTAAAGGACAGAGATCAGTTATAAAACTAAAAAAATATGACTTTTACAACAAAACTTTGCATGCTGCCCTCACGCCTTAAAAAAACATCCAGATAACATATTCCAGAATAGATAATTATAATTCTGGAAGCATCTTAATAAGACAAAGGTAAACATATAAAAATGTTTCAATTATTTAGATTTAGACAAATAAAAGGAATATTTTTTTGCAAAATAACAAAAGATATTTTCAGTTATGAAATTTCTCAATCTATACGGATTTGAACCAAGTATTTTAATACAGTAGACTCCCTCAAATCCGCATAGCTTGGGACCAGAGGTTGCGTGGATTTTAGAATTCTGCAGATTTCTGGTCATTGATTTGTTTATATTTTCGAAACATTAATTTGATTGGTAGTTAAGCAAGGGAAATTATAATGAATGCTTACAATAAAGTGAAACATTAAAATAAGTAACATATTAAAATAATTTATTAGTTTAAACGTAATTATTAAAATAATTATGTAAAATAAAAATTTAGAAAAATATTAAATTATTACCGATGAAATAGATTCAATTCGATTTCAAAAGTTCTATGGTGCCATCTAGTGGTAAAGCGATCGTAAGATCCATGCGTCAGCATATAGATATGCCAATTTATATCAAAATCAAAGGTAATGTAAATTTATTTAGTAATAAATCAGCTGTAATAACCAAAAGAGAATGATTAAGAAAAAATTTAGTAAAATAAAGCATTGCGGTAGTCGCTGATTTCGGCGCCATCTTGAATTTTGTTCCTGCAACTTAACTGTAAATTTCATTGTTTACATCTGAAAAATATGCGGATTTTAGGCGTTCACGGATTTTAGGGTCGCGGATTTAAGGGAGTCTACTGTATTTCCTTTATAACTGAGGTACTATGCTTTGGAAGATTTAAGAAGTTGTAATATTAATCTTCTGAAATATCTGTGATTGATTCTCGCAGTATTACAAGTCACTAATGCCAAAACATGCATTGACTGAAAAAAAAAAAAAAAAATTATGGACATTTTCGAAATTTTTCATTATTTTTAGACAAAGCAAGCTTTTCTATGTTTGACAGGTGTGTAACAAATGAGGAATCAATACAATGGTATTTTAGATATATTGATCACCAATTTGAAAAATAAGTGTTAGTAGTAATACTTCTAAATTTCAAACTTCGTCTAACTTTTATTAACTTTTTGAATCATCTTGAAATTTTCAGGAAATATTTTCAAAAGGTAGTACTATTAAGAACTGTGGGTAATGTTAATTATTAAAATAAAAGTAATTAAAAACCAATAATTCCATAAAAATAGTTTTCTAACAAGTTTATTTTACTATTATTTTTAACGGAAGGGAGATGCTACCAGATTTTTATATCCATTAATTTTACAAATCAAATATACTTGGTGCAATAAGTGCAAATTAGAAACGACATAGGGAGAAAAAAAAATTAGCCATGAAACATAAATAGACCAAGTCAATAAGGAAATTTGCGAAGATTTGTGGTTGTTACAGCTTATAAATTTGTGAAACAATACCTACAATTTAATGATACAAATTACGCCAAAATTTCTAATAGTACATTATAAGTTAACAATTAAATAACACATAAATTACAGTTCTTTCAAATTTATATTTCACAGAAATTTGAATTAAAAAAAATATAACAAATTAAAGTTTTAAATTTCATTATAATAACAACACAGATCACTTGTTACAAATTTTAAGAATATTTCTATGAATGGACAAATAATTAAAAATAAAAAATAGTAATTGACAAAGCACTCACTTTTGATATTAGTTCATCATGATTAGCAAGATGCGCTCGACAATGTATGCAGCTATATGTACGATGGCAGTTTGGTAAGTAGGCTTGGAAAGTCTTCACCATTTCGACAATCACTGTAGCACCCTCCAGTTTTATGAGTGGGGTCTTGTCACAGTATATAGTATATATCTTATAAAACACGTTAATACATCTCTATCACAAGATGTACCAGGCGATCCTGGCACAGAAGAGGTTCATATATCCTAAGTCCGGTACATCCAAATCACATCAGCTACATTACAACCCCTTGACAGCTGGAAAAAGAAAAGCATATTTAAGAAACAGAAAAATATACAGTCAAGTAGAAATCTCTTTTATTTATACACTTTTATTTAATGTAATTTGATTAATGTTTATAAAGATAGAATTTTGTAATATTTATAAAAAATTACATATACAGATGTGTTTCTGATAACATTTTCATATTTTTAGAACTTAATTCTAAATTTTTTGTAAGACATTTTTCTGCTGGCCAAGCACAAGTGATAAAATAGGCAAATCCTTTATAGGATTAGGTAAATTATATGCCAAAACACACTCGCTAAAATAGGCCAACTGGCTGTGAATCTGTAATAATGAAATACAGTCCCCACCCTCTAATCTGCGACTGTATAATCCGCAAACGCCTATAGTCCAAACTATATTTCAGATGTAAACAGTTAAAATCCCCCTTTTACGAAAAAAATGTACACTTTGACCATAATAAACACACTGACACTATTCTAAAAAAAGGGAACACTTATACCTTGTTCACAAAGAATATTTTGAACTGGTTTGTTTAGAGTCCCCTAATAGAATTTGCGATATTTTCTCGCAATCAATTGAATTTCGCAATTCTCTCTCAGACCCTTCCTCTAATTTGCGACTCTATAATCCATAAATGACACTATACATGCCAAATCCACACTATATTTCAGATGTAAACAAACAGTTAAAATCTTCTTATTTTAAGGGAAAAAATTGCACTTTGACAATAATAAAAGTTGACTTACCTGATGAATTTATTAAGACATTTTTAATTTATTTCTGCATTCATTAGAAAATAATGTTTTGTGTACCTTATAAATAACTTATTAGACAGCTATACTCTGAATGCATTTTCTGGCTATATAAAAGATAAAATTTCTTTCAAAGAGGGGTAAAGCTCTCGAGGCTAAATATCTTAGTTTTTAGAAAAACAAACTTTTGTTACTGATCAAAAAATCCTGACACTTAAAAGGCTTCAAGATTAAACTGCATAGCATAAATTAAAAGTTATAAAGCAAACCCCTATGACTATTGTGTTTGATAGGTTTAAAACTAAATAGGAATGTTTTCCATTAATTCTGTTTAATATCATTTAAATGCATTCCCAATGTTGAATATAGCTTTTTATATCTAAAAAAAATGCATTTTCTTTCATTTCTGTATTATTTATTTGCAGTATGATTACTATATTTGTTGAAAAATTCAAAATATTAGAATGTAAACAAAGAAATGACCTATAATCTGCAAAACCATTGGTTCTGGCCTGTGCAGATTAGAGGGGAGTGTACTATATTTTAAACAATAAAAAGTAGAAAATAAAATATAAATAAAAAGACTAATATACAAATTTTAAAATATGCTTTTATCAATAGTTTAATATTAAATTATGGTTAGACATTGAGAAAACAACTTAGAATTCCTGAATAGATAGTTTAAATGATGCTTTATTTCTTTCCTGTTGCTATACTTTAAAAAAGAAATAGAGCAAAAATTATAATTCTTTAAGTAAACTCACTACAGGTGGCTACTAAATACTGATACAAATATTTAGACATTTTATTTTACAAATATAAAATAGAAAAAAATAATTACACTAATATGATGAACATCATACATGAAAGTTTACCTGTAAACAAATTCACTCAAATCGACCGCCATCTTTATCAATTACCAAAGATAATCTCTTATGCCATTGTCCGAGGGCGGCACGAATCATTTTAAGAGGTAATTTGTCCCATTCACACAATATGGAAGCTTTGAGAGAGTCCAAACTTCTGTGTTGTTTGCTATTTACTTTAGCCTCTAAAATCCCCCAGACACAATAATCTAAAGGATTTAGATCCGGTGAAGAAGGTGGCCAATCTTCGTGCATGATAAAATTCGGACAATTGACCTGGAGCCAAGCTTGTGTTGATTTAGCTCGGTGTGAAGGTGCAGAATCTTGCTGAAATATCCAATTCTTTTTTGGATACAACCTGTCAGCATGTGGCAATAAATGTGCAGCCAATATGTTCTGTTTGTAATATTCCGCATTGATTTTTACCCCTTTATCTATGAATTTCAAAGGCAATTTCCCATTGTTTGACACTGCAGCCCAAACCATAACAGAATTCTTGTTCTGAAAGCGTTTAACAGTTCGGAGAGTTTCAGGTATATCCTCAAACGTTGCTGAATATACGACATCATTTTTAGCATTATAACACTGTTCAGTGCAAAATAGCTTCTCATCAGAAAATATCATGTCAATATTTTTCTTACCGTGCCGCTTCAGCAATTTCTTGCATCTTTGTAATCTTTTTATCTTTTGGGCATCAGTCAAACCTTGAACTTTTCTTTTCCGATAAGGACGAAAACCCAGGTCTTCATTTATAATAACTTGCATAGTTCTGCGACTCACGTTCTCTTCTGCAGCCATTTTATTTGCACAGCGTTGTGGATTTCTTCGTATCTTTTCACGAATTCTTTTGATGCGCTCTTTTGTGCGAACTGATCGTGGGCGACCAGACCTAGGTCGATCTTTACAGCTATTAGTATCCAATAATCGATTTATAGTTCTATATATAAATAATCTATTAAAACCAAGGCATTTCAATTGCTTAAATATTTGACCTGCGGAAAGCCCGCGATCAAAGAGCTGTTTAATCATCATTCTTTTAGCTTCCATTTTAAAAATAATTCTAAATATTTGATTTTTACAAAAATCGTCTGCACTAATAGAAAATTGCCAAACGCTGAAATACAGAAATAAATTATTTTACCAAACGACTAAAATTAATTCTTATTTTTTGAAGTGTATCAGTATTTAGTAGCCACCCTGTAGTTCACACTATCTTCGAACCAAAACTGTAATTTTTCCATAATTAAGGCCATAAAAATATGCAAATTTTATTTTAATTCTGAAAGAAAAAAACTTTTTTAAATATGTACACATTCATAAAATGACTACTATACCTTTTGAAGAAAAGAATACTAGTATTTATGACATTTCAATAAAATTGAGATTTTCTTGATATTTACTTGTTATTATTACATTTTATCAGCAACAAAAGAGATACACACAATAAAAAAAAAAAAAGTAATTAAGTTAAATAATAAAAAGTCTTCAAAAATGTGCACAGTAATAATGTGGCAAATTTGAACTATATTATTAAGGTATACTTGAAATTTATCTTTTTATAACATTTATAAGATAGTCTTGATAAAATTTCTCATTTAAACACAAATAATTTATATGCATATACATTTAATTTTATTCAATGAAGTATTATTTTTAGGACATTTAAAATTCAATGCATTTTTTCTTCATCACTTTACATGTTTTAATATTCATAATTTACTGAGATGAAGGTCACACAGGTTTTAATTTTCAAGTTCAACCTAGTCTATTTTGGCCAAATCAATTATCATTAGAAGTAAGTGCTGTTCTTGAGAATTGTAGAAATATTGTTAAGTGAAAGACAATCTTACATTTATATAATCAAAGCTTAACATTTAGTCTAAAAAGACTCCTAATGCCTTAAGATTGGAAAAGTAACCCTTTCATGAAATCTGTGCAAACTGCTATCCTGTCTGAATTTTGAAGTGCTAATTGCACTTTATCAGAGGTTAAACTCACAGTGCACAAGTGACAGTAAGAACAGTGAGATACCAAGCACAATATTGATCACCCTATCTTTAATTTGTGCACTATTACTTGATTGACAACAATATAAGATTTGAAGATGACACACCTCAGAGGTAAACATTCTCTTCCTTGCACATGATTTTAAAAAATAAGTTCAATTACTGAAATTTTTAACTGTGAAAACATTTTGTTTATTTAAAGTGAAAAATTTTATTAAATCAATTCTAGTCCTAATTACATATCTGACATACCTAACTCCCTTTAGAGTTCTGCTTGGGTCAGGTTATACCCGATCTATGAGTAATTTTTCGGCGACCTGTAACCCAAACCAGACTCAAAAAAAAAAAAAAAAAAAAAAAAAAAAAAAAAAAGAGTAATCCACATTTTAATGCAATTATAGAAAAATATTCTGCAATTGTATGTTTTAAATGAATATCATCTTTCACATAGAAAAATGAACATATGTAGTCACTCACATTAAACATATAAGTTTTTCATTTGAAGCAATATTTGACTTGTTTTGGAAAATCGATTCAGTTTGAAATACTGACTTGTAAAAGTCAAACCACAACCTGAACACAAAAAACAATAAAAGTAAACCTGGCCGAAACTACAACAAAAAAATAAGTCAATGCAACCTGAAATGTGGATCAAAATAAAATTGAGTGGTACTTTTCGGTTAGCCGGGCGCCAGTGTTACATGTACATATATATATACATATATGTATATACACATATGTCTATATAACATTTGTTCTATATATACACACATATACATATGTATATACACATGTGCATATACGTACATGTACATATACGTATATATAACACTGGTGCCCGGCTAACCGAAAAGTACCAATTGGATTACCCAACCCAATGCAGGACTATAACCCCATTCGGAACGAGCATTCCATGTACAATTTCACGTATTTGAGCACATCTATTTCTGAAAAATAATTTTTGTCATATTTAATTGTACAAATTCTGCGATAAAATACGGCGAAAACTACAATTAGCAAATTGTAGTCAAAATTAAGGATTGTATGCACTCTATACAGAACATATACACATGATGCTAATTTCAAAACAGTTAAGCATCATAATATTTTTATTGAATGTCAATAATGTTCGACAATAATACAGTAAAACCTGTGAAAGCTGAATTGCTAGAGACGGGATAAAAATTCCATTTTAGACAATTTCGATGTTTAATGCTTGCTCACAATGGAATATTTAGTTTATAAGAACTGAACGTAGTGTACTAAATGGCAATGACAGAGTAAGATTGCTGAATAACAGATAAAATAGCTTTATAACTCAGAGCATTGCAAAGAAAATGAGATCAAATGTAAAGAATGTTATATTCAGACATTTTTATCCAGAGGTGGTGGGGGAGGGGGGTGGGAACAATGCTGACATTGTAAAGTAACCACAGGATATATGTTCAGTATTGAATTCAAACAATTTTATCCAGGAGGGATTTCTACAGCTGCGGGGGGGGGGGGGGTGGGGGGGGGGGTATTTTAGAGATCCGGTGGTCAAATTGCACTTTTGTCCAAGAAAAAGCATAAAATCTCAAGCCTTCCAGGGGGACCATTTCAATATTCTGGGGGGGGGGGGGGATAACCCCTTCCCCCCCGGTCTACCCCCTGAATTCAATACTGTATATGCTATAAGCAGATAAGTATGCCAGACAGGAGGGAAAATTGCACATCACACATTTTAAAGTGTGAGTCATTTCAATACTTTTGGTATGTGTGTGTGTGGGGGGGGGGGGTCCCTCCCAAATTCAAGACTGTATGTAAACGTGTAATATCACAAAATAATAATAACATTCGCATAACTTCATTTGCATTTCTAATTTATTAGAAAAACAAAACGAACTTACCTCAGGTAAAATGGATACCACTCTGGCTATGAAGGGAATAGTATCTTTTCAAGCCACAATCTAGGCATGAATTATGCCAATTCCTTCCCAATTGAGCAAGCAGCATATATTCTGAAAACTGAAAAAAGGGGATACCATAATAATTATCAAGCAGATACATTTGCTTATAAATACATATTCAAAAATTCAATAAATGCGTTGTGTGGCTAACAGGACATTTTCACTGAAAATTTATGATAAAATGCTTAGTTTGGAGTTTGGATTAAAAAAAATTTGCAGCTGTCCATTCTCAGCGTAACCCGCATAACTGGGGGCAATAATAATAAACAAAAGTAGGGGACAGTAGTGTAAGATGACGAAGTTAAGCTCTAACATTTTTCCTAGCCACTGTGAATGGATTTATGAACTGATATTTTTATGAAACTTCGTCCATCCATATCTTGCCTGATTCCATGAATATTTCCAATTGCCTCTTTTAACATTAAAAGGGGCAAACCACAGGATTATCCAAAAAAGGTAATTTTTCTCATCATTCCCTCCCCAGCCATGAAGAAAGATGACAAACAAAACTTGGGATTTAAGAACTTCACAAAAACTTTATAAGGAACTCCAATAAAACATTAAAACTGTAAGAAAACTTTAAAAGAAAACAAAAGAAAAAAAAAAAAGTTCAAATTACCCAGAAAATACTCTGACACTAAACTAAAATCTGTCAACAAAAAGATTTTCAGTTTCTGTTGAAAATAAAAATAAGTTAAATTGATAGAAATGCTAGAAATTGTATTTAATTAAAAAATGTATGAAAGGATAAAAACCCTTTTAAAATTCAAATTAAATTTCAAAAATTTAAATTAAAATCTGAAACCTCTGTCTTCTAACTTTAAATCTCATGCTAAAACCAGTTTTACCCCTTATAACTTTGTATTCTAGCAATACATCTTATTACTTTCAGATATCATTTTCGGACGATCTTTTGGAGTAAAAATAGCTGAGTTGCAGATTTGGTAGCCATGTGTGGTTAGCTGATTCTCGGGCTGGCCAAACCCAATTCTGGAATCTGAGCCTGTGCAATCAATCAAAAGCTAATCAGCCAATTAAAGAAATGTTCCTCCCAAATTTACAACTATGCCCTCTGCTGGAAAATATGTTAAACCTCAAGATATTAGCTAAAACCCGCGATAAAAACCAGAGAACTCGCAATTTTGAGAAGCCTGCAAAACCCATGCCAATGTAGCTCCTAAAATCATCAACATAATGGGCTAGAGGACTTTCGACCGGACTCGCGATCGGATTGTACGATGGAGCACAAAATAAATGAGTTCGATCCACCAAAAAGTTCCCGAGTCCATTATTCCACAAGTAATGTCACCTCAAGATGTCCTTACATGTAAAGCTGGCTGTATGGACACATGCCGGAAGTGAACGGGCCGCGACTACCTTCTACAAGTCCGGAACGCTCGCAATATCATTACATATATATTTGGTATGTCACTTTATAAGAAGGAAAGTATCCCTGTTTGTGGAAAAGGAACAGCAATTACGATTACAGAAAGGGAATGAAGAAACCATACAAATAAATTATCATTTGGAAACATTAAAATCCTGCCGCATCTGCAGATTAATACTATCATTGTAAAATAATTTCTCCTTTTTTACATAAAAACTGATTAGAATAAAACAATCATGTGTTTCAGAAGATATGAATTTGAAATGAACAATGATTGAAGAGGACAATTTTAAACTTTTTTTTTTTTAAATTTGTAAAACTTTTTTTAAAGACAAATTTTGATGGGTTTAAACTCCTTTTTAATAAATACATAATAATAATTATTAGTAGTATAGTGATGTAGTAGTAATTAATATATTTTTTATAATATCTTCCCGGCGTTGGCTCAGATATAGTGTATATTTTAATGCTGCAGCATTCAGACCTTCTCACGCCTGGAATCGAAAACAGCCATGCATTAGGGACGGAGAATAATTTATAAATGGAACTGAACTATTTAAAAAAAGCATGTGGGGTAAAGATGACTTACTGAGAATTATTCGTCATCTTTCCCCCATCACACCATTTTTATTAAACTAACGTTTATCAGTAACCAAGAGTATTTCAAAATAAATGGATCTCCTATGAATTTGTAGGTCTTGAGTTCTAGTTTCAAAATATTTTAGTGAAGAAGTTGAAAAATTTACTGTAGAATGGCAATTCCTTATGTCGTTATGGTCAAATATTTTAGGAAAACACACTGAAAATGAACTAATGCTCATAACTTCCCTCAAAGTGGAAATGCACATGTTTATCCTAGTGACACGCATGTCCCGTCTCCACATGCCACCGTCTCTGAATAACTGAGAGAAAAACTCTAAAAAAAAGTTGAAATGTACTAAAGTAATAGTTCAACATTTAAACTTTTGACCAATGTGCAATAAGAGAAAATCACTCAAAGTAATCTTTCACTTGAGTGAAAATCACTCATGTGAAAGATAATGGGAAACCTCGTCCAATTTACTTAAATACTCATACCACATCTTTTAACAATACTCAACACTGCATTTTTTTTTTTTTTAACTTAAAAGACCTGCTACATTTTATCTCTGAAATGGGAGAAATATAGACTAAAAATTATCCAGATATAAGCTTTGAAAATTTCGATTAATAATAAATTTAAATGATGGTAAAAAAAAAAATAATATATTCAAGAAAATGATATTTTTTTAGAAGACTACAACAGTTTTGCAATTCAATAAATTTTATTATTATTTTAATTCTTTTTTCTAATTTATTTTATTTCCTGTTATTGATTCAGATGACTGGAGTTCAATTAACTGGAATTATACTGTAATTTTAGAGAGTTTAATATTTTTAATAAGAGTTTTCATGAAAGCAAATATAAACACATGCTAACATGAAATTCACTTCAGATGTTTATTAAAAATATTTTATACATATTAAGACATAAGGCAGTATTTTACACACACAAACGAAATCAACACTTCTAGTACTAGTACCTCATTGTAAAATTTTAAAGTACTTTTTCATTAAGGCTGTTCTAAAATCCAAACGGCCTAGTTTCTGATACTTTTTTTTTTCTCAAATGCACCAAATTGGCAAGTTCTCTTACAGAGAAACCATGAAATCTAACAGTTTTCCCTTTTTGGTTCAGACAGAAGATTTTTCAGGAAATGCTGTCAAATTTGGTGTTTTGAATGGAATTTTGAGACATGACAGCGCTGAAAAGGAAAATACTGCCATTCCGAGACAACAATAGCTTATAACTCAAGTTGCAAATCATTTTTCAAAAAAATCAAAGAATTGTTCAATTAAAAATCACTTCAATAATCATGTCTGCAAGTGTCATGCTTTTATGCTTACAAATGAGTCAAAGTTTCACATTGTTGAGCAGCGAAATACATATTTTTTTTTAGAACTGCATAAACACCAGTCAGTTTGGCAACAACTGTGGTAAATTTCGTAGCTAGCGTTAAAAAGTGTATAAATCGCTAATTAATAAAATATGATTAATTAGTTTTTTCACAAGATTTCCCTTTTTGATGAATAGGTGATTAAAAAAAGTCTCATTATGGTTTGCATAATATGTTAATTGCCAAATGAGGAACACTATGGTTAAATACTTCCAAGGCAAAAGGTACATTTCATATTGTGATACTTGTTCATAAAATGATAAAAAGTAGGTACATGTAAAAATAAAGTGGCCAAAGGAAAGAAAGATATACACATCAAAATCTGATTTCAAGATTATCACATTCCTTTAATACTACAATGGCCAGAAATTTTACTCAAGTTTTGTAAAAATATGGTATCGCCATGCGATCACAGCTCACTTGCCACTATTTGCATCAACTCTAGCCAGAATTAATATTATCATAAATCATTTTAACATATGAAATTTACAAATATTTTTAATGTATAAAAAAGTAATAGAAAACTTTGTTACAAAAAAAAAAAAAAAAAAAATGTATTTTTTTTGCCTATAATATTTCACAGAATGGCTTAAATTCATTTAAAACTCTTTGAAAAACACTAAGGAGATGCTGTGTATTACGTTAAGAAAATTTGGTACTTTTCGGTTAGCCGGCCGCCAGTGTTTTATATACATATATATGTACATCTATATATACATATATATGTATATTTATACATATATAGAAGCTATATGTATACATATATATACGTGTGTGTGTACATATACAATATATATAAATGTATATGTGTATATACATATATATATAACACTGGCGCCCGGCTAACCGAAAAGTACCGAAAATTTAAATAAAATGTTTCCTGCTGTGTCTAAAAGACGGAAACAAAATGTTTTCTGCTATGTCTAAAAGACAATCTTGATCAGAAAGCTGATTCTCTGAATGAACACATCATCGTAAAATGAACCAATGGCATTGCTATTCATACATCGATCAAATGATGTCTTTAAAAAAAGATTTTCTATAATTTTGATTTGCTGAATGGGCAGGGTCATATCACAGGAAATTAACCACAGAGAATTATTGCTGTAGTAGTTGCCAAATGGCAAGCTATAAATTTTTATTCTAAACAACTTACATAAATTAAATTTTGCTTGATTTACAGAAATAGATGGATGCATACAAGTATATAAATTGAACAGCAATTCATATTAGATGTAAATTTCCAACTGGGCGAAAAATGTCCGGACCAGGATTCGAACCCGGGACACCCTGGCTGAAGCCGCCAGTGCTCTGCCATCTGAGCTATCCCGGACGATTCTAGTCGAACTTTTTCACCCAGCTAACCTTGATGATTACAGCCTCTGGTCTGAAACCTGGTTCAGCACAACAGAATAAATCTCAGGTAATGGAACTCCAGAAATCGCTGGATACGAAATTAATTCTGGCGGCTTCAGCCAGGGGGTCCCGGGTTCGAATCCAGGTCCGGACATTTTTCGCCCAGTTGGAAATTTATATCTAATATGATTTGTTTACCAATTGGAATAGGTGTGTTAATATTAATCTAGTGAACAGCAATTATTAACACTGGAACAGCCATAGCATTCAATTTGACCATTACGAAATAAATATATTTTTATTCAAATCAAAAATATTTATATACCACATAAAAATATGATAAATAAATATTATTTATCTTATTCAGCTTAATTGACCGCTATGGCTATTCTAGTGTTAACTGCTGTTCAATTTATAATAGTTTTTGTATTTCTATAAATCAAACATTAAAAAATAAATATAAGAAATTTTGGTATACATGTGTATTTATCCATGCCAACAATGGCACAGATTATACATATTACAACAACACTTATTTTTTCCTTTCTACATAGTGACAGCATTTTACATTCTGAATTTTTAATTGTGATGTGTGTTTTAATTAATTTTCTTTTTTTTTTTTTTTAATATTTTGCATTTTGAATGATGCATTTGAAGGATTTCCAGGAAAGCGGTGTTATTATCAGTGATGTAGTCGTAAAAAAAACAGAGGCTATACGCTCTAAGCAGAGGGTATATGCTGAAGGCAGAGCGTATACCCTAGAGTGTATATACTATAGCTTTCTTGAGAAACAGAGGGTATACGGTGTTCCTTAAAAAAATCCAGAGGGTATACGGCGTATACCCCTGTATACCCTCCACTACACCCCTGGTTATTATACCAAAAATACAAGGAGTGTTCAGAATCTCACAAAATGAAATTGTACAATAATAATTATAATTATGTGGAGATGCAATGTATATAAATGCCACCAGCACATTTTAATATGAAAGGACAAATCTTATGAGGAAAGTAGAATATCATTCACAAATGCATTATAGCTTCTGGAGCAAAGAACTGACATCCAATAAATTTTTATTTCTGCCATGGCAAGTTCAAGATAGCGGCTAAAATACCTGGTCACCACCAGCATCAGGGCAACTAAATGTAAAAAATTGGTGACTTTAGGCTATGTATCTGATCACCAAAGTGGCAATTTCTATTTTTCATGTAGTAGTACATAGATTATTCATCATTCTCATTGGATTTGCAAGAGATCATCGAAAGTGCATGCGTGTTTTGACCCGTGGTTTCTTCCTACTTTTTCAGAGTTGAAATCTGAGTTTTGTTGAAAATGAGAAATATTTCAGGCCTATTTTTGGAAAATTAGTCTCGGGCTACATAGTGACATATTGGAGATGTGAACCAATCCTTGACCTCGGTCTTGAGCAACATTGTTCGATTGTGTCCATCCTTCGATAAATTCCCTCATTTTTTAATCTCTCATTTCTGCTTTTTTTTTTTTTTTTGGGGGGGGGGTAAGTAAATTGCTAGTGAAAATTTTATTTTATATACTTGAAAAAAAGATGTCTTTATAATTTTCATATATTTGAAACATTACTTCTAAAACTATTTAAATCTAATCTACAAGCCAAGGTACTAAGTGGCCACTAACTTGACAGTAGTGGCTACTAAACATATTACAGCCTCTACGGGCCAATTGCTACTAATGCAAATATTGAATTTTAACCTTTATATGGCAAGTTTAAATTTCATGTACAAGTAATAATGAAAATTTGGCAATTGATCTCATTTCCACCACTGGCCAAACTAAAAAGTCACCACTCGCCACGACTTAATGATTTTTTTTTTTTTTCCTTGTTATTACCTCTTACTTTATATATCATTGAGATTTAGCACTACATTATTGCAAATTGTTAATAGATCCTACTAAGTTTTAAGTAAAAATAAAATATCCAAGATGTGAAATTATTTTTTAAATCAATCATTTTAATTTCAAAAATCTTTTTTAGAAAATTATGATGTTAACAGTTCGAAAAACGCATTTTTTAAAATCAAGTATTTGTAAATTTGTTACCTACTGGACAGTAGTCAGAAAGTAAAAAAGTTGACTTTGACCTATAGTAAAAAGTACATTAAAAGTGACATCCTTGAAGCAATTGAAAAAGGTAAAACTCATAAAAGTTCTTTAAATTACAACAGTTATGTTTCTTAAAAAAAAAAAAAGAAGAAATTGCCGTACGAGAAAGATTTAAGTGTACAATAAGTGTGAAAAATATAGAACTCAAGGAGAAATTCAACAATCTAGCAACCCTGGACACAATAGGCATAAAAGTAATAGATTTAGGTCACATACCATTACAAATCAAATCTTTATTTTTACAGATGTACAAACATTTTGGTTTTGATACTTTGTGTCAATAATAGTTTTAATTGCAGCAAAAGCACTAATCAGCTAGTGCTATTCATATATAAAAATTTAATGAAAGCTGCTCATAGCGAATTTAAATAAACATTTTTGTAGTCAACAAAAATTATATAAAACTGATAAATCTCTTTTACCACCTTGTACCTTTTCCTTTGAAGCTAATTTAGTGGAAAGGAAACTCCAAAATTTTCCTAATGTTACAAAATGTTTAAGGATTCCTCTGAACCTCCAGCAAAAGAGCAACGATACCATGACATAATAAGACAATGGTCTTAATCCCAGAAGCAGAATTTTCTGCATCAGTCTGCAGCAAACTAAAATTTATCTGCAACCTAAGCTTACTATCATAAGAGTAGCTAGACTAAGCTTACTATTATAAGAAATAATAAACCCATAAAATAAGCAAAATTTGCATTTATAAAGAAAATGTAGTAAAAGGATACATCAAATACCATTAATCTAGAGACTTGAAGTAAATTTCAGCTATTTTTTAAACCCAGCATTTCTTTTTAAGCTGGTGGATTAATCAGCAGTGGTGTAGTCGTAAAAAAAGCAGAGGGTATACGCTCTAAGCAGAAGGTATACGCTCAAGGCAGAGCGTATACCCTAGAGTGTACATACTATAGCTTTCTTGAGAAACAGAGGGTATACGGTGTTCCTTAAAAAAATCCAGAGGGTATACGGTGTATACCCCCGTAGCCCCTCCACTACATCCCTGTTAATCAGCAAGGTTTAAAATAATCTGCAGCTCCCGCTGCCGTGCTGCACTGTTTCTGCTACTGGGGTCTTAATAAAAAAAAATAGCTTTCAAAATATTCCATATTTAACACATTTCAGATTGAAATGTATTTTTCGATTCTTTTACTTTAAACTAAATGTTTCCAATTTCCAAGTAGCACACACTTTGAATAATAATAAAAAAAATTAAGTGAGATTGCATAACGGAACACAAGGCTTATTTGTATTTTATTGATAAATGATGTTAAAGTAAGTATGTAATGCAACTAATATTAGAAAGTCGTCAAATTTAAAAGACTTTGGCTTTCAAAAAGTTCTCTAACACAATCAGAGACGTTGCGGTGGGGGTTATGCCCCCCCCCCCCCCTCCAATATATGTGAACTTGGGGACATTTGAGCTTAAAGTTGGGAAATTATAGATTTTTGACACTTTTTTTTTTTTTTTTTTTTTTTTAAATAAAAAGTAAAAAAAGAATTTTGTATTGTTTTGCTGACTACCCTTCTAAGTTCTGAAATAGTAAGGGATGTAACGAATATTCGGTATTCGGCCCTTTTGCCGAATATTCGGCCGGCCGAATATTGAACAGATATTCGGCCGAATACCTGTGGCCGAATAGTAAGACATTTGACCAAATACCTGTAGCCAAATATTTAAAAATATTTGGTTAGATATGTTCCAGAAAATCAAAACAAAATATGATTTTAAATATTTTCGACAAACAATATTAAAAAATTATGCCTAAATTACATTAATTATTATAAGAAAAAGATCTCATTCTGAAATATGGGGTGGAGGAAGTATTATGAGGGGCTTGTTAATTTTGAGAGCGAATGAAAAGAGAAAAGTATATCTTGGTAGCAGAAAAGAACATATAATATTTTAATGGAATGAATAATTATATTTTAAGAAAATAACCTTTTTTTTTTTTACATACAGAGTTAAATTTACTAAGTTTAAGTTGCATGAAAAAGGATATAAAAAGACAGAGGACACATGCAAGTTCTTATTTTTAGGGGGTGAAAGGATTTTACTAAAATAAAAAAAGTTTCATTTTTACAGAGGTAATGAGTTCTATTTTAGATAGTATATATATATAAATTACTAGAACTATCAATGGATTAAATAAAAAATTATGAATTAAATTATTATTTACATTTTTAAAAGTCATATGTTATCGTTAAAGTATTTTTTAAGACATTTAAAGTATTACAAAAAATACATTCAGCTGTTATGATTTTTGAAAACTCAAACAAAAAATTAATTTCAATTAGTCCTTAATTTAATTTTTTATTTTAAAATTGAAAAAAAATTAAACAATTAAAATAAAAGTCATTTATATTAAAGTCAGTATTCGGCCGCCGAATATTCGGTATTCGGCCTAAAATTTGGCCGAATATTCGGTATTCGGCTATTCGGCCAAATCGCTATTCGTTACATCACTAAGTAAAATAGTTAAACTTTCAAAAGAAATACAAAAAAGCAGCCAGACTCAATTTCTCATTATGCTTCTCTGTGCTACGAAAATATACATGTAGTACTAGACCTGCATTTCTGTACTGTTGTTCATCAACAGTGTCTCTAATACATTTCCTCCAAAACTTTGTTCCTTTCTCAAAAATCTAAAATTAGGAGGCTATTTTCATATGAAGTACGATTATGACTCGTACACAATTGAAGACAAAAACTTTCATTAAATGAACCAATAATAACTTTTATGTTTTTAGTTTCAGTATTTTTCTTTGGAAAGAATTTTTTTTTAAATTTATTTTTGCATATAAGTATCATTATTATTAAACACACATTGAATATATCATTTAAGTTGGAAAATAGAGCAATTTGTTTCACGTTGGGAAATTTTTGAATTATAAGTTGGGAAAATTTTGAACTCTCCCCCCCCCCCCCCCCCGAAAATTTTTTTGTAGCTACGCATGCCCCTGAATACAATTAATTCATTGGGAAATAGGGTGTCAATGATTTTAATCAGTTGATTTAAATCAGCAATTAAATCATGATTTTAATCAACCAATTTTTTATAAAAAATCATTGATTAAAATCAAAGATTTTCTAAATGTTTCAAATGTCAAAAAAAGTTCTAAAATCTAAGATGAACATAATTTGAAAATTTTTACAGGTATTCTGACTTATGAATAAACAAAAACAGAGCTTTAAATAATCGTTTCTAAGCTTAATTCCTGAGTATTGTAAAAAATTAAAAACCGTTAAGTTTGTAAAAAGCATTGTTTTTATTCAACATAAAACAGTTTCATTTAAAAATGATATTTAAATCTAATATAATTTGTAATTTCATTATTTTCTTTAGGTAATCAATTTATACATCTATTTTATATAAAATAAACATAGCAAGTGTATTAAATTTCTGCAAATAAAAGAATAAATAGTCAGTGTCAGTTTCTCATTCTACTTTTGTAATGATAAATTAATAGCATTCTCGAGTCAAAGAAGAATGAAAGAGTGACATCTGGTCAGCAGCTAAATTGTAAATGAATGCATAAGAGAAAAAGAACTAATTGGTATAAAAATGTTAAGCACAGCTAGAGATGGGAATGCTCGGAAAAAACCCGGAAAAGTTGGGAAAAAAACCGGTTTTTTTCAGTTTTTTTCCGAAGGGCTATTTTTCAATTTTTCCAAATTGGAAAAATTGAAACTTCGTTTATAAAATAATGTAGTCAAAATTTTATAATTGCTACATTCTGATACTTTTATTTATATTTTTTTCATGTTTATTGTTCCTCATAAAAACCTTAACATGGAAAATCTTATCTGTAAGCAGGGATTCTCTTTAGAAAGAACTTGAGTCTCTTAAAGGATCCTTCACAGTTTTTTCTCCTTAAAACATATGACCTTTAACAAAATTCTTTCACTTAAAAATAGACATTTCAGAATTTTTTTACAATCTCCAAATTAAATCTTTCACAAACGTAATGATTTTAGAATTTAAAAAAAAAACCTGTTGTGTATAATAGCTGCAATAACCAATGAATCTATTATCTAGCTGTTTATATGTACAAAGGACAATAATGTCTAGATAAGAACTTAAATATGTAATTTCTAATTTACAAAATTCCGATTACAATTTTTACATTTCATTCGCATTTTTTACAAGTTCATAAATTTTTATAAAAGTTCACAATTTCGCAAAAACATGAACGTGTGAAAAAAAAAAATCTAAGCAAATCCTTGGTAAGATAATTAAATGGAACTTCTCTAATTAAAAATGGAAATTCATGTGCAAAAGTATTTCAATATTATACCAATAAATGAAAAAGGTACGATGGAAAATTTAATGTAAAATTTTAAACATGCATTTATTTTTATTCGCATGGCTGTGATTTTTCTCTATTGTTAGAAAAATTTCTTTTCATAATAACATGCAGTTGAAATTATGAATCATTTTTTTTCCTTTTCTTAAAATATAGATTCTTAGAGTTGTCTAAATGTATTTTCAAAAAACATAAATCCATACAAACTTTGCAAAGAAAATGTAAGCAAATCTCTGTGAAAAATCTATTTGAAAACAATTTTTAAACATATGGAAAAATCTACCCATTTTAAAAGTTTCATAAAAAAAAAATACCACTTTCAATATTAAGGATCTAAATCTTCCTAAAACACGGTTTGTGTTAAGTCTGGAAAGCTGTACCAAAACTACATATACAGGAAAAGAAAATTATAACTGTAACGGGGGGGGGGGGGGAGGAGTAATATTGTAAAAAAAAAATGCCAATTTTTAAACAACGGAAGATTTGAAAAGGATAATAGTATTTATAATAATACCAGAACTACTATAATTAGTTTCTTTTATACTGGCATCCTTTATGTACTATGTAGATGGGATGTACAATACAGTTTAAAACTGCTTTAAATCTACGGTGATATTGGTTGAAACTAAAGATTTTTTTGTTTGTTTGTTTTTTAATTTAGCTGTACTGATATCATTAAACAAGTGCTACTGAAAAATCCTTTCAACAGACATATGATATATTATACAAACACTGGTGTTAAATTAAGCAAGAAAAGCTACTCTC
This sequence comes from Maratus speciosus, assembly GCA_963932465.1. NCBI lineage: Eukaryota > Metazoa > Arthropoda > Arachnida > Araneae > Salticidae > Maratus > Maratus speciosus. The sequence continues at coordinate 88,980,322 of OZ010797.1, forward strand.
AGAATTCTGAGACTGAAAGGATAAACTTTTAAAAGCTGGCTTTCTCTCTCTCTCTCTCTCTCTTTTTAATAACATATTAACATATAAAGGGAAAATATTTTTTTTAGTATGCAAAAATATTGAAAAAGTTTATTATTGTATACTTTTTAAGAAAATATAACTTATTTTTGAGAAACATTTATAGGAAATCAATTTTTCCCATTTTTCCAATTTTTCCAGAAAAAAACTGGAAAAAAAACGGTTTTTTTCCGCCACTTGAACTTTTCCGGAAAATTTACATCTCTAAGCACAGCAAGAGCTTCTTCAATATCTAGGTTGATTTTTTTTTTTTTTTTTTTTTTTTTTTTAACATTGTAATTCATATATATACTAAATGAAAAAGGAATTAGGGATTGGAGAGGCAGAAAAACTTTTCTTTAAAAAAAAAAAAAAAAAAAAAAAAAAAAAAAGTGAACCATTGAAAACTAATAATCCCCAAGTGAGAGGTAATAATGCTGTTACATAAATATTTTGAGGATTTCAGATATAACGGGCTATCCTTATATTTATTCTGTAGTGTCTATGAATGGGTTCAACTCATTTTCATAATTTTTTTGGTTAGCATGCACATACATGTGTGTAAGTTTAGATTTTGGTGATTAACAGTAATTTTTCTAAGCAAAAATGCAAAACGAGCTGTAAATATTTGTTAGTTTTGTTATTTGTGCTCTACTAACTAATGAAATTACTTATTTGCAGATTTTATTAATTCCATAATTACTTACTGTTTCTTCTAGGCCATTTGTTTTAAGGGTGACGCACGCTGCCACTTTTGAAATTGGGAAAATGCACCCTGCCTTAAAAAAATATAGATAAATTCACTTGTAATTGTAGCCAGAGATTTCTCATAAAAAATGTTCCATTCAACAGTATTTCTAAATTCATGTGCCCAAAATCTTATAAAAATAATAGAAATTTATTTCTTTAGAAAAAAAAAAACAGGATATTATTAAAACATGTTATTTAATTGTGTTTTTCAATTTGTGATTCATAAAATTATTCAAAATTAAGGACACTTTATTTATCATGATAAAATTTTTTTTTTTCTTATATCATTACTAAACACATTACTAATATATTTCCTCATGAAATAGTGCCCTTTTTTGGAAGTAGCATCTTGCCCCTTTTTCTTTCTAAAATGATCATTATTAATTATCAGCAGCGGTAGAATTGATAAAAAAAAAGTCACTGGTCCCAAGGACCAGTAAGCATGAGAATTTACTGGTCCGCAGTCATCATCACTGGCCCGCTACATAAAATTCTATTAAGTCCCTTTAATCCTTGAGTGACCCCCCCCCCCCCCCCCCTCTTAGACTATAAACCAAACTTCCTTTACAGTCATCCAAAGTTTTCAGCATAGTAAAATGTAAAATTATAATTTACTAAAAATTAAATAAACAGTATACATAACGAAAAACTATCAAATTATTAATTAGATATTTTATTTATCTGATTATTTATTTCAAATGACTAAGGTTTAATGCAATTTTTATTTATTATTGTGTGAATTGTGTTTGGTTGTGGTTTTCTAGGGGACGGGAAAATTTAAGTTTACTTGTGAGAGAGGGGAAAAAAGTTACTGGTCCTGCAGACCACTAAATTTTACAAATTAGTGGTCCAATTGTATTTTTGGTGGTCTCGGACCAGCAGACCACCAAGGATTTCGAATGCTGATCAGTTTAATAATTTAAGCTTAAAAATGTGTAATATGTTCCTAATTAGATAGTTACCTAATTGTTTAATGATTATTAATTTGAAGTAGTGTTAAAACTATTTAACATTAAATGCAGTTATTTTAATCATTTTAATAAATGTTAAAAATATCACTAGTATTTAGTAAAGTTTTACATAATTATTACAATATTAATGTATATAACCTTATTGTATGATACTAAATAATGAAACTATTAATTTGCAGTTTTTATAATTTTTGTAATTCCTAACTAATTAATTAGAATTTTATCAATTAGTGTAAAAACATAGATTATGTTATGAATTAGTGGTTCCATTGTTTTGGAAACCTAAAACTCTTGGTAGCTATTCAGTATTTGAACGCTGCGAAAAAATCATAAAAATCAGATTTAAATAAAAAAAAATCTGATTTTTTTTTTATCATAATGTTTTTTACACTCAGTTGGAAAAGTTTGCAGAAAGAAAACATAAGAAAGATATTGTCAGTAAACTCATATCAGGTAGTTGATGAAATACACAATCAAGTTTTACACAGACTGCTTTATTTAATCCAATACCACGGAAAACAGAAATGCAGTAAATCTTCAACGTGCAACCTACATTAACTTGAATTCTAAAATTAGATAAGAGGCCATACAGAAAGCACCCCCTCCCCCTAAACCCCCCCAAAAAAGGGGGGGGGGGAGAGGAGAGAAGCTAATTACTTAGGTTTATTTTAAATTGTTGATTCATAAGTATTTGTATTACGTGAAGATCTGTATAATTATTTCACTTACAATTATTAAGTAAGTACTAGTACAAAGTATTAGTAACAGGCTTTCAAAATTCCAAATTTTTTTTAATACCCCCCCCCCCCCAAAAAAAAAACATTGCATAAACTGGGATTTTTTTTAAACCGGGGGACTTTTTTAATACCCCCACCCCCTCGAAATTCACTTGTTTTATTAAAACCCCGATTAGTAATCAACAATCAAAAGTACTACATAACAATCAAAACTGCCACAAAGTTGAAAATTCAACAGCAGGTGTTTATTAATGTGTCTCGTATTAAATGAAAATCATTTATAATCTATTTCTATAAAAGGAATCGAGAAAGAAAATTATTAAAAAAGTAATAAATTAAACGTGAAAATTAAAGTTTATTAATACTATAGTAGATTTCTCCCTTTATGTTTAGTTTTTCCAAATATGTCATTTTTACCTCAAAGCTGGGAAGAATTTCACTTCTTTTCTAATCTATCGACAAGAAATCACGATTTACATTCAATTTTTTTAAAAAACTTCAATGGATTTTGCAGAGATTGATTCTGCTCCTCACAACTTCAGAAATAAAAAATTAACGATTGATAAACTTAGATGCCAGATAGTTTTATATATACGTTCGTGGTACAAAAAAAAAAAAACGCAAGAAAAAAAGTCTTCGAAATGAAAACTAATAAAGATATGGGGGAAAAAAAATTAGGACAGGAACTGGTTATTGTGAATCCATAAAAAGTAAAATATACAGATATGGATCAGCAATTTAAAGATATAGTCTATAGCGAACTTCGTAAAAATATTTAGTATTAAGTTAGAATTGGCAAAAAAATTTTTAGATGCTCGTCAGAAATTAGGTAAATTTTGATTATAAACAATATAATTTTATTTCTTACATGACAATGAACGTTATTAACTGAAATGTTCACATAATTATAACAGCAACTCACAGCATATTCACTTAAAACAAATATGCTATTAAACTCTTAAACAAAATTCACTCTTTATCCGAATAAATAAGATAAAATTGAATAAAAAAACCCAAATAGAATGAACAACAGATAAGATTTGTTTACAAACAAAAATCGAAGAATAACCTTCAAGGATACAAATTAAAATTGGAGAAAATAGATATATTTTAAAATGAAGGAGTTTGCGCGCATACTATAACTTACGAGAACCAAAAGAAAATAATTGTAACATAAGAATTTCATGGGTCTTTTAAACAGCTAAAGTTGGTGATAGACAAACTAATAGTTAATGTGAATTTTTAAAAATTTCGTTTTAGTTGACATAATGCATTCATTATATAACAGCAAAACATAATAAATATTCACCAATTAACGAAATTACTATTTTACGAGCTATTATTGCATTATCAACTATATTATATCTTCATTATATCATTAGGAGTAAGAAATTGATTTTTTCAACACTTTTAAAAACTGAATTCTGAAATATCGAGTATAATCCCTAAATATAGAAAATCCGAGACATAAAAAATTTATATTAGTCACTTAAAATAAAAGTTATTATTAAAAAAATATTAAGACATTGTAACAACAGCAGTGCGCAGAAAAAAGTAAAACATAAACGTTATAGCACACTTTGTTTTGTTTACGTTAGGCTGTAATTTTACGAAATTGAACTCGAAATCATAAATAAAAAGAAGAAATATCAATAGAAAAACTGAGCGATACTACTTTTGGCACTATTATATTCACTGAAATTTAAAAGTTTGCAATTAACAGTTGCTTTAACCATAGCGCATTTGTCGAAATAATGGCGAACTGGTTTGTTTACATGGCAGGGAAAAATTCTCGTCCTAAGATTAAAGGGTCGCAGAAAGACATATACTCGAAGAACAAAATTAAAAACTTACATGGCTGTGCTACGTTATATCGCTCGGGCATCATTTTAAAGTAATTCCATGGGTTTTGTATTCGAAAAAACAGCTTAAAAGCTATTTAGAGACACACACAGGTCGAAGATAGATGCAATGCGGAGATAGATGGCAATCGTCAACAAAGCACCTCACATCACAAAGTTCGAATAGAACGTAGATGAATACGAACTGTGACAGTATCCTTATATTCCTTGTAACGAACACTTTTTGAAGGAACAATTATTTAATCCGTAGGGTTCTTTGTTTAGGTTCGTTGTTCTCCTACGCCAAGACGACAGAATCCGAAACAGCTGCTTTCTCCATAAGCAAAACATAACATTCTGAGTGCTCTGCGCAGCTGCTTTGGTGCCGAAACCCTCAACCCGTAGGTAACCAATGGGCGAGCGGATTGGTTGCTACGTCACGCCAGGACAGCGCTTTCAAGGACATTGGCCTCGCAACAGCTGGATTGGGCCCAAACAAAGGGCCATGTGATGTCAGGCTCGGGAGGTGTCCATAATCTCGATTTACGATAAAAAATAATATGTTCTAAACATGAAAGTTATGGTACTAAAGAATAGCTTGCTAGTCAATTTCTTCCTGTACTTTTTTTACTTTTTCCATTCTTACGAGAAAAACATTCAGGAACTGATATGTAATTCAGCGTAGTCTCTTCGTGTTCACGAAAAGGTACCTTTATTTTTCGAAGAAGCTAGAGACAAAGCAGGTATGCATTTAAAGTAGTGGCGCAGTTCACGATCATACATCGCTTTGGGGCATATTTTTGCAGAGAACATTGGGAATTTTCATGGCCATTTCGTTTGAGAATAAAAATATCTGAATTGCGGATTTTCTTTCGATAACGAAACTTCTTGTAGCGATAATGAAAAGAAATTGGGAAATTTTGTCAATTTAGTTTTAATGCAGTTGCATATTCAATATTCAGTACAAATCTAGAAAAGATTCGCCCGCCAAATCTCATTATATAACAGTTGAAGGATGGTAGGGGATATTTATGCCATCCCCCCCCCCCTCTTTGTACTTTAACATAAAAAAATTCACAGGTCATTACATTTGTTTGTACGGGCTAAACATTAATATTAAGAGGTTACTTCAGTCAGGCAAAAACACCCGTTCGCTAATGTTAATCCAGTGGGAGAAATTTTTGAAGATATCTCGTTTGCATTTCAATATTTTTAAAAGATTTTTTTTTCTTTTTTTTTTTTTTTCGCATTGGATAGCTGAGGTCGATCTCCACATCGGCCTTTTTCTACTTTTTTGATTTTGCTTTCAGGTATTTTTAATTAGGACGCTTTCACTTTCGGAACCGGTTTCGATCCTCATTAAAAAAAAAAAAAAAAAAAAAAAAAAAAAAATGCAAACAAAATCGAAAAGTAAGAAACGGTCTTTGATCGACCTCAGCTATCCAATGCAAAAAAAAAAAAAAAAAAAAAAAAAAAATCATTAAAAAATATATTGAAATGCAAACGAGTTATCTTAAAAATTTTCTTCCATTGGATTAGCTTAGCGAGCGGTTCTTTTCACGTGTCTGAAGTAGCCCCTTAACCCTTTATCTACTGACACTACTTATAAGTACCACTCACTTTAAGCTTTCATCGTATAGTGAAAGTGAATATTACTAATATTCTAATGGTATTTTGCAAAACACTCTTTTAACTTCACTTTTTCATGATGTACATGGCAGCAGTAATTCTAGGTTCGTTATTTTAGCGAGGAGGGAGGTTATCTTTGAAACAGTCATGTGTTTTGTGCCGACATTTTGTACAGATTGTCACGTTTGACTTTTTATTGCTGTAAACATAGTAAAGGACATAAGTGTTGGATTTTTTTTATGTGTTCATTATGATCTTAGAATACAATTTGACCAGTCATTTTAAGTAAGCGATGCATGTATTTGATTTAACAGTTCAATTATTCGATTTCTGCTATTACCACAATTAATCGTAAAATATACGATTTTTTTTTTTCAGCCCGGTATACGATCTACAGATATGTATGCGTACTACATGGTATGCTAACAGTTAGTCAGAGTTAAGCGCATAGCACAATTGAAAATTTCCACTCAGCAATTTCTCCCAATAAACGGAAATGTACTTGAGATATTTTGTGCGACCCTGTATAGAATCTATAGAATTTATACAAACCACGTAATATTTAAAAAATACAGTAAAACCACCTTAAAGCGACCACATTCCGTTCCAATAAAAATGGGTCGCACCGAGAGGTGGTCGCTTAATGGAGGTGATGTTTAAATGTAGATTTTAATTGTTGAAAAAAGCTAACAATTAATGTTACTAAAATTTATTTTTCACATTAGAAAAAAATATGAAAATTTAAGTATCAAAACAAAAGTTAATTACATATGTTAATTACAATAGAGTTAAAAAAATGAATACATTGACGTTTGCTTTGATTTTATAACTATCTTTTATAACTTTTATTTCCAAGTCCTTTCAAAATTCCGTAAATAAGTGCAATTTTTTTTCTTTTTTTCTTTTTTTTTTGACAGGAACAAATAATGACGATTTCATTAATTTATCTATTTATTTGAGAGTTTCCTGACAGATTAGGGCAGGGAAGTTTATTGACCGTCATCCTTAATTTGTCATCAGAGTTAAATTCATTGCCTAAAAAGGCACACTTAAAAATTACCGGAATAATAAAAAAAAAAATTCTAAACTTAGTTTGGAAGTTTGATGGATAATTCGCTCTCGGAATTATTTTTCTAATAAAACCTTCTTCAAGCGACCAGGAAAAAACGGAATTTCTTTCATTTTCTTCAAAGAAATGGGTCGCTCATGGAGGGAGTTCAATTGGGATGATCTCTGAATGAAGGTAAAATTAGTATTGAGCCTATGGGAATAAATTTCGTTCCATAAAAAAATGGTCGTTCAGGGAGGTGGTCGCACAGGGAGGTTTCACTGTAGTTAAATTTAAAAACGCTTACCACAACTGAAAACGTACTTCCAGCAATTATTATTCGTAGGCTTCAATACAGTGTTGAATTCAGACCCTTTTCTCCGGGAGGGATTTTTATGGTTGGGGTTGGGGGGGGGGGGGGACGTTAAAGAGTTCCGGGGGAAATTTCACTTTTGACCATTGAAAACAGAAAATCTCAAATCTTCCGGTGGGAAAATACCACCCTCGGGCCACCTCCAGAATTCAACACTGCTTCAATAGTTCAATTATTGCTCATTTTTTTCTATAGCCAAATTCTTTTGCGTGTCCCTGTAAATAAACGATAAGTTCTATGCACAGCATAATCTACAGTAAGAACATTGTAGTACACCTCAGTGATGTACATCAATTCAATAGGTTTAAAATACTGTAATATCATTAAAATACTCAGCAAACGATTTTTCTCCATAGACCGGAATATAACGGAATTCTTTTGAGTAATGATGAACCGAAAATGCTACACACATCATTTTCAATACCGAACATGCCATATTAAGCCCCAATAACATACAGTAAAATCTCCCTAAAGCGACCACGTTCCGTTCCAATAAAAATGGGTCGCTCCGAGAGGTGGTCTCTTAATGGAGGTCATGTTTAAATCTAGATTTTAATTGTTGAAAAAACGTAACAATTAATGTTACTAAAATTTATTTTCCACATTAGGAAAAAATACGAAAATTTAACTATCAAAACAAAACTTAATTACATAAGTTAATTAGTGCAGAGTTTTAAAAATGAATACATTGAAGTTTGCTTTGATTTTACGATTATTTCAAAGTCCTTTCAAAGTTCAGTAAATAAATGCAATTTTTTTTTTTTTATGGACGAGAACAAATTATGACGATTTCATTAATTTATTTATTTTTTTTAGTTTTCTGACAGAATAGGGCAGGGGAGTTTATTGATCGTCATCCTTAATTTGTCATCAGAGTTAAATTCATTGCCTAAAAAGGCACAAAGGGGTTTAAACACTTAAAAGTTACTAGAATAAATAAAAATTCTAAACATAGTTTAGAAGTTTGATGAATAATGCGCTCTCCGGGATTATTATTCTAATAAAACCTTCTTCAAGCGACCAGGAAAAAACTGAATTTGTTTCATTTTCTTCAAAGAAATGGGTCGCTCATGGAGGGAGTTCAACTGGGGTGGTCTCTGAATAGAGGTAAAATTAGTATTGCGCCTATGGGAATAAATTTCGTTCCATGAAAAAATGGTCGTTAAAGGAGGTGGTCCCACAGGGAGGTTCAATGGCGGATCCAAGGGGGGGGGCGATGCCCCCCCCCCCCTTGGGCAAATAAAAGGTTTGCAAAACGGCATTATGCATCCTCATGGGAAATGAGTTGGGGCGAAGCTCGAGCCCGGCGCGACCCTACGCGGGTCGCGCCATTTTAAAACCACGAGACTCGGCCTGGGTAAGGTCTTCTCTCTTTTAGAGCCGGGCCGTGCCCTGATCTTAAATTTTTCTGCAAATTCGGGTCGACCCAGACTTCTTTTTCTTCCAGGTTGACCCTGGCCTGGACTTCATTCTTCCTAGAAGTCTGCAATGACCAAAATTTCCAGATCGGGGCTCGGTCCGGAATAAAAGCTAAACGTTCGGTCCGTTTCAGCCCGTATGATAAGCAGTATTGACCGACTGCGATCCGTGCACTTCTCTAAAATCTTCTTTCTGAGCCCAAGTTGGTCTGGCATTTTACTAATTTGTTATTCGTAAAAATTATATTTATGTTGTACATTTGTTTAGCGAAATCTTTAAAAAATGAATTTGATTTAGTAAGTTAAAGAGATGCATTTTTAAAAATCTACTTTTATTCTTTGTAGAGCTTTAAAATTGTGATTTTCTTTTATCATCCATTTCTTTCATTCTAAACTGATTTTCTTACTGGATTTTCATTTGAATGTATTTGTCTAAGTAATGATTTTTACGTAGTGTTTATGTACAGTCGTGGAAAAAAAAAAGTAAACACCCCCTACTAACTTCTCAACAAATTATCGTAGAAGAAAGTTACTGGTACCGAACGATTGGAAATAAAGTCTACTTTTAAATGATGTATATAAAATTTGTTTAAGGGGCCATCTACATATTAAAACGAACCATAACTTTGTTTTTTTCAATAGCAGTACACAATTCTGACAGCATAAATGAACTCTACACCTTTCAATTAGCCTATAAACAAATTTTTATGCAATTCGTGCCATAAGTTTCCGAGAAATTAATTATTTTAAAACGAGCGTATTTTAAGGGCTGCATCCAAATTGAAGTTCCGAACTCGATTGTTAACCGAGAGAGCCGCCTTCTTGATCAATGCACGTTTAAGCGTCAATGAAACCTGTTTGATTACAGGATAGCAGAATAAATTTCAAAAATTTACTTACTTCTATCATAGACGGTCCCTTAAACCATCATTTTGCCGTTTTTTAAGCATAATTTGAAAACTACTTGGAAGAAAAATGTGAACTTTTGGATTTCCATAAAGCAGGACTTAATAAATCTAAATCCATCAAAAAAATTGTAGGTTGCAATTCATAATTTTTTCGAATATTAATTTCATAATTCATAATTCTTATCATAAAATTATAAAAAATTGCAAATTCAACGTATTTATGTTTGGGTATATTAGTATTATTGCTACACAAAAAATTATCTCATTCGGAGCATAATTTCAGGAAATATAAATAAAAATATGAAAATGTAATTTAACATTAGAAGTACTAAATTTTGAATGTCTATAATTCAAAAACTTATCATTCGAATGACTTGAAATTTGGTTTCTAGGCATAGTTTGAACCGAAGATTTGAAATATCTCGTTAAATTTGGGTACTGCCATTGAAAAAAATGAAGTTTGGATTCGTTTTAATATGTATATGGCCCCCTAAGCAAATTTTATACACACCACTTAAAAGAAGACTTTATTTCCAATCGTCCGGTACCAGTAACTTTCGTCTACGATAATTTCTTGAGAAGTTAGTAGGGGGTGTTTACTTTCTTTTTTCCACGACTGTACATAATTGCCTAAATATTAATATTAATGTTTTTCTGTATTCATGAATTTCGAAAATAATCTAAAGTAAAATATAAGCATAAATAAGTGTGCTTTATGAGTAATTTTAATTGCAAAATGCAGGCTGGGCTGGAGTCGATTTTTTAACTTTTATACCGGGCCGGGCCAATAATTTTTTTTTGTGTGTGTGTGGGTTGTACCTGAGCTTGGACCTGGAAATTTCATCCCGAGTAAATCTCTAACTGACATTTCAAAGCCAGCTTAAATTTTTTTTATTAAATGCTTCTTTCAGCTATCCTCCCATAGCTACTGAATATACCGGGTGTCCTAAAATGGACTGACTGATTTTAAATACAATTTAATAATTTGAAAATGGCGACAGCTATTAAAAAAAAACTTGAAGGAGGGTTATGTAAGATGCCAAGAGCAGGGGTGATTCTGTTCCCAATTTTCCGAAAATTTAACACTCTCGCTGCACATCCCGCGATTTCCACGGCCAACGTAAAAGTGGCAAAATTTGCGAAAAAGTGGCAACCCGCAATTTCCTCAGCAAATCTTTTTTTATGATCTAATTCTATTTAAAAGAGAAACTCTTTCGCAAAGCTTTTGGACATATTTGAACTCTAAAATATATGAATATTTGAAATATGTAATAAACTAAATGTGCAATTTTTGAACCTATATTCATAATATATATATATATATATATACAGCGAGAGGGTTAAGGCATTTGGTTCTGAAAATTTAAAAAATTCATCAATCCGAAAATTCGGGCATAAAAATAATCGCGAATTTTTACAAATGATCGCCGTAAAAAATCTATTTCGTCAATCGTTTGCAGAAAATAACTTCAATTTCGAAAAAGAATCGCGGGAAAAACGTGAATTTGGTCAAAGGGCCACGGAAACAAAGCGAAATTCTTTAAATGATCACGGAAAACGCGAATTTCTTCAAAGGATCGCGGAAAAAACGCGAATTTTGAAAAAAACCCGCTAATTTCGTCAAAGGATCGCAAAAAAATTCAAATTTTATTAAAGAATCGCGAATTACATCAAAGGGCTGCGAAAAAAACTCACATTTCGTCAAAGGATTGCGGAGAAAACGCGAATATCTTCAAAGAATCGCAGAAAAAAGCGAATTTCGTCAAAATATCGTTTAAAAAACGTGGATTTCGTCAAAAGATCACGGAAAAAGCGCGAATTTTATCAAAGGGTCGCGGGAAAAAACGCGAATTTTATCAAAGGGCTACAAAATTACACTAATTTCGTCAAAGGGTTGCGGAAGAAACATAAATTTCGTCGAAGGGCAATAGAAGAAATGCGGATTTCATCAAACGGTTGAGAAAACATGCGAATTTCTTCAAAGAGTAGTGAAGAAATGCGAATTTTATCAAAAAGTCGTGGAAAAAATACAGTGGTCTCTTTAGAAAACAGCACACATACATGCACCTATAATTATTATTATAAGTATAGTTTTTAATCTGAAATAATATACTGAATTAACTCTTGAAGAAAACGGGTTAACCCAAACCCAGCTTGCAGGAATCTACACTCAGCCTGAAATTGACCCGAATCGAAAACAACTAATCCGACCTGCAACAAAAATAATTAGTCCCAGGAGGGAATCCGTCTCTGCTGTAACATTTTAGAAAATACGCTTTAAATTTCAGATTTTTTTTTTTTTTTACTGACAATCAACCCTAATCAGGATTTTTTTTACTGCAATTCTTAATTTCAGTTTAAAATAGCAGCAACAGATGGCGCTGCAAGCAATAGGTGCTAAATCAGTGCCTGATTTAACGACTATTGTTTGCAGCGCCATCTATGGCTGCTATTGTAAAGTAAAATCAAGAATCGCAGTGAAAAATCTGACATCTTACATAATCCTCCTGCAAGGTTTTTTAAAATTGCTGTCACCATTTGCAAGTTACTGAATTTTAAAATCAGTCAGTCCATTTTAGGACACCCGGTATGATTTTTAAGAAGTTTCAAAGCATTATTTATTGAATTACAACTGATCTAGATACAAAGAGACAAGCAGTCTTATACAAATTAGTATTTTTTACATAATCCTGAAGATTAAAAGTATTATTAAATAATTGTTTGGGCGTGCCCGTTATGGAGCTTTTACTGTATGTAGTTATTATCTTAAAAAATATTTAGACTTTCTTTTCAAAATTAGGGTCGGCCCGAACCCTTCTAGCCAGAGTGAAAACCCAATCCGAAGCTGACCCAAATCCGATATAATGTATGTCAATCGGCCCCAAACCCAACGCGCTAGGCGCAGCTAACAAGTAGAAGCCAACCCGATCCGCAGCAGAAGAGTAGATGTCAACCGGACCCAAACGCGACCCGCAGCATAAAAGTAGATGTTAACCCGACCCGCAGCAAAAAGTAGAAGTCAACCGTACCCAAACGTGACCCGCAGCAAAAAAGTATAAGTTAACCCGACCAGCAGCAAAAGGTAGAAGTCAACCGGACCCAAACGCGACCACAGCAAAAATGTATAAGTTAACCCTACCAGCAGCAAAAAATAGAAGTCAACCGGACCCCGGACCCAAACCCGCCCCGCAGCAAAAAGTAGAAGTAACAAGACTTGCAGTGAAAAAAATTAACCCCGACCCGCGCATCATATTGGAGTCTCCAAATTTCTAAAATCCCCCCCCCCCCCTTGAGGACTCTCCAGATCCGCCCTTGGGAAGGTTTCACTGTATATCCATTTCATGGCAATCGGACTCTATGTACGCGTGTTAGAGAGCACGGACAGACGAACAGACAAACCGAATTCATAAACACTTTTCAACTATTTTGGAAAGTGTTAAAACAGCAATATATTTTGACTATATCTTTATAAATAATTATGCATAATGAAATCTAATAAATGAGCAGAGCAAAAACGTTAAAATCGGGATTGAGAAATCTTCCGAAAATCCTACTCGCCAAGGATTTTTTCATACCAACTAGCACAACACAACATGCAGAACTGGGCTTCGGTGCGCAGTGTTCCGACTAATATTTAAATAAAAGCGTAAAAAATAGCAACGTTAAAAGCACCAAAATTTTAAATTCTAAGCATACCGGTTTCGGTAGCATATAGCATACCTTACTCAGTGCTAAGCTTTGAGCTCAGTGCTTTGAGCACTGAGGAAGATATGCTATATGCTACCGAAACCGGTATGCTTAGAATTTAAAATTTTGGTGCTTTTAACCTTGCTATTTTTTACGCTTTTATTATATTGCACCAAGCTCCTACTTGATAATTAATATTTGAATATTCACTCAAAATAATGAAGTAGTGTATTTCATCGCAAATTAAGCATCCCGTGGAGCTAAAATGTTGATCAGTAAGAATGTTTTATAAACATGAACAAAAAGCTGCGTGTAAACATATAACTCGACCACGAGTAAAAAAGGCAGATACAGTTGCGGTTCATTCTGGCATTCCTCGTCGCTGTTTGGGAAAAATTTAGACATCAAGCAATTGAGTCTACACTAGATAGGAGTATGCTTCTATGAATACTTGATGCACTTGAACCAAGACTTTGGTTAAATTTTATGTTTCAAATCAGGGCCGAAACTAAGGGAGGGGGCAAAGGAGGCATGTGCCCCGGGCGCCAGAACGAAGGGGCGCCAAATGAAGATTTTGTTTGTCGGTTTTTCTCATGTCTATGTTTAGCACAGTATTGTTAAATTCGTTTTGTCTGGGGTATGCCAAAGCATAGAAGATCTAAGGATGATTTGATATGGCATAAGGATCCTGCATAAAGTGGAATTTTTTTCGGTTCCGTTTTCAAGATTTCAATGAATCAATATTTGACAAAGCAGATTCACTATTACATATTTTATGATTACATATTTTAAATTTTAAAATAAGTCGTTTATTAGAAAATTAGTAAAATTATCTTTGTAAATATATTTTATTGGAGATTGGGGGGGAGGGGGGCGCTAAAATCCATGTTTGCCCCGGGTGCAAAAAAAGGATAGTTTCGGCCCTGTTTCAAATGAAATTTCATGTGCCGAACATCTTAAAAATCACCGAAATTTCGTAGGGATTTTGCACCACGATGATGCACCAGCGCACAAAGTTATCGCTGTGCAATAGTTTTCGGCCAAAACTGCAACGCTTATCATCGACCAAGCATCGTACTCACCTGATATGGCCCCGTGTAACTGTTTCCTGTTCCCGATTTTTAAATGACCACTTCGAGAAAAACATTTTAAATTAATCAGGGTTTGAAAAAACCCAGCCCACTGGGTCCACTAGTCAAACAAGTTGGAAATTGCTCGCTGAACGTGGCAAATGAGGTGCGTTCGTACTATAACAAGTTTTATAAATATTTTTTGCACCGCATATTCTACTGAATATATATTTTAGTGCACTTCATAAGTGCATATCCATTTCATACTGTGCAAAGGGCTGTAACATCATTAAATTGCACTTGAAATAATTGTTTCCCATTGGCCGTAATGTAACAGAAAAGTTTTGACTTCCCTGTCATTAAACTATACATCCGATTTTTATAAAATGGGAAGTGAGTCGACAACATTTTGCAACAATTATATATTTAAAATTTCTGACCATTCGGAAGCCTCTGTAACATCTTTAAAATACACTTGCAATTATTTTTTCCCATTGGCCGTAATGTAAAGGAAAACTTTTGACTGTCCCTGTCATTAAACTATACATCCGATTTTCATAAAATATGAAATGGCTCGATAACATTTTGCAACAAATATATACTTAAAATTTCAGACCATTCAGTTGGGTAGTTTTTGCTATGTTATATGCGGACAGACAGACGTACGGACCGAACGACGACTATATGTGCTACGTATTTGTATAATTATGAACGCACCTAAAAAACGTTTTTTTGGGGGGGGGGGGGTTATTGAGCTCCTTTAGAGAACTCTATAAACTTCTAATTTTCATATACATAATACCTAAATCCTTAATTTATCAGTGAAACCTGGGTATAATGTTGCATTAAGTATGAATTAAGAATAAATCTCTCTATTCTAAAATAAAGTAACTACCGCTGTCACCGCCGCCGCCACCGATTTTGATTTTTTTGTAACCGGGGGTCTTTCTTCGTTAATATTAAGAAAAATAATGCATACAAAAATATGAAAATCAGTAGTATTATACAGAAATGTTTGATAAACACGCTGATGCAGACAGTTTTCAAATCGAAGAATTATTTAAAGAGATAGTT
The DNA here is from genome assembly GCA_963932465.1 of Maratus speciosus. Taxonomy (NCBI): domain Eukaryota; kingdom Metazoa; phylum Arthropoda; class Arachnida; order Araneae; family Salticidae; genus Maratus; species Maratus speciosus. The sequence goes on from OZ010797.1 coordinate 88,995,885, forward strand.
AATGCTAAAGTTGGACAAAATCGTTCCACTAAAAAAGTTTTATAGGAGCAAAAACTATTCATGGGAATTTAATCATTTTTAGATCATTTTATACGTTTGAAGTTCTCGGTGAGCAGACTGTATTTCTTTTTAGGTGCGTTCGTAATTATATAAATACGTAGCACCTATAGTCGTCGTTCAGTCCGTCCGTCTGTCCGCATGTAACAGAGCAAAAACTACCCAACCGAATGGTCTGAAATTTTAAAGATATAACTGTTGCAAAATTTTGTCGAGCCCTTTCAAATTTTAGGAAAATCGGATGTATAGTTTAATTACAGGGACAGTCAAAAGTTTTTCCTTACATTACGGCCAATGGGAAAAATTATTGCAAGTGCATTTTAATGATATTAGAGCCTTCCGAATGATCTGAAATTTTAAAGATATAACTGTTGCAAAATTTTGTCGAAGCCTTTCAAATTTTAGGAAAATCGGATGTATAGTTTAATTACAGGGACAGTCAAAAGTTTTTCTTTACATTACGGCCAATGGGAAAAATTATTGCAAGTGCATTTTAATGATATGAGAGCCTTCCGAATGATCTGAAATTTTAAAGATATAACTGTTGCAAAATTTTGTCGAGCCCTTTCAAATTTTAGAAAAATCGGATGTATAGTTTAATTACAGGGACAGTCAAAAGTTTTTCTTTACATTACGGCCAATGGGAAAAATTATTGCAAGTGGATTTTAATGATATTAGAGCCTTCCGAATGATCTGAAATTTTAAAGATATAACTGTTGCAAAATTTTGTCGAGCCCTTTCAAATTTTAGGAAAATCGGATGCATAGTTTAATTACAGGGACAGTCAAAAGTTTTTCTTTACATTACGGCCAATGGGAAAAATTATTGCAAGTGCATTTTAATGATATTACAGCCTTCCGAATGGTCTGAAATTTTAAAGATATAATTGTTGCAAAATTTTGTTGAGCTATTTCAAATTTTAGGAAAATCGGATGTATAGTTTAATTACAGGGACAGTCAAAAGTGTTCCGTTACATTACGGGGAATGGGAAAAAAATATTGGAAGTGCATTTTAATGATGTATCAGACTATGCGCTCTATGAAGTGCAAAAAATTATACATTCAGTACAATATGGGGTGCAAAAAATAATTATAAAACTAGTTATAGTACGAACGCACCTCATTTGCCACGTTTGACGAGAATTTCCAACTTGTTTTAATTTGACTCATTTTTTGAGCTTTTATTTCTATTTTAAATTCAAATTTTCAGCATTTCTAGAGATATTTTTTACATATTTTAGAAAGTGATATTAATTTAAACTATTGCCAACTGTATAAACAGCGCAAACAATAATGTTTGCTTCAAAAAAAAAAAAAAAAATATTTATACGTGTAAATAAATTAAAAATTTATTTACACGTGACTATTATAAACAGAAAAAAACATTTGGAATTAGAATTAAATAATTATGTACAAAAAGCAGGAACTTATTAAAAATTACGTCATAAAAACTATATTTATACGTGAATTTTAAGAGAGAAAGAAAATTGTAAAATAATAAATTCATTAACATGCGTTAGAAGTCTTAAATACGAGAAATTGCGTCATATTTAACACAAAATAATATTGCAAAACAGTTTAAATTTAGAAATTGTGCTAGACATTTATTTGATATTTTAAGAGGATACTTTTCAACTATTTTTGTTAGGAAAGCGCAAATAATATTTCATTTTTAACAAAAGTATTTTCACGTGAATATTAAAAAGAGAAAGAATAGTTTGGTCAAAATTACGTCAGATTAAAAACGATTAATTTAAAATGTCTTATTTAAAGGAACTTTCTTTTCGCTTTGTTAAAAAAACCCGGGAGACAAAGACTCTGTTTACTTAATTCCTTTTATATTAGCTTATTTTGAAATGTTTAACTTATTTTACTTAATCAAAGATGAAAACAGCGATTGTATCTTTGGTACTACTTAGTTATCCCGTCGACCAAAAATCTATCATTCGCCAAACTATAAGATTAAATGCCAATAATGGTTGATAGTAAATGTCACATTAACTTGACTTTAAGCAAGTTACACGTGTCTACGTTATCAAGTTATTTTTATTTCGACGTTTTATTTGTGTTTTTATTAATGTTGCACTAATTTATTTGTTCTTTCGTTATTTAAAATAAAAATTATGTCAATTTGTATAATTTGGCGATTTATATAGTTTGGCGAAATTGGTCGGCGGGTTAATCAAGTAGTACCGCAGCGGATTTGGCCATAAAATTCCCCAATCAAAGAGAAATGAATAGAAATCCGTTTATAGGGAGATCGCCACTGTTTTTTAAATTGTAATTTAGTCTTCCGAAATCTTTTTAAAGCCGATCAAATTAGCGTACTTTTAGAGTCTGCGGTGTCTGAATGGGGGTTAACGAGCGTAGTTCGTAGGGGGCAGAGCCCCCTAGTATATAAAAAGAAAAATATCAAGTTAATATAAAAGGTAAATTTGTATTTCATTGGACCAGTTTGCTGCACTAAGGATATATTAAGCCAACTACAGCTGGATTTCTTTATATAATTCTTACCTTAAGTTAAACAGGCTAAATTTATACAGTTTCTTTCATTCTCTTCAGAAATCCGTTGCAGACAACAGCATTTATATATATATATATATATTTTTTTTTTCTTTTTTGAAAAAAATGGGATTTATGATTCATAATAATACTTTTGAGAATTTTAGCAACATTTGCTACATATATATTACAGTAGTTAGTATTAAATGTTAAATCAGATTGTCATAGAAGTCAGTAGGGCCATCTTTAGGCATTTAAACATTTGGATGCATTTTATATTATAATACGAGCAATAACGATTTTGACTAAATTTTGTATTTTACCATTTTCGGGCACGAGAAGACCATTGGGCTAGGCCATGTATTCGAGAAAATTCGATTAGTGGGTCACTTTGGATTATAATGGGTCAGGGTCAAGCTAATTATATCTAAAAAATGGCTCAATCGGTTTTGACTAAATTTTATATCCAACCGTTTTTGGGCACGAGAAAACTATTGGACTAGGTCACATGTTCGAGAAATTTCGATTAGTGGGTCCTTTTTTGGGTCAAGCTAATTTTATCTAAAAAACGGCTCCAACGATTTTGACTAAATTTTGTAATGTACTGTTTTAGATTACGAGAAGACCAATGGGCTAAGTCACATGTTAGAGAAAATTCGATTAGTGGATCATTTTTGAATCACTGTGGGTCAGGCTAAGTTTATCTAGAAAAAAGCTCTAACGATTTTGAAGAAATTTTGCTTTCTATCGTTTTAGGTCGCGGGAATACCATTGAGCGAGGTCGCATGTTCAAGAAAATTCGATTAATGGGTCACAATGGGTCAGGTGTCAAGCTAATTGAATCTAAAAAAAGGCTCAAAACATTTTGAGAAAATTTTGTAATATACCGCTTCTGGGCATGAGATGACCATTGGACTAAGTCATATGTTCGAGAAAAATCGATTAGTGGGTCATTTTGGGTCACTGTGGGCCAAACTAATTGTATCTAAAAAACGAATCAAACGATTTTGACAAAATTTTGTATTATACCGTTTCTGGGCATGAGAATATCATTGGGCCAAGTCACATGTTCGAGAAAATTCGATTTGTGGGTCACTGTGGGTCAATCTAATTTTATCTAAAAAATGACTCAAGCAATTTTGACAAAATTTTGTATTATACCGTTTCTGGGCATGAGAAGGCGTGTGGTCTAAGTCACATGATCAAGAAAATTCGATTACTGGGTCATTTTTGGTCACTGTGGATCAAGCTAATTGTATCTAAAAAACGGTTCAAAACATTTTGACAAAATTTTGTATTATATAGTTTCTGAGCATGAGAACCATTAGGCTAAGTCACATGTTCAAAAAAAATTCGATTAGTGGGTTATTTATGGGTCACTGTGGGTCAAGCTAATTGTATCTAAAAAACGACTCAAACGATTTTGACAAAATTTTGTATTATACCGTTTCTAGGAATGAAAAGACCATTGGGTTAAATCGCATGTTCGAGAAAATTCGATTAGTGGGTCATTTTTGGGTCATTGTGATTCAAGCTAAATGTATCTAAAAAAACGGCTCAAAGCATTTTGACAAAATTTTGTATCATATCGTTTCTGAGCATGAGAAGACCACTGGGCTAAGTCCAGTGGCGTAGTTATGTTTTTCGGCGCCCGGGGCAGGAAGAAATTTTACCCCCCCCCCCCCCCCCCCACACACACACACACTAAATAAAAAAATAACCACATTATTTTTCCCCAAAGACGAAAAAAAAAAAAGTATTTTTGGGGTGTACCGGGAGGGAAAGGCAGCTTCACTCGTCTTTGTTTTTAAGGATTCGGCAAATTTTACTTCAACACACGAAAGTAAAATGCGTGGAACCCGATTATAGAAGATTTCTAGTTTTTGTCAATACTAAATTTGAATGGAATTTCAAGAACTTAACGGAACGTTCACGGATATGACTGTTGCTTTAAGCGTATGGGAGTAGCAACAATGAAAATAAATTAAAAAAAAAACACATTTGCAAGTACTCCTAAGCTACGCCCGATTATAGAAAAAAAAATTCCTATTTCAAAACGACAGCCGCCTTAGAATTTCAAATTTCTCTACTCATCCATTTTTAAGATAAAGGGGAAAACAAAAATTGTTCTTGAATCCTACCAAAACCTAGCGATTATGCAAGAAGTAAATTTGTATTTATAATTTTTTTATATATATAATTTTTTTAGTTTGAAATCTTTAAGAGGCTGCAATTTTCAAACAAGTGGGCGGAGCAAGATGTCCAGCGAATTTGATCGAGCCCTTAACATACAGTCAATCACATTCAAATCGCTTTATCAATTAGCGCAATCGCATGACAATGATCAGATATCTATAGAGAGATATATATACTATATATATAGGTGAAAGGGATAAGAATTAAAATCCTTTTAAAATTCTAAATTTAAATTAAAATCCTTAAATTATTTTTCCTGACTTTAAATATTTTATTCAAAGATCCGTTTTACCCCTAGTAACTTTGTTTCCCAGCGTAAAATTTATTACGTTTACCATTAAAATCAGAGAGTAACTTGAGATAGAAAATGCTGACGTTTGGACAATTCTCCGTTGTTTGTGGTTAAAAGTTTTGTACATCTCAGATACCGGTAATTGTGCGGGTCTTGACCACAGGTCAATCAAGAGCTAATTAACCAATTAAACTGAATGACCCCCTGCTGGAAAATATTACAAGCCCCAACGTATTAGCAAGAATGCGCACGAAAAAGATTAGATTTTGCCCATTCGAGGTGCCTCCACAACCTACGAGTATGTAGGTCCTCAAATTGACGTGTATGTCTCGTAGGACATCCGATCGAACTTGCGAAGATGATTATAAGATGCAGAGACGAAGTAAACGCATTCGATTCACAAAGAGGTTCCCGAATCAAATTCTTTTCTCTCATTAATCTCCCAGTTGTTCTTTACATAGATAGATATAGATATAGGTTTCTCTTATGCATGTGCGCTGAATTTAAGTATATGTGAAATATATTTAACTTTTAAAACGACGAAAACAGCCATTTGTACTGGTCGCACTAGAAAGACTGAAAAGTCTTGCTTTGTCTTTTATACGATTTAAGAAGGGAAAATTTGGCGGTCCACATTTTCTTATTTGGCTTTTCTCAACGCGAATTCGACGTTAAAAGGGAATTTCCAATAAAGAAAAAATAATATCTTTTTTAGTTGTCCTTCAGGGTAAATCCATTTTGCATTGGTTCACAGAAGTCCCTATTACACGAAAATATTCATATGAAATGCTTAAGAACACAAAAATCAGCACGAAAATCAATCTATGTGTGTGATGGAGATGGCTAAAAATATCTACCGCATGTGCAAGTCTGAAAATTTTGGTGAGGGTATAGTCCAAAGCAGATCCTGAACCTGATGCACATGAGGGTCAGATTTCTAGTTTTTTTTTTCTAATTAGCAGAGAACATTAATTAAAATTCATCAAAAACCCGGCTTTTTTCACAAAATGCCAAAGTCGCGCGCACATCTGAACCTGATTCCACAGCCGAAATGACAGAAATTAAGAATTTTCACTAATCAGCGAAAATTAAAAGAATTAATTAAGATATCGATTTGAAATTTTCAGTGCACATGCAGACAAATATTTTACACCTGTGTATAAAATTTTTGGGTCGGTAATTTTTCTTAATTTTTTTTAAAAATTGACAGCGATAGTACAAAAGTTCGGAAAAAAAAAACCATACAGGGACGAACATACATTAAAAAATGAACTAAAAAGAGATTTTTTTTTCCAGCCACCACCTCCATTTAATTTCCGAAAATCGAGGGATCAGTGATTATATGAGATGTAGACAACTGACTTAATTATTAAACGTTGCCAAAAGCTAAAAACATAATTTAAAAGCATTTTATCAATTTAATAGAATATTATTAATGTGTTCTGCGGCAAGAGTCCCGCGATATCAGTTAAGAGTTCGTCTACCAGTGTTTCTCCCCTTTATTTACATTTAAAAGTATGTTTTCCAAAACATAGACTTATTTTACCACAATTATCAGCGCATTCTTTTATCGGACTCTGTGAGCCAGATTTCAACGGAAATTGATTCATTCAATTTATAGCTTACGATTTTCTTGCAGTTTTTAGCTCCACCTTCCAGCGCAAGGTGCGCATTCTTATCTCGGATTCTATGGACCCAATTTTAACTGGGTTTTGCTCATTCAAATTGGTTTTAGATTGTCTTACAGTTTTTAGTTCTATCTTCCAATGGCAGGGGGAATTTTTATCTGACGTGTCATGGGCTTCATTTTTTCTTTCACTGTGGAACTTTTTCCAGTGGAATTTTTTTTCTTTCAACTCATATTACGATTCCCTTCAGATTTTCCGGCGCGTGCGCAGCACGCCTACTATACAGGGGAGCAAAAAGCGTGGACCCGTGCCGAAGATTCATTTTGAGAGAAATAAATTTGAATGTAGGTTTTTAGTTGTTAGAGATGCGTGCATAGCAGGCCCGGTCTACGCTGCCGAAGACAGTGGACCACCCAAGAGGTTCATTTTAAGGAAAAAGGATTCGTCATGATTTTTTTAATTTTAATATGAATAGAGGTTTTAATCATTCGCGATTCTTTTGGAAAAATCTACGGGAGGGTCAGTTACTATAGAAATCAACAATGTTCCTTTGATACCAGAAATGTGTATCGAAGTCGACAACAGGCCTTTTGATTTATAAACTGGAGGCTAGAGAGTTAGAAACCTGCATCAGCGATTGACAATTATGGATCACTCCTTTTCTCCCACCTTCATTGAATTTCTTCAAAACATTCACACACACACACACCACACGAAAGTAAAGATCAACAATTCTTATTTGCTTTCAAAGTATGGGGAATAATTTCGATTTAAAGCTCTTCTCAATTTGGCACCCCCTATTTAATTACGTTGCGTCTCAATTCAGGTACATAATTAGCTTAGGTACCAAGTGTGCTGAGAAATCCATAGAAACATTTACAGAAGATTTTTCTTTCTTTTTTATTTGAGTATAACAAAATATCTTATTAAAGAAAATCTTCACACACCATTTTTTAAAATCAGTTTGATTTATTGTCAAAATATATGAGATAATTTCGGTTTAAGCATCTCTCAATTTGGCGCCCCTAGGCCTCGGCGCCCAAGGCGGCCGCCCCCCTTGCCCCGCCTTAGCTACGCCCCTGTCTAAGCCAGATGTTCGAGAAAATTCGATTAGTGGGTCATTTTTGGGTCACTGAGGGTCAAGCTAATTGCATCTAAAAAACGGCTCAAACGATTTTGACAAAATGTTTTATTACATCGTTTCCCAGCACGAGAAGACCATTGGGATAGGTCACATGTTCGATAAATTTAGGTTAGTGGGTCCCTTTTGGGTTACCGTGGGTCAAGCTAATTTTATCTATAAAATGACTTTAACGATTTTGACTAAATTTTGTATTCTATCGTTTTCGGATTCGAGAAGAGCATTGGTTAAGTCGCATGTTCTAAAAAATTCGGTTAGTGGGTCATTTTGGATCACTATGAATCAGGATCATGCCAATTGTATCTAAACAGCAAGAATGATACAGTGAGAATAAAATATCGAATTGAACACAAGGCTAATTTTGACCGAGCTTAGCTCGGTCATCCCTGCTAGCTTTAGATTACACATCAAAATCTTCTTTCTTTTGAGCTCATTTCTTTTTTGGTCAATTCATCTCTGCTTACAAATTTCTTTAAAACAGGTTCTTTTGAAATATATTTAAATTGGCATTTAACATATACCGGCTGTCCGAAAAATGACTGATGGATTTTAAAATTTAATAACTTCCAAACGGTGACAGGTATTAAAAAAATTCTTGCAGGAGGGTTATGTATGATGTCGGGAGTTTTTGTACTGTGATTCTTGATTTCAGTTCGAATTTCAAACAATAGACGGCGCTGAGAGCAATAGGCGCACAGTCCAGATCCGATTTTTGGTACTTCGGGATCCGTTCAATACATTTTAATCTCCTTTTTTCGCATGGAAGAAGAGAGAGGCCGAAAATTCGAGCCTGTATTTAGCGGTTATTGCTTGCAGCGCCATCTATTGATGCTATTTGTAACTAAAACTGAGAATCGTAGCATAAAAACTCCTGACATCTTAAATAACACTCCTGTATGAATTTTTTTAATATCTCTCACCGTTTGGAAGTTATTGAACTTTAAAATTCATCCGTCATTTTCGGGACATCCGATATGTTCTTGTTGCTAAACATAAGCTTCAGATGAAAGTAACTGTTAAAATGTTTAATTTCATATTTTGGTTTTCTTTTTTTTTTTTTTTCTTTTTTCTCCTATTTTCATACTTTAGATTAAATAATTTCATTTGTGAAATTTTTTTTAAAAAAACTCGCAACGGGTTTTTTCAAGTGGGCCCGCCCAAAAACACCCGGGCAGGTTTCTTAATACCCAGGCGGGTTTTTTCGGGCTGGGCCCACTTGGCCAAACCCTGAAATTAATTGACGCCACACAAGAAAATCCACCGAGGGGGCTGCAGACCCTACCTCAATCAGTCTATTATATAAATGTATGGAGATTTGTATTGGACTCTATACTCTATAGGGCCTAATTTAAAGGCGACAAAATAAATTTTGTGAATAAAAAAATTTTTGTGTGCTGTGTTTAAAGGGACCATGTACCTTTATTTAAGCAAAAATCGACTCAAAAATCTTAAATTATTTTTGTGCATATTATTATTTTCCAGTTTGTTCTTAGCCATTTGCGAAAAACTGCATGCAGATACTATTATTTTTCGCAAAGTTACAAGCGTTTGAATTTTGTACACAATTTTTCGGATCTTTAATATAACTTTAAATCTGTTTTCTCAAAACTGATTTTTCAACATTTTTAGATTTATGAAATGCTCCATATCTTAATTTTTGTATGAAAATTCATGAAGCTGATAAGGAAGAATCCTGATATTGCTTACAAAGACACTGTGTATGCATTTTAAAATTCGACTTCATTAGATGATTAAATTTGAGTTTTAACTTATTAAAAGGCAAAGTTTTGATGAAAATTGACAAAATCTCTAAAAAGTTAAGTATTCAAGAGATTAACAAACCGATACACAGTTTTATTCGTAACAGAGTTTAAAATGATTAAAATGCAAAAACAAGGAAATATCCCAGAAATTAAAACGCATGGAACATTTTAAAATTTTCTTTTAAAATTTTAAAATTTAAAAAAAAAATCATAAAATTATAATCAGATTGGACAATTCTTTTAAGTTTTTCCAGATATTTATAGTGAAATGTGTTTCCACAAAATTTCATATATCTTGGATGAAAATTAAAGAAAAAGTTTTTTAACTTCTACCGGCCCCTTTTAAGGGGACAAGGGACATCAAACTCATTTTTTTTTTCACTTTAAATACCGTTCAATGGCACGTTGTGCGCATTATGGCATATACAGTTTAATTAACAATAATTTCTTAATAAAAATATCGTTTGCATATTTGCATTAAGAGACATTAAATTATCAAACGATATTTTCAATTTGTAAAAAAAAAAGTAATTATTCTAATATTTTGAATATGAGCTGTATTTATCACTAAAACAATTAAAAAAAATTTTTTTGGATAAAATTAAGGAATTTTTCTGAATATTTTAAGCGTTATGAAGAACTTTTCAAAATGCCCCATCGAACTTTTTATTCAATAGAGTCAAAACACTGTTTTAAACACTAGTGTCGTGAAGGAAATTTTCACCTTGTTAACTTTATAATATACTTATAACTACTTAAAAGGTGACAAAAACATATAAAAAATATTATTTGCAACCCGAGATCTTTCGAACACACACGCGTTCATTTTCAAAGGGAAAAAGATGATTGACTGAATAGAACTTTACGAACTTTTTATATTTGAATATAAAAGTTTAAAAAAAAAAAAAAAAAAAAAAAAAAAAAAAAAAAAAAAACTTTCTAAATTTTATGAAATTTTCAGCATTTTTGCATCTTGTTTATGCTTCCTCTAAGGCTATAACTACTTTTAACTGTTCCAAATCTATTTAGTTTCAATAAAATATGCACAGTTTTATTTGTAATATAATAAACCAAACTTGCATAAAAAAATATTGGGTCTTTTAATTGATATGGAATGAACATGGGGCATTTTGGAAAGTTCTTCATAACGCTTAAAATATTCAGGTAAATTCCTTATTTTTATCAATTTTTCTTTTTTAATTTCTTGTGAGATAAATATGCATAATGTATATATTGTGCCCTTGAATAGTATATAAAGTGAAGTAAAAAAAAAAAAAAAAAGAGTTTGGCGGTCCTTGGTCCCCTTCACAATCCCGAGTAGTTTTTACACAGAATGGGTAGTTTTTACACCCGCCTGGACCTCCAAACACGAAAAAAAAAAAAAAGATGAAAAAATTAGAACAAGTGTTTTAGTGACTTAAGGTACAGGAATAACTTGCCTAGACCTCTAAACACATATATATATAAAAAAAGGTTACACCTTATTATAGGGTAGGTTTACAGGTTGGTGTTATTCCTTAGATCCATGAGGGGAAAAAAAAAAGAGTACTCTCAGATGTTTTGTTGTTAATTTGCCAAGGCATGACACACTAAAGCGACTATTAAAATGCTTTCGAACAATTAAATCGTAACTCGAGTGTTGTGTGAAGGCAATTGCATAATTAGTAATCGTGAACTTATATAATGAAACAGGAGAAATTGTACAACCATTGACATTGTGAGATATGACCATTTAATATGAATAACAGCATTTCAAACAATGTATATTAAAAGTTATTACATATGATAAGAAATCAAAACCGAGTTCCGAGAAAAAAAAAAAAAAAAAGAGTTTGGAGGTCCTTGGTCCCCTTCACAATCCCGGGTAGTTTTAACACAGAATGGGTAGTTTTTACACCCGCCTGGACCTCCAAACACGAAAATTTAAAAAAAAGAAGAAAAAAATTAGAACAAGTGTTTTAGTGACTTAAGGTACAGGAATAACTTGCCTAGACCTCTAAACACATATAAAAAAAAAGGGTTACACCTTATTATAGGGTAGGTTTACAGGTTGGTGTTATTCCTTAGATCCATGAGGGGGAAAAAGAAGAGTACTCTCAGATGTTTTGTTGTTAATTTGCCAAGGCATGACACACTAAAGCGACTATTAAAATGCTTTCGAACAATTAAATCGTAACTCGAGTGTTGTGTGAAGGCAATTGCATAATTAGTAATCGTGAACTTATATAATGAAACAGGAGAAATTGTACAACCATTGACATTGTGAGATATGACCATTTAATATGAATAACAGCATTTCAAACAATGTATATTAAAAGTTATTACATATGATAAGAAATCAAAACCGAGTTCCGAGAAAAAAAAAAAAAAAGAGTTTGGAGGTCCTTGGTCCCCTTCACAATCCCGGGTAGTTTTAACACAGAATGGGTAGTTTTTACACCCGCCTGGACTTCCAAACACGAAAATTTAAAAAAAAGAAGAAAAAAATTAGAACAAGTGTTTTAGTGACTTAAGGTACAGGAATAACTTGCCTAGACCTCTAAACACATATAAAAAAAAAAAGGGTTACACCTTATTATAGGGTAGGTTTACAGGTTGGTGTTATTCCTTAGATCCATGAGGGGGAAAAAGAAGAGTACTCTCAGATGTTTTGTTGTTAATTTGCCAAGGCATGACACACTAAAGCGACTATTAAAATGCTTTCGAACAATTAAATCGTAACTCGAGTGTTGTGTGAAGGCAATTGCATAATTAGTAATCGTGAACTTATATAATGAAACAGGAGAAATTGTACAACCGTTGACATTGTGAGATATGACCATTTAATATGAATAACAGCATTTCAAACAATGTATATTAAAAGTTATTACATATGATAAGAAATCAAAACCGAGCTTCCCGAGTTTGCAGAACAAAGGTGAAAAAAAATTTTTTTTTTTTAACTTTAATAGATTTTTTACATTTAAGGTGGTTTTCAAATTCCCTGCTCAACAACGCGAATTTTTCTGGCACATTTTCTGACTCATTTTTAAACGTAAAGGCATAAAATATGGCAGGCCCGACTATGTAAACGATTTGGAATTGAATAGCGTTTTACATTTTTTAATAAATAAATTAGTTATCGAGTTACAAACGGTCTTGTCATGTGAAGACGTCCCTCCCCCCCCCCCTTTTTCCTTCTGTCGCGTCGGGTATTCGGTTCAAAACGCCCACTTTGACAATATTTTCTGACTTTACCAAAAAAATGGAAAACACAAATCGATTACATAGTTTCTGAATGAGAAAACCTGGTAATTTCATGCGTTCCGGACAAAAATGAATTCAGAAAATTGCTCCCTTGGATTTGAGAACAGCCTTAATACGAGTATATTCCTTTAGCTTACCCACACTGTAAAAAAATTATCTAACTTTATTCTATAAAATTTGGTGGCAGCCTTGCTACTTCCATTTTATTGAGTAATTTAACCCTTTATCTACTGACGGTACTTATATAAGTACCATTAAAGTAATTTGTTATAAAATTCATTTAATACATCTATTAGCAGTAATGCAGTTTAGAATGAGTTATAGATGCATTACTTTATCTTGTTCCAAAAGCATTATTGGTTACTCAAAGAAAAAATATTTTTGAAAGAATTATTTATTTTGCCTTTGCATCTTTTCACCTTTCTCGGCGTTGGGGGTGTTGAGAATATAACAATAAGTTACTCAATGACACATTTTTTTAAGGAATTCTTCGCAGTGAACTGTAATTTCTTTATTTAAAACAATAATTGTTAAGAGTGAAACAGTCTCTCTGGCCGTTTCCAAGTCAAAACATTCCATCATTCAATAACAACAAAAATCAGTGTTTCCACTCACTAGTAAATAAATTACAATCTATTGTCAGCACGCAGATGATTGGAATAATAAATAAAATTACGGCGCTGACACAGCGCCCTCGTACGGGAGATTTTAATTACGATCAGTAACAGGGGGGGGGGGGGGGATTTTCCAATTCGGAAATATTTCTTATATTTCTATTGTAAGAACATTATATTTGTACATTTCCTAACTCTACAAAATACTAAGAAAAATATTTAAAATAAAAGATTTGAGTGGGGTTATAGCTATTGCACAAAATCCCTATAAATTCAAATTTAATGAATCCTTTTAAATCCTTCAATCCTTCTAAAATTTACTAAATGATTATGTAAACCTTCTAAAGTAGTTTCACAAATTTACGAAAATGCTTTAGAGAAGATAAAATTTTCATGAATTCATAATTCAGTACATAAAGGGTTAACCGATATAACACGTTTGCACTAATGTGTAATATTACACCAGTTGTATCAGTTTAAATTACACCATTATATAAGTTAAATTACTCCATAAAATTGGAGGTAGTATGTTGACACCAATTTTATGGAGTAACGTTACATAAATTTTTTACAGTGCACTAACAATACCCAAAAAGAATTTTTACATAAAAAATATCCAGAATGTATTCAAATAAAGTTTTGACATTTATTAAAAGCGACACATTCGTATAAGCCACATGTCAGGCGTTAATAGCTGAAGAAATGCCAAAAATCTATAATAGCAATCTTTTTTATTATGATAATTTTAGTGATTTAACTACGTACATAGATTATGTCTGTTAAATTTATGATTTATTTATATTATTTAATTATTGTCTTTATTTATTGATAAAGTTTTATGTCGTTATGGAATATTAAATGTAAACAAATGCTGAACAATTTATATTGAGTTAATAAACACACGAGTTAATCTTTTGTAACCAGGCTGCAGAAAATAGAGATACATATAAGAAAAAATTGCATGCTTGGAAATTATTTTATAAACCATAAGAAAAATCAGTAAACTGAGGTACAGTTTTCAAAAAAATTGCATATGAAATGACTTTTTACTTTATTTGAAGGCGTAAAATTTTAAATTGTGCGATGTCTAAAAGTTAAAAAAAAAAAAAAAAAAAAGAAAAAGGAAAAGAAAAGAAATCTGGCTATACACATAAGCGAAATTTAATGGTCAGGTGTTGCTGCCGTCAATATATGACATAAAAGTTACTCACGGATATGTTTTTGCTTTATAATATCAGGACATCAAGTAATAAGTATAATACAGTTTAAAAAAAAAAAAAAAAAAAAAAAAAAAAAAAAAAAAAAAAAAAAAAAACACGATTTTATAAACATCAAAGTTTATCTTAACAAGTTGGAAATTGCACGTCAAATGTGGCAAATGAGGTGTGCGTTCGTACTATAATCGTACTTTTATAAATATTTTTTGCACCGAATGTGTACTGAATGTATATTTTAGTGCACTTCATAAGTGCATATCCATTTCATTCTGTTCGAAAGGTTGCAACATCATTAAAATGCACTTGAAATCATTTTTTCCCATGGGCCGTCATGTAATGGAAAACTTTTGGCTGAACCTGTCATTAAACTATATATCCGATTTCCATAAAATTTAAAATGGCTCGACAAAATTTTGCACCAATTATATTTTTAAAATTTCAGACCATTCGGTCGAGTAGTTTTATGCGGACGGACGGACTGACAGACGGGCTGAACGACGACTATAGGCAAAGCCGCCTCAAGACTACAAGCCAAACACGAGGTTTCGTGACGTCACGACGCGGGGCTTAGATCAGCCGTGAAGAGAACATGCGTTATTTAAAACATATTAATTCTTTCCTCTATATACCAACTTATTATCACAACATATGGGAAAAAAATAAAAACGTTTAGTTTAAAGACCCTAATTAAATGCTTTTTAATCAATTTCGATCACTCGAAACAATAATAATAACGATAACACAAAAACAAAAATTATGAAATAATATCACTGTGTCAGTCAAAATGTGCACTTAATTAAAGTTACATTAAAGAAAAATGATTGGTTAATGAAAAAAAAAAATCGAAGTATTAAATTTAATTTAGTGAATAGTTTTCATTATTTATTCTACTTTGAAATTTACAAAAATATCAATTATCTATTTTCTATATATTCTAAAACAAGACATTAATAAATATATATAAGCAAAATCTACAAATACGTATATAATATATATATAAACATATATATGTAGTTTTAAACACGTAGAGAGAATTACTTTGCTTTCAATTATTTCATTTTCAAAAATAAATAAATAAATACCAATATTCTGTCAATCAAAACCCACATTTAAAATTAAATTAAAGTGGATGAAAAATGATTGTTAAATTAAAACAAATTCAAGTTGTATGCTATTTTTATTATTCATTGTGGCTTGAAATTATACAATAAATATCCTATTAAATATTTAGTGATTTGAAACATGCAAAGGAGTATAATAAATTTAATATAAATAAATAGTAAAACTACAGAGTGCATGAAATTAGGTAACAACACAGATAAATTTTTCTTACTGTAAACTTTACTTAGCAGAAGTGGGTAATTTTCACATAAAATCGATTAAATTGAAAAAACACAAAGCTCTCATAATAAAACAAAACAAGGTCATGAAACAGAAAATTATTATTTTCTTAATTTTTGTATTATTTTAAGATATTATGCAAGGTACAAGCAATACAGTTTTTAAAAAGTGTACTGAAACCTGGTGAGAACAAAAGAAAGAAAGAAGACACTTTCATCAATTGGAATTGAAATATTCCTAACATATATTTATTTTTTTCAGATATTCAAGAATTAAGATTTTGAACTTTGTACTATGTATCATTAGAAAACTAATGATTTAAATTTTATTATAACAACTTAGTATTACATTGTTTTCAAAAGAAATTCTTCATACACGTTTTCCTCATAACGAGTCAAGTTGAAATCATTTATTATGGACCAATTGAGGGTATTTTTTTTAGACACCTTATAACATAAATAGAAAAACAAATAAAAGTTTGCAAACAAATACTCCTTTGCAACAAATCCATGATTTTTTCTACTATTATTCTACTAATATTTTTTCATAAAGTTGTGACCATCTTTTTGTGATACCCTGTATACAAATGTAAATAGTACGTGGTACGAAATTTATGCATGCATACAATACGTATGAAGTTTAGCACTTATGCATTATTCGCGAATAATTTCTACCGATAGATAAACGGGGGGTCCCAGAATGCTGCTTGCTCCGAGGACCTGACTCGGGGTCGGGGTCGGGGAAAGTCGGGTCCTGACTACACAGAAAAGTAAATTTATAATTATGTAACAATAATTTTATTTATTGTTATTTTTAATTAAACGTTAAAAGTTATATAAAAACACACAAAAGTTTTGAGAATTCGGAAGGGGGGGGGGGATAAATTGTTTACAGTCATTGTAAAAATAAAGAGATTCAGACACATCATTCCCATATCCGTAATTGTCATGTATAAGCATGCACTGTGTAACAAATATTATAAAATGAATTTTTATTAAGAGTTTAAGATTAAAAAACACCAATAAATTAGTATGTATATTGATTGGGCTTTAAAAGAAATAAACAAGATAACAATGTTATGCATCCATAGAAATTATGATGAAAGTTTCTAGTACATTTAAATTTTTAAGTATGAAAATATCTATAAAAATACATAAATTTTGGTTTCAAATTAAAGCCCAATCAATTCTGCTTACAGAATAATCAGAGTTATACTATTCTCACGACCAGTGTTTTCTAATAAAAGTCGATCATTAAAAGTCACTCTAATGAGAGAAAACAGAACAAATTAAAAAGATAGGAAGGTGTGACAAGTTATAAATTACATAATAATTAAGCTTGTAATTAAGACTTTTGGCTGAAAATGTTTTAGCATGATTAGTATCCAAGAAACTCAGTCTGACATAAATTTCAGCTATCTGGTGCCAGTATTTCCGAGTAAATAAAGTCAGAAGTTTTAATCGAAATTATTGAATAGCAAGAAAGGTAAAGTTTAAACTTAATATTTATGCTGTACTTACTGTATATAAAATTTCATCAGTTTTCAGTGGTAAATTTCTGAGTAATAATAATTTTAAAGTTTTTTTTATTAATTTGTTTAAATTAAAAGAACTAATTAAAATTTCCACTTGAAAATATAATAGTTGAGGTAGAAAAATATGTCGCATAGGACATTAAAATTTCAAACTGAATTGGCCGTATAGCTTCCAAATTATAAGGAGAAATATGTTGGCCCGAACAGAGCTGTCTAGCTCTGGCACATATTAAAATGAAGCTATTTTTACATATTTATAAAGAATATAATTAAACAATGAAAACTTTATTAATTAATAACTTTTGTGATAATTCACCGATTCACACCATTCAAGCACCAATTTTTAGCAAATTACGATAGACAGGGAATAAGTCTCGATACGATTTAGTGATTTTTGCCACTTTAAATTACTGCTGTTTTTTAAATGAAACAGAAGTACAATAATATCGTTTTGTTTTGAAACACGTACACGGGATTGTTGACAATACGATACTGGGATTTAATAGTTAATTTATTTTAAAGAAGTTAAAAATAAAAGATATTCTGAACACAAAAAATAGAGCTAGTACTAATAAAATATAAGTAGTTAATTTGAAAATAAAACTTACCTTCAAAAGAATATGCTCTATTAGTTAAGTAAACAACACGTGCATACGTTACATTTTAATTCTAAACAACCAGATACAAGTTTCAAAATCTCGGCATTGGCGCCAGCCCCGGGTCGTTACGTCACATATGTGGGGGAATGAAATCGTGTCTGGCTTGATAGTCTTGAGAAGGCTTTGCTATAGGTGCGCGAATTAATAATAATTACGAAAGCACCTAAAAAGCACGCCTGATTTTACGACTGGAATTCAGGTTGTTCTAAAACAGTTCGTTAGAATACGCTCATTTGGCGTGGCCCCCAATTATGGAAATTTCGCCGCTTTGATGGACGCTTGGCAGGAAGCGCAAACATGAATTTATTTTTTAAAAAATTATAATTTTTGCTCCGTTTCTTTTCTAAGATATGGCAATTGGTAGGAAAAAGCACAAACTACCTATTCAGCACTTCTAAATTGTTTTCTCAACGTAAAATTCTAAATAGTTTTTTTATTCATAATTTAATTTATAGCCAAATGATATTTTTGCGACAAAACCAGAAAATTAAATATTAAAAAAAAAAAAAAGCTTACTTTAACTGATAATTTCCGAAACATCGATGTCAATTTTATTTGCTTCAATTTTTCGTTCTTTAACAAGTTTTTCTTGGATTTTATACAAGTGAAGAATATCGATTTCGGAAATACAGTCTTGTTTCTCTAACGTACATAATTAATTTTCCAGTGAAATTTATGCAATTTGCCAGTGATATCTTTTCTTCTGTCGTCTTCTAGTCGCAGTTCCTCTGAGTTGATACAAACGTTATCGGCTGTTCTGTGTAGCACAGCTTCAGCGATCTCGTTGTCCGCTAATCCATCACTTTCGATCACGAAGTTTTTAATTCGTAAAATATTTCTTTTTCTCGTAAGTTGGGAGCGTAAAAAACTATAGTTGGATGTGCCAATCCCAAAACTTTCTTCTACCTTATACATCTTAATATTTCAAAAAGTAGTTACACATGGTAATACTTCAATATTATTAGTTCAATGCTATAACAACTTTGATATTCATCTTAAATTTCTGCTTCAGTCAATTAATCGGACTAAAAACGAGTTAATCTATATCATGATATTTGTTAAAATTATTAGTTTTTCCTTCAGCTGTTTGCGAATAGCCGGCTTAGGAGGACGCGAATTCCCGCCGTTGCACGAGTCGCCGATGGACAATAGAACTACGAAAAAAAAAAAAAAAGTATACAAAAATCGCTATCACAGGGCTCCTTTACCGCGCAATATTTCCAAATTCAAGGAAGACCTATTGGTCAGAGCCAAAAAGATGCACAAAAAATTTGGCTCAATTGTATGCATGATTTTATACAGTTTTCGATGGTACAATAAAGAAAATGGCGCAAACATCGCAATTACAGCGATCCCTTCAGGTGAAATATTTTCAAATTGAAAGAGAAACTGCTGGCCATAGCCAAAAGCATACACAAAAAATTTGGTTCAATTTTATGCATAATTTTATACAGTTTTCGATGGTACAATAATGAAAATGGCACAGATATTACTATTACATCGCCCTCTCCCGGCAGATTTTTGTTCAAATTCAGGGAGGACTTGCTTGCCATAGCCAGAAACATACACAAAAAATCTGGTTCAATTCTATGCATAACGTCATACACTTTTCGATGGTACAATAATGAAAATTTCACAGACATCGGAATTATAGCGCCTCCTTCCTCCGGAATTTTATCAAGTTCAGGGAGGACCTGCTGGTTATAGCCTGAAACATACACAAAAAAACTTGGTTCAATTCTATGCATAACTTCATGCACTTTTCGATGATACAATATTGGAAATGGCACGAAAATCGCTTTTACAGCGCCCCCTTCCGGCGGAATATTTCAATATTCAAGGAGGACCGGTTTGCCACAGCCAAAATCATACACAAAAAATTTGGTTCAATTCTATGCATAACTTCATACACTTCTCGATGGTACAATGACGACATACGGACACACAGACAGACGGGCTGACAGACAGACATTTTGTATAAACCTGTTTTTTTTGTATCTCTGACCCCTAAAACGTGTAAATCCGTCAAAAACAGGAAGTCTAAAGTTTTTTTGACTACAATATACTTTCTTCTATTGAAGATAGAAGCAGGGCCCGACTTATGCAGGGGCATGCGGGGCAGCTGCCCCGGGCCCCCCTTTTTAGGGTCCCCCCCATGAGAGTAGTCAGGATTTTTATTAAAAGGTGCCAAATGTTTAAAATTAAACAAAAGTGACCAAAATTCATATATTTTCAAACATTTAGGAAGAAGTGCAGCCCTCCTTCCCCCTCCTGCTTCCAGTACCCTCTCCACCCATGCAAAAAACAAACTATATATTAGAAAACTAATGATTAATATTTTATTATGACAACTTAGTATTCTATTATTTTCAAAAGAAATTCTTTAACGTTTTTCTCGTAACGTGGCAAGTTAAAACCATTAATTATGAGCCATTTGGGGCATTTTCTTTTAGACATCTTATAAGGTACGTAAATAAGCAAAGTAAAAGTTTGGAAAGAAATACTCACATCAAACAATCTATCATTTTTACTTTCTTCTATCTTCAATAGAAGAAAGTATTGTAATCGAAATTTTTTTCGACTTCCGGTTTTCGACGGATTTGCATGTTTTAGGGGTCAGAGATTCCAAAAAACATGTTTATAGAAAATGTCTGCCTGTCTGTGTGTCCGTCTGTCCGTCCGTCCGTCTGTCCGTCCGTCCGTCTGTCCGTCTGTCCGTCTGTCTGTCGCCATTGTACCATCAAAAAGTGTATGAAGTTATGTATAGAATTAAACCAAAATTTTATTATAAGTTTTTGGCTATAGCAAGCAGGTCCTCCCGGAATTTGGAAAAAATTCGCCGGTAGGGGGCGCTGATATAACAATTTTTGTGCGATTTTGAATATTGTACCATCCAAAAGTGTATGGAGTTATGCATAGAACTGAACCAAATTTTTAGTTTAAGTTTTTGGATATGACAAGCAGGTCCTCCCTGAATTTGAAAAAAATTCGCCGGTAGGGGGCGCTGTAAATGCGTTTTTTGTGCGATTTTGAATATTGTACCATCGAAAAGCGTATGAAGTTATGCATAGAATTGAACCAAATTTTTATTTTAAGTTTTTGGCTATAGCAAGCAGGTCCTCCCTGAATTTGGAAAAAATTCGCCCGTAGGGGGCGCTGTAATAGCTATTTTTGTGCGATTTTCAATATTGTACCGTCCAAAAGTGTATGAAGTTATGCATAGAATTAAACCAAATTTTTATCTTAAGTTTTTGGCTATGGCAAGCAGGTCCTCCCTGAATTTGGAGAAAATTCGCCCGTAGGGGTGCTGTAATAGCGATTTTTGTGCGATTTTGAATATTGTACCGTCCAAAAGTGTATGAAGTTATGCATAGAATTAAACCACAATTTTTATTTTAAGTTTTTGGATATGGCAAGCAGGTCCTCCATGAATTTGCAAAAAATTCGCCGTTAGGAGGCGCTGTAATAGCGATTTTTGTGCGATTTTGAATATTGCACCATCGAAAAGTGTATGAAGTTATGCATAGAATTGAACCAAAAAAAAATTTTAAGTTCTTAGGAGGTCCTTCCTTAATTTGTAAAAAAATCGCTCGTAGAGGGCGCTGTAATAGCAATTTTTGTACAATTTTTGTGCCATTTTGAATATTGTACCGCCGAAAAGTGTATGAAGTTATGCATAGAATTGAACCAAATTTTATGTGTTTATTTTTGGTCATGTCACGAAGGTCCTTCCTGAATTTGGAAAAATTCTGCCGGAAGGGGGCACTATAATTGCGATGTCTGTACCATTTTCATTATTGTACCATCGAAAAGTGTATGAAGTTATCCATATAATTGAACCAAATTTTTTGTGCATGTTTCTGGCTATGGCAAACAAGTCCTCCCTGAACTTGAAAAATTCCGAAAGAAGGGGGCGCTATAATTCCGATCTCTGTGCCATTTTCATTATTGTACCATCGAACAGCGTATAAAATTATGCATGCAATTGAACCAAAATGTTTGTGCTTGTTTTTGGCTTTGGCCAACAGGTTCTCCTTGAATTTGGAAATATTGCGCGGTAAAGGGGCTCCGTGCTAGCGATTTTTGTATACTTTTCTTGATTTTTCGTAGTTCTATTGTGCATCGGCGGCTCATGCAGCGGCGGGAACTCGCTTCCTGCTATGCCGGCTATTCGCAAACAGCTGATAACGACAGAATAAGGAAAAATTAATAATTTTAACAAATATCATGATATAGATTAACTCGTTTTTAGTCCGTTTAATTGACTTGAGCAGAAATTTAAGACGAAAATCAAAGTTGGTATAGTATTGAACTAATAATATTGAAGTATTAACATGTGTAACTAGGTTTTGAAATATTAAGATGTATAAGATAGAAGAAAGTTTTGGGATTGGCACATCCAACTAGTTTTTCTATTATTATCCTTACTAGTATTTTGTGACCATCTTTTTGTGACACTCTGTATACAGATGTAAGCAGTACCGGGTACAAAACTTATGCATATAATACAATATGTATTAAGTTCAGTACTAGCTACTTCCACATTATTCACAAAAAAATCTATAGATAGGTAAAAGGGGCCCCCAGAATGATGCTTGCCCCGGGGCCCTTCATAGCCTAAGTCGGGCCTTGGATAGAAGAAAGTAAAAAAGGGAGGGGAGATGATTTTGATGCCGGATTTTCGAGGCAGAGGATTCTAGAACCAGAACTTCCCTTTGAGACAACCCCTGCCCCTTCCCCCTCTATTCGACAAGTATCCGTCTTATTCATCTGTTTTTTGATTCTTGAATGACTTGAAACTTGAAACGAATCTATCTATTGCGTTCAGTTATGTCGGGCATACTGTTACCTGTTATATTTTCTGGAAAAGCAAGGCAGCGACCTCTAAACCGGCACATGAAAATATTGTAAATTCTGTGAAAACGGAACCTGTATATAACGGAATCCTGACTAAAATGTAAAAAAATCATGCTTCCTGAAGAAGAAATACCATTTTGATATTTGACTTCATAGTAAAGAATTCTTTGAGGCCTATAGCAACTATGGTTGTTGCCTCGAATGGTCCATATTATACACAGAAACAGATATTACAACCAGGACACATTTTTTTTTTTTTTTTTTAATTTCTTCCGTTTACGTATCTTCTTCTCGTTTTTTTTTCTTATGTATACAAGGGGACAACCGAGATACAGTGGGTACTGTGATGAACACAATTACATACATGCCTTACCCGGGATTTGAACGGGAGGGAGGGGGGGGGGGATTTTTTCTCCCTGGAGCATGAAAGTGTCCGCCCGGAAAATTTGAGATTTTATATTTGGTAATGGTTTCAAGGGGCCAGTGGACCTTCAAATTCATTTTTTATTATTTTTTTTAAATTTCCCTTTAAATACTATTCAATATACATGCGTTATGGCATATATTTATCACACATGAAATTAAAAAAAAATAATTTTTTTTAGAGAAAGATAAGGAATTTTCTTGAATATTCTAAGCGTTATGAAGAACTTTTCAAAATGCCTCATGCGCATTCCATATCAATTAAAATCTCCAATATTTTTTATAGCTGTTTGTCATCTATGTCATAAAACTAACTATGCATCGCTTTTTGAAAGTAAATATAATTGGAAAAGTTAAAAGTAATTAATTGCAGAAATGGGATGCAAAACAGCTAAAAATTTCGTAAAATTTAGAAAATATCTTTTTTTCTTACCTTTATATTCTAATATACACAATTCGATGCACAGTTTTATTTGTATATACAAACCAAACTGCCATAAAAAATATTGGGGATTTTAATAGATATGGAATGTGCATGGGGAATTTTGAAAGGTTCTTCATAACGCTTAAAATATTCAAGAAAATTCCTTATATTTCTCTCAAAAATATTCTTTTTAGGTGCGTTCGTAATTATATAAATACGTAGCACCTATAGTCGTCGTTCGGTCCGTCTGTCTGTCTGTCCGCATATAACAGAGCAAAAACACCCAACCGAATGGTCTGAAAATTTAAATATATAACTATTGCAAAATTTTGTCTAGTCATTTCAATTTATATAAAAATCGGATGTATAGTTTAATGACAGGGACAGCCAAAAGTTTTCCATTACATTGCGGCCAATGGCAAAAAATTATTTCAAGTGCATTTTAATGATGTTACAACCTTTTGAATAGAATGAAATTGATATGCACTTATGAAGTGCACTAAAATATACATTCAGTAGAATATGCGGTGCAAAAAATATTTATAAAACAAGTTATAGTATGAACGCACCTCATTTGCCACGTTTAACATACAATTTCAACTTGTTAAATTTCATGTGAGGTAAATATATGCTATAATGCATATAGAGAGCCCTTGAATAATATTTAACCCTTTATCTACTGACGGTACTTATAAGTACCACTCACTTTAAACTTTTATACCATAGTGAATATTACTAATATTCGAATGGTACTTTGCAAAAAACGCTCTTTCAACTCTACGTTATCCGAATACATGGCAGCAGTAGTTCTAGGTTTCTTATTTTAGAGAGGAATGAGGCTATCTTTAAAACAGACGATGTGGTTTGGGCCGACCTTTTGTACAGATTGCCACGCTCCTCTTTTCATTGCTGCAAACACAGTTAAAGGATATAAGATAAGTGTTGGATTTTTTTTTGATGTATTCATTATGATCTTAGAATACAATTTGACAAGCTATAGGTGAGCGGGGTATGTATTTGATTTAACAGCTGAATTACTCGGTGGTTCTTATAAGTACCGTCAGTACACTGGGTGTTGGAGAAAAACGTTTACTTTTCGTCTGTATAGTTATCCATTGTTTTCATCTGCTTTGAAATGCAATTACTAAAATGTAGTGTAGTAATGATTTTCCTGGTATTTCTTTTCTGTTTCATTGTTATTTTTTATAGGAAATCGAAAAAGTTGTGGCACCGGCTCGTTTTTGCTATGCTAGAAATGGCATATGTAAATTCATATATTGCATATGTGGAGATGTGAGAGAACATGTTGTCCCTGGAATATTGACGTCGCATAACTAAAAGACTGCTAACAAGATCGAAACCTAAAAAAAAAAAAAAAAAAAAAAAAATAGTTTTTTAACCCTTTCAGGACAGGAGACAAGCATTTTCAATTCTAAAGTGTTGAAATAAATGATTGGCACCGGAATTTTCCAAACGATTTATTTGTAAATAAGAAAAAGTCTATATTTCACATACTTATTAAATCGAAAATATTTTATGGTGCCAGTTGAAATACCTTGTGGGTTTTCGGTTACGATATTTTAGTCATAGTGTACGGACGGTACTTTAAAGTACCACTTTAATTAATTACCTCTAAATAATTAAATTTCACACGGGTGAGTATTTTTTTTATGTTTATCCTTTAATTTTCATTGTAGTAACTGAAAAAAAAAATTACATGAGAAAAATTGCAGTAGATCATAACGCCGTAGATAAAGGGTTAAAGTGAAAAAAAAAATAGAAAATGAATTTGAAGGTCCGTTGTCCCCTTAGAGTACAAATCCCCCCACCCCGAAACTCCATAATTTTAACCCGGAGATTCAAAAGTCCCTCCCGGAAGAAAATATCTGGATTCAACACTGTCACGATATTCTCATGTCAAGGATTTACCAATTACGTCTGAACATCATTGGAAATTTTCAATCCACTTCCGTTTTTTAACATAACGATTGTTACGAGCTCGACTGACCTTTTTTCTCCGTTTGTTTATTCGATTTGCTGAAGGAAAAGAGCGCCTTTTTTATCGTTATGTCTTGTTGCTCTGTTTTTATGCCCGGTTGCGCATCCTGCAACACAAGTAAACAAAGGATACTAACCATGTGGTTCGGGACGAAAACATTATTGTGCTGCAATGCATCACGGGGCTGACAAGGCCGTTAAGGATAAGACATTTTTATTTACGCCCGAACACGCGCGATGGGCTCGAGATTACACAAAGAAATTTATTTGTTTATTTACTTCCTTAAAATAAAAGGGAAGTTCTGTGGTGCGACGAGTCCTCCAAATTTAATTTGATACTAAGTGAACGCTCGCGCTACTGCGATCCTCCCTGATTGCAAATTTCCGTGTTAATTTATATAGGGGGAAGTTTAAATAGATGATTACTCATTATCTAATATGTTTTGAATTAGTCGGATGTGCCAATCCCAAAATTTTCTTCTATCTCATAAATGTTAATACTTCAAAAAGCGTAATTTTACTTTTTTCTATTTTTACAAGAAGAAAGTGTTGAATTCCTGAAAAATTTCGACTTACGGTTTTCGACGGATTGATACTTTTTAGAAAGATCCTGAACACGATTTGACTGTTTTTAGAAAATATATGTCTATCTGTCTATACGTAACAAAAATTTTGTGGCCAATCTATCTCAAGAACTAATGCAAGGAATTTAGATTGAGTTAAACCTTGATATAAATTGGTGCTGAATAGTTTTTGGTGTAAATCACCTAACAGGTGGCGCTGCTATGCTGCATTTTTCACGATTTCCGCAATAGCTCTATCTTAAGAACTAATACATGGATTTTCATCAAACTCCAGATTCCGTTACACGTTGAGATAAGTTCTTGCTGATTAGGTTTTCGTGTAAATCCTCCAACAGATAGCGCTGCAATGCTGCATTTCCCCCGATTTTCGCGATAGCTATACTATCTTAAAAACTAATCCACGGAATTTAATCAAACTTCATATCCTGTTACATTTTTACATAAATAGATTCTTATTAACCCTTAAATGCGCGATTTTTTATTTTGTTTCGAAAAAATTATATATGATTCTCTGAAAGGTTTAGTACACAGGAAAAATAATGAAAAAAATCAGAGATACATTTTTCGTATAATACGTCAATCTTTTCTATTGCTGCACATCTGCAATATAAGTAAAAACTACTGTCGTGTGGCTCTTTTACTCTAAAATAGTGCAAATTAGTAAATATTTTAATAAGTATGTCTCCAAATACCTTATTTTATATAATTATTTATTTGATAAAACTTAACCTTTGACCCTTTAATTCCCATGATAGGATGCGTTCTAGAAATTACATAGTTCAGAGAATCTTACTTTACACCAGAAAGTTTCAATGGTTCATCTCGCTTTATTTCAATACGGAATGTCTGTTATTAATTAAAGCAGATATTGCTATTTTAATTTTATGGTGTGAATTAGGTATATACGAATAAAAACAAATCTATTAAATTCAAAACACTGTTGTTTGCATATATGCAAAGCTGCGCGCTAAAGGGTTAAGCTTGGGTGTATGTACTTGAATTTTATTTGATGTCCAAAGATGTCGCTCTTATACTCTTTGGGTTGGGATTTTCGGTTGCAGATATCTAAGAGGGTGGTTGCCGAAATTTAATGATGGGATTAAAAATATGATGCTTGTATCTTCTGTTTAAATGCACGCAATTCAACGAACCTATACATTTACAATCTCATGATGGGCATATATTATTATTCAAATTTGACATTTTTGGTGGAAAGAGTTCAAAGACGAATTCTTTACACTGCACGGACTTCAAAACACTCTTGAACTTTTCACGCAAAGAATTAAAATAAATGTGTGAATGTGTTAGAAAGATTCATTTGTCAAGGGGGGGGAAACCACCCCCAAGGAACATTTTTAACTCGCCAACGGCCCTTGTTACCTCCAAGTGACACATCTTTAAAAGGACATCTAGGTTTAGATTTTAAGGGGATTTATCTGGTGGGGAAGAAAATAGTGGAATCCCATGTTATCCTATGGGGAAAAGTACTTATCCTTCTTGGTCATTCAAATTTGGAAATTTCAACAATTTTTTTTTTTTTTCAGCGCGTATATAGGAAGGTTCTTTATCGCTCAGTAAGTTTAAATTATTTTTAAGATAATTATGAGTATATTAAAATTTGTGTTAAAATGTCAAAACATTCCGAAAAGTATAAAAGTATTCTTTACTCATTTGTAACTTATGACTGGAAAAAGATATAAAAATTTGGAGTTTACAGCTAGGGGTAAAGAACCTTCCTATCTATGTGCTGAAAAAAAAATAGTGTTGAAATTTCCAAATTTGAATGAACAAGAAGGATAAGTATTTTTCCCCATAGGATAACATGGGATTCACTTTTTTCATTCTCAACAAGATAAGTCTCCTTAAGGGGGCTGGTCACTCAGATTCGGAATTCTCCTCCGTAATGTTAAGTCTGTGGACTTTTGATGCATTCGTATATTTAAAATATCTTCTCGGGAAATTCATGTTTTTAACATCTTTTTTCTGTATACTCTTCTTAAAGGAAGTCTCTTTTTTTCTTAGTTTTCAAAATATTTCTATAATCTATGCTGAATTTAATATTTTATGTGTTAAAAGCGGGCGAACTGTGAAAAAATTTTAAAACTTCCTATAAAATTAAGTCTATACCTTAGAAATATTTTGACAACTAAGAAAAAAAGAGACATCTTTTAGGAAGTGTACACAAAAAATAGAAGTTAAAAATATTAATTTCCTGAGACGATATTTTAAATATACGAATACGAATGCATCTAATGTTCATAGACTTTACATTAGTGAGGGGGAAATCGGAAGCTGGGTGACCAGCCCCGTTAAGGGCAGTTGGAAGGTCAAAACCTAAAATATATCGAATTTTCGATTTTTTAATATTTTGAATCAACCATTTCTCCTCTTTCTACTGATATATTACTTTTGTTTCTACGGCAACCAGAAGTTGGAAAAGTTTTAGTAATTCTGTTTGTTTATCTACTGTACTACTAGTGCGTTTATTTACTTTAAACTTGATTTTCTCAAAATGTTTTTTTAACTTCGATGTACAGTCGTGGAAAAAAAAAAAGTAAACACTCCCTACTAACTTCTCAACCAATTATCGCAGACGAAAGTTACTGGTACCGGACGATTGGAAATAAAGTCTACTTTTAAGTGGTGTGTATAAAATTTGCTTAAGGGGCCATATACATATTAAAACGAATCCAAACTTCATTTTTATCAATGGCAGTACCCAAATTTAACGAGATATTTCAAATCTTCGGTTCAAAATATGCCTAGAAACGAAATTTCAAGTCATTCGAATGATAAGTTTTTGAATTATAGACATTCAAAATTGAGTGCTTCTAATGTTAAATTACATTTTCATATTTTTATTTATATCTCCTGAAATTATGCTCCGAATGAGCTAATTTTTTATGTAGCAATAATACTAATATACCCAAACATAAATACGTTGAATTTGCAATTTTTATAATTTTATGATATGAATTATGAAGTTAATATTCGAAAAAATTATGAATTGCAACCTACAATTTTTTTTGATGGATTTAGATTGATTAAGTCCTGCTTTATGGAAATCCAAAATTTCATATTTTTCTTCCAAGTAGTTTTCAAATTATGCTTAAAAAACGGCAAAATGATGGTTTAAGGGGCCGTCTATGATAGAAGTGAGTAAATTTTTGAAATTTATTCTGCTATCCTGTAATCAAACAGGTTTCATTGCCGCTTAAACGTTCCTTGATCAAGAAGGCGGCTCTCTCGGTTAACAATCGAGTTCCGAAGTTCAACTTGGATACAGCCCTTAAAATACACTCGTTTTAAAATAATTAATTTCTTGGAAACTTATGGCACGAATTGCATAAAAATTTGTTTATAGGCTAATTGGAAGGTGCAGAGTTCATTTATGCTGTCAGAATTGTGTACTGCTATTAAAAAAAAAACAAAGATATGGTTCGTTTTAATATGTAGATGACCCATTAAACATATTTTTTTTACATCAATTAAAAGTAGACTTTATTTCCAATCGTTCGGTACCAGTAACTTTCTTCTACGATAATTTGTTGAGAAGTTAGTAGGGGGTGTTTACTTTTTTTTTTTTTCCACGACTGTACCTTTTTGAAAAAACTATTATACATTATGCTTTGAAATTTAGCTTGAACATTCTATACACATCCCTGTTTAATCCGAGGTGAATTGTTTAAACTCATAAAAAGAACTTTTTTTATTATTATCATTATCTTTGAAAAAATTGCATGTTTTTTTTAAAAAATTTGAATGTGGTTTCTACTCCAGATTAAAAAAAAAAATATATCTAAGCTTTATTCAATTATAAATTTAACTTCAGATTATTAAGAATTGTTTATTTTACGCATAAAATTTTTTTCAAGTCCATAACTTAACTAGTTTATGAGAAAAGGTGCATTAATTTAACATAGCAGGTATAGGGATTCCGACTGCCCTTAAGGGGGCTGGTCACTCAGCTTCCAATTTCCCCTCACTCATGTAAAGTCTATGGGCATTGGAGCATTCGTCTATTTCAAATATCGCCTCGGGTAATGAATACTTTTAACTTCTATGTTTTGTGTACACTTCCTAAAAGAGGTCTCATTTTAACACTTTCCAACAAAGTTGAAAAGTGTTTATGCATTCGGTTTGTCTGTCCGCACTCTAACTCCCGCAAATATACTCGGATCGTTCTGAAAATTTTGCATCTTAGTGACCTCTACCATAGCACGAATCCTATTGAAAATGAAGTTTGTAGCATGTTTAGTTCATTTACAGGGGCAGTCAAAAGTTTTCCGTTACATTACAGCCTATGGGAAAAAATCGTTTAAAATGATTTTTAATGATGTTACATGCTTTCAAACATAATAAAATTGATATGCATTTATCAAGTGCACTAAAATATACTTTCCGAAGAATATGCGCTGCAAAGAATAAATATTATTCATTTACAGGGCCACACAAAAGAATTCCGTTACATACTGATATACGGGTGGAGGGAATTTTTTCCGGCGTATTTTAATTATGTTAAATTATTTCACGTATAATGGAATTGATATACGTCGTTGAGGTTTACTGTAACTTATTCATGTATAATACGAAGTGCATAGCATTTACAGGGACTCACAAAAGATTTCAAATACTATATTGTATCCGATGTATTGTACGGTAGCGATGATTGCTGGAAATGTATTTTTAATTATGTTATGCGCTTTTAGGTTTCACTATATTTGTGCAGTGTATATGATGTGTATAAATGCTGTAATTCATACACAGGGCTACACAAAAGAATTCGTAATGGTTACTGGGTATGATTGTAAATTGCTTAAAGGTGGTTTTAGGGTTTCGTTCATCTCACGAAACCCTATTCGTCTCGCTCCTCTGTCTGTCTGTCTGTCCACCTGTCCGTCACAGAGCCCGTTCTCAGAAACTATACATGTTAGAGACTTGAAATTTTGGGTACTTATAGCTGAACACCTCACATCAAACCATAAAATTTTGAAAAAGTTGGTAATTAACCGAATTACGGGCTAATTAACTTCTAAAATTAACCAATCCACCTTTTTAACGCAAATTCAAACGGACTTTCTCGAAATCATCAGTGTTTCTCCTAAGGGTTGCCAGTAAAATCAGCTGAATGCACGGTTACCACGGAGGAAATTAAGCCGAAAAATGAAGTGGAGATTTTAAAGCGAAATCGTATATCAGAAAATATTGGTCCGAGAAATTTGTAAATGGAATAGACAGACGCAGAAAAAAATCTACTTTCATTTGGTATAAAGATTACATTTCTGCGATGCGTATAAGTTAAAATATCCACTAAAAATCGATCGATAAAAATTTAATTTCTTTAATTGGAAAGACAAGGAAATAAAAAGATTTCAATTCGGCGGGAAAGCAGGTCGACATGACGACGCGACGCTGCGGTTTTCCATAATAGCATATTTTAATACGAAATTTTAACTTTTTAAATATTAAATTTTTTGATTAAATTTTTTGGCATCCCGATGTCAAATTTCTCGCTGATTTCATTGATACCCATATCTAAGTCCTATCTTAATTACAAGCTGAAATATTAATTATTATTTAATTAATCGGTTTATTCCTATCAAATGCGTCGATTAAAATGAAGAGACGCGCTTATTTAATCACGAATTAACTTAAATTAGGAAATCTAATAATTTGCCTGGGCTTTTTGAACAGCGATATGAGATAAGTATAACTCATTCATCATCAGAAAGTTACTTCATACCACTATTTTCTAATAGTAATTTCAGGAAATATTTTGAATTGTTGGTTAAGACCGCCACTCAGTCTGTTTGAAACTTTAAGATAGTTTATAACAATGTAGAAAAAAGTGTAAAAAAGAATGGAGTGTGATATTTCGAGGAGGGGGAGCTAGAATTATTTTTAAAATCTTAGCGTTTGTTACCGCAGCAAATATTTTAAATTCTTGTTTAAGACCGCCACCATCCCGACCCATTTATCTACGGAAAGATTGCGTAAAGGAGTTTCGTTCAGATATGCTTTTGTTAAGAATAGAGTGCATTCCCTGGTGGTGGAATGTGGAACTAACATAACGCGATTTTGTTAAAATTAGGAAATCTAACAAGTCGATCTGTTTGAAACTTTACGATATTTTATAACACATAAGATAAAGTGTAAGAAAGAATGACACGCGAAATTCCGGGGAGGGGGGGGGGGCGCTAGATTTCTATTTAAAAAATTAGCGTTTCTGACCGCTTTAGGTGACTTTTTGAGGGAGTCCTGAGATATATGCTACTTATTTAATATAAAATTGTCTAAAGTTTAGTTACCACTATTTCCTAATAGTAATTTCAGCAAATATCTTAATTTCTTATTAAGACCGCCACCACCTCGAGTAACATATCTACTTATAGGTTGTTTAACGGAGTTTCCTTCCGATACAGTTTTGTTAAGAATAGAGTGCGCTCCCTGGTGGTGGAATGTGGAACTAACATTTTTGTTAAAATTAGGAAATATAACAAGGCGATCTGTTTGAAATTTTACGATAGTTTATAACACATTAGAAAAAGTTTATAAAAAATGGCGCGTGAAATTTCGGGAAGGTGGGGAGAGGGGGAGGGGCAAAATATTTCTTTTTTGTTTCATACCGTTTCAGGTGCGTTTTTTGATGGAGTCCTCAGATACATGCTACTTATACTTATTAAATATAAATATGTCAAAAGTTAAATTACCACTATTTCCGAATAGTAATTTAAACAATTATCTTAAATTCTTGCTGAAGACCGCCACCCCTTCGAGTAACATATCTACTAATGGGTTGCAGGGTCGGACTGGGTCAGTGTAAAGGGCGCAGACCTTAGATTTTCAGAGGGCGCAGAAATTTTAACGAACTCAAGTCAATTTTACTTGTTTGTGTTGTATCTGGCTTGACAAGGATTAACACACTCGCATAGCACCAAGTAAATAATAATGGCTTAAATTATATATTTAACTCTAGATAAAAGACTTCGTTATATTCTCCGTGCATGTTTAAAGTTCCATCAATCCTACACAATACTACGCAATTTTTTAAAACACATCACATAACATCTAAAAGCTCCAGCAAGTTGAACACAGACTGATATCAAGACTAGAGCTTTCTTAATTTCTTCTATCGACAGACACCTTGCAGAAAAAAAAAATGATCGCCCCTACCAATTTTCCTGAAAATCACTGTATAAAAAAGACATAAGATTCCAATTGATGATGAATAATATTTACTATTAAATGATTTTCATAAATTTTGCGTTGGAGGCTGTCTACATATTAAAAAATACACGAACGTTCATTTTTCAAATGGATTTTTCAAATGTTCATTTTTCAACATCCACTTTTGACACTCTGTTTGAGTTCCTTGCTAGCCAGGAAAGCGATATAGCTTATATTCTTTTCTTAAATCTTAATATTGTTATAAAACAAAATGTGTTAGGGATTTATCCTTAAATTTCGGAAAATAAATTGAAGATCTTACAAGAAAAAGTACCAAAAACTCTCAATTAGTCCCCAGTAAAATTTTACAGGAGTAATAATTTTATTAAAAACTTACTTTACGTTAAACAAAATTCTACAAAATATTTCTGGTAACTTTCTACGATTTTGTTTGGTTCCTTTGATAACGGAATACGGTCCCCTTAAATTATGGAAAGGAAAAATTCTCTATATCTCGAAAACTAATTATTCAAACGAGCTGTACGCATCAATGCTTTTAACAGTTGTGGTTTGTTCATAATATGCATATATATATTTAATATGACTTTGTTAATTTTCTAATTAAGAAAAGGTTTTGAATTGAAAAAAAGTCTGGAATAAGTTTGGGTCTATTCACTATATCACTAATGAATTAATAAAATATCAATCAGATAGTTTTTATGAAGTTTAAAATTAAGTTTCTGAAATGGATTTATCTTTAACAACCTCAAATTCAAACCCTATCAAGATTTAAGATAATGTATATAAACTATGCCTTTTTCCGGGCTGTCTCGATCCAATTGGATCGAGACAGATTTTCTTAAGAAAATCAAATAAGGTGTCAAAAATAGGTGTTATTGCTTGAAAATTAAAAGTTGGTACAATCCTTAATAAGTATACGACTTCAGAAACATAATTTATACATAATAATTAGTCGATATTATTTTCAGTCGATTGGTACCTACATATATTTTTACAATTATTTTTAGCATAATTTGTAAGTTGTAAATCACATTTTTACCCACTCTCACCATTGATGCACTCAGGATCCTTAGAAAAGCTAACGCGATTTTTTGCACCAAGCGCCAAATAGAGTTGCTGCGGTGTTGCTAAGGGCTTCAACCTATTTTTTAAATATATTTCTTTAAAGTAATATGAATTAGCTATCAAGCCAGTTTAAAATGTCATAAATTCAATTTCTGTTACAATCTGAGAGAAATTACTTTTTATTATCTACCGTTTTATTAATATTAATATTATTAACCAAGTAACATTTTTAATTGTGGTATCTGCAGATATATCCTTCAACACACCACAAGAAACATTGAATATGCAAACTTCGTTTAAAAAATATTTATGTTTAGAACAAAAATGTACTTTCCGTTTGGAAATAGAAATTTTGAAAACTAAATCTCAGGCTTCTTTTGTTCTTTTATAAAAGTACCACGTATTATAGGGCATTGGAATGCTGAAATATGAGGCTATTTGAATGTGAAAATAATACTTGCTTGTAGAAATAATTGGTATTTTTTATTTTTAAAAAATTACTGTTATGCGTCCATAAAGAGCTGAATTGATATCACGTTGTGAAAAGGTTTCAACAGAAAAAGTGCACCCTAAAAAAATTCTTTGTTAGTCTAAAATCGCTAAAACAATTTAGTAATTTTACTATTCTCAGCACACTGTTCCCATGATTTGCAAAACTTTTATCATTGTTACAGATCAAGGGTTTCCCCAGGGATTGTATTCATGCAGGATACATAGGCAGTATTTTATAACCGACTTCAAAAAATAGGAGGAGTTTCTCATTTCGACGCATATATATATATATATATATATATATATTATGTATTTTCTCTGATTACTCCTAAACTATGCGCGAGATTACTATCCGAAAATGATGGCAGACTTTGTGAATGAGAAACCGCTGTCCGCGAGATCCCACAGCTTGCAGGATTGCAATCCAAAAGTATCATCAACTTTGTATTCCCCGAAAAGAAAGATCATGTTTTCCAATCAAAAACAAAATCCATACAAAA
Source organism: Maratus speciosus (assembly GCA_963932465.1). Taxonomy (NCBI): domain Eukaryota; kingdom Metazoa; phylum Arthropoda; class Arachnida; order Araneae; family Salticidae; genus Maratus; species Maratus speciosus. Next base: position 89,031,607 of record OZ010797.1, read on the forward strand.
AGATTTTTGCCTTCTGATTGTATCTCTTTTTTATCTGTCAAGTTGCTTTTAAAAAGCACGATTATATGTGCATTCAGGGGCGGCTATATAAGGAAAGGGGGCGCAGAGTACTCAAAGAAAAGGACTGAAAATTTGCAAAATGCTGGTTAAAATCTAAAAGATATCATTTAAAGAAGCGATTAAAAAAAATTCGTCCAGGGCGCAATGGCTACTAAAGCACTCGTTGGGTGTATATTTTCTCTTTCAATCGCATGCAAAGATGTCCGTTTTGGTTTCCGTCCTGAAATTGCTACGATATATCTTTATTTGTGATAATAAAGAAATACCTCTCTTGTGCTATCAATTATTTGACAATTATCCCTAAACGAATTCTCGAAATTTAGTACACTAATCAGAATGTATGTGTACAACAAGTGAAAATATATTGGAGCGGCTTAGGCACTTAGGGGCGCGACGTTTTCCCTGGGCGAGGGCGCACCGGCCCTCGGGCCGATGGGCCGGCGGGCCAGTCCGAGCCTGATGGGTTGTGTAAAGGAGTTTCGTTCAGATACGCTTTTGTTAAGAATACAGTGCGCTCCCTGGTGGTGGAATGTGGAATTAACAGACCGCGATTTCATTTAAAGTAGGAAATGTAACAATTCAATCTGTTTTAAACTTTAAGATACTTTATAACACACGATAATAAATTATAAAGAAGAAGGGCGCGTCGCATTTCGAGGAGGGGGGGGGGGGGGTTGAGGGAGGTGCGCGAACAAAATTAGGAAATATAACTAGACGATCTGTTTGAAACTTTAATATGGCTTATAAAACATAACATAAATTTTTAAAATCAGGCCGCGTCAAAAATCATGGTGACCATCTGCCCACTCCCCCCCAAGGGGGGCACATTTTAAATTTGGCAGATACCCGTCATGTGATATATCGTAGCATTTGGGGGGGGGGACAAAATTAGGAAATATAACAAGGCGAATATGTTTGAAACTTTAACATAGTTTAGGATGTGTTTGCCAAAATTTAGAAGGTATTCCATGGCGATAAATGTACTGGACGTTTTGAAAGAAAGTGGTTTGAAAGGAATATTAAACGAAACCCTTTGTGCGATGTATGATCACACTTACCCACTTGTTTAAATGAGTTGTGCATTTTTACGATGAACTGCATTTTGTTTACTAAGAAATGTTTGTAGATAAAATTATAAAACATAGATAAAATTATATACAGCGTCACGCAAAGAATTGGATACATGGCCGTCTATAAATGATAATTTCTGAAAATGTGATTCCAGTAGTTTTAAGAGTGTTTTACTTTGAATTAAACTTTAGCTAAATAGTGGCGTGTAATAAAGGTACTAGGTTAACTACAGGGTTGTACAAAAGTGTACAACTATGTTTGCATCTATTAATATAAATTGCTGAAAGAGAAATTTCAACCTGTTATTCGTTTTCTTTCTAAACTAAATTTCCCCATTATACAGCATATATATCAACCTACAGATCAAATACAGAGCTGTTCAAAAGAATCGGAATACATAATTGATATGAATGGTAACTGCTGAAATCAGTTTTTCAAATGTTTTATGCGTTTTCTAAAATGTTTACTTAGTTCTTTTATATACATTATTTCCCTAAATAACGAAGTTTTGTTAAAGCATACAGGAAGTGTTGGAAAATGTTTCATAATCTATGTTTAACGCATGATTTTTCTTACTTGTTTTCTTAGTCCTCGAAATATTTCGAAAGAACAGACTTAATTTTATAGGAAGTGTTAAAATCTTACTCCCAGTTCGCCCGCTTTGAGCACATAAAATGTTAAATTCAGCATAGATTTTAGAAATACTTTGAAAACTAAGAAAAATAAGACACATCCTTTAAGAAGAGTACACAGAAAAAAGATGTTAAAAATATGAATTTCCCGAGGAGATATTTTAAATTACGAATACATCAAAAGTCCATAGACTTAACATTTCGGAGGAGAATTCCGAAGCTAAGTGACCAGCCCCCTTAAGTGAATATATACCGTCCTTCATTGGGATCTAGGCGAGTTTACAGAAAAAAAGTTTATTGACTCTCGGATTTTCTGGCATAACACTCTAACCTTCCACAGTTTTATACCTCCTCCAAACAAGCATAGACTGTAACTGCAGTCTTTTTTAAGATAAAAATGTTAAAAAAAAAAAAAAAAAAAAAAAAAAAAAAAAAAGCTAGTCAGTTGTGATCAAGTGATCAAGTGATTTTTTTTAAAAAATCATTGATTAAAATCAAAAATTTTCTAAATGTTTAAAATAACATAAAAAAGTATTCAAATCTAAGATGAACGTAATTTGGAAAGTTTCTACAGGTATTGTGACTTATGAATACACAAAACAAAGCTTTAAATAATTGTTTCTAAGCGTAATTCCTGAGTATTGTGAAAAATTTAAGTACAGTAAATTTGTAAAAAGCATGGTTTTTATCTAACAAACATAAAAAGAATTTAATTTAAAAATGATATTTAAATCTAATATAACTTAAAATGTCATAGTTTCCTTTTAATAATCAAGTTATTCATTCTTTTATATACAATAAACATAGCAATAGAGTGCCAATGATTTTAATCAACTGATTTAAATCAGATGATAAAATCACATATTTTCTGATTTTTTAAAATAGTGTGAAAAAGCATCATAATCAGTAATGAAAATTATCACTAAATCACTTGTAAAAAATGTAATATTTGTTATTATTAATTATAACAATATTAAACTGTGTAAAAAGAAGTATTATACATTTAAAAAACATCTAACTAAATGTTAAATAACTTCAAAACATTATAATATTTAGTAGCTATTCAAATATTTTAATGTTGTGGGAAAACAATCTGATTTAAATTTCAAAATATAATCTATTTATAAATTATGTGCGAGTTTGCTGTATACATTGCTACAATTTTTGATCAATTTGATATACATATGCTTTAGAACCTGTGTAAAATTATTGGCCGCTTTATGAATTTATCAAACGATTATTTATCACCTTTTTTTCAACCACTTTTTCAAAAATGTAGATTGTGTTCTTAATTAAACAGTTAATTGTTTAATAATCACAAAATTTAATCTGTATCGCCAATTTAAAATTAAATGCAATTTATCAATAACTTTAAAATATAAGCAGTATTTAATATTGTTTTATATAATTATTACAAACTATTAGTGCACATAATGTTATATGTTACTAAAGAAATTTTTAATTTGCAGTTTTTTTTATTTCTATAATTACATAATTAAAATTTTATTAATTAAGGCAAAAAAACATAGATTATGTTAGTAATTGGAGGGTTATTCATTTTTGAAATGCTTAATTCTTGGTACATGTTTAATATTTTAACACAGGGAAAAAAATAAAAAAAATCTGATTTAAATAAAAAAAATCCGATTTTTTTGATTTTTTAAAAAAAATCATGATTTTTTTACACCCTGGTCAGTTTCATATTTAATTTTGCAGGAATGTTAAAGTCAACTAAATGTCAAATTGAAGTCTTTGGGTATTTCGAATGTTTGATTCATTTTTGTTGCTCTGGTGCGAAATTGAATTTCAGCATTACTTACTTTATAACATGTACTTTCTGATAAAATTTGTTTTTCATTACTCTCTTTTAATGAAAACAATACAATATAGAAAACCAAAACTATACACTTACTTATTGTATATTAATTTATTTATGGTCGTCGGAAGGTTAAGAAGAATTTAACGAGTCGTAGTAAAATTTTTTCTCATCGCAGGCAACATGGAACGACAAGACGTTGTTTTTTAAAAATCCTTTTCTGACATGTGATGTGATACGTTTGTGATAGTACGGAGAAATGGCGTTTTTTGGCCCCCAGGACGCATCCGGATTTCTGGGAACGGTTTGTTTCGCAAATCGCATTCCCTCCAGACGTGCACCCTGAGATCGTGGTTTTGTTTTCTTTGTTTCACTCTTTCAGTTTCGCTTGTAAGATTGTCATAAGAATGGTTGGACGTACAGATCTATCTGCACGGGTCGGCCACGATTTTCATTCACGGCACTTTTTCCTGAAGGCTCGGGCCGGACAGGGCCTCACTTATTTTTTCTGTACCGAGCCGGGACTGGTTTAATTCCTAGTCTTCAAGGCCCAAAATTTTCACTCCTAGTTTTAACCCAGCCCATATGAAAATCATTGTCTCAGCATGACCTGGTCCATTCAAAGGTCAGTAAAATTAGGCCTGGCCCAAAACTTTTTGCAAAAAATGCATGCATTTTTCAATCGCCATTATTCTACACTTAACATTAAATTTATTCTTTTTAAAGAATAGTATATTTCTACGCTTATTAAGATATAGCTATAAATTAAAATCTAGTAAAACATGTGAAGAAGAACCTGCCTATGGCGGAACCCTGTTTTATAATGAAAAACGTGTTGATCCAGGCAAAATTAATATGTTAATACGTAAGAAAAGAATATATAATACATTTACATTTGCTAAGAAGGATACTAGTATATAACGCATCCCCGCCCCCCCACCTTTTCTATGCAATTCTGTCTTAGGAGATTTTACTTTATAGCATTTTTCAGATTTTTAACACTTCAATACATGGAATATGGATTAACAGTATTAATGGTAACTGAAACATTTACATACAAGAAATAGATATTCAATAATTAAAAAAAATAATAATAAATATCGCAGCCTGCGGCACTCCTATAACAATGGAAGATTATAAACATGAAAAAAAAAGTTAAGATAAATATTTTTGTCAGAACTCCTCGTACGAGACACTCTTTTAACCAAATCGACGTAAAAATCAATGTTTTGTAGAAATTCACTCGGGTCGAGATTTTAACTTTTTCCCGGGCCGGGCCAATTTTTTTTTTCTACGGACCGGGACGGGCCGAATTTTTTTCTATGAGTCGGCCCGGGTCTGGGACCGGAAATTTCGGGCCGTGCAGACCTCTAGATTGGAGAGTGTGTGTGTGTGTGTAGGGGGGGGGGGGTGCGCATCACTGGTGCAATAAGAATTTTCGTCTTTCTGGACTTTTGAATTATGACTACACTGGTATTCATGGCGTCGACAGAGAGAGGGAAGATGAGGGCGCTTGACACTCACACGATTTTGAAATATTATAAACTAATTTTTTTCCCCCAATGATAAAAAAAAAAAAAAATAGTAACATGTATTCTTCCCAAGCGACCTACAATAAATAAACACTAAGAGAAAGAAGGATTTTTCGTGAAAGGGACTGCGCTTCTCTTAAGGTTCCTGTCCCTGTGTGCGAAGACACTCGCGAACTAATGCTAATCCTATGGGGGGGGGGGGGGGGATTCAGCTAATATCTCGTTTGCATTTCGACATTTTAAATTTTTTTTTTTTTTTTTTTCATTGGATAGCCGAGGTCAGTCTTTACATCGCACCTTTTTTACTTTTTCAATTTTGGTGGCAGATATTTTTTATAAAGTTACTTTCACTTTCAAAACCGGTTCTGAAAATGAAAGTGTCATTCTAAAAAATATCTACAACCAAAATCGACAAAGTAAAAAAGGTGCGATGTAGAGACGGATCTAGGCTATCCAATGCAAAACAACAACAACAACAAAAAAAAGTCCTTCCGGCCAGTGCCGGGAGGAAGAGGTAGCTTTCAAATACCTTATTTTAAAAAAGCCAACTTATATTATTCAAACACACGAAGCTCAATTTAGTGGAAACCGAATATAGGAGATTCAATACTAATTTTTATCAATACTAAATCATTATGAATGAGAATTTCACGAAATTAGTCAGCTTAATCCAAGCTGCTTTTATTTAAAGTAACTTATATTTGGCTGAGATGTTGATGTATACTATCCACATGCTTTCTCACATGGAAATAGGCGAATACGTGTGTTATCGCGTGACAAATACAAGATCGTTTCAAAATGTTAGCCATACTAGAAATTCAAAGTGCTATAATTCAACCATTTTTTAAGATATAAACAAAAGAACAAATTTTCAGAAACAAAATCTGCTCCGGAATCTTTGTATCAAGGTCAAACACATAAAAAAATCTTTTTCATTTTCCAATTTTTAATACCTCATTTTAAATTTTAAATTTAATTTTTTTCAAATGGCAACCCTTTTGAAACAAGATGGCGAATGAAGCTGGCCAACGAACTCGGTCGAGACACTGGTATGTACTATGTACACACCAAGTTACATCCAAATCGGTTCATAAATACGCCTGTTATCGCATGACAAAAATCAGGTCGTTTTAAAATGTCAGTCACAATAGAAATTCAAAATGCTATAACTCAGACATCTTTTTAGATATAGACGAAACAAAAACTGTTCCGGAATCTTTGTATTAAGGTCAAACACATACGAAAAAAATCTTTTTCATTTTCCAATTTTTTAATACCTCATTTTAAATTTTATTTTTTTTAATTTTTTTTAAATGGCCGCCATTTTGAAACAAGATGACGGATGAAGCTGGCCAACAAACTCGGTCGAGATATTTGTATGTACTATGTACACACCAAAGTACATCCAAATCGGTTCATAAATACGCCTGTTATCACGTGACAAATATCAGGACGTTTCAAAATGTCAGCCACGCTAGAAATTCAAAATGCTATAACTCAGCCATTTTTTGAGATATAGACGAAACAAAAACTGCTCCCGAACCTTTGTATTAAGGTCAAATACATAAGAAAAAAATATTTTTTCAATTTTCAATTTTTTTGTACCACATTTCAAATAAAAATTTTTCTTAAAAATTTAAATGGCTGCCATTTTTAAACAAGATGGCGGATGAAGCTGGCCAACGAACTCGGTCGAGACATTGGTATGTACTATGTACAAACGAAGTTACATCCAAATCGGTTCATAAATACGCCTTTTATCGCGTGACAAAATTCAGGACGTTTCAAAATGTCAGTCACGCTAGAAATTCAAAATGCTATAGCTCAGTCATTTTTTAAGATATAGACGAAACATAAACTGCTCCGGAATCTTTGTATAAAGGTCAAATACATAAGAAAAAAATATTTTTCCATTTTCAATTCTTTGGTACCACATTTCAAATTTAAAATTTTTAAGAAAATTTTAAATGGCCGCCATTTTGAAACAAAATGGCGGATGAAGCTGGCCGACGAACTCGGTCGAGACATTGGTATGTACTATGTACATACCGAATTACATCCAAATCGGTTCATAAATTCGAGAGTTACAGTATGACAAAGGTCATATATATATATATATAGATATATATATATCAACTTTTGAACGGAGGGTGGTTTCGGGGTCTGGGGGTCATGATCGATGAAAATATACCAAATTTTTTTGAAATCGCTTTCCTCCGAACGGCTGCAATAGGTAGCTTTTTGTAATGAAAGCTACCTAAAAAGCTTAAAAATGTCGAAATGCAAACGAGATATTAGAAAAATCCCTTCCCATAGGATTAGCATTAGCTCGTGAGTGCCTTCGCCGGCAGGGACGGGAGCTTTAATGCCCCGAGGAAGACTATTTTTAGTTCTGTTTTTCTAGTACGTCCGTGTATTTAAGAACTATCCTAAATGGGAGGTTCAGAGTAAAGAGCGCCCCTCACAAAAAAAGAAAAAGGAAACCTGTTTTAATTCTTCATTGTGAAAAAAAGTCAGGCCCCATAGAAGCGACAAGACCTTGATGATAGGATGTATATATTTTTTTCGTTTTCCAACATGTGATGTGTTCGTGGTTACAGAAAAATCTTAACTCTGGCCCCAAGAATACATCCGGATTTCTGGGAACAGTTGTTTACTAACCGCAATCCCTCCAGACACGCATCCGGAGATCGTGGATGTCGCGTAGTTTTGCTTTGTTTTACACTAATAAGATTGTTATAAGGAAAGAGGGAGCGAATTACTCACATTTTGCTGCGCATCAGTGACGAAGTGACCGTTTCTCGCTAATGAATGATAAAAATACTACTACTTAATAACACACGTGCTAAAAATAAGAAATGCAAAAAGCATTTCGAACTAGAATCTTGCATCGGGTAGGGTAGCCCGAGTTTACACGGCCCGCGGTTGGGATCAGCTTGGGTCAGGTTGATGACATTGATGTTTTTACTTTCTTCTACCTTTACAAGAAGAAAGTATTGGATTCGACAAAATTTTCGAATTCCGGTTTTCGACGGATTTACACGTTTTACGGGTCAGATATCCCGAAAAACATGTTTTTAGAAAATGTCTGTCTGTGAGTCTGTCTGTCTGTGTGTCTATGTGTGCCACAAATTTTGTGGGCGCTCTATCTCAAAAGAACTAATGCACTGAATGTAATAAAAATTTGTATTCAGTTAGTCCCTGATATAAATGGGTGCTGATTAGTTTTTGGTGCAAATCGCTCAACAGGTGGCGTTGCTATGCTGCATTTTTTACGATTTCCGCAATAGCTCTATCTCAAGAACTAATGCACGGATTTTCATCAAACTTGAGATTCAGTTAGTCCTTGATATGAGTTGGCGCTGACTACGGTTTGGTGTAAATCGCCCAGCAGGTGGCGCTGCTATGCTGCATTTTTCCTGATTCCCGCAATAGTTTTATCTCAAGAAAGGGTGCACGGATTTTAATCAAACTTCAGATTCAGTTATCAAGTCGACTTAAGTTGTTGCTTATTAGGTTTTGGTATATATCCCCCAATAGGTGGCGCTGCTATGCAGAACTTTTTACGATTTCCGCCATAGCTCTACTCAAAAACTAATGCACGGATTTTCACGAAACTTCAGATTCAGTTAGAATTTGACATAAGTTGTTGCTGATTAGATTTTGGTGTAAATCATTTAACCTTTTTCAGGACGTATTAACATGTATGAGATAGAAGAAAGTTTTGGGATTGCCACATCCGACTAGTTTTCATTGCGCTCGGGTTAACTTTAAATTTGGGTTGATCCTATTTTTCAAAAGTAAGTCCCGAATATTTTTCAATTGAGAAAAAGAAAAGTTATATATATTTAAATATTAAGGAGTGTCTATATGTTAATATCTTATGCAAAAAAGATAAAATTAATACGAGAGATATAATTGTAGACTACTTTTCCATAATTTTTATTAAAATATAGATTAATTTTCTTTCGTTTCGGATTCGGGTTGACTGTAAGCAGAATTTTCCAATCAGCGCAGGACTCTGTTTCGAATGCACTCTGTCTTCCTTCATCAGACGTGCTACCACTTTGAAAGCAGCAGCAAAATACCTTGTAAAATGCAATATGGAGCAACGTGACGTGCGACCACTTTAAAACATGTCTTGCTCCTGAAGACAAAGTTCTTTCGAAAATCTGCATTTCTTTTTTGTATGTTGTTATTAAGAAGTTTTTTGCCTTTAATTGTATATAACACAAATGTTTTAAGAGGCTATTTCACTCACGTGAAAACACCCATTCGCTAATGTTAATCCTATGGAAATTTTTTTAAAGATAGCTCGTTGGAATTTCAATATTTTTAAACGATTTTTTTTTCTTTTTTTAGTTTTTTTTTTTTTTCATTGGCTAGCTGAGATCAATCTGTACAAAGGTCGTTTTTTACTTTTTTGATTTTGCTTACAGATTTTTTTCATTAGGATTTTACATATTTTTTCATTAATTTTACTTTCGGAACCGGTTTTGAAAGTGAAAGTATTCTTATTAAAAAAAACTTTCAAAGAAAACCGAAATAGTCAAAAACGGCCTTTGCACAGGTCGACCTCAGCTAGCCAATGCAGAAAAAAAATCGTTTAAAAATATTGAAATGCAAACGAGCAATCTTTAAAAATTTCTTCCATAGGATTAACATTAATGAACGGGTGTTTTTACGCGAGTGAAGTAGCCCCTCAACATTTCATTGCTTTTTATGCTATCGCTTCTATTTTTCGAGATAGGATCGATATTTTCTAACTTTCGTCACTAGGATCGCTGCAGTCATTTTCATATGATAGCGCAGCGCAAACCTTTTCTTTCTAGGTGGACACATGTTCCATAAGTTTAGCCTTATCTTCTCAAAAGTAAATTTGAATATATCTGCACATTATTTTGCACTCTGCATATTCATTGATTTTTATACTTTCTTATATGTTATTTTATTTTTATCTTAATGTAGAAGATTCTATCGACTTATTATTGGTTTCTTTCGATTCAGTGGGTAAAAACATGAAAAACGATACCCCCTTTGCCTAGTTCTGAAAAATCCCAAATTTTCGCCCCTCGCCCCGCTAAAAAACATACTATTTTTCTCTGAATTTTTCGGAATGCTTCCTATTTTTTATTCTTAGGGGCTGTACATATATAACGTTAACAGCTTTGTGGCAATTTTGGACCCCTTCCCCTCTTACGATATCATACATTATCATTCCTAGAACCCCCCCCCCCTAATGATATCGTTATCAGAGTCTAAAAATTCTTTTTATTTTTACAACTAGGGGGCTCGGCCCCCTACGAGCTACGCTCGCCAATCCCCGTCCAGACACCGCAGACTCTAAATGCACGCTAATTTGATCGGCTTTAAAAATATTTCGAAAGATTGAATTATAATTTAAAAAACAGTGGCGATCTCCCTATAAACGAATTTCTATTCATTTCTCTTTGATTGGGGAATTTTAACGCAAAATCCGCTGCGTTACTACTTGATTATCCCGTCGACCCATTTCGCCAAATTATATAAATCGCCAAACCACTCGCCAAATTATACAAATTGACATAATTTTTATTTTAAATAACGAAAGAACAAATAAATTAGTACAACATTAATAAAAATACAAATAAAACGTCTAAATAAAAATAACTTGATGACGTTGACACGTGTAACAACATTTCAAAATAAGCTAATATAAAAGGAATTAAGTAAACAGAGTCTTTGTATCCTGGTATTTTTTAACAAAGCGAAAAGAAAGTTCTTTTAAATGAGACATTTTAAATTAATCGTTTTTAATCTGACTTAATTTTTACCAAGCTATTCTTTCTCTGTTAAATATTGACGTGAAAATACCAGTTGAAAAGTATCCTTTCAAAATATCAAATAAATGTCTATCGCAATTTTTAAATTTAAACCGTTTTGCAATATTATTTTGCGTTCATTTTATGTAATAACTGTAATTTGACGTAAATATGACGTAATTTCTCCTATTTAATACTTCTAACGCATGTTAATAAATTTATTATTTTACAAATTCCTTTCTCTCTTAAAATTCACGTGTAATTATAGTTTTTATGACGTAATTTTTAATAAGTTCCTGCTTTTTGCACATAATTATTTAATTCTAATTCCAAATGTTTTTTTTTTCTGTTTATAATAGTCACGTGTAAATAAATTTTTAATTTATTTACACGTACAAATAATTTTTTTTGAAGCAAACATTATTGCTTCCTCTGTTTATACAGTTGGCAACAGTTTAAATTAATATCACTTTCTAAAATCTGTAAAAAATATCTCTAGAAATGCTGAAAATTTGAATTTAAAATAGAAATAAAACCTCAAAAAATGCGTCAAAATAAAAAAATTAATGCAATCTGCACTCCGGCAAATTCTAACGCATAAAATGATCTAAAAATGATAACACTGTCATGTATAGTTTTTGCTGCTATAAAACTTTTTTAGTGGAACGATTTTGTCCAACTTTAGCATTAAATATCTCTTAAAATAATTCTTCGATTTGAAAACTGTCTGCATCAGCGTGTTTATCAAACATTTCTGTATAAAACCACCGATTTTTATATTTTTGTATGCATTATTTTTCTTAATATTAACGAAGAAAGACCTCCAATCACAGAAAATTCAAAACCGGCAGCGGCGGCGGCGGCGGTGACAGCGGTAGTTACTTTTTTTTAGAATAGAGAGATTTTTTTCTTTCTTTTTCTTTTCCTATGTTTGCAATAATATACAGGTATGATTAATGCAATTAAGGTAAGTTAATACAATATCACTATAATATACGAAAAAACTATATATCAAATAAAACTTTAAAGAAAAACTATTTAAAAGTATTTTTAGCTTTTTGTTACATAATGCATTCCACAGAAATACACTTCTTGCCCCTGCCCCCTGAACAAGGATAAGCAGAACTTCTTGTAAACAAAACAAGTGGACAACATTCTTCCCCATTTTTACTTTCTTCTATCTTTACAAGAAGAAAGTTTTGGATTCATCAAAATTTTTGAATTCCGGTTTTCGGCGGATTTACACGTTTTAGGAGTCAGAGATCCCAAAAAACATGTTTTTTAAAAAATGCCTGTCTGTGAGTCTGTCCGTCTATCTGATGTGTATGACACACATTTTGTGGGCGCTCTATCTCAAGACCTAATGACTGGAATTTAATAAAACTTTAGATTCCATTAGTCCCTGATATAAACTGGTGCTGATTAGTTTATGGTGTAAATCGCCCAACAGGTGGCGCTGCTATGCTGCATTTTTCACAATTTTCGCAATAGCTATATCTCAAGAACTAATGTACGGATTTTGATAAAACTCCAGATTCCATTAGTCCTTGATATAATTTGACGCTGATTACTTTTTAGTGTAAATCGCCCAACAGATGGTGCTGCTATGAGGAATTATTCAACGATTATCGCAATAGCTCTATCTCAAGAACTAATGCTCGAATTTTTACCAAACTTCAGATTCAGTGAGTCCCTGATATAAATTAGAGCTGTTTAGCTTTTAGTGTAAATCGTCCAACAAGTGGCGCTGCTATGCTACATTTATCACGATTTCCGCAATAACTGTATCTCAAGGACTGATGCATGAATTTTCATCAAACTTCAGATTCGGTTAGTCCCTGATGTAAATTGGTCCTGATTAGTTTTTGGAGTAAATCGACTAATAGGCAGGGATGTAGTGGAGGGTATACGGGGGTATACGCCGTATACCCTCTGGATTTTTTTAAGGAACACCGTATACCCTCTGTTTCTCAAGAAAGCTATAGTATATATAAACTAGGGTATACCCTCTGCCTTGAGCGTATACCCTCTGCTTAGAGCGTATGCCCTTTGCTTTTTTTACGACTACACCACTGCTAATAGGTGGCGCTGCTATGTAGATTTTTTTACGATTTCCGCAACACTGCTACCTCAAAAACTAATGCAGGGATTTTCATCAAACTTCAGATTCAGCTACAACTTGACATAAGTTGTTGCTTATTATATTTTGGTGTAAATCCCCTAACCGTTGGCACTGATATGCTTTTTTTTTTTTCAGGAAATATTAACATGTATGAGATAGAAGAAAGTTTGGGATTGCTACATCCGACTAGTTTTACTTAGTAAACATGGGAAGTATCATTTCGAAGCTGGTATCTCTAACAACGAATTATATACGCATATGTCAGAAGAATAGTAATGGCGAACGTTGAAATATTAAATATTTTGGAATGAAATGATTTTATAATAATTTAATGGTTTTAATAATAACTTTGCATTATCATAAATATAGATAAGGCTAAAAAAAGATAATAACAGACTACATTGATGTGAAAAAAATATCGATGTAAAAAAAAAAAATTTTTTGTTCGATCAAAAATGACAACGATATCAAAAATCAAATTTCCTCTTCCCCCCGACATATCTTACAATATTAAGCGCCAGACCCCTCCCTCCCCTCTAAATTGATAACGTTATATATGTACAGCCCCTTATGGTGAAGAAAACTTCTAACGAAAGTTTTTTTTTTTCTCAACATCTAAAACTCTTAATTTTGGTCAGTACCACGGTAAGTAGTAAAGTCCTTTCGGCTTGTGCCAGGAGGAAAAGGTAGCTTTTATGTTTCTTGGTTTTTCAAGTTTTACTTACTCAAATGTCAAGAAGCTAAAATGCGACGAACCCAATAACAGAATATTCGTCAAAGTGCGCCAAATTAGTAAGCTATAGCCAAGTTGGCATCATTTATGGTTATTTATTTTTGGTCGCAAAATACTCTATATTATAAATTATTCTATATGATACATAAAATTTTTAACACTCCGAAGGTCATTATTCTTAGAATTGCACAGAAAGTCGCTATGTATCTGTGAGATATATCTCATAAAATTGATTTATTCATCAAAAACATCGACGAATTTCCCACTGCATAGGGACAATATGAGTATAAGTGAATTTTTAAATACATTTATTTAAAAAAGAAGGAAGATTTCTATTATAAATATAAAAATTTAGTCAAGGAATACAACCGAAGAAAAATATTGTGGATCTCTTAGATCAAGCGCGACCTTCTGAGTGTTAAAATGATTTTTATAAGTCGAATATTTCAGCCAGAGACGTTGGGCCCCGCTAAGTGATTTCCCAGGGCTCCATCGCGACATTGCACCGGCCCTTCTTTGATCCCTAAAAATCAGGACATCTGACAACAGTAGTCGTGGTATAAATTTTTCTCATCGTAGGAGGAACACGGGACAACTAAACCTTGAGACGATAGGATTTTTTATTTATTTTTTTAATCCGTTTTCCAACATGTTCGTGGTTGTGGAGAATTCGCGTCTTTGATGGCCCCCAAGGATGCTTCCGGATTTCTGGGAACGGTTGTTCGCAAACCGCATTCCCTCAAGACGTGCATCCGGAGATCGTGGCTTTGCTTTGTTTCACTCTTTTACGTCATGGGCAGCACCGTGCGAAGAGAAAACTGCGCCCGGGGCAAAGCTTGAATTCCCCCCCCCCCCCACATGCACACTTTTTCTTTGTGAGATGTGTCACAAATCTGAAAAATGCAGAGACGGAAATAAATTCTATTGAATACATATTTCGCGTTTATTTCGGAACTTTATGTTTAATTTTCAATCGGATAAACTTTAAACAAATAAATAAATAAGAGGAAATTGCACTTGTATTTTGGCAAAGGGAATCTAGAACATGGGTGAGAAAATATCTAACAATGCAGTATAACAGTTTGCAACTCTTTTGTATTCCCAAAAGGAAACCCCATGCTATTTTGAGGGTATATGTTTTTGTCGCAAGCACAGAAAGAAAATTAAGGCTGTTCTCAACTGCTCTGCTCAACAAGCTCAAAACGTTTTGACACATTTACAAATTCATTTTTTAACAGAAAGATATAAAATTGGAAAGCCTGGCTATGGAAGTGATTTGGAATCGAACTGTGTTTCCCATTTTTGGACCCATAAATGACCTATTGAGTTATAAGCCATTTTGATCACGTGACAAACACGCTTTCCCCCCCTTTCTTGAGTGGGTTTTCTCCTTTCGTGCTGAAATTCGTTTCAAAACTCCCACTTCGACACTATTTTCTGAAAGATCTATTGCGTTTGCAAAAAAAAAAAAAAAAAAAAAAAAAAAAAAAAACACGGAAAAAACAGATCAATGAAACAGTTTCTGAACAGCAACACCTGCTAGTTTCATGAATTTCCGAACAAAAATAAATTAAAACTTATGTCAGAAAGTTACCCTTTTGGATTTGAGAACTACAGACTCAAAAAAGAGACTAAGACAAAGCAAAGTTTTAAAAAGAAAGAAGTCCCTATTAATAAATTTTTATTTGGGTGTAGGGTAAGGGATAATGCAATAACTTAGAAACTAAAAATTAACGTACTTTCATTGGGAAAAAAATTCTCAATCTGTAAATATATATTTTTAAAAAAAATACGAAAAAAGAAGAAAAAATTAGGTTTGTAATATAATTTTGGCGCCCCCTCAATTTTTGCGGCCGGGGGGACCGCTCCCTTCGCCCCCCGCTTTGCACGGCCCTGGTCATGGGTGCAGGCACAGCAGCGTCGCGTGGGATTTTTAGCGCCGCATTTCAAAATATTGTGTTCCTTTCTTCGTGGCTTCTACAGTTTTCTTATGCTAAATTCGCTTCTTGCTCAGTGTTGAATTCAGACATTTTTCTCCGGGAGGGATTTCTGTGGCTCTGGGAGGGGGGGGGTACATTATAGAGCTCCCTGTTGGGGGGGGGATTGCACTTTTTAACCATTAAAAGCATAAAATCTTAAAACTTCCGGAGGGGACATTTCAATCCTCCGGGCGGGGTGTCCCTTAGAGGTCTGCACGGGCCGGAATTTCCAGGTCCGGGCCCGGCCCGGCCCGAAGGAAAGCTATTTTGGCCCGGCCCGGCCCGGTGTAAAAATTGAAAGTTCGGCCCGAGCCCGGCCCGGACCGTTTACATTTTTACCGTTCTCGGCCCGGGCCGGCCCGACTAAATGTCTACAAAAAATTCCGTTTTTTCTCGACATACAATTAAGATTCTTTTAATGAATACTACATGCATATTTATGGGAACATTTTACAGTATATTTTAAATTACTATGTGTTCGCAAAATAGAAAACACACAATAGTAAACGTTAACGATTACTTACAGTGTTTTAGTCAACGTCTCTACAGACGTTTCAAAATTTAAATAAGGGTTCATTAAAAGATTATTGTAGTTTAGAATAAAGGGTTAAAAAACATGATAACTTTTGAAGCTTATAATAAAAGGTAGATTTGTGAAAATATTTCTGTCATTCTTAAGGCTTTTCTCAAATCCAAAGGAGCTACATTTTGATACATTTATGAATTCATTTCTTTTCGGAAACGCGTGAGATTGGCAGGTATTCTTATTCAGAAACCATGTAAATGCCATTTTTTTTTTTTTTTTTTTTAGATAAAAGTAATATATCTTTCAGAAAATACTGCCAAAATTAGCGTTTTGAATCGAATTTCCGGAAGCGATAGCACAGGACAGGAGAAAACGTACAGTCACGTGACAAGAGTCTCTGTTATCTCTGTACGTAATTTATGAAAAATGGGAACGCTATTTGATCCCAATTGCCTTCAATACTCAGCCTGTCAATCTTATGCCTTTATAGTTAAAAATGAGTCAGAAAATGTGTCTGAGAGTTTCGCACTGTTGAGCAGTAAATATGAGAACCACCTTAAGGTACATTTCCAAAGATACTGTTAACAGAAGTTCATTATCGTTAGTAATACTTTTACAAAACATAATGCCTGTCCTACACATCCTGAGAACGATTAAGACCAGTTCCGTCCCGGCACAAGTCTGCCGAAAAAAATTAAACCCGGGATCAGGCATCATGTAACTGTACGATGCCGATCTCTACGATGGACATGTTACATTTCTGTATTGATGTTGTTAAACTCGCATCGGCTCGTAACGCACATTTATACTTCTCGAAAAAGTCATATTCATTGGAAATGACCTCGTATTTTATCTGCTCCTCTCAAATTCTTATATCGGGCCGATAGGCCCGATTAATTTTTTTTATCGGCCGGGCCTGGCCCGTTGAAATAATTGACCTAATTCTGCCGGCCCGGCCCGTTTGAAAATTCTCCTCCATTCCGCCGGCCCGCGGGCCGGGCCGGGTACGGGCCTCGGGCTAAGCCCGGGCCCGTGCAGACCTCTAGTGTCCCTCCGGGCCACCCCCTGAATTCAACACTGCGTTGCTCCCCTTCCACATTCGCTACACTACTGCAAGAAAGAGGGGGAGGCAGGGGAGGACATTACCCCTTCCTGGATTTTGAAATTTAATTGATTAAATTTTCTTTGTATCTGATAATTTTTAAATATAAATAAAGTTTGTTCTTTCCAAATGAGTTTAAATAAATAATTTTATTAGGGAGGGGTGGAGGCAGAGCAGAGCCACCTGAATGCTCCATGAAAGGCATTGTTATGTTTTCCTGTATTGACCATGTTTTAAAAATTAATTTAAACGAGGGGTTCAGGGGGTGGTACCCAACGATAAAAAAACAGATAAAAACGATTTCAATTTTTCCTTTTGAAAGCTTTAATTTGTATTTTGAATTATTTGCTATTTGTTTCATTTGTGCGCTGCTTTTTACATTGATATATTTATTAATTTTCTTCATGAAGATTTGGATAAAAAACGCTTACTTTAACGGATTTCTTTTATGTTTATATTCTCATTTTAAAAATCTCAGCCTTGGCAGCGGACTACACCACTGCATGCACGTCTATTTCAAAATCTTGTACCTCCCTCGATTTCGTTCGGACAACATTTCCAATTTTGGAAGCGATTAACGTTGGCGATATGTGATGATATATAGGGTGACCGCGCCAGTAGTTGATAAAATTTTTGAAATATTACGCCATTTCAGGCGGAAATGAGTTTTACACGTGGCACTAGACATACTAGTAGGAGAGCTGTTGAACATTTTTGAGTAGGTATTTGAGGCACCCTGAAAATTTGTGCAACACTTCTTTTGTAATGCCTGAATACAAAATCGAATGTCTGGCTGAAGGATCGTGGCCCAAAACCTGTGCCAGACACGTGTCAAGTGCCATTTTTTGACACTACCCAAAAAAGGTATTTGAGGCACGCTGAGATTGAACTCACAATAATATTTATGCTTAGAAAAAAATATTTTGAAAATGACAGACACTTTAGTCGGCCCAAAAACTGTTCCAGACACGTGTCAAGTGCCATTTTTTGTCTGGCACAGGTTTTGGGCCACGATCCTTCAGCCAGACATTCGATTTTGTATTCAGGCATTACAAAAGAAGTGTTGCACAAATTTTCAGGGTGCCTCAAATACCTTCCCTAAAATGTTCAACAGCTCTTGGACTATACTATTTTTGTTTGAATGTTGGAGCACCTGTTGTCCCATTTTTGTCAGCTGCCTGTTGTAGAGAAGCAATTTTATGATTTTTTTTTAAAATTAGAAAATGTAAAAATTTAGTTTTTGATTAGTTGGAGGCAATTACGGTAAGTTAAAATAATCCACTTCCATCTTGCTTATTTCAAATAATAGTTTTATATGAATTATTGTTAATCGCAGCTTAAGCATGATATTTTAAAGATTAATTTTTGAATTTTCGACTGATTTCTTCGATTGATCAACTACTGGGAAAATGGCAATTAATGAAACTATTTATTTATAATTTTGTTGCTATTTAATTTCAGCAGATTTCATTTTTGATCTTATATGACATTCATGAAGGGTTGTAGCAATTATGTTAGTATACTTCTAAAACTTAAAAGGAAGGAAATATAATAAAAACCCCATAGCAACGACCTTATCTGATCAACTACTGGCTCGGTCACCGTATATATATATATATATTATCAAGGCAAGATGGGACGACGGAAGACCTTGAGGGGATATGTTTTTCACCGTTTTTAGCATGTGATATGTTCGTGGGTGTGGAAAAATCGGTTCTCTGGCCCCCAAAGATGCATCCGGATTTTTCAGAGCGGTTGTTCACTTACCGAATTCTCCCCAGCCATGCATCCGGAGCATCGTGGCAGGGCCGAAACTAGCCTTTTTTGGGGATTTTGGCGCCCCCCCCCCCTCTTCCGAAAAGTATATTTACAAAGAGAATTTTGCTAATTTTCTAATAGCCGACTTATTTTAAAATTTAAAATATGTAATAATAAAATATGTAATACTGAACTATGTAATCTAGAATGGCGAATACAAGGGGGTGGTCACGGGGATGATGACCCCCCTCTGAACACCAACAAAAATATTCTAATGATCATTTTTAAAATGAAATGTATAGTAGAGTCCCGATTATCCGAGTTTCCGCTTTAACCGAGTTATTTTCTTCTGATGGACTGAAAGGAAATAGTCATTATAAATGAAGCGTTAGGTGAAGATGAAAGAGCAGTCGTAAAAAGTTAGAACTCTGATTTTCTGGTCAGAATGGGGGAAAAAATGGCCATAATTTTTTTTAGTCGTAAAAAGTTAGACTTTACTTACTTAACGTAACGTATAGTTACTTATGTAAACTTATTTTTAAATTAGTGGCGCACTATAGATGCACTTACCTATAGAATATTTACCCAGAAAATAATATTTAGAATGATCACTTCAACTTCAATCATTTATTTATCTAACACGCCGCAAAATATGAAAAAAATATTAAAACTACGTTATAGAGTCAGAAGTTGCAGTTACAAATTTAACAACTTATGCTCATGCCTAGACATCTGTTTTTTTCTAAGTTAAGTTTCTGAAAATGTTTTGTAAAGTGAATGGATGAAATCTAATTCCGGGTCGTCCAGATCAAAAAAGTTAAGCTGAGCGGCTTAAATATCAGAGTCGAACGCAATATAAGGCCAAAGAAAAAAAAAAAGCAGAGCGACCATTTTTCAGACGGGACGTAAATATAAAGGTTTTCTTTTTTTCATTCTATAAAATGGATATGAATGGAGTAATCCCAAATGAGGCCCCTTCATCCCTGGGCACTTTAAAGCTATCCCCTTTGGTCCCCGTGTCTACGCCCCTGATAGACGTAAACAGCTGAGGAGGGGAATTGCCAAAGCCACTGAACAACCTGCTAAGTTCCTTTTCAACTCTGCGCAAGTTTTTAGACAATTTTTTCCGACTTTTCGCATCTCTTTTCATGTTTAGATGACGGATTTTACCCACTTGCACTTGCTCACAGGGAGCAGGTGCAAAGACAGGAAATGTGTCGTCAAGGGCTCTGTCAGTGAACAGGTCAATGACGAGAGGTGCGGTTCACCCACCGAGCCCCCTTCCAGCTCTTCTTATCTTTGAATGGGGCGCAAAAAGAGAACTCTAATTTGGCTTTTTTATAAAAAAGATTTGACCGACTCCACCGACAAAAGAAAGCTTGGAAGAAATATAAAAAAGTGGAAAAGCCACTGCATAAAAAAATGGCTACTGCGATATAAAATGAAATGTAGAACAGTCAGCAGATTATCTTGCGGTTGGGGGTAGGGGTATGGGGCTGAATTTATGTAGACACATAAATAAGCTTTTTGTGGATTATGTATAAAAGATTACTTTTAGAATAAGTAATAGTATGATTTCCGGTCAGCATTAAGGGTTCATTGACTGAGGTCGCCTCAAAATGGGAGCCAGTGAACAAAGGCCTTAGCGATCAGCGACTTTTTGCAGTTACACACTCTTTTCATATGGGCAGCTTTTGGGAATGTTGTAGCAATATAATTTTCTTTCTCCCCTTCCCACACTACAAATATCTCATGTTAATTTATGGGAAATTTAAGCACACGATTATGCATTTTTTTGTACTATTTTTGTGAAATCTGGCAACAAAATGAATCTGAATTTCCATCTAAAATTAAAAGAGACTAATTGATTTCAATGAAAAATAGAGGCGCTTATTGGAAAATGTGGTACTTTTCGATTATAGCGTCCCCCCCCCCCTCCACCCCGAGGATGAATCGACAAGTGACCAAATTATTAAAGCATATATGCATTATAATAATATAGGATGCATATAACATTTAGCAACGCATGTGACCCATTTACAGTCATATATGACACACACACACACACATATATATATGGCATGTGTGTAAGATGTACATGGTGTATATATAGGCATAAATAGTAGAGCACTTTTCTAAATTTTGCGGACATCATTCATGCCTCCGGGGTGGCAAATTTGGGGGAAGAGGCTCGGGAGTGCATAACATGAATAAGTGGTCACAGGCCTTTTACAACACTATGTCATATGTGGGGGTCGGCAAATGTTAGAAAAATGCCCCCCCCCCCCCATCGCGCCTCCTGGAATACATCCTCCCCCTCTCTTTGAAATACCGTTTGCAAAAATGTGTTACTCTGTACGGTGACTATATAGAAAATGGCTTCTACAATATAGCAATTTCATAAATTTCAATCAATTATTTCTATGTGAGGGCAGAAACTTATTGATACATCCTCGTTATTTCATTATTTATTTTTTGTACCGTGCACAGAACCAAATCTTATTTTGCCTTCCCTTCCTTTTCCTTTTACTCTGACGTCCGAGGCATATGCGTCGCTTGCTCTCCCTAAGCGGCCTTGCTCATATTTTGCAAAGCAAACTCAATGAACTGTGAACCATTTACCATAAGAGACAGAGAGAAATTTGAAAACATCGTAATAGGCGCCAAGATCTTAGATCTTCCAAAAAGTAGGGTAGGGCAGGAGGCAGTTGTCCAGTTTGCTTTTGTGATGATCAGGCCAGGCCCCGGGAAAGCGAGCATAAGCGATCACTTAAAAAAGAAAAAGAGAAAAGAAGGGACTTATCTGACAGGAGAAAGTCATTCACATTACAACTCATGCCACCCAAAAGCTAGACGCCCCCCCCCCCCTCTTCCAGACACACACACAAACACCAAAACAAGACCATAAATACAGGATGGATATTTTTTTTTTTTCCAAAGAGCAAACAAGGGATAAAAAAGCGCGGGAGAACAGGAGATAATGTACTCTCCTCTTCCGAGATGGGCGATTGGTGCGGGATTCTGCAACAACTTTTGCCTCGCAAACTGCGTCGCTTTAAAATAGAAGTACTTACTACACGGCTAGCAGGACGTCCTCAATTCTATTTCATGCGGCTCTGCAAGTTGTATACAACATAAAAAAATATATCAACACACGCGCACATATACATTTTCCAAAGAGTATTTTTAAAGACATCGCGATGGTTTTTTAAAATATGATATAATGAAAATAAAGACAAGGCTTCAATCAATAAACTCTATACTGGAGTAGAATATTGTAATTTTGATCTGCAGCGTTTCGTCTCACCTCCAAGAACCTCCCTTATTAGCTAATGGATCTTATCCGCTATGGAATTGATAATACAGTGCTTGCTAACATTGGTTGACATTAATATTTACTTATTAATATTTAGTATGTAATTGTTATTCATGAATATAATATACCTCAATAATGTAACGTGTAAATATTTTTTGCCGATTTGTATTTCAGAATACTAACTCTTGAGGATGGTTTTAAAGATAAACCGAACCGTCGAGTATATTTTTTTATTTTTATGATTTTAATTTTTACATCTTTGTTTAAAATCTCGAAATAAAGTGTACGGTGGATAGCAACTTATTGTTTTGTTTTCATAGTTGCAAAGTATATCTAACTAGTAAAAAAAATAAAGTTTTTTACATATCCCTGTAGCTTGCAATTTTCCAAAAGCTACCAAAAAATTTACTCGTAAGTGACGATTAAAATGATGTATTTCATGTATTCTACAAAGTCTTTTTTAAAGAAATCGCGATAGTTTAAAAAAAAATATGACACAATAAAAATAAACACAAGGCTTCAATCAATAAACTCCATACTGGAATAGAATATTGTGATTCTGATCTACAGCGTTTCGTCCCTCCTCCAAGAACCTCTCCTGCTAGTTAATAGACCTTATCCACCATGCAATTGATAATATAGTGCTAACAGTGGTTGACATTAATATTTACCAATTTACCTATTAATATTTAATATACAGGGTGTCCCAGGATTATTGGGACAAACTTTAAGGGAAGGTAGGGGACCTCACAAGGATTCAGATTTGCATAGCAACCCATGGTCGGAAACGCTTTCCTGGGGCGGTAGTGACGACACAAAATCTAAGAAAGACAGGACACGAATAAGAGGAGAAAACATGTTATTATCCTTAGTACAGCAAAAAACTAAGAAAAAAGAACATTAAAGAGACAACGATCGTCATCAAAGTAGGTGTTCACGACCGCGGTCCGTGATGCATCTCCAGCGCATGGAAGATCTAATGTTCTCGAAAATACCGGGAATGTCCCGCACTTTACCAGCAGCTGCCATGATGCGTGCAACAAGTTTCTCAGCACTTTCCAGCATTGTCCCGGCATTTTTGCAGCGCTAAGAATAATAAACACTAAGAATAATAACTCTCCCTGTTCTTGTCCTTTTTTTCTTGTGTTTTGTGTTGTCACTATCGCGTCAGGAAAGCCTTTAAGACCTGGTTTGCTATGCAAATCTGAATCCTTGTGATGTTCCCTACCTCCTCTTAAAGTTTGTGCCAATAACCCTGATACACCCTGTATAATCGTTATTCATTACAATATAATATACATAGACATATGACTACAAAAACGTAAGTATGGACCTCGAGCTCCTTCCCTTTCAGACTTCGATTCTTAAACAAATTTTAGGAGTACCACTCTTTTAATGTCCGTTCAGAAGTTCAGATTACATTCTGCGACAGTGACTCTTTTTCTCGGCTTCTTTGATGTGTAGAATCTCTGTCCCGCTGAAAGAGAGGAGGGTTCCTGACATGTTTATCACCTCCCTGGAGGGAATTACTTTTTTTGATTTTCTCGCTTTGGTTCCAAACCCTTGAAGCGCAACAAAATGGGGACCCAACAATTGTTGTTAGTTGCCCCGATTTACGCGGAAAGTCCCATTTTTCAGGGGTTCCAAGACTCATCCCGTGGAACACCCTAAGTCCTGATTTTTCAGAATACATAAATACTTTTAAATTTCTTTCCTACCGTGATATATTCCTTGATGTGCATCTAGTGGAACTAAATGCAGTAAAACCTGTGAAACAAAATTTGTCTACATCAGATTTTTTTTTTATGATTCCACAGGAAGGAATATCGTATAAGGCTACCTGTTAAGACGGAACATTTTCCTGGTCAAGAGCTATTCTGTTTTTACTGATTTTAATGTACTTTCTTTAGTAAAAGCTGTGAAAATGAAATCTTTTTACAACTGAATCCTGTCTTAAACATAAAAAATTCATAGTCCCTACAGATGAAATATCCTATAATTATAACTGCTTGATTGGAAATCTTTCCAAAACGGAATTACAGTCGAACCTCGGTATCCCGACACTCTAATGACCAGAAAAAAGTGTCGTCATAAGCGGAGTGCCGCGGTAACCGGAGTTGGAGAAAAAAATATTTTAAAAAGCTGTATTTGTAATAAATTTAAGACAATTTTAAATTCATAACTGTTCTTGCAGATTTAAGCAATAAAACATTATTATTAAACAAAACAAACACAAAAACAAAATTGAAAAGAATAAAAATCAGATTTATGATGACTTATTTTTTTATTGTTGCATGAGAAATTGATGAATTAAGATTTGCTTATCCCTATATGTGCTTCCTATAATTATTTTTTCAATATTACTCAATGAATTGTGATCAATATTCGTTGTTTCAGAAATGGATGTTAGATAATTTTTTATCGTTTCAATGCAATGCATGCTTCGGTTTCGGACGGATGAAAAACGCCGTGTAACCACAAGAAAGCGCTACCTGACCAGAAAAAAGACCGCGAGTAGACTGATACGTCAATCTGGTGCTTAAGTGGGTCATTCATAGTGTGTGGGTATATTTATTCAGATAAAAAATTGAAGTAAAATTTCTGATTTATCTCAATGGTTTATTTTAGGCACTTTTGTGAAAAGTTTGGATAAGACATTTCTTACAGCTTAATTTCCGTGCTCATAAGATGAATTTTGAAAAATGGATAATCTTCCTAAACCGTCGGGATATCCGGAGTTGAAAATTATTCAACGACGTAAAATCCGGAGTTTACTTACATTAAAATCATATACAGAAAATCGGGAATTTGAAAAACTGACGTGATAAGCGGAGTGACGTGAAAACCGGGTGTCGGTATAACGAGGTCCGACTGTATTTCGGAACATGCTGGTTCATTCAGCTTTACAGCATTTCTTTTTAGGTGCGTTCGTGATTATATAAATACGTAGCACCTATACGTCTGTCCGCACAGACCAGCGCAAAAACTACCCAACCGAATGGTTTGAAGTTTAACCCCTTAACGCTCGAATTAAATTACGGTTTAAAAATTCAAATTGCTTATTGGCACTACTTTTATGAAAAAGAAATATTCACCTTATTTAATGACAGGTAAAACGATACTAAAATATAGCCAATTTCACTATTTTATAAAACTGGTGGGAATCAAACAATTTGAGTAAAAGACACAGCCCGTGAATATGACGGGAGCGAGACTTAAGGGGTTAATATACAGAATCATTGCGGAATTTTGTCGAGTCGTTTAAAATTTTATGAACATCGAATCAAAACTTAAAAAGATATTAACCTTTAACTGATGTTACCGGTCTCTCAGACTGCGACTTTTTTCAATTTTTATAGTTTAACTTGCAATTTTCAGTTTAACTACAAACACTACCGAAATTTTGTTCCAGTTGGAACTTTAGTGCTGTCACCAGAGACTTTTGAATAGGTGAATTTTAATTATAACAGTCCTGTACAAAAAGTTTAATACAAAAACACCATCCTAAGAGTTAATCGCGTCTTTTATTCATCTTTTGATGGAGCGGTCTCACAGACCACTTCACGCTAGTTATGTGACAATTTCTATATGACATCCGTTAAAGGTTAATGAAATTTTTCTTTATTTTATTAAATCCTATCATATGTCATGAATTCAATTGTATCCCGTGATCGGTAATGATTCTAGGTTGCCATGGTGATTACGTCATTAATTCAATGATAGCCTATGATAGGTGATAATTCTAGGTTGCCATGGTGACGACGCCCTATTTAAAATGGAGTCCTATTATTTCCCTATTACTGAATTTAATATATATAGAATCATAATAAATTTTGTATTCATGCATTTTTGCATGAGAGTGCTTTTGCATCAAGATCTGAATATTTATAAAATTAGTTATAGTACGAACGCACCTCATTTGCCACGTTTGATGTACAATTTCCGACTTGTTTTTGTATCCAGAGATATATAATTTTGATCATTTTCAATACGAAACTTATTTTACATTATCTTTATAAACTATGTTTTGTTATGCACCATGTAACTAATAATTCTAAACAATGTTTTTTCCCCCTTAATTCATAAAAAAAAATTGTGCTTTTTGAAAATCAATGGCGGCGGTTAGAGGGGAGGGGGGTAAATAATTTTCACTGCCGACTAGAATTTTTGTTAGCTACTAGATATTACCAAATTTTTAAAGCCCTGATCATGATTATAATACTTCCTTTACACTATGTGTTTTGAAAGTAAAAAGTAAAATAAGGGCGTTGGCGCAAGCGGAGAAACAGCAGAAAGATATTCTCATCACATCTCAGGCCACCCAAAAGTCAGAAAAACAACCCTCAAAAACAAAACTATAAATACAGGATAGAATTTTTTTTTTCTTCTTAAGGAAAATCGCGGGAGGAAAGAAGGTGTGGATCAAAGTCCTTAGTGGGTCGGATTATACCCTACTCGAATCCGAAAATTTAATTTGAAGTCAATCCGTAACCCGACCCGAACTCGAAAAAAAAATTTTCTCGACCCACAAACCGACCCAAATCCGCCAAAATAATTTTCAGCGACCCGAAATTCGATCCGATCCAGATATATTTCAACCCTACCCGAATCCGAAATAGTTCAACCAGCAATCCCACCCGAACCCGAAATAAAAGGAAAGTAAATTATGTTTTAATACAGTTATGAAAATTAATTATATCTTTAATACCAATGTTATGCTGATATAGAAAAATGGACAAATCTATGTTCGTTAATATTCAAATGTAGTAAAACCTCTGATTAGCGGACACTTCGGGATCGTTGAATAGAGTCTTGCATCGGGATCGCGTTGTCAATAATTTTCTTTTTTCGGGTCGGGATGACTAATTTTCTTTCTGCGGATCGAATTCATACTAAACAATTCTTACAGGTCATGGTTAGTTTTTTGCAAGTCGGGTTGAAAGGATTTTGACAAAAAGTTTGAGCAGAACTATGTTTTAGATGAAAATAAATACGTATTCGAATATGAATAAGTATGTATTCAATTTACTGCATGAGAAATAAAATGTATATAAGAAATGTGATGATAGGCTATCCTTTCTTTAACGGCAGAGTTAAGAACGATTTTCTCTTCCCTTGGGATATGAAAAATATTACCAACATTTTATTTTTGATACACACAAAAACACACGTATTGTATTTGTGATGATAGTTTTAGTTTATGCACATATACACATGTTACGTGTGCGTAGATTGGGAGGAGTTCACTAGTTAGTAGTGGAAGCGTACAAATATATAAGTGTTAGGAATTGAAAAAGTGTTCGCTAAAGAGAGGTATCCGCTATTTGGCCTTATTGCATACTAGATACTAGCTAAAGTGACTGTTGCCCGGAATTTGAAGAATGTTTGCTCTGAAAAATCAATTTCAAAATTCTGGCTTCCAAACTGTGGATTTGTATAGAATTACAGACAGACAAATTTTCATTTTATATATTAGATGGATTTTTAACCTGAAAAAATATTTTGGACATTCTTCTGAAAAATAGGGTCAACCCGAACCCGACCCGCAAGTACAAAACCACACCCGAAACAATTAAACCCATCCCGACACGCAGTAAAAAAAACAGAAGTTAACCCGACCCGAACCGCAATGAAAAATATAGCTCGGCGGGTCGGGTCGGGTGCTGGCAAAAGCGAGTAACCCGACCCGATGCAGGACTCTAGTATGGACGCGCAAATCTGCGATATCTTTTCTCACAAACTACGAAGCTTTTGAAGGATACGACACGAAATTGAAATCGTTTAATTTATGTAATCACGAAATGTCTGTTTAAAAAATAAATCAAAAATTACTGTTCGAAATTTCTGATGTGAATTTCTATTTTTATGAATAAACAACAACAAAAAAAGAGGCCAAACTGCCAACCGCAACCCTAGTCCTGAATAAAACATTTTTGTGCCCCTCTATACCGGGTGTTTATAAAGTTCGGGGCGAAAGTAAAACGCGATAAAAAAACATCTTTGGGGCGGAGAGACATGCGGTTTGCAGATAAATATTCAGCGTGGTACGGGATTTTATATGACGCCAACAAAAAAATTAGTTCAAAATCTGGACAATAGAGGGTGCTATTGCAGATAATTCCATATTCCTCACATAACGCAAGATTTCGATACAAAAAAGTGTACATGCAGTATTCTCTAATACTTTTGCATACAAATCTTGCGTTTTTTTGAGTAAAATGGATTTATTCTATAGAATTATCTGCGGTAGCGCCCTCTATTGTCCAGATTTTGAACTTTTTTTGTGTGTGTGTCATACAAAATCCCGTATCACGCCGAATATTTATCTGCTAACCGCATGTCTCTCCGACCCAAAAATATTTTTTTTTATCGCGTTTTACTTTCGCACCGAACTTTTGAAACACCCGGTACAGTAGAGCGCCGATTATCGGAACTCTAATTAACCGAATTTCCAATTATCCGAACAGCCCATTTCTCTCTCTCTCTCTCAAAAAAAAAAAAAATAATAATAATAATTAACCGAACTTCTATTTTTCCGAACAAATTATTTCTCTCTCTCTCTTTTTTTTTTTTTTTAATGATGATGACATTGTGGATGAGATTTAAAATGAAAAAAGAAATTGAAGAAATGAAAACGAATGCTCCGAAAATGACCCAGGTCCATCCCATAACGAAGCCTTTGAATGTTTGGAAACAGCTAGGAAATGGCTCGAACGGCAGAATTCTGACGGGGCCGTCGCGAAACAACTTTCTTCTCTACGAGCCTGCTTCAAGAATAAGATGAGTCACGCAAGAGATCTGAGTTAGCAAACGAACCAAGTCGAATAGTTCTATGTATGCATCAGAAACAGTGCTATAAATTTCCGTTTTGTAATATTTTGTTATGGCTGTTTGAATTAAACATTCAATAATTAAACATCGAAGGGTCACTAAACAGGTACTTTCTTTCTTTTTTCTTTTTTTGCTTGCTTCTTTTTGCCCTTTGATTTAAAATATATTCGAAAACATTTGATTCGCGGTTTTTATCTATGATTTTAACTTGAAATATACATATATGACAAAGTTCCCTTTAAAAATTTCTTACATTAAAATGCCTTAATTTAAAATTATAAATATCAGGATTGATATTACATAAACTCATAAATAAAAATGTTATATTTTTTTATTAATTAAAATAAAAATTCTATTTATCAATAAAAAATTTAATTTTCATAATGTATGCATAACTTGAAATACACATTCCGTTGGTAGGTGTTACAACTAAAATAGCATTTTTCACTAACAGAAAGCACATACTTACAGTAATTTAAAAAATATATGGTATTTAATATTGCACAAAAAAATAATCTCACTTAAACAGACAAGTATTAAGGAAGTTGAAATATCTGGAAAATTATCAACGACTGTTACATGTTTGTTAATACATGTGATTTTATTTTATTAGAAGTGAGTTTTCTGTTGTCATTCTTGACTTTTGCATAGTTATTTATTTTATTATTATA
This sequence comes from Maratus speciosus, assembly GCA_963932465.1. NCBI lineage: Eukaryota > Metazoa > Arthropoda > Arachnida > Araneae > Salticidae > Maratus > Maratus speciosus. The sequence goes on from OZ010797.1 coordinate 89,061,557, forward strand.
TTCGCAATTCCTGACAAACACATAACTTAAGGGGACAGTTCACCTGAAAATTAACCCAAAAAATCGATTTTTTATATTTAAAAAAAATATTGAATGGAAGCTTATTTAATTATGAATATTGTGACACCTCATTTTTACACATACGGCGATTATAACGCCAGATATTGTAAATTTCATTAATACACCCAGCGCAATTACCCAGAAACAACCAACTTTAATTTTTTTTTTTTTTTTTTTTTTTTTTTGGCTATGTTTTTATTTTTTTCACTTTCATGTTTTAAAAATGCTAAGGCCTTTTTTTCGTATTTCAGATATAGATTTAAACTTTTTTGTACATGTTCTTTATTATATATGTGAAAAATATGAGCATGGAATTGTCCTTCATGGTTTTATTTTATTTATTTTTTTAATAAAAGTATATGAAGATGTATTATACTTCACTCTTTTACGCTATGTATATCAGTGAAAAAAATTATATTAAATGTAACATTTGATTTATCTAAAACTCCATGCTCAGTCTTGCGTAACACACATTTGAAAATCTTTTTAAAAAAATGGGCAAAAATATTAATATTTAAAAAAGTAGAACTTTAAAAAATTCAAAATGTTTTAAACTATTTTAAATTTTTAACTAAATATGCAGTTAAAAAACATTTTTTTTTAAATGTACTTTTAGTTGAACATTGAAATGCAGTGACTTATTGCACCATTTGAATCATTTATTTAAATTTAAAAAAAATGTTGAAAAGGTAAACTGCTTCCTTAAATATATAGCAACGTTGGCTTCCACACTTGCATTTACTTATGAAATCCAGACCTAAATTTTCAGTCTTTTCAATAGTGAGTTGTACAATAAGACTTTGGGCTCTTGGAATTTTAGGAAAGTACTATTGTAAAAGTGTTTTTAAAAACTAATTATAATTAGTTTTTAAAAATTTGAAAACCATTTACAATTAGAAATAATAACATTTCCTGGAGCCATTTTATTTTACCACTATCTGTCTACATCATGTACTTATACACTTTATTCGGGCAATTTCATTCTAAAATTAAAATTTTAATTGATAAATAGAATTTTTGTTTTAATTGTTTAAAAAAATTACTATCTTTATTTTTGATTTTATATAATATCAGTCCTGAAATTTATACTTTTAAATTAAGACGTATTTATTTTTAAAGGGAAATTTAATTATTATCTGCTAAAATTGTGTTATTTTAATACATGATATCTCCTGTCATAAATGTATGTTTCAAGTTAAACTCTCCGAAAAATACCATGAATCCCAGTTCTTTAACTATTTTTGTATTTTTATTTTTTCATGATAAAGTTGATAATTTTAATGTATGATTTTTTCTACCATAAATGTATATTTCAAGTTAAAATCTCCGATAAAAACGGCGAATCAAATGTATTTGAATATATTTTAAATCAAAGAAGAAAAAAAAGCACCTGTTTAATGACCCTTCTCTGTTTAATTATTGAATGTATAAATCAAATAGATCTAAAACAAGCCACAAATTGCTCAATAAAATATTCTAAAACGGAAATTTCTAGCACTTTTTTTGATACAACAAATATACAACTATCCGACCTATTTCGTTTGCTACTCAGATCTCTTGCGCCGCCATCTTGCTGTACATTTTCGTCTTGAAGCAGGCCCGTAAGAGAAGGAAGTTGTTTCGCGACGGCCCCGATTCTGATCCTACTCAACTAACGTACAGTAAACTCTGTCTAAGGCGGAATTGGTCGGGACTGAGAAAATTTTCCGTGGTAGACAATATTCCGGCTTATGCAAAAGAGACCCCGCCCCCCGAAATAAAAGCACAAATCGTATAATTTTTTTTTTTACATTCGTAACTTTTAGTATTGTGCTTTAAAATGAAATTTTTAATGAAATCAAACTAGTTATTAAATTTATGGTTTTTAATAATTTCGAAAAACATTATTTAGACACAATAATAAATATTACCAATACAAAATTGCTTCAATTCTGAAATTTATTGAAAATCATTTAATTTAACCAATACAATTACATACCCCATATTTCACATAGTAGTTTAACCCCTTGAGGCGCAAATGATTGTGTTCCTGTAATCTTGAATTTACACCGGAATCTAAAAGGAAAAGTAATTTTACAACTTTTTTTACCAAAGTCATAAAAATAAATTTTGATTAAAAGTTTCCGGTGCGAATCTTGATTAAACTTGGGTGGGATATAATGTATCCCATCGCTCCTCAAGGGGTTATAGAATCAAAAAATAATCTTTATTGATATTTGTTTTTTCTTTAGGTTTCCATGCGTTCTTTACTCACACGTAAGTCTGTTATTATCGGTATTTTTTTTTTATTTCCTTGAACAAGAAAAATATTTTCGAATCACCCAATTCTTCTCAAGCCGCCTTGATATGTTTAAATTCACTGCTGTCTTCAACGTTTTCAGAATCGTGGTCATCTTCATTTGCTTTCCTAAAACAACGAGCAATCTTTTCTGGTGACATTTCTGAGCGAGATTTGGCAATCCATTTAACAGCATTGAAAACACTGATGTTGTTTATCTGATCGGTGTCTGAAGAACAATCATCTAAAGACGCCATAATCGCCTGCAACAGATACTTTCTGTAGTGAGTTTCAGCATTTTAATAACTCCTTGATCCACTGGCTACTTCACTGCAGTGGTATCTACCGGAAATATTCGACAGTTTGACGTCGTCATGACATGGTGCATTATTGAGGAACAACAATTTTTTTTTCTTTAATCATTCGACTATTGAATTCTTTCAGCCACTTCTCCATTAAAGCAATCGACATCCAGTTTTTTTTTCTGAGACCTTCAATTCACAGGCAGTTTATCAATATTTACATTCTTGAAACATCGTGGCGTTTTCAATTTCTCTGTAACTGAAGGCTTTTATAAACTGCTCTCCAAATTTGCATAAAGCAAAACAATGCTTATCCAGTCACACTCTCGTTGGAGGTTTTACCTCCGTGGCATTTACTGCCTCTTTTTGCAGGGGACTTCATTAGCACAAACGATTAAATAGTCCGGTCTCATCGCAATTATGTATGTCCTTTTCTTGATATCTTTCAATCAGTAGATGAAATTTTCCTTTCCAATCCTGAAATTCGTCGTCTGAAACATCTTTCTGGTCTTCATATCAATGTTGTGTAGATTGTGGAAACTCATTAACCATTCACTGTAAGCCTTAAAATTCACTTTACCTATTTTTTCCCAATAGATTCCAGGTATAGGCAGATTTTTCATTCTAGCAATCGAAAAGCATTCAAAAGTTAATAAATCGATGTCTTCATTTTTTCACAGCACTTTTCCTCCTTCCTTCTTCTATTGGATGTTTTCAACTCTTCCTTTTTACAGCATCCTAAATTTGAGTTTTGCAAATAATTAAACTTAATACAAAATCTTCTACAGAATTTTTTTTTTTTTAATTTGGTAACTTCGACTGTATCCTGCAGCGATAGAGTATTGAGTTTAGATTTTAAAGCCATTTTTATTATCACTTACTAATATCTTTAGACGAGATAAAACTATAAAAAACAAATAACACGTGCGTTGATAGAGTTTTCTGACGACGTGATTTATTGGAATACGTCAATCGAATAGTGTTTTATGTTTTCGATAAAAAGATTGAATCTGGAGTTATAATGAATTTCTAGCAGATGATGACCTTTCATTTATTGTCCTGACTCGAAAACTAGTGGAAGATCCTTTGTCTTTAAAAATAAATGAGAAACTCTATTCAATTTCTTAGTACTGCTGCAATACCAACAAATTTGAGTCTACGCACACACAAAAAAAAATAATAACTTCGGCAGTGTGACAGAAAGCTATCACTTTGAATTTGAGTACAACCTTAAAGCATACTATACTTTACTTTAGACAATATACATTTTCATAAATGTGCATTCTACTAGTAATAACTTTTAAATGCACATTTTTATAGGAAAATATGGCATAAGCAAGAATTCCTTAAAATTTAAAGAGTGCCTCTTCTTTTGAATTAACTTTTTGAAAGTATTACGGAATTTAATTATTATGTTCGACATTGAGTATTTGATGTATATACATATATCAGTTTTAAAGTTTCACAAACGAAATGCTTTTCATTTTTTAAATTTCTTTTTTTTTCCGCCTTATGCAACATTTTGATTTCTATGGGACCTCAAAACCGTTTCCGTTTCCGCGTTAGGCAGATTCCGGCTTATGCAGCAAGAATTAATGTTATTTTCTATGGGTTCGCCGGGACTTGAAAAATTTTCCGTGGTAGACAGATTTCCGGCTTACACAGAATCCGCCTTGGACAGAATTTACTGTATTTAAGAAGAATTCGACATATGGTAGCATTGAAAAGAACGTCTTCTTTGAAGAAAGCAACAATCTAAAGCTTTTTTGCTTAAATTATAATCGCAGGATTTCAAAAAATGATAAAAAGAGAAAAAGAAAATTTTAAATGATAAAAAGTAAACAAAAAGAAAACCAGTTTTTAAACACGCTAGCACTAACTGGCGCTGCTCCTAAGTCTGAATAAAGTGTGAATGTTTTAGTAAAGTCAGGAACATCCCTTAAATTGTCTGTCCATTTATCCGAACTAGGGTCGGTCCCGAATTGTTCGGATAATCGGCGCTCTTCTGTATATTGATAATACATTACAATGGTGAACAGTGTTTCTCAACAGATAAGTCGCAGTGAATTATGTGAAATACAGTATAATTGTAACTTACTCTACAGTACTTGTACAGTAATTTGGTAAACGAACCTTGCCTATAACAGAATCCTGCTTTTAGAGGAAAAATCTCATGGCAAAACGAATACGACATCTTTACAAAATATACTGCACATGCTGAGATGGAAAAATGTCTGAAACTGATTTTTTTTTTATGATTCCTTATGATTCTGACGTGAGAGATTGCACACTGCATTATTGTACTTTTTTAGTCCTTTATTTAACTTGATTTTTGCATGGATTTGTGTAATTGATTTTTTCCTCACTTCCTGTTTGCTAGAATTATATAAAAAAACATTTACACAGGTGCTTTCCGGTGACAACACAACATTTTAATATTTTCAGAAATCATTTATAAATTAAATAACTAGTCGGCTGTAGCAATCTCAAAACTTTCTTCTATCTCATACATTTTAATACTTCCTGAAAAATGCTGCATATCAGCGCATTTGTACCAAAATCTAATCATCAGCAACTTATGTCAACTTCTAACTGAATCTGAAGTTTGATGAAAATACGTGCATTAGATTTTGAGATAGAGTTATTGTGGAAATCGTAAAAAATTCTACATAGCAGCGCCATTTGTTGGGCGATTTGCACCAAAAATCAATCAGGGCCAATTTATATCAGGGACTAACTGAATCTGAAGCTTGGTGAAAATTCATGCATTAGTTATTGAGATACATCGGAAATCATAAAAAATTCAGCTTAGCAGCGCCACCTGTTGGGCGACTTACAACACAAACTAAACAGTACTAATTTATACCGGGGACTAACTGAACCTGAAATTTGATGAAAATTCGTGCATTAGTTCTTCAGATAGAGCTATTGCGATAATCGTGAATAATGCAGCATAGCAGTGCCACCTGCTGGGTGATTTTCACCAAAAAATAATCAGCACTAGTTTATATGAAGGTCTAACTGAATCAAAAGTTTTGTGAAATTCCGTGCATTAGTTCTTGAGATAGAGCGCCCACAAAATTTTTGCCACATATAGACTCATTGAGTGACAGACAGACTCACAGGCGGACATTTTCTAAAAACCATCAAATCGTGTTCAGGACATTCTAAAACGTATAAATCCATCGAAAACCGGAAGTCGAAATTTTTCACGAATCCAATACTGTTTTCTTGTAAAGATAGAAGAAAGTAAAAATTACCTTTAAAGCATTTTCACGTTAGCCGGCCGCAGATGGCACATCGCCTAAAATTTTTTAGGTTACAATTGCCTACGAGTTACAATGATTCCACCAAACCATGCTCGCCAAAATAGACCAATAGGCTGTGAAACTGCAACAACAAAATATTTCAAATGCTACAAAATGCAAAAAATAAAGGCTGTAATAATTTTTCAACTACTCTTTTATTAATTAATAATTTAATATTTATTATATTATGATTATACACAGAAAAAACAAAGTAAAAATTGTAAATAGGAAGTTTTAATAATCTATTTTACAATTTCTTGTTGCTATAGCTTCAAAAAAAAAAAAAAAAAGAAAGGAAGCAAAAATTATAATCTTATTGAAATAAATTTACTCGTTCGCGCTTTCTGCCAAGTGTAAATCAGCGCAAATTTTCAATCGGGGCCACCGCTTAATGAACGTATTATAACGGAAATCTTTTGTAACTGCACAAATTGCAGTTATGAATTTAGACGTGACTTTTAAAATAAACATTAAATGTTTATAAAAGAACGCTTTCTTTTAAACTATTTTAAACTTTTATTACTTATTTATTTATCCCGTTTGCATTAGGAATACTTATAGCATTCTTTTATAACGTCTAAATTTTTGAATAATTCTATTTTTTCGGAATAGAATTTTGCTCCAAAACTAATTGCATTGATCTCAGAAATCGTTGCTATATATTTTTTTCGAACAGTTTCAGTTTGACTAAGCCTGTAAAACCCCTTTCCCAGCAATAAGACTTCAATTGCAGAGAGAAAAAAATATATATTTCTCCCAAGGAATACTTATAACCTGTCTTAATAATGCCTAAATTTTTGAATAATTCTATTTTTTCGGAATAGAATTTGGTGCCAAAACTAATTGGATTGATCTCAGAAGTCGTCGCTATATTTTTTCCCCCGACGGATCAGTTTGACTAAATCTGTAAAACTCCTTTCCCAGCAATAATACTGCAAATTTAGAGGGAAAAAAAAATATTTCTCCCACGGAATACTTATAGCCTGTCTTAATAATGCCTAAATTTGTGAATAATTCTTTTTTTTTTTTTTTTTGAATAGAATTTGGCGCCAAAACTAATTGAATTGATCTCAGAAGTCGTCGCTATATTTTTTTCCCCCGACGGATCAGTTTGACTAAACCTGTAAAACTCCTTTTCCAGCAATAATACTAAAAATGCAGAGAAAAAAAAATCTCCCAAGGAATACTTATAGCCTGTTTTAATAACGTCTAAATTTTTGAGTAATTCTATTTTTTCGGAATAGAATTTGGTACCAAAACTAATTGGATTGATCTCAGAATTCGTCGCTATATATTTTTTCCTCCGACGGATCAGTTTGACTAAACCTGTAAAGCCGCTATCAGATTCACCAACTTTTCGAGCAATTTTTGAGCCAACTCTTGATTTCCTCCAACTTTTCGCGAAATGTTGTCTCGACACCTAGTGCGATAGCAAACAGCAATATCCCCAACTTTTTATCCGCATCTCAAAAAAGTCTGTCCTAGCCGCAACTTTTCCTCCCACCTTTCAAAATTTCAGCGAATCAGAGATAAGCGATTGATACGAAAATGCGATAAATATTGACGGCTGGTACTAGTAGTACTGGTTTTCCCGGGTTTTCCTCCAACTTTAGCAAAGACAATTGTAACCTTTTTCTCCCTTTCAACTGGAAAAAGTTGGGGTTAAAATCGGCTGTAAAGTTGGTTGCTCGAAAAGTCGGTGAATCTGATAGCGGCTTAAAACTACTTTCCCATCAATAATACTACAAATTTAGAGGAAAAGAAATATTTCTCCCAAGGAATACTTATAGCCTGTCTTAATAATGCCTAAATTTGTGAATAATTCTATTTTTTGGAATAGAATTTGGCGCCAAAACTAATTGAATTGATCTCAGAAGTCGTATATATTTATAGTCGTATATATAATATATATATTTTTCCCCCGACGGATCAGTTTGACTAAACCTGTAAAACTCCTTTCTCAGCAATAATACTATAAATGCAGAGAAAAAAAAAAATATTTCTCCCAAGGAATACTTATAGCCTGTATTAATAATGGCTAAATTTCTGAATAATTCTATTTTTTCGAAATAGAATTTGGCGCTAAAACTAATTGGATTGATCTCAGAAGTCGGCGCTATATATATTTTTTTCGAAGGATCAGTTTGACTAAGCCTGTAATGTACTAGGTTGCGGTGTGCAGTGTCGGATAATGTTTTTAATTTGTATATTTTTTAAAGCTTTTTTTTTTCACTATTTTATTCAAAATTTTATTATCTCAATAGAAATTTATTTTATATTTCGAAAAAGATATTCTTTAACTATTGTTGCTACATTTTAAAAGTGTAAATAATAATATTTCCACACAATTAAAAAATATATTTCTACATGAATATTAAAAAAGAAAGAAAACTTTAAAATAATTAAATTTTTACGTGCAAAAAACCTCAATGGGATGAAAATTAAATCATACTAAAATCGACATATTTAAAATGATTTAATGACTTTCTTATAGCATATTTACTCATAGCGTAGAACACTTTTATTCTAGACAATATTTTAAAAGCCCAGGAGCCAGCGACATTTTTTGTTTATTTTATACAAGCTCATTTTTAAAGGTGTAACAGATCTTACCTAATCAATCACCAAATAAGACCTCAGCTTATTGAGACAGCCAGAAAGAGGTGGAAGCGGCCTTGGGGACCAAAAACTACTTCCAGTTAAAGGAAAGGAGGACACCTGATTACAGAAGATTGTCAATGGTCATGCTAATATCATTCAGTTTTCCGTATTCAACTAATCTTTTAAAAACAGAACAAATAAGTGTGTATTTGGAGCCTGCGGTGTCTGGACGGCGGTTGGCTAGCCTAACTTGTAGAGGGCGGAGCCCCTAGTTACCAAAATAGAAATGAAAACTTTTCTTCACAGGGCAGTCAAAGAAGAATCAAAAAAAATTTTTTACTTTCTTCTATCTTTACAAAAAAAAAAAAAAAGTATTGGATTCGTTAAAATTTTCGAATTCCGGTTTTCGACGGATTTACACGTTTTAGGGGTCAGAGATTATGTTTTTACAAAATGTCTGTCTATGATTCTCTCTGTCTGTCTGTGACACAAATTTTGTGGGCACTCTATCTCAAGAAGTAATGCACGGTATTTAATAAAACTTTAGATTCAGGTATTACCTGATATAAATTGGCGCTGATTACTTTTTGGCATAAATCGCAGCAACTGGTGTCGCCGCTATGCAGCTTTTTCATGATTTCCGCAATAGCTATATCTCAAGTACTAATGCACAGATTTTCATGAAACGTCAGATTCAGTTATTCCTTGATATATGTTGGTGCTGATTACTTTTTGGTGCAAATCGCTTCGACAGGTGGCGCTGCTATGCTGCATTATCCATGATTATTGTAATAGCTCTATCTGAAGCACTAATGCACGAATTTTCATCAAACTTCAGATTCTGTTAGTCCTTGATATGAATTGATTCTGATTATGTTTTGGTGTCAATCACCCGATATGTGACGCTGCTATGCTGTATTTTTCCCGATTCCCGCACTAGCTGTATCTCAAGAACTAATGCATGAATTTTTATCAAACTTAAGATTGAGTTAGTCTCTGATATAAATTGGTCCTGATTAGTTTTTGGTGTAAATCGCCCAACAAGTGGCGATGCTATGCTGAATATTTTATGATTTCTGCAATATCTCTATCTCAAAAACTAATGCACAGATTTTCATCAAACTTCAGGTTCTGTTAGAAGTTGACATAAGTTGTTGCTGATTAGATTTTGGAGTAAATCACCTAACCGGTGGCGCTGCTATGCTGCATTTTTCAGGAAGTATTAACATGTAAGAGATAGAAGAAAATTTTGGGATTGCCACATACGACTAGTTTTGTAGTTGTTTTATAAAGAATTAGCTTTCAATCACATCAACATTAGTGATATAACCAATCATATAGAGACGCATTAAACCCTTAAATGCCGGGTGTTGCTTTTCGGCAACATACCCAATTTAGGTTTATAAATACTATTAGAATAATATTGAAGCTATAATGCCTAATGTTGCCAATAAAATACATTCTGAAAATATTATTAAATCGATTTTCAACATGTAGATGGCAACACTTGTGCTGTTTAAGAATAAAGATAGATTTATTTTTTCAATTGTTAATACATGTTCTTTCTGTTTTGTTCGGAAGCTTGCGAAATACCCTATTTTGTTCTGCAGTGAGCAAGTAAAATTTATTTCTTATCGTAGTTCTCCAAATTCTTGTGTGTTTAATATTATAGAATTTTATCAAGGAAAATTATTTTTTCAATTAAACACCAGTATTGCCGATTAGTAACAAACAGTTTTTCAGCCGTAAACCATACTTAAAACAAAATGTGATTTTTTAAGTATTTTTCCCATAATTTATTTAAAAAAATCAAGCCGAAAAACATTTTTAAAAGGATTTTTGAAAACTCAGGCATTTAAGGGTTAAATGTTCAAAACAGACTGCAAAAATTGCAATATCAGAATCGCGTGCATTCAGGGGCGCTATTTCATAACTTTCTTGGGGAGGGGGTGAAGTTTTCGTTGAGGGAGTGGGTGGACTCCTTGTGACCTTGTTGCGCAGAGCTGAGAAACGACTGATATAGTTACGATAGTTGTGAGTTTTATTCTCACATATATTTTCCAACATAGTTGAAAATTGTTTATGAATTCAATTTGTCGGTCTCTCAGCCCGTCTATCCATACTCTAATTCTTGTAAATATACTCGGATTGTCATGTAATTTTCATATGTTATTGAAGTTTTACAATGCTACTCTGTTTTAGAAATTGTGTAGCATTCATACTTCGTTTACAGGGACACGCATAATATTTCCGTTACGTTATAGTTTTTGATGAAATCTATCAGTGCATTCCAAAAACTTGCCCAATCGAAACAGGGCCGGCTTCAAACAGGTGGGAGAGGATTGAGGCGGGTGCAATAACGAGCGAATTCAGTACCGGATGAGAAAACTACTGTTTGTTTTGCCCACCTTAGAACGGAATTTAGGACGTCATATGACGTGATCTCAAACCGATTCAATCGGTCCAGAAATCTTTTCTTTGTTTACCCCTGCCTAAGGATAGTAAAATTCGGGCTGACTTACGCCGCCATTTAATTGCCGGTAGGACAAGAACGATTGGCCCCGACACTTCTGGCCGCATGGATAACAACGGCTGTTGGGTCTGAGTCTAAGTGGGAAACACAAGGCTTGAAGTCAGCCTGCATTATTGTAGCCCTACCCTGCCTGGAGCAACTTTCTCGACCAATTGGGTCGTCGTAAATGTAAATCTCATGTTATGAACACCGTTCTAAGCCTCGCCCTAACAAACAAGATCTTTCTTGGCCAGTAAGAAGTTCTTGAAGTCGGCAATGTACCTGACACTTGTGAAAATCCTGTCAATAGTGTGAAGTTGTTGGTAATAGCTGATACCAGATCGAACATTGAAGCTGCGACATCTTGGCTTAGAATACTAATTTATCTGATCGATGCGAAGAATATTTCGATGTATTAAAATATAATTCCAAGTGAGATAGCGAAGTGGTTGGTGGAAGTCGTATCACTAATCCTATCACCAGCTGGTCATGGCGTAAGTGTAGCAAGACAACGGATTCAATAATCCGATGATTTCCCCATAAGAAAACGAAGTCAGTTTGTCGTGCGAAGTCATTTATTTATCAGACATAAAAATTTAAAGCAACTCCCACATTTAATGAAGTATCCGTAAAGCCCCCAGGCTTGGGCATGGATCTCTATGTCATGGTGTGTGATCTTAAGAAGCAAACTAGAATACTACGTGACTAACAGACACCAGATAACGTTTTCCGAAGCGCTTGAGACAAGATAGAAATCTGACCTCCGAATTCATTGCATCCGCTTTTTGCTAGACTCGCGGAGGAAGACAGATATCGACGTAGCACGGGATATCTAGCCAATCAGTGAAAGGCGCACTTCTAGAGATGAGCAACTAAGCTAATAACGCGAGAGAGGAGTGGTTTAAGGCGAAAGAATCCCGTATCTATTAGAGTAATGTTTTTGAAGTAAAAAAGCCTAGCGCAGGAAACCAGATTCGTGGAATTAAGATTGGAAAAAAAATTACAAAATGGCTCTTCAAAATATTCGAAAATAAAAACTAGCTTTTCTCAGAATATTACAGATTGAATAGCTGATAAAAATTTATGATGGGACTAAAAATTTTAGATTAAGATTTTGAATAAGATAATTATTAGTATACGCGTTTTAAATTTAAAGGGAAATTAAATAGGAATAAATAATGGATATTATTAAGAAATAAGGAAATAATGAATATGCCGGAAAATTAGAATAATTTAAATGAATATCGCGAAGTAAAATTTTTATATAACATATATATAAATTCTAATTTATAATTTTTTTGAAGCAGAAATGATTTCGAAAAGCTTCAAATATGCGAATCCAAAATTACAGTTCATCCCACCTAGTAGCTTTTGAGTTATGCTTAAAATATTACCCCGTATTGCAATTTGTTTAGCAACGATTATGAATTCCAAACTTTAAACCTGCGTAATACCTAAACTAATTGAACAAATGACTTCCCGCTTTGCACTCGAAGATAAAATTTAAACAAGTAAATCAAATATGTCAAAATTAGGCGTTTGTATTGAAAATTTTAAAGTTTGTTACACTTTGTATCTGTATTGACGCGTTAAGCAAATTTTAAATATAGCATTAATAAGTAGAGGTTATTGCTAATCGATTGGCATGTTGCTAGTTACAATTTTATAGACAGAGTTAGTAGGAGATGATACTATTGCTCGCGGAGGAATGATACTATTGCTCACATGACCATTCTTAGATTCCTGCCTTCAGATCACAGATTTGCCTACTGATTTTAATGTTTTTAACTGATTTTAATGTAAACAATTTTACGATTGATGGATTGATGGTTAGAGTGATGCATTTGAGTCTGGATAGCATGAGTTCGAATCGCATGTCTTCTTTTTATTCCCAGCTTTTCTTCTAGATCTTTATTTAAAAATGTTTTATCGGTTAAAATATTCTATTTCATGATTTTTTTAAACTTTTTTTTAAATAAATGTTTTATCTATTAAAGGTACATATATATTAAGACAGACTATGTAAATATAATTAAATACAATAAACCCAACTGGAGAGAAAAATTGGCCGGGGCCAGGATTCGAACCTGGGTCGACAGCGTAACGTGCTGTTGCTCTACCGTTAAGCTACCCTGGCCGATGTCCTAGACTGGAAATTTCTCACTAATAAACCAAGTTGGGGAACGTCACCGTCCATCTATCAGACAGCACTGGATGACGTGACAACGATGAATAAATTTCTTTTTCCATCGATCCACAATACATATTAAAGCACATAAATTAACGTCTGAATTCCATTTTTAATTTTTAAAGGTACACATATATTAAAACAGACTATAAATACAACTAAATACTATAAACGCAACTGGAGTGAAAAATTATACGATAGAGCAACAGCACGTTACGCTGTAGACCCAGGTTCGAGTCCTAGTCCCGGCTAATTTTTCTCTCCAGTTGGGTTTATTGTATTTAATTGTACTTATATTGTCTGTCTTAATATATGTGTACCTTTAATAATTAAAAATGGAATTCAGACGTTAATTTATGTGCTTTAATAAATGTTTTATCTGTAAAATATTCTATTTCAGTTTTATTTTCAATTATTTTATTTAAAAACATTTTATCGGGTGCTTTATATTTTTAATTCTAAATTAATATTTTTAATAAAAGTAAATTTTAATGTTAATAACAAATTAAAGATTTATTTTAATTTTAAAAATAAAATACTTATTTAAATATTCTATTTCAGGTTTTCTTCTACTTTTTGATTTTAAAATGCTGTGCATGGAATATTTTAATAAAAGTTAATTTTGATATTAATAACTTTTAGATTTATTTCCATTAATAAAGTAAAAGACGATAAAATGTGCTTAAAATTTTGCGTTAAACGCCTTTTAATGTTTAAAATTTCATTTCAGCGCAATATTATCAAATACTTTTTTTTTTCTTTTTTTTCAAGCAAAACATATTTAGAGATGTAAAAGAGCTGGAATCTAAGTATGGTCTGCCGCAAGATACTAGTGGAGATGATCGCTTTCTTTTTAGGACAGTGCATGTAGTTATAATTTGGCAAATTTTATGGCTCAAAACAGGGCCCAACTAGCAAGTTTCTGTGCCCAGGGTACTTTCAATTTTTCATGCCCCCTTAGACTGATTGATTTACAAATACTAGTCTTTTTTTACATATTACACATTTATTCAAAAAGTGACAACTTAAAAAAATTGAGTTTTCTGGAAAGTTGAAAAATGGTTCTAGGTATAAAAAAAATATTTTTTTTTTTTGTCGATTATTTATTGAAATATGCTTTTAATCATATATTGAGATATATTGTTGTCATTTCATCGTATTAATATATCAAATATCACATTTTTCACAATTATGATTTTTTTAATGGAAATTTAGGTGGAATTCTAAAAAATTTTGTGCCCCTCAGAAATTTGTGCCCAGGGCATGGGCCCCGGGTGCCCTTGCGATAGTCAGGGCCTGGATCGAAACAAAACCGTTTCTCTTTCTCTAAAAACAGCTCAAAACAGGAAGCTTTAAACAACCCAGAAACACGAAAAAAAGAGTTTGGTTGCACCGACCTATGCAGATAAGATAGAGGTATTCGAGATATCCTTTCGAAATCGGGTTTTATTACCAATGATAAGAGAGAGCTATTTTTTGCAGCGCTGTCCACGTGAAAACATATACACGTGGTGAACTAGAATTTGAATTTTATGATCTACTATACGTGCTTCAGGGATGTTCGTAAGAGGGGAGGAAGGGGTGCGATGCGCTAGAGCTGATTTTGGTATCTTTCTCGTGAACCTGAGTTCATTCCGGAAAGATTCCGGAAGATTTTGTATAGTGAGAACTTGAGCCCGCCCGACCCTGACACCAAAACTACGCAACAGAAAATTATTAATAACATTTTATAGGGGTAAAAAATTTGCTTTCTTTATTTTAAAGCATTTTTCAATGAAATTTTTTTTTTCTGAAATGTGCTTTCTATAAAAAGTATTTTTCAGATATTTTTTATTTAACTTTAAAATAAAAAAAAACTAGAAAACAGGAATTCTGCTTTTTCAAAATCTATAGTGTCGCCCCCAATGAAAAAAAAAAAACTATATAAATATAGCTAGTACAAAACATATTTCAGTTTTAAGACTTAAAAAACACTTTTTTATTTTATGTAAAACGACATCATTTGCATCCGCTAAAGAATTTCACATTTACGACCCAGTCGTAAACAACATCTATAGGAAAGTATGCATAGGACGCCACTATCGCGGAATAATACACAAATCAAGGAAAAAAGCGATATCGTCATTCAAGAAACTCGACAAAAAAAAATCGTGTATCTAGTGATTCACATGCCTTTATTTGCTTGTTACATTAATATGGGCACTGATAATTAAATATAGTTTATAATAGCTCCATGTTTTATCAGAAATCATTCATTTATATTTTTTCCAAATTCGGAAAATATTATTACACATGGATTAATAAAATTGTATTCTTTCAGCTTTTTGATAGGAATTAAGAATATGCGGAGAAAACAAGTCACACAAATATGCATTAAAATAAATTTTTATGGCATACGATATTCTTGGCATAGGACGTATTTTAATTACATTTTTTTTTCTGTTGGTATGAGAAAATGGCAACAAAAGATGTAGTAATCTACTACTTTTCACAAAGTTTTAAGTCATTGAGTAAAGAGAAAGAATAGAGGTGAAGTGTGGTGGCTGGAGGTGACGCCAAAAATGTAATCCTAAAATCCGCTACATTCGGCCCAAACACAAAGAGCTTTCGCAAAAAAAGAAGAAAACTTCTAGAAATACAGTTTTTAATTCATAATACAATGAAATGCTACTTTAGAATGCTTAAATATAAGCAGATTATTTTCATTTAGAGAAAAGAATGCGCGGGAGATGTCAAAGATTAGGTCCCTGTTCCACGGGCTTGTTTTGTTTGGGTTGAATTAGAGCATTTAAGTTTGAGCGATAACGCGCATCATATTACAAACCATTTTTTACGGCATATTGCATCTCCATCTATCTATTTCCTCCATGGTTCTAAGTAATAATATAGAGATGCGGTATGCCGTAAAAACGGTTTGCAAATATGAAGGCGGTTATCGCTCATATTTAAATACCGAAATTTGGCCCAGCCACACACACTCTATAGAACCGCAATTATTTGGATTTAATTTTGACCGCTTTTAACCGGTTTCAGGGTTGTATTTTTAACATCACTCCAAATCAAAACTCTTCACCTCCATCTATCTCTTACTTCCGTAACTATTTTCCCTTAACTTTCTACATAAATAGAATACTTCAATTGCCACCTTTACAGAAATGACATTAAAATCTGAAAAAAAAAAAAAAAAAAAAAAAAAATCTCAAAAATAAATTGAGATGCATTTTTCAAACATATTGCATTTAAAAGTGCTTTATTTTCCCTATACGACGGTGTAAAAATTGAAAATGTGCGATGTTTACAAGTTTAAAATACTGAAGTACATTATCAGTAGGGATGCACCGAATATACGGTATCTATTCGGTATTCGGCCATGTTGCCGAATATTCGGTTTGGCCGAATATCAAACTATTCGGTATGCCGAATAGCAAATTATTCGGTATGCCGAATATTCGGTTTGGCCGAATATCGAAATATTCGGCCGAACCGAATACTTAAAAAAAACTTTTAAAAATTATTTTTTAAAACCTTATACAACTTCTACGTTTAACAGTCAACTTATAAAGACATTCAGAATAATTACAAACAGAATCATATTTAAATAAAAGGGAATGTTTTACATTATTTATTTGCTGTTTGTTAAGTATTCTTTAAGAAAATTAACCAATCATGAGGATTTTCATAGGAATTAATTATGTACAAATGCAACTTCCTCAACATTGTCCAGTAAATAATCTGTTTCTTGCTAAGATTTTAAGAACAACGTTTACAACCTCTGAAAATGATTGCCCACTCCAGACACCGATCTAGGATGCATTTAAAAACTTATTTGCTTGATCAAAAGGGGTAGAACAGTTATTCTTGCTAAGTTGTCACCCTATAAAATTTGAATCGGTTGTATTATTTATTAACTTTTACTTTAGTCTCTTCCTGTCAAGCAAATATATGTACCTGTACAATTTTTCTTCCAATTTTTTCACAATTTCTCTTTGATTTTAAAATGTTTGTTTTAGAATTTAAGAAAATGTCATTCATTTGTTTTAATTCTCAGAAGAAGCCATGAAATTTAAAATTTTATTAATTAAAAATTTTTTATAACTATCCTGTTCTTAAGTAACTCAAAGCAGATTTTTTTCAGCATAAAGTTTGCTTGAAAAAAGATCTTGTTTATTAGAATAAAAGTTTCTGTTTTAAATATTATGTAAAATTGTTTTAAAATTTAACATTTTAATGTCTTTAAACTTTGAAATATAAAAGTATTCGACAAGCCGAATATTCGGTATTCGGCCGAATAGTTACTATTCGGCAGGCCGAATATTCGGTATTCGGCCTAGCGGTTACTATTCGACTAGCCGAATATTCGGTATTCGGTTCACCTGTTGGCCGAATATTCGGTATTCGGTTCACCTGTTGGCCGAATATTCGGTATTCGGTATTTGGCTAAAATCACTATTCGGTGCATCCCTAATTATCAGTATTTAACGGTACAATGATACAACTGCTTCGTTTTACGGGTGGCTTGCGGTTAGGTGTTACGTTATTTTTTAGTGACGACACTTTCATTGTTGTCTGGAAGAAATAGCATTTAGGGGGCTAATAATATTTTAGGGGATAAAATATCGGCGGAGGGTGTTATTTTTAAATGTGTAACTAATCTTATTTATTCATACACGAAAACAGCCATTAGATGTTTTAACAGCAGCTGATTCGGTCTTAAAATTCCCCAATAAAAGGGGAATGAATGGAAACCCGTTTACAGGGAGATCGCCATTGGTTTTTTAATTATAATTCAATATTCCGTAATCTTTTTAAAGCCGACCAAATTAGCGTATTTTTAGATTCTCATCTGAACGGGGGTTGGCGAGCGTAGCGCATAGTGGGCAGAACCCCTAGTAAGTGAAAAAAAAAAAAAAGAGTGTTATATTTAAAATATATATGAAATCTCTTTTATTTTATATATTTATTCACTTACAAACGTATACATTCGATTTCATAGACAGCCAAAACAAATATGTCTGAAAACAATAGAAAGTTCTTTTTTTCTTTTAAAGACACAAATATTTATTCATTGAGAAAATTGCTGTTCACGCCTGTACCAAAACCTGTCCCATTTTGCATACAAGTCCGAAACCTTAGGCTCGTGAGAAGTCCTGTTTTTTAATGGGTGCCGTGTTGTCGAGTATCTACCAATAATAAAAAAAAATAATAATAAGTTAAAATAAACAGGCCAACAATCTTTGTTGCACGCTCGGTCGAACTGCGTTGTCAGGAGATCATTTTTCGCTTAAATAGGCGCTTGTAAACACAGAGATCGTTTTTCACCCAAAAGCGATCTTTCTGCGTTGTTAACAACGATAACAACAACAACAACAAAACTAGAATATAATCATTGAGGAAAAAAATCGTTAATCATATAATTGAAAAAGGACTGTATGCATCTATATCACATCCACTTCTCTTAGAATAAGTTGAATTGCTAGCTGAAATTAATATTTGTTAATCGTAAGTATCAGGGGATGTTATAATAGCTCTCGAAATTTTTACATTTAAATGAATTGCCGAGATAATGTGTATTACACTCATTTTAGGTGCGTCGTAATTATATAAATACGTAACACCTGTCCATCCGTCTGTCTGTCCGCCTGACCGCAAAGAACAACACAAAAATTACCCAATCGAATGGTTTGAAATTTAATATCTAGAATCGTTGCAGATATGTGTCGAGTCATTTCAAATTTTATGAAAATCGAATGAAAAATTAAAAAGATATTAATAAAAGTTTTCCTCATTCTATCAAATCCTATCATACGTCATTCATTCAATGATACCCCACGGTAGGTCATGATTCTAGGTTGTCTTGGTGATGACGTCCTATTTAAGAGGGAGTCCTTATTATTTCCGTATTACTGAATTTAATATACAGAATCGTCATAAATTTTGTATTGATGATTTTTCACATAAGAGTGCAACAGCTATGGCACCAAGAGTTGAATATTTATAAAACCGGTCACAGTAGGAACGTACCTCATTTGCCACGTTTGACGTACAATTTTCGACTTGTAACAATTTCCAACATTAGATTCGGTTTGTCTGTCCGTCTGTCTACGCTCCAACTCGCGTAAATAGAGTCGAGTTTTCATGCAATTGATGCATGTTAATGATATGTAGCATGGTATGTTCGGTATTGAATATGAAGTGTGTAGCATGAACAGTTCATTTACAGCATAGATTAAGGACCAAGATGGGACATTTACGGCAAAATCTGTAATGGCAACAGTACTAGCGTCTCTATCGGCAAGGGGGAAAAAACTAACAAGCCTCCGAAATTTACCTATGTTGAAGAAATATGTTTATCCTCTATGGTTTGAATATCTATTCGTTCCTAAAACGAAGCAGGTGTCAGACGATATTCTATTCATGCCTGCTTTATTTATTTAGCTGTTTTATTTTTTTTTTTTTACCGTACTTGTATTGTTTATTTTTAACTTACAAAATGATAATTAGACTAATAATATAAAAGAAAACCGCCAGAAAATTCTGTTAAGAATGCAAATATGTAAGTTTATAAGATTAAATTGTAAAAAATCAAATCCAGGTATTGTGTCAATTTATTCATTTCGAATAAAATTTTATTGAGTGTCATGTCAGTACCTCTATTTATTTTTAACTTTTAGATTTATACAATTCTAAAAATTTGTCGAAAGGAATTTTTCCCTATCTGTAATATTATTATTGTTATTTCTTATATGTTAATAGTATAAACATTATTGAATTGATTGTACGTTATTTACATTAAAAACAATATTTTTATTTTATCTGTAAGGAAGTGAAAATGCATAAATTTTAAAAGATTATTGTAACGATTGTTTAATACGTTAAACTTCATACATTTATAAAACACGGGCTATAAAAATTTTCCTGCCAAAGGGGAATAATTATGAAATTTTCTGGTCCTTCAACATTTCGTATATTTTTATGTTACACCACTGCTTTTGATATATAGCATTCAAGACGAAATTTTTACCTAGTATTCGTTGCACTTAAAACCGTTCACTAATCATGTAAAAAAAAAGCATATATCCGTGCATGAACATAGAATAGATATTAGATATATAAAATAGAATGTCTATTCTATGTTCATGTATCGGTGTAAGATTCTATCGAAAACGTAAACATGCAACATTAAAAAAAGAAAGATCACAATAAGGTAGATACTCAATAACAAGCATACTACAAGGATGGGGAGTTTCTTCCCATTGTCACTAAGGGCGCTACGATCGCAATCGCATTACCATTACGCTCTATGGGAATGTCCGATCTTGGATGTTAATCTATGATTTACAGGGGCACTCAAAAGAATTCCGTTACGTTAGGGTCAATGGGGAAAAATCATTTTCAGTGCATTTTAATGACGTTACGTTACTTCAAACGTATTGAAATTTATATAAATCACAGAATTGCACTACGAGATGATTGCTATAGAATAGGGCAGGGTTGGCGAACCTTTTTATAGTCGCGTGCCAATTATTTTCAAAAAATACTTTACATGACCTTGACGTGCCAACTATAAAATAAGTTTAGTGGATTGAAAAATAATGAATCAAATCTACTTGAAAATTACTTATGACGTTTTCTAATATGGGTAACATACATGTAAGTATTACACTGAAATAATTATAGAAACACTTATATTTTAGAAATTAATTAAAAAAAAACGTAATTTATTGGGCTGCATCTTGGATAGAAAATAATTAATATCATTTTAATGCTCAGTTAATTTTAACGGAATGCAAACTAAAATGGATTTATCTGGCAACTGCTCTCTATTTGATTTTTTTATGTTATTCATTTGAGAAAATAATGACTCACAGGTATAAACAGTAGGAAAAATTATTTAAATGAAAAAAAAAAAGGCAGTTTATATTTAATTAGTTCTCAAATTAATTTTCAAGTTGCCATAATTTACCATCGGTATTTTTCTTAGAACATATAATAATGTTTCCTTTTTGGTAGTTTTCAAATATTTTCTTTGTTTGATAAATTTTCGAACCATATTGAATAGGATTAAAATTCTTCAATTTCCGATTAATCGAATTTAGAATTAAATCAGGTCGTCTAAATTCGTGTATTTTGTGTAAAATCACTTTATCCTGGATTAGAGACATAATCAATGCCGCGCCGTGCCAAGATTATTCTTTAGCGTGCCAAAAGTGGCACGCGTGCTATAGGTTCGCCGACCCTGGAATAAGACATTCGTAGCATTTATTGTTCATTTACAGGGAGATACAAAAGAAACCGGATACAGTACTGACTTTGAACAATAATTGACGGAAGTGCGTTTTCAATTTCGGTATGCGTTTTTGAATTAAACTGATTTTTTGCATGTTACTCGCTGCTTATTAAATTCTATACTCCGTATACAGGGCCACGCAAAAGAATTCACGTACCATTCTCCTTATTAACGGAAATTGATGAAGGGGAATTTTCAACTGTGGTATGTATTTCCTATAAATAGATTCAATTTTTGCCTGCAATTAGTTTATACAAGTAGTAGAAAAATGACAGTTCTAGTCCAGCAGGAGCCATGAGCGGAGCTCGGAGCCGGAGCAAGGAGCAGCTCCTCCTCCACCACCTGCTCCTCCTCCTCCTGCGGAGAATGTGTGCTCTAAGAGGAGGTGTTAAAAAGGAATTTTGATCTCTAAGAAGAGGGTAGAGTTTAAAAAAAATTAGAATTTTTTTTTTTTTAAGATTGAAATTTTGAACTATAATAGTACGAGGGGTCATTTTGAAGATTGAATTTTTTTAGTGAACTATAGTACGAGGGGACATTTTGGAGAATGAATTTTGGGAAGTGATGTTTGGTGGTGCCCTCTAATGGCGAAAATTTGAAATAATTAAAAAAATATTTAAAAATAATTTTAAGTTGTGTTTGAGGTTTGAACCCTCGTAAAATGTAAGGATGGCTTAGTGATTTTAGCTAGGGAGGTTGAATATATATATATATTTTTTTTACGAACTATAGTACGAGGTTTTAATATACATTTTAATAAAGAATTAATTTTTAGGAAATTAATTTTTGAGAAGGAATTTTATTTTTACTTAATTACAAAAGAATTTTTATTTATTTATTTATTTATTTTGGAGATTGAAAATTTTCAGTAAACTATAGTAAGCGGTGTAATTTTCAGTTATACATGAAGAATTAAATTTAAAATATTTAATTTTACTACTTAAGAAAATTTTGAGTAAAAATATTTTTCGAAAGGTTTAGAATTTTTGCTGTTAGACGAGAGGTCGATAAGAATTTTTAGGGGATTTTAATTAACTAGAAAATTTATTTTGTGCTGCCCTCTAGCGGACTGAAACTGAAGCAATTAAAATTAATTTAAAAATAGTTAAAAGTTGAAGTTTGATCCCTCGTAAAATGTTAGGAGGACTTACTCCTCTACCTGCTCCCTCTTCCTGCTCCTGTGTCGAGTACCGTGCTCCTCCGCCTGCTCCCACCTCCTGCTCTTGCTCCTGGCACGAGGAAATGGCTCCTCCACCTGCGGAGAGCTTGTTGTTTTAGAGGAAGGCTTAATTAGGAAATTTTTAAGGTCACGCTATAGGTTGAGGTGAAATTTTCAATTTTACATGAAGAATTAATTTATAAATATTTAATTTTGGAACTTAAGAAAAATTTAGAACAGGGATTTTTTTTTTCGAAACCTAACTTTAATTATTAATTACTCATTAATAAATTAGATTATTATTTTTTTTCATTCCATGATAATTGTTCTTGCGCATTTTTAAATTTTAATTAAATAAATAGTTTCGATTTAATACCCGTAGTCACGTGACACCCCCCCCCCTCCCCCCCACCTTTTATTTTTCTACTTGTGTAATAAACTATTGAGATTTCATTTTAAAACCTGGAATTAGATATACTGCAAAAAATTATTCAAATTTTCTATAAGGTATGAATACACTACAAATATTTTCCCAGTTGAGTTAAATGTTTTTGAGATGTTTATCGAAATTATTTAGATATACAGGGCAATTCAAAGATACGTTTTCTTTTAACATGTATGAAGTATTTTAATCCCTCCCCCCCTCCCCCTAGTGCGTGCTTCATACTTTGATAAATGAATACCCGGTAAAATTAAAATATACGCACTTTTCTATTATGTTAATGAGTCAGTAAATTTGGCTAATGATGTCACGGAAGATCTAATTTTTGGAAAACTATATTTATTAATTATATAAATTTTTAATGTTATTGGCGAAATATATTTATTTAACTAAATAAATTTTTAATATTGTTAGCGAAATATATTAATTGAACTCAATAAAATTTTAATGTCGAATATATATTTTTTATGTTGTTGACGAAACTTATGAATTTAATTATTTAAATGTTGAATACTATTCAAAACTGGTGAATATAATTTATATTGGTGAATTTAATTTACTTGAATAAATTTTTTAAAGCTGCTAACGAAATGTGTTACTAAATTTTGAATGCTGTAGACGAAATCTCTTATTAGTTTTCAACAACGCGAAGGATACGTTTGAATAGGAATCTAACACTGTAATTCATACAGGACAGTGCAAAAGAATTCACACAAATTTCAAAAGTGTATACATTTTATTGGCAGTGTAAAACTATTTTCTTGTAAAAATAGTTTCACATATAAGATTCCCCCCCCCCCTTTTAGCAATTAGAATTTAAATAGCGATACAGGATGAGAGAGTTTTTTTTTTCCCTCCTAACCGACGCATAATATATAAATCACAATTTAAAGCAAGATTTAGATAAATTTTAATTAAAAATTGAATTTTTGTTTTAAAAGTTCGAGTGAACTGTATTAGAAAAATGCATATACGATTCATTTTTATACAGTATACAAATTATTTATAGAGAAATCATAAATTTTAAGAATGCGCATAAAGTATTTATTTAGAGAATGCATATACGATTCATTTTTAGACTACCTGTATATTACTTATTTGAAGAATGCATATCCTAATCATTTGTAAACTACGTTTTGCCTTTGAAAACAATTTTAGTAAAAGAAGTACAGACATATTATTTATTTTGTGTGCGAATAATTTTTTAGATTGCGACTATATTATTTTTGGATAATATTTTTATGAATAATTTTTAAACTAATGATTAACTAATTTTAGAGAATAAGAGTAGTTTTGATTCATTATTTTCTTGTAGGTGTCGGTCCTTAGACTGCCTCATTGAAAACATGATAGAGGCTACTGCATTTTCAAGACTGTATGTTCATTGAAACAGTTACAATTTTTGAAAACAATTTAAGTAAATCATACTGTATGCTGTTATAAGACCAAGTGAAATGCTTTCTTCAGAGATTTTTGAACTAGGATGATTTAAAAAAAAATTCAAATCTAAGACATTTTTGGAGTTCGAAAACAAAGTAATTTAGACAAATCCTTTAGTTAACATAATATTATTTTGTAAAAATATTTCACATGATTTATTTTAGTTAATTATTCCTTGAAAACAATGCATGAGATTTTCATTTCGCGAAAATTAATATTTCTAATACTATGTTGGAAAATTATAGAATAAGAATAGATTTGAAATAGGAATAATATTCTCACAGACAAATATTAGGTAATGCGTTTCGAACCTGCTATTCCCTAACAAAAAACATATAGTATAGGCAGTTTTTGTTATACTCAAGGGAAATTTAACAGAAAAGAATAAATACCTATTAATACCTAGTTTTAGCTGTATATTTTTTAATATGAAATCAAAATATAAAAAGGAATTTCAGTACCTGTTAATATTCCATGTCTTCTCATCTGACCAGCCACCTCACACGTTAAAAATCTTACAGTAAATACGCTTATCCCATCACTTGCTATCTGTCGGAACATGCATCTACAGGTATGTTATCTTAAAGATCAAAGGCGCCGCAAATGAACGGTCCCTCTCAATAGATAAAAGAGATAAGCGGTGATATTATTCGAATAACAATTAGTAAAGTCTGTCTCAATTACAATTTAACTTAATTAAGGGATTCTTATATATTTTTAAATACAGCATAGATTGGAGTTTTATTACCTGCATTTAGATTTTAATAACAGTGTCAAATATACTATTCTGAAAATCTACATATTCATTTTTTTTTAACATAATGTTAGCCGTTTACCCAGTTTTTGAGATGAAATCACTATTAGGTATCATACTTTTTAAATAATTTACAGTCATGGAAATATTTAGACGATACTTTCTGTACATTTTATATTCAAGGATAATTTTTCAAACATGCATCGACCTAAATTTATACTATGTTTTAGAGATAAATATTCTATGCGACTATCTATATCATTTTTAATACACGTGCATACTATTTAATATAGTTACACCATTCGAAATACATAAATGAACTACACACATCCCCATTGAATCACAATTTCTATATTTATAATAGATGATAAGCTATTTTCTAGGGTGATGTAAGAATAACGTTAAATGCTACACGTATTCTTCTATAAAATATACCTTAGTCATTATTTTCACTGCGTTAGAGATAATAATAATTAATCATTTAAACTTATTTCTATCGATATACCCCGAAGTAATTTTTTTAGGTAGTGTTTACTCATTACACCTTTTTAACTTATATTTTAAATAATCTCATATAGGTTGAATTTACTTTACAACAACAGAAAGATATTCAAAGATTATTCAATCTTATTTTTTGTTTTAATACTTAAGTGGGTTAGAATTAGTGATGGGCGATTCTCGAGAATTCGACAATCGAGAAAAATCGACATCGTAAAAAATCACAATCGATACAGCCATCGATTAATTCCTAGAATCTACAATCGAGATGTTTTACAATCGATTATAACGAGAGAAGCTAAAAACAGTTGTTGGAAAACTTAGCTATTATTTTGGCCGAAAATTTCATAGTAGTGATAGGGCTTTCTCGATAATTCTGCTATCGCAATTATTTGCTCGTGATTTAGGCTTAAGGGGTTACTTCAGTCGGCTCACTAATTCTAATCCCATGGAAGAAATTTATAAAGATATCTCATTTGAATTTCAACATTTTTAAAGGATTTTCTTTGCATTGAATAGCTGAGGTCAATCTGTACAAAGGCCGTTTTTTTACTTTTTCGATTTTGATTGCAGATTTTTTCTATAAGGATGCTTTCGCTTTCGAAACCGGTTTCGAAAATAAAAGTGTCCTCATTAAAAAATACCTTTAAACAAAATCGAAAAAGTAAAAAAATATCCTTTGTACAGATCGATCTCAGCTATACAATGCAAAAAAAAAAAAAAAAAAAAAAAAAAAAAAAATTAAAAAATATTGAAATGCAAACGAGATATCTTTATAAATTTTTTCATAGGATTAGTATTAGCAAGCGGGTCTTGTCTTTTCGCTTGACTGAAGTAGCCTCTCAGTGAAAAAGAGGAAATAGCTTGACCTTCTGACCCGACCCGTGTAGTCGAGTGTGGGTAACATCGGGTTGCTCGTCCCGATGCAGGACTCTAGTATACTAGGGTCAGAGCACTAAGACTAATGTTGATGAAATGTGCTGCTTTTGCTTGAAGCCAAAAATGCAACCCTAAAACCGGTTACAATTCGGCCCAAACACTTACGGCTCATTTTGAAAACCTTACCCTGTCCAATGAATCTCCTCGTACTTGTCTTGTTTGGGTCGAATGATTTGAGCGATAAACGGCTTGATATTGTAAACCGTTTTGATGGTGTATAATGCATTTTTACTATACTTAGAACTCTGTATCTGTGGTACTATACTGTGATACTAGCTGATTCAAATCAGAGGTTATAATGATTATCTCTCAAACCTCTGATGGCAGAAACATACATCCAATTAAAAAAAATATTCAAATCAAGAACTCATTCAATTTCAAGTATAAATTTAGATATGGTTTTACAATTTGCTGCATACGTATTAAAATACAAAATTAAAACTTTTGCACGGTTCAACTTTTATAGGTGTAAGTTATAGTTAGATTTTTTTTACTCCGTGCACCTCTAATAAGCAAAAAAAGAAAAAAAAATGCTTTCATGTATGTTCAAGCTTACTGAGTTATGATATTTTAAATTTTATTAAATTAAATTTTGGGCTATACTATAGTAAAAAAAAAAAAAATCTGTGTGTTTTTAGTATATTTCAAGAGTGCACGCTCAGAGTGCAGTTTCAAGAGTTACAGCTTTCTTCATGTTAGCAGCATTATCTGTTACAACCGTAAAAACTTTCTCATTGATTTGCCATTTATTTAAGATGTTGTCGCTTGTGAAATGCTTACAGCTGAATGATCACTTTCAATTTCTTCCGTAGATAAAACTGGAGAATGCATTTTAAAATCAGAAATAAAATACGCAGTGACAGTTAAAAAAGATCTATTGCTATCAGATGACCACATGTCAGTAGTTATGGATAAATGTTCGATGGAATTAAGCATGTTTTTAAGTTCAGAACTTAATGACTGATATACTTCATGTAATACATGCTCTGAGATTAATTTACGAGATGGGATCTTGAAATGAGGCACATATTTTTTCATAAAAAAAAATAAAACCGCGATTTTCTACTATAGAAAGAGGTTGGCAATCAACGGCAATCATGTACACTAAATCTTTTTCAAATTCATGGCATTCTTCTCTAGAAGGTCCCGATTTTTGGGCTGCGCCATACAAACGCATTTGCTTAAATTTTTTTACAGGAAAAGCAGAAACGTTTTCTGTTGCAATTGTGTGTTTGCTGATTTTTGAAGTACTTGTATTTTGTTTACATACTCCCGAATTCAATAATTCATCACTATCAGTATTTTTTGTGGGATTCTGTTGTGCTTCAACCTCTGATAATTGAACAGGATGTTTCCTTTTTAGATGATCCTTCAAATTTGTTGTATTTCCAAAATACCTTAAAATTGCATTACATTTCATGCATTGCACTGATATAACTTTATCGTTTTCATAGTTTTTATTAAAAAATTCCCAAACTATAGATTTTTTAAAGCAACGTCCCATTTTCTTTTTCAAAAAAGTATTAAACTACTACGAAATGACTCGATAAATTCTTCATTACGTTCTGCTTTTTTGAGGTTTCACATTTGAAGTTAACGAGTTTAATGATGACGTCTCCTTATCTATGGGATGCGACGCATTTCTTATTCACCCACCGCTAACTACAGATTTTAACACAGAACGTGCAAACAGATATATTGTTTGTTGTTGTTTCTTGCAACGGCGCAGCTGGGATCTTTTGAATCATCACTACTCCTAAAATAATAACACTAAAAAATCATTGCTTTTACATGCATATGAAGCAGTTTTTACAGTAAATACATGGGAACTGAAAACGGGTGCAATAAAAACTTAAGCAATCAATGTAAATTTAACATTTAGATGCTCGATGACTTTATCTTCTATAATCTTCATTTAAAGTTAATAGAAAGGAGGTGGAAAAAATAAAAGCAGTAATTTAATTTGCTGTTATTGTCTTTCATTCAATTTTCAATTGATGGAGGGGCTCCTAATATAGGGCTGTGCATATATAAAGTATCATTTTAGAGGAGAGGGGAGGGGGGGGGGACGTCTGGCACATGATATCGTAAGATATCGCTAGGGGGAGGGGGGATTTGTCTTTTGATATCGATATCATTTTTTACCCAACCAGAATTTACATTTTTTATTTGTAACTTGGTCATTACATCAAAATTATATGATATCTTTTTTTAGTCTGTTATCTATATTTATGAGAATACAAAGTTATTATTAAAATCTTTAAATGATTATAAAATTATTTAATTCCAAAATATGGAATACCCCAACGTTTGGCATTCCTATTCTTCTGTAATATATGTATGCATATATAATCCGCTGTTAGAGAAACCGCATGCGAAGTACGTTTGAAATTATATTTTGTGTTTAATAGTAAGTAAAAGAATTTTGTCCGTCTGCTTCGTTGATAAGAAGTACTGTCCCCCCCCCCCCCCCCCCACACACACCGTGCGGGGTCAAGTGCAAGAAGACATTATTATTGTTGAACGCATTATGCGAAAAAAGCTATTATTAAATTCTTTTAAATAGTAACTATTTTTTTAAGTGTTATTTAATTTGATATAAAGTTATTTCATATGTAAAATGATATTTTATTGACTTCAATGTGAATCAATAAAGTATGAGAAAAATAAATGTAACCATACTTGTATATCACTCCAAAAATCAAAAGAATTTTTAGACATTGATAACGATATCATTGCCGGGGAGGGGGTCCAAAATTATCAAAAAGTTGATACTGTTATATAAGTACAGCCCTTATGAAGTCTTCAAAAATCTGTTAATCATGTTAATATAACGGGTTTTGTATATATCTTAATAGTTTTAGAGCGTTCTAAAAGCGATATTAATATCCCTAAACCTACCTCCTTCTCTGCACTAGCGGTTTTAATAATTAAATTGTTATTGAAAATGCGTTCTTTCAAAACTTCAAATCAACTTTAATATTACACCATCTTCGCTATAGTATTTATCCTTCGAATTTTATGTGCCATACTAGATTTTAATACAATCCAATAAACTCTAAAGGATTAATATCTAATTATGTTCTATATAAATTTATTTCATGAAATGTGCATACTTACTAATATTTGTTTTAAACGCTGTAAAATTCACATTGTATGAGCATAGTAATATGTATTTTGAATTTTGCATAACTTATCAAATATTTTTTCATATATGCGTAGGTCCAGATGCCAGCAAAATGAACACCGCCCCTCAGAAATATTCAAAATTCTTTATTTCAAATATAAGATCCAATATGCTGTCAAGAAACATGCTTCTTAAAAGATAACGATCGATTGGGACGTTAAATACATTAAGAAAATACTTTCAACTCATTTATCTATCTTTAAAACATTATTTAAATGTTTTAAAAGATTTTATTGTCTTTTTATAAATTTGGCTTTGGAATAAATTCCTCTTTCTTCTTTATGAAACTGCAATGTCCAAATCGCGTAACTATGGCGCATTTGATGAATCAAATAAGCTTTCCACTCTTTCGATAACTCACAAAGTTTGATACAGTTTAAAGTTCCCCTAAATGTCAAATGCTCTGGAATTTCCCCATTGATCGAAAACAAAAGTTGCTTTCGAAAAACGTAAGGATAGTACGATAAAGATACCTGCTAAGAGGGAACCTGTCTAACACGGAAACTGTTTTCCAGTGCCTAGTGATTCCAACATGACTCTTTAAGTCTGTATCGAAATCCAAAGGCGATATTTTCTGACACACTTACAAACTTATTTTTTATTTTAGGCGCATTAGCTAGAATCGATTAGCATTTCCCTCTTTTCGATAAAGGTAAAAGGTTTGATACAAGTTAAAGGTCCCTAAATGTCTAAAGTGAGTCTAATGCTGTTGAATTTCTCCGTTTATCGAAAACAAAGGAGTGTTATCGAAAAATAGAAAGGTAAACAGACAAATATATCGCTAATAGGGAATTCTATAACTAAAATGAAACTTCAATGGACTTCATTTTTGGTATTTCGGATAATTTTAATCTTCCAATCCTTACCAACGTGGTATTAGATGATGGGCCTGGAAAAGGTAGAAGACCCCCCCCCCCCCCGAAGGGGCATTAGGCCCCAAATTGACAGTAGGGCAGACCAAGGGTGGAAGTTAACTTGATGTAAGAGAGGACTAGGGGAAGTTGAGAATGGTAAAAAAAAAAAAAAAAAAACGAACCATTGAATAAGAAAAAAATTGAAGAAAATGAATAAATGGTAAAAGAACAAGTGAAGCGTGTGATTAGAGCCAGACAAATGAAGAGGGGCCCGATGGGCCACAGCTGGTCCAGAATGAGTGCCCAAATGGTTAGAATGGGTCAAGAACTTAGAGAATAGTATCTACAAGGAAGAAAAATAATGAGACAAAATATTATGAAAAACAGATGAAAAATACCAATAGCCTGAGGCTAAAAGTAAAATGTTTCACTGGGCGGCGTCCCCTGGTGGTAGTAAAAATAAAATTGATACGAGAAGATAGGGAACAGTGAAAACACTTTATTTTGTGAATTTTATAATTTTTGGACAAACAGTATACTAAAGGTTTGAAGAAACAAAACTTTAAAGCGCCCTCTTGAGGCGAAGAAGGGAGTTAAAATTAAGAAACACATGTCCATATTTTTTATTCGATTTTAGACGCAATTTGATGTTAGTCTTATAATTTTCCTATGAGTGAAAGATACCGTACCAGAGTACGAAAAAAACCACCGCTAAGTATATTCCTTTAGAGCATTTTAAGCCCAGGGGTCTAAAATTAACAGTGGATTGACAAAAGAAAGGTAGATTTAGAAAGGTTATGAAATTACTATATTACATGAGTGGGGTAAAATAATTTTGAAAAATCCTCTTCCCTGAGGCGACACTTAAAATCTTGAAAACATATTTTGCAGTGCAGTTTTGTTTTAACAATAGCATTCTAATATTAAGAGATATGGGACAGCTTAGGAGGGCTAAAATAAGAGAAACATTGAAAATCAAAGACAAACTGGCGCCAAATTCAATAGAAAACTTCTATATCAACAAAAACTCGAACTGATAACTTAAACCACTATGCCTCCTAACCCATATCGGTTAATAACAAAAGCGAATGGAAAAAAACATGTACTCCTTTGGGAAATCATGACTTACACCAGAAGCGCGGTAAGTTTGACTCTTCTGAAATCTTCCTTTCTCTCGAAGTGCGAGAGCTCTCTCTCGCACTTCGAGATCTATTTTCTGGACGCAAACTGCTCGTTTATCTCGAGGAGACATTCTGCTCGAGGGCAAACCTTTCGCTTACTTCGAGATATCTCACCGATTGCTTCCTTCGTCACTTCTCGTTCCTCGCTCTCGGTCTCTGTTCAACATTTCATATGACATTGTCGAGAATGAGAAATCAGTTTTCGTCCTTTCTCCGAAATGTTACTCTCGATGATTGTCATTTCACGCTCAGCCAAGAAGGGCCGAGAAGAGATATCGAGGGGCAAGCTGGAGAAAGAAATAGGCATGACAATGAACTATGAAATGAAGCTTTAATTTTCAATGTTTTTCTTATTTTAGCCCTACCAAGCTGTCACATACTTGGAGCCCTCCGATAAATATTATTTATTAAATATAAAAATTTCAAAGAGGAAGGTGGGTCGGGTGAGTTCCGAGGACGTGAGAGTGGGTGGGGCGCAATTAAAAAAAAAAATTACCGAACTCTTCCTGTGACATATAATCGAAAAGTCCTTTGACAACTCTTTCATATTATGAACCTTTCTTCCCCCGAAGGTGAAATTCGGGGGGGGGGGGGGCGAACAAATTTTTAAAACCCTTGCCGATTTCTATAATAAATTTAAATATCATTTTAGATGTAGGTTTTTTATGCAGTCTTCCAATAAATATTATTCATTGAACATAAAAATTTTAAAGTGGGGGCTGCGTAAATTCCGGGGCGAAAGAGTGGGCCCAAAGGGGGGAGGGAGGGGGAGCAATTTTCAAACTTTTTTGGACCCGTCATGTAATATGTTATCTGAAAGCTCTCGGATGACTCTTTCATATTATGAGACTTTTTTCCTCCCCTCCCCAATTTGGCCCCCACTGCGGGGGTTAGTTTTTTCCGTTTTTATCATTTTAGATCGGATTTTTTTATGGAGCCCTCCGATAAATATTATGTATAATATATGAAATTTCAGGACACTTTTCTAAATTTAGCCAAGACCCTTCATGTAACATATCGTTGGAAAGATTTGTGACTACTTATTGATGTTATGCACTTCCGGTGGCCGTCCAACCACTTTGCCCCCCGGGGGACACTTTTCCAAATTTAGCCAAGACCCGTCTTGTGAGATATCATTTTAAAGGTCTGTGACTACTTATTGATGTTATGCACCTCCGGTGACAGACCCTCCCCCACATTGCCCCCCGGGGGACATTTTTCCAAATTTAGCCAAGACCCTTCATGTGAGATATCGTTGGAAAGGTCTGTGACTATTCATTGATGTTATGCACCTATGGTGTCCGTCCCCCCCACTTTGCCCCCCCCCCGGGGGGCACTTTTCTAAATTTAGCCAAGACCACTCATGTGAGATATCGTTGGAAAGGTCTGTGACTACTTATTGATGTTAAGCACCTCCAGTGACAGCCCCCCCCCCACTTTGCCCCCCGGGGGACATTTTTCCAAATTTAGCCAAGACCCTTCATGTGAGATATCGTTGGAAAGGTCTTTGACTATTCATTGATGTTGTGCACCTATGGTGTCCGTCCCCCCAACTTTGCCACCACGGGGGGCACTTTTCTAAATTTAGCCAAGACCCCTCATGTGAGATATCGTTGGTGAGGTCTGTGACTACTTATTGATGTTAAGCACCTCCAGTGACAACCCCTCCCACTTTGCCCCCCCCCCGCCCCCCCGGGGGACATTTTTCCAAATTTAGCCAAGACCCTTCATGTGAGATATCTTTGGAAAGGTCTGTGACTACTTATTGATGTTATGCTTCTCCGGTGTCTGTCCCCCCAACTTTGCCCCCCCCGGGAGACACTTTTCCAAATTTAGCCAAGACCCCACATGTGAGATATCGTTGGAAAGGTCTGTGAGTACTTATTGATGTTATGCTCCTCCGGTGTCCGTCCCCCTCACTTCCGGGGAGACACTTTTACAAATTTAGCCAAGACCCCACATGTGAGATATCGTTGGAAAGGTCTGTGACTACTTATTGATGTTATGCTCCTCCGGTGTCCGTCCCCCACTTCCGGGGAGACACTTTTACAAATTTAGCCCAGACCCCACATGTGAGATATCGTTGGAAAGGTCTGTGACTACTTATTGATGTTATACACCTCCGGTAATCGCCCCCCCCCCACTTTTCCCCCACGGGGGACACTTTTCTAAATTTAGCCGAGACCTCTCATGTGACATATTGTTGGAAAGGCCTATGACCACTTACTCATGTTATTCACCTCCCGCACCCCTCCCCCCACTTTGCCCCCCCGGGAAGGGCATTTTTATAAATTCAGATCCAGACCCGTCGTGTGACATATGGTTCGAAAGGCCTGAAGACCTGTGACGGCTTATTCATATTATGCAGCTACTTTGCCCTTCCGCTCACTTTGACCCCTCCCCCAAGAGATCTGGTCCGAGGTTCGTTCGTTTCGAGATTATATTTTTTTACAAGATTTTGTAGTGCGTACACACCACGCCTGCTATACGGTGTCGTATATAGCGGGTATCCTGTTCGTGATTTCATATTACAAGATTACGTATAACTTAGGGGCCCGATTAAAGGAGGGGCCCACTAGCGGGCGACGTAACCTTGTCTTTATTAACATCGACTCATTCCAGTTCACCCGCAGACGATTCTTGATAAATGTATGACGTATATAATATATAATATATGATGTATCAAAGCAATTGGCAAACTGGAGTCATCGAGAAAAAAATTACACAATCGAAAAATATCGAGATGTCCATACAATCGAGAAAAACATCTCGTTATCGCCCATCACTAGTTAGAATGTCACATAGTCATTTAGAACGAATATGTGTACAGGGCCTGATTAACTAGCCCGTGCTTTTGGGCCCCATGCTGAGTGGGGGCCCTTAATCGCGTATGCGTAACTAAATAGAGGATGAAATGCATCTTATATTACCAAAAGTGTGAGTAAGAGATTTTTGGGTAAAAATCCCTCGTCTGCAATTTTTTTTTTTTTTTTTTTTTTTTTTACTTTAGCAAAGGAACCCAAAGAAGACAATTTAATTATTTACACATTTTTTATTATTATTAGCGAAATGAAACTTTTTAACATTTGAAAAGCAATTTATTATTATTTGTAAATTTTTATTATTATTAGCGACACAAATTTTAAACGACTGCAGGGACGGAGGAAAGAGACCCGAATTATCGACTTTTTTTTTTTTCACTCACCTTCCCTGGTTCGACAGGTTTCAAACTCACTTGACCAGACTTTAGATTTTAGGCAGAGCCCAATTAAGATTGCAGAGGGGCCAAGGCCCAACACCTTTCGCCCCCTCATTTAGCCATGGCCTGGGCGGGAATTAGGCCCCGATTATAGGGAGCCTGGTTGGCCTGTGCGGGAATTAGGCCCTGATTATAGGGCGCCTGGTTGGCCTGTGCATGAATTAGGCCTCGAATATAGGGCCAATACATTAACCACAACGGTTGATTGTGTTTTTGACGACCAATTATCATAGCGAGGGATATAGGCCCAAAGGGGGTAGTGCCCTCCGTGGGGGTCTTTCTAAGGGAACCTAACCCGTATTGTTATTTTTCTACTTTTCTTACTTTAGTGGATGTAAACATTCATATTAATTCAAATAACCTAGTTCAACTATTCAGATTTTATAATATACACTAGGTAAAAATTGATAACTTCCCTATTTAGTTTGAAACATTGGCCAGATCACGCGACATTAATGTCTTTAGAAATAATAGATAATTAATTTGATTGCAACTTTTAGTCAAAAGTTCGTGAACTCCTTTTAGAAAAATCTTGGTTAACCATGTTATTTTTTACACACCAATCTACCACTCGACACTATACATTTCACCCTCCCCCTAAACCCCCAGAAAATTAACTAGATATTTGAAACTAGCCACAAGAGGAAAACTATATTTAAAATAATGAATCACTAATGAACTATAAAAATTAAGCAACACACTTAAAATTAACAAGTGAATAACAAAAATAATTTCAATTATCCCATAAAAATTTCGCTATTGTAAGAAAAAATGTTTATTAGTTAGTGAAAGTAAATGATTCATTTTATACCTTCTAGTTTTTGAAAAATATCGTCTTAACATACTAGCGCACCTTATGCATACTTATAATACATATGCGTATGTATATGTTTGCCATTGAATGGTTTTGAGAAATACACACGTTATGAAAAATAATTTGTAAACAGTAAAACTTAACTCAAAAATAAATTTTAGAAATCACAAGTAAATAAAAAATGTTTTTTTTTTTTTAAATACATAATAATAGAAAAGTTTTTAACAAATCACAACTTGATAAAAAAAAAAAAATTCATGAAGATAAAAAAGTAAAAAAAAAAATACAAACAAAATAAAAAAAAAATGTTAAAAAATTTTTCATGTTAATAAATAAAAGTAAAAAAAATTACAAGTCAATAAAATTTTTGAAAGATAATTTAAAATTTTCTAATGGTTATCAAAATAATTTTTGAATTGTTTGCAAGTTAATATCATGTATACGATAATATATATGCACATTCATATATGTGTATTTATGCCAATGTAAGTATATTCAGGTATACTATTTGCAAGTAATATCTATGTGTGTAAATATACCTGTGTAAAATATTCATAAAAAGTATTTTTAAAAAAATCTACAAGTTAGTCAAACTCTTTTTTAAAATGTACTAGACATACCAGTCTTAACTATCGAATAAATACATTCTTCGTTCGAAAGTTAATGAAAAGTTTGGACGAAATTAAGAAAAAGTTTTCGAATTATTTACAACTTTAGAAAAATATGCGTATGTGTATGTATGTATGTGTGCTTTTTATATGCATACAAAAATTCACCAAAAAGATTACGAATATCTACAGATGAGTCGAAGTGTTTAAGAAATGGACATTATATGTTTATACATGTGTGTTTGTAAATTTTGAATGTTTTGAATAACGACCGAATACATCCAACCAACCAACCTGGTCTACGGATTCCTCTAACCAACCAACAGTTTACTTTAGCAATCAAATATTTTACATCTGCACATGCGCAGAAACTTAATTGATGACGTAATAGAACAATTCGTAACATAATATTTGTTGAAGTTTACTATTATGTATGATTTGATAAATTAAGAAAACATTGAGCTAGGGTGCAAACTTTGACGATAATTCACTTATATATTATTGAATATCTATAGAAATCAACATAGTGAAAAATTAATAACTAAATTCTCACATTAGTTTTCATTAGCAGTAACTTGTAATATTGCCACGTTAACTAGGGTTGCCACTTAAAAATTTCTTTTATGGATTTACTATGATAAACAACTTATATGACTAACCTTTTACTATTTTCAGTTCAACTCACTTTCGTGAGCTAAACCTGCACAGCTTACAATTCTACTTTTCAGTTAGTTTGCTGTATCAAATCATGGTTCTTTAGTTTTATTATTACTTGAAATATAATTATATACTCTAGCATAATCATTTTAAAGCATTCGAATTCTAACATATAACAGAATCATATTTCACACTTACATAATATACCAGCTTCTTGAAAACACGTCTATCTCATAGCACGATTTGGTGTGGAATGCCAGCTTCTTATCATAAAAACCGGAAATCATACGGTCGAGGGTTGATCACGTGACTACTTCCTGATATAGGATTGGCCGATAGCGATTCCTTCTAAGTGACGTCACTCGACGATAAGAATAACTAGATAAGCAACATTCACGCCATTTTGATCGCTGTTTTCGAATGAGTGGTCTTGTTCACTTGTCTAAACTTGTCCGACCTTGTCTGCAGCTTCTTCCTTAGCTAGTCTAAAATGTGAGTTTATTCATGAAAATCGTTAAAGACGTATATTTTTAATTTCTATAATTGATTAGATAATTTAAACATCAATTGTTTATTATATTCAAATCATTTGCATTAATTGCATTTTTATAATAATTAAAATTTATTTATTATTTTATAAAACATAGTATCGATTTAAGAAATAATTTTCTTAGAAAAGTGAAAACGAATATTTTATCATAGGCTTTATATAATATATAATTCAACTGTACGTGTATATATCCTATTATTTAAAAACAAGTATAGGAAATAACATAATAATTGAACAATCATTTTATAATATATACATAAAAATAGTATACTTATCTATTGTTTATTGTAACCATATTATTTTCGTTAATTGATTTTTATAATAATTCAAATAATAATTGATTTATCTATATATTATTTTATAAAACATAGTATCGATTTTAGAAATAATTTAATTATGAAAGCGGAAAATAGGTAGATTAATGAATGTTTGTTGTTTTAGCAGCAAATCGATTTCATATGTGCCTATCCGTGTGTGTGCATGTGTGTGTGTGTGTGTATCTATACTTGCCTCTAAAATCGTGTATAGGTATTGTCTGCATGCATGTGTGTGTGTGTAAGTATATGTGGATAAGTATCTATTTGCCTGGCTATGTATTTATTATTTATTAATTTTTTTTTTCTGTGTAAATTTTGTGAAACTTTTTGAAGTCTGGTAAATTTTCTAAAAGTTTTTAAAGTAAGGTAATTTTTTTATTTGTTACAATTTTTTAATTTGTTAAAACTTTTTTTATTTGTTAAAATAAAATAAATAATTAATAAATACATAGCCAAGCAAATAGATACTTATCGACATATACTTACACAAACACACATGCATGCAGACAATACCTATACACGATTTTAGAGGCAAGTATAGATACACACACACACACATGCACACACACGGATAGGCACATATGAAATCGATTTGCTGCTAAAACAACAAACATTCATTAATCTACCTATTTTCCGCTTTCATAATTAAATTATTTCTAAAATCGATACTATGTTTTATAAAATAATATATAGATACATCAATTATTATTTGAATTATTATAAAAATCAATTAACGAAAATAATATGGTTACAATAAACAATAGATAAATATACTATTTTTATGTATATATTATAAAATGATTGTTCAATTATTATGTTATTTCCTATACATTTTTTTAAATAATAGGATATATACACGTACAGTTGAATTATATATTATATAAAGCCTATGATAAAATATTCGTTTTCACTTTTCTAAGAAAATTATTTCTTAAATCGATACTATGTTTTATAAAATAATAAATAAATTTTAATTATTATAAAAATTCAATTAATGCAAATGATTTGAATATAATAAACAATTGATGTTTAAATTATCTAATCAATTATAGAAATTAAAAATATACGTCTTCAACGATTTTCATGAATAAACTCACATTTTAGACTAGCTAAGGAAGAAGCTGCAGACAAGGTCGGACAAGTTTAGACAAGTGAACAGGACCACTCATTCGAAAACAGCGATCAAAATGGCGTGAATGTTGCTTATCTAGTTATTCTTATCGTCGAGTGACGTCACTTAGAAGGAATCGCTATCGGCCAATCCTATATCAGGAAGTAGTCAAGTGATCAACCCTCGACCGTGTGATTTCCGGTTTTTGTGATAAGAAGCTGGCATTCCACACCAAATCGTGCTATGAGATAGACGTGTTTTCAAGAAGCTGGTATATTATGTAAGTGTGAAATATGATTCTGTTATATGTTAGAATTCGAATGCCTTAAAATGATTATGCTAGAGTATATAATTATATTTCAAGTAATAATAAAACTAAAGAACCATGATTTGATACAGCAAACTAACTGAAAAGTAGAACTGTAAGCTGTGCAGATTTAGCTCACGAAAGTGAGTTGAACTGAAAATAGTAAAAGGTTAGTCATATAAGTTGTTTATCATAGTAAACCCATAAAAGAAATTTTTAAGTGGCAACCCTAGTTAACGAGGCAATATTACAAGTTACTGCTAATGA
Source organism: Maratus speciosus (assembly GCA_963932465.1). NCBI lineage: Eukaryota > Metazoa > Arthropoda > Arachnida > Araneae > Salticidae > Maratus > Maratus speciosus. The sequence continues at coordinate 89,101,437 of OZ010797.1, forward strand.
AAACTAATGTGAGAATTTAGTTATTAATTTTTCACTATGTTGATTTCTATAGATATTCAATAATATATAAGTGAATTATCGTCAAAGTTTGCACCCTAGCTCAATGTTTTCTTAATTTATCAAATCATACATAATAGTAAACTTCAACAAATATTATGTTACGAATTGTTCTATTACGTCATCAATTAAGTTTCTGCGCATGTGCAGATGTAAAATATTTGATTGCTAAAGTAAACTGTTGGTTGGTTAGAGGAATCTGTAGACCAGGTTGGTTGGTTGGATGTATTCGGTCGTTATTCAAAATTTACAAACACACATGTATAAACATATAATGTCAATTTCTTAAACACTTCGACTCATCTGTAGATATTCGTAATCTTTTTGGTGAATTTTTGTATGCATATAAAAAGCACACATATTCACACATACATACACATACGCATATTTTTCTAAAGTTGTAAATAATTCGAAAACTTTTTCTTAATTTCGTCCAAACTTTTCATTAACTTTCGAACGAAGAATGTATTTATTCGATAGTTAAGACTGGTATGTCTAGTACATTTTAAAAAAGAGTTTGACTAACTTGTAGATTTTTTTAAAAATACTTTTTATGAATATTTTACACAGGTATATTTACACACATAGATATTACTTGCAAATAGTATACCTGAATATACTTACATTGGCATAAATACACATATATGAATGTGCATATATATTATCGTATACATGATATTAACTTGCAAACAATTCAAAAATTATTTTGATAACCATTAGAAAATTTTAAATTATCTTTCAAAAATTTTATTGACTTGTAATTTTTTTTACTTTTATTTATTAACATGAAAAATTTTTTAACATTTTTTTTTTTTTATTTTGTTTGTATTTTTTTTTTACTTTTTTATCTTCATGAATTTTTTTTTTTTTTTATCAAGTTGTGATTTGTTAAAAACTTTTCTATTATTATGTATTTAAAAAAAAAAAAAAACATTTTTTATTTACTTGTGATTTCTAAAATTTATTTTTGAGTTAAGTTTTACTGTTTACAAATCATTTTTCATAACGTGTGTATTTCTCAAAACCATTCAATGGCAAACATATACATACGCATATGTATTATAAGTATGCATAAGGTGCGCTAGTATGTTAAGACGATATTTTTCAAAAACTAGAAAGTATAAAATGAATCATTTACTTTCACTAACTAATAAACATTTTTTCTTACAATAGCGAAATTTTTATGTTATAATTGAAATTATTTTTGTTATTCACTTGTTAATTTTAAGTGTGTTGCTTAATTTTTATAGTTCATTAGTAATTCATTATTTTAAATATAGTTTTCCTCTTGTGGCTAGTTTCAAATATCTAGTTAATTTTCTGGGGGTTTAGGGGGAGGGTGAAATGTATAGTGTCGAGTGGTAGATTGGTGTGTAAAAAATAACATGGTTAACCAAGATTTTTCTAAAAGGAGTTCACGAAGTTTTGACTAAAAGTTGCAATCAAATTAATTATCTATTATTTCTAAAGACATTAATGTCGTGTGATCTGGCCAATGTTTCAAACTAAATAGGGGAGTTATCAATTTTTACCTAGTGTATATTATAAAATCTGAATAGTTGAACTAGGTTATTTGAATTAATATGAATGTTTACATCCACTAAAGTAAGAAAAGTAGAAAAATAACAATACTTTCCTAAAACTAATATAGTCTAATGTGTGTGAAAATGTAGCCCAAAAACTTAAAAGATGAAAATCACGTGACTAATATACTGTGCTTAGGCCCCACCAGTGGCCGAGTGGTTCCGCCCTCGAAGCTGGTAGACGGGAGGTACTGCGTTCGATCCCAATCACGCCCGTCGGCCTAATCGTTCGGAGTTTTCGTGGTTTTCTTCGAACCTTGGTTTTCCAAGCATAAATACGGGTTAGGTTCCCTTAGAAAGACCCCCACGGAGGGCACTACCCCCTTTGGGCCTATATCCCTCGTTATGATAATTGGTCGTCAAAAACACAATCAACCGTTGTGGTTAATGTATTGGCCCTATATTCGAGGCCTATTTCCTGCACAGGCCAACCAGGCGCCCTATAATCAGGGCCTAATTCCCGCACAGGCCAACCAGGCTCCCTATAATCGGGGCCTAATTCCCGCACAGGCCAACCAGGCCATGGCTAAATGAGGGGGCGAAAGGTGTTTGGCCTTGGCCCCTCTGCAATCTTAATTGGGCTCTGCCTAAAATCTAAAGTCTGGTCAAGTGAGTTTGAAACCTGTCGAACCAGGGAAGGTGAGTGAAAAAAAAAAAAGTCGATAATTCGGGTCTCTTTCCTCCGTCCCTGCAGTCGTTTAAAATTTGTGTCGCTAATAATAATAAAAATTTACAAATAATAATAAATTGCTTTTCAAATGTTAAAAAGTTTCATTTCGCTAATAATAATAAAAAATGTGTAAATAATTAAATTGTCTTCTTTGGGTTCCTTTGCTAAAGTAAAAAAAAAAAAAAAAAAAAAAAAAAATTGCAGACGAGGGATTTTTACCCAAAAATCTCTTACTCACACTTTTGGTAATATAAGATGCATTTCATCCTCTATTTAGTTACGCATACGCGATTAAGGGCCCCCACTCAGCATGGGGCCCAAAAGCACGGGCTAGTTAATCAGGCCCTGTACACATATTCGTTCTAAATGACTATGTGACATTCTAACCCACTTAAGTATTAAAACAAAAAATAAGATTGAATAATCTTTGAATATCTTTCTGTTGTTGTAAAGTAAATTCAACCTATATGAGATTATTTAAAATATAAGTTAAAAAGGTGTAATGAGTAAACACTACCTAAAAAAATTACTTCGGGGTATATCGATAGAAATAAGTTTAAATGATTAATTATTATTATCTCTAACGCAGTGAAAATAATGACTAAGGTATATTTTATAGAAGAATACGTGTAGCATTTAACGTTATTCTTACATCACCCTAGAAAATAGCTTATCATCTATTATAAATATAGAAATTGTGATTCAATGGGGATGTGTGTAGTTCATTTATGTATTTCGAATGGTGTAACTATATTAAATAGTATGCACGTGTATTAAAAATGATATAGATAGTCGCATAGAATATTTATCTCTAAAACATAGTATAAATTTAGGTCGATGCATGTTTGAAAAATTATCCTTGAATATAAAATGTACAGAAAGTATCGTCTAAATATTTCCATGACTGTAAATTATTTAAAAAGTATGATACCTAATAGTGATTTCATCTCAAAAACTGGGTAAACGGCTAACATTATGTTAAAAAAAAATGAATATGTAGATTTTCAGAATAGTATATTTGACACTGTTATTAAAATCTAAATGCAGGTAATAAAACTCCAATCTATGCTGTATTTAAAAATATATAAGAATCCCTTAATTAAGTTAAATTGTAATTGAGACAGACTTTACTAATTGTTATTCGAATAATATCACCGCTTATCTCTTTTATCTATTGAGAGGGACCGTTCATTTGCGGCGCCTTTTATCTTTAAGATAACATACCTGTAGATGCATGTTCCGACAGATAGCAAGTGATGGGATAAGCGTATTTACTGTAAGATTTTTAACGTGTGAGGTGGCTGGTCAGATGAGAAGACATGGAATATTAACAGGTACTGAAATTCCTTTTTATATTTTGATTTCATATTAAAAAATATACAGCTAAAACTAGGTATTAATAGGTATTTATTCTTTTCTGTTAAATTTCCCTTGAATATAACAAAAACTGCCTATACTATATGTTTTTTGTTAGGGAATAGCAGGTTCGAAACGCATTACCTAATATTTGTCTGTGAGAATATTATTCCTATTTCAAATCTATTCTTATTCTATTATTTTCCAACATAGTATTAGAAATATTAATTTTCGCGAAATGAAAATCTCATGCATTGTTTTCAAGGAATAATTAACTAAAATAAATCATGTGAAATATTTTTACAAAATAATATTGTGTTAACTAAAGGATTTGTCTAAATTACTTTGTTTTCGAACTCCAAAAATTTCTTAGATTTGAATTTTTTTTTTAAATCATCCTAGTTCAAAAATCTCTGAAGAAAGCATTTCACTTGGTCTTATAACAGTATACAGTATGATTTACTTAAATTGTTTTCAAAAATTGTAACTGTTTCAATGAACATATAGTCTTGAAAATGCAGTAGCCTCTATCATGTTTTCAATGAGGCAGTCTAAGGACCGACACCTACAAGAAAATAATGAATCAAAACTACTCTTATTCTCTAAAATTAGTTAATCATTAGTTTAAAAATTATTCATAAAAATATTATCCAAAAATAATATAGTCGCAATCTAAAAAATTATTCGCACACAAAATAAATAATATGTCAGTACTTCTTTTACTAAAATTGTTTTCAAAGGCAAAACGTAGTTTACAAATGATTAGGATATGCATTCTTCAAATAAGTAATATACAGGTAGTCTAAAAATGAATCGTATATGCATTCTCTAAATAAATACTTTATGCGCATTCTTAAAATTTATGATTTCTCTATAAATAATTTGTATACTATATAAAAATGAATCGTATATGCATTTTTCTAATACAGTTCACTCGAACTTTTAAAACAAAAATTCAATTTTTAATTAAAATTTATCTAAATCTTGCTTTAAATTGTGATTTATATATTATGCGTCGGTTAGGAGGGAAAAAAAAAACTCTCTCATCCTGTATCGCTATTTAAATTCTAATTGCTAAAAGGGGCGAAAAAAAAATCTTATATGTGAAACTATTTTTACAAGAAAATAGTTTTACACTGCCAATAAAATGTATACACTTTTGAAATTTGTGTGAATTCTTTTGCACTGTCCTGTATGAATTACAGTGTTAGATTCCTATTCAAACGTATCCTTCGCGTTGTTGAAAACTAATAAGAGATTTCGTCTACAGCATTCAAAATTTAGTAACACATTTCGTTAGCAGCTTTAAAAAATTTATTCAAGTAAATTAAATTCACCAATATAAATTATATTCACCAATTTTGAATAGTATTCAACATTTAAATAATTAAATTCATAAGTTTCGTCAACAACATAAAAAATATATATTCGACATTAAAATTTTATTGAGTTCAATTAATATATTTCGCTAACAATATTAAAAATTTATTTAGTTAAATAAATATATTTCGCCAACAACATTAAAAATTTATATAATTAATAAATATAGTTTTCCAAAAATTAGATCTTCCGTGACATCATTAGCCAAGTTTACTGACTCATTAACATAATAGAAAAGTGCGTATATTTTAATTTTACCGGGTATTCATTTATCAAAGTATGAAGCAAGCACTAGGGGGAGGGGGGGGGGATTAAAATACTTCATACATGTTAAAAGAAAACATATCTTTGAATTGCCCTGTATATCTAAATAATTTCGATAAACATCTCAAAAACATTTAACTCAACTGGGAAAATATTTGTAGTGTATTCATACCTTATAGAAAATTTGAATAATTTTTTGCAGTATATCTAATTCCAGGTTTTAAAATGAAATCTCAATAGTTTATTACACAAGTAGAAAAATAAAAGGTGGGGGGGGGGGGGTGTCACGTGACTACGGGTATTAAATCGAAACTATTTATTTAATTAAAATTTAAAAATGCGCAAGAACAATTATCATGGAATGAAAAAAAAAATAACCTAATTTATTAATGAGTAATTAATAATTAAAGTTAGGTTTCGAAAAAAAGAAATCCCTGTTCTAAATTTTTCTTAAGTTCCAAAATTAAATATTTATAAATTAATTCTTCATGTAAAATTGAAAATTTCACCTCAACCTATAGCGTGACCTTAAAAATTTCCTAATTAAGCCCTCCTCTAAAACAACAGCTCTTCGCAGGTGGAGGAGCAGGAGGTGGGAGCAGGCGGAGGAGCACGGTACTCGCGGCAGGAGCAGGAGCAGGAGGAGCCATTTACTCGCGGCAGGAGCAGGTGGAGGAGCAAGTCCTCCTAACATTTTACGAGGGATCAAACTTCAACTTTTAACTATTTTTAAATTAATTTTAATTGCTTCAGTTTCAGTCCGCTAGAGGGCAGCACAAAATAAATTTTCTAGTTAATTAAAATCCCCTAAAAATTCTTATCGACCTCTCGTCTAACAGCAAAAATTCTAAACCTTTCGAAAAATATTTTTACTCAAAATTTTCTTAAGTAGTAAAATTAAATATTTTAAATTTAATTCTTCATGTATAACTGAAAATTACACCGCTTACTATAGTTTACTGAAAATTTTCAATCTCCAAAATAAATAAATAAATAAATAAAAATTCTTTTGTAATTAAGTAAAAATAAAATTCCTTCTCAAAAATTAATTTCCTAAAAATTAATTCTTTATTAAAATGTATATTAAAACCTCGTACTATAGTGACAATTCCTTAAAAAAAAAAAATCTTTTTTAAAATTTGTTTCAATCTCTTCAAAAATATTTGTCTCTTTTCAAAAATACTTCAATCACCCTAAAATAAAAACATCGAAATTAAATGAAAATCTTTTAATCCTTTGAAAATACCTCCTCTTTGTCAGAGTGCTCCAAAATTTAAACTCATTCGAAATAAAAGTAGTAGAAAAAGGATCTTTTTTAAAATTTGTTTCGATCTCTTCAAAAATATTTGTTTCTTTTCAAAAATACTTCAATCACCCTAAAATAAAAATTCGAAATTAAATGAAAATCTTTTAATCCTTTGAAAATACCTCCTCTTTGTTAGAGTGCTCCAAAATTTAAACTCATTCAAAATAAAAGTAGTAGAAAAAGGATCTTTGTAATTCTAAATAATAGTAAATAGTAGAGTAAAATAATTCCAAAATAATTTTTTAATTATTTCCATTTTTCGCCGTTAGAGAGCAGCACCAAACATCACATCTCAAAATTCATTCTCCAAAATGACCCTTTGTACTATAGTTCACTTAACTCCAAAATGACCCCTTGTACTATATAGTTCACTTAAAAATTATTTCCGCTAAAAAATAAAATTTCAATCTTCAAAATGACCCCTCGTACTATAGTTCAAAATTTCAATCTTAAAAAAAAAATTCTAATTTTTTTAAACTCTACCCTCTTCTTAGAGATCAAAATTCCTTTTTAACACCTCCTCTTAGAGCACACATTCTCCGCAGGAGGAGGAGGAGCAGGTGGTGGAGGAGGAGCAGCAGGAGGAGCTGCTCCTTGCTCCGGCTCCGAGCTCCGCTTATGGCTCCTGCTGGACTAGAACTGTCATTTTTCTACTACTTATACATACAAATTAATATACAGTAAAGCCCCGATTATCCGCGAGCGGATGATCCGTGGTGCGGTTTAAGTGCGTAAGCGGTGCGGTAAGATTCAAGCCAACGGCAAGGAAAATACAATAAGCCCTACTAATAAATATAAACAGAAAAATTCATGTATTCGAAAGTAATAGAAGAACATTTCTAGATTCGGTTGCCATGTTTAAAATATCAGATATAAAGTCTTGATGTCTTTTCTTGATTTTATTAACAAAACGTAAACACAGCAATTAAAATATTTAACATTTAAATAAGACTATTATGATAAATTCCAGGGAAGCACATCAAGAATAGCTTCATTTTTGAGATAGGAAAGGTGTTTCCAAAGCAAGAAACAAAAACAAGTGACTGATTTTTTTAGGCCGTGTTAGTACGTTCACTAAGCTCCAGGTTTCACTGCAATACAAGCAATAGTTAAAGTAATATAATTCTATACATTGAACAATGATTAATACTTCTAAGGATTGCATTCATATGCGTTATTAAGTTTTTCTATAAAATGTTGAAAAAATCATCTTTTTTTTAAGCATTAAAAACAAAATGCAGAGAAAACAACATTACAATTTTGCCCTTTTCCAAGACTCTCAGAGGGTTTAAAAAGGTGTAACTCGACACTTTTTGTACAGTATATGTATGGCATTGTTTTTTATTTACTGTTATTTATTTTAGTGATTTAGACGTAAAGCAAAGGTTTCTGCTGCACTGCGCAGGCGTATGTATTTTAAGCGTTTTATTATGTCTTTTGTACACTAAAACATAGTTTTTATGTTGAATTTTATTTTTTTCGTGCTTGCATCCCATTTTCTGTCTATTTGGGGTTATCCGCGGTGCCCTTGCCACCCATTTCCGCGGATAATCGGGTCTGTACTGTATATCATATACAGGTTTCCTCAAAGAATTTGGATAATAGATGATAATTCGGATCTGTAGATGAGAATTGGTCAAACTGTATTTCCAAATGTCTTATGCGTTTCCAAATGGCTCAATTAGACATCTTATTTCAACTTATTAATCGCTGAAGTTTTGTCACATTATTCTGAATGTTTAGAAAATGTTTCATATGCTTGACAGATGATTTTTTGTGTTTTGTATTTAATTCAACTCGGTTTTTGTATGTAACGATGGAATTTCGTAATCGAGTTTTAATCCACTTCTCGATTGGCTAGAATTATACAAATTATGCACAAAGGCGTGTTTCCGATGCCATTACAACATTTTAATATTTTTACAACTTAACAGGGGCGCGCCTGAATTGTTCGGCGCCTGTGTGCAAAACTTCAGCTTGCGCCTTATATCGCTTCTTGAAAAGCTATCGTTTCATAAAAACTTATAAGCGATCACAAATGAAATCCTTCAAAATATATTATAAGTTTAATATATAACTAAGTTTATATATATATATATATATAGAAAGAGAGAGAGAGAGAGACAGAAATTATAAAACGAATATGTTAAAGAAAAAAATACATAAAAGAAGAGCACAAAAGCTGGAAAATAAAATAATTTAGGTTGTGCAGTAAAAAAAATCAACAACCATGTTTCACATTTTAAAAAATGGCTTTAAGCTGATTTACAGACAAATGATTACTTAAAATATTCCATCGATAAACAGAAAAGAAAAATATATATATTTATCATGATATAGTAAAAATAAAAATCAGTAGCCTCATGATTAATACCTACAATGTCATTGACTATCCAGTTTAGACTACTATTTGGATATGGCACCTAAAATGCACGAAAATTTCAATCTAAAACTCTTCTTTATTAAGTATATTTTTTTGCCGGGCAAATTAAATTCGTCTTCGTATCCCTCAGCTTTTGTATTTCTGTCTGTTTTTTGTTTCAATAAAACAGTTTCATACAGTTTATCTGAATTGGTGTCCTCGGTGGAATCTAAAATTAAATAAAATGCTAAAAAATTCTCTCTCTCTCTCTCTCTCTCTCTCTCTCTCTTTTTTTTTTTTTTTTTTTTTTGTAATGTTTCAAGTCAAATTTTTACGTTCTGAATTGAAATTGATTAATTTATTGCATTCAATTTAAAGAATAATAACATTTAATAAATTATAAGTAATTTATTTGAGGTAAATCCATAAAATATAATTAAAATTTAAAAATATGTATTTGAAATATTTCTTCCTCGCTTGAAATGCTTGGTGTCTTTATTATCCTGGCGCCTGTGTGCGCCGCACACTTTGCACAATAGGTCGGCGCGCCCCTGCAACTTAATTATAATATAAATTAATACATTAATTTTGAACCATTTTCCAATTAGCCTGCACAGGTGTTCCATCGCCTAATATTCTCTGTAGCTCGTACAACTGTATGGGAGTTGAAAAAACAATGGATTTAATGATGCGATAATAAACGCTCACCAAAATAGGCCAAATGACTGTGAAATTGCAACAATGAAACATTTTGTAGGCTAAAAAGAAAAATATAAAATATCAATAAAAAATGAAGAGTGTAATACTTTTTAAAAAACGTTTTTATCAGCTACTAGTTTAATATTAATAAATTTACGATTATACGTTGAGAAATCAATTTAGAAAAAAGATAGTCTAAATACTGTTTTAGTTTTTTTTCCCGTTGCCCTATCTTAAAAAAGTCACAGAGAAAAATGATATAATTTTTAGGTGCATTAAGTAATTATATATATATATATATATATATATATATATATATACGTAGCACCTATAGTCGCTGTCTGTTCCGTCAGTCTGTCTGTTCGTCTGTGCGCATATAACAGCGCAAAACAACCCAACCGAATGGTTTGGAATTTAATACATAGAATCGTTGCATATTTGTGTCGAGTCATTTCAAATTTTATGAAAATCGATTCAAAACTTAAAAACATATTAATAAAAGTTTTCTTCGTTGTATTAAATCATATCAAACACCATCAATTCAATGCTATCCCACGACAGGCCATGATTCTAGGTTGCCATGGTGATGAAGTTCTATTTAAGATGGAGTTCTACTATTTCCATATTACTGAATTTAATATATAGAATCGTAATAAATTTTGTATTGATGCATTATAGGTGTTACATATTTATATAATTATGAACGCTCCTAAAAACAGTAGGACAAAATGGTTCACGTTCACAGATGACCATTTTTATTAGAGCACCTGCTTTCGCTATACCTGGGAAGGGGATCTCGTGATTTTTATTTTACGAAGTTCATTTTTTAAATTTTGCGAAATAGTTAAAAAAAAAAAACCAATATTGATCTCGATAAAGTCGCCGATTATGCTTACGAAACATGTAGATCTGTTTATTAAAAAGTATTTATATGCCTTCAAATGTACTTTTTTTTTCACTTTTAATTTGTTATAACTTTAGTTTAATGAATAAATAGTGTTTAAGACTATTCAAAATGACCCTAAAATCAAAATGCATTTGCAAAGGAAAATAGCAAAATTATTATAGGAATGCATGTATTTAAATTCATAAAACTAAAATATTTTTTCCGCGTACAATTGCTCCAAAATAATTTTCTTTTTATTCCACAGACGCTTTTTTAATAAATTATTATTTTCTGAACGTTTCGTAAATTGTACCAATTTTCAATTAAGCATAGAACTGGTGATAAACAGTAGTATAGAAGCGCAGGGTGGGGCAATGAATATATTCCATGCAGTTTGAAAAAAGAAAACTCTGTGGCAGTCAACATTTACTTATTCAGAATAGTTGGTTTAAGGAAGCTGAACGTACTATTCTATGTACAGCCAGTCTAAAATCAAAGCCATTTCCCCTAATGACTGCTTTTACTTAAGTCCATCAAAAAGAAATAATCCCATGATATAAATCCTTAAATTTGAATCTTTTGAGGAAGATTGTCTTGTCCGACTGTCATTAATTTCCAAATCTTAAAAGAAAACTCAATGTTCTACAAAAGAAAAAAATCCTCTCTTCCCTTCCTGAACCATAAAAAATAATTTTGATCCTACATTTTAGCGGATTAAAGAATTTTCAGATTTAAATGGATTTCCTATCAGCATACTCGTATACTGTTGCCATTCAAAATTAATCTCTTTGGAAAAAAGAAGAGAATTATCGCTTGCAAATGATTTCGAAGATTACTTTCATCTTCTGAAATATTATATAAAAATTCGTCCTTCTCAACAGACAATAATATTTATCATTTTTCCTCAGATTAGTCTGTTTGAGAGGCCGTTCAAACGTGACTAATTTTTTCTTAAATGGTTTTTTGTTATCAAACATGTTTCTCTGAAGGACAATTCGTTATCGTCTGTTTCTTTTCGAGCGAAATCTCGTTTCATAAATAGAAGTGCGAGATCTGAACATACAAAAAACGAGGTGGATTTTAATTTTCGAATGCTATGAAATACGTAATAGATTAAAAATATTTTTCCCCCATAAATTTACTCGAAAAAAAAAAGAGTCGCACTTTGTGTTCTTAAGAGATAAAAACGACCCCCCCCCCCCCAGAAAAAAAAACAAAAAAACAATCTAAACATGATTTTATAAATGGACCCTATTCTTCCTTTTGGTTTGAGGCTATAAAAATCGCCATTTTACCTTTTGTGACGTCACAGGAATATTGTTCATTTTCATTACGTCTTCGGCTATATATTTTTAACAGTTAAAGAAAAAATGTATAACATTTTGAAATAGTAAAATACTAAAAAAAGAAACACCCAATGGGCGAAATATACCGTAAGAATAAAAAAATGCTCAACTAAATATATGCTAAATGTATTTCCCATTGCATAATTTTTCATTTTAAATTTCTTCAGTTGTTTAGTTTCATTTAGAATATATATATTTTATTTATTAACCTATATTGAATATGACAACTTACAATCGTGTAATGTAATTTTCCCCTGAGAATAAATCAGGTCAAAAAACAGGGTTACTGGGCAAAAAAAATCTTTGCTGAGTACAGTTTTGGGAAGTATCACTATAATATGCTATGCACAAGGAAACAAATATTACACCATTTACTATTATCGTTTTTATTTCGGGAATCACTACTAAAAATAGATATTTTACATAGGTCTGCGTGTTATTAGGTTATTTTTCACAAAACGTTTTGCAAATTGCTGTTAAAGGAAGTTATATTTCATCATTATTTTTTGCTTTCAGTTTAAATTAATGTTTGCAATCTTTTATATCTCAAATTATAATTTCTAGAACAAACAGTTTAATTTTTCAACCTTTTTAGGTGCGTTCGTAATTATTTAAATATGGAGCACCTATAGTCGTCGTCCATCTGTCTGTCCGTCTGTCCAGAACAGCGCAAAAACTACCCGGCCGAATGGTTTGAAATTTAATATATGGAATCGATGCAGAAGTTTGACCAGTCATTTCAAATTTTATGAAAATCGAAATCAAAATTTAACAAGAAAGAAAAATTATGCGTTAAGCATAGATTATGAAACACTTTCCAACACTTCCTGAATGCTTTAACAAAACTTCGTTATTTAGGTAAATAAGATAACTAAGTAAACATTTTATAAAACGCATAAAACATTTGAAAAACTGATTTCAGCAGTTACCGTCCCTAGCCAAATATGTATTCCAATTCTTTTGAACAACCCTGTATTTGATCTGTAGGTTGATATATATACTATATAATGGGAAAATTTAGTTTAGCAAGCAAACGCATAACGGGTTGAAATTTCTCTTTTAGCAATTTATACCAATAGATGGAAACATACTTGAATACTTTTGTACAGCCCTGTATATGAACTATAGCATTTATACACACTATATAGTATGCATAAATATAGTGAAACATAAAAGCGCATATCGTAATTAAAAATACATTTCGAGCAATCATTGCTAATATACAGCAATTCGGATGCAATATAGTATCTGAAATCTTTTGAGTGTCCCTGTAAATGCTATGCATTTCGTATTATACATGAAATAACTTATACTAAAGCACAGCGACGTATATCAATTTCATTATATATGAACATAATTCAAATACGCCGCAAACAATTCCCCCCTATACCATTATGTAACGGAATTCTTTTGTGTGGCCCTGTAAATGAATAATAACTATTCTTTGCACCGCATATTCTACATCAGAATGCATATTTTAGTGGACTTCATAAATGCAAATCAATCTTACTATGTTTGAAAGAGCGTAACACGATTAAAAATCATTTGAAACGACTTTTTCCCACTGGCCGTAATGTAACGGAATACTTTTGACTGTCCCTGTAAATGAACTAAACATGCTACAAGCTTCATTTGCAATAGGAATCGTGCTATGGTAGAGGTCACTAACATCCAAAAATTTCAGAATGATCCGAGTATATTTACGAGAGTTAGAGCGCAGGCAGACGAACAGACAAACGGAAGTCATAAGCACATTTCAACTTTGTTGGAAAGTGTTAAAAATATATTACTAAAAGTTTTCTTCATTCTATTAAATTCCATCATACATAATTCATTCAATGATATCCATGATGGGTAATGATTCTTGGTTGCCATGGTGATGACGTCCTACTTAAGATGGAGTCCTATTATGTCCGTATTACCGAATTTAATATATAGAATCGTAACAAATTTTGCATTCATGCATTTTTGCGTAAGAGTGCAACAGCTATTGCACCAAGACATGAATATTTATCAAACTAGTTATGGTACGAATGTGCCTCATTTGAGACGTTTGACGTACAGTTTACGACTGGTGTGGGTAGGCAGAACTTTTTATCAATAAAACAGATGGACAACATTCTTTCTCTTTTCTTTATTGGTAAATACAAGTATCATCTGAAACATACTTCGTACTTGGTTTCTCAAAAAGCGGATTATATATGCAAACACATATGATAGAAGAATAAGAATGCCAAACGTTGAGGTATTCCATATTTTGGAATTAAATAATGGCATAATCATTTAATGGTTTTAGTAATCGCTTTGTATTTTCATAAAAATAGATAACAGACTAAAAAATATTGCAGACTGTTTTGATATAAAGAACGAGTTATAAATAAAAAGAGAAAATGTTGCTTGGATCAAAAATGGTAACGATACCAAAAATCAACCTCCTCCTTCACCCTTATATCTGGCATTAAATATCTTACGATATTTTATACCAGACACCCCCCCCCCTTCTTCTCCCCTAAAGTGATTACATTATATAAGCACAGCCCCTTAATAGAGTATATAAAAATGATAATATAATCAAAATACATTTGAGTTTTATTATTATATTTCACCAATAAATAACATACATTAGTGTATTGCTCTGTATTTTTTGTTATATGACTTTACGTTTATATATTTTTAGAATCTTTTTTCACATATTGTATAAACATTGCTTCAATATATAATAAAAATCAAACCCTCAAATTTATAATTTTCTTGAGATACAAAACAGATTCAAAATTTTCGATTTTTTAATTGGAGTAGATATTAATTATGATTCCAAAGAAGTAAATACTACTTGCTAAGACGGGAAGCTGTCTAAAATGCATTTAATACTGTCCCCAACGATTTAATCTTAGCTACGGTAATACCAGTTTTTTTTTCATCTGGACAATGAATTTATTCCGTTTAAGACAAGGATTCCTTTCAAGACAGGTTCCGCTTTCACATGTTATATATTCTGAAAGTTATTTATATATGGCAATATTATATCCTAGAAGTTGTTTATATTTGGCTCTATTATATACTGAAAGTTGTTTATATTTGGCATTATTATATCCTGAAAGTTGTTTATATTTGGCATTATTACATACTGAAAGTTGTTTATTTGGCATTATTATATACTGAAAGTTGGTTATATTTGGCATTATTAAATATTGAATATTGTTTATATTTGGCATTATTATATACTGAAAGTTGTTTATATTTGGCATTATTATATCCTGAAAGTTGTTTATTTTGCATTATTACATACTGAAAGTTGTTTATTTGGCATTATTATGTACTGGAAGCTGGTTATATTTGGCATTATTAAATATTGAATGTTGTTTATATTTGGCATTATTGTATACTGAAAGTTGTTTATATTTGGCATTATTATGTGCTAAAAGTTGTTTGTATTTGGCATTATTATATACTGAAAGTTATTTATATTTGGCATTATTGTATACTGAAAGTTGTTTATATTTGGCATTATTATATACTGAAAAGTATTTATATTTGGCATTATTATATACTGAAAGTTGTTTATATTTGGCATTATTATATTTCTATTAGAGATGAAATGAGCTCGGGTTCGGACTCACGATCGATTATTATACCAATCAGCGGGCTCGGGTTCAAAGTGAAAATTTTATTCATAAATTGTTTTTAAAAAGAAAGAAAAAAAAGTAGGCTAAGCTTCTTAAAGTGTTTTATAATCATTGAAAAATCAGTTTGAAAAATAACTTAATTGTTATGAACAGGATATAAGGAGAAATATTCTGTCGCACTCAGAAGCGTTTGCACGCGCAGTGTTAGTAACATAAAGAAGCCATGGGATACTCCTTGTCTATTCTCATTTTCTGTTTGAATTCCTTTTCCAAAATTACTGGAAAACAAAATCCATGTCTTCCTACCATAGTTGTACAACGGTATTTTAAAAGAATAACAATTGTAACTTTTACAGATTTCTGCTAATGGTTGGGTAATAATAACAAATTAGCTATTTGAAACAGATTTCAAGGACATGAAAATCTTGAAATGTTGTCATGAAGGAATATTATTCCCTCGTGATATTAATACTTATTTCTATATAAGTAGTGATTTTTAAATAGGAAAAATAACCTTGAAACATTTTTAAAATGTTATATATTGCGCATTTTCGGTATTGGGTTCGGGCTCTAAAGACATAATATTTTTTGGGTTCCGTCTCCGCCAAAAGATCCCAACTCATCTCTAATCTGTATTGCTTCAAAAGGTAACAATTCGAAACTTTTTTCTCCCAATTAAATTTATACTAGACGATATCAAACTTATTTTGAAAGATTTACTTGAGGGGCGTATATCGTCTGCGTTTATCTTCGGATTTGAGGCTATATAAAATCAGCTGTTTAGAAAACATAAAGTAACACTGTCTTTTGAAAGCATCATGCTTTCGAAAAATTCCCGTAATTCCAATATCGAAGCGATAACAGTACCTTTAAACAATACAGAGAAGTTTTATTTAAATTTAATATCATCTTGTGTAAATCATCGAATTTATTTGTAATGTAACATTAAACGGAATTTGAAAATAGCGGAAGTTCATTAAAATGAGTAATTTCAAGTGGTATTGATTACTTGCTGATAAAATGTACAAATTAAACTTCTTCTTGCAAACTCTAAATGCTTCTTATCAAATTATTGACATTTTCCTTTAAATTCATATTTGCATAAATACACTTTAAACAGCAATTACAACATCAGTTATCTTTTTCATAAGCTCTTTTTTCTTATCAAACATGCTGCTTCGGCGGTTAGTTTTTCTAGAGATAATCTCGAAGCACAAACTGAGGTGCAAGAATTGAACAAATATACCACGAGCAACGAGATTATTTTATTTTGCTTTCGGTGACATATCTTATCTGGTTGCAGAATCGAATAAGCAAACAATAAATAATATTCATAGTGTGTTGCATCTGTCTCTCTGTTGCGTTTTTAACAGATACGGAAGTGGAATATACAGTTTTTACATAAATAAGTGTATCTATATTATTCAAAACCCGTATGAATTATATAATCCAAAACAAGGAATAAAATTCTGAACAGATATTTGTTCAGAAACGTTTGGAAAATGATTATGTATGTATATTTTTTAGGAGTCCGTGTTCTTATTTATTTATAAAATAACATATAAATTTATTCCTATCCCTTCGCACTGCGTCGAAATCAAACAATTCGAAGCTTTTTCCGAAGCAGACGATATCGAATATATTTTTCAGAACTTTATTATTGTTGTTTGTATATCCTCTGCGTTATCATTGGGTTCCAGGCTATTTGGGAGGAACTTAAAATCTTTTCACTTGAAAACATCGTACATCGTAGTACTCTAAAAATGTTCGCTTAGAAAAATCTGATGAAATAATACAAGTACTATCTAAATAATCCGGGAAATCTTGAATTTAAATATTATTTTGTCTTAACTACCGAGCTTAAATTACAATCACATAACGTTAAATAAATAAATAAAATAAAATAAAATAAAGATAGCTGATGCTTATTAAAATAAAAGAAATTTAAAGTGTTCAAATGGATTATTTATTAATAAGTTATTCAAATTGTAATTTTTCTCTTAAATTCTAAAAGCTTCGCATTGAACTATTGACCCATTTTCTTTAAACTGATACTTGCTTGAATAGAGATAAACTTTAAACATTAAATCAAATACCACTTATATTTTTCATAAGCGTTTTTTCTTATCAAACATGTTCCTTCCTTCCTCTGTGGTTCCTTGGAGGTCGGTTTTTCGAGCGATAATCTCGAAACACAAGCTGAGGTGCGAGAAATTAACAAACACAGCGACAAGATTATTTTATTTTGTTTTCGGTGACATACACATTATCTTATCTGGTTGTAGGATCGAATGAACAAAAAATCCGCATCTGTCTCTCCGCTGCGTTTTTAGCAAACACGGAAGTTGAATATATAGTTTTTTTTAATAAGCATATATATATTCTATTCAAGGTCCGTATGAATTAAATCATTCCAAACAAGAAATAAAAGTGTGAACAGTGATTATTTATTTTTCGATTTGACAAATCATTCTGTATTTTTTTTCCATTCGGAGTTCGTTTTCTTATTCGTTTATTTATTTATAACCCAGCTGTGCACACAGCTCAGAAGTTTATAAGGCAGGCCCCAACACTTTAAAATCAGAGGAGGAGACATTTATTGATTCCTCAAAGGTTACAGTTACAGTATATAAAGGAAAGCACGGGTTACATTAAAGTTAGAATTTACAGTAAAATCGGTTAAAATGGAACCTTTTTATAATGGAATCCTGCTTTCAAAAAGAGATTCCACTTTTGTAGAGAAAAGAATATAATGCCATTACGGTAAAACCCGTCAAAATGGATTAGCTGACAGAAAACATTCCGATTTATAGAGAGGTTTTTGTCATAACAGGTATAATTGTATGGTATTCCTTCCGTCGTCGAGGCCATGAAATTTTTCGTTTAAGATTTGACCGGTATAGAGAGGTTCAGTTTTCACAGGTTTTATTGCATAATAGATGTGTATCTGCTAAAAGGGAAAATGCCTGTACCACATTTTATTTCCGATCTATTTTCGTCATAGAAGTCATATTCTATGAGGAAATAGATTGTTCTATTTAAAATGCGATAATAAAATTAAAATGAATACGATGGCATAAACTAGCATTTTAACTTAGTTTATGCAACTCTTAAGTTATTAAGCTATTAAAAATTCAGATCTATTATCCTTTATGAATGAATTCTTATGAATGAATCCTTTATGAATTTATTATCCTTTATTATCCCTTATGTACAGAATTTCGCACACACAAGGATGATGCTATTTTATCTTGTTTTTGGTGACAGATTTTATCTGGTTGCAGGATCAAATAAACGAAACACGACACTTTCAATGTGCAGCATCCGTTTCTGTGGTACATTTTTAAAAGACACTGATACAGGGAATCAAAAAAGATTGAAGGGTGCTTTAGTTTTTTACTTGTTAGCGATACACGTTGGAGTTGTACGCAGACAATGTAAATTAGTAAACTTCACAAAATAATGTAGGAACTGATATTATGTTGAAGTAACTATACTACCATTAATTTTTAGGAAGTTACTCCTTTTAGGTGCGTTCGTAATTATATAAATACGTAACACCTATCCATCCGTCTGTCTGTCCGTCTGTTTGTCCGCGTATAACAGAGGAAAAACTATACCCAATCGAATAGTCTGAAATTTTAAATGTATAATTTTTGCAAAATTTTGTCGAGTCATTTTAAATTTTATGAAAATCGGATGTATAGTTTAATTACAGGGACAATCAAATGTTCGCCGTTACATGACGGCCAATGGGAAAATATTATTGCAAGTGCATTTTAAAGATGTTACAGCCTTTCGAACAGAATGAAATTGATACGCACTTATGAAGTGCACTAAAATATACCGGCTGTCCTAAAAAGGACTGATTGATTTTAAAATTCAATAACTCGCAACCGGTGACAGATATTAAAAAAAAAAAAATTGCAGGAGAGTTATGCATGATGTCAGAAGCTTTTTTACCGTGATTCTCAAATTTAGTTCGAATTACAAACAATAGATGGCGCTGCAAGCAAAAGGCGCTACATTCAAACTCGATTTTTTGGCCTTTCTCTTCTCCGGTGCCAAAAAAGGAGATAAAAATATATTGAGAGGGTCCCAAAGTACCAAAAACCGGGCCTGGATTTAGTACATATTGCTCGCAGCGCCACCTATTGTTTGGAATTCGTACTAAATTCGAGAATCACGGTAAAAAAAACTTTTGCCATCATGTATAACACTCCTCCAAGAATTTTTTAAATATCTGTCACCGTTTTCAAGTTATTAATTTTAAAATCAGTCAGTCCTTTTTAAGACACCCGGTACATTCAGTACAATATGCGGTGCAAAAAATATTTATAAAACCAGTTATAGTACGAATGCGCCTCATTTGCCACGTTTGACGTGCAATTTCCAGCCTGTTATTTTCTCATACGGTCCCTCGGACCTACCAAGTAATATTTCAATCATTTTTCTCCCTTCTCTGGTAAGTACAATAGCAAAAGGTCCTTCTTCTACGACTAAAACTTACCGAGTTATAATATTTGTAAGCTTTCAAAGGACTAAATACGAAGAGACAATTTTTTAAGTGCCGAAAAGTTTTGAAATTTTATAAAATTCAAAATATCGTAACTCGGTGATTTTTGGTCGATGAATAATGGAATTTTATACAATTGTACTTGTCAGAGCATCGAGAATTTATTTCTTAATATAACTTATAGGACCCAGGGACTGTATGGAAGTATAAAAAAGTGTAACTTCTTGAAAAATAACCCTAGCCTGCAAAATTTGGGTTGTGTCATGTTTTTTAGCTTTTCATAATTCTTATGTAATTTGTAGCGCTGAATCCGAAAATGAACTTCATTTTTTTACCATCACGTAAGGATTTTTTGAAAATCGTAAATTTCAAAGTTAAAAAGTAAACAAGTAATATAAAAATTTTATTTTTAAAGTCAATTCCTACTTAAATCATCAAAGAAAAATTTAATATAATCCCTTAAGCTAATGTTAATTTTTGTTGCATTAAAATATCTCTATTTGTTGATTTTCTATAAGCAAGTCTATGGGAATTTGGCGAAATATTAGAGATATCGCCAAGTTGGCGTCACATTTGGCGACTCATTTTGGGCGACAAATTGGCGACAAACTTGGCGGTATTTGGTGACAGAAAAGGGTTCCCCCTATGGTAACCCCCCCTTATAGATATGAAGATGCATTAAATGCTTCAATAACCAATAGCCGCCATTTTGTATCCCATGTAAAACTAAAATTAATTAATTAAAATTTGATTAATGAATTAAAATTTGAAAAAACTGTATTAACATTAATTGTCATCCAGTACAAGTTTAAAAAATTTTATTTCAACTTGATAGGATGAATAATAAGTATTTTTTTAACGATTGAAAATTTGAACAAGATATATAAATTAATAAATAAATATAGGGAGAGTGTGAACTAATAGTAGGAATTGAAAAAAATAGCAAAAATCTGATACTATAAAATAGATGCGATTACAGTAGAACCTCGATTATCCGAAGTAATTGGGACCGACCCTCTTTCGGAATATCGCAATTTTTGGATAATCGAGAATGCTTCAATTTTAAGATTAAGCAGAAATATATGCAATATTTCTTGTTATGGTAGCAAGTGCTTAATAAAAATAAAGCGATAGCAAAATAGAAACAAGAATAAATTACCTGAATGAAATTAAGTACCTTTTACATATATCACAAGGGTTTGAAAAATGTTTTGTTTGTCGCAATTACTTCCTTTGCTGTGAAGCTCTATCACGGAATTTTTTAATATTATTAGTTCACTAGAATCACTGTTTTTCTGTTATTCCAGCCATGCCAAACATTCAAAAGCTTCAGAATTGCTAATTTGTTCCTTTTCTTCGCTCCACTCCGCAGTTTACAGGATCTCAAGTTAAATTCGAAGGAACTCTAAGAAAAGGGAAGGAAAATATTTATATGTACTCGTAGTTCGGAAAGGACCGCTTGAACACAAGGAATATGATAGTTAAAAAAAAAAAAAAAAAAAAAAAAAAAGAAAGCTTTCAAAAGGGATTTTACACACAAAGTATGTGATAATAAAAAAAAGCTTTAAAAATGGATTTCGGTTAACCCAGAGTTTCGGTTAAAAGAGTTTCGGATAAAAATTTTTTTACTGTATTGTGTTTTTTAATAATCAAATTGATTTTTATGTATTTTTTATTGCTGAATTCGAAAATGACCTTCATTTTTAACCATCACGTCAGGATTTTTCGCAAATCGTAAATTTGTTTAAAAAGTTAAAAAATTCAAATCTCCTTTTCAGACCGGGAGGAGACTGCACAGACCCTCACCTCATCGTGTTCAAATTCCAGGATGAGACAGAACTCGATTAGCATATCAAAATGCAACTGGTCTGCCAAGTCATATCTTCGTGAAAACCACCTGCAGACCCAATTTTAGAAGTTGACTGGTAGTTTTATCATTGTGTTTCCCCCCACACAAATGTATGAAAACATGAAGGACTGGGAGCAGGAAAACACAATGGTAAACCTACGAGTCAACCGCTAAAATCAGGTTTTCAGGCGTTTTCCACCAAGATAGGACATGGCAGATCAGTTGCATTTTCATATGCAAATCGAGTTTTAACTAATTCTAAAATTTCAGCCGTGAACTCGATGAGGGGATTGTCTGTGCTGCCACCTCTCGGTCTTATAGTACACTCGAAAAATTAGCTTAAAAAAATTAGATAAATAAAATAAAAAAGATTGTTCTGATAAGTATTGCGCTCATATTATCATATAGCATTGAAATAAATTAAAATATAACCTACAGTGAAACCTCCCTGTGCGACCACCTCCATTAAGGGACCACCTCCTTGAACGACCATTTTTTCATGGAACGAAATTTATTCCCATAGGCTCAATACAAATTTTACCTCCATTCGGAGACCATCCCAGTTGAACTCCCTCCATGAACGACCCATTTCTTTCAAGAAAATGGAACAAATTCCTTTTGTTCCTGGTCGCTTGAAGAAGGTTTTATTAGAAAAATAATTCCTGAGAGCGCATTATTCATCAAAATTCTAAATTAAGTTTAGATTTTTTTTTTATTCCGGTAATTTTTAAGTGCTTAAAAAACCCCTTTGTGCTTTTTTAGGCGATGAATTTAACTCTGATGATAAATTAAGAATGACGGTCAAAAAACTCCCCTGCCCTATTCTGTCAGGAAACTCTTAAAGAAATAGATAAATCTCATATGTAGTAATCTCAATGACGGGAACATCGTCATTATTTGTTCCCGTCCAAAAAAAAAAAAAAGAAAAGAAAATTGCATTTAAAAATAAAATATATATATTACAATTCATCAGACATACAAGTAAAATTACATAAATACATTTAATACAATTAAAAAGCAAACGTTTCGAGCTAAATTTTAGCCCCTCATCAGTGCAACAAAACATTCAAATGACAGAAAACTATATATCATGTTTACAGTTAAAAATTATTAGCAGTTAAAATTAAATAAAGTATAAAAATTTTTAAAACAATGCTGAGTATTCAGGAGGAAGTGCACATGATTCATTTATCGGCGACGTTTGCTTACGAGTAAACACACCTTCCAGAAAAACTCTACTTTTAATATTATTGCAACCAGATCTGATAACTTTCATATTTGCGAAGTCTGGGATATGATCGGAACCGACCATATCCCATATATGAATTGTAATAGATATTTTTTATTTTTAACTCGTATATCAGACGTTAAACAATGATTATTTATTTTAAAATTGCATTTATTTACTGAACTTTGAAATAAAAGTTATAAAAGATAAAACCGTAAAATTAAAGCAAGAGTCAGTGAATTCAATTTTTAAACTCTGCAGTTATTAACTTATGTAAAATTAACTTTTGTTTTGATGCTTAAATTTTCATATTTTTTCCTAATGTGAAAAATAAATTTTAGCAACATTTATTGTTACCCTTTTCCAACAATTAAAATCTAGATTTAAACATGACCTCCATTAAGAGACCACCTCTCGGAGCGACCCATTTTTACTGGAACGGAACGTGGTCGCTTTAGGGAGGTTTTACTGTATATTCATTGAGATTAGTGTTTAAATTGATTATTTATTGATAAATTACGCAAATTAAACTTTCTTCCCATAAATTCTAAAACCTATGCTGTTCTAACAATTCATGCTATTGAATTATCGAATTTATCCTTTAAATTAATAACTGCATGAATATGCCTTAAAAAGCAACTTAAACATCACTTATCTTTTTCATAAGCTTTATTTCTTATCAGACATGTTTCTTCGAAGGTCGGTTTTTTTACGCAATAATCTCGAAGCCCAAACTTGAGGTGTGATAATTGAATAAACATACTCGTGTGACGAGGTAATTTCATTTTGTCCTCGGTGACATATCTTATCTGGTTGCAGGATCGAATGGAAAAAATATCTGCATCTGTCTCTTCATTGCGTTTTTAGCAAACACTAAAGCGGAATATATAGTCTTTTTTTTTTTTTAAATAAGCATATCTATATTCTATTCAAGGTCCGTATGAATAAAATCATCCCAAAAAAGAAATGAAAGTGTGAACACAGATTTGTCATTTACGTTTTTATTTGGTAAATCAGTTTGTGTTTCTTTTCATTTGGAGTTAATTTTCTTATTCGTATATATATATATATATCGGTGTCCTGAAATGGACTGACTGATTTTAAATTTCAGCAACTTGCAAATGGTTACAGCTATTAAGGGTGTATTCCAATCCAAACTGCTTATTTTCTGATTTATTTTTAAATCCATTTTTGCTCTCAAACGCATCAAACTGACAAAGTCTCTTATTTAGAAACTGCATAATATGCCGTGCTTGTCGATTTTTTGATAAATGCAGAAAATATTGTAAAAAATGCTGTCAAAGTGGGCGTTATGAACCGAATTTTCCGAAGAGGGAGATCCGGGAATGAAAAATATAATCATACTGAGAAAATAATAGTTTAAAAATCAAATTCTAATGAACTGAGCGAAAAATGAAATGACACGGCCTCTTAAACATCTCTTCGAAAATCACCTCAGCAAGTTTCATGTTTTTACTTTTAAAAATGAGTCTGAAAATGTCTCAGAAAATTTCGAGCTGTTGAGGGTGGAAAAACATTTTTTCGAATACACCCTTAAAAAAATTCTTGCATGAGGATTATGTAAGATGTCAGGAGGTTTTTTTTTTTTTTTTTTTTTTTTTTTTTGTGATTCTCGACTTTAGTTTAGCGATAGATGGCGCTGCAAGCAATAGGCGCTAAATAGGAGCCTGATTTTTGGCTTCTTCCTTATCTCAGTACTGATGGCTGATGGGAAAGATGGAGGTTAAATATATGGAGTGGTTCTCAGTCGCCAATGCAATTTTGTTCTTAATGGCCCACTGCATATATTTAACCTCATTTTGAACTCTTAGACTTGTGTGTAACACCATTTTATCCTCATGACGATCGCAGAAACGATTCGAAACGCAGATTTTTAATGTTTTTGTGAAACCACTGTTTTGCTGTATGTACCTACTAACATGTTGTATTTGATTTGAATACACATTTTTTTACAGTTCATTATTCAATTATTGTTCATTTTCTTCTGCAGCCAAATTAGTTTGTGTGTCCCTGTAAATGAACGATAAATTCTATGCACACCCTATTTTATAATTAGAACCTTGTAGTACTCATCAGTGATATATATATATATCGATTTAACTATGTTTAAAATAGTGTAATATCACTGAAATACACCGCAAACGATTTTTCCCTATTGACCGTAATGTAACGCAATTATTTTGAACGTCCCTGTAGATTAAACGTAAAGGCTACACACTTCATTTTCAATATCGAACATGCCATAGTATACACCAATAACACATATAAATTTCATGGCAATCGGACTATATTTACGAGAGTTATAGAACACGGACAGACAGACAGACGGACAGACAAACCGAATTCTTAAACACTTTTCAACTATGTTGGAAAGTATTAATAAAAATTAAAAATGATATTTTATGAAATATCGTTCATTAACCAGCTACTTTTAGAAAGTAACCCAAGTTCAGTTTCGGTTGGGGTTGGCAAACCTATGGCATGTGTGCCAGAGTTAGTCAGAGTAAGTCAATTTCTCTGGCACGAGTAAAATTTAAATTTGGTAATCATTATACTGATAAAATTCAATTTTTAGGTGCGTTCTTAATTATATAAATACGTAGCACCTATAGTCGTCGTTCAGTCCGTCTGTCTGTCCGTCCGCATATAACAGAGCAAAAACTACCCAAACGAATGGTCTGGAATTTTAAATATATAATTGTTGCAAAATTTTGCCGAGTCATTTCAAATTTTATAAAAAATCGGATGTATAGTTTAATGACAGGGACAATCAAAAGTTTTCCGTTACATTATGGCCAATGGGAAAAATTATTTCAAGTGCATTTTAATGATATTACGGTCTTTCGAACAGAAGGAAATTGATATCCACTTATGAAATGCACTGAAGTATACCTTCAGTACGATATTCGGTGCAAAAATATTTATAAAAGAAGTCATAGCACGAACGCACCCCATTTGCCACGTTTGACGTGCAATTTCCAACTTGTTTTTTCTGTTAGAATCAATGATTTATTTCCATACGGACGAACTATCACAAATAATGCAATTATTTTTGCATGAATTAACACATCAGAAGAATTTTTTTTTCTTGCGATGCTAATGCAGCTTTTTTGACATTTGCTTTTCTGCATGAATTTAAAAAGCTGATATTTTCAAATGAATTTTGTTTGACAGTCACTGCAATAAAGTAACAATTGGACCCAATTTAGCTATGTGTATTTGTAAAAATAACAAAAAATGAACCAGGCATAAAGCATTTTCTATCGAACGTACAGCAGCAAAAAGCTCATCAATACATTATTAATACATTTGATTCAAATTGCAAAATTATAACCGAGCATTAATAATAAGTAAAAAATTGCTAAAATAAAAACTCGTGTATTTTTTTTCCTTGTTGCAGTACGTACCGCATACACTAATCATATTTGAGAATTAAAAATTCATCAGAGAAATAGCATTTTGATTTTTCATATTTTTTAGTTATTAATTATTAATGCATGAAAGCAACTAATTTTATAATCAGTGTTTCTTATAAACATCGTACTGTTCAAAATTACTTTTGTATAAGTTTGGAACGTTGTATTGTTGATAGGTATTGTTTGTGAATTTCTGGCACGCGCAACGTGAAAAGGTTCACCGTGCCTGGTTCAGTCTATCACTGATATTTTTATGAATTTTCAAGATATTCGATTGGTATTTTTATATTAGTTTCTCTATACAGTTGACTTCAAAATCCTGATTGGCAATTATTTTATTTTATTTATTTTGGTTTCTTAAGTCATCATGCATTTTCGTTCACTCGGAGATCGATTTATTACTTACTTATTATAATTTTTTTAATCTCACTCTGACTAATCTCTTTATGATCTACAACCCCAAGGTTTATGAGGCAGGCGAAGATTTTAAAAGGATTAGCCATTTATTGATATTTAACGTTAAAGTCACAAAAGAAAATGTGACAGTGACAAATTACAATATACAGCTTAAAATCGATAAGTCATAACACAGACAAATCGTCACAGTCAATAAATCGTTATAGTTTCTTGTTTTTTCTTTTTTTTTTTTTAAAGACAATAATAGTATTAAATATTTCGTTTATACGTCACAAATACGAATTCTAGATTGGATGCATTGTTATATAAAAGAAAGTCGTTAGTCGTTTACAGAGCCTGACTAATATAGGAGCATGTGGGGCAGCTGGGGCTAATGGCGGATGCAAGGAGGAGGTCACGGTGATCATGACCCCCCCCCCCCCCTCTGAACACCAACAAAAATATTCTAAAGATCATTTTAAAAATGAAATGTATAGCAGAGTCCCGATTATCCAGGTCCCGCTTAACCGAGTTTCCGCTTTAGACGCGTTATTTTCTTCTGATGGACTGACGACTTCCATTATTATGAAACAGCCGTTATAAATGAAGATGAAAGAGCAGGCGTAAAAAGTTAGAACTCTGATTTTCTGGTCAGAATGGAAAAAAAATGGCTATAATCAAAAAACATTATGGCCATTTTTTTCCCATTCTGACCAGAAAATCAGAGTTCTAACTTTTTACGACTGCTCTTTCATCTTCATCCAACACTTCATTTATAACGGCTGTTTCATAATAATGGAAACCATCAGTCTATCAGAAGAAAATGATCCATTCCAAAGGTATAAATTCGATTGAAAAAAACTATTTAATACTTTGAGCAGAAAGAAGAGGCTACACCTGCCATTTTCATGAAACTGATAGAATCACATAGCTGCCAATGTGTACGGTTTAGTTACCTCTAAAATTTAATACACATTATTGCCATATTTAATCTTTGACAATTTAAACTAAAGTACTTTTTAAACTAAATTTTCGGAAGCGACAGCTAATTGTTCCCTTGCGACGACATTTAGTTGCAAATTTCCATAAATACTTCCAGTTATTTTATTACAAAATATAATTAAGAAAAATTAAGATTGGCTAAAAATGCTTTGACAACATTTCCTGAATGAATCTTTGCCTTTATAAGAAAATGGGAAACTCTTTAATTTCTTGGTATCTGAACAAAATTGGTAAATTTTATATTTTTACGAATATTAATGCAAATTTTTTGTAATTAACGAATGAAAATGACTTCGCGAAAGTATCAGAAAAGTACAGTAAATAAATACAATTTTTTTCTGGACGGGAACAAATTATGACGATTTCATCAATTTATCTATTTCTTTGAGAGTTTCCTGACAGAATAGGGCAGGGGAGTTTATTGACTGTCATCCTTAACTTGTCATTAGAGTTAAATTCATTGCCTCAAAAGGCACAAAGAGGTTTAAACACTTAAAAGTTAACGGAATAAATAAAAATTCTGAACTTAGTTTAGAAGTTTGATGAATAATGCGCCTTCCGGAATAACTTTTCTAATAAAACCTTCTTCTACCGACCAGGAAAAAATGTAATTTGTTTCATTTTCTTCAAAGAAATGGGTCGCTCATGGAGGGAGTTTAATTGGGATGGTCTCTGAATAGAAGTGAAATTATTATTGAGCCTATGGGAATAAATTTCGTTCCACGAAAAATTGGTCGTTCAGGGAGGTGGTCGCACAGGGAGGTTTCACTATAACTTGTTATAAAATTCCTTTAATACACCGATTAGTAGTAATACAGTTTAGAATGAATAATATATACTTTACTTTATCTTATTCCAAAAACATTATTGGTTGAACAAAACAGAAATATTTTTAAAAGGATGATTTCTTTTTCACTTGCATCTCTTCAGCTTCCTTGACGTTGAAAGACTGTGAGTGAAAAGTTTCAATTCGGAATTATTCCTATATTTCTACTGTAAAAGCCTTTGTACATTTTCCAATTCTATAAAATACTAAAAAATAGATATTTTTAGTAAATATTTTTAGTAAAGGATTTGATTGAAGTTATAAATATTTCACAAAATCCCTATAAATGCAAATTCAATTAATTAATTTTAATTAGGAAAATCCTTCCAAAATTTATTAAATGATTGTGTAAATCCTCTAATGCAGTTTCACAAATTCTCGAAAAATGCTTTAGAAGATGAAATTTTCATGAATTCCTAATTTGGGACATAACGGATTAAAGAACAATTCATTATCGATGTTTTTCTCTTAACAAGGAACTTAAAACTACTTTTCATGACCAATTGGTGCCATTTTTCTTTTTGACATCTTATGGCATACATATATAAATAAAGGTAAAGTTTACAAACATACTCGCGTTAACCAATCCATCATTTTTTTACTTATTTCCTACTAGTATTTTTCTCAAAGTTGTGACAATCTTTCTTGTGATATCCTGTATGCAAATTCAAATAGTGACTGGTAAAAACATTATGTATATAGCGTAAAGTGCCCATATTTTGTCCCTCCAGTCACTTTTAGGCCCTAAATGTTGTAATTTTCAGTGAAAAACTACCAAATTTGGATTTTACATAGACTAACTACCCACGCACATAGAAACATGGGTAAATATCGAACAAAAAAATTTTAACAATGCGAAAAATTGCTTTTTTCTCAAAAGTATCTATATATATGGTATAAAAAAAAAAATGGTCTCAATTTCGTCCCCCCCCAAAATTCCAATACGCCGAGGCTTAACTTATAACTAAATCAAAATTTATTTCTAAATGAGTAAGTAATTTAATTTACATTAAAGTAAGTCACAAAGAAATGTTCTAATTATCAGTGGAATAATAACATAACGAAACATTAGCCACCCGAACATGAGGAAAAATTGTCATGAAAAAGCATTC
This sequence comes from Maratus speciosus, assembly GCA_963932465.1. NCBI lineage: Eukaryota > Metazoa > Arthropoda > Arachnida > Araneae > Salticidae > Maratus > Maratus speciosus. The sequence goes on from OZ010797.1 coordinate 89,131,338, forward strand.
CTAATTTCATCCCTGGGATGAAAATAAGAACTGCAAGGGGGACGAAATTGGGACCATGCTACTTCCCAATAGGGCGGAGCTTCCATTCCCGTAAGATGAACTGAGCGTCCTAAAACTCACTATGCTACTGTCAGCATCTTACCTACGTAATATACATGCAATGGATAAGAAATAAATACTTACAGTATAATAAATAACGTTCTACAAAAGACGTAATAAGAAAAATAGGAAAATTCGGCATCTTTAATTTATCTATGCGTCTTGGCGAACGAAACTTACAATACTGACCCCTTTTACCTTCCGTTCCCTGTGCTTTGCGTCATAAGTAGCGCCATTTTCGCAGAAGCGGAGAAGTTAAGGGGGACGGAATCAGGAAAGGGGACGAAATATGGGCACTTTACCCTATATGTCTTTATAATTAATTACTTAAACATAATCCACGAACAATATATAGCAAGGGATTCCCTAGAATGATGCTTGCTTACCTCGGGTCCCTAGAACCTCTAAGTCGGGCCCTGGTCGTTAGTAAATTACCTCTATAAGTAAAATATTTTAGGTAAGCGTGGGGAAATGATTTGGAATCATTTCTAAAAACAAAATAATTGCTACTGAGAGATTTGCACCAAAATAACTCATTGTTATAGGCAAAATTGTCATACATCATTTTTAACCTCTTCAGTTCCGAAGCTAAAATAATAACACAAATGCTTATTCATTGGTTTTTTCGAAACAAAATGACATTGTAAGTGACAGAAAAAAATATCTTTTCTGAAATGGATCCTTTAGGCGCTTAGTAATTTAGGTTCAAAAATATGGAAACTAAAATATGGATCTAAAACTACAACCCCACCTTAAAAACATTAATTTAGTAACCATTAACCTAAATTAACGGAATCACATATTTAAGGAGTTTAAACAAGTAAATAATCTACAAATATTAAAAAAAAATTATTGAAAAATATTTAAGTTAAATACTTATGAAAATGTCTAACTTTCTTGGTCATACTGTCTTTTGGGCATTTTTAAGCATTTTACAAACTCAGATGAAAATAACATTTATTTTATGTGGGAATCAGCTTAGATGCTGCCATTTATTCGTTTGCTTTGAACGCAAAAAACATTCGGCTATTAAGAAGTGATGTGAAAATGTAAAAAAATCGGACATTTTAGTTTTTATAAGGAAAAGAACAGAGGTCCCCATATAGAGACCCGGAGACCGAAGAGGTTAATAAGAAATTAGCCGAGATCATGTGAATTATCTTTATGGATGTGACTATCTAAAAAAGGTTTTTATTATGCAGAATTGAACATAAAATCAAAAAATTTTAATGTTTCTTGATTGTCACTTATTAAATTAGATCGCGCATTAATAATCGGAATTTATGTAAATTAGATAAATTTTAAGTTAAAAATAGTTTCAAATCAGGCTGTAATCTGTAATAGGATTTTTCTAAAAATAGTACGTCAAAAACAATATCGTAGTACATTATTGTACTGTTTACTTACATACATAATGGGTTTCAATAAAATTGGCTGTGGGTCTATATTGTAGTTTTTCTCACTGAATTTGTTTGTTGACTAGTGCGGTAATATTGCGGTATCAATTAACTACACTAATCATCGAGGAAAATCTGTAACATAACCGCAAAGGTAATTAATTATGATAGAAAGGTAACAGAAATAGCACAAGAAAATTAATATAATCACTATATTAACTATAAAAATACAAATAAAGCATAATAATGTAATAATTCAGAATTTCCAAATTTTAAAGATAAAAAGAAAAGAAAAACAAAACCAGGAGATTTCATTCAAGAAATCAGAATTTTACTCAATACAAAAAGTTTTTATCACTTTGATGTAATTATCAATTTATGTTTATCATTAAATGTTTTATCACATTATATGTAATAATCACTTTATGCTTATCACTAAATGTTTTATCACTTTAAGGGAGTCCGGGAAAAGTCTTCAAATTTTCTAAAAAAAAATTATTGCATTCAAATTTTCTTTGATTAAAATGACACATCACGTTTCTATCTTAATTGGAATAGGAAATATTAATTTTTTCGCTGGTTTCTTTTTTAAATCTAGCTTTCAAGCAATCGTTGTCGTAGAAACGACTTCTTGTAAAAATGTGTTTTCCTTCATGATGGGTTTCCCCCCTATTTCTGGTAATAAAATTGTTATAAGTCAAGAACCGTTAAAGGTAAATGGTTCAAACTTGGAACATGTCTTTTTCAATTGTTTTGCTTTAATTTTAATTCAGAAAATTTGAAAAAAATAATATATCTACTTTTTGAAAATATGATTAAAAAAAAGTTACATCATTCTATTTTAAATTTTTATTTAAATCAATATTTTAAAAAATGCTGAATTTAAATTAAAACTTATATATTTCTGTTTATTTAAATGCATAAAAATTGAAATTCTACAAATAATATTCCGAGTTATAACGATTTTAAATGACCCCGCTTTTTTAAAAAATTTTAAATTTTATTTAAAAAATATATATAGATGAGAAGTTTTATGATGTGATATTGTTTACAAATGATATGGTTAACCATCACAAAAGAATTAAAAAATTTAAGTCAATAAATAAAATTTTAAAATGTGTCCCGGACCCCCTTGAATGAAACACGTGAAATTTTCATTAATTTTATATCATATTTGATTAGTGTTGAAGTTTGAAAATATATATATACCACTGTAACGCAAATAGTGCTATACGTAAATAGAACTTATGCTAAGTAAATAAGATAGAGGGTGTAATATTACAGTTTAAAATTAGTTATAAATAAAAGAGCAAATTTTGTCTTCCCATAAAAATATATAAACTGATAAAGAAGGTCTTAAACAGTTTTAAATTTAGACAGAGAAATTATGAATAAAAAATAAAAATGTAAATAAAATTCAATACAATCATTACACTCAAAATAAATGGAAATAATTTAAAAGTTTTTAACCTAAGGTTCTAAATTGCAGCCCAAGAACACTTAACAAGTTTATATGTGTATCTTAAAATTGCACAAATATGGATTAATAATTGTGTATCCTGTTTCGGGCATGGTAACTTGATTTTACCCGAAACCGATCAACGCGTGGTCCGAGTCGAGGCGGGTTGATGCAATTTTTTTTTTTTTCGTTTTGCGGTTCTGGTTAACTTTATTTTTTCGAGTTCGGATCGATTTCGGATTGGGATATGACAAATGCGGGGACTTCGATATGCATTAATATATATATATTTTTTTGGTTTGGGATCGAATTTCGGGTTTACTTTAAATTGATATTTTCGGGTTCGGGTCCCTCGCAGGACTATAGACATTGGGCGCAGATAAAATGTCGGCAGACCGCATGCGGTCGCAAGCCGAAGGTTAACCCTTCACTGCATTTTTCTATTCTTATGATTTTTCTTTTTTAAATCAATATAGCGGTCTAATAATGGGAAAAATTGTAAAAAAATTTAAATTTCAAAATTTCAGCTAAAATTTGATATTTTATGGTGTGTGTTATATGTACTTATTTAGGGTTATAAAAAATATTGTATTGCTAAATTTTGCAACTAAATGAGCTTAAATTAATTACTGTTATCTGCTTAACACTCTACAACTTTTATTATATTAATATTTTTAAGGGGTCTCAGGACTCTTAAAATTGGAAAAAATGAAAAAAAAAGGACCATTTTCAACATTTAATATCTTAAAATGTATTTGATATAAAGACGCAATTTTAAATGGTAATGAAAGATACAAGTATGTTCTTTTATTTCAAATATTTGAAAAATTGCAAGATGCAGAATTAGCATTTACAGGGGGCTCAAAAATGGCAGACATTTGACGAGCAGAAAATCGGCATAACAGCTTATGCGCACGATTACAAAATAAATTTTGCAAATAGAATGAAAATTTTGGTGTCTACTTATACCTCAAATAATAATAATTACATTGAACCTAAATAAATTTGTATTTAAAGCATTTTTATATTTTTAATACAAAGTTGTATTGAGCTAATGCAAAATTTAGAAATTTTCAACAATATAAACTCCTAAAAAAATATTTTCTGTTTACAATAAAAAGGAAATTTTAGGTTCAGTTTATACAGACTAACATGAAAAATATGTTTTGAAAATTTCATGAAAAAATATTCAGAAGTTTTTGAGATATCGTGCGCGTTATGCCCAAAAAACGTGATTTGGAGAAAAATGACTTCAAAGTTTTGGAAACACCGCTTCAGCTATTGGGCGAGTATAATTCTAAATGCCATAACTTCTGTTCTAATGGAAATTTCAAGATAACAATTATATCAAAATGTTCAGAAAACATAGAAGTTTAACATCTAAGAAAATTAAAATTTCGAAAATTTTAGAGCTTTAAGAGTCCTGAGACCCCTTAAGTACAGTAGACAGGGTTCGCAAAAACCCGGGTTTTTCTGAAAAAACCCAACCCACATGGGTTTTTTCGGGTTTTTTCATGAAAAACCCAATTTTCCCCGGGGAAAATTGGGTTTTTTCAAAAGTATAATGTATTGATAATTACATTATTGTATACTATATTTTCTATATATTATATACACTATACATAAAAAAAATATATTGTTCCCTTATATACAATATAATTGTAATGCTATTTTACAAATTATAAAATGTATAAATTATATGAATTTAAATTAATTAAATGTCAGTGTTTCTCTTAAATTAGTTTTAAATATAATAGAAGATATAAAATTGTTAATTTGTTTTAAAATCAAATAATGAATAGAATATTAAAATTTAAAATATATAAGTAGGAAGAAAAAAAGGGGTCAACTAGTCGGATGTGCCAATCCCAAAAGTTTCTTCTATCTCATACATGTTAATAATTCAAAATTTGCTATCACAGTGCCAAAATTAAATGACAATTTATGCCCATCATGAGGATTGTAAAATATAGATTCGTTGAATTGAATGCATTTAACAAGGAGATATAAGTATCACCTGTTGTGTAATTTACGACAAAACCTGATCAGTAACAGTTTATGTCAACACCTAACTGAATCTGAAGATTGATGAAAATCCATGCATTATTAGTTCTTCAGATAAAGCTATTGAAAAAGTGAGATAAATGCAGCACAACAGCGCCACTGTTGGGCGATATACACCAAAAACTAATCAGCACCAGTTTATATCAAGGTCTAACTGAATCTAAATTTTTATTCAATTCCGTACATTAGTTCTTGAGTTAAGAGTTATTGCTGAAATCACGAAAAATGCAGCATAGCAGCATTACTTGTTGGGTGATATGCACCAAAATTTAATAAGCAACAACTTAACTTGTAACTGAATCTGAAGTTTTATAATAAATCCATGCATTAGTTCTTGAGATAAAGCTATTGCAAAAATTGAGGTAAATGCAGCATAGCAGCGCCACCTGTTGGGCAGTATACAGCAAAAACTAATCAGCACAGTTTACATCAGGGTCTAATTCAATCTAAAGTTTTGTGAAATTCTATGCATTAGTTCTTGAGATAGAGCACCTACAATTTTTTTTTCACATGCAGACAGACATTTTCTAAAAACCATCAAATCGTTATCAGGACCTTTTTAAAACGTATAAATGCATCATAAACTGGAAGTCAAAAATTTTCACGAATCCAATATTTTCTTCTTGTAAAGAAAGATGGAAGAAAGTAAAAATACATATTTTTTAATTTCATGAATATACCCAGCAAACACAGAACTGACAAATTGATAAAAGAAAGATACCTTCCGACAAACGCAAGAGGTAGTATTTTGATAACAGTCAATCGTAACATAACTGTGTCGATTCTGTCCTTTTCTCTTATATCTTTGGCGATACGATAACAGGTTATCAATTTGCCGCCAGACATGGACACATTGGCGATAGAATCGATACGTATTCGATACAAATACGCATGAATTCCGATTTCATTGGCACACAAAAGTAAACAAAACGATACAATATTTCGTACAGATCAGTTTCAACTGACGTCACACCCTAGCAACCACCGTAGCAACCATTGGGCGTTTTGTTTACGCCTCAAATTTGGTAGATTGTGATTGGTTGAATAAAAAGGGAGGGCTGTTGATCACGTGGTTGAAACTGATCTGGTCTATATCATCAATAACGTGCCAATCTAGACATTTATACGCATGTCTGTGAATATTTTCGATTTAGATGGTATATAGTATAGAAAACAAAAAAATTCATCGCTTATAACAAATTTAATTACAGCGTGCATTCTCCTGTTATATAAAATGAAAATAATTTATCCTAGTTCTATACAAAAACTTTTTAGCAGATTTATAACAGGATTAAGTTTCAGATTCTTAAAATGTTTTGTTATTTTCTCTAAACCGATTTTATGGCGAAATGAAGTTTCATGGAGTAAAGTTAAAAGGATTGAAGAATTTCTTTTCATAGTTAAATGTTGCACTGAATGGGCGACTGGAAAAACGATAAGGAAATAAGATAGTTCGATAACTAATAAATCAATCTGTATTTTTCTTTGAAATGTATAGGATAAACTCTCACCAACTAGAACTACAATTAAATGAACATTTCTCCAAAATTACGTACTTGTGCACATGTACGTCAGCTATGTTATTCCTTTTGCACTCACCCTTTCAATTTATGGAAGTAGTAATTAACTTCAATTACTTTATATTCTCTGTGTCTGTTTTATTTAGAAGGCACAATTTTTTTTTTCCAAATTCTTTATCGTTAATTTTTATATCAATTTCTTTATTCATTTAAAGCTTTCTTTGCTACATATTGATCTTTTGGTCAATAAAACTAGAAAAGTTTTGAAAATTGTCAAAATTTGTTAATTTTTAAAAAACCCACTAATTTGAATTTTAAAATCTTAAAATTCATAAATTAGCCAATTTATATCTAGAAAACAGATTTCATTTAAAAAATTGATATTTTTCTTTTTTTTAAATAAATGACAGAAAATTGAATTCAGAACCTACAACTTAAGGGACTACTTCAGTAAGGTGAAAACACATGCTCGATGTTAAGCCTATGGAAAAAAAAAAAATTGCGTTTCTTTTTTGCATTGAGGTAGCTGAGGTCGATCTGTACAAAGGCCGTTTTTTACTCTTTCGATTTTCTTTGCAGGTTTTTTTTTAATGAGAATACTTCCACTTTCGAAACCGGTTCCGAAAATAAAAGCATCCTAATTAAAAAAAAAAAAAAAAAAAATGTGCACAACCTAAGTCTGTACAGATCGATCGCGGCTAACCAATGCAAAAAGCGTTTTGAAGGTTTGGAAATCAAATTTAAAGCTCTTCAGAAAACATATTTTCGTAATTCGGTCATCATTTATAGTAACTGTATATATACAAACATGTATGAAAAATCTCATAGGAATTCAATACAAAAATTTAAATGCAAGCAACTCCATCTAAGACAAGACTTTTCCGAACATTAGCTAAAGCCCAATGGTAGAGGGGGAGGGGCTAAAAAATACCATTTTCTTGCATTATGCCTAAATTTAGATCTTTTATAATAAGAGTTACAAAAAGCTTTTGCTTATACAGGGTTCCCAGCAAAACATGACTGGCAAATTCCTTGACTTTCCATGACCAAATCTAAAAAAATTCCCTGACTAAATGGGCATATAACGAAATTTGTTACTTATTTTTGCAATCCTCTGTCAAAATTAGCGATTTTTTTACCGAGACTATTTGGTGACTTATGCCATTTTTCAGATAAATTTCGTGTCATTTTTCATCCAAGACTTTACCCTTTTATATGTTACTGTTTGTACAAATAAAGTATAATTTACTATTGCAGTGTTCTCAGCAAAGCCCATCTGGCAATTTCCTTTACCAAAATCCCAAAAAAATTCCATGACCAAACACCCATACAATGAAACTCATGTATTTCTGCAATCCTTTAACAGCATTGGGTTTTTTTTTTTTTTTAATTTTGCTTCGAACGATTTTTTTTTTTTTTTTTCAATTCTTACATTAAGATTTTCACAGGTCTCAAGACCCTTTACTGAATTTTGTGTCATTTCATCCCCCCCCCCCCAACTACTTTGAAATGACTCCTGACTTTTATGTTACTAGAAACCCTGTATCAGTCGAAAATCTCTCCAAGACTGAAGGTCTTGAACGCATGTTTCTAATTCACAAGATTCTGATTATAATTTTTACATGTATATAAAAACATGCAAAAAACAAGACCGTTGAAAAATTTATTTTCTTCAAAGCAAAGCCCAGGGAAGTGAAATTATATGCCACTAAAATTCACATGCAAAATTGCATTTAGTTTTATTGCAATTTTCATGTAACCACTCTAAACTTGGGGGGGGGGGGGGGGAACAAGTTTTTTTTTTTTTTTTTTTTTTTTTTTGAAAAATGAGCTCCTTTTGAAAATCTGACAGATTTTGAATCTAAAATTTCTTTATTTTGATACATAAATTACTTATCAAGTCATTAGAGTGCATTGATGTATCACATGATGGCAAGCTTTTTACCTTTCTTATACAGTGATGCTTCAGGAATTTAGCTCAAAACGCAGTTTTCTGAAAGATCTGCTTTTATCAAAAAACTAAAAAAGCCATAATTACATAGTTTGAGTAAAAACACTTGCCAATTCTATGCATATCTTAACACAAATGAATAAATGTGTCAGAAAGTAGCTCTTTTGGATTTGAGAACAGCTTTTAAGGGTGTATTCCAATCCAAACTGCTTATTTTCTGATTCATTTTTGCTCTCAAACGCATGAAACTGGGAAATTCTCTTATTTAGAAACTACATAATGTGCCGTGCTTCTCGATTTCTTGATAAATGCAGAAAATATTGTAAAAAATGCTGTCAAAATCAGCGTTTTGAACCAAAAATTTCTGGAAGCGGGTGATCTGGGGATGAAAAAAATGGTCATACTGAGAAAATAATTGCTTAAAAATCAAATTCTAATTGAGCGAAAAATGAAATCACAGGGCACCTTAACTCTTCAAAAATCACCCCAGCAAGTTTCATGTTTTTACTTTTAAAAATGAGTCTGAAAATGTCTCAGAAAATTTCGAGCTGTTGAGGGCGGAAAAATATTTTTCTGAATACACCCTTAACAAATGAATCTGAAAATCATTTCAGAGAAATATTTTACTAGTAATGTTAAATTTTTCTTGGAAGGGCACAGAAAATTTAAAAGCGTTCATTTATATTTAAAGATTTTTCTTCTTTTTAAAATTCACTTACATTTATTTCAAACACCTCCATTGGTCTGACTTTGTCCTCTGTAATGAATGCATCAATATACATGAGGGAAAAAAAAAAAAAAAAAAAACTTTATAACTACAAAACAAAAAATACAGATTTAATCTATTTTATTATATTTTTCATTATCTACAGAATTAATATTAATGGCACAAATCTCTCTCCTTCTTCTTGATCCAAATTCGCGATCAGATGCATATCTTAGCCATTTGGCTATCTCTTTATCTATAACATTAATAGGAGCATTTTCAAAGAGCTTGTTGTGTCTTACAGAACCTAGAAAATAAAAGGAATCCAACATATTATTCAAATATCTGCAAATGAACGAGCAATATAAATTACAATTTTGGTAGGATAGGATTTTAAAAAGTTTATTTCAGAAGCAATTTTTTTTTTTTTTTTTAAATGGATGTAAAAAGTACTCATGCATGTAATACAGTGGGGGCAGCATATTTACCCCCTTGCATATTACAGAATGAAAGTAATTCTGTTAATTAAATTTTGAAATGATTGAGTCACTATTTAACAAAATTTAAATTAATTTCACTTATACTTAAAGACAAGTTGTCAAAATATTCTGTACCATTCAGTATTTAGGAATTGAAATTGAGAAAATTTCAGTCTAGTGATAATGTATGCTAGATACGCTGAGAGTTAAATATTTAATCATTCAAAATTATTACTGCAAGCCTTCTCTAACAATCAATATCAACACTGACTGAATTTTCAAACTTGCATCCTCCCAAAAACCTGCTCTTAGGACTATAACAGAAATTGCTTTTATTTTTTATATTAATATTTTGTAATAGCTACAAACTATCAAACGCAGTTCTCTAAAAAGAGAGAAAAAGTTATGTAATGCTCCCTTCAGCAATTATCACAAAACCATTTTTTAAGTCCAACTTTGATTAAAAGGAAAGGGAACCTAATCAGGGTGAAAGTTGACATTTGAAGTGATTTATTAGTCATATTCCAATTCAGACTTCCACCTCAACTTTCCGAAGTTGCACAATAAAATTAAAAAGCTGCTAAACCAGTTCTAATGCATTTCTTAATGTGTTTTAAACCAAACTTTTAGAATTCAGTTTTTAAAAATTAATACTTATTTCAAGAAGTTTCAGGTACACATACAAACCTGCAACAAGCTCAATCACTTGCTTGTATTCCTGGAATGACCTCTTTTTTTGGGTTCCTACCCAATTGTAGTTGATTGCTAATGCATTGCTCATTAGCATTGACATTATCTTTCTAGTTGCACTAGGTACATCCTTGCCACCAAAAGCAGAGAAAAAGAGAATCTGAAAAGAAAAAAAAAAAAAAAAAAAAAAAAAAAAAAATTAGGTACATTCATAGTGTCGACTCTTTGACAGTATGGCAGGGCACAGTGCCCGGTGGCCCTTTAACTACTTTGAGTCTTAATTATTTTATGCACTCTGTGGCCCTTACTTCCATTTTTGACATGCCCTTCTAATTCATTTCTTTTTACAAATCACCGGAGGGATTTGTAAAAAGAATCTCAAAATACATCAACTGATCACAGGAAATAAATTATAATTTTCACATTTAGTTGTGAAAAACTGTAAAGAAATTTGTCAATACAGGGTTCCCAGCAAAACATGACGGGCAAATTCCCCGACTATCCATGACCAAATCTCAAAAAATAATCTGACCTTCCCTGACCATATGGCATAACGAAATTTGCAACTTATTTTTGCAATCCTTTTTCAAACTTAGCGATTTTTTTTCTGAGACTATTCGATGAATTTTGCATCATTTTTCCTTTTTTTCCAAGACTTTAGAAAATATTTGTAAATTCCCTGACTTTTCCTATATATTTTGAAATTTCCTTGACTTTCCATGACTACTTTGAAATTCCATGACTTTACATGACGCTGGGAACCCTGCAATAGGACATGAGAAAATCAAGAAATTTACCAGCCTGTTACGAAAAAATAAGTTACAAAATTAGACAATAGTTGGAAGGAAAGTAACTATATTTGTAAGTTAGTGGCATTATCGCAAAATTTTACTGATAAAAGTAAATCCCTATATAAACCAGTTAATGTTTTTTTTTCTAAAAAAGGTACAAGAGTGCACTTTTTGAGAATTGTGATCTTTTTTAAAAGTTCCTGTCTTTTCTAGAGCAAACACCAATTTATTCAAAAGCCCAGAAGAAAGATTTTGCTTATTCAGATACAAACTAGTGTAAATATTTTAAGTTTAAATTCCAATAGTTGTAATTAAATTGCATTCCAAATTAAAAATTAAGCACCCTTATTACCCTGGTGGCAATTTATGTTACCAGCACTGCATTTTTTAAAAATTGTTTTTACTCCTTCATTCACAACAGTTCTGCAAATTTATTAAGATTTATTTTATTTGCAAATTTGGGTTTATATTTGATGCACTCTTTAAGGAAAAACTGTTTTACATTAAACATTATATTAAGTAAACTTATAACTGAACAAGACAAAAAAATTTCAGTAACCTAAAAGAAACATTTTCAGTTTTCATTAAACAAAACATGGCCTACAACTCAACTTTAATGAAAATAAGTATGGAAAAACCAGTTTCCCCTAGGTTTAAAAAAAAAAAAGGGCAGGGTGCTGCTACTGAGAAGACATTTTAAAAAGGGCATATTTTGGATTCTTAAGAGCACTTTTCAGATTCTTAAAGACACTTTAAAACTTTAAAGCCTTTCAAGACAACATTCAGGCAGCTTTTACTATGTAAGCAATTTTTTTTATATTCAAGGAGGAAAAAATGCTATTTTTTACCGAGATACAAGTAGGATGGAATATTTTTGGATGAGGTGCAAGAAACGTGCTATTGGTGGGATGCAACACCCTCCTGAAACTGCAAAGGAAAAACTTTAGGAAATACAGTTAACATACCTACATGGATCAAAAAAGCAAATCCAAGACTGAAAAATTTTCAGAGTATTAGGTATAACAAAATGAAAGTAGGCTAAACTATTTCTGTTTTGTATTATGGTTAAAAATTTGTTATGATAGAAGAAAGTGATTAAAAGTTTTTGCTAGTAAAATCGCTATCATTTAAGTATAGGGAGTAGAATTTCCTATCAGTCAAGAATCTCCCCAAGGCTGAAATCAGTCCTGAGATCTTGCACCCATGCATACTTAATATAGATGAATAGAAAAATGAACATATTTATATGTATGTGTCAGAAAGAATGCAACACACTGTTGCAGAAAGGATTTTTTTTTTTAAATTTAGAATGTGGTGCAAAAAATTTTAAAATGAATATTTTTTTTCTGTATTTGACCTTGATACAAAGATTCCGGAGCATTTTTTGTTTTTTCTTTATCTTAAATAATGGCTGATTTATACTGCTTTGAATTTCTAATGTGGGCGACATTTTGAAAAATGATTTGCCTGCTACAGCACTCATATCAACAGATTCCGATGTGAGTGAGCATGTGCACAGGAATTACTAAGGTCTCGACCAAGTTCACTAGTTAGCCTCCTGACCATGTTGTCTTAAATGGCAGGCACTTCAAGATATCACTGAATTTGGCAACCAAATATAAGTTACTTTAAATAAAACCAGCTTAGATAAAGGTGACTAATTTCGCGAAATTCTCATTCATATTTAGTATTGATAAAAAATAGTATTGAATCTTCTATAATCAGTTTCCACTAGGGTGTCAACTATTTTAATCAGTTGATTTAAATCAGCGATTAAAGCTTATTTTAATCAATGGATTTTTTTTCTTAAATCTGATTAAAATCAAAAATTTTCTAAATGTTTAAAATGTCCAAAAAATTATTAAAATCTAAGATGAACATAATTGGAAAAAAGAGCTTTAAATAGTTTCCAAGCTTAATTCCCGAGTATTGTAAAAAACAGTTAAGTTTGTGAAAAGCATTGTTTTTATCCAACAGAAAAGTTTCATTTAAAAATGATATTTAAATCTAATATAATGTCATATTTCCTTTAGGAAATCAATTTATCCATTATTTTACTTAAAATAAATGTAGCAAGTGTAATAACTTTCTGCAAGTAAAAAAATAAATAGTGTCTTAGTTTCTCGTTCTACTTTTGCAATAATAAATTATTAGCAATCTTGAGTTAAAGAAGAATGAAAGAGTGCTCAACTAGAGATGCAACGGCCGAATATTTGGCCCATTCAGCCTGTCTGCCGAATATTCGGCTTCGGCCGAATATCAAGTCCATTATTCGGCCAGGCCGAATAGTACTGTAATAAATGTTTTTATATTTACACAGTATAACTTTTTAATTTGACAATTTATATTCATCATGTATAATGAAAATTTTATTTGAAATTAACTAACACTTTTTTTTCCCCCATTAACTTTCATACTGCGAATGGATTTTATCTACCCATTTTTATATAAGAGGCTAATTTAGGAATCAGGTTAAAAAAATTTTATGCGGTATCAGTAAGTACAAAAAATATCTGTAATAAGCTAACATTAAATCTATTCAAAATTGTTTTAACACAGCTATACAAGCTAAATTTTTTTTTTTTTTTTTTTTTTTTTTTTTTTTTATCATAATGGGAAGTTTAACATTTATCCCTTGTTACATAAAAATATGTTTCTTTCAATAATATTTTGAATTATACCTATAAAGAACAAATATATGATTGATTAGATACAGATGTTTAAGATATTTAAGTCATATGTTGCAATACTCAAGGTTTTTTTTTTTTTAGTAAAACACGCTTAAAAGTTAAATATAATTTAAGAAATTTTTTTAAGTGTGTTACTATTTCTTATTAAATAATGAAAGAAATGTAAATACTAAATTCTTAATTAGTATGCATATGCATTTACGTTTTAGATATTTTTTTCAAGAATAGCATTGTAATGTTTATATTTGCCTTAAAAAACAGTTAAAATGTTTTCAATAAACGTAGATTGTGATGCAGAAATAATTCAGTATTCTCAGGTGATTGTCTATTTTTTTTTTTTTTTTTTTTTTTTTTTCCGTAAATGTTACCTGCTTTTGAAAATAATCTCTTACTATATAATGGTACTTTCTGGTGCAGAAAGGTACTTTTTGGCTAATCGTGAAAGGTTTGGAAAGTCTTCCGAATTTTTCGACCACCACTCCAAAGGACACTGTTGTCTTTCTAGCAGTGGCTGGGAAAGAAAATTACTAATTTCTTTTCCTTCTTCACATTGAGGGGCACTTTCTATAGAGGCTTCACTGCTGACAGCAAAGAAAAAAAAAATAATAAAGATAAAAAAATATTTTGTTAATTGTGAGCTTTATAAAGTCTACAATGATTTCTTTCCACTATTTTAGAGGATATTCCTTTCACCCTTTCTATCAGTGGTTTTTCTTAAGATATTAAGATTTCTTTATTTTTTATTTTATCTGAAAGCTGAAACTTATGTTTCCTAGTACTTTTAAAATTTTGTCATTATTTTAAAATGTAACAACAACACACATATCTATTAAAATGTAACTAGACAGTACCTGATGAGGAACTTTTGCTAAGAATTTTTTTTTTTTTGGGGGGGGGGGGGGGGGGGGGGGCTGAATTATATTACTGAGGCAATTTTTAGGCCGAACATAGCCGAATATTTTTTCAAAGTAAAATAATGCTTTAAAAAATTAAAAATTTGTATATAAATAATTTTTTAAGGGAAAACAATACATTTTAATTGTGAAATATACAAGAATTGTGCACATAGTGCATACTATATTTTGTTTTTAGGCAAAAATAAGTTCATTATTCGGCGGCCGAATATTCGGCTGTAACTTGGCCGAATATTCGGTATTCGGCCAAACCACTATTCGTTGCATCACTATGCTCAACAACTAAATTGTAAATGAATGCATAAGAAAAACTAATTGGTATAAAAATGTTTAACACAGCAAGAGCTTCTTCGGTATAGGTTGAATAGTGTATAATGTAACTCATATATAATAAAAAAATTAATTAGGTATTGAAAAGGCAGCAAAACTTTGAAAGCTAATAATCGCTCATTGAGAGGTAATGTTATTTGAATATTTTGAGGATTTCAGATATAACTGGCTATCCTTATATTTATTCTATATGTATGAATGGGTTCAACTCATTTCATAATTTTTGGTTAGCATACACATACATATGCGTAAGTTTAGATTGTGGTGATTAACAGTAATTTTTCTAAGCACAAATGCAATACGGGCTGCAAATATTTGTTAGTTTTGTTATTTTTTGCTACTAACTAATGAAATTACTTATTTGCAGTTTTTATTAATTCTGGGATTACTGCACAAAATGCACCCTGCCTTAAAAAGTTAAATTCACTTATAGTCAGAGATTTGTTGTAAAAAACTTCCCCATTCAACAGTATTTCTAGATTCATGTGCCCAAAATCTTGCAAAAATAGAGCTTTTTTTCTTATTTCTTTAGAAAAAACAGGATATTACTAAAATCAAAACATGTTATTTCATAGTATTTTTCAATTTGTGATTCATTAAATAAGGAAACTTTATCATATAAAAAGATTCTTTTTTTCTTATATCATTTCTAGTATATTTTCTCACAAAATGCCTTTTTGGGGGGAACTAGCATCCTGCTCCTTTTCCTTTCTAAAATGAATACTACATTATCATTTTAATAATTAAAGCTTAAAAATGTATATGTTCCTAATTAGAGAGTTAATTGCTTAATTATTAATTTGTAGTAGTGCCAACTATTTAATATTAAATGCAGTTAATTTTAATAAATGTTAAATATTACTAGTATTTAATAAAGTTTTACATAATTATTACAATATTAATGTATATAACCTTATTGTATGACACTAACTAATGAAACTACTAATTTGCATAAAAAATCTGGATAAAAAAAATCCAATTTCTTTGTTTTAAAAAAAAAAAAAAAAAAAAAAAGATTTTTTTTTACAACCTAGTTTCCACTAAATCGAGCTATGTGTGTTTGAATAATATAAGCTGGCTTTTTAAAAATAAGGAACATGAAAGCTACCTCTTCCTCCCAGCACTGGCCAGAAGGACTTCATAGTAAAAGGTACACTTGTACTCAAAATTACCATTTTTGAAAAAGTGTCGTCGTCCTTTAGACTGCTGTTGAATGCTGCTAAGTCCTCTTGCGTCTCAAGCCGCTGGAAATTGTCAAACCTTTGAGGTATGTTACTCTGCTCAATTTTTGACACAATTTGCAAAGTTTGGGATGACGACACCTTCACATCAATTAATAGCTTCCTTAATGACGATATCTCTTCTTCTATTGTTATTAATCTTTCTAAGCAAAAAAAATAAAAAATTACTAAAAATGATTTAATATTTTTCTCAGAAATAAAATATCGTACAATATAAAAAAGTTCATACTTTCCAAATCATTACAGTTGGAACACTTTACATCTATCACAGATGCAGATGAGTTGATAGGAGTCATCAGGGCCCTAGGAGTTGCAGAAGTCGCAGGTATCGTGGGGGTACTAGGTGTTGAGAAATGTTTCTTTCGATTAAGAAAATTAGGCATGGATTCAGCATCTGTATCTGGGGAAAACAATTCTACTTCTTTATTTGCTTGGAAAATTCTCATGGCGCTTACCGCGCTAGAATAGCTTTCTGTAATAAAACAAATTGATAAGAACATTAATACAATAGGTCTGGGTATATATCATTAACATATTTAGGTATGTAAAGAAAAGCCAGAATTTTAATGACTAATTTTAAAAATTAGCAATATAAGTTTAATTTTAAATAATGCTCGATTATCATGCAACTAGGGGGGGGGGGGGGAGGAAGAAGTTATCACTCTTATTTGAATAAAAAGTATGCTTCTAACATCTAAAAAGAATTAAGTAAATGGCATGTAGGATATTGTAGCACGATTTTAAATAAGAGAAAATTAGATTCACTATAAATACATAAAGAATAACAAATGTGAGGATGCCAACCTCTGCAAGTAAAAATTTAAAAGCAAATGAGGACAAACAATGCCAAACAGCGGAAAAGGGACATCCCCGTAACACGCATGGTGAAAGTTACTCACCAAAGCAAAAAATTTAGTTGCCACATGGCAACCGTAAATCTGCATCTATTTTTAGACAAAAAAGCTTGATTAATACATAAATGTGTTGGGCAATCACAAGTGATAGTTATCTATAATTTTTTCAGACATAAATTTATACTTCCTTAATAAGAAAGCATGAATTCAGTGATATTAAGCAGAATTATATGTTAAAAATGTGTACAGATTGATCTAAAATTTTAAAAAGTCGTAAATTTTACATTTACATCTTTAATTGTTTAAATCTGCAATGCAGATTTTAGGATCATGGACGAGTACACTCTACTAAAATTAATTCTTCATTTAAGAAGAATATAATTTCAATGTGTCATTTACAAGTATAGTTTCATTATGCATTGTTCTCAGAATAAAGTATATTTACTAATACGGGAATTGTTATAAATGATCACCATATAGATTTTAAAATTACACAAAAGGAGGAGTCCAACTTAAGTTTAAAATTATGTTAAATTAATTTGAAAAAAAAAGTATAAAGATTAGTATATAAAGATTAAGTATATAAAGATTAAGTATATAAAGATTAAGTATATAAAGATTGGAGGGAAAAGACTGTCCAATGATAATTACACAAATTACTTACTCGAAGTGTGTATTAATGTTGAAGGATATGAAGACCAGTTTGTTTCTGGCTCTTTTTCAGCTCTGGTGAGACTTTCCAATAAATCAAGCGTTGCAGATTCTGGCCACTTGCACATGTAGTTAGTGCCAGATATCTCTGTTAGCCAACCTTTATGGACAACAGCTACAGCGTTATCTTCGTCCGGGAAATAAATCGCGCAGAATTTCTTAAGGTTTCTGAAAAAGGTTCAATAAAAGTACTGTAATTTATGTTTTATCTGCAGATCAAATAAACTAATTTATAAAATGTAAACTTACTAGAACACTGTAAATATTAAATAAAGTTTTTGCCTCAAACATGATTGATGCACAAATTCAGTGTTGAATTCAAGTGGTGGCCATTCCCTCTCAGATTGAAATGCAATAAACTTCACAAGTCATTTTTAAGAACCGACAATAGTGTACCAACAAGGTTTGACTGCACTAAGTAAAGCAGTTTAAATACAATAAATCTAAAATTTACTTTGAACTGCACATAGCCTTACAAATTGCAAAAATGTAACTACATGTCTGTATTTCAACACAATCTTTTACACATTCTTTACATCTCATCTTATTCTTACATCACATTCTTACAATATTTTTTACATCACATTCTTATTTCTACATAAAAAGTATGCATATTTCTGATGTTATATTTATAACTGATAAAAATATCAATGTCAGATTTTATGTATTCAACAGTATTCTTTACAAAATGCTTCTTGCAAGCCTTTATTTGGATTAATTTAAAAATATAAAATCCATCAACACTTATATTTAAGTATTAGAAGCCCAGACAATGTCAAGCGGGTGATCTATTAATATATTTTCGTTAACAATGAAAAGCTATTGTCATATATCTATACAGATGTTTAGAAGTAAAAGAACTAAATCCTTTTAAAAATCCACAATAAAAAAATGGGTCTGTTTAGGAGAAATACACTTCACAATTTTTCATTTTAAAAACAAGGCCCTTCACAATTTTTCATTTTAAAAACAAGGCCCTTCACAATTTTTCATTTTAAAAACAAGGCCCTTCACAATTTTGTACGGTACAATACATAACGAGTAAAAACAAACATCACTTCTGTGTCACAGCCATTTTACTCTTAAATTATGGAAAGTTTAAATTGGCAGAAGTAATAAAAGATATTGAAAAGTGTTTTCAAATCCAAACTGCTTATTTTCTGACTTTTTTACTCTCAAACGCATTCCAATTTGTAATTCTATTATTCAGAAATTATATAATGTACCGTAATGGACTTTTTTGATAGAGACAGAATGTATTTCAAAAAATGATGCCAAAGTGGGCATTTTGAACCTAATTTCTCGAAGCAATTGTGTTGGAAATGTAAAATATCGTCCTACTGAGAAAATAATTGTTTATAAAGTTTTAATTAATTGATCAAAAAATAAAAACTCAGATTGCTTGTAAATCTCTTCAAAAACCATGTCAGCAAGTTTCATTCTTAAAAGAAAAAAATATGAATCAGAAAACATGCCAGAAAATTTCTAGTTGTAGAGCATAGAAAGTTTTTTTTTAATATCGCCTTAATATGATTCTGATAAAACCAGCTTATATATAAATTAAAAACTCATCAAAAGAGGCTAGATAAAATTGTAGGGTTTATCTCTAATCATGATTTAGTTTGTTGTTGAAATTAGCACTTAAACCTTTCCGGCACGGTGTCCTTAAAAAGGGACACCTAATTTTAATTCCAAAACTCGCAAACGGCACCAACAATATTTAACTAAAAATTTTCTTATTATAATGTGCATGAAAATAAGCAAGTTCGTATTTTCTAATAAATTTGTTTATAAATTGCGGTGTCGGTCCATTATCTCATCAGTTTATAAACAGAATTACTCAGCGCCAATAAGGGTTAGCTTCGAAATCTACCTGTGCCTATAGGCCAAGCCAGCAGGGATTTTTTGAGTATATACAGCTATGCCTAACCCTACATTGCGTAGTTTTACAAAGTCTTTATTCTTTCAACAGCGATTTTTTTTGTAATATGGTTACTAATTAATATATTTATTGTATGGAACTCTCTGTGCACAAGTAATACTCGCACTTGACTATTTATTCATTAAAACCAGGGTCTTCATAATTTTCATTTTAAAACCGAACCCTTCACAAATGTAATTGATTATAACAAAAATGTGATAATGTCTGAATAGACCCTTGAAAACAAATTCTTTTAAAAATTGTACTAGTGAAATGAACAAATAAGATTATACATTGCTTATAATATGTATATTATCTGATTTCAGCTTATTTAGTATGGTTGATGTTAATATTTATAAATGATTTTAAAAATTTACATATCCTAAAAATGAGTTTAAATATAAAATACAGTAGTGACACGATTATCGGAGTTAATATGGACCAATCTAGCCCTAGATAAGCAAAAAACTCAAACCAAGTACATAAACTAAAAATTTTAACGTAAATTTATGAACAATTTATCAATTATGGTACTACTTAGACTTTGTGATCTACATTTCCAATGGCTTATAAAAATGCAGAATGATTTTTAATTTGAAGAAATCTTAGATTAATTTATTGGATCATGAACATTTTTTTGCTGCAATATTATGCCATTGCATTAGTGTCAAAACTGTAGCTTAGCCACTTGCCTAATTTATAGCTTAGCCACTTTTTTTGCAATGCAACTTAGAAATTCGGAATGTTTCATTCTTTTCAGATGGACAGTTTTCACTGCCAGTGTTTTTATTTGCGGTTTTAAACAATTTCCCCAATCAAGTCACCTGTAATTTCTTTAAGTTCTTTTACATTCATCTACTCAGATATCTTCTTCAGCAAGTTTTAAAAACTAAGTTCTTATGCTAGGACAAAGATCAGTCATTCTTAGCTAACTTTCACTGTTTGGCTGCTCTGGTGCCATTATCTTTTGCTTCAATTTCTGTGGAGTTTGTTCACTCAATTTCTTCATAGGCTTCAGGAATTTCAATATAACATCCTTTAGTGTAACCTGTTTCAGTGTATTCTTTAACTCATTCTTCTAGACATTCAATCTGATTTTGTAAAACTGCTATTGCTTAAATATATAAAGTAGCTTTCTATTAGCCAGAAATAGGCAGTGTACAAAAATTTAATCTTGTTTCATCACAATTAAATAGAATCTCAACAGTGAGCAAATCATTATACTTGTGAATGCTTTCGAAATTTACTCCAACATCAGAATTTACAGATATGCTTTACACCAGTTATATTAAAATTGGCTAATTCCACAGTCCTCCTCCCCCCCCCCCCCCCCCACCCCCCAGCAAATGAGCTATCACCGACTTGCACTGGTACTCATGGTAAAAAAACCTTACACCTATCAACTGCAGTATCCCTCCAGAAATTTTAGGAAGGCTTTGAGGGGAACAATTTAGTCTCTGTCCTCCTGTTAAATTGGTTAAAGTGGAAACTCGGGTAAGCAAGACTCTACTGTATTTTAAAGTTCACAAACTACAAGAAAAGTGGAAAACTCTTTCAAACTTTTAATATATATTTTTCACTAATTCAATTAAGTTTGACAAAGATACACAAATTAATACTTTTACAAACATTCTTAAAACAAGTACTATATTTAAAAATTTTCCAGTTTTACCAGCAGAAAACTTAAGACGCTTCCTAACATTTTT
The DNA here is from genome assembly GCA_963932465.1 of Maratus speciosus. Classification (NCBI taxonomy): domain Eukaryota; kingdom Metazoa; phylum Arthropoda; class Arachnida; order Araneae; family Salticidae; genus Maratus; species Maratus speciosus. Next base: position 89,152,861 of record OZ010797.1, read on the forward strand.
TATAACAATGGCAAGGACTCCTTTTAAATATGAAATACTAATGCAAATAAACACAAAAATGAAATATTAAACATGTTTGGCAAAGTTATGCAAATCACTGCTTTTACAATGATTCTTAAAATAAGTAGATAAACTATATTTTAAAGTTTTGAGAGTAGAAAAATTAGATGCTTCTTAATTTTTTTTTTAAAACAATGGCAAGCAATAAGCTATCACATTTTAAAAATATAATAATGATGCAAATTAATGCTTTTACAAAGATTCTTAAAACAAGTACAGTACAAGTCTAAAATCTGGACATCTTAAATCCGAAAACTTCCAAAATCCGGACTGCATAAGTGTTAATCTATTTTTTGTATTTTTTAGTTTCATTTTCTTATTTTGTCGACAGATTGCAGCACCAAACAATTCTCTTAAATTTTTGCAGTTTTATTTTATAATCTGCATTTTGCCGATAGATGGCCGTACCAGTCATTTCCTCTAATTATTTTGAGAGAGAAGTTTTTCTTATTTGATTGATCAGTTACATTTACTTTAGGCTTAATATTTTTGAAGCTATATTAAATTAATTTTAGTTTACTAGTGCATCATGTCATGTCTGCAATGAGTAAAGAGAGAAAACATTTCTTTATCAATAGCAGATAAAATATCGTTAAAATCGCATGATCAAGGTACATCTGTCAACAGTATCTGAAAAATACAGCTTTGGAAAATCAACTGTATACGATAATTTCAAACAGAGATAACATTTGTCAATTTGTTATGGATAGCGATTCTCCTTCTGATATGAAAAAAAGAAAAACTTTACGCACTGCTAATGTAGATTTGGATAATGTTTTAATTGAATGGATTCGCCAGAAGTGAAGTGAGCATGTGCCTCTTAGTGGTCCATTAATCGTTGAACAAGCTAAAATATTTCATGAAAAGATGGGGGTAAGTTTGCCATGCAATTATTCGACTGGTTGGCTACAAAAATTTAAAAATTGTCACGGAATTCGATATTTTCGAATATGTGGAGAGAAAGTTAGCGCCGATGATGAAGCCAGTGAAATTTTCATTGATGAGATTGCCAAAATAATATCTGAAGAAAAGATACCTTATGATTTGATTTATAATGCTGACGAAACTTCTGTTTTGGAGATATGTGCCGCGAAAGACACTAGCCACTGCAAATGAAAAAAATCCTACGGGAATTCAAGATATGAAAGAGAGGCTTACAGTTTTAGCTTGTGCAAATGCAACTGGAACTCACAAATTAAAATTATTAATGATCGGAAAAAGTGTTAATCCCCGATGCTTGAAAGGTATACCTATTCCAGTTATTTACCGTGAAAACAAACGTGGTTGGATGACTAAGGAACTATTCCAGAAATGATTCAATGCCTATTTTGTTCCTTCAGTTCAGGCTGTGAATCAAAAGGGTTTCCAAGTGACTCCAAAATTTTATTGATTTTGGGTAACTGCTCTGCTCATACAGATGCTGAAATTTTGAATATAGAAAATATTAAAGTTATATTTCTGGTGCCGAACTGCACTTCCTTGATTCAACCTATGGATATGGGAGTGTTGCAGGCCTTTAAATGCTATTACAAAAATGATTTTTTGAGAAAACCGTTAGCGCACATAAATAACCAGAATATTCTAGATTTTGCAAAATCTTTCAATATCAAAAATGTGATTTTTTGCACCGCGAATGCGTGGGATTCTATTGAATCTGAAATTGTGAAAAATGCTTGGCACCATCTATTGCTGGTCATATTTAATGATGACGATGATAAAGCTGACTTTGAAGGATTTAACAGTTTCTCGAAAAGAAGCTGAAATTTGAGCTTTTAGATTATGCCAAAAATGGAACTGTAAGTCTAGATAAGTCAGATATAGATGAAGTTATGGAGATTGACAAAAATATACCAATTGTCAGATCACGCAGCGAATCCGAAATCATTAACAGCATAGTAAATAAAGGAAACGCTGACGATTCCGAAAATGACCGACGATTCGGTAAACTAAAAAACAGTGGAATTAATAGTTTAGATAAAACAATATTAGGGTTAGAACAAAAGAATTTTATTACGGAAAATGAACTGATGTCTTTATACAGAATCAGGGAAAAGGTGATGGCTAATAAGCCTAAACTAAAACAACAAACATGTTCAAATAAAATCTTAAAAGTATTCTGTGTACATTTTATAATATTAAATTTTATTTTTCTTTCGAATCATTTAACCATTAGGTTATTTTTTAGACTTTTTTTTATGATTATAATTTTAGATTTTTTATGATTTATAATTTTTCTTAAATTATTTCAGGATATCTAAAATCCTGAATTATCGAAAATCTGTCCCGAACGATTCTGGATTTTGGAGACTGTACTGTACTATATTTAAAATTTTTTGCACAGTTTTAACAGCAGAAAACTCAGATGTTTCATAACATTTTTTATAACAATGGCAAGGACTCTTTAAAAATTAAATACTAATGCAAATAAACACAAAAATGAAATATTAAACATGTTTCGCAAAGTTACGCAAATCATTGCTTTTACAATGATTCTTAAAACAAGTAGATGTACTATACTTTAAAGTTCTACACAGTTTTACCAGTAGAAAAATTAAGATTCTTCCTCATTTTTTTTAAAAACAATGTCAAGTAATTATAAACTACCTCATTTAAAAAATATAATGATGCAAATTAATGCTTTTAGAAAGAAAGATTCTTAAAACAAGTACTATATTTAAAATTTTTGCACCATTTTACCAGCAGAAAACGCAGATGCTTCATAACTTTTTTATAACAATGGCAAGGACTCTAATGAAATACTAATGCAAATAAACACAGAAATGAAATAAACATGTTTGGCAAAGTTATCACTGCAAATCACTGCTTTTACAAAGATTCTTAAAACAAGTAGATGAACTATATTTTAAAGTTTGGCGAGTAGAAAAATTAGATACTTCCTAATTTTTTTTTTTTTTAAACAATGTCAAGTAATTATAAACTACCTCATTTAAAAAATAATGATGCAAATTAATGCTTTTAAAAAAAGAAAGATTCTTAAAACAAGTACTATATTTAAAATTTTTGCACCATTTTACCAGCAGAAAATGCAGATTCTTCATAACATTTTTTATGACAATGGCAAGGACTCCTTTTAAAAATTTAATACTAATGCAAATAAACACAAAAATGAAATATTAAACATGTTTGGAAAAGTTATGCAAATCATTGCTTTTACAAAGATTCTTAAAACAAGTAGATGAACTATATTATAAAGTTTGGAGAGTAGAAAAATTAGATACTTCCTAATTTTTTTTTTTTTTTAAACAATGTCAAGTAATTATAAACTACCTCATTTAAAAAATATGATGATGCAAATTAATGCTTTTAGAAAGAAAGATTCTTAAAACAAGTACTATATTTAAAATTTTTGCACCATTTTACCAGCAGAAAACGCAGATGCTTCCTAACATTTTTTATAACAATGGCAAGGACTCCTTTTAAAAATTTAATACTAATGCAAATAAACACAAAAATGAAATATTAAACATGTTTCGCAAAGTTACGCAAATCATTGCTTTTACAACGATTCTTAAAACAAGTAGATGTACTATATTTTAAAGTTCTACACAGTTTTACCAGTAGAAAAATTAAGATTCTTCCTCATTTTTTTTTAAAAACAATGGCCAGCAATTATAAGCTATCGCCTTTTTAAAATGTAACAATGATGCAAATAAATACAAAAATAAAGCACATTAAACAATGTTTGGCAAAGTTATACAAATTAATACTAAAGATTCTAAGAACAATTAAATGTACTACATTAATATTTTGCAGTTTTACCAATAGAAAAATTATTCTTTTCATTAACATTTTTCATATGGCAAGCAATTATAAGATATCTCCTTTTTAAAATGAAATAAATGATTCAAATAAATACAAAAAAGAAATTGCTTTAAAAATTACAATTGTAATAAATATATAATGATAATCTATAAATGCTTTGTATGCCACAAAGGAGTGCATAAAAAGCAATCTGTTTTGTATTGAATAGCAAATACTTTATACTGCACTTCAGACACATGGAATGTATGAAGAGTATTGGAAAGTTCTTTAACTTTAAAAATATTCAATGAGCTGGAGTGAATAGGTTTTGTGAAGTAGTTTTGCTTTTTTGCAAATCTTTTGCCAACAATGAAAATTTCCCCACTTGTATCAAGAACAAAACTAAATATTTTGAAAACATCATTATTTGCCAAAATATATGAATTTCTTTCTTTAGTATTTAATTTACATTTTTCATTTCTTATTTCAGAATAATGAATGCCTTCCACTGAAGACTTTATGGAACTGTATCTTTTCCTTTTTCCAACGGAAAACTTGGGTTGAGTTTTTTTTGTCATACGTATAGATGATTGGCGCCGTTCGTGCATTTTCTTTACAACTTGTTGTAATGGCTGGTTACTTTTAAAAATCATGCGCTTCAAACTATGCAGAAAGTTTTCAAAAGGGAAAGCACTAAAACAATCGAGTGGTCCAAAATTGGCTACATCTTCACTCAAATGAATCAGAGAATGTATATTGTACACTAAACATTCTGATCCATAGTGTTTTGGCATTTCTTTCACAAAAGACTGCAAAAGCTCAGCTGCCAAACTGTTCTTTTCTGTACAAAACTCTTCACTTATTAAGATAGTTACTGCACAGAAAAAATGCAAAAAATGAATGTAAGTTTCTTTGGGGAGTACATTTTTCAAGCATAATGGTGCTAAGTACAAAAGAAAGCTCCGATATTCAGTAGCCTTCCAATAATCTAATTTCTTTACAGGCCTTGTCTGACGGTTAAATTCATCTGGGAATGACAACTGCACTTCTGAAAGGAAAGAGTTTAGATATTGTTTGTCAAATGCGGGAACTTTACCAATATTTGTTTTTGCCTTGCCACACCAAATCATTAATAGCTTACGCATGACGCCAAGGCAGACTAAATGCATGTAGTCATGCGGAAAAGAATTGACCATATCGATATCAAGTTCTAGTAGTGGGGATTCTTCTTTATGGTGGCGCCGTTGTTCTTGTGCACGGAAACTTTCATTTGTGCGGGATTGACAGGTTGTATTTGGAAAGATAACCCGGTTTTTCCATTTACCCTTTTGAATACAACGATCACACCCATAATAAGAATTATGGGGTTTTGTACATTTTATGAAAGACCGTGCTGGAGCATCACAAGTAAAGCAACGTATTGTTACATTAAAATGGCAATTGTTAAAGAAAAATCCTTCATTCTGCAGATCTGACATTTCTCTGATGAACTGAGTCAAAAATTCATTCAGAGGTGGCTTGCTGTCACCAGAAAACAAAGAAACTGCAAATGGTTTCTTTAAGGGATCTTCTTCCAAGAAACACAAAATGGGCCAAAATTGATCATTTGTGCTGTTGTGCAGTTGCATTCCATCAACATTGAGATGCAGATTGAGTGATGAATAACTAGCGTATTCAAATGTTTGCAGCCGATTAATAATTTCATTTTTTAAGCCAAAATGATGGAACAAACCTTCACCCATAGGCTGCACATCCACATTTCGGGGAGTATCCAAGAGTGTCCTTGCATCAGCTGGTAATTCTGGAAACCAAGCTTTAAGCCCTTTCAATAACTCTGTAAGAGCTTGTCTTGGAACCGATTTGGAGGAATTATACCATTCTCTAAGAAACTCTTGGATATCAGGTTGTTCATCATCACTGCTGGTAAAACTACTTGATGAAATATCAGGGACACTTGATACACTAGCAAATAACGAACTTTCACTGGAAGAGGAAGTTCCTGTTGATACATTTTCATTGGAGCATCTACGACTGTAATCATTTCTGTCTTCCAAACTTTCACTGGAAGAGGAGGTTCCCGTTGATACATTTTCATTGAAGCATCTATGACTGGAATCATTTCCATCTTCCATAATAGCAGGACTATCACCCAGAACTTGAAAGGCCATCTGATAATTTTGCGAAGTTGAAGATATTTCATTCAAATTTCTCGCTCTAATAGCCATGCTTTGAGAGACTCTTGAATTTAACATCACTTCTTTAGCATTATCTTTCATGCATTCCTCAATGCGCCTACGTTTCTGCTTATAACTAAAAATAAAGTTTGATAAACATTAGTGACATTCACTGCTTTTCTAAAATATCAGCCATCAAAATATGACTAAATTTACTGTTCAATGCTACAAAATGTGTTCCACATAAATTAGAAAAGGATACAATCTCAGCACAACTTGAATAAATAAAATTAAACGGGAGGAAAAAGGTGAATAGAAAATTTCTGCATTACTCTACCACACATACCCTAAAAAATTAAAGTTAAGATGAAAATTTTGCATTCAAACATTCATCAAGGCTTTTTAATTTCATCAATAATTTTTATGTGTGCGAATACTGGTTTTAATGATGTACATTACATTTCATACATCAAAATACAGAAATTGCTAATTTTGAAATGATTCTATTCTTTAATTATTCTTAGTTAATACTACGATTTTTTCTATGATCCCGCACAGCAGAAAATTACTACTCTTTCTGTGACAAATGGCCGATTTTTTAATTTTCTGAACCGAATGCCTTAAATTCAGAATAGAATCACCTCTGGCAAACAATAACTGAATAACCGTACATAAAATTGGAGAATATTTTTAATTTTTCAGTATTGTTGAGAATTTTGCATAAAATTTTTTCACACATGGCATGTGTCTGTATTATAAAACTCTGCTAATCGGCTGCGAGGAAAAACCTTTAAATTCATCAGTCGATTGCTTGAAATCTATAAATTCGTTGTCCAGCCACTTGGAAAAATTGCAAAATTCTATTACAAGTGTGCCTTCTTTTGAAAATTCCTGCATGACAGCCCCCCCCCCCCCCCCTAGAGTTAACAAGCCTTAGTACTATAGCTAGATTTCTGAAAAGAATTTTAATTATATAATAATTCTGTGCATAAAGACAAAAAAGTAGCACGTATAGAGAGAGTTATGATCAGAAATTTCAGTAAGGAAGGAAATGCAGATGTTTACTATTAATATTTCAAATTAAATAAAACTAGAGCAAAACATTTAAAAAACAGAAATTAGAACGTAAAGAGATTTTCAAATTTAAAGTATGGGAAGAGGGAGGGGATGAAAAGAAAAGCTGCCAAAATGCAGAAATGATTTTCAACCAATATTCTGCAGAACCGAAACATACAGATCAGGATTAGAAATTAAGAACTCAGTAGTTAGGAAGCGAAATGTCAAACGACGCCAACAATTTTTTTTTTCTAAGTGCCAAACTGCATTTCATGTTTGCAATTTTATGTTATATATTTTCTCATTTTCTTTGCAACTATGTTAACAATAATGTTTCATTTTTATGAGGTAAGGGCAAGGGTGGTGGACTGTATAAATACTTTATTGCTGCGTTAATCACTAAAACAAAAGCTGGTTTTCTTTGAAAGTGTAAAACCTGATTAAACTACAATATTTGGATTCTAGAAAAATGTTTATTCTTTTTATAAAGCTAATATGCATACAAAACAGATTATAAGCAATTATCTCAAGAAAAAGAAAATTTGTACTTTACGATACAATAAGGGATAAAACGGGTTTAAAAAAAACCCTGCAACTGAAAGTTCATAAGAAAATAAATTATCAAAAATTCTAGAAAAATGTTCACTTTATTCTTTTAATAAAGCTAATATGCATTTGCACCAGGGTTGCCAGCTTTTAGCCAGGCCAAAAAAAGACAGCCGGCTTTTTTTTGGTTTTAACCACTCAAAAAAGCAAGTTTTCATTTTTAAAAGTTTGTTTACAGCTAATTTGTTTTAAATTTGAATCAATTTTTAATACACTTATAAATATTTTCTACTAAAAAAATTTCTATTAAATTTTGTCAAATAAATCAGTCTTCATAACTTATAGAAGGCAACTGTGAAGGCAATTACGCCTGGAATAAAATTATAAATATTGAAATGAATGACTCCAAACTGGTGTTTTGAAATTTCATAGTACATAGCTCCCATATACTACACATTTTAAAGATTATATTTAATTAAACAATGACAAAATGTAGCACATCAAAATGGAAAAATCCTTATGTGTCCATATTGAGAAATTAGAAAGGATATATTTGAGGAGTTTGGTACATAAGCGTATTAAAAATAGAGCATTTAAACAAGAAAAAAAAATTCTCTAAATAAAATTTTGAAAAGCTTGTTTCTAAGCATATTCATGCATATGCTATTCATAATGTTTTTAATAGTGAGAAATGGTGTTTTTATTATATGACTATACAGTAGAAGATCTTTATAACGCAATTCTCCATATAACGCACAACTTCTCAGATGTAAACAATGAATTTTGCAGTTAAAAAGCACCTGCATTTTCACATTGTAAAATATTGCTACTCTCTAGAAGACTAAATTTGATACATTAGTTCAACTTTATCTTCTAATCTAAGTCCTTTTTACTAAAAAAAAATGCTATTATTACAATAAACATTTTTGAAAATGTCTAATATAAGGGATGGTTGTGTCAGTTACATTTGGATTAAGTTTATAAAGTAAATTTAACAATGTCTGATTTATATCATGCAAAAATTTATAATTTGGATAACTCTTGGTAACAAGGAATGCAATATAAAGATATTCTAATGCACTTTGATACGTTTCAGACATATTTGGCCATGTTTACAAGGTGAATTTAATTATGTGATCCATATAACACAAAATTCTATATAACGCACAACCTTGCGTTTTTAGGTTTGCGTTTATAAAGATCTACTGTAATTTTAAAAATGTTCACTACAAATAAAATAAGATTTGTATATATAATAGCTCTTAAAATTAAGTAAAACATGTAACTAAGCAACCACTGTCCTCTAATTTTACAAAGCAGTAATTAAAAAATTGGGGGTGGGGATAAAGGTCAGTGTAAGCCAGATAAAGCTGTTGGTATGGTACTTTTAAAATTTAGCTGACATATTTGCAATTTGGACTACAAATCACTAGCAAAACCATCAAAGTTTAATTCCAGTATTAATATCTTCATTATTGAGAAATTGGGACTCGGCCGATCCAAATATTTAAAAAAAACTTTTTAAAACATTTTTTAAAAACCTTATACAACTTCTTCGTTTAAGAGTCAACCTTAAAGATATTCAGAATAATAAGAAACAAAATCATATTTAAATAAAAGAGAATGTTTTTACATTATTTGCTGTTTGTTAAGTATTATTTAAGAAAATTAACCAATTCACGAGGATTTTCATAGGAATTATGTACAAATGCAAGTTCCTGAACAATGTCTAGTAAATAATCTGTTTCTTGCTAAGATTTTCAGAACAACGTTTACAATCTCTGAAAATGATTGCCCACTCCAGACACCGATCTAGGATGCATTTAAAAAACTTCCTTGCTTAAATCAAAGGGAGTAGAACAGTTATTCTTGCTAAGTTGCCACCATATAAAATTTGAATAGATTGTATTATTTATTTACTTTTACTTTAGTCTCTGCCTGACAAATAATATATGATCCTGTACAATTTTTCTTCCAATTTTTTCACAATTTCTCTTTGATTTTAAAATGTTTCTTTTAGAATTTAAGAAAATTTTATTCATCTGTTAATTCTCAGAAGCCATAAAATTTAAAATTTTATTAATTAAAAAAATTTTATAACTACTATCCTCTTAAATAACTCAAAGCAGTTTTTTTTCAGCATAAAGTTTACTTGAAAAAACCTCGTTTATTAGAATAAATGTTTCTGTTTTAAATATTATATAAAATTGTTTTAAAATTTAACATTTTAGTGCCTTTAAAACTTGAAATATAAAAGTATTCGACAAGCCGAATATTCGGTATACCTGTAGGCCGAAATTCGGTATTCGGCCAAAATCACTATTTGGTGCATCCCTAGTCATTATAACTAATTAAAAACACTGTAGTAGTTTATAATTACAAAACATGTGTAGTTTATAATTACAATGCTTCGCTGTATAAAAGCCAATTATGGCCAAAAAAAGCCTGTTAAAACCAATAAAAGCCACCGACGTGGCCTTTTTTTAATTTTAGCCGGCTTTTTTAAAACCCTGATTTGCACACAAAACAGATTATCAAGCAAGTATCTCAAGAGAAAGAAATTTTGTACTTTTAGATACAATTAGGGATAAGACTAGTTTAAAAAAAAAAAAAATCCTGAGACAAAGTACATAAGAAAATAAATTATCAAAAATGAACTCTGGATATCGATTATGGTGTGGTACTTAAAAATATTCACAAACCTTACATATACTTTTTGGAGGGAAGATGTGCTAAAATTTTAAAACATTCTTGACACAGTATCTTATTTTAGGAACATATAAGGAAGGAATGCATAATTAAAAAAAAAAAAAAAAACTTTCATATTTAAAAAAATTAATTTTATCATTCAATATTTATTTTAAACAATCTTTCAGCCATTACTCAATAATACTATTGAAATCAAGATACTATTTAGTTTTTAAAACCAGGTCTCCTAGGTCAAAATTAACATTTTTACCCACTGGCCAGTACAGTAGAATGATTTTTTTCACTGGCCAGTTTTTTTAACCACTGGCCAGTAGCAAAGTTTATGTACATTCCATACAAAATTGTGTTTTTTCTAACTATCAACATTGTAATTTACTAATATATATTACTTACCTTTCGATATGATTACACCCAACTGAATAATTTTATTTTTACTATTAATTGCAATGAAATAAATTCACAGGAAATTTTCAGATAGGTTACAGCAGAGGGGGAACAACCCCCCCTCCGGCACTAACTTATATACATTTTTCTGCGACCATTTAACAAATTTCGCTATCTTTTGACGAAAATCACGGTTCTTCGTGACCTTTTGCAAAATCTGTTTTTTCGTGATCTTTTGACGAAATTTGCTTTTTTTCCGCGATCATGAAATCGGCGTTTTTCGCAATTTAACAAAATTTGTGGCCTTTTTACGCGACCTTTGGACGAAATTCGCCTTTTTACGCGACCTTTGGACGAAATTCGCCTTTTTACGCGACCTTTGGACGAAAATTCGCCTTTTACGCGACCTTTGGACGAAATTTGCATTTTCCGCAATCTTTTCACGAAATTTGTTTTTTCCGCGAAACTGAAGAATTTTGCGATTCATTGTTGAAATTCACGTTTTTTTTTCATGATTCTTTGACGGAATTGGCGATTTTTTCTACAAACAATCGATGAAATTGATTTTTTGGTGTCATATCAAAATTAGCGATATTTTTATGTCTGAATCTTCATACTGATGGCTTTTTTTCTGGACCGTTTTAAATTTTCGGAAAATTCGATACAGAATCACCTCTGCTACTTTCTTTTCTTACGTTTGAGAGAATCGCCGATCTGGATGCCGCAAATTCCGAACAATGCGAGTGCTAATTTTGTGCTATACTCCTAACTCGACCATGAGTAGTATATCCAATAAACCTATGCTCAGACTTATAAAACCAAAAAATTTCTGCAAATTTAATGTTTTAAAAATAACGTGTTATATTATTTTAACGATATGAATTAAAAACATTAGTTTTAAAATAATTACTATTTAAATTAAAAAGGAATATTTAAGAATAATTTTTGTTAAAAATAAACCTAAAAATCCATAAGAAGGGGAATTCTAATCAATTATTTTGTCAATGAATTTAGAAACAGCCAAACCTTAATATTGTGAACTCTTTGTACAAAATGACAGTCACTCTGTTCACAGAAATAATGTGACAGCTTCTGAAACTACTGAATCATTTTTTTACTGCGGCACTTTGACGAAACTCCCCTTCTTCGCAATCATTTGACGAAATCAATTCCCCCCACCCTCACCTGCAATTCTTTTACGAAATTCACACTTTTCCGCAATTCTTTTACAAAATTTGCATTTTTTTTTTAGAGATCTTTTGACAATATTTGGGCCTTTTCTGCTATGCTTTTAAGAAATTCGTTCAAATCCTGCACTTCTTTGAGTTTATTCTTCGATCCTTTGACAAATTTGCATTTTTCTCTGCAATCTTTTTACAAAATTCCCATTTTTTTTTTTTTGCGATCCTTTGATGAAATTAGTTTTTCTGAGATTCTTTTACGAAATTAGTGTTTTTCTTTTGCGATCCTTTCAGAAAATGCAGGGTTTTCCTGCTATGCTTTTACGAAATTAGTTTTTTTCTGCACCCCTTTGATGAAATTTGCATTTTTCTATGATTTTTTCACGATCTTTGGAAGATGTTAGTTTCTTTCCCCCCCCCCCCCCCCTGCACTCCTTTAACAAAATTAGAGTCTTTTTCGCGATATTTTGACAAAATGGGAGATTTTTTCTGCGAACGATTGGTGGAATTCGTTGTTTCTCGGCGACCATTTGTTGAAATTTGCAATATTTTTTATGTCAATTTTCAGAACTGAATGCCTTAACTTTTCAGAAAATTCGGAACAGTCAGTGGCAAACAATAAATGAATCTTACATAAAATTGGGGAATATTTTTAATTTTTCGGTATTTAAAAAAAAAAAAAAAAAAAAAATACAAGAACGAAAATTACATTTTTTCCCCCTAAAATTTTCCTGCAAAGTTCTGAATTTTGCAGAAAAATCAATAATATCATAAAATGCAAATAAATAAAATCATAAAATGCATCTATATTATACAACTCTGCCTATGCTAAAGAACAAATGGGAACATTTATTAAAAGTTATAGTGAAAGAAAGTTAAGAGTCAAATTTGATGTAAGACATGATTTTGTGGGTTTTAAATGAAATAATTTATTTGCATTTAACAACTAACGACTGCTAATTTCTAACTCTGATATAGATACAGTTTTTAAAAACTTAAAATCTATAAAATTTTTGCATACTCAGCCACCATTTTCTTCAACTTGACTATTACAAAACTCCAAACTTTACTTTTATTCACATGCAAAAGATATAAAATTTCATGAAAAATTGCTAGATTGTGATAATACCCAAATATTTATAGCAGTGAAGAAAAGCCCCCGCCCTACTACCAAATAGTCAAAAATATAACTTATAGATTGAGATATAAACAAACATTTAAAAATAAAAGGAATCTATTTCATCTAGGCACTAAATAAATGAAATGCACTAAAGAATAAAATTGTATAATTTCATAATATTTTTAATGGAACTTGTTGATACTTTTTTTCTACCATTATAAACATAAATAATACCTTAAACAATAATATAATTTCCGTATATATCCGACACAATTAGCCCTAACTGTCAGGGTTCTCCCAAGTATGAATAATAGAAGAAAAGAATACTGAATATTCGGCTTGTCGAATACTTTTACATTTCAACTCATTCAAGACATTAAAATGTTAAATAAAAAAAAAAATTACATAATATTTAAAAACAAACTTATTCTAGCAAACAAGAGCTTTTTTCAAGTAAACTTTATGCTGAAAAAAATTTAAGAAGAGTTATAAAACTTTAATAAAATTTTATATTTCATGGCTTCTGAGAATTAAAACAAATGAATAAAATTCTTAAATTCTAAAACAAACATTTTAACATCTAAGAGAAGTTACGAAAAAATTAGAAGAAAAATTGTACAGGATCATATTTGTTTGTCAGGAAGAGACTAAAGTAAATACAATCTATTCAAATTTTATATGGTGACAACTTAGCAAGAATAACTGTTCCACTCTCTTTGATTAAGCAAGGAAGATTTTAAATGCATCCTAGATCAGTGTCTGGAGTGGACAATCATTTTCAGAGATTGGAAACGTTCTTAAAATCTTAGCAAGAAACAAATTATTTACAGGACAATGTTCAGGAACTTGCATTTGTATATAATTCCTATGAAAATCCTCGTGATTGGTTATTTTCTTAAATAATATTTAACAAACACCAAATAAATATAAAAACATTCTCTTTTATTTAAATATGATTCTATTTGTAATTATTCTGAATATCTTTATAAGTCGACTGTTAAACTTAGAAGCTTGTATAAGGTTTTTAAAAAGTACAGGGCTTGAAATTCAATTTTTCCTAGGAGGGGAGTCTCCCTACCAACATTTATAAATGGAGGGGAGTTGAGCTATTTGGGAGAGAAAAAAAAAAAAAAACTTTAACCCTTTGAGGGGCAAGCTCGGTATCTTTTCATGAAATTTGCATTTTTTTTCCACGATCCTTTGAAGAAATTTGTTTTTTTTTCAATGTTTTGATAAACTTTGTTTTTTTTTTTCGATCCTTTGAAGAAATTTGCGTATTTGTGCGACACTTTGATGAAATTCGTGAAATTTTTTAGTTATTTCTTAACCCCTTTAACGAAATTCTATTTTTTTCCGCCATCATTTGACGAATTTTGCTTTTTGCGATCCTTTGACGAAATTTGCATTTTTTACCCGCGATTCTTCGCCGCAATTTGAGTTTCTTCCTCGATCCTTTGCCGAAATATGCATTTTTTGCGATCATTTGATAAATTTCACATTTTCTCCTCGATCGTTTGCCAAAATTCACGTTTTTTCCGCGATCCTTTGATAAAATTTGCATTTTATTCTCGATTCCTTAGTGCAATTCGTGTTTTAGTCGTGACCCTTTGTCAAAATTAGTTTTTCTAGGGGTGATTCTGTTCCGAATTTTCCGAAAATTCAAGGCATTCATTTCCGAGAATTAAAAAAAATCCGTCACCAATCCAAAAATTCAGACATAAAAAATATTGCAAATTTCGACAAATGGTCGCCGAAAAAAATAAATTTTGTCAATCGCTTGCAGAAAAATCTGCCAATTTCGTCAAAGGATCATGGAAATAATGCAAATTTCGTCAAAGAATCACGGGAAAACCACAAATTTCGTCAAAAGACCGCGGAAAAAAAACGCGAATTTCGTCAAAAGATCGCAAATTTCGTCAAAGGGCAGCGGAGAAAACACATAGTTATTGCCGGTCGTGGATTCCCCCCCACCCCCTCCTCTACCTTTTCAGAAAATTGCTGTGAATTTCAGAAATATTTTTTTTACTCAGAATCACCCCTGAGTTTTTCTGCGATCTTTGCCATGAAATTGACGATTTTTTCGGCGATCATTTGTCAAAATTCGAGATATTTTTCTGTTATATTTTTTATGGCCGAATTGATGACAGATTTTTCATAATTTTCGGAACCGAATGCCTTAAATTTTTAGAAAATTTGGAACAGAATCGCCTCTGTACTCGCCAATCGGTCGCGGCAAATAACCCGAAACTCCTCAACCGATCGAGAAAAAAATAGTAAAATTTGTTTATCAGTAACAGAAAAAAATCGACAATTTCAATGATCTTTCGCGGTAAAAAACTTGCAAAATGTGTCTATCTGTCGCGCGAAAATGTCACGAAATTCGCAAAGAGTTTTCAGGAGTTCATCCTAGTTTCAAAATGCAAAATTTTCCTGAAAAGGGTGAAATTTTTTGGACGGGAGCCTCCCGCCCACGGTATTCTTTTGGGCGGGATTTCAAAATTTTGGACGCGAATTCCGCCCTGAAATATGTTTAAAAAGTTTTAAGTATTTGCTTCGGCCGACGGCCAAAGTTTCCTCCTGGATTTTGTCAGTTTCTTTTCTTTACATTCAGTACCAGCCACTTTTCTGCATTTGGTCTAATTTGGAGCAAGCTACGCAAACATTTTGGAGTTTATAAAACAGCAAAGCTAGAAGTACTAATAATTGTATTGCCATTTGCAATCTAAATTTACAAATATCACCGACACTGACTTTCATGACAACATAATTTAACATTTAATACTATTGCAATATATATGTATCAAATTTTGCTAAAATTTTCAAATATATTATTACAAATCCCATTTCTTTCAAAAAACGAAAAAAAAAAAAAAGTCTTCAACTGATTTCTGATTTGAAGTGAATGAAAGAAACTATATAAATTTAGCATGTTTAACTTCAGATAAGAATTATATGTGGTTCACTTTAATATATCCTTAGTGCAGCAAACTAGCCCCATGAGATACAGATGTACCTTTTAAATTAGATTTTTTTTTAAATATATTTTTTATTAATTTATAATTAATGCAAAATTATGCCCAGATAAATGGAGAATTTAGGTATTATGTATATGAAAATTGGAAGTTTAAAGTGTTCTCAAAAACTCAAAGGCTGAAAAAAAACTGGGTTTTTTTTTTTTTTCTAACCGTGCTTAATGTAGGCTTTTAAAGGTCTTGAAATGAAAAAAAAAAAACCGAAAATCTTCTGATTCTAGATTCTCTCTCTGATTCTTCTTCTGATTCTATATTACATAAACAAAAATACAAATTAAATTTAACTAGAAAAACTACATTTTTTGTTTTAATTCTGCTATTTGAGAGTTTTGCAGACACTTCCAATGAAATGTCTACTTAATTTGTCTTTTTATTCCAAAATCTTAATCTGGGCTTTAGCTTTTCTTTTTTCACAAAATTCATTCTTTTGCTTGGTTGGCGACCGCCGCGAAATTTTCCTTCACTTTTGCAGATTTTGAGGTGGGAAAATGAAATTCCCTGACTTTTCACTGACTGTGTTAATTTTCAAATTCCCTGACTTTTCCAGGATTTCCAGGTTGCATAGCAACCCTGTTAGCAGAACTCTGGATTTTTTACTCTGAGAATTTAATATAAACTCAAACAGATTGATGAAATCTGCGATAACTTTTCACAACAGATTGGCAGTGTTTGTTTTTCCCAGTGGCAAATTGATGAAATTTGTGTTTTTTTCCCCCTCCGAGAGAAATTAGTAATTTTTTCATATATCTGATTGACAAAAGACCAGTGACCCGGAGCCAAACAATTTTTGATGCTCCAGCTCCGCTCCTAGAGAAAATACCGTGGCTCCAGCTCCAACTTCGCGCTTTTAAGTTGCAGATTTTAATTTACACGTTTAATTTTTTGCTCACAAATACTTTCTATCTTCATTAAAGATCTGACAAAATGCATTTTTCTTCTGGTCAAACTTGAAATGCTTGTTCAGAAAATATGACATCTTTTAGCTTTTGCTTTTAAAATAGAAGATTTGGTAGAATTTTAAACACAAAAATCTTAAATTTCTTCTACACTTTTCGAACAGCCAAAATTGTACGACTACACATGTAAACAACAGGCGGCCATATTTGTTTTTAAATAGTGTTGTCACTTAGTTCAAGTAGAAAGTAGAAGTAAAGTAGTGTTGCCATTTTTTGAGAAGTTTTCCTTTCCTAATAATAATAATCTAAAAAATGATATAATTAAAATACTGAATAATGATGTAATTAAAATATTTTAAGCCTAGAAATTTAAAAGACTGAAAAAAAAAGAAAAGAATATTAAAAACTTAAGGAGCCCCGGAGCTGGGGAAAATTTAGAGCTCCAGCTCCAGGAAAAACACAGCTCCGGCTCCAGGTCCCTGCAAAAGACAATTACTTTCTGCAACAAATTGACAAAATTCCCCAATTTTTTCCAGCCTTTGAAAACATCTTTTCTCCCACCATTTTTTTTTTTTTAATGTACTAACCATGAAATTTAAAATAAATTATCTATTTGAAGCTCACATCAGCAAACAGATTTATAAAGCTCTGCATGGCCCAGAATAGATTAAAAAGCCTAGCATCGATTTTATAGACATAAGCCAGAATTTATTAAGTAATCTGTTCTGATGCTGTCTTCCACGATCTTAAGCCAAGAACATGCTGCTGATTGATCCCCACCACTTGCCATGGTCAGAAGAGTCTCCTGGCGTATACCTACTGTCACTTATTGCAGCCAGATCCTGAGTTGTCTGTTGCTAAAATCCCTCACACAGCCAACAATGTGCATTTTCAAAGTGCCGATTAAAAATTTTCAATCAAGTGCTGAAATACACTACCAGAAGAGTAAAATATACAAATATGGCTATTTGAATATCTCATTACAGATTCTGCAATATTTTAAAGGATGCAAGGAGATTTTTCCAGAGATTCCTGCTAGTTACCTGAATAAGGAAATATTTATTCTTGATTTAACAAAATTTCAGATTTCCTTATTCATTCGGATTTGAGGTCATGTACTGTATATTTTAATACTAATCTTAGAGGGCGCTAACATGTAAGGCGGAAAAATCCTGAATTTCAGCATTTAGGTGCACAGAAGACAAGTCAATTGTTCTCCATCCACTACTATATTGTCAATATTTAAATTTTATTCTAATATAAAACCTAAACAAATTCCACTGTATTTCTTAATTTTCCTTTGTATTTATTTTCCAACTTCTTTTCTCATCATGGCAAATGAATGGTTAAATTAAATATTAAATGCTTCAGTTTTGCCTAACTGGTGTGACGGAAACTGCTGCATAAATAATGTGAGCAGTCTGTTAGACCACTTAATCTAAAGATGAATAAAATGATAAATTAACTCACAAAATACTATTTCTGTACTAAACTTCATGTACAGGAGTATTAAAATTCAACTATAAAAAGTCTCCAGTGTTAGTAATAGGGCTCTAAATGTACAAAATTTAACCAGTATCTCGTTTTTCTCACTGAAAGTACTTTGAAAATTAAATTCGCAGATCTGTGAGACCGCCAACAGCACTTAAAGATTAAGTAATCTGGTACTACAAAAAAAAAATTGCATCCGAGAACAATTGGATCGCACTGGGGCGACATTCCAGAGGATCAGATAAGTCTACGCACAAAACCTTGTATATTTTCATAAAGAATAAGCAAATTTATTAAAGTAGGTCACAAACTTTTAAAACGCAAAGAGCCGATGGTATTTCATTCAAACTGCATGTGCCAAAACACATGTCTCTTTTCAGAGTTATTTGGAAAATTCAAAACTATATTATATAATACAGGGAGATAAGGATGTATAAAGACCTTTGGTCACTATAAACAGCAATGTCATAGGCAGTTCGCTAACACAATAACTTACAAAAAAAGTCACGTGTGATCGCCATAAATTAAAAATATAATTAACTTTTTTTAAGACAGATGTTAAGTCAAAATTATATGAGACTGAGGTGAATGTACTACTTAAAAATATAATTAAAAAAAAGCATGTATTTTATTAAATTCTGCTGAATACTACGCATGTGCGTGCATAAACATGTATTCGCTAAGAAACTATTTTTTTTCTTTTTAAGTGGCAAAAAAAGTTACGTTTTTGAAAAATTAGTAGATGAAATGATAGAAATATTATCATACATCAACATTTACCACCGACTCTAGGCTTAATTTTCTGGGACATCTCAAACAAAACATAAAACTTAACAAAAAAAAATCCATTTCATATTTTATAAAAAATAAAACAATTACATCCTTACCTAATAGCATCCATCTTTCTTAAAGACGTAATTAAGAAGAAAAGTTTCTTAAAACTTTAAAACAAGTAAAATTCAAAACACGAGGCGGAAAGATGAAGAAATCACACGAGCAAAGCAAAGAGCAAGCAATGGCGAGGGCGAGATGAGCCACAGACTTCTTCCAGTTAATCTCGTTTGCCGGTTACAGATAAGAGAATTACGAAAAGATGCGAATGATAGCAATTCGGTGAAATTTCGATTCTTTAAACTCCGTGTTAAAAAATTATCATGTCCATGATTTCAAAGAGTTGTAAGGTATTTGAGACACTAGTGGCGCCACTAAACACTATCCTGTTTCTTATAGGTAACGGATAACAACTGTTTGACACAGAAATTGCGCAGCGGAAAGTTATCAAACGTTTTTTACCAAACATACACCTCTTATGTGATATAACTGTATTTTGCAATGAAAAGTATCTCGCAATGTTACATGAAAATTGTTGCAACTAACAATTATGATATTTCTTATATCAAATGGTGACGTTGCTGACAGTTCAGTGTTTGCTGGGTAGTTGATTTGAATTTTTTATTTAAAGACATTATTATGATATAACCTTTACCTATAATTATGTACTATGTACACTGGCCTCCAAAAGTTAAGGTACAGGGACTGGATGCTTTCGGTTGCACACGTTTTGTCGAATATCTACAAAAATTATTGGCGAATTGTTCTTGAACTTCTGGGATGAAAAGAACATGTTTGATTTTATATTTATCGGTGAAGATTTAGTCGGGGCTACAATTAGGGGGCTAATAATAAATTTAATAATAAAATAATATTTGCGATCCCCTATGTAACAGGAAAGGTTCGAAATGGTTTGTCACTGTGGTAAATGACTATTTGGGTCCTGTTCAACGTTTGTATGCATTTGTGTAAGCATTGCACTCATATTCGTGAAGATGTTAACGTTTTTGTGAAAAATTCAAAAGGTTTTTGTTTATAGCATACAGAGTTTTCAAGCAAATTTAACACAACTTTCCAAAAACCTGATAAAGAGTAGTAGAAACATTATACTGCAATTAAAACATGAATATATTGAATATTTGATGAGATATGGGCATTTTTATGAGATAATTTTTAACTGCGCATGCGCGGAAGATTTCAAAATTTTTATTTCATAATTTGGTAGTCAGTATTTTGGGGCAACTTCAAAAAACAGTTCAATCAAATATTGTGAAAACCTAGAAAGATATAGCGAGCTGATTGAAAAGTTGTGGAAAATCCCTTATAATAAAGCTATTTTTAGGAAGCAACTCACTATATCGACCCTATCTTTGTGAATTTTTGCGATATTTGACTGGACTTTTTAGATAAGTTGACCTAAATAGCTTACTACCAAATTATGAAATAAAAATTTTGAAATCTTCCGCACATGCGCAGTTAAAAATTCTCTCATAAAAATGCCCATATCTCATCATATATTCAATATATTCATGTTTTAATTGCAGTATAATGTTTCTACTACTCTTTGTCAGGTGTTTGGAAAGTTGCGTTAAATTTGGTTGAAAACTCTGTATGCTATAAACAAAACACCTTTTGAATTTTTCACAAAAATGTTAACATCTTCACGAATATGAGTGCTATGCTTACACAAATGCATACAAACATTGAACAGGACCCAATTAGTCACTTACCACAGTGACAAACCATTTCCAGCCTTTCCTGTTGCATAGGTGATCGCAAATATTATTTTATTATTAAATTTATTATTAGCCCCCTAATTGTACCCCCGACTAAATCTTCACCGATAAATATAAAATCAAACATGTTCTTTTAATCCCAGAAGTTCTAGAACAATTAGCCAATAATTTTTGTAGATATTCGACAAAACGTGTGCAATCGAAAGCATCCAGTCCCTGTACCTTAACTTTTGGAGGCCATTGTATGTTGCCTACTAGGTTCCATGTTAGTAAAGTATTTCAATGTGCTCGAATATATTTTTATTTTACTTCAGATGTGTATGTAATGACTTTTATATATATTAATTTTTTTCAAAATTAACTGAAATGACTTAAATTCATTAAATGTATATGTTGTTTAAATTTTTAAATTATTTCTGAAAATTGAAAAAACCCACATTATGGGTTTTTCAGTGGGCTTTTTCAAGTGGGCCCATTCTGAAAAAAACCCACTGGGTTTTTTCGAACTGGGCCCAGCTTTGCGAACCCTGACAGTAGAACCTCGATTATCCGAAGTAATTCGGACGGACCCTCTTTCGGAAAATCGAAATTTTCGGATAATCGAGAATACTTGAAATTTAAGATTAAGGAGAAATATATGCAATATTTCTTATTATGGTAACAAGTGCTTAATAAAAATAAAGCAATAGCAAAATAGTAACAAGAATAAATTGCCTGAGCTTTAATTTTGAAATGAAATACCTTTTACATATTTCACAAGGTTCTGAAACAATGTTTTGCAGTTTCGATTGCCTTTGCTTTGAAGCTCTATCACGGAAGTTTTTTAATATTATTAGTTCGCCAGTATCACAGTCTTTCTGCTGCTTCAGCCATGCCAAACCTTTTGCAAAACATTCAAAATTTTCAGAATTGCTAATTTGTTAGTTTTGTTATTGTTTTTATTGTTTTATGTTTTTTGTTTGTTTTGCTCCGCAGCTTACGGGAGGTCAAGTTAAATTCAAAGGAACTCTAAGAAAGGGGATCGAAAATATTTATGTGTACTCGTAGCTCGGAAAGGACCGCTTACGCACAAAGAATATGATGGTTAAAAAAAAAAAAAAAAAGCTTTCAAAATGGATTTTGCAGACAAGGAATGTGACAGTAAAAAAAAAAGCTTTAAAAGTGGATTTCAGTTAAAAGAGTTTCGGATACAAGAGATTCTACTGCATTCAGTAAAAACAATGAAAGTAAATTTTACGTTAATAGCTTGATCGAATTTGTTTTTTTGTTTCCGAAGAATAAATTCTAATTTTTTGTATAACGCAGCCATCTGACATGGACAAAATAAGTGTTACTCCATCCTTTGCATTGTTCTTGATCAGGTACAGCGATCCTATTAGCCAAATTCATGGCACATAATGAAAATTACAATGTTTTTGGGAATGTGCCAGGTATGGCACGTGGTGCAGTGAAGGGTTAAATTTAAATATGACTGTTCTAAACGAGTGTCAAAGTGATTTGAAAATCGATCCCATGCCTGTTTTGCAAATTTGCTTTTATTAAAAACTGGCCTTTCAGCTTCTGTAAAAAAATCTCCTCTATAAGTAGCGACTCAATGTCGTCTCCTGTACATGAACTCCTCAAGCTTGAGTTACATGGACCGGTTCTACAACAAGTTCATTCCAATGGCATATTGAAGACTGACATTTACTATACTGAAAATTAACCAGCAATTATCTGAAGAAGAAGACAAAAAACTAATCATCCATGATTAGGATGATATTTTTAATCAAAAACTGGACTTCTTGATTCTAAAAAGAAATATAAATATTTAGAAGCTCAGTGTACTTTCTGGTAATGAACTGCCTTTATTTGAATTACATAGACTGGTTTTATGGGTAAAATGAGTGCATTTCAATGGCATGCCAAAGACTGATATTTGCTGTTTATCAATATATTTTTTCTGGAAAATGTAGGATTTTGTTTAATTGCATTTGAAATTATTTCCGTTAGTCATAATAATAATGAAAATCGTGATGGTAAAACAAAAATTTTTTATTATGACACAAATACAGTGTGACTTCAAAAATCCGGCAAAACTACCCAACCGAATCGTTTGAAATTTAAAATATATAATTGTTCCATAATTTTGTCAAGTATTGTAATTGTTGCATAATTTTGTCAAATTTCTTGAAAATCGGATGTATAGTTTAATTACAGGGACAGTCAAAAGTTTTCCGTTACATGAGGGGCCAATGGGAAAAAATTATTGCAAGTGCATCTTAATGATGTTACAGCCTTCCGAATGGTCTGAAATTATAAATATATATTTGTTGCATGATTTTGTCGAGTCATTTCAAATTTTATGAAAATCGGATGTATAGTTTAATGACAGGGACAGTCAAAAGTTTTCCGATGCATTACGGCCAATGGGAAAAAATTATTGCAAGTGCATTTTAATGATTTTATAGCCTTTCGAACAGAATGAAATTGACAGGCACTTATGAAGTTCACTAAAATATACATTCATTACAATATGCGGTGCAAAAAATATTTATAAAACACAGTTATAGTACGAACGCACCTCATTTGCCACGTTTGACGAGAAATTTCGAACTTGTTCTTTTACACTTGCAAGTTATAGGAGAATAAAAATAGCAATTCTTTATGAACTAAAAACTTCAAGATTGAAAGTAAAAATAAAAAAAAAGAATATTTGACTGTTTTTTTTTTTTTTTTTAGTTGTCAGGGCGATTATTTTCTGAAATTTTTTTCTGTGAGCTGCACCGTTTCTTAGCAACGGGGACAACCTTGGCGAGTGCATGGCACAATAGTATATGGCCGGAACGGCGACATCAATGATGGAGAAAAATTTCAGGGTTTCACAATTTCACGTGAAAAGACCACAATTTATGAGCTGATTGAACACACAAAATCTGAAAACGCATTAAGTATAGAAAAAAAGGGATATAAATGATGGTTAAGCATTGACAAAAATGCAGCAACACCGAACAATTTAACGGATAGCGAGACCGCTGACGTTCTGCTAAATAGAGCCGCCGATAATGCAAGCTCAGAAGATGAGGACGAACAACCGGCAGAAAAAAAAGTGTCACTAGAAAAATGCATACATTTGACTGGAGAATTAATATATGCTTTAGAGAAATAGGACTGTATTTCCGAAATAGTCATTCTTCGTTTGTACTTATATATATATAATATATATATACAGTAAATTCTGTCTAAGGCGGACTCTGTATAAGCCGGAAATCTGTCTACCGCGGAAAATTGTTCAAGTCCCGGCGAACCCATAGAAAATTACATTAATTCATGTTGCATAAGGCGGAATCTGTGTAACGCGGAAACGGAAAGCAATTTAAGGTCCCACCGAAACCAAAATTTTGCATAAGGCGGAAAAAAGGATAATTTAAAAATGAAAGGCATTTTATTTATTAAACTTTAAAACTGATAAGTCAAATACTCAATGTCGTGCATGTTAGTTAAATTCCGTAACACTTTGAAAAAGTTAATTCAAAAGGACAGAAACTGTTTAAATTTTAAGGAATGTATGCTTGTGCCATTTTTTCATATGCAAAATTATATTTAAAAGTTAATATTTCTAGTAGAATGAACATTTATCAAAATATATATTTTCGAAAGTGCAAGATATTATACTTTAAGGATGTACTCAAATTCAAAGTTATAGCGTTCTGTCTCATTCTCGAAGTTTTTTGGTTTTTTTTCTTTTTTTTTTCTTTTGTGTGTGTGTGTGTAAACTTCCAATTCGCATGTATTACAGCAGTACTAAGAAACTGAATAGCGTTTCTCATTTATCTATAAAGACAAAAGATCTTTCCGAATTTCAGTTTTTAACCGATTTGGTTTACCCAGAAATATTGTAAATGCTAATTGTGTGTTTATTAGAACATAAATTAGCCGAACTTTGCTCATCTAAACGCTTCCATATTGTCAATTATTTTTTTATCTCAGTTTTTCAAAATTTAAGTGGAAAACACAATTTTTACCCATCGTCCTAGGACGGGCATTTACACTAGTGTTCTTAATATTTCGCAGAGCACACTGCGGCCCACTGTGGAACATACTATCTTAAAGCTGCTATCAGATTCACCAACTTTTCGAGAAATTTTTGAGCCAAATCGTGATTTCCTTTAATTTTTCGCGGAATATTGTCTCAACACCCAGATGATAGCAAACAGCAATATCCCCAACTTTTTATTCACAGCTCTAAAAAATTTTGCGTTAGCCGTGACTTTTCCTCCCAACTTTCAACCCTTTTAGTGCGCAGCTTTGCATATATGCAATGAACAGTGTTTTGAATTTAATAGATTTTAGGTAGATTTCGTATGAAATACTACCTATTGGGATCGTTCCTATGTTGGAATTTCTGAAATTTTTTTGCAGATCTACACCGATCATGACCCCTAGAACCCAAAACCACCCTCAGTAAAAAACTTTATATCTATCTATCTATCTGTCTATCTATCTATCTATATATATCACTTTCTTCTGGACACGATAACTTCCACAATTCTGCACAAATCACTTCCAAACTGATACATAAAATCAAGGGGCATAAAATCTCAGTCAAGTTCGTTAATGGGCAAAATCGGGCCAAGGGGATGGAAATAGGGAGGGGTTTTGTGAAAACCGAAAAACCCCCATAACTCCTTAATTTTTATACATATCAAATCAGTTTAAAGTTTTTATAACTTCTAAAAATAGGGCCAAAAATTTAGGCATCACAGAATTTTCATAAAATTAAAAATGGGCTCAAGGGGCGCAAAAAATAGGGTTTTTGGGAGAAAAAAATTCATAACTTCGTCAATTCTCAAGATATCAAATCCAATTAATTTTATTATAAATCTCCTTAATATTATCTACAACTTTTATATTCACAAGTTTTAGATAGGATCAATTCGTACCGCAAAAAAAAAAAAAAAAAATTAAAAACGAAAACAAAAAGAGGGGTTGAAGAAGAAAAAAATCCATAACTCCGTCAATTCACAAGATATAAAATCTTCATGAATTTATCATATATCTTCTTAATATTTTCTATAACATTTATACAGACAAGTTTTAATAGGACCAATTCTTACAGTAAAAATAAATTAAAAATACATAGCGGTTGAAGAAAAAAATCATCTTATTAAGGGTGCATTCAAATCCAAACTGCTTATTTTCTAACTCATTTTTAAATTCATCTTTGCTCTCAAATGCATCCAATTGGTAGAATTTCTTATTCAAAAACTATATAATGTACCTTAATGATCGATTTTTTGATAGAGGCAGAATATATTTCAAAAAAGGATGTCAAAGTGGGCATTTTGAACAGAATTTTCCGAAGCGATTATTTTAGGAACGAAAAATATTGTCCAAACTGTTTATGTTCTGACTCATTTTTAAATTCATTTTTGCTCTCAAACGCATCCAATTGGTAGATTCTCTTATTCAGAAACTATATAATGCACCGTAATGATCGATTTTTTGATAGAGGTAGAATATATTTCAAAAAATGATGTCAAAGTGGGCATTTTGAACAGAATTTCCCGAAGCGATTGAGTTAGAAACGAAAAATATAGTCCAAACTGCTTATTTTCTGACTCATTTTTAAATTCATTTTTGCTCTCAAACGCATCCAATTGGTAGATTATCTTATTCAGAAACTATATAATGTACCGTAATGATCGATGTTTAGATAGAGGCAGAATATATTTCAAAAAATGATGTCAAAGTGGACATTTTGAACAGAATTTACCGAAGCGATTGTGTTAGAAACCAAAAATACTGTTCTACTAAGAAAATAATTGTTTATAAATCAAGTTTTAATTAATTGAACGAAAAATAAAAACACAGGTCGCTTATAAATCTCTTCAAAAATCGCGTGAGCGAGTTTCATATTTTTCTATTAAAAAGGAAAATTTCAAGTTACCGCCTTAACATGATTCTGATAAAACCAGCTATTATATAAAAATGAAATAAAAACTCGTCAAAAGCGGTAAGATAAAATTATTAAAGTGGGTTTATCTCTAATCATGATTCAGTTTTTGTTGGTGAAAGTAGTATTCTTAACTTCGAAATCTACCTCTGCCTGTAGGCCGGGCCGGCAGGGATTTTTTTTTTATTCGTATATGCCTAATTCACACCAGAAAATTAAAATAGCAATATTTGCTTTAATTAATAACAGACATTCCGTATTTAAATCAAGCGAAATTAACCATTGATACTTTCTGGTGTAATGTCAGATTCTCTGAACTACGAAATTTCAAGAACGTATTCTATCATGGGAATTAAAGGGTTAAAGGTTAAGTTTTATAAAATAAATATTTGTATAAAATAAGGTATTTTGAGACATACTTGTTAAAATATTTACTAATTTGGATGATTTTAGCATAAAACAGCCACACGACAGTAGTTTTTACTTGTATTGCAGATGTGCAACAGAAGAAAAGATTGACGTATTATATGAAAAATGTATCTCTGATTTTTTTCATTATTTTTCCTGTGTAATAAACCTTTCAGAGAATCATATATAATTTTTTTCGAAACAAAATGAAAAATCGTGCATTTAAGGGTTAACATCAGAGATAAGCGATTGATACGAATATGTGATAAATATTAACGGCTAGTAGTAATACTGGTTTTCCTCCAACTTTAGCAACGACAATTGTAACCTTTTTCTCAATTTGAACGGGAAAATGTTGGAGTTAAAATCGGCTGAAAAGTTGGTAAAATCTGATAGGAGCTTTACGATTCCAGATGATATTTGACAATGATGACCGTCGTGTGGAACATGTTTGGTTGTAATAAAATTTGTAAACTATCCGAAATTTATGCTAAATGTGTATTTCGTTAAAAAACACCCTCTGGCGGCGAAATTTTGAACTAATTTGGTTTTTGCTCAAACAAACCTTTTTATGTCCTCCACAAAATTTCGCAACATCCTGAACAATAGTTTCTACTCTAGACAACTTTAAAATAAGGTTGTTTAATTATGAAGACCCTGTATATTAAAAAATTCTATTTTACATAAATTAGGTTAAATAAAAGAGTGTAAGTAAAAAGCTCCCAATATTTGAATTGCTTTTACACATTACTGCGATATTAATAAGGTATGCGACTGTCGAAAACAAAATGTTTTATCGAAAGGGCATTGAATCGATTATTGCGATTAATCACAAGCATATCGATATCATGTACAACTGACTTTGAGTGGGCGATCGCCATTCAAAGCTGACATTCAGTAAATAAAATCCCCTTTCATCTGCAGCTGGTCAACGGAAATAGATTTAATCCCTACTCATCCATCCACGTCCATATTTATCAATAATGTATTTCTTCTACTTGGGATTCGACAGAAAAAAAGCTTTTAAAAGCTTTTTTTTTTCTTACTCATTTATCTATATTAAGAAGAAATAGGCTGCAAAAATACAGTAATACTGTAGATAATGTGTAAGCATAAGAGGCCGGGGGAACAACCGTTGCAGTGTTGAATTCAGACACTTTTCTCCGGGAGGGATATCTGTGGCTCCGGGGGAGAAATTGCACTTTTTGACCATTGAAAACACAAAATCTCAAATTTTCCGAGGGGGGGGGGTCTGCTCATTGCTCCGAGGGGGAATGTCCCCACCCCTGAAATCGACACTGTTCCGTTGTAAGCAGGTTTTGTAATAGCAAATGTAATTTCCTGGTGTTCATTTCAACGGGGGCATGAAAAATTTCCCCTTCAAGGTTGGTAGGGTATTATATAATGTCGGAGATTGATATAAGATTATACCAATCATATAATGACGATATCATGACCAGGGGTGTAAAAATCTAGGCGTCAACGGACAGTCTCTCACCACTAAATTTTATTCGATATTTTTCGTCTAATATTTCGTCTAAATTTTTGGTAAGAATGGTAATAAATTTTAAACGAAGAAAGCTAATAAAATTTGGTGGTGAGAGACTGTCCGCTGGCGCCCAGATTTTTACACCCCTGATCATGACGACGATATGATATCGGATATCATATAATGTCGACGTTTTATATCCCTCTATGCGCACTTATGATGAAGCCTCATATATTATTTTTTTTATGCACTATTTTAATCAGTGGCCTATTTAAAGGGGGCTTCACAATCACATTATAAAATTTATGAAAATAAAAATTGTACATAGGACTTAACACATAGGTTAGTATACGTTGGTGCAGTATTGAATTCAGAATCATTTTTCTCTGGATGGAATTTTTCTGTTCCGAGGAGGACAATATGGATTTCGGAAGGGGGGTGCTTTAAATGGGGGAAATCCTTTTTCCCGGAAAATTTCCTCCCAGACATCCCCTGAATTCATCACTGAATTTTTGTCTTCCCAAGTCAATAATTTTTGAAAGTACATATTTTTTTTTTTTTTTTTTCAAACAAAATACACTTTCGAGATGTTGGCGAGTACCTATCTTCCCTATAGCAAGTTATAGTCTAATGTGGAATTTAAATGAGCACTTATGTCTCTTTATTTTTACCTGACTGCCAAGAAGGGTTATGTGTTTCACGCGTATCTGGGTATGTGGACTTCTTTATACCCTCGAAACATCCCAATGGCTGGATGGATTTTAATGAATGAGGTCTCTATCGATTCGTCTTAACCGTCCGATGGTTATAGGCTAGGTTTTGTTTTTATAAATTCATAATGGCGGCCGTAAAATACAAAATGGCGGTAGACACGAAAAAAAAAATTTACGCATCATATTGAGTGGCATATCATTGGCTAGGTCTTTCAAAATGAAGACGATGTTCCATTGACTATTTTACAGTCAAAAGCTCCTTTTAAATATTACACAACCTGGAAGTTGTGTAGGTAGGATCTCTGGCTTTATTGCAACTCTAACCAACATTGACATCTAGAGGCCTCATCAAAACAGTGTTTATAGATAGGAACTAACAATTAAACACAACTTAAAAGTCATCAATACAAGTAAATAAAAATATAGGTAAGTAATATAAAAAATAGTTTAACATTGATAAGAAATAATTAATTAGCTTTCTTTTTACACAGTCAGGTTTTTGATTTTTTAAATTTAATTTTTATTTCAGTTAGATATGATAAGTCAGCTACACTGTAACTCACCCAACTTGAATTACCGTTTAGTTTTGCAAATAAAAGATAGGGAAAACAACACAACTTATTCGTTAATTCAATTCACAAATCCATTGAAATTATTTGTCATATAAATCAGGTTTAAATTTCCTTTTGAAATTTCTAGTTTTAGATTTCGTCACTTGGATAAAAATTTATAAAAGGTTTTTAACAAAAGGACGAGAGATTCACCAATGGATTCAACTATGAAAAGGAAATAAGAAGATTAGATCGAACTTGAAGCAAACTTCTCCCTCCTGCAGGATATCCAGCAGTTTCCTTATAGAGCCATTAAAGATGAAAAATACCGCATGACCACAACAAAAGACACCGACTCTGAAAGTAGTTTAAAGATACGTCTGTCTGGACCTTTCGAGTAATACAGGTTCAAAATCCTTTATAGAGCCAGCGCAATGCTAGCGAGTAATGCGCATCCTACCATCTCTCAGAGCAATCATCTGCAATTCATCAATCTGATCAAGATCAGAGATTCCGTGCAAAACGGAAAAAGGTTTCCGACACACACCTTCACCTTTGTTATATCTCCAAGATCAACGATCGCGGAAGAAGCTGAAGCTATGCCTCATGTCCAGTCGACCGCGACCGCGGCCGTCCACAGGTCGAGTGGTCAGCATAGCGTGACCGAACAGGACAACCACTGACCCGGTCGGCAACCCGCGGTCGAGCGTGGGAAGAAAGACCACGTAATCGTTATCGCCCGGACAACAGACAAGGGGCAGTTATTAAACTGACACTGGACGATGACACAACAAAGTGTCTTGAGCTGCGTCCATCGTTTATCTGATATCGCAAATAGGCATTATTATTCATCTGCAGTAGATGGTGATAAAGTGAAAGGTGAATCGGGATGTTTACTTTTTTCTTTTAACTCCTATAAATACTTTATAGGTAGTCTTTATATCTTTACATGTAATTGGGTTATTGAGGGAAATTACACTTTCGGGTTACACGAAATGATCTATAAACATGATCAGAGTCTACGCAACTCAAAATGGGGATTAGGTGGGAGGGGGGGGGGGGGGTGTCGTGAGACCTGCGGCAAGTTCTAACTATGTGACAGGACGTACGAACAAGAAAATTCTACTGAAAGTTAACCCGAAGCCGACAACCAAAATTTTGTCAACCCAAAAACCCGACCCGAACCTGACAACCACACAGTTTTGCCCACCTAAAAACCCGGTCCGTACCTGACAACAAAAATTTCGTCAACCCAAAACCAGACCTTGATCTGACACAGTTCAACCAACACCTACTTGTTGGTTCAACCCGAAATATGCAAAGCCGAACACGATTCGAACCCGAAGTGGAAGAAAATTAATCGATATTTTAATACAGTTATTGCAAAGTAGTCTATAATTGTCTCTAATATGAATTTTATCATTTTTGTATACACTGTTACTATTCAAATATATAATAGTTGTTTTTTTTTTTTTCAACTGAAAAATATTCGGAACTTTGTTTTGTAAAATCGAATCAACCTCAATTCGTAACGAAAGAGTCAAAACTCAATCCAAAATCGAACCCGAACCCGAAACATTTAAAGGCAACACGATCAGCAATAAATTTTTTTTGCGCCAATCTGAACTCGACGCAGGACTCTAACCTGGAATCTTCACTTACAAGACCCAAGGGAAAAAAAAAAAGATTAAAACAACTTTTTAGTCTTGTTAAAAACTGGAAAAATCGCGGTAAAATACGCTGTAAAAAATGATAAATGTTTCTTAACCTACGAAAATATTATATAACCACGGAGGAAACTATAACATAACCTCTTCCGAGTCACCCATGATTCCGAAAAGCGTTCTTTAGCAACCTTAACCTTGGGCATAATGTAACGGGATACTTTTGACAGCTCCTGTAAGTGAACTATACATGCTACAGACTTCAATAGAGATTGTGCTATAGTAAACGTGTATAACATACAAATATTTCATGGTAGTCCGAGTATACGAGGGCATATCAATAAGTTTTTGCCCTCACATAGAAATAATAGAGTGAAATTTATGAAATTTCTGCATTGTATTAGTCCTTTTCTATATAGTCACAGTGCACAGTAACACATTTCTGAAAAGGAGGGCACTTTTACCGACCCCCACATGTGACATAGAGTTGGAAAGGCCTGTGACCCCTTATTCATGTTATGCAACCCCCAAGCCCTCCCCCAAAATCCCCCCCCCCTAGGGGGTATGAATGGTGTCCGCAAAATTTAGAAAAAGTGCCTTCCCGGAAGGGCAAATTGGGCCTCAGGACGTGCATAACATGAATAAGTGGTCACAGGCCTTTCCAACAATATGTCACATGTTGGGGTCGGTAAAAATTAGAAAAATGCCCCCCTTTGGGTCTACTATCGTGCTTCCTAGTATACATCCTCCCCCCTCTTTTCGAAATACCGTTTGCAGAAATGTGTTACTGTGTACGGTGACTATATAGAAAAAGACTAATACAATGCAGCAATTCCATAAATTTCACTCAATTATTTCTATCTGAGGGCAAAAACTTATTGATACCCTCTCGTATTTACGCGAGTTATAGCTTACAGACGGACAGACAAACCTAAGTCATAAACACTTTTCAACAACGTTGGAAAGTGTTAAAAAAACTGTACTATTCTTTATATACATAATTGATGGTGCTATCATGAATTAAAATATTACAATTAGAGTTCGACCGAATATTCGGCACAAAATTTTAGTTTCGGTGAACATTCGTTTTCGGTGAAAATACTGTCGAATATTCGGCCAGAACCGAAACTTGTATCTGTATTCATAAAATCCCGTTTCATCTTTCGGAAGTTTTCAACATAGGTCATCGATTTGAGCTGTATTGGCTTAAATGAGAGCCTGTTTATTTATTGCTATGAACTTCACTGTTTATATTAGCTCAGTACATGTATGACTAAATTTTGAAAGCACTTTCCACGTGCTCATTAAAATCTGCAGATTTAATAGTGATAGAAAATTTTTAGTTTGAATACCGCAGAAGTGTCTTGAACGTGCTCTAAGGAAGGTGTAGAATGAAAGTAAATAATAAAACAGTTGATGATCATTTACAAAAGTCATTATAAAAGGTAAAACAATGTATGTACATCTAAAATATTTTTTTATTAGATGAAATTCGTGTAATTAAGAAAGCGTTCTATGTTATTGATGAACTACATCTTATTTCATAAGAAAATTATAAGTTTTGGTCGGAGGCACAGAAAGTCAATTTGAAGATAAAGTTTCAAAACAGCGGCATATACACATGTATGTGTGTTTGTTAGAAATGTGTTTTTTATACGTATAATTAATTAATAATTATTAAGGATCGACCGAAACAAATTTTTAAGGCCGAAACCGAAAAAAAGGGACGAAATGGGAAAAAAAAAGGGACGGTAAGGAAAATTACCACCTATTTTAGGCAAATCATGTTAAGACTAAGTGGTAGACACACAATTTTCAGTGATTTTTAGAAACAGTTATTTACATTGGATTAAATTAAAAATTTTTTTAATTTACCTCGAAAAGTGCAGGAATAAAGTTTGGGGACGGTAAAACTACCCATAAAGCCACGATCTTGAAATTCATATTTAAATGCTGATTTAAATTCTGCAGTCAATTTCCTGTCAAAGAATTTTAGACATTCTTTCTCTAGCATACTTCTGCATGAGAAAAAAACTTGAAAAAAATTCTGTGGCTGCATCTGAAGGGATTTTCTGTGTAAGTTCAGCGAGAGGGACGGTAAGGATGAAAAACCCAGGGACAGAGTTAAAAAAATAATATCAACCGTAAAAATGTGTGCAGGTTAATTTTTTGCTACATATTTATATAAAACAAATGTCCCAGTTTCGGATTACATAAAATTACTTTTATAGAAACAATTTTATACAGACAGCTCCAAACTTAAAAATCAGCATCAGGGACACGGGACGGTACAGGAGTTTACCTGGTATTTGGACCCCCATCGTCCAAAACTTATTTATCTCGTTAATATTGTTATGCAATCATGCAATGGGATTTTCCCCAGGATATGATAATAAAATAAAATAAAATAAAAAAAAAATAACAAGAAAATGTACTAAAACAAAAATTATTATTCAGGGACATAAAAGTCAAAAGATTGTGAGAATGCCTCATACACACTTCGATTTATCTTTTATAACGATTTTTGTAAATGATCATCTGTTATACTAGCAATTTCTCAAAGTGTATTCGAAATACTTCTGCGGTTTCAAACTAAAAATTTTCTATTACTCTGAAGCTTTAACTGAGCATGTGAAAAAGTTTAGTCATATGCATTGCTTGCTTTATAATTTGCATTCACATCTCGAGTCAGTCATGACTGATAATTATAAACAATGAAGTTCATAGCGATAAGTAGTCTCATTCGAGCCGATACAGCTCAAATCAGTGAATCATGTTGAAATTTTCCAAAGGAAGAAACGAGATTTTTGGAATACAGCTAGTTTCGGTTCGGCCACATTTTCGCCAAAAATCAGATTTTGGGCCGAAAACGAAAACGAAACGGAATTTTCGGTCGATCTCCAATAATTATATATGTTGTATGTATATGTATTAATCATCTTAAATTCATTTTTAAGACAGTTTCGTTTTCGTTTTCGGCCGAAACTACGAAGATAACCGAAATTCGTTTTCGGTCTTAACAACTTGTTTCGGCCGAATGCTTATTACAATAACATAGAAGAAAGTTTTGTGATGACAACACCATACTACTTTTGACCAGGTTTATTCGATTTACGCCTTCTGTGCGTCGTCGAGTCGGGTGCCCAGTATAGCGTGACTGACCACAGGCACTGCACCGACCGGGTCGGCAGCCCGCGGTCGAGCGAGGCAGAGTTTAGGAAGAAAGAAAGAGAATCGTTATCACCCGGACAACGGACGCGGAGCAGTTATTAAACTAGCAGTGGACGATGACACAACAAAGCGGCTTGACCTGTGTCCATTATCTTCATTTACTATCTATTATCGGAAACATGCATAATTCATCTGTGAGAAAGCGAAAGGTGAATGGGCAAGTTTGTTTATTCCCTTTGCGAATTCTTTACGTGTAATTAAGGCTGTTCTCAAATCCAAAAGGGCAACTTTATGACATAAGTTTTAATTTATTTTTATCCGGAAATACATGAAACTAACAGGTGTTGTTGTTCAGAAACTATGTAATAGAACTGTTTTTTTTTTCGTTTTTTTTGCAAACGCAATAGATCTTTCAGAAAATAGTGTCAAAGTGGGCGTTTTGAACCGAATTTTCGAGCAAAAGAACAATAACCACTAAAGGAAGGGTGAAAAAGTCTTTGTCACGTGATCAAAATCGCTTATAACTCGATAGGTAACGTATTTATCAAAAAAATAGAAAACACATTTCGATTCCAAATCGTTTCCATAGTCAGACCTTCCATTTTTTAAAAAAATCTTTCCGTTATTAAATGAATTTGTAAATGTGTGAAAACGTTATGCGCTTGTTGAGCAGAGCAGTTGAGAACAGCCTTAAGAAGTTTAAACGTTTATTTTACCGTAATTTATGAAAAAAACTCTGCGACCTTTACGTTAATTTTTTGGAGCTCTGGGTAATTATAAATACGAATTGATGTCTCTTTAATAAAAAAAATATATATATATATAATGTTTTACAAGCACCTTAAAACTGCATTAAAATCTAATAAATGTCATTTTCCGCACTCTTTTACCGTGTTTACGACTTTTACTGCTTATTAACCCTGTCAGGGGCAACTGATTGCTTTTCTGAAATGTTGAATTCACACCGGAATTTTTGAAAAAATTTGTTTCAAAATAAGGGAAAGCAGTTTTTTTAGCAATTTCCCCACCATAGTTATAAAAGTAAAATTTAATTAAAATTTCTGGTGCAAATCTTGATTAAAATTAGGTGGGATACATGCCCCCCTGCACCCCTCTAGTCTCGGCCCTGGTCCCCTCCAACCAGGTCCAGGGCCCCCAAATGTCCTGTCAAACGGCTCTGATTGGGCATTGGGCTGTTCCGCTGAAACAAAAAGATCAGTTCAACGTTATTTATAAAATGCATTCGACGTCGGTCATTTACACAGTTGAACTTGAACCATGACATGACATAAGTCGACGCGGAAATGCGCAGCGCCGTTTTCCACAACACGGGGCTACGACCTCAGTATTTTCAATCTCGGCTTGTCAGAACTCCCGTTGCGCCGAATGAGGGTGCGATAAAGCGTGTTATTTATCGGGATATATTTTTCAAAGTCCGCGGGAGCGTGTCAACGACGCATTGCCGGCCATCCAACGCATTTTTAAAGGAGAAAGTCGCGGAAGTGCGAGACAATGAAGATTTTATTTATTTGTTTGTTTATTTGTTGGGAAAGCGAAAGTATCAGTTGCTTCCGTATTCCAAAACCGTGATCATAGTACAGTAAAACCTCCCTAAAGCGACCATATTCCGTTCCAATAAAAATGGGTCGCTCCGAGAGTTGATCTCTTAATGGAGGTCCTGTTTAAATCTAGATTTTAATTGTTGAAAAAAGGTAACAATTAATGTTACTAAAATTTATTTTGCACATTAGGAAAAAATATGAAAATTTAAGTATCAAAACAAAAGTTAATTACGTAATTTAATTAGTGCAGAGTTTAAAAAATGAATACATGGACGTTTGCTTTGATTTTACGGTTTTATCTTCTACAACTTTTATTTCCAAGTCCTTTCAAAGTTCAGTCAATAAATGCAATTTTTTTTTTTTTTTTTTTTTTTTTTTTTTTTGGACGGGAACAAATGATGACGATTTCATTCATATGTCTATTTCTTTGAGAGTTTCCTGACAGAATAGGGCAGGGGAGTTTATTGACCGCCATCCTTACTTTGTCATCAGATTTAAATTCATTGCCTAAAAAGGCACAAAGGGGTTTAAAACAAAAGTTACCGGAATAAATAAAAATTCTAAACTTAGTTTAGAAATTTGATGAATAATGTGCTCTCCGGAATTATTATTCTAATAAAACCTCCAAGCGACCAGGGAAAAACGGAATTTGTTTAATTTTCTTCAAAGAAATGGGTCGCTCACGGAGGGAGTTAATCTGGGGTGGTCTTTGAATAGAGGTAAAATTAGTATTGAGCGTACGAGAATAAGCTTCGTTCCATGAAAAAAATGGTCGTTTGGGGAGGTGTTCGCTTAATGGAAGTGGTCGTACAGGGAGGTTTCACTGTATCAAGGACGCTTTCTGAAATTTATAGGCCCATCTTTAGAGACGTAGATTGAAATTTTGAGACTCCGGGTATATCATACTTATCAGGGGCGGAGCCAGGCCCTGACTATCGCACGGGCACCCGGGGCCCATGCTCTGGGCATGAAATTTCTGAGGGGCACAAAATTTTTCATAATTTCATCTAAATTTCCATTAAGAAAATCATAATTGTAAAAAAAAAAAAAAAAAAAAAAAAAAGTGATATTTGAGATATTAATACGATAAACCAACAAAAACATAACTCAATATATGGTTAAAAGCACATTTCAATAAATAATAGAAAAAGTATTTTATTTTTATTCCTGGAACCGTTTTCCCATTTTCCGGAAAACTTAATTTTTTGAGTTGGCAATTTTTGAATAAGTGTGTAATATAAAAAAAAAAGAAAAAAAATGGTATCAGTAAATCAACCAATGTAAAAGGGCACGAAAAATTAAAAGGGCCTTGGGCACAGAAACTTCCTAGTCGGGCCCTGGGCGGAGCCAGATCTCCATTCAGAGCGGGGCGGACGGGAGGAAGGGGATCAGGACCCCTGTGACCTTTCCCATGGATCCGCCATTGATATTTATGCCGTAGTATAACAATAGTACCCCCCCCCCCCCCACCCACCTTTAGCAAGTTATAGAGAGTGCCCTTTAAACTTAAGAGGGTACTTCAGTCGAGCGAAAATATCCGCTCGCTAATGCTAATCCTATGGAAGAAATTTATAAAGATATCTCGTTTGCATTTCAATATTTTTTTTTTTTTTTTTTTTTTGCATTGGATAGCTGAGATTGATCTGTACAAAGGCCGGGTTTTACTTTTCCGATTTTGTTTACAGGTATTTTTAATGAGGACACTTTCAATTTCGGTTCCTGTTTCGAAAGTGAAAGCATCCGATATTTTCATACACGAGCAGATGATGGATAAAAATGATTTTGTAATTGTGGTATAAACCAGCTTGTTCCGATTTAAGAACAATATTAAAACTCAAGACTGTTCTTAAGTCCAAACTGGTTACTTTCAAATGCATTTCTTAATTAATTTTTATT
Organism: Maratus speciosus; assembly: GCA_963932465.1. Lineage (NCBI taxonomy): Eukaryota > Metazoa > Arthropoda > Arachnida > Araneae > Salticidae > Maratus > Maratus speciosus. The sequence continues at coordinate 89,191,228 of OZ010797.1, forward strand.
TATTTATTTATTTTTCATACGGCAACGCAGGTTTTCCGATTCCGAAAAAATGAAATAGAATGTTTTTGGCCATTTTCTGATTAATCTTTCAAAAAGTGCTGTCAAATTTACAGTTTTAAATCGAATTTCAAAGAGTGGTGGCCCGAGAATATAGTCACGAAGCAGCAATCGCATATTGCTAGCGCTGTTATCGTAAAAAAACCCAAAAAGAAGAGGACAGAGATATAGGCTAGAAAATATACGCTATAGTTTTACGTGAGATACAGAGGGTATAGGCCCTGATTAACGAATAGGCACGAGAAGTACGTGCTTCCATTAGAAAATTTTGAAGGGGCCCTAAATTGAGAAAACAGGGGTCTCCAAATTTTATATTGAATTAATTCCATTCTAAAATTCTAATATTAACTTATTTACACACACACACACACATATATATATATTTATATATATATATATATATATATATATATGTGTGTGTATTTTTAAAGGTGTTTCATAAAAAATATCTTTCACAACAAATTAAGTTTCCATACAATAGATCAGTTTAAATCACATGATCACAATTCCTCAGTTTGCCCAACCAATCAAAGCCGTCCATTTATCAAGCAGTATTATCGCCCAACTAATCAAAATCGAGAAAATCCAAAAATACGATATTTGGAGTAATTTAAATAATATTTGTACCATTGGTGTGCTTCCAGATTTGTCAAAATTAAGAAACTCTTCAACTCATCTCGAATGAAAGAGGATTCCGAAATGACTCCTATAGCTTCAGAAGTTAATTGGATCCGGATTGGATACCGGCAGAGGGTATACCCTAACCCTAGTGTATTATATACTATAGCTTTCTTGAGAAACAGAGGGTGTACGGTGTTCCTTAAAAAAATCCAGAGGGTATACGGCGTATACCCTCAACTACATCCCTGTATACGAGGTTCTTAAACTAATCCAGAAGGTATACAACGCATACTCCGGTATATCTTGCAATACATCCCTGTTTAAAAGTCGAGATGCCATTTATTTATCGGAAATTAAGAAAATTGTTCATCACAAATCGCTTTAATTATCATTCCCAGGGCCATCGCTAAGACATTTTTTTTTCGTGGGGAGAGGACCTTAAACTGCCAAGTCTAATTTCAGTATTTGCCAACTAGTTTTATAATTTTGCGAAGTTACCACAATTAGAAAATATAATATAGTTCTTATTTGTGAAAAGTTTAATAATATTCCCAATTAGATTTGTAACTTTTGCCAAGTCTATAGGAAATGGAAAGCTTATTATAGTTTTTATTAAAATTTTAAATAAATTAGCCAATAAATTAGCCGTAAATTTCTAAAATGTAACAACATTCGCGAAAGTTTTTTTTTTTTTTTTTTAAATCATTTGGAAAAATGGTTATTGTCCTCGGTCAGGGTGGGAAATCAAAAACATATCTGAAGCGTTTTATTAGTTGAATTCCGCATTTTATTCGTTTTCTGATTGGTCTATACAGTAATCTGTATTTTCCCTTTACTTTCAACAGAGATGGGTACTTCTGTTGCCACAATGACAAAAAAGTAATAAAAACTACAAAAAAAAAAAGTAAATAAATAAAATAATAATAATTCAAAAACAAATTGAGATACAGCTTTCAAACAAATTGCATTTAAAAGTACATTTTTTTCTCTATACGACGGTGTAAAAAGTAATATTGTGGGATGTTTAGAAGTTTAAAAAGTGAAATTTCATTTAAAATGGGTCCAGGAATATTAATGTTTAATCCATGGCGTACGTAATGTATGACCAGCTCCGTAGAAGTTTAAAAATTTACAGTACCGAAAATTGTAAAACTGAAATTTCTTTTAAAATTTGTTCATGATGGGTCCAGGAATGTTAATGTTTAATCCATGGCGTACGTAATGTATGATCAACTCCGTGAGATTTTTTATGTCTTAAATTTTAGTCTTCGAAAAATTCATTTTCCAAATGGTCGTTGTAATTTGTTAAATTGCTTTTTTTTTTTTTCTTTTGCCCTTAGTGAGAGAGCTCTGATCAGCATATAAGTGTCGCACTTTTACTTTTAAAAATGAGTCCGTAAATGTGTCAAAAAGTTTGGCGTTGTTGAGCGGGGGAAATATTTCTTTCCAACAACGCCTTAAGAACAAACACTTCTGAAACAATGCTACACGAAAATCTTTCGTTCGAGTAAAGTCGAATATTTGTTCACCTCCAATTTGATGTCATCACGAAACAACTCGGAGTTCTTCTAAGTCATGCAATTTAATGATTGCAGACTTTAAAAAACCAATTGCTCGAAAATTCACACATTAAAAGAGAACTTCCATCAAAAGAGTACAATTTTTTTATACTTGAACCTCAAGCCGAAGGCATTTCTCTCTTCAATCTAAAAGTTAAACTCGAGTCTATTAAAAGGGTTGTTCTTCATGGACGGAAATCGCCACAAACTGTCCATCATGTAGCCTTGATGTTAGATAATAGAAGTAGAATAAGAAAATGAACAAACAGGTTCTGCCGGATTTCCCGCCTTGGAAAAAAAAAGAACAGCAACTCAACTTTTGGATTCATCCGCCGGCCTTTGTTTATTATTATTATTATTATTATTCCTAACAGCAGTTATTTTATATTCTTATTCTGAACTTAAGCAATGGCAACATCGAAAAACAACATTAAAAGGTTTTTTTTTTTTTTTTCTAAAGAGAGATTTTTATGCATGTTAAAAACTATTCGCATTTACTTTTTTTTTTTTCTTTTGTAGAGCAAAAGTAAACCTTTTTGTTCGAATTACATCTATAAATGTTGGATTTCCCGCTTTGTAAATAAATAAAAAACAGAGCATTTGGATTCAGCCGCGGGGTCTTTGTTTATTATTATTATTCCTAACAGCAGTATTTTTCTTTAGGTATTTTTGAACTTAAGCAATGTCAACATAAATCGACATAAACGATAAAGAAACACAGCAAGTTAAATAAAAAGAAAGTGCCCAGTTAAATTGATGGTATTGAGCTCACAGGCTATTCACACTAATTGTATATTATACTCTTATTACAAAGAATAATGGCCCTTGAAAAATAAATTAAGTGGAGGGGGATTAGCTCCCCACTCGTTTCTTTCCGTTTTACTTACCCATTGAACCTTACTATCTAATCAGGGAAACGCCTTATCAGTATAAACCGTTATACCAAATTTGAAGCAAGTCGGATAATTCTGCATGAAAAACCCATTTATCTAAATTAAGGGCGGATTAGCCCCCGTCCCCCCCCCTTTATACTTAACCAATGAACCTCCAAAACTAATCAGGGAAGCGCCTTATCAGAATGAAACTATATCCAAAATTTTAAGCAAATCGGATATTTCTATCAGGAGTTATCGCGTTACGTACATACACACGTGCGTACATGCAGAACCTGCGGGCACATTAGCTCTCAGGCTTTGATAGCCTGTGAGCTAAAGAAGTTTTTAAAATAGTCATTCAGGCTTCTCTCTGTGTAATTCATTCACCTCCTAAAAAATAGTTTTTGGAAACATTTTTGTTTGAATTACATCAATTACAAATTTTGAAAAACTGATTTTTCATTTATTTATTTAGGGCCTATGTATATTATTATTATTTCTAACAACAGTCATTTTTGTTTTATTTTCTTATTGTGACCTTAAGCAATGGCAACATCGAAAATCAACATAAAAAAAAAAAAGAAAAAAAAGAAAAATCAAGCCTTAAGCATAGATTATGCAACACGTTACAACACTTCCTGAATGCTTTAACAAAACTTCGTTATTGAGGGAAATACGATAAAGAAGATAACTAAGTAAACATTTTAGATATTTGACATAAAACGTTTGAGAAACTGATTTCAGCAGTTACCGTCCATAGTCAAATAAGTATTCCAATTCTTTTGAACAGCCCTGTATTTGATCTGTAGGTTGATATATATACTATGTAATGAGAAAATTTAGTTTAGCAAAAAAACGTATAATAGGGTGAAATTTCTCTTTCAGCAATTTATATTAATAGATGGAAACATACTTGAATACTTTTGAACAACCCTGTAGTTTACCTAGAATCGTTATTACACACCACTATTTAGCTAAAATTTAATTCAAACTAAAATACTCTTAAAACTACTGAAATCACATTTCCAGAAATTATCGTTTATAGACGGCCATGTATACAATTCTTTGCGTGACCCTGTATATCATTTTACCTATATTTTACAAACATTTCTTAGTAAACTGAATGCAGTTCAGCGTAAAAATGCATAACTTACTTAAAAACCACCTTTAAGCAATTTGCGCTCATACCCAGTAACCCTTACGAATTCTTTTGTGTACCCCTGTATATGAATTACAGCATTTATACACACCATATAGTATGCATAAATATAGTGAAACATAAAAGCGCATATCATAATTAAAAATGCATTTCCTGCATTCCTGCCTGAGATATCCTGCCATCACCGCTATTATACAGTACTTCGAATAGAATATAGTATCTGAAATCTTTTGCGTGTCCTTGTAAATGCTATGCACTTCGGGTTATATATGAAGTAAGTTATAGTAAACTTCAGCGACGTATATCGATTTCATTATATATGAAATAGTTTAACATAATTAAAATACACCGCAAACAGTTCCCTCCACCCCTATATCATTATGTAATGGAATTCTTTTGTGTGGCCCTCTGAATGAATAATAACTATTCTTTGCACCGCATAGTCTACAGAATGCATATTTTAGTGCACTTCATAAATGCATATCAATTTTATTATGTTTGAAAGCGTGTAACATCATTAAAAGTCATTTGAAACGATTTTTTACCATTGGCCGTAACGTAACGGAATACATTTGACTGTCCCTGTAAAGGAACTAAACAGGCTATACAAACTTCATTTGAAATAGGGATTGTGCTATGTTAGAGGTCAATAACATCCAAAAATTTCAGGGCAATCCGACTATATTTGCGAGAGTAAGAGCGCGGATAGACGGCCAGACAAATCGAAGTCATAAACACTTTTCAACTTTGTTGGAAAGTGGTTAAAAAATGATCCATGTTTAAAGTATTTGCCCACATTGGAAATAAGCACTTTCGCGGAAATTATCGATTCTTTTTTATTATTTTATTTGAAAGTGCAACTTCTTACGATTCGAAAAGTGCTTTGTTTTTGTTCCTACCTTCTTTAGAACAGAAGTTATAGTGAATAACGTTTTAAGTTTTAGTTTAACGGTTAAATGCATTTTTCGCAAAATTGATTTGTACACAAAATTAACTCAGTTCAAAAATGATAACTAAAAATATTATCATCATTCTTCCACAAAACTTTGTGAGCTTTGCTTATATATTGTTGTCTATTGCATCTATTCAAAGAATTTTAATTGCATGAATATTTTCAAAATTATGGCCTGTTATTTGAACAACATGGTAAAACTGTTGAAAATCTTATAATTGACTTTTCGATCATTTCTAAAATTTTTATTTATTAAGATATCATTTGATTAACTTGTAGTTGGTACACTAGATAAAAACTTATAGTTTATTTTAGTAGTAATTTTTTTCTAATAAGTTTATTTGAAATAATTTCTAGTAAGTTTATTTTTAATACCATTTTTCGAGTTTTTCAGCAGCGAAATTTTTTTTATTTTACTGAGGTTTAAGTTAAACTCGCGAGTTTAATTTTCTTTACCATTTTACCACTAAACCTTTTTATTTTCTTCTAAATTTTTACTTATAATGAATTTGCATAATACCCACAGGACATTCAAATAAGAAATAATAACAATGTAGTATTTTTAGTACAAAATTTTGGTATAAAGTTGTCTTAAAGGGGTGTTAAAGAAGGGACGGTAGGGAAAAAAAAGGGGATGGTATTAGGAAAAAAGGGACGGTAAAGAAAATTACCACTATTTTTAGGCAAATCATGTTAAGACTTAAGTGATAGCCACAATGTTCATTGATTTTTAGAAACAGTAGTTATTTACATTGCATTAAATTAAAAAAAAAAATTAATTTACCTCGAAAAGTGCAGGAATAAACCTTGGGGACGGTAAGACTACCAATAAATCCATGATGCTTCAAATTGATATTTGAATGCTGATTTAAATTCTGCAGTAAATTTCCTGTCAAAGAGTATTAGACATTCTTTCTCTAGCATACTTCTGCATGAGAAAAAACATGAAAAAAATTCTGTGGCTGCATCTGAAGTGATTTTCTGTATAAGTTTAGCAAGAGGGATGGTAAGGAATCTAAAACCCAGGGACAGAGTTAAAAAAAAAATAATATCAACCGTAAAAATGTGTGCGAGTTAATTTTTTTGCTACATATTTATATAAAACAATTGTCCCAGTTTTGGAAAAAAATTACATCGAATTACTTTTATTGAAACAATTTTATACAAACAGCTTCAAACTTAAAAATCGGCATGGGGGACAAGGGACGGTATAGGAGTTTTTCTGGTATTTGGACCCCCAACATCGTGCAAAACTTATTTATCTCGCTACTATTGTTATGCAATCATGCAATGGGATGTTCCCCAGTATATGAAATAATAAAAAACCCCACAAGAATATGTACTAAAATGAAAATTATTATTCAGGGACATAAAAGTCAATTAGTATAATTTTTAAAATAAATTATTATTTTTTACTAAAACTAAATTAAAAAATGTACAATAGTTCTCTGTGCAAATACAAAGTTTTCTTGCAAAGATTTAAAAACAAAACAAAACAACAACAACAACAAAAAAAAAAAAAACAGCGAGTTAAACAATATTTTTAAATGGACATTTCCTTTTGTGTAATTTATTCCCTTAAAAAATATTTCTTGAAAAATAAAATTTAACATTTTTGTTTTAATTACACCTATTAATTACAATATGGAAAAACTGACTTTATAATTGGTTTATTTAGGGTCTTTGCTTGTTAATTTTTATTTCTAACAGCAATCCTTTTTCCTTTTCTTTCCTTTTCGTTTGTTTTGTTTTCTTTTTTTTTTAAAGTAATTTATTCGCACTTCTAAAATTATTTTTGAAGAATAAAAATACGCATTGTGACGTTGCATCTGAGCTCATGCAAAACCCAGATGACCACGTAACGTAATGAACACGTAACGTAATGAACACTTTTAATTGGCCCTCCAGACGCCTAAACTATAAATTCACATGTCAATGCCTTCACAAAATTCAGATGTAAAGTTGTAAACTGATTTTAATGATGTAAATAAATTGAAAAGTGCTGACTGGCACTTGAAGACCTAAACTTTTTAATAAGATGAATCAGAATACCACGTGGTTGCAATTAAGATAGACTGAACTCTCGAAGAGGGCCCGTGGATGATGAGATGCGTTCAGTTAGCGACCGAGGACGGTCGGTTTCGTTTGGACCAGCGAGGAGCGAGCCAGCTCCGAAAGAATTTAAAGATTAAGTTTTATATGTCCTGTGATTGCATGTGTGCTATGTGTGTGCTGTCCGTATCGTTAATAAATGTGTGGAAAATGAACTCAAAGTTCTCCTCATTTAAGTTTTAAGATTAGTTCTTTAAGTTAAATTTATTGACGTTACAGCATTTTTAGTTGAATTACATCAATTAGTTACTGATACAGAGAAACTGATTTTTCATTTTATTTACTTGTTTATTTATATAAGGTAATGGAATTTGGCAGAGATATTTGGGAGAAAAAGTAAACACAAAGTGTCCTTGCTACATACTTCTTTTTCAATACGGAACAGGCCATGGTAAATCGCAATAATTACATCATTTGTGTAAAAATTGAAGTATACTTACGAGAGTTAGAGAGCGAACAGACAAACGAAAGTTATAAACACTTTTATAACTATGTTGGAAAGTTTTAAAAACATGAGAAAAGAAATGTGTCTTAAGGACCAATCCAAGGGTAGTGACCCATATCAAAAGTGCACACATCAACGTAAGTTTCGATTTATAGAAGGTATTATCCCATGATAAATGTGTTACATTGTTTTTGAAGAAAATGTTTACACTTTAACAAAATCGTCCACGAAAAATCGATGTTCGATTGATTTATTGTTTTTTATGGAATGAAAGAGATGTCAAGTGGTGTTGGAATGAAATTTCCTGGTTATTTGCAAACACTAGATTAGAGATTAAATTAAAAAAATCAAAAAACCCGACTGCGTAAAAAGCGAACTAATTAATTATTTCTCATCAATGTGAAACTATTTTTATATTATTTACCTATTTTTTTTATTTACCTTTGATGACTTTTAAGTTGTGTTTAATTGTTAGTTCCTATCTATAAACACTGTTTTGATGAGGCCTATAGATGTCTATGATGCTTAGAGTTGCAGTAAAGCTAGAGATCCTACCTACACAACTTCCAGATTGTGTAATTTAAACGGAGCTTCTGACTGTAAAATAGTCAATGAAACACAGACTTCATTTTGAAAGACCTATCCAATGATATGTCATTCAATAGGGTGCGTATTTTTTTTTTTTTCGTGTCAACCGCCATTTTGTATTTTACGGTCGCCATTTTGAATTTATAAAAACAAAAACTAGCCATCGGGCGGTTAAGATAAATCGATAGAGACCTCATTCCTTAAAATCTATCCAGCCGTTGGGATGTTTCGAGGGTATAAAGAAATCCACATACCCAGATACGCGTTAAACACACAACCCTTCTTAGCAGTCGGGTAAAATTCTCATGATACATTGAGTTTATACTGTGATAACTGTGCAGGGAAAAAAACGTGTTATGATAGGTATGATACTATATTTTCTTGAAAATAATGTACGCGTTAAAGAATAAAATAATATAAATCTTCATTGAACATACTATGATGCCTCTGGAGTGCCGCTAGCTGATAGATCTTCTATTCAAAATTGGTTTCTGTTGACTCCGTGCTGGTCTTACCGTCCTACATCGGGTCGTTTAACCCGTTTTTAACCGAGCCCGACCTGATAGGGTTTCGGGTTGATGCTATAATTTCTTTTCAATGTGGGACTTTTCGGGTCGAATTGACTTTAAATATTTCGGGTTCGAGTCAGTTGCGAGTTGAGTTATGATTCTTCCGGGTCAGGTTCGGATTCACCCGATATTTTTTTTAAGTATCCTGAATATTTTTCAGTTGAAAAACTATATATGTATTACTTCATTTTTATACAAAAAAGATAAAATTGATATAATATATATAATTCTTGGCTGCTTTTCCAAAACCGTATACCATACTTTAGTATGGATTTTTCACTTCGGGCTCAGGTTCGAATATTTCGGTGATTCGGATCGGTTTCGGGTTGAAGTGTATCGGGTTTGGAACGGCTAAAACAGGACCCGTTCAAGAATCTATCTGGCCTGCAATGATTTCAAACGCAAGAACAGATATCGAATGTAACAAATGCATTGTAATAAAAATTTTACATGCAAAGAGTGAAAAAGATTTTCAATAATTCTCTTGTCTGAATGAAAACTGTGTTTAAAACAATAAGATCCGCAACCGCATGTTTCCAAAAAGAAATACTGTGCTAAAGCTGAAGCATGGATATTTTGAGGATAGTAATATAACTTATCATAATATCAACAATATATTAAGGTCCAGGTAAAATTCCAGAATTTAATTAATGATCCAGAGAACTTGTATAGGATGATGTCTTAAAAGTATCATCAGCAAAATATAGCGATTTGAAAAAAGTAAGTGAAGAAAATATTATTCCACCATAACGATACCAACTAGGATATTTCAATTTAAATTACTATCAAAAAGTTTTGATACCTTAGGTATATACTGACGTCTAATGAAGAATTAGTAGCTTATCTTAATACGTATTAATCAGAAAGTTGTGATACATTAGGTGATAGTAACGCCTAAAGAAGAATGAGTAGCTTATCATAATGAAAAGTTGTGATACCTTAGGTATATACTGACGTCTAATGAAGAATTAGTAGCTTACCTTAATACGTATTAATCAGAAAACTGTGATACATTAGGTGATACTAACGTCTAATGAAGAATAAGTAGCTTATCATAATAAAAAGTTGCGATACCTTAGGTATATACTGACGTCTAATGAAGAATTAGTAGCTTATCTTAATACGTATTAATCAAAAAATTGTGATACATTACACTGTAAACTGAAATGTCTGTAATTCAGACACTTAAGTGTCTGAAACGTAGTGTTCAATTTTCAGACGTTTTAAAATGTCTGAAAATTTTCAGACACTTCTTGCGTCTGAATTTCAAACACATAAGTGACTGAAACTGGAGTGTTCGATTTTCAGACGTTTTAAAATGTCTTAAAATTTTTAGACACTTCTTGCGTCTGAATTTCAGACATTTCAAGTGTCTTAATTACGGCCATCTTTGAGCCCCCCCCCCCTTTTTTTTTGCCAATATGAAGCCATCTTTGACCACTTTTCTTTCTAAGTCATATACGCAGCCATATTTGACCACATTGAATCATTTTTTATAAATGAGAATAATTTGTTACCATAAAGCAGAGCTAATTGCAGCGTGGTAAAACTAGGATACTTCTCTGCCCCCTGATTTTAGAGTACCCCAAATTGGGTACAAAATTTTTATAGAGCTGATATTTTATATCAGTTTTGACTTTATTATGATCGTAATCAGTATTTTATAGTTTTAGAATAGGATAATATATATAAATATATTCACCTAAATATGTATTTATGCGATTTCATATATGCCCTAGGGCAGTGGTTCCCAAAGTGGGCGTACGCCCCACTGGGGGGCAATATGACTTTTCAGGGAGGCAATTTCAGATTTCTTATTAAAAATGTTTCTGTCATATTTTTCTTTTTCTTTAAATGAAAGTTGTGTCGTTATCTAAGAATAGATATAATATTTGAAAATATTGAAAAATAACTTAATAATAATTAATTTTCGAAACGTTTTCATTTAAAAATAAAAAATACACGGACACCGGAATGATTATATAAATATTGTTTTAGATTTTTAGCACTCCTTTTTTTTTTTTTTTTTTTTTTTTTTTTTTTTTTTTTTTTAATATTAAAAAATTATTTTAATTATTCTGGTTTTAATATTATTTTAGTAAAACACACCTCTTTTTTTTACTATTTATTATACAAAAACTTGTACATCTATTCCTAGTGCAATATGCCCCATGATGGATCTTTTACATATGAAATTTTGAAGGGTATATCTAAAATTAATTATCTGGATATGTTTAATTTTTAAAATATTTTGGATTATCAAAATGAGGTACTACTTTGCTGAAATTAATAAATCCCTGTGCGCATCACGGAAGGGAAGTAAACTTCTTGTGGCTCTTCTGTGGACCACATACACAATATATAAGCATTTTTCATGACATATGCATTTTAAAATTTAAAATCGGAGAAAACATGGTGGCCAAATAATAATAATGGGAAAAAGAAATCCCGCTATCAAAGAAGTATGTTATGAGGGAAAAGAAGGATAGTTACTTAAAATGAATAAAAGCGCGAACCCGGAAATATTACTTCTGAATTATGTTATCCACACATTCTCGATGATAAACAAATATCACTTTATCTTTATGAAGTACTGAAATCCATTGTAAAAAGCATCGATTCCATCAGATGTAATACAGAACGTGAGAGATATTTAAAGAAATTTTGCGAGTTTAAAAATGTGGACTATTCATCCCATTTAAAGTTGAGGTGAGTTGCCAAAAAATAATAAAACTTTTGTACATGTAAAAGCAAAGATCCATGGTCTCATTGCATTCATAGAGTTATGTTAAAAACATACTTGTAATAAAAAAATGATTTTGATAAATTAAAGAATGTGAAATCCCTTATCAGTGTTAATGTTATTTTCGGATCCTTCAGGAAAAATATAAGTCTATTTTTTATGTAATAAGATTTATATGATATGGAAGGGGGGGGGGGACATCATGATTTTAGAGATGCTTAGGTGGGGCGCGGCCTAAAAAAGGTTGGAAACCACTGCCCTAGGGCATCAAAAAGGTTTATTAAATTAATTCCAGTCCAAAGACCTAGTATTTTTTCGCCCCCTCCCATCACCACCACCGCCACCTTCATATATTGCTACAAAAAAAAAAAAAAAAAAATTAAGACTGATCGATGCCATCAAATACATATTTGGATAAATATATCCTTTTCTTTAACCTAATCATATTCTAAAAGTACAAAATATTTATTAAAATAAGTATAAGATCAAAACAAATTTAATATATCAGCTTTATGGAAATTTCATACCAAATTTGTGGGCCCGTAAAGCTAACATCCCATAGAAAAAGCCCAGTTTGTCCATGCTGCAATCAGCTCTGCTTTATGGTAGCAAATTATTCCCATTTATAAAAAATTATTAACTTCTTCGGAAAGAATTCCATCCCTGCTTTGTTGTACAATTTTTTTCTATTTAAATTAGATATTCCCAGTCAATTAGTTTAAGCATTTTTTTTATTTTTATTTCTGTGTTAAATAAAATCTAGCACTACATTTCACAAAATTATCAGCATATGAGATCCGAACACTAAAAAAAATTTGAGCACGAAACACTTACTTTTCTTTATCCCCCTTCGTTTTTATTATTATACTATTTATCATTACCAAGAAATGCTTAAACATTTGACAACCGCACATCGGCGCCTTAGACGAGCAGTAGTTATAAGATTCTGGATGGACTTCATGTTTATTTGGCTCTTTTCAAACGATAAATAATATAGTAAATATCAATGGACACACAAATCCTTCATTATGATATGAGTACCCTTCATTATGATATGAGTACCCTTCATTTCTGCTCCCCACGTTGCTTGCGATCACACAAGCAGTATCAGTCGCAAAAGCGATTTCTTATCCACATGTTTGGAACAGTCGTCGAAAAAAAAAAAAAAAACCTCCTTCTAACTCTGCAACTAGAAGACAACTATAATAGAAGAAAGTTACTGGTACCAATCGTCTGGAAATAAAGTCTACTTTTAAATGATGTATTTAAAATTTGCATTGGGGGCCATCTACAAATCAAAATTAGACCAAACTTTTTTTTTTTTTTTTCAATGGATGTACCCAATTTTGACACTATATTTTAAATCTTCGGTTCAAACTATGCCTAGAAACGAAATTTCTAGTCATTTGAATGATAAGTTTTTGAATTATAAGCATTCAAAATTTAGAGCTTCTAATGTTAAATTGCATTTTCATATTTTTATCAATATCTCCTGAAATTATAATCCTAATATGATAATTTTGCATGTGGTTATAATACTAAAAAACCTAAACATATATAAAAACATTGAATTCGTAAAATTGCATACCAAATTTGGGGTCACAAAAATCGATCGGAAGGTGAGTGGGCAGGGCCGAGGGCATGTTCACAATACCTACTCGGTTCAGATTCGACACTGGTATTTCTCAGTATATTTTTCTGGTATGAAATGTTGAATATTTTAAAACAGTTTTGTCATTATCATAATGCAGTAATAAAAATATACTAATCCTAATAATATTATAAAACCGAAAGTGTGAATATGCTTCGTTAAAATCAGAATCAAAACGAATAACTAATTGTTTTGTATTCATTATCAATTATATTATTTTTTTTTTCCAATACTTAAATTTTCCTTTAAATTAATAAAGTTTGCATAGTTTATTTGTTTGTAATACATAAAATAAAAGTTATAAAAATAAAACCAACTTTCAATTGAATGTAGCTGAAAAATATTCTTTTTAGTTTGTAATATTGCAGCAATTCAAAGAAAAAAAAAATATGAAAACTGATTTGACATAAAAGAAAGAACAGGCACACTAATGTTAAACTTTATAAAAAATGCACCTGATGTGAAAATTCATGAGTGATTGTGTTTCTGCGCTTTTTATAACCACTATTTCTTTCTAATAGTAATATTCGCCTTATAAATTACGAGATTAAAAGATCCGACGATTACTATTGGAAATAGCGATATAAAAAAAAATCCGAAAACATAATTACCCTGAAAACCAGTGGGTTATATTGTGCTAATATCTGTATTCGTCGCTAGCAATGTAGACAATTTAGCGGAATTCTGAATTCAAAATCTCTAACAGTCTTTTTAAAAAGTTTTTTTTTTTGCTTTATTTCATTGACGAATTCAGACTTTTCACTTTATTCATTCAACGAAAATTAAATAAAGCGAAAATTAGTATAGTCCAGGGGAAATGTACATTTTACCTTGCAAAAGATCGGGTAGTAATTTTTTTTCTGACTTGTTTATAACGATGCCAACATAGAAAAAACAAGTTTTCTAACACCTTTTCTTAAGTCTAAATTTTCTGTGGCCAAAAAACAACAAAATTTTGGTACTTATATACATATATATATATATATATATATATATATATATATATATATATATATATATATATATATATATATATATACATATATATATATATATATATTATTATTATTATGTTATTATTATGTTATTTGTTAGATACAATATTAAAGAAGATAAAATTCTCTACAACTTTCATATTTACAACTTTATTATACACTCAATAGCAAGCGTAGTACGCCATTTCAAAAATAAGACAATTTTTTCAATTTTGTTAAAAAACGTGAAAAACATAGTTTTACCCCAATTATTCAAATTGTACCCCTCGGATTTAATCCCGCATGTCGACTTCTAAAAATTGATAGCAGTAAATTATCTATTATTTGCACACTCACGTTTTTATTTCCATCTCAACAGACATTTTATATTCAATAAATTTATATAATTTTAAAAGTAGGGCAGAGGGTAGATGAATGAGACAATTCTCATATTTAAGACAGTAATTTTAAGTGTATACAGAGTTAACTTCAAAGCATTGTTTAAAAGAATATTTCAATATTTAGTAACTTATTTGCACGATAGTTTCAATTAAGAAAGAATTCTTGTTTAATTTTAATAATTTAATAATTTTTATAATTATTATAATGCATAGATATTTTTCCAGGCATCAATGGGATAGGTATGAAAATCTGCGAAAAACATATTCTATTCTACACTACAATGGTATATTTTATTTACCAGTTTTTGATAACATTTTTAATATTTTACTGTTTTAAAGATAGAAAACATTTTAGATAGATTTTGCAAGGTTACCTCCTTTTCTCAGTACATTTCCCCTGGACTAGTACTTTGAATATAAAAATACGTTTAATTTTAAGTAATGATTGCTATCACTGATACTTGAACTATAATACCAATATTGAAAAATATTGGATTTACATTGGAAATATTTGCAATAAAATATCAAAACTTTAAATTGTAGCTAGTTCGAACAAAATGTCAATATTGCGAAAGGATTTACTTTATGTTAGTAATATTAATAGTGAAATTACAAAATATTTTTGCCAATGTATATACTTGTGCATTATTGAAAAAAAAAATATTTTGCAGTTTCACTATTAATATATCTATTATAAAGTAAATATTTCTTTTTATTTGCTTGTAACTTTTATTTGATGTATTGTAAACAAATAAAATATGTAAATTTTATTAACTTCAGTGAAATTTTTAAACATTGGGAAAAAATTAATATGATGCATAATGAATGCAAAGGCATTTAATTATCTGTTTTGACACTGAATTCAGTCAAACATTTTCACACTTTCATATTTATAATATTATTAGAATTAAGATAGTATCATTATTACACTAAGATTATACCAAAACTAAGTATTTCAAAATATTCAAAATTTCATACCAGAAAAATATACTGAGAAATACCAGTGTCGAATCTGAACAGAGTAGGTATTGTGAACATGCGGGCCGCGGATCAGTTTCCATGTTTTAATCAGGTCCTGCTTCTAGAAGAAACACTACCCCGCTTTATATTTTTCTAAATAGAGCTGTCCGCTATTCGGGAGTGACCGGTTATAGAAGTTTTACTGTATGCTTCAGTAATAACGGACATTCTCGAATAGCAGACACCTAGCGATCACTTTTTTCAATCCACAACATTTGTAGATTGAAAAGCAGATTAATAATATATTGAAGCATATTTTGTGTAATTTGTACTCGGTATGCTGGGTATTTGTACACTCTGGACTTTTTTTACATATGAAAATAAAACCTCTAAATAGCGGGCAAATTCTACGGTCCTAGGGTGTCTGCTATTGAGAGGTTTTATTTAATATATACAGTTATAAATATATTCTAAAAAAGTTAGAAAATGTTTTTTTTTTTTTTTTTTTTGACAGTATAGGAAATGTGGTTCTAATAAGTTCCAGTACCAGCGGCTTACATTCATTACCCCCCCCCCTCCCCTTCCCCCTACTACATATACAGCAACAAAAATTTAAACACATTGATGACTTAATATATATATATATGGACATGTAAATATATGTTTGGATAAATATATCCTTTGTCATTAACTTCATCCTAATCTAAAAGTATGCAATATGATATATAATAAGTACAATAAATTGCTTTGCGCAAATGGATGCATTCTCCGATGATAATAAAAAATAATCCTGTAAAAAATCAGAATAATTTTGACGTTGAAAGTTGTCAGAAAATTTCTGTGTCTTAAAATTTAAATATGTTATACAGATGAAACACAGGATATACATATAAATGTAGTTATTTTACTTTGAACAAGTTTCCATAGTCTAAAAAAAAATTCTTTCATCGTGCAATTAAATACTGTAGAAATTTCGAACTTTTTAATAAAGCGTTACAAAGGAACAATTTAAAATGTATTTATAAAACATTAAAAATTTCACGATAACTCCAATTCTGATGCTTTTATAATTATTTTTCAAGTTTTATGCCCACCACTTGAAGCAAAAATGTTCATAGCATTTCCTATACATAAATTTAATTTTGTTACATGAAAACATTAATTTCGAAAATGTAAAAGAATTAAATGATCTGTCATTAAACATAAAAATTCATATACGAAATCATGTTAATATTATCTGTAACTAGAAATTACAACGGAAGGGTTTATTAATAACAATATCATTTAATAACTTGATCTTTTTAATTATATTTTGCCATGTAGGCAATTTCTTTTACATATAGCATATGGTAATCACCAGAGCTACTAAGCTATCTTTAAAAAGTTAAACATATATATATTTTTAATAACATGCAAGAGAAATAACATCTAATTTCAAAACTTATTTTGCATTAAAAATACATATTTAATTGTTATTTCTGTATCTTTTATAAAAATGCACAAACGTTGAAAAAAATCCCCCCAATTTTATGTGAAAAATGCAGTAAAATATGAAAATAAAGTCTTTTTTCCGTTCTAAATCTGTAATTTCTTTTTAACAATCAATATTAATAAATTTTTCAAAATCTGAAGTTGTACAAAACTTAAATATAATTTTAAGCAATTAAACAAAGTAAATAATGATTTATTTCCTTACTTATTTTATTGTAAATCATTATATAGCTATTATGGAAAAATATTTTTAATAAAATTAACTATTAAAAAAATGGCATTATATTAAATGGCTAATATTTACTGACATTTTTATAGTCAGATTAATAGCTTGTATCCACAACAAAAATATATAGTGCTGCAACTGCTTTTTTTTTTTTTTTTTTTTTTTTGGACAAAAATATAATACTAAAAATGTTGACAAATTTGGGTGCCAATATACACAAGCAATAACTTTTAATGCTTAAGCAATGATGATATTATTTTATATGAAAAACATTTATTTATAAATAGAATGCTTTAAGAATTATCAAGCAAGTTAGTTAATTAATCCTGAAAATGAAATAAATTTAGTCGAAAATAATAAAAAACACTGTAATACTGAAAAATATTTATTCTATATAGAAAGATACAAATATGATAAACACATGTATTCTTTAAAAAGTGATTTAAATAATTAATATTACATAATTAATATTGTTCAAGGAAAATTTCTATTTCCAAATAAAAATTATATTTTTGTAAATAATCACATTCTTACCTTTTTAGTATTTCCTTAAATGTAATAAAGTAAATCCATGTAATATAAACGGTAACACAAAAATATAGACACTTTCATCTTACATATTTCACTAAATATTCAGATGAATGCTGATAATTGAAACACATATAACGAAGAAATTTTTTTTTCATTATTCAACATATTTTTTTCATAATGATATAATTTAATATAATGCAGAATTTAATTCAATTCGCTTTTTCGAATCACATTTCACACGCACTTTCTTATTCTCCAATCTCTCAAGAACAATTATTGAAATTCCAAAAATGCACTTTATAAGCTGTGTAGCTAGCTGCATATACATCTATGTGGATGGCACAATCACATTAATCAACGTATCATTTTTATAATAATCGCATATATTATTCCATAAATGAATTATTCCAAAAAACTGTTCCAGCTATGTATATGACACAGTCACAAAATATAAATACGGAATGTTACACATAAAAAAATTGCGGGCAACTTTGTTAAACAGGGAACTACGTCATTGAAAGAACCGTTTTAACGCGCCAATTGCCAACGGACGTATTCGAGCAAAGAGAAATAGGCGAAATCAGCATTTTAATTACCACTGCAGTCGCTGACCTCAGCCTACTGTTTATAAACCGTTATAAAGGGCTTGATGAGCTCATTTAAACTTTTTATCAGCGAGAAATAAATCATTGAATAAGAAGAAATAAGAAAAGTTTTATTTTCTTTATTAGGTATTTTTCTTAATGTGTTACATTTATTTGAGTATAGTTTTTGCAGTTTTTTTATTTTTAGACATATAGAAAACATACTTTAAATAAAGATTTTATTGTAAAACTAGAAAATAACATATCGAATTTTTGGTGGTCGTGAAGAGAGCGATTGTCCATCCCTGAAATTTAATTAATTATATTTTCTATACGTTTGATTATTTAAAAAATACTTTTTTCTCTTCCAAATAGCAATATATTAATTAAACGCTAAGAGAAAATGCTGCTAAGAATTTTTCTCCAGAGGAGCCCCTCTCTCCCCCCCCCCTTAATTTCTCGTAGAAGACGATTTTAATTCTATTCTTCTGTTAGTGTTCATATATATCAAATTTATCTTAAGAGGAGGGGCAGTTCAGAAGGGAAAAATCCCATCGACAAAAAAAAAAAAAAAAAAAAAAAAAAAAAAAAAAAAAGACAGAGAGAGAGAGAGAGAGAGAGAAAAAGAAATCAGTTCTCCATTGTGAAAAATATCGTTAGAAACTTATTTTTAAACGATTAATATTTCTTAATTTTTAAATTTCTTAAAAATTGTCTTACACGAGGAGTTCTGGCATAAATTTTTAGTTTAGTCTACTTCATGTTTATATTCTGCATTTTACAAAAGCGGACTGGGCTGTGGACTCCAGGCATATACAGTGAAATCTCTCTGTGCGACCACCTCCATTAAGCGACCACCTCTCTGAACGACCATTTTTTTCATGGAACGAAATTTATTCCCATAGGCTCAATACTAATTTTACCTCCATTCAGAGATCATCCCAGTTGAACTCCTCCATGAGCGACCCATTTCTTTGAAGAAAATGAAACAAATCCCGTTTTTTCCTGGTCGCTTGAAGAAGATTTTATTAGAAAAATAGTTCCGAAGTGCGCATTATTCATCAAACTTCTAAACTAAGTTTAGATTTTTTTTAATTCCGGTAACTTTTAAATATTTAAACCCCTTTGTGCCTTTTTAGGTAATAAATTGAACTCTGATGACAAATTAAGAGTGACGGTCGATAAACTCCCCTGCCCTATTTTGTCGGGAAACTCTCAAAGAAATACATAATTTAATCAAATCGTCTTTATTTGTTCCCGTCAAAAAAAAAACAAAAAAAAAAAAAACGCATTTATTGACTGGACTTCGAAAAGACTTGGAAACAAAAGTTATAAAATATAAAACCGTAAAATCAAAGCAAACGTCAATGTATTCATTTTTTAAACTCTGCAGTAATTAATTTATATAATTATCTTTTGTTTTGATACTTAAATTTTTATAGTCTCTTTTACTAACGTGAAAAATAAATTTTAGTAACATTAATTGTTACCTTTTTTCAACAATTAAAATCTAGATTTAAACATGACCTCCATTAAGAGACCACCTCTCGGAGCGATCACTTTTCATTGGAACGAACGTGGTCGCTTTAGGGAGGTTTTACTGTGTGTTCTAAAATCTTGCTCCTCGGTACGTTTCTTTCTCCGTCTACTCATAACTCTTAGTATTTAGGTGAGCGATTCTCCCTGTATACGATCATGATAACAAGTAATTTTTGGAAAACTTTATATTTTGTGAAAAGCAATTATTTAATTATTTATTGCGCCAAAAATAACTTAGCTCCAAACCTTAGTAAGCGAACTTTTCTAATTTTCTCAGATGTCCCATGATTTCTTCATTTATAAATAAATACTAAATTAAATGGATGAAAGAGTATTTTAAATATCTTTCATCCATTCGGAAATATTTTCTGATAGCGCTGATATACATATTGCAATACTATTGTACGTACAGTCATCACTCATATGATACAATTGTATCGCATTCAGACACTTAAGTGTCTGAATTTCTAAAAGTCTTAATTTCAGACATGGCACTATTATTCAGACATTTTTCTCCGTTCATTTATAACATGATCATAGTAAGACACTTATGTGTCTTAAATTTAGACATCTATGATGTCTGAAATTTCACATTTAGACACTTAAATGTCTGAATTACTTTTTCAGTCACATATGTGTCTGAATTTAAGACGCTTCCATTTACAGTGTAGGTGATAGTAACGCCTAAAGAAGAATGAGTAGCTTATCATAATGAAAAGTTGTGATACCTTGGGTCTATACTGACGTCTAATAAAGAATTAGTAGCTTACCTTAATACGTATTAATCAGAAAATTGTGATACATTAGGTGATAATGACATCTAACGATGAATGTATTCTGATAGATTTCACGCTACTAAATCAAAATAATGATGCAATGAAGTTTCTGCATCACATATCATTTATTTAAGTGCATTCTTAATTATATAAATATGCTGTATCTATAGTCGTCGTCTGGTCTGTCCGTCCGTCTGTCTGTCTATCCGTTTGTCCGCATAGAACAGCGCAAAAACTCCCAAAAGAATGGTTTGAAATTTATTCTATAGAATCGTTTCAGAATTGTGTCGAGTCATTTCAAATTTTTTGAAAATCGAATCAAAACTTAAAAAGCTATTAATGAAAGTTTTCTTCATTCTATTAAATCCTATCCTACGTCATTCATTCAATGATATCCCGTGATTGGTCATGATTTTACATTACCATGGTTATGATGTCCTATTTAAGATGGAGTCTTATTATTTCCGTATGACTGAATTTAATATTTAGAATCTTAATAAATATTGTATTCATGCACATTTGCATGAAAGTGCAACAGCTATTGCACCAAGAGCTGACTATTTATAAAACTAGTCATAATACGAACGCCTCATTTGCCATGTTTGACGTACAATTTTCGACTTGTTTCTTTTAAAATTAAAGTATTTTATGCCTTGCTAAAATGTAAGTAGAAATTGTGAAAATAATGAAATATATATAATGATATGCAAAATCAACTACAAATAAATGTATACAAAAATTACGCGAGGTAGAGCAGCATAAAGAATGAAAATATATTAGTGGATAGCAAATAGTAAATTCGGACACAAAAAAGAAAATGGGGGGGGGGGGGGGGGCTGCACCAAAAGAAAAAATGTACGATATGCAAGTGACAATAAACTACATTTCCATGCTATATTTTATTGATTTGTCGTATCAGACAATGAAAATATTTTTTTCTTGATTTAAATTTTATATAGGAATGCAAATTAATATGATAAACGTACACTATTTGTTATTATTATAAATTTGTATTTGTTTCGCAGAGAGGAAATTATTATTATTATTATTATTATTTTTATTTATTTTATTTATTTTTTTAACCATTTGGGAAAATGGTTATTGTCCTCGTCAGGGTAGGAAATCAAAAGCATATGTGAAGTGTTTTATTGGTTGAATCCGCATTTTATTTATTTTCTGATTGGTCTATACACTAACCTTTATTTTCAACAGAGATGGAAACTTCTGTTGCCACTATGACAAAAAAGTAATAAAAACTACAAAAAAATTAATAACTCAGAAATAAATTGAGATACAGCTTTCAAACAAATTGCATTTAAAAGAAATTTTTTTCTCTATACGACGGTGTAAAAAGTAATATTATGGGATGTTTAGAAGTTTAAGAAATAAAATTTATTTAAAATGGGTCGTCAGATTTCCAAGAAATCTGACGATGGAAAAGCCTTTTCCCGAACAACCAATGAAATGCTTGGATAATACGTAAGTTTCAGGTGGATAATGCGTACGAGTCGCAGGCGATTTCTGTCGCTTGCAATTTTTACGTGTTAATGTACACTATTAATGTAACACTACTAATGTAACACTATTAATGTTTAATTCATGGCGTACGTAATGTATGATCAATTCCGTGCTATTTTTTATGTCTTAAATTTTAGTTTTTGAAAAAATCATTTTCTAAATGGTCGTTGTAATTTGTTAAATAGCATTTTTTTTTTTTAATTGATGGCCAGTGTAATCAAGGTAAAGTTGTTCATCGGGGAGCAGTCGATTGCAACTCAATATTTACGGGGAATGAAAAACACTTTTCGATTTCAATGTATTTGAATATTACTGTTTGAAAATTTTAAGCATTTGCACATGAAAATGTTTTTGTGAATCCGTCAAAAAATTTCGTTTTGAGGGAATGTCCCCATTTGACCAACCCATGGATTCATCACCGAATTACTTATAATTAAGGATGTAATATATTTACAGAAAATGGAAAATGTTGTTTGATTCCGAGGCATTTCAATATTAATCCTTGGAAATTGTATGCATTTACGAATGGAAATTACTTTGTGAATGTGTTTAAATAAGATTTGTTTGTTGAGTGGGAACAAGAAGATAATTGAGAGTAAGCCTTAATATAAGACAACAAGATGTAAAACACACGGATAACATGCTGCAAATCATTCGAAGAACGTCTTATACTTTCTCATTTTCTCCTAACCAATTAATTACACAGGATCGTGTTTGTTTCAATTGCGACATACTCTCCATTAAGTTAATGAGAAAAAAAATACTTGGCTATTATTTATATTTTTTGGAAACCATCTTTTCGTTTGCGGTTTGCGATCTCCGAAATAAATCATTGGCTGATGGCAAAAAGGCTATTTAGAGAGCAGATATCTCGCAGAAATCATATCTGCTTGTGCGGTTCCGGTCATCCAGAATAAAGAGCTTTATTGTTCTTCGAACAAATGAATAACAACAGCGACTGTGTGCTACCCGTCTAACAATTAATTAATTAAAAAAAATAGACGGAAAGAGATGTAATTAAAAAAAAAGTATCAAAGAGATTTAAAATAGATGCAATTTTTCTTAAGTCAAAAAGATTTAAAATAATTGTAATTTTTTAAAAAATTCAAAAAGACTTAAAATAGATGTAATTTTTTAAAAAGTCAAACAGATTTGAAAGAAATGAATTTTTTTTTTTTTTAAGTCAAAGAGATTTAAAAGTGTTTATTATTCTTTTTTTAATAAAAAAAAATTAAAAGATGCATTTTTTTAAGTAAAGATATTTAAAACAGATTATTTTTTTTTAAGTCAAGAAGATTTAGAAGATGTAATTTTCAAAGACATAAAGATATTTAAAATATTATTTTTTAAGTCAAAAAGACTTAAAAGATATATTCTTTTTGTAAGTAAAGAGATTTATAGCAGATTAATTCTTTTGAAGTCAAAGAAGTTTAACAGATATTAATTTTTCTAATCATAAAAATTTAAAAGACATGTATTTTTTTTTTTTTTAAGTGAAAGCGATTTCAAAGAGATTTAAAAGATATTAATTATTTTTTTAAGTGAAAAAGATTTAAAAGATGCAATTTTTTAAAAGTAAAGATGTTTAAAAGAGATTAATTTTTTAAAGAGAAAAAAAACTTAAAAATGTACCTTTTTTAAGTAAAGAGGATTAAAGAGGTTAAATAAAGGTTAAGTAAAGATTAAGTAAAGAGGAAGGAAGATTAAAGCAGATTAATTTTTTTTTTAAGTCAAAGAGATTTGACAGATATTAATTTTTTTGGTCAAAGATATTTAAAAGAGATGTACTTTTTTAAAAGTCAAAGAGATTTCTATGAGATAAAATTTTTTAAAAAGTCAAAGAGATCTAAAAGAGTTGCAATTTTTTTTAAAAAAAATTAGAGATATTTAAAAGAGATTAATTAATTTTATTAAGTCAAAAAGATTTAAAATATGTAATTTTTTTAAGTAAAGAGATTAGCTTATTTAAGTCAAAAAAAGTTAAAAGATATATTTTTTTTTGTCAAAGAGATTTAAATGAGATGTACTTTTTTCAAGTCAAAGAGATTTCAAAGAGATTAAATTTTTCAAAAAGTCAAAGAGTTGTAATTTTTTTTAAAGTCCTTAACATTTAAAATAAATGATTTTTTTTTTAAGTAAAAGAGATTTAAAAGACATTATTATTATTATTTTAAAGTAAAAAAGGTTTAAAAGATCTAATTGTTTTTTAGTAAAGATATTTAAAAGAGATTAATTTTTTTCAAGTCAAAAAGATTTAAAAGATGTAATTTTTTAAAGTAAAGATATTTAAAAGAGATTATTAGTATTATTTTAAGTAAAAAGATCCCTAAAACCTTACTTTTTTAAGTAATCAGATTTAAAGTAGATTATTTTTTATTTAAGCCAAAGAGATTTAACATATATTAATTTTTTTTTCAAAGAGATTTAAAAGAGATGTATTTTTTAAAAAGTCAAAGAGATTTCTATGAGATTAAATTTTTTAAAAACTCAAAGAGATCTAAAAGAGTTGCAATTAAAAAAAAAATCAAACATATTTAAAAGAGATTAATAATTTTTTTTAAGTCAAAAAGATTTAAAATATGTAATGTTTTTTAAGTAAAGATATTTAAAAGAGATTAACTTTTCTCAGTCAAAAAGACTTAAAAGATATAAATTTTTTTAGTCAAAGTGATTTAAATGATATATATATATATATATATATATATATATATATTTTAAGTCAAAGAGATTTAAAAGAAAGGATTTTTTTTAGTAAAGATACTTAAAAGAGATTACTTTTTTTCAAGTCAAAAATATTTAAAACATGTAATTTTTTAAAGTAAAGTTATTTAAAAGTGATTATTATTATTAATATTATTTTAAGTAAAATAACCCCAAAACGATGTACTTTTCTTAAGCAAAGAGATTTAAAGCAGATTAATTATTGTAAAGTGTAAGAGATTTAGCAGATATTAATTTTTTTAGTCGAAGAGATTTAGAAGAGATGTATCGTTTTTAATTCAAAGAAATTATTATTATTTTTTAAAAATCAAAGAGATTTAAAAGAGTTGTAATTTTTTTAAAGAACTCAAAGAAATTTGAAAGAATTTTTTTTTTTTTTTTTTTTTTTTTTTTTTTAAGTCAAAGAGATTTAACGGATATTACCTTTTTTTTTAAGTCAAAGAGATTTAACGGATATTACCTTTTTTTTAAGTCAAATGGATTTAACAGATATTTCCTTTTCTTAAGTCAGAAAGATTTAAAAGATGTAATTTTTTTAGGTTAAGATATTTAAAAGATATCAAAAAAAAAAAAAAAAAAAAAAAAAAAAAATCCCTGCCGGCCCGGCCTACATGCGGAGGTAGATTTCGAAGTTAAGTATACTAATTTCACCAACAAAAACTAAATCATGATTAGAGATTTATCCACTTTAACAATTTTATCTGGTCACTTTTGACGAGTTTTTATTTCATTTTTATATAATAGCTGGTTTTATCAGAATCATGTTAAGGAGGTATTCAAAAAAGTACTTTTCCATGCTCAACAACTCGAAATTTTCTGGCACATTTTCAGATTCATTTTTAATAGAAAAAACATGAAACTTGTTAACGTGATTTTTGAAGAGATTTATAAGCGACGTGTGTTTTTATTTTTCGTTCAATTAATTAAAACTTGATTTATGAACAATTATTTTCTCAGTAGGACAATATTTTTCGTTTCTAACACAATCGCTTTGGAAATTCTGTTCAAAATGCCCACTTTGACATCATTTTTTGAAATATATTCTACCTCTATCAAAAAATTGATCATTACGGTACATTATATAGTTTCTGAATAAGAGAATCTACCAATTGGATGCGTTTGAGAGCAAAAATGAATTAAAAAATGAGTAAGAAAATAAGCAGTTTGGATTTGAATACACCTTTAATAAGATGATTTTTTTCTTCAACCGCTATGTATTTTCAATTTGTTTTTGATGTAAGAATTGGTCCTATCAAAAACTTATTGTAGACAATATTAAGAAGATATATGATAAATTCATGGGGATTTTATATCTTGTGAATTGACGGAGTTATGGATTTTTTTCTTCTTCTACCCCCCCCCCCCCCCCCACTTTTTGTTTTCATTTTTAATTTTTTTTTGCATGACGAATTGGTCCTATCAAAAACTTGTGAATATAAAAGTTGTAGATAATATTAAGGAGATTTATAATAAAATTAATTGGATTTGATATCTTGAGAAATGACGAAATTATGATTTTTTTTTTCTCCCCAAAACCCTATTTTTTGCGCCCCTTGAGCCCATTTTTAAGTTGTTCAAAAATCTGTGATACATAAATTTTTGGCCCTATTTTTCGAAGTAATAAAAACTTTAAACTGATTTGATATGTAAAAAAAGTAAGAAGTTATGGGTTTTTTTCGGTTTTCACAAAACCCCTCCCTATTTCCATCCCCTCGGTCCGATTTTGCCCATTAAGGAACTTGACCGAGATTTTATGCCCCTTGATTTTATGTATCAGTTTGGGAAGAGATTTGTGTAGAATTGTGGAAGTTATCTTGACCAGAAGAAAGTGATATATATAGATTGATAGATACATAGATAGATAGATAGATAGACAGATATATAAAGTTTTTTAATGAGGGTGGTTTTGGGTTCTAAGGGTCATGATCGGTGTAGATCTGCAAAAATTTTTCAGAAATTCCAACATAGGGGAGAATGTAATAGGTAGTATTTTATACGAAATCTACCTAAAAGTAAAATAGGCTGAAAAGACGTATTTTTTTAAGTAAAGAGATTTAAAGCATATTAATTTTTTTTTTTTTTTAAAGTCGAAGAGATTCAACAGATATTAATTTTTTTTAGTTAAAGAGATTTAAAAGAGATGTATTGTTTTAAAGTAAAATAGATTTCAAAGAGATTAAATTTGTAAAAAAAATCAAAGAGTTTTAAAAGGGATGTAATTTTTTTTTTAATCAAAGAGATTTAAAATTGATGTAATTTTTTAGTCAAAGAGATCTTTTAGTCAAAGATATTAAAATTTTTAGTCAAAGTTATTTAAAAGAGATGTAAATTTTTTAGTCAAAGAGATTTAAAATGGATGTAATTTTTTTAGAGAAATTTAAAAGAGATTATTATTTTTAAATCTAATCAATCAAAACTGGAAAATTTCTGATATATTCATGAAATTATTTCCATTCTTAAATGCACGAAATTTACAGATTTAAAGGCAAAACGTCTTTCTAAACGTATTCTTAAAATTTGCATTTAAAACTTATTTTTGGGACAGGCCAGTCAGGAAAATATTTTTCGATGAGCCATCGATTGCAACTCAAGATGTAATTGTAATACATTTACAGGAAAATGTAAAAGGCTACTCGATTCCGTAGCATTTCAATATTAATGTATATAAATTAAGTGGAAAAAATAAAGTGGAAAATAACATCATACCACATGATTAACATGTAACGCAATCAAATAAAACACGGTAAGTCTACCGAAGAACGCAATGCCTTTTCTCATTTTCTCCTAACCAGTTAATTATAGAAACGTGTCTGTCTCAGACTCTCAGTTGCGACACATTCGTTGTTACGCCATTAAGTTAATGAGGAAAAATTACTTGGCTATTATTTATATTTTTTGGAAAACTATATTTTCATTTTTCCTTTGACATCTCCCAAATAAATCACTGGCCTATGGAAAGCAGCTACTACTTAGACAGCAGATATCTAACACAAACGATATTCGGTTACGTGGTTCCGGTTATTCAGAACAAAGAGTTTTTATTATCTCTTGAATAAATGAATAAATGACAAAAGCAACCACGTGCTTTCCATCCATGGATTACTTTCAAAACAATTTTCAAAACAAATCAAAGTATCTTTTTGAAAGTATTCAAAATTTGTGTTTTAAAGAGATTTCCTAGTCACGACAGTTAGATTTTCACGGGAGGCAGTCGATTATAACTAAAGTTGGGGCAGATCTAACTTGTCAATGGGTGTCTGAACTAAAACTCAATTTTCCACTTAAAAATTAGTTCTTTCCGAATAATTTTTTACATTAAATAATTGTTAATTTTATAAGTTCGCGAAAAAAGGTTGTAAATAGCATTAAAAATGACTAAAACTTCAAAAATTGTAGGATAAAAAACTTTCTGTATTGGACTAAAGGACTAAAATAGGAATTATTCTGGGATGTTGAAAAATCGTCGCGAAAAGCCACAAAAATTGCTGTACGAATTCCGATTAAACTTTATTGAAACAAGGATAAAATTTGTTGTTAATTTGTTGTATTGGACTAAAAGATTACAACTAGATTTATTTTTAATAATGTAGAAAAATTGCCGCGAAACGCAAAAATAAAAACCCCGTTAAATTGTACAAGAATCGCTAAAAAATCAGAAATCGCAGATGACAAAATTTAGTACAGCAGGCTAAAACAATGCAACCGAAATTCTTTCAGGAATATAAAACAATCTGCATGCAACGTGAAAAATCAAAAGAATTGGTAACATCAACTCGCCCAAATTTATTCCACCCAAACAAAGATAAACAGCCATATCTGGCGATCCTGCAACGCCAAAGTGAATAAACAGATTGGAGTAGTATAATACCCATTGACAAGTTAGACGTGTCTCAACTTTAGTGTTGCTAAGTCTACTGTTACAGAAAACGGGACAGAGAGAGAATAAAAGCGGGACAGAAGCGGGCAAAATATAAATGTCTCATACACAAGAAATATTACAAAAATATACCTGCTAAGATGGAATCCTGTCTAAAACAGAATTTTTCTCGATCACTTGAAATTCCGTCTTAAAAGATTTTACTGTATTGAATAAACTCAATAATCGTATGTAGAAATCGGAATCTCTAGGGATACACGCAAAAAATAATCCGTTTTGGGGAGGTTTCCGATTGAGTAGTATGGTAATTGTATGCTGTTGATTACGCAAGAACTATGAAATTTTTATGTTACAGGTAGAATTCCGTTATGCACAGGTACCATTTTAACAAGTTTTGTTAATCAAAATAAAAAGGTTTTTCACCCAGAAATCTATAAAACAAAATAGCTCGCAACCGAAAAAATATTTCGTTTTAGCAGGTAGATTTGTACACTATTCCTTTCAACGGAATCATAAAAATGTTCCTTTATAGACGAGTTTTGTTTTCACAGGTTTTACTGTATTAAGTTCCACTCGATATAGAGTAATGAATAGCATGGTGATAAAAGGAATTTAGAAGAATTTATGCACCATGAAAAAATCGGGATATCGGGCGTCCCGGGAACGTATCTTGGAGTACTTGAAAATCGGGACGCATGACAACACTAATTATAATATATCTACATAAACAAAACAAATTCATTCCGCGGCACTTGAAGTAAGCCTCATGCATTTGCTCTAGAGTGAGATTGGATCTGCTTTGGGAGGCTGAACCCTACTAAGCTAGAAAATAAGGGCAATTCCATCGTAACTGACGTAACATTTTATCATCGAATTTTGTTTTCAAATCTATGTAGAAAATTGACTAATAAAGCTAGAACAATTTTTTACAATTTAAAATATTTCTTACTAAGGTCTTAATACCCAAATACCTGCAGATTATTTCAATCTCTCTTTGAATCCCAAAAATTGCAATTCAAAATTCTGTAACTGACGTAACATAAAATATACAAAATTTTTTCTGCCTTCATTGAAGTGTAAAAATTATCAAAACTATCGAGTTAAAAAAAGGGATTTAATGTTCTCAACAACACTAAGTAATGCCAAATTAGAAGAGTAACTTGTTTAATTCATTTCTGAATAATAAAAAAGAAAAAAATGGCATTTACACGTGTAACTAACGTAATTTTTATTGTGTAACTGACGTAACATTATGACTTTACAAAGACAATAATGGTACTTAACTTAGTTTGTAAACGGTAATTTACAATACCTTTTTATTAGGATTTTTCTATAGAATAGAAAAATATCAAGTTTTACAATCATACCCTTAAATTAAACATACTATAAATTTGATATATCCCCCTCCAAAAAAAAAAAAAAAAAAAAAAATGATGATTTTCTGTAGAATTGCCGATAATTTAGAACGGCCTAACATATTAGACCAGAAGTTTTGCAAGTAAAACACTACATTAAAATAAAACACAGTTATTCTTCCGAAGAACACGTTATCGTTTCCCATTTTCCTCTAACCAATTAGTATATCTAAGATGCGACCCATTAAGTTAATGGGAAAAAAGTACTTGGCTATTATTTTATATCTTCTGGAAAACCAACCTTTTATTTGCGGTTTGCAATCTCCGAAATTGGCCGAAGGAGAGCAAACAATATCCGGTTAAGCCGCTATCAGATTCACCAACTTTTCGAGCAATTTTTGAGCCAACTCTTGATTTCCTCCAACTTTTCGCGAAATGTTGTCTCGACACCCAGTGTGATAGCAAACAGCAATGTTCCCCAACTTTTTATCCGCATCTCAAAAAAGTCTGTCCTAGCCGCAACTTTTCCTCCCACCTTTCAACATTTCAGCGAATCAGAGATAAGCTATTGATACGAAAATGCGATAAATATTGACGGCTGGTACTAGTAGTACTGGTTTTCCCGAGTTTTCCTCCAACTTTAGCAAAGACAATTGTAACCTTTTTCTCCCTTTCAACTGGAAAAAGTTGGTGTTAAAATCGGCTGTAAAGTTGGTTGCTCGAAAAGTCGGTGAATCTGATAGCGGCTTTAGGGGTTATGCATATATATCGTTAGGGGGGAGGGGGTGTCTGGTATATGATATCGTAAGATATCTCTGGGGGAGGGGGGGTTGTCTTTTGATATCGATATCATTTTTGATCCAAACAAAATTTTCACTGTTTATCTGTAACATGATCTTTACATCAAAATAGTATGTAATCTTTCTCTATCATCTATTTTTATGAAAATACAAAGTTATTATTAAAATCACTAAATTTTTATAAAATTATTTAATTGCAAAATATAGAATACCTCAACGTTTGACATTCCTATTCTTCTTCATATGTGTATGCATATATAATACGCTGTTCGAGAAATCATATGCGAAGTATATTTGAAATGAAACTTGTGTTTGCTAATAAATAAAAGAGAAACAGAAAGAATGTTGTCCACCTGTTTTGTTGATAAGAATTTCTATCTGTCCCCCCCCCCCTTTCCTCCGTGCGGGGCAAGTGCAAGAAGACATTACTACTGTTTAATACATTATTTAACAAATAACTATTATAAAATATTTCTAAATAGTAACTATTTCTTTTAAGTGTTATTTTATATAAAGTTATTTCATATATAAAGTGATATTTTATTGACTTCTCTTCATTTGAATCAGTAAAGTATCCGAAAAGTAAGTGTAGCCATTTTTGTATATAATTCCAAACAACAGAAATAAATTCCAAAAACCAAAAAAAAAAAAAAAAAAAAAAAAAAAATCAGACATTGATAACGATATCATTGCGGGGGGGTTGGGGGGGGGGGGCTCGAGGGATGATAACGTGTGATATCGGAAGGGGGTCCAAAATTCCCAAAAAGTTGATAACGTTATATATGCACACTGCACAGCCCCTTACGCGGTTTCGGCTATTCAGAATAAAGTGCCTTTATCTTATCGGAACAAATGAATGAAAAATCAATCGCGCACTTTCATTCCAATAATGTATTTTCATTCCAATCAATTCACAACAGTTTTGAACGAAAAAGGTGTATGTTAAGCAGGGCTGCGGAGTCGGAGTCGGAGTCGTATCTGTTAAAATTCTCGGAGTCGGAATCGGAGTCGTCCATTTTACAAGCAGTTCTGCGTTGTTAGAGTCGGAGTCGGCCCATTTTTGAGCGAAACAGTCGGAGTCGTCCATTTTACAACTAGGTCTGCGTTGTTAGAGTCGATAACGACTCTAACAACTCTCCGACTCTTTCGTTTTTGAGCGAAAGAGTCGGAGTTGGATCTGTTAAAATTCCCGGAGTCGGAGTCGTCCATTTTTCCCACGACTCCGCAGCCCTGATGTTAAGTACAAAATTCAAATTAAAACTGGCTACTTTCTGTTACAGTCTCGGTCATGAAATCATTTTCGGTTAGGACAAGGCTAAAACGAACCATCTTAAACCCGTAGATAGAGTTAAAAATAACGATTGTGTTACAAATGAATTCTATTTTTGGAAATATCACGTAACCATCATACCTAATGCCGAAAGACGAAATACGAGGTCTATCTGATAACTATCCGAACTTTATTTTTCTTGCGCGCAGTAGGGATGTTCAGGCGGCGCCACTATGCACATTGAAAAGAGACAGCTTAATGCGCATGCTTGAAAATTCCCCTCGTGTTCCAGTGAACCAGTCGTTGCCTGCTGGTCGCCAAATGAGGTGCTTGTTGCGTATCAGAATCATCGAAACATGAAACCTTTTATAATATTCCAGACTTTAAAGACTATCCTTTTTAACTCATATCTATTACTTTCATTTCAGAGTTCGTCAATGTATATGTATTTGCCCAACCCAATTCTTCTGGTTGAATGTCTTCTACATTTGCCATGCAGATGTCTGGACTTTGTTCTATTCTTTTGTATCGCGTTTTATTCCTTGCCATTCTATGATGTACCTTTGAAAAGGGGAGAGGTGTTTTTCTCTCCCTCTACTTCTTTCACTTTATTGTATTTTATTTAATCAAGAGATGAATTAAAGTATCTAAAGAAAAAGCCGTCAGATTTTATGTGTGAAACCTCGCACTCAATGCTTTTAAAATGGAAAAAATAATTAGCACAATCTCCAACTTTCTTTCCCCACACACTATAGGTTTTATAAGTGAAATATGCAAATCGCTTCGCTGGTGATGATGGACTAAGTATCTGGGAGGACCCTGAGATACTCTGAGGTAAGAGAATTTCTTATCTCTTTAACTCTAATCTGCTGGAAAATGTTTTATATGAATATATAAGTAGTAAAAGAGGTCACTCCGTAAATTTATATTAGTTCTGTCACTGTCATACGAGTTCGTCTGATTTTGATTTCTCTAAAGATAACTGAACGAGTTGAGGAAAGGTATTGCATCAATTTTGCCAAAGCTTCGTGATTCTCAAAGCGAAAGAAGATTTATCAGGTGTCGTAAGATCCATCAATGCTCCATCACAGTCATCGCTCCTTATTCAGACTTTCTTGGCGAAACATGGAATTCCAGTCGTTCGCCAACTTCCCTACTCTTCAGATATGGCTCCTTGCGACTTCTGGTAGTTTTCGAATTTGAAGGCGCTATTGTAAGGATCCCGTTTTAAGAGTACACTGCAAATTCTCAAACACAAAAATAAACATATTTTACAACACTTTTTGTCACCAAATAAACAACACATTAATGTGTTGTGAATAAGAAAACTTCATATACAACATATTTTTTGTGTTCTGATTGTGTTCTTAATATATTTCAAAAGTGTTGCTATCTAGAAATGTGTTCTTAATATGTTGCAAAAGTGTTGCTATCTAAAAATGTGTTCTAAAAATAGTGTTGTTATTTGTGTTGTAAATAGTGTTGATGAAAATATTTTCTTCCAATAGTGTTGTGCTGCCCAACATTTTGCCACCCAAATTAAAAACACATTGTAAACACCACACAATTTAGAACACTATAAAACAACACACGTAAATCACTTTCAAAACCCTTTCTACATGGTGCCTTTAAAATAACACACATGCACACACACTTAAAACATACTATTTATTAAACATTTATAACATAATTTTAAAAACAAATGTTTTGAAAACACATTTTCTCCTCTTGTAATTTTTAACAACACTTTTTGCACAATCTTTTTATTTGGCACAGCACATTCACAACACAATTGAAAATGATTTTATAGTTAGAAGTGTTAATTATTATGTTCAGTTAGTGTTTCAAAAGTGTTTCACGAATTTGCAGTGTAGAGATGAAATGTGCAGATTGCGATGGCGGAGTTATACCATTCCAAAAAAATCCTTCCAGAAGTGTTTACGGCAGTGGGAGGAATGGTGGGCTAAGAGTGTGTAGGCGCAAAGGGCCTACTTTGAAGGGGATTAGGGTACCAATTTCGCCAGTTATTAGCCCCCGGTACGGTATGCTATTTCTTTCCCCCATCTTATTTTGTGTATTCCAAAAAATAACGTTACCTTACAGAAGCTAGCCGTAAAACAAAGCAGTACGATTAAATACTCTACAGCATTTTTTTTTTAACTTCTAAGTATCGCACCTTTTCAATTTTTATACCGTCGTATTGGAAAAAAAGTACTTTTAAATGCAATTTATTTGAAAACTGTATCTCCATTTATTTTTGAAATATTAATTTTTTGTAGTTTTTAGAGCCATTTGCTTAATATTGGCAACGGAAGTACTCTATTTCTGTAGAAAGTAAAGGAAAAATAGTTGTAAAATAGTAATTATATATTTTTGTTGCCATTTTCTCAAAACAACCGAAAGAAATGTAATTAAAATACGTGCTACTTTGAAAAAAAAAAATAAACGAATGATTTCTGTTAAAACAATACAGATA
Source organism: Maratus speciosus (assembly GCA_963932465.1). Lineage (NCBI taxonomy): Eukaryota > Metazoa > Arthropoda > Arachnida > Araneae > Salticidae > Maratus > Maratus speciosus. The sequence continues at coordinate 89,226,058 of OZ010797.1, forward strand.
TTATAAACTATATTTAATTTTAAGTATCTATGAATCATTAGATAGACTTTTTTTTTTTTTTTTTTTTTTTAATTGTAGATTTTTTTGAATGACGGCATCTTTTTGCTGCATCTGTGCATTATTTCACGATAGTAATGTGCTATGCATGCTTTACTGTAGATGTTTAAGAGTAGATCGTAAATGTGGAATTCTTAAGCGGATGCGAATGACGTCATTTTACATAAAATAAAACGTGTGCTTTAAGTCTTAAAATTGAAATATGTTTTGTACTGCAGTACAGTCCCGCTTAACCGAGTTATTTTCTTCTGATGGACTGGTGGCTTCTATTATTATGAAACAGCCATTATAAATGAAGTGTTAGGTGAAGATGAAAGAGCAGCCGTAAAAAGTTAGAACTCTGATTTTCTGGTCAGAATGGGGGGGGGGGGGATGTCCATAATTTAAAAAAAATTATGGCCATTTCCGGAATCAACCGACTATGGCCATCTCCTATTCTGACCAAAAAATCAGAGTAAAATTATGGCCATTTTTCCCACCATTCTGACCAGAAAATCAGAGTTCTAACTTTTTACGGCTGCTCTTTCATCTTCACCTAACGCTTCATTTATAATGGCTGTTTCATAATAATAGAAGCCATCTGTCCATCAGCAGAAAATGAAGTAATGGAAATGCCGGGGGCGACACTAAATTCTGAAAAAGCAGAATTCCTGTTCTCTAGTTTTATATACTATATTCGGCCAAAGGTTGGATACTTTTCAGGCAGGCTACGTACATATCTCAGCATATAAGTTCATTCGGAACACTGCAACCATAGACAAAGCTACACAATAAAACCTTGGAAAACGGAAACTGTCTATAATGGAATACTGCCTTAAATGGCAACATTTCATGGTCCAGGCGAAAAGAGCGCTGCCAAAACTGGAATTTGTTTTCTGTTCCATAAACATTCCCAAATTCCTCTTACAGAGCAAAACCTCTGAATAACGGATACGTCGAGAGTTCGGAATTTGACCGCTATACGGAGGTGATCACATTTCAAAGGTAAAAATGTATAAATAAATAGGTGTTGGGGATCGGAAAGGGGGTCATTAAAAAGAGATGTCCGCTATTCCGGAGTGTCCGTGATGGAGATTTTAAACTGGGTCAGGACGCCAATTTTATCCTTTTCAGCAATATCGCGTCCTGAAATTTGATCAAAACGCCCATTTTGACAGTATTTTTTAAGCGATGGTCTGCCGTTATCAAAAGACTGGAAAAAGTGTTCGATTATATAGTTTCTGAATAAGAGAACTTGCCAGTTTGATGTATTTGAGAACAGAAATGAATTTAAAAATATGTCATAAAGTAAGCCTGTTTGAATTTGGAAATAGCTTTAAAAGCGATGAAATGCGAATGAGATAATTTTAGAAAACGCTTTCATTGATATAACGTTAACTTTCCAATGTCTTACGCTGACTTTAGGCTGTTAATTTTCTACACGCTTTATATATTTCCCGAATTACTCTTTAAAGACTTTATTGATTTATACTGTCGCACACTATTCACAGACTAATCAAAGAAAGCATTTATTAATTACTGATGTCAATAGCATACAGAGCTTCCGTTTTACGGCTTCCGTGTCCTAAGTGTCTTTAATTGGGTGCGATCTCTTTACAGGAACTATCTAAGAAATAGGTCTATGTTCGGATTGAGGTATATCAAATATCTATCTGCCATTAAAAACGTATGTTGAAGGACTGGCGTTCTGTTGCGCTTCAATTCGTTAATGTTGTGTTAATGAACCATTAGAGTGCTTTTCTATTTGCCGATACGACACCGATAAATCGTACACGATTGTCATTTTTCGAAATCGGTGCACGCAAAATTAATTCATGTACACTACGCGCTTTTCCACGTACCGATTCGATGAGGATTTTGTCATCATAATGTACAAATTGGCCGTAATTAAACTGACCGTACTCAGAGTGTTCTGTAGAGCGATCTAATTGAGAGAAGGACGCCAATTTTTGTAAAAACATTAAACAAGACGGTGGACGAAGGAAAAAAATAGTTCCAAAAGTCACCGCTAGGGGAACATGTATTTATTCATGAAAGTGACTTTATGAATGCGCCAAAATACAGTAGAAACTCTTTTATCCGAACTCTTTTAACCGATACTCTCGATTAACTGAAATCCATGTTTAAAACTTTTTTTTTTCTTTCACATTCCTCGTGTGCAAGCGGTCCTTGCCGAACCACGAGTACAGACTAATATTTTGGATCTCCTTTCTTACATATTTTTTAAAATTTAACTTGAGCTCCTGTACGAGATTTTTACTAGAGTAAAATTTTTCATTTTTATTATGTGTACAAAAAAAAAAAAAAAAAAAAAAAAAAAAAAACAAACAAACCCGCATTACTTTAAGTATAGAAGAAAAAATTCAAATTATAAATCATGTAGAATCGCGTGAGAGTATGATAAAATAAGCTCAAGAATACGGCATTGGTATTGCAGCGGTTAGTGTTATGAAGGGAGATGCTGCAAAAATGAAAAAAAATATGCAGAAAGTAGCATGTGACTGTGATACTGGCGAACAAATAGTATTAAAAAAACTTCGTGATAGAGCAATCAAAGGCAATCGAAACTTCAATAAACAAAACTTTGTTTCAAGCGCTTTTGAAATATGTAAAAGGTACTTAATTTCACAAATTAAAATTCAGGTAGTTTATTCATGTTTCTATTTTGCTATTGATTTATTTTTATTAAGCCCTTGTTACCATAATAAGAAATACGCACATATTTGTCTTTAATCTTAAAATTGAAGCGTTCTCGATTATCCAAAAATTATAATTGGCTATTTCAGAAATAGTATTATTTTCAAAATAGTATTATAATGGTTGGATTTTCCAAATAATTTCGATTTTCCGAAAGAGAGTCGGTCCCAATTACTTCGGATAATCGAGGTTCTACTGTAGAAATAAATAAAAAGATTCGTTTGTTGCCTGGGGAGAAAAATAATTGAGCCTGAGAGCAAACCTTAAAATATATAAGACCGCAAAATTCACATGTAAAGCACACGCATAAACATACAGTAACTCTTTCGCAGAACGCGTTATCATTTCCCTTCTTCTTCTAACCAATTAATTACAAGATCGCGTGGTCTCCGTCGCGACACATTTCATCATTAAGGCGTTTCTAAAAATAAAATTTTTTCCTTCTCAAAAACGCGAAGCTTTTTGACATATTGTTAAACATTAAAGCATGGCACTTGAAGGTATAATTATTAGAGATCGATCGAAAATTCAGTTTCGTTTTCGGTCCAAAAATCTTAGTTTCGTCGAAAATGCTGCCAAAAATTCGGCTGGACCGAAGCTATCTGCATTGCAAAATTCTCGTTTCTCGCTTCGGAAATTTTCAACATGAATCAGTGATTTGAGCTCAAACGAGACACTCTTTATTTATTGCAATGAACTTCACTGTTTATCATTATCAATCATGACTGACTCAAGACGCGAGTGCAAATTATAAAGCAAGCAGTGCCTATAGAACTAAACTCTGAACGCGCTTTTCACGTGCTCTTTAAAAGCTGCAAACTTACAGTAATAGACAATTTTTAGTATGAAACACCGCAGAAGTGTTTCGAATACGCTTTGAGAAAGTTTTAGCATAACAGGTGATCATTTATAAAAATCATTATAAAAGATAAATCGAGATATGTATATCTAAAACATTTTTTAATGAAATGAAATTCGTATAATTAAAAAAGCATTCTGTGTCGTGGATAAATTAATTACATTTTATTTTATATAAAAATAAAAAGTTTGTGTCCGAGGCACCACAGACAGCCAACTTGGGCCACACGTATAATTAATTAATAATTATGTATATTTAATAAACACGTATAATTAATTCATAATTGTATATAATTTGTAAACATGTATAATTAATTAATAATTATGTATATTTATGTAGGTATTAATTACTTTAAAAAAATTGTGGGCATTTTCGTTTTCGGTTTCGGCCGAAAATAGGAAGATTACCGAACTTCGGTTTCGGCATTAAAAACCTGTTTTGGTCGATCTTTAATTGCAACCCAAGATTTACAGGAAAATGGAAAACGCTTTTGCCTGCACATTTCATGTATTTACACATACAAATGACTTTGTGAATGCGTCCAAAAAATAAAACTAGTCGGATGTACCAATCCCAAAACTTTCTTCTATCTCATACATGTTAATACTTCAAAATTCGCTATCACACTGCCAAAATTAAATGGCAATCTATGCATCTCATGAGGATTCTAACGATATGAAATTCCGTGCATTAGTTCTTGAGATATGACTATCGCTGAAATCGTCTAAATTCAGCAAAATGCTGCCTAGCAGCGCCACCTATTGGGTGATTTATACCAAATCCTAATCAGCAACAATGTATGTCAACGTCTGACTGAATCTGAAGTTTGGAGAAAATCCGTACATTAGTTTTTGAGATAGAGCAATAGCGAAAATCGTGAAAATTTCTGCATAGCAGCGCCGCCTATTGGGTGATTAACACCAAAACATAATTAACAACAACTTGTGTCAACATACAACTAAATCTGAAGTTAGATGAATATTGGTCCATTAGTTCTATTGATAGAGCTGTTGAGGCAATCGTGGAAAAGGCAGCAGAGAAGCGCCACCTGTTGGGCGATTTACACCAACACCTAATCAGTAGCAAGTCATATCAAGGACTAACTTAATCTGAAGTTTGATGAAAATCCGTGCGTTAGTTCTTAAGATAGAGCTAGTGGGGAAATCGTGTAAATCCTGCAAAATTCATCATAACAGCGACACCTGTTGGGCGATTTACACCAAAACGTAATCATCATCAATTCATATCAAGGACTAACTAAATCTGAAGTTTGATCAAAATCCGTGCATTAGTTCTTGAGATAGAGCTATTGCGAAAATCGTGAAAAATGCAGCATTGCAGCGCCACCTGTTGAGCGATTTACACCAAAAACTAATCAGCATCAATTTGTATTAGGCACTAACTGAATATCTATTTTTATTAAATTCCGTGCATTAGTTCTTGAGATAGAGCGCCCACAAAATTTGTGTCACATACACACAGACAGACAGACAGACAGACAGACAGACTCACAGAGTCACAGACAGACATTTTGTAAAAACATGTTTTTTGGAATCTCTGACCCCTAAAACGTGTAAATCCGTCGAAAACCGGAATTCGAAAATTTTCATGAATCCAATACTTTCTTCTTGTAAAGATAGAAGAAAGTAATAAGATAAAAATAAATAAATAAAAATATTCGTTTGTTACGTGGGGGAAAAGAAAATAATTCAGACTGAGAGAGCAGCCTTAATATAAGACCGCAAAATTCACTTGTAAACCACCCGAATAAACATACTGTAACTCTTTCGAAGAACGCAGTATCATTTCCCTTCGTCTTCTAACCAATTGATTACAAGATCGCGTGGTCTCAGTTGCGACACATTTCGTCATTAGGCGTTTCTAAAAAATATATATATTTCCTGCTCATCAACGCGAAGCTTTCTGACACATGGTTAAACATAAAAGCATGACTTGTTGAAGGTTTAATTATTGAAATGTTTTGTAATCGAAACTTTTTTTGGTACAAATAAATTGCACCTTGAGTTACAAGTGATTTTTTGTCTCAGGACGGAAGTTTTTATCCGTCTGCGCGTTGTCCCGTCCAGAAGTTCGGTTCAAAATGTCCAGTTTGACTGCATTTTCTGAAAAATCTTCTGCAATTACCAAAAAATTGGGAAAACTGTTCGATTACATAGTTTCTGATTTAGAGAACCTGCCAATCGGGTGAATTTTTGAACGAAAATGAATTAAAAAAATGTATCAGAAATTTGATGTTTTCGATTTGAGAATAGTGTTAAGATATTGCTTTTGTTAAATGTTTGAATTCAGGTAATTGAACCAAATTTCAGAAACCCAGCATTACAGCCTGTTAGTTTTTATGGTTCCGTACTTAAAAAGTAACAAGTAAAAATTTAATTTAAAAAATCAAAAAACCCGACTGCAGAAAAAGCGAACTAATTAATTATTTCTCATCAATGTGAAACTATTTTTTATATTTCTTACCTATTTTTTTTATTTACTTGTATTGATGACTTTTAAGTTGTGTTTAATTGTTAGTTCCTTTCTATAAACACTGTTTTTATGAGGCCTATAGATGTCTATGATGTTTAGAGTTGCAGTAAAGCTAGAGATCCTACCTATACACAACTTCCAGGTTGTGTAATATTTAGACAAAGCTTCTGACGTAAAATAGTCAATGAAACATCGTCTTCATTTTGAATGACCTATCCAATGATATACCACTAAATAGGGTGCGTAAAAACTTTTTTCGTGTCTACCGCCATTTTGTATTTTACGTCCGCCATTTTGAATTTATAAAAACAAAAACTAGCCTATAACCAGAGAACGGTTAAGACGAATTGATAGAGACCTCATTCATTAAAATCCATCCAGCCGTTGGGATGTTTCGAGGGTATAAAGAAATCCACATACACAGATACGTGTGAAACACATAACCCTTCTTTTCAGTCGGGTAAAAACAGAACCATTATAAGGTCCTTCGTGTGTCTGTCTGTCCGTCTGTCATAGTCGTTTTAGTTGTAAGTTCAAATTTGGCAGAAGTAATAAGGGCTATTGACCTACATACTTACAGATTATTAATTATTCACAAATATATTTAGGGAAAATGTAGGGGGGCTAATTAAGTTAATATAAAAAATCTTTTTTTTGTGTATTCATGTGGGGTATCGCGTGAAAGCTCTCGTAAAACTGAACTAAAAAATACATCAAACTAAAAACTTGACGATTCCACATGAAATATATTAAAAATTACATAATTTTCAAAAATACATTTCTTTTAATTTTAGGTATTATATTCTCAGAGATATTGTCGAAAATGTAATGCAAAAATATGTTACAGCCCCCCCCCCCCCCCCCCCTACCTCCTTCTAGTTTCAAATCAACTGAAACTAAAATTATGAAAAAATTAGAGATAGTAGAGGTTTATTTAACCCTCGCAGGAAAACCAGAGCGATTACCCTACGCCACATAGTTTTTGAGAAAAACGCCTTATTTCGTTACACACAAATTTCGATTTGCGGACGCTCAGCAAGGGAGTTGGCAAGCGGTCGAGATAAGTATCGCCGAGGAAATATAACAGGATTGTTGATAATAATTTTAGAAAAAAATTGTTGGTAATTAGCCGAGATATTAACCTTTAACCCTCTATGTACTGAATTATGAATTCATGAAAATTTTATCTTCTGAAGCATTTTTCGTGAATTGTTTAACTACATTAGAATATTTACATAATCATTTAATAAATTTTAGAAGGATTGAGAAGGATTAATTAAATTTGAATTTATAGGGATTTTGTGCAATATTGATAACCCCCACTCAAATCTTTCATTTTAAATATTTTTCTTAGTATTTTGTAGAATTAGGAAATGTATAAATATAATGTTTTTACAATAGAAATATAGAAATATTTCCGAATTGAAAAATTCCGCACACCCCTCCCACCCCCCTCTAACGCCGAAATAGCTGAAAAGATGCAAAGGCAAAACAAATCATCCTTTTAAAAATATTTTTGTTTTGTGTAACCCATAATGCTTTTGGAACAAGATAAAGTAATGTATCTATAACTCATTCTAAACTGTATTACAACGAATCGATGTATTAAATGAATTTTATAACAAGTTATTTTAATGGTTCTTATAAGTACCGTCTGTAGATAAAGGATTAAAGACAGTGACGGTTCTAGTATATATAGCTATACCCAACCCTATCGTGTATTAGTTTTTCCAAAGTCTTATTATTCTTTTAGCAACGATTTTTTGTAATATTACAGTTACTAATTAACATACTAGTTATTGTAGCAACCTCTGTTCGCGAGTAATACTCGAACTTGACTGATTTATTTAGTTTATGGTGTATCACGGATATTTAACCCTAGAATACTAGACATAGACTAAAACACGTGATTATACCAATAGCTTGAGAATACCATAGTCGTGATAATTACGAGCGTGTAGTATTGTAGGGTTAATAAAGTTAAAATCTGAGCCTAAAAATGTTAAAAAACACAGTTTTAGCGAACAGGTGATGACGGCTGTTAGTGTAACTCTATACGAATCTTTAGAAAGTGAACGAAGTAACGAAACACCCTTTAATTTAAAATCGACGCATATGTCTATTGGACGAAATTTCAGAACCGAAAATTTACAGTGAACAGCAAAATTTCTTTTTCTTTGTATCATAATGAAATGCAAAATTGAAAGTGCGTCGAAACACTACCATCATCTCATTTCATTTTATATCATTAGTGAAGGAAATCATTTTTAATCGACTGAAACACGACCATGATTCACTCAAACCTAGTAACGTAATACGTATCAGTTAAAATATTGCACAGCTCGGGTTATATCAGACCGAACCCGAATGATTTACACCCGAAACCAAACTGAACGAAAATTAATTCATATTTTAATACAATTATGGAAAAATAGTCTACAATTATTTCTCTAATATAAATTTAAAGTAAATGCAATTATAGCGGGCCACGTAGCAGTAGTGGGCCACTAATTTTTAAAGTTTGAAAACGAGCCCAAAATACATTTCTGGAAAACGACCGAAAGAAATCGGATTGGCTATAACATCCTTTTCAATGTTAACTTTCTATAAACCGTTTGGAATAAATGTTTTTTTTTTTTTTTTTTTTTTTTTCTGTTGTTACATTTGTTTATTTTCCAGAGTGTCTTCAAAAACAGATTTTTTTGGTAAATTCTTAGAGATAAGTTTTTATCTAAAATATTGTTTCTTTAATATTATGCTCTATTTTGAATTAAACTACTGTTGATAATATATTCTATTGCATTGTAAATATAATCCAAAAACTTAAAAGTTCATGCATCATAAATTGACTAAGTAAGCCCACTACTAGAGCATATAGAGAAAGGTCCCATTTTAATTTTTCATTTTTTGCGAAATATTTTGAAACTTTGAATGTTTATTCTGATACATGAAGGTTGGACTGGGCTAAAAAATATATATATCTTTCGGAATTCATTAACGCTTTAATAATGATTAGATAAATGTCCTTAAGTGGCCCTACTGATGTATTACCTTATGTTGTGCTATGCGTTATTAAATTTAACTAATTTTTTTACATATTTCTTGGTATTTATAATTTCTAAAATGTTATACGGAGCTGCACAAAGGAATTTGAGCACATTTTTATTTACTGACGGAAATTTCTGAAGAGGAATTTTCAACTGTGTTATGCATTTCCTAATTGAACTAAACTTTTTCTTACTAGATAGTATATATACAAATCTATAGATCTTATACAGGGTTGCACAAAAGAATTCGGGAAAGAGTTCCAAATCATGTTCCGATTGGCGCGATTGTTGAAGGAATTCAAAATGGCCCCAATAGGCCGTTTTAGAATCTTAACAAATTTTTCAAGATGGCGGAAAAAATTTTGTTTTTAAATATTTAAAATCACATATTTTCAAATTATAAACATTATATATAAGAATTAGTTTTATGTATATTATGTATATAATTATATACAGATATGCATATTATATACGCTTATAAATAAATACTATATACTTATATATATTAAAAAAATTATATATTTCATATTTTATAAACTTATTTTACATGTGAAATTAAAGCATAACATTATATTATAAATGTTAATTTTATATAGATCTTAAAATATATAAAAATGCTTAAAAAATATATTTACATAAAATTACATCTACCAAAAAATATCGTTTAATAAAACCCTGGAAAATTATATATTAAAAAATAATAAAAAATAAAAAAATTATAAAAAAATTATTCAAAATTACTTATCCACCAGTCTCATTCAAGTAATATAACAAGTAAGAAAAATCATGCGTACAGCATAGATTATGAAACACTTTCCAACACCCCCTGAAAGCTTTAACGAAACTCCGTAATTTAGGGAAATAAGGTAAATAAGATAACTAAGTAAACATTTAAAAATCTGATTTCAGTAGTTACTGCCCATAGCCAAATATGTATTCCAATTCTTTTGAACAGCCATGTATTCGATTTGTATGTTGATATATATACTATATAAAAGGGAAAATTTTGTTTAGCAAGAAAATTCATAACAGGTTCAAATTCATCTTTCAGCAATTTATACTAATAGATGGAAACATACTTGAATACTTTTGTACAGCCTTGTAATTTACCCAGTACCTTTACTACATGCCACTATTTAGCTAAAATTTAATTCAAACTAAAACACGCTTAAAACTACTGAAATTACATTTCCAGAAATTATCACCCATAGACGGCCATGTATCCAACTCTTTGCGTGAACCTGTATATCATTTTATCTATATTATACAACTATTTCTTAGTACACTAAATTCAGTTCAGCGTAAAAATGCATAACTCCTTTAAAACCCACCTTTAAGCAATATTTATGCTCATACTCAGTAAACTTTACGAATTCATTTCTGTAGCTCTGTATATGAACTACAGCATTTATAGGCATTTTATAGTATGCATAAATATAGTGAACAAGTAAGTAAGTGTGATCACACATCGCACAGAGGGTTTCGTTTAATATTCCTTTCAAAACACTTTATCATTTTGAAAAATCTGTTAGTTCCACATTTCGCAACCAAGGGCGCACTCTATTCTAAACAAAACCTCTATCCGAACGAAACTCCATTTTATAGACTATCCGTAGATATGTTAGTCGAGGGGATTGGGCCGATAGCACCCGAGATAAGTAGGCGCCCTGGCGGTAAAAAGTGGAACTAAAATATGTAAGGCTATGGTGCATAATATGAAATAATGGTCAAAGGGGTGTCGGCAAAAGTTGGAAAAGTGCTCCCCGGGTGAAAAGGGCGGAGGTTAGAAAAATTGCTTAAAATACACAAGTTAGAGCCCGGAGGAGTAAATAGTATAAGACTTTTTGAAAATTTTATGATTTGCCGTGTGGTCTGAGGTATTCAGCTATACGTATGCAAAAATTCATGTCTCTAACTTAATTAGGGGCTCTCTTAGAAATAATTGCTTAAAATACATATTTGGTAGCTCAAAGAGTTAAACGTAAGACTTTTTCAAGATTTTATGATTTGTTGCCTGGCCTCAGGTGTTCTGCTATAAGTATGCAAAATTTCAAATCTCCAATTTAATAAGGGGCTCAGTTAGAAAGAATTGCTTAAAATACGCATGTGGGAGTCCAAAGGGTTAAATGTACGATTTTTTTCAAAATTTTGTGATTTGTCGTATGATATGTGGTGTTCAACTATAAGTATACAAAATTTCACGCCTCCAACCTAAATAGGGGCTCACTTAGAAAGAATTGTTTAAAATACACATGTGGGAGCTCAAAGGGTTAAATGTACGGCTTTTTCAAAATTCTATGGTTTGTCATTTGATGCGAGGTGTTCAGCTATAAGTATGCAAAATTTCACGCCTTCAACCTAAATAGGGGCTCACTTAGAAAGAATTGTTTAAGATACACATATGGAGCCCAAAGGTTAAATGTACGACTTTTTCAAAATTTTATGATTTGTCGTTTGATGTGAGGTGTTCAACCATAAGTATGCCAAATTTCACACCTCCAACCTAATTAGGCACTCATTTAGAAAGAATTGTTTCAAATACACACGTGGGAGCCCAAAGGGTTAAATGTACGACTTTTTCAAAATTTTATGATTTGTCGTATGATGTGTGGTGTTCAGCTATAAGTATGAAAAAGTTCAAGACTCCAACATGTATAGTTTCTGAGAACGGGCTCTGTGACAGACGGACAGACAGACAGAGGAGTGAGACGAATAGGGTTTCGTCAGATGAACGAAACCCTAAAAAAACGCATATCATAATTAAAAATACATTTCGAGCAATCATTACTAATATACAGTAATTCGGATTCAATATAGTATCTGAAATCTTTTCAAATACGCCGCTAACAATTTCCCCTATACCATTATGAACGGAATTCTTTTGTGTGGCCCTGTAAATTAGGGATGCACAACCTGTGGCCCGCGGGCCAAAAGTGGCCCGCGATGGGTTAACGTGTGGCCCGCGAACTTCGTCAATTTATAATTCGAAAAAATTTCAATTTTTGTCCATAGGTCGCAGGAAAAAATCGTGGATTTCGTCAATTTGCAGAGCGAAAAATTGAAAATTGTGTCAGTCAAAAATCGCGAATTTCGTTGATCGGGTGCAGAAAAAGCGCAATTTTTGTCGATCAGATGAGGAAAAGTCGTAAATTTTGTCGATGAAGCTCGGAAAAAAATGCACATTTCGCTAATCTGACACGGAAAAATCGCGAGTTTTGTCAAACGAGCTCGGAAAAATCGCGAATTTCGTTGGTCGGCACGCACAATTCGCAAATTTCGTCGATCAGGCGCCGAAAAATTGCAAATTTCGTCGATCGGGCATGGAAAAATCACGAGTCTTGTCGATCGAGCTCCGAAAAATCGGGAATTTTGTTAGTCGGGCACGAAAAAATAGCGAATTTTGTCATTCAGGTGCGGAAACATCATGAATTTCGACGATCAGGCTAGGAAAAGTAGAAAATTTTCTCGTTGATGCGCGGAAAAATTGAAAATTTCATTCATCGGTTGCGGAAAAATCGCGACTTTCGTCAGTTAAACGACAAGAAAAAAAATCGCGAATTTAATCAATTTACGCGGAAAAAATTCGTAAATTTCGTTAAAATCAGTTAAGAATAACGAATTTCGTTGATCGGATGCGGAAAAATAGCAAATTTCGTTGATCAATTACGGAAAAGGCGCGAATTTTCTCAATGATGTGCGAAAAATTGAAAATTTCGTTGGTCGGCTGCGGAAAAATCGCGACTTTCGTCAGTTTATCGCGAGCAAAAAATCGCTAATTTCGTCAATTTGCGCGGGAAAAAATTGCAAATTTCATCGAAGTCAGTTAAGAATGCTGAATTTTGTTGATCGGACGCGGAAAAATCATGAATTTTGTCGATCAGACACGGTAAAAATGCGAGTTTTGTCAATCGGGCTCCGAAAATCGCGAATTTCGTCGATCAGGCGCAGAAAAATCGCAAATTTCGTCGATCGGAAACGCAAAAATCGGAAATTTCGTCGATCAGGTGCGGAAAGATAGTGAATCAAGTGCGGAAAAATCGGGAATTTTATTTACCGGCTTCGGATAAATTGTGAATTTTGTCGATCAGGCGCGGAAAAATCACAATTTCGTTGATCAGGCACGGAAAATCGCGAATTTTCACGATGATGCGCGGAAAAATTTAAATTTTCGTTGATCGGCTGAGGAAGAATCGCGAGTTTCGTCAGTTTATCGCCACAACAGATCGCGAATTTCGTCAATTTGCCGCGGGAAAAAATTGCATATTTCGTCAGAGTCAGTTAAGAATCGTGAATTTCGTTGATGGGACGCATCGTCAATTTCGTCGATCTGGGGCGAAAAATTGCAAATTTCGTCGATCGGGTGCGGAAAAATAGTAAATTTTGTCAATCAGGCGTGGAAAAATCGTGAATTTTTTCAATCGGGTTCGGAAAATTTGCGAATTTCGTCGATCAGACGCGGAAAAATCGCAGATATCGTTGATCAGCTTCTGCTCCCCCCTTCGTTCATAAAGTTCACATTTTTTTTGGCACTAGCCACTTTCATGCATATGTTTGTTTTTCACCACTTTTAATAAAACAAAATTTACTCTTCTGAATAAAGTCAAAGAATATTATCACTCCTAAATAATTCTTGCTATATCTCTGTTACATATACAAATGAAAATTGTTGATATATTCTTGCCGAATGAATTGGATATGTTGACTGGATAGGGGAACCTAGAGGGGTGAAACTTCACCCACCTCTAAAATCCTATTTTTGTTATCTGATTATAGGCCACAGATCACCTCTCCGAAATAGAATTCTCTCCGTAGTACTCATGTGCCCTCGACAACCCACAAATTTTTCTAAGTGGCCCTTCTCTTAAAAAGGTTGTGCACCCCTACTGTAAATGAACAATAACTATTCTTTGCACCGCATATTCAACAGAATGCATATTTTAGTGGACTTCATAAATGAATATCAATTTTACTATGTTAGAAAGATAGCAACACCATTAAAAATCACTAACATCAAAAAATTTCAGAACGATCCGAGCATATTTACGAGAGTTAGAGCGTCGACAGACGGCCAGACAAACCGAAGTCATAAACACTTTTCAACTTTGTTCGAAAGTGTTAGAAAGAAACTCCACATGCTGGAGATCACAACAACCACATCGAAACATTTATCGCCAAAAAACAGATCGCCTTACAAACCGGAATAGGATATGGGATTCTTCCAAAAATTAGGATAGTTCGTTTTCAAATGTGTTACGAGTTTTCCAAATTATTTACTTGAACATCGTATTTCACCTTACTAAATTCTGAAGTTTTGTTGCAGTATTCTAACAGTATGGGTTAAAATGTGTTTGATTATCTATGCTTGATGCATGATTTTTCTTTCCTGTTAAATATTGTTATTGTTTTTATTTATATGGCATTTTTTAGGAATATTAAAGTGAACAAAGTCTTGAAATATTCGCAAATACGTTATAATTTATTTAAGTTATGCTCTGTTTAAAGGGACAAGGGACCTTCACATTCATTTTTACTTTCTTCTATCTTTACAAGAAGAAATTATTGGATTCATGAACATTTTCGACTTCCGGTTTTTGGCGGATTTAGAAGTTTTAGGGGTCAGAGATTCCAAAAAACATGTTTTTACAAAATGTCTGTCTGTGAGTCTGTCCGTCTGTCCATCTGTCTGTCTGTATGTGACACAAATTTTGGGGGCGCTCTATCTCAAAAACTAATGCACGGAATTTAATAAAAATTTATATTCAGGTAATCCCTGATATAGATTGGTGCTGATTAGTTTTTGGTGTAAGTCACCCTGCAGATGGCACTGCTATGCTGCATTTTGAAGGATTTCCGCAATAGCTCTATCTCAAGAACTACTGCACGGATTTTTATAAAACTTCAGATTCAGTTACTCTTTGATATGAGTTGGTGATGTTTACATTTTGCTGTAAATCGCCCGACAGGTGGCGTTGCTATGCTGAATTTTGCAGGATTTACACTATTTTCGCAGTAGCTCTATCTCAAGAACTAATACACGCATTTTCATCAAACTTCGGATTTAGTTAGTCCTTGATATGAAATTAAGCTGACTACGTGTTGGTGTAAATCGTCCCATAGGTGGCACTGCTGTGCTGCATTTAGAACGATTTCCTCAATAGCTCTATCTCAAGAACTAATGCACGAATTTTCATCAAACTTCAGATTCAAGTATACCTGGATTAATATTGCTGCTGATTATGTGTTGGTGAAAATCGCTCAACAGGTAGCGCTGCTATGCTGTATTTGTCATGATTTGCGCAAATCCCAAGAACTAATGCACGAATTTCCCCCAAATTTCATATTCAGTTAGACGTTGACATAATTTGATGATGATTAGGTTCTGATGTAAATCACCCTATAAGTGGTGCTGCTATGCTGCATTTTCCTGGATTTACAGGATTTCAGCGATAGTCATATCTCAAGAACTAATGTACGGAATTTCATCTTTTTAGAATCCTTATGATGAGCATAGATAGCTATTTAATTTTGGCAAAGTGATAACGAATTTTGAAGTATTGACATGTATGAGATAGTAGAACGTTTTGGGATTGGTACATCCGACTAGTTTTAATTGTTTTTTAGATTGTACTTGAAATACTATTCAATACTATTTAAATACTATTTCTATATCCGTTATGCCATATATTTATCACACAAGAAATGGAAGAAAAAAAATCTTTTGGAAAAAATTAAGGAATTTTCTTGAATATATTAAGCGTTAAGAAGAACTTTTCGAAATGCCCCATGCGCATTCTATCTCAATTAAAATCCCCAATATTTTTTATGCAAGTTTATTTCATATATACAAATAAAACTTTGCATCTTTTTTTAAACAAAATGTAATCGGAAAAGTTAAAGGTAGTTAATTGCAGCCATAGGATGCAAAAATGTTGAAAATTTCATAAAATTTGAAAATATTTTTTTTCTTACCTTTATATTCAGGTATATAAAATTCGGTTCATCGTTTTATTTGTATATATAAAACAAACATGCATAAAACATATTGGGGACTTTTAACTGATATGGAATGCGCATGGGGTATTTTGAAAAGTTTTTTTTATAACGCTTAAAATATACAAGAAATTTTCTTATTTTTCTCTTTTTAATACTTTCCAACAAAGTTGAAAAGTGTTTATGCATTTGGTTTGTCTGTCCGTCTGTCCACGCTCTAACTCCCGTAAATAGACTCCGATTTTCATGAAATTGATAAAGGTTATTTAGGGTCACCAAAGCATGTTTGGTATTGTATATGAAGTATGTAGGATTAATAGTTCATTTACAGGGGGAGTCAAAAGTATTCCATTACATTATGATATATTGGGGAAAAATCGTTTGCAGAGTATTTTAATGACATTGCGCTATTTCAAATGTATTGTAACTGATATAAATCACTGAATTTCACTACGATCACGTTAGAACAGGGTATTCGTAGCATTTTTTATTCATTTACAGGGACACACAAAAGAAATCGGTTACAGTACAGTACTGTCTTTGAGTAATCATTGCTGGAGTGTACGGTTCAAAATTTGGTATGCGCTTTTAAATTGACTTAATTTTTTGCATCTTACTCATTATATATAAATTCTATACCTCAAATACAGGGCTGCGCAAACGTACCGTTCTCCTTATTAGAGGAAATTGCTGAAGGTAAATTTTCAACTGAAGTATATGTATCTCTTAAGTGAACTAAATTTTGGCTTGCATGTAGCTAATAGTTTCAAATCTATATATCCTATACAGGGTTGCTGGAAAAATTCGCATAATTTCCGATTGTGGATGGGAACAGCTGAAATTGGTTTTGAAATGTATTATGCGTTTCCATAGGGTTGAATTAGACATAATATTTTAATTTTTTAAACGGTGTAGTTTTGTTACATTATTCTGAATGTGTTGGAAAGTGTTTCATAATCTATGCTTGACGCATGATTTTTTCTTACTTGTTTAATTATTATTATTTCTTGTGTGATAAATATATATCATAATGCATATAGTGAATTAGTATTTAAAGGGGAATTAAAAAACAAAAAATAAAAAATGAGTTTGAAGGTTCCTTGTCCCCTTAAATAACTCTGAAATTGCCCCAAAAAGATGGCGATGGCAATATGATACCGGATAATCTAATATCTCGCTAACTCGAATAAACTACTTCGGCAAAGCGAACACCGCTGCGAGCGGCCTCGATAATATGACATGTGACGGCGGTGAGTCAGTGTTGTACCCTCGTAATAACTGTGTGACTCAGTTTAATACAAATATCGAGCGCACGACGGGGTGGCAAAGGTTTTTAATCGAGAACCATCATTCCATTAAAGGGTCCTTTTTACGAGGTCGTTTGCAATGCGGGGTACGGAGTGTCTGGGGACCCTAAACGTTGCGACGGAAATGGAGACATCTGGCCCAAAATACAGCACCAACCCAGCATGATTGAAATCAATCGATTTTTTTAGACACGTGGTCTATAGTGGCGATCGTTCAGCACTGTAAAAACAGACAAATGTTTTTTAAACGCGTTCTCAAATCCAAAAGGGCAACTTTCTGACATAAGTTTTAATTTATTTTTGTACGAAAATGCATGAAACTAGCTGGTGTTGTTGTTCAGAAACTACGTAATTGAGCTGTTTTTTCCATTTTTTTTGCAAACGCAATAGATCTTTCAGAAAATAGCGTCAAAGTAGGCGTTTTGAACGGAATTTCCGCGCGGAGGAAGAAAGAGCTCTCAAGCAAAATCGAAAAACGTGTTTGTCACGTGATCGCAATCGCTTATAACTCAATAGATAATTGATTGAGCAAAAAATGGAAAAACTAATTCAATTCCAAATCGCTTCCATGGCCAGCCTTTCCAGTTTTATAACTTTCCGTTAGAAAATGAATTTGTAAATGTGTCAAAACGTTTTGCACTTGTTGAGAAGAGAAGCTAAGAACAGCCTTAAGGGGAGCGTGGACCTTTATTTGAGCAGAAATTGACCCAAAAATCGAAAATTATTTTTGTGCATATTATTATTCTGAGCCATTTTCAAAAAACCGCATGCAGATGCTATTATTTTTCGCAAAGTTACAAGCGCTTGAATTTTGTACGCAAACAATTTTTCGGCCCCTTAATATACTTTAGTTCAGTTTTTCTCAAAACTGATTTTTCAACGTTTTTAGATTTTTGAAACGCTTCATGTGTCATAACTTTTTATCAAAATTCATGAAATTGATAAAGAAGAATCCTGATATTGCTTGCAAAGAAATCGTGTATGCATTTTAAAGTTCCACTTAATTAAGATAATTAAATTTGATTTTTAACTTATTAAAAGGCAAAATTTTGATGAAAATCGATATCGAATTCACATAAAAAGCCTCTAAAAATTTAACTATTCAAGGGATTAAAAAATCGATACACAGATTTGTTTGTAATAGAGTTTTAAATGATTATAATGCAAAATCTAGGAAGTATCTCAAAAATTAGGAGGCATGGAACATTTTAAAATTTTGTTTTAAATTTTTAATTAAAAAAAAATCTTAAAATTATAATAAGATTGGAAATTTCTTTTTAATCTGTTCTATATACTTATGGTGGCATGTATATTTCCACAAAATTTCATATCTGTATGATGAAAAAAAATATAATAATAAAAATTAACGTTAACGGTCCCCTAAACCTACGAAAATGTAATATAACCATGAATGAAAAGACACAATAACCTGCTCAATAAACGACACCTTAACAATATACTGTTCCTAAAAGCGCTCTTTATCATCAGAAATCAATATACAGTCGGTTTCTTATGGTAAAAAAAAGGGCCTCTTTTTTTTTTTTTTTTTTTTTTCTTTTTCCATTTTATATTAACAGGAATTCAAAAAGAAAGAAGAAAAGTGAAAAATAATTTTAAAAAAAATCACAAAAAAAAAAAAATAATAACGTCCACATTTGTGGCCGCTGAGCAGTAATGGTAATTTATGAGACTGCCGAAAACTTAATTCACACTTTTTTTTATAATCTAGCTGTTCATCGGTGCAGCCAAACCATAAAATGTTTACTTCTGTTACTGAGGGATTCTGTAATGAATGAGTTTTTATCAATTGTTTGTTATTTTTATTGTTGACAGTAATTATAATTACAGTACAGCACCGATTATCCGAACAAATCGGGACCGAACCTAGTTCGGATAAGCAAAAGTTCGGATAAACAGGCAGACAGTTTAAGGGATGTTCCTGACTATACTAAAAGCTTCACATTTTATCCAGGCTTAGGACTGGCAGCACCAGTTAGTGCTATGTGTTTAAAAACCGATTTTTTTGTTTATTTTTCTATCATCTAAAATTTTCTTTTTCTCTTTTTATCATTTTCTGAACTCCAAAGATTATAATTTAAACAAAAAAGCTTTCGATTGTTGCTTCCTTCAAAGAAGACGTTCTTTCCAATGTTACCCTATCTCGAATTCTTCTTAAATACGTTAGTTGAATAGGATCAGAGTTCTTCTGCCGTTCGAGCCATTTCATAGCTGTTTCCAAACATTCAAAGACTTCGTTATGGGATGGACCAGGGTCATTTTCAGAGAATTCGTTTTCATTTCTTCAATTTCTTTTTCATCTTAAATCTCATCCACAATCTCATCATCATTAAAAATTTTTTTGAGAGAAATAGGCTGATCGGATAAATGGAGGTTCGGTTGAAAAAAAGTTTTTAAGAGAAATAGGCTGTTCGGATAATTGGAAGTTCGGTTAATTGGAGTTCCGATAATTGGCGCTCTACTGTATAAGCAAGAAAGAAAAATCATGCGTTAAGCATAGATTATGAAACACTTTCCAACACTTCCTGAAGGCTTTAACAAAACTTCGTTATTTAGTGAAATAAGCTAAATAAGATAACCCAGTAAACATTTTGGAAAACACATAAAATATTTTAAAAACTGATTTCAGCAGTTACCGTCCTTCCAATAGTACGTTTATTACCAATAGTACGTTTATTACAAAATTTAGCTAAAATTTAATATAAACTAAAACACTCTTAAAACTACTGAAATCGCATTTTCAGGCATTATCATCCATAGAAGGTTATGTATCCAATTCTTTGCGTGACCCTGTGTATCATTTTATCTATATTCTACAAACATTTCTTTGTAAACTAAATGCAGTTAACTCCTTTAAAATCCACTTTTATGCAATTTACTCTCATACTCAGTAAACCCTACGAATTCTTTTGTGTAGCCCTGTCTATGAACGATAGCATTTTTACACACCGTATAGTACGCAGAAATATAGTGAAACATAAAAGCGCATATCATAATTAAAAATGCATTTCCTGCAATCATCGCTTATGTACAGTACTTCGGACACAATAGAGTATCTGAAATATTTTGTGCGTCCCTGTAAATGCTATGCACTTCTTATTATGCATGAAATAACTTATAGTAAACCTCAGCGACGTATATCATTGCATTATATATGAAATAGTTTAACATAACTAAAATACGCCACAACGCCCCCCCCCCCCAATTCATTATGTAACCATATAATGTGTATAAATATAGTGAAACATAAAAGCGCATATCATAATTAAAAATGCATTTCCAGCCCTCACCGGTATTATACAGCACTCCGAATAGAATATAGTATATCTGAAATCTTTTGCGTATCCCTGTAAATGCTATGCACTTCGTGGTATACTTGAAATAAGTTAGAGTAAACCTCAGCGACGTATATCAATTTCATTATATTTGAAATAGTTTAACATAATTAAAACACACCGCAAACAGTTCCCTCCACTCCTATATCATTATGTAACGGAATTCTTTTGTGTAGTCCTGTAAATGAATAATAAGTACTCTTTGCACCGCATATTTTTCAAAATGCTTATTTTAGTGCACTTCATAAATGCATATCATGTATTTTATGCTTGAAAGCGTGCAACATCATTAAAAATGATTTGAAACGATTTGTACCCATAGGCCGTAATGTAACGGAATACTTTTGACTGTCCCTGTAAATGAACTAAACATGCTACAAACTTCATTTGAAATGGGGATCGTGCTATGGTGAACCTTAATAACATCCAAAAATTTCAGGGCAATCCGAGTATATTTACGAGAGTTAGAGCGCGTGCAGACGGACAGGCAAACCGAAATCATAAACACTTTTCAACTTTGTTGGAAAGTAGTAAAAACTAAACGTCCACATGTGTGACCAAGGGCGTGAAGAGGTTAATAAAATTCATCGAAAGAAAAAACCAAAGCTCTGCTGTTCCTTTTCTGCCGCTTAAGGGGTCTGGTTACTCAGATTCGGAATTCTCCTCCGTAATGTTAAGTCTATGGGCATTTAATGCATTCGTCTATTTAAAATATCTCCTACGGAAATTAATTTTTTTAACTTCTATTTTTTGTGTACACTTCCTAAAAGGTGTCTCTTTTTTCCTTAGTTCTCAAAATATTAAGTATAAACTTAATTTTATATGAAGTGTTAAAATCTTACTCACAGTTCGCCCTCTTTTAACATACAAAATTTTAAATTCAGCCTAGATTTTAGAAATATTTTGAAAACGAAGATAAAAAGAGACCCTTTTAGAAGAGTACAGAGAAAAAAGATGTCAGAAATATGAATTTCCCAATAAGATATTTTAAATATACGGATGCATCAAAAGTCCATAGACTTAACATTACGGAGGGGAATTCCGAAGCTGAGTGATCAGCCCCCTTAACGAATTCCTTTCCAAATTTCACGGCAGAGAGAGTGTCCTTGCAGTGAAATGGGTTTTACAGGTTTAGAAGTTGAGAAGATTCACATATTATTTCGAGGACCGTGGACCTTCATTCAGTTGGGGAAAAATCGACTAAAAACCCGCAAACAATTGCAACGATTCCTAGCGAATTTACCAGCATTTCAAATTTGTACATCATCATTGAGTTGCACACTAAAAATAAAACTTTAAATCGCGTTTTCTCAAAATGAGAATTTTCGTAGATGTAGTATATTCCAAATATTGGATGCGTCTTACTTTTTATCCAAGTTTCATAATATTAAGTATTATTGTTTCCAATATGTTATATTTGAAAGCTTAGTATTAATATTATGCATAAGTGTACATAAGAGGGAAATTTGGTAGTTATATAAGTTTTTTCCGAGAAATTTCAAGAAAAAATGTAAATATTGGAAGTTTTTTATTATTTTTTTTCTCAATATATTGGTACAATTTTAAAACGTATACCAACTTTTATTACAATATTATAAATCTACTACTATTTAACCCATTTTAGGCCAATCATAGAAATTTTATAAAATGTGGTATTATTTCCATTGAAATATGCTTAAATGACATTCATTAACACACACACACACAAAAAAAAGCTTCGTGAATGAAAAATAATATTTTGTTTGAGAAATAAAATGCATTCGGCATTTTCATGCATTCGGTCAATGGTGCGCTAACGCATCATTAAATTTAAAATTAATAATTTTTAAAAATTTTTCATGACATTTGTTTTATTATTATTTTATTTACAGAACTTCCATCTTTACTCCATTATAAAAAAATATGATTAATCTCAAGTGGAATAAATATACATTTTCAAAAAGTCGAATTTGTCAATAACCGTTTCAATTTTAAAAGACTGGCATATTTTGAAAATTTCTCAACAGAAAGTGTTTACTCCAATTGAATTACTGATATTTTATAGATGTCTCCAGAACCCTTAAAAATAGGAAAAAAAAATAAAATTAATGAAAAATATTCGTCCCAGTGTTAATAAAAAAATATTTATTGAAATGGTGCGTTTACGCACCTTTGGTCGAAAATGCGTTAACAAAACACCAGGTTCCTAAAGCCAAATTTAATGCGCATGGAGCATTTTTAATTAAAGTGACTAATGAACATAAAAATATGTATGAAAATCACCCATAATTACCTAAGCTAAGCTAAAAGATGCTAAAAGTGATAAAAAATACACTTAAAAGCCATATAAATACCTTTATTCAGATCGGCATATGTTTCATCTTTCAAACGGTGGCATTTTAAAGATCTTTATTAATACAGATATTTTCGCAAAAATTTTTAAAAACAAGAGATTGGTAAATAAAATAACGAGACCTCATGCACAATGAGAAACAAGTGCAAACATAAAATAAAATAAAAATGGATATTTGTGTGCATGAATTAACTTCTACTAATGTTTCTAATCCTGCACAGCATCTCTTTTCAAATTTTAGGTAACTCAAAAGAGGCTAAATCATTACAAATATTCTCACTGCGTAAAAAGATCTCTATTGATTCCCGCATAATGGATGGTAAATAAAATATTGATGGATATATTATTCTACTATTTTTAAAATCAATCTATAAAGGTTCTTTGCTATATAACACTACATTATGTCGGAAAGAACCTTTACAGAATTGATCAGGAAATTTAATGAAAAATCAATTACAAACTTCCATCTTTGTATACAAAAACCAACACTGTAAAAAGAAATTGTGATTTTTCCTGCACTTTTTGTTGTAATTTTTCAAGCACCGATGCTGTGAAATCGAATTCAAGCAACAAAGGAAGTAAAAATCGAATCTTTTCTGCCACGTTCACCACGCAGACAATTGCAACTTGACTTTACCCAGATTTGAGAAATTTTACAGCACTCTTAAAGACAGCAGCTTGTAAGTTTTACAGCAACTGCGTTGTCAGCCGGGGTGTCAGCACTTTTTGTTGTAAAACACAGTGATGTTTCCCACACTTTGTATTGTAATTTTTCAAGAACCGATGCTGTGAAAGCGAATTCAATGAACTAGTGAAGTAAATATAGAATTATTTCTGTCATGTGCACCAACACTGTAAACGCAAATGTCTGAAATTCAGTTTAAAAAGAGTCTTAAGTGGATGGTCGTATTTTAAGTGAAAAAAAAAAGGTGTCTTACTTTTTAAGACACCTTTTTACATCTGAAGTTAAGACACTGGAAACGTCTTAAAACGCCGCCATTTTTAAAACACTTGAAATGTCTTAAAAAGCCGCCATTTTTTAGACATTCGAAACATCTAAAAAGCTGCCATTTTTAAAACACTTGAAACGTCTTAAAAAACCGCCATTTTTTAGACATTTGAAACATCTAAAATGAGGTCTTTTAAGACACGCGAAGTCGAAACATCTTAGAAGATTTTTTTTTTCTCTTATTTACACTGTCTCATTAACAACAGGCTAAAACATAGGCTTACAGTCAAGCTACAAAGCAAAATAAATGTTTGCTAATTATGGAAGACTACATCAAACTGCTTCATTTTTATTTATTTATGTATTTTTTTTCTTTTTTACATTCATCAGATTCGATGCCAAGATATATTAATCCATTTTCAACTATTTAAAAATATTAATTTTTCTTTGTTTACTTTGGAAAATAGTTGAAGAAGTTTATTAATCATTTAGTCAATTTAAATTATTAGACATACATACAAACCATATCTGGGATTATTATTTATGTTATTTTTCCATAGATTCAATGTTAGTACATTCATCAGATTCGATGCCAAGATATATTAATCCATTTTCAACTATTTAAAAATATAAATTTTTCTTTGTTTACTTTGGAAAATAGTTGAAGAAGTTTATAAATCATTTAGTCAATTTAAATTATTAGACATACATACAAACCATATCTGGGATTATTATTTATGTTATTTTTCCATAGATTCAATGTAATTAAAAACGAAATTCCTCACCCCTTCAACATTGTAGACAAGATAAATATAATGTTATTTTCAATTCGACAAATCTACCCTCCTCTTTATGAAAATTTTCTATGCTTCATAAGGCAAATCATAACAAATTTTTATATTTCATTTATAATTCAAGGAAAATATGCACAAACACAAATCCGGGCACATTTTCATAAACAAACATTTGAAGCATATTTAAAATTTCTGATTACACCGGTTTCTTTCTTTTTTTTTTTTCTTTTTTTTTTTTTTTTTTTTTTTTTTTTTTTTTTTTTTTTGTAAGGGGAAATTAAAATAATCATTTACGTGTGATTTTATTATTGAAAATTATCTTGCTGTAAAATATTAAAATCACTTAAGAAATCATTTTATGATACAACAGTTAATAATGTGCTAGTTAAACAGGAGTGAATATTTTAAATAATTTTACACATAATTTCAAATTATTAAATTCACCGTTCATATATAAATATTTTCCATCAAATAATTGGAAAAATCTGAAAACATTGTATGTCTTTTTGCTTCAATTTAACATATAAGCGCATTTAATAATTAAAGTTGTCAAAAATTAATATGTTCATTCATTCATGTTTCCATTGGAGGAAAAAAAAAGTTTACTTATTCAGTGTTTTTCAACAATAAAATAAATGTTTACGACTGTTTCAATAATACATATAATTAAAAATGAGACCATTATTTTTTTTACACAAAAATAAATAAATAAATATGATTAAAGTTTTTTTATATAAGAAAATAAACTGCGTAAAAACACAAAGTAAACAATACTGTACTGCATTTTATAGTACGAAAAAAAAACCAACACAGAAAACAATAGCGTAAATATGGATTAATATTAATTTAAAATCTTAGACATAAATGTATACTTTAGAAATGGAATCCCATAAAAACATAGATAACATAAATATTTGTTAAAATCAAATTTGTTCTAAAAATAATATAACATATAGAAAACATTAGCGGAACTAAATGGAGTATTATATTTTATAAGTCACTTACCCTTTTGCATAGTATACATTTTCTAGTAGTTTATATTCCTTTGTTTAGATGGAGGAAATACTTTTTTTTGTCCAACAAAGATTTCTAGATAACTGATTAATACATATTTCATTTAAATTAATCAGCTATCATAGAAAACCCAATTAGACTAAAGTCTTAGAATTACCACGAGGTCCACATACTTCCCGTTTCTTTTACATGTGCCACTGCATTCCACAGAGGATAATCTCAACTGTCAGATAGGGTATTGCATTTTCACCTGAAAGGTCTCGACAATAGAGATTGAAATGTTTGTCCACTGTTCATTTATTTGCATTTCGCAGTGATTTTTTGACATTCATAGAAAGAAATCGTTTTCGATTCGCGCACGGCACACAACAACAAAAATGGCTATCGACTTGCGGTATGCTGCTTAAGACATTTCACTATATTAAGACACTTAATTCTAGTTCATTTCTACTTACAGTCCATTCAGACACACAAGTATCTTAAATTAAGGTATCTATTATGTCTAAGCTCGATATTAAGACATTTACGTGTCTTAAATGCTTTTTCAGTCGTTTTTCTGTCTTACTTTAAGACTCCTTATTTGCAGTAAAGCAGCCAATAGAAACGCGACTTTTCCCAAGGACAGCAGCTTATAAATTTTACAGAACCTGTGCTGGCAGCCGCGGTACCAGCAAATTTTATTGTAAAATACATATTTTTTTCTTTACATTGAAGTTATGTCAAACAAAATAGTGTAAAAAGAACAATTATTATATAAAATAACAGTTTTAAAGAAATACATTGAAGAAAATGAAAAATATTTATCTATTTATTTTCTAAAGATATTTTGAAGAAATGCACTGAAACATCTGAAAAAAGATATTTTCTTTTTACAAATCTTGTTGTTGAATTTTTAAAAGATCTGTAACAATATCTTTTAATGCGGGTAAAAAAAAGAAAAAAAGGAATTATTAATGGGTACATTTACGAGAGCGTATATTTAAATAGACAAAATAAATAAATCAAAATTAAATAAAAGAGAAAATGTTATTTTTAGAATATATTATGTATTGAATCAATGTTGGAGATATTTTTATTTTTAATACATACTTGAAAACCTCTCGTCTTTCAAGTACATTTCATAAAATGTTCAAAACACTACATCCAATTCAATGAAATAAAATATAGCTTTAATGTTGCTTTTATTTATAAGTGTACAATGTATAGCATTAAGCAACATTGTATCTTATTATTAGATTTTCAGTTATTGTTATTATTATTATTTTGCAAATGTCCTAAATAAATATTGTATCAGTAATGCGTGGTTTTCAGAAGACGAAGACAAGATTACTTTATCAGTTTTGCAACTTTGTTTGAAGTCTTTTTTTAGCAATGATAATTTAACAACGTAGAACTGGTTTGTCTATTTTTCAAAAAAAAGAAAAATTGTTTGCAAGCTATGGTTTCCTCAACTTGCTTCGTAATGTATGTAAAGATAGAATTTTGAAATCAATTTTCCACCCACTTTCTGATAGGATAGAATTACAAAATAAATAATAATAATAATAATAATAATAATAATAATAACGTAAACAGGTGTGTTTACGATGACAATAAAACATTTTAATATTTTGAAAACTTATTTATAAATATAAAATGAATTTTAAGGCCTTTTTAGTTGCATTCGTAATTATATAAATATGTAGCACCTATAGTCGTCCATCTGGTCCGTCTGCCTGTCTGCCTGTTTGTCTGTCTGCATGTAACAGAGCAAGAACTACCCAATGGAATGGTTTGAAATTTGATATATATAGAATCGTTGCAGAATTATGTCGAGTCATTTCAAATTTTATGAAAATCAAATCGAAACGTAAAAAGATATTATTAAAAGCTTTCTTCCTTCTATTAAATCCTATCACGCGTCATTCATTCAGTGATATTCCACGACAGGTAATGACTCTAGGTTGCTATGGTGATTACGTCCTATTTAAGATGGAGTCTTATTATTTCGGTATTACTGAATTTAATATATAGAATCGTAATAAATTTTGTATTCATGCAGTTTTGTACAAGAGTACAACAGCTATTGTACCAAGATCTGAATGTTTCTAAAACTAGCTATAGGGCGAATGCATCTCATTTGCCACGTTTGACGTACAATTTCCAACTTGTTTCGTTAAGAGGCTACTTCAGTCAAACGAAAAGACGCATTCCCTAATGCTAATCCTATGGAAGACATTTATAAAGGTATCTCGTTTGAATTTAAATAATTTTAAATGATTTTTTTTTTTTTGCATTGGATAGTTGAGATCGATCTGTACAAAGACCGTTGTTTACTTTTTCGATTTTGTTTACAAGTATTTTTAATGAGGACACTTTCATTTTCGGAACCGGTTTTGAAAGTAAAAACATCCTCATAAAAAAAATTTGCAATCAAAATCGAAAAAGTAAAAAACAGCCTGCATACAGATCGATCTCAGTTTTCAATGAAAAAAGAATCATTTAAAAATATTGAAATGCGACCGAGATATCTTTATAAATGTCTTCCATAGGATTAACATCAGCGAACGCGTCTTTTCGTTTGACTGAAGTAGTCTTTTAACCAGACTAGGGCTAAATCGTCAAATGATCTTTATGTTTACAACTGTATACGCGTTACAGCAACAATGGGGGTAATGATGTGCCAAACCACGGTCACTAAAATAGGCTAACTGGCTATAAAATTGCAACAATGAATTTTTTTTAAATACCAAAATCGAAAAAGTAACAAAAAAAAAAAAAAATCTTTGTAGAGATTGATCTGAACTATCCAATGAAGATAACAAAAACATTTAAAAACATCGCAATGCAGACGAGATACTACTTTTAAAAGAACTGTTCCATAGCATAACATTAGCGAGAGAGTGTTTTCGCAAAACTATCATCACAATGTAAAACATAAAATTTATTTTTGTGATTGATTTTATAAATCAGTCAAAACTGTAAAAACAGAATCCCTTTAGACAGAAAGATTTCCGTTTTAAACAGGTATAATTGTATGATATATTCCCATCGGGACTAGGATTATTTTTCCTTTTAAGATACGATTCCATTTACACATGTTCATAATTTCCGCATTTGAATAATTAAGCTTCTAAATCCTCAGTATTACATTACTAGTAGTGTTAAGAGCCATTATTTTGAAAATCAGACAAGTGCGATAGTCGTATTTTTTGTTTTGCTTGATTTTTTTTTTTTATGTTGAAATAGATAATATTTAATGAATAATGTGAAATTTTGAATCTCTGAAAAAATTTCCTGTATCCTGTAGAAAATGTCAAAGTTCAAGACCATGAATCCCATTTTTCATGAAAATTGAAATGCCAGTATATTTGGATTGCTATATCTCTGGAAAGCAACGACATCCCAAAATTCTTTTGTCATAAACTGTTAGTATAACACTACATGCTTAGTAAAATTTACTTGGTTCCGTGGGGCATTGTTAATTTTCATTGTTATGTTGTCACAAAATGCAATAAAAATGACGTTTTTGTCCGTTTTCTGCACTTATTATCTTAGTTAAGCAATAGTACCCCAAAATGTTTCTTATAGAATATGAAAGTATACTATTAGGACAAGGTAAGTAATATAGAACTTTATCGGGATATCGATGCTGTTAGCAGATATAACCTGTTAAATATTCAAAAGTTTCAAAACCTACAACTTTTGAATTAATCCTATCTCAAAACAGCATCACAATTGAATAAAACAAAATATATCAGGTAGTAGTTGTACAAAAACATGGAAACGAAAAATAAGTGGGGTCTCATGCTATTTAAAAAAAAAAAAAAAAAAAAAAAAAAAAAAAAAAAATGACAAAACTTACAAAAAGGCAGTGTCAATATCTGGCTTTTTCCCTATAAGAAAATGATTTATCCCGTTTATCTTTCCCTTTCCTATTTTTTTCCCCTATGAGGAAATGGAACATCCCTTTTCTCTTTCTCCTTTTAGAGAAAATGCCGGGTTGCCTTTTTGTAAGTTTTTCATTTTTTTTTCTTCTGAAAATAGCATGATACCCCACTTATTTTCCGTTACCACAGCAAGGGGAAAAAATTAAAATTGATAAATAAAACAACACAAAGTTAAAGAACGCCCATGAAAAAACATTTCCAGACTTTTTGGCGGAAAATCAATTTTTGTTTACCATCAACTAACTTTTAGGTAGATTTCGTTTGAAATACTACCTATTGCGATCGTTCCTATGTTGGAATTTCTGTAGATTCTGAAATTTTTGCAGATCTACACCGATCATGACCCCTAGAACCCAAAACCACCCCCTATATATCTATCTATCTATATATATATCACTTTCTTCTGGACACGATAACTTCCACAATTCTGCACCAATCTCTTCCAAACTGATACATAAAATCAAGGGGCATAAAATCTCGGTCAAGTTCGTTAATGGGCAAAATTGGACCAAGGGGATGGAAATAGGGAGGGGTTTTGTGAAAACCGAAAAACCCCATAATTTTTTAATTTTTGTACATATCAAATCAGTTTAAAGTTTTTATTACTTCTAAAAATAGGGCCAAAAATTTATGTATCACAGATTTTTGATCAATTTAAAAATGGGGTCAAGGGGCGCAAAAATAGGGTTTTTGGCAGAAATAAATTCCCAACTTTGTCAATTCTCCAGATATCAAATCCAATTAATTTTATCATGCATTTCCTTAATATTATCTACAACTTTTATATTCACAAGTTTTTGATAGGACCAATTCGTACCGAAAAAAAAAACAAAAAAAAAAAAGGGTGTTGAAGAAGAAAAATTTCCATAACTCCGTCAATTCACATGATATAAAATCCCCATGAATTTATCATATATCTTCTTAATATTGTCTTCAATATTTACATAGACAAGTTTTTGATAGGACCAATCCTTACAGCAAAAACAAATTAAAAATACATAGCGGTTGAAGAAAAAAAATCATCTTATTAAGGGTGTATTTAAATCCAAACTGCTTACTTTCTGCCTCATTTTTAAATTCATTTTTGCTCTCAAACACATCCAATTGGTAGATTCTCTTATTCGTAAACTATATAATGTACCGTAATGAGCGATTTTTTGATAGAGGCATAATATATTTCAAAAAATGATATCAAAGTGGGCATTTTGAACAGAATTCACCGAAGCGATTGTGTTGGAAACCAAAAATACTGTTCTACTGAGAAAATAATTGTTTATAAATCAAGTTTTAATTAATTGAACGAAAAATAAAAACACAGGTCGATTATAGATTTCTTAAAAAATCACGTCAGCGAGTTTCATATTTTTCTATTAAAAAGGAAAATTTCAAGTTGTTCAGCATGGAAACGTATTTTTTTTTAATACCGCCTTAACATGATTCTGATAAAACCAGCTATTACATAAAAATGAAATAAAAGCTCGCGAAAAGCGACCAGATAAAACTGTTAAAGTGGATTTATATCTAATCATGATTTAGTTTTTATTGGTGAAATTAGTATGCTTAACTACGAAATCTACCTCCGCCTGTAGGCCGGGCCGGCAGGGATTTTTTTTTATTATCATCTCCCCCCCCCCCCCCCCAAATGCATTATTTGTCCCGCTGTTTTTTACATGTTATTTTCGCAGAATTCTATCGGGTGTTTTAAGGATGTTCTCAAATCCAAAGGGACAGCTTTCAGACACATTTTAAAATTCATTTCAGTTCGGAAACGCGTAGAATTGGCAGGTGTTGTTATTCAGAAATCATGTAATCGAAAGACGTTTTCTGTTTTTGTTAAGCGCAAAAGATCTGTCAGAGAATACGGTCAAAGTGACCGTTTTGAACCGAATTTCCGCACCCGAGTCCGCGAAACAGGAGAAAAAAAGAGTCGTCTGGTATCTATAATCGCTTATAACTCGATAAGCAATTTATTTATCAACAAGGCGGTAATAGTACGTCATACGTGGCAAACGAGGTGCGTTCGTATTAAAACTAGTTTTAAAAATATTTGGATTTTGGTGTAATAACTGTTACACTCATATGCAAAAATGTATTAATACAAAATTTATTACGATTCTGTGTATCAAATTCAGTAATACAGAAATAATAGGACTCCATCTTAAAGAGGACGCCATCACCATGGCAACTTAGAATCATGACCTATAATGGGACATCATAGAATGAATGACGTAAGATAGGATTTAATAGAACGAAGAAAACTTTTATTAATATCTTTTTGAGTTTTGATTCGATTTTCATAAAATTCGAAATGACGCGACAAAATTCTGCAACAATGATATATATTAAATTTCAAACCAGTCGGCTGGGTAGTTTTTGCGCTGTTATACGCTGATAGACAGGCAGACAGTACCACACGATCCGGGCTCGCTCCGATTTTCATTCACGGAACTCAGGCCGGGCCCGAGCCATACTTTTTTCTGAAGGCTCTGGCCATGCCGTGCCTAACTTATTTTTTTCTGTACAGAGCCGGGACTGGTTTCATTCCTAGTCTTCACGGCCCAAAATTTTCAGTTCTAGTTTTGACCCAGCCCGTATGAAAATCATTGTCTCAGCGTGGCCTAGTCCATTTAAAGGTCAGTAAAATTAAGCCTGGCCCAAAAAGTTTTGCAAAAAATGCGTACATTTTGAAATCGCCATTATTCTACACTTAAACATTAAAATTTATTCTTTTTAAAGAATAGTAGATTTCTACGCTTATTTAAATTTAGGTAAATTAAAATATAGTAAAACGTGTTAAAAAGAAGTTGCCTATGACGGAATCCTGTTTTAAATTGAAAAACGTGTTGATCCATGCAAAATTAATATACTAATACTTAAGAAAAGAATAATACAATTACACTTGCTAAGAAGGGAACTTGTTTATAGCGCATTTTTTTTCTTTTCTATGGAATTCCGCCTTAGGAGATTTTACTGTATACCACTTTTCAGATTTTGAACACTTCAATACATGGAATATGGATTAACAATATTAAGGATAACTGAAACATTTACATACAGGAAATAGACATTCATTAAAAGAATAAATATCGCAGCCTGCGGCACTTCTATGAACGTGAAAAAAAAAAGTTAAGATAAATATTTTTGCTCAGAACTCGTCGTACGAGACAAATTTTTAACCAAATCGACGTAAAAATCAATATTTTGAAGAAATTCTATCGGGCCGAGATTATAAGTTTTTTTCGTGCCAGGCCGGGCTCGGGCCGAACTTAGTTTTTTACCGGGCCGGGCCAGGCTCGTTCCAAACTTTTAATTTTTGTATCTGGCCGGGCCCGGGATCAAATTTTTTTCTACGAGTCGGGCTGGGCCCAGGACTGGAAATTTCGGCCCGTGCAGACCTCTAACAGACAGACAGACGGACAAGACGACGACTATCGGTTTTACGTATTTATATAATTACGAACGCACCTAAAGAATGGAAACTTATTTCGATTGCAAATCGCTTCGATACTCAAGCCTGCCAATTTTATGCCCTCTACCTTTAAAAATAAGTCACAAAATGTATCACAAAATTTCGCGTCGTTGAAAGGGGAATTTGAGAAACAGCTTTGAAATTCTCAACATTACATTATATTTTTGACAGCGTGTTTAAACACGCCAAATATACACCAAGGCAACGAAATACAATTTCAGAAATTTTACGTTTACTCACAACATAAGCATAAACAGAAGTTCAAACAATTTCAGCAAACTTGCGTGTTACCACAGCAAGGGCAAAAAAAATAAATAAAATTGATAAAAAAAAACAACACAGATTTAAAGAACGCCTCTGAAAAAGCATTTCCAGACTTTTTGGCGAAAAATCAATTTTTGTTTACCATCAACTAACTTTTTTTTATTTTTTTTATTATCGTTCCTTTCCCTAATGCAGCGTTTCTCCCTCTTTGCTTATAGATGTTATTTTCACAGAATTTTGTAGTATGTTTTAAGTGAAGTTTAAATTAGTTTCACCGAAAAAAGATTTCCAATGAAAAATATCTGTAAAAAGGAAAAGCTTGTCAATATATAAACTATGTAAGGAGTGTCATAATTGTGTCGTTAAGTTATACAGGGGCTTTCAAAAGAGGTGTGGCAAAATTAAATGGGTAGATTATCACAGATTTTTACCCCCTCCCTCCTCCATCGGAATATCTTAATTAATATTAGACAGCATCTCACGGTTCGATTTTTTACTTTTATGTAAAATAAAACGAGATTTTTTATTGAATAATTAAAAACCACAGGGAAGCAGGAATCATTTCGTTGAATAATTTTTCTGGTTCAAATTATGCTTATTTTAAGTTAAAAAAAAAGAAAAAAAACCCAGAAGGTTGGCAACTATGTAATAAGATTTTCTGATAATTATAGCATCAAACGGAGTACTTCAAAGATGAGGTTTTTTGATTTCGATTTATGTTTTTTGTATTGTTATTATTTAAAGGTATTTTCAACGTTTTTTACTTAAATTTTGTACACACCACACTGAAAAACATTGGCAGAGCCATTTTCTGATGTAACAGAAAATTAAAAAAAATTTAATGTAGTTCGCAAAACTTTACAAATACCCATTTTTCAAGAAATCTTTTCGTTATCTCTGGAATTTTTTTTTATAGAAATCTTTGTAGAAGAGGAAGAAGCTCCTGAAAACAAAGAGTTTTCGATGTTTTCGGAAATGTTTTTGAAAGATAATTTCCAGAAACTTTCCGAAGTACTTTGTACTGGGCATTATTTTTGATCGAATGCTTATTATAATAATATCCATCCATGCCCATATTAACAATATCCACACAAATTAAAGCAAAACTATAAACGTAGCAGAACAGATGACTTCGCATTTTAAAGCGAAGTTTTCAGAACGCTAACATAGCTTACCGAGTTTTGATGATTTTTTTCATAGACAGTTTTCAAACGTAATTTTTATTTTCATTCTCATGCAAATTTCTATAGCATTGCTTCAACAGCAGAAGGAAGAATTTAGTCACAATTTTTAACGCTAGCGATTCAATTACAGTGTGGCCTCAAAAATCCGGCATCAAAATCACCCCTCTTTTTTTTACACTTCTAATTTATGGGAGAAAGAAAAAAAAAATAGCAAGTATTGACGAATTAAAAACTTCGAGATCGAAAGCGATGGATTAGTGGCCAGCGAGATCGCTGACGCTGTGCTAAATAGAACCGCCAATAACGCTGTTAGCAGTTCAGAAGAACGAAGACGAGGAGTCGGCAGACGAAAAGGTGTCACTGGAAAAATGCATAAATTTGACTGGAAATTAATATCCGCTTTAGGGAAACAAGCCTGTATTTCCGAAAGCAATATTCTTCACTTGTATAAAATCCAAGAAAAATTTTTAAAGAACTACCGAAAAAATTGAAGCAAATCAAATTGACATCGATGTTTCAGAAATTATACAAGAAGAAATGACTTCACTGTTTGTAGATTTTTTTTTTTTTTTTTTTTTTTTTTGTTACGCAGAAAATATCAATTAAAGTAAGTTTTTTTTATGTTTAAATTTCTTATTTTCTCACATAAATATCACTTGGCTCACTGTAAAAAAAAAAGAAAAAAAAAAACTGTAATTTTTTAAGGAAAAATGTTGGATTTTTTACGGAAAAAAAACTGTTTTTCTTTAAAACAATTTTTTTCTATAAAAAAAAATGTGGATTTTGTAATTTGTACAAAACAAAATCTATATTTTTTACAGAAGAAAACTGTTTTAAGGCTGCTCTAAACTGCCCTGCTCAACAAGCGCAAAACGTTTTGACACATTTAGAAATTCATTTTTTAACGGAAAGATATAAAGTTGGGAGGCCTGACTAAGGAAGTGATTTGGAATCGAACTGTGTTTTCCATTTTTGGATAAATAAATTAGCTATTGGGTTATAAGCGATTTTGATCACATGACAAAGACGTTTTTCAAGCTTCCTTGAGTGGTTATTCTTCTTTCGCGCGGAAATTCGGTTCAAAATACCCACTTTGATACTATTTTCTGAAAGATCTATTGCATTTACAAAAAAACAACAACAAAAAAAAAAAAAACGGAAAACACAGTTTGTTTACATAGTTTCTGAACAACACCTGCTAGTTTCATGCATTTCCGAACAAAAATGAATTAAAACTTATATCATAAAGGCCTTTCGGATTTGAGAACAACCTTAATGAAAAATTACAGATATTTTCTGTAAATTAGACGGTTTTCCAATGCCGCCAAAATTAACTATTTTTTTCTGGCAATTTCAGCGATTTTTTTACCGTGTATGAATTAAATTATAAATAAAGTCACCATTAAGAAGATCAGAAGTACTTTTGATATTCTTTCAGAAATCCGGAATTTTCAAAAATCCGGCTTAGTCTCAGTCTCGATGATGCCGGATTTTCGAGGTTATACTGTATTATCATTTTAAAAACGTTAATTTACAAAATGTGTAAACTTTTTATGTTTTCGAGGTTATACTGTTATCATTTTAAAAACGTTAATTTACAAAATGTGTAAACTTTTTATGTTTTCGAGGTTATACTGTTATCATTTTAAAAACGTTAATTTACAAAATGTGTAAACTCTTTATCTTTTCGAGGTTATACTGTTATCATTTTAAAAACGTTAATTTACAAAATGTGTAAACTTTTTTATGTTTTCGAGGTTATACTGTTATCATTTTAAAAACATTAATTTACAAAATGTGTAAACTTTTTATGTTTTCGAGGTTATACTGTTATTTTAAAAACGTTAATTTACAAAATGTGTAAACTTTTTATCTTTTCCAGGTTATACTGTTATTATTTTAAAATCGTTAATTTACAAAATGTGTAAACTTTTTATCTTTTCGAGGTTATACTGTATTATCATATTCATAACGTTAATTTACAAGATGTGAAAACTTTTTATCTTTAGGAGAAAATCAGAATCGGGCAAAAAGAGAATTGATTCACTATTCAAAATTCTGCCCTGCTCAAACTAGATCGATCTTCTCGTAATATGAGAACATCTAGAAAGAGAAATCAAACCCAGACTCATTATATTTATTTAAATGTAATGAAGCAGAGACGAAATGTAAAAAATAATATGATGTCGATAATGGGGTAAAAAAGCAGGCCTTAAAGAAAGGGATAAAGCTTTTAATGCTGAATTTATTTATGTTGCCGAGCTTTATCTATTTAAAATATTAATCCAATTTATTTTTAAATTAAAAGAATGCACTGGAAATTTAAAACAACTTTACCCTTTAAAAACTTTTTCAATCAGCTTGATGTATTTTCTCTATAATCATAAAATTCAAATTTCGTTGCTTAACGCCTTAACTGTTTTTTTTTTTTTTTTTTGTTTGGGACACAAAAAATTGAAAATAAGGACCCAGCTCCACTTTTTTTTACTGAAATATTTGGCTTTGTACAATCGAAAAAGTTATGCCATTTAACAAACCAAAGATTACACACTGTAAAAAAACCACTGTAAATTTGCCAGAACAAACTCGATTACAGTGAATGTGCTGTATCTTTCTTTGGTTTCCTGGCTATCTTAACATGGAAAATACAGTAGTTGCGTAAAATTAACAGCACAATGCGCTGGCAATTTGGATGCATTTTTTTACAGCACAAACTGCTGGCGTCCAAATTGCCAGCACATTGTGCTGTTAATTTTACGCAACTACTGTATTTTCCATGTTAATATAGTCAG
Source organism: Maratus speciosus (assembly GCA_963932465.1). NCBI lineage: Eukaryota > Metazoa > Arthropoda > Arachnida > Araneae > Salticidae > Maratus > Maratus speciosus. Next base: position 89,263,588 of record OZ010797.1, read on the forward strand.
GAAACCAAAGAAAGATACAGCACATTCACTGTGATCGAGTTTGTGTGCGAGATGAACAGCACTTTGTACTGTAAAAATGTCTTTTTTTTTACAGTGCAGTTAAAATTAAGTGGTATCCAAAAGCTTTTAGTATCGAAGATAGCAAACACTTTTTGCTCGAGTGGTACTCGGGAAAAACAGTTAAGGCTGTTCTCAAATCCAAAAGGGCAACTTTATGACATAAGTTAAAATTCATTTTTGGTCGGAAATGCATGAAACTAGCAGTTGTCGTTGTTCAGAAACGATGTAATCATGCTGTTTTTTCCGTTTTTTTTTTTTTTTTTTTTTTTGCAAATTCGATAGATTTTTCAGAAAATAGTGTCAAAATTGACGTTTTGAACCGAAGTTCCCGAAGAAAGCTGAAAAAAACAGTCAGCAAAGGGGAAAAAATGTCTTTATCACATCATCAAAATCGCTCATAACTCAATAGGTAATTTATTGATAAAAAGAAGTGGAAAACACAGCTCGATTCCAAATCGCTTCCATAGCCAGGCCTTCCAATTTTATATCTTTCCATTAAAAAATAAATTTGTAAATGTGTCAAAACGTTTTGCGCTTGTTGAGCAGAGCAGTTGAGAACAGCCTTAAGGGGTTAAGACCTTACACTAGTCACTACCAAGATAAAATGTTAAACAAATGGCAGCGTTTATTTCAAATATCTCATTTGGATTTCAATGTTTTAAAATACTTTTTCTTTAGCATACGGTATCTGATTTCAATATCTAAACAAGGTATCTTTTTACTATTTCGATTTTAATTGCATTTTTTTTTTTTTTTTTCTGGGGACAATTTTTTAATTTCGGAACCGATTCCAAAAAGTATGTTGTGGCCATCACAAAACTTTCTTCTTTATAAATCACGTCAATTAAATCATTTAAATAGTACAAGAAATGACATCAATTTAGCCCCAATACGTATCAAAATATATCTGAATTTAAAGTTGGATGAAAATTCGTGCATTAGTTCTTGAGCTATAACGAAAATTTCGAAAAATGTAGCATAGCAGTGCCACCAGTTCAGCGATTTACACCAAAATGCATGAAACGTCAATTGATGTCAAAGACTAACTGAATATGAAGTTTGATGAAAATCCGTGCATTAGTTCTGGAGATTGAGCTATTGTGAATATCGTGAAAAATGCTGCATAGCAGCGCCACCTGTTGAGCGATTTACACCAAAAACTAAACAGCCCTAATTCATATCTAGGTATACCAGAATCTGAAGTTTGTTGAAAATTCAAGCATTAGTTCTTGAGATAGAGAAATTGCGGAAATCGTAAAAAAATGCAGTATAGCAGCGCTACCTGTTGCGCGATTTACACCAAGATGTATAAAACGTCGGTTCATGTCAAGGACTTACTAAATCTGAAGTTTGATGAAAATCCGTGCATTAGTTCTGGAGATTGAGCTATTGTGGAAATTGTGAAAAAGGCTGCCACCTGTGGAACGATTTACACCAAAAACTAATTAGCAACCATTTATATTCGAGACTAACTGAATATAAATTTTTATCAAATACCGTGCATTAGTTCTTGAGATAGAGCGCCCACAAAATTTGTGTCACATACATACAGACGGACAGACAGAGTCACAGACTCGCAGACAGACATTTTGTAAAAACATGTTTTTCGGAATCTCTGACCTCTAAAATGTGTAAATCCGTCGAAAACCGAAAGTCGAAAATTTTCACGAATCCAATACTTTCTTCTTGTAAAGATAGAAGAAAGTAAAAAGTAAAAGTATCCTCAGGAAAAAAACAAACAAAAATAACAAAATACTACGTCCAGAATTGAAAAAGTAAAATGATACCCGCTTTAGATATCGACCTCAGATATCCTATGCGAACAAAAAATCATATAAAAATACTGAAATGCAAACGAAGGATTTGAAAAGAACGCTATCATTGGTTTGCATGACTAATGTAGCCTCTTAAGCACAAAAATTTCGCGTCAATCGTCTTTGCAAACAATCATTGATAATAATAAAGTGCGGATCTAAAAATAAATACCTTTATCAGATAAAGAAGGAAATATTTTGTTTTCACTTCTTTCGATATCGTTAAAAGCATCGATTGTTTGTTTCAATAAACAGGGTCCTTGATAGGTTTCTTTATCTACCTACACAATAAAAGAATTTAGACTACAGATTAAAGTTACATTTCGTTGTAAGTAGTTTTCGTATTGAGAATGTTTTCTTCAAATCATAATTTAGTCTGGGACACAAACTCTGTCAAATATCAGTTTTCACATTTTGTTGGTTTAAAAACTACTGTAAAAAAATACAAAAGTCTCGTAACCTTTTCAGGGGCAAAGTGCTTCTATTCGTAAAATACTGAAATGGCTGAGTGACACCAGAATTTATAAACAAATTTATTTGAAAATGAGACAAAGTTTTTCTGCACGTACTTAATAAAAGGAAAATTTAATTCAAAAATTCTGGTGAAAATGTGTCATTTAGATGTGCCATTAAAATTAGAGGTGCATAAGTGCGTCACTGTCTTTCAAAGTGTTAATATAGTGTAAAAAGAAATTCTCAAATTTGCAGAAAAAAACTGTCAATTTTGGTGCCAGCGGAAAACAGTTTAATTTACAGAAAATATCTCTAATTTTTCATTAAAAGTCTTTTTCTGTAAAAATATAGATTTTTTTCTGTAAAAATTACAAAATCTATATTTCTTACAGAAAGAAACTGTTTTTTCTATAAAACAGCTTTTTTCTGCAAGAATTGCAGGAATTTTTTAACCATTTGGAAAAATAGTTATAGTCCTCGTCAGGGTAGGAAATCAAAAGCATATCTGAAGGTTTTTATTGGTTTAATCATCATTTTATTCGTTTTCTGATGGGTCTATACAGTAATCTGCATTTCCCTTTACTTTCAACAGAGATGGGTACTTGTGTTGCCACTATGACAAAAAAGTAATAAAAACTACTACTACTACAAAAAAAATAATAATAACTCAGAAACAAATTGAGATACAGCTTTCAAACAAATTGCACTTAAAAGTACATTTTTTTTCTCCATACGACGGTGTAAAAAGTAATATTGTGCGATGTTTAGAAATTTAAGAATGAAATTTCATTTAAAATGGGTCGTCAGATTTCTTGGAAATCTGACGATGGAAAAGCCTTTTCCCGAACAGCCAATGAAATGCTTGGATAATATGTAAGTTTCATAAAAAATCTGACGAGTCGCACGCGATTTTTATCGCTTCCAATTTTACGTGTAATAACACTATTAATGTTTAATTCATGGCGTACGTAATGTATGATCAACTCCGTGCTATTTTTTATGTCTTAAATTTTAGTCTTTGAAAAAAATCATTTTCCAAATAGTCGTTATAATTTATTAAATTGCTATTTTATTTTTTCATTTTGCGTTCTTCTTATTTAGTTATTTATGTTTTCTTTATTCTTGCTTGTGAAAGAGACAAAGTATTTTTTTTTTTTTTTTAAACAATGTGTAGGAAAAGGTAATAACCACGTACGAAAATGTACCGTAACATTTTCCGAGTTATACACGAATCAGAAAAAATAGCTCTGTATCTTTAAAAACTCCAGAAACCAATATATTTCCAACATTTATAAGAACAAATTTTCTTTTGCTGCCACTGTTTTTCTAAAACGTTTCCGAGCAGTTTTTGTAGTGTATTAACTCGTTTCCCAACCCAGAATAGGTTTTTGTGTTTCGAATGATGTCCCGTCCCTTCTCAGGTAAAACATTTTCATGCTCAACAATAATCATGTTTTAGAGGCAAACAGGATAAATTAACAGCATTAACCCTTTATTACTCAACAACCCCGATTTGAAAATCATTTACTCATATATTAGAGTATATAATTTTAAGCCTGTTAATATATATATTAATAGTATTGATATGGGGCATTCTCACAATCTGTTGACTTTCATGCCCCTGAATAATAATTTTTTATTTAATACACTTTTTTGCGTTTTTTTTTTAATTTCATATATTGGGGAACATCCCATTGCATGATTGCATAACAATATTAACGAGATACATAAGTTTTGGACGATGTTTGGGGTCCAAATACCAGGAAAACTCATCTACCGTCCCATGTCCCTGATGCTGATTTTTAAGTTTGGAGCTGTCTGGATAAAATTGTTTCAATAAAAATAATTCGATGTTATTTTTTTCTGAAACTGGAACTATTGTTTTATATAAATATGTAACTAAAAAGTAACCTGCACACATTTTTAGGGTTGTTGTTATTTTTTAACCTCTGTCCCTGTGTTTTAGATTCCTTACCGTCCCTCTTCTAAAATTATACAGAAAATCATTTCAGATGCAGCCACACAAGTTTTTTCTCATGCAGAAGTATGCTAGAGAAATAATGTCTAAAATTCTTTGGCAGGAAATTTACTGTAGAATTTAAATCAGCATTTAAATATCAATTTCAAGCATCGTGGCTTTATTGGTAGTCTCACCGTTCCCAAGGTTTATTCCTGCACTTTTCGAGGTAAATTAAAAAAAAAAAAATTAATTTAATCCAATGTTAACAAGTGTTTCTAAAAATCAATGAACATTGTGGCTATCACTTAGTCTTAACATGATTTTCCTAAAAATAGGTGGTAATTTTCCTCACCGTTCCATCCTTACCGTCCCTTTTTTTACCATTTCGTCCTTTTTTTCCAATGCCATCCCCTTTTTTTACCTTATCGTCCCTTCTTTAACACCCCTTTAAGACAATGTTATACAAAAATTCTTTATTAACAGTACTACATTGTTATTATTTCTTATTTGAATGTCCTGTGGGTACTATGCAAATTCATTATAAATAAAAATTTAGAAGAAAATAAAAAGTTATAGTGGTAAAATGGTAAGGAAAATTAAACTCGCAAGTTCAACTTAAACCTCAGTTAAATAAAAAAATTTTCGCTGCTGACCATTTTTTCTTTACTTTGAATCATTAAGGCATTCGTCTATCAGATTAAAATGTCATTTTAGCAAGTTTAATTTTGTCAGATTTTTTCCCCCAAAAGTCAAAAGTTTGTGAGAATGCCCCATAAACTAACAGCATTAACCCTTTATTACTCAACAACTCCGATTTGAAAATTATTTATTCATATGTTAGAATATATAATTTTAAGCCTGTTAATATATATATATATGGCCATTAACAAAAACATAGCAAATTACCAACAAACATAAAAATAAAATAAAATAAGATGAGCAGGGTATAAATAATCGATATTTGTAGAACCTAGAGAGAATCTTCAGGTTCCAAATACCTAGAGTTCCACAAATAAAGTGTGTGGTTTCATCTTCATATTAGCCATAAAAAAGCTAAAGAATATGAATTTGGGACTACCAACACACAGAAAAATAGAGATGTAAATTATGAAAAACAAATAAGTTTAAAATAAAAAGTAATTAAAAAGGATTAAGAAAAAATTCACATTACTATATTGAAAGCATTGCTGACTGAGAATGACACAGCATTAAATGCAAAAAAGAGATTATTTGCACACGTTGCCAAAAAACCTTTTTTAAAATGTTGACGGACCAAGGAGTAATAATGTACAATATGGTCAAGCATATTCCTCAATATATGTCACCAGCGCCCTCTATAGATAATGAAAAAATGAATTCTACCCTATATGCCAAGGAATCAGTGAAGTGCTGCAAACTTAAGTATTTAGTAAAATATATTGTTTTGGAATAAAAACGAATATATAATAAAAACTATTTATATTTATTAATGGATTAAGCTTTAAAGCAAATACTGTCTAGATGCAAATAAATGATAATTAAAAATTAATTAAAAATATGTTAATAAATTTACACCATTCTATTGGAAGAAATAAGTAAATGATATATTAAATAAAATTAATATGTAAATTGGGGATATTGATTCATTAATTAATGTTTCACATGAATCAATGTGCCTATATATACAGCCAACTCTGTGAAATCTGCTGATGTATAATCCGCAAATGTCTATTATCCGCACTACACATTGGAATGTAAACAATCACATTTGTTATAAACAGTTAAACTCATATTTGATTTCTGTTTTTTTCATGAGTTATCAATTTTCCAAAGAATGAATATTTAAGTGTAAATTAGATATAAACATTTAAATTTCCTTGAGCAACAAAATTTTATGTTGAGCAAGAAATAATGAGTGTTCATAGACCAAAGAAAAAAAAATATTGTCAACAAACCAAAACTGAAACTATCATTTTGTTGTCACTTAAAAAAAAAAAAAAAAAAAAAAAAAAAAAGAATAATCAGTAAAATTTGTATTGCTTATAATTTTTCTTTTAATTAACTTAGTTATTAAATATATTAAACCAATGTTGCACTATGTTTTTCTTTTCCATCGTAATTATAATTTTTGTACAGTTGTTCCTAATTTATAGCCAGACTTTAAAAAATAAAATATAATCAAAGGATGATCTATAATCCGCAAAAATGTATAATCCACAAAACCTTTGGTCCCTAAGTGTGCGGATTTCACCGAGTTGACTGCATAATAAAGATGAAATCACAAATTTATATATATATATTGACTAAAAGATACTTTTTTCACATCTGCAATAAACATAAAATAACATACTAATAAATATTGTCAATTTTCTACACTAAACTGTTAAGAATACGAGCTGACCGTTGTAAAAAAAAAAAATATTTTTGGACGTCTCCAGCTTTTTTTATTTTACAAAATATACGAAGTTCATTTTAGCAAAACGGTGCGAAACTGCTCAGATGATCAATAAAACTTTGACATAAAAAATTAACTTAGTATTGCCATTTGTTGAGAATTCTAAGAACAATTTATATACACTACTGTATTGGCAGATAACAGCAATAAGTAAAACTGTCTTTTAAAGCTACTGTATAAGTAACATTGACTTTTGAGTATGTTTCAGATAGGCAACCCGATGATTCAAAGGGTTAACATCAATATTATTTTATACTCTTGACTGTATAAATTCTAACTCAGTATCGCATTTAGTTGAGAATTCTATGAACAATTTATATTCACTGCTGTGTTGGAAGATAAGAGCAACAAGTAAAACTGTCTTTTAAAGCTACTATATAAGAAAGAATGACTTTTGAGTATTTTGTAGATAGGCAACTCGGGGATACAAAGGGTTAACATTAACAGTAACATTAAAATTAATATTACAGTAGAACCTCGATTATCCGAAGTAATTGGGACCGATCCTCTTTCGGAAAATCGAAATTTTCGGATAATCGAGAATGCTTCAATTTTAAGATTAAGAAGAAACATATGCAATATTTCATATTATAGTAACAAGTTCTTAATAAAAATAAAGCAATAGCGAAATAGAAACAAGACTAAATTACCTGAATTTTAATTTTGAAATTAAGTACCTTTTACATATATCACAAGGGTTTCAAAAAGTGTTTTGTTTGTAGCAATTTCGATTGCCTTTGCTTTGAAGCTCTATTACGGAGTTTTTTAAATAGTATTAGTTCACCAGTATCACAGTCTTAATGCTGCTCCAGCCAATGCCAAAGCTTTTGCAAAACATTCAAAAGCTTCAGAATTGCTAATCTGTTCGTTTTCTTTGTTCCACTCCGCCGCTTACGGGAACTCAAGTTAAATTAAAAGGAATTCTAAGAAAGGGGATCGAAAATATTTATATGTACTCGTAGTTCGGAAAAGACAGCTTGTACACAAAGAATATGATGGTTTAAAAAAAAAAGAAAAAGCTTTCAAAATGGATGTTGGACACAAGGAATGTGATAGCAAAAGAAAAAAAAGCTTTAAAAATTGTTTTCAGTTAACCGAGAGTTTCGGATAAAGGAGGTTCTACTGTATTTTGTACTCTTGATAGTATAAATTTTAACTCACAGCCGAAAAGTTTTCCTTGAGAAAAGTTTTCCTTTATGTATGGCATCCTGCAAACCGGTATTTCGGGTTAAGAAAACCAATTCATACCCGATAAAAACGACTCGGAAACGTTTCCGAAAATCAGCAGCAGGCAAAAAACTTAGTTTTTATAAATGCTTCTTTAAGGGGACAGGAAAAGCAAAATTCAACCAACAAATCGATTTTTACTTTTTTATATCATTAAATAGTTTAAACTTTTATCTTTCCAACGATGTGTCACGCATGTTTATACATATAAACAAGTAATATAAAAATTTTGTTTTTAATTTCAATTCCTTCTTAGGTCATCAAAGAAAAATTTAACAGAATCCCTTAAGCTAATATTAGTTTTTGTTGCATTAAAATATCTCAATTTGTTGATTTTCTATAAGCAAGTCGGTTTACAATGGAAGTCTATGGGAATTTGGCGAAATATTAGAGATATCGCCAAGTTGACGTCACTTTTGGCGACTCATTTTGGTCGCTAAATTTGGCGATATATCGCCAAGTTGGCGACAAACTCGGCGGTATTTGGCGATAGAACAGAGTCCCCCCTATGGTAACCCCCCTTATAGATAGGAAGATGCATTAAATGCTTCAATAACCAATGGCCGCCATTCTGTCTCCCATGTAAAACTAAAATTAATTAATTAAAATTTAATTAATGAATTAATATTTGAAAAAACTGTATTAACATCAATTGTCATCCAGTACAAGTTTTAAAAAAAATATTTCAACTTGATAGGATGAATAATAAGTATTTTATCAACGATTGAAAATTTGAACAAGATATATAAATAAATAAATAAATAAATAAATATAGGGAGAGTGTGAACTAATAGTAGGAATTGAAAAAAATAAGTGTTGTATTCATTCTTTCTAAGAGTACTTCACAGCTTAATGGCCATTTAAATCTTTCATTGACTTTTTCTCAAAACTTGGGTTTTTCATGCTTCTGTTCCTTTTTTTCAGTATCTATTAAACTTAAGAACTCAGATTTTTTTAATACTTATATTATGTTATATTGTATACTTTAACACAGGAATTTTGTGATTTGTTGAGAATTGTTTATTTTAGGCAGTGAAATCTTACCGAAAATGATAATTTAAAATTGACTTTCAATAAATAATTAATAATTAATTTTGAGTTTCAGTTAGAAAGAAAATGGTGTATTAAAATACGTAAATCTTGTTATACTAACTACTCTAAAAAATCTTGACCTCTATCTTTCACTATTTCTGTGAAAAAGGTACATAAAGTTGGTGATTTAACATGGCGGAGATAGGGCTTTCCCGGTCCCCTTAAATTCAAATAAATAATAAATAAAAGTTGTTTTGTTAATGCATATGCATTTACACCTATTCCGATTTCCATCAGGCATTACTGTACCAAAAAATGGGGTATTCATGCATGTCTATGTTTTCAATACTTGTTAAAATATATAATATAGTTATCCAAAAACACTTTAATACTATTCTTAAACATACATTTATTATTGATTTATAGAAAAACATGGCATTTTTATTTTGTAAGTAAACCAATACTTTCGTGTCGTATAATAGATTTCAACATACCTTTAAAACGCAATTCTCATATATGCACCCGTGCTAAAAAAAATTAATATGATTATCCTTTAGGGTATCTTCAAATTCATTTTAAAAAATTGTCTGGTTCTTTTAAAGCTTACTAAAAAAATCATAAAAATCATATTCTACCTTGGACGTTGACATATCAGATAGTATTCTACTTACCATTTTTCTGGAAAAACGTTTTCGCCCTTTCTGAGGCATCATCATTTCCGAATGATTTTAATTTTTTTTCTTTCTGGCCGAAATTTTAAGGTTTTCCCTACTCGTTCTTCCAAGATCCGTCGGCTCTATTATCGATTGTCACATGGGTCATACCATTGCATAATCAATCCTCTTTCCAATTTCATCCTTTAATATAATAATTTCAATCGCTGATTTCTAACGTTTCCAAATATAAAGAACCATGTTTTCGGAACCATGGAAGAAGTTATATTATACAGGGTGTCCGGTCTCAACGGTGTCCAATGGCTAATTCCTAAACCGTTAGTCATAGACATATAGTTCCAATTACAAAAATGTTTTAAATCAGGTAAAGAAATATTTAAAAAGCGATTTGGGTCAATAAAAACATTTCTTAAAAAATTACGAAATTTAAATTTTTATACGGTCCCCCGGTCCTTAAGTTATATTCAATAAAATTTTCCCTTTACACTGACAAGTAATACAAAAAAAGTCCCGTTGTTCTACGATTAAAATTGACCGAGTAATACCTCTTTAAAGTTGGAGCATATTTTTTGCTGCAAATTGGGGGTCATTCACAAATTTAGTCGAAATATGATTTCGTCAGATATATTAAAAAATGGTTGAGAGTAAAATTAACATTGCAATATAAATTTGAAGTCTTTAGTCATTCTGACATATTAATGCAAAATATACAATTTGTAATAAACATTTAAGAAGAAAGAAAAAAACAGAATTTTTGTTAAATAAAATGATGCTAAATTAATAGCCTTAATTATTTACAAAGTGATACGTATTTTAAAATATTATTAGATTACACTAGCCTGCAAAAGTTGGGTTGTTTCATGTTTTTTAGCTTTTGATAATTGATTTTTATGTATTCTGTATCGCTGAATCCGGAATTGACCTACATTTTTAGCCATCACATCAGGATTTTTCGCAAATTGTAAATTTCAAAGTTAAAATTTAATCTCCTCCCCCATTTAATCACACCACCCAGCTGTAAGAATCCCAAGATAAGCAAAAATATCGAATAAATTATTGAATAAAATAAAATAAAGTAAGTTTTACATATGTTTTATAGTATGAGATTTTCGCTATATTTTAACTTACACATTTGCAAAAAATTCTAACGTGATGGTTAAAAATGAAAGTCATTTTCAGATTTAGTGCTAAAAAGTACGTAAAAATCAATTATCAAAAGTTAAAAAACACAAACATCTCCTGTACTTTATAGTATCCGATTTTTGTTATTCTTTAAATTCGACAATTCATGATTTGCGAAATATCCTGACATGATGGTTAAAAATTAAGGCAATTTTCAGATTCAGTGCTAAAAAATACACAAAAGTTAAAAAACCTAGCAATCTCCGCCCTGTATTATCTAATCTAAAACTTTTTCTTAAACTTCTTGGCGGTTATCTATCCGAATTGTTTTGTGTTATCCTGTAAAATAAGTATAAATGGTAACCACCGGAAATTATAATAATATTAGATTGTTATCGGATTTGCGCCAGTATGCAAACTGTAATCTCGATCGGATATTTGAAAGTGGGTCAAAGTTCGAATACAAATTTTGAATTGAAAAAACATACATAAGATCATTGAAATAACATAAAAACTTATAAAAATAACATAATTTTATTAAAAGAAATTATAAAAGAAACAGTCTGAATACTTAAAGCAGTTGGCATGCGGCCCCTCAAACCTAAGCCGAACTCATTTGTTTTCAGAGTAGAAAAGTGGCATAAGTCATGCAATTTTAAAGTTTCATAACTCGCTCAATTTTCGTGTTATATGAATGGGACTTTTTTTGTCTTACTTGTCAGTGTAATTGGAAAATTTTACTAAATATAACTTATAGGACTGGGGGACCGTATAAAAATTTAAATTTCGTATTTTTTTAAGAAATATTTTTATTGACCCAAATCGCTTTTAAAATATTTCTTTACCTGATTTAAAGCATTTTTCTAATTGGAACTATATGTCTATGACTAATGGTTTAGGAATTAGCCATTGGGCACCGTTGAGACCGGACACCCTGTATATTTTCTTTCGTGGTTATACAGTCCTCCCCACTTAATCGGGGTACGGATAATCGAATACCCCGCTTATACGAATAGAATCCTCCGGAACCAAATTTATTCCTATTGGTTCTATGTTATGTTCCCCCGCTTAAACCAAGTACCTTTTACGAACGTCCCCGCTTAATCAAATAACAACTGTGTGACCGATGTTTGAAAATGAACGCGGAAAGCACGTTTCAGCTGGAATTTCCTTCCACCTTTTGTCATTTTCGGTTCCTTTACGCTGAAAACAAATTTTCAGTTCTTCCTGCAATGATTTCGGCCGGCAGGCGTATAATGTACAGGTCAAATGATTTTCCCACCATCACTTCTTGCTGTTAACCAGGCTTTAATGGCAATGTGCCGTCACTTCGAGACTCGAGATAGCCAGTTGTGATATTTTGCACTCATTCGAAAAATAACTCGATATTTACTCCTTTAAAATTCCACTTAAACAAAGTACTTTAAACGATTTTTTTAAGGCAGTATAAGTAACGTAAATTAGAAGCAGCAAAGTTTTGACCAAATTCAAGCGAGCTGCATTAAGTGTGATGTAAATCATATAAATGTATGTACTAACATTAAATTAATACGTATTCACTTTATATTAGCATTTGTATTTATTTTAGTTTATGTTATTCTATTAACTATTTATTATGCTGTTAATTAAATATACCGTAGATGGTTATTTTGCCTTTTTATTACGCATTAAATATTACAGTTATGAATCTCCGTTTAATCAAATATTCAGCATAATCGCATATTATTTCTGAAACCGTCAATATTCGTTTAAACGGGGACGACTGTATTATATTTTCGTAGATTAAGAAAAAGTTGTATTTTTTCAGTGGCGCAGCGGTTTTTAAACTTTTAATTACTTACGAATCCCTATTCGTACTTCCTCTGTCTCCACGAGCGCCTGGATCATATTATCTATTTATATTCTTTATAGGCATTAATTATTGGAAATCTTTAGAATATTGAATGCAGTGGCGCAGCCAGAATTCGGCTCTAGGGGGGTTTTGAGTTGTTGATAAGGTGGTCGCCTGTTAATTGAATCACTGACTAATCGAATCAGTCTATTTAATGAATGAAATCATTACACTCTTTTTCTCGGATATTAGAATTAGCAGATACGCTGGTTATGATTTATTTAAATAGCGTTTACAATATTAAGAGTTACAAAGCTTAAAATGCATCAATGAAATAACACAAAACTATAATAGATTTATGTTTAAAAAAATCATAGACAAATTTTTAAAAATGAAATAACGCAGTACAATAAACATTTTTTGTATGGAAAATCATCGGATGGTTTATTAGAAAATATCCGGTGTTTGCAATCCAATTTTTCAGCCAAAAATACACAGGGTTTCACTCCAAGACAATTCCAAATTCTTGTTTAATCCTTTGAGGGACGGCGGTGTGTTTAAAAAAACCACATAACTTTAATTCCCTAACGCCACAACGGCATCAGAATTTTAGGTTTAATATATATATGTGAAATGTAGCTCTTTTTTATTTAAAAATAAATTTGTTGGTAAATTCCGGTGTCATTCATTTATTTCAACATTTTAGGAATGAAAATTTTTTGCCCCTGAAAGGGTTAATAATGAAGCAATTTCAGTAAAATTTTCAATAGACTTTACCTTGCTTTGCGTCAATGTAATAATATCGCGAGAATTGCAGGAATTTCTAATTATCCACGTCCAAACAGTGCTGAATTAGGTATTCTATATTTTGGAATGTAGTTAACATACTAAGCACGGTATAGTTGACTGAATTATTGTGTACTACCAGCACTTAAAGTGACATCGAATTTCGCATAAAGGGAAAACAATGTCAATTTATTGAAAATTTCGTTAAAATATCTTCATTATCGTTACAAATCTCAACAAATATCTGGGTTCCAATTAATGCAAACTATATAACCTAATAAATAAAAAATAAAAAATAAAACTTCGAAAATGAAACCTGACTATAATAAGGGCTGTCTTAAGGGGGCAGATCACGTTGACGGTTAAAAAAAAAAAAAAAAAAAAAAATTGATTTTTCACAAATTTCAAAATGGATATCTTCAAAAGTTACAAATCCACTGCAAAAAGAATCTTACAAAAATACCAATTAGAACAGAAGTTAATATGGCTAAAAATATTTTACATAAAAGTATTTGCTTTAAGAGGCTACTTCAGTCAAGAGAAAAGACCCGTTCGCTAATGCTAATCCTATGGAAGAAATTTACAAAGATATCTCGGTTGCATTTTAATATTTTTAAATGATTTTTTTTTGCATTGGATAGCTGAGATCGGTCTGTACAAAGGCCGTTTTTTACTTTCTCGATTTTGTTTACAGATATTTTTAATGAGGATACTTTAATTTTCGGAACCGGTTTCGAAACTGAAAGCATTCCCATAAAAAATCTGCAATCGAAATCGAAAAAGTAAAAAACGGCCTGCATACAAACCGATTTCAGCTATCCAATGAAAAAAAAATCATTTAAAAATATTGAAATGCAACCGAGATATCTTTATAAACTTCTTCCATAGGATTAGCATTAGCGAACCGGTCTTTTCACTTGACCGAAGTAGCCTCTGAATGTTATAAGCCAACTTTGAAGCCGTTTTCAGAAAAATGATTTTTTGGTATTCCATGCACTCTCATTTAAAAACTAATTATCATAGAATCTTGAAATTATGTATATTCTTAGTTTACATAGAATATTTTATGCTGAACCTCAATTTAGTCTGATTTTTTCACAGAAAATTGTGGGTTGAAAAAATAAGTATACATTTTTTGGTGAAATTTAGTGAATATGATTAGAAAAGCCATTAGTTATGCTAAAGAATTTGAATATACTTTCAAATTTGGGTTCAGTGTAAAATACAGTATGATAAGTAACAAAATAAGAAACATTAAACATATATCTGTGCAGCAGAATTTATAAAAGCGTGCGTACAAAATGCATATTTCAATATTCATATTTTTCAAAAGCCACTTTTGTCGTTATGATTTAATTAATTAATATTAGTAAATATATCTGTATTTGAATATTTTATCAAACCATAAGAATGTGTGAAAGTAAGGAAAAAAATTGTAGTATTTCATTCATTGGTTAAGAAACTATAGTTTTCGTACTGCTTTAAATACGGTCATTTTCTGGCTGCTCAACTTGATCTGCCCCCTTAAACGGAAATCATTGACGGACAAGACGAAAACAATACCATAAAATTATACCTACACAAAAGTTAAAAAATTATTTAAGGGGGTCCGGGACACAAAAATCTTCAAATTTTGTAAAAACATTTTATTCCATAAAAAATTTCTCTGTTTTTTCCTGCATAAAATGACATTTAAATTATGTTTCTATCTGAATTAGAACAAAGAATATTAATTTTTTTCGTTTTGGTTTGTTTTCAAGATCTAGCTTTCAAGCAACGGCTGTTATGGAAACGACTTCTTGTAAAAAATGCGTTTTTCTTCATGATAGGTTTTTTTCACCTTCTCTCATATTTAAATTCTTATAACTCGAGAACCGTTAAAGATACAGGGTTCAAACTTGGAACATATCTTTTTCAATTGTTTTACTTTAATTTTGATTCAGCATATTTGAAAAAAATATTTACTTTTGAAAATATGATTTTTTTTTTTTTAAGTTGCATCACATTTTTGAAATTTTTTCGTTAAATATTTTTAATTTTTTTTATAAATTAATATTTTTTAAAATGCTGAATCAAAATTAAAACTTATATATTTCTGTTTATTTAAATGAAAAAAAAAACTGAAATTCTATGAATAATATTTCGAGTTATAACGATTTTAAATTTCCCCAATTTTTTAATAAATTTTAAATTTAAATAAAAAAAAATTCTGAGAAGTTTTATCATATGATTTTGTTTACAAGTGATAAGGTTAACCATCACAAAAAAATTCAGAATTTTTACTTAATAAATAAAAATTATTTTAAAATGTATCCCGGACGCCCTTAATTAGGAATTTGAATACCTTTATCTGACATCTTATCTGCAGTACTACCTTTAAATTGCAATTATCTCTTCTAGTCGATTCTCGAATAAGCGCAAAGAAAAATAACAACATTCAAATAACCACTGAAGACGCTTGTGTTATGGCTGAAAACGGTTTTGGTTTTTTAACCCCTTCGGGACGGGAGCCTTTTACGAAATTTTTAATCTTTTGTCACCGTTTTTTAAAAACAGAAATTTGTGTCTTCTTGAATCGAGAAAATGCGCTGATTAAATAAGGCAAATTTTACAGTAAAATTTTACTGGTGAGGAAAAACAAGGATTCTGAGCGCTTCATGCGGCACGTATACGTGCCGCTCGTCCCCAAGGGGTTAATGGTTTTTAATGTATTTTTAAGATATTTCCAATATATTTTAAATAATTTTATATTATATATATATATGCATCTGCAAGTAATTTTAGTACATTTATTTGTGCTTTTTTATATTAATTTTCATTATACCTACACTGTTAAAAATTTCTGCAAAATACAGAAAACAAACCGAGACCTTCTATAAATTTAGACTAGTTCTCAGTTAAATGCATTCGATAGAGTTTCTCGGTCACCATGTTACAGACATTCCTCTTTTCTTTATCAAATTCCCTGTAGGAATTTCCGTTTCTTTATTTGAAGATATTTTATCTTTGTTATATCCTGTAATTCAAAATACACATTTTTAAAATTCTTTTAAAATTTTATTATAAATATTAAAGAAAAAAAATTGGTTTAAAAATTGTTTTATTAAAAATTAGAATATTTTAGAAGGAAAATTCTTCTCTGCAGAGATAGCGGGGATTTTTATCGGCAGTCACTTTGCAGCTGTTTAATTCAACATGTGCATGAAGCTTGGTAATATTAACCCTTCTTTGCATGATGATGAAAATTTCCATCATAACAGTGAATGCCCAAAAATTATATAAAAGAACAAGTTCACTTTCAGTTGATGGTGTCTGGATACCTTTTTAATGTCCATTGCATTAAAAAAAAAAAAAAAAAAAAACATAGCTGTAAAAAAAAGGGCTTCTCCAGCTCTTCCACCTCCAAAAGATATAAAAACAGATGGTGCTAAACATTGGCCAATAGTGGGTGGGTCACTCCGATGCAAGTATCCTAAATGTAAAGGGTATTCTATAATTTCTTGTAGTAAATGTGGAGTTAATTTGTGTCTAAATAAAAATAATAATTGTTTTGTTAATTATCATAAAGAATAAAAAATATCCAATGATCCATATCCTCTTTTATTTCTATTTAGTACTAAGCTAATGATCTAACTTTGCATGATGATGGAAATTTCCATCATAAATTTCTTGTAGTAAATGTGGAGTCAATTTCTGTCTAAATAAAAATAATAATTGTTTTGTTAATTATCATAAAGAATAAAAAATATCCAATGATATCCTCTTTTATTTCTACTGAGTACTAAGCTAATGATCTAACTTTGCATGATGATGGAAATTTCCATCATATTGTTTTTTGCTAAATTTATACTATAAATATATACTAAGATTTTTTTTAACCATTTTTCCTTTAATTTTGAACATGAATTATATCACCTTGATTTATTTCACCAATAAAGAAAAAATCATGCAAAGAAGGGTTAAAACTAAATTAATGGTAAAACACATCCTTTGCACACACTATACTCCCTGTAGGAAAAATTGGCTTTTCAAGGACAAACACCTTCTTTTCATTATCCCTTCGTTGGTCACTCCTCGGCCCTTTCTTAGGTTAGTAACTATGGTAAGAAAGGGAAAATGAAAAGAGGACGTTTGTCCTTGAAATGCCGATTTTTCCTACAGGGAGTATAGCAACTGTTCCTATAGCACCGTCAGGAACGTGCTCGGCTCCAAACCAGCGGACTCGGTAACAAATCCAGGGCCGGCTAGAAATAAAAGTTGTAAATATTAAATCGTACAGCAGTTCACATTTACTCGAAAAAAATCTAACTATTCAAAGTTCGATTCAAAAATTCACTAATTTCAAAAAATAAAATAAATTATTATCATTAAAATAAATAAACTAAATAAATTTACAAACACTAACTCTAAATTTAAAGAAAATTTTTTCTGTTATTTAACTGAATCTCTGTTTTTCTAATCTCTGTAATTTTACATAAGACATAAGACAATGCATTATCAGTAGCTTATCTGTAATTTCACATAAAAGATCTTGACTGTGTAATTACACAGAAATCTGACTAAAACGAATTGTTTCCAGGTCTCTAAACGATTTTTTTCCACATGCTTTATTGTATAAACTTAAACTAATTGATGTCACATTTTTTAACAGTATTCTTGCATTTTTATCTCTGTATCGCAAGGCTTTTCGCAAGTTCTTAGTTTAGTAAAACATAAAATAATAATAAAATAAAATAAAATAAAATAAAGAGAACGGGAATACGAGAACTTCGCGGAATTCTTCAGTTCCGTGGACTACAGTTTAAGGACCGCTGCTCTAGAGTTTTCAGGATAAAATAACATGAATAGTATGCAAATAAAAATAATTATATTAAAATGTATAACACACATTAGGTCAAGATATATCGACACTATAATTTTTTTTAAAATCTTATAGTTTCTGTGGTTGTGTGAGGAGAGGTTAAACGAGTAAATCCATTATTATTATTATTTTTTTTTTTTTAAGGGAGTCCGGGACACGAAAATCTTAAAATTTTTTATTGCTTTAAAAATTTCTCTGTTTTTTCTGCTTAAAATGAAGTTTAAATCACGTTTCTAGCTTAATTGGAACAGAAAATATTCATTTTTAAGTTTTGGTTTGTTTTCAAAATCTAGCTTTCAAGCAATGGTTGTCACGAAAACAACTTTTCGCGAAAATGCGTTTTTCTTCATGATGGGTTTTTTCACCATTTCTCGTTTTTAAATTATTATAAGTCAAGAACCATTAAAGATAAATCGTTTAAATTTGGGACATGTCTTTTTCAATTGTTTTACTTTAATTTCGATTCAGCAAATTTGAAGAAAATATTTACTTTTGAAAATATGATTTTTTTTTTTTTTTTTTTTTTTTTTCTTTTTTAAGTTACGTCATTTTTTTTTCCAATTTTTACTTTAAATATTTTTGATTTTTATTTAAATTAATATTTTTTAAAATGTTGAATCTAAATTAAAACTTATATATTTCTGTTTATTTAAATGCAAAAAAATTGAAAATTCTACAAATAATATTTCGAGTTATAACGATTTTAAACTACCCCACTTTTTTAATAAAATTTTTATTTTAAATTAAAAAAATTTTTTTGAGAAGTTTTATTATGTGATTTTATTTACAATTGATATGGTTAACCATCACAAAAAATGTTGAAATTTTAACTCAATAAATAAATATCATTTGAAAATGTGTCCCGGACCCCCTTAAGATATATTACATTTAAACTGATGTATCTCTACAAACAAGATCTCTTCAACAAGTATTTTCATTTTATTCATTAAACTGTCTTCAGAAATGTTTTGACAGACAATTTTGAAAAAAAAGTTTTTTGTAGCAATAAGTACTCACAAAAAGTGATTTTATTTCTTAAAAAATACTATTTATTTTTATTCTTTCTGTTCAAGATGCTTAATAAACATCACCACTGAATGTATAAATAATGTCATATTTAAAAGTTTAGGTCAAGAAACATTATGTCAAAATTTAATTACTACAGGGGATTTCAATGCCAACTTCACAAACAATACTAGAAATGAACTGTAGGAATATTTTTTCAATTCCTACTATTAGTTCACACTCTCCCTATATTTATTTATTTATTTATATATCTTGTTCAAATTTTCAATCGTTAATAAAATAGTTATTATTCATCCTATCAAGTTGAAAAAAAATTTTTTAAACTTGTACTGGATGACACTTGATGTTAATACAGTTTTTTTTTCAAATATTAATTCATTAATCAAATTTTAATTAATTAATTTTACTTTTACATGGGAGACAAAATGGCGGCCATTGATTATTGAAGCATTTAATGCATCTTCATATCTGTAAGGGGGGTTGCCATAGGGGAGACCCTTTTCTGTCGCCAAATACCACCAAGTTTGTCGCCAACTTGGCGATATCTCTAATATTTCGCCAAATTCCCGTAGCCTTCCATTGTAAACCTACTTGCTTATAGAAAATCAACACATTGAGATATTTTAATGCAACAAAAACTAATATTAGCTTAAGGGATTATATTAAATTTGTCTTTGATGACTTAAGTAGGAATTGACATTAAAAACAAAATTTTTATGTTACTTGTTTAACGCTTCATCTAAGTCCATTACATCTCCGTGCAATGTAGCGTTATTCATACATTTTTTAGTCATCTTAAACAGATTTGGATGAGATTTAAAATAAGTTATAGAGAATAAAAAAATTTGATACTATACTTAGGCTTCATATCTCTCTGAATTTTGCCATACCTTATACTTTTCTAGTATGTATAGCTATACCCAACTCTACGTTGTATAGTTTTTTACAAAGTCTTATTACGTTTTTAGAAACTGTTTTGTAATATTACAGTTATTAATTAATATATTTATTGTACGGAACCATCTGTACGCCAGTAATACTTGCAATTGACCGATTTAAAAAATGTAGTTTTTAAAAATTAAATTTTATTTTTTCTAAAAGAATTTACACATAAAAGGGAATATATGTATAAATGTATATAGGTCAAGGCCCGCTCCTTTTAAGGATTAAGGCTCCTTTTAAGCGATTAGCTCCGAATTTTGAGCTTAAAAGCTCAAAATTCGGAGCTAATCGCTTTCGAAAATAATCATTGGTAATGATGGATCTAAAAATAAATACCTTCATCAGATAAGGAAGGAAATGTTTTTTTTTTTCTGTTTACTTTTTCGATATCGCAAAAACATTGATTGTTTGATAAAAACAGGGTCCTTGAGGGGTTTCTTTATCTGCACAATAAAAGCAGGGGCCGCGACGTCTTATTTTTTTCATATATTTTCTAGTACTATTTTTGTACTATAATTTTCCTGGTATCTATCTCTAGCATGGTCAATATGAATCTACCACGAAAATTATTAAACAAAAACCTAATTTGAAGAACAAATTTAAAAAACAAAATTTATTTCCTAAATTGTTTAAGCCCGCGAAGGGGCAGATATTAAGATATTTCATTCAATTAGTTTTACATTTAATGTTAAATTTTTGTAACAAATTGGTTAAGCCAATTTGAAGATTAAAAAATAAAAATAAAATTCATACAATATGATACCTAAAACAACCTAAAAAATTAGATTCCGTTCAAATGAAATCGAAATAAATCTTAGACTTCTTCCATTTTTAATTGAAAATATTTGTATTGCAGATTTTGCATTATGTTTATGACAATTGCGCATAAAATGATAAGGTGCATGCAAAATACAAAACTTTAAAAAAAAGTCTAAGATTTATTTCGATTTCATTTGAACGGAATCTAATTTTTTAGGGTGTTTAAAGTATCATGTTGTATAAATTTTATTTTTATTTTATAATGTTCAATTGGTTTAACTTATTTGTTACACAAATTTAACATTAAATGTAGAACGAATTGAATGAAATATCTTAATATCTGCCCCTTCTCGGGCTTAAACAATTTAGGAAATAAATTTTGTTTTTCTAATTTGTTCTTCAAATTAGGTTTTTGTTTAATATGTCAAGTTTTTTAATAACTACTACATTTAGACGAACACATTTCAAAATTAATGGAGGTTACCATTATCAGGCTTTGATTCATGCGGTATCGTATCACAATTTGTGATGCAGTTTACTTATGTATAATTCAAAATCTTTCACCAGTGCAGTTGTGCAAGTTTCTGTACTTTGGGCAAAACTTCCAATCTGAACGTAAAAAATCTGTTTGAAAATGTCATTTTTATTTCTACTATGACGCCATAACTTCTTTTTAATTCTTAAAAAAACTACGTAAACTTCAGTAATTTTTCACGTGAAAATCATTCAACTAAAAATAGACAAATTATTAGTACAGCTTTTGAATTATTGGCAACAATGAAAAAAAAAACGAAATTTGGAATTATTAAGAAAAATATTCGCAAAATGTAAATAAAAATTAGCCCATGTTACTCTCTGAGTTATAATTCACCCATATGCAAAGACATTTTATCATCCGTTTTGACCCTCGCATCAGGCAAACATTTTCACACTTTAAATTTATAATATTATTAGAATTAGTAAAGAAATAAAAATTAGTGGCATCAGGGACAAAAAGGTGGGAAGAAAAAAATGAAAAAGTTATGATCTCTTCATAGGGTTTTCTATGTTAAATTAACATTGAGAATTGACCCTGTAAATAAATAAGTATTGCGCTGCCGCGCAATACTTAAATAGTTTGAAAATGGTGGTAACAAACATACAAAACGCTGCGACCGCTGATAGAAAGCGCTAGACATATACGTTCAAATTTACATTTCGGTGGTGTAAACAATTCAGAAGGGGGTAGTGCATATACAGTAAAACCACCCTAAAGATGAAAAAATGGAAAACACATTTCAATTCCAAATCGCTTCCATGGCCAGGCTTTCCAATTTTATACCTTTCCGTTAAAAAATGAATTTGTAAATGTGTCAAAACGTTTTGCGCTTGTTCAGCGGAGCAGTTAAGAACAGCCGCTGCACTGAAACTCTCCGGTAGCGAAATCCCATGTAAACCTATGTGAAAACTTTGAAGCGCGATGACTCATTACCTAATATAGTTATTAAAATACACTTTTCCTCATCAGAAAGTAGACGTCAGATGCGGATGATGTGCGTTTTTTAAAATTGTCTACGTAAATTTTAAGTATTTTTAAGATGATAAACTTTCATCAAATGAAAATTTCAAAGTTTAGAGGGATTTTTTATGTACTTAAAGTTTACGCAGATAATCTTTAAAAACGCACATCATGGGCATCTGATGTCTACTTTCTGATGATGAAAACGGTATTTTAATAATTATATTTGGTAATGCGTCATCGCGCTTCAAAGTTTTCCCATAGGCTTACATGGGATTTCGCGATTGGAGAGTTTCAGTGCAGCGGAGCCTTAAGACCTGACCTACACAATTGTGCAGTTGATCCTAAAGAAAAAAAAAAAACTTTTTCCTCTTTTTTGTGCAATTTAAAGTTGAGCCTGCACCCACAGAATTGCGTAGATGCTCCCTTGGCATAACGTGACATTTTTATTGTATTATTTATGTATGTATTGGTATTTTTTAAAATATTTTTTCAATCAAATATGATCCTATTAATAAGGGGAAACAACCCAGACTTATCATTTCTACTAAAAATCTTCAGGTCTGATAACGTTATCACTTTAGGGGGGAGGAGGGGTCTGGTACTTGATATCGTAAGATATCTCTAGTAGGAGAGGGGGGGGGCTGTCTATTGATATCGTTATCACCTTTGATTAAATCAAAATTTTCTTAATTTTTGTACCTTTTCGTTTACCTAAATTGTTATAATTTTTTATAAACTTTACAACATACTTATAACTATACTTAAAAGGTGATACAAACATATACAAATATTATTTAATACAACCCTGAGATCTTTCGAACACACACGCGTTCATTTTCAAAGGGAAAAGATGACTGACTGAATAGAAAACAAATTTTAAAACATAAACAAAATACTACGCATGCGTAAGCAGAGTTCAGTCCATTTCACTGCAGAGGGGTGAAAAGATCTGTTCATATTTTCAGGAGTTCTTGAAATATTTAGAATATTATACCAAATCGCGGGAATGTTATAAGAAAGGACATCGTTACAAACTGTATCACTCCTAAGTAAAAATTCAATGGATTTACGGATTATTGAAGAGCAATGGTTAGATGTTGAAATGATCCTTTTAGCTTTTTCGAAGTTTATCTTAATATTTTCTTTTTGATGCAATCTGGATAAAGCTGTACTTGGTTTCTTAAACTTGATATCAGAAAAGTGCTCTTTTAGTCATTCTTTACATTTTCAAAATGTCATACCGATATAAAATAAACTCTTATGGTGTTCTGTGCTGAATGGGATTATGTAAACTCCTGCTTTTTCATAATCGGGAATTGGATCAATTTTACTGTGAATCAATTCTTTCAATTTTGTTGGTGGTCTAGCTATTAAATTAATATTATATTTTATTCCTTTATATTATAATTCCTTCACGGCACTAGTTTTTTAATAGAGTGTTTTGACTCTATATCATTTTTTAGTCTGTTGTCTATTTTTATGAAAATACAGAGTTATTATTAAAGCCATTAAATGATTTTAAAATATTCCAAAATATGGAATACCCAAACATTCGACACTCCTATTTTTCTGTCATATGCACTCTACTTTTGGAAAAACCATGTGCAAAGAAAGTTTGAAATGATATTTGTTACGTTTAGGGGAGACCGAGGGAATGGCGACACCTTAAGAGAATTTAATTTTTTTCACCTCAAAAAAATATTTATTTTTTAATAGTAAAAATTCAAAAGCTAAATCATGATCTTTAGTATCTGTATAAATTTAACCGTAATCATACCTGTAAAGTAAGCACACATAAAAAAACTTTCTTTCAACCTCTGTACAGTGGCGGAATTACGCAGGGTGCTGGGGGTAATTCCGCCACTGTATTGGGGTCATGACGTCACTCTTTAATGACCTTGTAAATACATAAAATGGATACTAGGAAACACATAACCTATTGAAAATATTTAGAAAGCAATAATTTATCAAAATAATGAAAAATTACAATGTTACTTAAGCTAGATATATTAAAGTGTTAAGCTTGAAATTTAACTCAAATCGGAAAAGTCACCCTTTGCCATGGTGGCGGCATTACCCCGAGAAGATAATATAGCGGAAATCCCCCAGCAAAGCCGAAAGAAGAACCGAATTTGTTCAACAAATTTCATCAAAATGTCGGCGAATGCATGTAGATTACGGGTAATATTATCTTAAGTACCTAATGTTATAATAAAAGATGTTTACCTCTACTCATTTGAAGCTCCAAAATAAGAAGCAACTAGATGAAAACTAAATTTTTCACTAGTATAAGTGAACGACGTACAACAAAATCATTCTCACTCTAGGCCCTGTTTCTATTGTTGGCCGCTATAGTGCAAACGCATTCACTATCTCAAACTGCAGTTAGTTTTTAAACTAGGCGGGGTGGCGCCATTACCCCGGTCTTCCCTACTAAAGAAAAGAGGACGATTTTTGTCTACCTGATTTGTTGCTGAGAAGTTCTGCTTTTTCCCCTTTCAGGGGGAAAGTGCCAGAAGACAATATTACTGTTGCATGGATTATGTAACAAAAAGCTATTCAATACAGTCAAAACACTGTATTAAAATCAGTCTGACTATAGTCAGTCATCTTTTGCCTTTTTAAATTTTTAAACTGATAACTACTGTAAAATCCCGATTGTAACCACCCCCCCCCCCTTCTCTGCAAAAGAAGTTAAATTAGGGGGAGGGGGATTATAGTCGAAATTTTTTTTAAATCATTAAAAAAACCTTCTTTATCTATAATTTACAAGTAAATAAGGCAAATACAACAGTGAAAATCTTTCGTATTTCGGCATATTTCCGATAAATAGTATCTAAATGCCCCCTCCCTAAAATTTTCCCCAAACAAAAACCTCTAAGCAGAATTCAAAAGTTTTAATTTCTGTTAAAAAATTACTTTTTTATTTTATTGCAACAATACTTAATAAATCATCTCCCCCCCCCCCCCCCCCCAAAAAAAAAATCTACTTATTTTCATTTTATAATCTTTTGCTTAAACATATCACTCAGAAACTAAAGAAATATACATGTATATATATTTCTTTATGGTGAATTTAACAGGTAATATAACTGATGATTATGATGACAAATGAATAACAGATTAAAAAGCATGTCAAAGGATATTTTTTCCTTGTGTTCACATGTGCCCCGCGTGTGTTCACAACTACCCCGCTGATGAGGCACATGCGAACAATTTTTTGAATTTATAAAAGTATTAAAAAATGTAAAAAGAATTATACACGTGATTTAAAAAAAATTACCATGTATAAAAGAAAGTTTTGTTTACTATACTGAGTAGTTTTTGTTTATAGAAATTAATCTAGTTATGAGAAAAAGCTATATTTATGTGAACTGTTCACATGTGTCCCCATCTCCTCTATATATATTTATGAATAATGATAATAATAATAATAATCAAAATTGTGCCCTGGGAACTTCTTAAAAAAATCTTTCAACAAGCTTATTGTATTTCCTCCAAAAGGTCAAGGCCCGCTCACAAAATTCAGAGCTAACCCGTCTTCGCGAACAATAATTGATAATAAAGTGCCGGATCTAAAAATAATCGTCTCCTTCCATCAGATAAGAAGGGGAATATTTTGTTTTCACTTCTTTGGATATCGTAAAAGCATCGATTGTTTGTTTGAAACAAGGGTCCTTGTTGGGTTTCTTTATCTACACAATAAAGGGATTTAGACTACAGATCAAAGTTACATTTGGTTGTAAACAATTCCGAAGTTGAGCATATTTTCTTCGAATCAGACGATTTCCCAGATCCACAAAGCTTTTCTTACAATAACGTTTCTGATAATTTGAAGCTTGAAATCAATTCTACTCAAGCTTTCATGTCCACAACTTTAAACGTTTTAAAAAAATAAGCAGTATAAGAACTATGGTGTAAAATTTATCTTATATTAAACTTTATATGTATACAACTTAATATTTTAATTTACAAAGAGTAACTTTACACGTGTACAATAGGGTGGGCCGAAAAAACTTTTTTTTTTTTTTGATTCGCTATACCGCGGAAAACTTGGCTTTAGAGTCGCTTAGTAAAATGCAAAAACAAATTAAATAATTTTTTACGTTTGGCGGTAGCGCATCGCACTTGAATATTTGAAATTTATTGAGAAAGCAGTAGTTTTCTTTCAATTTTTTAAAGCTATATACGAAAAAGATAAAAAAAAAAAACGCATTATAATAATAAAAAAAAAGAAACAAAACTACTTCATTTAGGGTAGCGCAAAGCAATTAAAATATCCTTAAATTGACGCATTCAAACTGTATTATGAGTCCGTCTACTCTGGTTGTCTGGTAGCAGTCTAGCGCGACGAGCCCTGCTGCGAATTGGAGCCCGTCAATACTACTCGTACTGACGCTTCACAATGCACTGTACGGTACGCATGCATGTGCTTTATGACACAACGGTTGCTGTGAGTTGTTGTTAACTAGAATTTTGCCGGCAATGATTAGCAGTGTGTTCTTCTTGTGCGTTTCAATCGCGTTTCTTAAAGACTGATTTAATTAATGACAGCTTAATAAGTGATTCGATTTATTGATTATAGTAATCGCTGTGTTATGGCTGTTTCCAAGGAAATTACTCGCAGTGACTTTAACTGCCCGTTATATGGCCACCCAAAAGCGTTACCTATGAATAAACTTCCAACTTATGAAGACGTTCTCAAGTGTTGCTTCCATGAAAATTATAACTTAGCCTTGAAATAAAAAAATAGGTCAGTTAATTTTTCTCACGTTTCGATTATTGTGACGCCAAAAGTTAAATCTATGTTTGATAAAGCTTCAATACTGACACTAACGCCTTACAGAATTGTTCAGCTAATAAATGAATATCATGGCAGTTATCGTAATCTTATGGAGTCCTTTAAGCGTGATAAGGGAAAGTAAAAGTTGAAAAAGAGAGTTGAAGATTTACAAAAAAAAAAAAAAAAAATCTTTGTTACTGTTTGATGTATCTGCGAGTAAGTGAAAATAACATTAGACTGCAATTGTAAAATGGTCCTTTAGGCTTGTGAGTGTCCTGTCTCTATTATTTGTAACTGTGAAAAAGCAAAAAATATACACATCATTGAACTAAAATTATTGTACTTCCAAAGAATGCATGGTATTGGTAAAATTGGAAGTGTGGGTGGACGTAGAGGAAACAAAAACATGTGATTGGATGTGATGGCACTGTTACTAATACGTAGTGGAAAACCGGTGTTATTCACATTGAAGAAGAAGTTAAAAGACCACTACGGTGGAGAGAGGTGGTGGTGTATGCCTCTTACATTTTAATGAGTTGCCATTCCAGCATTTGTTTCAAACTTTAGATGGTGAAATGACTGGGCCAAAATCATTAGTCCGATTGGCACGCAGATCAGGAAATGTGAGAAACTCCCAGTGGTAAATTTTGACAGTGTTGAGTGTGAATTTCCAGAACTGACCGGCAAATTTTAAGCAAAGATCAGCAGTACCTACTGGACATTAGTTGTACTATAAAAGCAGGCAGCTGTCCTGAAGATCTATCTGTTCTGAGCCTGTCACACTTTCCATTCAAGGTGGGTAACGAGGGAGAACAGAATTCTCCAGTTGTATTTAAGTATTGAAAATTCAACAGACGAACACAAGATTAGTGTTTCTTTTCTCCTAAAGTCTTATGTACCTGTATGGTAAAGTATAAAAAAAAAGTAAATACTTCACAAATGGGCTGGAACATGTATTGAAAGTTACAAAATCATCAAAATTCCTCTCTGAAAACTTGCTGAAGGTCATTGACCCACTAATTGAGAGAAACGCATTTTTTGCCAATCCAAAAAATTTGCTTTTGAGTATGATAGCAGATAAAAGGGATCATATACGAGAGTTATGTTTCAGAAGAATTATAAAGGCTAGAAACTTAGCTTCTAAAAGAAAATCAATCAGGTGTTTTCAAACATCCAAAATCATTTTTCTAGCTACAGACTACATCGAAATGATTCACTGGAGCTTACTACACTTTCACCACCACCTTTTCTGAGAAGAGTCACAAACGAAGAGATTTGGTCTGAGGTCGAATCAGGTGAAACAGCTGCCCAGTGGAAATTTGACCAATTCCCATGTCACACCCAAACAGTAGAACGGTGCGTGAAGCTGGTAACCGAGGCATCACAAAAAGTCTTCGGGTCCAGAAATGGTTTTATAAAAACGACACTTTTCTCGAGATCTTCAATGCCTAGTTTTTCAACCAAATCATATTTCAAACTTCCAAAAGACAGTAAAGACAAGTAAAGGACTGTATTTTATTACAAAGTGAAATTACACTCAGGTACAATCAGATAAAGGTAATCAGATCATGTAATAGTACAGTCAGAAAAGTAGTTTTTATTTCAATGAAAATTTGTCATTAAAAAAAAAATTCTTTTTTTAAAAACATAATCCGCTGCCAATGTGTCACGAAATGTATTTATTTTTTCATTTGTTTTTCATTCCTATGCTCTTTTTTATGAAAATATGTCTATAGCTGCTTGTTATATAAGTTATTTGATTTATTTCCATTTATTAGAAAAATTATCAAAATCGTGTTTTTTCTCAAATTTTAGGCCCGATGCGCTACCGCCAAACGTAAAAATTTATTTATTTTGTTATTGCATTTTACTTAGCTATTCTAGACACAAGTTTTCCGCGGTATAGCGAATCAAAAAGAAAAAAAAATTTCGCCCCACCCGGCCCACAACATGCATAAATTTGTTATAGTTGTATATACTTTATATACATTGTTGTACATAGTTTATATACATCCACAGTTTGATGAACATATTTGTATATTTAGATTGTCATATACATTGTATATGGTATATATACAACATATATAAATATGTATATTTACACTGTTGTGCTACACAATTTACATACTCCCGCAGTTTTATATACATACTTGCATATTTGGATTGTTGTATACATTATATACCACATATATGCAATTTTAGATTTACATTGTTGTATATCCTTTTTTACATACATCCATACTTTTACATACATATTTGAATATTAACATTGTTGTATACATTTTATATAAAACATATGCAATTTTACATGTGTGCATGCATGTTTCAATGTTTTCAACTTTATATGTATAAAACTTAATAATTTATTTTTATAAGAAGTACATATTATTCTTTTTTAAAAAGAGAAATTATATATTAGCAGCAATAACATTTTCTCAGCCATGTCTCAGAAAAAATTATAACTGCAGTATATTCTGGATATATATATATATATCAATTTAAATACGAGAAATAGTGAAAAAACCCATCTATGAAGAAAAACACATTTTCAAGTAGTCGTTTCCATGACAACCATTGCTTGAAAGCTAGATTTTTAAAACAAACCAAAACGAAAAAAATAATATTTCCTGTTCTAATTAAGACAGTAATATGATTTAAACGTCATTTTGATCAAGAAAAAACAGAGAAATTTTTAATGCAATAAATTTTTTTTTAGAAAATTTGAAGATTTTTGTGTCCTGGACCCCCTTAATCCGATTCTGCGCAAATGATTTGAGTAAATCGTCTGCTTCTTTCGAGGTTCTCAAGGCGAAAAGTCATAGGACCATTTTTAGGTGCGTTCGTAATTATATAAATACGTAGCACCTATAGTCGTCGTTCGGTCCGTCTGTCTGTCCGTCCGTCCGCATATAATAGAGCAAAAACTACCCAACCGAATGGTCTGAAATTTTAAATATATGATTGTTGTAAAATTTTGTCGTGCCATTTCAAATTTTATGAAAATCGGATGTATAGTTAAATTACAGGGACAGTCAAAAGTTTTTCTTTACATTACGGCCAATGGGAAAAATTATTGCACGTGCCTTTTAATGATGTTAAAGCTTTCCGAATGGTCTCAAATTTTAAACATATAATTACTGCGACATTTCAAATTTTATGAAAATCGGATGCATAGTTTAATTACAGGGACAGTCAAAAGTTTTTCTTTACATTAAAGCCAATGGGAAAAATTATTGCAAGTGCATTTTAATGATGTTACAGCTTTCCTAATAGGCTGAAATTTTAAATATATAATTGCTGCAAAATTTTGTCGAGCCATTTCAAATTTCATGAAAATCGGATGTATAGCTTAATTACAGGGACAGTCAAAAGTTTTCCGTTACATTAAGGGGAATGGGAAAAAATTATTGTAAGTGCATTTTAATGATGTTACAGACTATGCACTTATGAATTGCAAATAAATACACATTCAGTACAATATGGGGTGCAAAAAATAATTATAAAACTAGTTATAGTACGAACGCACCTCATTTGCCACGTTTGACAAGCAATTTCCAACTTGTTTTTTTTTTTTTTTTTTTTTTTTTTTTTTACCCAAACCATCAATTCCGAAGAGTACCTGGATATAATTCAAACTTTTATTTCTTCACTGGAGATACAGGAACGGTACTGCTGGTTCCAGCAAGACGGAGCCCCTTCACTCACGTCAACCCTAACAATGGAAATGCTTAAGGAATTCTTTGATGAGCGTTTAATTTCAATAGGCCTCTGGCCCCCAAGGTCACCAGACCTAACCCCGTTAGACTTTCTTATGTGGGGTTATCTCAAAGATAGGGTTTTCCTGAGAAGTCCTGCAAACATCGATGAATTAAAACAAATCATAACTGAAGAAATCTCGTCAATAACACCAATAATGTTGTGAAGTGTGTAAAAAAACTTGGTTCGACGTGTTTATGGCTGCATTGAAAACGGTGGCGAACATTTTCGACATTTGCTGTAAGGAATGATAATGTAAAAAATTTGAATTAAATTATGTTTTTCAAAATTAAAATTATCACAGGATTAAGTAATATTGTGCCTCTGCATTTCTGTTTTACCTCACAAATAAAGTTGTAACAGCCCAACAGTGTTGAAAATTGCTCCCCACACTTAGCCCTTTAGTGCGCAGCTTTACATAAATGCAAACTGAATTCTGTTTGAATTCAGGGGCCGCGCTAACCATTCGCCTACTCGCCAAATGAGAATACATCGTGAAATTGTCGAGAAAAAAAATATTACGGCGAAAAAGCTGGCGAATGATTTTTTTTAGACACTTTTTGTTGTAATCATGTTTTGGAACGTAAATGAATTTCTGTTTTTAGCACGAGTTCGCGTATTGCCGTATTTCCAGTCTATATATCTCCTGTTCTTCTTGGCCGGCCAATTAGGGGTGATTCTGATTCTGTTCCAAATTTTCCGAAAATTTAAGGCATTCATTTCCGAAAATTAAAAAAAAAATTGGTCATCAATCCGAAAATTCGGACATAAAAAATATCACGAATTTCGACAAATGATCGCCGAAAAGAAAATTAATTTTGTCAATCGTTTGCAGAAAAATCGCGAAATCGACAAAAGATCGCGAGAGAAACGCAAATTTCGTCAAAGAATCGCGGGAAAAACACAAATTTCGTCAAAGAATTGCCGAAAAAACGCGAATTTTTGTCAAAAAATCGGGAAAAAACTTGCAAATTTTGTCAAAAGATCGCGAAAAACCCACAAATTTTGTCAAAAGATCGCAAAAAGACAAATTTCGTCAAAAGAGCAAAAAAACCCGCAAATTTCGTCAAAAGATCGCGAAACCTCCCGCAAATTTCGTCAAAAGATCGCGAAACCCCGCAAATTTCATTAAAGATCGCGAAAAACCGCAAACTTCGTGAAAAGATCGCAAAAAACCGCAACTTCGTCAAAAGATCGCGAAAAACCTCAAATTTCGTCAAAAGATTGAGAAAAAATCGCAAATTGCGTCAAAAAATCGCGAAAAACCCAACAAATTTTGTCAAAAGAACGCGAAAAAAAACTACAAACGCTACTTATAAGTACCGTTTGTTGTTTTGTATATTATGTATAAATACATAATATATTTAATAAAACTACTTCAGGTTCGAAAGGGTTAATGATAATAATTATATATATGATATATATCTTCATGTAATATATATGTTGTATATGTTGCACATGTAATATATCATGTCTATATCATATATATATATATATATATATATACATAATATAATATATGCATAATATACTTTTGACTAATAATAGATAAATTTGGCTAATAATTTTCAAATTTGGCTAATGTGTTGGCTAATAGTCTTAATTTCTTAGCGCGGTCCCTGGAATTTAATAGATTGTTTAAATTCGTATATACCTAATTCACACCAGAAAATTGAAATAGCAATATTTGCTTTAATTAATGGCAGACATTTAAATAAAGCGAAATTAACCATTGAAACTTTCTGGTGTAAAGTCAGATTCTGTGAACGACGTAATTTCTAGAACTTATTCTATCATGAGAATTAAAGGTTTAAAGGTTAAGTTTTGTAAAATAAATAATTATATAAAATAAGTCATTTGGAGACATACTTATTAAAATATTTACTAATTTGCATTATTTTAGCGTAAAACAGTCAGACGACATTCGTTTTTATTTATATTGCAGATGTGCAACAGAAGGGAAGATTGACGTATTACATGAAAAATATATCTCTGATTTGTCTTCATTATTTTTCCTGTGTAATAAACATTTCAGAAAATCATATATTTTTTTCGAAACAAAATAAAAAATCGCGCATTCAAGGGTTAAACAGGGTTCAAACAATTATAGTTCAGTGTTAGAATAGTTGCCACATCCATCAGATTTAAGGGTAATGAGAAAAACAAACGGGCACTCTTTTAAATTGATCACCCTCTATATATACTGGAATACATTATTATCAATCAATGAAAGTTGTGAAAAACCTAAATTTTTACAAATACAGCAAGAAAAGTTTCTGATTGTGAAAATATCACAGAAACAAAAGTTTTCGATTGATTAAATAGTGATGTAAATCACCAAATGACAGACGAAGAAATTTTAAATTTTGTAAATGAAAAGGAAATGGATGCAAACTGTGATGATGAAATGTCTGCTGAAGCGAAACCCCTTTCTTCGGTGGAAGCATTTCAAGCATTAGAGATATGCATCCCCCCCCCCCACCTTTTTTAAATATTTTAAATTGTATCTATATTTAATTCCTTGCGTTTGGCAAAAAAAAGGGGGAGGGCATAATTTAAAAATATATATATTATGGCCATTTTTACTTTCTTCTATCTTTACAAGAAAATCTGTCTGTGAGTCTGTCTGTCTGTGTGTGACACAAATTTTGTGGGCGCTCTATCTCAAGAACTAATGAACGGAATTTAATAAAAATTAATATTTAGTTAGTCCCTGATATAAGTTGGTGCTGATTAGTTTTTGGTGTAAATCGCTGAACAGTTGGCGCTGCTATACAGCCTTTTTCACGATTTCCACAACAGCTTAATCTCCAGAACTAATGCACGGATTTTCATCAAACTTCAGATTCAGTTAGTTCTTGACAGGAATTGACGTTTTATACATTTTTGTGTAAATCGCTCAACCGGTGGCGCTGCTATGCTGCATTTTTTTTCGATTTCCGCAATAGCACTAACTCCAGAACCAATGCTTGGATTTTCAACAAACTTCAGATTCATGTATACTGATATGAATTACTGCTGTTTATGTTTTGGTGCAAATCGCTCAACAGGTGGGCTGCTATGCTGCATTTTTCAGAATTTCCACTATAGCTCCATCTCAATAACTAATGCACGAATTTTCATCAAACTTCAGATTCAGGTTTTGAAATCAATTAGTGCTTTTTATGTTTTGGTGCAAATCGCTCAAGAGGTGGCGCTGCTATGCTTCATTTTTCACAATTTCCGCTATACCTTTAATCTTAAGAAGTAATGCACGAATTTTCATCAACTTCAAATTCAGATATAATTTGATATGAATTGGTGCTAAATTGATCTAATTTCTTGTATTATTTAAATGATTTAATTGACGTGATTTATATAGAAGAAAGTTTTGTGATGGCCACAACATAGTATTTTTTTTTCACCATTCTGACCAGAAAATCAGAGTTCTAACTTTTTACGACTGCTCTTTCATCTTCACCTAACACTTCATTTATAATGGCTGTTTCCTAATAATGAAAGCCATCAGTCCATCAGAAGAAAATGATCTATTCCAAAGTTATAATCCTTCATTTGGCGCCCCAGGCACGCGCCCCTTCTGCCCCCCCCCCCCCCCCCCCTAGTTTGAGCCCTGGTTGAGGGTGATTTAAGAGACGTCCACTCATTTCATGAGAGAAAGAGTGTGTTATTTATACTTTATCCTATCTTTTTTTCTTCCCACTCGGAAAACGTTTGCTCAGCCCTTTGTTTGCTTCTTTTTATAGCTGCGCGGATTAGAAGTCTGAAGCAGCTGAAAAAGACG
Source organism: Maratus speciosus (assembly GCA_963932465.1). Taxonomy (NCBI): domain Eukaryota; kingdom Metazoa; phylum Arthropoda; class Arachnida; order Araneae; family Salticidae; genus Maratus; species Maratus speciosus. The sequence continues at coordinate 89,298,390 of OZ010797.1, forward strand.
TTTCTTGAACTTTGGAAAGCGTTCTAGAGAGAGAAACTTTATAACTGACACAATTACAAAGTCATTTCTATTCTTTGATGTATCACATCTTAATGTAATGACTCATTTTTGTGACGAATCGAAGATTCAAAAAGTCACAGTAATTTTTGACTGTGACTCAATGGCAGATTTAAGGGGGAAGTCATAGGGGCCATGACCCACCCCCTCCCCCCTGAACTAAGAAAGTATCTAAAGGACATTTTAAATATATATTAAATTCTTAGAAATTTACCCCTTGATAAACACAAAAGTCAACAGTGAGAATCTTTCTGACTCTTTAAAGTTCAACTTAAATCCAAAGTAGGTAATTTCGGGCATACCCAATGAAGACATTTTTAATCTCAGACGCAATACATTTGCAAGTACACTTATTCAGAAGAAATTTGATTGATTAGCGTTTTCCCTTTTTTGATAAAGGAAAAGAATATTTCAGGATATCTCCGTAAAATGTAGAGTTTTAAACTGAATTTCAGGCCGTGACAGCCAAATGCTCCCTCATGACGACAGTTTTGTAACTGTCAAGTGCTAAAAATTATATTAAAATGCTCAATTTCTGAATGATTCTTTGCGTTTATAAGAAAATGGGAAATTCTTCAATCTTCGGCGGCGGCGGTGACAGCGGTAGTTACTTTTTTTTTTATAATAGAGAGATTCTTTTTTTACTTTGAACTATATTATTGCTATTATTATTATTACTAAATCTTTCTTTGAAAGTAACAATTATTAAGAATATTATTAAGAAAAATAAAATTTCTTAATAATATTCTGGTTTCAAATGAAAATCAAATTTCAAAGTAATTGCTTAAGAGGCGCAAAGGGTCAACATAGTGAAAAAGATTTTGAAAATTTTTTTTCTTCAGCAGACTCTGGTCGGGTCAGCAATTTTTTGTAAAAATTATACTGATGTTGTATATTTATTCAACAAAATCTTTAGAAATTTATTTTGGTTAAAAAAAAAAAAAAAAAAAAATAGAGAAATGCATTTTTTAAATGCACGGTTTTTCACATTGCATAGCTCCAAAATTATGATTTTTTTAACGAAATTCTTTTTTTACTTTGAACTATATTATTGCTATTATTATTATTATTATTATTATTATTATTATTATTATTACTAAATCTTTCTTTGAAAGTAACAATCGGTACCATTAATTGTGTTGATATTTTGCATTCCACGGCTTGGGAAAATAGGACTGAAATACGATGTAAATTTTTCTCACAAATATGCATGCAGCATTGTTTAAAATAATCATTAAAAATAAAAAATTGTCGAAATGTAGGTCGAATTTTAAAATTAATTTTATTGTTCTGGATCGTGATGGTATCAATCAAAAATGCGTCAAATACTGTTTTTTTTTTTTTTTCACCTTTAAACTACTTTCGGAAATTGTTACACAAAAACGTAATTTTAAAAACATATACTACTGAGGTACAGGAGACAACAATACCTCAGTTGCGTAATGAACGTAAACATTCACACAATAAATCAATTCGCCAACGCCAAAAACAATTTTTTTTTCTGTAATATTGCAACAGTGATAAAACAAAGAGAATGGAAAGATAAAATAATTTTTCAGCCGTTGGTTAGAGAAGGTATAAGAATTAAAGATATCTCATTTCATATTAGATTTATTTTTAACACAATTATTCAATTGGTACACAATTCATAACTTCGATATATTCTGTTGAGCTGATATATCAGACCAGATGCTGTGATCGTTATAGGTTAGTTGAGTGAATCAGTCCTCCTGATTCGCCCGTGATGGCTCAGTTGGTAGAACATTGGCGGCTTCAGCCAAAGCATCCTTAGTTCAATTTCTGAATCGGACTTTTCCCACCCACTTTGATATTTACAACTGTTATATCTCATTTCATTGTATCGAAAAAAATAAAATTTCTCAATAATATTCCGTTTTTCTTGGAAAGTGTATAATCTCTGCCTGATGCATGGTTTTCCTTCTTGTTTGTACTTTTTTCTACCTTTACAAGAAGAAAGTATTGAATTCGTGAAAATTTTCGGTTTTCGACGGATTTACACGTTTTAGGGGTCAGAGATTCCGAAAAACATGTTTTACAAAATGCCTGTCTGCGAGTCCGTGAGTCTGTCTGTCTGTATGCGTGTGACATAAATTTTGTGGGCGCTCTATCTCAAGAACTAATGCACGGAATTTAATAAAAATTTATATTCAGTTAGTCCCTGATATAAACTGGTGCTGATTAGTTTTTGGTGCAAATCGCTCAACAGGTGGCACTGCTATGCAGCATTTTTCATGGTTTCCACAATAGCTCAATTTCCAGAGCTAATGCACGGATTTTCATCAAACTTCAGATTCAATTAGTCCTTGACTTGAATTGACGTTTTATATATTTTGGTGAAAATCTCTCAACAGGTGGCGCTGCTATGCTGCATTTTTTACAATTTCCGCAATAGCTCTATCTCAAGAACTAATTCTTGGATTTTTAACAAACTTTAGATTCGGGTATACCTTGATATGAATGAGTGATGCTTATGTTTTGGTGTAAATATCTCAACAGGTGGCGCTGCTATGCTGCATTTTCAGAATTTCCACTATAGCTCTATCTCAGTAACTAATGCACGAATTTTCCTCAAACTTCAGATTCGGGTATACCTTGATATCAATTAGTACTTTCTATGTTTTGGTGTAAATCGCTCAACAGATGGCGCTACTATGCTACATTTTTCAGAATTTCCGCTATAGCTCTATCTGAAGAACTAATGCACGAATTTTCATCAAACTTCAAATTCAGATAAACTTTGATAGGAATTTGTGCTAAATTGATGTAATGCCTTGTACTATTTAAATGATTTAATTGACGTGATTTATATAGAAGAAAGTTATGTGATGGCCGCAACATACTAGTTTATTATTGTTAGTCGTCTCAATGTCATTTCACAAACATCATATGTATTAAAACGCCAAGGAAAAAAATTCAGTCAGTCAAGAGCTCAGTACAAAATTGACACACTTGCGCATGCGTGAAATTAAATTAGAACCTGTTCAATTGTAGAGTAAAGTAAGAGAAGATCCGATTATCTCAGTGGTCTAAAGCGTCAGTTTACAGTTGTGAATTTTTGTAGTGAACGCAGGTTCGACCGGCAAAATGATTCCTGTAATATGTTTGGCGATAATTCATTTTAATAATGTCATATTTTATTTCAGGAGAAGAAGTTATACGATTTCTATTTTTACCCGACTGCCAAGATAAGGGTTATGTGCTTCACGCGTATCTGGGTATGTAGATTTCTTTATACCCTCGAAACATCCCAACGGTTGGATGGATTTTAATGAATGAGGTCTCTATCGATTCGTCTTAACCGTCCGATGGTTATAGGATAGGTTTTGTTTTTATAAATTCAAAAGGGCGGCCGTAAAATACAAATTGGCGGTAGAGACGAAATAAAAAAGAAATTTACGCACCCTATTGAGTGACATATCATTGGATAGGTCTTTCAAAATGAAGACGATGTTTCATTGACTATTTTACAGTCAGAAGCTCCGTTTAAATAGTACACAACTTGGAAGTTGTGTAGGTAAGATCTCTAGCTTTACTGCAACTCTAACCATCATAGACATCTATAGGCCTCATCAAAACAGTGTTTATAGATAGGAACTCACAATTAAACACAACTTAAAAGTCATCAATACAAGTAAATAAAAAAATAGGTAAGTAATATAAAAAATAGTTTCATTGTAACACATTGATGAGAAATAATTAATTAGTTCGCTTTTTATGCAGTCGGGTTTTTCGATTTTTTAAATTTAATTGTATTATTATTCGAATGCTTTATAATTAAAAAAATTGAACAACAATATTTTCAAAACTTAATAATTTTATAGTAAAAATATTTAAGCTAAAATATTTTGCATGTAATTATCAATTAAATAAATTGCGTTCATCCACAGTTTTTGCTCTATTTTCTGACCATTATCAAGAATACATATATGTGTGTGCACAAGGAAAAGTTTGTCATTCTTATCAGCAAAAAATGAAAGAGAAAACAGAAAGAAAAAAAAATATTCATATAAGAACTATAAAAGAAGTTACCTAGATATCCATGGTTTAATACTTAAATGGTGTTTGAAAATTTAAAATACATTGAAATAATTAAAAAATATATATCATAAATGATTAGCTGCTAGCATCAAGTTTTAAATTTGAGCTTTTAGAATGAGACTGATAAAAATAAAATTAATGATAACTTTTAAAGATCGTGTAGTTAAAAAAACAAAATATTAAACATTGTTATTTTTTCAGGAAAAAAAAAAGACCCTAGTAAGTAAAATCAAATACTCTACCCAATATTTTTAGTTAATCTTCTGATGAAAAGCAAGTATAATTGGTTATAAATTACAGAATTAAAATTCTTTCACTTCATTGAATAGGTTAGCCTGACAGCACCATCTATCTAAATGAATAAGAATCACTTATACAATATAGCAATTCATCAAGATTTCTATAATTAATTTAAAAGCAACTAGCATTTTTCTAATGAAACATTCAAGTTATTTACCGTCAAATTTTGAAGGAAAGTATCTGGCAAATATGAGAGAGGCTAAAAATCTTTTTAGTCCTAGATAGTCCTCTGTTTAGAAATATTAAGTTCTAAACGTTTGTATAATATAAAATCCAAATGTCAGTATTCCCATGATGGACCGAACGAAATGAACTCAAGTGCCGCACGCGGTCTGCATAGTGACTACCACTGCGTTATAGACCGGAAGCCGGCAGCATAGACAATCACCTCATCGAGTTCACGGCTGAAATTCCAGAATTAGTTAAAACTCGATTCACATATTAAAACGCAATCGGTCTGCCAAGTCCTATCTTACAAGGAAGGTCTCCATACGGGCATCCTAAAAAAAATTACAGAATGTTCTTCTCATATGGATATATATGTTTATAAAATTTTATTTGGCGGAACCCCGATACAGCGTCAGTAAAAAAATAACGAAATTTTTGTTTATTTGGCGATTTGTCACCGGTTGGCGATGGAAAAAAAAATACTCTTTTATGTAGGAAAAAACTTTTTATGTTGAATTTGTTTATATAAGTTTAATTTAAATAACTTTAGTTTTGTCATTTTTAATTTCTTTTAACTATAGTTTTGTCATTTTTAGTTTGTTTTAACTATAGTTTGTCATATATATTTATATGTATTTATAATAAAATTTAAATATTATATTTTATGATTTAAAACAAAATTTAAATTGATTTAAATTATTTTAAACTCAAAAATAAGGCAGATAGAACACTGTCGATTTGATTTTGTTGCTGTGGAAACGACTTCGTCTTCGATATGGAAATGTAATATGGCAATCAAATATCAGCTGACTATAACTTAAAATAGATATTTGCAACTTGCAAAGCATAGAAAATATTTTTACAGTGATAAAATTAAATAACTACAGCAACAAGCAACATATATATGTAATATAAAAAATATATAATAACCTCTTTGATTGATTAAGTTTAAATTCATTAAAAACCGTGCATTCTAAAAAACAATTAATAAACAATTTTCAGATGCATTAAAATCGTTTGCTTTTGGCGAGGAAAAATCCTGCTCGCTAAATATTCGAAGGTATTTTATTTTTTTACAGACTTTCTACTGAAATTCCGCCGTTAAATTTGACTGATCCCTTATTACATACATGAGTAGTTTCACTAGCATTTTTTTTCAACATATTCTGAGTATGCCCTGTAAGAAGACCTTCCTTGTTAGTGGAAAACACCTAAAAACCCGATTTTAGCGGTTGACTCGTAGGTTTACCATTGTGCTTTCCTGCACCCAAAAGTATGAAAAGATGGAGGACTGGGAGCAGGAAAACACAATGAGAAACCTACGAGTCAACCACTAAAATCGGGTTTTTAGGTGTTTTCCACCCAGATAGGACTTGGCAGACTGTTTGCGTTTTAATATTTGAATCGAGTTTTAATTAATTCTGGAATTTCAGCCGTGAACTTGATGAGACGATTGTCTGTGCTGCCGGCTCCCGGTCTATTAAGTTAATATAAAATCTAATTTATAAATTTCTTATATTCTTAACGCGGAAATTATGCGATCTCCTGTTTTTACCAAAATTTTCTTTCAAAAGTAGGAGGTGATAAAAATACGTGGTGTGTGTGCGTGTGTGGGGGGTGGGGGGGAGGCAGCTATAAATTACGTGAGTAAGTCATTCATAATTAAAGTTGTATCTGTTAAAGCCAAAGCGGAAACCTATATAATCTGAAATAGTTCCTCCGTCACTTACGATTCCGTCTTAGCAGATTTTAATGTATTTCAGTAATTAGGGTAAGGTGCCCTATTATCGTCCCTCAGCCATTTTCAGGCCTTTGGAAGTTGTAATTTCCCGTGAAAATTTACCAAATTTGAATTTTACATAGACTAACTACCCACGTACATAGAAACATGGGCAAATATCGTACAAAAAAATTTTAACAATGCGAAAAATTGCTTTTCTCAAAAGTATCTAAAAAATGAAAAAGAAAAAAAAATTGTCCCAGTTTCGTCCCCCAAAAAATCAAATACGCCGAGGCCTAACTTATAACTAAATCAAAATTTATTTCTAAATGAGTAAGTAATTTAATTTACATTAAAGTAAGGCACAAAGAAATGTACTGATTATCAGTAGTAGAATAACATAAAGAAACATTAGCCATTCAAACATGAGGGGAAAAAATTGAAAAAAATGTCATGAAAAAGCATTCCTAATTTCGTCCCCGGATCGAAAATAAGAACTGCAAGGGGGACGAAATTGGGACCACGCTACTTCCCAATATGACAGAGCTTCAGTTCCCGTAAGATGAACTGAGCGTCCTAAAACTCACTGTATGCTATTGTCAGCGTCTTACCAACGTAAAATACATGCAATGAATAAGAAATAAATACTTACACTACAGTAAATAGCATTCTACAAACGACGTAATAAGAACTCAGGTCTTCTAAAAATAAGAAATTCGCCACCTTTAATTTATGTATGCATCTTGGCGAACGAAACTTTTAACACTGACCCCTTTTACCTTCCGTCCCCTGTGCCTTGCGTCATACGTGGCGCCACTTTCGCAGAAGCGGAAACGTTAAGGGGGACGAAATTAGGAGAGGGGACAAAATATGGACACTTTACCCTATAAGTGACGTAGAGCTTTCAAACACCTTTTTAGGAATATAGAAACATATACCCTCATTCATTAAACGCATGAAAAGAGAAGAAACATATATTTAAACGCATATTGTTGTCCCGATTGCATAACACAAAACATCCACCATTCCAAAACGACATGGAAATGGTGAAGGAACGGTTTTGGAAGTGTTAACACAACAAACTGATAAAATAGCGGGAAACCCCTTTTGATACTTTTCCAGTATATGGAATCTTTGCGAGATAAAGAAAATGGCTTTGGCGAAAGCAAGAAATTTGGTAACATATTTTCTGGCTGTCTATTCACTGCCTTATATACAGAAGTATTTTTTTTTTCAGCATTTATTCAATTTTTTGATATAAAGCAGATATTTCTCTATTTTATATGCACTGTACATAATACCAACATTGTATATAATACTGTAACCATAAAAAAAAAATATTTGGCGATTTATCACCTTCGCCCGTTTAACGGAAAAATGCCTTAAAAATAATTTATTAGTTTAGAATTAAGTTCTAAAAATGTTAAAATGTTATATTGTCATCGAAAACACACCTGCGTACATAATTTTTATAATTCTAGCCTATAAGTGAGTAAAAAATCGATTCGAAAAATCCATTTTTATATACGAAAACAAAGTTTAGTTAAACAAAATAACGTAATAATAATAATAATAATAATAATAATAATAATAATAATGTCTTGTTAAGACATATATACTTCAATAATTACACTAGACTGCAAAATTTGGGTTGTGTCATGTTTTTTAGCTTTTGATAATTGATTCTTACGTATTTTGTAGCGCTGAATCCGAAAATGACCTTCAATTTTTTGCGAATCGTAAATTTCAAAGTTAAAAAGTAAAAAAAAAAAAAAAATAGCGAAAATCTGATTCTATAAAAATATGTGCTTGTTGCATTTTTTAAACTTCTATTAACAGATTTTTATGTATTTTTTAGTGCTGAATCTGAAAATGACCATTTTCAGGATTCATTTTTAGGGTTTCATTCATCTGACGAAACCCTATTCGTCTCATTCCTCTGTCTGTCCGTCTGCCACAGAGCCCATCGTCAGAAACTATATATGATGGAGACTTGAAATTTTGGGTTCTTATAGCTGAACACCTCACATCAAACGACAAATCATAAAATTTTGAAAAAGTCTTATATTTACCCCTTCTGGGCTCTAACTTGTGTATTTTAAGCTTTTCTTTCTAACCAAGCCCCTAATTAAGTTGACTTGAAATTTTGGATACCTATAGCTGAATACATCACATCAAAAGATATATCATAAAATTTTGAAAAAGTCTTATATTATTTACCCCTCTTGGCTCTAACTTCTTTATTTTTAGCAATTTTTCTAACCTCTACACTTTTCGCCCGAGGTGCACTTTTCTAACTTTTGCCGACACTCCTTTAACCACTCTTTCATATTATACATCATAGCCGTATATATTTTAGTTTCAATTTTTACCGCCAGGGGGCGCCTACCTATTTCGGGTGCTATGAGTCCGATCCCCTCGACGAATATACCTACGGATAGTTTGTAAAACGGAGCTTCGTTCGGATAGAGGTTTGTTTAGAATAGAGTGCGACCGCTGGTTGCGAAATATGGAACTAACAGATTTTGCAAAAGAGTAAAGTGTTTTGAAAGGAATATTAAACGAAACCCTCTGTGCGATCTGTGATCACACTTACCCACTTGTTAGTCATCATGTTAGAAATTTTAGCAAATCGTAAATTTCAAAAGCTCAAAGAAAAAGTGAACCTCCTCCCACCCTCTCACCGGATCCCTGAGCTATTTAGCTGTAAGAATCCCCAGTATAAGCCAAACATTTTGAATAAATTATTGAATTAAATTGAATAAAAAAAGTTTTGCATATATTTTATAGCATCAGTTTTTCGCTATTTTTCTACTTTTTAATTTTAAAATTTACGATTTACGAAAAATTCTGATGTGATGGTTAAAAAAGGTCATTTTCAGATTCAGTGCTAAAAAGCACATAAAAACCTTATATCAGAATTTAAAAAACACAACCATCGCATCTAATTTATAGAACCAGATTTCCGCCATTTTTAACTTTTTAACTTTGAAATTTACGATTTGAAAATGACATGATTGTTAAAAAAAGTAGGTCATTTTCGAATTCAACGCTAAAAAATACATAAAAATCAATTATTAAAAGTTAAAAAATACAACCATCGCAGGCTTGTGTTATGGGTCACGCCGAATTCTTCCGTGTCTCTTACGGTCTCACGCGCATAAAAATATCTCGCATCATTTATTACACATACATACATTAAAAAAAGGAAGAAACATTTATTAAAACGCAGTAGATCATATTGTTTTTCTCATTACATAACACAAAACATCCTGCCACTCCAAACAACGCGGAACCGAACGTCTTCCTGAAAAGTGCTACCACAACAACTGATAAAACACCACCGGGGAAGGGAGAGAGAGACAGAAAATAACACCTACGAAAACAGTTTTTTATGTCATGAAATAGGATATAGGTGATTTTTTTTGTTTACTATCTGTATTCTGTAAGTCGTCAACAATTCTTTCGTTTCAAAATCTTGTGTTAGCTGCGACGTTATTCTTTATCTACCTTCGGGAAAAAAAAGAGAGATAGCCTAAAAAAAACTGTTGAGATTTTTGACTCATAACGGAATTTTTATTTATTATTATTATTTTTTTTCATGCTCTCTAACGTAGGTGGATAAGGCTAATGACATTTGAGTTTTTTGACATTGTTTGTTTATGACGTTTATGTGCGTTTTAACACCAGCGCGTAAATGCTTTTAATTCTCAATTCAAATTTTCGACTTCTGTTGGCAAGGAAACTCTTTCAATTGAAAGTAAGAGAGTTTATAGGAAAATCGTGCTCAAATTTCCACCGAATTAGAGAACTGATCGGTGCACAGAACATCGGTGAAAATCATTTTTAGGTGCGTTCGTAATTACATAAATGCATAGCACCTATAGACGTCGTCTGTCCGTCCGTTTTGTCTGCCTATAACAACGCAAAAACTATCCAACCGAATGGTTTGAAATGTAATATATAGAATCGTTGCGGAAATTTGCTGGGTGATTTCAAATTTTAGGAAAATCGAAACAAAACTTAAAAAGATATTCGTAAAAGTTTGCTTCATTCTACTAAATCCTATCATACGCCATGAATTCAATGACATCCCACGATAGGTCATGATTCTAGGTTGTCATGGTAATGACGTCCTCTTTAAGATGAAGTCCTATTAGTTCCGTATGGCTGAATTTAACATATAGAATCGTAACAAATTTTGCATTCATGCATTTTTGCATAAGAGTGCAACAGCTATTGCACCAAGAGCTGAATATTTATATTAGTTATAGTACGAACGCACCTCATTTGCCACGTTTGACGTACAATTTCCGCCTTGTTTGCTTTATAATATAGACAGTTATTTTGAATCTAACTCTTTCGGGAAATTATTACTATGTTACCTACACAATAAAATCGGATAATATCAATTTTTTAGTTGAATTTTTATATGGTAATTAAATTCCTGTATTTTCAAAAAACTTTTGCAATAAGTAGTATTAATGTTTATATTATTTGCATAAAAGTTATTGTCTGCGTGGAATATTATTTTACATTATCTTGCTGCAATTTACAACTGATAAACACCGGGAAAGAGAAAGAAAAAAACACCCACGGAAACAGTTTTTTAATGTTATGAGATATGATATAGGTGATTTTCTTCTTTTTGTATCTATAAACTGTAAATCGTAAATAATTCTTTCGTTTCAAAATCTCATGTTAGCTGCGACGTAATTCTTTATCTATCTTCTGAAAAAAAAAGGGGGGGGGGTATTTTTGATAGCCTAAAACGGCTGTTGAGATTTTTTGACTCCGGCGAGGTTTTTTTTTTTTCTTTTGTTAACGAATTCCGACGTAGGTGGGTTGTGTTGATGACATTTGAGTTTCTTGACACTGTTTGTTGATGTGCGCTTTTTAACACCAGTGTGCTACTGCTTTCAATCTGCCATTCAAACTTTGGACGCCAACTGACAAGAAAATACTTTAAAGTGAGAACTTCAAAATAACAGTGAAAGCTGATTTTTTTTTTTTAAATTATAAAATCGATTTTTATTTTTACTCTTTTCATAGTTAGGAATTTAATTGATGAATCGCTGTGCACGAGCTGTAAAAAGAAAAAAAAATGCAATTTAACAAATTACAACGACCATTTGGAAAATGATTTTTTCAAAGACTAAAATCTAAGACATAAAAAATCGCACGGAGTTGATCCTATATTACGTACGCCATGGATTACATTTTTCGGTACTGTAAATTTTTTAAACTTCTACGGAGCTGGTCATACATTACGTACGCCATGGATTAAACATTAATATTCCTGGACCCATTTTAAATGAAATTTCATTCTTAAACTTCTAAACATCCCACAATATTACTTTTTACACCGTCGTATAGAAAAAAAATGTACTTTTAAATGCAATTAGTTTGAAAGCTGTATCTCAATTTGTTTCTGAGTTATTACTTTTTTTTGTAGTTTTTATTATTTTTTTTTTGTCATAGTGGAAACAGAAGTATCCATCTCTGTTGAAAGTAAAGGGAAAATACAGATTACTGTATAGACCCATCAGAAAACGAATAAAATGCGGGATTCAACTAATAAAACGCTTCAGATATGTTTTTGATTTCTTAACCTGACCGAGGACAATAACCATTTTTCCAAATGGTTAAAAAGTAAAAATAGTTTCTTCTTTTTCTTTTCTTTTTTTTTCTTTTTTTTCTTTTTTTAATACTTTTTTTTATTATAAGCATTCGCTGTTTACCCTGAAACTTTTCTGATTTCATGGCTGCAATTGATGCTTTTTGAAAATAAATAGATAAATAAATAAATAATAATGATAATCCAATACAATATCTTATAGACTGGGAGCCGGCAGCACAGAAAATCACCTCATCGAGTTCACGGATGAAATTCTAGGATTAGTTAAATCTTGGTTCGCATATTAAAATACAATCGGTCTGCCGAGTCACGTCTTGGTAGAAAACACCTGAAAACCCGATTTTAGTGGCTGACTCGTAGGTTTATCATTGTATTTTCCTGCTCCCAGTCCTCCATGTTTTCCTATATTTTGGTGCAGAAATGCGTTCTTTAAGTTCTGAACACTTTGTTTTCGGCATTGGTGGTACATAAACAACGTCTTTGACACTGTCAGAACTTAAAGAATGCATTTGTGCAGAATTCAGAACCATTGACAGAATGATGCTACAAAATGTTTGGGGCGAACTCGAGAACAGATTGGACGTATGACGTGTGACAAGAGGGTCACACATCGAACATTTGTAACTGAAAAAAAAAAAAAACTTGGTATATTTCTCTTTAAATTCATGTATCACTTATTGTAATATGTGCAGTACACTGTAAAAAAATGTCCTGAAATTAACAGGTGTTATTCTGTGAATTTTCCCTTTTTTAACTGAAAAGTTCCGTTTTAGATAAAACTCTTACATTTCCTGGAATTCCAGGAAATGTTCCGTTTTTTGTTGAGCTTGAACTCTCAGAGTTTCCGTTTCTGACAGTAGACGCATTAAAAACGGTATATCTCCGTCTCCGTATCTAAGCAAGAACTCCGGCGACAGCCATGTTGATTTTATGGTATCATCGGTTATCAATGTTCGGGCTACGTTTAGAAGGAATTTCTGCGATCACCTGATGTTATTCTGACATATAATTCCAGCAAAAAAAAAGCTGATTCATCTTGAAATCATTGAAAAAGGAGTTTGTCTTGCCTTTCCGCGCTCGCTAACCACGTTGTTTTGTTCACAGTTATTTCCTGATCTGCTCCATGTTTCTGTTACTTTTGTGAAAAAGAGGTAAGTTATTCAGCTTTATTTAGTAATTATTTTTTATAATGAACGTTGTATTTATTTTAAATAAGTGTTTTACATAAAACCTTGTTTATTTCTGCGATTGCACGTTTGGCCTATAGAGCATACATTTTAAGACACAGTACATGGTATCCAAGATCGGCGGGTATAATGTTTTCGTTTTTGGGAGGGACAAGTAATTTTTTTTCTCTACACATATAAAAAAAAGGTTAACGCTAGTATAAAAGATTCTCTGGGATGTTTACTAACTTGGGTTATCATTAGCAATCTTTACCAGCCAGGAAGCTGAAAATTTTATTGAGAATTAGTTTTACTTAACCATTTTATACCTTTATTTATTTGCAATATTTTTGTTTTTATAGTAGTAGACTATGAATTTTGTTAGCCGATAGCATTTTTAATGTAAAGTGGGACACATGTTTTCATTTGTATAAGAGAAGCTTTTTTTTTCTTCTTTTTTACCCTCCCAGAAAAAGCTTTACCCCCCCCCCCCCTAATTTTTACTGAAATATAAATTAAAACTTTTTTCTTTAATCGCTTAAGTTTATTGAATTTTTAAAAACTATTTTTTTATTACTGTTATAATTATCATATTCCAGTTTTTCCTATATTATATTAATCTATCAATATTTAGCCATTCTCATAGTTCATTTTCCATTAATATATCAAATACACACATTTTCAGAAATAAATCAAAATTACAGTAATGGAACATCAATGAAAAGTACTACCGAATTGTTTTTATGATTGTATTAGCAGAATTTAATAAAGTACACTAGTAAAATTATTTTTAAATATAATATATTTAACCATTAGAATATCAATAATTAAAATTATATTTTTGCGAATGATTCACTATTTAATTATTCAGATTGTCTCGAGATCAGTAAATTATTTTGGATAGAGGTTTAAAATGCTATATGATAGGAAGTTATCAAACTGAGACAGTGTTTGGGGGGGGGGGGGGGGAAGGGGGCGGAGAAGTATTTGCAGGTTGAATTTTTTTGTGTACTAACTAACTTTCATAACATTCCAGAACTGATGTTTAGGACCACTGATTTGCAGATTTACTAGTTTTGTTAGTATTCCCCAAGCAGAATATTTTGCAATGTTCTGCAATAAACTTTTTTGTTCCAAAAATGTTTTGTCGGAATAAAAAATAAAAAACGGGGAAATATTAGTGCAATTTCATTTTTTAAAGAAGTGCAAAATATCTTTTTTAAAACACACTTGGGATGCACCGGATATTCGATATTCGGCCATGTTGCCGAATACTTAAAATAAAAAAAAACTTTTAAAACATATTTTTTAAAAACCTTATACAACTTCTACGTTTAACAGTTAACTTATAAAGATATTCAGAATAATTAGAAACAGAATCATATTTAAATAAAAGATAATGTTGTTACATTATTTATTTGCTTTTTGTTAAGTATCATTTAAGAAAATTAACCAATCACGAGGATTTTCATCGAAATTAATTATGCACAACCTTTCAAGAGAAGGTCCACTTGCAAATATGTCTGGGTTGTCGAGAGCCACATCAATTTATATTTCGGGTAGATGGGTGCAGGGCCGAAACTAACCCTTTTAGCACCCGGGACAAACATGGATTTTGCCCCCCCCCCCCCCTTCTTCCGCAAAGTATATTTACAAAGAGAAATTTACTCATTTTTTAATAGCCGACTTATTTTAAAATTTAAAATATGCAATACTAAATAGGGATTGACCGAATACCGAATAGTCGATTTGATATCGGTGATTCGGCATTGTAAACCGAATAATTGCGGATAAGTATTTTCTTAGAAGTAGAAGAATTCTCTTTTACTTAGAAGTAGAATAGGCTAAATTGTGAGTTTTAATATTATGTGCATGAGTTCAGAGTTCAGCTGCACTGCAAAAAAAAAAAAAAAAAAAAAAAAAAAAAACAAGACAAAGCCATTTTTAATTAAAAAAAAAAAAAACCTTCCTAAAATAGTCTACATAAGCGTGAAATCCGAACAACTGTCTACGATAGAGAAAAAAAATAAGGAAGATGGGCATCTTTCCTTTATCATTGAATTTTAATTATTTCTACATTAGTTTTCTTAATTTAAATTTATTTAATGTGTATTTTCTTTAATATACACATCAAATAAGTATATCAGAGTTCATATCTGTATATCTAAGGTGTATATTAAAAAAAATCACAAGTAAAATTATACTCCTATGCCTATCCTATAGCTTTTATAACCATTAAATTAAAATCACTCAAATTTGTTATCTTCATCACCACAATGTTAAAATATTAACCTTTAACTGATGTCACAGAAATTGTCACATAACTAGTGTGAAGCGGTCTGTGAGACCGCTCCGTCGAAAGATGAATAAAAGGCACGATTGACTCATAGGATGGTG
This sequence comes from Maratus speciosus, assembly GCA_963932465.1. NCBI lineage: Eukaryota > Metazoa > Arthropoda > Arachnida > Araneae > Salticidae > Maratus > Maratus speciosus. Next base: position 89,313,895 of record OZ010797.1, read on the forward strand.
TTTTTGTACTAAACTTTTTGCACAGGACTTTTATAATTACAATTCACCCATTCAAAAATCTCTGATGATAGTACTAAAGTTCCAAACGGAACAAAATTTCGGTAGTGTTTGTAGTTAAACTGAAAATTGCAAGTTAAACTACAAAAATTGAAAAAAAGCCGCCGTCTGAGAGACCGGTTACATTAGTTAGAGGTTAATCAAAATATAAATATGTATCAATAATTTGACAGAAAATAGTTAAATGTACAAATTGATATACCTTTTGTATTTGAGAACATTGCTATTCAATTCAATATGTTTATAATTAGACTTAGACAATCAGTAAATCAGCTTAATGACAACATTTTTTCTTTTTATTTGAACGAACTTTTATTTTTCTGACAATCCTTATCCTTATTAATAGACTGTACAGTTTAATAAAAAAATTCTCTGAATTGACTAGTGATTTTGACTAGTGATAAAATAACAAAAAATAGGTGATGAGTTAATGAATTGGTTAGTGGAAAGAAGTCATTAATTTTTTTGTGTAATTACACTTAACAATACAAATGTAACTGAATTAAATTATTAATATTTTAATTAAGTATATAAAAAAAAGTTAATATATGCAAAAATATGTATTGAAAATTTATTCGGTATACACTTTGACCGAAACTTCGGTATTCGGCAAAATTGCTGCTTTAGTCAATCCCTAATACTGAACTACGTAATCTGCTTTGTCAAATATTGATTCATTAAAATCTTGTAAACGAAATCAAAAATAATCTAAAAACAACTCCGCTTTATACAGTATCCTTATGCCATATTATCCTTAGATTTTTCTATGCTTTGGCATACCTCAGACAGGACGATTTTAACAATACTGCCTTAAATATAGATATGAGAAATATCGCCACACAAAATCTTCATTTGGCGCCCCTTGGTTCTGGCGCCTTGGGTGCAAGACCTTGTCCTGAAGAGGCTTTTGTCTGATAGAAAATTCTACATTATATACTTAAATACTAGCAATTTTATTATCAAGTGTTTTTAATCACTTTCTTTTATTGTAAGAGATCAATTGTTAGCCATAATGCAAGGTATAGAAATTTTCTAGCCAATTTTCATTTGGTTATTTCTAATACCCAGAAAAGTTTTGAGCCTTGACAGAGATATACTTCTTGCATCCATGTACTGGTGCCCGGGACGCCATGCCTCCTCTGTCCCCTCCTTAGTTTCGGCCCTCTGGGATTGGAGGGTGAATCTGTGATGTAATAAAACTAAAAATATGATTTCAGAGGTGGGACAGTTTTACCCTGTAAATTCTAGCCAGTCAGCTTACCCGATTCAGTAGACAAGGATACATGATTATACAAAATTCAGGGTAATTTTTTTTTATTAATGACTGATTGACAAATTTCACTGTAATTTTCAACTGCCGATTGGGAAACTTTTCACCAATCTGTGCTTTCTCTAAGCTCGATTGACGAACCTCGTGATTTTTTAGCACCAGAATAACGAACTTCGCGATTTTTTCGCACCTGATCAACAACCTCACAATTTTTTCGAGCCCCATCGCCGAAACTTGGAAATTTTCCGAGCTCGATTGATGTACTTTGAGATTTTTGGTGCATGAACAATGAACCTTGCACTTTTTTTTTGCGACCTATTACCAAAAATTGATTATTTTTAGTTATTAATTGGCAAAAGTTAATTGGGTCATAAGTTAAACCCACCGCGGGTCACAGGTTGTGCATCTCCCATTTGACGAAATTCACTGCGCTTATGAAAATCGCATTTTCTCGCGGCCGTTTGCTGTTCACATTTTCTTGCGGCAGTTTGTTATTGTTTTTTCCACAACTCTTAGAAAAAGGTTTTTAGGACTGTACTGGGTACGCGGTATTTACTCGGTACTCTGCATACTAATCCAATTTACCGAATACAATACCGAGTAGTTGTAAGAATTTCATTTTTTAAGCTTTATTATCATTATTGAAGACAAAAGGAATTGATAACTGATCTGTAAAAGTTATTTGAATATAAATGTATAAGATATGTAATTATTCATAAAACTATTTACTTAGCATATAAAAATGTCTACAAAGTATAGAAAAGTTAAGAAAAACCAATGGAGTTCAAAATTTAGTTTTAATATACAAATAAAAATAGGTAATTTTTAAAACTAAGAAAAAACTATGGTTTTGGATACAGAAGCATTTTCTAAAAAAAATTAATAATTAAATTTGTTATATCATAAATTATGATAATATATTTAAATTTATAAATGAAATATATTTAAATTGGCAGAGTTTCATCCGGGCAGTTTCAGGAAGGTGCTGCACCCTGCCTGCCCTTTGGTTTACAAAATAGCACCCTTCTTGCCTCTCCATTAAAAACAAAGATGTGCCTTTTTTCTTTTTTGCATTAAAAAATTTACTTACATAGTAAAATCTGACTCAATGTTGTTTTGAAAAGAGATACAGTAGCCTCCCTCTTAACCGAAAATCCGCTTTAACCGGCCGACTTCCCCCCCCCCCCCCCAACATCAGGCAAAATTCAGGGATGGCGGCCTCGGGAACTCAGCTTACGCTTTCGAGTTGAAGTGGAATCCCGAGTGGAGGGAGGCAAAATTCAGAAAGGAGAACGTCGGTTCTAAATGTATACACGTTGAATTCAGGGTGCGGCCTGGGGAGGGGACATCCCTCCCCCCTCCCAGGAACAATGAGATGTCCCCCCCCAGAAGATTTGAGATTTTGTGTTTTTAATAGTCAAAAGTGCACCCCCCCCCCTTCCTGGAACTCTATAATTTCTGATCTATTTGCAAACTGTTTTGTACACAAATTTAAAAAGCTTGATGGATGCGAACAGATCACCGTAGAAAATGTATAAGAGTTGTTTGAGTCTGATAAAGATCTCAAGCATGAAACATTATTTGACGAGGATATAATTAGGACTGTAACTGATGTTGTTCAATACGAAGACGATCATTATGATGATCCAATTGAAGTTGACACAGCTAAATTTCCACATACGGAAGGGATAAAAGCATTGGAGTTGGCGCTACGTTATGTTGAGTAGCGGCTAACAGCTTCCTCGGTTAAACTTATGATGCTAAAGAAATGGAGAGATTATGCTGCAAATTGTTTGCCATCTTGCCTTCAACAGAAGAAAGTCACTGATTTATTTTATGGTTGATTAACTTAAATATACATAATGTAGAATAATTTCAACTTCTTATAAAGGTGTGTGATACGATTTTCAACAATTTAATTTGCGTTAAATATTTTGCATTATTTGTTATCAGTGATAATTTTTCTGTCAATTCAGTTAAGTATAAATAGTACTCATTTCAGAAAATATGTACTTTTTTAAAACTACACAAATTGAAAAAACTTAATGCATCTCACATGTTTAATTAATTAAATTATGCAGATACTTGTTTACTTCTCCACTTTAACTGTTTTTTCTCTTAACCGGCTAACCCTCAGTCCCGTTTAGGCCGGTTAAGCGGGAGGCTACTGTATCCAAGTTTTAAATATTAAAAGTGACTTTAACCACTTCACCGGCGACAGGTATGGAGAAACAGTGCTTTTACCCCCGACTCAGGGCAGCCAGTGAAGTGGTTAAAAATCAAAAAAGTGGTCTTAAGAATCCAAAACATGCCCTTAAGAATAAAAAAATGTGCCCTTTTCTCACCGGCAGCACCCTGCCTTTTTTTAAATCAAGGGGAAACTCTTAAATTTGCTTTTATCTTTCATTCTCTAAAACATTAATTAATTAAATCAAGAATTGATTAATTAAAAATATTCTTTAATTAATTAAAAATCAAATTTTTTTGATAAACTCTTGTAAAATTTACATTCAATATTTTACTTAGATTAAATAATGATACAGTTGTGAAAGCACGAGAAAATTTGAAAAACCCACAATGGGTTTTTTCAAGTGGGGCCCGCCCGAAAAAACCCGGCAGAAAAAACCCGGCAATCCCACTTGGGCAAACCCTGACAATAACATTCAACAATAATTGATTACAGCATTTGCAATTGTTTGTAAATTAGGTAAAGTGGCCCATGATGGGTTAACTTGTGGCCTGTGAATTTCGTTGATTAATAACTGAAAAAAAATCCCAATTTTTCAATAGATCGCAGAAAAAAATTATGAGGTTCGTCATTCTGGCGCTTAAAAACCTCGCGTTTTATTGGTCAAACTCAAAAAAAAAAAAAAAAAAAAAAAAAATGTAATGCCACCATAGCCTGTCTTTTTCGTTAGCCCCAGCCGCACATGTAGTAGATAGATATGAAATGGCTACATTCTATATGCAATTATTTTAAGTGGGAGTAAATAATTCTATTTTGAGTAAATCCTTTATGCACTCGCAGTTAAATAGTATTTTAAAGTACCATTGAAGTAAATTTAAGCTAAAATGTACTTACTCAGTCTATTAATAATGCTATATTTCTTTACACATAAAATACTCTGCTCAATAAAATTTAGAAGGCGTAGAGAAAACGTTTAAAGCTAGAAATTTTTTTTTAAAGGTGATACATTTTCTAAATCATTTACATAAGTATGGGTTTAAGTATTTATTAAGTTTACATGAAACATTTTCAGCTGTAAAAAATTTATTTACACAGAGGATACATGTAATTTGATACATTGTTTTTATAAGAATTGTGATATGTGCGTATGGTGTAATTCCTGATTTTATTGCAGATGATACCAGACGTACAGCATGTTTGTCCTATTTTATTCATATTTGAACTGTTACTTTTCATTTTCTAGTGAGGTTCTACCTTTTGACAGGTGAACAGATCAGATACAAACAAAACAGGACATACACCTTGTATGCATCATATGTCCTTGATGTTATGGGTTAATCTGATTATAATTTACCAGTATACCTACAGATATTAAAGAACTAAGCATTTTTCGAATTTTTAAATCTTACAAGAAATCATTTACAGTTAATTGAAAATAAGCTAAAACAGTGAAAATGGACACACACATATATATATATACACACACACACACAGTCAGTACCGCGTATATGGTCAACCCGCTTATAAGGTCACTTTTCGCAAGTCAATTCTTAGCTTTTTTATTTTGTGGTCACGTGATGCTTTTCATCTTTAATAGCTTTTGTAGAAAACTAACAGACATTCTGAAAGAGGAAAATCTTTGCGTCAAGTCTATCTAATCTTCCAATTTTCTTTCCATTGTTGAATCTCCCCATCCTTTTGTGAATAACTGCAAACAGTTGGGGAAGAATGGTTGTCAATAGCATTTCCTGGACAAGTTTTAAAGGAAGGAAAACCAAGCATCTAAACTCAGCCTTAGAGATTGTGATAATATTGCATACCACTTGACTTCGCTGAGTGTATACACACTGTGGAACAGAAGGCACAGCTGACCGAATAATATCTATTCTTGTGGGTTGCAGCCAAGGGGATTCCAAAAGATGAAGCAGTCATAAATGACGTCACTTGATGCCGTTCATACCGCCCTCTTGCGCCCGTCATAGTTAGCCGAATCTTGCATTGGAGACTGCTGATTTGACAGTTGTCGGTCAGTCAAATATGGCAGACTCGAGAGAGGACGAAAGAACTCATTTTCCGCGTCAAAGCTTTCCATAGTCGAAGATTGATATGGCTACTCCTGTCGCAGGAGATAAGAGAAACTTTCTATGGCTCTTTGGATTTCTCCATCATCGCAGACAACTATATTGGTCATTGTATAATTCGCAATTTAAACTAGACTGAATTCGTTTTACTGCTTCCAAACTGCACTAGTGTTGCACAACCCTTAGATCAAGGAATTATTCAAACTTTTTAGATAAATATACGAAAGCTGCTTCTAAAATACTTCCTTGTTGCGAATGATCAAAAAGATAACTTTTACGTGTCTGTGTTAGATGCCATGTATTAAGTAGCCTAGAGTTGGAATATGGTATCAAAGAAAACCATTGAAAATTGATTTTGTCATGATTGGCTTCCAGAATGTGAAAAATTATCGTTCGAAGACGACAACAATGAAATGATGCTGTGCCCCTACTTGCACAAAAGTTACGGAATGCCGGCTGCACAATACAAGACGATCTGACATGTGCAGTTATTGACAATGAGGTCGCTACTACTGGTGAAGCTTCCATACCGTAAATTATTTCGGAGGTTTTAAATAAAACACTGATGGAAGCTATGATAAAGAGAGTGAGTCTGAAGCTGAACTGAGAACGCAAGCAGAAGCTCTCAAAACACTAAATATCCTCAGATATTTTTTAACACGTTAAGCGCCACATCATTCACGGATGACTGACGGTCTAAAATATGTTATAAAACTAAATATATATATATTGTTTTAAGTAATTACTTTAAATTTATTTAAATTTTACTTGCCTTTTATTTATTACAGGATTATACTTTCTTAAAAATTACTTAAAACATTGCAAATTTTTCAGCTTCAGTGTCAGTCACCGTGCACTCAATGTGTTAACCAATCCCGTTGGTACAGAGGAATATTTTAAATACGTTCGTCAATTAGAAAAGTAATTTTAACAACTATGATAATAAACAAATCTGCATAAAAGATTATTTTAAATAAAAAATAAAGCTTTACTATATATTATGCTCAACAATTCGAAAATTTAAGTGTAAAGAAATTCTGGTTTATACTTCTTCTCTTATAAATTATATTTTCATATTTTTTTGTACATTATTTTACTAATACAACTAACACAATAATATTTTGTCAAAGTAAAATTCCTGTTTACACCGCATATAAGGTCACCCCGCTTATATGGTAATAATTTTCAGGACCGCATGGGTGACCATATACCCGATACTGATTGTATATATATGTGTGTGTGTGTGTGAAATAACATATGGTGAAATATAGAAAGTGAAAGATAAGAATTTAATTGTAAAAAGAGTGGTTATGTATTGTAATGATCATCAAAGAATCAATTTGAACATCAGAAAATACCCATCCCAAATGATGGATTATAATTTCTTTATAAATGCAGTGCAGCTTCAGGGATCGATTTTTGGGCGAAATTTGGGGCCTATTTAGGGCCACTTCACAAACATAAATTTATTAAAATGGACCCTTTCACAAAAATGAACTTAATAAGACAGGCCCCTTCACAAAATTCCTTTTTATAAAATAGGCTCCCTTCGTAAAATTCTTTTTCATAAAAAGTGTTTTAAAATGCGTAATTTGTAAATAAACGATTGAAAAAGAAAAAATTTAGCAAGGGGATATAAAGAAGTTTTTGTTAATAAATTTTTGGTTCGAATTTGAGTAATTGGATTTCAACTAACGTTACAAAATGTTTAATAAAATTCACAAAAAGTAACTTCTACTCTTCACAAAATGGGTCCCAAGAATAAAAGCTGCATCCACTCTTGAGCTTGGTCATTAATTTTAAGTAAATTTTCCCCCCAAATTAATTTATGTATAATGGTGTGAATTCTAATCCTTATATGTAAGAGTATGAGTTATTGTAAGTCATCTTTTAAGATTTTTTTGTCGGTTATATTGCCTGCAAGATTTCTTATATGACAAAAGGTTGCTGTAAAATAAAATTAAAAGTATAACTGTAGTAATTGTGTATCATATATCTTTTTACATCTTTTAACTTTATCAGTGTCTTTTATTACAAACTTTCGTATTTTCATTTTTCAGAATCTTTACCAATATTAATCCGGATAAAGGTAGCAAAGCACCTAAGATGAAAAGGAAAAGACATAATATGGTTGCCAAGCCAATTATACATCTTGTGAATGTACTTAGAGACTTTGAAAGTCATTTTAATTTGTAATGCAACAATCGATAAATTTTTTTGTTTTATTTAGTGTTTTCTTTACTGCTAATTTTATATTTGTCTCATATTTTCAATGTAGTTTGATCTCACCAGGGTACTTATGATTATGATCTCGTTACTCACAAATGCCACTGTTAGGAAGTAAAGAAATTACAGTGAATTTATCAGGATATTTGTTATCTTGTACGGTGATACAAGAAGTCTAAATTTTGTTATTTGAAATAGTTGCATTTTCATTTGTATATTAATCTGTACACATTCAGCTGTTATGGTTTTATTACAAGCACTGTCTTAATGTATAATTAAGCAATCTAGAGTTTTCATGAATTTAAGATGTACCAAATGAAAATGTATTATTGCATTTAAGAAACATGGTCTTCAGTAAAAATTCTTTTGCGTGTAGGTGAATATTTAAGACAGAACAATTTTAAAATTCTTTGTTTACAGTTTTAAAGATTTAGAAAATTTTCACTACTTGATAATAAAGTCTGCATTTACCAGGGTTCTTCAAGAGTCAAATTGAAAACCGTGTAGTTTTAGCAGCAGAGAAATAGTGTCATACTGATATTTCTTCACATGAATTTGCTGTCTGTATCTGATATTGATTCTAAAGTTGCAAATAGCAGTGATACAAATAATAGTGAAATTTTAAAATAAATTAAAATGCTTTACTTTATATATATTTACATATTAACTTTCTGATAATGGGAATTTTAACCTGAAGCTTTTAACATGCAAAGATAAAATTAGTTCAGAATGGACTATAAAAAAGAAATGCTGCTTTTTAAAATGAAACAAAAAAAATTAATAAAATTTGCTTTCATTTAATTAAAAGAATTAAAGGATTTGGAGCTATTATACTTTTAAGGTAGTTCTTCATATCCATAAATGTCGACGGAATGTTTTGACTCATTTAAAATTAACAGAAATCAAAATGAGTTTTATTATTATTATTATTATTATTAGGTAAATGTTTTTGTCATACCTTATATAACATGAAGTTTTCCAAGTATTAACTAAAAATACATTTGCTGTGTAAGAAAATATACTCTCTTATAGGAAGTAAAATGCATTTCTCTACTGAATATGTAACATAAATCTGGATAACTGCATGCATACCTTCTGTAGTTATTGCAAAATATTCTTATTGCTGTATATGTCTGAATCATTCAATTTGCCAAGGTTATATATGGTCAAAATGTTTAATATACTTATTTTGTTTCTGTTATGGAAAAATTTGCGAAAAAAAAAATTGACAGTTAAACTTATACTATCAGATTTCATATTTAAAGCTTAGAAAATGTATTAAACATAAAAGCGATAATTTTTCAAGCTAGGGTTTTTTTAACACGTTGACGGACACTTGCATCTATAGCCGTCAAAGCGAAGTTCACTTAATTTTAATTCCTAAATTGGCACCAATATTTTAAAATTAAATTTTGCATTATTTAATGTACGTGAAGTTAAGCTTTTACTTATTTTCATATATTTTTTCATGTAAATCCTGGTGTCAATCAATCATTATGTCACATAGTGAACTTCGCTTTGACGGCTATAGAATCAAGTGTCCGTCAACGTGTTAAAAGACAAATGTCAAAACAGCTTATTCATTATTAGAGCAATTAGGCTATACCCCCCCGCCTCTTTTCTTCATAATGATTTCTGTTTATGTAAGTAAATGCAAAGTGAATTGTAAACAGTTAATCAAAGTACTTTAAATTATTTACACTAAAACTTCTTTTATATGCAATTGAAATGTAAAGTTTTAATAATTTTTCAAAATATTTCTCTAAACATGAAAATAAATTAAAATCGTTAGTTATTTTATTACATTTGTAGCACATGTGTGAAAACATTTTTATTTTTTAAATATATTTATATGTACATAAATAATTAAAGAAAATGGCAAGAATTTACATATTTAACCCTTTCGGGACACGTAATTGCATTTCTGCAGTGTTGAATTCACACCAAAATCACCATGGACAACATAATTTGTGACAATGGAAAACAGTTCATATGTATGTATCTTTTTTCCCAAATCTAAATATAGCAAATTATATTGCCAGAAATAAGTAAAATAATTAGTTCTTGAGTAAATATGTACATAAATATCAGCTGCAATGTTGGTGACATTTCTATTTTACCTCTAATGTTAAACCAATGAATGTGTAATGTATACATTCTAATAAAATTAATATTTTCAACTTTTTTTTTCTCTGCACTTTTTCTTGAATAGCTTTTTTCTTTTTGTTGTCTAAATATTTCTAATATATAATTTTATTTGAGTATTTCTTTGATTTGATATACATGCAATTATAATTTTAGAAATAGTTTGACAAACATTCTTTACACAGCAAAAATTCGTTACAAATAGCTATTTACTGACATAAATGCGAATCTATTATGTGCCAATAGGTTTCGATCAGTAAGGAGAAATTTGAAAATGTCAGTTTGTAAAGGTTGAAATAACCATGCTTAAATCTAAAATTTGTTTCAGGAATGGAAAATTTCATTCTGAAAATCAATATTTCTCTCAAAAACGGAGCGTTTCAGTCTCCAAAACGGAACTTTGCAGTCTCCAAAACGGAACTTTGCAGTCTCCAAAACTGAACTTTTCCGTCTCTAAAACTGAACTTTTCCGTCTCCAAAACGGAACTTTTCCGTCTCCAAAACGGAACTTTTCCGTCTCCAAAACGGAACATTTCCGTCTCTAAAACGGAACTTTTCCGTCTCCAAAACGGAACTTTTCAGTCTACAAAACGGAAAAGTCATGTAACTGATTTTCTGTGATTTAACGGAAAAGATACGGCAACTCTGCTGCCAGTACCTTTTCCGTTTTTTTACTGGAGTTTATTTTTACAGTGTAGTTTTGAAAATATGATTTTTTTAAATCGGGTCTATCATTTGTAATAGCTCTGTATTTCTCACCATATTACATTAACAATTGTTTTGGAATAAAACTATTTTCTAAATTTCTCCAAATAATGATGCTATTATCTTGATATCGTAATCTCGGTATGTGTCTTATTACTAGAGAAAAACACAAAAAATAATATAGATATATATAGAGTAAATCCGGGATTTATGCCGCATATTTTTTTGAATTTGTGTATAAAGTCCCATGGTGGACATAAAAAAAAAAAAAAAAAAAAAAAAATCATGTTGTGCTATTTAATGTTAAACATACAACGCGTGTAGTGCGACAAAAAATTTCAAAACAAATAAATAATATTTTTTAACAATTTTTTTCTAAAACACTGCGCTGCGGCGCGTCACCCGTACATTCAGGCTGAGACGCCGCATTTGAGCGGTAGTTATGCCGCGCTTGTAATAAGAACAGAATGAAATTATAAATTCAAATATTGAAAAAAATATTCATATCTGGACTATAATTAACGATGTAATAAGAAAATGAAACCAAATGAGTACAATGAAACGTATTAGTAGATTCAAATTAAAAATTGTTTGCCTACTTTCACTATTAAAATTATCAACTTATTTTTTTACATTAAATTTTAATTGCTATTTCAGCAACAACGTAACATCAATGTATTAGAGAGGGAAAAGAAAAAAAGTAAAATTGTGTTTACATAATTTATTTGTTAATAGGCCTGTTTTTTCGACTACAATCTACAATGTCGAAAAAGTCAGTCTTTATGTAACTACATTTGACACATGATGCAACGAAGCCAATTACACTTCCTCTTTTTTGGAGTAGTTTTCTAAACATTCTTTGCAAAGAACGTCTGCTTTACGTCTAATCCAATTTTTCATTATTATCATCTTGACTTGCACCTTTCTCGCTCTTCTTGCTTTTTATTTTCCCTTTTTCTCCTTTGGTTTTAGGGAACTTGATAACATGCCTAACATGGTTAGTCTGTGCAAAAGAAAGGGAAAATTTAATAATACTTAAACATCCCGTACAAAAGAAACTGCGGCATGTATACCGGAATTGCAGTGCAGTATGTATCCCATTTTGCATGGTGCAGACGTCGGCCATCAGAGTTACCTGCCATCGCTAAGGGGAATGGCGTAACCATACACACAGTACTCTGTATAAACGCTACACTTAATTTTGACTTCGAAATCATGCATGCGTTTAGTAATTAGTGTATGAAAAGTATTTAAGCATAACGTGTTTAAAAGTTTGGACAGTGAAATCATGCACTTACGTCAAAATAAAGATTGTACTTCTACAAGTAAACATCGAAATGGGATTCACGCTATACACTGGTTAAAATAATCTCATTGCGCACCTATACTGCGCGTTTCACGACCATCTATCGATAATTACAAGAAATAAAAGGGATGCGGCGATTCTCCTGGGGTTACCCTATATTCATGTTTTTTGCTTTATGATGATTAAACTCACGTGTTACTTTTAAAATCGAAAAAAAATTTAATAAAAGTTCTGCTACAGTGAAACCTCTCTCTGCGACCACCTCCATTAAACGACCACCTCCCTGAACGACCATTTTTTCATGGAACGAAATTTATTCCTATAGGCTCAATACTAATTTTACCTCCATTCAGAGACCATCCCAGTTGAATTCCCTCCATGAGTGACCCATTCCATTGAAGAAAATGAAACAAATTCCGTTTTTTCCTGGTCGCTTGAAGAAGGTTTTATTAGAAAAAATAATGCCGGAGAGCGCATTATTCATCAAACTTCCAAACTAAGTTTAGATTTTTTTTCAATTATTATTCCGGTAACTTTTAAGTGCTTAAACACCTTTGTGCCTTTTTAGGTAATGAATTTGACTCTGATGACGAATTAAGAATGACAGTCAATAAACTCCCCTGCCCTATTCTGCCAGGAAACTCTCAAAGAAATAGATAAATTAATGCAATCGTCATTATATGTTTCAGTCCAAAAAACGTTGCATTTATTTACTGAACTTCGAAAGGACTTGGAAAAAAAAAGTTACAGAAGATAAAACCGTAAAATCAAATCATGTATGTATTCATTTATGTATTCATAATGAATGTATTCATTTTTTTAAACTCTGCAGTAATTTACTTATGTAATTAACTTTCATTTTGATGCTTAAAATTTTATATTTTCAACAATTAAAATCTAGATTTAAACATGGCCTCCATTAAGAGGCCACCTCTCGGAGCGACCAATTTTTATTGGAACGGAACGTGGTCGCTTTAGGGCGGTTTTACTGTACTTCGAATGTTTTATTGTATGCAGAAAAGTTACCGTCGTCCTGGAAATTTATTTTACATTAACATGCTATAATTTGCTACGATAGCTTATAAAAAACTTGGGGAAAAAAATTTTCCACGAAAACAAAATTTTTGTTATGAAATATGACTGTATTCTATTAAATCATCAAAAATTCTTTTGCTACAAAAATTTATGTTAGTAGCTACAAGATCTTTTATTTACGTTTGAAAATGAAAAAAAGTTTTCGATTAACAAAAAAAGGTGATATTTTTTTATTTTGATGGAGAGTTTTCTTAATCTTTCTTTCTTGAAAACACTATTGAGATTTTCGATTTCGATGAAGAGTTTTCTTTTTTTTTTCTTTAAAAAAAACTACCGAGATTTTTTACTTCGATTGGGAATTTTTCTTTTTATCTCTTTCTTAAAAAATTGTCGAGATTTTGGCTTTGATGGAGAGTTTCCTTTTACTTTCTTTCTTAAAAAAAAAAACTACTGATATATTTTTTTTTTATGGAGAGTTTGCTTTTTCTTTCTTTCTTAAAAAATCAGTGAGATTTTAGACTTTTATAAAGAGTTTTCTTTTCCTTTCTTAAAAAAAGCAAACAAAAAAATAGCTCAGATTTTTTTTTTTACTTTATGGATAGTTTACTTTTACTTTCTTTCTTTAAAAAAATGATGAGACTTTTTTTTCTTTCTTTCTTAATAAAAAACTGCTCAGCTCTTTTTGCTTTGATGGAAAGTTTACATTTTCTTTCTTCGTTAAAAAAAACTGCAGATATTTTTTACATTGATGGAGAGTTTTCTTTTCTTTCCTTTAAAAAAAAAATCTCATGAGATTTTTGACGTCGATGGAGAGTAGTTTTTCTTCTTTTTTTTCTTTCTTTAAAAAACTGTTGAGATTTTTTACCTTGATGAGGAGTTTTTAATCTTTATTTCCTAAAACAATTGCTGAGATTTTTTATTTCCATGGACAGTTTCCTTTTAAAAAAAACTGTTGAGGTTTTCTTTTTACTTCGATGGAGAGTTTTTGTTTTTCTTTCTTTCTTAAAACAACTGTCGAGATTTTGACTTTGATGGAGAGTTTCCTTTTTATTTCATTCTTAAAAAAACTGCTAATTTTTTTTTCTCTCTCTCTCTTAAGACAACTACTGAGATTTTTTACTTCGATGGAGAGTTTTGTCTTCTTTCTTCAAAGTAAATAAATAGGTAAATAAATAAAAACTGCTGATATTTTTTACCTTGATGAGGAGTTTTTAATCTTTATTATTATTTTTTTTAATTGCTGAGATTTTTTCTATTTTGATGGAGAGTTTTTCTTAAAAAAACTGCTGAGTTTTTTTTTTACTTCGATGGAGAATTTTTGTTTTTCTTTCTTTCTTAAAACAACTGTCGAGATTTTGACTTTTATGGAAAGTTTCCTTTTTCTTTCATTCTTAAAAAAACTGCTGATTTTTTTTTTTTTTTTTTATGAAGAGCTTTCTTTTTTTCTCTCTCTTAAGACAACTACTGAGATTTTTTACTTCGATGGAGAGTTTAGTTTTCTTTCTTCAAAGTAAATAAATAAGTAAATAAATAAAAATTGCTGACATTTTTTACCTTGATGAGTTTTTAATCTTTATTTCTTTAAAAAATTGCTGAGATTTTTGCTATTTCGATGGAGAGTTTTCTTTTAAAAAAAACTGCTGAGTTTTTTTTTTTACTTCGATGGAGAGTTTTTTTTTCTTTCTTTCTTGAAACAACTGTCGTGATTTTAACTTTGATGGAAAGTTTCCATTTTCTTTCATTCTTAAAAAAACACTGCTGATTTTTTTTAAATTTGATGAAAAGCTTTCTTTTTCTCTCTCTCTTAAAAGAACTACTGAGATTTTTTACTTCGATGGGGAGTTTTGTTTTCTTTCTTCAAAGTAAATAAAAACTGCTGACATTTTTTACCTTGATGAGGAGTTTTTAATCTTTATTTCTTAGAGAAATTGCCGAGATTTTTTATTTCGATGGAAAGTTTCCTTGAAAAAAAAACTGATGAGGTTTTTTTACTTCGATGGAGAGTTTTTGTTTTTCTTTCTTTCTTAAAACAACTGTCGAGATTTTGACTTTGATGGAGAGTTTCCTTTTTCTTTCATTCTTAAAAAAACTGCTAATTTTTTTCTCTCTCTCTCTCTTAAGACAACTACTGAGATTTTTTACTTCGATGGAGAGTTTTGTTTTCTTTCTTCAAAGTAAATAAATAGGTAAATAAATAAAAACTGCTGATATTTTTTACCTTGATGAGGAGTTTTTAATCTTTATTATTTTTTTTTAAATTGCTGAGATTTTTTTCTATTTCGATGGAGAGTTTTCTTTAAAAAAAACTGCTGAGTTTTTTTTTTTTTTTTTTTTTTTTTTTTACTTCGAGGGAGAATTTTTGTTTTTCTTTCTTTTTTAAAACAACTGTTGAGATTTTGACTTTGATGGAAAGTTTCCTTTTTCTTTCATTCTTAAAAAAACTACTGCTGAATTTTTTTAAAATAAAGAGCTTTCTTTTCTCTCTCTCTCTCTTATGACAACTACTGAGATTTTTTACTTCGATGGAGAGTTTTGTTTTCTTTCTTCAAAGTAAATAAATAAGTAAATAAATAAAAACTGCTGACATTTTTTACCTTGATGAGGAGTTTTTAATCTTTATTATTATTTTTTTTAATTGCTGAGATTTTTTCTATTTTGATGGAGGGTTTTTCTTAAAAAAAACTGCTGAGTTTTTTTTTACTTCGATGGAGAATTTTTGTTTTTCTTTCTTTCTTAAAACAACTGTCGAGATTTTGACTTTTATGGAAAGTTTCCTTTTTCTTTCATTCTTAAAAAAACTGCTGATTTTTTTTTTTTTTTTTTTATGAAGAGCTTTCTTTTTTTCTCTCTCTTAAGACAACTACTGAGATTTTTTACTTCGATGGAGAGTTTAGTTTTCTTTCTTCAAAGTAAATAAATAAGTAAATAAATAAAAATTGCTGACATTTTTTACCTTGATGAGGAGTTTTTAATCTTTATTTCTTTAAAAAATTGCTGAGATTTTTGCTATTTCGATGGAGAGTTTTCTTTAAAAAAAAACTGCTGAGTTTTTTTTTTTTACTTCGATGGAGAGTTTTTTTTCTTTCTTTCTTAAAACAACTGTCGTGATTTTAACTTTGATGGAAAGTTTCCATTTTCTTTCATTCTTAAAAAAACACTGCTGATTTTTTTTAATTTGATGAAAAGCTTTCTTTTTCTCTCTCTCTTAAAAGAACTACTGAGATTTTTTACTTCGATGGAGAGTTTTGTTTTCTTTCTTCAAAGTAAATAAAAACTGCTGACATTTTTTACCTTGATGAGGAGTTTTTAATCTTTATTTCTTAGAGAAATTGCCGAGATTTTTTATTTCGATGGAAAGTTTCCTTGAAAAAAAAAAACTGATGAGGTTTTTTTACTTCGATGGAGAGTTTTTGTTTTTCTTTCTTTCTTAAAACAACTGTCGAGATTTTGAGCTTGATGGAGAGTTTCCTTTTTCTTTCATTCTTAAAAAAACTGCTGAATGGTTTTTATTTTGATGAAGAGCTTTCTTTTTCTCTCTTTCTTAAGAGAATTACTGATATTTTTTACTTCGATGGAGAATTTTCTTTTCTTTCTTCAAAGTAAGTAAGTAAGTAAATCAATAAAGAACTGCTGAGATTTTTTACTTTGATGGAGAGTTTTCTTTTTCCGTCTTTCTTTAAAAATATGTAACAACTCTTTTTAAAGCAGTTGGACAGTGTTAATGACATTTGAGTTGCTTGACATTGTTTGTGGTATGCTGTACACTTTTTAAAGCACCAGATTGTTTTCAATATGCATTTCAAACATTCGACCCCAAACCACAATTGTCCAGCAAATTCTTTCAACTGAGAACTTTTAAATTGCTTGGAAAAATAATTACAGACACTAATATCTTTCATTGCATTCATTCATATTTAGCAATTTACTGACTGAATTGGAATACAAGAATAGTAAAATTATATTTTTGACGAATTGAATACCAAATTCCATGTATTTTGCTATCAATTACATTAACCCTCACTTTTCGACAAAAATAAACTAAAATTTATTTATAGTGTGCATTTTTTTAACTCTTCAAAACGTAGGTATATAAGCGTTAGTGACATTTCAGATTTTGACACTTTGTGTTTATGTGCTGTTTTTCTTTCGGGTGTAAAGAAGCAGAAAGTTGCTCTGCTGAAAGATGGTTGTTTTTATAACTCCCCCACACTTTTAACGAAACGTTTTCATCCCGTGACGTCAATGAATCACAGTAAAACTACGCTTGGCGGGAGTATCCAAACTCTGGTGGGAAAAGACAGATGAATTGAATCACCCATGAGACTTGAAAATGGAAGCTATTTATTTAATGCTATAGCAGAACCACCTGGCTTTGCCCAAGTTAACTGTGAGGGCCTTAGAGGTAAAATAAATAAAAATTCAATAATATGGCGATCATCATAACAGAGCCCTGTACCTTCCTGCACATAAAACGTTAAAAGACAATGAAAAAATGAAGTTACTATGACACATCATATAAAAAACCTCGACTTTGCAAATGAAAATGTACATTTTCTTTCGCGCATGGAACAGAAAAATATACGATTTCCCTGACACTAGTTGACCCTTTAACTGGCTGTCCCGGATTTTTCCATTTCTAGAAATCATGTTAAAATGGCTATAGACAAAAATATTTTAAACAGAATTCTATTTTGAACCATATATAGAAAGCAGTGATAATAAAGATATTATAGCATCAAACTGCGATTAAAAAAATATATATCCTTGGATATACAAGCATTCTCATAAAAATATGTAAAAAATCTCGGACGGTGAAAGGTTTAAGGGAAAAAACCCCTACCAAATGGCGTAGCATTTAGCGAAACTCTATTTCGTATAGCATCTATGTTAGATTATAAATCTATAGTTTAGGGTAAATAATATTTTAATGAGTCTGGATTACATAAGATAAATACAATATTTACATTTTTAAAGTTAAAGGGCATTTGGGGAAATAACAGACACCGGCCAACACTGCGGCCGTAATTGTCGAGAGACTTGAATGAGAGAGAGGTCCTTCCCACTCAAAAGCCAAAGCCTTTCTCTACTCTGCTATCTCAGTCTCAGATCGTTCCCAGGCCAGATTTATAAAAGTTATAACTCAGCAAATATTTGCACTTGAGTTGGGCCATACGTCACCAGATCTCCCGCTGATGCATCTTGTTGCTTGCGTGAGTGTTTTGAGAACTCCAAAACCACAACTCACATCTATATATATTACGAAAAAAAATCATTGGAAAAATGGGTTGCGCAAAAAATTTAATAAAAAAATCAGCAACAGTTGTCTTATTTGTCTAATCTTTCAAAATCGGGTTCATAGCCGATGTTGGCACCGAAATTGCTAAAATAGATCTAAATTCGCTGAAATACGTGTTTAACTTTTTTTTTAGCGATGGGTTTGGCTGTATTTTATGCTCTTGCCCAAAATTGTATCTGAGATATGGTGAAATGACTTAAAACTTTCGACACCCCTCCCCATTTAACTCCCGTATTTTTTATCGAATGCTGTCCTCTATCAGTGTTACTATTAAGTAGATTTCATACGAAATACTACCTATTGCAGTCGTTACCATGGTGCAACCTTTGAAAAATTCCTTCATAACTTTTCATTATATGACCCCAGGAAGCCGAAACCACCCCCACCTAAAAAAATTATATATATATTAAATACGTGAATAATCACATTGCTAACAAGTCGTAAAACAACTTAGTGATAATGTCTATGCCGGGAATCGAAACCGGGCCCCTGGAATAGATCTCCAGTGCTCTACCACTAAGCCACAAGGACGATGCCCAGCTTGGCATCTCTCACTTATATAAGTCGGTAAGGCTGCTACCGCAGCACTAGAGGGAAAAGTCTTCATGATCACACAATCTAGTGACGAAACATGAGACACAAATGAACCCAGCATCGGTGAATATACAATTTTGTATTATATATAAAATTGTATATATAAAATTGTAATATAAAATTGTATATTCACCGTTGCATATTGTTGTATTAGGGGATTAAAATTAAGTGGGATATATGATATCCCGCAATCCTTCAAGGGATTAAGCGCAAAATTGTAAATTCGGAAATTTGAAACGTTGTGTCACCTGTGTCCTTAAAAACAAAACTTTTCTGAAATTAAACAAACGCACTGAAGATAAAAAAAGTTCTCAAACCTATAATTTCCAGAGCAAATCGAACTGTTAGTACTTCTGTTGCTAAAATGTTGAAATGAATGAAAGACATCGGTATGTACGGAAAAAAAAATTATTTGGAGACAAGTAAAAGCTTTTTCTTCACGCATATTATAAACGAAAAATTTTCCCCTAAAGTCTTTATTTTGGGATTAAAATTAAGTGGGATATAATATCCCGCCTTTAAAGGAGTTAAGTGCAAAATTAAAAATTCAGAAATTTAAAACGTTATGTCACCTGTGCAATAATAGCAAAATTTAAATTATGTTATATTATATTTAAATAACAAAATTAAAAACAAAATTTAATCGACCAGTATTTACAAACAAATTTATTTTTAAATAAATAAAAGCTTTTCTTCCAGTATTATTAAAGCAAAATATTTTATTTTATCAAAATTCTGCTGCTACTGTCGTATTTGAGGATTAAAATTAAGTGGTATACATGCTATCCCACTGCCTTTCAAAAAGTTAGGTGCAAAAGTGAAAAATCTGAAATTCTAAACATTCTGTCCATTGTGCCGTTAAGAACTACATTTGACTGACCAGGATTTACGAACAAATTTATTCGGAAATAAATAAAAAAATTTTCTTCACGTATATTATGAACGGAATTTTTTTCCTAAAAATTCTGGTGCTATTGTCGTATTTGGGGATCAAAATTAAGTGGTATATATAATGTTCCACCGCCCATGGTTAACACAAAAACCGCCATTAGGGGTCATTTTGACCCTTGCCAAATTGATAATAGTCGATTCAAACAAGAAATTTTTGCACAAGATATGTTAAATGTATGCAACAAAAAAATCGGCTAATTAAATAAGTTAAATAGTTCTAAATAAAAATTCTCGTGTGAAACACTTTTTTATAAAACTTGAGTAAAATAACCGGCGGTTTTAGTGTTAAGTGGAAAACTAAACATTTGAAAATTTGTAACTTTATGCCCTTAAGAAGTAAATTTGATTGACCAGGATTTACGAGCAAATTTATTTGGAAATAAGTAAAAGCTTTTTCTTTACGCATCATATTATAAAAGCAAAGTTTTTGTCGTATTTGGGGATTAAAATTAAGTATGATATATAATATCCCACTGCCTTTCAATGGGTTTAAGCTCAAAATTGGAAATTCAGAAATTTGAAACATTATGTCGTGTATACCGTTAAGAACTAGATTTGACTGACCAAGATTTATGAACAAATTTATTTGGAAATATAAGTAAAAGCTCTTTCTTCGCGTATATTATAAAAGCAAAATTTCTTCCCAAAATTGTGGTACTATATTCGCATTTGGTGATTAAAATTAAGTGGGATATACATAATATCCCATCTCCCTTCAAGGAGTTTAAGCTCAAAATAGAAATGGAAATTTGAAACATTATATCGTCTATGCCCTTAAAAACTAAATTTGACTGATCAGGATTTACGAATGAATTTATTTGGAAATAAGTAAAAGCTTTTCTTCACGTATATTATAAAAGTAAAATTCCCCTCCCCCTCCGAAAAAAATAAAAAATAAATCTGGCGCTGTTTTCGCATTTCGGGATTAAAATTAGGTGGGATATATAATATCACACCGCCACTCAAGAGCTTAAGCTCAAAATTGAAATTTCTGAGATTTGAAAAATTATGCCATTTGTGCCTTTAAGAACAAAATTTGACTAACCAGGATTTTCGAAAACATCTTTTTGGAAATAAGTAAAAGCTTTTCTTCATGTATATCATAAAAGCAAAATCCCCCCCCCACACACACACACACCACGAAATTTCCCCCAAAAATCTGGTGTTGTTGTCGTTTCTGGGGATCAAAATTAAGTGGGATACATAGTATCCCGCCGTCCAATGTTCAGTGAAAAATTGAAAATATGAAAATTTATGTAACTAAATTTGACTGACCAGGACTTACGAACAAATTTATTTGGAAATAAGTAAAAGCCATTCATCATGTATATTATAAAAGAAAATTTTTGTCGTATTTGGGGATTAAAATTAAGTGGGATACATAATATCCCAGTGGTTTAAGCCCAAAATTGAAAATTCGGAAATTTGAAAAATTCACATCAGGATTTACGAACAAATTTCTTGATAAAATAAGTAGCAGATTTTTCTCACGTATATTATAAAATCTAACCCCTCCCCCCTCGTGCTATTTCCGTATTTCGGGATTAAAATTAAGTGGGATATTTAACCCTTTAAGACCCAACCCGCACGATCGTGCGGGTTAGACATTCATGTAAATTTTTGCTTCTGAAACAGTCGTATGTAATAAAAAACCGAATCGGACGATTGTTCTGGTTTGCAAAAAGAATAAAGTATATTTTTTTATCAACAGATTACAGTTTTAGTACATGTTTTACTTTTAGCCGGCATGACTAGTAGGGTGGGTCGAAAAAACCGAAATTTTTATAATCGAAATGTAATAGCGCGGAAAAGTTGCCTTTAATACAGAATAAATTTCTAAAATATTACATCGATCGGTTAATATCTTTTACCGCCGCAAGGGGGCCAAAGTTTCAAAAAATCGCAAAAAACATGTTTTTTTTTATGATTTTTTTTTAAATTATCCAAACATACCAATACAATTTTTAATAGAACGCAATAGCTACATGGAGATATGAGAAATGTCCCGGTAAATGTTCATTATGATGAAATCATATCTTTATTTGCCGCAAAAAGACCATATTTTTTGTAAAAATTTCAAAAATTTCAATTTTTCATTTTTTTTTCTAAATTTTTATAATTTCTATAATATGTCTAGAAATAAATAATTTTACTTTATATCTATTAATATATCATAATTTTTTATAACTATTTGTAATAGACTTGAAAATAAAGTTAATCATTCATTTTTCTTGACGATCGCTTCATCTACTGATGTTTTACTTCATAACAGCCAATTCATGCCACAAAAATTATATAAAATGAGCAAAATGTTTTAGTATTTTATTAATTAAAATACAGAGGTGTTTAACCGAAACGGGTTAAATAAACTTAAAATGAAGAAGAATTTAATGTAAATGAATTTTATAATATAACTTGCTTTCAGATGAAGCCATTATTTCTCGAGAGGCCAAAACTGATCAGATGTGATCCTCCCTCTGTTCTAGTAAACAAATTTTACCAGTGCTTCAATGAATAATTTCACGCATCTTTCTAGTGATTGAGTGGGACAAGGAAAGTTATAATAGCTGGTATCTTTAATCGAACATTTTAAACTCACCAGCGTTTTTAGTCGATAAAGAAACCGTAACAGCTGGTTCCGTTAGTTTTCAGTTTTGTCAGTAGACTAAAGCCATACAATTTTAAGCTTCAGTGTTGAAGTCTGCTATGATAAAGTGACGGATGGCACTATTCTAGTCCACAGAACTTCCAGCTTTTGCAATTTTCTTCATGGCTGGGGCCTTGATATTCTCCTCTTCATATGCTAGCATCCCAAAGAGGTTATTTGTATGATTTGCGAAATAGTCATTTCGTGAAAATACAGGAACTATAATCTTTCGTAGATTATCTGTCAAGTAACGTAAGTTACTAACTATAGTGCACAGATTCTGGAAAACATGAGTGATTCATTTTAATTGTGAACCAACTGATGCAGTACATTTTCAGGATGTACTCAAAGAGTATGACAAGTTAAGAAGAGGGTTTCTTTGTTCCAACGTAGAGTCTCAAAATTTGAATAGCAGTAAGGATCCACCTTGCGGGAAATATTTGTCCAGGGACTCAGCAAAAAAGGTCAATTGTATACACGCGTGTTGAAAGAGCTTGCAATATTTCAGACATATACTTCTGGTCAGTTGACAAATTATCTTTATCAACAGCTAGGTGATCAGATTAAATTGGCTTAAATTTTGCAATTGGTAATAATTCGCAAATCGCAGGAGATCAACCAATTGGGCCACAAAATGATAGAGAACCTGTTTTTTGTCATCAAAATGTTTGAAAAGATGTCTCAGTGGAAGCTCATTGAAGTGAGGTCAAGGAAGCCAATAAAGTGGTTTTTTAAAAGTTGTTCTCAACTAATCCTACTATAACACCAACTTTGCATCCTGTTTTGAAGACAGTTCCGTGAAATTCAACTGCAATTATTATTCCAGTCGGGATTTCATTTTTCTTCAAAAAATCTATAATGTCATTGCATATAGAAGTCGCCTTGCCAGACGATGGGGTCAAATGACGAAAATAATTCAGACCTGGTTCTAGTACAAAGAGATATGTTCCTCCTTGACTTCGCAAAGATGAAACTTTGTCACCTCTTTAACCTGGCAGATATTTCTATCTTTAGGGCCATCAAAATATAGAGTAAAAGGAGTACATTACAAAATAAAAACGAACAAAGTGAAACGTGGCCCTCTACCAGCGAGAAATTAATTTTACGTGCAGGCAGCTGCAGGTGTTGCTATCATTGAGCAATTTTTTTTAAATAGAATTATAGTGATCATGGTTAACAATGTGAATGAAATTAACAACATAAAATGCCTTTTTCAGCCTATTAGAAATGTAAAAAATCTGAAAACATTACAAAAGTTATGAAAATTGAAAAAATGAAAAACTTTAATTTTTAACATTTTTTAGAAATTTTGACCCTGTTGTGGCGGTAAAAGGAACGATGTCACAAAAATGAAATGTTAATGTTACATTACTTATATCTTGGCGTGGCTATTGCGTTCTATTAGAAATTGAATAAGTATGTTTGGATAATTAAAAAAAAAAATTGCTAAAAGTATGTTTTTGCGATTTTTTCGAAATTTGGACCCTTTGCGGCGGTAAAATATATTAACCAATCGGTGTAATATTTTACGTATTTTATCTTTTTTACAAAAGGCAACTTTTCCGCGCTATTACGTTTCGATTATAAATATTTCGGTTTTTTCGAACCACTCTAATGACTAGCTTTGTTTACAAGTACAACGGATACAGCTCATCATTTTATCTGTCGTAAAAAGGTAATTATCAGTAGATTTCTAATTGCTTAGATAAATATTTTTGCTTTAATGTCTAAATAAGTGTAATATAATAAAAAATATTAATTATACACTATATTGCTCGTAGGACTTAACATGTCGTTACCCGCACGATCGTGCGACTTGGGCGTTACGTTAGCCAGTGCTACAGCAAAGGTATGAGCTTTCTGAATGTTCATCTTCATTTCTTTTTCAATAATTTTGCTGACAGCTAGAATAAAAATGAAGTATGTTATTATATAATTAATGTCATATTATTTTCTTGGGTATTGTCATGGATGAATTATTTTTTTCTTTTTTGTTTTTCAATTAATTTTTACTTTTTTTTCTTTTCGATTAATAAAATTTTCTAATACATTCTATTATTTTTTATGGAATACTTTGTTAACTTTTAACAAAGCAAAATAAAACACTTTTTCAGATGTCTAAACCGAAAAGAATTCTCACACAAGAAGAAATATTGCAATTGATGAATAAATCAGACTCTGAATTTAGTGATCTCTCGGATGATGACGAGGTTGCAGACAAAACATTTGAAACAGATTTATTAGAATGATAGTCAAGTTCAGATGAGCTCGATGAAGAAAAATTTACAAATATTTCTAAAGAAATGAGAATTTTGGATCATTCTTCCTCATCAAAGTCTTCTGAACTCATTCCCCAAAGTTCTACATTCAAACCAAATAGAATGAAAAAAAAAAAAAAAATAAAAAACAATACAAGTAGGATGTTAAGAAGTTCATTTCTGTGCCTCATCCTAGATTTCATGCAATCGCAGGTATGTCTTTCACTTCTTAAATTTTAATTTAAAAAAGTTATAGACTTATAGAAAAAATAAAACCGATATTATAAAAAAGCTTTAAAAATATGGCAAACATTTTTAAATTAATTAAAATATGAATTTTTTGAAGTCGATAAGTACATCTCGAATATTAACTATTTTTCTTCTTTTTTAGGCTTTAAGAGCCAGTAAGAATTTCCATTGATGTATTTCAGCCAATACTTCCCAAATCATCTTATAAGTAATGCTTTCACAGGAAAAGCTCAACCCGTACGATCGTGCGGGTGTGGCTTTCTCAGAAAAAGCCCAACCCGCACGTTCGTGCGGGTACTCTCCACGCTCCAGGGGGTTACGAAAAAATTTTTAATTATTTTTTTAAGTGTCATTACGATCAATATAGAGTTAATAACCAGAAGAATGTAATATTTAAATATGAAAATGTTCCGGGTCTTAAAGGGTTAATATGCCGCCGCCCTTAAAGATATTAAGCGCAAAATTGAAAATTCGGAAATCTGAAACATTATGCCATCTGTGCCCTTAAGAACTAATTTTGACTGACCAGGATTTATTTATTTGCAAATAACTAACAACTTTTTTCTTTATGTATATTAAAAAAGCAAATTTTTGTCGTATTTGGGGATTAAAATTAAGTGGGATATATGCTATCCCACCGCCCTTCAAGGGTTTTAAGCTCAAAATTTCGAATTCAGAAATATGAAACATTATGTCATCTGTGCCCTTAAGAACAAAATTTGACTGAAATTTAAATAAGCGCACCGAAATAAAAATATAAATGTTCTCAAACCTATAATTTTCAGGGTAAATTGAACCTTTAGCGGAGATAACGACCCTAAACCCCGTTGCCTTCAGAATGGTCTTCAGTTGCCGCCGTCTTTCTATTGCATTGTTTCCGAAGCAATAATAAGAAAAAGCTATTCGAGATTTCAGATTTTTCTTAAATCTGCCTGTCTGAATGGATTAGGCAAGAATCTCTCCGTAAGCGAATACGGGTCATGATATTTCATCCCAAACGCGGACTGACAGAAGAATGGGAAAGGAAAATACTGAAATGTTGAAATGGGAAAAGAAAACAATTTCAGATAGAGAAAACCCGTTCCGAAACTGAATACAATGTGCGTTTGTTTCATTTTTCGGTGAGGACAAAAGGAAATTTAATTAAATTCTATATTTATGGAATCTGGGGGTCACGCGACTGTGAGTCTTTACATAAATTTTGTATAACTTTAAAATGTTTCTCAGATGCAAATTATCCAATTTCTAACATGTGAAAGAAAGACAATAAATCCTTTGCGAATGATACCTGCCTATAATGGAATCTTGTCATCTCTTTCTTTCTTTGTATTCAAAAAGTCACAACAGTTTTATTCTTTAAAAGTAACATCATCCTTTCTTATGGCTTAATACATTTTATCATTTTTATTCAGCGGTCGTAAATTCTCTTTTTATTAATGCGAGAAATAAATAATAAAAAAATTGCGATATACTCCCAATTCTATTTCTCGCCAATAATTTAAAAATCCCTCATAGCTTTTCATGTAACAGCAAATTTTGTGGCGCTCATGAAACTCTCAAATTGGCTCTGATTTCGTAAGATGTGGCAGGATAGGATTTTGCAATCCGGCATTCTACACGCAACTCTCCTGATATAAGGATCTATTTCTTTTGGTCGAACCAACCCAGCCGAACTGTTTTTCATGTGATTATGATGAAGCATCATATACTCTTTTTTTTAATCTAATATTTCAATTAAATTTTATCTCTTTTTTTCTTTGTATTCAAAAAGTCACAGCAGTTTTATTCTTTAAAAGTAACATCTTCCTTTCTTATGGCTTAATACATTTTATCATTTTTATTCAGCGGTCGTAAATTCTCTTTTTATTAACGCGAGAAATAAATAATAAAAAATTTGCGATATACTCCCAATCCTATTTCTCGCCAATAATTTAAAAATCTCCTATAGCTTTTCATGTAACGGCAAATTGGCTCTCAAATTGGCTCTGATTTCGTAAGACGTTGGCAAGATAGGATTTTGCAATCCGGCATTCTACACGCAACTCTCCTGATATAAGGATCTATTTCTTTTGGTCGGACCACAACAGCCGAACTGTTTTTCATGTGATTATGATGAAGCATCATAAACTGTTTTTTTAATCTAATATTTCAATTAAATTTTATCTCTTTTTTTCTTTGTATTCAAAAAATCACAATAGTTTTATTCTTTAAAAGTAACATCTTCCTTTCTTATGGAAGATATACATTTTATCATTTTTATTCAGCGGTCGTAAATTCTCTCTTTATTAACGCGAGAAATAAATAAAAAAAAATTTGCGATATACTCCCAATTCTATTTCTCGCCAATAATTTAAAAATCCCCCATAGCTTTTCATGTAACGGCAAATTTTGTGGCGCTCATGGAACTCTCAAATTGGCTCTGATTTCGTAAGATGTGGGCAAGATAGGATTTTGCAATCCGGCATTCTACATGGAACTCTCCTGCTATAAGGATCTATGGCTTTTGGTCGGACCACCCCAGCCGAACTGCTTTTCATGTGATTTAAAATAAAACATATTAATCTGTAGTTTTTTGCAGTTTATTTCTTCAGGATGAGAGCTCGTATGAATAGGTTCTGCATATTGATGTGATGTACTGCCATTGGTACAGCCGTTCAGTGGCGCCAACTTATATGGACCCGTGGGGTCCGAGTCCACCCAATAATTTGCTCTTCCAACCCACCCAATTTCCATTATTCTAGTTTCGTGCTTATTCACTTTTCAATAGCTGAAAAAGAAATTATTTCGCTGACGTTCACAAAATTATTTTGTTTGAAAATATGATGAAGATAGCAATAACAGACACACGGGAGCTTAAAACAGAACCTGCCTTCCTTCTAATGTTATTCTTTTAGTAAATGTATGTACGTGATAGAGGCCGTATAAAAATTGAATTTTGTATTTTAATGTGCATACAACCCCCTTTTTTAATAAATGCCATCTCTGAAAGATGTATTTCATTTGTATACTTTTTGCAATTGGAAGTACCTTTCTATCCTCAGCGGTTCAAGAAATTGTATATACTTTGAAGTATCCAGTATGATTTAATTAAATAGTACTATTAACGCAAGTATTTCAGTGTATTTGCATTAAATGCCCATTTTAATATTTTTTTAGTCTTTTAGCGCTTTAATTTGTAGTCAAATTCATGGCACAATAGAGTCCATAAAATCAAGACCTCATGACAATATAATTAAATAAAATCGCAACTTTATATTTTACTCTAAAAAATTCTAACTTATCATAACTTGAAATATTATCTTTTCCCAAACTTTCAAGGAAAGCAAATTGGTCAGTGTCATTTTACCCTAAAATGGTTTTGAGTCCATCCAATATTTTTCAAAAGTTGGCGCAAATGCAGCAGGTCAATATTTAAATTAAAAAGTGTGGGGCTTTCTTCCTTACAAACCATGAGCATCAATCTTAACCGTGTCCGACAATATTTGAATATTAATGAGTGCATATGTGCTCCTTTTATAAAAAAAAATATATTAGAGATATCATTGTAGACTACATTCCTGTAATTGTATTAAAACATGGATTAATTTTCTTTCATTTCCGGTTTGAATATTTCGGGTTCGGGCAGGGTTTCGAGTTGACGAAATTTCTTTGTCCGGTTCGAGTCTGGTTGACTTTAAACAGAAATTTCAGGTTCGGGTCGATTGCAATCCGACCCATGTAACACTCGAATTCACATATCTGTGTTTTTGTGAAGCAAAACGCACATTATCAAGTAGTAATATTGTTATCATTTACAGCTGTTTTCAAATCAAAAGGGCTACTTTATAACACATTTTGTCATTCATTTGTGTTCAGAAATGCATGAAATTTGCAGGTCTTGTTATTCAGAAATTATGCACTCAAAAGACGTTTTCCATTTTTTTAAAATGCAAAAGATCTTTCCGAAAATATTGTCAAAGTGGACGTTTTGAAAGGAATTTCCTCACGCGGTAACAGGAGACGTAAGAAAAACCGGTTGTCACGTGACCAGAATAGCTTATAACTCAATAAGTAATTTATATATATATATATATATATATATATATATATATAAAACGGAAAACTCATTTTGATTCCAAATTGCTTCCATAGTCAGGCATGCCAATTTGGTGCCTTTAGGTTAAAAAATGAGGCAAAAAATTTCGGTTGTTGAAGAGGGGATTTGAAGACCGCCTTGCGGGGTTGCTCCAGATGCAAAATAAGGCTAATGTTTTTTTAAATGCGTGGCATGTGGGGGAATGTGTAAAACTTATTGGCATGCATCCTATATTGGGCAAAATGCAGTGAAACGTTTAAATTTGTTCTATGTACGACTAATGACAACATATGACTTACTGAAGAAAAACTCATTAAAAAATAGAAGTTGCTTTTTAGGTGCTTTCATAATTACATAAATATGTAGCACTTATAGTAGCCGTTCAGTCCGTCTCTCTGTCTGTCCGCATTTAACAGCGCAAAAACTACCCAACCGAATCGTTTGAAATTTAAAATATATAATTGTTGCATAATTTTGTTGAGTCATTTCAAATTTTATGAAAATCGGATGTATAGTTTAATGACAGGGACAGTCAAAAGTTTTCCGTTACATGACAGCCCATGTGAAAAAAAGTATTTCAAGTACATTTTAATGATGTTGCAGCCTTCCGAAACAGAATGAAATGGATATGCACTTATGAAGTGCACTAAAATATACATTCAGTACACTATTCGGTGCAAAAAATATTTATAAAACTAGTTTTAGTAGGAACGCACCATGTTTGCCACGTTTGACGTGCAATTTCCAACTTATTATGACTTCGATCTGTCTGGATGTCCGAGTTCTTACTCGCGTAAATATGCTCCGATTTCCATGCAACTGATATATGTTATTGAGGTATACTTTGGTAGACTCGTTCTTGAAAATGGCGCGTGTAGCATTTACAGTTCGTTTACAGGGAAACTCAAAATAATTCCGTTATATTACTGTCTATGGGGAAAATTTGTTTACGGAGAATTTCAATGGTGTTATACTATTTCGATCATAATGAAATTGGAACATATGACTGAGGTGCGTTACAAGAAGTTTACTGTATAATATGGGGTACAAAGCATTTATCGCTTATTTACAGGGACACAACAAATAATTCGACTACAGTACGGTCTAAGAGCGATAATTGCTGGAAGTGGATTTTTAATTGTGGTATCCATTTCTACATTTAACTAATCTTTTGCACATTACTTCGTGTGAATAGATTCTATCAGATAATATACAGGTCTGCACAAAAGAATTCGAGTACATTTCCGTTTATTGACAGAAATTGCTGAAGGGGAATTTTCAACTGTATTATGCGTTTCCTATAACTGAACTAAATTTTAGCATACTATAGGGGAGAGTAGCCATATTTGGACCGCCGCTTTAATTGGACCGTTGCCATTCTGCCGTTAATTACAGGAAGAGACTCCATCTACCGCTGAAATCCTACTCATCAGAATGACGTCACTCATGATTAGAAGAAGCAACCGCCTACCACGTGCTGTTTTCAGACAATTTAAAAAAACCTAAAGTTAGCTGTTTTGATCTAATTTTTTCCTACTAAACGTAAGTGAATATTTTAAAACTAAGGTAAGTTGCTATGTTTTCATATACATATATGAATTCGTCTGTTTATTGCGCATATTTTTCACGCGGATTTGTTTGATTTCGTTTTTGTTTTCAGTTTTGAAATTAACTGTTTTAAAAAATGGCGCAGTTGCCGTAATTGGACCAATTTCAGTTACTTAAATTAGACAAGATATGCGATCATAAATTTGAAAAGTAAGTAATGAATTTCGAGGGCGGTACGCTTTGTACACTATTTTTTCATATTTTATAATGGAATACTATCTCCATGCAAATTTTTTTTTTTTTGTATATCTGGATTAACTTTTTTATACAGTTTAGGCCTATGTAAACATAAAAATATTTTTACACGTCTATGCAATAAATTTTGTTTGCAATGTCTTTTATCTTGTATGTAATTGTATTTATTT
The DNA here is from genome assembly GCA_963932465.1 of Maratus speciosus. Taxonomy (NCBI): domain Eukaryota; kingdom Metazoa; phylum Arthropoda; class Arachnida; order Araneae; family Salticidae; genus Maratus; species Maratus speciosus. The sequence continues at coordinate 89,344,951 of OZ010797.1, forward strand.
TCTTTCAATTCTTTATTCCTACGGCATATTTGATTTACAGAGTTGAATTCAAACATTTTCCTCCTGCAGGATATTTGTGATGGAAGACATTTTACAGTTCTGGAGGGTGGAATTATACTTTTTTGCCATTAAAGCGCATAAAATCTCAAACCTTCTTGAAAATGTTGAAAAAGACATAGACAAACTGTCTGAAGGAAAAACAACCGTGACAGCAAAATCTGTTGAAGATATAGCAAACAAAAAACAGACAATAAGTTGTGAAGAAATTGACCTGCAACAAGGCTGCAGCTACAAATCTCCCCAAAAGCAAGAAAAAAACATTAGAAATGTTATTTCCCTTGGTAAATTCAGTTAAATCAAAGTACAGAGGGAGACAAAAAACAGTTGTGTTAACATCATCGCCATATAAACTAAACCTTGAATTGAAAAAAAAAAAAGATAAAAAGGAAGCTTTCACAGCACAAAATCAATTGGAACATCGAGTTTTGAAAAATAGGCGTTATGCAATTAGCAAGAAAATGATGGAAGAGAAGAACTACAAACATAATGTAAAGAAAACTTCAGTTGCAAAAAAAAAAAGTCTGATAATTCAGAATCTAAATAGAAAAATCTAGACAGTGATGATTGGTTTTGCCTAATTTGTAAGAAAAATAAAATAGCAAAAATGACTCAGTGTTCAGATTGCCATATACGGTTCCATGTTGTGTGCACTGGAAAACAAAAACAATAAACAAAATTCATGTATCAGCTTTGCATCACTCCTTACATGATATTCAAGTAACTGACAATTAGTTCCATAATTTCTATTCTTAATTACTGATAACTTATACATTTTGATTTAAAACAATTACTCTTATTTTCAGATATTTGATTTCATTATATTTCATTGCTGTTATTTTGTTTTATTGTTTCATTAATCGCAAACTTTTCTTTTAATAAAATTAGTAATATTCCCTAGTCATTAAAACAACCTGATATTATTTGGTCCAATTTAGGAGACTGGGGGTCCAACTTAGGCGACCAGTTGCTGAATTTGGACCACTTTTGACAAATTTTTCAAATTAAAATAAAGTTTCAGATTTTCAAAAAGAAATTGATCTAAATATTTATTTAGTTAATAGATGAATAGATTGACCCTGTGTAATTATCTTTTGCAGATATTCAAAAAACTAAGTGAGTTACACCTGAAAATAAGTGAAGTGGTCCAAATTAGGCTACTCTCTCCTATAGTATTGAAGTCCACCGTAGTGGAGAATGCTTTGGGGTCTATAGCAGCTATGGCTTTTCGCATCGAATGATCCTTATTATACGCAGAAACAACACTATCTTTAGTCACAACTATCTTTATTTCTTTTTTCCATTACATATTTATACAAGTTGGAAATTGCACGTCAAATGTAGCAAACGGGGTGCGTTCGTACTATAGCTAGTTTTATAAATATTTTTTGCACCGCATATTGTACTGAATGTATTTTTTAGTGCACTTCATAAGTGCTTATCAATTTCATTCTGCTCGAAAGGCTGTGACGCACTTGAAATACTTTTTTCCCATTGGCCGTCATGTAAAGGAAAACTTTTGACTGTCCCTGTCATTAAACTATACATCCGATTTTCATAAAATTTGAAATGACTTGACAAAATTTTGCAACACTTATATATTTAACATTTCAGGCCATTCGGTTGGATAGTTATTGCTCTGTTATAAGCGGCTGAAATTTGTTTTCCAAATGTGTTATGCGTTTTCCAAGTGTGTTATACGTTTTCCAAATGTATTGAGCATTTTCCAAATTGTTTACATAGACATATAGCCCAGTGGTTAGGGAGTTTTCGGAATTAATTAGGGGAAAGCTGGGAATTGTTTTAATCCCTTCTGTTTAGGTCTAGAATGAATATGCTATGTTTTCCCCCTCGTAGTAGGTGAGCGTTAGAAAATATGTACAGATTTATAGCCAAAAAACACGTTTTTTTAAATACCATAACAATATCTCAAAACAGCTAACTCCATAAAAAACATTGTAAATACAAATGTTGTAGAGCTTAAAATTCTGAATAAAATGAGTACCATCATTAATAGTTTTGTTCAACATTGAGGTCGCAATTCTATTCCAAAATTTTCCCTTAATCGCTAATCAGGAGCATGAAGCCAGGAGAAACCAAGTTAACTTAACAATATCTCAAAACAGCAAACTCCATCAATAACATTCTCGATACAAAAGTTGTAGAGCCTAAAATTCTGAATATAATGAGTACCTACACTTAATATTTTTGTTCAATATTAAGGCCGCAATTTTGAGATATTTTTAAGTTCATTTGGTTTCTCCTGGCTTCAAGCTCTTGATTTGAAAAAATTTGAAATAGAATTGCGACCTTAATGTTGAGAAAAAATATTAATGATGGTACTCATTTTATTCAGAATTTTAAGCTCTACAACAGTTGTATTGACAATGTTTTTTATACAGTTAGCTGTTTTGAGATATTGTTAAGATAATTAGAAAAAAACGTGTTTTTCGAAAATAAATATACACATATTTTCTAACATTCACCCAAGTAAAACATAGGAAGAAAACATAGTATGTTCATTTTAGATCTAAACTGAAGGGATTAAAACAATTTTCAGTTTTCTCCAAATTAATTCTGACTTCAACCCCCTGAGCACGTGTCTAAAACTTTAAAGTAGAATTAAGACCTTAATCAATGTTTTTGACAGAGTTAGCTGTTTTTAGATATTGTTATTGTATCTAGAAAAACGTGTTTTTTGGCTATAAATCTGCATATATTTTCTAACGCTCACCTACTACGAGGGGGGAAACTTAGCATATTGATTCTAGACCTAAACTAAATGGATTAAAACAATTTACAGCTTTCCCCTAATTAATTCCGAATCTGGCCTTTTTTTTCCTCCCCTACCACTGGGCTAATAATCTTTCAAATTATTAAATGATTGAAGTTTTGTTACAGTAGTATTCTGATTGTGTCAGAAAATGTTTCATAATCTTTTTTTATCGCTAGATTTTTTTTCCTTGTTAAAATTTGTATAGGAAAAAAACTTTCAAAACAACAAATTTAAATACTGCTTAAAAATTTAATAACAAAGAGATTTTTTTTTCTCGAGATACTGAGTTGCCTCATAGAGTTAAATATTTTACTTTAATGCGCATGATTTGAATTAAAAAATGTCTGATACTAACTGCGCAATCTAACTTTGTAATTTCGGAGATTAATTTAAGTAATTCCCAACGGGGAATTCAGCTTATGTAATCCTAACCATTGGCATCATCTATCTGCAGCTAAAGCACGTTTTGCATGTCCTTAGCATTCGCAGCCAAAGGTTTCTGCAGAAAGAAAGAAAAACAAAAAGTAAAAACTAAAAAACGAGTTTTTCCCTCCAGTTCCAGGTGACCCGAGAGAGAGAAAATGCAGCCATTGCCACAACAGCCATCAAAAATAAAAAAAGAAAACTAGTTGCAGACGAACTTTGAGCAATTCTAAACAACAATAAAACTTACCAGAGAAGAGAGAATACAGTTTCTGTCTTTTAACACTGTGTTTACAGAATTTTTTAATTTTCTCCACACAAGTACGCGAATCTTTCTGGGTGTCAGGTGACCCGAAAAAGAAAAAGGAGCCATTGCCACAGCAGCGAACAAATATAAATACATAAATAATAATAAGTAATGAGGGAAAAGAAAACTAGTTGCAGACGAACTTTAAGCAGTTCCAATAACAACAAAACTCATCAGAGAAAAGAATACAATACTAAGGTAAACGCACTATAGTAGTAGGCCACTTAAGATCCTTTATCTAATTATTATTAAAGTGTTAGTAAATTCTAAAAGATATATATATATATATATATATTAGCCTAGTCCTAACCTTCGTGTATCAAAATAACCATTCAAAGTTTCCAAATATATTCTTCGAAAAAAAAAGGGAAAATAAACATGTTACCTTCCTCTGCGATCCAGTAGTGGGCCTAGTCAATTTCTGATGCATGAAGTTTTCGGTTTATCCAACAAATTATTTAAGAAACAACGTATATTAAGAAACAATGTTTTAAATAAAAAATATCCCATGATGAAATCTCCAAGAATTTGCCAAAAAATCTGTTTTTGAAGACAAGAAAATAAACATATTGAAAATAAACAAATGTACCAGCAGAAAAGAAAAAAAGCAATTATTCCAAGCAGTTTATGGAAAGTTAACATTTAAGGATGTTAGTCAAATCAGATTTCTTTCAGTCGTTTTTCAGAAATGCATTTTGGGCTTGTTTATAAAGTTTAAAAATGAGTGGCCCACTAATGGTACGTTGCCTTCTATAGGTGCATTTACCTTTTAGTCCAAGAGCCGACAGCCCAAAAACCTAATGTTATCAGGCACAAGAAAAAAAACCTTTATTTTATGGGAGAGTAGAAGTAAGGGAATCTAATGATCCATGTCTGCCGGAAGTGAAGTGGTGTATAAACCAAAAATTAATACCACCAGTGGTTCACTCGTAGGTTTATCATTGTGTTTGTCATAGCACTATCCTCCATGTTTTCATACCTTTGTTGTAGGACAAACACAATGATAAACCTACGAGTCAACCACTGGTGGTATTCATTTTTGGCTTATGCACCACTTCCGGCAGACATGGATCACTAGATTCGTCTACTTCTACTCTTCCATAAAATAAAAGTTTTTTTTCCCCCTTGTGCTTGATAACATAGGTTTTTGTGCTGTCGGCTCTTGGGCTATTATGTCTGTGCTTTTACATTTATGTAAGCCTGTTTTCTAATTTAAAATGGTTACTTTCGAACATATTCAAGAAAGATTTTTGTTCGCAAACGCATAAATTTGCACTTTTTTATTTTTCAGATAAAGTAATACTTATCTATAACAGTATTCTGTCTTAACGGAAAAATTTCAGGATCCCGAAAGAAGGAATACTATACAAGGATACGTCGTAAGACGGAAACCTGATGAAAAGCTTTCCCGGTCCTTTGCAATCCTGTTTTCTTAGATGTTAACCCATTTATGCCTGAATTTTTCTTTTCTCAAATTTCTCGGCAAAATCACTTTAAAATGTTGCAAAATGAACTGGAAAAATACTACAAAAAAATTACGCTAAACTATTTTTGTAGTTATTTTATAAAATGTAAACATACTAAATATGGGAATATCCATATGTGGAAAAATGCATAATTATATGGTTTGTCTAAATTTATATAAAGTAAGATTTTTAATTGTATATTATATACATAATTAGTATTTTTATGAACTAATAAAAAAATATATTCATTTCTTTACAGAGACTAATAACATTACAAGTATTATTAATAATAAATTAAGAATAATCGTATTTGAGGCTAGAAAACAATTTATTTCAAAATCATCTTGAAAAGGACTTTGCATAAACAACTGTCCCCTAACTGGCTAATAGAAATATGCACCCACTTGCGTCTAGCGTCCTATATTTTGTACGTTACAAACATGCATAAAAAATAGGCTTGAACATATAAATTCGCAATTAAAAAAATATGTATTTCAAGGATGTCAACAAGCTAAGATTATGACTTATTTATTTGGGTCCTTGATAAAAAAAAAAAAAAAAAAAATACAAATAAACTTACTTTTTACATTTCGCTATCTTGAAAAATGAAAAATCTATAAACATCGAAAAAAGGAGTTCATTTAAGCAAATAAATATCAATATTATGCTGTCATCGCTCGGTAATAGATAAAGACATTTATAGACAATGACTTCATACAATTTTCATGTTGTAAAGAAGAAGAAAATTTTAAAACTTTGTTAAAATTCGAAACGTCCCAAGAATGGGATGCTAGGCATAAATGAGTTAATGCAACACGAAATCGAATTGCGTTTTCATTTTCATTTTTTAAACAAACCTTTTAGAGCCACGGTCGATAACAGGCGGACCGCGGCCCACTTCCGGACCGCCGAAGGTCGAATCCTGGACCGCCAAAAATCTCCAATTTCAATAAATAATTTATTAATATTTACATATAATAGATATCGTTCGAGATTAACGGACGCCACCTTGAAGACACTCTTCGCATTAGCCGTTCACCACGTGAACCAAACTATAAAAAACTGGCTCAAGACAGCAAGTGCAATTTTTCGCATTAATTTTTCAACGAATACTTTCCTTTCCTATTTTATGCGTATGTAAAAAATTTCGGAAAGTATAACCTATATATGTAGTAATTCTTCAGAACGAATACATGACTTTTTTAATTTCTATTATATTAGGTTGAGCAAAATGTTCTGGGAAATTTTTAATCTAATAGTTACCAGAATTTTTATCGTATATGATGGTCGTGCCATCAATGCCGAACTCTATTGCCAGCAGATGGATCGCGTCTACGACAAATTGGTGCAGAAGTATCCAAGTTTGGTCCGCCAAAAGCGCGGTTTTTTTTTTTTTTTTTTTTTTTTTTTTTTTTTTTTTTTTTCAGCAGGACAATGCCAAACAGCACGTGGCCCAGAGGACCAAGGACAAGTTTGCACAGTTGGACAGCGTCGAAATTCTCCCACACCCCGCCTATATTCCAGACGTGGCTCCATCCGATTATGGCCTTTATCGATCAATGTAACACATTTTCAAGAGCCGTCAATTTGAATGTTTTAATGAAGTTGAAGAAGCATGTCAAGAGTTTTTCGATTCCAAGAAGCCGCCATGCTACTTCCAGCAAACCGGAATCTGGCAGAATGGTGGCAGAAAGTTGTGGGCTATGATGGTCTCTACTTTGAAGAATAGTCCTTGTTGCTTTTGTTGTTAATTTGATAAATTTTTTCAAAGGTATTCGAACCCATCTTAAAATTACTTGCCGACCCCTGTTTTAGAGATTGGTGCCAGAGTTAGTGTTTTAAGCCTATTATCAGGACACTGTAGTCTGACGTGAGATAGGTGGTCATCAGTGGCGTAGCCAAGGTCCCCCCGAAAGTAGACCTGGTTTACTGAATCATGGATACCTGCTAAGACAGAATCACAAAGGATGTATAAAAATTCCGCTTTAGAGAGGTGTTCGTCTTAGAAGGTATAATTCAAAGGTATGTCTTTCTTCGGGACTATGAACTTTTCCGTTTTAGGCAGGTTTCCGTTATAAATACTTTCCGTTTTCACAGTATCCCTTAAAACTGCTAAAACGTACGCACTTCCCAAACTTTTTTCTTTCAAGTACCCCTTTCTTAGGTTTTTCATTTCGGAGTACCCCCATTTCTCATAAACACGCCCCCCTCCCCCCTCCACTCAAGGAGATAACGTAAACATGCTTATTTTCATTAGTAATCTTCTTATCACAACCATATAATAAATCGATGCAAATTACATTGATATTCCTAACATTTTTGCGACTTCCGCCATTACCGATAATATTTTCACATACCCCCAGCAGACCCGTCACGTACCCCCAGGGGTACACTACCCCAGGTTGGAAATCGCTGCTATAACACAACCTCTGAAGAGCATAAATCTGTGTGAAGATCACCTATCTCAAAAGAAAACAATTCAAGGTTCGACGAAAACAACACTATGTATTTGTGCTTGCTAACGTTTGAAACCTATCTGAAATGAAACTTGTTCCAATTATGAATCCTTCTTGGCAGGTTTTCTGAAAACACGGAATCCTCTCATAAACAAAAATATTTTATTGTCCCGAGACGAAAGGATAACTATGCAAGTATACCTGCTATTCCGTTTACACAAATTTACTGTAACTAGATTAAACGTAAAACTTTTTTATCTTGGACTTCGATGGGGTTCTGTTGTCGACACTTTTGGGAAAGAACGAGTTTATACGTACGCAATAACGGTACATTGGTTGAGTTTCGTGACCCTTGCCTTTGTTCACTTTATAGCGGACAATATTAACAATTACTTTAAATCTGCTGCCTGCAATTAATAAAAGTAACTTTATTTTTGGACTGGTTATTTGTTACCACTTTCAAAATATACTGGCGAGAAAAATTAATAGAATAACCATAAAAAGGTGTTTATGTTAATTCTATTAAGGGAGCTTCCAGAAAGGTAACTCAATGTCAACGTTATCACGAAGTCCAATGGGATTAACATTCGCTACAGAAATATATGCAAATTTTTCAGCCTCAGCCCGCTCTTTCGGTTCACGTGTGAAAAGGAGCGCACGTGGGTAATTTGAAGTCTATTTTTAAGGATTGTACGTGTAATTAGATAAAACTTTAACTTCTAGTAGGTGGAATATGTTGTCCAGAAGATATTTGACCGATTTTGAGAAACTGAGTGCGATAGGGAGAATGGAAGCAGGACAGACACTCTTAGGGTTCTGTAAAGACTTAAAAATAGCCAAAAGCGTCATGTCAAGAATCCGGAAACGGTTTAAAGACACTGGTATAATGTCCACAAACAACCAGGTGAAGGTAGAAAACGCACCACAATAGGCTGGCTCTCAGGACTATAATTTGCCAACGATTGCTAAAAGAAATAGGCAATTGACGTCAATTCAGATTGTAGGGAGTTTGCTGTAGAAACAAGAACTCGACTATCCTGGTTTACTGTGAGTGACAGGCTGCATGCAAGGAAACCCATGATTTGTGTCTCACTAACTCCGGTAGCGAAATGCGCCCGGTTAAAGTGGTGCAGAGATCATCGTCATTGGAGTACCATGGACTGGAGCCGAGTTCTCTTTACCGATGAATCCCGATTTTGTTGAGAGAGTTACTGCAGGCGTGTTACCATATGGAGGGAGAAAATCACACGCAATAAGGCTGGAAACATCCGTGAAAGGCATCGATACAAAGGTCGTGGAATCATGGTATGGAGGGACATCATTTTGAATGGCCGCAGTGACCGACATATTTTTACCAGTGCAACTGTGAATGCTGAAATATACAGAGATGAGGTTCTTGATCATCTGTCAAGTTGTTTAAGGGTGCAATCGGAATATTCGGAATTTTATGATTATTAATTGTTTAGAATGGAGCTACCACCTTCCACGGAACTCCTAAGTGTCCCTCCCAGAGCTGCATAAATCCGACTCGTCCGAAGCTTACTGCTGAACTTGGAGAGAGTTCTAAAACAGTTTCGAACCATCTAAAATAAAATGGCTGAGAAGTACAAAAACAGAAATCACCATGAACCATTTTTTACACATTCTAATACTTCCAAAAAAGTGCTAATCTATCACAAATAAACTTATTACAAAAATTTAACTTCCTTAAAGACGACCAGATATCGGAAGCAACTATTAGATCGAATATGGTGTCAAAAGTGGCGAGGCATGAAACATGGAAACCCAAAAGATTGTGGCTGAATAAGACAATTGTAACAAAACTGCTTTTTCCAGCCCGAACTACATTTGATGTGTTTGCTTCTTAAATTACTAGTTTCTGTAGCTGAAAATGCAAGATCATTTTCTTAAAGTTAAAACCTTCCCACATAGCATTTTTAGTTTTCAGAAAATTTGCAACAGTCTTGCTTTGAAAACCTGCGAAGTTGCAGTAAGCTCAGCATGTAAAGACTGAAAGTTCATAACAAGACTGCAGCAAGATAACACAAACGCCGAAGTCACCACACTTTGAACTTGCAGCTAACTTGTCGTGCAAGTTAAATTCATAACTGTATCAAATTTATTGCAAACTAACGACAAACAAATAATCAAAAATACTGCAAACTTACTGCAAAGTAGTAATCTTTCCATGTCCACTATAAGTGTAACCCATTCGAAGGGGTCCATAGACCTGATCAAGTCTATTGATGCGAAAGCGCCGTCAGAAGGTGCATGCAACGGTTTTATCACCATAAACAAATTTAGGTAATATTTGTACTTTTCATTTCGAGCATTTTTTGGTATTTAATAAGTATAGCGTTTAGAAAAAGGGGTGCCTACGGAATAAAATTTCTGCGTATGTGATGATTGTCTATTATCTCAACAGATTAATTTTTTGCTTTTGTCACTTTCGTTCGTAAAGACAGTCTTGCATCAGTTTCAGAACAAACCTCTCATGCAAGTGGGTGATGGTATACCTTGCGGGAGATTTGCTGCGAATTTCTCAATTCAAATTTGTCACGGCAAGATAATATCAGAAAAAATCAAACTTGCTGCTAATGGATTTAGTAAAATAATGCTATAAAAAGTGATAAAATATCTTTATTAAGATTGACAATCGTTTCGTCGCACCAACGGCGACATTTTCAAAATCATTCACGATAGAAAATATTTTCACATAATTTAAAAACAATAAACATAATAAACAATGTCACGAGACATGATGCATAATGAAAAACATTGCAAGCATAAAATTAAATTAGTTATTTGTGAGCGTGGATTAATTTTTATATAATTTAACAAAACAATAACATGGTAAACAATGTCACGAGACAACATGCATAATGGAAAACATTGCAAAACATAAAATAAAAATAAAATTATCTTGGCTATTTGCGAGCGTGGATTAATTTTTACTATTGTTATTAAAATTACATAGCATCTCTTTCCAAATTTTAGGTAAAATTTTTTGCTGCTAATGTTCATGCTATCTGGGTTATCTCAAAAACTCCCATAGGCAGCGCGGCGTATCGCATGAACGGCTCATGCATATGACACTTATGTGAAATCATTATCGAATATCTATTACAGCAAAAGTTCTTAATTCAATGGCAAGAAATTAAACATGGAAATTGCTGTTTTAAACTTAACCACTTGATCCTAACTTTATTGTAGGCAAATGTTATGTAATATGAAACTTGATTTAATCCATTCGCTGCCAAAACTATAAAGTAAGAATTTTCAAATTTTTTGTTAAACGTCGTTTGCTACCACAAATTCAGAAAGGTAAATTTCGCTTTACTAATACAGTGAAATTTCTGCCAATAAATGAGGCAATTTTTTTAATTCTAAAATAGTGGTGACAAAGTAATTAATAAATTAAAGCCACGAGTATACTCGTGGATGACAGCGAATGGGTTAATTAAATTTAACTCTTCAGAATGCGCTCAGCTTTTTACATCATAGTGAATATTTTTCATTGGTAAATATTAATGTAACTTCAATGTATTATTAGTTGCAGTTATAGAGATTGGCCTTACATTTTTTATGCATGCTTTTTTTTTTAATTAAGAAATTAAATAAGGATATACCTAAATTCTTAAAGTTACTCGAAATACTTCTATTATACATACACAGTCAAGACAAAATTGCAAGGGACTGGTAAAAAGCTCCATTTTAGGCAGGCTTCCATAGAAAGAAGTGTGATTAATTATACTTCTAAGGTACACTACTTCAATAAGATCTATTGTTCGTTTCGCAGGGATTCTGAAACTCTTCCGTTCGAGACAGGATTCCGTTATAGAAAGATTCCGCTTTCACAGGCTTCACTATGTTTCGCTAAAGAACGATGAAAATCCCCTTTCAGACAGGTTTTCAGCAAATTTAATTGTATCGCAATTCATATTAAGACCATGTAACGCTTCGGTTAAAGACAGGATTCTGTTATAGACAATTACAATTTTGACAAGTTTTATTCTATTCATATGACATAAATATGTATATTTATATAAGTACACAAAACTTGTAAAAGTGGAACCTGCCTATAACGGAATTCTGTCTTAAACAGAAATGTTCCATAGTGCTACGGAAAAGAATACTATACAAATACACCTGATAACACGAAAACCTGTGTAAAACGGAATTTTCCAGCAATATTTACGATTTTATCTTGACAGGTTTTATTATATATATAACCTGAAGGAAAAATTTTGGACCCCCCCCCCCCCTCCGAAACGAAATCCTGGCTACGCCACTGGTGGTCATGGGTGATGAGCAAACGATTTTTTAGCTCACAGGCTAACAAAGCCTAAGAGCTTATGTGCCCGCCGGTTCTGTATGTACATACGTGTGTACGTACTTACGTATGTTCGTAAAGCGATAACTCTTGATAGAAACATCCCATTTGCTTAAAAAAAAATTCTAGTTTCATTCTCATAAGGCGTTTCCCTGATTAGTTTTTGGGGTTCATTGGTTAAGGATAAAGGGGGAAAAGGGGGGTTAGTCCACCCCTTAATTAAGATAAATGGGTTTTTCATGCAGAATTATTCGATTTGCTCCAAATTTGGTATACCGGTTTATTATGTTAAGGAGCTTCCCTGATTAGATTTGGAGGTTCATTGGTTAAGTATAAATGGGGAAACGGGTGCTAATTCCCCTTCACTTTTTTTTTTTTTTTTTTTTTTGAGGCGCATTATTCTTTAAAATAAGAGTATAATATACAATTAGTGTGAATAGCCTGTGAGCTCCATGCCATCAGTTTAGCTGGGCACTTTTCTTTTTTATTATAAAAGTTTTATCCCATTTACTGGAAAATGAGAACGTTGTTCGATTCTTATGCACTTCAATAATGACAGCCAATTTCGTTCAGTAAAACTTTCTAAGACGGAATCGTAAGAAAACAAAGAAAAATTCCATTTTAGTCACTTTTTCGTCTTTGCAGGTATAGGTAAAAACAAAAACGAGTCGGAAATTGCACGTCAAACGTGACAAATAAGTTGTGTTGGTATTATAACTATTTTATAAATAGTCAGATCTCGGTGCGATGGCTGTTGCGCTCGTATGCAAAAATGAATGAAGATAAAATTGATTACGATTCTATATATTAAATTCACTAATACGTAAATAATAGGACTCCATCTTAAATAGGTCATCACCGTCATCATGGTAACCTAGAATCATTAACTATCATGGTATATCATTGAATTCCTGACGTAGGATAGGATTTAATAGAATGTAGAAAACTTTTATGAACGTCTTTTTAAGTTTTGATTAGATTTTCATAAAATTTGAAAGGACTCGACAAAATTCTGAAACAATTACCTATGCGGTAGACTTTCTAAAATCCGCAAGCGCCTAAAATCCACACATCATCACAGATGTAAACAATGAAACTTTCAGTTCAGATGTACGAGCAAAATTACAGATTTTTTTAAAGTTTTATATCATTCTCTATGTACTATTTAATTCTCGATAATATGACTGACCTTGTGGGTTTTCATGAAGGAAGTAAAAATTTATTTGAGAAAAAATCTAGATATTGCTGATATCACTGGTCATCACAATTCTTTTACCAAATATATTTATGTAGTAATCGAGCTTTTTTGGCTATTAAGACTGGCTAAACCTGAAATAAAACTTCCTTATTTCATGATTTTGATGTGAATTAATAGGTTACCTTTATAAGGAAAGTTTCATTGAATAATTCAAGGAAAATGTATCTCATCTTTATTATGCATAATTAATTATACATTATTAATTATTTACTTGACCTTTATGTTTAATAATTTAATCTTAAAATTTTTAAAATTATCTTACTGTTTATCATTTTATTTTATTACTTTACTTAATTATTTTAATATTTTACTGCGTTGCAAGCATCCATTATAATTTTGATTGCATTATTACATTCAAATTATTGTTAAAAAATGTAAACAAAGCAATGACCAGAAATCCGCGAAATTCTAAAATCCGCACAATCTCTGGTCCCAAGTTGCGCGGATTTGAGGGGGTCTACTGTATTAAATTTCAAATTATTCGGTTGGGTAGTTTTTGCGCTGTTATATGCGGACAGACGGGCAGACATACGGACAGACCAGATGGCTAGAGTTGCTACGTATTTATATAATTACGAACGCACCTAAAAAAGAGTTTTTCCCTTTAGTTTCAGGTAGTGATGGGCGATTCTGGAAAATTCAGGAATCGACTAAAATCGACATCGTATAAAACTGAATCGATCACAATAAGAATCGATTCCCAAATTCTAGAATCGATACTTGAATCGATATTTCGATAGTCACAGATAAGCTCAAAAATATTAATTTCAAAACTTAGCGAATCAGCAGAGCCGTAGCGACCACCTCCCATATCTCACATTTAGAGGGTAGACAAAGTCAGGGACCCAGTCGTAAGCTATTATAGACCTTTGAGTCAAATAATAAAGTTTTTAACTTTTAAATTATTAGTTTTAAGATGTAATTTTACTAATATTGTAATTTAGATTTTATTTAAATTTATTTTTTAAGAAAGGTCTCGGTTAAATACAAGTTGGAAATTGCGCGTCAAACGTGGCGAATGTGGTGCGCTCGTACTATAACAGTGCACTTCATAAGTGCATATCAATTTCATTCTGTTCGAAAGTATGTAACATCCTTAAAATGCACTTGAAATAATTTTTTCAATTGGCCGTAATGTAACGGAAAACTTTTGACTGTCCCTGTAATTAAATCATTGTGATTTTCTTCCAGCCTGAATTAAAATTTAAATTTTCAGGGACATAATTCACGTTGCCATAAGAACCGATTTAGTATTCTTACAATTTGAGTTTAATAATCTAACTAGCAAAGTTTATTAAAGTTCTTTTATTAAAAAAAAAAAAAATCGTCGCTGCAAGACGTGAAAATTTAGTTTTCTCAGAAGAAATAAAAATCAATTAATTTTACTGTCTTAGAAGGATAGTGGACGCACATGTATATTGCTTGGAAATCTTTAACATTATAGCTAGTAACTAGCGGGTTCCGCCTAATATGAAATCTCGAAGCGAACGAACCGCGAACCGGGTTCCCGCTGTCTACAGCACCGTATAGGTGTACCTCCCCCCACTTTGCCCACCGGGTCGGAAAAACGCGCTCACCTCCCCCGCCCCCCCCCCCCCCGCCCCCCCCCACACACACACACCAATTTTTGACATTCATCATTTAAAAATTTTTTATTATGTGTTATAAACTATCTTAAAATTTCAAACAAATCGCCCTGTTATATTTTCTAATTTTGTTCTGCCCCTCCCCTCTATCCCCCCCCCCCGAAATGTGACGCGCCATTCTTTTTTATAATTTTTTATCATGTATTATAAACAATCTTAAAGCTTAAAACAAATAGCATTGTTAGATTTCCTAATTTTAACAAAATCGCGTTATGTTGGTTCCAGATTCCACCACCAGGGTGCGCATTCTATTCCTAACAAAACTGTGAACGAAACTCCGTTAAACAACCTATCAGTAGATATATTACTCAAGAGTGTGGCAATCTTGATAAAAAATTTAAGCTATTTGCCGAAATTACTATTCGGAAATAGTGGTAACTAAACTTTTGACTTTTTTATATTTAATAAGTAGCATTTATCTCAGGACTCCGTCAAAAAAACCCACCTAAAACGGTAAGGAACGCTAAGGCTTAAAAAAATTCTAGCGGCCTCCCCCCCCCCCCCTCCTCCCAAAATTTTCGCACCATTCTTTTTTAAACTTTTTCTTATGTGTTATAAACTATCTTAAAGTTTCAACAGATCGCCTTGTTAGATTTGAAATCGCGGTCTGTTAGTTCTATATTCCACCACCAGGGAGCGCAGTCTATTCAAAACAAAAGTGTATCTTAACGAAACTCCTTTATGCAACCTATCCGAAGATACATTAGTCTAGGGGGTGGTAGTCTTAAGGAAGAATTCAAGATATTTGCAAAATTACTATTCGAAAATAGTGGTATGAACACTTATAAAATTTTTGATATTGAAAAAGTAGTAATTATCTCAGCCCGCCGTCAAAGAACCGCACGCTAAACGGTAGAAAACGTTAATGCTGCTATAAAAAATCACGTGACTGCCTTTAAAAAAAAAGCATTTAATAGAAATAAACCAATTAGTGAAATAATAATTAATATCTCAGCTTGTAATTAAGATAATATTTTTTCGAATTTCTGAAAGGAGATTTTTTTTTTTTTTGCATCGCCCTGTCCAAGTTTCGAATTTTTACGGCCCTTACATTCTAAGATGTGGTCCCCTATTAAAACAGTACAAAATTCTCGGGAATCACTTTGTTTAAATTGTTAAATATATTATTTGAAAAAAAAAGGTTTTAAAGCATTTTAGCACGTATTTTCATACCTACACCCTTGAAAAAAATTAATAACATACAGGGGATCCTTTAGTTTCGGAAAGCTCCGAAATTTCATAAAATTCAAAGTATCATAAATCAGTAAGTTTGTTTGTAAACGACTGAATTTTTTATAATACAACTTACACAAACACTTTGACAAACTTACGGGTGAAAATACGGCTTAACTAACGAGAACCTTGAGTCACGTGGCTTTAAACCAAGAATGATAAGTTTAAAATGGAAAAGAGACGAAATTTGTTATTACCATTCATAAATAGTGCTCACCAAGAGCTGCAGATATAATATCAGTGTTTAGTTGGTAAACAAATGACTCGGGAAGAATTTCAAAAAAGGTCTCATTGAAATTGGACCATAATTAAGAAAATTAGGATCGGGGGGGGGGGGGGATGTATAGGTGACGAACTGGAAAAGTACAGCTTAATAAACTAGTAACCCAAATAACTTGGCTCCTAAACTAAAAATATTACAATTTAACTAGAAAGAAAAAGGCTCTTATGAGAAATTTGACAGCAGTTCTGCCTTTAAAACAGTAAATCCGAAAGAATAAATATATATTCCTTTGAAATTACTGTCAAAAATATCAATACATAAGTTGGAGCACGATTGACCCTTACCAAAAAGAAAGAAGGCTAGAGACAGAAAATAAAAGATCACATTAAAAGATTTCCAACGATATGTTATACGATATGGTTTGGAAGAAACAAAAAATATCCCCCCCCCCCCGAGGGAGCAGGTAACCCCCAAACGGTCGGAGGGGCGACCTCAAAAGTATCTTTGGTCAAGGTTTCAAAATGTGGCTTTATAATAAAATAGAACAAGAATTGGACATTTTAAAAATTGCATGCAAATTTTGAACGGCCCTGTAAATTAAGATTAGCGATGAAAAGGGGAGAGGGGGGTGGAGAGATTAGAAGGGACGAACTTGAAAAATACAATATAATAAACTAGTAACCTGAATAACTAGGCTTCTAAACAAAAGTATAACGATTTACCCTAGTGTTAAAATCAGGGGGTAGCCCGAGAGGACATCCCTCCCGGGACATTGAAATGTCCCTCCCGTAAGTTTTGAGATTTTATGCTTTTTAATGGACAAATATGCACCCCCCCCCATTACGCAACTCTGAAATACCCCCCCCCCCCCCCCAATCCCGATCGGAGTCGCATAAATCCCTCCCTGAGAAAAATACCTGCATTCAACACTGATTTAACCTAGAAAGTAAAAAAAGGCTCTTATACAAAATTTTACAGCAATTCTGGCACTAAAACAGCAAAATTGGAAGAATTGATTCAACCCGAATCGTGGATCGACCGTGATGCGATTTGAATTGAAGTAAATCAAAGCATAACGATTCGACATTGCATCTAAAGAATTGAAGTAAATCAAAAAAGTAACGATTTTGAAGATCGCATCTGAAGATCGACATCGGCATCGAATCTGAACTGAATCGATTCACCGTTTCTGATTCAAGGGCAAAACCGATGCGTTCATCTTTTCTTGCTTTCTTTTGTCTTTAGAAAAATAAAGAGTTGTTTTCGTGAAAATTTTTGACTTCCGGTTTCTAAGGATTTATAGTGTTAGAACTTCTTGCCTGGGATACGATTTGACTATTTTTATAAATTTTTTGTCTGTCAGTCTGTCTATTTGTTTGTCTCTGACAAAAAAATTGTGAGCGGTCTATTTCAAGAAATAATGCATGGAATCTGTTGAAATTTTAGATTCAGTTAGACCTTCATATAAATTGGTGCTGATTACTTTTTGGTGAAAATCGCTCTACAGGTGGCGCTGCTATGCTGCATTTTTCATGATTTCCGCAAGATTGCTATCTCAAGAACTAATGCACAAATATTCACCAAACTTCAGATTCAGTTTGACGTTGACATAAGTTGTTGAGGATTAGGTTTTGATGTAAATCTACCGGCAGGTGGCGCTGCTATGCTGCATTTTTCCCGAGTTTCGCAATAGCTCTATCTCAAGAACTAATACACGGATTTTCATAAAACCACATTCTTTTAGACGTTGGCATAAATTGATGCTTATTAGGTTTCGGTGTAAATCGCCCAACAGGGGGCGTTGCTATGCTGATTTCATCAGCTGAGTTGAATTCAGATATTTTTCTCCGGGAGGGACAGTTCAGAGGGGGAGGGGATTGGACTTTTGTACATTTTAATGTACAAAAAGCATAAAATCTCAAACTTTCTGGGGGGCATTTGAATGTTGCGGGGGGGGGGAGGAATGTTATCCTCCCGGGCCATCCCCTGAATTCAACACGCTTTTCAGGATTTAAATAATTTTAGGGATAATATCTCAAGAACTAATGAACGAAATTTCATCAATTTTTAATGTACAAAAACGTATTGAACTCAGGGGGGTGGCCCTGGGGGGGGGTGACATTCTCCTCCCCCCGAAACACTCAAATGCCCCCCCCCAGAAAGTTTGAGATTTTATGCTTTGTTGCGGGGGGAGGAATGTCATTCCCCCGGGCCACCCCCTGAATTCAACACGTTTTTCAGGATTTAAACAATTTTAGGGATAATATCTCAAGAACTAATGAACGAAATTTCATCAAACTTAATATTCTGTTAGACAATGCCATAAGTTATCCATGATTAGGTTTTTGTGTAAATGATATGACAAATTGTGCTGCCATGCTGCTTTTATCAACAGTGTTGAATTCAGGCATTTTTCTCCGGGGGGGGGGGGGGGATTGGGCTTTCGTCCATTAAGCATAAAATCTCAAATCTCCCTAGGGGACATTTCAATGTTCCGGGAGGGGGGGGCGGGTCCACCCGTACCAGCCTCTGAATTCAACACTGTTTTTCAGGGTTTACACAATGTTTGCGATAACATCCCAAGAAGTAATGAACGGAATTTCATCAAACTTAATATTCTGTTAGTCATTGACGTAAGCTGTTTCTGAGTCTTTCGTGTTAATCATGTAATAGGCTGCGTTGCTATACTGCTTTTTTCATGAGATTCATGATAGCCATATCTCAAAACTAATGCACGGAATTTAATCAAACTTCATATTCTGTTACACTGTCGTATAAATAGATCCTTATTAGGCTTGGGTGTATACTACCCAGCAGGTGTCGCTTTTATGCCCTTTGAACTGGGATTTTCCGTTGCGGACATCTAAGAGGGTGTGGGCCGAAATTCAATGATTTGTTAGGAAAATGGGATTCTTATATATATATATATATATTTAAATACACATATTTCAACGAACCTATACTTTTGGATCTTCATGATGGGTATAGGTTATTTAAATTTGACACTGTGATAGCGAATTTTGAAGTTTTAACATTTATGAGACAGAAGAAAGTTTTGGGATTGGACATCCAACTACTTGACCTTAAATTTTTGAAGGAAAATGAAAATGATATGACCTTTAGAGACATCGATTAAAAAATTTATAGTATCGATTAAATCGAGTTGGCCATAGTATCGATTAAATCGATTAAAAAAATCGAAATCGCCCATCACTAGTTTCAGGTGACCCGAGAGAAAGAAAATGCAGTCATTGCCACAACAGCCATAAAAAAAAAATAATAATAATAAAACTAGTTGCAGACGAACTTTGAGCAGGTCTAAACAACAGCAAAACTCATCAGGCAAGAGTAATACAATGTCTGTGTTTCGCATTTGAAGGTGTCCTCATTTTATCCCCCTTTAGTACAACAATGCAAACTTTTCTCATGCATTCACGAAGTCACATTTACATGTAAATGAAAGGAAATTTGCAGACATTACTATTCAAGTACCACAGCATTAATGACTTGAATCGCCTTCACTATATTTCTAAAACCAATTATATCCAGGGGGTTTCAGAAGAGTTTTCTCCCAGGATTCCTGTTTTTGTGAAATTCGTAAACTTTTCTTTACTACATTGAAGAGAAATCTAATCATAATCATATTTTTAACAAACCAAATCATAATTTTAAGAATCTGGAATCACCAGTTTTTTTTTTTTTCAAGGAGTTACATATATTTTTTATTTGTAACTATAGATAATAGATTCTCTGTAGACTAACTGTTTTGTGACTGGTGCAATTTTGATTTTAAAATTATTAAATCTGCGAAGGATGTGGCTTGGAAAGGAAAAGTTTTGTGAAAGGTTAAGATTAAAAATTTGTGAAGGGTGCTGTTTTAAGATAAATGATATATATATTGCAATTCTATTGCTTGGTATGTCTTCAAATTTAATTGTTTCTTTAAATTAATATTGTTCATTATTAAGGATCTTGGTTTGGTTAATATTTTTATTTAATTAAATTTACATGTCATGGTAAATTTAAGCCTTCTTTTCGTGTGTGGTCGATCGGGTACATAAGAATCTAATTTTTAGCTTACGCTGGATTCTTTTACAGAAAACGACTATGCTTTTGCTTATATTGGTGTTTCGTGTACCCTTGATGAAGTGAAATGCTATCCGGCTCCATCCTTCCAGTTGATCTATTGTTTGTTTACAATATGTCTTTTAAGTGTTCGACATTTTTTAGCTGGCTCCTTGTTTCATAAGTCTTTGATAGATTTTTTTTCAAAAATTTGGTGGTTTTTCATATGTTAATATGGATTAATCGTATGCAATATGCTAGCCAATTGGTGGATTTTGCTTAATTAGTATTACATGTATAGGGTTCCATCTGTATTTTGTATAATGTTACAGTTATAATTTGCTGTTAAATTTATTATATTATTGAATTAATTCTTGTAATTGGAATAGATGATGATTTGTAATTATATTATGGCTATATATACTATATATATAATAAATTTGAAATCACAAATATATGAACAAATTGGTAAAATTCTAAAGATGAACTAGATATGAACATAGGAAAGCAGTATGTAAAATAAGAAACCAAAAATAACCCACAGAATCTTCAGAGGAGCTTGTAGGTTCATTCATAGTGAAGATGCGTTATTTCATCCAATTTTGTCGGCATTAAGCCTAAAATGACAAAATTAACTCCTTATAACGCAACATAACAGAAAATAGATAATTATATATGAAACGTCCTGTTTTAAGATTAAGAAAGTTGTGCGAGGTTTATTAAATCATTAGAATTATAACTGAAATATTATTCGTTAAGTTCCTTAGTTTAAATTGTAAAATAAAATATTTTCTTCTTTTCAAAAGAAAGTCTGAACTCTTTTATTTCCGGTAGGATTAACATATTCAAGCGCGATTACGCGTTTAATCATGTGGACAAAACTGGATAATTTAACTTTTTATTTGAAGCATTCGTGAATTGATTTAAAGATTAATGAATAAATGAATATGAATGTGGTAAACAAATCATATAGTTTGATGATATTATTGTATCAGGATAAGTGCAAAATATTTTTGCTGAGTTTCATTAAATTTTCTTGAAAACTCTGCCTTGAAGAAGCCACTAAAACTAAGGTATTCCGTCTTGCCCCACTTTCCACAATTACTGTTTGCAAAGTAGTTTCAACAAGTCTACTTTCTGATAATCACTACCAGTGCTCCTAGTGCTCGGAAGTAACGCAACAACAGTAATCTCTACTTTTTCTAGTAGTTTGCAGTGTCGTGCGTTACATTTTGAAAAATGTAATGTAGTGAGTAGCGCTATACAAAATATCAGTAAGTTTGTACTACATATGGACGCTACTTTTCCCGCTACTTGAAGAAAAAAGTGCGGCATTATTCAAATCACATGGTCGTAATTTGCTTCAAAATGTGTTCTGCGAAACAATTTGCGAATGTCAGGGACAATTCTCAGCTGTGGAATTTAGTAACGCATCGTATATGACGTGATAAATTTTTCCGTTGACACTTGCTGGTAAAGCCAAGTGTAAAACTCATTAAAAAATTAATTTTACTTGTCTTGCAATATTTGTTTACTTACTCATTATTATATCTTCCCATTTTAATGCCAGGGTTGTTCTTTTGGAAACGTTTTATTTACAGATTTATTATTTTTGAAGACACTTCTATTGACAATCCATTGGAATCAATTGACATTTGCTGGTAAAAACAAGTGTAAAACCCATTAAAATATTAATTATACCTGTATACTTGTCTAGCAGTATTTGTTTACTTACTCATTATTATATCTTCATATTTTAATGCCAGGGTTGTTCTTTTGGAAAAGGTTAATAAAACTGCTCAATCGAAAATCTCTTCAGTACAAAATTTTGTTTCGGTCGCTAGTAATCCCGCTTTAACAGACTTTACTCTAAAAACATACTAAGACAGAAATCTTAAGTGACCAGAGAAAAATTCTTTTTTAGGCAGTTTTCCGCCGTAGCAGGTAGACTTGTACGGTAGTATTTCCATCGGGACACTGGGAATTTTAAGTTTAAGGCCGTCATAGACAGATTCCCTTTTCATAGAATTTATTTTTATGGGATTTTATTATTATTATTCTCATAGGATATATTTTTGTGGCAATATGTAACCCGCTGTCCCGCTTTTCTCACTCCCTGTCCCACTTTTTTGTGTCAGTGGACCTACAACATCACTCTCTGTGGCCTTGTACGATAAATGAATGTCCACAAAAACACTTACAATTTTTACAGTTCAATTAATATCGATTTCTTTTTCTTCTGCTGAAGTATGCATCTATTTCATGAAATTTATTTTTATGTTTTTTTTTTTTTTTTTTTTTTTTTTTTTTTCATAGGATACATTTTTATGTCCCGATATATAATCCACTGTCCCGCTTTTTCTCACTTCCTGACCCACTTTTTTGTATCAATGGACCTGCAACATCACTTTCTGCGGCCTTGTACAATAAATGAGTGCCCACGAGAACACTAGAAATTTTAACCGTTCAGTTAATATCGATTTTTTTTTTTTTTTTTTTTTTGCTGAAATATCCATCAATTTACGATTTAAAATTAATAAAAAATTATACATATTTACTTTCTTAGAAAACAAAATTCAAAAGAACAAGGTTGTTTAATTATCCTTTAAAAAAATTATGAAAATGGGTCACGTAAGTTTTAAAATAACATATTTTAAAACTTTCGCTAACTTTTAAAATTCTAAAGGTACTTGACCCTTTAATATGAGTTTTAACTCATAATACAATCTCAATACATAATTTTATCAAATTCTTTTTTTTTAATAAAGCACACACATGACAAAAAATAAATGCAACCTGCATCTCTTTCGCGAAAATAGCCTTGGCATATTTGGAACGTGAAGGTTTGCAAAAAATGAACACAAATCCAATTTAAAAGATTTTCATTCATGAAAAATAATCGGGGTAAACAAACGAAGCCACTTAACGAAGGAGCTGATCACTTCACCTCACTTCGCTCGCATTCATCAGTGGCTAAAAATAAAAATGGTATTGGAGAATTTTCATGGCTAGAGAAGGTAACCGCATTTTCAAAAAAACTTTAAATGTAGGCCAAAATCGGGCTTGCTCTTGCTCTTGACTTATATTTTAAGCGTAAATCTTTAAATTTGAAAGAAATCAATAATACAGTGCATAAATCTGTGCTTTTTTTAAGTTCTTGGTGCGTGATCTCCTTTTAAAAATTACAAAGGACCCCAGAAACATTGATGTGTCTATGTGAAGTGGATTGGTAACCTTAAATCTAGAAGGAGCATTATCTTTCTTTTTTTAATTTAATTTTTTTTTTTAGTAGGAATTTGCCTTTAGAAGGCCTAAAAAAGGGTGTTTCTTAGCACCTTTTTTCCTGAAATTGGAATAAAGATTTTAGATCCGGGTTTTTTGTATGTTATTTATGGGATTTTCTCAAATAAACGGAAATTTTGGCTTTGGAAAAATGATTAGATTGTATTATTTTAACTCCTGATTTCTAGTTCAAATTACGCCATATATTAAAAAAAAAAAAAAAAAAATAGGAATTTTTTCTAAGGAATAGCAATGAAATTGTTTAACGTCTAAAATTGCTTTACTACACTGTAAAAAAATCTGTAAAGTTACTAAAGTTTTTCTAGTAAACTGGGATTCCTATAACTTTTTATGAAACGGCAACAAACGAAAATTTATGTAACAGGTACACTTTTGTAAGAAATTTTAGTAAGATTACTGTAATTTTAGCATATTCATTTGTAAAGCTACAGATTTCTTTAACTTTATAAAAACTACTATCGTAGGTTTACAGCTTTTTTTATGCAGTTACTGATGAAAGTTTAGTAAGCAAGCATGTAACTTTACATCAGTAGAACTACAGATTTCTTTTACAGTGTATGTCCCTGAAATCATAAATCATACCGTGATAATGACCATGGCAATGACATTTTAACGTTAAGCCTATTTTACGGCTAAATAGGGCTGCCACAGGTGACTATTTTTTAATTATAGCTCGCACCATTTTTTTTAAAGAAAATTTTTTCGCATACGCTTTGACAACATCTGCAAGAGAAATATACTACAAAATTTATTTTCTTAAAATAATGTTGCGAAAAGAATATAAAAATAGTCGCCCGTGGCAGCCTTGCTAAACTATAACAACTGAAGCCTATGGAATATTTACTCTGAAAGCAATCCCAAACCGCCCTTATACTTGATTCTGCAAGTTTAAATTATTGAATACTATACGTATTGCAGCTACAAGGAACTTGGTAATGACATATATTAAATAGACTGACAGTAATTTTGGAACAAAGGGCACAAACTGAAGTATAGTCAGGAGGGGTAATTATGACCACTTTTTACATTTTCAACATTGTTATTATTTTATTTTATTTTATTTATTTTTTTTTTTTTTTGCTTATTTCTATTTGGGAAAGTGGTGTTTTTAGCACATAGGCAGTAACTTTGATCCTTTAAGAATACCTTTTAAAAGTTTTAATTCTCATAGCTGTTTTTTTTTTTTTTAAGTTAAAAAGATGATTATAATTATCCCACCAAAAACTCACAATCACATAAGTTTGGGGTAATTAAGAACACTAGTGGGGAAATTATGACCACTGCATTTTCTCTTTATACTTGCCAATACATATTTGTTTGGGGTAATTGAGACCACTTTGAACTCCAAAGTGACAAATCCGTTTATCAAAAATTTTATAGACTTAGTTTCAAATTGCTATTCGGATTTCAAAAAAGCTACAGACTAGTGATAAAGAATATCTAAGATGAAATATACATAATGAGGTTAATATCTAAGCTTGATTTTTTTTTCTTTTTTTTTTACCATACACAGTTTTAACCAATATTACGGCGGTCACAATTACCCCACCTGACCCTAGTTCTTGAATAGTTAATTAAAAATAGACATTACTGCTCGTAAGAACACGTGAAACTGTACAATCTAAGACCGTTTCCATATCAAAAGGACATATAGAGGAGAACTGCGTGAAAAATTAGCGTGGATAATAGTAATGACAATTAATGCGAAGTATAAAATAAGTATAATTAATAGAATTGTTTTGTGGTTTGCCTAAACTGTCAGATACATAAATAATAAGAGAAATGAAATGCACCCACATAACCATTATTTGTTCTCAAGCTTTCCGAAACTTAAAAATAAGGATTTAAATTAAAAAGTTTGAAATTTGGGACAAGCATATTCATATAAGTATTTACAACCGTACAATTTGTTAAGATTATGAAATTATTTTTGTTTTCATATTCAAACTAGTGCACAACATAGTGCTCGAACAGAAATGTTCCCAAAAATGTAAAAATTCATACTTGACTTGATTAATTAATACTTTTTAGCCAAGGATATAAAATTTTCCTTTATCTGAGAATGACTCTATTGTGGCGGCAACTTATATGGGACCACGGGGCGCAAGCCCACCCGATAATTTGATCTTTCCGCCCGCCCAGTTTCAATTGATTTAATTCATGATTTATTTTTTTAATTATTTAATCACTGAAATGAAATTTGGTTCTATTAACGTTCTCAAAATAGTTTTATCGGAAAAATAATAAGAACATAGGACATGTGGAATTACAGGAGCACTGACAGGGCTGCTACAGGCAACTATTTTTTAATTCTATTTCGCCCCACTTTTTCAAAACAAAAATCTTTTACGTACTCTTTGAAAACATTTGCAAATGAAATATACTAGAAAATGTATCTTTTAAAAATAGCGGTGCGAACAGAATATAAAAATTGTCGCATGTGGCAGCCCTGCACTGAAAACCCCTTCAGCGGATGTATAGTTAAATTTCTCACGAAACAAATTTCCTGCCTATTTTGCCATCGGTATTGATGTCTTGAGTTCATAAAGCACTTAGACGACTAAAATAAATGTTTTTATTGACATTTAGTTTATTTTGCGCTTTCAATAGTTAGCAATTCCAATGTTATTTAAAATAAATATTAATGTATTTATGAGCATGGGACTTATAAGAATATCATTTAATAAAGTTATTTCTTATAATTATAATAATTTAAAAATTATCTTAAATAAACCATAATTTAGTGACAAATTATCATTTTTAGACATTATTCGCTCCTCCCCTCTCTCTCTCTCCACACACATACACACTAAGGAGGAAAAAATACATGTGCTATTTTACTCAAAAATTTTTGAACCCACCCAATATTTTTGAAAAATTACCGCTACTGCGCCTTATTATCATTTGAAGAACATTTCAAAAAAATTTTAATAAAAAATAGGTAATGTGGCCCGAGTTCCGTGGGTGGATGCCCTAGTGCGTGCACCGTGCACTTCCAATCGGGATTCGATAGATCGCCAGAGTTGCTTGCAATCAATTTTCCTTAAGGGGTCTCAGGATTCTTAAAATTGGAAAAAATGAAAAAAAAAAAAGACCATTTTCAACATTTAATATCTTAAAATGTATTTGATATTAAGACACAATTTTAAATGGGAATGAAATATACAAGTATGTTCTTTCATTTCAAATATTCGAAATATTGCAAGATGCAGAATTAGCATTTACAGGGGGCTTCAAACTGTCAGACATTTGACGAGCAGAAAATCGGCATAATAGCTTATGCGCACGATTACAAAATAAATTTTGCAACTAAAATCAAAATTTTGGTGCCTACTTAGGCCTCAGATTATAATAATTACACTGAACCTAAATAAATTTGTATTTAAAGCATTTTTATATTTTTAATATAAAGTTGTATTGAGCTAATGCAAAATTTAGAAAATTTCAACAATATAAACCCCTAAAAAAATATTTTTTCTTTTTACAATAAAAAGGAAATTTTAGGTTCACTTTATACAAACCAACATGAAACATATATTTTGAAAAATTCATGAAAAAATATTCAGAAGTTTTTGAGATATCGTGCGCGTTATGCCCAAAAACGTCATTTGGAGAAAAATAACTTCAAAGTTTTGGAGACGCCGCTTCAGCTATTGAGCGAGTATAATTCTAAATGCCATAACTTCCGTTCTAATGGGAATTTTAAGATAACAATTATATCAAAATGTTCAGAAAACATAGAAGTTTAACATCTAAAAAAATTAAAATTTCGAAAATTTTAGAGCTTTAAGAGTCCTGAGACCCTTTAAGGGGGCTGGTCACTCAGCTTCCGATTTCCCCCTCACTAATGTAAAGTCTATGGGCATTGGATGCATTCGTCTATTTAAAATATCGCCTCGGGAAATTAATACTTTTAACTCCTATTTTTTGTGTACACTTCCTAAAAGATGTCTCTTTTTTCTTAGTTCTCAAAATATTTCTAACGTGTAGACAGTGGTGTAGTCGTAAAAAACACAGAAGGTATACGCTCAAAGCAGAGGGTATACGCTCAAGGCAGAGCCTATACTCTAGAGTGTATATACTATAGGTATCTTGAGAAACTGAGGGTATACGGTGTTCCTTAAAAAAAATCCAGAAGGTATACGGCGTATACCCCCGTATACCCTCCACTACACCCCTGCGTGTAGACTTAATTTTATAGGAAGTATTAAAATCTTACTCCCCAGTTCGCCCGCTTTTAACACATAAAATATTAAATTCAGCATTGATTTTAGAAATACTTTGTAAACTAAGGAAAATAAGATACATCCTTTAAGAAGAGTACACAGAAAAAAAGATGTTAAAAATATGAATTTCCCGAGGAGATATTTTAAATTACGAATGCATCAAAAGTCCATAGAATTAGCATTACGGAGGAGAATTCCGAACCCGAGTGACCAGCCCCCTTAAGGATTATGAAAGTACATAATATCGTCTGAAGCTCCAAGCACTTTAAGGTAAAAAAGTTGAAAATCAACAAAGTGGCAGTGATTTGAAAATAAGATATTTTTCTGACCCCTATTCTCGAATTTTCGCGTGCTTTTAAAAATATTTATTTTTTATAAAAATGACTGAAAGTAGTTGAAGCTCCAATAAATCATATTGAATTTAATTTTAAAAAAATTAGCAAGATCGGTTTGATAGTTTTTTCGTTTTCATCCCACCCAGATTGGAAAAAAAAAGTGGTTTTGTGTAAAATGCATTAATAGTTGGTGTTTCAAAACAGTGTAAGCCTGACGAAACCGTTGCGCTAAAAGCATTAAATAACAAAGAAAGAACTTAGACTTCGTCCAAACCGTTCTATAGGGATAACAAATTATAAGGAATAGGGAAAAAAACCCGATTTTTTCAACCGAAAAAAAGCAAATTTCCCTTTAAGTCAAATAATTTAAATTAATAACTTTGATTATTTACAGACTTATTATTATTATTTTTTTTGTCAAGTATACACTTTATAATTAAAATTAATGGCGTATTTTTGAAGAAAATAAGTGTAAATAAAATAATAATAGCAATATATCTCTCTGTATTCTAAAAAAAAAAAGCACCTATTATGTCACCGCCGTAAATAAAATTGCGTTTTCCTAATAAATTACTAGTAACAAATTTATACTCATATTAAGAGACATTTATTGTGATTTGATTACACTTTATCTAACTTTTAAAATCAATATTAAAGGCGTGAATTATTACTTTGCTAACTAAGCATAAACCAACAGAGTGAAAAATGTCCAAGCCGGGAATCGAACTCCGGTCCCTGGTATGGCGCTCCAGTGTTCTACCACTAAGCCACGAGGACGATGCCCAGCTTAGCATATCTCACTCACATAAGTTGGTAAGACTGCAACCGCAGCCACTAGATGGAAAAGTCTTCATGAGCACACAATCTTGCGGCGTAACACGAGACGCAAATGAACCCAGCATCGGTGAATATACAATTTGATTAATTTTTCAACTACTTTTCAGCAGTGAAATTACGCTTGAAACTATAGAATATTAAAGGCGTGAATTATCACTTTGCTAACTAAGCGTAAACCAACCAGTCTTACCAACTTATGTGAGTGAGATATGCCAAGCTGGGCATCGTCCTCGTGGCTTAGTGGTAGAGCACTGGAGCGCTATTCCAGGGGCCCGGGTTCGATTCCCGGCTTGGACGTTTTTCACTTTGTTGGTTTACGCTTAGTTAGCAAAGTGATAATTCACGTCTTTAATATTCTATAATTTCAAGCGTAATTTCACTGCTGAAAAGTAGTTGAAAAATTAATTAAATTTTAAAATCAATGCATTTGTAAATATCATTGATTTAAGAAATGACTAGTAGCAAATTTAAACTGATATTAAAACAAATTGATTGTGAATTAATTTTAAACACTTTGCCTCACTTTTAAAATCAACGCATTTGGAAATCCAAGAAACGATTAGTAACAAATTTATACTACTATTAAAAGATATTTACTGTGAATTGATTGCAAACACTTTGCCTCGCTTTCAGAATCAACGCATTTGGAAATATCATTGACCCAACAAACGATAAGTAACAAATTGACACTGATATTAAAAAAATATTTATTGTGAATTGATTACAAACACTTTCCCTCATTTTCAAAAGCAACGCATTTGGAAATATCATCGACCAAAGAAATGAATAGTAAGAGATGTATACTGATATCTACTAAAAAACAACTTTTCAAAAGTAAAAAAAAAGCCAAGCAAAAAAAAAAAAAAAAAAAAAAGAAAAAAGAAAAAAGGGGAAAGTTGTGGCTAAAAAATAGTGTGATATCAAATTTCCAAGCTTATATTATGGTACTTATTTAACATTTTTTATTAAAAATTTACCATATGTAAGTCGAGTACCTAAGTATGCGTTGATAGAAAGCCTTTTCTCCTTTACTAAATACATCATAACGTGTTTCTGAAAATTATTTTTTTTTAAATTATGCATGATGGGCTTGGCGGCCATCTTTCCATATTTTACACAAATTTCTAAGCACACAAGTACATTGTTAAGATCGGAAATTTGAAATTGTTGCTAAAGCAAGCATTTTATGCTTTTAATTTATGGAAATGAGTGCCTAGAAATTTGTCTTAAAATAAAGTTGAAATAACTTCAGGTTTCATCTTATGATTCTTTTTTTTCGGAGAGGGTTAATTAATAAGTTAAAGCAGTAAAAATCAATTTGTTTTTTTTTTCAAAATAAAAGACAATCTTAATTTATCTGTCTGTAGCCAAAACTAGAAGTTCAAAATTCTTAATAATGCAAACATATTACGAACTTGTCTGCTTAGAAATTTGTGTAAAATATGGAAAGATGGCCGCCAAGCCCATCATGCATAATTTAAAAAAAATTAATTTTCAGAAACACGTTATGATGTATTTAGTAAAGGAGAAAAGGCTTTCTATCAACGCATACTTAGGTACTCGACTTACGTATGGTAAATTTTTAATAAAAAATGTTAAATAAGTACCATAATATAAGCTTGGAAATTTGATATCACACTATTTTTTAGCCACAACTTTCCCCTTTTTTCTTTTCTATTTTTGCTTGGCTTTTTTTTTTACTTTTGAAAAGTTGTTTTTTAGTAGATATCAGTCCTTTTTTTTAAACAGATTATATATAATTGAAATAATTCTACTCGCTAAAATTAGTCCTTGTATAGCCTTTATCAGCAGGGAACAAACACAATAGTATACATTTTGTTTACCTATCATTCATTTTTTAGAGTAATTAATAATTTAAAAGTAAGGAAAGTCAATTTCGTCTTTCAAAGTATCAGTCTTTCTCAATTTATATCTCCTTAATATTTTCTATGAAGGCTGAAAATTTAGTAAAAATCAAATAGAGTCAAAATAAAATATGTATTTACAGTTAGTCTGTCAGTTAATTGCTTGTTCTAACTTTTTTTGCTGACGGTTTTGCAAAATAAATCTACCTTCACAAATACCTACGGATAATCCGAGAATGAAACCCCGCAGGCATCTAAAGAATCGAAGATCTGTCTAAAGAAGTAAATCTAGCAATTCTAGACATGATTAGGAAACATTTTTGATAAAAAAAATCTAAAAATTTAAAGATATAAACTGTACACCTTCATTTAGATCGTGTTATAGAGAAGAAAGAATAAATATGTAATTTTAATCAAGTCTGTTTATCCATACCTATTTGCATAAATGTAAGAATATAATTTCGTATAAAAATTCCCGTAAATTGATTATCTTTAATATTCTATTATTAAAGCCGCATAAACATTAGAATTAAATTTTTTCCAGTTAAAAATTGCCTGAAATCTATAGTCTTATCGTTCGTCAAATTTGTTTTATGTTTTTTTTATTACCCAGACACCTTTTCTAAACTCTGACAAAAGATCACAGAAATACTGAAGTTATCCAAATACTTATATCTTTCTATCGTATTTCTTTTTTGAGGGGGGGGGGTGAGGGGTGAGGAAGAGCGCTTAAGAACTTCGTTTTGTTCTTAGAATTCTGAATCAATCATTGAAAAGATCTACCTACATAAGTCTTGTTGCAGAATTTTCATTAGCTAAGAGTTGCATCAACTTATACATCATGTGAATATATTAAATTACTTTTTTAAAATACTAGATGGGAGCCATGGATATTTTCAGAGCATTTGCCTATATTTTAAACTTAAGTCATTTACAACTATTCATTCATTTTCTATACGAATTAAAGAAGTCGTTGTTTCCATGGCAACTGTACCTTTCACTATTGTTTGTTTGTTTGTTTTATTGAACACATATATATCAGATCACGTGGGGATCACGGCGGGATTTGAACCCGCCCCCACCTACGCTCTAAAGCGATTAGCGGCGTGGTGTCTTATCCACTCAGCCACGGTGGGCCACAATTTCTTTCTCTAATACCCAGATTATAGCGCCTAGAGGATACAGTGTGGAAAACGGCTACAAAATAGTGCTAAAATATTGAATCCCATAAATGTACAACGATGCTGAATAACATGATGTCTATCGTAGCGCCATCGTAGTGATTTAAAAACGATAGTCATTCTAAAAGAGACTCTTTAACCTATTTCACGTCATTCCTTAACTAAATTAGCTTACAACAGACTAAAATATCTTATATTTATAGTTTCCGATATTTAACATTCTATAATTTTTGAAAACACAAGGTTTATATTGAAAAGAGTTAAGAGATGGCGCTCGTATCAGCATATTGCCGCTGAGCATTGTTGGAGATTTATGGGATACAAGTTTTTAGCACTTTTTAAAGCATTATAGGAATAGCCGTTTTCCACACTGTATCTTCTAGGCTCTGTACCCAGATACTCAAATTTAACCAGCTGTGCTTATAATTATGCTCATAACAGAGTACATTTATATGTAAGAGTGGTGAGATATGCACAAGTCATGTACTCATATTCAAGTATTTGTCCAAAATACAGTAACTCAGTTTTCAGTAATAGACGTGGAATATTTCGATTAAACTAACCATAAAAGTTAAAAAAAATGGCTTTTTGATTTGATTTTATTCAAAATTGTCTCAACCAACCAAAGTTAATGTCCGGGATCCAGATAAATTTTTCTCTGTTAGTAAAATTAGATTGACCAATCAGTAGCCTCCATCCTTGCAGGCTTTTTGGTGTTTACTGCAAAAATAAAAAAGTTTTCAAAAATGCAGGTTTCTGATTGATCAATCTCATCTCGCTAATAGCGTAAAATCTATCTTGATCCCGACCTATTCAACGCCCTTTAAATATTCGAGAAAGCCTTGACACGCGTCAGGAAAATATCACACAAAGCAGGCAAAACAAAGAAAAAAAAATCATTCATTGGCTCGTTCATATCCACAAGCCAATGAATGATTTTGTTCCTTTGCTTTGCCTGCTTTGTGTGATGTTTTCGTGACGCGTGTCAAGACTTTCTCAAATATCTAGGGGGCGTTGGTTTATTTCACCATCATGAAGATATGAAAGGAGAGGAGCAGACACGTCAATCTTCCCGTGTGAAAAACTACATACCAAAAAAAGAGTTCTTTCCCCCTCTTCTGCCCTTTTCTCTCTTGATTTTGACCGATAGCAGCCCTTTAGCAGTCTCCAGTGCAAGATGCCGCTATATATGGCGGACGCAAGGGGGAGTGTGTTAGCGTGACCAATGACATAATAGGCCAGTTCATGACGTTTAAAAGTCACACGGAGTTGGATCATCTTTACACGATGATTAGTACAAAGCGGTGCGCCAATTTTTTTTGTGTCCATTGCCGTGTACAGATAATCAACTCCGTGTGACGTGATGAGCTGGCCACACTTTAGGAACAACTTCAAATGACATCATCTATATCTACTTCGAGGCAAACGAAAAAGACAGGCTACCGCGGTGCTACAGCGTCTAGAATATATAGTGTGGAAATTCAATCAGTCGATCACAGCGATATCTGCTGGATATTTCCCAAAACTCCAAGACAATTTGGTCTAGACGCTGTAACTTTTTTTTTTTTTTTACGTTTTATTAACATACATCTGACCTGTGTGCTTGGCGTCAAACCCGCTGTAATAATACCATGTTTACTTTGAAATTTGAAAATATATCGCAGATGTCGCTGCGATCATCTCCCTGGATTTCAGCGTCAGTGCACATATATTGGATACACTTCTTAGCGGTTCTTGGATAGCAAATTTCCACATTATGTACTCCAGACGCTGTAGCGGTGCATTGCACATGTCTCTTTCTTCTTTAAATAATATCCTGCAGATGTCGATGCAATTGACTGTTTGGAATCGACATCGTTGTACATTTAAGGGATTCAATACTTCCGCACTTTTTTAAGTATTGCTGGGATAGTCGATTTCTACAACATATAATCTAGACGCTATAACGGAGCTATTGTTTCTAGAGGATATAGTTTAAAAATCGGCTTATTAAAAAGGTGCTAAAAAATTGTATCCCATAAATGTTGAACGAGGCTGAACGACGAATATCGATTACAGCGACATATTCTAATTCAACGTAACTATTTCAAAAGAAAACGTTTCGCTCAGAGAAGATCTAGAAAATGTTGCTCCTATCGACATTTGTCATTCAGTATTTTCCAATATTTATGGGATTCAATTTTTAGCACTTTTTAAAGCATTACTGGAATAGCCGGTTTCCACACTATGACCGTGATCTAGGTAGATTTTTCTCTGTTATCGTAACGAGATTGACCAATCAGAAGCCAGAATTTTCGCTAACTTTTCACTGTTTGCAATAATGTACCTGGATCCCGACCTATATTTCTACCGCTATAACTGAGCTCAGGAATAGTACAGAAAGCAAACTCCGTATTTTGATACATTAAGGCCGGGATCTAATTAGGAACAAGTGTGTCTCTATAACGAAGTAGCGACATACGGCCAATAAATGTTTATTGGTAAAAGTGATAAAAACAAATCGTTAAAGTTCTTTGTGAGCATGCCATTATCGTCAGGCTAATGCATGTTGAATTATTTCCCTAGTCTAATAGAGATCGTCCATGCGCGTATATTCTAATGGAGGATATTCCAAATATGGGTTCGAGGCTGAAAAAGTCACGTGGTACCGGTAATTTACCCAAAGAATTTCTAACTGATAAGAAGATAATCAGGAAACTACACTGTTAAAAATATCGTGAAAAATTACCTCTGTTCTTAAAGGTTCTCTATTTTCTGACCAACGAGAACGCTATATAAACGCCTATGAAGCGTTCTCATTGGTCATAATACAGATAGCCTTTAAAAACAGAGGTAATTTTTCACGATATTTTTAACAGTGTACAACTGCTTTCTGCCATGAACTGTTTCATTGGCTAGCGGGGATTTACATTACGTAGACGGAGCCTTCCCTTCTTTACGCTAGACGTTCTTGCCTTGACCATGTGATCATAACGTAGATTGAATATCCTCTATTCAATAAAGCGGATTGCCGTACTTTCGACAAAAACTTAAAATGATCATGCTTCCTGTGCATATGTCCCCACTCTTATGTATAAAGGCTCTCTGTTATGTTGTTGTTTTTGACACAGCGCCTAGAATACCTAGTGTGGAAATATGCTATCCAAACAGTTCTAAAAATTTGTATCCCTTAAATGTGCGGCGATACTGCTAAAATTTTAAGTGTCGATCGCAGCGACATCTGCGGGATTTTCGTATTACTATTATTACATTGTATAGACTAGCAATTTCTTGTAGTTGTAGAAAATATCCTGCAGATGTCGCTGCGATCTGCATATTGCAGCAGCATCATTGCACATTTAAGGGATACAATATTTTAGTGCTTTTTTAAGTATTACAGGGTTAGCCGATTTCAACACTATGTATTCTAGGCGCTATAGTTTCTGAGCGCTGTTGGTTAAATTTCGATATTTGTGTATTAGAGTGAGCAATAGGGAAAAGTACTAAAACTATTGAAACAACAATTTCTTTAATATTGAAATGTATAGCAAAGGAGTTCAGAATCAATGCCTTAAATAGTTTCGAATATGCACTGTTGTTATGACATCAATACCCTTCCTGGATGTGGAAATGCAAAATTGTGTTCAACATAATCTTCCGCAATCTAGATAGATTTTTCACTGTTAGGGAAACGAGATTCATCAATCAGAAGCTTGCACTTTTGCGAACTTTTCGCTGTTTGCAGAAATGCAGGTTATTGATTGGTGAATCTCGTTTCGCTAACAGCGAAAAATCTATCTGGATCCCAGCCTAGATTTCTGTAAACATTGCACTTCATCCATCTCACTAAGAAAATGACTCAAAACTTTTATGACATAGGCACAGCAAATCACACATCCAGACACAGCAAAAATTCTCAAACATTCTGTCTTCTGATTGGTCAAACTCATTTCGCTAACAGCGAAAAATCTATCTGGATCTCAGCCATAGTTTTCTTCGATAAAATCAATGCAAAAGGATAATATAAAAGAATAGTATAAGACTTCTAAATTGGTTTGGCGGGTTTATCGCTGTTTGGCATAATTTATAAACTTTAGAATTAATTAACAGTTTTTCGCTAATTAAGAATAGAAAATTTGTGTTTTTAAAGCTGAATTTTATAAAAGCACGAAGATTGAGTAAATATCTGCCCAAAAGTGCAATCCTTACCTTTTTATGTCCATTATTTAAGTCTCTACCTCGATTGAAGCATAAGGTGTGACGAAGAAAATAAATTTGTCATTTTAAGTATCTCGACGTTATTTTTAAAAATCTATATATCTGTTTATAATTAATTTATGAGGATGCATTTGGTCTCAAATTGAAGATCTTTTCCATTAGGTCCTTCTGGTTTTGTTTTTATTTTTCTGCGATATTGGTTCTTTTGACATGGGAAATTTTACGCTGGCATGTTTGGTCGATTTAACATGGAGAAGCTGTCTTCAGTATAATAAGCAGTTACGGTGTCTTGCGTTTCATTCTTGGCGTTTGTTTGTTTGGCGAGGTTAGCATTTTTTTTTTCAGCTTGGCTTGGCAGAACGACCGTCCTGCTTGATTAAGAGATATTTATTTTGAATTGATTAGAAACTCTTTGTCTCACTTTCAAAATCAACGTTGACCAAAGAAATGACTAGTAAAAAATTTATACTGATATTAAAATATATTTATTGTAAATTGAATGCAAACACTTTGCCACACATTCAAAATCAACGCATTTGGAAATATCATTCACCAAAGAATCGATTAGTACCAAATTTATACTGATATTAAAAAATATTTATTGTGAATTGATCACAAACACTTTGCCTCATTTTCAAAATCAACGCATTTGTAAATATCATCGACCAAAGAAATGACTAGTAACAGATGTATACTGATATTAAAGGATATTTATTGTGAATTGATATTAAACACTTTGCCTCACTTTCATAAACCACTAATTTGGAAATATCATTGACTCAATAAATAACTAGTAGCAAATTTATACTCTTATTAAAAGATATTTATTGTAAATTGATTACAAACTCTTTGCTTCACTTTCAAAATCAACGAATTTGGAAATATCATTGATCCAAGAAATGAGTAACAAATTTATACTACTATTAAAAGATATTTACTGTGAATTGATTGCAAACACTTTGCCTCGCTTTTAGAATCAATGTATTTGGAAATATCATTGACCCAAGAAACGATAAGTAACAAATTGATACTCCTATTAAAAAAATATTTATTGTGAATTGATTACAAACACTTTCTCTCATTTTCAAAATCAACGCATTTGGAAATATCATCGACCAAAGAAATGAATAGTAACAGATATATACTCATATTAAAAGATATTTATTGTAAATTGATTACAAACTCTTTGTTTCACTTTCAAGATGAACGCATTTGGAAATAGCATTGACTCAAGAAATGACTAGTAAAAAATTTAAACTGATATTAAAAGAAATTGATTGTGAATTAATTTTAAACACTTTGCCTTACTTTCAAAATCAACGCATTTGGAAATATCATTCATCCAAGAAATGATTAGTAACAAATTTATACTACTATTAAAAGATATTTACATGTGAATTGATTGCAAACACTTTGCCTCGCTTTCAGAATCAATGTATTTGGAAATATCATTGACCCAAGAAACGATAAGTAACAAATTGATACTGATATTAAAAAAATATTTATTGTGAATTCATTACAAACACTTTCCCTCATTTTCAAAATCAACGCATTTGGAAATATCATCGACCAAAGAAATGAATAGTAACAGATGTATACTGATATTAATATATATTTATTTTGAATTGATATTAAACACTTTGCCTCACTTTCAAAATCAACGCATTTGGAAATATCATTGACCCAAGAAATGACTAGTAAGAAATTTATACTGATATTAAAATATATTTACTGTGAATTGAATGCAAACACTTTGCCTCACTTTCTAAATCAACGCATTTGGAAATATCATTGACTCAAGAAATGACTAGTAACAAATTTATACTCATATTAAAAGATATTTATTGTGAATTGATTACAAACACTTTACCTCATTCATAATCATCTCATTTATAATCAAAATATTATTAACTCTATAAGTGACTAGTAGCACATTTATACTGATATTAAAATATATTTATTGTAAATTGATTTTAAACTGTGTCAATTTTATAATCAACGAATTTGGAAATGCCATCGACCCAATAAATGACTGTTAACAAATTTATACTGATATTAAAAGATCTTTGTTGTATATTGATAACAAACACTTTGCCTCTCTTTCAAAATCAACGCATTTGGAAATATAATTGACCTCAAAATGACTAGTTGTAGTAAATTTATACTGATATTAAAGATACTTATTGTGAATTGATTGCAAACACTTTTCCTAATTTTTAAAATCAACGCATTTGGAAATATCATTGACCCAAGAAATGACTAGTAACAAATTTATACTGATATTAAAAGACATTCATTGTGAATTGAAGAGAAAACTAAATTATACATTAATTTGTAATAAAATTTAGTTTTAACTAAATCTTTTTCAAAAATGGATGTGCCCATTTAAAATTCAACGACAGTTATTCCTTAAATTTCATAATTTGAGAATAATGAAATTATGTAATTCGCATTGGACACACTAATTTTAAATATTATTATATACTTTTCGAGGCAAGTTCTTTTTCAATAAATAGCCCACCAGCCGAAAACTGTTAAAAATTTGCAGAAAAACTGTCCAGTCATTCGACCGTTTTTTTAGAAAACGGTTACTTAACCTTAATTTAACACTATTCTGACCATATTATGGCCAGAATAAAGTTAAATTACGGTTATGTAGCCGTTTTCTATAATAACCGTCAAAAGACTGGACAGTTTGCAGAAAATTGTTAACTGTGCATAGAAGTTCTGCTTTCAAAGCTGGTCGACAGACGGTTGGGAGTTGAAACCCATGTCTCCCACGTCTTCAATAAATAAATAAATATAGTATAGATAAACAGAATTAAAAATCATTATCATCCTTATGAATCGCCACTAACAATGGAACCACTTTTTGTAAAGCTCGCATGCATACCATTGACCCCTGTTGCATTTTATTTATAGCCCTATATTCCAAAGATGGAGAACGGATAAAATTTGTCTCGGAAATTTGTTTCTATTGATTTTACAACAGCATAACTTTCTAAAAATGAAATTTTTTGAGACCACTTATCGGTCTATTAAAATAGAAGTTTTTTTTTTCCTTAAACGTACTTTAAAATACAAATTAGTTAATAATAAAAATAAAATATTGAAAAAGTTTAAAATGTCCTTCAAGAACCTATTACTTTCATTTTGAAAAAAAAAAAAAATAACGCATTTTAATTACAGTTTTGGCGGTTCTAACTTGGCTTTATTCGTTACCGTAGAATTTT
The DNA here is from genome assembly GCA_963932465.1 of Maratus speciosus. Lineage (NCBI taxonomy): Eukaryota > Metazoa > Arthropoda > Arachnida > Araneae > Salticidae > Maratus > Maratus speciosus. The sequence goes on from OZ010797.1 coordinate 89,384,371, forward strand.
TCCCGGCGACCCTGGCGGAATGTCACAGTCGTCTACTGTGTGTGAGTAGTGGTCTGGATTCGTTTCACCCAATCTGGTGACTCAATTGACTTTTGGCGTAAAACTAATAATTAATTACTTAAAAGTTAAATTAATACAAAAAATACATATAATATGATTTTTGCGATCAGATTTTATCGGTTCTCAAACTTTGCCTATAAAATGCACCAAATCTCAATGCTAAGTGCGAGTTTCAGTATTGTTAAAGTTTCTTTTCCACGTCATCCTGTCCAGAGCAATACCATTACCTAATTGTAAGTCTTGAATGATCCTTCAATCGTACTTTTCAAAGTTATCCTTGGTCTGCCCCTCCGTGGTTTTTTTTTCTATCCATGTAAATCACATTTTATTTTTTGTTTTTAGTTATTTAATGCATCAAAGAGACTGCTTCTATTATTAGTGTTTTATATGAGCAGCGTATGGTCCAATATCTTTTTTAGGTAAACGTTTGGAACGTTACAATGGTGATAGATATTGTTTCTGAATTTTTAGCATGTGTACATAAAAAGTGCGCCTTACCTGGGCCAGCATAATTTCAAAAGAAGAATAAAATGAGAATTGAACCATCAGTAACGCCATATTAGTTGAATATTCTGAATAGTAAATATATTTGTCATCTTGTGAGGCTAAATGCAGAATAAATAATGTATTTCTATTCAAATTATTTAGCACATTCTACCACTAAAGTCACAAAAGTTTACCTTGAATGCTTATATATATATTTTTAACAGTTACAAAATTTAATTTTTAACTATTGTCTAAGTCCTTTCAAAAAAGTCATCTTCACTATAGTAGCGATTTTCCAGAAAAAAATATTAAAATTATTAAAATTCTATTACATTCTATTTCTTTTAAAATTCGATTTTTATTAAAATTCTATTAAATTCTATTGTTATTGATTCTAATAAATTAGATTATTATTAAAATTCTATTCTTATTATTTCTATTAAATTCTATTCTTATTAAATTCCATTCTTATTATTCTATTAGATTCTATTCTTATTAAGTTTATTAAATTATATTCTTATTAGGTTAAGCAAAAAGTTCTGGGAAATTTTTGATCTAATAGTTATGTATAACCAGACCTATAACCCGAATTTGTATCGTATATATGAGGACTAGTGGTATATCTATAGGAGTTCCGGACGTGGCTCCATCCGATTATGCATCCTCTATCGATCAATGCAACACTTTTTTCAAGGCCGTCGATTTCAATCCTTTGATGAAGTTGAAGAAGCATGTTAAGAGTTTTACGATTTCAAGGAGCCGCCATGGTACTTCCAGCAAATCCGGATTCTGGCAGAACGATGGCAGAAAGTAGTGGACTATGATGGTCTCTACTTTGAAGAATAGTCTTTGTTGCTTTTGTTGTTAATTTGCGCATAACAACGCAACTTTCGCAAATTTCCCAGAACTTTTTGCTCAACCTAGTATTAAAATTCTATTCTTATTAACTCTATTAAATTCTATTCGTATTAATCTCTCTTATTAAAATTCTATTTATTTATTTCCATTCCCTCAAAAAAAAAAAAAAAAAGTAATAGAAAAAAAATCGGGGCTTTTCATAAAAAATGGGCTTTTGAGTTAACTACCAAAGATAATATAAGACAGATTTAGAATTTTCGGTCATAAATATAATTTTCCGAATAATGCATCGCAGATTAGGTTTTTAACGACTTTAAAAATTTACTTGACCTTCTAAAACTATGTTTTAAAACTAGGAAATGCAAACGAAAGAATTCCAAAATTTATTCCCAGCAGAATGTAGACCGTACACATCATTCAGAATGCATCAAAATTGTGCTAGGCATGCTAATGAATATTATTATTCAGGCAACAGCAGTAGCTCCATTTCAACATCTTTTTACATAATAAACTATTCACGATAATCACGAACCGTTACGTTACAACCTACTAAAAAGTCATTCTCTACAAACTATTAAGTAGTGGGACAGTTATTCTTTTTCTGGTGACGTAATACCCTCATCTTTATTTCAAAATTTACAATCCGCTTTATAGCACACTGTGATTTCACTCCTAAAATTTATCTGCTAAAATATTACTTCCAATCACTTCCAGACAAAAGGTAAATAAACAAATGTAGTCACCCTTCCGAATTCAAATCTGAAACAAAAGCATTATTTAATTTTTCGTGCTAGCCGAAATGCATCACGGATGACGTCACTTACATCACCCAATCACGGACTGTTTGAATCTGGGTCACTGGCGCTCCGCAAAAGCTCCCATTGTTTACATTAACGACGATGCTACCTGACTCAGAAGGTTATTCCAGCAAATCGGATTTGATTTTAGCGGCAGTTAAAAGGTGTAATCTTTTGCGGACTGTTTTGGAAATGGAAAAAGGACAAAAAAGGAACAAATCGTGTGCGATATGCTTGGTTTGGTGGGAACGTGATCAAAATTAAAGCAGCAAAGGGAAAAAGGGAGCAGGCCTGTTTTTGCTGTTGTCCATATTTAGAAAGGAATCGGGTAATGAGTGGGGTTTTGCACGCATTTTTTGGCCAATTTCGTGTAATTTATTTTTGCGACTGTTTTAATTTCGGTAAATTCAGTGTATTATTTAAATTCCTAGCGGAACAAATATGAGTAATTTCTATAATTTGCGGAGAGAAAATACGTTTCAGTTCAAGAGGAAAATAACTAATTATGAATTCACAGTGATTCATCAAAGTTATTATTTGGAGTAACAGGTTTTCTTTAGCCTAAATATATGAAACTTAGACAGAAAAAGGTGAACAAACATTAAGGGAGCAGCCGACTTTGAAATAGTAAAAATGCGAAGTTTTGGTTTGGTGATAAAATTATTGTTGATATAGGTGCTATGTCACTTCCCACGTGACATCGGGACCACTCTTTCACGAACTTTATCCGGTTGGCATCACCTTTTTTTTTTTTTAAAGAAACACTTTTACTTGTACTTTGACAACCTATACAAGAGAAATGAACTTTTTTTTTTTTTAACCATTTGGAAAAATGGTTATTGTCCTTGGTCAAGGTAGGAAATCAAAAACATATCTGAAGCTTTTTATTAGTTGAATCCGCATTTTATTCGTTTTCTGATGGGTCTATACAGTAATCTGTATTTTCCTTTTACTTTCAACAGAGATAGATACTTCTGTTGCCACTATGACAAAAAAGTAATAAAAAGTACAAAAAAAAAATTAATAACTCAGAAACAAATTGAGATACAGCTTTCAAACAAATTGCATTTAAAAGTACATTTTTTTCTCTATACGACAATGTAAAAAGTAATAGTGTGGGATGTTTAGAAGTTTAAGAATGAAATTTCATTTAAAATTGGTCCAGGAACATTAATGTTTAATCCATGGCGTACGTAATGTAAGACCAGCTCCGCAGAAGTTTAAAAATTTACAGTACCGAAAAATGTAATCCATGGCGCACGTAATGTAAGATCAACTCCGTGCGATTTTTTATGTCTTAAATTTTAGTCTTTGAAAAAATCATTTTACAAATGGTCGTTGTAATTTGTTAAATTGCATTTTTTTTTCTTTAATATAGTGGTGCGAATTGCGAATAGACTATAAAAGTAAAATCATGTGTAAAAAGCTAGCGTCCGAAAACGGTTAAAAATTTAAAAATATCAGTATTGCCATTCTGCTGTAACTTTGGTTGGTTGATGATATATCAAGTCATAGAGTTACGAGAAAGAATATAGATGAAATATGGTGGCTGGGGGTGACGCCAAAAATGTAACCCTAAAATCTGCTACAATCGTCTAAAACACAACAACGTGTTTTCGCAAAACAGGAAGAAAACTTTCAGTAATACAGTTTTTAATTCATAGTACAATGAAATGCTACTTTAGAATGCGTAAATGTAAGCAGACCATTTTCATTTAGAGAAAAAAATGCACGGGTGATGTTAAAAAATTCGGTCCCTGTTCCACGTGCTTGTTTTGTTTGGGCCGAATGAAGGCATTTAAATTTGAACGATAACGTGCATCATATTGCAAACCGTTTTTACGGCATACTGCATCTCCATCTATATCTTTCCTCTATGATATCAACTATAATAAAATCGTATTTTGATGAATGAATACTGTAGCTTTATCACACATATTTTATTAAAAATATTATCGTAATATGCAGAATATGAAAGCTTCAAGTTGATTGATATTTAAATTAGTACACATTAAAAAGAGATACGCATTATTTAGAAAAGAAACTTACGAAATGAATTTTAATAGCATGAATATGGATAATAGAACAGCCATTACTCGCTATTACATTTTCCATTAGAATACCATGAGTTTAGTTGTCTTGTACTGATGAACAGCTGATCAATGTATAATGCACATGTTCTAAGTTCACGTGAGATAGAATATGAATTAACACTTATAAAATATAAACTTATTTTTAACACTTTCCCTTGTTAATTACATATTGTCTCTAGTCTGATAATTCCATTTGATCACACCATATCAATAATCGAGTTTTGGCTAACGGCTTGGTCATAATATCTGCAATCTTTTTCTTAGTTGAAATTTGCTCTACAACTAACTTGCCTCCTAATACCTTCTCACGAACGAAGAAATGCTTTATTTCTATATGTTTTGTTCTTCTGTGATATTCTGTATTGAGGGTAAGTTTTAGAGCTGCACTATTGTCTACTTGAAGAATATGTATTTCTTTTAGTTTTACTATTCCTTCATACAATCTTCTGAGCCAAAGAATTTTTTTAGTTGTTTCAGATGCTGCTACAAGTTCAGCCTCTGTTGCTGAAGTAGCCACGATGGTTTGTCTTTGACTGCGCCACGAGATTGCACCTCCAGCATGCATTATTACTTATCCAGATGTTGATCTTCCAGTTTTTATGCATCCTCCAAAATCTGCATAACTGTAATACTTTAATACTATATCTGAATTTGTTGCCCGATAAGTAATACCAAAATTTCTTGTTTTTGATATGTAGCGGAAAACTTTCTTGGCAAAACTCCTACGCTGTAAGCTAGATCTGATCTCGTTCCTACCATTAGGTTACCTACATTAGAGCTCCAACTGCTTGTCTATATGGAAAAATAACTTTTTTAGATTCTTTAGTATTTTGCGATCTTGATTCTTTTACCATCGGTGTTGTTACTGGCTTGTAATTTTCAAATATTTTAATCTTCTTAAGAATTTTCTTGCATATTCTTTTTGACTAATAGTAATATCTCCGCTTTTATGATATTCAATTTCGATCCCTAAAAAATAAGAAGCGTTTCTAGTAACTATCTTAAATCTGACTTTTAACTTTTCAAAGAATATTTCACACTCTTGTTGATCATTTGCAGCAACTAATCCATCATCTACGTGCAATGCTATAATTAACTTTTTGCCATTATTCTTTCGGATGTATAGACATGGATCGGCATCACTCACTTTGAAATCAAGTTTTAGTAAAAAATGACCAAAGCACTTATTCCAGCAACGTGGAGCTTGCTTTAAACCATACAAAATTCGCTTGAGCTTACATACTCGCTTTGTGCCGTCCTCATATCCTTTTGGTTGTTGCGTGTAGATTGTTTCTTCTAATTCTTCATATACATCAAATTGTGATAAATACATTTTTTCTTCAGCTTCCACACTCAGTACGGCTCGTATTGTTTCTAATCTTTCTACTGGAGTAAAAGCTTCAATATAATCAATGTAATCAATATAATTGATGTATCCAATATATTTGACAATTGATGTATCCAACTATCCTCCACGTTTTCATACCTTAGTTTGTAGGATAAACACAATGATAAATCTACGAGTCAACCACAGGTGGTATTAATTTTCAGCTTATGCACCACTTCACTTCTGGCTGACATGGATAATTAGATTCCCCTACTTCTACTCTTCCATAAAATAAAGATTTTCTCTTGTATTTGATAACATAGGTTTTTATGCTGTCGGCTCTTCGACTAAAATGACAATAAACAAGAAATAATAAAGATGATATACAAAGTTGCGACCCGACATTGAGCACTGAATAAGGAGGAAAATGAGTCCCTGGTTCAGTGATGGAGTAAAATAGAAAACACCCATAAGAAGTTAAAGACGTTTTTAAGCTTTGAGAGCAAAACCGGGCGTGATAAAATATTGACTAGCCAACCATCTGGAAGAACAGGAGGACGGCGAATACGCCAGCGGGTTGTTAAAGACAATTATACAAGTAATGAGAGGCAAGAACTACATCACCACACGCACAAAGAGGAGAAAGGGCTCTCTTGAACTTGAAGAGGTATGCCCCAAAGGCACCATGACCGGCAAGGAAAGCTGTAGTGGAGGGAGTGAGCAGGAGAAGATCCAAAGAAACCACTTGGATCAGAACATAGGTACATATACCCCTATCTGAGTGGTCCCAGTGATTCTTCCATTGTTTAGTAAAATGAGCGCGAAGATGTGTTTTGATGTGTGAGTGCGGTACTGGGAGGGAAAAATCAACTGCTGATGTAGCAGTTGCCTCCTTTGCCAACAAATCTGCCGCTTCATTTCCCAGGATACTCTTATAGCTTGAAACATGACCTAAACGGGTCCTCCAGAGAAGAATTTGGAGAAGTCATTTAATCTCAATAACTTGGGGATTTGTTGAACCAAATGCATATATAGCATGCAGGCTGAAAAGACTATCGTTAAAAATTGGAATTAAAAGAATTAGGTTTTGTTGAAAAATCCACTCTAAGGGCTTTGAAAATAACAAAGAGTTCGGCTTAGAAAATATAATTATTGTCATCCAGCCTGCAAGATCACCGGTGAGTCACTTCATCCCCTTTCGTAGCGCAGAAAACTGCGCCTACTCCGATAATAGTGCGTGAGCCTTTGGTGAAGACCCATAACATTTTGAGTGGAAGAATAAGAATTTATAAGCGGAATTGACCACACGCATTGGGCGGAGCTCGCAATGTTTCCCACAAGCATTGGGGTATTTGATTGGCTTTTGGTTAACGCGTGTGGGAAAAATCGAGAAGCTGATTAGCTATAATCCATCACGACGTTGTATGACATCAGTAATGCTTGTTGTCCATAACTTGGAGGTGGGAAGCAGTGTTGTCAGATTAGGGACTTTTTAAATTCACATTATCTGACTGCCAGCACTTTTTAAAAATTGTATAATTCGCTTTATTTTTCGGAATTTTTAATCTATTTTTAAATAGGCCGAATATTTCTATTTTAAAAAAGCGGTGACAATCAACAAACTGGGGACAAAAAAGTCCCCAATCTTGCAACACTGGTGGGAAGTCTCATCTGACGACTGAAAATGCCAGCCAGGAATCTTGCGCTCAATTATCATCTGTGAGAAATATTGCTATGAAATAGCCTCATCCTCCAAATGAAGAATGTTACTTTTAGCGAATTCGTATTTAATGGTAATGAAAATGGGAGGAATGCCGGTTAAGATATTGAGAGCATCACTGGGCATGGTTTTGTAGCCCCTGGAAATTTGCAGAAAAAAAATCCTTTATATAGAAAATAATTTATTAAATGCTGCTTTTGTAAGATTAACCCCCTCAAATAGCTGCCCTATACGTGATAATTTTCTCTACAGTGGTGAAGTACCAAATTTTTAGATGTGGTTTTTTATACCCCAAGATTTAGTGGGTAATTTTGTTGAGTTATGATAAAAAAATATTAATTTAAGTCTAAGGTAATTAATGGGAAAGAACCAGTTGAAGTGTTGATATATCGATAGTCCTAGTAATTTGAGGTTAGAGACATGATGGACGCTGGTGCCATTTATTCTGATGGTAGATTTCCTTTTAAGCTTATATGGTTTTGAAAATGCAAGGGATTGGGATTAGTTAAAAGTTGGAGATGCAATGATTGCAGTAGCTGACAGAAAATGGGAAGAACCCCAGCAGCCTCCCATTCGTTCACTCCAAGTCCAAACGCCGAACACCGGAGAAAATAAAGCTAAAATCATCCGTGAATGCAAAAAGCAAGTACCCAAGTTTTTAAAATTCCGAAAGAATGATATTAGCGATGATGAGACAAAGAACTGGCCCCAAGCAGGAACCTTGAGGACAACCCTTTTTCTGCGATTGGATAGAGATTCCCTCTCCCTAGTTAACTAGAATACTTCTGTCAGAGCGATAAGAACGAAAGACTCCATCAATATTTCCCGGACAATTAAGAAAGCTAAGTTGGAGGAGAATGTCCCTCCACACAACGTTATCGAAAGCACCTTAAATATCAAGAGGGACCAGGGAAAAGTATTTGTCTTCCCTAATTTTAAAAGCTCGGGAAGACGAGATTTCGGAAAGAGCTTTTTCGTATGATCTGCCCTCTCTTAACCCAAATTGCCTGTTACTTACCAACTTGTTTGATTCGAGGAAAATAATAAGACGTTTAGCTAATAAGTTTTTTAGTAATTTACTTAACACGGAAACAGGCAGATCGGCGATAAGAATTGTGTTCAGAGGGAGTCTTCCCTTGCTTAAGGAAATATACTACTTCCCCTTCCCTCAAAGTTAAAGGGAAATAAAAGAAAGACAGTGGTTAGTCCAATCGGTAAAAATCTGAGGAAATATGTTAAAGGAACGCGTGAGAATTCAGAAATCTATTGATTTCTGATTGAGTCCGCATCAGGAGCTTTGTTATTGCCAAAAGTGTCGCCGAGTTCCGCTTCAAAAAGAGGTTTATCTAAGTGATTTGAAAAATCATGGTTTGGATATAGTTTCACCAAAGAGATGGTTGGTAAGGAGTTCAAGATTATTATGCCTAGACGAGGAGTCCGAAGGCCGCTCAAGAAGTATTTTATTCAGAGTGAAGAACTTCCCAGAAAATAATTTTTGTGTAACCCCAAAGGGATTCTTCTAGTTCGAACAAAAGGACCTCCAAGCCACACCTTTGGCCTTAAGAATGGAACGTCTGTAAATATCAGATTGTTTGTTGTATGAAGATTTGTTTTGTTGAATAATTTTAGAAGGGGAATTTAGTTGTTTCAATTTTTTAATTTTTTTACGAAGGGCTGTAAGTAAATTACGTTTTGAATTTAATTCGGGGGACCAAAAAATAAACACAGGTAATTTGCGAAGTTTTTTAAGGCCGAAGGTGGATCGCATCGCCGCTTTTATAGTGTATATAAACAATTCTGTAAATTTATTTAGCTGTTCTGTGTTAGCTATAGAATTCAGAGTCAAATTAAGTGTTTTCCGTTTGGTATTTACAAGTTCATCAATTTTTTTCATAATTTCCGAATTTCGTATTGTATCAGCCTTGCGTGGCTAAAAGAGGAGTGGTTTGAAGAGAAAATTCAATGAACTTATGATCAGAAAAAGGGTGTATATCAACCACTTGCCAGTCACGAATAAAAGTAAGTGCAGGCGGATTAACAAGAGTCTGGTCAAGGACTGCTTTTGCCACAGTTATGCCTGATCTGAATCTTTTAATGAATGCGTTTTTACGTTATTGTTAATACTAGAGATTGAGAGGTTGTTGGTGACGAGAAATTCAATGAGACTCTCTCCCCTGGGACTTCTGCAGAACAGGGAGTTCGCATTAAAATCACCATCACATGAAAACAGTCTTCTTTGAGTAATTGCGTACTGCCACACTTGTAGTGAGTTATCGAAGTCAAGTGAAGGTACTATATAGTTTGAGCCGATAATGAACTTTCCTTCCGCTGAAGTTATGGAAAGAAAAATGCGATGGTCACCCGTAAAAAAATAATTTATGATAAGATTAGTATTTGAACTACCAAGTGGACGGATTGCTTTTTGGAGGTAAAAATCTTCCAGGCGGTTGGAAATCCAAACAAAATCTTTTCCTCACCGCAGTAGGCGTCTTACAGCAACGCGATATCTATGGAGTTCTCCTGCATATGCCGCCCCGCCACAGTGTTAGCAGCTCTGCAATGATTGAGGTCGATTTGCAGGAATTTTACTGAATTTAATAGCGGAAGTTTCTGAGATTTATGTGGACCTTGAGTATTGGAATTTTCCATGTTTAAACAGTGTTAGCTATAAATGAAATAAATCAATAACAATATGTTAAAAATGTATGGTACAATTTAGAAATTAACACAATTATGTTATCCAATTATGTTACTATGCTCAATCTAAGGATTAAAGAAATGTGGATTGAACCATAGGCCGTAGTTAATTTGCAGAAATGTATATATATATATATATATTATAACCTGCCGGACAATTATTAAATCCTTGGTCAGGCATTGGTTAGGTTGCAAAAAATTCGTACCACCTAGGGAAACATTGCTGGTAGAGGCATCAAACTTGTAGAATATTGGCAGCTGTGGACAGGCTGAGTACTTTTCTGGACAAATTTAATCAACTATATTGATTTGTTTGTAGTAGTGAGATTAGCTAAGTCCAATTGAAACGCCAGGGATTCATGAAGCAGTTAAATTCTATTTCGATGGCTAGGCCATGTGAGTGATAAGCAAAAGATTAAGAAATCCGGTAGTTTTCCCACTAAAACAGAGAACAAAATGACTATGTTTATTCAGCCACACAGAAAAATGTGAACAACTCCCACATTACAACCAATCTCAACCAATACTCAACCAATGGAGAGCGAGAGAGTGCATAATAGGGAATGAGTTCCGCATCTGCTCACGGAGGGATTTCAATGTAATACGCCCGACGCCAGACAGGTGCGCGGGAAACTGATTCGTGGAATTAAATAAGAAATAGTAAAATGACTTTTAAAAACATTTGAAAAGTAAAAAAGTTACTTCTCTCAGAATATTATAGTTTTGGTAGCTGATAAAAATTAATGAAGGGATTAAAAGTTTTAGATTAAGGTTTCGAATAAGATAATTATGAAGATACGCGTTTTAAGTTTATAGGAATTTTACTAGAAACAAATAATAGAGATTATTAAGAAATAGGGAAATAATGAATATGCCGGAAATTTAGAATAATTTAAATGAATATTGCAAAGTAAAATTTTTATAGAACATATATACATTTACCCTTCTTTTTTAGTACAAAATAAGTTTTCTTCCAAATTAATGTCGGTCCGTATAGGTTTAAATGACTGGTTCAGTTCAAGAGAATTCTGGTTAACTATTGCTTAACGTCTTTTTCAGTTAAGTCAAGTTTTTGATCTACATACTTGATTAATGAACTCTGCACCTACCATGTCCCAACCATTTGCCAACGGTTTCCACAAGCTGCCAACGATAAGCCGATAAACTGCGCTACTTGGGATCTGCATACTTGATTAACAAACTGAGAACCTACCATTTCGATTTCCCAACGGTTTCCACAAACTGCCAACGATGGGGCGACAAACTATGCTACTTGAGATCTACAAATTTGATTAACGAACTCATCCAAGATACGTAAAATATTAATACACTGTCCCAATTAGGCTCAAATTGGTTCAGTATTTTGTACGTTATCAAGATAACGAGATTTGTGATAAAGGAGCTGATTGCAATGGATCAATTTCTAAAGAAACTAACCTAAAAAATCTTAAGTTTAACACACTTTCTAATATTTCAAATTAAAAAATAAAAATGAAGGCAACAGCTTTGAAAATTTCTCTTCCTAAATGTATTTTGGAAAGGAAAGAGGGGGGAGGGTGCAAAATTCATGCTTGCCTGGGAGTAAAAAAAAAAAAAAAAATAGTTTTAGCTCTGATGATTTCGTGAATGCGTCTGAAATCTGAAAGCAAGGAGTCTTTTCCGAAGTCAAAGTGGTTCTGTTGGATTTGAGAACAGTTTTATGGCTGTTCTCAAATCCGAAGAAGATTCTTTTTGACACATATAGCTGAATATACTAATTTTAATTGCTAAAAAGCTTTTTTTACATATTTACATGTAATTTAATTCATTTTTGTTCGGAAACGCATGAAATTGTCACATGTTCTTACTGAGAAACTATGTAATTGAATGGCGTTTTCCATTTTTTTAAAAGCGGAAAGAAAATATCTCAGAAAATACTGCGCGAATTTAACCGAATTCCCGACGGGAAAAAGTTTTCGCCACGTGACAATAATTGCTTATAAGTCAGTAAGTAATTTATTTACAAAAAAAAAAAAAAAAAATGTAAAACGCTGTTCAATTCCAAATCGCTTCAATAGTCAGGCCTTCCAATTTTATGCCTTTTTTGTATAAAAAAGTCAGAAAATGTGTCAGAGGGTTTCACGTTGTTCAACTGGGACCTTAAGAACCACCTTAAATATAAATGTGAAATAACCAAATGCGCTGTATAGTTTTTTCTCCTTGGGGTAGAAATAATAACTCGCACAATCATGAACGCCCCGAACCCCCCCCCCCCCACCCCCCAACACACATACACATACAGACACTCCCGCGAATCCGCTCTTGCATGAGGCATATTGAATTTTTCTTAGAGCGTTAGTCACCTAGTGAAACAAAGAAAAGTACAAAAACCTCATCATCAAACATTATCATATCACTAAGCCTCATCATTTCACATGATGAGGCGCCGAGCTGAGACAGATAGCGATTCCACTGAACCCTTTTAACCTCGAAGAAGACGGGTGCCGCTCATATATTACCTCACGCAGAAATAAAAACAAAACAGAAGAACGGCAACAACACTTCTCGGTGGAGACAATTACGGGAAGAAAGAACAAAGAGAAAGGTTTTCGCTCTTTCACTACGGAGTCAGGGGGTGGTACAACATCCGGCCGACACTGTTCCGCAGACGAGAATTTCTCCAAAGAGAAAGGTGGCAGACAGTTCATGTGAAAAGTGGGGGTTTTCTGTGTGAGAAAGTCGTTTTGTGCGAAGATGAGGCTTCGTTAGAAACCGGTTAATTTCCTTTCTAATATTTTTTGTTTTCACTTTGTCGTATTATGTTTTTTGTTGCTTGCATCTTGCGGAACAGTGACTCACACTGTGTGCTTTTGTTTAAAGATATCTTTTGATCTTTCTGGAATATTAATTCATATTTTATAGAGCTGTCTCGTTTGAGTTTTATTAGACATACATTAGAGATTAGACTATTGAAAATAGACAGCGCATAGCAATACTTTTGACAGCATTATAACTCTATGTAATTTAAATTAGCTCCTCAAGGACATCCGTCTCCTTCCACTTCATTCCTTCATTGTCATGGCAATAGAAGGCATGAGCTCCTTGTCCGTTTTTTCTCACTGCTATACGAAGTTTTCAACTGATAGTAGAGCTTGAAAAAAAGGGCTAAATGCTGTGTTACCATAGTTGCTGACCTAGGATAAAGTTTGGGAAACTGACCTTGAGAAGTCAATTCAAATTATATATAACATAGTAGTATATTCTAAGAAACATCAATTGGCTTCTCAAGGACATCCGTCCTGCTCACTTCATCCCTTCGTTGTCATTGCACTAGAAGATGCGAGCACCTGGTCCCTTTTTTCCCCACTGCTATGATTGAAACTTAACAAATGACGAAGGTTTCAGCTGATGTCAAATACACTGAAGAAAATGGAATATTCAAAAATGAGTGAATCAATGCACTCATATGGAATTGAGTATGTTTGGACCAAAAATGAACTTCTGCTTTCTCAATTTTGAAACATCACATGTTATCAAACCCAAACAAAACGATTATTTTGTTCTCTGTAATGGTTTATTTCATTCATAGCGGCATAAAAGATGTCTATTAATGTAAATATTAAATTATGCACAGTATTTTAAAATAATTTAAAAGTGCTTGCAAATAATGCTCTTGTCATAAAAATATTCGATTTGGGTATCTTGGTAATAATTTTACAATTTTTTTAATAAATAATCAATTAAAGGTTTCTTTTTTATAATTTTGAGCGGAAAATAAATGTCAGTACATTTTTACTTTAATTTGCAGGTTCAGGGGAGCAGTACATAACACAACGATTCATATTTGAACACGACCATGGAACCAAAAATGAGTACATGTGTTTATCAGTTTTGAGTACATTTGGATCAGAGCTATTTTGAGTATGTGGCGTATTTACAAAATGAGTATTTTTTACTCAATTTTGAGAATCCATTTTTTTTTTCAGTGTAGAGTGGTAAAAAAAGAATTGTCAGTCAGCCAAATGCTGTGCTATCATATATATTGACGTATGATAAGGCTTTGAGAATTCAATAGAAATTACATATAGTATAGTGCATGCAATTTCAATTGGATTCTCAAGGACATCAATCCTGCCCATTTCATCTTTTCGTTGTCATGGCACTCAAAAAGTGAGCCCCTGATCGCGTTTTTCGTTTTTCGCACGGCTTTAATCGAACAAAGGACAAAGCTTTCTACTTATCACATTTGGAGTGGTAAAAAAAAGTGATAAGTCACCAAAATGCGTACTTACCATAGTTATGGACCTAAGATAGGGACTGTGAATCTATCCTTGAGAAGCCAATTGAAATTACATATAGTAGCAGTAGTCAAATATCAGGTGTATTTCTCAATGAACTGTGAATTAATTTGACCAATAGCATAGCGGTAGTCATAAACCACAAGGTATAACGCAATAAGCAGAGAGTACATGCTATACAATATACGCTATTGCTTCAGAAACGGAGAGTATAAGGAGTTTTATTAAACAATTTCAGAAGTTATATGATGTATACCACCGTATGCCCTCTACTATAAGCCTGAGCATTAGACTAACTAGGGAAAGGGAACATCCCCAACTGTCAGGTCTGGATTTAGCACAGCAAATAAGTCGATGAGTTTTTGAATATTCTCCTTTTTTCTTTGCCAATTACTTGTAGTCTTGGAAGAAGTAAACATATACTGGTTGAAGACAATCTGTCGATCCAGCTGGGACGAAGGATGGAACCTACAAGCAGTACATCTTTTTACCATGCTTGAATTTTCATCTGTTTGGCCACTCCATCTGTTCAGTATCAGGATAGCATTCACATTATCACGCTACCATTGAACACTCTCGATAACATGATTAACTATAAGACAGAGATAACTACAAAAAAGTTAAGACATTTGATCAATGTTATACTCCCTCCGTCCCAAATTAGTTGCGACATTTAGGTCGAAAATTTTGTCCCAAATTAGTTGCTACATTTTAAGTGGGTGGAATCATATAAATAACTTCCGATGCAGTTTAGTAGATCAACACCATTTTGTAAGGACTCTAGCACCAGTATACCATAAAGATAAATTCCTTCCTAAAGAATTAACAATTCATTAGCCAGAAGGTAGTTTTATGCGATTACTGGTGGAAGAATCCATATAAAATGGGGCGTGGATTAAGAGCGTGTGAACCCTGGATTTCTGAAACTAATTTGGCACTTATTTAAGGATAGACGGGTGGAATGCTTGGTAAGTAAATGTTGTTGAT
Source organism: Maratus speciosus (assembly GCA_963932465.1). Lineage (NCBI taxonomy): Eukaryota > Metazoa > Arthropoda > Arachnida > Araneae > Salticidae > Maratus > Maratus speciosus. The sequence continues at coordinate 89,399,673 of OZ010797.1, forward strand.
TGATAGCATAGCACCCAGAAATCTCTGAAAAATGTTCAAACAAAATCATAAAATCATCAGTCTCAATACTCTGTACAAAAGTAATGAAATGTAGCAAGTAATTTGGGGCAGAGGGAGTAATATATAAAACCATATTGCACGTGAGTGGTTAGTTATACAAGAAAATGCTAGTCTGCCTAATTGTTAGATCTACGAACTGGCACAAAGATCGGAGTAAATATACAAAAATATATTAGCAAGTTGAAGTCATTTGATTAATGTTCGTATTTTACGCACTAGTAGAGCCCAAAAAAGAGCCTTAGTCAAACCATTTGATTACTTTTGATTTAAACGCCCTTCACCTCAGTACATTCCAAAATATGTAAATGCATAAAAGCAGATTAAAATTCCATTACGAACACACCGAAAGACGAAAGATTTAAATGCCCTTCACCTCAGTACATTCCAAAATATGTAAATGTATAAAAGCAGATGAAAATTCCATTACGAACACACCGAAAGACGTACATAAAACGTTGAAAATTGCAAAATGAAGATTTTCCCCAATATTCTTGGTTTGTACTCTAATAGATAGCAATAGTCTAATAACGAAAATACAGAAGGCATGCGTCCACATGCTTCTTGGACGCTGTGAAAGCGGTGACAGACATCATAAAAAGTTCCCAAAACATGGCCTTAGACAAACCATTTGATTACTCTTGATTTATGAACGTCATTCACCTCAGTACATTCAAAAATAGGCAAATATGTAAAAGCAGACGAAAATTCCATTACGAACACGCTGACAGACGTACGTAAAGTGTTGAAAATTAGAAAATCAAGATTTTTTCCAATATTCTTGGTTTGGTTTGTATTCTAATAGTTAGTAATAGTCTAATAATGGACATACTGAAGACGTGCTTCTTGGACGGTGTGAAAGGGGTGGCATGTCAGACGTCATAAACAGTGTCAAAAAGGGGCCTTAGTCAAACCATTTGATTACCCTTGATTTAAACGCCATTCACCTCATTACATTCCAAAATATAAAAATATATAAAAACAGACGAAAATTCCATTACGAAAACACAGACAAACTTATGTAAAATGTTGAGAATTGGAAAATCAAAACTTTCTCAATATTCTTGTTTTGTATTCTAATAGGTAGCAATAGGCTAATAACAAAAATGCTGAAGGCAGACCATTTGGATATTATGGAACGGGTCGCAAACATAAGCAAACAAAATGACCCTAGACAAGTCATTGGCATAATCTTGATTTAGAACAAATTCCATTCAGCCCTTTTCAAAATTTGGGAATTTAAAAAGGCAGATCAAAATTCCATTACGAATACTTCGGAAAGCGCTCTTAAAGGGTGAAAAGTTTGAAAGTTTTGAGTCAAATTAGGTCATTTGTTTCATGTTTGTGCTTTCCATTCTAATAAACTAAAGTCGACTAAGAGACAGAAAATGAAAGTAGATATGGACATTACAAACTCAACGCCACCATATTCGCAAAGAAATGAACCCTAATCAGAGGATTTGCATTATCTCGATATTAACTGTATTCGTCTCAGGTCATCTTAAAACGTGTAAAATGCGAAAAGGCAGACCTAATGTCCTAGACCAGGGATGGCGAACCTATGGCACGCATGCCGAACTTGGCACGTAAGAAAACTTCTCTGGCACACTAAAAAACTTATAGATTACATTCACTTTATGGAGAACAATCTATTTTATTATACGCTCTATTTTTTTTTTTATTTTTACAAAACGTATAGTTTTGTGTAACCGGTATGTAATTTACCTTAAAATAATCCATAAATTTTGAATGTATTAGTAGGGGAAGAAGGACAGTTCAGCGCCATAAGGCGGTGGCGGTGGGTGGATGTGGGTGGAATCCACCTTGTGGGTGGAATCCACCTTGTGGATGGAGGAGGAGGGTGGAATCCACCTGTTGGGAGACTTATCCCATAGTAGGAAGGGTTAAATGTTGGAGGGGGCTTAATTTTTGAGGGGGCTTAATTTTTGAGAGGGGCTTATTTTTTTTTTTTTTTTTTTTTTTTTTCGAATCGACTTAGAGTAGAGATGAAAATATCATACTATAACATAGGTCTTTTCGAGAGGAAGTATGAAGACACTAAATGTTGGTGGGGGGTTAATTTTTGAGGGGGCTTAATTTTTTTTTAAATCGACTTAGAGTAGAAATGGGAATATCATACTATAACATGGGTCTGTTCGAGAGGAAGTATGAAGACACTAAATTTTTCGATGGGCTTATTTTTTAGGGGGGCTTATTTTTAGGGGGGCTTAATTTTTTTTTTCGAATCGACATAGAGTAGAAATGGAAATATCATACTATAACATAGAGATGTAGGTATTTTCGAAAGGGACTTTGAGGAGCCTAAATTTTTTAGAGGGGCTTATTTTTTTAGGGGGGCTTAATTTTTAAGGGTGATTTTTTTTTTTTTTTTTCTGAATTGTCTTAGAATTTGAATGAAGATAAAAATGTCTTATGTTTTCTGAAAAAAATTTTTGATGCTGCCATCTGTATGCGGTAGTGTGAATTTATTATTGAAAATAGTATTTTATTTTTGAAAAGTTTTGAGGAAGGTTTGAACCTGCAAAATAGTCTCTTGGCTCGATGATATGTTGAAGACTTAACTAATCGAGCCAAGAAACTATGTCTATATGTTTAGATTTTAGATGTTTCAAAATAAAAAATTGTATTCCCCCTTCTGTATGCGCAAAGAGAGGTTGGTTTCTTAAGATAACTCATTAATACCTATTTTAACTGCTCACTCTGCGAATTCTTTTAATGTGTATGATTTTTATTTTTAGTTTAACTGATTTTATCGATTTTGTGAATGAGAGTTTGATTATTTTACCAAGCTAAGGTTTCGAACCTGCGAACTCCGATTCAAATTTAATTTTTTGTAACCGATAAGCTATCCACTATCCAGACCGCGTCCCGACAATTACTGAATTACTTTTGAACACTATATATTTTAAAAAAATACCTACCTCTTCCTCTTTTTTATACTAGGGAAGTTAATACAATTTATGTTTAAATTGAAGAAATGATTAATTTTTTATATTTCTTTAATAAGCAACTCATTTTTTAGATCGATTAGAAGGCTACCAAACGATTTGAATTAAACATTGTTTTCACCAGTATTAATACACCTAAGTTTAGAATTATACTTTTTCTTGTGAACCATATCATATTCATTTAATCGTCTGAAATTCATTTCCTAAACCCTCTTATCAACGTTACTCACTATCTATCACAAACATCCGATAAGTCTAATCAGCTTTTTTCAACAGAAAACAGCTAATATGTAAATATTGATAACTATTGAAGAGATTATTTCACTTGTTTCCAGATTTTAAATGAAAGTTTGAAATATTTTTCAGATTTTCTATTTATCATTTATTATAAATTGAATCAACTCATAGTTTGTTATTGCAATAGATAATTATTTGATGATTCTACACTAGTTCTAATGAATTTTAAAACTACTACTTCAATTCAACTCATTCTTTTATACAGTTTAATAAATTTAGTTTGAATTAAACCATTGGTTTGTCATATATTTCACTGAAATAATAAAATTAATGCGTAAAACCTTAGAATGACGAATTCAAAAACGTAACATGATGAATCATATACTTTTTAAACATTACATAAAAAACTTTGGATTGATTCACTTCCTGTGAACTTTCTACACATACTTTTTTATGCCACGTGTTTTTCTGAAATTTTTGCACCAATCATATTACATGATTTGCACTATCGTAATAATTTTTTAACATGCGCCCCCTATGATTATATATAAAATTGAATGAAACGAGACTTTTTCATTAGTGTTTGCTATTTTTTGAGTGTGTGAAGACGTTTTTTTTTTTCACTTAAGATAATATGGCTAGTTTTCAAGATGGACATTCTACTATGTTAAGCGATGATGTATCACGTTTGAATAATCAATATTTTTCATCAAGATTAAATGATCAAGGCATGGGATTAATAGTACAACCTAAAGTAGAACCCCTTTCAGATAATGAAGCGGAATTCTCCTTATCAGAACTGAAGAAACAGAAGCCACCTTTTTTGTGTACTGTTTGCAGCAAATCTTTTTCACGAAAGGGCAATTTAAAACAACATTTGATGATTCATTCAGAAGAAAGACCATTTATATGTGACATCTGCCAAAAAGCATTCTCTAGAAAGGCTATTTTGAATCGTCATACACTATCCCATTTAAAGATTCCTTCCCAACATAAATGTGAATCGTGCGGTGAAGCGTACTCAAGAAAGTATGACTTATTAAAACACATGAAGATCCACAAGTCCTCCAAAAACGATAAATGTATTCAGCGCAGGGTCGGACTGGGCCGGGGAAAAGGGCGCAGACCTTGGATTTTTAGAGGGCGCAAAAAATTTAACGAACTCACGTCAATTTTATTTGTTTGTGTTGTATCTGTCTTGACAAGGTTTAACACATTCGAATAGCACCAAGTATGAAAATGGCTTAATATTATACTATGAGTCTAGATAGAAGACTTGGTTATATTTACCACGCGTGTTTAACCCTCTAATTCCCTTGGTACAATACGTTCTAGAAATTCCGTAACTCAGAGAATAAGCGCATGAGACTCAGAGAATCTGAATTCATATCAGAAAATTTCAATAATAAATTTTGCTTTATTTAATAACGGAATATCTCTTATTCAATAAAACAAATATTGTTATTTTAAATTTCTGTTATTAATTTGAAATATCTGAATTAAGATCCTTTAAATTGGAAACACTGCAAATCTACATAATGTTACGCAATTTTCTAAAACGATTCATGTAGTATAAAAGTTCCAGCAAGTAGAACAATCATTAGCTTATTGTAGATGGCTGATATCAAGACTAGGGTTTTTCTTATTTTATTCTTTTCTCAATACATATCTTATAAGAGTCATGGAAAAAAAGTGATCACATCCTACTAATTCTCCAGCGAATGATACCATAAAAAAAATATATGTACCAACAGACTGGAAGCAATATCTACTGTTAAATGATATTCATAAATTTTGCTTTGGGGATTGTTTACATATTTAAAAATGCACGAACGTTGATTTTGAAAATAGTAACATCCACTTTTGATACCCTAAGTAAATTCAGTACCAGCCAGGATGCGATATAGTTTATATAATTTTCTTAAATCTTAATACAGTTATAAAACAAAAAAAGTGTTAGTAGTTTCCCCATAAATTTTGAGTACCAAAAACACTCAATTAGTCACCAGTAAAATTACACAGGAATTTTAAATTTATAATAAACGGAATAACGGTGTCACAGAATAACTTACGTTAAACTTATGAAAATCCTAAAAAGTATTTCTCATAAGTTTCTACGATTTTTCTTCTGTGTCTCTTTTGATAAAAGAAGGCGGTCCTTCAAATTACGGAAAAGAAAAAATTTATCTGCATCTCGAAAACTAATTATTCAATTCAATTATTCTTAACTAACACATCCATGTTTTTAACGATTGCGGTTTGATGTATGCAAAAAATTAATGTAGTTCATAATTCATATTTATAAAAATAATTTTATTAGTAGTTTTCACGATTTAAAAAAAATGTCTTTAATATACACTATATGGCCAAAGGTGACAGGTCACTTGGGATTTTAGACGTTTTGTTAAATATCTAGAAAAATACATGAGGAATTAACCTGAAACTGCAGGTGTGTAAACAGTATAGTATAGGCCATATATTTCCGCGAAGATTTTTTCCCGAAACCCCATAGGGGACCGTCAACAAATTGAAAAATAACGAATATCTTTTGGATAACCCTGCAAAAACTAATGTAGCAAAAGCTCCATTTCGAAGGGAAAATCGCACTTCGTAATAAACTCGAGATTATTAATAAGTGGCTTATTGTAATATACCGTGTTCTTTTTATGAGGATAGCATGTATACTCGTAGAGAAATTAAGGTTTTTATAAAAACAGTCCCAAATTTCGACAAGTTTTTTGCTTATAATTTGCAGAGTTCCTAATATAAAAAAACGTTCTTTACAGAAAATATGACAAAAAACATTGTACACAATACTCTGCAATCAGAATTAAAAAATAATAAAAATTGGATGAAAAATGAGCAGGTTCACAAAAAAATGTTTCACTGCGCCTGCGCGAATGCAATCAAAATATAATATGCATAATGTATTAGCTAAGTATATAGAGTAACTTTTGTGAAAATCTCAAAATCATAGCTTGAAAATTCTGAAAATTTTCGTCGATAGAATAAGCTCGAAATCCGTTGTTCCAAAAAGAAGCAAAAATATGAGGGGTTGTATCAAATATCTGTTGATTAGTGCCAAGATAGCGTACACAGTATTAAACGTACTACTTACTATATTTGGATGCATCTTTAATTTCTCTGTGATAACAAAGTGTCTCTGTCTTTCTATTAACTGACGATTAAACATTAAACAAATTCTAGAAATTTAAGGTAGTATGTACACTACTCGGAATGTATGTGTACAACCAAAAAATATATAGGAGCGACTTAGGCACTTAGGGGAGCGTGGTTTTACCGGGACGAGGGCGCACCGGCCCTCGGGTCGATGGGCCGGCGGGCCAGTCCGAGCCTGATTCAGCGTAGTGAAATATTCAATCCCAACTCCGATTTTTTATATCATTTGAAAACTTCACAGAGAGTTAGATGCAAAATTGATAATTCATCCTCTTTAAAAGATGTGTTTTTTGAGAAGGTTAAGCATTTTAAAAGGCAAAATGCGTTAAACATATTTACTAAAACTGTAATCAACTCTAACGAGGAGAATGTTACAGACTTTAACACATTTTTTAATAGTATTCATTCGGACGTTTTAAACGAATTAAACTACCAGATTCAAGTTAAAAGATCGATGAAATGGTATGCAAGTGTACAAGTTGTTGTATATCGTGTAACACAGGAGGGTGTCTTAGAGATTGCCACACCCTATTTCCTTTCAAAAACTATTCTTGAATTAACGAAACAAAACTTATCTGAACATGTTGAGGATACCTTTGCAAAAATTATTAAGTCCTATGAGAAGTCCACCAGACGTGGTTTTAATTGGATATTAGATAAAATATTGAATTTAGAACTATCTACCTTTAAAATATAACATGATTTGAAATGTTTATACCGTTTTAAAATATGTGTACTCATGTTCTCACTATTGCAACTATTGAAAATGACGAATAAATAATGTGTAAATGAAAAAGCTGTTGTCTGTTTATTTTTGTTAGAACAACTTGTGATTTTTAATAACTCATGAAGTCGTAACGGCTTTACTTACTATTTTTTTTTCAATTTCTTATCAAATGAATAATGAGTTAACTATCTTTCATTAATTTCATATTGAAAGTCTGAAATTATCCATTGAAATAGTTATTTTGCAATATTTCTAATTTATCATAATTATTTTTAAAGTTTGTATAAACAACTGTTATTGCTCAATAATAATAATATTATCATTTATTACCATACAGTTCTTTAAAAAAAGCATAGAACCATTAACACAATATATCATTAACCACTTTTTTAAAAACTGTTACCTTGTGTTGCCATTGAATTCTTCAAAACAAAAAAGAATAAAACTAAAATCCTTATCATTAAATATCATACACCACTTATATAAAAATTGTTACTTTGTGTTGCCATACAATTCTTCAAAAAAAGAATAAAACTAAAACTATTAACATTAAATATCATATACTGTAAATATAAAAATTGTTACCTTGTGTTGCCATACTATTCTTCAAAAAAGGATAAAACCATTGACATAATATATTATTCACCACTTAAATAAACTGTTTATCTATATATTTTTTTAGACTTAAACTAAAATTAATAACATTACTAATTCTTTTAAGTGTTTATCTGTAACCGACACTGATTTTTAACGTATATTAAGGGATGTGCTGTTTCTAAACATTCAGTTTCCAACTGCTTTTTGTTCTAACTTCATCTAATGCTACCTTTATTTTTTGAAAATGGGTTCTGTAGTAAATATGTTAAAAAGATCTTCCGACAAAGTGGCTTCTTCTTCAAAGTATCAACGTTTAGAAGAACCTAATGATCCCACTTCCGCAAGTGAATTAAATATACCAAGATTGGAAACTCTTAATTTATTAAACACTGACTGTGGGACAATATCACGTGATTTATCTACTACTGATTACTCACCGAATGTGAAATCTGAAATCGATATGAATTTTTTTATCCCTAACTTTGGTGATGATACTACATCTTCCGAGAATTCATGCCAAGAGTCAATTTCTGTTGAGGACTATTTGAATATATTTTTCAAAGACATGAATTTTGAATCCGCTTTAACCTCGACCCCAGCTAGTAACATAATTTCACAAGACGAATCCTTTCAAGAACGTACTATTGACCAAGAGGTTTCTGATTCCCAACCAAGCAACCTTTCTAAAGCAAGTGATGAATTACAAAGCACAACCCCACCTACGAATGTCATTCCACAGTCTAAAACTAGCAAATCCAATCATCCTATTGTATTTCGAGAAGAACTCAGTGACTGTATCTTTTTAATTTTAAAGTTGCATAATAGACAATTTCATATTCATATTCGAGAATTTAAACGCAGTGGGCTTACTAGTGAAGAAATTCTAACGAAAAATGGTATTATTATGGATGTTAACAGCTGGTTCGAATTTTGCAAGAAAATTTTTTCATTTAATTTGAGATATAAAAGTTCCTCATTTGTTTCTAATAACATGATATTAGTGTTAAATTTTAATAATTCTATCATGCGAATTAAAAATTTAAAGAATTATTCTCACATTGACTTAAACGAGTATCAGTTGCTGAAATTAAAAGAAAAAATACATGATTTGAATAAGGAACTTCTTCAGCATATATATGTAAACCATATACCAAGCTTAATTAGGCAGAAATGTATCATTGGTCATATATCTACAGAAAATGAACTCATGTTGCAGTCTAAACTTATAACATGTATTGAGAATAATGTATTAACTATACTAAACCGCATTTTTGAATGTGATGGATGTATTTTTAATCAGAAATCTCAAAGCCCTCATTCCTGTTGTATACTAAATAATCGACAAAAATTTGAAAAACTAGGAGAGATGTTATTAACACTTATAGATTTAGATTTTGTTATTTCCTCATTTTTAAACGGAGTGGATTGTGTTAGTGAAAACTTTTTATCAAACATTCATGTAGAAACAATTCAAAACAAATTGCGTAAATAAATAAAATAAAATGTATTGCTATCCTTTTTAATACGTGTGTGTTAATTTTTCTAAAGTGTATGTTTATTTTGTTATTTCTTTTAGAACTTTTAATAGAGTGTTAGACTTAAATTTGCATATGTATATAACTAAAGAAATCAACAATTCTTTAGCAATTAAAAAATTAACACAAGTTTAAAATATTAAACTAATAATCTTAATACTATAATTTCTACTTTCTAATATATATATATATATATATATATATATATATATATATATATGAAACTTAATTATATAAAAAAGTTTTCAATAATAATAATAAGTTTAGAAAATTAAAAAGTTTAAAAAACAAAATTAAGAAACTCAATAAAAAAAAAAATATTTGAAAAGTTAAAAAAAAAATAAAGTTTTCAAAATTAAAAAATCTTTATAAAAAATAAAAATAATTAAAAAAAAAATTAAAAAGTTTACAAAAGTTAAAAAAAAAATATTAAAAAGTTTACAAAAGTTAAAAAAAAAACTTGGGAAAAAAAAACTCAAAAAAAAAAAATTAAGTTATCAAAATTAAAAAAAAAAATTATAAAAACTTAATACATTAAGTTTTCAAAAGTGAGTTTACCTATTCATATATGTATACATGCATGTGACTTTCATTATGTTTCAGTTTAATACTTCTTTTTATCCTATAAAAGTGTTAGATTAATATATACTTATAAAAATATTTGTAAGTTAAACTTAAAAAAAAGTAACTTATAAAAAAAAAATGTTTACAAAATTAAAAAAAAAACAAAATCTTTCTAAATAAAAAGTTTTCAAAATTAAAAAAAAACTTTTTAAATAAAAAATGTTTTCAAAATTTAAAAAAAAAATTGTAAATAAAAAAAAAAGTTTTCAAAATTTAAAAAAAAATACTTTGTAAATAAAAAAAAATATTAAAAAGTTTACAAAAAAAAAAAAAAACTTTTTTTATAAAAAATATTTTCAACATTAAAAAAAAATTGTAAGTAAAAAAAAAAAAAGTTTTCAAAATTAAAAAAATAATAATTTGTAAATAAAAAAAAATATATTAAAAAGTTTATTAAATTTAAAAGTTAAAAAAAAAAAAACTTTGTAAAAAGTTTTCAAAATTAAGTTATCAAAATTAAAAAAAAAAAACTTAATAAATTATGTTATCAAAAGTCAGTTCACCTAACTGTATATGTATCTGACTTTCATAATTAAAAAAGTTATCAAAAGTTGAATTTGATTGCAAATACAAGTATACAATCAATCATATATCAATCAGTCATAGCAATTAACCAATCAATGATATCAATCAATAAATCAAACCAATCAATCAATCATATTAATCAACCAAACAATAATATCAATCAATCATATCGATCAATAAATCAAACCAATCAATCATATTAATCAACCAAACAATAATATCAATCAGTCATATCGATCAATAAATCAAACCAATCAATCATATTAATCAACCAAACAATAATATCAATTAATCATATCGATCAATAAATCATATTAATCATATCAAGCTATCATATCAATCATATCAATCAATCAACCAATCATTCATATCAGTCAACCAATCATTCATATTAATCAATGATTCATATTAATCATATCAATCGATTAATCAAGATACTGAATACAAGTATTCATACAAATAAATCACATCAATTGCAGTTCAAGTATTACAAGTTAGTATAATAACATTTTAAGAAAGTTTTGAATTAATACAATGATTAACTATCAACATTTTGTAACAGCCCTTTTACAAAAGCAATGTATGAATAAATATTTTAGTTACAAAAAATATTTAAAATGCTTTTGAAAGTTAATAAAATTATTTTCCAAAAATGTTAAAAACATTACAAGCTGCTAAAACCTACAATTTAACAAGAATGAGTTGTCCTATATTTCCTTTGTATTTGCATGTCCTATATTTCCTTTCTATTTGTATTTGAGTATATGTATACGGATTCCTCCTTTTAATTATGTTTTGTAGTATACACTTAAAATATATATAGTATATATAAAACATTAAATTAAAATATTCTTTAGTTATTAAAAAGTTTAAAAAATCAGCAATTTTTTTAATATTATAAGATATCAAAAATTATTTTATAATTTATTAAAAGTGAATTTACCTATCGCTATATCTGCGTTTCATAAGATAAATCTTCTTTATGTTAACATCCTACCCACATTTTATTTTATAGTTATACACATCGAAACGAAAAAACAAAAAATAAACAATCTATTATTAAATTCTTAAATTTAAAATTTGAATACATACATACTTAAACATTTATATAAAAATAATGAACTCACCATGTTTGAACTCAGAAAAGAGATGATGAGCTTATCACGTGGTAGATTGTGACGTAATCAATTAGATATCACGTGCCTTCCTCGTGCCTTTTGATTGTCTTATCTACAATCAGATTGTATTATCAATCACGTGATCTAACTGATATGAGTCTATACCAAGACACTAGCCATTTTCACTTCAGTCATCGAATATGTAGGTCGTATATTTTTTTTGAAAGTCTTTTATTTTATGGAATCTTCAGCAACATGACATCAGATATTTGCAAATAAAATCCTATTAAAATCTTTCTCGCAATTGTGAACAAAGATTAATTTTCATATTGTTTAAGTATAATCATTGATTATTTAACTGGATAATAATATTTTTTAGAAGTAACTTAAATTTCTTATAAAAACGGAAGTATTTATTGCATCATTCATAGAATTCAAGTTTGAATATTAACCAAGTTTTTTAAACTTTTATAATTTATACTAGTATTTAGTATATACTAGTACTTAGTAAAAACTAGTATATATTCTAGTATAAAGAGTTTATAAAAGTTTAAAAAACTTGGTTAATATTCAAACTTGAATTCTATGAATGATGCAATAAATACTTCCGTTTTTATAAGAAATTTAAGTTACTTCTAAAAAATATTATTATCCAGTTAAATAATCAATGATTATACTTAAACAATATGAAAATTAATCTTTGTTCACAATTGCGAGAAAGATTTTAATAGGATTTTATTTGCAAATATCTGATGTCATGTTGCTGAAGATTCCATAAAATAAAAGACTTTCAAAAAAAAATATACGACCTACATATTCGATGACTGAAGTGAAAATGGCTAGTGTCTTGTTATAGACTCATATCAGTTAGATCACGTGATTGATAATACAATCTGATTGTAGATAAGACAATCAAAAGGCACGAGGAAGGCACGTGATATCTAATTGATTACGTCACAATCTACCACGTGATAAGCTCATCATCTCTTTTCTGAGTTCAAACATGGTGAGTTCATTATTTTTATATAAATGTTTAAGTATGTATGTATTCAAATTTTAAATTGAAGAATTTAATAATAGATTGTTTATTTTTTGTTTTTTCGTTTCGATGTGTATAACTATAAAATAAAATGTGGGTAGGATGTTAACATAAAGAAGATTTATCTTATGAAACGCATATATAGCGACAGGTAAATTCACTTTTAATAAATTACAAAATAATTTTTGATATCTTATAATATTAAAAAAATTGCTGATTTTTTAAACTTTTTAATAATTAAAGAATATTTTAATTTAATGTTTTATATATACTATATATATTTTAAGTGTATACTACAAAACATAATTAAAAGGAGGAATCCGTATACATATACTCAAATACAAATAGAAAGGAAATATAGGACATGCAAATACAAAGGAAATATAGGACAACTCATTCTTGTTAAATTGTAGGTTTTAGCAGCTTGTAATGTTTTTAACATTTTTGGAAAATAATTTTATTAACTTTCAAAAGCATTTTAAATATTTTTTGTAACTAAAATATTTATTCATACATTGCTTTTGTAAAAGTGCTGTTACAAAATGTTGATAGTTAATCATTGTATTAATTCAAAACTTTCTTATAATGTTATTATACTAACTTGTAATACTTGAACTGCAATTGATGTGATTTATTTGTATGAATACTTGTATTCAGTATCTTGATTAATCGATTGATATGATTAATATGAATGATTGGTTGACTGATATGAATGATTGGTTGATTGATTGATATGATTGATATGATAGCTTGATATGATTAATATGATTTATTGATCGATATGATTAATTGATATTATTGTTTGGTTGATTAATATGATTGATTGGTTTGATTTATTGATCGATATGACTGATTGATATTATTGTTTGGTTGATTAATATGATTGATTGGTTTGATTTATTGATCGATATGATTGATTGATATTATTGTTTGGTTGATTAATATGATTGATTGATTGGTTTGATTTATTGATTGATATCATTGATTGGTTAATTGCTATGACTGATTGATATATGATTGATTGTATACTTGTATTTGCAATCAAATTCAACTTTTTGATAACTTTTTTAATTATGAAAGTCAGATACATATACAGTTAGGTGAACTGACTTTTGATAACATAATTTATTAAGTTTTTTTTTTTTTTAATTTTGAAAACTTAATTTTGAAAACTTTTTACAAAGTTTTTTTTTTAACTTTTAAATTTAATAAACTTTTTAATATATTTTTTTTTATTTACAAATTATTATTTTTTTAATTTTGAAAACTTTTTTTTTTTTTTTTACTTACAATTTTTTTTTTAATTTTGAAAATATTTTTTATAAAAAAGTTTTTTTTTTGTAAACTTTTTAATATATTTTTTTTTTACAAAGTATTTTTTTTTTAATTTTGAAAACTTTTTTTTTATTATTTACAATTTTTTTTTAAATTTTGAAAACATTTTTTATTTAAAAAGTTTTTTTTTTAATTTTGAAAACTTTTTATTTAGAAAGATTTTGTTTTTTTTTAAATTTTGTAAACATTTTTTTTTTATAAGTTACTTTTTTTTAAATTTAACTTACAAATATTTTTATAAGTATATATTAATCTAACACTTTTATAGGATAAAAAGAAGTATTAAACTGAAACATAATGAAAGTCACATGCATGTATACATATATGAATAGGTAAACTCACTTTTGAAAACTTAATGTATTAAGTTTTTATAATTTTTTTTTTTTTAATTTTGATAACTTAATTTTTTTTTTTGAGTTTTTTTTCCCAAGTTTTTTTTTAACTTTTGTAAACTTTTTAATATTTTTTTTTAAACTTTTGTAAACTTTTTAATTATTTTTTTAATTATTTTTATTTTTTTATAAAGATTTTTTAATTTTGAAAACTTTATTTTTTTTTAACTTTTCAAATATATTTTTTTTTTATTGAGTTCCTTAATTTTGTTTTTTAAACTTTTTAATTTTCTAAACTTATTATTATTATTGAAAACTTTTTTATATAATTAAGTTTCATATATATATATATATATATATTAGAAAGTAGAAATTATAGTATTAAGATTATTAGTTTAATATTTTAAACTTGTGTTAATTTTTTAATTGCTAAAGAATTGTTGATTTCTTTAGTTATATACATATGCAAATTTAAGTCTAACACTCTATTAAAAGTTCTAAAAGACATAACAAAATAAACATACACTTTAGAAAAATAAACACACACGTATTAAAAAGGATAGCAATACATTTTATTTTATTATTTTAAACAATTCGTTTTGAATTGTTTCTACATGAATGTTTGATAAAAAGTTTTCACTAACACAATCCACTCCGTTTAAAAATGAGGAAATAACAAAATCTAAATCTATAAGTGTTAATAACATCTCTCTTAGTTTTTCAAATTTTTGTCGATTATTTAGTACTACAATATAGCCCGTCAGAATGACGTGTTTGCATTTTCAAAAAAAATTATATAGCATTGCATTATAAAAAGAATTGTGAAGTAATAAATTTTGTCTTGTCTGGCTTATAGGGTCAGGTGGGGTAAAGTAAAAATAGCCCATTTTTCATTGAAATTTAATTGGCAAGAAAATTATTAATTGAATTGGTAAAATACTGATATAAAGTACGCAAATGAACTTCACTCACAAAATTTGAAGAAATATTTCACAAAAACATTCAAATTAGTACTAATAATGCTATTTTAAAACATATTGTCAATTAACTATTTTATCTTGTGTATGGGGTAAAATAAAAGACAATTCCAACAGAAAGTTTATTTGTTTTTATTAATTGCCAAAATATTAATTATATAACTTAAATTTTAAAAAGCTGAACAGAGAAAATCCCGATTTTTTTTAAACATGCATAAAAGAAACCTGTAATAAATTTTGCATTGATATATATACACATATATATATGTAATACACGGCGTTACATATTTCTGATATTCTAATTTCATTTTATAAGAAATATTCATTTTTCCCCCAATGTCTTCAGAATTCAATAAACATTTTAAAAAGAAAATTTCTTTTTTTTAACTACCAACAGATGGCGCAACAGAGCATATAAACGTTTGTTTTAATATTTTAAAAGTTCAAGATGAATGAATCAATTGTTTGTTTACTTTCATATAGGGATAGATAAAGCTACCAATCTAATTTTAACTGAAGTTATCGCAGTAGAATATTAGATAATTGAATGTAATCTCTTAAATGTTAATTTATTTTGAATAATCTGTCTAAAAATGTAACTTTTGCGAATAGTGGAAAAGAAAGCACGTTTTACTCAACGTTTTAAGATTGAAAATCAAATCAACATTCACTCGTGATGCCACATGTACAACACAAATTCCAAATCCAGAAGCAATTGAATGACTCTTTGAACGAATCATTAAAAAATACGGTCGACATCCGATTTTGCTCTTAAAATGTTTGTAAAACCATAATAAAGCCTTTAAATAATTTGAAATACGTTTGTTTTTAGAAAGGAAACGTTAATCCGGTACAAAATAATTCATGGGAATGAATCACAGAATATAGCTATATTCACTGAACACCATGAAGCGTTCTCATTGGTCAGAAAATAGATAGCCTTGAAAAACAGAGGTAATTTTTCGCGATATTTTTAACCGTGTATACTGAATTCAAACTGTAAATAAATGTAAACAAAAGTGAAAAACGTATTTCAAAATATTAATATGCTTTTGCAAAATATTTTAAGAGCATTTAATGAACAGCTGAAAGAGTCATTCATTTGTTTTTGGATTTGTAATTTGTGCTTATGAATGGCAACGGCAATCGCTTGTATACATCGGAACCCTGTTGTTGGTATCTGTTTATTTTTAAATTAGACCTTAAAGCGTTATAATTGTATACTTTTTGAAGGTTTGAGAAAAATTGAAGAAGAATATGTTACACGACGAATAGGTAGACAGATTAAATAAGGCAGTCGGCAAATACGGCATCGGAATGCTTAAGCCTAACGTGGCCGCGTTTGGATTATCAGGAAACGGATGAGTTCAATCCCGGAAGCGTTATACACTTAGTGTCATTCTATGTATAATACAACAGGAATGAGGGCTTTGAGATTTCTGATTAAAAATACATCCATCACATTCAAAAATGCGGTTTAGTATAGTTAATACATTATTCTCAATACATGTTATAAGTTTAGACTGCAACATGAGTTCATTTTCTGTAGATATATGACCAATGATACATTTCTGCCTAATTAAGCTTGGTATATGGTTTACATATATATGCTGAAGAAGTTCCTTATTCAAATCATGTATTTTTTCTTTTAATTTCAGCAACTGATACTCGTTTAAGTCAGTGTGAGAATAATTCTTTAAATTTTTAATTCGCATGATAGAATTATTAAAATTTAACACTAATATCATGTTATTAGAAACAAATGAGGAACTTTTATATCTCAAATTAAATGAAAAAATTTTCTTGCAAAATTCGAACCAGCTGTTAACATCCATAATAATACCATTTTTCGTTAGAATTTCTTCACTAGTAAGCCCACTGCGTTTAAATTCTCGAATATGAATATGAAATTGTCTATTATGCAACTTTAAAATTAAAAAGATACAGTCACTGAGTTCTTCTCGAAATACAATAGGATGATTGGATTTGCTAGTTTTAGACTGTGGAATGACATTCGTAGGTGGGGTTGTGCTTTGTAATTCATCACTTGCTTTAGAAAGGTTGCTTGGTTGGGAATCAGAAACCTCTTGGTCAATAGTACGTTCTTGAAAGGATTCGTCTTGTGAAATTATGTTACTAGCTGGGGTCGAGGTTAAAGCGGATTCAAAATTCATGTCTTTGAAAAATATATTCAAATAGTCCTCAACAGAAATTGACTCTTGGCATGAATTCTCGGAAGATGTAGTATCATCACCAAAGTTAGGGATAAAAAAATTCATATCGATTTCAGATTTCACATTCGGTGAGTAATCAGTAGTAGATAAATCACGTGATATTGTCCCACAGTCAGTGTTTAATAAATTAAGAGTTTCCAATCTTGGTATATTTAATTCACTTGCGGAAGTGGGATCATTAGGTTCTTCTAAACGTTGATACTTTGAAGAAGAAGCCACTTTGTCGGAAGATCTTTTTAACATATTTACTACAGAACCCATTTTCAAAAAATAAAGGTAGCATTAGATGAAGTTAGAACAAAAAGCAGTTGGAAACTGAATGTTTAGAAACAGCACATCCCTTAATATACGTTAAAAATCAGTGTCGGTTACAGATAAACACTTAAAAGAATTAGTAATGTTATTAATTTTAGTTTAAGTCTAAAAAAATATATAGATAAACAGTTTATTTAAGTGGTGAATAATATATTATGTCAATGGTTTTATCCTTTTTTGAAGAATAGTATGGCAACACAAGGTAACAATTTTTATATTTACAGTATATGATATTTAATGTTAATAGTTTTAGTTTTATTCTTTTTTTGAAGAATTGTATGGCAACACAAAGTAACAATTTTTATATAAGTGGTGTATGATATTTAATGATAAGGATTTTAGTTTTATTCTTTTTTGTTTTGAAGAATTCAATGGCAACACAAGGTAACAGTTTTTAAAAAAGTGGTTAATGATATATTGTGTTAATGGTTCTATGCTTTTTTTAAAGAATTGTATGGTAATAAATGATAATATTATTATTATTGAGCAATAACAGTTGTTTATACAAACTTTAAAAATAATTATGATAAATTAGAAATATTGCAAAATAACTATTTCAATGGATAATTTCAGACTTTCAATATGAAATTAATGAAAGATAGTTAACTCATTATTCATTTGATAAGAAATTGAAAAAAAAAATAGTAAGTAAAGCCGTTACGACTTCATGAGTTATTAAAAATCACAAGTTGTTCTAACAAAAATAAACAGACAACAGCTTTTTCATTTACACATTATTTATTCGTCATTTTCAATAGTTGCAATAGTGAGAACATGAGTACACATATTTTAAAACGGTATAAACATTTCAAATCATGTTATATTTTAAAGGTAGATAGTTCTAAATTCAATATTTTATCTAATATCCAATTAAAACCACGTCTGGTGGACTTCTCATAGGACTTAATAATTTTTGCAAAGGTATCCTCAACATGTTCAGATAAGTTTTGTTTCGTTAATTCAAGAATAGTTTTTGAAAGGAAATAGGGTGTGGCAATCTCTAAGACACCCTCCTGTGTTACACGATATACAACAACTTGTACACTTGCATACCATTTCATCGATCTTTTAACTTGAATCTGGTAGTTTAATTCGTTTAAAACGTCCGAATGAATACTATTAAAAAATGTGTTAAAGTCTGTAACATTCTCCTCGTTAGAGTTGATTACAGTTTTAGTAAATATGTTTAACGCATTTTGCCTTTTAAAATGCTTAACCTTCTCAAAAAACACATCTTTTAAAGAGGATGAATTATCAATTTTGCATCTAACTCTCTGTGAAGTTTTCAAATGATATAAAAAATCGGAGTTGGGATTGAATATTTCACTACGCTGAATACATTTATCGTTTTTGGAGGACTTGTGGATCTTCATGTGTTTTAATAAGTCATACTTTCTTGAGTACGCTTCACCGCACGATTCACATTTATGTTGGGAAGGAATCTTTAAATGGGATAGTGTATGACGATTCAAAATAGCCTTTCTAGAGAATGCTTTTTGGCAGATGTCACATATAAATGGTCTTTCTTCTGAATGAATCATCAAATGTTGTTTTAAATTGCCCTTTCGTGAAAAAGATTTGCTGCAAACAGTACACAAAAAAGGTGGCTTCTGTTTCTTCAGTTCTGATGAGGAGAATTCCGCTTCATTATCTGAAACGGGTTCTACTTTAGGTTGTACTATTAATCCCATGCCTTGATCATTTAATCTTGATGAAAAATATTGATTATTCAAACGTGATACATCATCGCTTAACATAGTAGAATGTCCATCTTGAAAACTAGCCATATTATCTTAAGTGAAAAAAAAAAAAGTCTTCACACACTCAAAAAATAGCAAACACTAATGAAAAAGTCTCGTTTCATTCAATTTTATATATAATCATAGGGGGCTCATGTTAAAAAATTATTACGATAGTGCAAATCATGTAATATTATTGGTGCAAAAATTTCAGAAAAACACGTGGCATAAAAAAGTATGTGTAGAAAGTTCACAGGAAGTGAATCAATCCAAAGGTTTTTATGTAATGTTTAAAAAGTATATGATTCATCATGTTACGTTTTTGAATTCGTCATTCTAAGGTTTTACACATTAATTTTATTATTTCAGTGAAATATATGACAAACCAATGGTTTAATTCAAACTAAATTTATTAAACTGTATAAAAGAATGAGTTGAATTGAAGTAGTAGTTTTAAAATTCATTAGAACTAGTGTAGAATCATCAAATAATTATCTATTGCAATAACAAACTATGAGTTGATTCAATTTATAATAATTGATAAATAGAAAATCTGAAAAATATTTCAAACTTTCATTTAAAATCTGGAAACAAGTGAAATAATCTCTTCAATAGTTATCAATATTTACATATTAGCTGTTTTCTGTTGAAAAAAGCTGATTAGACTTATCGGATGTTTGTGATAGATAGTGAGTAACGTTGATAAGAGGGTTTAGGAAATGAATTTCAGACGATTAAATGAATATGATATGGTTCACAAGAAAAAGTATAATTCTAAACTTAGGTGTATTAATACTGGTGAAAACAATGTTTAATTCAAATCGTTTGGTAGTCTTCTAATCGATCTAAAAAATGAGTTGCTTATTAAAGAAATATAAAAAATTAATCATTTCTTCAATTTAAACATAAATTGTATTAACTTCCCTAGTATAAAAAAGAGGAAGAGGTAGGTATTTTTTTAAAATATATAGTGTTCAAAAGTAATTCAGTAATTGTCGGGACGCGGTCTGGATAGTGGATAGCTTATCGGTTACAAAAATTAAATTTGAATCGGAGTTCGCAGGTTCGAAACCTTAGCTTGGTAAAATAATCAAACTCTCATTCACAAAATCGATAAAATCAGTTAAACTAAAAATAAAAATCATACACATTAAAAGAATTCGCAGAGTGAGCAGTTAAAATAGGTATTAATGAGTTATCTTAAGAAACCAACCTCTCTTTGCGCATACAGAAGGGGGAATACAATTTTTTATTTTGAAACATCTAAAATCTAAACATATAGACATAGTTTCTTGGCTCGATTAGTTAAGTCTTCAAAATATCATCGAGCCAAGAGACTATTTTGCAGGTTCAAACCTTCCTCAAAACTTTTCAAAAATAAAATACTATTTTCAATAATAAATTCACACTACCGCATACAGATGGCAGCATCAAAAATTTTTTTCAGAAAACATAAGACATTTTTATCTTCATTCAAATTCTAAGACAATTCAGAAAAAAAAAAAAAAAAAAAAAAAAAATCACCCTTAAAAATTAAGCCCCCCTAAAAAAATAAGCCCCTCTAAAAAATTTAGGCTCCTCAAAGTCCCTTTCGAAAATACCTACATCTCTATGTTATAGTATGATATTTCCATTTCTACTCTATGTCGATTCGAAAAAAAAAAAATTAAGCCCCCCTAAAAATAAGCCCCCCTAAAAAATAAGCCCATCGAAAAATTTAGTGTCTTCATACTTCCTCTCGAACAGACCCATGTTATAGTATGATATTCCCATTTCTACTCTAAGTCGATTTAAAAAAAAATTAAGCCCCCTCCAACATTTAGTGTCTTCATACTTCCTCTCGAAAAGACCTATGTTATAGTATGATATTTTCATCTCTACTCTAAGTCGATTCGAAAAAAAAAAATAAATAAAAAAAAAAATAAGCCCCTCTCAAAAATTAAGCCCCCTCAAAAATTAAGCCCCCTCCAACATTTAACCCCTCCTACTATAGGATAAGTCTCCCAACAGGTGGATTCCACCCTCCTCCTCCATCCACAAGGTGGATTCCACCCACATCCACCCACCGCCACCGCCTTATGGCGCTGAACTGTTCTTCTTCCCCTACTTGTATTAAGTATTATAAATTTCAATGAAAGCGCCTTGTAGCGCCATTTTCTCGCCAAACCATTCAGCATATAGTGTTTTCCAAATCATTTTGTTTCTTCGTCAAATTTCAAAGATTTTTGATAATTGAATTTTTAGATATAGTTTACATAGTAATATACCTAATTGACTCGATTTTACTTCAGATTAGGCTTTATTTTACTAGATTAATATTAACACAATTATTCTAATTGGTAAACAAATCATATTAGATGTAAATTTCCAACTGGGCGAAAAATGTCCGGACCAGGATATCCAGGATTTTTTATCCTGGTCCGGACATTTTTCGCCCAGTTGGAAATTTACATCTAATAGGCTTTATTTTATTTAGGTTTAGAGTTTTAAGTAATTTTAGGTTTTATTTTATTTAGATTTTAATTTTGAAAATTGAATTTTAACTGTTAGTGTAAATAATTATGTATCTGTTGAACTTGCTTTTACCTGGAGAACTTACAATGATCTGATTTGGAAGTATACAATAAAAGAAAAATCAATTTATAGATTATTAATACGGGATTCGATGCGACATGACTATATTATTGAGTAAATACAGCATGACAAATAAATTAGGATTTGAATTTAGTATAAGTTTAAAAATATTTAAGTAAAAATTTTATAAAAATTAATTATTGGATTTTATCTAAGTTATAAAATGTTTCTGGCACGTTAGAATGTTGGTACATAATAATTTTGAATTTTTTGGCACACATACTCAAAAAGGTTCGCCATCCTTGTCCTAAACAAAAACTCCGGCGGGTGCGCAAAAAAAAGTTTAAATTGGGAAACTGTGTAAACAACAGTATCTAACAAATTAATAGAAAGGAAGTTTGACAAAGGTGAAGTTAAAAGATAAAAAAAATAATAGCTTTTGAAACATAAGAAGAGTTATTTAAGTTGCAGTAATTTCAATCATCCTTATTCGCATAGTCATCTTCATGTTCAGATTCATCTTTATAATGCTATGACACAGATTAAAATATGGATTTGCATATAAATTGAAAGATATCTTGCTAAATAAATAAAATAATGTCGCACAAATTTTCGCGGAATGGCGGATATTCCTTTTAAATGCATTGAACAGAAATATATACCGTTTTCATGACGTACACTTTTAAAACAGTCAGAAATAAACATAACAGACCCTATTAGTGGTGACGTCACAGGCAACTCAACTCCGCGTATGAAACGCAAATTGGATCAACACAAACGACAGAGTTCAGACAGAGATAATATTTGACTTTTCCCTTTTACATATTTTGGAATGCCTTTTTAAACGAATGGCGTTTTAATCAAGATTAACCAAATTGTTTGAGTAGGATAAACCTTTTGGCACTTTTGATGGTGTCTAAAACCCCTTTCGTAACATTTAAACGATTTGCCTTCAGCATTTTTGTTATTAGACAACTTATATTTAGTGCAACGTGAAAAAAAATCAAACTATCGAGAACTAGACTTAGACATCGAACTCATAAGAACTGGCGTTCATTTTTAAACATTTTTTTTTGTTCACGTCAGGACAACACAACACACCACACATAAAAATATCACAGGATATATAAAAACTTAAACTTTAAATTCTGTCGGAGCTTGCTCGCCCCTCGCTGGTTCAAACGACCGTCCTCGGTCGCTACCGAAACGCATCTCTTTCCGGGCCACTCTTCGAGATTTTCAGTCCATCTTAATTGGCGACGACGTAGGATCTTATTAAAAAAGTTTATATCTACAAGTGCTAGTCAGCAATTCTCACCGAAAATTATTTACATCATTAAAATCAGTTTACAACTTTACATCTGGATTTCATGAAGGCATTGACAAGCGGCTTATAGTTTAGGCATCTGAGGGCCCAATTAAAAGTGTTTATTACGTTAAATCTGGGTTTTGCATGAGCTCAGATGAAACGTCACACTAGCAACAAACTTTAATTAAATGACTTAATTTGCTTTGTATATCTTTAAATGTTTACGTCAATTTTTACACATATTCGTCAAGCGAGCCGGTAGGCAGACTAGACTAGGTATGTGGTTTTATACACTATTACCTTAATCAAATAAATTCACTTCCTTTGTCGTTGTCTCTTACTTTACAAATGTTTAAATTGTTTAAAGGTTATAATAACCGACAAGATTGACAATATCCTCTCGAATAATCAAATACAGTAGAAGATCTTTATAATGCAAAGCTAAAAACACAAGGTTATTATTTTGATAGAACTTTACGTTATATAGATCACATTTCACACATCATTAAACTTACTTTGTAAACATGGCCAAATCTGCCTGATCCATAAAAATACAGTAGGGTACCTTTATACTGCATTCCTTGGGACAAGGAGTTGTGCAGATCATAAATTTTTGCATACTATTGATTATTTCACACATTGTTAAATTTACCTAATAAACTTGGTCCAAATATGCCTGGATTATCATTATATTACTAATTTTCAAAATTTTTTATTCTAATAATAGCAATTTTGTTCATTAAAAATCTCTGAATTAAGAAGATAAAGATAAACTAATGTATCAAAGTAGTTTCATGTAGTTTAGTCCTCTAGATAGTACAGTGCGTGTTAAAAGTTTAGGCACAACATAAAATTTCAAAATAAAATTTTCATATTGACTGAAAGTTTTTTTCCTTTTCACACGACCTACAAATTGTAGTTTTAAAAGGATATTTAACAGATTTATGCTTTCAAATTCATCTCAAATAAGAGAGTTTATCAAAAGACCAAAAATGAGTGTATCAAAAGTTTAAGCATAGTAGTTCTTTAGTCTTTAGTAGAACAAGAATAAAAAAAATTATTTGATTATTGCTCCATTCTGCTGAATCGATAAAA
The DNA here is from genome assembly GCA_963932465.1 of Maratus speciosus. Classification (NCBI taxonomy): domain Eukaryota; kingdom Metazoa; phylum Arthropoda; class Arachnida; order Araneae; family Salticidae; genus Maratus; species Maratus speciosus. Next base: position 89,424,191 of record OZ010797.1, read on the forward strand.
TGAGGTTCTGTATTGCATATCTGCCAAGTTTCCGCTTTTTCCTACCACCATTTTTGAAAATAGAAATTTGTCTTACTTAATCATCATAAACAGAGGATTAAATAAGGGAAATTTTTCTGATTAAAAATATTGGTAGGAAAAAAGCGTAAAAGTTGGCAGCTATGGCATTGCTTCTGGTTCCATTTTAAACCACGCGTTTCCAATGGCATCTTTCAAATCTTTAACCCGTAACTGGAGATGGGAGTCAGAATGACTCCGCGTTGTTCTTTGGCTCTGATTATCATGTGCTTTTTTGTCCTTGAATAAAATCATTCCTCAGTACCGACAAGTAGTTCTTTTATCATTACATGATTTCCAGAATATATTGCGTTTCTAAAAAAAATTCAAATTTTGTTTACAAAAGACAAAACAGGAAAATAACATTATATCTCTGAACGAGTAAGAAAATTCATGTCTCCAGTTACGGCTTAACTGAAGAATATTCCTTTCCATTTGAAAAAACTGCATGAGTGAGAATACCTCCACATTTTCCCATAGGGTTTAAATCAGGGGTAATTGCCGCCCATTTCAAAACAGACACTTTTTTCGACTTAAGCCACTTTGAACTTGAGTTTTAGGTATGGATCGAAGCATTATCATGTTGAAATACCCATTCCCCCCCCCCCCCCCAAATATTCGACAACAGGGAGCAAATCATTGACAAGTGTCTCTTGATAGTTTTCATACTTTTCATGACCACTGATGAATGCTAGAGATGTCTGACCATTGAAAGAAATAGCCCCACGTATCATTATACAACCACCACATGTTGTCGGTAGGTTCTTTGCGGAGATCATGCCAATAGTATTTAAACCCATAAGGGTCATCGAGGTTACCCTTTTTCATCACTGAACATGACATTCAGCCACTTAACACCAAATAACATATGCTCTCTGGCCCACTGCAATGTAGTTTCTTTATGGTGCTGTTTCAGACATGGTAACCGAGCTATTCTACGGTTTTTTATGATTCCGATTCCAAAACTCTTCTATGAACAGTTTTTTTTTTCGATATTTGTCCTCCAACTGCATGTGTTATTTGCGAACGAGGATAATTACCAGCTGAATCCAAGTTTCTGATGAGACGTAGTCAAAGTAGTCACCCGTGTCCTTCCTGGACGGAATTTTCGTTTGAAATCATTATCGAGTCAAAACTTGATGAATACTTCGTTTTGATCTTTTTAATTCACTTGCGATTTCAGAAACAGACAGGTTTTGTTCTCATACTCCAGATATTTATCACCTCCTCCTCTAAAAATTCTTTCGATTTAGACATTTTGTACTAACTCAAAAAGAACAACTGACTGCTTCTTATACACCCATAAATCATTCGAAAGAGCCACCGTTTACACCAGTTTGTAAAATTTGCATAAAAACGATTTTGTGCTTAAACTTCAGACACGGGTATTTTTGTTCTATTCTTAAACTTCTTGGTTTGAAATAAAATTTAAAACATAATTTTATTGAACATGGTGTTAAAACTGCTATTATTATTATATGAAAGACAGATATTGCAATAAAATGAATATTTAAAGTTTTATTTAAAAATTGTTATTGTGCTTAAACTATTGACACGCCCTGTAGTAATTTTTTAGAATGTGGAAAGCAGATGCTTCTTAACCGCAAAATTCATTGTTTATATAGAATTGCGTTATAAAGATCTCCTAGTGTAATTTCAATGCGTTTTCTCCTAACCTCACGTTATTCTTTGATATTCTACAGAAGAAGTCAGTGCTGAAGTCTGACATTTTTTTCAGGGAGGAAATTTTGTAAACGTGGGAAGTGTGAAAAGGAATTTCACTTTGCTCAACATAAATTTTAAATCTTCCAGAAGAGACATTTTGATCCTCCGGGACCGGGTCGGAATGTACTTGCAGAACACTCACTGAATTTATCATTGGTGGTACAACATTTAGTCTACCACTCTGTGCCTCATTTCGCAGACAAGAATTTCTCCGAGGAGAAATGGTGGCAGACAGTTTACGTGAAAATTGAGGTTTTTTTCTCTGTGAGAAAGTCACTTTATGGGAAGACTTCAGAAACCGGTTAATTTCCTTTCAAACGTTTTTTTTTTTTTTTTTTTTTTTTTTTTTTTTTTTTTTTAATACTTTTGCGCTTTTTGTTGTTCATATCTCGATGAACAGCGACTCATAATAGATGCCTTTATTTGAATAGATCCTTTTTGGTGATTCGTTTCCTTTGTTATTAAGTGAGATCATCATCTTTTGTCGAGCTGTCTCATTTGGATTATAATTATAGCTTAGTTTTAAACTATTGAGAACTAGACGGGCCATGCGCATGTATGACAAAACATTTGTTCATATCAGCAGTGCTCCTAAATTCACGTGACTTGATTAGGCAAATCATTTTAGGGCAATAATAACAACACCAAGATTGTTAAGATAATTTTCAAGTCTCGACCGAAAATTGTTTCAATACGTTTTTTCCTACCAGTGTTCAATTAAGACAATTTTTTCGGCAAGAGAATTTTGCAATCCCAAGGCGGAAAGTACACTTTTTAATCATTACTGATACAAAATCTTAAATCGTTTTTGGGGAGGGAGGATTTTGATGCTCCGGTGAGAATGTTCTTTTCCCCGGGGGACCAACCCCCTGAATTCATCACTAGTTTTCTACCGTCACGTGATCTCTGATATACCCAAGAACCCTGTGTTGAATTCTAACATTATTCTCTGAGTGGTAGTTTTAAAGCTTCGGAGGGGGACATTTTGGAGTACACGGAAGTGGAATGTGGCGATTTTCATTTTTAAACGATTGGTCAACAGAAAATTCAAATATTCCGTAGGAAACATTTTGATGCTCATGGGTGGAATGTCCTCCTCAGATTACCTAAGGGGCCCTAATGAACCCCATTTGCGACTGGATCGACTTCCGAACTTGTCTTAGATTAATGGCAGGTAGACAGTCGCAATCGACTGTTGCCTTTATCAGCAGTAGTCAGATTTCAGTCATGTAATGGTGATGTTTACGAACTTCATCTGATTTTGATTAGACAAACGCCGACAAACTAAGGCCAATAATTGCAGGCAGAATTGACAATTTGTGGAAAATTCTTTATAATCCAGGCTGTTTAGAAAGCAACTAAAATCCAGGTCACTATATCGCCAATAAAAAACTGAACCTGCGGCGACAGAATCCGCTAAGGATCATGTTCTAAGTGCCCAGCCCTGTTTTGTCTAGGTACTTGGGAACGGGAGTTCAGAATTTTGGCGGCGGCGAAAGTGTTTGTATCTATTCTACACGTGAATATTAAAAACGAAATAAAACTTAAAAATAAGTAATTCATTAACATTTGCTAAAAGCAGTAAGTGGGGGAAATTACATCATATTAAAAATGGCCAAATAATAATTAAGCCAAACAGTTTAAATTTAAAAGTATATTTACATGAGACATTTATTTCATATTTCAAGACGATCTTTTTAACTATTGTTGCCAATTCTAAAATAGTAATCTTTATTTTCTAACAAAAACATTTTCACTTGAACATTAAAAAGAGAACGATGCATTTTAAATGTCTGATTTAAAACAATTTTCTTATACGTTAAAAAAAAAAATCTGGGTGGCAAAGGCTTTGTTGACTTACTTCATTTAATATTAGCTTTTAAATGTTTAACTGATTTTATTTAATAAAACACGAAAACAGCCATTAGATGTCTCAACAGCAGTTGATACGACCTTAAAGTCCCTCAGTAGAAGGGAAATGAATGGAAACTCGTTTACAGAAAGATCGCCGTTGTGTCCGACAACTCGTGTGGCTTTAGTTAGGTTTTTACTTAATTTCCCAGGTTCGAGAGTAGGATGTATAAAGAAAGTAAATAAATTCTAGAAGCATTGAAGATGAAACAAGAATTTATTAATAAATCTAAATGACAAAGGCATTAACAACATGTCTGGAGTAAATTTTTCTATAGAGGGGAGACTAGGGACGGTTGATCATACGAGAGGATTGACCTACCCGTTAATTTTCATATTTAAAAGAATTTCAGAGTTTTATCAATAGGTGTCAAGCAAAGCTACTGGAATGCTCAAACAACAGTATTCGTTTCATAGAGATAACCGAAATAGGTATGGAAAAATCATTTGTGAGGCATTTTCAACCTAAAAGTTGTGTTTTTTAGAAATATTTTGTAAGCTTTTTTCAGATAAATTATATCGTAGAAATTTAAGTAAGTAGGTTTAAAGTAATGCAGAAATATCAAGCTTTCGTTCCTGGCATAAAGATGGTACATTAAATTAGGCTTAACATAATAATGTGCTATTCTTTAGAAAATGTCCATGTCTGGAGGCTTGTCCCAGTCAATGTAAGGGAGGGTTGACCAAATGCTCAAGGCTCTCTTAATTAAGTGGTTTTGGAAATCTTTTTATTATACACTGTGCATAATGAAAAGTTAATGGTTATATATATATAAAAGAATGAAAATTATTCTGTAGAGCTACAGTAAAATGGAGTGAGGGAAAAGAAAATGTTTAAAACTGACTAGAAAGATGTGAAAAATTGCTAGAAAATGGGAAAGTTGATAGGAACTGTTTTCCATCTAAATATTACTTACAATAGGTAAATAAAAACAGTGGGAAAGACTAGAAAAGACTAGAAAGGATGAAAACAGCAGTCTTAACCTTTTCAGGGGCAGTGATATGTTTATAAAACCACTTAATTTTAATTCCGAAACATCACAAATGCACCAGAATTTTGCTAAAATATTTTCCATTTAATATGCATGTGAAACATAGCCTTTTTCTTATTTCCAAATAAATTTGTTTGAACAAAATCCTGTTTGAAACAAAATTTTTCTCCTCTGATTTACGATTGCGTCTCAACAGGTTTGTTTAAACATCATATTAAAAAAATTATTTTTTAGAATAATTAAAGCATGTAGCATAATTTATTTTGATTTTTTTAAACTGATTTTATTTTTCTTCACAAACATTGCAATGTAAAACAAAGTGGGTCAATCCTGCCATATAGTGGGTCAAGCCTCCCATATGGGAGCCTTGACCCATTATTTTTTCATGATTAAAACCAATCATTTTTTAAATGTCTTATGTGTTACACTTATGTAGCCATTTTATTTTGTTAACTGATTGTATAACGAATAAAATGATATATAAAACTTTATTCCACGTTCAATATTTAAAAAATAATAATTCATTTTGTAAAAAGTGGGTCAACCCTCCCTACTCTCCCCTATATATAAATATTAACATTAAAGAATACATAAAAAATTTGTATAGATTATAGTTTAAACATTCATAGGGACTCTAAGGATGCCAAGGATGGCTGACTCATGTTTATTTACTAAAAGTCACTTCATAGAACTTATTGATTGCTCGAAAGAACGATAGAGTAATCCCACTCATCTCTTAATTTCATGAGAAGCTTCGTCATCTTAGTATTCCTTTGGTTTAATCCATAATTTGCACCACCACACGAATAAAACTCTATTTATTTGCACTATGTGAATGTTCATGAGCAACCCGCATTCTTTTACATGAGCCCTCAGAATACAAAATTCTCCCTTCTTTAAAAGAAAAGGTTAGTTTCTCTCTGAGCTAAAACTCCATCTCAAAGAAAAGGGATGTTTTTCCTTCCGAATCAACTCCCCAATTCTCATATCTCTCCTTAATTTTACTGCCTGCTTAAATCCCGCCTAAAAATCATCTGCCCCCTATCAAAATTTCCAAGGGGCGACTTCTTTTTCAAAACCACTCCCCATTCGTTGCCAGATATTTCCGACCCTATCATATGATTTTTTTAATAACGACTTTTACCCTGGTGGGTCTGAAACTTATCCCTTAATATCTTAATCCCTTTTTATGACGCAATATGAAACTCGCGTTACTAACATGGGACATTATTTTTATAGCTAACTTGCTAATCTCACTAAAAATATATTGAGTCACCAGATGTTCAAAACTTCAGTCCCCTTATTTGGAAATACTATATTCTCTAGCTTAACACCGAGACACATTTATTGCTTAAACGAAATTTCTTTCCATGACCACCCACTATACACGAATGCCTACCAACATATACCGGTGGTTTACATTCCTATATTATGTTTTTGTGTCTTTTTTTCCTTCCTTACCGAGCACGTGAAAATTCCTGGGCTTATCCCGGCAGTTGATTTTTAATTATAATTCAGTCTTCCGTAATCTCTTTAAAGGCGACCAATTTAGCGAGGTTTTACATTCTACAGTGTCTGAAGGGGGATTGGCGAGCGCAGTTCGTGGGGCGGAGCCCCCTAGCTAATAAATAAAAGATGGTAAACGCTATTCGATTCCAAGTCGCTTCAATAGTCAGGCCGACCAATTTTTATGTCTATACGTTTAAAAATGAGTTAGAAAGTTTCGCGTTATTGAGCAGGGAACTTGAGAATCGCCTTAAAAAAAGCAGGTTTGAAAGCATCAAAATAGTTTACGAGCAGGAGCGCCATTTGAGGGGGGCAATTTTTTTTTTCAAAATTTGCAAAATTGGCGATTTTTTTTCTGTGATCCGTTAACGAATTGATTTTGCGGAATTTGAAAAAAAAAAAAAAATCGTGGACTTTCACGAAAATTAAAAAAATTCGCAGGCTAATCACATGTCCGTAAAAAAGTTAAGGAGAAAATCACGCAGAGCTTTTTATATTGTGAGATTTGTGCAATTCTGCACATTCCCTGTTCCACATAGAAAATTTCCCCTTGTTCTTCGACAGGAAACTTGAAATGGCACCCCCTGTAGTAAAACCTAAAAAAAAGAAGTCGAAAGGGACCAGAAAAAAGTTCCATTTTAGACACGTCTTATATATAAAACTTAGCATGTATATGCATAGTTATGTCTTACTTATGTCTTAGCAAGTATAATTGTATGATGTTTTTTCATCGAAATTTGATTTTATTCCCCTTTGAGAAAGAATTTTGTTATAGACAGACTTCGTTTTCACAAGTTTTACTGTAATACTACTTTTCAGAGCTATACTACAGAGTGGATGGTTTAACAGTCTTTGAGAATACCTGTAAAAATGGAATCTATAATAAGATCCTGGTTAAAAAGAAATTTTTTGCACATTCAAGACATTGCAATTTTACCTGCTAAGACGGAAACCTGTTTAAAATGAAATATTTCTTCGGTTCTTGGGTTTCCGTATTCAAAGTTTTTACTGTTTTTGTAAGCATGATTCAGTTTACGTTTCTCGTTCGGGAGGGGGTGGGGGCGTAGATGCCCGGATCCTACCCTTAGCTGTATAGATACCCTTAGCTATACCCTTAGCTGTCCCTCAAAAAATCTTTGCCCTTCCCGTCCCCCCAAGAGATTTCTGAAATGGCGCCCCTGTTTACGAGTAGCTGCTATGGTATAGATTATAATTATTTTCCCAATTTTCCTTTCAGGTGGACTCGGTTTTTTTCGTCTGCCGCCCCCAGCCGTGTTGCCACCTGATGCGGATGCAAATCAGCTAGAAAGAAAAAAAAAAGAGATGATGGTTCAACAACCTTGATCGTCGTCGTCTGCCCACAACAGGTCGTAGCACGTGATCGCGCCTGACCTTTCCTGCTACAGATATTCGACGGTGCATCCAAAATTACATATGCAACGTTGTCTGAGATCGGAGACCGGTAATAACCTGTTAGATTCAGAAAAAAAAAGAAAACAGAGAGATCATTTTCGTGTTATTATTATTTTTTAACTGTTTCAGAACAGGTTGATATGAGTCGGATTGTCTGTTGTATGCCCGAAAGCGATTAAATGTAGACGTACAGCTGTTCACAGAAACTGTGAGATGTGATAGAGATTTATACTCAAGCATCCCCACCCCCTTGAATCTTGCGTGGGTCTAGTCGAGTCGAGAACTCGAAAATTTCCTTTTAAGGCATGGTATGCATTCGTATTTTTTAGATATTTATTTATTAGAAATTAATACTTGTAACTTCCTTTTTTCCCGTACACTCTTCTTAAAGGATGTCTATCTATTTCTTTGTTCTCAAAATCAGGGCCGTGCGAGGCGGGGGGCGAAGGGGGCAGTCGCCCCGGGCGCGGAAATTTAGGAGGCGCGAAATTTATACTGCAAACCTCGTTTCTTCTTCTTCTTCTTCTTTTTCTTTTTGTTAAAAAAATTATATATTTACATATTAGGAATTTTTTTCCCAATAAAAGTGCGTTCATTTTTTGTTTCAAAGTTATTCCATTGTCCCTTTACACCCAAATACAAATTTATAAATAAGGGTTTTTTTCTTTTCAGAACTTGTTCTAGGTTTTTGCTTTAGGCACTTTCGTTAACCTTCTGTTTTCTGAGTCTTTAATTTTCTTTGTTTATGCATTTTTCAATTTTGAGACACATTGTGACACAATTGAAGGGCACCAAATTGAAACTTTGTCCCGGACGCAGTTTTCTATTCGCACGGTGCTGCTCAAAATATTTCTTATGTAAAGTATATTAATAATAAAAAAGAAAAATGCCCAGCTAAACTGATGGCATTGAGCTCACAGGCTATTCACACTAATTGTATATTATAATCTTATTTTAAAGAATAATGCCCCTCAAAAGAATAAGTGAAGGGGAATTAACCCCGTTTCCCCCTTTATACTTAACCAGTGAACCTCCAAATCTAATCAGGGAAGCTCCTTAACATAATAAATCGGTATACCAAATTCGGAGCAAATCGAATCATTCTGCATGAAAAACCCATTTATCTGAATTAAGGGGGGTGGGCTAACCCCCCTTTTCCCCCTTTATCCTTAACCAATGAACTCCCAAAACTAATCAGGGAAGCGCCTTATCACAATGAACGTAGAAATTTTTTTTTAAGCAAATCGGATGTTTCTATCAAGAGTTATCGCGTTACGTACGTACATACATACAGAACGGACGGGCACATTAGCTCTCAGGCTTTGATAGCCTGTGAGCTAAAAATGCGTTTATATGATCCGTTAAAATTCCTGGCCCTGTTTTTTTTTTTTTTTTTTTTTTTTTTACCATGGGTCCTGAGTTACTAGAAAGCATATGTCCCGGTCAGGTGATCAGCCCAACACCCCCCCCCCCCCGCCCCTGTTTAGTTCCCTAGCAAGCTTGGTGTTCATTTTATCAACTCCAAAGGGATGAAACCTTGAGTGAACCTTGCAAAGATGGTGTCAAACACTGGTACTGTAGCTGTAGCGTCGGAGTCAGACGTACTAACCACTACGACCAGTGGCGCTAACTTATATGGGCCTGTGGGGCCCGAGCCCACCCAATAATTTGCTCTTCCAGTCCACCCAATTTTCATTATTTTAGTTTCGTGCTTATTCATTTTTCAATAGCTGAAAAAGAAATTATTTCGCTGACTTTCACAAAATTATTTTGTTTGAAAATATGATAAAGATAGCAATAACAGGCACACCGGAGCTTAAAACAGAATATGTCTTCCTTCTAATGTTATTCTTTTAGTAAATGTACAGTCGTGAAAAAAAAAAGTAAACACCCCCTACTAACTCCTCAACACATTACCGTAGAAGAAAATTACTGGTACCGAACGATGGGAAATAAAGTCTACTTTTAAATGATGTATATAAAATTTTCTTAGGGGACCATCTACCTATTAAAACAAACCATAACTTCATTTTTTTCAATAGCCATACCCAATTCTGACAGCATAAATGAACCTACACCTTTCAATTAGCCTAAAAACAAATTTTTATGCAATTCGTACCATAAGTTTCCGAGAAATTAATTATTATAAAACGTGCGTATTTTAAGGGCTGTATCCAAATTAAAGTTCGGTACTCGATTGTTAACCGAGAGAGCCTCCTTCTTGATCAAGGCACCTTAAGCACCACTCAAGCAGTCAATGAAGCCTGTTAGACAACGGCACAGCAGAAGAAATTTCAAAATATCTACTCACTTCTATCATAGACGACCCCTTAAACCATCATTTTGCCGTTTTTTAAGCATAATTTGAAAACTATTTGGAAGAAAAATGTGAAATTTCGGATTTTGATAAAGCAGGACTTAATAAATCTAAATCCATCAAAAAAATTGTAGGTTGCAATTCATAATTTTTTCGAATATTAATTTCGTAATTCATATCATAAAATTATAAAAATTGCAAATTCAGCATATTTATGTTTGGGCACATTAGTATTATTGCTACACAAAAAATTAGCACATTAGGAGCATAATTTCAGGAGATATAAATAAAAATATGAAAATGTAATTTAACATTAGAAGCACTCAATTTTGAATGTTTATAATTCAAAAACTTATCATTCAAATGACTTGAAATTTGGTGTCTGAACATAGTTTGAACCGAAGATTTGAAATATCTCGTTAAAATTGGGTATTGCCATTGAAAAAAATGAGGTTTGGGTTCGTTTTAATATGTAGATGCCCCCCTAAGCAAATTTTATATACATCATTTAAAAGTAGGCTTTATTTCCAAACGTTCGGTACCAGTAACTTTCGTCACGATAATTTGTCGAAGAGTTAGTACGGGATGTTTACTTTTTTTTCCACGACTGTACGTTATACGTGAAGCAGGCCGTATAAAAATTGAATTTTCTATTTTAATGTGCATACAACCCCTTTTTTAATAAATGTCATCTCTGAAAGATGTATTTCATTTGTATGCTTTTTGTAATTGGAAGTATCTTTCTATCATCAGCGGTTCAAGAAATTGTTTCTACTTTGAATTATCCGGTATGATTTAAGTAAATAGTACTATTAGCACAAGCATTTCAGTGTATTTGCATTAAATGCCCATTTAAATACTTTTTTAGTCCTTTGCGCTTTAATTTGTAGTCAAATTCATGGCACAATATTAGAGTCCATAAAATCAAAACCTCATGACAATATAATTAAATAAAATTGCAACTTTATATTTTACTCAAAAAATTTCTAACTTATCATAACTTGAAATATCATCTTTTCTCAAACTTTCAAATAAAGCAAATTGGTCAGTGTCATTTTACCCTAAAATGGCTTTGAGCCCATCCAATATTTTTCAAAAGTTGGCGCCACTGACTATGACACTGGACATTCTAAAATATATACTCATCAGTGTTATTATGTGAAGTGTTAAAATCTCACTCACAGCCCGTCAGCTTTTAACTCATGAAACATAAAATCCAGCATATATTTTAGCAATATTTTGACAACTAAGAAAAAAAAAGAGACTTCCTTTAAGAAGAATACATAAAAAATAAATTAAAATTATTAATTTCCTGAAGTAATATGTTTAAAATACGAATGCATTCTACGGTCATAGGTTTAACATTAGCAAGGAGAATACGGCAGTTGATCGACTAACTGTGAAATTTCGCAAACCTCTTCTTTTCTCAGCCAGACTGATTAGGCGCCAGTGATCCCAGGTCACGTGGTCTGACTAGAGAATTAATATTAAAAAACATTTTTTCTTTCTTGTTCCTTTTTTCAGTTTTAGTTGGTTTTGTGAAAGTGAATCTTGAACGCAGCAGGTAATAAGCTGCGTATAGGTTTTTTATCGTGGTCTTCTATTAGAAGAAATGATGTTTAATTTAAAAAAAAGGGGAAATTTATTTCCGAATATTAAATTATGCTATTTTCGTGGCTTCTTTTATAGAAGAACATAATTGGTGAAATTTTAATATGATTAACTTGAATTCCCAGTGTGGAATATTTACATGTTTTTAAAGAAATAGTATCCAAATGTTTTCATTGTAAATATTGTACATATTATAAGTGTAAATAGAATTAACAAAGTTTTTAATTATCCTGTGCTTGACTTGGATTTATACTGAATACACCAACGCTATTTTCTGTTGTGAAATATGTTTTATTATTTTAAAAATATCTTGAATCGTGAAGTCTATAATTAAGCTCTCCCAACCTTGGATTTAAATTGTGATAACGTGAAATTTCGTGGAATATAAGAAGATTATTCTTCATGTTTTGGTGCCTCAACAACCGGGAAAAAAGGTAAGAAATACCTTTATTATTCTGCATGACTGTCGATTTCTTGAAAATATACATTTTTCATGATCATTTATTTTGAAAATTGAATTTAATCTTAAACATGGATAAGCCTGATAAGCTTAAAAGTAAAAGAGCTACCGTTCGCACAGCAGTTACAAAATTAATCACAAAATGTGATACATTATTATCTGTTGATATTGATAAAACTGATTGCGATTCTTTAATGGAATCAATAGAGCTCGTAAATGAAAAGGAAGCTCAACTAAAGGAATTAGATTCCGAAATAGATGAGCTAATTCAGGAAAAAACTGAATATGAAAAAGAACTAAAATCGGTAGAAGAATATTCTGAAAAAATATCCAGTTTGAAATTTAAAATTAAGATGAGGCTTAAAAAATGTAAAATCGAAACTGAACCAAAAGTTGTACTAGAATCAAGTAACGGTTCAAAAATCGGAAGTAAACCAGTTTCGGCAGTGAAGCTTCCTAAACTTAACATAGAAAAATTTTCTGGTGATGCAAGCCAGTTCTTAGAATTTTTTAACTTATTTACTAGTGCGATAGATTCAAACGAATCGTTATCAAAAATTGAAAAATTCCAATACCTGAAATCTTTGTTGTCTGGACCTGCATATAATATTGTAGCTGGTTTTGAACTGACAGATCAAAATTATTCAACGTGTTTGAAGTTGTTAGAAGAGAGGTATGGTAAGCGGGAAAATATCATAAACTGTTACATGAACAAAATTCTGAATCTCGAACCAGTGAAATCCTCTAACAATGTTATTTCTTTAAGAAAGTTGTATGATAATATTGAAACGTGTATGAGAAATCTTGATGCGTTAGGAGTAACATGAGGCTCTTACGGCCATTTATTACTACCAATATTATTAAGACTGTTACCCGAAAATTTGATACTAGATTTCCATCGAAAACGTGACCCCGATAAGGACTGTGAAGTCACCGATTTAATAAATTTTATTAAAACGCAATTAAGATGTCGTGAAGCTACTAATTTAGTAAATAATTCCCAAAGCAAGACTTATGAAAATTCTAAAACTAAATATGAAAATCCTTCAAGTAAATATCAAAATTTTCCTCAAAAGAAAAATATACTTTCAGCTGCTGCTTTAAATACATCTACAAAACAGTTTTGCATATTTTGTAAGTCTTCTGATCATGTAGGACTAAATTGTTCGAAATTCACTGATGAACAGAAACGATATAAATTAAAGAAAGAAGGTCGCTGTTACAAATGCTTTTTTAAGTCGCATTTATCAATTAACTGTAGAACAAAAATTAACCCTTGTTCCAAATGTGGTAACACTACCCATAGTCCTTTGTTTTGTTTTAAAGAAACAGTAAAAGAAAATCCTGAAAAAGAAATGAAAGGTGCAATTGTATCTATGATGTCGGAACAAAAATATAAACAAAATAAAGCAACATTATTGCAGACTTGTACAGTTTCTGTGTCTGCTGGTAAATAATGCTTGTTGGCTCGCGTGTTATGTGATAGTGGTTCAGAAAAATGCTTCGTGAAGAGATCGCTAGTACAAAAATTAAAATTGAAGCCATTGCGAAGAGAAAATTTATTAGTTTATCCTTTTGGGCGGAGACGCCCTTATGAATCTTGTTATGAAGTTGTTGCTCTTGAATTATCCAGTATTGTGCAACCTATTAACTCGATAAATATCGAAGCGCTTGTGGTTGATAATATAACTGGAGCTTCTGTGAAAACACTAGAACCAGAACTTCTAGACATAATGAGAGCAAGAGGCTTTAAGCCTGCTGATACAGGTCTTGAACAGGAAATAAATATTTTGCTAGGGTCTGACTTTTTGTGGAAAATATTAAAGGGAATCGAGGGAAAATTGACAAAAGAATTATACGTTGCAGAAACTATTTTCGGTCATACGGTGCAAGGGCAGATAGAGTTGAATAAAAAAGAAGTAGCTTGTTTGCGTGTTTCAGTTGAAAATATAAATACTCAGCTGAAAGCATTTTGGGATCTTGAATCAATTGGCATTGCTGAAAGCAATGAAAAGAACATTACCGATCATGAGGTAATAAAAGAATTTAAAGAAAATTTAAAATTCGTAAATGAGCGTTATGAAGCAAAATTATTGTGGAAAAATTCTCGTGAATTGCTTAGAAATAATCTTGAAGTAGCAAAGAAGCGGTTTTCTAGTTTAGAAAATAAATTCTTGAAAAACGATTATTTATTTAAAGAATATAACTCCATTTTGCTAGAGCAGTTTAATGAGATTGTGATAGAATTGTGCATCGAGAAACATTTTAATAATTCCTATTACATGCCCCACAGACCTGTTATCCGTGATGACAAAACTACAACAAAAATGCGCATAGTCTATGATGCTTCTTCCAAATATGGTGATTCTCTATCTTTAAACGAATATTTGTATCATGTCCCTAACTTGAATTCTAATGTTTTAGATGATGAAAACATTCCTGTTTCGAGTTTCGAACCCCCAAATACTTCCTTGAAAATTTTAGGTTTGATCTGGAACAATACAGAAGATACATTAGGACTAGAATTACGACCCTTGTTAGAAAAATTAAATAATGATTCTTCTACTAAACGCAATGTTTTGAAAATTGCAACTATGTTCCTTGATTCAGCCGGATTTATTGCCCTTTTGTTTCTGGTGAACTAGAAAATGATTGGCAAAATTGGCTTTCAGAAATCCCGTATCTCGCACACTTGAAAATTCCCTGGCAGTATTTTAGAAACCCGATCATGGAAAAGGAGCATCTCCAATTACATATTTTTCCTGATGCTAACCCTAATGTGTATGTTCCTGAATTTCTTTCCTTGCCTGAAAATCAGTGGCCTAGTGTTAAAATTGCTGCATCTCTATTACCTGATGTTTCTGAAGAGAAGTATAAAAAAGCAGCCACCATCTCTTGTGTTGTTCAAACAAATAAATCTGATGAAATTTCCATTTTTAATCTTGGAAAGTATAGCTCCCTAAAGAAATTGTATCGAGTAACTGCATGGATGTTTAGATTTATTTCTAATATAAAATTAAAGGTAGAGAAAAGAAAATTTTCAGAATTATCAGCTGAGGAAATGTTACATACTGAAAATTTTTGGTCAAAGCTAGTGCAGGAAGGAAGTTTTCCCGAAGTTACAAAATACTTGAAATGTAGCAAGAGTATCCCTAAAGAATTGAATCTTCTACAGTTAATTCCTATGTTGTCAGATGAAGATTTGCTATTCGTACGAGGACTGGTACAAAAGTCTGACTCCTCATTTTATGAAAAACATCCCGTTGTGATTCCTGAAAAACATAAATTGACTGAATTAATCGTGAAAGATGCACATGAAAAAGTTTTTCATTCAGGAGTGTCCAGTACATTAGTACAAGCTCGTGAAAAGCTTTCGATTTTAAGATCTAGGCAGTGTATAAAATCAGTCCTGAACAAACGTGCAATCTCCAAGAAATTTAGCGTTCGCCCTGGTCAACTAGTTACAGCAACTCTAAAGCATATCTTGTGTTTACCTGCAACCAAGAAATCCTTAGTGAAACGCTTCCGTTTGCGCGAGACTCTTCTGAATCATTTTTGGAAGCGCTTGAAAAATGAGTGCCTCTCAACTTACAATCTGCTCACTACACGGACCAGAATAAAACTTCTGACTTTGAAATATATGATGTGATTTTTATGCATATGAACATGTATCAAGAACTTTCTGGAAGTTAGGTATTTGTGGACAGAGATTTAAAAAAAAAAAAAAAAATGAGGTCTTATGAACTGAAGATAAATAATTCCATCATTAAAAGACCTATTAATTTTTGTGTATAATTGAGAACTGAAAAAAAACCTCTGAACTTTATTATTAATAGATTCAAAAAACTCTTACTTGACTGAAAAAAAAAAAAAAAAAAAAAAAACTTTGATATTATTAGAGACTCAAAAACTCTCATTGACATTTCACTTTTAAAACAAATCTTGAACTCTCTTTGCTATTGACTTTAAAAAGATTTTTTATTTTTTTTTCACTAAAAAAAAAAAAAAAGTTTCTTGTTTGATAATATTTCTAATTTTTAGTTTAATTTTTTGTGTGTTGAATATTCTAGAAAAAGTTGTATAGATTTAAACTGTTCTTTCTATTTTTAGTAGCAGAAACTTGTTCTCAAATTTTTTAAATTGTTTTATTTTATTGAAGTCCAGTATGTAAGTATATATTTTGATTTTGTATTGTATTTATGTATAGTGTAACTGATAATTTTTTAGAATAATTTTATTTCTACTTTAATTATTTTGAATCCCCATTTTGATGAACCCTTGTTCATCGGGGGGGAGTTTGTGAAATTTCGCAAACCTCTTCTTTTCTCAGCCAGACTGATTAGGCGCCAGTGATCCCAGGTCACGTGGTCTGACTAGAGAATTAATATTAAAAAACATTTTTTCTTTCTTGTTCCTTTTTTAGGTGCGTTCGTAATTATATAAATACGTAGCACCTATAGTCGTCGTTCAGTCCGTC
Organism: Maratus speciosus; assembly: GCA_963932465.1. NCBI lineage: Eukaryota > Metazoa > Arthropoda > Arachnida > Araneae > Salticidae > Maratus > Maratus speciosus. The sequence goes on from OZ010797.1 coordinate 89,440,660, forward strand.
TGTCTGTCCGTCTGTCCGTCCGTCTGTCTGTCCGTCCGCATATAACAGAGCAAAAACTACCCGACCGAATGATCTGAAATTTTTAATATATAATTGCTGCAAAATTTTGTCGAGCCATCTCCAATTTTATGAAAATCGGATGTATAGTTTAATTACAGGGACAGTCAAAAGTTTTTCTTTACATTACGGCCAATGGGAAAAATTATTGCAAGTGAATTTTAATGATGTTACAGACTTCCGAATGGTCTGAAATTTTTAATATATAATTGCTGCAAAATTTTGTCGAGCCATTTCCAATTTTATGAAAATCGGATGTATAGTTTAATTACAGGGACAGCCAAAAGTTTTCCGTTACATTACGGCCAATGGGAAAAAATTATAGCAAATGCATTTTAATGATTTTACAGCCTTCCAAATGGTCTGAAATTTTTAATATATAATTGCTGCAAAATTTTGTTGAGCCATTTCCAATTTTATGAAAATCGGATGTATAGTTTAATTACAGGGACACCCAAAAGTTTTTCGTTACATTATGGCCAATGGGAAAAAATTATTGCAAATGCATTTTAATGATTTTACAGCCTTCCGAATGGTCTGAAATTTTAAATATATAATTGCTGCAAAATTTTGTCGAGCCATTTCAAATTTTATGAAAATCGAATGTATAGTTTAATTACAGGGACAGTCAAAAGTTTTCCGTTACATTACGGGGAATGGGGAAAAAATTATTGTAAGTGCATTTTAATGATGTTACAGACTATGCACTTATGAAGCGCAAAAAATATACATTCAGTACAATATGGGGTGCAAAAAATAATTATAAAACTAGTTATAGTACGAACGCACCTCATTTGCCACGTTTGACGAGCAATTTCCAACTTGCTTAGTTTTAGTTGGTTTTGTGAAAGTGAATCTTGAACGCAGCAGGTAATAAGCTGCGTATAGGTTTTTTATCGTGGTCGTCTATTAGAAGAAATGATGTTTAATTTAAAAAAAAAGGGGGAAATTTATTTCCGAATATTAAATTATGCTATTTTCGTGGCTTCTTTTATAGAAGAACATAATTGGTGAAATTTTAATATGATTAACTTGAATTCCCAGTGTGGAATATTTACATGTTTTTAAAGAAATAGTATCCAAATGTTTTCATTGTAAATATTGTACATATTATAAGTGTAAATAGAATTAACAAAGTTTTTAATTATCCTGTGCTTGACTTGGATTTATACTGAAAACACCAGCGCTATTTTCTGTTGTGAAATATGTTTTATTATTTTAAAAATATCTTGAATCGTGAAGTCTATAATTAAGCTCTCCCAGCCTTGGATTTAAATTGTGATAACGTGAAATTTCGTGGAATATAAGAAGATTATTCTTCACTAACAGCCTTAGTCTAAATTACAAATTTACAATGTGAAGCTCGTATATGTTTGCACGCATTAAAAAATCCTTATTATTAATTTTTTAACCCCTTGGGGACGAGCGACACGTATACGTGCCGCATGAAGCGCTCAGAATCCTTGTTTTTCCTCACCAGTAAAATTTTGCTGAAAAATTTACCTCATTTAATCAGCGCATTTTCTCGATTCAAGAAAACACAAATTTCTGTTTTTAAAAAACGGTGACAAAAGATTAAAAATTTCGTAAAAGGCTCCCGTCGCGAAGGGGTTAAACGATCTGAGGGGTTTTAAAACATTTTTGATTATGTCTTACTGAAATCGTGCATCGGGTGTTATAACCCGAACCCGATTCCGCACGCGTTTCAGGTCGGATTTTTTTATTCATATTTTTCTTCTTCTTTTTAGTGCTTAAAATATTTCATTGTTTCAGTTTCACATCCAGTTGGTCCATTTTAGAGAGCGTCTTTGTTGCAATTCCCTTGTTGTTGTAACTTGTATACAGTTGCATAATCCTAAACAGGGCTTGAAATGTACCGGAGCGAACCGGAACGATGTTCCGGTTCGTGAAAGTATGGAAGATATTGTTCCGGTTCGTGGAATTATTAAAATATATTATTACAGTTTCATACATATAGCTTACTATGCTCTCTGTAACGTTTTTCTTTTTAAATAAAAATCTTGAATGCATTTTTTAAAATTGATTTTTCTACGGTTAAATATAAAATTGCTATACAGTAAAGTCCCGATTATCCGAGTTAATAGGGACCAAGCTCACCTCGGATAAGTAAACAACTCGTATAAACCGGATTTACACAAATCGTCACCCACTAAGGAGATGAAATATAAATTTTCACTTAATTCACTCATTTTTATGGTACTAGTAACATTTCTTTGATGTACATTTCCGTTACTTTTAAGAAATATGGCGAATGAAATTGTTTATTTGAAAAAGCCCTTGATAGTTATTTGTTTGTTGAATGTCAATTTTGCTGCAGTATTACGCTACTGCATAGCTACCAATTTCTAAGATTTTTTTTCTTACCTCTAAAACTTACTTGTAAATTTTGCCTAATTCAAACGCTGAAATCCAACAATTGTCAACGATTAAATATGGCAAAAATTTGTATTCAATTTTAGATGCAATAAAACCGTACCAATTGGCAGCTATATGATTCTATTAGTGTCATGAAAATTGCAGGTGCAGCCTCTTCTTTCTGCTGAAAGTATTAAATAGTTTTTTTCAATCGAACTTATACCTTTGGAATGGATCATTTTCTTCTGATGGACTGATGTCTTCCATTGTTATGAAACAGCCATAATAAATGAAGTGTTAGGCGAAGATGAAAGAGCTGTCGTAAAAAGTCAGAACTCTGATTTTCTGGTCAGAATGGGAAAAAAAAAAATTATGGCCATTTCCCCCCCCCCCCCCCATTCTGACCAGAAAATCAGAGTTCTAACTTTTTACGACTGCTCTTTATCTTCACCTAACACTTCATTTATAATGGCTGTTTCATAACAATGGAAGGCATTAGTCCATCAGAAGAAAATCGGAAGAAAAAGTGGGACTCGGATTATCGGAACTTTACTGTAAAAAAAAAAAAAAAAAAAAAAAAGTCGACAATAATTTTGAAACAGCGTTCCGGCTCGTGGATTTTTCCATTTCGAGCGCTGATCCTAAAGAATATTTGGTGACATCTGTGGCCGGCTAACGAAATATGTTGTAACGTGAAAAAAATCAAACTATCGAGGGCTAGACTTAGACACCGAACTCATAAGAATTTGCGTTCATTTTTAAACTTTTTTTTTTTTATTCACGTTAGGACAACACAACACAGTACACATAAAAAATCACAGGCCATATAAAAACTTAAACTTTAAATTCTGTCGGAGCTTGCTCGCCCCTCGCTGGTTCAAACGAGGGTCCTCGGTCGCTTCAAAAATGCATCTCTCTCTACGGGGACCGCTTCCAGATTTTCAGTCCATCTTAATAGGCGACCACGTGGGAGTCTGATTCATCTTATTAAAAAAAGTTTAGTTCTCCAAGTGCCAGTCAGCACTTCTCACCCAGAATTTATTGACATTATTAAAATCAGTTTACAACTTCACATCTGGAGAACGTGAATGCATTGACATGCGAATTTATAGTTTAGGCATCTGGAGGGCCCAATTAAAAGTGTTTACTACGTTAAGTGGTCATCTGGTTTTTGCATGAGCTCAGATGAAACGTCACAATGTTTTAATATTAATTTATAATTAAATCCTAAATGCTGTCATCGGAAACACACGTGTTTACATAATTTTTATAATTCTCAGGAAGAGATCAGTATTAATAAGGAAGAGAGAGAAGAATCAATTGCAAAATTCTATCTTTACACGCAAAAATCAAGCTGAGTTAAATACTAAATTTAAAAAAAAAGTGCCCAGTTAAACTGATGGCTTTGAGCTCACAGACTATTCACACTGACTAATCGCATATTATACTCCTATTTCAAAGAAAGACCCCTCTAAAAAAGAAGAAATCGACAAAAAAAAAAAAAAAAAAAACTCGATTTAGCTAAATTAAGGGGGGAAGGGGAATTAGCTCCCCCATTTCCCCCCTTTATATTTAACCAATGAGCCTCCGAATCTAATCAGTTACGTGCCTTATTTAAAAAAAAAAAAACGCGGTATAATACATTTGAAGCAAATCGAAAATTTCTGCATGAAAAACCCATTTATCTAAATTAAGGGGGATTAGACCCGTCCCCCACCCCCTTTATACTTAACTAAAGAACCACCAAATATAATGAGGGAAGCGCCTTATCAGAACAAACCGGTATAACAAATTTGAAGCAAATCGGATAATTCTACATGAAAAATCAATTTATCTAAATTAAGGGGAGGGATTAGCCCCCCTTTCCCCCTTTATACTAAACCAATGAATCTCTAAGACTAATCAGGGAAGCGCCTTATGAGAATGAACCTATATCCAAAATTTGAAGCAAATCGGATATTTCTGTCAAGAGTTATCGCGTTACGTACGTGCATGTGTACATACATACGTACGTACATGCACATAACCTGTGGGTACATTAGCTCTCACAGAGTTTGATAGCCTGCGTGCTAGTAAAAAATTGTAAAAATGATGCTTGTTTATTTCGCGAAGTACACCCTTATTTTTTCATTATAAAAATCCCTCTATTTAGGTTACGAATTATCTCATAAGATTAATTCAAAGCATAAAAATTAATTCTGCACTATATACTCTTCATCCAACTAATGCTATTTACATCAGACGTGTATTCAAGTCCATTTAATTGTATGCCTTCCTCTCTTATTTTCATTTATTAAAGCAACTTCTACCGTTATTATTATAATTTACTTTTTGTTCGCAATTCGTGATATCTGCCTTTTACACAGTTCCTTTCTATTAACCTTATTTAGCAATTAAACATTTACAAAGAAAAATAATGGAAGCAACTTTTTTTTATGTTTTAAAACTTTATTTTCATTCTATGGATTAGATTACACGAGAGTGAATAACCACACCCGCACGGGTTCCAAATGAGGTAACCTAATTTCTTCGAAATTAAATTGCATTTTTTATAAATTTCAGAGATTATAGAGTTTAAACACAAAGAGCGCAATTAGAATTGCCAATCTTTTTAGGTTCTTTCGTATTTATATAAATACGTAGCACATATTGTCGTCCGTCCGTCAGTCTGTCCGTTTATAACAGTGTAAAACCTTCGACTAACATGTGGAAGTGGTAGCGTGGAACTTCAGTCAAGCGGAGGCCCAAGTAATAATTAAATCAAACAATTTATTTAAATGCATAAGATAAATGAATATTTCTTGATTAAATACTTGTAATTACAACTACATTATATTTTTGGGTACTTTCAGCTGATGACAATGTTCATTAAAGACTTAATGTTCAGTGTATAAGATTAACATTAAAATTCTATTAGCTTCTTTCTCGATACAAATCCAAAATCTTGTCACGATAGTCTGGTAAGAAACAGCTGCCTCTGTTTTCTGGTGTATATCAGTCCGTTGTCAACTACACAATATCTCGCGGTTTCCACTCGAGAAATCTTACCCAGCCCGAAACGGCAGGTTCTTCTATCCCTTCGGATCTTTCCGAAAACTCAACTCCCAACTCAGAGAGCAGCTCTCTCCTTGGGATTCAAAAACGCATCTCCCCCTTTTCTCTGTTCGTTCAAATTCACCTTTTTAAAACAAAGACTATCTGTCGGCCCACTCAGAGCCTAGGTTGAATGATATCACTAACAAACTTCGATATCATTGGTCAAGAGAGACCCTCTCTGCTAGCGTGAGAAAATTTTGCATCTAGTTTCATTTTTAAATTGTCCTGGGAAAATATCGGCAAAGTTGCTACTTAAAAGGAATTCCATAACTCCTATTTTTTTTCATGCCGTTCTACTTTTCCGTCAACCTTTAAGATTGGTTTAGATGGATTGATTCTTTTTATCATTTCCGGCAGAACCTTGAGACTTAGAAATATTTTGAGCTGTTATGCTTATACATTGCTTTTCCTATCTAGAGTTCTCATTTGAAAATATATGGGACCTTTTTTGTGAATCCCATTGGATTCTTCACAATACCCCCCGCCTTTAAATGATATTTCGGCTGCAAGACGTAATATCTGCAAAGAAAAGGTTAGCTCATATATTAGAGTGGCCCTCCTTTATATATCTCACTCACCTTTTTCACAAAAAACTTTTCATACAATTTACATTTAACTTACTAATGCTGAGTACCTTTGATTATGAAATTTCACTTTTAAAAGACAAAACACATTTAAAATTTTACACTATGACATTTACACAAAATAAGATAAATTTAATATGTACACCTAGTTAAATCGAATTCGACTCACTTATGTACACTTAGTTAAATCGAATTCGACTCACTTGATCCGGCGCTAAATTTCTAACTGCTAGAGCCTGTCATGTGAAGGCTTGTTTCTATATTTAGGATAGTGTCTCGGACGTGAATCTTCGCTTGTCAACCTATTTATTTTCTCCGCGTTTTTTTCTTGTGGTTTTTGTCTATTTACACGATAATTTTGCAACTTTTCGTGTCTACCTGTGGCGCTCGCCACACAATAAGCCGGGGACATTTTAGAGTCGCCCGTCCTCCGACTAATCCGTTTCGTAACACTTTCGCGCTCTTTATTCCCGTCCAAATCCTTTACTAGATTTTCTGACCTGAGATACTTTTTGTTCTCGTTATTTCTAAACCAAAATTCTCTTTTGTTCCTTCTCAGTGTTATTTTCACTGACGTATCCCTTTGATTATCCGATCTATCTATACTTTGACACGCCCTATTTGCTTGTGTTAAATCCTCACACTCATGATGCGATTTTTCTAACCCCTTTTTCAGTTTGACTTCTCGTATGGGGCAACCCATCTCATGATCCCCTTTGACATCTTTCTTTTTTCTTTTATTCGATCCTAAAACCTGATCTTCCTTTTTCGTGGGTGATACAGTATTATCCTTCCTTCCCTCCCAATTCTCATATCTCGTTTTTGACCGGGTACCTCCCATTTCCTTCCTTTCTCCCAAGTTCACGCTCGTCAATTTTGAGTAATCCTCTCTTATCTTATTCTCTTCCCTTCGGGATGGATTCCCGTTTTCGTTTTTCGCTTTCGCTATGTTATGGATGACCACTGCATCTGAAATCTGCATTTTTTTCCTTTTAATATCATCAATTAATTTTTGAGTTTTGTTACCCAAAATATAGTAAGACAAATTCGTCTTTCTGTCCGTCACGATAGCTTTTGTTTTTTAGTCTCCCGAGTCCTTCAATTTTTAAAACAACTTCGGCGGTCGGTAAGCGACGAGTATTGTTCATTAACGGCTGTCTAACTCGAATGGTGCCACCGTCTAATTGATTGCGTTTAATAGATCTCCTCGAAATTACATCATATTGACTTCCACTGTCTCTTAATGTTGTGCATTCCCTTCCGTTGATTAGCGCGCGGCTTAGATAAGGCTTAAAACTTTCTTCAAAATTTGTACTTCCGCTAATATGATGAACGCTGGTAATTTGCTCTCCATTTCTTTTGTTTTCGGGACAATTAACCTTCAAATGGTTTGGGCTCGAGCAAATGAAACACCTAATAGCCCTTTTTCGCTCAAAGATTTTTTTCCTTTCTTTCTCTATATTTCGTTCTCTCCAGTTGGTTCTGGTTTCGGAATGCCCCCCTCTCGTTTCGTCTTCATTTTCCATTTTCTCATCCCGCGAATTTTCTTCGAATTTTAGCTTTTTGTTCCACGATTTTTTTGACGCCCCTTTTATAGTTTCGTATTCATCCAGATCCTTAGCTAGTGTTCCTGGATCTTTATATTTGGCCCACGAATCTATAAAGTGTTCCCTTAAATCCGCTGGAGCACGCCTCTTAATCTGTTCGGTGATTAGTAAATCTTTTAACTCTTTAAAATTAGTAACCTCAAGATCATTTAACCACCCTTCTAGAAAGCTATTTAGTTCAAAAATGAGGTCTTTCCACGGGCTATTCTGGTCTCGCAAATGTTTATCTAATTTTTGTCTGTAAGCCTCGCCACTCAATCTAAAACGAGCTAACAGGATTGACTTCACATGCTGAAAGTTGTCAACTCGGTCTGTCGGTTCGCGCAAGATCAATTCAGCTATCTGTACGGGCAACAAAGCTAATAAATGCGTGACCAGATCCTCATTTTCTATCCCAGACCTTAATGCCTGTCGTTCAAACAAGTTTAAAAATAGAGTTATGTCCGAACGCTCTGGATCAAAACGATGCATTATAGTTTTTAGCGCTAATTTAGGTCTTTCCGATCCGTTACTGGAAGTCGAGTTACGCCTCCCTGAGTTTTGCGTTAATTTTAATTGCTCTAATTGAAAATTTCTCTCTTTTTCTATCTCTTCTTTTTCTTTTTTCTCTCTTTCTAAAAGTATTAGATCTTCCCTATCTTTTACTATATATCCCACTTGTGTTAATGCAAAGTCGGCATCATAATCGTCCGCGCCCTCTATCTTTTGGATAATCGTCGCGATTATGTCACTTTCTTCTATCTGAACTCCTAATACCTCTGCTAAATTTTGCAGATCAGCCTTTCGGCAATATTTCAATGCCGTTATTTTCGCCATTATCTATCGATTTTATATTCCTACCGATACTACAAAGATAACCTAACGATTTCGCTCTTCATATATTTATTTATATATATTTTTTTTTTTTCAACTACCTCAGAAGATGTGAATTTGACACTTCACCGAGAATATTCTAACCTTATCTACCGTTATAAAATGTTTTCAAACGTATTCACAATATACATAAATAAATTAGCAATACTATAATAAATTTCAGACATTCTACGTTTTAGTGTTAGTTTCGAAAAAGAAGTATAATTTTCCCACTTTTTACATTCCCTACACACACAAAATATAGAACATAAAAAAAAATATTTCCAAATGCTATAGGTAAACAATTTTCCTTATTTTACTCAGAATTGAACACTCCTTGCAACCTTTTCATATGCTTTTTCTATTTTGAATATAAGTATATATTTAGGAAAATCAATCATTAAATAATCCAAATTGATTCTAAAATATTTTTCAAGCAAACTTTCCTCACAATGGTACTTTTCTTACATGACATCTAATTTCTTTTTTTTTTTTTTTTAGAATCTAGTTCGATTTTAGTTTTCTGTATTCTTAATTTTAAAAAAAAATTCAAAATTTAAAACCAATGACAAAGTGTATCAGCTTCCTTGTACTATAATTAATTAATAAGTTAATAATTTTCTTATTTTAACTAACCAATTTTAAAATTTTCATTTACCTCAAAACAAAAGTTTTCCTTTAAAATATTAATTTCTTATCGACATTTCAATTAATTAATAAATTAAGAGCCACTCAAAATAATGAGCTTACCCTTTGTTTTGCTGGGGCATTTTCTCTCGGGAACTGTACTGCACGGCACTGCACTGCACTGTAGTCTCCTTTCACTGCACACAGTCTTGCATCTGGATGTCGTCTAAAGCACCTTTTTGGGGAACTGTCCGGTACGATACTGGTGTCACTTTTCTCTACGCACAGTCTTGCGTCTGGAGCACTTTCTTAGGGGAACTGTCCGGCACTATACTGGTGTCGTTTTCCTATGCACACGGTCTTGCATCTGGAGCTCTTTCTTAGAGGAACTGTCCGGCACGATACTGGTGTCGCTTTTTTTCTACACACGGTCTTGTGTCTGGAGCTCTTTCTCTTAAGCTAGTCTTTTAATGTTCAGAGTCCTTGCTGTGCATACCACCTTCTGCCACCAAGTTGTAAAACCTTCGACTAACATGTGGAAGTGGTAGCGTGGAACTTCAGTCAAGCGGAGGCCCAAGTAATAATTAAATCAAACAATTTATTTAAATGCATAAGATAAATGAATATTTCTTGATTAAATACTTGTAATTACAACTACATTATATTTTTGGGTACTTTCAGCTGATGACAATGTTCATTAAAGACTTAATGTTCAGTGTATAAGATTAACATTAAAATTCTATTAGCTTCTTTCTCGATACAAATCCAAAATCTTGTCACGATAGTCTGGTAAGAAACAGCTGCCTCTGTTTTCTGGTGTATATCAGTCCGTTGTCAACTACACAATATCTCGCGGTTTCCACTCGAGAAATCTTACCCAGCCCGAAACGGCAGGTTCTTCTATCCCTTCGGATCTTTCCGAAAACTCAACTCCCAACTCAGAGAGCAGCTCTCTCCTTGGGATTCAAAAACGCATCTCCCCCTTTTCTCTGTTCGTTCAAATTCACCTTTTTAAAACAAAGACTATCTGTCGGCCCACTCAGAGCCTAGGTTGAATGATATCACTAACAAACTTCGATATCATTGGTCAAGAGAGACCCTCTCTGCTAGCGTGAGAAAATTTTGCATCTAGTTTCATTTTTAAATTGTCCTGGGAAAATATCGGCAAAGTTGCTACTTAAAAGGAATTCCATAACTCCTATTTTTTTTCATGCCGTTCTACTTTTCCGTCAACCTTTAAGATTGGTTTAGATGGATTGATTCTTTTTATCATTTCCGGCAGAACCTTGAGACTTAGAAATATTTTGAGCTGTTATGCTTATACATTGCTTTTCCTATCTAGAGTTCTCATTTGAAAATATATGGGACCTTTTTTGTGAATCCCATTGGATTCTTCACAACAGCGCAAAAACTATACCCAACCGAATAGTTTGAAAGGGAATATATATAATCGTTGCAGAATTGTGCGAGTCCTTTCAAATTTTATGAAAATCGAATCAAAGCTTAAACAAGTAAAAATTCAATTTAAAAAATCAAAAAACCCGACTGCGTAAAAAGCGAACTAATTAATTATTTCTCATCAATATGAAATTACTTTTTATATTACTTACCAATTTTTTTTTATCATTTACTTGTATTGATGACTTTTAGGTTGTGCTTAATTGTTAGTTCCTATCTATAAACACTGTTTTGATGAGGCCTATAGATGTCTATGAAGGTTAGAGTTGCAGTAAAGCTAGAGATCCTACCAAAATAACTTCTAGGTTGTGTAATATTTAAAAGGGGCTTCTGATTGTAAAATAGTCAATGAAATATTGTCTTCATTTTGAAAGACCTATCCAATGATAGGCCACTCAATAGGGTGCGTAAAAATTTTTTTTCGTCTTTACCGCCATTTTGTATTTTACGGCCGCCATTATAAATTTATAAAAACAAAACCTAGCCTATAACCATCGGACGGTTAAGACGAATTGATAGAGACCTCATTCATTAAAATCCATCCAGCCGTTGGGATGTTTAGAGGGTATAAAGAAATCCACATACCCAGATACGCGTGAAACACATAACCCTTCTTGGCAGTCGGGTAAAAAATTAATAAAGTTTTTCTTCATTCTATTAAATCCCATCATACGTATTTAATTCAGTGATACCCCATGATAGGTAACAACTCTAGGTCGCCATGGTGGTTTCGTCCCATTATTTCCGTATGACTGAATTTAATACATATAGAATCGTAATAAATTTTGTATTCATGCATTTTTTGCATAAGAGTGCAATAGCTATAGCACCAAGATCTGACTATTTCTGAAACTAGTTATATATAGTACGAACGCACCTCATTTGCCACGTTTCACGTACAATTTCCGACTTGTTCCAACATAGTTTATGAATTCAGTTTGTCTGTCTGTGCTCTAAATAACGTAAATATACTCAGATTGCCATGCAACTGATATATGTTATTGGGGTCAACTATGCCATGTTCGGCATAGAAAACGAAGAGTTTAGCATTTATAGATCACTTACAAGGACCCTCAAAAAATATTCATTATGTTACGGTCTATGGGGAAAATAGTTTGTTCCGTATTTTAATGAAGTTAAACTATTTCAAACATATTAAAATTGATATATGATGCATTCTCACATAATTTTGACTTTTAAGTTCCTGAATAATAATTTTTTATTTTAGTACATATTCTTGTTTTTTTTTTTACTTATACGGGTAAACTTCCCATTGCAGGACTGTATATCAATATTAACGAGATAAATAAGTTTTGGACGATGTTGGGGGTTCAAATAGACCACGAAATTCCTTACCGTCCCGTGTCCCTGATGCTGATTTTTAAGTATGGATCTGTCTATATAAAATATTTTCAATAAAAGTAATTCAATGTAATTCTTTTCCGAAACTGGGATTGTTATTTTATATAAATAGACAGCAAAAAATTAACCTGCATACATTTTTACGGTTGTTATTATTTTTTTAATTCTGTCCCTGGGTTTTAGATTCCTTACCGTCCCTCTTGCTAAAATTATAAAGAAAATCAGATGCAGCCATAGAATTTTTTTTAAACTTTTTTCTCATGCAGAAGTAAGTATGTTAGAGAAAGAATGGATAAAATTATTTGACAGGAAATTTACTGCAGAATTTAAATCAGCATTTAAATATAAATTCCAAACATCTGGGCTTTATTGCTATAGTCTTACCGTCCCCAAGCTACATTCCTGCTCTTTATGAGATAAATTATTATTTTTTTTGATTATTTAATCCAATGTAAATAACTGTTGCTAAAACTCAATGAACATTGTGTCACTTAACATGATTTTCCTAAAAATAGGTGGTAATTTTCCTTACCGTCCCATCCTTACCGTTCCTTTTTTCCCCCTTACCGTCCCCTTTTTTTCCTTACCGTCCCTTCCTTAACATCCCTTTTAGACAATGTTATACCCAAAATTTTGTGCTAAAAGTACTACACTGTTATTATTTCTTATTTGAATGTTCTGTGAATACTACGCAAATTCATTATAAGTAAAAATTTAGAAGAAAATAAAAAGTTAGAGAGGTACAATGTCAAGTGGACGGTAAAGAAAATTAAACTCGCAAGTTTAACTTAAACCTCAGTTAAATAAAAAAAGAAACGTCGCTGCTGACCATTTTTTTTCAACACGAAAATTCTACTAAAAGTTAATCTAAAACCCGACCTGACCAAAAAAAAAAAAATCGCCAATTCGAAACCCGACACACTTTAACACGAAACCGGCCCGAGTTCCAAAATATTTAAACTCGAATCCGAAAGCAAGAAAAAATTTTAGAAATACAATTATGGAGATAAGTAGTCTACAATGTCTCTAATATTTCTTTTATCTAATTTTGTATAAAAATGAACAGTCAATAAACTCATTAATATTCAAATATGCACGTTTTTATTCCATTGAAAAATATTCAGGACTTTATTTGAAAAATAGGGTCAACCCGAAAGAAACAAAATTCACCGCGAAACCCACCCGAACCCGAAAGTGAGAGAAAATTATGGAAATACAATTATGGAAAAGTAGTCTACAATTATATCTCTAATACTAATTTTATCTTTTTGTACAAAAATGGACACATATGCACTTATTAATATTCGATTACGAATGTTTTTATTCAATTGAAAAATATTCAAGATATTATTGAAAAAGTTGGGTCAACCGAACCCGATCCAAAATAAACAAAACTCATCGCCAAACCGACCCGAATCCCAAACACTTAAAGTCAACACGCCCGCAATGAAAAAAAATAGCGTGAACCTGAGCCACGGGTCAGGTCGGGTTCGGATAAAATCGTGTAAAACCTTCGACTAACAGGTGGAAGTGGTAGCGTGGAACTTCAGTCAAGCGGAGGCCCAAGTAATAATTAAATCAAACAATTTATTTAAAGGCATAAGATAAATGAATATTTCTTGATTAATTACTTGTATTTACAACTACATTATATTTTTAGGTACTTTCAGCTGATGACAATGTTCATTAAAGACTTAATGTTCAGTGTATAAGATTAACATTCAAATTCTATTAGCTTCTTTCTCGATACAAATCCAAAATCTTGTCACGATAGTCTGATCAGAAACAGCTGCCTCTGTTTTCTGGTGTATATCAGTCCGTTGTCAACTACACAATATCTCGCGGTTTCCACTGGAGAAATCTTACCCAGCCCGAAACGGCAGATTCTTCTGTCCCTTCGGATCTATCCGAAAACTCAACTCCCAACTCAGAGAGCAGCTCTCTCCTTGGGATTCAAAAACGCATCTCCCTCTTTTCTCTGTTCGTTCAAATTCACCTTTTTTAAAACAAAGGCTATCTATGGACCAGTCAGAGTCTAGGTTGAATGACATCACTAACAAGCTTCAATCTCATAGGCCAAGAGAGACCCTCGCTGCTAGCGTGAGAAAATTTCGCATCTAGTTTCATTTTTAAATTGTCCTGGGAAAATATCGGCAAACTTGCTACTTAAAAGGGATTCCATAACTCCTCTTTTTTTCATGCCGTTCTACTTTTCCGTCAACCTTTAAGATTGGTTTAGATGGATTGATTCTTTTTATCATTTCCTGCAGAACCTTGAGACTTAGAAATATTTTGAGCTGTTATGCTTATACATTGCTTTTCCTATCTAGAGTTCTCATTTGAAAATATATGGGACCTTTTTTTATGAATTCCATTGGATTCTTCACAATCGGTTACCCAAGTCGATACAGGGCTCTAGTTCAGGTTTCACATCAAATAAAATTTTAGTTATCTTTTAACCCGACCCGTGCAAGACTCTAATTGAGATCTGTATGCCTTCGGAAATTTTTTTTAATATTTTTAAATTTTAAGTTTAAATTTTTCTAATTATTATTAAAATGTCATAAAAATGTGACATAAGCATACAAATAAGTATTATTATTATTTTTAAATAGTTTAAAATTAGCCGAAAAATTGGTATTTTCTTAAAACCTCTTAAATTTATAATTATTAAATATAAATACATTTCACGAGTTCCACAATAAATTTAAAATTTTATACAGGAAGTAGACTATTTTTATGACAATAACAGGAATAGTTTAAAAGTTATAGGTATAAAAAGACAACCAGCGTTGAAAATTCCTGAAAAAATTAATAATTCATAAATTAAAACTGTGTAACTCATAAAATTTTCAATAAATGACTATATTGTTAAGTCTACTTCCTTTGAATATAGAGTTAAAACACAATTTAAAAATTTTGTGGTCATTAAACTATTATTTATTGAATTGTGACAATTTTTCCAACACAATTTTGACTATATTCCAATATTTCCAACACAAAAATGACTATACTATCAAGTCTACTTCCTTTGAATATAGAGTTAAAGCATGATTTTAAAATTTTGTGGTCATAAAACTACTATTTATTGAATTATGACAATTTTTCTAACACAATTTTGACTATATTCCAATATTTCCAACACAAAAATGACTATATTATCAAGTCTACTTCCTTTGAATATAGAGTTAAACATAATTTTAAAATTTTGTGGTCGTTAAACTATTATTTATTGAATTATGACAATTTTTCCAAGACAATTTTATTAAAAAAATTCCTTTTGAAAAAAATAATAAAACAACTTTCAACTTAGTTTTTTAAAGTTTGTAAGAAATATAAATGTTTGAAAACATCGGAAAAAAAATTATTGAAATTTTATTTTCAATTAAGGAAACATAAATTGAAATTTGATTGAAATGACGTTTTGAATGCTTAAGGTTTTAAGGTCCTGCATTAGTAATATTTGAGATTTCCCACTGCCATATTAACCCTTAAATGCCGGATGTTGCTTTTCGGCAACATACCCAAATTAGGGTCTAAAATACTATTAGAATAATATTGAAGCTATAATGCCTAATGTTGCC
Organism: Maratus speciosus; assembly: GCA_963932465.1. NCBI lineage: Eukaryota > Metazoa > Arthropoda > Arachnida > Araneae > Salticidae > Maratus > Maratus speciosus. Next base: position 89,456,263 of record OZ010797.1, read on the forward strand.
CATAAAATACATTCTGAAAATATTATTAAATCGATTTTCAACTTGTAGATGGCAACACTTCTGCTGTTTAAGTATAAAGATATATTTCTTTTTTCAATTGTTGCTACATGTTCTTTTTGTTTTGTTTGGAAGCTTGCGAAATACCCTATTTTGTTCTGCAGTGAGCAAGTAAAATTTATTTCTTATTATTGTTCCTAAAATTCTTGTGTGTTTAACATTATAGAATTTTATCAAGGAAAATTATTTTTTCAATTAAAGACCAGTATTGCCGATTAGTCGCAAACAGTTTTTTAGCCGTAAACCATACTTAAAACAAAATATGATTTTTTAAAGTATTTTTCCCATGATTTATTTAAAAAATGAAAGTCGAAAAACATTATTACAATGATTTTTGAAAAATCAGGCATTTAAAGGTTAAACCAATGGCATACTTAATACATTCGTATTTATCAAATATCTCGTCAGAAAATTAATATTTTTAACTCGTTTCTTTTCTGTGTACGTTTCTGAAAGGATGGCTCTTTCTTCTTTAATTGATAAAATAATTCTAAAATATACACTTATTTACTTATTTAGTGCTAAAACCTTAAGAAGTAAGCGAGATGCGAACAACATTATTAAATAAGTTCAAAACTATTTGGAATTTTAAAAATTGAAAAAGTTAATAGAAAGTATATGTTCTCTTCTATTCATACAGATAAAAAAAATCGTTTATTTAAACTTCAGATACTTAAAAAATTAAGCTTAAAATTTCATCCCCCCCCTCAATCAAGGCAGGAGAAAGACCAGAGCCGGGCCTTTGTCGAATGTCACGGTGGAGAATTATTTACACACAATCAAGTAAATGGGGAAGTCTGTGTATATTATTGTAAAATTTCTTGCTCTCTTGATTATACTTAAAAAGAGAAAGACATATTTCGTTTCAGTTGTACAAAAACGTAGTAAAACGGGTTTTTTCCTTCAAATACTGCTTTTTTCCCCGAACGTCTGTTCTTTGAATTACATTTCATAATTTCTAGAAAATGAAACTACGTCAAACGGAAACGCTATACGTATATTTTTTGGCTTTTCTTAAATTTTCTCCAAGTGGTTTTAACACACCTATGAAAACATTTCCATCCTTACACGCATGGGAATTTCAGATCTTATTAAGGTTCCAAAGAAACAAATCGTTTTTAATACCCCGCTCCCCCTCTAAATGTGAGACCCTTCTTAAATAAAAGGTGATTGCTAACTTATTGTTCTTCTTTTCGTCCCCTAAAATGAATTTAAAATATCCGTTTTAATGTTTTCAGAAAACTACATTATTGGCATTTATAATAAGAAAAAAATGCAATTTATACCTTATTCAGAATTTCCATCATTTAACAGTAAAAGAAATTAAAATACCCACCTGTCAATTCACAGTTTAAGTGAAAATTTGATTTCTTATTAACCCTTTAATGCAGGATTTTTTATTTTGTTCGGAAAACATTATATTTGAATCTATTTTTGTTAATTATCCACTAGAAACACAGTGAAAATTTTTATTTATGTTTATGTTGGTCATACTCCTGAGTTACGTAACAAAAATGGCACAAAAAATGATCATTTTTTAATTATATACTTACTTTAAAATGTTTACAAGGCTCAATAACAACTATTCAAGGATATAATAATTTTTATAATGCTTTTAATAGTTTGCAGAATTATAATGACTACCTTATAAAGATAAAGAAAAAACGCCAGCCGAGCACATTGCAAGCAGTATCAACAAAAGACATTATCCCCCCCCCCCCTCCCCCGTGATAACAAATTAGAACCAAAACAGACTTCATGACTTTAAATGCATGTTATCACAGGTAAATAACACATAATAGCTCACCAAAACATCAATAAAAAGCGCCAAATGGCAAAATAAAATAAAATAAAATAAAATAAAATATAAATAAAAATAAATAAATAAATAAATTATGGAACTCCTGAGTTACACTATGAATTTAAGGGTTAATAGTAATCATTAATACGTGGAAATTATTCCAGAGAGAAACATTCGCCTTGAATACAATATTTCAATGCTTAAGAGGCGCAAAGGCAATTACTTAAGCAATTACTTTGAAATTTGATTTTCAATTGAAATAATAGTAATCATTTTCGAAATACTACCCTCGTATTTTAAACTGTTTAAACTTACTTTCGGTCTAGAATCCGTTTAAATATTTCATCACAAAGTTTGGTAGATTATAAAACTTCCTGAATAATAAAATAGAAAAATTCAAAATGAAACCGTTTTGAATGAGTATTAATTCAATATGCTATTTAATTGCAACTATGGTAATTGTTAAAAAGAAAAGAATAAAAGTAAGCAGGGCGAATTTTAGTAGTCTAAGAAACAATTTCTTTCGAATTGAGATTATGTTTGATGACATCGCATCTTTTGAAATCACTCCAGACGAGTGGAAGAAGATTGACTTGCAGTAATCAATATTTTCTAAATTTGTTTCTAATAAGAGGATTTATTTATACACGCGTGTAATGACCGGAGCGGCGCGATGTTTTTTGTTCGAGTCCGCAGCGTTTGATCCGCTTAGTTTGGGATTAATTAATGCATAACTACAGTAAAACCTCCCTAAAGCGACCATGTTCCGTTCCAATAAAAATTGGTCGCTCCAAGAGGTGGTCTCTTAATGGAGGTCATGTTTAAATCTAAATTTAAATTGTTGAAAAACGTAACAATTAATGTTACTAAAATTTATTTTTCACATTAGGAAAAAATGTGAAAATTTAAGTCTCAAAACAAAAGTAAATTATATAAGTTAATTACTGCACAGTTTAAAAAATGAATACATTGATGTTTGATTTGATTTTACGGTTTTATCTTTTATAACTTTTATTTCAAAATTCAGTAAATAACTATAATTTTTTTTTTTTTTTTTTTTTTTTTTTTTGACGGGAACAAATAATGACGATTTCATTAATTTATCTATTTCTTTGAGAGTTTCCTGACAGAATAGGGGAAAGGAATTTATTGACCGCCATTCTTAATTTGTCATCAGAGTTAAATTCATTGCCTAAAAAGGCACAAAGTTGCTTAAATACTTAAAAGTTACCGGAATAATAATAATAAAAAATTCTAAACTTAGTTTAGAAGTTTGATGAATAATGCGCTCTCCGGAATTATTTTTCTAATAAAACCTTCTTCTAGCGACCAGGAAAAAACGAAATTTGTTTCATTTTCTTCAAGGGAATTGGTTGCTATTTAATTGTGTTTAATTGCTATTTAATATGCTATTTAATTTTAACTAGGATAATTTTTGACCCAGAAAAGAAAAAAAGTAAGCAGGCCGAATTTTAGTAGTCTAAGAAACAATTTCTTTCGAATTGAGATTACATTTGATAACATCGCATCATTTGAAATCACTCCAGACGAGTGGAAGAAGATTGAGTTGCAGTAATCAATATTTTCTAAATTTGTTTCGAATAAGAGGATTTATTTATACACGCGTGTAATGACCGGAGCGGCGACGTGTTTTTTGATCGAGTCCGCAGCGTTTGATCCGCTTAGTTTGGGGTTAATTAATACATAACTACACTTTTCAGCCGCTTATGACGATCGAAGTCCAGACACTAGCAAGTTTTTAGTTTCGCTTACTGGATTTTGAAGTCAAAGATTTTAGTTGCAGATGAAAAAAAAAATAATTGTTTTGAACTAGGAAAGTAATTTTTGCTTACAGCTTGTGAAACCGAAATCGCTAATGACCTGAAAATATTTTGTATTAGACAGGTTTGCGTTTTAAAAGGTATAATTACTTTGGTATTACTGAAATCGCATCGGGACCATACACACACTAAGTGGCGTATCTAGACTTATCATTTCGGAGGTGGCTGAGATACAATAAAAGTTTCTAAGGAATTGCCAGAAACGAGAAAAATCCCGCTTTAAACAGGTTTATATTAGCAGGTAACTCATCTATTATACAATCAAATCTGCTAAGATGAAATCGCATGGAACAGAGAAAATGTCGTTTTAAGCAGGTTTTTGTCTTCACAAGCATAATTACATCGTTATACAGCATTTTTTTAAACGCAATACTGAAAATTATCTACTAAACGGTATTTAATAAATAGTAAATAAAACTGAAATAAACAGCAAATAAAAAATTATGTAAGAGCATTCCCAATCTACTCCACCTCCCTCAACACATTCTCGGACTCATTTTGGAGCAAATACACGCACGGCATTTGTAAAATAACACACTTTCTAATAAGAAAACCTGTCTAAAACGGAATATTTTTTGTGGTTCATTTTGAATTTTATCTTAGCAAGTTTCATTATATTTTGCTAAACTTTTGTAATTAAACTTGATATTTTCTACAAATTTCGGAGGGGGCTGAAGCCAGATTAGCCCACCCCCTAGATACACCACTGCACACACTATAAAAAAGACAGATGTTATTTAATATAGTAAACTATAATATAACTGTGAATGAAAATATAGAATAATCACTTTCGAGTTATCCACGATTTCGAAACGTGTTTATATACTATATAGCAAATTAACACCTTGTAATTTCAAATGCTAAAAGGTGTAAATTGAAACTTTAAAACCAGTAAAAATACGTTTATTTCGACTGTTCATATGTTTCAACTCTACCGAGTCATTTTCAAAACAAATAAATAAAAATATTCTAAAATTGCACGGTCTACGAAACGCCATCATTTAATTTTCCACGTATTCTTTCATATTATTTTTTTTAATTTCAACAATTTATTTAGACGCATTATTGCTATTTTTGATATGAATATGATTTTTAGCATTTTTAGTGGGCATTCTAAAAATGTATATTAAATGTAAAAAAATCCTTTAGAGTTATCAATAAAGAAAAAAAAAAAAAAAACAGTAGACTCGACCTGTACGAGACTTTCTCATCATAATTTTTGTGATTATTTTCTGATACTTTTTTCATTAATTTGTGATTAACTGCAATTCTTTTTATTCAACAACGTGTTTTAACGATCTATAAGCATACTATGTCTAAAGTCGCTTGCCCAACCTTTCGAAAAATACCTCATTCATCGCTGTGCCTTTAGTATGTGAAGAGAAAAAAAGGATGTTAACATCAGAAATAATAAATAGGATGGTTTTCACCTATATTCTGTAAGCTGAGATCCCTGGTTATTATAAAAGGTATCTAACCCGGGCATCCCGGGTTACAAAACATTACTACAGTCGAAACTTATCCCAACACTCCAATGACCAGAAAAAGTGTCGTCATAAGCAGAGTGTCGCGGTAACAGGTGTTGAAGAAAAATATTTTAATAAAAAACTGCATTTTTAATTAATTTAAGACAATTTAAAATTCATAACTGTTCTTGCAGTTTTAAGAACTAAAACATTACTATTAAACAAAATAGACACAATAGCAAAATTGAAAAGAATAAACATCAGATTTAGGATGACTTGTTTTTTTATTGTTACATGAAATATTGATGAACTAGGGTTTTCTTATCCCTAGAAAAGCTAAAAAATCTTAAACCACCTGTTTTTGTGAGCTATTTATGAATTTTTGTGAACATTTTGGTACTTTTCGGTTAGCCGGGCGCCAGTGTTGTAATACATATAAATATACATGCATATATGTATATATACACATCTATATATATACATATATTGTATATATAAGGACATATATATATATGTATATATATAAGTATATATACATACATGTACATATACATATATATGTATGTACAACACTGGCGCCCGGCTAACCGAAAAGTACCAAAATTTTTTTCGACTCGCAGTTTTATCTGGAAAAAAAATTAAAAAATCGCGAATTTTTAACGAAAATTTCTGGAATAAAAAAAATATTTTACCGGATTTCGCGTTTTAGTTTTTCGAAAATCGTGAAATCGCGTTAAAATCTGTATTTGTTTTTTAAATTCGGTATCGCCTGAAAGAGTAAAACATTACCTTTATTTTGACGTACATTTTTGGCATTTCAATTGAAAATTAATGGAGATATTCAATATGTGAAAAACAGAAAAATTCGAAAATCGCGCGATTTTTATAATTTCTGGTAAAAATTGTATCGACTGGCTTTATAATGCAAAAAAAAAAAAAAAAAAAAAAAATCGCGATTTTTCCAACGAAATTTTCTGAAGGAATAAAATATTTTATAAGTTAATTCAACTTATTTTCTAATTATACATTCATTTTAAAAGCAATAGCTAAGTTTCTTATTTTATTTAAAAATCAAATTATTAAAATTTTTTTAAAATTATTTTACAAGCTATAAAAATATCAAAAAATCTACCCATCTTTTTAGCATTAAACTTTTTTGCTAAGATATTTATTTCATTCATTTAAATAATAAATTATCTTTTAAATACACGCGCATAAGACAAGTTCAACAAAAATCTTTAAAAACACTTTAAAATTCCAAATTCTGCATGTGGTAAAAATAGATTTAAAAAAAAATGAAAAAGAAATTTTTTTTTGGAAAAATATTTCATAAACCATAAAAGATCAGAAATTTGAGATACACTCTGAAAACAGATTGAATTTTAAAATGCAATTTTCTCCCTATTCGAAGGTGCAAAAAATTGAAATCTGCCATGTATGGAAGTTTATAAAAAAAATTATATATCTGAAGACGTGGGTTTCAAAACTCGCCTTATCCTGAAAATCGGATTTCGGGAAATCGCGAAAAACCACCGACTGCGTCCTGTCCATTGGTTTTGACTGTAAACCAAGATTTTACAATGCCAGAAATAAAGGATAAGACTTTTTTTTTTTTTTTTTTTTTTTAACCATTTGGAAAAATGGTTATTGTCCTCGTCAGGATAGGAAATCAAAAGCATATCTGAAGCGTTTTATTGGTTTAATCCGCATTTTATTCGTTTTCTGATGGGTCTATACACTAATCTGTATTTCCCTTTACTTTCAACAGAGGTGAATACATCTGTTGCTATTATGACAAAAAAGTAATAAAAACTACAAAAAAAAAAGTAATAACTCAGAAACAAATTGAGATAGAGCTTTCAAACAAATTGCATTTAAAAGTACATTTTTTTTATCTGTACGACGGTGTAAAAAGTAATATTGTAGGATGTTTAGAAGTTTAAGAATGAAATTTCATTTAAAATGGGTCGTCAGATTTCTTGGAAATCTGACGATGGAAAAGCCTTTTCCCGAACAGCCAATGAAATGCTTGGATAATACGTAAGCTTCAGGTGGATAATACGTACGAGTCGCAGGCGATTTCTGTCGCTTGCAGTTTTTACGTGTCATAACACTATTAATGTATGATCAACTCCGTGCTATTTTTTATGTCTTAAATTTTAGTCTTTGAAAAAATCATTTTCCAAATGGCCGTTGTAATTTGTTAAATTGCATTTTTTTTTAACCATTTGGAAAAGTGGTTATTGTCCTCGTCAGGATAGGAAATCAAAAGCATATCTGAAGCGTTTTTTTTTTCTTTTCAAACTGTAATGTTTTTCCTATGCAGGTTCACCAATAGAACAGATCGATAGAGAAAACTCGATTTTTTTGTAATTTATATAAGGCGAGTTTTGAAACTCATGTCTTCATATACCGGGTGTTTCAAAAGTTCGGTGAGAAAGTAAAACGCGATAAAAAAAAAAAAAAGATCTATGGGTCAGAGAGACATGCGATTTGCAGATAAACATTCAGCATGGTACGAGATTTTGTATGACACCAACAAAAAAATTAGTTCAAAATCTCGGCAATAGAGGGCGCTACTGTAGATATATCTATGGAATAATTCGATATTGCTCACACAACGCAAGATTTGGATATAAAAAAGGTGTACATGTAGTATTCCTTAATGTTTTTGTATCCAAATCTTGCGTTGTGTGAGCAATATGGAGTTATTACATGTAATTACCTGCAGTAGCGCCCTCTGTTGTCGAGATTTTGAACTAATTTTTTGTTGGTGTCATTCAAAATCCCGTAACACGCTGAACATATTTATCTGCAAACCGCATGTCTCTCCAACCGATATATCTTTTTTTTTTTTTTTTTTTGTATCGCGTTTTACTTTCGCATCGAACTTATGAAACACCCGGTATGCTATTCAGGTCGTTGCCATCGTCAATATGACGCAAGCGTTATCCACGGACATCTTTTTGCTTTATAATATGGGATGGTTCGGATAATTTCGGATGGTTCATATATATATATTTTTCTTTTCTTTTTTTTCTTCTTCTTTGTAGCAGCGAATGGGATTTACAATGAGTGTGTTCAGAGGTGCAGTTTGCGCCGCGCGCGCGCGCTCAGAAGTCTATGCCATGGAGTAGGTCTTATCGAAGAAAGGAATTTTAAAATAATTCAATTATTTCATTATTTTTAATGGTTCAAAAAAGGTAAAACCAACGACTATATTTCTTTATCCTTCCAAAACATGGTTTTCGTAACAGAAATACATGCCTATGTACACTCAGATAAAATCTAAAATAGTCGGGAAAAACATCATGTGACCTTCTTTATCTACTTTAGCCCATTTAGAATTTAAAATTAGTTAACCAACCGCACACAAACTCCCCGCGAGCTGCTCAAAAAAATTGTGTGGGCGATTTGATCACGTGATTGTGCGTTGTTTGGTAGGTTGATTGATACAATTTAAGAATTCAACTGGTGATCTAAAAATTTTAACTTTTTAACAATTTTCTTTTTATTTATTTAAAAATAATTTATCAGTTGTTTTGTATCTTCCGTGATAAATAGAATGCTGTTAGCAAACCAAGATTGTGATATCAACATATGAGATTTGTTTGTAATCTACTATACTGGATGGATTTCAATGGAATTTGCACTGTTAGTTAGACAATTTTTCAGAGAAGGTTTTAATATATATATTCCTTATTTTATGATTGCATATTTTAATACCGTGTGGATAAGAGACCAAAATACATCATAAAACATGAGAAATAAATGGCATTCAAAATTCTGTTAGTATAAGCAAAATACTTACTTATACTTTCAGTAGAAAATTTATAAACATTCTAATCATGCTTTATTCACTACAAAACTAGACAGCAAACCTATATATATATTATCTCTTTAAAAAATATACGTACAGATATTTTTAGTTAAAATAATCTACAACTATTACATTTTATTTTTATAATGTTCAAAGTAAAATATGATTTCCAGCCTAGTCTCGATAAAAATTCACTCCTAAAGTACTCAAAAAAAAAAAAAAAAAAAAAAAAAAAAAAAAAATCAAGGAATTATCCTACGCGCAAAAGGATATTTTCGCACAATATATATTATTTTTTCATTTGGATTTGCTTAATGTTTATATCATTATACATATACATACTATATATATAATCAGTTAGAAACGAAACTTTGAATATTTAAAAGGCGTTCGGATGTAAAACTTTCGTCTCGAAATACCTCATTTTCTCACATTTAAATAAGTATTTTATTATTATAATAAAAATACACGTGCCTCTGTATAATAAAAATAAAAAATATATCTTCATCAAAAATATCTTATTCATTATGAAAAATATAAAACAACCAATAAACAAAACAAAAAAAAAAATTACGATACAATGTGGGACTGGACCGATTCGAACCCAGAATCCCTAGTCTCGAGTTCACTGCCTTATCCATTCAGCCATCTAACACACGTCCCTTTTGCAACAAAATATCTTTATAATTAGCACCATAATTAATCAAATCCATGATCTGTTCCTGAACACACTACGTGTTATTCCATCCATGATATTGACCCACTCCATGTTCCTGCCTCCTGAGCTCGCGCGCGTAGCGCGCGTGCAACTTGTACACACTCATTGTGTCCGATTCAATTATGATCAATTTTTCAAAGAAAATGCCAAAAAAAAAAAAATACTTTTAAATAAAAATTATACATTTTTTTTTCTTTACATAAAAACTAAAACGGAAGGTATTAAAAATATGATTGTAAACCCTTTTCCTACAGTTTCTTCATTTCCTTTTCTTTTGGTTGTGCGTGTGTTTCTTTTGGGTGAGATTCAAATTGGGTTTCGGATTGACTTCAAATAAAATTTTCGGTTTTGGGTCGCGTATAAACACAACTAGTGCAGAACTCAAGTTGTACAGCAACATGCACGAACGGAGAAAAGTTTGGTTTTGAAAGGTTTTTCTTGTGTCTGAGCAAAATAAGATCGATTTGACAGTAATTAATATTCCCTCTAACTATCATTCTTTGTCTAATAATAATCTTTTATATACGCGCCTAATGACCGGCGCGTTTTATTTATTTATTTTTGGTTCGAGTCCAGAGAGTTTGATCCTCTGAGCTTAATTAAGAACTAATTTTTAAGCCGCTTACAACGATTTAAGTCCGGAGACTGGAATGTTTTTTGTCACACTCGGTGGAGTTTCAATTCGCTGATTTGAGTAGTTTATTTAATTGCTTTGAACTGCGAATACATGTAAAGTAAAACCTGTGCAAACGCAGTAGAGTCCAACATCGGGTCGGATAACCCGATTTTAATCAAACGCGGTTCGAGTCGGGCCGATGTGGTGTTGCTTTTTCTCGTTGCGATTCGGGTTCGGGTCGGATTGACTTTAAATATCTCGGGTTCCGGTTGTGTTTTGACACTATCGGGTCAAGTTCAGATTGATCCGATTTTCCTAAAGGAACTCCGATATATTTTTCTAATAAATAAAAAACCCCTATATACTGTATATGTGTTAGCTTTTATATAAAAAATGATAAATTGATGTTAGAGATATAATTGTAAACTACTTTTCCATAATTATGTTAAAATTTAGCTTCATTTTCTATAACTTCGGGTGCGTTCCGGGTTCAGGTTTGAATATTTCGAATTTCGGATCAAGGTGAAATGTGTCGGGTTCGGGTTACCGAAATTTTATTTAATGGATTCTGCCGGGTTTCGGGTTGATTATAAGCAAAATTTTCTGGTTCGGGTCGGGTACAAACTGACCCGACTCAAGACGGCAGGACTCTAATACGGAGTCGCTAGGGACCTGAAAAAGATTAATTTTACACAAATTTCCGTTTTAGCCATCAGATTTCTATAGTATTTAATTCGTAGGTACCACAAATCTTCATCATTTAACCCATTAACCCTTTATCTACTGATGGTACTTATAAGTACCACTCACTTTAAACTTTCATCCTGTAGTGAATATTACTAATATTCTAATGGTACTTTGCTCAAACACTCTTTTAATTCCACTTTATCCGGATACATGGCAGCAGTAGTTCTAGGTTTGTTACTTTAGCGAGGAAGGAGGCTATCTTTGACACAGATGATGTGTTTTGTGCCGACATTTTACAGATTGTCACGCTCGTCTTTTTATTGCTGCAAACACAGTATAATGTATTCATTATGATTTATGTGTTCATTATGATCTTAGAATACAGTTTGACTAGCTATTTTAGGTGAACGGTGTATGTATTTGATTTAACAGTTGAATTACTTGCTGGTACTTATAAGTACCGTCAGTACACTCGGTGTTGGAGAAAAACGTCTCGTTTACTTTACGTCATCCATCGTTTATCTATGCTTTAAAATGTAATTACTAAAATATAGTGTAGTAATGATTTCCCTGGTATTTCTGTTCTGTTTCATTGTTATTTTTTATAGGAAATCGAAAAAGTTGTGGCACCGGCTCGTTTTTGCTATGCTAGAAAAGGCATATGTAAATTCATATATTGCATATGTGGAGATGCGAGAGAACATATTGTCCCTGAAATATAAACGTCGCATAACTAAAGGACTGCTAACGAAATCGAAACCTAAAAAAAAAAAAAACCTTTTTTTTTTTTTTTTTTAACCCTCTGAGGGGCAAAGCATTTTCAATTCTAAAGTGTTGAAATAAATGTTTGGGACCGGAATTTGCCAAATGATTTATTTGTAAATAAGAAAAAGCCTATATTTCACATACTTATTAAATCGAAAATAGTTTCTGGTGTCATTTGAAATACCTTGTGGGTTTTTTGTTGCGATATTTTAGTCATAGTGTACTGACGGTACTTTAAAATACCACTTTAATTAATTACCTCTAAATAATTAAATTTATCACGGGTGAGTATTTTTTTTATGTTTATCCTTTAATTTTCATTGTAGTAACTGAATAAAAAAATGTTATATGAAAGAAATTGCAGTAGATCATAATGCAGTAGATAAAGGGTTAAAGACGAGTCTCTTTTACACTTCTTTTAATTGTTTGACACCAGTTTTTTAACAATGTAATTTTGAATTATTTAATCGCTCAAAATTTGAGATTAGATAATGTGAAAATTTCACAACTAAAATACTGATATTGAAATTTAAAAGTTTAGTTCGCCTTACATGGCAAGTTTTCTTGCCAACCGGCTTTAATGAGTTAAGATGGGATTCCATTATAACCTGGTCTAGTTCGTTTTCACTGGTTTTACCATACTATTATTGTTTATTTATACTAATATTATACGTTTATACTCTAAAACTAGTCGGATGTGCCAATCCCAAAACTTTCTTCAATCTCATACATGTTAATAGAGTATAACTTCAAAAATCCGGCATCATCGGGATTGAGACTATGCCGTTTCCGAGTAGTTTTTAGAATGTATTAACCAGTTTTCCAAACTCCGAATATCGGTTTTTACGATACGATCCAATCTGAAGTTAAAAATCCTCGCTTGTGTAACTAAATATATAAATGCAAGAGTAACAAAGAAATATTAATATAATGTTAAGGGGCCGCTGCACTAAAACTCGCCGATTGCGAAATCCCATGTTAACCCATGGGAAAATTTTGAAGCGTGATGACTCATTACCAAATATAATTATTAAAACACCGTTTTCACCATCAGAAAGTAGATGTCAGATGCCGATCATGTGCGGTTTTAAAAATTGTCTACGTAAGTTTTAAGTATTTTTAAGAAGATGATAAAATGTAATCAAATGGAAATTTCGAAGTTTATATGATTTTTTAATATAGTACTTAAAATTTACGGAGATAATTTTTAAAAACGCATATCATCAGCATTTGACGTCTATTTTCTGATGGAGAAAACGGTGTTTTAATAATTATATTAGGTAATGAGTAATCGCCCTTCAAAGTTTTCCCATAGACTAACATGGGATTTCGCGATCGGGGAGTTTCAGTGCAGCAGCCTTAATATATAATCAGAGTTTTCCCTAGGTTTAAAAAGGAGCAAAGTGCTGTCGGTGAGAAAAGGGCATTTTTTTTATATTATTAAGGGCATGTTGTGGATTATTAAGGGCAATTTTTTTAATTCATTCTTTTGATTTTTAGTCACTTTTAATATTTAAAACTTAGATACCTATTTTCAAGACAGCATTGAGTCAGTTTCTACTATGCAAAAAAAAAATAAATTAAATTAAAATAAAAATAGGGAATTTTTCTTTACAGATAGACAAGAAGAGTGATAATTTTTTGGATGAGGAGCAAGAGGGGTGCTATTTTGTAAGCCAAAGTGCAGACGGGGTACTGTGCCCTCCTGAAACTGTCTGGGGGAAACTGTGATGTAATGTCAATGCTAATGCTGTTAATTTATCCTTTTTGTCAATAAAACATGTTTTCTTGCGAATGGATAGCATTCAAATAATCTATATTTCAATTTGTGAAAACTGATTACACGCTGGAAACTGCTTGGAAACGTTTTCGAAAATCAGTGGCAGTAAAAGAAACTCTGTTTTCATAAGTGCTTCTATAAATCCTAAAAATGTATGGGTTTCTGAAGTTTCTAAATATAAAGAACGCTTTTGTAAACGTGGGTGATTCGAAAGAGTTTATTGTATATTTTCGTTTGTTTTTATACTATATTTTCCTTGATTAACCCTTTGGGGCTGTGCGTACATAACGTTATCAACTTGAATTTTGGACCTCCTCCCCCCTTACGATATCATACGTTATCAACCGTTGACCCCCTCCCCCCCCCCTAATGATATCGTTATCAATGTATAAAAATTCTTAATTTTTTCTTTTGGAGTGATATACAAATATGGTTACATTTATTTTTCTCATACTTTATTGATTCAAATGAAATATATATGAAATAATTTTATATCAAATAACACTTAAAAGAAATAGTTACTATTTAAAAGTATTTTAATAGTACATTTTTGTACACAATGCATTCAACAGTAATAATGTCTTTTTGCACTTGCTCCCCCGCACGAGGTGAGGCAGACAGAAATTCTTATCAACAAAACAGATGGACAACATTCTAGTAAATACAAGTATCATTTCAAGCATATTTTGCATATGGTTTGTAGAACAATGGATTATAGATGCATACTCGTATGACAGAAGAATAGGAATGCCTAACGTTGAGGTATGCCATATTTTGGAATTAAATAATTTTATAATTATTCAATAATTTTAATAATAACTTTGTATTGTCATAAAAATTGATAACATATTATAAACAGATAACATACTATTTTGATGTAAAGACCAGGTTACAAAAAAAAAAAAAAAACAAAAAAAAAAAAAACATTTTGGTTGGATCAAAAATGATAACGATATAAAAAGACAACCCCCCTCCCCCTAGAGATATCTTACGATATTATGTGCCAGATCCCCCTCCCCCCTAAAATGATAACGTTATACATACATGGCCCCTTTGTCACACAACAACTCCGATTTGAAAAATATTTACTGAGATGCTAGACTACATTATTTTAAGCAAGTCAAAAATAATAAGAAACTTTTAGAACTTAAAATAAAAAAAACTACTGATTAAAACGGTACTTTTTTCACATCTGTAATAAACAGAAAATGACATACTTTTCATAAATAGTGTCAATTTTCTAATCACTGCAAATTCGTAAAACACTTTTGCAACATTAACTGAACATAATAATTAACACTTCTAACTAAAATCATTTTTGATTATGTTGTGAATGTGTTACGAATGTGTTGTGCCAAATAAAAAGATTGTGCAAAAAGTGTTGATGAAAATTGCAACAGGAGAAAATGTGTTTTCAAAACATTCATTTATAAAATTATGTTATTAATGTTTAATAAATAGTATGTTTTAAGTGTGTGTGTGTGTTATTTTAAAGGCACTATGTCGAAAGTGTTTTGAAAGCGTTTTACATGTGTTGTTTTATAGTGTTCTAAGTTGTGTGGTATTTACAATGTGTTGTTAATTTGGTGACAATGCAAGAAAATATTTTCATCAACCCTACTTTTAGAACACATTTTTAAATAGCAGCACTTTTGCAACATATTAAGAACAAATTTCTAGATAGCAACACTTTTGCAACATATTAAGAACACAATCACAATACAAAAAATATTTTATATATGGAGTTTTTTAATTCACAACACATTAATGTGTTGTTAATTTGGTGACTAAAAGTGTTGTAAAAGTGTTTATTTTTGTGTTTGAGAATTGGCTGCGTATAAAATTGTAAAGTATACGTTCTTACCTTTGTAAAAATCTATTTTTAGACGTCTTCGGACTTTTTTAATTTTACGAAATTCACTTTAGTAATAATGATAGGAATACTGCTCAAATGATAAATAAAACTTTGACATGAAAATTTACCTCAGTATGGTTGTCTGTTGAGAATTATATGAATAGTTTTTATTAACTACTGTATTGGGAGGTAACAGCAATCAATAAAATCATGTTTTAAAGCCCATTGCATATTTAACATTGACTTGTGGGTATGTTGTAGATGATGCAAAGCAATGATACAAAGGGTTAAGAATTTGTCTTTTTTTTTTTCTTTTGTAACAGTTTATTGAATATTGAAATAATTATCTCAGTTTTATTAGATCTTGTGTTCTCAATTTCTGAGTTCGAAAATACATTAACCTCACGATTAGCGTCTTGTCCGCGATTACTGATAATTTACATCTTAAGCCGATTATTATAATGATTCGAGACTTGGCATTAGAAAGTCTTTATCTCATTCACTGGCAGTTTTAATTCACTGATTTTAGTGGCAGATTGGTATATTTAAAATAATAATAATAATTGCTATGTACTGAAAATGTAATTTTTCGTGTGCTTTTATATGCTAGATTTTTCTAGGATTTTTAGCTTTTTTCCCCACAACTTTTTGTTCTGGAGTGCTTTATAACTGCATGCAAAAATGCCCAATACTTTTCAAAATGTATTAATGGATTATTAATTCAGAATAGTTGTTTCTGTTTTTTCTTTTAATTTGTTTTGAAATTGTGTTAAGGGAGTCCGGGACACAAAAATCTTCAAATTTTCTGAAAATATTTGATTGCAGTAAAATATTCTCCGCTTTTTTCTGCTTAAAATGATGCTTGAATCATGTTTCTATCCTTATTAGAACAGAACATACTAATTTTTTCGTTTTGGTTTGTTTTCAAAATCTAGCTTTCAAGCAATGGTTCTCATGCAAACGACTTCTTGTGAAAATGCGTTTTTCTTCATGATGGGTTTTTTCACCATTTCTCGTATTTAAATCCTTATAACTCAAGAACCGTTAAAGATATATGGTTCAAACTTGGAACATGTCTTTTTCAATTAGTTTACTTTAATTTTGATCTTCAAATTTGAAAAAAAAATATTTACTTTTGAAAATAGGATTTTTTTTTTAAAGTTACATCAGTTATTCCTTAATTTTTACATTAAATATTTTTAATTTAAAAAAAAAAATTAATATCTTTAAAAATTCTGAATCTAAATTAAGCTTATATTTTTCTGTTTATTTAAATGATAAAAAATTGAAATTCTACAAATAATATTTCGAGTTATAACGATCTTAATTTACCCCACTTTTTTAACAAATTTTAAATTTTAAATTACAAGAAAAATTATGAGAAGTTTTATCATGTGATTTTGTTTACAAATGATATGGTTAATCATCACAAAAAAATTCAAAATTTTAACTCAATAAATAAAAATTATTTTAAAGCGTTTCCCGGACCCCTTAAATGTGTTAATTTATAGTGTTCTACATTGTGTATGATGATTCAAATGTGTTGTTAATGTAAGGACAAAGTATTGCGTTGCAAAACTCTATTCTAAGAACACATTTCCATTACCACACTATTTACAATACTATTTTTAGTACACATTTCTGGATAATAATACTTTTCAAACATATTCAGAAGACCAAAACAACACAATAAAGTGTTCTATTTGTGTTTTTAATGAAGTGTTCTAACAACATCATAAAGTGTTGTTCATTTGAAGGCAAAGAGTCTTCTTAAATGTGTTAATTTATAGTTTTCTAAATTGTGTATGCTGCTTGAAATGTGTTGTTAATTTGAGGACAAAGTGTTGCGTTGCAAAACACTATTATAAGAACACAAATTTCCATTACAACATTATTTTTAGGACACATTTTTGGATAACATCGCTTTCCAAACATATTCAGATCTCCAAACATCACAATAAAATGTTTTTTTCTGTTTCTAATGAAGTGTTCTAACAAAACCATAAAGTGTGGTTAATTTGAGGGCAAAAGTCTTCTTAAATGTGTTAATTTAGTTTTCTAAATTGTGTATGATGCTTGAAATGTGTTGTTAATTTGAAGACAAAGCGTTGTGTTGCAAAACACTATTGTAAGAACACACATTCCCATTACAACATTATTTTTAGTACACATTTCTGGATAATAACACTTTCCAAACATATTCCGATCTCCAAACAGCACAACAAAGTGCTGTGTTTGGGTTTTTTCTAATGAAGTGTTCTTACAAAACCATAAAGTGTGGTTAATTTGAGGCAAAAAGTCTTCTTAAATGTGTTAATTTATAGTGTTCTAAATTGTGTATGATGCTTGAAATCTGTTAATTTGGGAACAAAGTGTTGCGTTACAAAACACTATTGTAAAGAACACATTTCCATTACAACACTATTTACAATACCATTTTTAGTACACATTTTTGGATAATAATACTTTTCAAACATATTCAATGGGCCAAAACAACACAATAAAGTGTTCTATTTTTCTTTAATGAAGTGTTATAACATTTTAAAGTGTTGTTCATTTGAGGGCAAAAAGTCTTCTTAAATGTGTTAATTTATAGTTTTCTAAATTGTGTGCTTGAAATGTGTTGTTAATTTGAGGACAAAGCGTTGCGTTGCAAAACACTATTGTAAGAACACACATTTCCATTACAACATTACTTTTAGAACACATTTCTGGATAATGACACTTTCGAAACGTATTCAGATCTCCAAACAGCACAATAGAGGGTTGCGTTTGTGTTTCTAATGAAGTGTTCTAACAAAACCATAAAGTGTTGTTAATTTGAGGGCAAAAAGTGTTCTTAAAAGTTTTTATTTTTGTGTGTGAGCATTTGCAGTGTGGCCAACAAGTATTGAAGAAAGACGTAATGCCTCGCTGTTACCAGATTTTATGTAGTTTATTATTTTTTAAGCTCATATAAAAATATATTTACCATTTCGAAAAAACAACCTACACTGTAACAAAAGCAAATTTTTCTTAATAAACGAAAATATAATGAAACCACGAAACAGTGCGTAGAATTTATCGTTTATTTACAGGGACACCAAAAGAATTCGGTTACAGTAATGTCTATGAGCTAAAATTATGTTTAAATGTTGGCTTCAGTTTATAAGTTTAACTAAATTTTTGAATATTACGTGGTATGTATAAATTCTATAGATCATTTACAGGGATACATAAAGTAATTCTGAAAATCACTGTGGTTATGAATTGCTTAAGGGTGGTTTTTAATTGTGTAATACATTTTCCTGCTGAATTATATTTAGTACACTAAAATATGCTTGTACACTATAAATAAATTCATATACAGGGTTACGCAAAGAACTAAATATATTTCCGTATATGGAAGGTAATTGCTAGAAATGCATTTACAGTTGTTATATGCGTTTATAACTTTTGAAATAAATTTTAGTTTAATACGGTATCTATAAAAATCTGTAATAGCATAAAGAGCTGTAAAAAACAATTCCAGTATATTTTCGTCTGTTGGCGGAAATAAATTGCTTATCGGGAATTTTTAACAGCGTTATGGGTTTTCTAACTTAACTAAATCTTATCATATATAATAAAATTGACTACATACATGACTACACAGTATACTACACTGTAAAAAAAATCTTTATTTTGCAACAAAAGGTGCTGGCACCCCATTTGCCAACACAGTTGCTGTAAAATTTACAAGCTGCTCTCTTTAAGAGTGCTGTAAATTTTCTCAAGTCTAGGGAAAGTCGCGTGCTATTGGTTGCGTATTGCGTGGTGCACGTGGTTGAAATAATTCCATTTTTACTTCACTTGTTGTTTGAATTTGCTAGCATCGGTGCTTGAATTCGAATTCACAGAATCAGTGCTTGAAAAATTACAACATAACATGCAGGAAAAATCACAATGTGTTTTACAGTGTATGTAACACTATTAAATTCTATAGCTTATATACAGTGCTTATCACAAGAATTAGAGTACCTTTCTGACCATGGACGTAATCTGTGAAATTGGGTTTTCAAATATGTTAGGCGTTTTAAAAGTTATTTAATAAAAATATCTCCTTTCACCTTGATAAATGCTGAAGTTTCGTTGCAGTATTCTGTAATTCTTATCAACAAAATAGATGGACAACATTCTTTTTTTTTTTTTTTTCGAGTAAATACAAGCATCATTTCAAACATATTTTGCATATGGTTTGTAGAACAATGGATTATATATGCATACTAGCATGACAGAAGAATAGGAATGCCTAACGTTGAGGTATGCCATGTTTTGGAATTAAATAATTTTATAATTATTCAATAATTTTATAATTATTCAATAATTTTATAATTATTCAATAATTTTAATAATAACTTTGTATTGTTATAAAAATTGATAACACACTATAATTAAATTTAAAAAATCAAAAAACCCGACAGCGTAAAAAGCGAACTAATTAATTATTTCTCATCAATGTGGAACTTTTTTTTATTTACTTGTATTGATGACTTTTAAGTTGTGTTTAATTCTAAGTTCCTATCTATAAACACTGTTTTGATGAGGCCTATAGATGTCTATGAAGGATAGAGTTGCAGTAAAGCTAGAGATCCTACCAACACAACTTCCAGGTTGTGTAATATTTAAACGGAGCTTCGGACTGTAAAATAGTCAATGGAACATCGTCTTCATTTTGAAAGACCTATCCAACGATAGGCCATTCAGTATGGTGCGTAATTTTTTTTTCGTCTCTACTGCCATTTTGTATTTTACGGTTGCCATTTTGAATTTATAAAAACAAAACCTAGCCTATAGCCATCGGATGGTTAAGACGAATCGATAGACACCTCATTCATTCAAATCCATCCAGCCGTTGGGATGTTTCGAGGGTATAAAGAAATCCACATACCCAGATACGCGTGAAACACATAACGCTTCTTGGCGGAAGAGTGTTTCATAATCTATGTTTGATGCATGATTTTTCTTCCTTGTTTCTTTTCGTTTCTTCTTCGGATTTTAATCGACATTTCCTTAACTATCAGTCATTTACAGTAAAGAGGATTATCTAATCACGTTGTTTGTTCGAGTTGAAAAAGCTTAATTTTTTTTATTAATTAACAATTACTTCTCTAAGCTGCTTACATCAATGTATGTCCGAGGATTAATTTCTTCTATAATTTTACGTTGCGATTTAAATAAAATGATAATCACGCCGAACAGCTTAAGTTATTTATCTTATATAACTATCATCTTATCTCAGTCGACGGTTATAATTATGAAATGTCTCGTTTATTACAAGATTTTGTGATAGACTTAATTACTGTTTAATCTCCGTCTCCCAGAAAGGTCTTTGAACTTAGCAATAAATAAAATGGATCTAAACAAGCAAAACGTTTTTGTTTCGTATTTTCATTTGAAGAAATGTAAAATTTCACGCTCTTTCAGTTGTTTAAATTTATAATTCAGTAATATTTTTAATGTGTACGAGACTGTCTGAAAAAGAAAAGGAAAAAAACTGTAATCACATTTTCGAATTTCTTTAGACTGAAAATTTTAGGTGATCCGATAATTTAAATAAATTTATTGATTTAAATATTTTTCCATTTATATTTAGATGGACAGTTATTTCAAATAAATCATATTGCTTGTTCTACAATATTTTTTTTTAATTTTATTTAAAGAATTTTAGCAGACAGTATTATATATATATATATATATATAAATACATTATCTTATAAGAATTTGCATTTTTATTTTAAAGACGCGTTTTAAACCTTTATTGAGGACAGTTATTTTAAGTAAATCATATTGTTTAAAAGAAAATTATTACTGATATTGGAAAGAAACATTTTAAATATTTGAAGTGGGCAGTTAAGAAATTAGATTGGTTTACAAACATTTGTGTTGATATTTTAAAGAAACATTTTAAACATTTTAGGCGGACAGTTATTTTCCATAAATTATACTGTTTTATAATTTTTTATTGATATTTATTTTAATATTTAAAGTGCACAGTTATTTTAAATAAATCATATATTTTTACAAAAAATTGTAATGATACTTAAAGTTGGTTTTCTTTAGATATTCAGCTATTTAAAAAAATCATAATGTTAAAAAATAAGTGTATTGATACTTTAAAGAAATAGTTTAAACGTTATAAGCAGACAGTTATCTTAAAGAAATCGTATTGTTTTACACACTTTTGTAATGATATTTTAAAGAAGTATTTTAAACATTTTAAGCGGACAGTTTCTTCAAATGAATCATAAAGTTTCAGAAGGAAAAAAATACACTGATATTTAAAAGAAATCATTTAAACTTTTTAAGCAAACCTTTATTTAAAAAATAATCATGCTGTTTTATAAAATTTACATTGATGTTTAAAAAAAATAATTGAAATATTTTACTTGGAAAGTTATTTTAATTAAAGTAAATGGTTTTTTGGCAAATTTTTTTATTGTTGTTTCGAGGTTTTTTCTTAATTTTATTTGGACAGTTAATTTAAGTATAGAGCTTTAGAAAAAAATACATTTGCGACTGAAGAAATATTTTATATGTTTAGGTGGACAGTTATTTTAAATAAATCATTTGATTTTATAAGAATTTTTAAAATATTTAAAGAAAAGTTTTAGAGAATTTTAGCAGACAATTATTTGGAATAAATCATATTATCTTATAAAACTTTGCATTGATATTTAAAGAAAGGTTTTAAACAGTGTTGGGGAGTAATAAAGCATATTGTTTTGAAAAAATAGTATTGGTATTTTAAAGAAATATAAAAAAAAAATTAAAGCGGGCAATTATTTTAAATAAATCGTATTTTTCTACAAATATTTATAATAATACTTTAAATAAATAAATATATTTTTTTTTGGTAAACAGTTATTTTAATTAAATTATGTTGTTTTAAAATATTTTGTATTGACATTTTAAACATTTTTAACTAAATCACATATATAAAAAAAATAAATAGATAAAACTGGTATTAATATTTAAAGATTTTTTTTAGCTGAATCATTTTCTGTACAAAAATTCGTATTGATATTAAATTCTTTTTTCAATTTTCATGCGGGCAATTATTTTAAACAAACCATGTTCTAAAAATTGGATTGATATTTAAAGATATTTTCTTTATCAATTTAGTTATACAGTTATTTTAAATAAACCAGTTATTATATATATATATATATATATATATATATATATATATATTATTAATGTATAGTTGTTTTAAAGAAATCATGTTATTTAAAATAAAATTGTATTGATATTTTTAAGAAATACTTTAAACATTTTATGCGGATAGTTTCTTTAGAAAAATGACATTGTTTTATAAAATTTTTATAGATATTTTAAAGAAATTACTTAAATGTGTTAAGTGAGCAGTTAATTTAAATAAATTATCTTAGTTTAAAAGCATTTATATTGCTATTTAACGATTTTTTTAATGAATTATTTTGTCTTGCAAAAATTTGTATCGATATTTAATAAAAGAAATATTTTAAACATTTAAAGCGGACAATTATTTAAAATAAATCATATTGTTTTTTTTAAGTTATGTTAATGTTTAAAATAAATTATTTAAATGTTTTAAGCGGGAGTTATTTTAAATAAAACATGTTGTTTTACAATTTTTATTATGGATATTTATGGTTTTCTTAATTTTAGGTGGACAGTTACTTAAAATAAATTTTATTGCGTTATAATAATTGTATGTGTAATTAAATAAATATTTTATACCGTAAAGATGGACATTTATTTAGAATAAATAATGTTTATCATTTGAAAAAATTTGTGTTCCTGAGTTAATCAAATGTTTTAAACACTGTCTTAAACATCTGAATAGTTATTTAGAATAAATCATATTGTTTTTTAAAAATTCGCATTAATATTTTAAAGAAATATTTGAAACATTTTATGCGTACAGTTACTTTAAATAAATTATATTCTTTTATAAAATTTTTATTGATATTTTAAAGAAATTATTTAAATGTGTCAGGTGGGCAGTTATTTTAAATAAATCATATTGTTTTACAAAAATTTGAATTGGTATTAAAAAAAATTTTTACATGTTTTATGTGAACAGTTATTTATTTTTTTTTTAAATCGTATTGTTTGTATTTTAAAGGAATATTTTAAGCATTTTAGTTGAAAGTTATTTTAAATAAATCACATTGTTTTATAAAAAAAAAAAAAAAAAAAAAAAAAAAAAAAAAAAAAAAAAAAAAAAAATATTGCTATTTTAAAGAAATATTTAAAAATTTTTTTGTAAGTATTTATTTTAAATAAATATTTTTTAAAATAGAATTCTGCTTTGATATTTTAAAGAAATGTTTTAAATCAGGGGTGGCCAACTGTGGCACGCCGGATTTAAAAGAAATAGTCGACTTCTTGAATCGCAGAGATTCGGTGATTAGATAAGGCAATGATTACTATAAAATTTTAGTGGTGTCTAGCGTGCCACAGTTGGCCAAACCTGGTTTAAACAGTTAAGGGGGCACTATTTTATAAATAACTTTCTTTTTGTTTTTTTAACAAAATTGTATTGATAGTTGAGAGAAGTAATTTAAACATTTTAAGTCGACAGTTAATTTAAATAAATCATTTTTTTAAATGATTAATATTTTAAAGAAATATATATTTTTTTAATTTTAAGCGGGCAGTTATTGAAATAAATAGTACTGCTATTTTTAAAAAAAATGTATTGATGTTTTAAAGGAATATTTTAAACATTTTTTAGATAAACATTTATTTTAAATAAATCATATTGTTTTATAAAATGTTGCATTGACATTTTAAAGAAATGTTTTTAACACTTTAGGGTGACAGTTATTTTAAATAAATATTTTTTTTCCTGTACAAAACTGTATTGATATTTTAAAGAAATGTTTTAAACATTTTAGGGTGACAGTTATTTTAAATAAATATATTTTTTTCTTTTATTAAATTGTACTGATATTTTAAAGAAAAATGTTAAACATTTTAATTATACAGTTATTTTATATAAATCACATTGTTTTATAAAAATTTTTATGAATAAAATGAATTAAAAATTTTAGTTGGACAGTTTTTTAAATATATTGCGTTTTTTGTAAAAAAAAAAAAAAAAAAAAAAAAAAAAAAAAAAAAGTATTAATATTTGAAAGATATACTTTAAACGTTTTAAATGGAGAATTATTTTAAATAAATCATATTGTTTTACAAATATTTGTATTGATGTTTTAAAAGAATATTTTTAACATTTTATCTAAACATTTATCTTGAATAAATCACATTGTTTTATGAAATTTTACATTGATATTTTAAAGAAATGTGTGAAACATTTTAATGGGACATTTATTTTAAATAAATAACATTTTTTTAAAAATTGTATTGATGTTTAAAAGAAACATTTTAAACATTTTAAGTGTACAGTTATTTTATATAATTCATATTGTTTTTAAAAATTTGTATTGCTATTTTAAAGAAAAGTATTAAACACGTGTTTTTATCTTTACATCATTTTTACATTTATGAATAAAGTGTACGTTCGATAGCAACCTCTGTTTTATTTTATTCACGTGTTTTTATCTTTACATCATTTTTACATTTATGAATAAAGTGTACGTTCGATAGCAACCTCTGTTTTATTTTATTCACGTGTTTTTATCTTTACATCATTTTTACATTTATGAATAAAGTGTACGCAACCTCTGTTTTATTTTATTCATGTGTTTTTATCTTTACATCATTTTTACATTTATGAATAAAGTGTACGTTCGATAGCAACCTCTGTTTTATTTTATTCATGTGTTTTTATCTTTACATCATTTTTACATTTATGAATAAAGTGTACGCAACCTCTGTTTTATTTTATTCATGTGTTTTTATCTTTACAACATTTTTACATTTATGAATAAAGTATACGTTCGATTGCAACCTCTGTTTTATTTTATTCACGTGTTTTTATCTTTACATCATTTTTACATTTATGAATAAAGTGTACGTTCGATAGCAACCTCTGTTTTATTTTATTCACGTGTTTTTATCTTTACATCATTTTTACATTTATGAATAAAGTGTACGCAACCTCTGTTTTATTTTATTCATGTGTTTTTATCTTTACATCATTTTTACATTTATGAATAAAGTGTACGTTCGATAGCAACCTCTGTTTTATTTTATTCACGTGTTTTTATCTTTACATCATTTTTACATTTATGAATAAAGTGTACGTTCGATAGCAACCTCTGTTTTATTTTATTCACGTGTTTTTATCTTTACATCATTTTTACATTTATGAATAAAGTGTACGTTCGATAGCAACCTCTGTTTTATTTTATTCCCGTGTTTTTATCTTTACATCATTTTTACATTTATGAATAAAATGTACGTTCGATAGCAACCTCTGTTTTATTTTATTCATGTGTTTTTATCTTTACATCATTTTTACATTTATGAATAAAGTGTACGCAACCTCTGTTTTATTTTATTCACGTGTTTTTATCTTTACATCATTTTTACATTTATGAATAAAGTGTACGTTCGATAGCAACCTCTGTTTTATTTTATTCATGTGTTTTTATCTTTACATCATTTTTACATTTATGAATAAAATGTACGCAACCTCTGTTTTATTTTATTCATGTGTTTTTATCTTTACAACATTTTTACATTTATGAATAAAGTGTACGTTCGATTGCAACCTCTGTTTTATTTTATTCACGTGTTTTTATCTTTACATCATTTTTACATTTATGAATAAAGTGTACGTTCGATAGCAACCTCTGTTTTATTTTATTCACGTGTTTTTATCTTTACATCATTTTTACATTTATGAATAAAGTGTACGCAACCTCTGTTTTATTTTATTCATGTGTTTTTATCTTTACATCATTTTTACATTTATGAATAAAGTGTACGCAACCTCTGTTTTATTTTATTCATGTGTTTTTATCTTTACAACATTTTTACATTTATGAATAAAGTGTACGTTCGATTGCAACCTCTGTTTTATTTTATTCACGTGTTTTTATCTTTACATCATTTTTACATTTATGAATAAAGTGTACGTTCGATAGCAACCTCTGTTTTATTTTATTCACGTGTTTTTATCTTTACATCATTTTTACATTTATGAATAAAGTGTACGCAACCTCTGTTTTATTTTATTCATGTGTTTTTATCTTTACATTATTTTTACATTTATGAATAAAGTGTACGTTCGATAGCAACCTCTGTTTTATTTTATTCACGTGTTTTTATCTTTACATCATTTTTACATTTATGAATAAAATGTACGTTCGATAGCAACCTCTGTTTTATTTTATTCATGTGTTTTTATCTTTACATCATTTTTACATTTATGAATAAAGTGTACGAAACCTCTGTTTTATTTTATTCATGTGTTTTTATCTTTACATCATTTTTACATTTATGAATAAAGTGTACGTTCGATTGCAACCTCTGTTTTGTTTAGTATTCGATTTTACAACGTAAAGTCCGTAATTATTATAATGTTTTTTGTTAAGAAAATTGTATTGATATTTTAAAGAAATGTTTTAAACATTTTAGGGGACCGTTATTTTAAATAAACAATAACCTCCCCCCCCTCCCTTTAAAAAAAAACTGTATTGATATTTGAAAGAAATATTTTAAACATTTTAAGTGAGAAGTTGTTTTAAACATAAACCATATTGTTTTCTATAAATTTGCTATTTTAAAGACATGGTGGGCAGTTATTTTAAATATAGTATCATATTTTTTGTTTAAAAAATTGTATTGATATTTGAAAGCAATATTTTAACCCTTTATGTACTGAATTGTGAATTCATGAAAATTTTATCTTCTAAAGCATTTTTCGTGAATTGTTTAAACTACATTAGAAGATTTACATAATCATTTGATAAATTTTAAGAGGATTTTAGAAAGACTGATGGATTTAGAAGGATTGATAAAATTTGAATTTATAGGGATTTCGTGCAATATTTATAACACCACTCAAATCTTTTGTTTTAAATATTTTTCTTAGTATTTTGTAGAATTAGGAAATGTACAAATATAATGTTCTTACAATAGAAATATAGAAATATTTCCGAATTGAAAAATCTCCTCCCCCTCCCCCAACGCCAAGAAAGCTGAAAAGATCCAAAGGCAAAAGAAATCACCCTTTTAAAAATATTTTTGTTTTATGTAACCCATAATGCTTTTGGAACAAGATAAAGGGATGTATCTATAACACATTCTAAACTGTATTTCAAATAATCGATGTATTAAATGAATTTTATAACAAGTTGTTTTAATGGTACTTATAAGTACCGTCAGTAGATAAAGGGTTAAACAGTTTAAGTGGACAGCTATTTTAAATAAATCATGTTTTACAATATCACTTAAAAAATCACAAGTAACAAAATCTACGTTGTCTAAAAAATTTTTTACAGTAGTATTTATGTTTGCTAGCATTACTACTTTCGCTACTTAATTGGGTCATATTTTTCACGTTTGGAAAGGGGTCGAAATGTTTGAATGACGCCCCCCCCCCCCACGCAAAACTGGCAGATCTGTCAACACACAGGAACTACATGAAAAGAAATAGAAATTAATTTTTTTGTAATTCAAAAATTTCTAATTCATACCGGAACTTTTCAAAGAAGAATTTTTTCTTTATGTAATCATGAAATTTCTGCGTTAAATAACAAAAAGAATAGTATAAAAATTTTCTGGTGTAAGTGAGAAATTTTGAAATAAAAAAAGGGCCAACTTGGTCCCCTGGTGTTTGTATCTCAATGCGCCATTTGCGCCTATGTATTCATATGCAATAAATGATTGTTACAGTGTCCTGTACCAATCCTTAAAGTTTGTACCATGATTTTAGAATCACCCTGTATGTATATAACTGTATGTGCTGTGTATGAACATAGCGTCGCGCAATTCTAGAGATAAAAACAACAAATTCAGAAGCTCCTTTTTCAATATAGTAAAACTGGATGATTGATTACTATTAGCTGAATTGATGGAAGTCGACGTATCTTGTGTGGAAATATAGTTGGTAGTTCACAATTTGGTTGTAAGAAACATCATCGTCAATATTTTAATAGTAAAATGATAGTTTGATAAAAATATGTAACTGGCATATTCAACTCTGAATGTTAGATGAAAAAATTACTTAAATGTTGAAGATGACGAAGATGTTATTCAGAAATTCACTAAACATCGTATAAAATTTAGTTCATGCGATCACTTCAAAATCCAGTGGGTGTTTGTGCATTCTGATATTTGTGATATATGTTAATGATTCTTCTGGTTACAGTTGCAGTTAAAGATTTCATTATAGTAAATCTCAGATTATTATATTTTGAGAGATGGTAGTGGTAATGGTGGTTATGGTAGCAGTTAAATTCCGTGTTAATCTTTGTTAACTTGTAATTTTTTTAGAAAATTTTTTAAAATTTTTCGCTAATTTGGAAATTTTTTAAGATTTTTAAAACTTTTTGTAAATTTTCCAACCTTTTTGTAAATTTGTAATTTTTTTTGCAATTAAATTTTTTTTATTGTTATTATTACTTTTTTAAGATTTTTGTGAATTTTTGTAAATATTTATGGAAAACTTTTTAGAAAATGATTTTGCTAACTTGCATATTTTCCATTAATCTGTTAATTTTTGTGGTTTCTTTATGAAATTGTTTACACTAACTTTTACATTTTTAGAAAACATTGATAATTTTTTTACTAATTTGTAATTTTGAAATTTTTTTGTTATTTTTCAGGGTTTTTTTTTACTTTTTTACTTTTTTTAAAAACTTTTTAGTAACTTTTTAAACTTTTTGAAATTTTTAAATTTTTTTGTGATTTTTGTAATTTTTTTGTAATTTTTTAAAGATTTTTTTTGTTAGTTTGTGAAATTTTTAAAACCTTTTCTACATTTTTGTAAATATTTATTAGAAACTTTGAAACGTTTTGCGAAATTGCGTATGTTTTCACTCATCTGTTAATTTTGTGGGTTCTTATGAAATTTTTTTCATTAACTTTAAAAAATTTTAAAACATTTCAGAAAACCTTGATAATTTGTTTCACTAATTTGTAATTTTTTAAAAACTTTTTTGTAATTTTTTTTAACTTTTTGTGAATTTTTTAAACTTTTTGTAATTTAATTTTTTTGGTAATTTGCGGATTTTTTTTAATTTTTTGTAGAATCTTATAGAAAACTTTGAAATTATTTTGCGAACTTCCATATTTTTCATTCATCTGTTAATTTTTGTGTGTTCTTATGAAATTTTTTTCACTAATTTGTACATTTTAAAAAACATTTTTAGAATACATTGATATTTTTTTTACTAATTTGTAATTTTTAAATTTGTTTTGTTATTTTGGAGTTTTTTTTAATAATTTTTTTTTAACTTTTTCGTAAATGTTTTAGAATTTTCTTTGGAAATTTTTGTAAATTAAAAAAAAATTGTAAATTTTTTAACTTTTTTGCAATTTTTTAAAGAACTGAATTCCTAACTTTTTGTAAATACTTATTGAAAACTTTGAAATTATTTTGTAAACTTGCTTATTTTTTCATTCATCTGTTATTTTTGTGGGTTTTTATGGAACTTTTTTCACTAACTTGTACATTTTAAAACATTTTCAGTTTATCATCACACATTTTATGAACATTGATGAACTTTTTTACTAATTTGTAATTTTTTAAAACTTTTTTTGTACATTTTTTAACTTTTTGTAATTTTTTAAAAATTTTATGTAATTTTTAAAACTTTTTGTGAATTTTTAAATTCTTTTGTAATTAAAAAAAAATATTGTTCATTTGTGAATTTTGTAAAACTTTTTGTAAATATTTCAAGAAAACTTTGAAATTATTTTGTGATTTTGTATATTTTTTCATTCATCTGTTAATTTTTGTGGATTCTTATGAAATTTATAAGTTGTGTTTTAATTCAATAGTTGAAGTTTTATATCTAATAGATGGAATTTTATGTGATAGTTAATTATTTTAATTGATTATTGGTATTTTCATTCTGTGATACTTTTGGTACATGAAACTATTTAATATTTAATATATATTTATTTTCATTACTGATTCATATGATTGTAATATTTCTGAGGAATACATATCTGATAAGTATTAGAATGATAAGCAATAGAGGTGACAGTATGAAGCACAAATCGTTCTGTGATTTAATAATTTTCTGATAAATAGTAATGTTAATTTAGAGTGCTAAAGAAATAGCAAAGTCTTTCTTAAAATAAAATGTGTTAAGTTTTAAAAACAGAACAAAATCGATCTGAATTTGGTTTAATAATGCTTTGTGTGTAGAAAAATTGTTCGAATACGATAAAATCTAGTTGAATGTGAGAATGTTGAATAAAACAGATGAATTTGTAATAGTGTTTGAGGCATTGTATCGTATTCCCCCGCATTAGCCGGCATGCCGGAAAAAATCGAGGTACACCAGTATGCCGGAAAAACTCGTATTTACCGCCATGCCGTAAAATGTGAGGTTTCGCTATTGGAAGACGGGAGGCTGATTTATTTTGGTTTTTCTAACAACATTTTTCATTTTAAGTAAAAAACATCAATACTTATTTTTCTCTCTGTCCCTGTCTATATATATGACGACGACTATATATATGATATGTGGTTTGATCTGTCGCATCAGAAATCTTATGACTTTAAAGGCGTGAAATCCATATTACGCAAAACGACTGGTAAGGAAAACTACGATGCACAGTTATATTGAGCGCAATGGCCGATGGAACAAAATTGAAACTAGTTTTAATTTTTAAAGGCTTCAAAAATATTCCAAAGTCAGATTTCCTAAAGGATGTTGTGAGATGAAATCTCACAGTGTTTAAATTATGTTACTGTTTTATTTCTTTTGGCCTTATACATCGATGTTCCTTAAACTTAAATCCATATTTATTTTTGCGCGGGCGATTCGTTTCGACCGCACATCGGCAAGTTCGCTGACGTTCGCAGCGCCTGGCATAGGATGCTTCTCCTTTGAACTTTGTACGATTGTGATGACGTCATCGGAGCAAGCCTCTCACGGCATATGCATTGAATGGGTGGCTATCTTTTGGAGGTGTGTCTATTCGCTGTGCGAGGAGCAAATAAAAATTAAGCTTTTTAAATGTTTTCTTTCGGATTTGTTTATTAAGACATTACCTAATATTTTAAATTCTCTAATAGATTTAAATCTTTTCTTTCAGTAACTTTTGAAGTCCCCGTATTCTTACTATAAATTAAAAATTCCGTTAATTTTAAATCAGAATCTGTTTTGTTGGAGAGCTGTCATGACTTAGTTTTGGTTTTAAAAAAGATCGCGGGCTTCGGCTCCGGTCTGTGTCTGCCGATTGATGTGGAATCCGATAAAAAGTTTTTCGAAAACGATGTCTACGATTTTAACAACTCCGGTTAAATTATTTCTTGATAATTTCTTTATTTATGCTGCACTTTAATTTTTAAAAGAAACATCTATCTTCAAGTGGAGTAGATGCTTTTACTGGCAAGAATTAATTTATGACCGGTGACCAACGGGAAGCTTTTTCTTCTCTTCTAAAAAGATGGAATAAACATGTAATTTATATTGTTATCAAGTCTCCTCTTCATTTATTTTACAGACGACACGATCCAAGTAAGAAGTTTCATTTATTTCTATTTTTTTACAATTGCTGACCTTAAAGAACGGAGGGTTTATTGCAATATTACACAACGCATGTAACTAAAAAGAACTTCAAATTAACAGCACTTTATTAGTAATACCACAGATGTTGTAGTCACTATGTCCATGAAATGTTTCTGTATATAGTGACTTGATGAATATATATATAAGCAAAAAGTTTGGGGTAATCGCCCTAATTGTTTCTTTAAACCAAAATCCGTCTAAATATTGGACAGTGCAAAACCCCACATAAAAACGACTGTTAAATACAGTTTTAAACATCATTATGAAACAGAGTTTGTAATAATTCCTGGAGGTTTGACACCATTGTTACAGCCCACGGATGTGCATTAGAATAAGACTTTCAAAGCATAAATTAGGCGTTTATGGAGTGATTGGCTAAGAAATGGAGAACAGGAATTCACTAAGTCTGTTAAACGTCGATCTGCTTCGTATCCTTCTATATGTCCCTGGGTAAAGGCAGTATGGGAAAAAGTTTCTGAAGACTTAATTAAACAGGTGTGGCTAAACTAATGTGGTTTAACTACGAAAAGAAACATAGACTTTTTACACAATCGTTTAAAAAAAACTTATTCAAAAGAATGCTATTCCTGATTATGATGCCAAAGACGAGATTTCTGGTCTAACAGAGGAAGAAACCAAGTATAGTGATAATGAATGATTAAATATACAGCAAATTTTGTATTTTTATTTAGGACAAGAATGGAAAACGCTGAAAGTCCAAAAGAGGAAATTTTTCAAGAGAGCGAAAAAAAGAAAGCGAAAGCACCTCATTTCCCACGTTTGATGTACAATTTCCGACTTGTTTGAACTAACTATTACTGCTAGGGTTAGCACTTCAAGGGTTTTCGTGTTTGTTAAGCTTGACATTTAAGGCATTTTTTGGTACCTTCAGCCTTTTCCATTCTTTGTCCGCTGATCTTTCTTATTGAATAAATAATTGTATTTCAGTTAAATTTCAGTTTTTTAAAATTATCATATAAAATTACATTTTTGGTATAATGTGTAGCGATCTCATCTCACATGATCAGTATAAGGCGAATTACTAGCTTTGAGTAACTGGCTTGGCCTTTTTCTCGATGCTAATGTTCTCGCCTCCTGATCAAAGAGATCCGTGGTTCGTGTCTCAGCGGCGCCAATCGATCGCTCTCATCATTGGTGACTTGGATGCATGGAAAATCGCAACCTTTAACAACTATAATCTCCTCTCATAACCAACAGATGGCAGCACCAAATAAATCCATCTCCAGCAAGCTGAGCCTGTGAAACGCTCACAGTACATGAGCCTGGCATACTGCGTATCACTCACGGGTGCATATGCATATCGCTTGTCAATGGTCAACAAGATGTCTTTCTCACTGGGGAAGGATGGTGTAGCGATCTCATCTCACATGATCAGTATAAAGCGAATTATTAGTTTAGAGTAACTGGCTTGGCCTTTTGCTCGACGCTAACGTTCTCGCCTCCTGATCATGAGATCCGTGGTTCGTATCCCATCGGCACCACACTCACTAAAGCATATATTTATCTCTTCATGTATTTAGATAATTACTATAATTTTCTTTTTTTATATATATTAAGAATATTTCTGTTCACGTAATAATTTATGAGAATCTATTTCTACATTGTAAATATCGGTTGGGTGCTAGGAAGAGAGCTTTGTTTGAAATGGTATATGAGACTCATGAAACACGTTTTTATTATCTTGAATATGTAAAAAAAAAAGTAAACTAAATATTTAGAAAAGTAAGGACAAACTCTATATTGCACCCCTCCTCCCCAACACCAATCGATGCTACTGAATACAGCTAATGAACGTCATTCCTTTCCAATTTTGAAGATCCTCGCTTTTTCCGGAAAGACCAGGGGCTAACATTCAAAAATCTGGTCCCCCTCGAATTTTGCGGCATGCCGGCTAATGCGGGGGAGTACGGTATTAAAAAATAATAAATCATTATTCTAATATTTACTATGTCTGGTGTAATGAATACATTGAAAAATCATCTGCACTTTATACATTTGTTAAAATTCCACAAACAAATTATCTAAACTTGAGTATTTCTCCGTAGAACAAGGTTAAAATCGCGCAAACCATTGTTTTTCAAAAGGATGTAACCATGGTTGTCAGATTTGCTGCCCGGGTAGGTACCCATTTTCCCCTCCGGGCTGGGAGGGGAAATGGGTTTTTATCAATTTTTAGGGTTCCGTACTTAAAAAGTAAAAACGGAACCATTATAAGATCACTCCTGTGACTCGTAAACTATGGAAAGAGGAAAGTTCAAATTCGGGGAAGTAGTAAAGACCATTTACCCACATATTTTCAGATTAATAAACATTCATAAATATATTTAGTAAAAAAGTAGAGGGGTTAATTATGCTACTTGAAAAAAAAATCTTTTCTTTGTATATCATGTGGGGTATCCTGTGAAAGCTTTTGTAACGTAGAACTCAAAAATACATTCCTTTTAATTTTCGGTATTATATTTTCAAAGATATTGTTGAAAATGTAGCTCAAAAATATGTCCCCCCCATCTAATTCCGAATCTACTGAAACTAAAATTATGAAAAAATTAGAGGTAGTAGACGTTAATGTAAACCTTGCCGGAAAATTATAGCGATTACCCTAAGTCATATAGTTTTTGAGTAATTAGTATTTTTCTGTTATACACAAATTTCGATTTACGGGCATTCAGAAAAATTGTTGAGCATCGCTGAATATACCTATCGTTGCAGAAGAATAAAAGCATTGTTGATAATGATTTTTGAAAAAAATCATCGGTAATTAGCCGAGATATTAACCCTTAAAAGTACGGTCATTTTGGACATACACAAGGACAGGGGCGGCATATTCTATGCCTAGTTAACAACTTTTAATGATATATATGTGTAATGTAATGTCCAGCAACAGTATAAAAGAAATAAACGTCAAATTGTTAAAAACATCTCGGGGCCTCGGGACTCTAAAAAGGGGAAAAAATGAAAAAAAAGACCATTTTCAACATTTAATGTCTTAAAATGTATATGACTTTAAAGCACAATTTTAATTGGGATGAAAGATATAAGTATGTTCTTTCGTTTCATGTATTTAAAAAATTGCAAGATACAGAATTAGTATTTATAGGGGGCTCAAAACTGTTAGACATTTGTCGAACAAAAAATTGGTATAACAGTTTACGCGCAGGATTACAAAATAAATATTGCAACTAGAATGAAAATTTTGGTGCTTACTTATACTTCAGATTGTAATAATTTCCCTGAACTTAAAATAAATTTGCATTTAAAGCATTTTTATATTTTTAATGCAATGTTGCATTTAGCTAATGCCAAATTTTAAAAATTTCAACAGTAAAATCACCTAAAAAAATATTTTTTTGAACAATAAAAAGGAAATTTTAGGTTCAGTTTATACAGGCTAACATGAAATATATGTTTTGAAAATTTCATGAAAAAATATTTAGAAGTTTTTGAGGTATCCTGCGCGTTATGCCCAAAAAACGCCATTTGGAAAATAATGACTTTAAAGTTTCGGAAACGCCGCTTCAGCTATTGAGCGGGTATAATTCTAAAAGCCAAAATTTCTGTTCTAATGGGAATTTCAAGGAAACAATTATATCAAAATATTCAGAAAAGATAGGAGTTTAACATCTAAAAAAATTAAAATTTCTTAAATTTTGAAGCTTTAAGAGTCTTGCGACCAATAATCCTTTCCGGCACGGAGTAATTCTATTTATAAACTTATGAAATAATGAACTGACACCAGAATTTATAAACGAATTTATTAGAAAATGCGAACTTGCTTATTTTCACGTGCATGATGAAAGGAAAATTTTAATTAAATATTCTTGGTGCCGTTAGTCTGTTTTGGAATTAAAATTAGGTGTCCGTTTTTTAAGGGCATCGCCCTCGAAAGATTTGATTCGAATGAGTCGCATAAATACTGTGGGATTCGCGATAGTTTGCATTGATTGTATCTCTCAATACGTTTCGAGTGACTTTAAAAGTTAATTAAACACCTATCTGGAAAAACGCGGCACTGACCAAGGCGGCGTTGCAACTTTGAGACCTCAATTCGAAGCGCGCTTAGCACAATGCCAAATTTAAACTTTGAACAAAGGTTTTGTTTTAGCTACACTGTAGAAATAAAGGTTATTACTACGCTAAATTTAGTTTCATGAAATGCCAAACGAAGTTTAACTATGCACTGCTTTTATTGCCAGTACCGAAATAAGTTCATCATAAACAGATTAAGATAATATTAAAAAAAAGAGTTATACGAATAGCTATATTTGATATTATTTAGGTTTCATATCTCTTTGAACTTTCGTGGTATACCCATTTACACTTTTCTAATATATACAGTTATACCCAAACCTTCGTTGATTAGTTTTTTACAAAGTCTTAGTATTCCTTTAGCAACCTTTTTTTTTTTTTTTTTTTTTTTTTTTTTTTTTTTTTTTTTTTTTTTTTTTATAATACAATTACAAATTCATATATTTATTGTACGGAACCCATTGTTAGAGGTCTGCACGGGCCGGAATTTCCAGGCCCGGGCCCGCCCCGAACGAAAGCTATCTTGGCCCGGCCCGGTGTAAAAATTGGAAGTTCGGCCCGAGCCCGGCCCGGCCCGTTTGCATTTTTACAGTTCTCGGCCTGACCCGTACAAAAATCAGTGAAAACAGGCCCGGCCCGGCCCGACAGAATTTCTACAAAAAAAAAAAAAAAAAAAAAAAATCCGTTTTTTTCTCAACATACAATTACGATTATTTTAATGAATACTGCATACATATTTATGGGAACATTTTGCAGTATATTTTACATTACTATGATGTTCGCAAAACAGAAAACACGCAATAGTAAACATTAACGATTACTTACAGTGTTTTAGTCATCGTGTCTACAGACATTTCAAAATGGAAATAAGGATTCATTAAAAGATTAATGTAGTTCATCAGAATAAAGGATTAAAAACATGATAACTTTTAAAGCTGTATAATAAAAAGTAGATTTGTGAAAATATTTCTCTCACTTTTAAGGCTTTTCTCAAATCCAAAGGAGCTACATTTCGACACATTTATGAATTCATTTCTTTTCGGAAACGCGTAAGATTGGCAGGTAATTCTTATTCAGAAGCTATGTAAATGTCGTTTTTTCATAGATAAAAGCAATATATCTTTCTGAAAATACTGTCAAAGTTAGCGTTTTGAATCGAATTTCCGAAAGCGATGGCACAGGAAAGGAGAAAAACGTACAGTCACTTGACAGGAATCTCTGTTATCTCTGTAAGTAATTTATCAAATATGGAAAAAGCTATTCGTTTCCAAATGCCTTTAATAGGCAGGCCTGTCAATTGTATGCCTTTATAGTTAAAAATTTTGTCAGAAAATGTGTCTGAAAGCTTCTCATTGTTGAGCAGTGAATATGAGAACCACCTTAAGGTATATTTCCAAAGATACTGTTAAGAGAAGTTCATTATCACTATTAATACTACAAAACACAATGACTGTCCTACACATCCTGAGATCGATTAAGACCAGTTCCGTCCCGGCACGAGTCTGCTAAAAAAAAATTAAACTCGGAATCAGACATCTTGCACCTGTACGATGCCGATCTCTACGATGGACATATTACATTTCTGTACTGATGTTGTTAAACTCGCATCGGCTCGTGACGCACATTTTACTTCTCGAGAAAATCATATTCATTGAAAATGGCTCGTATTTTATCTGCTTCGCTTAAATTCTTATATCGGGCCGATAGGCCTGATTAATTTTTTTGCCGGCCCGGCCCGTTTATTTTGTCTTTCGGCCCGGCCCGTTGAAAAAAGTGTCCTAATTCTGCCGGCCCGGCCCGTTTGAAAATTCGCTTCATTCCGCCGGGCCGGGTACGGGCCTCGGGCCAGGCCCGGGCCCGTGCAGACCTCTACCCTCTGTGCGCGAGTAATGCTCGCACTTGACCGTTTGTTATCAAATAAATCAGCATTTTGTAATATTCAGTACTTTTTGAGCGAAAAAATAACAACAGTGAAATGTTTCTTTACATATAAACATACATGTACAAAATCTTCTTGGCTATCAAATATCATACAATGGATTATTTATTAGAAGCTTATTTATGTATTAGAAGCTTGGAATCCAAATCAAAACGTTTAACCCTCCGACTGTCTTGGAAAAGGGCAAAATTGTAATGTTGTTTTCTCTGCATTTTGTTTTAAATGCTAAAAAAAAAATTATTCTTTGAACATTTTATAAAAAAACTTAATAACGAATATGAATGCAATCCTTGGAAGTATTAATCATTGTTCAGTGTATTAAAAATACATTAAATCAATACAATTATATTACTTTAAATATTGCTTGTATTGCAGTGAAACCTGGAGCTTAGTGAACGTATTAACACGGGCTTGTCAGTGAGGGGGTGAGATAAGAACAGTTTTAGTTATATTTGATGAAGTTGAAGTTGAAGTTGCAGTTACATTATATCTTAGTACTGTTGTTCTGGGAAGTTTTGGTTTAGAAGTTTAAAATTAAACCAATACCAATATTTTTGTAGTATGTTTTGAGAGTACCTATTTAATTTGTCTGTCTATATTATATCTAAATATGTCTTTTTTATATCTAAATAAAAAAGTATATTGCAAAAATAGTTAACGGAATAAATTCCTGAAATTAAAAATTAAAAGTTTAATTTTATTAATACAAGAAAGCAAGAATACCAAAAAGAAAACCCTCTCTAATAAAGAAAAGGTAACCTACAACAAACTTACACTTGTGTTTTTAGTACATTATGCAATTTTATTAATGACTTTTATTTGAAGATTAAAAGGATTAATAATAATTTAATAAAATATTAATTTTTCTTCAAATTTATTTGTATATGCCCAAGCTGTCTTGTTTTTCTGTTTCCATATTTAAAATTCAAACACAGTTGCTTTTTGGTGGTATATGCAAATATTTGGTAATATTTAATTAATTAAATAATGTTTCTAATGTTTATTAAACAATGTATCTTCAAGCATAATAAAATATATAAACATTATACATGTGTCACATATTGTTACTTTGTAGAAAAGAATAAATTTTATTTTCCCCCCCAAAACCCAGTTTTTTTAACCCCAAAAACCCGCCCGGGCTGTTTTTTTTTTCTTTTTAGGGTTCCGTCAGATGAACGAAACCCTATTCGTCTCGCTCCTCTGTCTGTCTGTCTGTCCGTCCGTCTGTCTGTCCGTCACAGAGCCCGTTCTCAGAAACTATACATGCTGGAGACTTGAAATTTTGCATACTTATAGATGAACACCACACATCATACGACAAATCATAAAATTTTGAAAAAGTCGTGTATTTAACCCTTTGGGCTCCCACATGTGTATTTAAAACAATTCTTTCTAAGTGAGTCCCTATTTAGGTTGTAGGCGTGAAATTTTGCGTACTTATAGACGGACATCTCAGATCAAACGACAAATCATAAAATTTTGAAAAAGTTGTACATTTAACACTTTGGAATTTTGCATACACACCTGAAGCCAGGCGACAAATCATAAAATCTTGAAAAAATCTTACGTTTAACCCTTTGAGCTACCACATATGTATTTTAAGCAGTTCTTTCTAAGAGAGCCCCTAATTAAGTTGGAGACATGAATTTTTGCATACGTATAGCTGAATATCTCAGACCACCCGACAAATCATAAAATTTTCAAAAAGTCTTATATTATTTACTCCTCCGGGCTCTAACTTGTATATTTTAAGCAATTTTTCTAACCTCCGCCCTTTTCCAACTTTTGCCGACAACCCTTTGACCATTCTTTCATATTATGCAACATAGCCTTACATATTTTAGTTCCACTTTTTACCGCCAGGGACGCTTACTTATCTCAGGTGCTATGGCCCAATCCCTTCGACTAATATATGTACGGATAGTATGTAAAACGGAGTTTCGTTCGGATAGAGGTTTGTTTAGAATAGAGTGTGCCCCTGGTTGCGAAATGTGGAACTAACAGATTTTTCAAAAGGATAAAGTGTTTTGAAAGGAATATTAAACGAAACCCTCTGTGCGATCTGTGATCACACTTACCCACTTGTTTAAATAGGATTTTTACAACCCTGAATGTAACAGCAAAACGTGTGCAAAAATCAACGCTATTGTCTTTTTCGTTCAAAACACTGTTTTTCCCCCTAGTGTGGACGCTCGAAACATTTTGTTAAAAATATTTTTAAATAATTTACGTTTCTAGGAAAAAATATATATTTTAAATGTGTAATTTCCAGTTATTGATTAGATTGAAAATTAATTTCTTTTGTTTAAATTAATTTATTTTGTTTAGTTGTGAATATTTCTTGTACTGTGGGTCACCGAAGGGTTAAAATAATACAAAACTAGTGTCTTACAGTACAATAAAATCTTAAATTAGCGTAAAAGATAATAAGATTAGTTTAAAATTGTCTTTGTTTTCATTAAAAAATTGATATTTTAGCTCGTTTTGCTTAATTATTACTATTAATTAAGATGTTAGCTATTCAGAAACTAAAAGATTAAGGTGCCAGGGGGAACCTTTAATCGATTTCGGAGGATCCGGCGCACGGTGCTGGTGGTGGGACGGGGCGGGGGTGCGCGTGGCAGCAGCATTGGCAGCACTTGACTCGGAAATCTTGTTTTCCCACTACTCAGAAATTTTGAAAAAATTGCTTGTGTGTATGAAACAGCGAATTTGCCAAATTTACTTTTCTCGCGAAGGCCCCTATAATGCAAAAGCACCGCTTTTTATATTACGAAAAATTTATTGCCTTATGCTCAGAGGAAAAAAAGGATGGAAAAATCAATGCGGCCAGCTGAAACATTTTGAGTAAATAAATCTAATACATATTTTTTAATCTGCCTGCGTTCATAATTTTGAAAAGGGAAAATGCCGCCATTTACTTTAACAACATATTGAAATTTCGTTGCAATTTAATTATTTTCAGGAATGTTTCAGCGCTAGTGGAGCAGACAACAATAAAAAACTATAAGGGGCCGTCCACAAATGACGTCATGTTTGGAGGGGGATTCATGAAATTGTGGCAGTTTGGGACAAGGGGGTAAGAAGAAATGTGGCATCACACATTTTAGTTAAAATAAAAGCATTAAAAATCAGCAGATTAAATTTTGAAGTTATTTTTAAATTAAAGTATTTTGTGTTCATAAAGTAAAGATTTAAAGCCAAATATATTAAACTCCAT
The DNA here is from genome assembly GCA_963932465.1 of Maratus speciosus. Classification (NCBI taxonomy): domain Eukaryota; kingdom Metazoa; phylum Arthropoda; class Arachnida; order Araneae; family Salticidae; genus Maratus; species Maratus speciosus. The sequence continues at coordinate 89,497,542 of OZ010797.1, forward strand.
TTCAAATTCCAAAATACTACTGTTTTCAATTGCTTTTTCATATTAATAGTATTTCATTACTATTGTATATTAATTATGTTTTTTGTTGTAAACCTTAATCTTATTTCATACAAAATAAATAACGAATTATTTTTACTGTTATGCTCACATATGTCATTAAAATATATAGTTAAAGTTTAAAAATAAATTTTGAAATATGATCTATAACGTAGTGCTTTGTTTCTGAGCTGCAATATATGTTTATGTAATATAGCGTGACATGTGACAAGGGGGAAAAAGGGACGTGGTGAAGTGTGACACTTTGTGATAAAGGTGGGGGGGGGGGGTCAAAAATCTTGAAAAAAAGTGTGACATCATTTATGGACAGCTCCTTATCAGATCATAAAACCTACAAATAGCCATTGAAAATATAAAAATAAAAAAACAAAACAGAATTAACGAATTTAACGTTTGTCTATTTATTTAAAAAGTTATGAATTCGAATCGTCTATTTATTTTTATCATATATTTTTTTCGAATTAAGCAATGCCGATTTTTCTTAAAAATCGTTTAAAAATATTTTCTGGATAGATCAAGAAGCCGAGATAATGATACTTCTTTTTTCAGTATCTTTTCGTACACTTAACCTTGGATAATTTCTGCAATATTCAAATGCACGTGGAGAGACCAAAAACAAAACAAAAAAAAGTAAAATCCAAATCAAACAAAATCAAAAGCAGTCAGGGGTCATTAGCGCAGTTGATTGCCCTCCCATTCTGCCAAGGTCGCTATGGAAACGCAGAAGAGTTGCAATTTTGGCAGGCAGCCATCGTTAGAATGCGGGTGAAAACATTCTAACGAGAGAACCCCAAAGAAAAATGAAAGAACTCATTTGAGAAAACCACCGATAGGGTTGATAGGATGATCATGCGACGGTTGAGTCACACGGTGAAATTTCCATTTCGTGCATAAACGGGTTTTTAAAAGTGTAAAAGAAACAGTCACATGCCGTGTTATTAAATTGTTCATCATCATTTGATGATGCGGTCTTACGGAGTCATTCGTTTTTTTAAATTTTATTTTCCTAGAACGCATTTCAATTAACGAATTACGCCGTCTTTGAACTCTACCAGCGGCGGTTGACGACTTCGTTTTTAGTTCTTTTCATTTTCCCGCCAAAATTTTCGCGGTCTTGTTCTTTCTTTGTTCTGTCTTTAAGGTGGTTCTCAAATTCCCTGCTCGACAACGCGAAACTTTCTGACTCATTTTTAAACGTAAAAGCATAAATATGGCAACCCCGACTATTGAAGCTATTTGGAATCGAATAGCGTTTTTCTTTTTGATGAATAAATGACTTATCGAGTTATATGCTATTCTTGTGGCGTGACGACAAGTTTTTCATATTTATCGTGCTGTCGCTTAGGGAATTCGGTTCGAAACCCCCTATTTGACAGTATTTTCTGAAAGATCTTCAGCTTTTACCAAAAAATGGAAAACGTCATTCCGATTACATAATTTTTGAATAAGAACATGTGCCAATTTCATCCGTTTCAGAATAAAAATGAATTCAGAAAGTAGCTCATTGGATTTGAAAACAGTCTTAAGGGTCTACTTCAATCACGCGAAGACACTCGCAAGCTAACGTTAAATAACTATGGGGTAGCTGAGGTTGATCTCTAAAACAAACTTTTTTTATTTTTTCGATTTTAGTTGCATTTAATTTTTTTACGAGAATACTTTCACTTTCTAAACCGGTAAAACTCAAATTGGCTACATTCTGACACATTTTTAAATTCCTTTTTGTTTGCCAAACATATCAAATTGGCAGGCGCTCTTATTCAGAAACTATTTAATTGAATTTTTTTTTCGTTTTTTCTGGTACGCTACAGCACGGGAAAGAAAAAAAACTGCCGTTCAGAGACAACAATAGCTCATAACTGAACTACAGGAGTCAATCTTTTCTCAGGAATATTCTCACCGGCAATGTACGGCTCATACCTCCAGCCTCTACCCACGAGACTTCAGCTAAGAATACTACACACTCTGTTTAAGCTTCTACTTCGAGATAAAAACACGTGGGATCTTCCCCTGTAAAATAAAGGATTCACCTTATCTCTCACTGCAGTTCGCTTCCTTGCTCAGTCATTCACTAGGGATTCCAAAGGACTTTCTTTTGTTCACTTTACCTAGTCTCTTTGTTGTCCACATTCTCGTATACAAAAGCAATGCTGGTATGTCGTTTACTCAATGGGGCTTTTCATACAATAAGATATGAATATTATAGCTCGTTCTAATCCAAAAGATAACAAAAAACATTCCTCTAACCCAGTGGTTCCCAACCTTTTATTGGCCACGCCCCACCAAAGTATCTGTAAAGTCACTATGTCCCACGCCCTCTTAATTCTTAAATTATGTATCATTATTTAAAAAATGTACTCTCTGCACATGATGGAAGTGTATTAGAGCCTTAACAATAACTATTCATTTAACATTTTTAACTTATCAAAGAGGTGAATCTTCTACCACAAATGTGTTTTTAACATAATTTTATAAATGCAATGAGATTATACATCTTTCCGTATATGCCAAAACGAGTTTTGTTGTACTTTTCCAACTTAACGTATAAAAGTGTTATAAGGTCTGCATTTTTATCTCCAGAAAATATAATAAATAAACAATTACATTTAACGTTAAAATTGATAAATTCATACATTTTATAAAACATTCTTGTAACTTATTAAAAGTTGTTGGAGAAGCTTTGGACACTGACTTTTCTTTCTATGGATAACACAATACACGAGAAGTATTTCAATATTCCCATCTTTATCAGATTAAGTAGCAATTATTCCGCATAACACATTCTCTCTGTTTTCTCTTTCCCAAAATCGTAAATTGTCTTCACTAATAGAAGTATATAACTCATTCAATAAATAATCGAAAGCATTACAAAAAAAAAAAAAAAAAAAAAAAAAAAATTAATAAGCCACCAGAAAAATTAAACAGTGTTTTAATAATTTAAAAGTTATCGAAATATTTAAAAAGACTATTCGCATAATTATTCAGGTGTTAAATCTATTTTTAAATTTTGATAGGGGACATTTAAAAAATTCAATAAAAAGCAGATTTCTTAAATTTTGCTTGTATTCAATTTATTTTTAGCATACACCACTACTTTTCCCCAAAAAGGATAAAAGAAATTGATGTTGAATGAGTGAATAAGAAATTTGGAATTGCCCCCCCTAGAAGGTCAAATTGCCCCCCAGTGGGGCGTACGCCCCACGTTGGGAACCACTGCTCTAACCCAAGTACTTAGAAAGTGATTTACATACAAAATACAATAAATGAAATAAAATAATATTAATTAGCAGTAATCTTAATTAGTTAAACGCTCATTAACGGCAGAAACTTGACATACATGAAAACTTTTCACTATTCTATCCAATTTTAGATGTCGTAGGGAATGGGTATTTCTCACTGTTTTACTTAGAAAAAGAAAAAAAAAAGCATTTAAGAGGTGGCAGCTACGATAATGGCTCTAATATGCGCGGCAAAAATATAGGTTTACAAAATGAATTCTGATTAAATTTAAATCCCAGGGCATTTTAAGCTCCATTTTTAAACTATTCATATGCACTATCAGATAGCCTAAATGATCAGATTTCAAATAATTACAGTTTCGATGATTTTTTTTTAAAGTGTAGAATGCCCAAAATTACAAAATTTGACGGGGAATCTATATATTTTTGCATAGGCTATTTTGGATGATATAACAAGAAAAAAAAATCAAGCATTAAGCATAGATTATGAAAACTTTCCAACACTTCCTGAATGCTTTAACAAAACTTCGTTATTTAGGGAAATAAGGTAAATAAGATAACAAAGTAAACATTTTAGAAAACTCATGAATAGCCAAATATGTATTCCAATTCTTTTGAACAGCCCTGTATTTGATCTGTAGGTTAATATATATACTATATTAATGGGAAAATATAGTTTAGCAAGAAAACGCATAACATGCTGAAATTTCTCTATCAGCAGTTTATACTAATAGATGGAAACGTACTTAAATACGTACATCCCTGTACTTTGCCTAGTACCTTTATTACGCACCACTATATAGCTAAAATTTAATCCCAAACTAAAACACTCTTAAAACTATTGAAATCACATTTCCAGAAATTATCATCCATAGACGGCCGTGAATCCAATTCTTTGCGTGACCCTGCCTATCATTGTATTTATATTCTACAAACATTTCTTAGTAAACCGAATGGAGTTCAGCGTGAAAATGCATAACTCATTAAAAATCCACTTGTAAGGAATTTCCGTTCATACCCATTAACCATTAACAATTCTTTTTTTTTCCTGCATATGAATTATAGCATTTATACACACCATATAGCATGCATAAATATAGTGAAACATAAAAGCGCATATCATAATTAAAAATGCATTTCCAGCAATCATCGCTAATATGCAGTACTTCGGATAAATAGTATCTGAAATCTTTTGTGTGTCCCTGTAAATGCTATGCACTTTGTATTATATATGAAATAACTTATAGTAACCTGAGCGACGTATATCAATTTCATTATATACGAAATAGTTTAACATAATTAAAATACGCCGCAAACAATCCCCCCCTTCCTCCTATATCATTATGTAACGGAATTCTTTTGTGTGGCCTTCTAAATTAATAAAAACTGTTCTTTGCACGGCATATTCTACAGAATACATAATTTAGTGCACTTCTTAAATGCATATCAATTTTATTATGTTTGAAAGCGTGCGTAACATCATTAAAAATCATTTGGAACAATTTTTGTCAGATTGGCCGTAATGTAACGGAATACTTTTGACTGTCCCTATAATTGAACTAAACATGCTACAAACTTCAATTAAAATAGGGATCGTGCTATGGTAAACGGAAACGTCAACAACAACCAAACATTTCAGGGCAATCCGAAAATATATACGAGAGATAGCGCGCGGACAGACGGCCAGACAAACCGAAGTCATAAACACTTTTCAACTTTGTTGGAAAGTGTTAAAAAAGGTAGCAGATGCAACGCGCTGCTGTTTTTAGTTATAAGTGTAAAGAAGCATTTACATACACTCCATATCAGGGTTGGCGAACCTTTTTATAGTCGCGTGCCAATTTTCTTTGAAAAAATATTTTACTTGACCTTGACGTGCCAACTAAAAAACAAATTTAGTGGACTGAAATATAATAAATCAAAACTACTTGAAAATTACTTATTAGGATATATTCTAAAAAGAATAACATACATGTAAATATTACACTGCAATAATTATAGAAGCAATTGTATTATAAAAATTAATTAAAAACATAATGTGATTAATTGCTGTATATTGGATGAAAAATAATATGTTCATGTTCAGTTAATTTCAACAGAATGCAAACTAAATGAATTTATATGGCAACCCCTCTATTTGATTTTTATGTTCTAAATTTGCGAAAATGATGAATTTGCGAAAATGACAGATATAAATAGTGCAAAAAAAAATTATTAAAATTGAAAAAAGGCAGTTTATTTAAATAGTTCTGAAACTAATTTCCAAGTTGCCTTAATTTACCATCGGTACTAATCTTTCCTTTTTGATAGTTTTCAAATATTTTCTTTGTTTGATAAATTTTTGAAACCATATTGAATAATATTAAAATTCTTCCATTTGCAATTAATCGAATTTAGAATCTAATCAGATCATCTAAGTTCGTGTATTTTGTGTAAAATCCTTGTATCCTCATTTATAGACATAATCAACGCCGCGACGTGCCAAAATTATTCTTTGGCGTGCCGAAAGTGGCACGCGTGCCATAGGTTCGCCGACCCTGCTCCATATTATTAAGCTGTTCATCAACATTTGATGGTGTAAGAGTAATGAGTTCTTACGACGGAGTCATCCCTATTCCCCAGACCGTGTTTCAATTAGCTAACTACGCCGTCTTTGAACTCTTTCAACGGTTGTCGACTTCATTTTTATCTCTTTACATTTTCCCGCCAAAAGTTTCAGCGTCTCTTTTGTCTTAGCGCAGCGGCGTTGTTTGTTCTGTCTTTAAATTTCGGAATTCTTTACGGTATGGGCTGACTATTGACTCTATTGTGATAAAAGTACGCCTGCTGAAATTTATCGCACAAATAATATATATATCATTTGTTAAAACTTATAAGTGTAAATAAGCAGTCACGTGTCATATTATTAAATTGTTTAGAATCATTTCAATTTCACGATGCATGCATACGGAGTCATTCGTTTTAAACCTTTCCAGCACATCCGAAAAGCGTTTTTGACTTCGGTTTGTCTATCTGCCTGTACCGTCTGTCCGTGCTCTAACTATCGTGAATATCTCGGAGTACACATATGGATGCTATAAAGGCTCACTATAGTAGGTTCGCTAATGAAAATGATGCGTGTAGGATTTATAGTTCATTTGTAGAGACATTCAAAATAATTTCGTTACATTTCGGTAGGTGGGGAAAGATAATGTGTAATTATTTTAATAGTGTTGCATTATTTAAAACTTTATGAATTTGATGTGGATTTCAGAAATGCACTAAAACATGCTTTCTGTACAATACGGAGTGAAGAGCACTTATTATTAATTTACAAGGTCACACAAAAGAATTCCATTTCATGCATAATGGTCTACGGAGAAAAAACGTTTGTAGTGTATTTTGATAATGTTTATTTCAAATATAATGAATTCCATCCATAGAAGTACACTAAAAGATGCTCTGCTCACTGTCGAGTACGGTGTGCATAATAGTTTTCGTTCATTTATTGGGTCTCACACAAAAAATTCGGTTGCGCAGTACTGTCTATGAGCGAAAATAGCTGGGAGAGCGTTTTCAGTTATGGTATACGTTTTAAAGTTTAACGAACTTTTTGAATGTTAGGTGGTGTGTATAAAGTCTGATCAGGGACTCCCAAACTATGGTACGCGGATCCCTTATACTGAATGAAGTGGAGTTAAATCAGAGCGCTCGGGGTTTCCACACAAGATGAGAACAAATTGAAGATTAAATGGAAATAATACAAGAGAAATTTATACATATTCATAACGAAATCACATGTGTGAAACTCAAAGGAAATGATAGTACAAAAACTAGACAGAGTAAATTGAAAATGCAATTATGGGAAACTATGAATATCTCATGGATTCATTATTAAGGATATGTTACTTCGTCAAATATTGTCAGCATTAAACCTAATAAACGGTCAAGTGCGAGTATTACTCGCGTACAGAGAGTTCCGTACAATAAATATATTAATTAATAACTATATTATTACAAAAAAATCGTTTCTAAAACAATAATAAGACATACACCGTAGGATTGGGTATAGCTGGATATACTAGAAAAGTGTAAATAAATATACCATGAAAGGTCAGAGAGATATGAAGCCAAAATAGTATCAAATATTGCTATTTTGTATAACCCTTTTTTTAATCTTTTCCTAATCTGTTTATGATGAACAAAATTCGATACTGACAATAAAAGTTGTGCATATTTAAATTTCATTTGTTATTTCATAAACCTAAATTCAGCGTAGTAATAATCTTTTCTTTTTACAGTGTACCTAAAACAAAGCTTTTGTTCAAACTTTAAACTTGGCATTGTGGTAAGCGCGCTTCGAAAGGAGGTCGCAAAGTTGCAACGCCGCCTTGGTCTGTGCCGCGTCTTTCCATATAGGTTTTTAATTAACTTTTAAAGACACGGATGGCGTATTGAGAGAGCCACTCACTGCAAACTAGTCGCGAATCCCACAGTAATTATGTGATTAATTCTATTTAAATTAGTCTGTTATTATAGTTTGACGTTAATTGCTTTTATATTACTACTGGGCATTGCAATGCACATATATATCATTAAAAGTTGTTATCTAGGCTTTAAAAGCCGATGGCACATAGAGTAGGCTACCCGCGTCTTTATGTATGTCCAAACCGTCCGTGTCCTTAAGGGTTAATATCTCGGCTATTACAGACAATTTTTTTTCTCAAATAATTATCAAAATTCATTTTATACTTCTGCTACGATAGGTACCTCCAGCGGTCCTCAACTCCTTTGTTGAACGCCCGCAAATCGAAATTTGCATGTAACGAAAAGATGCGATTTTCTCAAAAACTATGTGATCTAGGGTAATCGCTATACTTTTCCTGTAAGGTTTAAACTAACTTCTACTGCCCCTAATTTTTTCATAATTTTAGTTTCAGTAGATTCGGAAATAGATGGGGGGTGGGGGAGGGGGGTGGACGGATGCATATTTTCGCATTACATTTTCGGCGATATCTCTGAGAATATAATACCTAAAATTAAAAGAAATGTTACGAAAGCTTTCACACGATGCTCCACACGATATACACAGAAAAAATATTTTTTTTCAAGTAATTTAATTAGCCGCTCTACATTTCCCTTAAATATATTGTTGAATGGTTAATAATCTATAAATATGTGGGTCAATAGCCTTTATTGCTTCAGCCAATATGAACTTTCCACGTTCGCTAGCTTACGAGTGAAATGGCTGTGACAGACGGTCAGGCAAACACAGGAGTGATTTTATAATGGTTTGGTTCCGTTTTTACTTTTTAAGTAAGGAACCATAAAAAAAAAAAAAAAAAAAAAAAAAAAAAAAAAAAAAAAAAAAAAAAATCCCTGCCGGCTTGGCCTACAGGCGGAGGTAGATTTCGAAGTTAAGTACTAAATTCACCAACAAAACATAAATCAAGATTAGAAATAAACATGGTTTCTTCACTAAGAATGAGCTCTAGCAAGCTAAACTTTTTGTGAAAATTCTAATATACACGAATACATACACGCATGTATATGGAATAGGTTTAAAAATGGATACGAAAAATTCAGAGAACCTTAAAGTGTTAAAATATGTTAATATTTCCATAGTCGGGTTTTTATCATGTTTTAATTCGTTTCTTCAAACTCACATGATGTTACATATTCACCTGCTGAGATTCATTATATTTCCAATATGACGCGATAATATATATATATATTTTAATTCTTCAAACTATTTACTTCATTTTGAGTTTTAATGCGGAAATTTTGCTCTAGGAAACTTATGACGTAATATTCAACTTGTTTTCAATTCATCAAACTATTTAATTTAGATTTTCACGTGAAAATCTTGAAGTACAAAAGCAATTGTTGTGGTGAGAATTTTATTGCTTTTTAAAAAATTGTTGGCAACTGCTGTAATGAAAATTATTTATTTTTTCCTGTCATTGTTGTGCAAGAGCTGGTTTTATCAGAACCATGTTAAGACGGTATTCAAAAATATGAACCCTCCCCATTTCCATTCCCTTGGGCCGATTTTGCCCATTTTCAATCCCCGCCGAGATATTAGCCATCTCAAAGTTGTTGGCGAGTTTGAAGACGATCCGTGCATAATTGCGACTTTTATCGTGCGGACAAAATTTAGTACATACATACATATATATATATATAAACTTTTTAGGTGGGGTGGTTTTGGGTTCCTGGGGTCCTATAATGAAAAGTTATGAAGGAATTTTTCAAAAGTCGCACAATGGTAACGACTGCAATAGGTAGTATTTCTTACGAAATCTACCTAAAAAAAAAAAAAAAAAACAATCGTCGAATTGAAAAACATATCGTAAAAACAACGATTAAAAGAAATCAATATAATCAAGAAATAAATGAAAATTCAACAAAAGGAAATAAACTTAAAATACACTGAAAAACTCGCCAAGAAAAAAAAAAATAAAAAATAAATATTCAACACGAATAAGACCACTCCATGTGCCATGGAAATCAAATTAGCATGATCCATGTTGTGTAAAAAAAGTAATAAAATGGATAAAAGAACAGGTGTTGAAGTCTAGAAATGGTACGAATAACTTGCATTAATTAAATGTAAGCTAAAAGGAAGTCATTTGATTAAAAATCGACAAATGAAAATACATCATACAAAACTATGAAGAAGTGAAAAGGGGATAAAAGAAGTATAAGGTAAAAAAAAAAAAAAAAAATGATAAGAGAAAAATTCATTATTGTTATTAAATAGATGTTAATTGGTACTAAATAATTATTAAAAAATAGTAAAATAGGTGTTAATTAGTAATAAACAGTTATTTAAAAAATGTTAAAAAGGATACAAGTATAGCCAAGAATTAGGTGCCATACGTAAGATAATGAACGATAAATAAATGTGTGAATGATTACCCCCCCCCCCCGCCTTTTTTTTTTAAACATAAAATGTTTTAAACATTTTTAGCAGTCCTGATCCTGACCTCGACCTTCTTTAAATATTATAAGTTTTTTTGGACAGAGAGAGAGAAACAGTAAGATCTTTGAAAACGGCACTATCTATGATGAAATCCTGCATTAAACGAAAATATACCCCTCTCCCGGTAAGAAAAATCCCATACAACTACACCTTTAAGACAGACACCTCTCTAAAACTGAATTTTCACCGCATTTCTTGCTGTTTTGTCTTAGCTGCTTTACTGTGTGTAACGCCTGACGAAAAATCCTGGACAACCCCTTACCTCCCTAAAAGAACTCCAGGATTCCTGTCTACGGAAATGCCTGATATACACGCAGTGAATATTTTATTCACTTTCTTATTTCTTATAAAACAAATTTTGATACGCGTGCTTTCCGTGATCTTTTGTGAGAAAATAGGTATATCCTCCTAAGACCTGGCATCCATTTAAATGGATGTTTTGCTTTTTCCTTCTATTGCGTTAAATTTCATTAGTAATCTAAAACCAGTTTGGCATGGTAATGTATGAATCAAAAATCAACATTCAGCTTTTGGGTTTTGGCAACGGTAACTACTTTGTTTACAAAATAGCGTAATAAATGAGTCAAATTGGAATTCTACGTTCTGCTGGTAAGTTTCGTTTTTATGCTATTTTAATTTCTTTAAACTATTTTTTTTTTTTAATTTTAATAGCAGAGGTTAATACTTGCCTTATGTTCTTTATTATAATAAATTCTGTTCTTTCATATACTTTTAGCACTTTTTAAATTATTTTAAAGCGAGTTATGGCCTGAACATTCATTTAGATGGATGTGCTGTAAAACGAAATAAAAAAATAGAAATTTATTAATTTCTTTAAAAATACCATTTTTGATGTCTATTTGTTGAAAAAAACTCATATTAAAAAAAATATATGCATTATATTTTGCTTGGGTCTCAGGAGGATAATATTTGATGTCTCATCATCTTGTCCTTTCCTCCCTTCAATTAGCGAGCGCCGACGCTGAATACTGAATCCTATTCGCGGACGCATGACATCACTTTGTTTTCTTTTCCCGCCAAAAGTGTCGGGCTTTTGTCCTTCGCTCGCTGTCTTTGTTCTTCGAGCGCGGGAAAAGGTCTATTAATGAAGAAGAGGTGAAAAAGAACATTCGGTCGATCGCCCGAAACATTCCTGCTCGTATATTTCCGACGTGTGCGAGTGGTCGATTGGTCATTTCAAGTTCTTTGTTCTTAAAGCTGTTAGTCAGTCAACTTACCAATTTCCCACGCTCATGTCAAACCTATGGGCGTATGATGCATTCGTGTATGTAAAATATCTCCTCGGGAAATTAATACAGTCCTCCCCACTTAATCGGGTCACGGATAATCGAATACCCCGCTTATTTGAATAGAATCCTCCGGAACCAAATTTATTCCTATTGGTTCTATGTTATTTCCCCCCGCTAAAACAAAATAACTTTTACGAACGTCCCCGCTTAATCGAATAACAACTGTGAGACCGATGTTTGAAAATAGGTGCAGAAAGCACGTTTCAGCTGAAATTTCCTTCCACCTTTTGTCATTTTCGTTTCCTTTACGCGGAGAACAAATTTTCAGTTCTTCCTGCAATGATTTCGGCCGGCAGGTGTATAATGGACAGGTTAAATGATTTCCCCACCTTGATCTCCCGACCATCACTTCTTGCTGTTAAACAGGCTTTAATGGCAATGCACCGTCACTTCGAGACTCGAGATGGTAGTTGCGATATTTTGCACTCATTCGAAAAATAACTCTATATTTACTCCTTTAAAATTCCACTTAAACAAATAAATTTAAACGATTTTTTTAAAGCAGTATAAGTAATGTAAATTAGAAGTAGCAAAGTTTTGACCAAATTTAAGCGAGCTGCATTAAGTGTGATGTAAACCATATTAATATATGTACTGACGTTAAATTAATACGTATTTAGTTTATATTAGCATTTGTATTTATTTTAATTTATGTTATTCGATTAGCGATTTATTATGCTGTTAATTAAATATACCGTAGATGGTTATTTTGCCTTTTTATTACGCATTAAATATTACAGTTATGATTCCCCGTTTAATCAAATACCCCCCCTTAATCGAATATTATTTCTGGAACCTACAATATTCGTTTAAACGGGGACGACTGTATGTTTAACTTCTTATTTTTGCGCGTGTATTCTTCTTAAAAGATGTATCTTTTTTTCTTAGTTTTATAAAATCTATGCTTAATTTGATATTTTATTTGTTAAAAACTGAATAACATTGTAACACTTTAAGTGGACCAGGGACCTTTAATTGAGCAACAGTCGTCCCCAAAATAGAAAATTAGTTTTGTGCATATAATTGTTCTCCAGTTTGTTCTGAGCCATTTGCCAAAAACCGCATGCAAATGCGATTATTTTTCGCAAAGTAACAAGCGTTTGAATTATGTAAATAGCTATTTTTCGGCTTTTTAATATACTTTAAATCTGCATTTCTCAAAACTGATTTTTCAACTATTTCAGGTTTCTGAAATTCTCCAGGCATCGTAATTTTTAATCAAAACCCATGAAATTAATAAGGAAGAACACTGATATTGTTTACAAAGGAACTCAGCATGCATTTTGAAATTCGACTTCATTAAGATAGTTAAATTTTATTTTTAACGTATTAAAAGGCAAAATTTTGATGAAAATCGATGTGAAAATACGAAAACAATTCTAAAAAATCAACTATACAAGAGATTAAAAAATCGATGCTTAGGTTTGTTTGTTGTAGAGCTATAAGTGATTAAAATGCAAAAACAAGACATATCTCAAGAATTATAACACACGGACCATTTTAAAATTTCATTTAAAAAATTTAATTTTTTTTTAAATCTTAAAATTATAATAAGATTGGAAATTTTTAAGGTGTTTTTATATACTTATGATGAAATGTATGTATGCACAAAATTTTATACTTCTATGATGGAAAAAAAAAAAAAAAAAAAAAAAAATTAATGTCCACCGTTTCCTAAAGGAACAGAGTGGAGTGGACGTTAATTTTTATTTTTTAATTTTCATCATAGAGATATGATATTTTGTGAAAATATACATTTCACCATAAGTATGGGGCTTTGCGTATATAACTTATCAATATTTTGCTATTTTTGAAGCCCCTCCACCCCTTACGATATCATAAGTTATCATTCGTCGAACACCCCCCCCCCCCCTCTCCCTCCCGATGATATCGTTATCAATGTCTAAAAATTATTTTTATTTTTACATTATTTTTCTTTCTTTATACTTCTCTATAATATATGCGTACCGGTATATATATATTTATATATTTATCAGTCGCATAGTTTACGGATTCAAGTGAAGAGAAGAAGTCAATAAAACATGAATATTTTACATGAAATAACTTTATATCAAATAATGTCTAAAAGAGTTAGTTACTATTTAAAAGTATTTAATAATAGTTTATTCTTACATAATGCATTCAACAGTAATATTGTCTTCTTGCACTTGCCCCCTGCCCGGGGAGAGTAAAAACAGAACTTTTTAACATAACACAGTATGCAACATTCTTTCTCTTTCTTTACGGGTAAACGCAAGTCTCATTTCAAACATAATTTGCTCCTAGTTTCTCCAACAGTGAATTATATGGGCATATGGCAGAAGAACAGGAAGGCCGAACGTTGGAGCATCCCATATTTTGGAATAAAATGATTTTATGAACATTTAAATATTTTAATAATAGCTTTGTATTTTCATAAAAATATACAGACTTTTTGATGTGAAGAAAAAAGTTTGGTTGGATAAAAAAAGATAACGATATCAATAGACAACCCCTCCCCTCCCGTACCAATATCTTTCGATATCAAGTGCCAGACCCCCCCCCCTCCCCTTCATGTGTTAACGTTATATATGCACAGAACCTATGTAGAACACCTTAAAAGAAATTTCCGATATCATTATAATTTTAAGACCTTTTTAAAATTTTTAAAAGCTCCACGTGTCTTAATTATTTTACATATTTCCTAAGTTTTTCTTTTTAATTAATTAAAACTCTATTACAAACAAATCTGGATATCGATTTTTTAATCACTTGAATAGTTAATTTTTTAGAGATTTTTTTTTTTCAAATTTCATATCGATTTCCATCAAAACTTTGTTTTTTAATATGTTAAAAATCAAATTTAATTATCTTAATGTAGTCGGAATTTTTTTTTTTGAAAGCAATACCAATATTCTTCCTTGTTAATTTCATGAATTTTGATAAAAAATTAAGACGCGTGGAGCATTTCAAAAATTTCAAAACATTGAAAAATCAGTTTTGAGAAAAACAGATTTAAAGTTTTTGGATCTTTATTTCGAAAAGCATGTTTATGCTCCTTAAGTCTAGTTTCAAGTGTACGGCTGGTTTCACCTGGTACCATAAACATGCTTTTCGAAATAAAGATTTAAATTCTAAAATTGTTGACCACGCCATGAAAACTCATCATTTTCCGAGTTTTGAGAATGCTTACATAATTAGATCAGGCTGCAGCATTTATGCAAGTCGCATGGTTTTGGAAGCTTGGTACACGAGAACTGCTGATAAAGCAATTAACGAGGCTGCATCTCTACCAATAGAATATTCAGTTTTGTTTTAACTATTTTTTTGGCAACTTGATGTAATGTTTTTCTATTTGTTGAACTTTAAAACCTAGTATGACTTTTACGTTAGGAATTAGCTGATGAGGGATTCAGAATGAATCCGAAACGTCCTTTTATATTGTTTTTAGTGTTTTTATCTTGTAATGTAATGTAATGTCTGTTATTTTGAAAAGTTTTATAAATATGAATGAATTCAGACGTAGTCCTTTTGTTTATATCAAAGAAAATTTAAGTACTTGAAACTTTACGAAATATCATCGCATCTGCATGCGGTTTTTCCCAAATGACTCAGTACATACACGTAACAGAATTTTGAATTTTTGTGTCGATTTTTGCTCAAATAAAGGTCCACAGCCCCCTTAAGTAAAATTAAGTATATACAGTGAAAACCTCCCTGTGCGACCACCTCCCTGTGCGACCACCTCCCTGAACGACCATTTATGCATGGAACGAAATTTATTCCCATAGGCTCAACACTCATTTTACCTTCATTCAGAG
Source organism: Maratus speciosus (assembly GCA_963932465.1). Lineage (NCBI taxonomy): Eukaryota > Metazoa > Arthropoda > Arachnida > Araneae > Salticidae > Maratus > Maratus speciosus. Next base: position 89,512,912 of record OZ010797.1, read on the forward strand.
ACCATCCCAGTTGAACTCCCTCCATGAGCGACCCATTTCTTTGAAGATAATTCCGCTTTTTCCTGGTCGCTTGAAGAAGGTTTTATTAGGAAAATAAGTCCGGAGAGCGCATTATTCATCAAACTTTAAACTAAGTTTAGAATTTTAATTTATTCCGGAAACTTTTAAGTGTTTAAACTCCTTTGTGCCTTTTTAGGCGATGAATTTAACTCTGATGACAAATTAAGGATGACAGTCAATAATCTCCCCTGCCCTATTCTGTCATGAAAGATAAAATCGTAAAATCAAAGCAAACGTCAATGTATTAATTTTTTAAAGTCTGCAGTAATTAACTTATGTTTTGATACTTAAATTTTCATATTTTTTCCTAATGTGAAAAATAAATTATAGTAACATGAATTGTGACCTTTTTCCAACAATTAAAATCTAGATTTAAACAGGACCTCCATTAAGAGACCACCTCTCGGAGCGACCTATTTTTATTGGAACGGAACGTGGTCGCTTTAGGGAGGTTTTACTGTAATTTAAATTTTTTTTGAAAACTAAGAAAAAAACGACAAGGCCGTTAAGAAGAGCACACAGAAAAAAAGAAGTTAAAAATATCAATTCCCCGGGGAGATATTTTAAATATACGAGTGCATTCTACGCCCATAGGTTTAACATTAGAGAGGGGAATTGGGGCACTGAATGACTAACCCCTTAAAGGGCGCTTCACTGTAACTCCCCGATAAACCATGTTAACCTATGGGAAAACTGAAAAGTTCGATAATAAGTACATTTAAGAAGATGATTAAATTTTATCAAATTGAAATTTCAAAGTTTATAGAGAGATTTTTTAAATATTTAAAATTTAAGGAGACCATTTATAAAAACGCGCATCTGGTGCGTATAGAATCGTCGCTTAGAATCGTCGCTTTGGCTGTTGCCAAATAGCAAGCTACAAATACAGCCCTTTTTTAGCGCTACGCAAGAGAAATATATATATAGATGTTCAGAAAAATAGTTTAGCAACTAAAAAAAAATTAAAATTTCGAAAATTTTGAAGCTTTAAGAGTCTCGAGACCCTTAATGCAGTAAAACTCGTGAAAACGGAATGTGTATATTGCGGAATGTTTCTTTAAACAGAAAAATTTCACTGTCTGGTCAGAAGAGATATCATACAAATAATATGCATAACTGCTAAGACAAAATCTGCCAAAAATGAAATATGTGCCGCTTCCGTAACGATTTCGTTTTCATGGTTTTAATGTGCAATAAAAGTTTATATCAAATCATTTAATTTAAGGAGACATATTGAGAAAAAAAAAAGAAAGTCAAATGATTTTTTATTATTTTCCCAGCTAACAGTTTGTCAATTTTATTTACTTATTACTTAATTAAAAAATGACCCCCCCCCATCTACCTCTGCAAAAAAACGAATACCTTAAAAACAAATTGGAAATTGCACGTCAAACGTGGCAGATGGGGTGCGTTCGTACTATAACTAGTTTTATAAATATTTTTTACACCGCTCATTGTACTGAATGTATATTTTAGTGCACTTCATAAGTGCCTGTCCATTTCATTCTGTTCAAAAGGCTCTAACATCATTAAAATACACTTGAAATAATTTTTTCCTGTTGGCCGTCATGTAAGGGAAAACTTTTGACTGTCCCTGCCATTAAACTATAGACCCGATTTTCATAATATTTGAAATGCTCTACAAAATGTTCCAACAATTATATATTTAAAATTTCAGACCATTTGGTCGGGCAGTTTTTGCTCTGTTATATGCGAGCGAACGGACGGACAGACAGACGGACCGAACGACGACTATAGGTTCTATACGTATTTATATAATTACGAACGCACCTAAAAAGATCAAGTGATTTTTTATTATTTTCCCAGCTAAGAGTTTGTCAATTTTATTTACTTATTACTTAATTAAAAAATGACCCCCCCCCCCCTCACCTCTAAAAAAAAAAAAAAAAAAAAAAAACCCGAATACCTTAAAAATGAGCAAATTCGATTAAATTTATAAAAGTTTAAAATGTCTCTAAAACTCATTGAGCATCAATTTTCTGTTATAGACACGCTCCGTTTTACAGGTTTTTCTGAAATCGGACTAAGCCTGTAAAACTCCTTTCCCAGCAGAAAGACTACGAACGCAGAGAAAAAGAAAAGCCTTTTTTGAAACAGTAACTTTTAGCTTGTTAAGCCTGATTTGAATTGTGTAAACGGAGCCTGCCTGTAACAAAATACTTCTTTAAACGGAAAAATCTCATGGTCTTGGTGGAAAGAATGTCATACAGTTACAGCTCATAAGGCAGAAACCAGTATAAATGGAAGATTTTCCGGTCACTCGTCATTTTAGTTTAGCAGGTTCCGTATTTCAATTTGGATACGAGAGTGTATCAATAAGTTTTTACCCTCACATAGAAATAATTGAGTGGAATTTATGAAATTGCTACATTTTATGAGTCCTTTTCTATGAGTCAGTGTGCACAGTAACCCATTTGTGCAACCGGTATTTTAAAGAGCGGGAAGGGGGGGATGTATTTCAGGAGGCGCGATAGTAGACCCAAAGGGGGAATTTTTCTAACTTTTACCGACCCCCATATGTAACATATTGTTGGAAAGGCCTGTGACCTGCTATTCAGGCTATGCACCTCCCGAGCCCCACACCCCTATATTTGCCCTCCGAGGGGCACTTTTCTAAATTTTGCGGACCTCATTCATGCCCCTCCGAGGGGCAAATTTGGGGGTAGGGGCTCGAGAGGTGCATAGCATGAATAAGTTGTCACAGGCCTTTCCAACAATATGTCAGATGTGGGGGTCGGTAAAAATTAGAAAAATGACCTTCTTTCGGTCTACTATCCTAGAATACATCCTCCCCCCCTCTCTTTGAAATACCGTTTGCAGAAATGTGTTACTGTGCACGGTGAAAATATAGAAAATGACTAATACAATGTAACAATTTCATAAATTTCACTCAATTATTTCTATGTGAGGGCAAAAACTTATTGATACCCCCTCGTAAATATCGTAATTGATATATTTATAGAAGCAGTGCTTAATTTGCGCCAGAGTTTATATGAGTGCAGTTCCAAAGCTTCTTTATATTTAGTGCACATTAAAATCTTAGCCGGAGCACACCGGAGGTTATAAATATTGCGCATTGACGCCCGCTGGAACAGCACTGAATGTTTTTTTTTTTTTTTTTTTTTTTTTTTTTCTATACTGAGAAGGGGGGTGGGATGTTACTATTCGTGAATTTAGAGAATAATACTGGCAGCTATGGTGGCAGTATTATACCGTAAAACGAACATTTTTTTTTCTTTTTTTGTCATGTTGTTGATAAAAAAAAAATTCTTTTTCTACCCCATTTTTAAATGCATCTGTTTCTGCTAACTGTTCGTTTATTAAATTTTATTATACATAAATGAAAATAGATATATGTTATTTTTTTTTCTTTAAAAAAAGCGCTTTAATTTTGAAAGTAATATATGGAATACAAATATGAAAGAAGAGGACACCGGGCGGTGTAGGGGGTGGTGTATGCTGCAAAGCAATAAGGTACTTAGTTTGTTAAAAATTAAGCCCTGATTAAGGTAACTTTAGGATAGATGGCCATAGTTTTTAAAGATTGAAGTAAAAATTTTTATAATGCAAATACAATAAATATTTATGCATATTTAAAATTCTTATACTCATCATATTTTGGGCAAAAAAAAAAAAAAAAAAAAAAATAAATAAATATTGAGAATAAAAAGTTAGGAACAAAATTGAAATTAAAATGGCAGATGGCCATCTCTCCTTTAAACCGAGGAGAGATGGCTATCCAATACAGAAAAGAAAAAGTGAATTTTCCCGGTCTCTAGCCATTACATTTTAGCATTTTTCCCCTTGCTGCATTTATTCTTTAATCCACTCTTCAATTCATGTTTAAACATTTATTGTCCATCTTTAAAATCACTTCCTTATCTTATCTACATTTTACAACAGCAGGCTAGTTAACCCAGTTGTATTTTCATCTTCGGCAGCTTATGCGAACACAAAGAGTCTGCAGCATTCGCGATAAGGTCATTACGCGCAGCGCACGCTTCCTGGTCATCTGGACTCTTTTGTCCAGAGAAAGATATTGCAGAACTGGCCCCAACCGTAACCCACTAGAACAATAGACGCAAAATCTGTCCATTGTTCAAGTACATCGCATTGTTATAAATCCTGGATTTCCGGTAAAGCTGGATGAAGACTTATGCACAGTCTATTTATTTATTTATTTACAGTAAAACCTGATAAGATGTTGGTGAAAGAAATCGACCTGAAAGGTTTTAAAATGCAGTTTAACTATAATTTTCGAAACGTCATGTTCACCTTGAGATTAAACAAAAAACATTTAAATATTCAAAAATCAAAATTATGATTTATCTTACTAAAAAGATGCTAAAAATACATAAAATAGGTTTTTGAAATAAAAAAGACGTCGAAGATTAAACGGACGACACCCAAGTGCTTTTGACTCATTTTACAAACAGCCATCATCAGGGGGGGGGGGGGGGGTTGTGAGACGGAAAAAAAAACGTAATCACACCTTTAAAAAAAATCCTCCCCCTTCCTTGATGATGGCTGTTTGAATGAGTCGAAAGTGCTCGTCTGTCGACCTTTTTACATCTTCCACGATTTTTATGTTTTAAAAAACTATTTTATGTATTTTTGAGTTTTTAATAAGATAAATCATAATTATGATTTTTTGTACATTTAAATTTGTTTTGTGTTTTCGACCTCAAAGCACCTGGAAAAATTGCGCTTTAAACAATTTTCCGTCTTAGACTATACGTAATCTATTATAATTGCATTTTATTCTTTTCATCGGAATCATGATTTTTTTTTTTTTATGCTGTTATAAACAGATTCTTTAAGGGGCTGCTTCACTGAAACTCCCCAACCGTGAAATCCCATGTTAACGTTTGGGAAAACTTAAAAGCTCGATGACTCCTTGTTCTTATCTATTATCAAAAGACAGCTTGCATCATCCGAAAACAGATGTAAGATGACGACGATGTGCGTTTTTAAAAATTGCCTCCTTAAATTTTAAGTATTTAAATAATCTCTAGAACAGGGATTAATTTCTAACAAAAAAAGTACCGGAGCCCTAATATTCTGCAGTACTAACAGCCGTAGCGTGCCCCTACCCCCCTCCCGTCACTTTAATCCGCATATTTATATTTCATACATTATTTGCAAATTCAAGGCATTTTTTTCTTTAGCAAAACAATTTTAAATATATTTATATTTCATACATTATTTGCAAATTCAAGGCATTTTTTTCTTTAGCAAAACAATTTTAAATATATTTATATTTCATACATTATTTGCAAATTCAAGGCATTTTTTTCTTTAGCAAAATAATTTTAAATATATCTATTTTAAATATATCTATCAGCATACACTTATAATGCATAATTATTTAATATACTTAGCTGTCAACTAATCCACTTTTTAGTTATCACTCCTTCCGAAAAGAAATCTTTGCCTAATTTTAATGTTAATTAATTGTAGAATTCTGCGATTAAATATGGTAAGGATTATGATTCGGAAATAGCGCTAACGCAAAAAAGGAATAGTTCGCCAGTTATGCCTTTTCATGAAAAAGTGAATGAAATTTATAGAAATTAATATTTATATGTTGAAGAATGGAACAGCGTTTTTCAATTTCCTATAAAAGGTGCATATCTGAAACTATAATCGATTCCTTCCGCTTAAAAATCTTTTGTGGTGAGTCCCTGAAAATCAGATTAAATTAAAAATTTGACACCGTTATCGGAAATATTCGATACGTTTATACAAAAAGGGGGAAACACTGCTCGATTGCTTTCTATCAGAATAACAATGCATGGTAATTATATCTACTTATAAATGAAAGTGACTTCGTAAATGTGCAGAGCAGAGCCTTAAAATGGGCAGCGTTCATGAAAAAAAAGCGCTATTGCTTTGGGCTCCGGAGCTCTGCATTTATGAGCTCCGGTGAATTCCGACCAATATTTAAATATTTACTGAAAACAGAGAAGTACCGGAGCTCAGCTCCGGTGGGCTCCGGCGCAAATTAAGCCCTGCTCTAGAAAAATTATATTTGATTTATTATTTATTGTATTTATTGCATGCATGTCTATTGTTTGTATATATAATATACTTTTAATCTCTATAAACTTTGAAATTTCACTCGATGAAATTTTATCATCTTCTTACAAATACTTAAAATTTACGTAGACATTTTTTTTTAAACGCACATCTTCGGCATCTGACCTATACTTTCTGATGGTGAAAACCGTATTTCGATAATTATATTAGGTAATGAGCAATCGCGTTTCTATGTTTTCCCATAGAGTATCATGGGATTTCGTGATCGGAGAGTTTCAGTGCAGCGGTTCCTAAATATTTTACTCTATTTATTGATAAAATTATCTACAGCATTAAAGATAATTTATAAAAGGCAATTTACTAAAACCAGCAGAGACGGAATCAGAAGTGACTGAAAAGAGTGTCCGTTTACACATGTTTTCTGCACTTATTGATACAGTATTAACTGCAGGAAACATGATTTATAAAAGGCAGTACAGTAAAACATGCTTAGACCGTATGATGTAGAATCATATATTGATAGTTTATATACTCAAAATCAAGTTTTTTCCTAAATTACTTTTCGTTAAATTATGTTTACTCTCATAAATGTTCATTTTCACAGTTACTGGCTAATATAACTTTATTTTTATCTCTTCTAAAAAGCTCTCTTTGAAAATAATATTATTTCCTGTTAAAAATAAATCTTTAGTTTAGCTAAAGTACTTTCCTTTTGCATTTCGTTAATCTTCGCATAATGTTTATGATAGAAATTAAACAGCTGTCAGTAGATAAACAAATTAATAACTAACAAATAAATAAGTTACTGGAAAGATTTATTGCTTATTTCATACAATCATTATAAGACATTTTTTTCATCCATTATCTATTGCTAGATTCATGTCGTTAGATTGGAATTTTATATGTAGAACTAACAGAAAGCAATTTGGGAATAAACTTGATTTTGAGTATAATAACTATCAATATATGATTCTACATCATAGACGGAATAGCAAGAGACTGAAAAGAATGTCCGCTTCACAGGTTTTTCTCTATTTATTGATACCAGTATCAACAGCAGGAAAGATAATTTACAAAAGGTAGTACAGTAATACCTGCTTAGATAGAATTACAAAAGACTGAAGAGAATGTCCATTTTCACAGATTTCCTGCATTTTTTGATACTAGAATGTACAGCAGGAAAGATAATTTACAGAAGGCGTTACAGTAAAACCAGTTTAGACAATTGAAGAGCTAAGTGGAAGAACATGTTAAGTAACAAAAATTACATTTCAAGAAATTTGATGTGAAAGCTTTTGGTGTCAATTTTAATGATTTATTTTCTGTTTGGTACGGTGTGTTTAAAATATTAACAGGTGTGATACTAAACTCTATCAAAAAAACTTATTCATATTTAATTTTTAAATATTAAAAAATATAAATATTATTTTCATTATTAAATATTAAAATATTGAATATTAATGAATAATGTCTTAAATCTTCAAGGCTAAATAGAACTTTGGCATTTTAGCTTTACCATGTGATAGAATACTTCATAACGCCTTCATCCAAAAGATAAAATAATTTTTAAGAAAATGTAGCATAATATGTTCTTCCACTCAGCTCTTCAATTCTTTACACATAACAGCGCATAAATCACAAGGGACTGAAGAAAATGTCCGTTTCATAGGTTTTGCTCTATTTATTGATACCAGTAGCAACAGAAGGAAATATAATTTATAAAAGACAATTCATTAAAGCCTGCTTAGACGCAATTACAAGAGACTATAAATAATGTTCATTTTCACAGGTTTTCTGCATTTATTGATACCAGTATCAACTGCAGGAAAGATTATTTATAAAAGGCGATACAGTAAAACCTGTTTAGACGGAGTCGCAAGGGACTGAAGAGAATGTCCATTTTCACAGGTTTTACTCTATTTATTGATACCAGTATCAATGATAGGAAAGATAATTTATAAAACGCAATACAGTAAAACCTGCTAAGAACGGAATCACAAGAGATTGAAGTGAATGATCGTTTTCCGCATTAATTGATACCAGTATCAACTGCAGGAAATGTAATTTATATAAGGCGATACAGTAAAATCTGCTTAGACGGAATTACAAGAGACTAAAAAGAATGTTCGTTTTCGCAGGTTTTCTGCATTTATGGATACCAGTTTCAACTGCAGGAAATGTAACTTATAAAAGGCGATACAGTACAATCTGCTTAGACGGAATCACAAGAGACTAAAAAGAATATTCGTTTCACAGGTTTTCTGCATTTATTGATACCAGTATCAACTACAGGAAAGGTAATTTATAAAAGGCAATACAGAAAAACCTGCTTTGATGGAATCGCGAGGGAACGAAGAGATTTCCGTTTTAAACAAATTTTCATGATAGCAGGTATAGTTGTAAGACGTACTTTTAGTTGCACCATGAGTTTTTCTAGTTTTATTGTATTTCGAAACAATTTATGGAAATAAATAAACGCAATTTAATTTTTTTTCATGTAAGCTCTGCAAAAAAAAAAAAAAAAAAAAAAAATCTGGTACGAATTTTGATTAAAATTAAGTGGCATAATGATATAGCGCACCCTTCGTTAAGGCAGGATTAAGTTTTCTCCGATTTTCTGTTTTCGCCGGGACATGTAATTTTAATTTATAAGGCAGGATTGCAATATATGCAGATTTCGATTTTACAGGTTTACTTGTCAATTAAAAGGCAGAATCCTTAACCTCTCCGTAAATACACAAATGTGAACTTCGAATCTTTCTCATTCTAAAAATATTATTCTAACATAAATGCCATTTCGATCAATGAATGAATCATATGCTTCGATGTCAAAGATTCAAAATAATGCAAATAAAATTAAAACTCTTGCTCTGAAATCATATTTGAGAAGAAATAGTTAAGTAATATTCAATAATTTTACATTAACACTCCGACATGAAGAGATTAACAGTCATTGAAAAAATATTCGAAAATGCCATATGAAAATATACAATAGAGAACAGACATTCTTATAGAACAAACACAATGCAATATAATACCCCCCCTCCCCGCCCCCCCCCCTTCCCCGCCCGCCCGCTTGTCTAATTTTCGGTCGCGTGCATAAATTTCGAGCAGCAGTCATTAAGGAAAAAAAATATAAAAAGATAAATAAAAAGATTAGTAAAAGATTGCAAGATTAAAAAAATATATCTTTTTTCTTAATCTCACAAACTTGTAAGGCTTCATAAAAGAAGTTTTTGAAATGATAACTCGGAGGCTAAGGGTTCCAGGGGAGACAAAAGCATGGAAGCAATGAAACGAAACGTTACAGGTAAGGCGTCAAGACGCATTGGAGACGTATGTGACACCACAACTGATGTTAGAGATAACAAGATGACGGATGTAACATTACATTTGTTGAAACATAACGTTGTGGCGGAATCCTCGTGCCTGACCATAAGATAAAACAAAAAAGTTTATCTAAAATTAATAAGAAATGAAATTTGGATAAATTGGAGCAGTCAAGGGTTCAATGATGCTCAAATTTAGATTCAGCTAACCGTCGAATACACTAAATGTAAGTTTACCAATTTTAAAACTGAACTTAAGTAAGGAAGATGACTGCTCAAAATCACATCCCCAGAAAATTGCAACGATGAAGATCTCTATAGTAATTGAAAACACTACAATAGCACTTCAAAATACTTTAAATGATTCTGACTAAATGGAATCCCGTGGACTCCGAAATTTACTTTACATTTATTCAAGTATGTAGATTAACTTCTGACCAAAAGTCAAATCCCTCAGCTAACACGAAACGTCATTATATCAGATCACATGGTAGCAATAGAATCCCCAAGTCTCCAAAGCGGGAAACTTTAGTCTTGTTTTCTTTGAAAGACAAGACTTGACCTAACCTGATCTTTTAAATTCTTACTCCTATTGTTATACTTGACCCCTGACCACAGAAAACTACTTAAAAACACCACGCAAAAATAACAGCGAAGCTCAGATTCAGGGAAACACAATCATAATTTCAAACGTTAGAGAACTACACATAGATGGCTCTTTTACGCACAAGTATTAGATGCCAGGGACAGGGGAGTCGCCATGGGGGTTATGGGGGGGGGAGTCTCCCCCCCTATATATGTGAAGTTGGGAAATTTGAGCTTAGAGTTGGGAAATTCTAGAGTTTTGAGACATTTTCTTTTTAAAAAATAATAGTAAAAAAATTACGAAATCTTTATTGTTTTGGTGTTCATGTTTCTGAGTACTGTAACAGTAAACAAGTTAAATTATCAAAAGAAATCAGCCACACTCAATTTATCATTGTGTTTTTCAGTTCTACAAAAATATTTACCAAACCTAAATTTCTCTACTCCTGTCCATCAATAGCTGACTATATCCAGTTCCTTTATTCCCTCCAAAACTTTGTTCATTTCTCAAAAATTTCGCTCTACCTCCCCTTTCCCCCCCAAAAGAGAATCTAGCTATTTTAATCCAAAGGGATTGCATCTTCTTTTGAAAATTGGAGATCACTTGTAGCACAACAGAAAGGAATGTAGTCACCTACTTGAAACACAACTGGGCAAGAAGATTTCACAAATTGCACTAATTTTTTTAACTAATTTCGTAATTTTTGGACAATATTTTACTCATTCTCGTGATTTTTTTGCCGCAAAAATTAGTTAACCCTTCGCTGTCAAGAAAAAAGCGTTATATGAGCAAATGTGAATATAAAAAGTCGTTAGTTTAGATACATTTGTCACATTTTACTTTTATTTGTGTGCAGAAATATATATCAGTCCTGTTCGTTTATATTTATAGGTGTTTGTGAAATTTTAAACCAAAAGTCCAGTGTTGTGTGTTTAAAGCTGTTCTAAAAAATAACTATAAATCTAAGTACGAAAGAACCCTTCATGATAGGAAAAGAGTTTTCGTGGAAGATTTTGGAGCATCTAAAAATCCATTCGAGGATGAAAAAGGTAAAAAAAAAAGGACGATTTGAATTTGGAACAGAAATATGACCATGAAAACAGTTGAAGAAATAAAGATTTCCTTATAGACAAGTTCACAAACAATTATGAATATTGGAATGTGACTGAAGAAGCTGACTTCTGAAAGTACCGTAGGAAAACGGTTTCACCAAAGGGAATAGATAAAAATTATAGCATAGCAATGAATATTGATGCACATAAGTTTTACAGGAAAGAATTATAAGAAATACAAGAAGATTTCGGCAATTTAGTAATGGGCTTAAATGACAATGTTCCCTATATCAGGAGAATATTGCACCAACACATTTCATATTTAAATTACAACTGTGCAAGGCAAATTTGAGTATCACTAACTTAGAAAAGTTAATAATGTTTCCACCTGATATGAGAAACCGGATGTACATGACTTGGAGAGTCAAATAGAAATAAACCAAATCCCAACTCATTTAACAAACCTTTTACTCATGCCATGAAATTCAAAGACTATTTGGGTCACGCCGACAAACTATATATTCGTATTTAACATTTACCGCAGCTTATCTTTATGGCGTTGCATCTAATGAAGAATCTTTAACCAAATAAAAATTAAAAAATATATATATTGCGAATTACAATGAAGTATGACAGACTTGACAGATTAATGCTTTTAAAATGTGAAAGTGAAATAGTGGATTTTATTAAACTCGACGATGTTAGCATCAGGTTGACTTCTTTGAAGACCAGAAGAATTAATGTTAAATGAAAACGATTCGGATTTACCAATCCCAAAACTTTATTCTATCCCGTACATGTTAATACCTCAAATTTGCAATCACAATGTTAAAATTAAATAACAATTCTATGCCCATAATAACGAATTCTAAAGGTATAGAGTCGCTTAATTGTGTACATTTAAAAAGGAGATAAAAGCATCGGATTTTTCAAACAAATCATTGAATTTCGCCACACACCCAGTTAGATGTCTGCAACCAAAATTCCAAACCCAAAGCGCACAAAAGCGATGCCTTTGGACAGTATACACCCAAGCCCAATAAGGAAGTGCAACCGAATATGAAGTTTGATTGAATTCCGTGCATTAGTTTTTCAGATATAGCTAAAGCAAAAAACGTGAAAATGCTGCACAGCAGTGCCACCTGTTATATGATATACACAAAAGCCTAATAAGCACCAAATTATGTCAAGGTTTAACAGAATATGAAGTTTTATCAAATTCCGTGCAACAATTTTTAAGATATAACGATCGTTAAAATCATGTAAATCGTGAAAATGCAACATAGCAGCGCCACCTTTTGAACGATTTACACTAAAAACTAATCAGCATTAATTTTTATTAAGGTATAACTGAATCTAAAGTTTTATTAAATTCCGCTCCTTTGTTCTTGAGATAGAGCACTCACAAAATCTGTGCCACATACACACAGGCAGACATTTTCTAAAACAGTCAAATCGTGTTGAGGGCCTGCATGTTTGTTTTTTATTAAATAAACCAATAATTAGAATTTTTATAAAATATGTAATGTGAACATTAAAAAGATCCACAATCTTACTTAAAAGGCGACTAATGTAATGAAAAAGATGTTACAAGTTTAAAATATACATTTTATTTAAAAACTTCTTAGTACTTTCAAGCCTTCCAGGCTCACCATCAGAGAATATCTTAATAATTAAATGTTGTTTATTTATACAATACGTCACTTTGTTTTGAAAATAAGAGAGCCAATAATTACTAGTTGAAAGTAAAAGTAGCACTAGCAGTTTCTTGGATTGAATTTAATTAGAGGAAATATATTATTATTATTATTAATTGCAGTGACATCACTTTGTTTCTCATACGTCACTTTCCATAGGTAGAAGAAAATATTTAACTTCTGTACTTTAAATTTTATTACGTCCCTTTGCTCAGGTTTTAAGGATTTATTTTCAGGTTATTCAACTACAAACTGGGGATATTGTACGATAGGGCGTCCTTACATACTTGATTGCTTTTACACAGGTTTTCTATTGATTATTTTATAGTGGATGTTGGGAATATGATTTTTGTCTGATCAAAATCTATTGCGATATTCTGATTGAAACCTAAACGAGAGAGAGCTGTGGATTGACGACAAAATTTTATGTCTGCTTTATGTTCTTTTATTCTTTCTTTGAGTTTTCTTTTGGCCATTCCTATTACTGTTAGTTCTAAAAGGAATGGTGTATACACCAGCTAATTCATCTTTCGGTGTTGGATCTATTTTCGTACAAATTAACTCTTTTAATTTTCTTGGTGGACAGGCTATTAAATTCATATTGTGTTTCAATTGAGCATATCTTAATTTATCGTACAGACCAGGGAAATAGTTAAACTTTTTGTATATCATTTCTTTATGGTTTTCTTTTTTGATATTGTCATGAAAACTGAATTCATAGATAAATTTATTGATGAGGATTGTTGAAAATCCGTTTTCCTCAGCGATATCTCTAATGGTATTAAGCTCTTTTTCTAAATATTTTTCTGAACATACTTCAAGAGCTCGTCTAATATAAAATTTGTAAACATAATCTAATGTAAACATAGAAAGTTAGAGTAAAATAATATGCAGTAAAACATGCAAAGATGTTATCACAAAGGTTCGTAAAATAATTATTTTTAGAAAGTTTTCCGTGCTTTTTCGAATATATATTTTTTTTAAATTGGAGTTTTAAAGAATTAAAAAAAATAGAGATTTAAAGATTTTAAACATTTTTGTGCTATGGTCTAAGAGGGTGGGGGAGAAATTTTGAGGGGAGAAAAATTTAGATGATTGATTATTTATTGCTACTAGGGAGAAACGGATATGGCAATTTTTTAAAAATAGTTTTAAATATTTTAAATTTGCATGCGGGTGGAGGCTTATGGAGGGGAGGAATTTATATGACGGATTTATATTGATTGTTGCTACAGAGCAACAAATGGGGCAGACGATATTTTTATATAAAAAAATAATAGATTTCAAACATCTTTGTATTCTGCAAGAGAAACGTATATTTGATGGGAAAAGTTAACGGTATTTTAGAAGAATGACTTTTTATTTGGTGCTACAGGAGAAAAACGAATACGGCAGATTTTTTAAAATAATGAATTCAATAATAGTCCAGGCAATAGAGACCATATAGGGGCTCTGCCTAGCAAAATTCACGGTAGTTCTGGAAAAAGGCTTGCTATATGTTCTTTGGGTCGCTGAATCCGAATTTTTAACTTCCCACGAAAATTTCTTCCGGCAACCCCCCAAATTTTGGTAAATGCCCCTAAAAAAGGTTTTTATTCAAAAAATAAATTTTTTTGAGAATCAAGTTTGTCAATTTGCGACAATGCCCTCGCTGAAAGATTAACCTAAATTAAGTATAAATGTTGGAGTATATAGGGAATAAGTAATTTTACGAATGCGTCAAAAGATGCTCGTTCAGTTACGGAAAAATTTAAAACTAGTATACTGTAGACATCACGAAACTTCCATCGTAGAGTTCAGTTATTTAAATTTAACTTGGAGTTGCAGTGAATAATAATAATAATAAAATAATAACAAAAGAGAGTTCAGAAGCCCCCCCTGTTGTGTACACAATTACAAAACTCGAAAAATATATACACTTTTAATTTATAACTTCAAATATAAATGAACGATATACCTCCAAACTTAATCAACACTCATTTTTTGTCTAGGTTTTACATAATTTGGAGTTTTATAAAATTCCGTGCTGTAGTTCTTCCGATAGAGCACCTATAACATTTGTGGCACGAACATACAGATGACAGACTGATATTTTCCAAAAATAGTTAAATCATGTTCAGGACATTCCAAAACGTGCCAAACATCAAAAACACGGAAGTTGAAAATTTCCACCTGTACTTCCTTTCTAGGTAATATAGAAGAAAATAAAAACTTAACACCGCTACTATCGACTTTTCTTGATGACGTCATATGTCTGAAATGTAAACTATTTGCTTGGCGTAAACTAGACGGCCTGCGTTTTCCCGCTCTTTGGTATGTGTGTATTTTGACTTATATCTGAATGACGTGCCCGTTGCAACTGAATAAATAAACCTACCTCACTTTCTTCCCAGAATAAACATCGCAAAGAAGAGAAAATTGAGAAAAAGTATTTTTTACGCATCGGAAATCATAACAAGCAAAACAAGGAACAATTATTACGTCATCTAATACAGTGAATCCTGCTAACACAGAATCGCAAAAGAAAGTCAAAAATTCCGTTTTAGATAGAGAATGAGAACAAAACATCTAACAAATTGGCATCTACACTGTAAAAAAAAAAAAAACGGACTAAAATACGGAAATACTACTGGCAATCTAGACACCAGTACTATTTCCGTATTTTAACGGAACTTTTTTCCCGTAAATTACAGAAAAATTTCCGTTTTTTTGGAAATTAACGGAATTTTTTCTGTAATTTACCGGGAAAAAGTTCCGTTAAAATACGGAAATAGTACTGGCGTCTAGATTGCCAGTAGTATTTCCGTCTGTTTTTTTTTTTTTTTTTACAGTGTAGAGTCCTGAGTCGAGTTTTGTGGGGTCGACTCTTTATTTTCGGTTCGGTTCAATTGGAGTCGATATGACTTTAATTTTTTTGGATTCGAGTCGGTTTCGGGTTGAGTTTTGATTCTTTCGGATGTGGGTCGGTTTAACGTGACATTTCACAAGAGAGTGTTGAATCTTTTTTAAATGAAACAATTTATGTAGGGTGTTTCAAAACTATATGTCAGAAATATAAAGGCAGGTAGAGGGGACCTAAATAAGAAGATTTCGTATAGGAATGTGGGTGCAGAAATCCAGCGTTGCGACAGTAGAGGGTGCTGTTAACTTTGGCGGAAGAAAGCGGTTTGCTAGCTTGAATCGTCATTCCCCGTACGAATTTCGAGCAACATGCATCACTTCCACCAATGCGGAGCTTGCCGACATGCATTTCATGTATGGGCTAAGCAAGAAAATGGATGGCACCCAACGTACATCCAATAGCTCCCGAGCTTATCGAAGGACTATCCTCTACTGTGCGTAATACTGCTTCTTGCACTTCAGAAATTCTGCGATATCTTGCAGTACCCGTATCACTCCTGGAAACATAAAACGATCCACTCGCGCACAACTCCCAATGAAGATGCTCAAATATTCGGGCATTCGGTCGTTCCTTTGAGCAGCCAATTCATCTCCATGCATATCCCCATATATGAAATGAATGTTGGCAAGCTCCGCATTGGTGTAATAATGCATGTTGCTTGCAATGCATGTTGTCCACATGCGTTAATGCATGTTGTCCGTGCGAGGAATGACGATTCAACCCACCGAAGCGCTTTCATCCGCCGCACTCAACAGCGCCCTTCTACTGCATTTCCGCACCCACATTCCTATACGAAATCTGCTTATTTAGGTCCTCTGTACCTGCCTTTACATTTCTAACAAATAGTTTTGAAACACCCTGTATATTTGAATATTAATGAGCTCAAATGTGGTCATTTTTATACAAAAAAGATAAATTGATATTAGTAAAAATATGATTGTAGAGTGCTTTTTCATAAATTATTAAAATATGTAGTAGTTTTCTTTCACTTCCAGTTCGGGTTTGAATATTTTAGGTTCGGGCTGGTTTCGGATTGACGTTGTCGGGTTATGGAATGACGAATTTATCTGTCGGGTTTGGGGTTGACTTTAAGGAACATTTTCAGGTTTATACTAATTACCATCAAACCCGTGCAGGATTTTAGCGGATGCCTCATAATGTTTACAATCTGCTAAAACTCTGAAGCCCTGAAGGTCCTTTTTTAATGTTTACATAATGTTAAAAGTAATTATAAACGTTGAGCAAATTATGTAATGTTAACAAAATATATACAGAGTCAAGTGTTGGTGAATGTTTATACAAAATAAGAAAAACATATAATCAATAATAATACCTTACCGCTCTTTAAACTTTTACCGACCCCCACAAGTGACATATTGTTGGAAAGGCCTGTGGCCACTTATTCATGCTATGCACCTCCCGAGCCCCTCGTCTCAAATTTGCCTTCCGAGGGGCACTTTTCTAAATATTGCGGACATCATTCATTCCCCCGGGGGCAAGTTTGGGGGGGGGGGGGAGGAGCGCGGGAGGTGCATAGCATGAATAAGTGGTCACAGGCCTTTTCAACAATATGTCACATGTGAGGGTCAGCAAAAGTTAGAAAAATGACCCCGTTTGGGTCCACTATCGCGCCTCCTGTAATACATCCTCCCCCCTCTCTTTGAAATATCGTTTGCAGAAATGTGTTACTGTGCACGGTGACTATATAGAAAAGGACTAATACAATGCAGCATTTTCATAAATGTCACTCAATTATTTCTATGTGAGGGCAAAAACTTATTGATATACCCTCGTATAAGATATATTTATAGATAAGATAATAATAACGATAATAAATCTTTAAATATGTCTTTTGGAAAATCATTTTGTTTAATTTTTTTGTGGAAATTTCACTGTTTTGAAAATATGTCAGTGAAATTTCGGCAGAATGCTTTCCATATTACCCACTATGTTCTGAAGTAGAACCTAAGCTCTATGTAATAATGCAATTGTTTTATAGTTTCTCGAATATACAAAATGGTATTTTTTAGTAAAAAAAATATGCATTTTTTGACATAATTTGAAATATTTTAGTTAATTTTGAAAAATAGTAAAACTCCTGGTTCAGTGTAAAGGTAAGTGTAATAATAATATGTAGTACAAAGGAAAGTGAAATATAGTAAAGTGAGGACATACGCCGCGATGGGACAGATGCCGCAGAGATTGTATTTGCGACACTAGCGCTCCCTAGGCCAAATTAAGAATTTCGTCGTGTGCCTAAGTGCTGTCTGCTGAGTTGTATGCGTTTTCACCGCTTAATTGTCAGTATTTACATATTTATGCCGGTTTTTATGGTTCGAACCTGCATGGTAAGTTGCTAAAATTATTCTAATAAAGTTTTATAGCATATTGTAAGCAAAATAAGCAGAGATTTCATCACAAAACTGATTGCAACTGTAGACTAGACCCTCGTAGAATACAGACATGTGCTTGTCTTTCTCTCGCGTCGCTCATATGACACAAAATGACGACGTGGCATCTTACCCGCCACTTTGGGACAGATGCCGCACCGAGGTTGAGGGACAGATGCCGCAAAATATATTTTTGTTTTTCTGTTCAATAAATTCATCACTGCGATTTAAGGAGAACTTATATTTAAATGAACGTATATTAGCGCATTCTGCTACTTATCAAAATATTCTTAGCAACAGTGGTGGTTCATCAAGTATGATAAGGAAAACGTAGGCCGTTTACAATTCTCACAATCTAAACTATTAAACAAAATGTCTCCTACCCGAATGGTCAAATGACCTATACAGCCAAGTAAGGGAAAGCAAAACGCTGCAAATATTACAAGCACAGATTTTATAAACAAGAAAAAAGAAGAAAGAAATAAAAAGCAAAAGAAGCAAGAAAGCATCAAAGAACGACCGCTTGGCGGAAGTAAAATGTGTAAAAAAAGGAAGGGAAAGATCAACTGAAAACACCTCACTTGAGGAAGAAACTGAAATGTGAGTTATCTTCCGACAGTGACCAAAGTATTCCTCTTATGGATTCTGAAGGCAGTATTGGATTGGAATTTGGTGACTCTGAATGTGCTGAGTGTCTGGAGTCATATCAAGAAACAAAGTTTAAAGCGGAATGGATTCAGTGCATAACATGCAATCGGTGGCTGCATAAAACATGCTCACTTTACTCTTGCAACGGAAAGTGTGGTGATTGTGGGTGAATAGAAATACGAAGTAAAAAATTGAGAAGAAAAGCCAAAAATAAAAAGACTACGGCCTAAAGTGAATGGAACTAGTACTTAAGAGCAAACTACAATGGTTGCCTGGATATAAACAAGTGGTTTATATCTTTTTTGTAATTATGCTGTCTATTGTTTCCAGCCAGATGTTTTTTTTCTTTTCTTGCCTTAAGTTTTATTTTTTGAGCTTGCACTTTTGCAATTTCGTTAAACTTTTCACGATTTAGTGATATATATAATTTATGTAAGTTTACTGTTATTTATTTTCATTTTAAGTAGTTTGAGGAAATAAAAATGTGATGTACTTCAAAAGAAAATTAACAGCATAGCTTTTTTTTCCATGCGGCATCTTACCCAGCACATAAAAAATGATTTTAAAAAAGGATATTTGGGAAAATAATTATGACTGCTTTATTAAGAGGTCTTTAACTTGTTTAACATAGAAATTTGATTCTAAAGGGTTTGATTAATGATTTCTGGTACTTAGTTTGTTGTTTTTTGCTTTATTGTACACTTTAAAAGAAGAAAAGTAAAACTGCGGCATCTGTCCCCACTTTACTATATATTCAGTTGAATTGAGTGTACGCTGTCCCGTGTAAGCATGAAATTTTGCTAAAAAAATAGCACCCCTCCGAATTTTTAGGTGCGTTCGTAATTATATAGATACGTAGCACCTATAATCGTCACCTGGTGTGTCCGTCTGTCAGCATATGACAGCGCAAAAACTACCCAACCGAATGGTTTGAAATTTAATATATATATAACCTTTGCAGAATTTTCCCGGGTCATTTCAAATTAATGAAAATCAAATCAAAACTTTAAAAAGATATTAATAAAAGTTTTCTTCGTTCTATTAAATCCTATCATATGTCATTCATTCAATGATATTCCACGATAGGTCATGATTCTAGGTTGTCATGGTGATAAAGTCCTATTTAAGATGGAGTCCTATTATTTCCGCATTTATTACTGAATTTAATATACATAATGGTAATAAATTTCGTATTCATGCATTTTTGAAGAAGAGTGCAACAGCTTCTTGCACCAAGATCTGAATATTTATAAAACTATAGTTATAGCACGAACGCGCCCCACTTGCCTCGGCTGGCATAAATTTTCGACTTGTTAAAAATGTTATAAAGATATTGCTGGGATTTTATATTTTTACATCATTCTGTATTACAACTGAACTAAAAATATGTGTACTTATTCAATATTGTACCGTAGTGGAAAAAAAAAAGTAAACACCCCCTACTAACTCCTCAACAAATCATCGTAGAAAAAAGTTACTGATACCGAACGATTGGAAATAAAGTCTACTTTTAAATGATGTATATAAAATTTTCTTAGGGGGTCATCTACATATTAAAACGAATGCAAACTTCATTTTTTTCAATGGCAATACCCAATTTTAACGAGATATTTCAAATCTTCGGTTCAAACCTAGACACCAAATTTCAAGTCATTTGAATGATAAGTTTTTGAATTATAAACATTCAAAATGTAGTGCTTCTAATGTTAAATTATATTTTTATTTATATCTCCCGAAATTATGCTCCTAATGTGCTAATTTTTTTTGGAGTAATAATACTAATATACCCAAACATAAATAAGCTGAATTTGGAATTTTTATAATTTTATGATATGAATTATGAATTATGAAATTAATATTCGAAAAAATTATGAATTGCAATCTACAATTTTTTTGATGGATTTAGATTTTTTAAGTCCTGCTTTATGGAAATTCAAAAAATTCACATTTTTCTTCCAAGTAGTTTTCAAATTATGCTTAAAAAACGGCAAAATGATGGTTTAAGGGGCCATCTATGATGGAAGTGAGTAGATATTTTGTAATTTATTCTGCTGTACTGTAATCTAACACGCTTCATTGACCCCTTGAGTGGCGCTTAAGGTGCCTTGATCAAGGAAGGGGCTCTCTCGGTCAACAATCCAGTACGGAACTTCAATTTGGATACAACCCTTAAAATACGCTCGTTTTAAAATAATTAATTTCTCGGAAACTTATGGTACGAATTGCATAAAAATTCGTTTTTAGGCTAATTGAAGGGTGTAGAGTTCATTTATGCTGTCAGAATTGGGTACTGCTATTGAAAAAAACAAAGTTATGGTTCGTTTTAATATGTCGATGACCCCTAAGCAAATTTTATATACATCATTTAAAAGTAGACTTTATTTCCAATCGTTCGGTACCAGTAACTTTCTTCTACGATAATTTGTTGAGGAGTTAGTGGGGGGTGTTTACTTTTTTTTTCCACGACTGTACATGTAAAAAAAAAGCTCTCTGAACGTACACTGACAAAAATTGGTACTCAAAATTGAGTAAAATGTACTCAATTTTAAATATGTCACATACTCAAAATAGCTCCGTTCCAAATGTACAGTCGTGGAGAAAAAAAAGTAAACACCCCCTACTAACTCTGCAAAAAATTATCGTATAGAAGAAAGTTACTGGTACCACACGATTAGTAACAAAGTCTACTTTTAAATGATGCATATAAAATTTGCTTAGGGGGCCATCTACATAATAAAACGAACCATAACTTTTTTTTTTCAATAGCACTACACAATTCTGACAGCATAAATGAACTCTACACCCTTCAATTAGCTTAAAAACAAATTTTTATATAATTCGTACTATAAGTTTTCGAGAAATTAATTATTTTAAAACGAGTGTATTTTAGGGGTTGTATTCAAAAATAAGTTCTGTACTTGATTGTTTACCGAGAGAGCTCTTTCTTGATCAAGGCATCGTAAGAGCCACTCAAGCCCTCATTGAAGACTGCTAGATTACAGGATAGCAGAAGAAATTTCAAAATATCTCCTGACTTCTATCATAGACAGCCCCTTAAACCATCATTTTGCCGTTTTTTAAGTATAATTTGAAATTTACTTGGGGGGGAAATGTGAAATTTTGAATTTCCATAAAGCAGGACTTAATAAATCTAAATCTACCAAAAAAATTGTAGGTTGCAATTCATAATTTTTTCGAATATTAATTTCATAATTCATAATTCATATCATAAAATTATAAAAATTACAAATTCAAATTATTTATGTTTGGGTATATTAGTATTATTCCTGCACAAAAAATTAGCACATGAGCAGTATAATTTCAGGAGATATAAATAAAAATATGAAAATGTAATTTAACATTAGAAGCACTCAATTTTGAATGTTTATAATTCAAAAACTTATCATTCAAATGACTTGAAATTGGGTATCTAGGCATAGTTTGAACCGAAGATTTGAAATATCTTGTTAAAATTGG
Source organism: Maratus speciosus (assembly GCA_963932465.1). Lineage (NCBI taxonomy): Eukaryota > Metazoa > Arthropoda > Arachnida > Araneae > Salticidae > Maratus > Maratus speciosus. The sequence continues at coordinate 89,535,113 of OZ010797.1, forward strand.
GTATTGCTATTGAAAAAAATGAAGTTTGGGTTCGTTTTAATATGTAGATGGCCCCTTAAACAAATTTTATATACATCATTTAAAAGTAGACTTTATTTCCAATCGTTTGGTACCAGTAACTTTCTTCTGCGATAATTTGTTGAGGAGTTAGTAGCGGGTGTTTATTTTTTTTTTCCACGACTGTACTCAAAATTGAGAAAAACATGTACTCATTTTTGATTCCATGGTCGTGTTCAAATATGAATCGTTATGTACTCCCCCCATGAACCTGCAAATTAGAACATAAATGTACTGACATCTATTTCCCTTTCAATATTATTAAGAAGAAAAGTTTAATTGATTATTTATTTAAAAAAATAGCAAAACTATTAGCTTGATACTCAAATCGAATATTTTTATGACAAAAGCATTATTTGCAGCTTTTAAATTATTTTAAAATACTGTGCATAATTTAATATTTATATTAATAAACGTCTTTTATGCCATCATAAACGAAATCAGCTACTACAAAGCACAAAATTATCGTTTCGTTTGATAACATGTGATGTATCAAAATTGGGTTGGTTGTGTTTATGACGGCCAATTATCAACACGAGGGATATATGCCCTAAGGGGTGGGGGAGTGCTCTTCGTGGGGGACTTTCTAAGGGAACCTAACCCGTATTAACGCTTGGAAATCCAAGGTTCGACGAAAACCACGAAAACTCCGAACGATTAGGCCGACGGGCGCGATTGGGTTCGAACCCAGCACTTCCCGTCTACCAGCTTCGAGACCAGAACCTCTTGGCCACTGGTGGGGCATCAACATTGGGAAAGCATAGGTTCATTTTTGATCCAAACATACTCAATTCGATATGAGTAAATCGATTTACTCATTTTTGAATACTTCATTTTTTTCAGTGTATAGGCTAGGTAGGTGACGTAGGTAGGATACCTTAATAAAAATTGACGCCGAAATATTGTGATCCAAATTTATTTTTGAATCCACTGAGAAAGGAAAAGCGGAAAGAATTTGTCGGGAGAATTGGTGAAGCATGGCTTGGAATTCTGTTTCCGCCAAACTAAATGGCCTACAGATGGTTGAGCCCTTGAGCCAGAAATTCAATCGGCTGACTTACCGAACATTTTCCTGGAAACACACCGCTGTTTGCTGCAAAATACAGGATAATAATTTAAAAAAATGCTCATTGTAAAAGCTATTTTGAGGTTATTTAAAATTTTATCTATGCATCAGTGTTCCGAAATGTTGACATAACTCTTAGGTGTAACAAATAAGTTTTAAAGCATTTAGGACGCATTTTCAAGGTGAAAACGTTTTAAACATGCGTGCTTTAAGGCGACATTAGACTTTGAAAACTGAGTTTTTAAATTTTATTCGATTCACTTGTAATTTGGAAGGGTTGTTAAGAATAGGTTAAAATGCTTATGCAGAAAAATTGAAATTGAAATATTGAATACATTTTTAGTTATTGCATATTAAATATTTTGATATGACAAAAAATTGACAGATTTCAAAATGTCCAAGGCACATTTCTTTTGCATAAAATATCGCAATAATTACTTATGAGATATTTTTCATGTATTACAATAAAAATTGGCATGAATTGGAAAAGCTCACTGGACGTATAACAGGGTTTGAACACATTTCTTTAAATAGAAATCAAGAACTTTTAAAGACCGAAACCAAAAAAAAAAAAAAAAAAAATTAAGGACCTATAAAGTATTGAATTATAATATGCATTTTTTAATACAATATTTCGTTTTTGTAAATACAGCTTTCAAATACTCAAATGGTGAGGAGGGGGGATTTCGGTGCGTGCCATAGGTAGAAATTTAGAAAAGTATTACTTATATAATTAGTTCAAAATAACAAATACAGCATTGTAAATTTTGTATGCAGCAGAGATAGGAAAGTAGACGGGGGGTGGAGGGTAAGGACTTTTAAGGAGTTTTTGCAGATTTTTTAAAAATGAAAATAAGGTATTTTAAGGAGCAAAATTCACTTTTGAAAAACTTAAGGACTTTTAAGGATTAAGTTAAATAATGCTATAAAAAGTAATAATATATCTTTATTAAGATTGACGATCGTTTCATCGCACAAACGGCGATATTTTCAAAATCATTCACGATAGAAAATAGTTTCACATAATTTAAAAACAATAACATAGTAAACAATGTCACGAGACATGATGCATAATGAAAAACATTGCAAACATAAAATTAAATTAAAATTAATTTGGCTATTTGCGAGCGTGGATTAATTTTCATATAATTTAAAAACAATAACATGGTAAACAATGTCACGAGACATCATGCATAATGAAAAACATTGCAAAACATAAAATAAAAATAAAATTAACTTGGCGATTTGTGAGCGTGGATTAATTTTTACTATTGTTACTAAAATTACATAGTATCTCTTTCCAAATTTTAGGTAAATCAAGGGACACCGAATCATTGATATTCTCGTTGCGTAAAAATATTTCTATTGATTCCCGAATTATGGATGGTAAATAAAATCTTGATGGATAAATTAACTTGCAATTTTAAAAATCGATCTGTAAAGGCTCTTCGGTCTTCGCTGCATAATCTGGCCAAAGCTGTGGTTCTTCTGTTGTATTTGATGTCGGCTATATGTTCTTTGATTCCAGTTTTAAGTTTTCTTCTTGTCATACCTATATAAAACTGCTTTGTTCCATCTTCTTTGGTGAAATGTATTTCGTATACTCCTGATAACTGGTTTGATTCAATTGGATCTATTTTCTTGCATACTATATTTTTAAAATTTGTTATATATTTACCTTTCACCAAAGAAGATGGAACAAAGCAGTTTTATATAGGTATGACAAGCAGAAAACTTAAAACTGGAATCAAAGGACATATAGCCGATATCAAATACAACAGAAGAACCACAGTTTTGGCCGGATTATGCAGCGAAGAACCTTTACAGATCGATTTTTTAAAAATAGCAAGTTAATTTATCCATCAAGATTTTATTTACCATCCATAATCCGGAAATCAACAGAGATATTTTTACGCAATGAGAATATTTGCAATAATTCAGTATCCTTTTATTTACCTAAAATTTGGAAAGAGATGCTATGTAATTTTAGGGTCATTCCATGTCAATTCAACCAAATTTTTTAAGGTTTGTAACCCGACCCCCAGGGATTTGGATGAAACTCAGTGTATATACTGATTCTATCATGATATGAATACATCAGAAAGATTTCCTTCCTAGACATCATAGTTTGTGAGATACGGGGGGTCCAATTTTTGGATTTTTCTCAAATCGCACATTTCTGAGTCTGCATTTTTAGACTGCAGTTCCATTTTCAAAAAATTGTTTCTCTGGATCTAAAATGCGAATCATCTTAAAAATATCACCGTAAGTACATCAAAAGACGCAGATTTTAATAAAAAAATATTTAAAAAATTAATTTTAAATATTTAGGGCCAAAAAATTAAACCAAAGTTGAAAGTTACGGTTATTTTTCCAAATTTTTGTGACTTTACGAAAAAGGCCCTACACAAAAAGGCAAATGAAATTTCCAATTTATTTTTGTTTTAAATAAAAGTTTACACTTTGGGCTTTCTATTTATGAAATAAAAATGATGTCTTTCTCATGGCTTATGCAAAATTTTTGACTTATTTTGGGATGCTGTACCTATCAAGAGATAAATATCTTTAACTTTGCTTATGGTACCTAAATAATAGCTGCACATTTTAAATATAAATTTACTAATCATTTTGATTTCCTAAAATGAACCCTTAAAATCAGACTGATTTATTTATTTTTATAACAGTAGAAAATTTGTATGTTATTGGTACATATCACACATTATCTGAAATTGTGTTGTTCTCATTCTTATCGCATATGTTTGTCACATAAATGTACATCTATCATTGGATTCAGTGCTATAGCATTTCTATAAATACTTTCACAAAGGTAGTATGTCAAGAATATGTACAATATTTAATGGAGGGGGTGTAGATATTGTGCATAATCCTTATGTTTCCATTATTTATTCATTCATATATTTTCTTTTATTATTAGCATTTTTTTTTAAATTTAAACAATCCTTTAGTTTTATGTTTACAATATAACTGTAAACAAAAAATCTTTTGTTGATATAGAATAAGAAAATACAATGACTTTTTACTCATCAACTTTTCAATATGTTTTTTTCTGTGTGTGTATGTGTGTTTGAATTAAAATATTTTATTTATATTTAACATTCTTTTAAAACTTTCTATCTTATTATCTTGGATAATTTTAATCATTTTAAATATGTTTTTTATAGTTTAAATACCTTATATTTAACAAAGCCTAGTTCATTTCTACAGTATGAAACATATTTTTACACCTGCCTTGTATAAACAAATTCTGACAAAGGCAGGATAAAATTATTTAGTTAAGGCAGATGTTTTCGAATCTGTTAATCAAATTATTATTAGTCTGCTGTTTCTCATAATAAAAGGGGGATCTATTATTCCTTGTGCTGCAAATGAAAATAATAGATGAATTTGCAGTAACTAATTATGCTGCAAGACCGTCATGACAACTTCTGAGAGAAAAGAGAATCTTGTCTATGCCAGAAATAAGAAAAATTAAAACCACAGCTACAGGTCCAGAAACAATTGAACTAATTGAAAAGTTTTATAATTGTAATGAATATTGAAGAATCATGACTGGAAAAAAATGTAGTTAGCATTGATAAGAATGTACTATGCACAAAAGCGATTGATATTATGTGTATCTACATGAGTTGTATTCTCTTTTTAAACAGGAATTTCCAAAAAACTTGAGAATTATAACCCTAGGTATTCAATTTAGTATTAGCAGCACTGTTCATTTAATCGAATTTGGACAAGCTAAGTAAAATATTTGGAAAATGTTATTCCACTCTTTTATAACGAAAGCTAAATCTAATTTCCTAAAAGAAACTAAAGCAAACTTTGGCCCTCAAAAAGCTATCGTTTTGTACGATTTCAGCAAAAATTTTACTTTTCTTATTCAAGGTGAGGCTTAAAGTTACCATTGGACCAAAGAAGCTGCACTCTTGATCCAACTGTTATATACACTCTATCTCTCAGTATTAGATTATCAGCAAGCAATATACACATTTTATCTTATGATATGCAACATGATGTCACTCTTGTGTGTTTAACACAGAAGGAAGTGATGTCATTTGTAAAAGAGATATTTCCTGATGTAAAGAAAGTCCTTGACGTTTGTGATGGGTGCTCTGGCAATATAAAAATTGTAAATTTTCATAAACCTTTACCAAAATGAAGAGGATTTCACCTTAAGATATTTAAATTCTTTTCTGGGGGGTGGGGGAAAGGAGGGGAGATAGCCACCGATTTAATGTTTTAGATAATAAATCACGAAGATCTTCTTATATACCGATGTTTTGTTGTGTTATTGTGTTTGGAGTTACAGTAAGATAGGCAAATTGACATATATATTAGAAGGTTCTCAATGTTGCTTATTCATAATAAATATAAATTTTAAATTGCACAAAAAAAGAATGTTCCAAAATAGGTCTAAGTGATACTGCAAAAGTACGTCATTTATTTCTATATTTATATTTAGCTCAGTTATATTTTTGAATTTCAATCTTTTAAATATAATGTTTATTCTGATTTTTTAGCTTTAAAAATTTGCATATAATTTATCAAATTCTTTATTTGTTACATAAAAAAATACAACAATCTAAATCTTTAAATTATTTATAAGCAATTTTATTTAATGTATTAGATTTAATTAATGATTATTTCAATTTTAATAAAAATGAAGTTTTTCTCCTAGCTTATGTAAAAATTTTGCCCTGTTTTGGGAAATTGCAGCATTCAAGAAAAAAAATAATATCTCTAATATGTATAATTTAAACTGTGGTACCTAAATAATTAATTACTGTGGTTCCTATGACTTGTTGAATTTATTTAATATAAGTGCTTCTTTTTTTTTATTTACAAAGTAAAGTTTTGCTTTGTTTTTTCTGAGTAAAATGAGAAAAAAATCTATGATTTCAATATCTACACCCCCTTTATTAAATATTGTACATATTTTTTACATACTACCTTTGTGAAAGTATTTATAGAAATGCTATACCACTGAATCCAATGATAGATGTACATTTATGTGACAAACATATGCGATAAGGTTGAGAACAACACAATTTCAGACAATGTGTGATATGTACCAATAACATACAAATTTTCTACTGTTATAAAAATAAATAAATCAGTTTGATTTTAAGGCTCATTTTAGGAAATAAATCAAAATGATAATTAAATTTATATTTAAAATGTGCAGCAATTATTTAGGTACCATAAGCAAAGTTAAAGATATTTATCTCTTGATAGGTACAGCATCCCAAAATAAGTCAAAAATTTTGCATAAGCCATGAGAAAGACATCATTTTTATTTCATAAATAGAAAGCCCAAAGTATAAACTTTTATTTAAAACAAAAAGAAATTGGAAATTTCATTTGCCTTTTTGTGTAGAGCCTTTTTCGTAAAGTCACAAAAATTTGGAAAAATAACCACAACTTTCAACTTTGGTTTAATTTTTTGACCCTAAATATTTAAAATTAATTTTTTAAATATTTTTTTATTCTGCGTCTTTTGATGTACTTACGGTGATATTTTTAAGATGATTTGCATTTTAGATCCAGAGAAACAATTTTTTGAAAATGGAACTGCAGTCTAAAAATGCAGACTCAGAAATGTGCGATTTGAGAAAAATCCAAAAATTGGACCCCCCATATCTCACAAACTATGACGTCTAAGAAGGAAAAATTTCCGATGTATTCATATCATGATAGAATTAGTATATACACCGAGTTTCATCCAAATCCCTTGGGGTCGGGTTACAAGGTCTGGTTGAATTGACATGGAATGATTCTTTAGTAACAATAGTAAAAATTAATCCACTCTCGCAAATAGCCAAGTTAATTTTATTTTTATTTTATGTTTTGCAATGTTTTTCATTATGCATGTTGTCTCGTGACATTGTTTACCATGTTATTGTTTTTAAATTATATGAAAATTAATCCACGCTCGCAAATAGCCAATTTAATTTTAATTTAATTTTATGTTTGCAATGTTTTTCATTTTGCATCATGTCTCGTGACATGGTTTACTACGTTATTGTTTTTAAATTATGTGAAAATATTTTCTTTCATGAAGGATTTTGAAAATGTCGCCGTTTGTGCGACGAAACGATCGTCAATCTTAATAAAGATATTTTATCACTTTTTATAGCATTATTTAACTTAATCTGTTTATAAGTGATTATTATACATGTTTTTATGACTTTTAAGGATTTTCAAGTACCGCCCGAACACTGTATAAGATTTTTTTTTTTTTTTTTTTTTTTTTTATAAAAAATAAAATTGAATGTTTACAAAAAATTTCTCTCTGCAAAGTAATTTTTATAGAAAGACACATTTCAGGAAATAAAATCATTAAAAATTCCGATAAATCAAGAAAATAAAATTTTGAGCTCCCAGTGTCTTCTCTGCCTGTTTACGACCCTGATACATAAACTGTAGTTATATGTAAGCAAAGTTGAAAAGTATACTGAAATCCATACTGTGTCTATCTTTGTCATATACTGTGTCAGGAACTCGCATAAATGAATGCCATTAATAATTTTACGAAACGAAAAAAACATGCTGGATAGTTTGTCTATTTCTTTACGCGTGTTTAGGAGTGGAATATCTCTCGATATTCGTAACACGGACGGAAAATTCCATGACGCAATCAATCCTTTTTCTCTCTCTTTTGTCCAAAGATGAGTAGAGTTGTTGTTGCACATGACACTTCTCTCAGAGAAATTAAGATCTCTCTTTTTTTGTTGTTGTCGCATCACGTGCAGCACGTGCCAGGGATATTGGCTGCTCATTAGCATTTCTGGCGAATTGTTTGCGGCACTGGCTGGCGAAACGAAAAAAAAAAAAAAAAAAAAAAAAAAAAAAAAAGTCGGGATTACGGGAGATAAGGAATTGTTTCTCTTGTACTACGTCGTGGATATTTTTACTCTCCCGTGCTTTTAAATAGACGGGTAAACAAAAGTGAGAAGCACTTTAAAATTTTTAAAAATGAACCTCCTTGAACTGTAAATATTGAGAAGAAAAACAACAATGTAGCTAGTCGGGAGATGTACAAAGCGTGTACGGAGAACACGAAGTAAAATCATTAACAGGCTACTTCAGCCAACTGAAATGATTCACTCACTAATGCTAATCCTATGGAAGAAAATTTTTAAGATATCTCAATAGGATTTCAGTATGTTTAAACAATTCTTTTTGCATTGGCTAGCTGAGATCGATCTGTACAAAGGGCGTTTTTTACTTTTTCGGTTTCGTTTACAGATTTTTTTAATTAGGACACTTTTATTTTCGAAACCGGTTTTGAAAGTGAAAGCATCATCTTGAAAAAAATCTGCAAATAAAATCGAAAAAGTAAAAAGAGGAAGATGTAGAGATCAATCTCAGCTATCCAATGCAAAAATAAATAAATAAATAAATAAATAAATAAATAATTTAAAAATATGAAAATGCAAACCAGATATCTTAAAAAAATTCTTCCATAGGATTAGCATTAGCGAGCGAATCTTTCCAGGTGGCTGAAGTAGCCCCTTAACGAAAAAATCGAAAAATGTGCTCATTGTCGGTTTTACCGAATATGAAATTATGAACTACCTTTCTCAGTTCTTAAAGTTTTTTTCTTTTTAAATCCTACTAAAACAGAACAAAGAATGCAAGATTTTAAAATCAATCCGTAATATATATATATATATATTATTATTATTATTATTATTATTACAGTCGATTCCGGTTTAGACGCGTTTCAAGGGAGTGGACAAAAGTTGCGTATTAAGCAGGATCGCCTAACGTGATTTGTATAATGTTGCAGGAACTGGGCTTATTTACACATTTCATTATCTAAATGAACTTTAGAATTTTCATTTATAGATTTCGGTCGAAAATTGTGTCTTTTACATTTTACGTATATGGGGCATTCTCACAATCTTTTGACTTTTATGTCCCTGAATAATAATTTTTATTTTAATAATTTTTTTTTTTAATTTCATATACTGGGGAACATCCCATTGCATGATTGCATAACAATATTAACGAGATAAATAAGTTTTGGACGATGTTGGGGGTTGGGGTTCCAAATACCAGGAAAACTCCTATTCCGTCCCGCGTCCCTGATGCTGATTTTTAAGTTTGGAGCTGTCTGTATAAAATTGTTCCAATAAAAAGTAACTCGATGTAATTTTTTTCCGAAACTGCGACAATTGTTTTATACAATTATGTAGCAAAAAATTAACCTGCACACATTTTTACGGTTGATATTATTTTTTGAACTCTGTCCCTGGGTTTTAGATTCCTTACCGTCCCTCTTGCTAAACTTATACAGAAAATCACTTCAGATGCATCAGCCACAGAATTTTTTTCAAGTTTTTTCTCATGCAGAAGTATGCTAGAGAAAGAATGTCTAAAATTCTTTGACAAAAAATTTACTGCAGAATTTAAATCAGCATTTAAATATCAATTTCAAGATCGTGGCTTTATGGGTAGTCTTACCGTCCAACAAGGTTTATTCTTGCGCTTTTCGAGATAAATTAATTTTTTTTTAAAAATTTAATCCAATGTTAAAAACTGTTTCTAAAAATCAATGAACAGTGTGGCTATCATTTACTCTTAACATGATTTTCCTAAAAAATAGGTGGTAATTTTCCTTACCGTTCCATCCTTACCGTCCTTTTTTTCCCCATTTCGTCCCTTTTTCCCTATACTTTCCCCCTTTTTTACCTTAGCGTCCCTTCTTTAACACCCCTTTAAGACAATGTTATACAAAAATTCTGTATTAAAAGTACTACATTTTTATTATTTCTTATTTGAATGTCCTGTGGGTACTATGCAAATTCATTATAAGTAAAAATTTAGAAGAAAATAGAAAGTTATAGTGGTAAAATGGTAAGGAAAATTAAACTCGCAAGTTTAACTTAAACCTCAGTTAAGGCTGTTCTGAACTGCTCTGTTCAACAAGCGCAAAACGTTCTGACACATTTACAAATTAATTTTTTAATGGAAAGATATCAAATTGGAAAGCCTGGCCAAGGAAGCGATTTGGAATGGAACTGTTTTTTCCATTTTTGGATCAATCCACTACCGATTGAGTTATAAGCGTTTTGGATTACGTGACAAACACGTTTTTCGCCCGCTCTCGAGTGCTTATTCTCCGTACGCACGGAAACTTGGTTCAAAACGTCCACTTTGACACTCTTTTCTGAAAGATCTATTGCGTTTGAAAAAGAAATGGAAAAAAACTCCAGCTCGATGACATAGTTTCTGAACAACAACACCTGTTCGTGTCATGCATTTCCGAACAAAAATAAATTAAAACATATGTCAGAAAGTGGGCTTTTGGGTTTGAGGTGGAAAGTGGGCTTTTGGGCACCCTTAAATAAGAAATTTTTCGCTTCTGACCATTTTTCCTTTTTTTTGAATCATTAAGGCATTCGTCTATCAGATAAAAATGTTATTTTAACCAGTTTAATTTCACCAGATTTTTATTCCCTAAAGTCAAAAGATTGTGAGTACGCCCCATATACAGGGTGTCTACATAATAGTTGAGCAATTTCTTATTTAAGGGTGTTCTCAAACCCAAAAGGGCAACTGTATGACATAAGTTTTAATTTATTTTTGTTCGGAAATGCATCAAACTAGCAGGTCTTGTTGTTCAGAAATTATGTAATTGAACTGTTTTTTCCGTTTTTTTTTTTTTTTTTTTTTTTTTTTGAAAACGCAATAGATCTTTCAGAAAACAGTGTCAAAGTGGGCGTTTTGAACTGAATTTCTGCACGAAAAAAGAATAACCACTCAAGAAAGGGTGAAAAACGTGTTTGTCATGTGATAAAATCGCTTGTAACTCAATAGGTAATTTATTGATTAAAAAATGGAAAACACAGTTCGATTCCAAATCGCTTCCATAGTCAGGCCTTCCAGTTTTATTCATTTCCGTTAAAATATGAATTTGTAAATGTGTCAAAACGCTTAATGCTAGTTGAGTCGAGCAGTTGAGAACAGCCTTAAGAACTTCCTAAATATTAAATGAAATTAACTAGTTGAAAGTCAGACTAGTAGCAATATTGCCCGAATTTATTCATAGATGGCGTTAGGTGTCATAACTGACGCTATCGCTTAGCGAGCGGAGGTGTTATTCAATGGCCACCACGATCATAAGATCTTTCACCGCTTGGTTGGTTTTGTAAAGGATCAAGTGCACAAGCCGTAACTTCCTGCCTTCATTCCTGAACTAAAATCAAGAATCTGCACTGCAGTTAATTGGATCGACGAAATCATGCTGACAAATCTGTGATATCGAACATTTGTGATAATGGTAAACTTGAACTATTTTTCTACCTTTAAAAATTTTCAAATATTTTAATGTATAAAAAAGCAATGGAAAAATTGGTTGCAAATGCAAATAAAAATGCATTTTTCCGTCTATAATATTGCACAGCACGGCTTAAATTCCTTTAAAACTCTTTGAAAACTATTACAGAGGTGCTATGTAACGAAATGTAGCTAAAAATGTTTTATGTTGCGTCTAAGACAATCTTGATCAGGAAGTTGATTAGCTGAATGCACATGTCATAGTAAAATTAACCAATGGCATTGCTATTCATATATCGATCAAACGATCTTTAACCCTTTAACGGTCGCTTAATATTTGGAGAAAAAAAAGTAACTATATTTTTATTAGAGAAATTGAATAATTATAAGGCTTTTAAATAAAATATGCAGTTTTTTTTTTTTTTTTTTAAGGCGAAAAAAAAGATGTTATAGAACAAATTCAGATTTGTAGAAAAGCCATGATGCGAGAATTCTGTGTCTTAATGTTTGTTTTACACCATTCAAAGTAACGCGAATAAGACCTTTATTTTTCACATCTTAGATCTTTATTTATCTTCATCACACAAATTTTTGCAAATCATATTTAAAATAATGTATATACATTAAATTTTGATTATTAATATATTTTTTAGTGTGATAAATTTTGAAACATGCAATACAAAGTGCACCATCACAATCAGCGCCAAAAGCCTAACCTGAACGGTAATATTCAAAGACTTCACACGGAAATGCCAGTTAAATTTTTCTGGTTTCAGAAGTTTTTTCCAGCAATAAATCTCCAGCCCGGAAATATGACGGGCACGAGAAATAACGAACGACACCTCAGCCCGTGATACTGACGAGAGCGAGAATAAAGGTGTTGCATTTTCTATGAATTTTGATTTGCTGAATGGGTCGGGTCATGTGCAAAATAATCTATGAGAATCGTCGCTGTGGTTGTTGCTAAGTGGCAAGCTATAAATTCAGCCTCATTTTCGCGCCACGTAAAAGAAATCTACCCTATATATACAAAATCTTAATGAAACGATTTTATGAAACGGATTTCATGAAACGACTGAAATATAACGAATTTATGAAACGATTCTATGAAACGACTGATTAAACAACTGATTATGTTTCACGGCGATTTCGCCTAAAATACGGAATACTTTGCGATGAAATTAACACCAAAAATCCGTATTTATCCGCAGATCTCAAACTGGTATTAGAATTTTTAAATTCGAATTAGTTTTCGAAATATTAATTTTTTTCTAATTTTATATACTTTCCCCTAATGATGGCAACTCAAATTTTAATCATAACAGATATTTTTTTTCATATTTTAGAAAAGGTTATTATTTTAAACTAATTTGGCGACCAATTTGTCCTCCCTTAAATGTATGCTAAGAAATGTATCATGTTACTTTTATTCAGAATTCAATTTGTATTTCCTTATCATTTTATTTAATGCAAAACTTTCATTTAAAACTGAAACATTTAAAATAAATGCCTTTCACTTCTTTCTTTTTTTTGAAACGAAACGAAAAGAAAAATATTAGGCACAGATGTCATATGCGCAACACTGTACCTAATTGGTGCCAAAATGGCGTTATTTTGCCTGACATGGTAACCCGGCTATTGTTGCCTATTTATTAATAAATATTTATTTTCTTTTTATTTACAAAAAAATTTATAATTTGTTTTGTTCTATAGTTATTAATTAAACTTTTTTTTTATTTATTGTTATTTCATTTTAAAAATTACAGAAAATAATTTAAAAATACATATGTAACTGGTATTCGAAAACGAGGCTTTCGCCAAATTGTCGTAGAAAAAAATGCACGCCAAACTCGGTGCGTATATGACAATACAACAAATCATGACATTTCATTTCAGCTTCAAAGCAATGTGTTAATGGTACTACTTCTTCCGTCGACCAATTTCACCAAATTATATAAATCGCCAAATTATACAAATTGAAATAATTTTTTATTTTAAATAACGAAAGAACAAATAAATTAGTATACATTAATAAAACTACATATAAAACGTCGAAATAAAAATCACTTGATGGCGTAAACACGTGTAACTTCCTTAAAGACAAGTGAATGTGATATTTACGATTAACCATTATTGGCATTTAATCTTATAGTTTGGCGACAGATTTTAGATATAACAGGCCACAGATTGTGTATCAAACACGAAAAAAACCATTGGGTATCTTAAAAGCAACTTATTCTGCTTTAAATTTTTGCAATCAAAGGGAATTGAATGGAAACCCGTTTACAGGGAAATCGCTACAGGTTTTTTCAGTATAATTCAATCTTCTCTAATCATTTTAAAAGCGATCCGATTAGCGTGCTTTTAGATTCTGTAGTGTCTGAACGGGGGTTGGCGAGCGTAGCTTGCAGGGGGCAGAGCTAGTATATATATAATATATAAATGTTTGATCACCTGCCTTTTGCCAAAGTATGAATATTATATACTAATGCAAACAATTGCTTTCGTTAAAAAAAAAAAAAAAAAATACAGATCTATTTTTATAAATAATATTGTCTCAGCTCACTATTTTACTAGTTACTTGGTACTTGTTGAAGAAAAGCCTGGTATGTTTTTTTTTATTGTTAAATAAATTTCTTTGAATTTGGCAGCCCACAAAAATTTTTTCATGTCCACTCTGGGGGTCGCGACCCACAATTTGCCCACCGCTGACCGCTAGTGTAGCCAGATGAAGCCTAACTAGTTTATAATAAAATAGACAAAAAAGAAATCTTGCAAGTTTTACTTAGTTATTTATCCATCTCATCTAGATCCTTGTACTGAGTCGGGTGACTTGATTTTATCCTACTGTGGAGCAAACTTAAGACCCCACACATTTAAAACTAAAGGTTGGCTGGATGTACCGATGGTAAGTACATCGCGTTCTGAGAATAACCCATTTTGTTTTGGGCTCTCATCCCATTATTCACTACGATTGTGAAAGTAAAGATGAAATTTTATTGAAACTTCTTGACATAATATAATGATGGAGTGGGCCGCTATACAGGCATGTCTTTACAGTCTCATAATATCAGGCCGAATGTAACACTTACACATAATTGCTCGCCAACATCCAATGGAATACAAAGCCAATGTGAGAGTTAAAACAACGCCAAAATTATCCGTTACATAGAAAAGCAATGGGAGAGAATTTAAATTGTTGGCGAATAAAATGATAAACAATATCCCAAAAATACCTCTAACAACCCTATTGAATCATTTACAAAACTTTAGCACTTATTTACATTAGTGCTGACATAAATACATTTCCGTTTAAATTTATTGCCTGACTATAATGCAATAAATGGATAAAAACCCTTGTTAATAAAAATAATAGCTTTCTTTTATAAACTGAGCAAGGAAATTACTCACATCAATCATGTAAATAAAATAGATTAGTATTAAATTTATATCGAATATGATAGGAAAGTAACTCATAAATCTTGATATGTAATTAAAGTCACAGAATTGCTGATACAGACTAGCGAAAAACAAAATGTTAATGAATCAATCCGTTTACCTGCTTTTTATAATTTTACATCCGCTTGAAAGAAAAGAGAAATAACAAAGATGTATTTCGCCTTGATATTACTTTTTAAAGAATACTGTTATGACCTTTTGAATGGAAGGAAAGAAAGAGTAAAATTTACTTTAAAATAATAGATTAAAAGAGCACTTGTTGCGTCTATGCTCAGATAAGTGCTTTGTTGCTGATTGATAATAAGTTAAAAACAGCTAGCAAGGGGTGATCCAGGCAAAATTTGGGGCCTATTTTGGGCACTTTCGAAAAAAATCAATTTAATAAATCAGGCCTCTTCACCAAATTATTTTTAATAAAAATGGCCCCTTTACAAAATTCTGCTTAATAAAATAGGCCCCTTCACAAAGCTCATTTCATAAAAACATACCCTTCATTAATTTTCTTATTTATTTTGCCAGATTTTAAAATGTGCATGTTGTAAACAAAATAAGTTCACTAGAAAACAAAATTTTACAGGATGACTTAACGCCTTTATTATTAATTAATACTTTGTTCAAATTTGAGTAACCAGATTTCATCTTTCGTTGTAAAATTCATTTTCCCCCAAAATATAAATAATTCACATAAATAACTTTTGCTTTTCACAAAATGCCGCCCCCCCCCCAAAAAAAAGCCTGCATAGCCTCACGAATGGTAATGGAACCCCCCCCCCCCCCCCACATACACACTTCTAACTTTTCATAACTTTTCCATGCATGCTTCATAATCAAACCACTTAGGAAGCAGAAAATTTGCTTTTTTTTTTTCAAAGTAATAGAAAACTTTGAATTTTATATACTAATGGCCATTTACAAAATTGCATTTATTTCAAAGATTTTAGGATATTTTATCCCTTTTTCCTTTTTATTAATATCCCCCCCCCCCCCATATTTATCCATTAATGGAACGCTCAATTAATTTTCTTCTCTGTACGGCTATCAAATTTATTTAAAACAAATCAAAAATTTTACTTAATTAGGATGAATATCAAAAAGTAACAACCTAAACATGATCATTACTTTATTATTGAATTTCTGGGATTATTACAGTGCTATATTAATTTAGAATGTGCATCCTCACTTTGTAGCGATAATCTTATTCTAACAGCATCAATATTCGAATTAGTATAATCAATAATACAACTTGTGTAGACTGAATTAATCTGCAAAAGCTACAAAAAAAAAAAAAAAAAAAAAAAACTTTTTGAACTTTGCAAGCGTATCTAAAATATTCATATAAAGTGGATATAAATATTCACACATGCAATTTCGAACTACAATACTAAAAATAGACTGCAGCATGCATGCATACGTGTCAAAGTTCATTTTCTCGCCAACGCACTTGGCAACAGAGGTTGGCGTTAAGAGCGCTGGGACGTTGAGCGTTTGTGAATTTGCGACCCGTCCTCCCTGAATTTTGCCTGATATTGGGAAAACAAAATCGGCCGGTTAAAGCGGAGTTTCGGTTAAGAGAAGGAAGGTTAAGAGGGAGGCTACTGTATGTATTTAGATACGGAGTAGACGAAGAGGAAGTAGATATCAGTTTAATATAAGCAGTTTTCGAAATATTCACCATAAAACTCAATTCATTCTAAATTACTGTCTGAATCATATCGTCAAAAGTAAAAAATCTCCAATATTTGTTAGTGTATTTTTTTGTTCTGATTTAAACGGCGATGTTCCGCTTTTATTTTTCTCCTAGTCCCACTTTTTGGTAACAGCGGCCATGGAAACATTACTCCAGATCCACTCACTGAAGTCATTCAGGCCGTATATGCACTAGATGACACGGGCTTATCCCTAGCCCGCGCCCGACACGGACTCGGGCTCATTCTTTCTGAAATTTACAATTTTATTTATTCTAGTATAGAAGCAAAAAATAACGTTTTTGTCACTTAAAAATTACTTATTCCGCTTCAAGTCATTTTAATGGTATTTTGTTCAGATTGAATAAGAAAGAGATTTTTTTTTCTTTTGTACTAGTAGCAGAACGCCTATTTTAAAAGAAAACTTGTGATATTTGGAGATTTGGTTTGGGATCGACAGCGAGAGACGAAATTTTTATATGGCGCCAATAGGATATTTTTAAATTGAAATGTTTATTTATTATTACATTTTTTAGAGATCTAACGGGAAATGAACATTTTCTGGTCAATCAGAATTAGCATAAGGTTTGAAAATTTTTAGTCTTCTATTGTTTGCGAGTACTATCGCTTTGTACTTTTTTTCGGTATACTTTCGGTATCGGGCTCGGGCTCTGATAACATAAAATATTTCGGGCTCGGATTTAAAATCGTCGGACTCGGGCGTGTCCGGACTCCGGAAAGTAAGCCCGAACTCTAAATGCACATCCAAAAACACATCGACATGTCTAATAAAAACGAAAACACAATCCTTCGCATTCCGCAGTGTTTGGTCGTCATTTCTATTCAAATTTTCGCTTATTTATTTACAAAGCATCCTTTATTACGCAGCGCATATTAATATTGACTTTTCTTGCTGACGTCATATGCCCAAAATATACACCAGAACACTTATTTTCTCTGTGGATATTTTGACTTCTGAATGACGCGGCTGAATAAACAAAATTCATCTCACTTAAATGAGAGTAAATAAAGGAAAGTGGAGAAACGGGACGGGAAATTTTATTTTTTGCGCCTCATTAGTGAAATACCAAACACCTGTTACGTTATTAAAAGTAGAAATAATTTCCAATTTATGAAGTCTTAATTTGAAGGACAGTTTTGATTGTATTGCTTGAGAGTTTAAAATGCTTCGCGTTTATTGCCCCCATTTGTAATTTTTTATTAGTTGGCGAGTTATAAGTTATGTTTTGTTTTATTTCATGTTTTAAAAAAGCAGATAATTTAATAAAAGTACGTAAAATAATTTATTATTATTATTTTTTTAATTCCAAGTTTTCCTTCTAGAAAAATCAATATGAACAAGAACCTAAAAAGAATTTCGCAGTTCCTCCCACCCTCTTTCCATTTTCCTTCCAAAAAGGTATAAAATATACGAACAGGCACGGCAGTTGAAATAAATATCAAGAAAGAAAAAAAATCATGCATCAAAAATAGATGGTGAAACTATTTCCAATGCCATTTGTGTACTGTAACAAAACTTCACCTTTTAATAAAGTGAAATATGATGATTAAGTAACCAGTTTGGAAAACACTTAAGGGGTCTCAGGACTCTCAAAACTTTAAAATTTTCGAAATTTTAATTTTTTTAGATGTTAAACTCTTATTTTTTCTGAACATTTTGGTACACTGTAAAAAAAAATCTGTAGTTCTACAGATGTAAAGTTACATGCTTACTAAACTTTCACCTGTAACTGTACGAAAAAAGCTGCAAATCTACAAAACTAGTTTTTGTAAAGCTACAAAAATCTGTAACTTTACAAATGAATCTGATAAAATTTCAGTAATCTTACTAAACTTTTATTTGTAACCCTGGCTGCAGTTACATGAAAAGTTCTCGGAGTCCCAGTTTCCAAAAAAATTCTTAGTAACCTTACAGATTTTTTGATTTTCGGCGCAAAAGTGTGTATGTTACATGAAATTTTGTTGTTGCCGTTACATGAAAAGTTCTAGGAATCCCAGTTTCCTAGAAAAACCTTAGTAACTTCACAGATTTTTTTTACAGTGTACTGTAATTGTTTCCTTGAAATTCCCATTAGAACAGAAATTATGGCTTTTAGAACTATACACACTCAATAGCTGAAGAGGCGTTTCCAAAGTCATTTCTCTCCAAATGACGTTTTTATTATAAAACGCACAATTTTCTCAAAAACTTCTGAATATTGTTTCATAAAATTTTCGAAACATATGTTTCATATTAGTCTGTATAAACTGAACGTAAAATTTCTTTTTTATTGTTAAAAAAAATGTCTTTTTAGGTGATTACACTGTTGAAATTTTTTAAATTTTGCATTAGCTAAATACAACTTTGTATTAAAAATACCAAAATGTTTTGAATATAAATTTATTTAGGTTCAGGGTAATTATTAAAATCTGAAATATAAGTAGGCATCAAAATTTTCATTGTAGTTGCAAAATTTATTTTGTAATTCTGCGCATAATCTGTTATTCCAATTTTCTGCTCTAGAAATGTCTGACAGCTTGGAGGCCCCTGTAAATGAGAATTCTGCACCTTGCAATTTTTTAAATACATGAAATGAAAGAACATATTTATATCTTTCAATCCCAATAAAAATTGTGTCTTAAAATCAAATACATTTTAAGATGTTAAATGTTGAAAACGGTCTTTTTTTTTTAATGTTTTCCAATTTTAAGAGTCCAGAGACCCCTTAACCAATTTAAAAACTAAATTTCAGCAATTACCACCTATCTAATGAAAAATATCCGATTTCTTTTGTGCAACCCTGTCAATCAGTAAGTTTGTAAATAAATTATACAGTATGCAAGAATTTAGTTCAGTTTGAAAACGCGTAATACAGTTGGTAATTTCGCTGCAGCAATTTCCGTCAATAAGCGGAAATGCACTCCAATTCTTTTGTACAGCCATGTAATGATCTACAGATTTTATAAACGCCAACCAATAGGCAAAAAATGAGTTAAATTTCCAAACGCATACCACAATTGTAAAACCAATTCCAGCAGTTATTGCTCATTTACAGAACTGTATAATCGAATTCTTTTGTGTGACCCTGTAATTGAACGATAAATGTTATGCACACACTATTCTATAGTAAGTATATTGTAGTGTATTCAATGATGATTACATCAATTTCAACATGTTTGGAGTAGTGTAACATCACTAAAATGCACTGCAAACGACTTTTCGTAATTGACCATAATGTAGCGGAATTCTTTTGAGTGTGCCTGTAAACGAACTATAAATGCTACACACTCCATTTTCAATACCTATTGGCCCATGAGTTCAGGGACATCTTGTATGTTTAAATGAATATGATGTAGAATCATACATTGATAATTAATATACTCAAAATTATGTTTGTTCCTAAATTACAATCCGTTAATTTATTTCTGTTCTCATAAATCTTAAAATCTATTCATTTTCTGGCTAATATAACTTTATTTCTATGTCGTCTTAAAAGCTCTCTTTCATAATAATATTATTTCCTGTCAAAAATAAATATTTATTTTAGTTAAAGTAATTTCCTTTTGCATTTCGTTAATCTTCGAATAATGTTTATGATAGAAATTAAACAGCTGTCAATCGATAAACAAAATAATAATAAATTACCGAAAACATTTTTTGCTTATTTCATACAATCATTTTAAAACACTAACTGTTTAACCTATTCTACGCACGGGACTTCATGTTCAATAACTATTCGATTTAGAAAAATACTTTTCAACTACTGTGCATTTTTTTAATGAAATTTAATTTATCATGTTGCTATGGCAGCAAACGATAAAACGATATCTTTGGCATAAGTGAATAAATAGAATAAAAAGTTTTGTTGGTGCTTGTGATAAAATGTTTTTCTTTATTTTTTTAAAAAAGGTAATAATTAAGCGCAATTAAAAAATCATAATTATTTGCATGCGAGGTAAAAGAATTATCGTACTAACCGCCACAGCTTCTTAGTATTGCAGCGTGGTGTACGTAATATGAATATCTGACATTGCATTAAACATTTAGAATTGGTTAGAACTCGCGCGATTACGGGTTAAACATAAAAAATGGCAAAAATTCGCCAAATTTTTTTTTTAATTTAATTTTCGGCCCCAATCGTTCATGGGCCACCTATCAGCAACACGTGTGCCCAAATTTCGTAGCCCTGCGTCCCGTAGTTTCCGAGTTATTGAGGTTATATAGTGATAGTTTTGGAAGTCGTAAGTACTGAATAAAAGGCCTTTCATATATTATTCTTCTTTATAATTAACTTCGTTTTAATGTTTATAGGTAAGAGAAAAATTTAATCTTCTTACCTGTATGGACGAAAATGCTGGGTCTTCGGAAATTCGCCGCAGTCGTAGTATCCACTGAAAAGCTGGAAGCTATAAATTTTTATTAAATGTGTGGTGAGGTGTAATATGGTAGCAGTCACGGAGACTTGTAGTGTACAATAACGATCTAGACTTTAATATAAATACAAATTATTAATACACACTGGATTATAGGTATTATACACAATTTAGACTGAACTGGATTATTAATAGGTGGTATTCTTTGAGAGCCGACAAAGCTTCCCATATAATGAATGCAAAAGGCAGCGGACAAAATAGGTCCTTCTCACACAAACGCTACGCCCAGTTCTGAAATAAAAAAGGGTTGCAAGAGTACAAGCAGGGGCTCTTGGTTGAACACTTTTAATTTACAAAAGAAAACCGCTGATCTTAGCGGAAAATCCATTATCTATGGAAAGTTTAAATTAGGGTATTATGTTCTTAATGTCTTTCAGCTTTTTTTGGTGCTGCCCTCTATGAGGACTAAACGAAGATATTGTTATTAAGGGTGATTGTTCCAGTCTATAGGAGTTGTTTGATGTTAGTCCGTAAAGTGGCGACGCCTGCTGCACATTTCACAAACGAAACACATTTCACGTTATTGCTTCCAACACTCCCCCTTTTCGTTTGAACCTTTTGGTGGGAGAAGTTGGAGTTGATTCCTGAGTTTTTCAAAATGAGGTTTGGGGATTGGCTTGGTTAGAATGTCCGCTATCATTCTCTTTGAAGGACAGTATAATAGTGTAATGACACCGTTTTCCTTTAAGTGTCTCAGGTTGTGGTACTTGATGTTCACATGTTTCACCCGAGATTGGTGTTTGTCATTATCGCTCAGCTTTATACATGCGGTATTGTCTTCATATATTGTAATCGGTAAAGTCTGGTGCAACTCTAAGTCCTTTAGCAGATTAATTATCCATTGGATTTCTTGAGTCGCGTTCGAAACATATATATACTCTGCCTCTGCGGTGGACAAAACGACGCAGTTTTGTTTTCTTGATGTCCAGGACAGGAGATTGTTTCCTAATTTTAATACGTTCCCGGTTGTGGATTTCCTGTCTTCTCGATCTCCTGCCCAGTCCGAATAGCAATATACTGTTAGTATGGGTGGCTTTTCTTTGCCTATGATTAGTCTTAAGTACTTTGTAGTTCGCAGATATCTGATTACTTTTTCCACTGCATCCCAATCAGCCTTTCTAGGAGTTTCGTTTTTCCTTCCCAGAATGTTAACCGCAGCAGCTATGTCTGGTCTGGTCAACGTGGCTACGTATAGGAGTGCTCCCACTGCCTGCCTATATTGTTTGTTATCATTTAGCGGTTCACTGTGTGGGTCTATATTGAAATAATCTGTGCTCATGGGTGTGTATGTTGGTTTAGAGTTTGACAATTTAAATTTTTCCGCTATTTCATCGATTTTATTTTCTTGGTGTAGCTCAAGGTTTCCGTTGTCTAGCCTTTTAATATTTATCCCAAGAAATTGTGATACCTCCCCAAGATTCTTTATTTCGTATTCCTTAGATAACTCCGCGTGTATATTGCGCGTGTTTTCTTCGCTTGCAGCGACTAAAATGTCGTCTACATATACGATTATATAGGAAATGTCCCCATTTTCATTCCTCTTATACAAGCACTGATCTGAATCACACTCTCTAAAATTTAAATTTCTTAACGACTTATTGATTTTTATGTACCAAGCCCTCGCGGCTTGTTTGAGGCCATATATTGCTTTTCTTAGTTTGCATACCTTTTCTTCCTCCCTCTCTACTATATATCCTTCGGGTTGAGCCATTAGGACTTCCTCGTCCAAATCTCCGTGTAAGAATGCTGTCTTTACATCGAGGTGAGTAACTTTTAAATTTTTATACACGGCGGCATTCAGGAAGCTTCTGATTGTGGTGTGCGCTACCACTGGTGCATATGTTTCATCGTAGTCGCTTCCGTACTTTTGAGAGTAGCCCTTCACGACGAGTCGCGCCTTGTACCTCTCTACTTCTCCGCGGGCATTATATTTTGTCTTAAATGTCCATTTGCAGCCAATGGTGCGTTTTCCCGGTGTAGGGTTCACCAGCTACCAAGTATTGTTTTCCTTTAGTGACCTTATTTCCTCATTCGCGGCCTCAATCCGTTTGTTTTTAATTTTAGCGTCTCTGATGTTGTTTACGTCTTCCCAGTTTTTCGGATCTTGTACTTTACTGATATTCGCACTTATCCCGAAGCGGGCAGGGGGGGGACACCTCTGTTATTTCTTAGTGATCTCCGCGGTTCAGCGGTGCTTTGCTACGGAGTATTGTTTTGATTTTGTTCGTCAATATTTAGCTCAATTTCTACTGTTTCAGTAGGTGTCTTCGCGTCATTTTAGTTTTCATCAATTTCGTTTACTCCGTTCTCAAAGAATTTTACAGCTCGCGATATTATTACGTTGTTTCCCCCCGTGTGTATTCTGTACCCTTTGCTTCGGTTATCGTATCCTAATAGAATACCTTGAACGACCTTTTTGTTAAATTTGGATCTCTTCGATTCCTCGACATAGGCATATGCCTTACACCCGAAGGTCCGTATATTTGATAAATTAGGTTTCCTGTTATTCCACAGCTCGTAAGGCGTTCTATTGTTTTCGTTTGCCTTGGTGGGCAATCGATTTATCAGATATGTCGCTGTAAGTACGGCCTCGCCCCAAAAGTGATTTGGTAAATTCGCGTCAGATAACATGGTGCGCGCCATCTCGACTATAGTTCTATTTTTACGTTCGGCAACGCCGTTCTGCTGGCTACAATATGGGATGCTTAACTGATGTTCTATGCCGTTTTCTGTTAGATAATTCTCAAAACTATCTCCTAGATACTCCTTCGCGTTATCGGATCTGATCGCTTTTATAATTTTTCTGAATTTGCTCTTCGTTAGCGCTATAAATTCTTTAAGTTTTGTTATAGCTTCTGACTTATGCGAAATCAAATATATCATTGTAAATCGGCTATAGTCATCGGTAAAGGTTATAAAATATTTTTTCCCACTGAATGTTGGCGTTCGCATTGGCCCGCATAAATCTGAATGAACCAAATTTAATGTTTCCTTTGCTCTGTTTGAGGCGGATTTGGGGTAGGGTGCGATTGATAGTTTGCCCTCAGTACATTCTTTACAAACAGTTTCATGTTTACAATTGTGTATTTCTATACCCTCAGCTAGTTTATGTTTTGTGAGATATTTTATTGCTTCGAAATTTTTATGTCCTAGCCTCTTGTGCCAAATGAATATGCAATTTTTATTGTCACAAGATGTTTGTGTTTGCGCGTTATATCCGTAGTCATTTTTGGGTTCTAACTCATATAAATTATCATTTAATTTTGCCGTTAAAATTGTTTGGTTATCTTTTACGAATGAGCATTTCTGTTTTTCAAATATTACCTTAACACTAGAAAGACGGGGAATTTTATTCAACTTTTTTAAAAAATATTTCACACCAGAATTTTTATTTTAAATTATTAACTTATTTATTTAACTAGTCTTTGTCTGTGTATCTTTTAAACTAGTTTCATAAAGAAATTTCTGGTTCGAACCGAAATATATTCATTTGGTAGCGGTCAAAATGACCGATCACCGTCTTTCTAGTGTTAATGTCATTCTCTGTGGCTCTTTTGACAGATAAAAGATTGCTCTGCAATTCGAGACAGTATAATACACTGCTCAAAACAATTAAAGGATATTTGAAGTTTTATATAAAATAAAGATATAAACGAAATTTTTTTTGCCGAAAATAGAAGAAGAGAATCACAAATGCAAATTTTTCTGGTTTTCAAACTGTGGAGTATGCAAATTCTGAGTTCGATGTCAAAAACGTCGCTTCAGCGGCAGCGAATGAAATTTGACTTTCAACTGGATAAAAGAGAATGAATACAAGGATGATCGGCATTCAGTGATTGCTTTGTTTCGATGAGTACGATGTCTCAGCGAAGTCATTTGACAGATTCAGAAGCTTTGAGAATTGTTGGTAGGTTAGAAGGGGGCCAAACTCAAGCCGAAGTAGCTCAAGCCGTTGGAGTGTCACAAAGTGTCATTTCCAGGATCTGGAACCGTTTTTTGGAGAGTGGATGTACAGGCCGAAGACCAGGGCAAGGTCGTAGACGGGCAACAACGCCCAATGGAGATCGGTATTTAGCGTTAACAGCTCGGAGACACCGAACCATGAACGCTACTCTTCTCCAACAACACCTTCGCTCGGCTACAGGCACCACGATTTCAACTCAGACTGTCCGAAACCGGCTCCATGCTGTAGGTCTGTATGCTCGCCAACCGATGGTATGTGTTAGATTAACATCAAGGCATCGTCGCGACCGCAGGGAGTGGGCAACCGAGCATGTCAACTGGAGGAGAAATGAATGGAGCAATATTCTGTTTTCTGACGAGTCCCGTTTTTCTGTGCATCCGGATAATAGGCGTATTTTCATCTGGAGGGACCGTGGCAGTAGGAATAATCCTGCGTTCGTGCACGAAAGTGTCAGATTTGGCGGTGGAGGAGTGTTGGTGTATGGTGGCATCTCTATTGACGGGCGCACTGACCTCTACATCATTTGATATGGAGCTCTGACTGGTCGCCGATATAGGGATGAGATACTCAGACCTATTGTAGTCCCTTACGCTGCAGCAATCGGAGATAACTTCATTTTAATGGACGATAACTGCAGGCCACATCGTGCAAACCTGGTGGAGGATTTCCTTTTCGAGGAAGGAATCGTTCGAATGAATGGCCAGCGTATTCTCCAGACATGAATACAATCGAGCACGTTTGGGACGCTCTAGGAAGACGAGTTTCTGGCCGCCAACAACCCCCACAAACTCTCCAAGAACTGGAAAGAGCTCTTCTGGAAGAGTGGGGCAGAATACCCCAACTCGTCATTAATAGCCTCATTGAGTCCATGCCTCAAAGGTGTTCAACGTTGCTGGCCGCCCGTGGAAACCATACCCCCTACTGAAAATGATTTTCTTTGAAGAAAACACCTTTTCTTATTCTTTTTTTCTCATATGCACAAATTGTGTTTTTTTCCTTTAGTACACAAATGCGCAATAAAATGCATTTTTTTCTGCCAAACATGTGTAATTTATTCTCATATAACCTACTATGTCTGTCTACCATGTATCAATCAGCTAAACAGTTTACCAGATACAAAATCCACCTAAAACTGCAATATCCTTTAATTGTTTTGAGCAGTGTACATTTCTGAGAGTTATGGAATTTTGTGACTCTGTATTTATGTTTACGTCTCCCAGACCCTGTGAACATAGACGCTTTCCGTTCGCTATTGTTATTTCACCAAAGTTTTCTGGCATAAAGTTTTGTAGGTTCTGCTTTGTAGCTACGACATGCCTTGTGCATCCAGAGTCGATAATGTATGCATCTGCTGTCGATGTTTGTGCTCTGTTCGCAGTAACAGGTTCGTTTTCAGGAATTTTTTCTTCTGGTGATTTGTTATCACTGGGGGGAATCAAGCTTTTTTCATTTTCGTTGGTTTCAGCTTTGCTTCCAAAGCAAAAGTTTGAAGTTTCTTTGTGGTTGTTTTGGGCATTTTTGTGACTATTTGTGTTATGCCTGTAGTTATTTGAATTATTAAATGGTTTGTTCCTATTCCAATCATTCCTCGCGTAGTTATTATGCTGGTTTTTATTTTTTAGATGGTAACACTCATTTATTATGTGCCCCTGTTTTTTACAGTATCCATAATATTTTTTAATTTTATTTTGTTTGTTAGTTATTTTGTACGCAGTTTCACGCGTGTGTGGGTTTGTTCCTTGGTTTTCATTCCTGTGTCAGTATTCGTCAGACAGTTTATTCTTGACGAATTCAAGGGTTAAATCGCTCTCATTTCGGGCTTCAAGACCTATAAATAAGGAGTCGTAGGACTTTGGTAGGCTACATAATAAAAGTGCCACTATGTGGGTCTCGGGGATTTCTTCCCCAATGGCATATAATTTGTCTCGCAGTGTTAGTATACTATTGATATGTTTATTCATATCGTCACCGTCGCATAGTTTCTGCGAGTACAATCTTCTTAACAAAAACAATTTAG
The DNA here is from genome assembly GCA_963932465.1 of Maratus speciosus. Lineage (NCBI taxonomy): Eukaryota > Metazoa > Arthropoda > Arachnida > Araneae > Salticidae > Maratus > Maratus speciosus. The sequence goes on from OZ010797.1 coordinate 89,562,094, forward strand.
AGGATAAGGTGGATCTTTGGTGAACTGTCTTAAGGGTATCCCAGATTGCCTTTGCAGTTTTTAAATGCTTAATGTGGACAATCTGAGAGTCATCTATGAACAAATTTATTGTAGCACGGGTTTTGGCATCTTTTTTGCGCCAAGTGTCATCTGGATTTAGTGGGGGTGTTTCGACGACGTAACTAAATAAATCGTCCCTAGTGAGCAGCATTTCTACGCGAAATACCCAGAGATCGTAGTTATTATTAGAAAGTTTCTCTACCAGAGATATTTCCTTTGCTGTAGAAATTGCCATAGCTAAACACGGGATGCTACCCTATATATTTTTTAATTATCTATATTTTTATGCGTATTGTATATATATATTTTTTCTTATTAATGTCGCACTATCATACACAATATAATATTAATGTCTATATAATGTTTCTTTATATTCTTGAAATATTTCTTATTATCAACAGGTCACTTTATATTTATAATATATTCAATTTTTTTTCATATATGTACTTTCAATATTGTATCACTTTATATATAATATGTTCAAAATTTTTTTACGTATATATATTTTCAATATTGATCAATATTATTTAATTTATCATATTCAATATAATCATTATCTATTTCAATAATACTATATTCAATAACCATCAATGTTATACAGTATATCACATTTAAATTTTATATTTATTATTTATTTATGGCCTTTTTTTTCTCACAAATTCAGTCGAGCATAATCTGATAGTTTTGGAGATCGTAATACTGAATAAAAGGCCTTTCATATATTCTTCTTCTTTATAATTAACTTCGTTTTAATGTTTATAGGTAAGAGAAAAATTTAATCTTCTTACCTGTATGGGCGAAAATGCTGGGTCTTCGGAAATTCGCCGCAGTCATAGTATCCACTGAAAAGCTGGAAGCTATAAATTTTTATTAAATGTGTGGTCAGGTGTAATATGGCAGCAGTCACGGAGAATTGTACTGTACAATAACGATCTAGACTTTAATATAAATACAAATTATTAATACACACTGGATTATAGATATTATATATAATTTAGATTGAACTTCATTATTAATAGGTGGCATTCTTTGAGAGCCGACAAAGCTTTCCATATAATGAATGCAAAAGGCAGCGGACAAAATAGGTCCTTCTCACACAAACGCTACGCCCAGTACATACGGACTTAAATCCGATGACAATGTAACATTAATGATTTTCGACGCTTACCATCTTATACATACTTATATTAGAGGATAAAACAAAAAAATTCGGATAGATTACCGTCAACAAGTTTAAGAAAGAGTTTTAGATTAGACAACATAAAACTGTGATGGTTGTGATTTTTAACTTTTATAATTGCGTTTTATGTATTTTTTAATGCTGAATAAAAAAATTACCTTCGCTTTTAACCATCATGTCAGGATATTTCAGAAATCGCAAATTTCAAGGTTAAAAAATAGCGAAAAATCTGATACTATAAAACAGATGTAAGACTTTTTATTCAGTTTAATTTTATTTAATTCAATAATTTATTTATTTTTTGGCTTATACTGGATTTCTTACATCTAAAGAGCTCAGGGGTCCGATGAGGTTGGGAGGGGAGGGGGGGATCAATTTTAACTCTGAGCTTTTAACTTTGAAATTTGCGATTTGAAAAAAATCCTGAAGTGTTGGTTTAAAATGAAGGTCATTATCGGATTTAACGCTAAAAAATACATAAGAATCAATTTTTAAAAGCTAAAAAACATGGCATAACCCAAAATTTGAAAGGCAGTGTAATGTAACGGCATTTAAAAATATGTATATTTTGTAAAGAATTGAGGCTGTTGTTTTTCATTCTTTTATTTAACAAAACTTCTGTTATTTTTATCCTCTTATATAGTACAAATTGTATATTTTACAGTAATATGTCAGAATGATTAAAGATTTCAAAGTTATATTGCAATGCTAATTTTACTCTCAACCATTTCTTTAATATATCTGACGATAATTCTATTTCTACTAAATTTGTGAATGACCCCTAATTTGTAGCCAAAAATATGCTCCAACTTTAAACAGCTATTACTCGGTCAATTTTAATCGTAGAATAACGGGACTTTTTTGGCCTTACTTGTCAGTGTAACAGGAAAATTTTATTAAATATAACTTATAGGACCGGGGGACCTTATAAAAATTTAAATTCTGCAATTCTTCGCTAAATTGTTTTTTCGCCTCAAACTTTTTTTTATCTTATCTCTGCACCTAATTTTGACCACTTTTGTAATTGGAAGTATGCATCTAGGACCAACGGTTGCGAAAATAAAGGTCGGTCAGGTTATACGTGGACACACTGTATATTATAGTATAGGAGTTCTATCGCATCCCTTCCCAATTTGATTTACATAAACATTGTTTTAAATTAAAAAAAAACTTGACTATGTCTGTACTACAAAGTGAGGACCCTGATGGGTACGCTACAAGTATTTATATACCGGGTGTCCTAAAATGGACTGACTGTTTTTGAAATTCAATAACTTTCAAATGGCGACTGCTGTTAAGCGAATCTTGCAAGAGGTCTGTGTAATTCGTCAGGAGTTTCCTTTACTGCGATTTCCGGTTTCAATTCCAAATAGTAGCGATAGATGGCGCTGCAAGCAATAGACGCTCAATCGAGGCCAAAACCAAAATCACTCCGAATTGAGGCGAAGGAAGAAGATTAAATATATGGATAGGGTCTTAGAGGAATACGTACAGAACGAATCCCAGTGTTTTTTCTGGAGGAAGTTGAATCCAACATTTTTCCGATTTCATAGCCAAAAGAGGTGGAATTCGTCTTGGCATGTGAGTGTTTTATGCCAGACTCCTCTCGTGTGTAACACAACAATTTACTTGTGGGGTATGCAACACATAATTGTCTGTTCGTGATATAATATGCTGTTTGTGATACAATATGCTGTTTGTGAGTGCTCCATTTTCAAAGTGCCCATCAGATGTTTGTGGAAAGCGTCAACAGAGGGTAGCACTATGGATATTTGCTGCAATCATTCCATTTAATTAGACTGAATCATGTACGCGAAAGAAAAGAAAGAGACTCGCTGATTCAGCCCTTTTACCTTTGTTCCTGACTCTTACATAACTTAAACGGGCCCCAATTTTCTTCAGTCTTTGGGCTGGCACTGGCCAAGCCGAATCACACAAATTTGTCGTGCGTAATCCTTTGTTATAAGGATTATTCCTTCTCCTGTGTGGATTTCACATCCTACCATATTTTTGCTAATTCAATTCTTATTTTTACTCTTTTGTAGTGTATCAAGCATGTAATCAAGATCATATGTGATAATTAAAAGGTGTTTTTTTCTTTGCACGACCGATTCTTCGCTGGAGAAAGATTTGCACATAACCACCATTTATATTGAAATAAAAACAAATAAATATTTCAGGTGACTACATCATCACGGAAGAATTAGCTCCGAGCGCTTGCCATGAAAAGGTAAGGGAAAACATGTTTTATTCTACTATATTGAAAAATATATAAGTGTGCATCACCCACGGGTGTTCGGCGTAAGCCTTTAAACTACGAACTTATTCCTTCAGTTTTCTCCTAAAAAAGGATGACTTTTTTTGGCGGTGATCCCTTTCTTGGCAACTTTCTTTTTCTGCTTTCAAGCTCAGGATGCACGCAGACGCAGGCGAAATATCGGTCTCGGTAGGAGCGGCAATTCAGATGACGAATTTAAGGGGGGAAACCGCTTTGGCGTGTTATCATCCCATCATCACGTGATGGTGGTAAGTGTGATCTTGGCATCAAGAAAATGTTACCATTTCTTGGTCCAGTTATAAGAAGTCTATGAACAGGGTTCCTAAGAACAAGACTAGATTGGCGAATGAGACACACTCCATATTAGACTCCTGCATCGGGTCGTGTTACCCGCTTTTACCCGAACCCGACCCGATCCGCGGTTCGGGTCGGTTTGTGCTAGCGCTATATTTTCCGGTTGCTGGTCAGGTCGGGTTGACTTTAACTTTTTTGTTGCCGGTCGGTTGGCTTTCATTGTTTCGGGTTAGTGTTGGTTTCGGGTTGACTCGATTTTTTAAAAGAATGTCCAAGATATTTTTTCACGTTAAAAGTCTATTAATCCCCATATCAAAGTTTCATGAATCAAAATGCGTCTAGTCTTAGAATTAGTTTCTGGAAGTTAATATAAACATACTTTTTCAACTAATGGTACGATAAGGATGTTGTTATGACAAAAATTGATTTTGTGATTATGAGAAAAACTGAAGAAATGAGATCGTAGTTTAACGGCTTACGCCAAACACCCGTGGGTGATGCACACTTATATATTTATCACAATAGTAGAATATAAAAAAGAAATTATCTTACCTTTTTTGCTAAGCGCACGAAGAAGATGATTCTTCTGTGATGATGCGATTGGCTGAAATAATTTAAAACATTTTTTATTTAAAGGTGATTCTATGTTTCGTTGTTTTGTGAGGTAGATATCCCGTTACTGATGAAACTGTTTTTTTTCATACTAAATCTTTATTTGGAAAATACACACTCTGGGTTAATATTTCACACGGCAAATATAAGTAAAAAGAAGAGATTAATAAACATAATTATAAAAGGCTGTATACTGCCTTGGGAGAGAACAGCTTTCAAGACAATAGATTCGCACAGCGAATTTACGTGGACCTGCTGGTTAAAAACCAGCATACACATTGAGCAACTATTGGGGCTCACACAAGTTAAAATAAGAGTTTAGAACAAAGCTAAAAATGCAATGTCAGCGAGTTTCTTTCTTTTCTCTCGCGTACATGACTCAGTCTAATTAAATGGGATGATTGCTGCAAATATCCATAGTGCTGCCATCTCGTGTCTTTTCCGGATAACATCTATTAGGCACTTTAAATGAAGCACTGAGTAACGCATATTGTATCACTAACAGCATATTGTATCACTAACAGCATATTGTATCACAAACAGATAATTATGTGTTGCATACCCCACAAGTAAATGGTTGTGTAACACGCGAGAGGAGTTTGACTTAAAACACTCACATGCCAAGACGAATTCCATCAGTGATAAACAGGAAGAATCATTTAGCGTTTTGCTGCGTATTGTATTTTTAAAGTACCATAAGACAGAGTGCTAATTGTGTATAACAAGGTGTACCGTTATAAGTGGAGTCCAGTAGCATTTGCTATTCATTTACAGGGACTCTCGAAAAATCATTTGCAATATATTCTAATCATATTACTCTATTTTAAACATATTCAAATTGATATATATTTCACTGAAGTGTACTACAAGGCTGTTACTAGAAAACGTGGTAAGCATGGAATTTATCGTTGATTTACGGACACACACAAAAGAATTTGGCTACAGAAGAAAATGAACAATAATTGAACTATTCAAGCCTATACGAACAATAATTGCTGGAAGTGTGTTTCCAGTTGTGGTATGCGTTTTTAAATTTAATTACTTTTACATATGACTTGGTGTGTATTAAATCTATAGATAATATACAGGGCTGAACAAAAGTTTTCAACACCATTGGATCGAATTGCTGGATGGAAAATTTTGCTATGGAAACATTGCTATACGTTTAACTGAACTAAATTTTATAGTTGTAGTATACATGTATATCTATAGATCCCTCCCGACTATTCATGGTAATAACAGAAATTGTGTTTTCAAATGCATCTATGCGTTTTTCAACTTGATCATTTAGACATCATCTTTTACCTTAGTGAACTGTGACGATTTGTTATAGTATTTTGAATGAGAGATGCCAAGCTGGCGTCGTCCTCGTGGCTTAATGGTAGAGCACTGGAGCGCTATCCAGGTGTCCGGGTTCTAGTCCCGGCTTGGACATTTTGCACTGTTGGTTTACGTTTAGTTAGCAAAGTGATAATTCACGTCTTTAATATTCAATAATTTCAAGCGTAATTTCACTGCTGAAAAGTAGTTGCAAAAATTAATTAAAATTGTATTTTGAATGTGTTGGAAAGTGTTTCACAATCTATGCCGTACGCATGATTTTTCGTTCTTGTTTCTTTTATTGCCCTATCTTAAAAAGGAAACGGAGGATTTTTTTAAAAATTCGCGCTTTCTGCCAAACGTAAATTAAAGCACTAAATTTCCTATAATCGGAGTCTACACCACATTAACCTACAAATCATTCTGATATTCGCTAGTTATACAATACAACGAATACGTAAAAGCTGCATCTGGAGATAATAATAATAATAATACAAATAAGCAAGCGCGTAATTTTAAAGCGCTTGGAAATGGATTTTTTTTTTTATTAATCCACGCTTTCTGTCAAACGTAAATCAAAACGGTAAATTTCCTATAATGGGAGTCCACGCCAAATTAACGTATTGTAATGAAATTTTTTTGCAACAACAGGACCCAGCAAAGAAAGAAACAGTGGGCCATCAGCTGGAAAAAAGATGGCATCCAGCAGTGCTATCAGCGGTAAAGTGCAAGGGTGCATTACTTAAACCTGTCGGAAAGTGTCCAAGCTGAATGCAGCTGACTCATCAGTGATGGCCAACAGCAGGCCAGCATTGGTATGCCATCACATTACTTCAATCCGGCACTTTTCCTGCAGTGCTAGCACCTATCCCACAGCTATTCCTTTGCTGGCCCAGCACTTTCCCCTACAAAAATTTCTCATAGAATTCTATAAAAAAACAAAGTATTATATAATTACGGCTCTTTTTTCTATAGGCTAGTTTCACCAAGAGCTATAGAAACATCTGTAGAAGTGTCTATAATAGAAATGTCTATAGAAATATTTGAACTACATGTGGTCACCCTCCCAAGTACTGACAGCGCTCGATGCTGCTTGGTTTTCGAGATCGGACATGAACAAGTGCTTCCAGCGAACGCTACGATTGCTTGTAGTTTTCAAGCTCTCATTACATTATTTCAAGTTTGTTTCTTTTGTGATTTACGTTCCCAATCATTAAACTGGTATAGAAATTATTCGATTATATAGAAATCCTATATATTTTATACGCTTTTTTTATTATTGATTCTGAACTGCGTAAATTATGAAAACCGAAATCCTTTTTAACCTAGTAAAACCAGATTTAAGGAGAAAAAAAAAGTGCGTTGAAATAAAGAATTTATTTATTTATTCATTTACTTATTTATTTTGTTGGTGACAGTGGTGCTATATTTTTCACAGTTTAAAAAAAAATTAGCTTCATAGCTTAAATTGTGTTAAGATTTCCATTTCAGATTTGTGTTCAAATACTCAATGCCTTCGATATTTGCAGCGCCTCCTAGCATAAGGGTTCCCAGCAATATTGCAAAAGTTCGTGCACGTCTATGTAGTTGTGGGCCAGCGCATGAGATAAAATGGATGCCCACCAGAATTTTATCTGATGATTTCCAACAGCAAAGTTGACTGAAGCTGTCCATCAGTGGTCATGCAGTGGTAGACCATCAGCCAGCACTTCTCCATCATTGCCTATCTTGCTGCTGGCCAGCAATTTCCTCTTTGCTGGGGAATTTCAGTCATGAACTTAGGCGTCATTTTAAGGGGTTCTTCTACATTAGGAGAAAAAAAAAGCACTTTTTTATGATTTTTTTGTAAGAAAACTGCATGATGGATCTTTTTGAAATTTTAACAGTTTATTGTACATATCTTAAGGTAAACACAAGAATTTTTTTATTAGATTTTGCTGCTTTTACTCTAAGTTATAAACAAATATGTTCAACCACATTTTTTGACACTGTGGGCAAGATAAAAAAAAAAAAAAACTACTCAATGGATCATCTTGATTTTTTTTTAAATTAAAGCTTATTTATTTGCCTTCGATATGAATTAAAGCTTTTACTAAAATTATTTTTAAAAAAAGTTATTAGCAAATAAAAACGATTTTTTTTAACAAAAAAGAAAATTTTTTTTTTAAATCAGCCATTACATAATTTTTTAAAATAAATTTATGGGTTCCTTTAATGTAACTAGAAGCTATACTCACGAAGTTTACGAAAAAAAATTATTTTTGTGTTTCAGATAATTCTACAAGGCGCTATCATGCCCACCGTCCTGACAAAAATTTCCAAAGCAGTTGAACATATTTGTTAGAAGCAACAGTAGAAGCAACAAAATATATAAAAAAAAGTTTTGATTTGGAAATGGACCAATGACAATCTGCGTAGATATTCCCGGCAGATCGGCATCCAATTTGAATGCTTAATCATGGCTTTTCTTCGTTAATATTAAAAAAAATGTTGCATACAAAAATATGAAAATCGGTAGTTTTATAGAGAAATGTTTGATAAACACACTGATGCAGACAGTTTTCAAATCGAAGAATTATTTTAAGTGATATTTAATGCCAAAGTTGGACAAAATCGTTCTATTAGAAAAGTTTTATAGGAGCAAAAACTGTACATAGGAATTTAATCATTTTTAGATCATTTTATGCGTCAGAATTTCCCGGTGTGCAGACTGCATTTAGTATTTTAATTTGACTCATTTTTTGAGGTTTTATTTCTATTTTAAATTCAAATTTTTAGCATTTCGAGAGATATTTTTTACAAAACTAGGGGGCTCTGCCCCCTACGAGCTACGCTCGTCAACCCCCGTTCAGACACCGCAGACTCTAAAAGTATGCTAATTTGATCGGCTTTAAAAAGATTTCGGAAGATTGAATTATAATTTAAAAAACAGTGGCGATCTCCCTATAAACGGATTTCTATCCATTTCTCTTTGAATGTGGAATTTTAAGGCCAAATCCGCTGCGGTACTACTTGATGAACCCGTCGACCAATTTCGCCAAATTATATAAATCGCCAAAGCACTCGCCAATTATATAAATTCACATAATTTTTATTTTAAATAACGAAAGAACAAATAAATTAGTGCAACATTAATAAAAATACAAATAAAACGTCGAAATAAGAATAACTTGATGACGTAGACACCTGTAACTTGCTTAAAGTCAAGTTAATGTGACATTTACGATCAACCATTATTGGCATTTAATCTTATAGTTTGGCGAATGATAGATTTTTGGTCGACGGGATAACTAAGTAGTACCAAAAATACATATGTCAATCGCTGTTTTCGTCTTTGACCTGGACACGTGTAACAACATTTCAAAATAAGCTTATATAAAAGGAATTAAGTAAACAGTCTTTGTCTCCCGGTATTTTTTAACAAAGCGAAAAGAAAGTTCTTTTAAATAAGACTTTTTAAATTAATCGTTTTTAATCTGACGTAATTTTGACCAAACTATTCTTTCTCTTTTTAATATTCACGTGAAAATGCTTGTGTTAGAAATGAAATATTATTTGCGCTTTCCTAACAAAAATTATTGAAAAGTGTCCGCTCAAAATATCAAATAAATGTCTAGCGCAATTTCTGAATTTAAACCTTTTTGCAATATTATTTTGTATTCATTTTATGTAATAACTGTAATGTGACGTAAATATGACGTAATTTCTCCTATTTAAGACTTCTAACGCATGTTAATAAATTTATTATTTTACAAATTCCTTTCTCTCTTAAAATTCACGTGCAATTATAGTTTTTATGTCGTCATTTTTAATAAGTTCCTGCTTTTTGTACATAATTATTTACTTCTAATTCCAAATGTTTTTTTCTGTTTATAATAGTCACGTGTAAATAAATTTTTAATTTATTTACAAGTATAAATATTTTTTTTGAAGCAAACATTATTGTTTCCACTGTTTATACAGTTGGCAACAGTTTAAATTAATATCACTTTCTAAAATCTGTAAAATATATCTCTAGAAATGCTGAAAATTTGAATTTAAAATAGAAATAAAACCTCAAAAAATTAGCCAAATTAAAAAAAGAAAAACAGTCTGCACACCGGGAACTTCAAACGTATAAAATGATCTAAAAATTATTAAATTCCTATGAATAGTTTTTGTCCTATAAAACTTTTTTAGTGGAACGATTTTGTCCAACTTTAGCATTAAATATCTCTTAAAATAATTCTTCGATTTGAAAACTGTCTGCCTCAGCGTGTTTATCAAACATTTCTGTATCATACTACCGATTTTCATATTTTTGTATGCATTATTTTTCTTAATATTAACGAAGAAAGACCTCCTGTCACAAAAAATTCAAAACCGGCGGCGGTGACAGCGGTAGTTACTTTTTTTTAGAATAGAGAGATTTAGAAAATTGTATCAATTTAAACTGTTGCCAACTGTATAAATAGCGCAAACAATAATGTTTGCTTTAAATTAAAAATTTATTTTACACGTGACTATTATAAACAGAAAATATAGAAAGCAGGAACTCATTGAAAATTACGTCATAAAAACTATACTTATACGTGAATTTTAAAAGAGAAAGAAAACTGTAAAATAATAAATTCATTAACATGCGTTAGAAGTCTTAAATAGGAGAATTTACGTCACATTACACTTATTACGTAAAATGAACAAAAAATAATTTTGCAAAACAGTTTAAATTTAAAAACTGCGCGAGACATTTATTTGATATTTTAAGATGATCATAATATTTCATTTTTAACAAAAGTATTTTTATTTGAATTTTAAAAAGAGAAAGAAAAGTTTGGTGAAAATTACGTCAGATTATGATAGTCAGATTCAAATTATAATTCAATCTTCCGAAATCTTTTAAAGCCGATCAAATTAGTGTGCTGTTAGAGTCTGCGGTATCTGAACGGGGGTTGACGATCGTAGCTCGTAGGGGGCAGAGCCCCCTAGTCTGATAAAAAAAATCTTGTGTATACCTTAAGATATGTACAATAAGCTGTCAAAATTTAAAAAAGATCCATCTTGCAGTTTTCTTACAAAAAAATCATAAAAAGTGCTTTTTTTTGGTCTCCTAATGTAGAAGGTCCCCTTAAGTGGTGAATATTTCTAAAGGAGTGTTTTTTTTTTTTTGAACTATTTTTACTTTTATTACTTTTTAAAGAATAAATGTTTTTTATAATCCCTCGTTCTACAATACAACGAATACGTAAAAGCTGCATCTGGAGAAAATAATAACAATAATAATAAACGTAATTTTATAGCATTTGGAATTGTTTTACGATTTTTGAAATTTGATTTTTGAAATTTTTTTACCGAGTGGTAATTTTGGCCGGCAAATTAAGGTGAAAGCGCAATATTTTCTTGCGTTCGCAGATCGTGAAATTTTTTTCTGAAAGATATACATCACGATCACTAACATTTGTGGCAGTGATCTGTTATCTTTTCTACGATAACCACTGAAAACAATGAGCTATAAGTAGCCTTTTATGGATATGTTCAGTAAGGCATAAGCAATTTCACGGTTTCAGTGTTTCTAAAATTCTATCGATTACAGGCTTATTTCAGAGGGTGTGTTCGAACACGCTTTTTCTTTCTCTTCTAACGAGCAAGATTTAGCAAATCTGTTTTCACTTTCAACCGTGAAATTGCCGATAACGATCATTTATAGATATTTTGGAAGAAATGCCCGGAAAGCTAGACGTCAAGAAACACGTTATGGGGAGATTAATTATTTATAGATATTGACATTTACTCATTTCTTACATACCGGGTGTTCCAAAATGAACTGACTGTTTTTAAAATTCAATAACTTGCAAATGGTGGTAGATATTAAAAAAATTCTTGCAGGTGGGTTATGTAAGATGCCAGGAGTTTTTTTTTATTACGATTTCCAGGTTCAGTCCCAAATAGCAGCGATAGGGGGCGATAAAAGCAATTGTCGCTCAATCGAGGTCAAACCCGAAATCAGACAGCATTGATGCAAAGGAAGGAGGTTGAATACACACTTTATTTTAAATACCAAACATGCCATAGTAAACCTCCAAACATATATACCAATTTCATGGCAAGCAGGCTATGCTTACGCGAGTTTGAGCACAGACAGACAAACAGAATTCATAAACATTTTTTAATTATGTTGGAAAGTGTTAAAATGTAAAAATAGTTCAACAACGACAAAAACACTCTTTCATAAGCATCATTCAACGTTTACCTTAAAAATTCCGCCGAATTTCATGACTAAAATTCATGTTGTTGCAAAATATTTCTCTTACAATACGTTAATTTGGCATGGATTCCGATTAGGGGAAATTTACTGTTTTGATTCATGTTTGGCAGAAAGCGCAAAAAAAAAAAAAAAAAAAAAAAAAAAAATTCCCTGTTGCTTTTTTAAGATATGGCAAACAAAAGAATAAAGAAACATTATTTAAACTATCTTTTTAAGATTTCTCTATTGATTTCTCAATGTACAATCATATATATTAAAACGCAAAGCTATTTCTGTAAGATCAGATCAAAATGAATTGGACACAATTACGCATGCGTCAACTGTTTTTCGAACTTCCTCAATGGAAGTGGCTATTCGTCCGACCAATCGAACTTTTAGCTATTTAGGCAGAAAGTCCGACCATCGTTTGCGCATGCGTGCAGGTTTGTTTACAACTTGTCCAGCTGAAATATTTCAAGTTAGCGGAGCGCTGATATTAGTAGCGATTGCATGCTTAATTAACAATTGTATTTATGTATTAATAAAGCTCTTTTGGTTTATCTGAGTAAACATGGATGAAACCTTTTTTATATTAAGTTTTTAAATAAATTATTATTATATTTTTATGAGGCATATTTCATTAAATAGTTCAAGAAAAATGCCTCTTTATTTTTATGCATATAGGCTATGCATTACTATTTATTTGACCTTCGTTTTTTCTATACATTTTTAAAAAATTCTTAATTTTTATTATTTTACTTAATATTTTAGTAATTTACTTTACATGACTTTAATTTACTTTACATTCATCATAATTTCGAGTGCAGTGTTACATTCCAATTAGTGTTTAAAAACGTAAACAAAACAGTGACCAGAAATTTTCAAAATTCTAAAATTTGCATAATTTCTGGCCCCATGATATGCCGAGATAATGGGAGTATACTGTATTTTTAAATTTTCCATTTCCAGTTGTCTTTTATTACAACATTTAGCTTTTAGAATGTTTTGGTTATGAAAAAGCTACTATTCATTTTCATATGAATAAATTATTGAATAATTGAACAAAATAATTGAACAAAACAGTTATTTTAAATTAGTTCTTTTTTAAATAACTTTAATATAATAATAAATAAGTTTTGAACATTGAAAAAAATTTATCACTTTATTATGTTGTTAAATTACTTTATTCATAAAAAAGTTTCTTAATCTCAAATGTTTATTTTCATTTATTTAATTTTATCTATTCAATGTATTTTAAGTTAAATCTGCATGTCTTGTTTGCGACGGAGTGATTATTTTCATTTGTTGAAAAATTATTGATGCCAAAATATTAGGAAATTCTCCATTTGAAATATATATTTATAAAATTTTATTTAAATTGTTATTTAGGTGTATTTCTTTTACAAGTATAGCTACAGATTTACCTTACTGCATAGGTCATCAGTTTAAATGTATTTATCTATTAAATTAAAAATTTACTTTTTTTTTTTTTTCAAAAAGCATTTACTTATTATTCTTACTATTTTTGAAAATAGAATTCATTATCAAAAAATGAAATGCTTTCTGTGGAAGATTCTTTGATTTGAGTCTATATGTTTGAGTGTATAATAAAGTTTTAGACGAATCATGAATTCAATAAATTCAGAGGTCAAAATAGTATGTTATAAGTAATGGGAAACTATAGTAGGTCCTAGTTTTGTCATTGTTTGTTGTGTAATATACTATTTTTTGGAACATATAATTTAGCGAGTAATGTAATTTTTTTTAACTAGTTTGTAGGGAGCATCTGACGGGTGGATGTGGGGGGAACCATGGTGGGTGGGGTTGACACCATGTACATCCGCCCCGGGTTTCGACCATCCTAGCTATGCCACTGCTGCAATGTCAGAAGAGGACATATTAAAGTAACATAAAAAATAATATTGGTGCTGCCTGTAAACGAGTTTTTTAAATTACATTACTCGCTAAATTATATTTTTCAAAAATAGCACGTTTCACTACAAACTATAAGAACACAATATTACACAATAAGAAAAGTAAGTACAAAAGTTATTTAGCTGAAAGTATTTTTAAATGCCCAGGTAATAATAAAGTAAAATTGTAAATATAACGTGAAATAAACATTTATATATTTCAGTCTGGGGCATACATAAAATCAGCTGCTAAGTAAAAAAAATAGTGTGGTCCAGCCCTTATGTATACCCTTCCCTTTTTTGTTGCCAGAGCAATTACACTACTTGGTTTGATTTTAAAAGATGAAAAAAAGAGGGTGTGGAGAAGGAGATATGAGGTTTTTAGATAATAAAAGTTTTTTAGTGTTTTGTTTAAGATGCAAAAAGGGTTTGTTGTTTATATTTATGTGAGACTTATGTGAGTTTTTGAAAGTAAAATTAAAAAAAAAAAGCATTTTTAAAAAATAAAGCGTTATGTTGTTTTAAGATGATAAAAAGTGTTTTATTTTTTAATTTCTTATATTTCCTTATGTTAATATATTTATTGTTATCAGAGCAGTAACACAATATAGTTGGTATGTTTAAAATACAGTTATTACATTTTTTTTGTTTAAGATGCAAAAAGGGTTTGTTGTTTATATATATGTAAGACTAAGTGTTTTTGAAAGTAAAATAAAAAAAAAAAAGCATTTTTAAAAGATAAAGCGTTATGTTGTTTTAAGATGATAAAAAGTGTTTTATTTTTTAATTTCTTATATTTCCTTATGTTAATATATTTATTGTTATCAGAGCAGTATCACAATATAGTTGGTATATTTAAAATACAGTTATTACAATTTAGCTAATAGTGCTAATAATTTGAGCTTTCTACCAATAATTTTGATGTTTTGAAACATTTTTTAAAATCGTAAACATTTTATGTATAATATTTTTTTTGTTATTTAAAAAACAAGATGGCAGAAGAGCCTGGGTATACACATACATATTACATAGATATGATGTATTTATGTTATTTTCAAGATTTTTTTAAAAGCTCCATATATTCTGGGTTTCTCAAAAAAAACTATGGCATATATGCTCTAGCTATGACCATTCATGATTTTAGTGTAGAAGCCTCTTTTTTATGTCTACAACAATGGCTTACACCTTTTTTTGTTGTTGTTAAGTTAAAGAGCATGTGAATTTAAATTTCATTGAGTGATTATAAAAGCACAAAATTCTGTAAATTTGTGTTTAAGCATCAGTTTTATTATTTTTTGACGTACTTTTTGGTTAGCCTAGCGCCAATGATATACGTACATATAATATGTATATATAACACTGGTGCCTGGTTAACCAAAAAGTACCTTTTTTAAAAGTAAAACAAAAATTAATTACTCATTGGGTGAAATTAATTTGTACAATTTGAAAAAAAAAAAAAGACCATGAAAATTAAGCAATACTGCTCATTTTCATGGAATATGGAATGGAGCCATCTCCCCATCCAACCGATTTTCTAAATCTTGGAAAATAATAAGGTATAAATTGAAATATTAAGAGATATAGACATCGACAGAAAGAAAACCAAGGAGGGGCACGATTTTGGAACATGTTTGCCTATGACCCAACCTAGCCTGCTATTTATTAAAAATGCAAAATATCAACATGAAATAATCTAAACTACAATTTGTTTTGACAGACTTCCTTATGCTAGATAGTTTTGAAACATATTAAATATATATATATACATATATTTATTTAACAATTAAGAAATATCGAATATTCAAACATTTATTATTGTTTATTTAAAATAAGTTAATTGTATAATATAAAAAAAAATTACAAACTATTTATATTTGTTAATATTTTAATATTAGTTAATAAATAATAATTATTAAATCAACAATAATAAATTAATTATTAAATTAATTATAATATAATAAATTATTAAATTATTATTATTAGATAATTAATAAATAATATTAATAATAATATAATAAATTATTAAATTAATAATATATTAAATAATTTATAAATAACATTAATAAGATAAATATAGAAATAAATATTTAATATACTTAATTGCTTAACAAAATGTAACATTTAAAAAAATAAATAATTGCAGACAAATATTACTAAATTAATATTTATAAATATAAATAATTTTCTTCTAAAAAGAAAATGACATAAATATTATATTTTAAAAGGCGGAGTTACGCAAAAACGATTTCATCCGATCATTTTACTGGCGCGCATGCGCATATGATGGTCGGACGTTTTGCCTAAATTGCTAAAAGTCCGATTGGTCGGACGAATAGCCACTTCCTTCCTCAATTTAGAAGACAGTAGAACGAGTTCTTGCTAGCGTAGGAAGCTAAACCAGCAGTTTAAAGCTCTGAATTTTTGTAAAGGACGCTGGTTCGAGTCCAAGCCCGGCAAAATGATTTCTGCAATATTTTTTTCGACAATTCATTTCAATAATGACATATTTTATTAGAAAGAGAAGTTATATTATTATTATTATTATTATTATTATTATTATTATTATTTGAATGCTTTATAATTAAATAAAATTTATATAACACTCAACAATAATTTGAAAAAATAATTTTATGTTTTGAATAGTTTAGTTAAAATATTTTGCATGTAATTATTAATTAAATAAATTGAGCTGATCTACAATTTTTGTTATATTTTCTGACCATTATCAAGAATATGTGCGTGTGTCAGAAAGAAAAGTTTGCGTTTGTTTTCCATAATAAATAAAACAGAAACAAAGAAAAATATCCATATAAGAACTATAAAAGAAATTACCTTGATATCAGTGATTTAATATTTAAAAAATCTAAAATAAAATTCAAGTAATAAAAAATATATATTATAAATAGTCAACTGCATAAAGTTTCAAATTTAGGTTTTAGAGAATGAGACTGATAAAAATAAAATTCACGGCAGCTTTTAATGGTTGTGTAGTTAAAAAAAAAAATATATAATAAATAAAAATAAACGTTGTTATAAAAAAAAATATGCCGTAATAAGTAAAAATAAATGCTTTACCCAGTAATTTTAGGTAATTTTCTGATAAAAAGCAAGCATAATTGGTTGTAAATTATAAACTTAAAGTTATTTCACTTCTTTGAATAGGTTAGATTGACAGCATCATCTATCGTCTTAAGGGGCCAGGTAGGCGAAATTTGGGAAAAAAATCGTTTTTTACTTTTTTATATCATTAAATAGTTTAACCCTTAAATGCCGTGTGTTGCCAACATACCCAATTTAGGCCTCTAAAATACTATTAGAATAATATTGAAGCTATGATGCCTAATGTTGCCAATAAAATACATTCTGAAAATATTATTAAATCGATTTTCAGCATGTAGATGGCAACACTTGTGTTGTTTAAGAATAAAGATAAATTTATTTTTTCAATTGTTGGTACGTGTTCTTTTTGTTTTGTTTGGAAGCTTGCAAAGTACCCTATTTTGTTCTGCAGTGAGTAAGTAAAATTTATTTCTAATCATAGTTCTTAAAATTCTTGTGTTTTTAATATTATTAGGGGATCGAACCTGGGCTACGAAACAATGGCGATAACCATTTTTTGTCTAACTCTAATATATTTTTCATATTTAGGATATATATATATATATAATTTAGTTTGACCCATTAACAGCGCCAAAATTTTGAAATTTATTAAAAGCTTTTGTATTAGCCGCATGGAAGGAGGTAATAACCGAAGAAATTGGAAAAGATTTCACTACTTACTGAAGGTATTTTTATTCTGATCATTTGAACTATTAAAGCTCGTAGTTCGAGCACATGTCAGTAAAATTTGTGTCTTTTATATTATTATTCATATTTATGTTTTGATGAAGTTTTATTATATTTCTGGAAGATTAGTGGGTAATAAATGCGGAGCTATTTATAATGTTTAAATGCAAACTATTAATATTTCTCAATCGGGATGCATGCGTTTGAGATACATTTAAAAATAATTCATGCTTGGAAATTACTTTAAAAATCATAAAAAATCCGTAAATTAAAATTTAATGTTCAAAGAAATTGCATTTTTTTTTTTCATATTCAACTGTGTAAAAATTGAAGTTGTGTGTTGTTTAGGAAATTAAAAAGATGCAGTAAAACCGGATTATGTTAATCAATTCGTTACCACCATCAAAATGACGTCAGCGCTACTCAGACATATATTTGTATTATATGCAATAACTTTAAATCATATTTTTGAAAACATCATTTATGTGTGTCGCCATCCATCGACATCGACCCGATTACGTAAGATTTGCATTAAAAGTTAATAAAAGAATTTTATTCTATATTTTTGGATCAAATATATGAAATCAAAATAATTTTTGATTTCTAAAGAATATTTAAAATTTACGTTTTATAAACTAAAATGCTCGTACTTTATATGACATCACTTTAATGTGCAAAGAAGATACCGTATTTCTCCGTATAACACGCGCACTCTGATTTTTATGTCTGATAATGCCAAAAAAATTTTTAATTTAATTTCATATACCATATACATAGATGAATTGCGAAATATCATTTCATCATTTTCATATTTTGGTATTCTCTTTTTCCATTTCGGATTAAATTTTCATGTGAAAATGCACATATTTTTTAGTCTTTTACTCAACTCACCCTGTCTTTTGTATGTAAACATGGGACTTTGTGATCGATTTTTAACTCACTTCCTGGTATGCTAGAATTATACAAAATATATACAAAGGTGTGTATGTGCTGACAATACAACATTTTGAGATTTTTACCACTTAATTGTCAATTAATAAATTAATATTTAGATCCGTCAATAAACACTCGCCAAGATATACCAAATCGAGTTCGGTAAATGGACCTCGCCAAATTAATGTATTTTAACGGAATTTTTTTGGGGGAAAACACGAAATGCATTCAAAAAATTAGGCGTTATTTTCAAGATGAACGTTGAATAGAAAGTGTTTAAAAGAAACTATTTTTACTTTAATACTTACTTCTTTTGACAAATTACACTTCCATACTTCTAAAAATAGTGTTAAAATAAAGTTAAATATTTTATACATAATATACAAATAATATATACATATATATTATTATTATATAAATAAATAGGATCATAATGAAAAAGTGAAAGAGAAAAATGATTGTTTTTCATTCTTCTACTGTCAGGAAGACAGGCAACAAAAAAGAAATTAAAAAATCATCTGCTTTGACAATTTTACAAAAAGTTACTTTTATTAATAATTTAACATTTTCTTTAACGTTTAATTTTTACTTTTACATTAAAATCTTTCAAGGATTCTGGCAAATTAAACTCACAATAATTCACAAAAGGAAGAAAGAAGGAGAAAAATATAAATATTACATTACAGTCTCGCTTATGGGATAGCGATTTGTTATACATTCATTTTGAGTTTATAAGAAATTCAAACAGTAAAAAAAAAAGTGTGAGATGTTTATTATTCTTTCGCAATGGAACCGGCACGCAGTAGAGATAAATTTAAATAAACCATGCTTGAATTTTTTTTTTTAACCATAACAAAACAGTCTTAAGATAAAGTTTTCAAACAAATTGCATCTGAAAGTAAATTTCCCTCCCTATACGATGGTGTAAAAACTGAAAATGTGTGATATTTAGAAATTAAAAAAATTACAGTAGCAGAAATTGCAAAACCGAAATTTCATCTTTAAGTGTTGCCATTCGCAAAATGACGTCATCTTTACGCACAGATATGTTTGTGCTTTGTAATATAAATGGAGTACTTCTGTTGCCACAATTACAAAATTGGTACTAAAAACTATAAAAAAAAATAATATCTCAAAAATAAATTGAGATACAGCTTTCAAACAAATTGCATTTAACCCCTTGAGGAGCAAGCAATTACGTTTGTGAAATGTTGAATTCCCACCGGAATCTTTGAAGAATTCTATTTCAAAATAAGTAAAAGCAATTTCACGGCTTTTTTCCACCAAAGTTAGAAAAGAAAAATTTAATAAAATTTTTCTGGTGTAAAACTTCATTAACCGTAGGTGGTATATAATATATACCGGTGCCCCTCAAGGAGTTAAAAGTACATTTTTTTCCTTATACGACGGTATAAAAAGTGAAAATGTGCGATGTGTAGAAGTTTAAAAATTTTCAGTTGCGAAAATTGCAAAACGAAAATTCATTTCAAATTTGAAAGTGTTGCCATTTGCAGAATGACGTATGCGTTACGCACAGATATATTTGTCCTTTATAATATAGATAGATAGAATTTTATCAAGGAAAAGTATTTTTTAAATTAAAGACCAGTATTGCCGATTTAGTAACAAACTGTCTTTTAGCCGTAAACCACACTTAAATGATTTTTTTTTAAGTATTTTTCCCATGATTTATTTAAAAAATGGAAGCCGAAAAACATTTTAAAAATAATTTTTGAAAAATCAGGCATTTAAGGGATAAACCTTTCTCTTTCCAACGATGTGCCACAGATGTTTATATATATATAAAAAGAAGCGTTGGAATTATTCATTCTTTCTAAGGGTACTTCACAGCTTATTGGCTATTTAAATCTTTAATTGACAGTTTCTCAAAACATGGATTTTTCATGTTTGTGTTCCTTTTTTTCCATATCTATTAAACTTAACAACTTAGATTTTTTTTAATACTTATATTATGTGATATTGTATACTTTAACACAAGGATTTAATGATTTTTTTGAGAATTATTTATTTTAGGCAGTGAAATCTTACCAAAAATGCTGATTTAAAAATGACTTTCTATAAATAATTAATAATTAATTTTCAGATTCACTTAGAAAGAAAAGGGTCTGTTAAAATACGTAAAGCATGTTATTCTAACTACTCTAAAAAATCTAGACCTCTATCTTTCACCATTTCTGAGAAAAAGGTACATAAAAATGGTGAATTTAACATGGTGGAGATAAGGCTTTCCAGGTCCCCTTAAAGAAATAGGAATCACTTATGCAATGTAGAAATTTATCACGGTTTCAATAATTAATTTAAAAGCAACTCATTAAAAATTCAAGAATTTTTCTAATGAAATATTCAAGCTACTTACCTCCAAATCTAGACGGGCACTATCTAGTCATCATTTAATTAACGTTAGAATATTAATTGATAAGTGTGTCTCTTCGTTCTAAGAAAAGTAACTAACTCTGCTGCTGCCGGAAATCAATGTGATCTTTTCATTTAGTAGGCTGTACTTTTAGTCCAGGCAATAGAGACCGTATAGGGACTCTACCTAGCAAAATTCATGGTAGTTCTGGAAAAAGGCTTACTATATGTTTTTTGGGTCGCGGAGTACGAATTTTTAACCTCCCACCAAAATTTCTCTGGGCAACCCACCAAATTTTGGGTAAAATGCCCCCATAAAAGGTTTTTATTAAAAAAATCAATTTTCTTTATTGTTTGAGGGAAAAAATATCTAGAAATTAAGAAAACAGACAAATTTCCCAACAAATAAGATGTATGACATTATGACGTAGGATGATTTTGGGGGAAAGTTAAAAATTCGGATTCAGCGACCCAAAAATCTTAAAGTAAACGTTATAGAGAAAGCTCGGAGGGGAGATGGGAGGGCGAATGTAAACGTGTGAGTGGTTAAGTGGAATTGCGCAACTTAGTTTACGCAGCACCGCACGCATGTTTCGAGGCAGATCCCTCCTCCCCCTTCATCCTAAGTCATAATGTCATACATCTAATTTGTTGGAAATTTTGTCTACTTTCTGAATTTCTAGATACTTTTTCTCTAAAACAATAAAAAATTGAGTTTTTTAATCAAAACCTTTTTTGGGGGGCTTTTTACCAAAATTTGGGGAGGTCGCCGGGGGAAAATTTTGGTGGGAAGTTACAAATTCGGATTCAGCGACCCAAAAAACATCTAGAAAGCCGATTTCCAGTACTACCATTAATTGTGCTAGGTAAAATTCCCTATTGCCTGGACTACATGGGATTATAGCAAAACTGTGGACATGAGAAATGGGAGGGGACTAGACGATACGAAAACGTATACGAAATAGTACAAAAGATTTGATGGGCCATTCCATGTCACGTGTGGGCAAATGTTCGACATATTGCTGCTGTTTTAACAACATTATTATATTCCCAAGCTAAAAAACTATGCTAATATGAAAATCTAGGGCTTTTTGCAATTTTTAATGTATATAATTTATATTAACCCAACTTATGAGTATTATAACCCAACTTATAAA
The DNA here is from genome assembly GCA_963932465.1 of Maratus speciosus. NCBI lineage: Eukaryota > Metazoa > Arthropoda > Arachnida > Araneae > Salticidae > Maratus > Maratus speciosus. The sequence continues at coordinate 89,584,223 of OZ010797.1, forward strand.
CATTAAGTGGTAGGGTGATTTTTTTTTTATAACGTAAGTGGTGAGGTGGTGTGTATATAACCCCAAAATTTGATTTCTTGTGCAGTTCTTAAAATTTAGCGAATTAAAATAAGAAAAATTCCTGTGAATTTTGTATTATTTACTTGTATAAAAACAACTGAAAAAGCACTGTAAGTGTGCATACATATACACATAAATTCACTTATCTAAATACCACAAAAAATTTGTTTCCAAATGTAGAGCTCATATACAATTTCTCTGGGGTGCAAAACACCCCACCTCACCAGTTAAGTGTTAATAGATATAGGTATTTATGCGAGACATTTTGTCCGTTTTTCATAGAAAGGCCCTGGAATGGGCAGATTACTTAGGTGTTAGGATTCAAAATGTGGCGATTTTTAAACCTGTTAAAAACGAGCAGTTTACTTAGGTATAACGTTTAAAATGTGGAGATTTTTAAACCTATTAAAAGGTCATTCCACATCACATGCGGAACAGCTTTTCTAGATATTACTGCTGTTTTAACAACTAGAGGGCTCGGCCACCTACGAGCTACGCTCGCCAACCCCCGTTCAGACACCGCAGTCTCTAAAAGCACGCTAATTTGATCGGCTTTAAAAAGATTTTGCAAGATTGAATTATAATTTAAAAAACAGTGGCGATCTCCCTATAAACGGGTTTCTATTCATTTCTCTTTGATTGGGGGAATTTTAAGGAAAAATCAGCTGCTGTTAAAAGATACGATGGCTGTTTTCGTCTTTGATTAAATAAAATCAGTTAAACATTTCAAAATAAGCTAATATAAAATGAATTAAGTAAACAGAGTCTTTGTCTCCCGGCATTTGTTAACAAACTGAAAAGAAAGTTCTTTTAAATAAGACATTTAAATGTATCGTTTTCAATCTGACATAATTTTCACCAAACTTTTCTTTCTCTTTTTAATATTCACGTGAAACTATTTTTGTTAGAAATTTTATTTGCGCTCAATTTTTAAATTTAAACTGTTTTGAAATATTATCTTTTGTTCATTTTACGTAATAAGCGTAATGTGACGTAAATGTGACGTAATTTCTCCTATTTAAGACTTCTAACGCATGTTAATGAATTTATTATTTTACAATATCTTTTCTCTTTTAAAATTCGTGTGTAAATATAGTTTTTATGAAATAATTTTCAATAAGTTCCTGCTTTTTACACATAATTATTTAATTCTAATTTGAAAGTGTTTTTTTTTCTGTTTATAATAGTCACGTGTAAATAAATTTTTAATTTGATTACACGTCTCACAATACACACATTACACGTACAACAATATTATTTGATAATATTATTGTTTGCGCTGTTTATACAGGAGGTAACAGTTTAAATTAATACCATTTTCTAAAATAAGTAAAAAATATCTCTCGAAATGCTGAAAATTTGAATTTAAAATAGAAATAAAACCTCAAAAAATGAGTCAAATTAAAAAAATAAATGAAGTCTGCACACCGGGAAATTCTAACGTATAAAATGATCTAAAAATGAAATAATTTCCATGCACAGTTTTTGCTCCTACAAAACTTTTTTATTGGAACGATTTTCTCCAACTTTAGCATTAAATATCTCTTAAAATAATTTTTCGATTTGAAAACTGTCTGCATCAGCGTGTTTATCAAACATATCGTATCTATAATCCCGCGATTTTCATATTTTTGTATGCAATACTTCTCTTAATATTAACGGAGAAAGACCTCCGGTCACAAAACATTCAAAACCAGCGGCGGTGAGAGCGTAATTTACTTTTTTTTAGAATAGAGAGATGCTATTGCATCCTCAAATTAAAACAATTATGCTGTTATGAAAATTTATTGGTTTTTGTTATTTTTAACCCATTTATGCGTGAATTTGTGTTTTCACAAATTTCTTGATAAAAATCACTTTAAAATGTTACAAAATTAACTAGAAAAATACAAAAAAAAAAAAAAAAAAAAAAAAAAAAAAAAAAAAGAAATACGCTAAAATATTTTTGTATTTATTTGATAAAATGTAAATATACTAAATATGGGAATATCCATATGTGGAAAAATGCATAATTATATGGTTTGTCGAAATTTATATAAATTAAACTTTTCAATTGTATATTATAAATTATAATTAATAGTTTTATGAACTATTAAAAAAATATATTTATTTCTTTACAGAAACTAATAACATTATAAGTATTATTAACAATAAATTAAGAATAATCGTATTTGAGACTAGAAAACAATTTATTTCAAAATCATCTCGAAAAGGACTTTACATCAATCACTGTGTCCTAACTGGATAATAGAAATATATACCCATTTGCGCCTAGCACCCTATACTTTGTACGTTACAAACATGCATCAAAAATAGGCTTGAACATATAATTTCGCAATTTAAAAAAATACGTACTTCAAAGAAGTCTACAAGCTAAGACTATGACTTATTTACTTGGATTCTTGATACAAAAAATACAAAAAAACTTACTTTTTACATTTTGCTCTCTTGAAAAATGAAAAACCTATAAACACCGAAAAAGGCCCTCATTTATGAAAAAATTGGACGCTAGGCACAAATGGGTTAATGCATAGTTTATATTCTAACAATTTATAAGTTAATAGATAGAGGTGTTTATGTAAGTGTCACGTATAAGCATTTTGTCCGTTTTTCATGAAATGGCTCTGATATACCTTACCTACAAATCCCCTACTCAAAAACGCCGAACTTTCTGACACATTTTCTGTTACACTTTTTGTACGCAAAGGCATAAAATTGCCAGGTCTGACTATTGAATTAATTTTGAAGCGAAATGAGCTCTCCATTTTTTTTTATACATAAATTACTTATCGAGTTATAGGCGATTGTGGTCACTCACGTAACGACCGTTTTTTTTTTAAAATTATTTTACTGTCTAGTAATCTCGCGTGCAGAAATATGGTTCAAAACGCCCACTTTCACAGTATTTTTTAATAGATATTTTGGATTTACCAAAAAATGCAAAACGTCTTTCGATTACATAATTTCTGAATAAGAACACCTGCCCATTTCATGTGTTTCCGAAGAACAATGATTTAAACAAGTCGGAAATTGTACGTGAAACGTGGCAAATGAGGTGCGTTCGTACTGTAACTAGTTTTCTTAATATTCAGATCTTGGTGCAATAGCTGTTGCACTCTTATGGAAAAAGGGATGAATATAAAATTTATTGCGATTCTATCTATTAAATTCAGTGGCACGGAAATAAGAAGACTCCATCTTAAATAGAACGTCATCACCATGGCAACGGACCAGACGACGACTATAGATGCTACATATTTATATAATTATGAACGCGCCTAAAAATGTGTCAGAAAGTAGCCCCTATGGATTTGAGAACAGCCTTAAAGCAAGGACATTTTAGGTTATGACGTATAAGGTTCAGCACCTTCCAAATGCCTGGCCATTTTCTTGGGGTCTATTAGTTTCCGACTGGCACTTATCCAAACGATTTCAGAAGGTAAGGGAAAAGTTTCAAGAATCATGCGTAACTACGATGTTACAATGCATTTCCGTATAAATTTTCTTCTATGCCAAGAAACGGTTATGCAATTTCCTACGGTGTATTTACAACCGAATAAAGGTTTTCGCGAAAGATACTTTGCGTAAGTCGTAAGAGATTACGACAGTAACGTGAAGTCATTCACAATTTAATGTTAAATCAATGGGACCTCTCAAAAATTAGTTTGCGAGTGTTTTCTCGTTGCTAGCGTATACTCTAAATTGTCAATCTACTTTCTTGCAACTGCAAAGGTATAATTCGAAAGGCGCCGAAATCCTGTGCCAGCCCGATACAGCTCTGTTTTTTTTCATTTTTCTGTTTTCAATGAAAAGTTGCACGGCTGTTAAGATAACACATTTCACACGATGTCAGTCTTGGAAATAAATCTTTCATTTGGCATCAACGTATCTCCAAATGATTCTTAATACAAGGGAAACGTTTCGAGAATCATGCGTAACTACGATGTTATAGTGAATTTTCGTATAAATTTTCTTCTATCCATTTCTTCTATTTCATTCTTTTTCTTCTGTTTTTTGTATGCATTTTTCTACGGTCTATTTACGACCGAGTAAAGGTTTTCGAGAAAGATACTTTGTATAAGTCTTAAGAGTTTACGCCAGTAACGCGGAGACATTAACAACCTAATGTTAAATTAATGGGAGCTCCCAAACATTAGTTTGCGAGTGTTTTCGAGTTTCTTCAAACTACAAAGGAATAATTCGATAGGTGCCAAAATCCTGTGCCAGCCCGATACAACTCTGTTTTTTTTTTTTTTTTTTTTTTTTGTCTTCAATGAAAAGTTGCACGGCTGTTAAGACAATACATTTCACACTATGTCAGTCTTGGAAGTAAATCTTCCATTTGACATCAACGTATCTCCAAAAGATTTCTTCACACTTTGAAATCTGAGCTAATTTCAACTGGATATCTAACTCTGGACTGAGGCTATTTGGTACTTTTCATTCTTTAAAAAATACTTGGAAGATATGGGGCATTCTCACAATCTTTTGACTTTTAAGTCCTTGAATAATAATTTTTATTTTAGTACATATTCTTGTGTTTTTCTTTTTCTTTTTCTTGTTTTTTAATTTCATATACTGGGGAACATCCCATTGTATGACTGTATAACAATATTAACGAGATAAATAAGTTTTGGACGATGTTGGGGATCCAAATATACCAAGAAATTCCTATACCGTCCCCTGTCCCTGATGCTGATTTTTAAGTTTGGAGCTGTCTGTATAAAATTGTTTCAATAAAAGTAATTCGATGTAATTTTTTTCCGAAACTGGGACTATTGTTTTATATAAATATGTAGCAAAAAATTAAACGGCACACATCTTTACGGTTGTTATTAATTTTTAACTCTGTCCCTTTGTTTTAGATTCCTTACCGTCCCTCTGGCTAAAATTATACAGAAAATCACTTCCGATGCAGTCACAGAATTTTTTTTAACTTTCTGCACGTGCAAAAGTATGCTAGAGAAAGAATGGCTAAAACTCTTTGACAGGAAATTTACTGCAGAATTTAAATCAGCATTTAAATATCAATTTCAATCATCGTGTTTTTATTGGTAGTCTTAACAGTCTTCAAGGTTTATTCCTGCACTTTTCGAGGTAAATTAAATTTTTTTTTTAAATTTAATCCAATGTAAACATTTTTTTCTAAAAATCAATGAACATTGTGGCTTAGTCTTAACATGATTTGTCTGAAAATAGTTGGTAATTTTCCTTACCATCCCTTTTTTTCCTTACCGTCCCTTCTTTAACACCCCTTTAAGACAATGTTATACCAAAATTTTGTACTAAAAATTCTACATTGTTATTATTTCTTATTTGAATGTCCTGTTGGTACTATGCAAATTCATTATAAGTAAAAATTTAGAAGAAAATACAAAGTTATAGTGGCAAAATTGTAAGAAAAATTAAACTCTCAAGTTTAACTTAAACCTCAGTTAAATAAAAAATTTCTCTGCTGACCATTTTTTCTTTATTTCGAATCCTTAAGGCATTCATCTATTAGTTTAAAATGTTATTTTAGCAAGTTTAATTTCACCAGATTTTTACTCCTGGAAGTCAAAAGATTGTGAGAATGCCCCATTTAATTTTTTTTTCAATTATAAACTTCAAACTGTTCTTATTCATAATAAAGGAACTCCTTAAATGTACTAAAAATTAATATTTAATGAGAAATTATTGTAAAAAGTATGTTTTATATCTATAAAAAAAGTTCCGCGTAAGAAAACATCATTTTCTAACATACACTGTAAAAGAAATACTGCCAGTTTTCCGGTAGGAATCGGAAAAATAGTTGCCCTTATCGTACCGGAAGAATTTCCGACCCAGCTCGGAATAAAATCCGCAAAAATAAGGCCTCAAAATGTTAATATAAAGGAAGCATTTGGAGAATGGCGGTTAACTATACGAGTTTACAATGAATATGAGTAAATGTTTCTTCTGTACCAGGGATGGCGAACCTTTTCGCGTATGTGTGCGAGAAATTTCACAATTTTTATATGCCAACATTATAACGTGCCAGAAACTCTTTGACTTCGATAAAATCAATCATTAATTTTTATAGAATTGTTATTTAAATATTTTTACACTTATACGAAATTAGATTCCTAACTTATTTCTTATGCTGTTTTCGCTCAATAATGTGACCATGTCGCATAGAATTCCATATAAGAAATTTATAAATGAGTTTTTCCATTCTTATATGTATGGTCTGATACCGATTCTGGTGCATATAATGCTATTTTTAGTTTTTCAAGTAAAAAGAGGCTCTTTATAGGTACATTATAATTTAGATTAACATTTAAATTTTCAAAAATAAAACCTAAATGTAGATTAAAATCATAAATTAACCTAAAAAACGAAACCTAAATAAAGTAAAATTTAATCATACATAAAAGTATGTTCATTAGGTATATCCTCCTGAGACCTGGCATCCATTTAAATGGATATTTTGCCTTCTCCTTCTATTGCGTTAAATTTCATTGTAGCAATCTAAAACCAGTTTGGCATGGTAACGTATGAATCAAAAATCAACATTTAGCTTTTGATTTTTGGCAACGGTAACTACTTTGTTTACAAAATGGCGTAATAAATGAGTCACGTTGGAATTCTACGTTCTGCTGGTAAGTTTTGTTTTTATGTTATTTTAATTTCTTTAAACTTTTTTTTTTCTTTTTGCAATTTTAATAGCAGATGTTAATACTTGCCTTATGTTCTTTATAATAAATTCTATTCTTTCCCATACTTTTAGCATTTTTTAAATTATTTTAAAGCGAGTTATGGCCTGAACATCCATTTAAATGGATGTGCTGTAAAACAAAATTAAAAAATCGAAATTTATTAATTTCTTTAAAAACATAATTTTTGATGCCTATTTGTTGAAAAAAGACTCATATTAAAAAAAATATATATATGCATTATATTTTGCTTGGGTCTCAGGAGGATAACATTATTTAACTATATTTTAAAATCTAGTTTTCAAAAGTAAAACTTTTAAAATTTGAAGGTAAAGCAAAATGATTTTAGTCTTACTGAGGTCTATAATGCGTTTATTTATTCAAAAATAACTTGTTTATTAATAATGTATACGCCTACACAAAACTGAACTTTTTGTAAAAAAGTACAAAATGGATTTGCCGCATAAACTGAATATTTTCTATAAGTTTTTTGCGTGCCAGAGAAAATTTCTTAAGTGCCGAGTTTGGCACGCGTGCCAAAGGTTCGCCTTCCTTTTTTCTATACGAAGAAACGCTAATGCAATTTTGTACTGTACATTAAAACCAGAGAAAAAGGCTTTTGAGAAAGATACTTTGTGCAAGTCGTAATTGTCATCTCAGCAATTACGGAGGTAAATTTTGAAAGGCGCCGAGCCAGACCGATACGTACAGCATTTATTTTTTTCTGTCTTCAATGAAAAATTGCACGGCTGTTAAGATAACACATTTCTCACGATGTCAGTCTTGAAAGTAAATCTTACATTTGACATCAACGTAGTACTCATATATCCTCTCCCCTTCAGTGGCGTTGACCTGATTTTGTTCCATTTTGAACGAATATTTATGGCGTATTGTAAATGAATGGTATTGTTTACAAAAGAGCGGAGCTAAAAGAACCGAAAGAGGTTTTTTATCTCTGTATTATTTACTCTACCCGAAGACTTTTAAACTTGTTCTTTAAAAAGAGCTCAATCCTAAGCCGGAACTGATTTAATGGAAACCGAAAATAATTACGAAGATCTCCGTGGGGGGAAGGGAGACTTAGTTCAATAGACGCATACCTCTAAAAAAATTTTAAATTTTGAAACCAACTTCAATAAATTTTCAGATGTTTATGCGATTTGTTAAGTGTTTTTTTTTTTCTAACAATTTATTCAGGACAAAATCTCCCTAATGACAGTTTGCTAAAATTGTGGTTTTCTTCATGTAAGCTGCGATTAATACTAAACATTTTTTTATTATTAAACATTTGGAAAAAAATGGTTACTGTCCTCGTCAGGGTAGGAAATCAAAAACATATCTGAAGCTTTTTATTAGTTGAATCCGCATTTTATTCGTTTTCTGATGGGTCTACACAGTAATCTGTATTTTCCCTTTACTTTCAACAGAGATGTATACTTCTGTTGCCACTATGACAAAAAAGTAATAAAAACTACAAAAAAAAAAAAAATAATAACTCAGAAACAAATTGAGATACAGCTTTCAAACAAATTGCATTTAAAAGTACATTTTTTTCTCTATACGATGGAGTGTAAAAAGTAATATTGTGGGATGTTTAGAAGTTTAAGAATGAAATTTCATTTAAAATGGGTCCAGGAATATTAATGTTTAATCCATGACGTACGTAATGTATGACCAGCTCCGTAGAAGTTTACAAATTTACAGTACCGAAAAATGTACGTAAATGTACATCCATGGCGTACGTAATGTAGGATCAACTCCGTGCGATTTTTTATGTCTTAAATTTTAGTCTTTAAAAAAATCATTTTCCAAATGGTCGTTGTAATTTGTTAAATTGCATTTTTTTTTTTTTTGATTTGTTATAAAAAAAAAAATCACTTTTTATAACATTTTTTAAGGAATTACTTGATTTCTTGCTGTTTTTCCGCCCAAATCTAGTTTGGGCAACTCAGACGCGCCCAATTTGAAATGCCCGAACTCGCTCCGGGCAGGAGAATAAGTAGTAGTGCTTAGTGATGGGCGATAACGATAGGTTTTATCGCTTTTACCGATAGGACGCCTTGATTTTCTCGATAGTATCATATTTTTCATCGATGTCCCCAGTCAATAATTTGCTATTCTAATCCGACATCAGCTTCGATTTTATCGAGAAGCGACATAAAAAATTAAGACTAGTTTCGTACTAACTATTTCGCACCACGTCTTGAAAAATCGAGGATCTTGTTTACAGTTCCAAGAAGAGGCGGGGTAGACAAAACGCTAAAGGTAAGCCTCATACAACGAAAATACGTCGAAAATGGGAGGTGAAGACAATATAGAAGGAAAATTAGGCGCCCCTGGTGGTAAGAACCAGAACTAAAATGGCCGTGATTGGGGGAGGGGGGACAAACCAAGACGAACTGTCCAAGTTGTGTGAGGATCAGACCACAGAACCTGATATATCTAAGAAAGAATAAATGCTATGCAACAACGCCTCCTGGCGGAGAGAAAGCTAGGGGAAGGAGAAAAGAGTTAAATAGGGGATCCAAAAATGGGACCGGAAGAACAGGAGAGGACAAAACACCCCAAAGAGCCAGAAAGAGCCCCACTTGATTCCCCCGTCTATCGTACAGGTCTCTACGGTATATCGTTTTTCTTTATTTTCTTGAAATCGTCATTGCGATCGATAGTTCGATAGCGGAATTGTCGATCTGTTTCCATTGCAAGTTGAATCAATTTGGCAGATAGTGCCGGGAATAGATCGATAATTCCTCTATGAAACTATTGATCGCAATGACGATTTAAAAAAAAAAAAAATAAAGATGAAAGGTAGTCAGAAGTGTTATATTTATTCATTATTCTGTATCTCAGGTTCTATGGGTACGATCCTTACACAACTTGAACAATTCGTCCTGGGTCGTCCCCCCCACAACTACCACTATTTTAGTTCTGTTCTTTCCACCAGGGGCGCTGTTGCATAGTGTACATTTATTCTTAATTGGATAGCTCATGTACTGCGGGTTTCATCCTCACAAAACATGGACCTTTCGCCTTGGTTTGTCCCCCTCTCCGCACACATACCTACACCACTATTTTAGTTCTGTTCGTTCCACCAGGGGCGCTGTTGCATAGTGTACATTTATTCTTAATTGGATAGCTCATGTACTACGGGTCCCATCCTCACAAAACTTGGACTTTTCGCCTTGGTTTGTCCCCCTCTCCGCACACATACATACACCACTATTTTAGTTCTGCCAGGGGGCGCTGCAATTTCTTGTATTGTCTTCAGCTCCCATTTGCGAAATGTTTTCGGTGGATGAGGCTTCAGAGTTTCTGCTACCCTCGGCTCTTCTTGGAACCTAAAACGAGATCACTATTGTTTCGAGAAATGATGTGAAACAGTTAAAGTGGAATTAGTCGACTTGTTGATCGTTAAGTTTTACAATTGCTGGTTTTAGCTTATCGATGTGACAATCGATTGTAGAATATCTCGATAGTAGAATATTGGAATCGATTGTTATCTTTATCGTTAGTCGTTTTATACGATGATGACTTTTATTGCGTTTTCCTTTTGAAATTGTGTAGCGTAATTTAACGTATTTATTTCATATCAGATGGTAAAAATTGAATTTAAAACTTTAATTTTGACAGCATTTTCTGAAAGTTCTTTTGCTTTTATCGAAAAGTGGAAAATTGCGCGATTTCATAGTTTCTGAATAATCGAGTTTGCAAGCAAAAATGAATTCAGAAATGTATCCTAAAATAAACAATTTGAAGTTAAGAACAACCTTAATGCAAAAACCTACATGTTTTCACACCTGGTCCCTAGACGTTAAAATAAATTCATAAAATGAGCTCATTTCTCAAGCCAAGAAACTCGCATAACACCTTGAATGCGAGAACGCATCAAAAATTTGAATATTACCCAAGTTCCTAATATTATCTAATGCTCTAATAGCCATGGAATGCAAATATATTGTTTTGGAAAAGCACGATCATCCTATTATACTAAATAACAGTTTTCAAAGAACGCAAAAGATCGAACGAAAAAGATCAACATATATTAAATAGCATCATTGTATGAAAAACTTGAAATTGCAGTCCGTTTTCGCCTTGATGATGTATTTCATTTTTTATTGCCATTACAGTACCTCTCGCTTTATCGTCCCTCGTTGCATCACTCATTTTTCGTGTATTCATCGATAAAAAAACTAATAAAAACCACACATTCGCCGCATTTCCTAAATAACTGCATATACAAATAAATAACAATAAGAATATGTAATTGTATGTGGGTAATTTATTGAGCGAATTTTAATATCCCCATAAATTAACTTCTTGGATGCAAATGGCGTGCGTGCACCAGTAATTGACCAATGAAATATAAAAACTGCAGAAAACAAGAATTAATGGATGTATATTTTAACTTTGGTTTTATGTATATCGAACATGCAAAGAAATGAATGTTTACCTTTTTCTCATCGTTATTGTCACACTGTATTGTTAAACTGTATTGTTATTTTGTGTGCAGGCCTGGCAAAAGCAGAAATCAATTTTTTAGGAGTCGGCTTATTTTTAATTTGCGTAAATTTTAAATTTCGATGTTTTCGAAGACATCTTTTCATTAATTTGCATTTCTGAACGTTTTGATATTTTTGATAAAAATAAATATCACAGTTTGATTCCTTATTAAATTTCGTATTGGATATCGGCATTTTTTGAAAACGTATTTCCATTTATTTGCATTTTTTATTAACGAAATAAAATTTTTGATAAAAATAAATATTATAGTTTGATTCCTTATTAAATTTCGTGCAGGATACAGGCGTTTTTTGAAAACGTATTTCCATTTATTTGCATTTTTTATTAAAAATAAATATTATAGTTTGATTCCTTATTAAATTTCGTATAGGATTTCAGCGTTTTTTGAAAACGTGCTTTCATTTATTTGCATTTTTCATTAACAAAATAAAATATTTTGATAAAAATAAATATCACAGTTCCATTTATCATAGGAATAGACATTTTGCATAGGAATCATCTGTTATATTTCATTATCACGATATTGCCAACAAAGTTATAGGCAGTCGGAAGTTACGGAATCGCAAATCACACTATAACTATAGTATATAGAGCGCGTATGCTGAACCGAAGTGGGGAAACCACGGGTTATTAATTATTTGTTCTTTGCTACTTCAGTCTTATTAGTTCCATCTAATGAAAAAAAAAAATCTAAGACCGACCAAAGAAAAAAGTTTTGGAAGCGTCAAAGAGTTCTTGAAGATTTAAAAAAAGGCAAGATAATCGATCGACCGTAAATAAGAGTGACGTAAACAAATCTACCGTATTCTTCTCCCATCGTAAAAGTGCTATATTTACCTATTTTCGGTAGCATTATTCAACCACTGTAACGTTCTCTTCTGCTGCAATGACGATATATTTCTAGTATTTCGGACCATTTAGATAAAAAAAGAAAAACCAAACAAAAACAGTCACAAGTGATCCGTATCGTCGTTTTCATTTGTGTCTGATTTTGATTCTACTCTCTCGCTTTGCACCACTTGCTTCAGTGGTTGATGATGATGTACTGTTCTTCACGGCCGTTTGCACCATTAATTTCCACTGAACATCATTTGGTCACAATGACACACAACCTTGCCAAATGAACCCAATTTCTTCTCTCTTTTTTTTTTTTTTTTTTTTTTTTTTTTTTTTTGTGTGTGTGTGTGTGTGTTCTTTTTAACCGAATTCGAGAAAAATGAGGTTACTTCTTTTGAAAGCATAACTATTTTATTTTCGGCTCTGGCATAATACAGTAACACCTGCCTATAACCGAATCCTGTCTTAAGGCAGTACTCAAATCAAAAGGAGCTACTTTATGACACATTGTTTTATTCATTTTTGCTCTTAAACGCATGAAATGGGCATATGTTGTTATTCAAAAACTATGTAATCGAATGACGTTTCGGAATTTTTGGTAAAGGCAAAATATCTTTCAGAAAATACTGTCAAAGTCGGCGTTTTGAATCGAATTTACGCACGCGACACCGCAAGACAGGAGAAAAACCGGTTGTCACGTGACCAGACACGCGTATAACTCGATAAGTAAGGTTAGTTGGGGTAACTGGACCCACGAGGTAACTGGGCCATAGGCTATTTTATAAAAAATCGTTGATGTATTTTAAGTTTTAGCTTTTGTGAACAATGCCCTTTAACCATTACTTCCTAAAACAACGTGTGTCAACTCAATCATAACTCTCCCTTTGCTGTGATAGGTTGTCGAAAATTTACAACGTCAATTTGGTTGAACGTCCTCGGCTTTTTATTAAAATACTGTAAGTGCTTTTATTAAACAATCCTTTTTTTGCAAAGATTAGGCATATAACTACGTTAATATTATTAGGTATCTATACATATTTACTTCATTTTGCAATTTTAAGCCCGGCGTCCCAGTTACCCCATAAATATTTAAAGAATGGTGTAACTGGGACATGTATCCTGGGTGACTGGACCATGCTGGATCCAGCTACCCCAATAGTTATAAATAATTTTTTTGAGTTTCTCTTACAACGGGAAGTAAATTTCTCAATTGTTTTTTGCTCACAATAAAGAAAATTATAGAATACCTTATTAAAATTACGTAATAAAAATTTAAAAAAGCATATTGGGTGATATGAAACCAAATTTCTTGACCCCTTGAGAGGCGGTGATGCCGTTATGGCATCACACAATTTTAATTCCTAATTGCCACATTGGCACCGAAATTTTATAATGGAATTTTCACTTTTATTAAGTACCCGAAAATATACTTTTACTTGTTTTCAAATAGATTCTCTTGTAAATACTGGTGTCATTAAATTATTTCAACATTTTACGAATGCAAATACCTTTCCCCCGAAAGCGAGATAGCCAAACCTTGAAATTGTACGATACAGGGGTCGCATTCTATAGGGAAACTTTTATTGTTCCTACTACTATTTTGAAAATAATATCTTCATCGCGCCTTTCTTTAGAATATGTTAAATAAAATGATCATGAAGGTATTTCATCATTAAGGGTTCTGGTAAGAACAATAAAATTTTCCCTGTATAATTCGACCCCTGGATACAGATAAAGTACTTAAGTACTTATGTACCCGTTTGTTCATAGATTTACCTTGCTATTTTTTTCCTTAAAATACCCATGAGACTTTTATACTTATTACCTATACTAAAGTACATAGGTAGTTACTTAATTTTTATATTTTTGGTATAAATAAATCTAATATTTTTACTTTTAGTGCTTTTTTTAGACACATTGACAGCAAGGGTTTCCCTTACAACGCTCTTTATTGACATATAATTTACATGATCCGCCTGGTTTAAATTTTTTTAAGTTGTTTACACTTTTTCAAACAGGACCTGATATCCCACATGAAAAAAAATAAACGCGTGTGGAACATAGAGCCTCCTGGTCCACTTAACCCATTTTTATGGGGCAACTGGACCCATGAGGAAAGAAAGATTAAATATGCATATTTTTATATTTTTAAATATTAAAATGTAATTTTGAGCATTTCTGTCTGATAGAGGGAACCTAACTGAACACATTTACAGAAGTTCAGACTTTAATTCAAATGAACATTAGCTTTTTGAAGCTGAATTGTCAGAAGCTCCAGAATCACATTGTAAAATCATGGCCCAGTTGCCCCAACTAACCTTAATTCATTTATCAAAAAACAGAAAGCTCATTTCGATTCCAAATCCCTTCCATAGTGAGGTCTGCCAATTTTATGCTTTAAATGAGTCAGAAAGTTTCGCGTTGTTGAATTCTCAAATTCCCTGTTCAACGTGACACTTTCGAACTAATTTTTAAACGTAAACGAATAAAATTGGCAGACCTGGCTATCTGTGTGACACACCGTTTTTCACTTTTTGACAAACAAATTACTTATCTAGTTAAAAGTGCTTCTTGCCACGTGATGACAAGTTTTTCTCCCTTTTTTGCGTTGCTGCATCGGGAATTGGTTTGAAAATGCCCACTTTGACAGTATTTTCTGAAATATATTCTGCTTTTACCTACAAATGGAAACCGTCATTCGATTACATAGTTTCTGAATAAGGGTACATGTCAATTTCACGCGTTTCTGAAAAATAAACAATGAATTCAGAAATGTGTCAGAAAGCAGTTCCTTCGGATTTGTGAAATATTTTCGCATTTCTCTTTCAGTAAACTGACGGCGCCAAATGGTCACGTGATTTACTAGAGAATTGTTATTAAAACATTTGTTCTTTAGTTTTTTAAAATAATGTAAATTCGAATCCAGCATGCAAGGCTGCAGTTTTTTGTCTTGGCCTTCTAAAATAGAAGAAATATTGTATTAATTTTTAAGTAAATTAATCTCGAGCATGAAAACATGCTATATTTTTGTCACGGCTTCTAAGAGAAGAAAATTAGCGTATTTCTTTTTAAGGGTGTTCTCAAATCCAAAAGAGCAAATTTCTGACATAAGTTTTAATTTATTTTTGTTCGAAAATGCATGAAACTAGCTGGTGTTGTTGTTCAGAAGCTATGTCATTGAGCTGTTTTTTTCGTTTTTTTGCAAGCACAATAGATCTTTCAGAAAATAGTGTCAAAGTGGACGTTTTGAATCGAATTTCTGCGCGAAGGAAGAAAGTGCATTCAAGAGCGGGCGAAAAACGTGTTTGTCACGTGACCGAAAACGCTTATAACTCAATAGGTAATTGATTGATGAAAAAATGGAAAAAACAGTTCAATTCCAAATCGCTTCCATGATCAGGCTTTCCAATTTTATACATTTCCGTTAAAAAATGAATTTGTAAATGTGTCAAAAGGTTTTGCGCTTATTGAGCAGAGCAGTTAAGAACAGCCTTAATTGGTCATGAAATCGTGTATGAAGGCTGGATGGATGTTAAGTTCCAGAAATTTAAGATGATTTTTCTAAAAGCTGTATATATGTGCAAATTAAATGTAAATAGTTATTTATCGTATTTGTAACTATTGAAGTGATTCTTGAGTTTTGAAAAAACACTCATTCATCGTGATCTTGATATAATGTGCAATTATATGGAATCATAACATCTTGGCTTTTGCTCGCCCACTCATATTGTGATGGACTGTCTCATGAACTGTGATTTAATTAACTGTAACTTGAAACTCGAGGATTATATGAACATTATACATTAGGATTTGAGGGGTGAAATATTCCTAAAATGTTGAAAAGCGAAAAATTTTAAAAATGAACATTTTTGTTGTTTTATATCATAAAGAGTATTATGCATTAGAAAAACACAATTTTTAAAGGCAGTGGTGCGAGTCTTCGTAACGTGGTAGCGAGAGCGGTTAAGGCTTGTTTCGAACGGGTGTATTTTGATTATAACTCAGATGAATAAAGAATAAGAAATGAAATTTATTAAAATAAATAACAATAGAAATTCTCGCATTTAGAATTATGCTCGTTACACCTACGCAACAATATTTGATTGCGTACAATTAGAGAACGTCCTAGGTTGAAGGTGGCAGCTATAAGACTGAGTTCAATTTATTGTTCATTAGCAAAGTGTTCATTCAGAACGGATTGTCTATCAGATCTTGTCGATCTATTGTGAAATGTTCACAATCAGGGCAAAGGTTGTCCCGTGCTGAGAGATCTAATCTCCCGTCGAAAACAAATGCAGAGTATTCACGGTCCAACCGCAGTACCTCTTTAGATCAGGAGCCAAGGCTCTCCAAAGACACGTATTGTTCACTGCAGACCCAGTCTGCGCACTGCTCTCAGGATGAGAGACTAATACTATGTTCACACTACCATACTTAAGATATCTTAGGCCGCCGAACTCTCTTAATTTTGAGGTGGTACCTTCCCGGAATTGGAAACCTGTTCACATGGAAAAACTCACTTAAGATAACTCAGTGAACGTTACTGTGTTGTTTGCGCATGCGCTTAAGATAAAACCGCCCGCAACACCCAATCAGTTAATGCGAAGCTTTACAGCCAGCGAGAGTGAATGGTCGTGACTGTCTCTAGCCGGAAGAAAGTTGAAACTCTCTCAGAGAGTTTGTGGAACTCCCTCGGGGAGTTCGGAGGTTTAAGATTGTTCCGATAACGCAGTGTGAACAGGGTATTAACGAAACTTGGAGAAGCTAATTCTCCGTAAAGGCTGGGCGAAAGTTCGCAAGTTAAAATTGCTATTCTCATCCTCTGTCACTAACTACTGCTCATTAAGAACCTTTTCCTAAGTTCAAAAATTGTCTCTCCTGGGTGTCGGAGCTCAACCAATCCCTGTACTCCCTTCTTGTGAGCCGACCGCGTGATTTCAGGTGGGCCACACCCCATTTTCTCACGCCTCTGGGACCATATGTTCCATAGTGAAAGTCGGCTGATCACAGGAATAGCTTCGAGGCTTGTGAATTAAGAGTGCTTCACGGCCTGGCACGACTCTGATATTGATCACTGACCAGTGATCGCTCATCTGATTTCCGAAGGACATATTGGCTAAGTGGTTCTGTCAAAGACTGTCGAGTCTATAGAATAGATTGTGATCTATCGAAACTTCAGATGTATTCCGGCCGATTAGTGGACTTATAGAAAAATCTTCGGGGGAAAATAACACCTATATTGAGTCCTATGTTGGAAGATTGTCTTTTTTATACATGCAATATAGTGAATATTCAGAAGTTTGCACAGCAGTAATAGATAAATGTTTCTTCTTTCAATTTCACATTTTTTTTCGGATCATAATGGGCAATATCAGTTTTTAATAGGGGTTTTTATACTTGTGAAACAGAAAATCGGAATCATGCATGATTACAAAAGAATTTCCACGTGTAAAACAAAATTTTTGAAAGAGTAATACCATGACTTACGTCAGCAATTCGTTCCAACACTAGTGACGTAAGTCAAAAACGAAGTAAGTCGAGGGTCGAGGTACATTTAGATAAACAAAAAATGATATGTAATAAAAAATTTCCATACATATTCTATTGTATTTAGGGATTATATTACATACATTTAACACAGGGTTGTAGTCGTAAAAAACCCAGAGAGTAAATACGCTAGAGTCATGATCGCTCATGGTTGAATATACGCTATAGCTATATTTGAGAAACAGGAGTTATACGGAGCTTCTTATAAGTATCCAGAAAGTATACGGCGTATACCTCCGTATACCCTCCACTACACTCCTCATTTAACATTAGCATAAAAAAAATGCGTTTGCAAAACAAGAATTTGGAATAAATCAATAAGTTGTTAACTTACAATTTATTGTTCTTTTAGCTTTCTCATTCGAGTCTTTGAAGATGCGAAAAAAATCTTGCAATGAAGTTTGAACGGACAAATTTTTCTTTTTTACTTTTAGAAGCTTTTTGTAACTGCAAAGAGACATTTTTTTATTTGTTTGTCACGTGACTGTCGCGGGAAAGTTTCCTTACATAAAACATAAAGTTTTCAAAAAAGTTCAAAATGCATCTTAATTAAATATTTTTTTTTCCAAGGGGCGACGACGTAAATGCGGGGTGACGTAAGTCGAAGGGACGTATGTAGGGGTACTACTGTACTAATTTTAATTTCTAAAAGGTGTAAATTAAATTTTTAAAAACTGTAAAAATATGTTTATTTCGACTGTTTACATGTTTCGACTCTCCCCGAGTCATTTTCAAAACAAATCAAGAAGTAATATAAAAATTTTGTTTTTAAAGTCAATTCCTACTTAGGTCATCAAAGAAAAATTTAATATAATCCCTTAAGCTAATATTAGTTTTTGTTGCATTAAAATATCTCAATTTGTGGATTTTCAATAAGCAAGTAGGCTTACCATGGAAGTCTATGGGAATTTGGCGAAATATTAGAGATATCGCCAAGTTGGCGTCACTTTTGGCGGTATTTGGCGACAGAACAGGGTCCCCCTATAGTATCCCTTTTATAGATATGAAGATGTATTAAATGTTGTTCAATAACCAATGGTCGCCGTTTTGTCTCCCATATAAAACTAATATTAATTAATTAAAATTTAATTAATGAATTAATATTTGAAAAAAACTGTATTAACATCAATTGTCACCCAGTACAAGTTTAAAAAAATTTATTTCAACTTGATAGGATGAATAATAAGTATTTTATTAACGATTGAAAATTTGAACAATTTATATATATAAATAAATAAATAAATATGGGGAGAGTGTGAACTGATAGTAGGAATTGAATAAAAATATTCTGAAATTGCACGGCCTATCAAACGCCATCACTCAATTCCCCACGTATTCTTTCATATTATGCACGGTATTTTTTATTTTACTTGGATGTTTATTATTTTCGTAACCATTGAGTAGCTCGAGCTATAATTTTTGTAAGTTAATTGATGCTGCATCCTTACATATTGAATTTTTAAATTAAAATTTTTGCTATACTATTTATACTTGTGAGTCTTACGCTTACACGGACTCTAAAGCATTGTTTATTTAAAGTATTTTTATGTTTTAAAAACGAATCTTTATACGGCCCAATTTCGTTAACATGAACCTCAAGGGGAATTAAATTTTTGTTCATGTTATCCGTAGTTCATGCTATCAGTATAACAAAAAATCCAGATAACAAATATTGAGAAAAATACATATAAGGGAGACTGGGGGGCTCATGGGACATAGGAGCTAGCTGAACAACGTTTTATCGTAAAATATAACCGTGAAAACTTCTCAGTAAATGTCATTTTCCAATGTTGTACACAAGAACATGCATTGAACCACTTTTTACCATTAGCTATTTACAAAGCAAAAAGCGAGATATATTTAAGCATAAAGATGAGTTTTTTTATATTTAATAAATATTTGTTTATGTCAACTATTAAGTCAGTTTTTAATAATAATACCTTTTATTATGAAGCTTTTATATAATGTTTTAATTTTAATCATTATTTCGTACCAGAGATAACCAGTTAATTTAAAATAAGCTTAAACGCAGTGGTAAAGGATTCAGGGACAAATGTGTACGTCACATAGGGTCTAATGGAAGAAAATTTTGTTTCAGACATATTTCTATTTTAATAATTAAACTATTAGTTATATTTTTTTATCCATTAATAGAAAACTGTTAGAAGTAATTGTGTAAAAAAAAGAAATAATAATAATAATAATAATAATAATAAATTTATTCTCCAGGAAAAAGGAAGCTTTCACACTTTTCTAGGCATTTTTGTTCACGTTAAGCGTCAAAATCTCTCATGGGGACATCGAGAATTGTTCATATTAAGCGAAATTTCACGTTAAACGTGTTCACCTTAAAAGGAGAAAAAACACTAAAATCCGTATTTATTTTGACGGGGATAGTGGGAACTGTTCATGTTAAAAATAATTCACGTTAAGCGCGTGTTCGCGTTAACGAGGTTCGACTGTACAAAATTTTCATAATTTTACCAATATAACACCAGGAACAAAATATTTTTTTAACAAAAGAAAAAAAAAAGGAAATTTAGATTCATTTTATAGAAGCTACTATACATTATATATCTTGAAAATTTCATGAAAAAATAATATTGGAAAGATATAATCTACCTTTCGCGCAATGCCCCTAAAACACATTTGTGAAAAATTACTTTAAAGCTCTCTGTTTGAAAATATTCTATATTTAATAACTATTATGAGTGTCGTTCGTTTTATTTTAAAGTAGTTCATCTCTTTAATATATACACTGATAAAAATTTGCAGCATTCTGTCCAGTCATTTGACCGTTTTTATCGAAAACAGTTACAGAACCGTAATTTAACACTGTTCTGACCATATTATTGGCCATTTTATGGTCAGAATATAGTTAAATTACGGTTATGAAACCATTTTTTCAAAAAACGGTCTAATGACTGGCCAGAATGCTGCAAAGTTTTAACAATGTACATTTTCCTTTTAAAAAATTGAATTTTTGAAAAAAAAATTATAATATGAATAACTTAGTCGGATGTGCCAACTCCAAATTTTTCTCTATTTTATATACATTGTTAAGAATATTTACGGGCAGACGCCGGCAACAGAGATTCCAGTCATACCCCGTAAGAAAAGAAAAACAATCCGTGCCCATCATTTTGTGTCAATGTGTACACACTAGCGGAGTAAAATGTATGGGGTCTTACCGTATTTGATGTTTTTTGATTTTACCGTTGACCTAACAGATGGGCTAGAACTGCAAGAATATGTGGATTGCACTTAATTTTTTAAGTATCTAAAAATATCCGCGTAAAATTACGGGCACATGCCGGCTGCAGAGATTCCAGTCATACCCCGTAAAAAAATTCTATGCCCATCATTTTGTGCAGCCCGTAATTTTACGGGGCAAAGATATAATGCACTTTTAATCACAATAACACATTACTTACTGTTCCATAGCACGTAGTACGTTAGATAATCATCCTAGAATCGATTTTTTTGGCGGGTAAAAAATATGTTACGGTCGCGGTTAACTGATATTATTTTTTGAAACACGACAAAAACGAAGGGTTACACCCTAGCGGAGGAAAATGTATGGGGTCGTACCATATTTTTTTAGTGGATCAGACCGTTTTTCATCAAATGAGGCTGTTGCCTGTGAAAATTGAACAGCAAGGCTCATAAATTTACAGTTTGTTCTGACAGTGTATGTTAATACTTCAAAATTCACTATCACAGTGCCAAAAGAATGGCAATCTATGCCCATCATGAGAATTCTAAAGTATCTATTTATGTGAAAGTGTAACAGAATGTGAAGTTTGATTAAATTCTGTGCATTAGTTTTGAGATAAAGCTACACTCTCAGAAATAAACGGTCAAGTGCGAGTATTACTCGCGCACAGAGGGTTCCGTACAATATTATATGAATTAGTAAGTGTATTATTAAAAAAATACCGTTGCTAAAGGAAAACTAAGACTTTGTAAAAACTATACAACGTAGGCTTGGGTATAGATGTATAGTATACAGGGTGCAAAGGAAAGTCCCTTTAACCTGAAAATACTTGCGAACGGAGAGAGCTACAGCTATACAAGTGAGGTAACGGTACAGTAAAGCGACTACGCCCGAACTAATGCAAAGGACAGCAGCATCCCTAGTGGCGAAATTTGGAAGATAACCATTGCAAATCGAAAACGAAAAGAGATAGAGCAAATTTTCCAATTAGAAAGTTTTAGAGCATCAATTAATTAGTACGAAACGACGGTTCACACGGATAAGATAAATTGTCGCTTGCATAACCAAAAATGTACGAAATCGATGAGCGACGATTCTACTTTGCCTATTCACATTCCGTAAATGTAGCAGTGCACAATTGCAGATTGTGACGTTGTACTGTGCTGTAATGTCTGTAAAGATTTAATTTCCAATGCATTTAAAATTTTAGAATAACCCTTTCAGGCTAGAAGAATTCTGTTCGTAAACTGATAAAATAATTGACTGACACCAGAATATTCAAACGAATTTCTCAGAAAAGAAAAACCCGCTAATTTGAGCTTTCATTAGAAAAGCAAAATTTTATTAAAATATTCTTGGAGCCATTTGTCAGTTTTGGAATTAAAATTAGGTGGCTAGACCGTCTAGCCAACGCCCTTGAAAGGGTTAAATCTACGTCGTCGTATTGAAGAGGCTTGCAATAGACGCTCCATGCTGAGAAATGTGCATGCAGAATTACTCTGACGAATACAAACGTGTATAGTGAGCAATGGCGAACTTTTCGAACATACTGAATATTAACTCTTTATCACTGTGAGACAGTTTGTCTTTTTTTGTGTGTATCTGATGTAATCAAAATGTATTGAGTCAAAACGTATTTATAGCATAAATTGTGCGTATTTCTTCATACTTCTGACTATTCCATTCAAACGTTTACACAAAATGGAGTGCATCGATTTCGGACATTTTTGGGTAAACAGATGAAGATTTATCTTTTCCATGTAAACCAAATGTCGTATTCTATTAATTAATTGATGCTCTATAATTTTCTAACTGGAAATTGTGCTCTATCTCTTTTCGTTTTCGATTTGAAGTGGCTATCTCCTAAATTTCATTACTACGGGGCGCTGCTGTCGTTTTCATTAAATCGGTCGTAGTCGCTTTACTATACCGTTACCTCACTTGCACAGCTGTAGATCTCTCCGTTTACAAGTATTTTCAGGTTAAATGGACTTTCCTTTGCACCCTGTATACTAGAAAAGTATAAATGGATATACTATGAAAGTTCAAAGATATATGGAATCTAAATAATAGCAAATATAGCTATTCTGTATATTTGTTATTCCATATAGGTTTTTAGTTAACCTTTAAAGACATAGTAGGTGTATTGAGAGAGCCACTCAATGGAAACTAGTCGCGAATCCCATAGTATTTATGTGATTCATTCTCATTAAATTGGTCTGTTTTTAACAATTTGACGTTTATTGCTTTTATACTGCTACTGGGCATTACATTACATAAATATATCCTTAAAATTTGTTATCTAGGCTTTAAAAGCCGATGGAGCATAGAGTACACCGTCCCTGTCATTATGTATGTCCAAACCGTCCGTGCCTTTAAGGGTTAATATCTCAGCTAATTACCGTCGATTTTTTCCGAAATTCATGACCAACAATGCGTTTATACTTCTGCTGCGATAGGTGTCTCCAGTTCTGCTCAACACTTTTGCTGAAGCCCGCAAATCGAAATTTGAGTGTAACGGTAAAATGAGATTTTCTCAAAAACTATGTGACCTAAGGTAATCGCTGTAATTTTCCTGCAAGGTTTAATTTAATGTCTACTACCTCTAATTTTTTCATAATTTTAGTTTCAATAGGTTCGGAATTAGATGGGGGGGGGGGGGGACATATTTTTGCGCTACATTTTCCACCATAACTTTGAAAATATAATACCTAAAATTAAATGAAATATATTTTTGATTTCAGTGTTACGAAAGCTTTCACACGATACCCCACACGATATACAAAGAAAAGATTTTTTTAAAGTAACTTAATTAGCCCCTCTACATTTTTCCTAAATATATTTATGAATATTTATTAATCTGTAAATATGTGGGTCAATAGTCTTTATTACTTCCACCAATTTGAACTTTCCACGTTGCATAGTTTACGAGTAAAAGGGCTGTGACAGACAGACATACAGACAGACGGACAGTCACAGGAGTAATCTTATAATGGTTCCGTTTTTACTTTTTAAGTACGGAACCTTAAAAACTGTAAATTTATGAGCGTTTGCCCTTCAATTTTCACGGGCAACAGCCTTATTTGATGAAAAACGGTCTGATCCACTAAATAAGCGGCTTTAACAATTAGATACTCAGAAAATTAAGGACAGTCAACATATTCTTACAGTTGTAGCGCTTCTGTCAGCAAAAATACGGTACGACTTTACACATTTTCCTCCGCTAGGGTGTAACCCTTCATTTTAGTCGTGTTTCGAAAAATAATGTCAACCGCAACTGTTACATACTTTTTAACCCACCACAAAAGCGATTCTGTGATGATTATGCAACGTGCTACGGAACGGTAAGTAAAGTGTTTTATGCGTTTTACTGTTAATGCTGTATTACTTTGCCCCGTAAAATTACGGGCTGCACAAAATGATGGGCATAGATTTTTTTTTTACGGGGCATGGCTGGAATCTGCTGCCGGACTCTGCCCGTAATTTTACAGGGATATTTTTAACAGTGATCGCAAAAATCAGGAAAAATGCAGCTCCACTCTTTATATGTGAAACACTAAAACCTAACCAACTTGTCGACGTGTAACTGAATCTGAAGTTTGACGAAAATCCGTGCATTAGTTCTTGAGTTAGACCTATAGCAGAAATCGTGGAGCAATAGCAGCATAGCAGCGCCACCCGTTGGGCGATTTACGTAATCTGCATTAACTTATGTCAAGCTCTAACAGAATATGAAGTTTGATGAAATTCCTGAATTAGTTCTTGAGATATGACTATCGCTAAAATCGTGTAAATCCTGAAAAATTCAGCACAGCAGCACCATCTATTGGGCGATTTATACCAAAACCTTAAAAACAGCAGCTTATGTAAAGGTGTAGCTGCACCTGAAGTTTGATGAAACTCCGTGCATTAGTTCTTGAGATAGAGCTATTGTGAAAATCATGAAAAATGCAGCATATAGCGCCACCTGTCTTGCGATTAACACCAAAAGCTAATCAGCACCCATTCATGTCAAGTTCCAAATGAATCTAAAGTTTTATTAAATCCCGTGCATTACTTTTTGAGGTAGATCGCCCACAAAATTTTTGTCACATACAGACAGACTCATAGAGACACATTTTCTAAAAATAGTCAAATCGTGTTTAGGACCTTCTAAAACATATAAATCCGGCGAAAACCGGAAGTATAATTTTTTCACGGATCCAATAGTTACTTCTTGTAAAGATAGAATAAAGTAAAAATAAATGGGAATTTTCCATAGCTTCGGCAAAAGTGATACTATAGGCATACAATTACAGCTGCTAAATAGGAAACCTAACTAACACGAACAGTTTTCCGGTGTTTTGCGATTCCTGTGTAACAGGTTTTATTCAACTGCATTTAAATTGAGGAATCTTCTACTATCGGCGTTCCATATAATTCTTCAGTAAAAACGTTTTTTCTCACAAGCAGTAAAAAAGTTTTCTCACAAGCAAAAATAAAATCTACTCTACCTCAAGAATAAAATGATTTTTTGAAGCATGTTACAAAGCAAAATTTCATAAAACTAAACCTACCGAATCATCTCTTGAAAGGTAAATTTCCATTGTCTCGGACAAAATGAAACTACAGTGCAATTATACCTTCTAAGGCGGAAACTTGTCTAAAACAAAATATTTTACTGCTCGTTTGTGATTCCGTTTTAGAAGATTTTATTGAATAACGTTTAAGCTGAAGAACCGATCATTATCAGAGTACCATATAATTTTTTGGTTATGAAGTTTTCTCATTAGAAAAAACAAAATATTCTATATGTCTCAAAAATAAAATTAATTTTTTAAACATGTGTTAAAGTAATATGGTTGAAAATTGAACCTTATATATAAATAAATACTATCTTAAGAGGAAAATTTCTATTGCACCGGATAAAATAATGCTACAATGCAATTATATCTGTCTAAAACGGAAAGATATTTCCCTTCCATAGGGTTTTTTTTTTTTTTTTTTAAACAGATTTTACTATGGTTAACAAAGATTATCGATCGTTCGTAATATAAAGAAGACGGTCGTAAACAAATCCAACTTACCTATCATCTCCCTTTCAAAAAGTTTCTAAATTTACTGTTTTTTGGCAGCGGTATTCAACTATTGTGCCGTGCAGTGACGGTATTTATAGAATTTCGGGCCATTTAAATTAAAAAAACACATTCGCAAGTGATTTGTATCGTTGTTTGGATTTGTTTCTGGATTTGATTCCACTCCCTCACTTTGCTTTTGTATCACTTGCCAAGTGGATGCTGTGGATGATAGTGTTCTTCGCTTCCGTTTGCAGCATTTAACTTTTAGTGAACATCATTTGGCTATGATGACGTAGTCTAACTTTGCTTAAACGTAAACGAAAACATGTCTGATACAGAAAGTGTTTCCTTGTGATTCCGTCTTAGCACTATCTTATTTTGTGTGCGTTTCTCTATGCGGTGAATGTAATTAATTATTTAGATATCCGCTAATTTACAACAATTACTTTTTACTTTTCTGTTTCAAGCTAATTAGTTTTACCGATCAAACATGCTGCGAAGAAAAAAAAATGAAGATAATTTTGTCGGCTAACCGGAAAATGTTTTGGAATTAATTTATTAGTAAGCTTCGCCCGCTACGCTGGTTGGTTTCTCCAAACAGACCTTGAATAAAAAATATCTATATACAGTGGTGGCCAAAATTGTGGACACTCTAAGGTGGCTTTCATTACGAAAAGTGAAAAGCTACCTATTGCAGCCATCGAGAAGGAAAAAACTTCGGGAAATTTTGCTATATTTTCGCCGATCATGACACCCAGATACCAAAACCATCCTCTGTTGAAATGCTGACTGATATATATATATATATATATAATATATATATGTGTGTGTGTGTATGTATTTATATCTGAATTTTGTCGTGTTGTAACTCTCGAATTTTTGAACCGATTTGGATGAAATTTTTCATGTTCATAGTACATACTAAACTCTCGACCGTGATCGTTGGCCAGCTTCATCCGCCATCTTGTTTCAAAATGGCTTCCATTTGAATTTTTGAAAATTTTTTATGTTTTCTAACATTGTATACTTATAGAAAATGTTACGTTTCACAAAATACAAACTCTTATGTATCATTTTAAACAGAAAATTAGAAACATTAAAAGATATTTTAAGGAGTCACACAGCGTAAGTTAACAACATACGTCATTTTAAAGAGAAAGTTAGGAAACCTAAAAATTTCCAAAAGTGTCCACAAAAATCGCCATTTTGAAAGGAGATGGCGGATGAAGCAGGCCAACGAACTCGGTCAAGACATTAGTATGTACTATGCATATGAAAAATTTCATCCAAATCGGTTCAAAAATTCGAGAGTTACAGCACGACAAAATTCATATATAAATATCTATCTATATATATATATATATATATATATATATATATAGTATATAAATATAAGTCAGCATTTCAACGGATAGTGGTTCTGGTATCTGGGGGTCATGATCGGCGAAAATATAGCAAAATTTCTCGAAGTGTTTTTCTTCGGACGGCTGCATTAGGTAGCTTTCTACTTTTAGGTAGCTTTCATTACAAAAAGCTACCTATTGCAGCCGTTCGGAGGAAAGCGATTTCAAAAAATTTTGGTATATTTTCATCGATCATGACCCCCAGACACCGAAACCACCCTCCGTTCAAAAGTTGATATATATATATATATATATATATATATATATATATATATATATACATATATATATATATATATATATATATATATATATATATATATATATATATATGACCTTTGTCATACTGTAACTCTCGAATTTATGAACCGATTTGGATGTAATTCGGTATGTACATAGTACATACCAATGTCTCGACCGAGTTCGTTGGCTAGCTTCATCCGCCATTTTGTTTCAAAATGGCGGCCATTTAAAAAATTTTTTTAAATTTGAAATTTGAAATGTGGTACCAAAAAATTGAAAATGGAAAAATATTTTTTCTTATGTATTTAACCTTGGTACAAAGATTCGGGAGCAGTTTTTGTTTCATCTATATCTTAAAAAATGGCTGAGTTATAGCATTTTGAATTTCTAGCGTGGCTGACATTTTGAAACGTCCTGATATTTGTCACGTGATAACAGGCGTATTTATGAACCGATTTGGATGTACCTTGGTTTGTACATAGTACATACAAATATCTCGACCGAGTTCGTTGGCCAGCTTCATCAGCCATCTTGTTTCAAAATGGCGGCCATTTGAAAAAATTTAAAATTTAAAATGAGATACCAAAAAATTGGAAAATGAAAAAGATTTTTTTTTGTATGTGTTTGACCTTAATACAAAGATTCCGGAACAGTTTTTGTTTCGTCTATATCTAAAAACATGGCTGAGTTATAGCATGATTTTCTATTGTGGCTGACATTTTAAAACGACCTGATTTTTGTCACGCGATAACAAGCGTATTAGGTAGCTTTCTTTACAAAAAAGCTACCTATTGCAGCCGTTCGGAGGAAAGCGATTTCAAAAAATTTTGGTATATTTTCATCGATCATGACCGCCAGACCCCGAAACCACCCTCCGTTCAAAATTGATATATATATATATATATATATATATATATATATCTATATATATATCTATATATATATATATATATATATATCTGACCTATGTCACACTGTAACTCCCGTAATTATGAACCGATTTCGATGTAATTCGGTGTGTACATAGTACATACCAATGTCTCGACCGAGTTCGTTGGCCAGCTTCATCCGCCGTTTTGTTTCAAAATGGCGGCCATTTAAAATTTTTAAAAAAATTTAAAACTTGAAATGTGGTACCAAAAAATTAAAAATGGAAAAATATTTTTTTCTTATGTATTTGACCTTTATACAAAGATTCCGGAGCAGTTTTTGTTTCGTCTATATCTTAAAAAATGGCTGAGTTATAGCATTTTGAATTTCTAGCGTGGCTGACATTTTGAAATGTCCTGAATTTTGTCACGCGATAAAAGGCGTATTTATGAACCGATTTGGATGTAATTCGGTGTGTACATAGTACATACCAATCTCTCGACCGAGTTCGTTGGCCAGCTTCATCCGCCATTTTGTTTCAAAATGGCGGCCATTTAAAAATTTTTTAAAAATTTAAAATTTGAAATGTGGTACCAAAAAATTGAAAATGGAAAAATATTATTTTCTTATGTATTTGACCTTTATACAAAGATTTCAGAGCAGTTTTTGTTTCGTCTATATCTTAAAAAATGGCTGAGTTATAGCATTTTGAATTTCTAGCGTGGCTGACATTTTGAAACGTCCTGAATTTTGTCACGCGATAAAAGGCGTATTTATGAACCGATTTGGATGTAACTTCGTTTATACATAGTACATACCAATGTCTCGACCGGGTTCGTTGGCCAGCTTCACCCGCCATCTTGTTTAAAAATGGCGGCCATTTAAATTTTTAAGAAAAATTTAAATTTGAAATGTGGTACCAAAAATTGAAAATTGAAAAAATATTTTCTTCTTATGTGTTTGACCTTGATAAAAAGATTCGGGAGCAGTTTTTGTTTCGTCTATATCTTAAGAAATGGCTGATTTATCGCATTTTGAATTTCTAGCGTGGCTGACATTTTGAAACGTCCTGATTTTTCTCACGTAATAACAGGCGTATTTATGAACCGACTTGGATGTACCTTGGTGTGTACATAGTACATACAAATATATCGACCGAGTTCGTTGGCCAGCTTCATTCGCCATCTTGTTTCAAAATGGCGGCCATTTAAGAAAATTAAAAAATAAAAAAATTTAAATGAGATACCAAAAAATTGGAAAATGAAAAAGATTTTTTTTGTATGTGTTTGACCTTAATACAAAGATTCCGGAACAGTTTTTCTTTCGTCTATATCTAAAAAAGTATGACTGAGTAATAGCATTTTGAATTTCTCTTGTGGCTGACATTTTAAAACGACCTGATTTTTGTCACGCGATAACAGGCGTATTTATGAACCTATTTGGATGTAACTTGGTCTGTACATAGTACATACCAATGTCTCGACCGAGTTCGTTGGCCAGCTTCATTCGCCATCTTGTTTCAAAAGGGTTGCCATTTAAAAAAAAACTAAATTTAAAATTCAAAATGAGGTATTAAAAAATTGGAAAATGAAAAAGATTTTTTTTATGTGTTTGGCCTTGATACAAAGATTTCGGAGCAGTTTTTGTTTCTGAAAATTTGTTCTTTTGTTGATATCTTAAAAAATGGTTGATTTATAGCACATTGAATTTCTAGCATGGCTAACATTTTGAAACGATCTTGTATTTGTCACGCGATAACACACGTATTCGCCTATTTCGATGTAAGAAGGCATGTGGATAGTATACATCAACACCTCGACCAAGTTCGCTGGCCAGATTCATCAGCCATCTTGTTTCAAAATGGCGGCCATTAAATTAAAAAATATATATATATTTAAAGTGAGGTGCAAAAAAATTAGAAATTGAAAAAGGTTTCTTTCTTAAGTATTTGATCTTGATATAAGGATTCAGGAGCATTTTTTGTTTGTCTTTACCTTAAAAAAATGGCTCAGATATAGCAGTTTCAATTTCTATTGTGGGTGACATTTTGAAAAATCTGATTTTTTGCATGCGACAGCACTCCTATATATTAACCGATTCCGATGTGAGTGAGCATGTTCACAGCAATTACTAAGGTCTCGACCAAGTTCACTGCTTAGCCTCATCCACCATGTTGTCTTAAAATGAAAGGCACTTTAAGAAACCGCCGAATTTGGCAGCCAAATATAAGTTACTTTAAAGAAAAGCAGCTTGGATAAAGCTGACTAATTTCGCGAAATTCTCATTCATTATATTGATAAAAATTAGTATTGAATCTCCTATATTCGGTTTCCACTAAATTGAGCTTCGTGTGTTTGCATGATATAAGTTGGCGTTTTTTAAAATAAGGATTATGAAAGCTACCTCTTCCTCCCGGCACTGGCCGGAAGGACTTTTTATGAACCGATTTGGATGTTACTTGGTCTGTACATAGTACATACCAATGTCTCGACCGAGTTCGATGGCCAGCTTCATTCGCCATCTTGTTTCAAAAGGGTTGCCATTTAAAAAAATTAAATTTAAAATTTAAAATGAGGTATTAAAAAATTGGAAAATTAAAAAGATTTTTTTATGTGTTTGGCCTTGATACAAAGATTCCGGAGCAGATTCTGTTTCTGAAAATTTGTTCTTTTGTTTATATCTTAAAAAATGGTTGAATTATAGCACTTTGAATTTCTAGTATGGCTAACATTTTGAAACGATCTTGTATTTGTCACACGATAACACACGTATTCACCTATTTCCATGTAAGAAGGCATGTGGATAGTATACATCAACATCTCAGCCAAATATAAGTTACTTTAAATAAAAGCAGCTTGGATAAAGCTGACTAATTTCGTGAAATTCTCATTCATAATGATTTAGTATTGATAAAAATTAGTACTGAATCTCCTATATTCGGTTTCCACTAAATTTAGCTTCGTGTGTTTGAATAATATAAGTTGGCTTTTTAAAAATAAGGAATTTGAAAGCTACCTCTTCCTCCCAGCACTGGCCGAAAGGACTTTTTGTAATTGAATCTACCTAAAAGCGTCCACAATTTTGGCCACCTCTGTATATATCGGCGAATTTGATTTTTAAAGTAAGACCTTTTTCCCTTTTATGGATCTTAAACGCATTGCTGACAACGATACGAACGCCATTGGTCCATGATAGTTTATAATGTGCCAGCGAAAATTTGGGATATTAAGTACTGTAAAAGCACTTATTTTCGCGAGTCGTAATTTTCGCGAAAATGAAGATATGGGTGATTTTGAGAGCTGAAAATTTCGCGAATTTTATATGAACAGAACCGAAATGCCGAAACTGCCTAAATAGAACCCCTTTCGCATAAGGCATTTTAAGAAACTTCCTTTTGTCCGAAAAGTTTGGACTTGCTGTTCGGAAAGCTGTAAACGGTGAGTTCAAGCGTTTGTTCAAGAATGAGTTTATTGAGTGGTATTCTAATGTACTTAAATTTCTAGAGGGAAAAGAATCTGTGATTTTGTATTATTGTTTTTATTCAAGAAATAGTTGTATATTATTGAAGAAATGGTTGTAAGTATTCAAGAAATTTTTGTACTTATTTCATATTTAACTAACTGTAATCATTAAATTTTGTTTAAGTGAAAAATTTCTGATTTTTTATTATTATTTGAGGCGAAAAAAAAAAAATAATTCGCGAGGCTTAAATTTTCGCGATTACGACGGGCTCGCGAAAATCGCGAAAATTAAAGCCTCGCGAAAATAAGTGCTTTTACAGTATTTGGTAAAGAACGACGATATGCAATATACTAAAACCATTCTTGAGAAATTATCTAACTAACAATACAAGTCTCATGAAAATCCGTTCTGGAGAACTTTTTAAAAAGGCTGATCTTACATAATCGATTCACCTGATTATAGAACTTTCCCCATATTTCTGTAAGTAAACAATGTAGAACGATATGTTATATACTAACACTTTTCCCCAAAAATTATCTAACTAATAGAGCAAGTTTCATCGAAATCCACTTACTAGGGAAGTGCAAGAAGTGTTACACGCCTATTTGGACGAGAGTGATATCGTTGGAAAGTTCGGGTCGTGAGAAGTAAAAACTCAATGGAACTACCCGTTGCAAATCAGCCGTTTTCGAGATATCTGACAATTTATGTCACGCAATTTGTTTAATGTATTTCTGCTGCAACATTTGTTATGTCGTCAAATTTATAATTTTTGCTGTTAAATGGCCTCCTGCACACTTCTGTATAGAAGACCACAACCACCAGTGAACACTACAAATGTCCACCATCAACAAACACGCACACAGTACACGAAACAATACATTTACAAGGCTACCACAGGGGCTATTCTTTAATTCATCTCGCACCACTTTTTCAAATAAAAATCTTTCACATGTACTTTTACAACATGTGCCAGAGAAATGTACTACAAAATTAATTTTTTTCAAAAATAGTGGTGCGAATCTAACATATAAAAATGAAAATTTGTCTGTCTCTAATTCTATACAAATCCACAATTTGGAAGCCAGAATTGTGAAATGTTATGTACATGTGCATTAAAACACGGCCGAGGCAACTAAAGTAATCCGGAATCGGAATAACTTATAGTTGATTTTTAATAAATAAAAAACCTACAAATTTAACAGCAATTTCCCATCAAATTGAAACATTTATAGTTATAGCTGTTGCCAACAATTAAAAATTCACAATAAAATTCTTACTACAACAATTATTTTTCTATTGCAAGATTTCCACGTGAAAAAATGAAATAAATGGTTTGACGAATAAAAAAAAAAAAAAGGGAATATTACATCATAACTTTTCTATTGCAAGTTTTCCACGTGAAAAACTAAACTAAAATAAATAGTTTGACGAATTAAAAACAAAAGTGAATGTTACGTCACAATTTTTCTATTTTATGATTTCTATGTGAAAAATTATAATTATTTAATTAATTTGGCGAATTAGAAAAATGGAATATTACGTCACATGGGAAATATAAAGGACGTGGTGAATATAAAAAGTCCTATAAGTGTGAAAAATGTATTGAAGCATGATAATAACTGGATTCTAGAAATATTGGCGTATTTTAACATTATTGCTCCAGTGACGAATAGAAATAAGTTCATTTATAGCTGTATTATTTTGCGTCACTTGTAAAAATTTATTCATTTTTACATTGGGTTTTCATTTGATTCATGTGTACAACACTTCGACTGTTTATTTTTATCTCTTTTTATGTTGTATATGTTGTTTATGTTGTTATGTTGCTGTTTTTTATGTATGTTAAATTTTGAAATTAGTTTTTCAAAACAAACATTCTTAAAATTCTGGGCAATGGCAGGTACTTTAGTTAGTGGACTATAAAAATAGTCGCCCGTGGCAGCTCTGCATTTACAGCAATTAACATCTCTTCATTTTTCCATTTAACGATATGACAAATGCAACGGCATAAATATATTGTAATAAATAAACAAATTGCTGGACATAAATTGTCAGATATCTCGAAAACGGCTGATTTACGACATGTAGTTCCACTGAGTTTTTTACTCTCCACGACGAGATCTTTCTACCGATATCATTCTCGCCAAAATAGGCATGTAACACTTCTTGCACTTCCCTAGTTAGTAGAATATTGTAAAGTGGCTAATCTTAAAGACATATTTCAAATGAAAATCAAATTTCAAAGTAATTGCTTAAGAGGCGCAAATGCCAACATAGTGAAAACGATTCCATGCCAGGACTCGAACCCGGGCCATCAGTATAGCGCACTGACGTTCTACCGACTAAGCCACATGCCAAAAGTCAGTTACATAAGTTAATGACTGCAGAGTTTAAAAAATGAATACGTTGACGTTTGCTTTGATTTTACGGTTTTATCTTTTAAAACTTTTATTTCCCAGTCCTTTCGAAGTTCAGCAAATAAATGCATTTTTTTTGGACTGGAACAAATAATGACAATTTCATTATATATATATTTTTTTAGAGTTTCCCGAAAGAATAGGGAAGGGGAGTTTATTGACCGTCATTCTTAATTTGTCATCAGAGTTAAATTCGTTGCCTGAAAAGGTACAAAGGGGTTTATTCACTTAAAAGTTACCGGGATTAAAAAAAAAAAATCTAAACTTAGTTTAGAAGTCTGATGAATAATGCGCTCTCCGGAATTCTTTTCTAATAAAACCTACAAGCGAGTAGAAAAAAGGAATTTTCTTCAAAGAAATAGGTCTCTCACAGAGGGAGTTCAACTGGGATGGTCTCTCAATGGAGGTAAAATTAGTATTGAGCCTATGGGAATAAATTTCGTTCCATGAAAAAATGGTTGTTCAGGGAGGTGGTTGCTTAATGGAGGTGATCGCACAGGGAGGTTTCACTGTATATGAAAATAGCTAGAATCAGAGCTTAATTCAAACTTATAGTAAACCTTGTGATGTGCCTCTTTGTGCTTTGAAATGTACCATACAAAAGCAAATTTTACTAAATAATCTTTATATACAAATAAAACCTATTTTCAGATATTTGTACAACATTTGGGTTACTTTTAATTCAAGGCTACGTAAAATTTTATGTTAAAAAATGATATTTCCTTATGCGGAACTTTTTAAAAAATATATAAAACATGCTTTTTTCAATAATTTCACATAAAATATTAAATTTTAGTACATTTAAGTAGTTCCTTGATTATGAATGCGAAAAGTTTGAAGTTTATAATAAAAAAAAAATTATTAAAATACATATATTCCAAGTATTTTTTTAAAAATCATGAAAAGGACCAAATAGCTTCAGTTCAGAGGAAGACATACGGTTGAAATAGCTCAAACCTCAAAGTGTTAATAGAATCCAGAAGATATACGGTGTATACCTCCGTATACTCGTCCACCTGCGTATTGTCAGCGGAAAAAAAGCACACCTGCTTACGTAATTTTGTGTAATTCTAGCCAATCAGGAAGTGAGTGAAAAATCGATTACAAAATTCTATCTTTACATACATGAACCAAGATGAGTTAAATAATCAATTACAAAATTCCATCTTTGCATACATGAACCAAGATGAGTTAAATAATCAATTACAAAATTCCATCTTTGCATACATGAACAAAGATGAGTTAAATAATCAATTACAAAATTCCAAATTTGCATACATGAACCAAGATGAGTTAAAAATCGATTACAAAATTCCATCTTTGCATACATGAACAAAGATGAGTTAAATAATCAATTACAAAATTCCATCTTTACACGCATGAACCAAGATGAGTTAAAAATCGATTACAAAATTCCATCTTTACACGCATGAACGAAGATGAGTTAAAAAAGCGATTACAAAATTCCATCTTTACACGCATGAACCAAGATGAGTTAAAAAAGCGATTACAAAATTCCATCTTTACATACATGAACCAAGATGAGTTAAATAAAAGAGTGTAATAAGAAAAGATAATAAAAACACACACACACAAACATTCAAACACAGTGATCCGTATCGCGATTTCAATTTGTTTCTGGATTTGATTCCACTTTCTCGCTTTGCACCACTTGCCTCAATGAATGATGATGATGATGAGGATGATGCTGTCTTTCACGGCCGTTTGGATCATTAACTCCGACTGCACATCACTCGACCGCGCGATGATACAATTCAACCTTAATTAACATCTAATATTTTTGTTCTTTTAACCGAATTTGAAAAATTGGGTTTACTTCATTTTTAAAACATGTGTAATTTTTTTACTGTAGCGTCCTGATTTCTTTGGTTGGATTGATTTGGACTTATTAATTGGCTTCTACTGTTCTGTATTGCCTCCATGGTCTAGTGTAAAAAGCTCCTAGATTTGACAGTTCTTCTCTAAAAAGTTTCAGTTCTGCTTCTGTAACTTGTCATGTAATATGCTGTTGTTCTGTGTGTGCAACGTAGTTAAGGCTGTTCTTAACTGCTCTGCTCATCAAGCGCAAAATGTTTTGACACATTTACAAATTAATTTTTTAACGGAAAGGTATAAAACTGGAAAGCCTGGCCATGGAGGCGATTTGGAATTGAACTGTTTTTTCCATTTTTTGATCCACCAATTACCTATTGAGTTATAAGTTGTTTCGATCACGTGACAAACACGTTTTTCGCCCGATTTTGAGTCTCTTTCTTCCTTCGAGCGGAAATTTGGTTCAAAATGCCCACTTTGACATTATTTTCTGAAAGATCTATTTCGTTTGTAAAAAAAAATGGAAAAAAGTCCTTCCGGCCAGTGCCGGGAGGAAGAGGTAGCTTTCATAATCCTTATTTAAAAAAAGCCAAATTATATCATTCAAACACACGAAGCTCAATTTAGTGGAAACCGAATATAGGAGATTCAATACTAATTTTTATCAATATAATGAATGAGAATTTCGCGAAATTAGTCAGCTTTATCCAAGCTGCTTTTCTTTGAAGTAACATATATTTGGCTGCCAAATTCGGCAATTTCTTAAAGTGCCTGTCATTTTAAGACAACATGGTGGATGAGGCTAAGCAGTGAACTCGGACGAGACCTTAGTAATTGCTGTGCACATGCTCACTCACATCGGAATCGGTTAATATATAGGAGTGCTGTCGCATGCAAAAAATCAGATTTTTCAAAATGTCACCCACAATAGAAATTGAAACTGCTATATCTGAGCCATTTTTTAAGGTAAAGACAAACAAAAAATGCTCCTGAATCCTTATATCAAGGTCAAATACTTAAGAAAGAAACCCTTTTCAATTTCTAATTTTTTTGCACCTCACTTTAAATATATATATATATATATTATTTTAATGGTCGCCATTTTGAAACAAGATGGCTGATGAATCTGGCCAGCGAACTTGGTCGAGGTGTTGATGTATACTATCCACATGCCTTCTTACATCGAAATAGGCGAATACGTGTGTTATCGCGTGACAAATACAAGATCGTTTCAAAATGTTAGCCATGCTAGAAATTCAAAGTGCTATAAATCAACCATTTTTTAAGATATAAACAAAAGAACAAATTTTCAGAAACAAAAACTGCTCCGGAATCTTTGTATCAAGGTCAAACACATAAAAAAATCTTTTTCATTTTCCAATTGTTTAATACCTCATTTTGAATTTTAAATTTAATTTTTTTTAAATGGCAACCCTTTTGAAACAAGATGGCGAATGAAGCTGGCCAACGAACTCGGTCGAGACATTGGTATGTACTATGTACAGACCAAGTTACATCCAAATAGGTTCATAATTACGCCTGTTGTCGCGTGACAAAAATCAGGTCGTTTTAAAATGTCAGCCACAAGATAAATTCAAAATGCTATTACTCAGCCATTTTTATTAGATATAGACGAAAGAAAAACTGTTCCGGAATCTTTGTATTAAGGTAAAACACATACAAAAAAAATCTTTTTCACTTTCCAATTTTTTTGGTATCTCATTTAAATTTTTTTATTTTTTAATTTTTTTAATGGCCGCCATTTTGAAACAAGATGGCGGATGAAGCCGGCCGACGAACTCGGTCGAGATATTTGTATGTACTATGTACACACTAAGGTACATCCAAGTCGGTTCATAAATACGCCTGTTATTACGTGAGAAAAATCAGGACGTTTCAAAATGTCAGCCACGCTAGAAATTCAAAATGCTATAACTCAGCCATTTCTTAAGATATAGACGAAACAAAAACTGCTCCCGAATCTTTTTATCAAGGTCAAACACATAAAAAGAAAATATTTTTTCAATTTTTAATTTTTCGGTACCACATTTCAAATTTAAATTTTTCTTAAAAATTTAAATGGCCACCATTTTTAAACAAGATGGCAGATGAAGCTGACCAACGAACCCGGTCGAGACATTGGTATGTACTATGTATAAACGAAGTTTAATCCAAATCGGTTCATAAATACGCCTTTTATCGCGTGACAAAATTCAGGACGTTTCAAAATGTCAGCCACGCTAGAAATTCAAAATGCTATAACTCAGCCATTTTTTAAGATATAGACGAAACAAAAACTGCTCCGAAATCTTTGTATAAAGGTCAAATACATAAGAAAAAATATTTTTCCATTTTCAATTTTTTGCTACCACATTTCAATTTTTAAATTTAAAAAAAATTTTTAAATGGCCGCCATTTTGAAACAAAATGGCGGATGAAGCTGGCCAACGAACTCGGTCGAGAGATTGGTATGTACTATGTACACACTGAATTACATCCAAATCGGTTCATAAATACGCCTTTTATCTCGTGACAAAATTCAGGACGTTTCAAAATGTCAGCCACGCTAGAAATTCAAAATGCTATAACTCAGCCATTTTTTAAGATATAGACGAAACAAAAACTGCTTCGGAATCTTTGTATAAAGGTCAAATACATAAGAAAAAAATATTTTTCCATTTTTAATTTTTTGGTACCACATTTCAAGTTTTAAGATTTTTTAAAAATTTTAAATGGCCGCCATTTTGAAACAAAATGGCGGATGAAGCTGGCCAACGAACTCGGTCGAGACATTGGTATGTACTATGTACACACCAAATTTCATCGAAATCGGTTCATAATTACGGGAGTTACAGTGTGACATAGGTCAGATATATATATATATATATATATATATATATATATATATATAGATATATATATATATATATATATATATATATATCAATTTTGAACGGAGGGTGGTTTCGGGGTCTGGGGGTCATGATCGATGAAAATATACCAAAATTTTTTGAAATCGCTTTCCTCCGAACGGCTGCAATAGGTAGCTTTTTTGTAAAGAAAGCTACCTAAAACAGCTCAATGACATAGTGTCTGAACAGCAACACCAGCTAGTTTCATGCACTTTCGAACAAAAATAAATTAAAACTTATGTCAGAAAGTTGCCTTTTTGGATTTGAGAACACCCTTAACCCCTTCGGAGGGGTCCATAGACCTGATCAGGTCTATTGATGCGAATACACCGTCAGAAGGTGCATACATCGTTTTCATCACCATAAACAAATTAAGGTAATATTTATACTTTTCAATACGAGCCTTTTCTGGCATTTGATAAGTATAGCGTTTAGAAAAAGCGGTGCCAACCGAATAAAATTTCTGAAATTTCTGATGATCTATTCTCTCAAAAGAGAGATTTTTTGCTTTCGTCACTTTCGTGAATTAAAGACAGTCTTGCCATCAGTTTCACAACAAACTACTCATGCAAGTGGAGGATGGTATATCTTACGGGAAATTTGCTGCGAATTTTTCAATTCAGATTTATCACGGCAAGATAATGTCAGATAAAATCAAACTTATTGCTAATGTTCATGCTATCTGAGAGATTATTTATTCATAATTGTATTAAAATATCGATTCATTTTCTCTCACTTCGGCTTCGGATTGAATAGTATCGGGTTCGGGGTCTGGTTTCATGTTGAATAAATTTTTTTGTCGGGTTCGAGTTGACTTTAAATAGAAATTTCGGGTTCGGTCGTTTTTGTGTCGTAAAATTTACGAAAAAAATAAACGGGAGTCTAGTATTAGTTTCTGAAGTTGCATTTCAAATCCCTCTCTTAGTATTCGTTTGCAATACCAAAAATTTACTTCAATAAATATTAAACACTTGTGGAGAATGAAAATCAGCAAGGATACATCATACGCCGTGAGTAAAATTTGAAATGTTGAAAAAGGTATAGTCGCGAATTTTAAACAACATTTCCTTTTGAAATTTCATCTAAACGTCTCTGAGGTGCATTTCATTTCAACTCTCGCAGGAGAACCGTTTCGGTGTGTGGAGATTTAGAATTAGGCTTCTGGTAAATAACCATCTTTTATAGAAATACAGAGATAAAAACAAATATTTTTTTTCATTATAATTTATAAAATGTGAAATTGCAATTTATTTACCTGCCTGTACTGTAAAATAGACAAATGTTTTATAATCGGCGCAAATATAATATAACCATGGATGAAAATATACAATAACCTTTTCCAAGTTTTCTTTTTCGTTCTTTCTTTCCCTCTTCTTCCGAGCGGGTTTTTGTATACGTTTTTGCTGGTGGTTATATTGTATATATTTTTTTAATTAAGAAACATTTGTATTTTACTATAATGGTATTTTTATGCTTAAAAATATAAAATTTATACATATTTATTATTGTCTTGGATAAGATTTTCCATTTATTATTTTATCTTTGATATTCTAAGGCACAAAAATTTTGTTATGCTGTTTTTACGTTTGTTGCATTTATTCTGACATCATTTACCGTATGACATCCAGAGATTTTATTCAATTCTAACGACACAAACTTTGCTAGCAAACTTTTATAAAATCTTGTTTTTTTTCTTGTTTTTTTTTTTTTTTATTTATTTATTTTTTTTTTTGTGAAAGTTGATTCGCAAATAAAACATCTTAAGCGATGAAGGACTTTATTCGATAAATATTCAATGTACGTAGTACACAATGTACAGTCGTGGGTGAAAAAAAGTAATCACCCTTACTAACTCTGCAAAAAATTATCGTAGAAGGAAGTTACTGATACCACACGATTGGCAATAAAGACTATTTTTAAATGATGTATATAAAATTTGCTTAGGGTACCATCTACATATTAAAACGAGCCATAACTTTATTTTTTTCAATAGCAGTACTGAATTCAGACAGCATAAATGAACTCTACACCCTTCAATTAGCCTGAAAACAAATTTGTATGTTATTCGTACAATAAGTTTCCGAGAAGTTAATTATTTTAAAACAAGGGTATTTTTAAGGCTGTATCCAAATCGAAGTTCGGTACTCAATTGTTGACCGAGAGAGCCCCCTTCTTGATCAAGGCATCTTAAGCGCCACTCAAGCAGGCATAGAAGACTGCTAATGCAGGATTTATAGGATTTATAATACTGCTCACGAAGAGATACGTATTTCAGTTATACGTTTAAACGATATACACTGAGGTGACAAAAGTCATGGGATATGGGATAGCAATATGCAAATATATAGATGGCAGCAGTGTCGCTTAAAAATCGTATAAATGGTCAGTGCGTGGGCAGGACTTTCATTTGTGTTCAAATGCTTCGTGTGAGAAGGTTGATTATGTGATTATGGCCGCACGATGATAATTAATGGATTTCGAACGCGGTATGCTAGTTGGAGCTAGACGCATGGGACATTCCATTTTGGAAATCGTTATGGAATTCAACATTCCGAGATCCATAGTGTCAAGAGTGTGCCGATAATACCTAAATTCAGGCATAACCTTCCATCATGGACAACGCAGTGATTGACCGCCGGCACTTAATGACCGCGACCAGTGACGTCTGCGTAGGCTTGTCAGTGTGGACAGACAAGCAACACTGCGTGCAATAACCGCAGGAATGAATGTGGGACGTTCGACGGGCGTGTCCATTAGGACAGTCCGGCGAAATTTGGTTTTAATGGGCTATGGCAGCAAAAGACCGACTCGGGTGCCATTACTAACAGAATGACATCGCCATCAGCGGTGCTCCTGGGCTCGTGGCAATATCAGTTGGACCGAAGACGACTGGAAAAAAGTGGCTTGGTAAGATGAGTCACGATTTCAATTGATAAGAGCTGATGAAAGGTACGAGTGTGACGCAGACCCCATGAAGCCATGGGCCCAAGTTGTCAACAAGGCACTATACAAGCTGGTGGTGGCTTCATAATGGTGTGGGCTGTGTTTGCATGGAATAGACTAAGTCCGCTGGTCAAACTGAACCGATCATTCAGTTACTGGGAGACCATTTGCAACCATTTATGAACTTCATGTACCCAAACAAAAATGGAATTTTCCAGGATGACAATGCGCCATGTCACCGGGCCATAACTTTTCACGATTGGTTTGAAGAACATTCTGGACAATTCCAGCGGATGATTTGCCCACCGCGATTTCCCAGCATGAATCCCATCGCATATTTATGGGACATAATTGAGAGATCAGTTCGTGCACATAATCCTCCACCGGCAACACTTTCGGAATTATGGATGTCTCTAGAGGGTGCATGGCTCAATATTTCTCCAGAGGACTTCCAGCGACTCGTGGAGTGCATGC
Organism: Maratus speciosus; assembly: GCA_963932465.1. Classification (NCBI taxonomy): domain Eukaryota; kingdom Metazoa; phylum Arthropoda; class Arachnida; order Araneae; family Salticidae; genus Maratus; species Maratus speciosus. Next base: position 89,626,696 of record OZ010797.1, read on the forward strand.
CACGTCGTGTTGCTGCACTTCGCCGGGAAAACGGAGGTCCGACACGCTATTAGCAGGGTATCCCATGACTTATGTCACCTCAGTAGTAGGGAAAGAAGGACAGTTCAGCGCCATAAGGTGGATTGTGGATTGGGAGGATTGAGGAGGAGGGAGGAATCCACCTTGTGGATGGAGGAGGAGGGAGGAATCCACCTTGTGGATGGAGGAGGAGGGTGGAATCCACCTGTTGGGAGACTTATCCTATAGTAGGAGGGGTTAAATGTTGGAGGGGGCTTAATTTTTGAGGGGGCTTAATTTTTGAGAGGGGCTTATTTTTTTTTTTTAAGTAGAGAATCGTTCCCTTGAGAATAAAAATCAGGAAAACGGTTAGAGGGTCTACCCCCCCCCCGGATTTTTTTTTTAAGTTTCTTACCATTCTGGATTTTCAAGGACTGGATTCAAGGAATCTGAAATAATAAAATAACAATTAAAAAAGTATCAATACTTGTGGTCATTAGCTAAGAACTTTGTATTTTATCAAAATGAATTTAGTCTGAGTGACGAAAGTCAAATTGGTGAAATACATAGCTCTCATTGCCCAGGCTTAACCGCGAGGAGGTTGACCACTTTAAGCCCACACACACACATTCACACACACACTTTTTTGAAAATTCTGTTTTTTTTTTGTTTTTTTTTTCTATAAATTTCATTTTCTATTTACACACATTTTCTAGATATATATACAATTTTCATTTTCTATTTACAATTAAAATTTTTTCTTTATACATTTCATTTTCTACTTTCTGAAATTATTTTACATTTTTATGAATTTCAGAAATATCATGATGACCGTAGGCTAGGCTCGTTATTCCATCTTGCAACAAATATCGTTTATCATCAAACACCGACAAACATTTTTTGTTGTATTGCACGGTGTATAACTGATGTAAACGCTGGCCAATTTTCGTCTGCACTTCATATGTTGTCTTTTGTTCCATCAGACATTTTAGGTAATCTTTATGTTCAAGTTTCTTTTCAACAACCCTTTTCAATATCCCCTTGGCACGTTTTTTTTCTTCTATAGAGGACTTTATACTATACATTTTTGATTTTAGACCTACAAATTGATAGGCAGCTGCTCCATTTAATTCATCCTTAAATTTTCCCAAAACTTTCTTATTCTTAGTAGAATAGAGTTTATGGTCTTTGGGATAACCAGAAAAATCAAACCGAGAGCTGTTGGTTTCCATATCCTTTTGTAGGTCCTTTGTCCGAATGTGATACGTCAGAGAGTCCGTATCTGTGAAAAGAAGGGTTGAATGATTTCCAGGATAAATTGTTTTCACAAAATTATAATGAAAATCATACATGAGTTCTTTGGATAACTCGAGTATCGCAAATCCGACATAAACGGGTCGGTTCATGAGGATACTGTTTTTCTTTCTTTCCACAGCAACGAGACCCTCGTCAAATATCTTGTGGCCTTTATAGTTTGGAGATGCCACTAACTTTTCACCTCTCCTCGTTTGGTTGGTTAATTCAATATTTCTCCTTTTCCTTAAATTCTCAATGCATTTTCCATATATTGAATTGTTCAGGAGCTTGAAGAAATCCTTTTCAAATTCGTTCGTGGCTTGCTTCCTTTTTTCCGTGTTGAAAGAAATATAATTCTTGAGCCAAGGGGATTGATCAAATTGCAAAACTTTATGAAATCCAGTTATTTCTAAGCCAAGTTGTATATACAATTTTAAGTTTCTATAGTGACATATATATTTACTTTTGTCGAACAAATTTGGAATCAGTTTTGGAACACCCTTGTATCCCTTCTGTATAAAACTTTTTGCATATGATGATAACATGTCATGTGTCACCGAAAGTTTTTCAGGAGCCAAAGGGAATTCATTATGAAGATTGTGTAATTTTTGAGGATACTTCAAATCCACCTCGAATATAAAACCAATTGGGTCATCATCCTTTAAATTTAAAACTTTTTCTGTATTGAAATGTCCTGGATCGACCCACCGAAACCCCCCATGCGGTAGATGCTGAGACATACTCCATCCATACAGGTTGTTTGCGTCCCAATACATGATATGTGATTTGTCTTGAGATGAATCATAGTTTGGACAAAACTCATTGTTCGCAGTTGCCAACCTGTGGGATATTTGGGACACACCTCCACGTACACCCTGTTCGATAAAAACTAACATGTTGTTGTCCGTTAAAAGTTCTAATTTAACATCAGTCATTTTTAGGCAAGCTTGCCATGACAGACTGGGTAATGTTGTTAAATGGGCAGGATCTAAATCATAGAATTGCTTACACAATTTTCGAAAATTTTCGAAGACGTCAGCAAGCAAAATTACGTCAGTTTTTACATAAAAATCATGATATTCACCGAGCGATCGAATGTTAAATGTTTGCCAAACGTGTAGAGCATGATCAAATTCTTCATCACTAATATGTTTATTTGTTAACGTGCTGAAAAAAGCAGTTTTTTCGGGCAGCTTGGTCTCATTAAACTTTTCGAAACTTGAGAGGTATTCGTAAGGGTACGTCCCTTTTTTTCTTAACATTTCTAAATCCGTGTTCTCCGGAAAGTTCTCTTTTAAAATCACGAACTGGTGTGAATGGAGATTTGAAGTCAGTTTTTCGAGGGAAGCCGTGAGAAATTGGTACGAGTCAATGAAAGATAGACTAACTGATGATGACTGTTTCTTTAATTTGAAACTTATATACTGCTCGAGGGTACTCGCAATTACATCAATCTTATAATCTTTGTAACGGCCTAGCCTACTCATCAAAAGGTGGGCATCATATCTTTTGAGATTATGAAAAACCACTGGGATTGTTTTGGATTGCTGATATTGGAGGTTACAAAATGGGTGAGCAGCCCCTCTGTATTCTGAGGTTATGTGATCGTGATCACGAATTTTTTTTTCTCCCAATGCTTTCCCGCAAATATAACAAATTGTTGCTGCATCATGTTTGCGCTGCTGTTCTTTGCTTAATTGCATGGGTGCAACAGTTATAAGTTTTTTCGAAAGTTCATCTTTTATGTGAATCAAAGTATTAAGAAAATGATCTACAGCATCTTCTCCACGATAAACTCTGACACCATCATCATCAGGATGGAGACGATATGTATGGTTATCAGGGCCTATAATCATTAATGCATATCCACACGGCACATGATGTGCAATATCTATTTGATATGGTTTTATTTCAGCGGTTTCGGAGGAGTCGAGTGGTGTAGTAATAGTTTCAAAATCTGTGGAAGCTTCAGTAGGGTGGAGGGGAGCATTGATTTGATCAAAATCTGTGGAGGTTTCGGTTGAGTCGAGTGGGACAATGATTGATTCAAAATCGGCATAAATCACAAATGGTACAGGTGCTTGCAAATGAGTTCCCTTAAACTGGAGTATGTTTTTGCCTTCCTGCGGCATGTTTATAACTTGTGGCGTTTGTTTGTTACAATAAGGCGTGTGTTTATCTAACAAATCTTGGCGACAAAATCCGTGCAAGCACCTATAACAAAAAAATTTTGCGCCGTCATGTTTGGTTCTATGTGCTAAAAATCTCGAGAAATCCCTTATTAAGCAGTAGTGTGAATTCTCACCATTACTAATGACTAATAAGTTGACCACATCTTGATTTGTTTTTTCGGACACATATAAGACATAGAGTTCCCCTTCTTCGTAGCCATATATGTTGATTCGCAAATTATTTTGCGATTCTATTTGTCGGGTTTTATGATATGGGACTGGGTAGGTGATCCCTTTCATATTAATTTCCTTTTCAAAGGGGAGATATTTAATAACTCGATGTGGGTGTTCTTCTCTGTCAAGTTTCATTCGATGTGCTAAGAGGCACCAGAGATAACATTTGTTATCTTCAAAGTTCTGTATATTTAGAATGGCACTTTTCCCTCTTAACTCCTTGGGTAGACGAATGAAACTACTGCCCTTTAAAGGGGCATGCCTCGCAATTTGGAGTTCGAAGTGGTGGATTTCACGAAGCACCCACCCAGATCCCTTCTGGATAAATTTTTCAAAACTGTTCACAATTTTTTTGTGAGCTAGTGTGAGATTATCCTCGATAAAATCATTCGTATATTCTGTATACGTGTCTGACCAAAAATAGGTTGATAACACTTCGACTTCCCCTTCTGGTGATGTTTTCTCTAGGAGAAGTTTAATCAATAAACGCCACTTGATGGCTTGTTTTTCCTCAACGGCTTCCCCCAAAATCTCCAAAAGTTCCGATCGCATCGAATCAAAAAAAAACCGAGATATCAAATTTGAAATCCTCTTCTGGATTTAAGAAAATGGATTCAAATACATCCAGGGCTTGAATTTGCTTTCTCGGTTTCCTATTTTCTTCTGTTTTTTGTTTTTTGTTTTTAACGGACACGAGGTTTTCAGGTTGGTTTTCATGCATGGTTCGCATATGTTGATTCAAATTTTGTTTTGTGCTAAATTTTTGTTCACAAAAATGACATCTATACTGTGGTTGTTCATGCAATTTCAAATGTTGTTTCAGATTATCCATGCGACTAAATTCTTTAGTACAAATATTACAAATATATGATCTACTAGTTTCTTCATGGATCAGTGTGTGACGTTTTAAAGCGTCAATCCTCGAAAAGCTTTTATCACAAGTTTTACACGAGTGAATACCCTAAAAAAAAAAAAAAGGTCTTCTTAAGTTTTTTTTTTTTAAACCATTAAATATATTTTTGAAATAATTTTCCTGCTTAAATGTTACTTTAGAACAGATTAAAATGAAAAGAAAAAGGTCTTCTCAAATTTTAAATTTATAAATATATTTTTAACACAATTTTCCTGCTTAAATGTTACTTTAGAACAGACTTAAATGAGAAGAAAAAAAGTCTTCTTAAGTTTTTAAAATTTAGTACAGAATTTAGTATAAAATTTTATTAAAAATTCGCGACAACCTAAAAAGCAAACAAACAGTAATAATAAATATAATAAATTCATACCTCCATTGAAATTTCTGCAGGTTGATCAACCACCTGATGAGACTTGGAATGTCGCGTTAAGTTGTGTTTCAGCGTAAAAATTTTTCCACATTCATTGCATGGAAATACCTAAAAATAAATAAACCCAACATTTTTTTAACTATTCATTTTTTTACCTCACCCTATAAAATTAATATCCCACTTATTAAATTTCTACCTTTGTTTTCGCTTCTTGTGCAGAAGATGAAGGACTTTCAGCATTTGTCTCCCTTCCAACAAAACCTGTTTCATTTTGGGGGAGGTCCCATTCGGGATTGGAGTCGTTCATCTCTTCAATCACATCGTTGTTAATCTAAAAATAATTTTACTTTTTTAATACAAATTTAGTTTTTCTGCGAAATAACATGATTTTTTTTTTTCCCCCTTACTTACCAGGATTGGACTTTCTGAAATATGTTGGTTTTTAAGATGTCTCTTCAAATTATCACTTCTAGAAAATTGTTTGAAGCACAAACCACATTTGAGATTCTAAAAAATAAATAATAGAACCTTTTTTCACCTAAATATTTTAAAACGTTTGATAAACCTTTTCATTCTAACACACTTATTTAAAAACTATTGTGTTTGTTAGTCTTTTATTTTTAAACTAGTTAAAATAAATTCTTTAAATCGTTATTGTTAAAACATTAGATTAGTATGTTTAGAATATTCTAAAACACAAAGTTCTGTAAATATTACTAGTATGATATTTTTGAAAAAATACAATAAAATAAGCAAATAATATTTAAGAGAGAAACATTTAATAATATCAAAATGATGAGAAGGATTAAATCATATTAAAGAATGGAGTAGCAAAGTTTAAATTTATTGCAAACATAGTGAAAAATGTTCAGTCCAGGATTCGAACCTGAATACTTGGACAATATCATTAAATACAACTTCTAAAAAATATTTTTGCTAAAAAGCAATGTGTTTCTAAGCATATTTTTTCTAATGTTTCTAAAAAAGTAAACAAACTAGATGTTTAAATAATACTTAGGAAAAACAAAAAAACATTTTTAAATATTTCCTATGTTCTAAAATATTTTTATTTAAAAGCAGTAAACTAGATACTTTAATAATATTTACAAAAATAGAAACGAAATAAACAAATAAATCTACTGTTTAGTGATTCGTCTAAAATTTTATAAGTATATCACATATTTTTGCTAAAAAGCAATGTGTTTCTAAGCATATTTTTTCTAATGTTTCTAAAAAAGTAAACAAACTAGATGTTTAAATAATACTTAGGAAAAACAAAAAAACATTTTTAAATATTTCCTATGTTCTAAAATATTTTTATTTAAAAGCAGTAAACTAGATACTTTAATAATATTTACAAAAATAGAAACGAAATAAACAAATAAATCTACTGTTTAGTGATTCGTCTAAAATTTTATAAGTATATCACATATTTTTGCTAAAAAGCAATGTGTTTCTAAGCATATTTTTTCTAATGTTTCTAAAAAAGTAAACAAACTAGATGTTTAAATAATACTTAGGAAAAACAAAAAAACATTTTTAAATATTTCCTATGTTCTAAAATATTTTTATTTAAAAGCAGTAAACTAGATACTTTAATAATATTTACAAAAATAGAAACGAAATAAACAAATAAATCTACTGTTTAGTGATTCGTTTAAAATTTTATAAGTATATCACATTATTATTATTATTTTTTAAGAAATTACATTAAATAAAATATTTCCTACGTTCTAAAATATTTTCATTTAAAAACAGTAAACTAAATACTTTAATAATATTTACAAAAATAGAAACGAAATAAAATAAACAAATAACATTTTAAAATATTTCCTACGTCATCAAATAATTTTATAGTATAGAGATTCATTTAAAAAATTTGAAACTATATCAAATTAAATTTTATAAAAGAAATTACATAAAAAAAATAAACAAATAACATTTTAAAATATTTCCTACACCGTCAAATAATTTTATAGTATAGAGATTCATTTAAAAAATTTGAAACTATATCAAATTAAATTTTATAAAAGAAATTACATTAAAAAAATAAACAAATAACATTTTAAAATATTTCCTACGTCATCAAATAATTTTATAGTATAGAGATTCATTTAAAAAATTTGAAACTATATCAAATTAAATTTTATAAAAGAAATTACATTAAAAAAAAAATAAACAAATAACATTTTAAAATATTTCCTGCGCCGTCAAATAATTTTATAGTATAGAGATTCATTTAAAAAATTTCAAAGTATATCAAACTAAATTTTATAAAAGAAATTACATTAAAAAAATAAACAAATAACATTTTAAAATATTTCCTACGTCATCAAATAATTTTATTGTATAGAGATTCCTTTAAAAGCAGTAAACTAAATACTTTAATAATATTTACAAAAAAAAAAAAAAAAAAAAAAAAAAAAAAAACATTTTTTAATATTGCCTACGTTAGAAAATATTTTTACTTAAAATCAGTAAACTAGATACTTTAATATTTACAAAAAATAGAAACGAAATAAAATAAACAAATAAATGGGCTGTTTCATGATTCATTTTAAAATTTTACAAGTATATTACATTATTATTATTATTATTATTATTATTTTCCCACTTTAATATTTTAAAAAGTTTGATATACCTTTTCATTTTAACATTATTTAAAAACTATTGTGTTTGTTAGTTTTTTATTTTTAAACTAGTTAAAAGAAAATCTTTTAATCGTTACTGTTAAAACATTAGATTAGTATGTTTAGAAAATTCAAAAACACAAAGTTATGAAAATATTACTAGTATAATGTTTTTGAAAAAGAAAATATAAATAATATTTAAGAAGAGAAACATTTAATAATATCAAAATGATGGGAAGGATTACATCATATTAAAAACTAGAGTAGCATAGTTGAAATTTATTCCAAACATAGCGAAAAATATTCAGCTCAGGAATCGAACCTGAATAGTTGGACAATATCATTTCAAAATACTTTTTTAAATGCTTCTTTAAAAGTAAACAAATAATATTTTTATATTTTTACTTAAAAGCAGTTTCACAATCATAAAGAGAAATAACAATACATAATCAAAAAAATTGACTTACCGAATTTCTTTGCATGTTGATCAATGGCACACAAATTTCTCGAAACGTGCACAATCACAAAATAAAAATCCTTGGGGATACTTTCACTAACGCAAAATTTTGAAATAATGATCCTAAGTTAATGAGATGGTCAATTTATACTAGTTGTAATCAACACCGATTGCATCATTCTAATTCACCTCCGTTCATATATGGTCAAAATTTTTGGTACCACGAAATGTTGTTAGCCAATAAAAATTCAAGGGTCACTTCAGTGTGATTACATCACTCGTATTCTGAAAACATCCATATATGGGCATAGTTTTTTTTTTTGGTATCGTGGAAAACCGTTTGTTGATAAAAATTAAAGAGTCACCAAAACACCCCTGCTCGCAAACATTTCATTATTCTAATTCGTTCATTTCCCGTTTTAGGTGATATCCACATGTATAACCAAGTGTTGATTAAAACAACAAGATAAAAAATTTCTTTGTTTTCATTATACTCCTTCCTTTCTCTTATACACACGGATAATTATTCATGCAACAGATAGTGGTTATATTCTTCCTGTGATATCACGTATTTATCTTGTATTGAATAAGAGAAAGGAAGCTATTTGATATTGATTCTAGTACAATTCTTCGGTTCTTTATCGTGTAACAAAATGTATACTGATTAAGTATATAATGACTTTCAAGAAACCTTTTTCGTATTGTGTTTATTCGTTAATCAGTATAGTTTACTTCTGGCTAAAACTAAATAACTTGTTTGTTAAACAAATTGCTGATTCCAGAAGTTCGAATGATAAGTGTCTATGGGAAAACCTTTGACTATCCTAACAACAATTAGATAAAATAAACTAGATATTCACCCCTAGTTTAAACATGACTTGTGTGATTATCAGCTACTGATACAAGAATTTTACTATGTTAAATTTCTAAAGATATTTTTATCAATCCAGCTGAAAAATAAAAATGGATGAAATAATGGATTTCTACAGTTTTCTTCTTGAAATAATAAGAAATTGCTTTTTTTCCCCCTTAGATAAAAAAGAATTCTAATTTAATAGATTTCAAATAATTCGACACAAAATGGAAATAAAAACACACAAATTAAAATACCAAAGAGTTTATTCATTACTAAAATATGTACACAACAATTTACTGAAACAGTTTCTCGAATAAATCATTATAAAAATCAATATTAAATTTTTCGAAAAAGTCTTTTGTGTAAAAACAAGAACATAAAAGAGTCACATTTTTCGCTAGCTGAAATGTGTTTAAATTCAATAATGCAGATTGTTTCAAAAGTTCAAATTTCTCTTTCATTGGTGTATTAATGCATTCATGTCGGAAAGCAGAGTTTTTTTCGTAGCGACAGCCTTCGCACTTAAAAATTTTATTCACAGAAGATTCAACTGCTTTTTCAAAACAGGTTAAAAAATTATCTTTCGCTGAATCCTGATTTAAATGCGAGCTACATACAGGGATTCTATTCATTATCACACTTGGAATAACACGGGTTAATATTATTTCAACTAATGAATCATTAATTTGCGGGATTAATTCAATTAATTTCAAAATTTGATCTTTTGACATTCTAATGCCGGAATTTTTTAAGTAGAATCCTGATTTCTCGAGATTAAATAATTGCTGCAAGTAACAATAATCGGAATCGATGAAACAAACTAAAATTTGATTATTTCCTACAAACGACTCGTCATTTGAATAAAAATTGAAATGTTGAATTTTTTCGCTAAATTTTTGCCATGTAGGTAAATTTAAAACGACTCCTTCTTTTGAAGGATATTTTTGTAACATGTTCGATTCCTTAAAATTTCTAATGTGGAGTCTCAAATAAATCTTATTTTCCAATCTAACTTGAAAAAATGTTAACCAGTTTAAATCGAATTCCATTACTAAAGGATCACATGCAGAAAAATTTTGCAAATGACTATTAAACCAATCATTTTCGGGAATAACTAAATTAGATTCAACATTTGTGTTGGATTGATCAGGTGAAACTGAAAAATGATCTAAATTCATTTTTTGCTTTTTCAAATGGGTAGATTTAGGAATAATATGACGAAATGTTAAACTAATTCTCATCTGTGTAATGGTTGGGTCGGGGGGAATTCCATGCGTAAATAATTGATTTGTTGGTGCATACATTGAATAAAAGGAACCATGATTCAAATTTATGCAAGTCATCGGTGCGAGTGCGTTTTTAAATTCAATTTTTCGTCTGGCCCCGAAGCTTAAAACCGAAATTGGGAAAGTGTTATCTAATTCACACTCGTCGTCTTTGTGGTGCGAAATATAGCTGCCACCATCACGGTATAAGTTTAATAAAACATAATTATACGTACACCCGCATTGCTTTTCCACAAGATCTCGAAGCTCAAGGATTAGTGGAGTCCACGGGTTTCCATGAATGGTGGTTCCGCTGAAGCTATAACTCAGACCTGGATCACTGAAGGCTAGGGCTTGTCTTTTAGGTCTTACATCTCTCCCTCGTATTTTCAACGTGGGTGTATAAAATGGTAAGGTTTTTAGATCCTCAAAGTAACGATCGGCCACATCTTTCTGTAGAAAGTCCGAAATGTATTCGACATTTAAGCCGTTTTCAGTGAAATGCACAGAAGTCATCTCTTGGGGTAGAACAGTCAGCACAAAAGGTCAGAAACACTCGAGTCGATGAGTCACCACGGTACGTCAGTAAGGAACGTAGAGGTCAATCTAGCAGAACGTGAGCAGAAAGACACAAGTCGATGAATCAACGAGATTGAGGTCACCAAAGCACGAGTTGATGAATCAGCACTACACGTCAGCAAGATTCATGGAAATCAGTCAGTCAAAGCATCATCAGCAAGTCACGAGAAGGTGATAGAATGTTCGAGAGAAAATCTCCAAGACAACAACAGATAAGAAGTATCAGCAAACAGCTAGGCAGCAAGGCAAAACGTTAACAAGTGAAGGGTTTGTGTGGCTCTTATATAGTGAATTCTTATCATATATCAGATGTGTGTCGTCACAATCTGATTATCGGTAGCGCCCTCTACGCGAACCCACCACATTTCTCGATACCCACTTGTTGAAAACAGACGTGGAAAGTGGTAAGTAATAGTATTTCATTTAATTTTGCGATGGAGTGTTTAAAATGTTGTGTGTTGTGGAATGTAGTTATGAAAGACACATATTTTTTAAAAAACAAAATAAATTTTATTTATAATTTTCCCATTTTATTACATGAGAATCCGCTTTTAATTTTTTAGCGGGGTATTCTACAAAAGATTCATGATTCTTGTTCAATGACAGGTATCGATTCTTGATGAAGCTTTCGGGTATATGCATTTCACGAAGAGTCTTTAACAGTTCGTTCTGAGCCTTAATAGGGGTTCTTTTATTCACAGAAAACAGAAGATGAAACAAATCAGCCATGTTTGAATCTGGGATGGGTTTTCCTTCAAAATGAACAGTTAAATTGTCGTCCCATTCGAATTTTCTTGGATTATTTCTTAAAAAGTCCAGCAGGGTCTTAGCTTGTCTTTTCATAGTAGATGGAACCGATGATAAAATCAAAGTGGAATCTTGTTCAGGTTTAGATTCAGGTTCAGTTTTGGGTTTAATCATTTCCTTTTTCACAGAGGGTTGTTCAGGCGGTTTCGACATCCAGGGCATGTTGAATTCTTGCAAGTCCATTTTTCGTTTGAGTAATTCGAAATATTGCATCACTTTTTCATGATCAGGAATAGTGCTATTTAATATTTTTGACATAGCAGTATCAAATTCACTCATTTGTTGTTTTGTTGGTATGTGTTTGGAGAGACTCTCTTCTGGTACCAACGCATATTTTTTAGCGTGTTCCATGAATTAAACCTGTTAACACACTCAAAGCGGCTGGAATTAAAATATTTAAAAATCCCCCACGTTGAATAATAAGTCTTTTCTTTTGAAAAAGGGCACCTTTTTTTGTACCGATTTTTCGCAAAGTCGTCTTATATTTACTTAAAGACTTTTTCTGTCGTGAAGATATGGGAATATTTCCTTTTAACAAGTTCAAACTACATTCGCAGATGGCTTTCACAGAACGAGAGGGTAATTTTTTTAATAATTGTTTACGCAATGCTTTAGGACACGTTTTAATCAATTCTAAATCACGAAGCTGTTTCTTCGTCAGTGCCATAGTCACAAATGAGTTAAAAACCAGGTGACTTTCTTTTTAAACCTTGTTTCGGGACATAGACAAATTGTGTTTGCCCTGGTAAAATCTGTGTTCTCAAACGTAAGCGTTCTACCGTTTCATTTCTTAAATCCACGAGTAAATAGGAGAAAGGCTTTTGAGTCGCGTCTTCAAACACTTCTTGAAAAAATTTAGTTTTAGTGGGATATAATTGACGACCCAAATAAATAATTTGACTCATATCACGACGATTTTTAAATAAAATCAAATATTGACTGTTTAGAGAAACACCCCTCATTTCTTTTCCTTTATGAAATAAATTTTGTGTAATAAAAATCACACTAATGTTTAAATGATGACTTCCTTTTGTAAAGAGAAACGTCATACGTTCATCTGCTCCGACCTCAATCATGAGGTCGTCTAAGATAATTAAAGTATTTGTTCCTAAATATTCAGTATAATTCGGAGGAAATCCCTCCACAAAAGTAACATCAGGAATTTCGTCATATAATTTTTGATAGATCCCGTAAAACCAAACCACTTTATCAGGAGGAGGATTAAACATCTCGTTTCTATCCTTCAGTAAATCACGCAGGAACCAGCTTTTACCGACTCTCGTAGGGCCTGCGAGAAGCATCGTACACGGGTGTTGAAAGCGAGGAAACTCCATCAAACAAACACAAGGAAGGTTAAAGTCGAAATAAACACAGACACAAAGAAATACAGTTTAAATATCGATTTATTGAAAAAAATTCACAAAGACGCGAAATCGTTTCGCTACAAAGTTATAGATTCGTTGGTCGTTACACAGATTTTCGTTTACAAAATGTGATAAAATATGTTTTAAAGTTTTACCGCGACATCGAGAATACAGATAAAATATACAATATTGGCCGCAAACGGCCGTCTTATCACTTTGTAAGGTGAGCGGATTAAACATCACTCGAGAAAAATGAGATGTAAAGTTTGAAACAGGTCCTTGAAAAAAGGTAGGGTCGTTTCCATACGAATCGAAGAATTCCACTTCATCAGGCGAAGGTAGAAAGAATGCGAGCCAATGGCTTCCAGGTTCCGATGACTTATCCAAATTGCATACAAAACAGGTAGGATACTGCAGGATTCTCCTAGGTAGTTGATCGCTGGCAAAAACACCTAGAAAATATTTTCGGGTTCTTGGGTCTCGTGATAAAATCTTCTCAATTTGTAAAGAATTCATCTAGTTTGCAAAGTCACACAAAACGTGTCTTGATTTACTAATTTCTATAATGTTTTCAAATTCCGCATACACCAACACGGAAAGGGTTGTTCTTAAATCTTCAGCAAATTTAATTTCAATTCGTAAATTTCCTTGCTGTTGTAGGTTGAGGTGAGGTCCATCACACAAATCTGGGCTAAGATCGAAGGCATACAGGGTATGTCCGTCTGCAAATTCTTCACGTGTTAAATAAATACCTGTGTCATGATGAAATCCGGCGAACAAGCGATGATAGGCTCGTATATAATTATTATTCGAAAAATTTAATTCTAAACCTTTTGAAGGTATAGGTTGTCCATTCACATAAACACTTAAGAAGTTGACCTTGTGATGATGAAAGTGAAAGGGATTTAAATCATACTGTCCATTAATGGAGGCATTTTCCAACAATCCAATAATAATGCGTTTTGGCATTGACCCCAAAAACACATTATCTTGCATAAAAGAACGACTTCCAGTGGAAATGGAATAGGTCTTGCACAGTACGCGATCAATAGGATATTTCGCAGAAGTTTTTTCAAGGGCTTTTGCGTGCCCCAGTAAGACACCGGCACTAACCTTTACTTTACGAATAAACAAAGAGGCATGTTCTAATATTACTTTATAATCAGGATCAGGTTTTGTTGTATCAGAGGGTTTTGCAGCCATCAAACAAAAGTCGGGTTTACTGCGAACCAATTTAATTTTCAAATCGACCATGTTCAGTAACAATCTATTTTGTTGAAAAATATCACAATGCAAGGGAGATATCATATCCAAAGTATTACTATTTTTAGTGAGTTCAAATCGTTTTTTCAATCCTGGGTTATCATCTGATGTAGGATCGGCAGTGCCTAATTTCTGATCTTTGTAGAAACATTGGCATTGTAATAAACTTTTCTTAGCGTCTTCACCGAAATTCAAAAGGGTTTCGATATATGCTCGATAGGGGTAGGTGTTACTGGAAGAGGAAATTACTCTTTCGTTTAGACTTATGTCGACTTGAGAAAACAAGGCTTGGGAAAATAAATTCACGGGAGCGACATGGTTCTCCTCCGTTAAGGCTGATCCATCCGGATTGGTGATTTTCACTTTCGTATACAGGTATGATGAGGATAAATCAATATAGTCTTCTCCGTTTCCAGAAATGTTAAATTCCACAGGGACTCCATCACGAATATTAGCGAGGGGGTGGTATTCTACAAAATACCCTTTTTCGATAGCCGTTTGAGTAGGAGGAATTAAAAAAAGGTCCAATTCCGTTTTAGCGCAAGCGGCAGAGTCTTTATGAATAAGTCCGGACATCTTTAAGCGAAAATATCACTTGTTTTCACTTTCTTGACTTTGCGTCGACTGACGGTTTTTTTAGGGAGCTTCCTCTTTTTATGTCTTCGCCCGGAACCTAGCATGGATTTAACCTTTGTTGCGGCTTTATCTGTTAAAGTATGTCCAGCTTCTTTCAATCTCCGCTTGGCAGCCACTTTGACATTTTGACCACGTGACACGTCATTCAACAAATCGACTCCCGTTGAAAACAGTTGTTTGCCCACGGCTTTAGCTCCTGATTTAAAAAGAGGCACTGCAGCCCTAAACAACGAACGAAACAATCCACCGAAACCATAACCTTTTTGAAAAGTAGTACCGTGATAATAGTTTAAACCACTACCCGATTGATGGGTATAATAATCTTCAAAAGATTTAGCACAGCACTGGTAAGGAACTAACATTATGAGAGGTACTTTTGACGAAAATGAAGTTTCACGATCAACTTCCCACGCTCGAATGACATTAATCGACCAGTATGCGTCCTTATAACGGTTTCAATCGTTTGAAAATTCTTTCGAGTGAGTGGGATGTAGTGAGGTCTATCAAACACTTCATGAATCGTATCACCGTCTTGCCCTTTCACGGGGAGCACACGTAGAAGTGGGGCTACCGTATCCCCCACAATCTGCGGTTCTACGAGATCACTGTAAATGTATAACAATTTAAAATCAGCATGAGGATCGGCTGCGAAATGGCTATCAAAAGACATTGAATAACCAGCAAAAGGTTCACCTACATTACCAGGTGGAAATCCTAAACTTTCCGCTAATCCTGCATCGAAGTTGATTTGCGCATTTTTTCTCAAAGTCACTCTCACTTTTTTTGAATTTTTATTATAGTTGAGCGAAATTCTATCATGAAATTTTTGATAGTTGATTACTTTAATAATATCGTTAGGGGATTCATAAAACCCAGGGGGGATTCTAACTTTTTTCACTTCAAATTCACCGACTTCAAATTCGGCTTCATTTCTAGGTCTTCCATTCGTCCATTCAATATTCTCCCCTATTACATATTCATATCCGTTAGTATATTCTGTTATATTATTCCACGTGTGCGGGTAAATAAGTTCCGTTAAGCCTACTTCCCACTCGCCTTTCAAGTCCAAAGCAGAAGGTAATCTCGTCACAAAATGAGAAATTTTATTCTCGGGAAAATAATTCAACGAACTGTCTGAAGGCAGCGTCACGTAGAAAGACATGATTCGAAATGACAATGCAATCTCTAAAACATAGATTTTATAGTGAAAATAAATCAGAGGAGGGTATCCATTGATTAAACTTGTCAGGGTAGCCTTTAAATTTCACTTTGTATTCCACATGACCTTTTCGTGTGCGTTTTTCTAAAACCTTTTCGATAGTATAGTCTTCTTTCGGTTGAACTCTTTGAAGTTCTTGCGCATAGAAGGTTCCTTGTATGGGTTCGTTCATCAAATCTTTAATTCGATATACCGGAGGGTCTCTCGGTATGCATTCCGTTATCAAAAACAGTTCTTCGGTCCAATTCGTTTCATAACCTTTTTCAAAAGTTAATTTTTGCTTTGAAACGCGCACTATTTCCCCCGCTTTAAACACACACGGTTTTCTTTCCACATCCTGCATTTTCCCGAATAAAGTAATCACAACATCGCTTTCGTTCTCGGGCGTCACTTCCACGGGCGCTCTCTTAATGCTGGAATGGTGGGTATGGTTATAACTTTGTAATAGTGAGTCTAACACATCGATAAAATTATATGTGTGATTATGCGTAAAATATTTCCACATTTTAGTTTTCAAAGTGCGATTAAAACGTTCAATCACCGATGCTTTCGTGTTATTAAAAGTAGTAAAAAATCGCACACCTTGCTGTTTTAAAAATCTCTGGAAGTGTTTGTTTTTATATTCTCTTCCAGAATCCGATTGCAAAGACTTGGGTTTTCGCGTCGCAAAAATAGTCTGAAAGGCTTTCACGATTTCCTCACCGCGTTTCGTTTTGAGTGGTATCGCCCACGCATATTTAGACAGAATGTCGATGCAGGTTAAAATGTAGCGATATCCCCGATTGTGCTTTTGCAGACTGATCATATCTACTAAATCGGTTTGCCATTGTTGATCGATAGAATGCACAATCACACGGTTGGTGAAGCGTGTACGAATCGACACCGCTTAACCATTTCTGAACAGTCTTCTTGGATACTTTTCCTTTGACAGCCGAATGTAAAACATTGACACCACCGTAACTTCCCACGCGACTTGGATTCTGATAAATCTCCTTCATTGCAGCATGTAATTTTATTGCGCGATATGTTAATATTCAATCGCATCATACTGAAAAAGATAAATTTCCGGTTTCATTTAAATTGAGTATAAAATCAATCTTAAATTTTTCACTTCCGGTAAATACATATATCAGCGAAAAAATGACACACACCGTTACATAGAGACACACCACAGTCATCACTTCCTCTCGCGAAGTCATTCTGAAAAATGACGTATCTCACACAAGACAACTCCCTTTAAACATTTAAAATCTTAACTCATAGGCATAGTTTCTTGGCTTGATCGGTTAAACCTATTCCAAATTATCAAGTCAAGAAACTATTTTGCAGGTTCGAACCTTCCTCAAAACTTTTGAAAAATAAAATTCCATTTTCTAAAAATAGTTTAGAACGAAATCCTACAGATGGCAGCACCAAACATTTTCTTGGGGGGGGGGGGGTAGACCCTCTAACCGTTTTCCTGATTTTTATTCTCAAGGGAACGATTCTCTACTTAAAAAAAAAAAAATAAGCCCCTCTCAAAAATTAAGCCCCCTCAAAAATTAAGCCCCCTCCAACATTTAACCCCTCCTACTATAGGATAAGTCTCCCAACAGGTGGATTCCACCCTCCTCCTCCATCCACAAGGTGGATTCCTCCCTCCTCCTCCATCCACAAGGTGGATTCCTCCCTCCTCCTCAATCCTCCCAATCCACAATCCACCTTATGGCGCTGAACTGTCCTTCTTTCCCTACTCTCAGTGTATGTATATACGTACAATACGCTTCTTTGAAATACGAATACCTTAAAATATACGTTTAAACGTATCCGGATACATGTAAGGGTACATCGGTTAAACGTATATTTAAGCATACGTACAGTCGTGGAAAAAAAAAATAAACACCGCCTACTAACTCCTCAACAAATTATCGCAGACGAAAGTTACTAGTACCGAACGATTGGAAATAAAGTCTACTTTTAAATGACGTATGTAAAATTTGCTTAGGGGGCCATCTAGATATTAAAACGAATCCAAACTTCATTTTTTTTCAATAGCAACACCCCATTTTAATGAGATATTTCAAATCTTTTGTTCAAACTATGAACAGACAGCAAATTTCAAGTCATTTGAATGATAAGTTTTTGAATTATAAACATTCAAAATTTAGTTCTTCTAATGATAAATTACATTTTCATATTTTTATTTATAATTTCTGAAATTATGATCATAATGTTCTAATTTTTTGTGTAGCAATAATACTAATATAACCAAACATAAATACGTTAATTTGCAATTTTTATAATTTTCTGATATGAAATATGAAATATGAAATTAATATTTAAAAAAATTATGAATTGCAACTTACAATTTTTTTGATGGATTCAGATTTATTAAGTCCTGCTTTATGGAAATCCCAATTTTCACATTTTTCTACCAAGTAGTTTTCAAATTATGCTTAAAAAACGGCAAAATGATGGTTTAAGGGGCAGTCTATGATAGAAGTGACTAAATATTTTGAAATTTCTTACGCTATCCTGTAATCTAACAGGCTTAATTGACTGCTTAAGGTGCCTTGATCAAGAAGGGAGTTCTCTCGGTCAACAATCGAATACCGAACTTCAATTTGGATACAGTTCTTAAAATACGATCGTTTTAAAATAATTAATTTCTCGGAAATTTATGGTACGAATTGCGTAAAAATTTGTTTTTAGACTAATTGAAGGGTGTAGAGTTCATTTATGCTGTCAGAATTGTGTACTGCTATTGAAAATAACAAAGTTATGGTTCGTTTTAATATGTAGATGGCCCCCTAAGCAAATTTTATATACGTCACTTAAAAGTAGACTTTATTTCCAATTGTTCGGTACCAGTAGCTTTCTTCTACGATAATTTGTTGAGGAGTTAGTAGGGGGTGTTTACTTTTTTTTCCACGACTGTACATTTAAAGTATACGTATATTTCAAGTACCGTATCTACTTTTAATAACAATGGACCTCATCACTCTTACGTCACTGAATGGAGAATAAGCTGGAAATCGGTGGCGTAATCATAGCAATCTGCATATTATGTTTCATAATTAAGATCTTGTTATTTTTATCTTTAAATATTTTATTTCATTTATTTTCTTCTAATTTTCATTAAATTAAGTGATAAAATATTATATAAATTTCCTGGAACAGTTTAAATTGTTTTATAAATAAATAATAATTGCTCAAAGTAGCCATTATAGGTTCTATAATTATGTTCTCATAATGGTTTAAAAAATAAGTGTGGTACTGGTTCTGTTTACGAACTGCTTGTCGGAGTTAACATGGTCATGTATGCCTATTAAGAAAGCCGTGTTCTGGAAGGATAAGGAGATGTAGTTGTTGATTTTGCCTCTTCTGAACGAGAATTTTCTGCTACAAGTAACATAGTAACATCGAAACGTGGTAATTTGAATTCCGAAATTGTTAATATGTTAGTGTTTTTATTTGAAAAACGAAAGTTATTACCGCGAATTGAAAAAGTACTTACGCAAATTTTTACTTTGAATTTATTTAGATTTTTTGTTACTCTCATGGTATCAAGATCAGATACCCCATTATATCTATATATTGTGTATATAATACATACAAATTGTATTCATTGTAAGTAACTAGCAAAATTAAACACTTTTTGAGCAAAGAATGAGAGTGGAATTCTTTCAGATTTATTGTGAATCCTTGTTAAGTATGCTTTTTTCCCTTTTAATCCTTTAAAATTTCTTTATTCGTGTGCGTTACACTCAAAATTGCATTCGGGCGCAAACGTTTTTATTTCAATGGAGATGATGTTTTCTACACTGCTAATGTATAATGAAAATCCATTTTTTTAATCATGATACCCATGGTATTTTTCTACAGAATGAAAGGCATTACGCTTAAGATTTGTTAATATTGACATATATAATTTTTTGTATAAAATACCTATAAATTTCGATTACTTACAGACTGGCAAATAACGAACTTGCAGGTTTTAGAACGCAATTGCACCTTCTTGAAATGAATTGCCCTCTCTTTTCTTTCTCAGAGTAAAATGTATTTTCAAAATATTTTAAATTTCGAAAACAATATTCTTAAATACAATAAAGGTATTATTACAAAACTTCCCAGGAGTCGGATTGATCAATGTCACAATAAAATATAAAGTAAATTTAATTCTGATCTCTGGCCGCCATGCAAAAATAATGTGCGAAGTGCCCATGCCATAAATCAAAAGAAGCTGTGATACAGATCTGCGAAAGGTAGCTTTGAAGCTATCCACTACCAATAGTAGAACATTTAATAATGAATAGTTAGTTTTTAGGGAAAACAACCAAAATCTAAACAGAGGAAAATTATTCAGATTTTTTAAGTACCTGTGCACCAACCAGAATGTAGGTAAACCCCAGGCCATCGTGCTTCTTTGAACAAAGAATCGCGATGGCTCCGGTAAACCACTCTATATACAGGACTGTAATAGTGGATATTTCTCAATGTTTCTAATCCTCATATAAGCATTAAAACATCTATTTCATCTAATATCGTCTTGAATGAAAAACGTTTGGGCGTTTATACGTTTAACCGCTTGGTTGTAAGATCCGTATATACGATGTACCGTATATGCTGTTTTGTATAATACGTTTAACCGTCGTAGCCATATTATACGTATTTGAAATGCGTACTTCGTATAATACGTATTATACGTATACTCGTATAAACGTTTAATAGGGAGCACTAATTTATAATACAGGATTACAGGATAGCATTTCAAAAATCTACTTTTTCAAAATATCTAGTCACTTCTATCATTAGATGGCCCCTCAAACCATCATTTTGCCGTATTTTAAGTATAATTTGAAAACTACTTCGAAGAAAAATGTGAAATTTTGGATTTCCATAAAGCAGGACTTAATAAATATAAATTCGTCAAAAAAATTGTAGGTTGCAATTCATAATTTTTTTTAATGTTAATTTCATAATTCATATCATAAAATTATAAAAATTGCAAATTCAACGTATTTATGTTTGAGTATATTAGTATTATTTCTACACAAAGATTAGCACATTAGGAGTATAATTTCAGGATATATTAATCAAAATATGAAAATGTAATTTAACATTAGAAACACTAAATTTTGAATGTTTATAATTGAAAATATTTTCATTCAAATGACTTGAAATTTGGTGTCTATGTCTAGGCATAATTTGAACGGAAGATTTGAACTATCTTATTAAAATTGTGTATTGCCATTGATAAAAAATTAAGTTTGGGTTCTTTTTAATATGTAGATGGCCCCTAAGCCCATTTTACATGCATCATTGAAAAGTAGACTTTATTTCCAATCGTTTGGTACCAGTAACTTTCTTCTACGATAATTTGTTGAGGAGTTAGTAGGGGGTGTTTACTTTTTTCCTCCCACGACTGTACATATTAAAATTCGTACCGCAAATAGTAACGAATTCAATGCAGAGTACTAAGAGACAGAGCACTAATAATTCTCAGTTGTTAATCAAAAAAAAATTTTCCCTAACGCTGACAAATGGTCAACATTTCTCTATCGAATCTGGTGTAGTCTTCACCGAGGCTAACGAAAAAGACAGACTAGAGCGGTGTGTCCGATTATTCTTTTTTTACACACCGCTGGAGTCACGTGATGCTCTTTTCGCGCACCTTCATTGGTGCATTCGAGCATCATGTGACTCCAGCGGTCTGTAAAAAAAGATGAATCGGACCCACCGCGGTAGCCTGTCTTTTTCGTTAGCCTCGGTCTTCACATGATGATAACATTTATGGTTTTATCATAATTACGGATACTTCGGCTCCTATATATCGTATGGATCTGATTTATCAAAATTTCTAGGTAGGCTAGCCATGCCTACAAATACAATCACTTTACGTTAGCTATGGATGTTCACATAGCCTGTAGGTCCACATAAAATTGAATATACAGTACAACCTCTTTTATCCGAAACACTTTTAACCGAAACTCTCGGTTAATGGAATCCATAGCGGTCCTTTTCGAACTACGAGTACATATAAATATTTTCGATCCTCTCTCTAAGAGTTCCTTTGAATTTAACTTGAGCTCCCGTAAGCTGCAGAGTGGAACGAAGAAAACGAACAAATTAGCAATTCTGAAGCTTTTGAATGTTTTGCAAAAGGTTTGGCATAGCTGGAGCAGAAGGAAGACTGTGATACTGGTGAACTAATAATATTAAAATACTCCGTGATAGAGGTTTAAAGGAAAGGCAATCGAAACTGCGATAAACAAAACGTTTTTTCAAACCCTTGTGATGTATGTAAAAGATACTTAATTTCAAAATTAAAATTCAGGTAATTTATTCTTGTTTCTATTTTGCTATTGCTTTATTTTTATTAAGAATTTGTTACCATAGTAAGAAATATTGCATATATTTCTCCTTAATCTTAAAATTGAAGCATTCTCTATTATCCGAAATTTCGATTTTCCGAAAGAGGGTCTGTCCCAATTACTTCCGATAATCGGGGTTCTACTGTATATATATTTTTTAAAGTGATACATACTTAATTAAAATTTCACCATCACCATATTAACCAATATAGATAAATTTTAGAGTCTGCGGTCAAAGACTTCTTGGTCATATACCCGTTTTTAGATAAAGTAGGGTCCTTTGAAGCTGGGGGATCGTAGCATTTCGCTATCTTAGTCACTTTGTAGTTGCACAAGAGTTTATCCTTTGTTAATAGACGGAAATTTTTATTTTAATCGCTTTTTCTTAACGATGTGTAATAATTTTAATATGTGCAATTTATACGAGTCAAGTATTAAGTTTTTAATTATTTTAAGTGTTAGCTATTAGGATTACAAAATAAATTTTGAAACTAGAATGAAAATTTTGGTGCCTACTTATACTTCAGATTATAATAATTACCCTGAACTTAAATAAATTTGTATTTAAAGCATTTTTATATTTTTAATACAAAGTTATATTTAGCTAATGCAAAATTTTTGAAATTTCAACAGTATAATCACCTAAAATATATATATATTTTTAAACAATAGAGAGGAAATTTTAGGTTCAGTTTATACAGACTAACATGAAACATATGTTTTGAAAATTTCATGAAAAAATATTCAGAAGTTTTTGAGATATCGTACGCGTTATGCTCAAAAACGTCATTTGGAGAAAAATGACTTCAAAGTTTCGGAAACGCCGCTTCAGCTATTGAGCGGGTATAATTCGAAAAGCCATAACTTCTTTTCTAATGGGAATTTCAAGGAAACAATTATATCAAAATGTTCAGAAAAGATAGGAGTTTAAGATCTAAAAAAAAAAAAATAAAAATATCGAACATTTTGAAGCTTTAAGAGTCTTGAGACCCCTTAAGCCTTTAAAACTTTATACCCAAATTCCAGATATTCATACGATTGATAAACTAACGGACAAACGCGCAACCCTCTTTCGTGTGTTGCAACGCGGCTAGAAGTCGCAGTAGGTTATGAAAGGAAAATAAAAAAGAATGAATTTAAAACATTATCGAAAGTTAGTTACTTTGTGTCTTTTAAAACATGCATTCAGACAACATCTAATCATTTTAAAAACTGTTTTTAAAATGGATCAAATGAGAAGCCAGCCAAGTCGATTAAAAATAAGAGTAAAAAAAATCTCTCATTCATCGCCGCTTTTTAATCGAATGGAGAAAAAAATACCACAGATCATAAGGTTGTGTTTTTTGCCTCCGATTTGAGGTCAAGGAAAAATTCAATCGAAAGATAGTGATACAACAAAGGAAAAAGAAATTAATCGAACATTGTGCATTTCGTTACGCTACGTTACGAAAGTGAGTTGAAGCGTTTCATAACACTGTTACAGTAGCGGAAAATAATAAAAGAATAATTTAAAAAATAAGCATGATTGATCACTTTGAAATTAGATTGAAATTTCTCTGCAAAAAATTGAATAAAAATGAAGCTAAAAAAATAAAATTAAAAAATGGTTTTATTGGCAAGAATGTAACATACCATCACAGTGGCTAATATGAATAAACGCCTTTTGATTGTCATTTTCAATGGTATACAGAGTTTTCTAAAAGGGACAGGGCGTACACTTTCACTTTAGTCAAAAAACGTCGTGGGCTTACTTCTATGCTTCCATGAACTGGACGTTTTTAACACTCTCCAACATAGTTGAAAAGTGTTTGATACACAAGTGTTTTCTGACTGCCTGTCCGTGCTCTAATTCGCATAAATAGGGGAATTTAGCAAGGAGGAAGTAAAATTAAACAGTTCGTTAACTTGCAAATACTATTTAATAAAATATTGATTAAACACGGGATTATGGAGGTATTTACAATGAGAATTTTTTTTTTTTTTTTTTTTTTTTTTTTTTTTTCTTTAAAGGAGGGGGAAAGAATTCCAGAATTGGTTGCCGGGGATCCTATTAAAAAAGTCCTTCCGGCCAGTGCCGGGAGGAAGAGGTAGCTTTCATATTCCTTATTTTAAAAAAGCCAACATATATTATTCAAACACACGAAACTCAATTTAGTGGAAACCGAATATAGGTGATTCAATGCTAATTTTTATCAACACTAAATCATTATGAATGAGAATTTCACGAAATTAGTCAGCTTTATCCAAGCTGCTTTTATTTAAAGTAACTTATATTTGGCTGCCAAATTCGGGAATTTCTTAAAGTGCCTGCCATTTTAAGACAACATAGTGGATGAGGCTAACCAGTGAACTTGGTCGAGACCTTAGTAATTGCTGTGCAGATGCTCACTCACATCGGAATCGATTGATATATACGAGTGCTTTCGCAGGCAAAAAATCAGATTTTTCAAAATGTCACCCACATTAGATATTGAAATTGCTATATCTGAGCCATTTTTTAAGATAAAGACAAACAAAAAATGCTCCTGAATCCTTATATCAAGGTCAAATACTTAAGAAAGAAACCTTTTTCAATTTCTAATTTTTTTGCACCTCACTTTAAATATATATATTTTTTAATTTAATGGCCGCCATTTTGAAACAAGATGGCTGATGAAGCTGGCCAGCGAACTTGGTTGAGATAGTGATGTATACTATCCACATGCCTTCTTACATCGAAATAGGCGAATACGTGTGTGTTATCGCGTGACAAATACAAGAACGTTTCAAAATGTTAGCCATGCTAGAAATTCAAAGTGCTACAATTCAACCATTTTTAAGATATAAACAAAAGAACAAATTTTCAGAAACAAAAACTCCTCCGGAATCTTTATATCAAGGCCAAACACATAAAAAAAATCTTTTTCATTTTCCAATTTTTTAATACCTCATTTTAAATTTTAAATTTAATTTTTTTAAATGGCAACTCTTTTGAAACAAGATGGCGAATGAAGCTGGCAACGAACTCGGTCGAGACATTGGTATGTACTTTGTACAGACCAAGTTACATCCAAATGGGTTGATAAATACGCCTGATATCGCGTGACAAAAATCAGGTCGTTTTAAAATGTCAGCCACAATAGAAATTCAAAATGCTATAACTCAGCCATTTTTTTAGATATAGACTAAACAAAAGCTGTTCCGGAATCTTTGTATTAAGGTCAAACATATACGAAAAAAATCTTTTTTCATTTTCCAATTTTTGGTATCTCATTTTAAATTTAAAATTTTTAAAATTTTTTTAAATGGCCGCCATTTTGAAACAAGATAGCAGATGAAGTTGGACAACGAACTCGGTCGAGATATTTGTATGTACTATGTACACAGCAAGATACAACCAAATCGGTTCATAAATACGCCCGTTATCACGTAACAAAAATCAGGATGTTTCAAAATGTCAGCCATGCTAGAAATTCAAAATGCTATAACTCAGCCATTTTTTAAGGTATAGACGAAACAAAAACTGCTCCCGAATCGTTTTATCAAGGTCAAATACATAAGAAAAAAATATTGTTTCAATTTTCAATTTTTTGGTACCACATTTCAAATTTAAATTTTTCTTAAAAATTTAAATGGCCGCCATTTTTAAACAAGATGGCGGATGAAGCTGGCCAACGAACTCGGTCGAGACATTGGTATTTACTATGTATAAACGAAGTTACATCCAAATCGGTTCATAAATACGCCTTTTATCGCGTGACAAAGTTCTGGACGTTTCAAAATGTCAGCCACGCTAGACATTCAAAATGCTATAACTCAGCCATTTTTTAAGATATAGACGAAACAAAAACTGTTCCGAAATCTTTGTATAAAGGTCAAATACATAAGAAAAAAATATTTTTCCATTTTCAATTTTTTGGTACCACATTTCAAATTTTAATTTTTTTTAAATTTTTTAAATCGACGCCATTTTGAAACAAAATGGCGGATGAAGCTGGCCAACGAACTCGGTCGAGACATTGGTATGTACTATGTACACACCGAATTACATCGAAATCGGTTCATAAATATGAGAGTTACAGTGTGACAAAGGTCAGATATATATATATATATATTATATATATATATATATATGTGTCAATTTTGAACGGAGGGTGGTTTCGGGGTCTGGGGGTCATGATCGATGAAAATATACCAAAATTTTTTGAAATCGCTTTCCTCCGAACGGCTGCAATAGGTAGCTTTTTGTAATGAAAGCTACCTAATAATTAAAGGGTCAACGCCCCAAGCATCGAAATAATATCAACGATCCACAGAGACGGTCTGTGACCAACTCTCAAACGCATCTCCTGTACTGTGCTCAGCTATGTGGAGGCAGCATCTTCCAGAATTCTCCCCTCAGTTTGCACTATTTGGCTGGGACTTCGCCCTCCCATGCAGTTTCTCCGGGCATCTGGTCTGCGGTGATAATTTCGCCACCATATAAACATACTCGGATTCCCATATAATAGCCTTTCAGAGGCTGTGAAGCATTGATTAGAGAGAGAGAACGTCTCTGTGGACCGTTAATTTTACTGTATAATTGAGGCGTTGTTCCTTAATTTACTAGTAACTTCTGGATTTGAATATTTAACTGTTAACTTGTTTATTGAAATATCACCATTTATAAGTATCTTTATAATATCATGCCACAGTCAAGAAAATTATAATAAATATTCTAAAGTTTGAAATGAACTTTTCATTTCATCATCACTTCCCTGCTACACATCCTACATACTTGTCACGATTTCGTTTTAGAAAGATCAAAATATTAGCTTATTAGCTTCTAAATAGACACAATGCAGCCGTTCGAAGGATCAGTTAGTCCAATACAGATGAAAACCATTAGTATTTTTCCCACAAAGAGTCTGGTTTGGAAGGAAACAATGTATTAGTACTCGAAAATATTGTACAAAAATTTTTGGAGAGGATAGATGTTAATATTCCACGGCAAACCAGGTTGGCGTGGCATTACCAGCCTGAAAATTTTCACATATAGTTTTATACTGACCCAGTACAAGTAATTTATTGGTTAGAGCGTATGAATACAAAAACCCGCAATGCAAAAGGGTTTAGCAAATAGCAGAGCCCAATTTGGCGGACGGAGAAAAGAAACAAAAAGTCCCCCCAAAACGCCCGAATACATCAAAGCGTCCTTCGAAAAAAGTTTATGATCAAGAGCTAGAATATCCGGAAATTGAAGGATTTCAGGGTGGAAAAAAAGTTTGGAGTGCGTCCAAGGCAAATTTTGAATAGGGAAATGCAAAAGGAATAAAAGATATGGATTGTAAATGGAAAATACTAAATTAAAAGGAAATAAATTTAATTAAATGGGATAAAGAATTTAGAATAGCTTTAAGATAAGTTAAAATTTTAAAATATATTATATACATACTGTAGCAGTTATCGTTTATTTAAAGTGAGACAAAAGAATTCGGTTACTAGTGCTGTCTATGATCGATAATTACTGGAAGTGTGTTTTAAGTTGGGCCATGTGTTTTTAAATGTACTTAATTTTTTGCAAATTGCTTGGTATTATGCTCTTTAAATTAATTTAATTTTTTGAAAATTACTTGGTATTTATAAATTCTATAGATTGAACATACTGCTGTACAATGACATTCGAGTGCATTTCCATTATTGACGGAAATATTTGAAAAGGAATTTTCAACTATATTATGCGTTTCCTAACTGAAATATATTTTATTTTAGCATACTATGAATTACATATACAAATCTTTAGATCAGATACAGGGCTTCACAAAAGAATTCAAATAATTTTCTCTCTATTGATGGTAACTGTTGAAATTATGTTTTCAAAGTGTTATGCGTTTTCCGAATTGTTTCATTAAGATATCTTCTTTCACCCTATTAAACGTTGAACAATATTATAGAAGCGTTGCATAATCTATACTTGGCGCATGATTTTGCTTTATTGTTAAAATTCGTTAAATAATTAAATGGTGACAGTTAATGAAGCTATTGTTGCAGGGAATTAAGTTGCGAGGTCAAGGGTTCGTTTACTAAGCTTTGTCTTAGTTCCAAATATCACCACTATATTAGACTAAGTTGTCTCAAACATTTATAAGGCTCAAACTAACGAAAAAAGAAGAATGAATCAAAATTCCTTCAGCTTTTACCCTTCATTCTGTTTGGTTCGTGGTTTTCGTTTTGAATTTACACTGTTATTAACCATTTAGAAAAATAATTATTGTCCTCGGTCAGGGTAGGAAATCAAAAACATATCTGAAGCGTTTTATTAGTTGAATCCCGCATTTTATTCGTTTTCTGATGGGTCTATACAGTAATCTGTATTTTCCCTTTACTTTCAACAGAGATGGATACTTCTGTTGCCACTATGACAAAAAAGTAATAAAAACTACAAAAAAAAATTAATAAATCAGAAACAAATTGAGATACAGCTTTCAAACAAATTGCAATTAAAAGTACATTTTTTTTCTCTATACGACGGTGTAAAAAGTAATATTGTGGGATGTTTAGAAGTTTAAAAATGAAATTTCATTTAAAATTGATCCAGGAATATTAATGTTTAATCCATGGCGTACGTAATGTATGACCAGCTCCGTAGAAGTTTAAAAATTTACAATACCGAAAATTGTAAAACTGAAATTTCTTTTAAAATTTGTTCATGATGGGTCCAGAAATATTAATGTTTAATCCATGGCGTACGTAATGTATGACCAGTTTAAAAATTTACTGTACCGAAAGTTGTAAAACTGAAATTTCTTTTAAAATTTGTTCATGATGGGTCCAGGAATGTTAATGTTTAATCCATGGCGTACTTAATGATCAACTCCGTGCGATTTTTTATGTCTTAAATTTTAGTCTTTGAAAAAATCATTTTCCAAATGATCGTTGTAATTTGTTAAATTGCTTTTTTTTTCAGCTGTATTACAGTTGAAACAATGTAGCATCATCTGTGAGTGATATTTGAAACTAAAATAAGTCAGCGTAGTAGAGAAATTCCGAAAAAACAACGTCAATAAATGTTATCATTTACTTTTCACAAAAGTTTAAAAAAGCTTAGCTCATTTTTGGACATTGTTGTACATAAACAATCTGATAAAAACGTATGTAACCCTCTTTAACATATCGCAGCTGGGTTAAAAGAGAAAAAAAAATATTTGAAACGTATTACACTGCATTTCCGCTTTTATTATATAGTACTTCCTATTATCTCAGGAAAAGAAAAAAAGAAGAAAAACGTATTTTAATTTAGAAAAGTGCGTAAGGACTTTTAAAATATGCATTCCAGGCAATCTCAGATCATTTATGGAACTACTTTTAAAAACGGATCAAATGAGAAGCCATGTCAAGTCGATTAAAAATAAAGATTAAAAAAAAAAAAAATCTCTAATTCACAAATGTGATCACTGCTTTTTAGTCACAGGTAGAAAAAAAAATCTCATAGATAACAACGATTAGGATTTTTTTTTTTTTTTTTTGCCTTGTATTTGAGGTCAAGGAAAAATTTATTCGAAAGATTGATACAAGAAAGAAAAAGCAAAATTAATCGAACATTGTGCATTTTGTTATGCTACGTTATGAGCGT
The DNA here is from genome assembly GCA_963932465.1 of Maratus speciosus. Classification (NCBI taxonomy): domain Eukaryota; kingdom Metazoa; phylum Arthropoda; class Arachnida; order Araneae; family Salticidae; genus Maratus; species Maratus speciosus. The sequence continues at coordinate 89,656,697 of OZ010797.1, forward strand.
GATGTGAAGCATTTCATAACACAGTTACGGTTGCTAATAGTAATAAAGGTACATTATTAAAAATAATTGTGATAGTTTATTTTAACCCCTTCGTGTCCAATTTTTTTTTTTTCAGTTTTGGAAAAAAAAATACTTTTGGGTTATGAATATTAAAATGAAAAGTAGCTGCTCATATTCCAAAAGCTAAGGTTTAGTAAATTTTAATGAATATATCGTTTTCTGAAATCGAACGAATATAGTTATTTTGCGTACATATGGCAATAGCATTCATATGACAATAGGTTAAGAAAGAATTTTTGAAGATGCTTGGAAAATATCATATTACAACAGGATTAAACAGATATAACAACTATTTTCTATATTTTTCATGTTTTGTAACAAATTAATCATTAGTATAAATCGAATTTTGGAAAATACACGTTATAAGCCACGCAGATAACAGATAGATGGAGATGAAGCGTTTTGATTTGGCGTGATGATAAAAAAAATACAATCCTGAAACCGGTTAAAACCGGTCAAAATTAAGTCCAAATACTTGCCGTTCCATAGAGTCTGTGTGCGACTGGACCGAATAAGGACATTTAAATCAGGGCTGCGGAGTCGGAGTCGGAGTCAGGTCCATTTTTGAGCGAAAGAGTCGGAGTCGGAGTCAGATCTGTTAAAGTTCCCGGAGTCGGAGTCGTCCATTTTACAAGCAGGGCTTTGGAATCGGAGTCGGATCTGTTAAAGTTTTCGGAGTCGGAGTCGTCCATTTTACAAGCAGGGCTGCGGAATCGGAGTCAGGTCCATTTTTGAACGAAAAAGTCAAAGTCAGAATCGGATGTGTTAAAGTTCCCGGAGTCGGAATCAGAGTCGCCCATTTTACAAGCAGGGCTGCGAAGTCGGAGTCAGGCCCATTTTTGAGGGAAAGAGTCGGAGTCGGATCTGTTAAAATTCCCGAAGTCGAGTCATCAATTTTTCCCACCGACTCTGCAGCCCTGATTTAAATTTGAGCGATAACCGCCTTCATATTGAAAACCGTTTTTATGGCATTCTGCATCTCTATTATTACTTAGAACTCTGTGGTTATGAATAAAGCCTATCTTAAATTTTACAATTTTGCATGGGATTTCACGATCGGCGTTGATTGCTAAAGCATCTCCCCTTGAAGATGCAAGATACGCCTTAGAGTCCTGAATTCTAAATCGGTTCGGGTAACGCGATTTTACACGTATCTCAACCGATCCGCGGTTCGAGTCGGCTTGATACCTATTTTTACGTTGCGATCAGGTTGACTTTGATCGGGTTTTGACTCTTGCGTCTTTAGGTTTTGGGTTTACCTAATTTGTTATCGATGGAAAAACTATGTATTTGAATATTGATGAGTAATATATACAATAAAACCTCCCTGTGCGACCACCTCCATTAAGCGACCACCTCCCTGAACGACCATTTTTTCATGGAACGAAATTTATTCCCATACGCTCAATACTAATTTTACCTCCATTCAGAGACCATCCTAGTTGGACTCCCTCCATGAGCGACCCATTTCTTTGAAGAAAATAAAACAAATTCCTTTTTTTCCTGGTCACTTGATGAAGGTTTTATTACAAAAATAATTCCGGGAAGCGCATTATTCATCAAACATCTAAACTAAGTTTAGATTTTTTTTTTATTCCGGTAACTTTTATGTGTTTAAACCACTTTGTGCATTTTTAGCCAATGAATTTAACTCTGATGACAAATTAATAATGACGGTCAATAAACTCCTCTGTCCTATTCTGTCAGGAAACTCTCAATTATTTGTTCGCGTCCAAAAAAAAAAGAAAAAAAAACTGCTTTTATTTACTGAACTTCGAAATAAAAGTTATAAAAGATAAAACCGTAAAATCAAAGCAAACGTCAATGTATTCATTTTTTAAAGTCTGCAGTGATTAACTTATGTAATTAACTTTTGTTTTGATACTTAAATTTTCCTATTTTTTCCTAATGTGAAAAATAAATTTTAGTAACATTACCTTTTCCAACAATTAAAATCTAGATTTAAACAGGACCTCCATTAAGAGACCACCTCTAGGAGCGACCAATTTTTATTGGAACGGAACGTGGTCGCTTTAGGGAGGTTTTACTGTATGTTGATTTTTAACATAAAATTGATAGAGATTAATTGTAGACTATTTTTCCATAAATTCATTAAAATAGGGATTGATTTTGTTCTATTTCAGGTTCAGGTTTAAGTATTCCGGACTCGGGTTGCCTTTCGGTTTGACGAAAAACTTTGTCGGGTGCTGGTTGACTTCAAATCGAATTTCGGGCAGACTGACTGAGTGGACAAACTCAAGGCTTTATGCCCTATGTAAGAATAAAATTTATGCATTCCTCTACCAAATATTGCTCGAAATTTTGATATTGCATTGCGTCAGATAAATAAACTAGCAAAAGCATTATTTAATAAGATAAATATTTGAAAGTAACAATATTTTTTTTTATTATTTTTGCATCTTTATTGAGCAAAAACGTTACTTTATGATAAAACACACATACTACAATATATAATAAAACACACACAAATAACGCCTGCTTTCAACGGTTAACAGTATATACAAATATTATACAGACATACATACAATAAATAGTTGGGTTTATTGCATTTATTGTATGTATGTCTCTATAATATTTGTATATACTGTTAAACGTTACTTTATGTTTAGGCGCATTTTAATTTTAGAAATGTAAATTCAGCCAAATAACTAAGAATTTCCTCGGAATTTTTTATTTATGATATAACGAACTTAACAATTAATTTTATTTTTTTGCAATTATTTTGTTGCCACTTTAATAAAAAAAAAATCATAATATAATTCTTTTAGAATGCGTAAGTATCGTCTGCTTAAATGATTCCATATAATAAGAGTAAATTATGTATTTGAATTATTAACACTGAAAAATACTTTCATAATTGAATGTAAATAATTGAATTTTCACAAATTTTAGTTCATTAAAAATGTGCTATAATTTTCATTAAAAAGGTATTTTAAAAATTTCATAAAGGAAATCGTGAAACTATTTAATTAATCATGATTCTATCTATGATTACTAACTTCAGGATTTATTTTTACTTCTGAAAGTATTACGCGTCTCCTTTATTATTTGCAAAAAAAATGCTTTAGTAACGGAAAAACATGTAAAATAAATTAATTAGAATAATTTTTTTTAAGGTTACACTGTAAAAAAAATAATATTGTGCAAATCTACAGATCATAATTTATTTTTATGTTTAATTTCAAGTCAAAATAGTGAATAGTTTTTTTGTAAAGTGTACGACAAAATGTAATTTGGGTAACCTAGTAAGAGGATTCGCTTCGCTCATCTTAATAACTAGATAAATAATCATTTTATCCTCATAAAATATTAAAATAAAACGGAAGAAAGGTCGGAATTTAAACGTTATAAAATTTCTCGATCACGAGAGAGAGACGTTTAAAGAGAGAAAAGAGAATGACGCTTTGGCTCCGTGAATCAGCAATCCGAGTGTCTTTTGTTCCAAGTGTTTTCATTTATAATGCGGATTACACAGTGTCGCAGGGGTCGATTGACTTTCAAAAATCCAGACACACCATGTCAGCAATTTAAAAAAACATACAAACAAAGAAACGTTTTGTTTACGCCTCTGGTTTGACGGGAAACTTTGTATATGCAAGGGCGGATAGTACTAATGCCATGTTGTTGCTCATATTCATTAGACGATTTTAAGACACGGAACTTTGAAGAAAAAAAAATTAAAATGGCTGGTAATGCGAATATGCTGCGGTCGCTGCTTCTATATTAAGTAAAGATGAACTCTTACTTCAAAAAACATTTATATATATACATAAATTTGCCATTTAGCTCGGTACATCGCTCGAAATTAGGTGCATCTATAGCGAAAGCAACGTGCACTGTAAAAAACTTATGAAACGTTAACTCCATAAAATTGGTGGCAACATGCTGCCTCCAATTTTATCGAGTATTTTAACTTGGTGTAATTTAAACTGAATTTATAACGGTGTAATTTAAACTGATATAACTGGTGTAATATTACACATTAGTGAAACGTAACACCAGTTAAATCGGTTAAATTACTCCATAAAATGAAGGCAGCAAAGCTGCCACCAGTTTAATGAGTAACGTTACATAAATTTTTTACAATGTGGTTCGCACAGATCACAGATTAAAAAACCAATTGTAAGTTTTTCTGTTCATATTTCCACTTACATAAGGTTAAAATAAGAAGTACTGACTAGGTATGAGTTTGTGCACATTTTTTGAAGCCCGGGCCCGCCTGACGTTTTTAAATCCGAGCCCGACAGAGCTCAAAACGTTTTGTGTCATCAGAGTCCGAGCCCGATACCAAGTATGCAATACAAAAATAAATATATAAACTAGAAAATAGGACTTTTCCTTTTTCAAAATTTAGTGTCGCCCACGGTGAAAAAAAAAATGTATATATAAATAGTGTAAAACATATTTCAGTTTTAAGACTTACAGCAGACGCTTTTATTTTATGTAAAATGACGCCATTCGCTCATTCGCATCCGCTTAAGAATTCCACATTTACGATCCACTCTTTTACATCTACATCTTTTACATCGTAAAGTAGACATAGGGCGTCACTATTGCGAAATAATACACAAATGCAGCAAAAAGATGCCGTCATTCAAGAAACTCGACAAAAAAAACGGCTGTCTAATGATGCATAGGCCTTCATTTGTTTTTAACATTAATATACATACTTAAAATTAAATATAGTTTATAATAGCTCCATGTCTTAACAGAAATCATTTGTTTATATTTTTTCAAAATAGCACGTATTTTAATTACATTTTCTTTCGGTTGTTATGAGAAAATGGCAACAAAACTATATAATTAATATTTTACAACTATTTTTCCTTTACTTTCTACAGAAATGGAGTACTTCCGTTGCCAATATTAAGTAAATGGCTCCAAAAACTACAAAAAAAATTAATATTTAAAAAATAAATGGAGATGTAGTTTTCAAACAAATTGCATTTAAAAGTACTTTTTTCCCCAATACGACGGTATAAAAATTGAAAATATGCGATGCTTAGACGTTTAAAAAATTGCTATAGAGTATTTAATCGTACTGCTTTGTTTTAGGGCTGGCTTCTATAAGGTAATGTTATTTTTTGGAGACGTCAAAATAAGCTGGGAGAAAAAAATAGCATAACGTAGCGGGGGCTAGTAAAATTGCACAATATTTAAAAGTTGTTCTAAGTGTAATATCTCATCTTTTAACAACTTCTTACATGGAAATAACTGTTAATCCCTCAGAACATAATTAATTTTATGAAATTTACATTATTGTTGGTCATTCAAAATTCAAATATAAATTTAATCTTCGTCCTGAAATATGATAACATTTCCATTTAACGTCATCTTATAGTATAAAACCATCTTTTTATTAAAAAAAAGTAACTTTCCCCGCTAGGTGGCGCCCAAATCTATTTTCGGGATGCTGCAGGTGAGTTGCGGGCGGAGACGGTGTAGAGGGTGTGGAGGATGAGGCGGAGTCACTCCGCACCTCCGCCTCAGCATGAAATAGAACTGTTATTTTCCTACTACTTATAATTATTCAGTTCTAGACAGGTTGCGATTTGATAGGTTTTACTAAACGCAGTAAAATCTTAGCTAGGGACCAGAAAATACCCGTCTTAGACAGGTTTAGGTCTCAGAAGGTACACTGTAAAAAAAAATTTTGTAAAGTTACTAAAATTTTTCTAGGAAACTGGGATTCCAGGAACTTTTTATGTAACGGCAACAGCAAAAATTTCTGTAACAGCATCTGTTACAGGAATTTTTCTTGTTGCCGTTACATAAAAAGTTCCTGGAATCCCAGTTTCCTAGAAAAATTTTAGTAACTTTACATTTTTTTTTTTACAGTGTAGATTTATACGGTCTGACTTTCGGCTAAATCATAAACATTTTCCGTTACAGACAGTTTTCTGTTTCGACAGGTTTTAGTGTAGTAACTTTCACTCAACGCAGACTAACGGCTAAGAAGAAACATGGTACTAAAAAAAAAAAAAAAAAAAAATTAAAAGACTTTGTGCAGCATAAAAAATCGAGACTTGAAACGCAGCTGAAAATTGGAACGTCTCGTGCAAATCGGTACACCTGTCAACACTGGACCGTACTAGTTCGTCAGTACGTGCGTAATTTGTTCGGAAATTTCTTTTTACTTGTGTATCCGACTGTCGCGTCTACACTGTAAAAAAAAATCTGTAAAGTTACTAAAGTTTTTCTAGGAAACTGGGATTCCAAGAAATCTTTATGTAACGGCAACAAGAAAAATTCCTGTAACAGCGTCTGTTACAGGATTTTTTCTTGTTGCCGTTACATAAAAATTTCTTGGAATCCCAGTTTCCTAGAAAAACTTTAGTAACTTTACAGATTTTTTTTTTTACAGTGTATGAAACAGGTGACACACTGTGCCCTTTTCTGTCTAGTAGTCATCACCAGTTCTGGGTCGCACTGGGTCATCCCCGAAAGTAAACAACCTTTTTAGTGCAAATAAAACATTGTGAGATGATGAACATTTATGATAACGAACATTTCTGAATTCATTTTTGTTCACAAACGAATAAAATATTAGCTTCTCTTATTCAGAAGCTATGAAATCGAACAGTTTTTCCATTTTTTCGATAAAGACAGGGTATCGTTGAGAAAATGCTGTCAAACTAGGAGTTTTGAATCGAATTTCTGAGCGTGGCTGGCCGAGCAAGGTTCTATGAGACAGAAATAGCTAAAATTACATTTGTCAATAGAGTCCTGCATCGGGTCGAACAACCCGATTTCATCCAAATCCGATCAAACACGAGGTTCGGGCTGGGTCGGGTTAATCATTATTATTTCTTCATTGCGGATTCGGTAGATTTTAAATGTTTGGGGTTAGCTTTTGAACCTTACGACTTGGATTTGAGTTGACCCGATTTTTCAAAAAAAAAAATCTTGAATATTTAAAAAAAGAAACGAAATTGTATATTTCATTATGAATCAGTGCATATTTGTTTATTTTTATATATAAAAAAATATAAAATTGATATTAGAGATATTGTAGACAGACTGTTTTTTCACAATGAACGCAATTTTTCAAGAGAGAGTCTTGAACATTTTTTTAATGAAAAAACTATATATTCGAATAATAATGAGAGTATACGTACGTTCATTTTTATGCAAAACAGATAAAATTGATGTTAGAGATATCCTTGTAGTCTGATTGTTTTTCCACAATGGATTCGATTTTTCAAAAAAAGTCATGAATATTTTTCTAATGAAAAAACTTTATATTCGAATAAATAAGGAGTGCATACATATGTTCATTTTTATACAAAAAAGAAAAAAAATCATATTAGAGATATCATTGCAGACTGTTTTTCCACAATTGTATTCATGGATATCCCAATATGGATTCATTTTCTTTCACTTCGGGTTTAGGGTTTGAATATTTCGGGTTCGGGTCGTGTTTTGGGTTGAAGAATTTTTTGTCGGGTTTTGGTCAGGTTTCCGGATGACTTTAACCAGGAATCCAGAAATTTCTTATTTGTCTCGGATACAACCCAGACCAATGCAGTACGAGGTTAGATGCGGTCCTGAACACATTTGAACTTACCGCATGGCCGGGCCCTTTTAGGTCATACACCTGATGGTACCGAACCTTTCCGAAAGACATTCCTATGCACGTTTAACACCTTAATTCTCGCTCCCGTCAATATCATGGGCTGAGGTGTCGTTCGTTATTTCTTCTGCCCGTCATATTTCCGGGCTGGAGATTTATTGCTGGAAAAAACTTCTGAAACCAGAAAAATTTAACTGGCATTTCGGTGTGAAGTCTTTGAATATTAGCGTTTGGATTTGGTTTTTGGCTCTGATTGTGATGATGGACTTTGTATTGAATGTTTCGAAATATATCACACACAAAAAAATTATTAATAATCAAAATTTAATGTATATAATATTATTTCAAATATTATTTGTAAAAATTTGTTTGATGATGAAAAATAAAGATCTAAGATGAAAAAATAAAGGTCTTATTCGCATTAATATGTATGGTGTAAAACAAACATCAAAACGCAGAATTCTCGCATGATGGCTTTTCCACAAATGTAAATTTATTCTATAACATTTTTTTTTTCGCCTTAATAAAAAATAATTGCATATTTTATACAGAAACCTTATAACTATTCAATTACTGTAATAAAAGAATAGGTACTTTTTTGATGGTTTTTCCAAATATTAAGCGACCGTTTAGGGGTTAGAGTAATATAAAAAATCCATACGAGCATCAAAATGTCGGGAAATGCTGGCCGTGCATTTGTGGAAAGATCTCCCGCAGAGCAAGTGCGTCTAAATATAGACGCTTTCTCATCCAAACAACTCAAGAAGCAATCCTCCCCTGCTGAGAATATAGATCACGCAATAATTTCACCAACGCATCTTTTTTTTTTACAAGGAAACGAAATACATAATGCAAAACATTCTGTTTACAACAGTTAGTTTGCCGATCGTTAAAGAAATGTTGTAATATCATTCAGAATTTGGAAAGTCATTATAGAAACCCGTGACACAGAAATATCGAAACTACCTCACTTTTGTCTTAATGTATCCACCAAATGAAGAAAATGATGAAGAACTATATTAGAACTATTCAACGTTTTATAAAACTAAAGAATTTTGATGAAAATGTAGCAAATATTTACAGAAACGGCGTAAGCTCTACAAAAAAAAAAAAAAAAAAAAAAGAAAAAAAATCTTAATATACCACTAATCTTTTTTATTACCATATGTATGTAAGACTAATGAGTGTACTGAACTGAAAACTAATCAATATATTGAAATGCAAAAAAGATACAAGTGATAAATACAATTACCTATAAATTTTCAGTATTTTCTCAAGTAATTTCTCCGTAAAAACTGCTATAAATCAACAAATAATATGCCTATAACCAAGTCTTTAGTTCATTAGACTCTAAACATTATAAAATACTGGCCAGAAAAATTTCGTAGTCATATCATAGTAAACTTTTGAGTTATCATAAATCCCGTTTACTACTTTGAATGAAAATCAAGTTTTTCAGAAAATGCAGTTAATGGGCCGCTGCACTGTAACTCTCCAGTAGCAAAATCCAATGTTAACCTATGGGACAATTTTGAAGCGCGATTATTCATTACCTAATATAATTATTAAAATACCGTTTTCACCATCAGAAGGTAGATGTCAGATGCCGATTATGTGCGTTTTTTAAAATTGTCTACGTAAATTTTACGTGTTTTTAAGAAGACGATAAAATTTAATCAAATGGAAATTTCAAAGTTTATAGGGATTTTTTATGTACTTAAAATTTACGGAGATAATTTTCAAAAACGCACATAATCGGCAACTGACGTCTACTTTCTAATGGTGAAAACGGTATTTTAATAATTATATTACGTAATGAGTAATCGTTTTGAAAGTTTCCTCATAGGCTAACATGAGATTTCGTGATCGGGGAGTTTCAGCGCAGCGGAGCCTTAGAGATTTCACATGAGTTTAAAAGTTTAGCCCTTGAATAGGGGTGGCGGCTAGTGTTGCGGGATGTGGATTTTTTTTTATTTTTTCTTTATTTTTTCTTTATATTTTCTTTTTGTTGTGTTATAGGTAGATTTCAAATGAAATTTTCGGGTTCAGCACTTATTCAGGACTCATCAGACTCGTTCAGGGATGCAGTCATGAAATTTAGCTTGCTTTTTGAGATAAACCCTGAGTGCTTAAAAAATAACACACAAAAAAAACCAGTTTTTTTATACTTATTTTTCCAGCATTGGAAAATTCAGCCTTGAGAAATAATCGAACTATGATAATTTAATTAATGATCGTTAAAACTTTTCGTGAACATCTCATAGTTTGGAATACAGACAACTAATGAAGTAATGAACATTAATTGCTAACAAGTAAAAATTAAATTTAAAAAATCGAAAAACCCGACTGCGTAAAAAGCGAACTAATTAATTATTTTTATTAATTATTTCTCATCAATGTGAAACTATTTTTTTATGTTACTTACCTATTTTTTTTTTCATTTACGTGTATTGATGACTTTTAAGTTGTGTTTAATTGTTAGTTCCTATCTATAAACACTGTTTTGATGAGGCCTTTAGATGTCTATGAAGGTTAGAGTTGCAGTAAAGCTAGAGATCCTATCCTACACAACTTCCAAGTTGTGTAATATTTAAACGTAGCTTCTGACTGTAAAATAGTCAATGAAACATCGTCTTCATTTTGAAAGACATAAACAATGATATGTCACTCAATAGGGTGCGTAAATTTTTTTTCGTCTCTACCGCTATTTTGTATTTTACGGCCGCCATTTTGAATTTATAAAAACAAAACCTAGCCTATAACCATCGAACGGTTAAGACGAATCGATAGCGACCTCATTCATTAAAATCCATCCAGCCGTTGGGATGTTTCGAAGATATAAAGAAATACACATACCCAGATACGCGTGAAACACATAACCTTTCTTGGCAGTCGGGTAATAAACTGATTTAAGATCAACTGACCACGCACTTTATCATGAAAATAGTCATTGGTGTAAATTCAAATGATACACGTTTTGCAAATTTGCCTACATTAAAACAATATACCGTTTGCAAAGAATTAAAGTTTATTAAATAAAACCTCGTTCTTAAACAATAGCTGCGATTGTTTTGAAAATAACCATTTCATTGACAACAATACTACAATGCAAAATAGTTCAATTGTTTATACCGTCATTATTGTAAGCAATAAATAAAATGAACATTAAAACATCAGATTTAAAATTTATGATGTCCTCCACTTTTTTTGCTTTATGTAAGAAGGCAGAATGATTGAAAAAATACAGGAAATGGATACTACATTAAAGCTTGGGAAAAAAGTACTTGTCTGTAATGAAATCTTGTCTTAAATAAAAAACTTACATGATTCAACCGAAAAGAATACCGTATAAATGTAACTGCTAAGAAGAAAACCTGCCTAAAACGGAATTCTTTCAGCTCTTAGCTATTTCGTTTTCAGATGTTTCATATTTAAATTTCCTTTCGTTTCTGTTTCTGTGTTTTAACCAGGGCTGCGGAGTCGGTGGAAAAAATGGACGACTCCGACTCCAAATCCGACTCCGGGAATTTTAATAGATCCGACTCCGACTCCGACTCTTTCGCTCAAAAATGGGCCTACTCCGATATCGAGTACGACAACGCAAACGTGCTTGTAAAATGGACGACTCCAACTCTTTCGCTCAAAAATGGGCCCGACTCCGACTCCGCAGCCCTGGTTTTAACTAACTTTTTTTAATATCTTAAAATGTATCTTGATTCATATTACACTGACCTTTATTTATTTCCAGAAAGGCCGAGTATTTTAAACATCTTCGGTGAAGAGACGATTGCAGTAACAGCTTTGAACAATTGTGGTGAGGCAGTCACTGATGAAGAAGACAAGGGAGAATTTTTTAGGGCAGTAGAAAAGTTTGAGAACGCTTTCGAAGGCAAGTGGCTTCAGAAAATAAATCGTTCAAAATTTCTAGGTTTCCAAGCAATGTTTTTTTATTTTTCAACTGAAGTTCCAGAAAGCCTTGAATAAAGACGACATTAAAGATCTCCACGAAAGCTAGATCTTTAATGGGAGCTTTGAATGGAGCTTTGATGGAGCTTTGAAGAACCTTTAAATGAAAAGCAAAAAGCCCACTCGTGTGAAGATCTGGAAGAAGCCATCTCCTTATCCCTGGAAGAGTAGCCGAAATTTCAAAAAATATTTTTGTTGGTGAAGAAGAGAAGGAAAAATTCTTTGAGGGAGTGGAAAAGTTTGAGAAAGTTTTGAAAGGCAAGTGATTTCAGAAAGTGAGTCCTTCCATACGAGGATTTCCAGGTTTCAGAAGGTAAATCCTTATGTACTGGAATTTCCAAATTTCCAAGCAATAGTTATTTAGTTTCTTAAGTGAAAGTATGAATGAGATCAATGAAAACGACGTTAAAGATTTCCATGTAAGCTAGGACAGCGCAAGCTTTGAAGAACCTTGAAGTAAGGAGCGAAAAGACTACTTGAGTGAAGATCTTGAAGAAATCATCTGTATACCGGGTGTCCTAAAACTGTCTGACTGATTTTAAAATTCAATAACTTACAAATGGTAACAACTATTAAAAAAACTTTTGCAGGAGGGCTATGTAAGATGTCAGGAGTTTTTCTTTAGTGCGATTTTCGGTTTATTTTAGTTCCAAATAACAGCGATAAGTGGCGCTCTAGGCCCAATCTAGGCCCAATTTTTTGGCCTCTCTTTTTCCGGAATTGATGCAAAAGAAGGATTAAATATATGGAGTAAGTCTCGGTCGTAAACGAAATCTTGTTCTTGAGACCAACTCCATACATTTTACCTCCTTCTTTCACATCGTCAATGCTGGGAGAAGAGCAAGGCCAAAAAATCGGATTTCGACTTAGCGCCTATTGTTTGTAGCGCCATCTATAGTTGCTATTAACCGAAAATCGCACTTAAAAAACACCTGACATCTTACATAATCTCTCCTGCAAAATTTTTTTCAATAGCTGTCACCATTTGCAAATTATTCAATTTTTAAATTAGCCGGTCCATTTTACGACATCCAGTATATACTATGCTATATTTCTATAGTGTTATACTGTTACATCTATACTTTAACCCGGGTAGCGTGGGGTGATGTTCTTAAAATGTGTTTTTACACTCTTTAATTTAACATAAATAGGTTTTTGTTCATAAAGACGGAATTTTGTAATCGATTTTTCTCTCACTTCCCCATAGACTAGAATTATAACTAGTCGGATGTGGCAATCCCAAAACTTTCTTCTATCTCACACATGTTATTAACTCCTGATAAATGCAGCATAGGAGTGCCACCGGTTAGATCATTTACACACTGCAAATAGAGGCGTCTTAAATTAAGACACATATGTGACTGAAAAAGTTATTCAGACACTTAAGAGGACAGTGGAGTGAAGTTTAAAATCGTTTAAAATATTTTTTTTTCTTATTTTCGTAAATTTCACCTTAAATATTATTCAAGGGTACATTATATGCATTAAGGCATACATTTAACACACACACAAAAAAAAAATAAATAAATAAAATAAATAAAAAAATTATTTTTGAGAAAAAAATGGAATTTTATGCGTCGTCTCAAAGATCTTCGAAATGCCCCCTGCGTCTCCCATATCAATGAAAATCCCCAAAATTTTTTTCATAAAAGTTTGGTTTATATATAGAAATAAAATAGAGCATCGAATTTTATATATTTGAATTTAAAGGTAAAAAAAAAAAAAAAAAAAAAAAAAATGGAAATTTTTAAAATTTTTCATTTTTTTTTTATTTTTTGTAAATTTTATCTTAAATATTATTCAAGGGTACATTATATGCATTAAGGCATGCATTTAACACAAAAAAAAATTATTTTTGAGAAAAAAATGGAATTTTATGCGTCGTCTCAGAAATCTTCGAAATGCCCCCTAGTTTGGTTTATATATAGAAATAAAATAGAGCATCGAATTTTATATATTTGAATTTAAAGGTAAAAAAAAATTGAAAATTTTTGAAATTGTTTCGAAAAATTTTCAAATCTTCAAAATTTTTCAATTTTTTTTTTTATTTTTTGTAAATTTCATCTTAAATATTATTCAAGGGTACATTATATGCATTAAGGCATGCATTTAACACAAAACAAAATTATTTTTGAGAAAAAAAAGGAATTTTATACGTCGTCTCAGAAATCTTCGAAACTGTCCTAAAACTGTCTGACTGATTTTAAAATTCAATAACTTACAAATGGTAACAACTATTAAAAAAACTTTTGCAGGAGGGCTATATAAGATGTCAGGAGTTTTTCTTTAGTGCGATTTTCGGTTTATTTTAGTTCCAAATAACAGCGATAAGTGGCGCTCTAGGCCCAATCTAGGCCCAATTTTTTGGCCTCTCTTTTTCCGGAATTGATGCAAAAGAAGGATTAAATATATGGAGTAAGTCTCGGTCGTAAACGAAATCTTGTTCTTGAGACCAACTCCATACATTTTACCTCCTTCTTTCACATCGTCAATGCTGGGAGAAGAGCAAGGCCAAAAAATCGGATTTCGACTTAGCGCCTATTGTTTGTAGCGCCATCTATAGTTGCTATTAACCGAAAATCGCACTTAAAAAACACCTGACATCTTACATAATCTCTCCTGCAAAATTTTTTTCAATAGCTGTCACCATTTGCAAATTATTCAATTTTTAAATTAGCCGGTCCATTTTACGACATCCAGTATATACTATGCCCCCTGCGTCTCCCATATCAATGAAAATCGCCAATATTTTTTTTTTTATAAAAGTTTGGTTTATATATAGAAATAAAATAGACCATCGAATTTTATATATTTGAATTTAAAGGTTAAAAAAAAATGAAAATTTTTGAAATTTTTTCGAAAAATTTTCAAATTTTCAAACTTTTTCAATTTTTTTTTTTTTTGTAAATTTCATCTTAAATATTATTCAAGGGTACATTATATGCATTAAAGCATGCATTTAACACAAAAAAAATTTTTTTTGAGAAAAAAATAGAATTTTATGCATCGTCTCAGAGATCTTCGAAATGCCTCCTGCGTCTCCCATATCAATGAAAATCCCCAATATTTTTTTATAAAAGTTTGGTTTATATATAGAAATAAAATAGAGCATCGAATTTTATATATTTGAATTTAAAGGTAAAAAAAATGAAAATTTTTGAAATTGTTTTGAAAAATTTTCAAATTTTCAAAATTTTTCATTTTTTTGTTATTTTTTGTAAATTTTATCTTAAATATTATTCAAAGGTACATTATATGCATTAAGTCATGCATTTATCACAAAAAAAATAAAAAGTAAAATTTATTTTTGAGAAAAAAATGGAATTTTACGCGTCGTCATAGAAATCTTCGAAGTGCCCCCTGCACGTTCCATATCAATGAAAATCCCCAATATTTTTTTTATGAAAGTTTGGTTTATATATAGAAATAAAATAGAGCATTGAATATTATATATTTGAATTTAAAGGTTAAAAAAATTTTCTTTGAAAAATTTTGAAATTTTGATTTTTTTTTTACCTTTAAATTCAAATATATAAAATTCGATTCTGTATTTTGTTTATATATATAAACCAAACTTTTATAAAAAATATTGGGGATTTTCATTTATATGGGAGACGCAGGGGGCATTTCGAAGATTTCTTAGATGACGCGTAAAATTCCATTTTTTTCTCAAAAATAAATTTTTTTTGTGATAAATGCATGCCATAATGCATATAATGTACCCTTGATTAATATTTAAGGTGAAATATACAAAAATAAAAAAAAAAATATTTTTAAGGATTTTAAACTCCACTGCCCCCTTAAGTGTCTAAATTTGAAATTTCAGATATCACAGGTGTCTAAATTTAAGACACATAAGTGTCTTACTATGATCATGGCATAAATGAACTGATAAAAATGTCTGAAAAATGGTGATATGTCTGAAATTAATGCATTTAGAAATTTAGACACTTAAGTGTCTAAATGCGATACAATTGTATCATACGTGTGATGACTGTGTGTATAACTGTATTGCAATATGTATGCGTGCACCACCAGAAAATTGTTTTCGAATGGATAACAGATGTTTAAAATATTTTTATCCATTACATACATATAAAAAAGTAATTTGTTTAGATTATGGGACGTCTGGAAAATTGAAATAGTTAGCTTACTAAAGTTTTGGGACTTAGTAATTTTTGGTGCAATAAATAAATCAGTAATTGCTTTTCATAAAATATATTTATTTTCAAAAATTACTCGCAATCATGGACGTACGAACGTATGTCCAAGGAAGAGCCATACCCTCCCCCTAAATACTAAGAGATGTACCGGTAGAAAGAAATTTAGGGAGGGACAAGATTTTGGAACAGTTGTGTCTGGGGTCAACAGCGTAATCCGCTTTTCTAAAATGCAGAACATAAACATGAAATAGGCAAACTAAGAATATTTTGACAGAACTCCTCGTGCAAGAAATTTTTTAAGATACAAACATAAAAATAAATATAAAAATTAATCGTTCAAAAATAAGTTTCAAACGACATTTTTGAAAATAGAGCACATTTGTTTTCTCAATGGACTCTCCCCCCCCCCCCACACACACTGTTTTGAGATAAATTTGAAATATATGAATATCAAAAGGAGAAAAGAATTAAAATTGTCTTCTACGAAGTGTTCAAAAGAAGGTGGGTTTCTCTGAAGTAAAATTCTTAGTAACATTTTCGCTTAACGTAAAATTATTCTATAGCCATTTACAAGAAAAGAAATATCATTTATTTTTAATTATCAGACATAAAGAAAACATAATTGATTAAATTTCACTATACTGGGAGGGAGAATGTATCCTCTGGAATGTATCCACCAGGGGGCACTCTCAGTTGTGCATGCGTTTTAGATGTCTTTCGTTGGAATGTACGTTGTAACTGAAAGTTTGTTTTATGTACGCGTATTTCGTTTTTTGCGAAATTTGAAGTTCTGTGATTTTAATTCGTATTCACTTCGTTTATTTATGTATTGAATATATACATCTGACTTGCGTGCTTGACACCCAATGTCTCTTATAAGCTGTCGTCGATATAATTCTGGATTGAGACAACACTTGAAGATTACATCCGGGAACTCTACAAAGTGTGTGGCAAGGTGCGTGTGGAATGGACTTAGTGTTAATTTGTATCGATAATATTGTGTTATTGGATTTCGTCTTTGTCAAAGCTGGTAAAAAAGAACTTTTGTCTGTCGGGGTATATTTTGAGGATGAAGCATTTCATTCTCTAAGTATGCTTAGCCGGATGTATTAAGGGATTTCCTTCTAAAAAGATGCAAGTCTTTGTTCCTCGCTGTAATATTTTTTAAAATTTCAAATCGAGAAATTTATCTTACTTCTTGCAACAGGATTAAAGTAAGTGTCACAATTTTTCTTTTTAGTACTAAAATTAGTGTTTTTTTATGATTTTCTAAACAGCACTGATCAAAATCTTGCATAAAATGGTATTAGTTTTGAATCTGTTTGCAAAAAGCCCGCTAATTCTAGAAGTATATATTTTTTAACTTATGACGTTGCCTTTTATTACAAATTATATATTTTAAATTCTCATATTTTTTCCCTAATTTAAAGTAATAATATAACATTTTAAGTTAAATTCATTTTCTTGTTTTCCATGAGAGTTCTTAGTTTCAATTCTTATCTGCTTCAATTCTAATTCTTATCTCACACTAAACGACTACAATGATATAAAGAAAAAAAAGCTTTGAAAGATTTCCTAATGCTTCCTTACTTCCTACCTAGGGATTACAATCCCGGGATCCCGTATCCTGGTATTCCGGAATCCCGCTTTATTTTTAATCCCGAAAATCCCGGGATTTTTTCTGTCAAATCCCGGGATTTTCGGGGTTGTCTTTCTTTTAACAGAACAATATTCAACTGAAATCAAAAAATATATTTATAGACTTTTGCTTTTGGAATAAAAATCAATTAATTTTTATAAATTTATATATATATATATATCATTGAAAAAGAATATATATCTCAAGTACTTTTTACATATATTTATAAGCGATTAAACATTTTAACGTGTAAATCTTTTCACCTGCATACAGACGTCACAACGATGAGCCAGGAAAAACGAAATCATTTGTTTACTTCGATTTCTCTGCGTGTGTAGAAAGTATCTTCCATTCCGCAAGTCATTTTCAAATTAACATTTACTGATACGCGTTTGTTTCTTTTCGTGCTTTTATATTTATTTTGCTTTAAAGATGTCTAATGAAAAAGATTTTCTATCCTAGAATTGTAATTTTTAATTACATGTTTATGAGAATAATGTAAAAATTAATTTGTCATAATAATTACTTTTTAATATGGTAAATATTAAGTCATTCAAAAACTTGTTTAACAGGAAATAAAAGGAAGTATGTAGAAGATGAAACATAAACTTATACGAAAAATACAAAAATGACAGATGTTAAGATATATATTTAAGACAAAAGAAGTTTGGTGACTATAAGTTATTTTTTCTTCATGTTATTAATATAGAATATTTATTTTTATTGATAGTTGAATAGCTTTTGTGATTACCCTCTGATCTGCATAAAAACTTGCCCATGTGGCAATATAAATTTTTAAAAAATCTAATTTTTAAATGATAAGGATTTTAATTCTTTTTTTTTCGGGGAGGGGTCGGTATTTGTATGAAACTTTTATAAAGCTGATACCTCAAATCTTGCACTAATTATAATTAAAGTTTTGAAGTTTTATAGTAGGACAAGATTAAAAACCCAATATATATTTAACAAAATACAGAAGTAATTTTTTTCTCAATGTTATTAAAGGAGAATATTTATTTTTTTATTCATTGTTAAATAGCTGATGTGATTATCATCTGATATATATCTAAAATTGCCTATGTGGCAATATAATTTTTAAAAAATCTAATTTTAAAGATATATGAATTTTCATTTTTTTTTAGGGGGGAGTGGTGGAATTTATTTGCAATTTTCGTACATCTGATATTTTAAATGTTTTTCGACATTCAACCGCCGAGTATAAATTATTAAATATTTTGAACTTTTAGAGTGCGACAAGATTATAAAATATGTATGCATATATTCATCCATGTACCTTAATAGGGACATTGCGGGACCGCGGAATTTGTCCGATAATCGATGTCTGCTGTTGTGAGACAAAAATATACAGTTCTGGTCAGAATTATAAGAACAATTGAAAATTGCACAGAAAAAAATTATTTCTGAACTAAATAAAATGAAATTTATACATAAAATGCTTTTTATGCCAGAAATCATTGTAGAATGCAAAACATTGGAAAATGCAAAATATGAATGTTTTGACATAATTAACGAAATATGTCATTGTAAAAATTGGACAAAATTATAAGGACAATGAATGTTTTTTGCCTGAAACCCACTAATAAATAATAATATCCCCCTTCTTCTCAATCACTTTTATCAGTCTTGACGTCATGAAGTTTGACAGTTCCTTAAGAACATTCTTAGAACTTTTTGACCAGGCTTTTTCGATGGAGGACATGAACTCTTGCTTGATTTGCTATTGTATACCGTTTTTGTATACTTCGTGTGTCAGAATACCCCATAGATTTTCCATTGGATTCAGAACAGGGCTTCTGGCCGGCCAATCAAGTAGTTTCACGAAATTAGCATCAAACCACGATTTTGAAGTTTGAGAAACATGTACTGAGGCATTGTCCTGCTGGGAAAAATAGTCTCCACTCATTATTAACGGTTCTTCTGGTAAAAGATTATCGTCCAATTCATCAGTATAACTCTAGAATTCATTCTACCCTGCACAAAAACTATTGAAGTAGTTCCACCAGTTGTGAAACCTCACCAGACCATTACTGAGAGCCACCTCCAAATGCACGTTTTGAGAAAATTTCTTTTACCGTAAGAAGATTATGTCATAAATAGCGAAAACCGTCTGTTCCATCCAAATTAAACTTTTTCTCACCAGAAAAGACAACATCATCCCACTTTTTTTCCAATAGTAATGCATTTTTTGGCAAACTCCATCCTCAGTCTCTTATGAACTTTTGTAAGAGGCGGTCATGACATATGTTTACCATAGCGAATCCTTTTTTCTTTTTGTAAAACACGTCAAATAGTTCGAACACTGCATTCTAAGTTCAATTCACGTTTTATTTCTGTTGACGTTTGTTTTTTGGATCAAGCTCGCCTTATTATCATTATTTTCTCCCGTACAGAAACAGAAGATGGCCTACCTGTATGCCTTTACCGTCCATATTTACCGGGATTTTTAAGATAATTGTAAATAACCGTTCTTGATCTATTAAGTTTTGTCGCAATTTGGCGTACAGAAAGTCCTGAACTTTTAAATGCATCCAATTTCCCTTTCTCAAACTCCGAAAGCTTTCTACCTAGCGGTATGACTGAAAAACAGAATATGACGATCCCAAACGCTTACTAAGCATTTATATCGTCCAGGAGTTCTGTGTGCAGAGCCAAAAACATGCAAATTTTACTTTTTAGAACACACAAATACAGTTGTTCTTATAATTTTGTCCATATCAGATGGCTGTATAAATGCATAATATATTTTATGAATATGAATTTTCCACATATTTCCATAAAAACTTATAAAAATATTCTTCATTTTTCATTGGCTTCCAGCCATTAAATTTGCATAGGTTTCAGGCCAAATGTAGCCAAGATTTGGCGATTTTCGCCTTGTCCTTATAATTTTGACCACCACTGTACAAATATCTATCTATGCCTTGCGGATTAAAAAAGTATTCGCTAAATAGAGGTGTCCGCTATTCGGGAATGTCAATTAACATCCACAACGGATACTCCCGAATACCGGACATCTCAATTTAGATAACCATAATGCAGGGTTGCATTTTTTTCAAAAGAACTTCTTGATTAAAGCATGGGCATACTGGGCAGTGTCCCGACTTCCTACGATTTTAGTGCCCCAAATTTTGTGCAATATTTATAAAGCTTATATTTTAAATCTGTTTCGAAATTGTACTGATTATAATCAATATTTTGACCATTTAAAGTAAAATAAGATTTTAAAAAATCTAATATTTAAATAAATATTTTTTGTTTTTAATTTTGTTCCCCTCCTGAAATTAGAAATATTGATTATAATCAATACAATGTCGTAAAAGATTTAAATTATCATCTTAACGAAAATTGCATACCAAAATTGGAGCACCGAAAAAAATCAGGCTGTATGGGGGTTGAGGGGGCAGGATCACAGCCAAATATTTTTCCAGGATCCAACATGGTCAAAGATGGCTACGCATGATGCTTACAAAAAATGGGTCCGATTCAGACGTTTGAAGTGTCTGAAAAAATTCAGACATTTTAAAATGACTCAAAATTGAACACTCCGTTTCAGACACTTAAGTGTCTGAATTTCAGACATTTTAATTTACAGTGCATCAAAATGTAATCAGCAACAACTTATGTCAACTTCTAACTGAATCTGAGGTTTCGTGAAAATCCTTGAATTATACTCCCTGTAGAAAAAATTGCCTTTTCAAGGACAAACGTCCTCTTTTCATTTTCCCTTCGTTACCAAAGTTACTGGCCTAAGAAAAGAGCCGAAGAGTGATCAACGAAGGGACAATGAAAAGAGGACGTTTGTCCTTCAAAAGCCAATTTTTCCTACAGGGAGTATAGTTTTTGAGATAGAGCTATTGCGGAAATTGTAAAAAATTCTGCATAGCACCGCCATCTGTTGGGCGATTTACACCAAAAATTAAACAGTACTAATTTATATCAAGGACTAACTGAATCTGAAGTTTGAAGAAAATTCGTGCTTTTGTTTTTGAGATAGAGCTATTGCGATAATCATGAATAATGCAGCATAGCAGCACCACCTGTTGTGCGATATTCACCAAAAAGTAATGAGCATCAAATTATATCAAGGACTAACGGAATCTGAATTTTTTTGAAAATCCGTGCAGTAGTTCCTGAGATATAGCTATTGCGGGAATTGTGAAATAGGCAGCGTAGCAGCACAACCTGTATGGCGATTTACACCAAAAAATAATCAGCACCAGTTTAGGTCTAACTGAATCTAAAATTTTTTGATATTATGTGCATTAGTTCTTGAGATAGGGCGCCCACAAAATTTTGTGACATACAGACTGACAGAGTAACAGAATGACAGAGTGACAGACAGACTCACAGACAGACATTTTCTAAAAACCATCAAATCGTGTTCAGGACATTCTAAAACGTATAAATCTATCGCAAACCGGAAGTCGAATTTTTTCACTAATCCAATACATTCTTGAGATAGAAGAAAGTAAAGAAAGATAGATAAGTAAAGATAGAAGAAAGTAAAAATTATGTACAGAGGTGTGTTTCCGATGACAATACAGCATTTAATATTTTTAGAACTCAATTATAAATTTAATAGCTTATTTTTAAGGAATTTTTCGGTTAGCCAGCTTCTGTTGATAAATCGGTAAATATTTTTTGGGACTACACCTATATACCAGTACAAATACAATGGAGTTCATTATGCGCTAAAACACGCTCACAAAAATGGGACAACTGCTACAAAACTGCAACAATGAAATATTTTAAACACTAAAAAGTTGAATAGACAAGTTGTCCACTCTCAACAGTGTACAAAGGCTAATTCTTATACCGTTAGTCATAGACATATAGCTCTGATTACAAGAATGTTTTAAATGAGGTAAAGCAATATTATAAATGCGATTTGGGTCAATAAAAACATTTCTTAAAAAATTACGAAATTAAAATTTTTATACGATCCCTCGGTACTATAAGTTATATTTAGTAAAATTTTCCTATTGCACTGACAAGACAGACAAAAAAAGTCCCGTTCATATAACACTAAAATTGACCGAGGTATAGAACTTTAAAAATGCATGATTTATACCACTTTTCTGCACCCGAACACAAACTAGTTCGACTATGCTTTGAGGGATAATATACCAAGTGCTTGAAGTATTTGAAGAACTCATTTAATGTGTATCTGCGCTAATTGCGTGTTACCTGACTTGTCGTTTTGATTCCACTATACACTCCGGTATAGCCAAGTTAGCCCCATACTCTTAATCCGTCCAATTCAGAAACCCATTAAACAATTCAGAAAACTGAAAGAGAGAGAAAACGAGGAGACCACCCTCATATACACAGTAACATACAAGGTAAAATATCAAATGTGTATACAGTAACATACAAAAGTATCAAGGGAGGGCATATAAAAGTGAAAAAAAAAATGATAAAAGGACGAAAAAAAATAGGTGATAGAATTGCATGTTACCTGGCTTGTCGTTTTGATTCCACTAAACACTCCAGTATAGCCATGTCACCCCAATACTTTTAATCCGTCCTATTCAGAAACCCATTAAACAATCCAGAAAGCTGAAAGAGAGAGAAAACGAGGAGACCACCCTCATATACACAGTAACATACAAGGTAAAATATCAAATGTGTATACAGTAACATGCAAAAGTATCAAGGGAGGGCATATAAAAGTGAAAAAAAAATGATTAAAGGACGAAAAAAAATAGGTGATAGAATTGCATGTTACCTGACTTGTCGTTTTGATTCCACTAAACACTCCGGTATAGCCATGTCATCCCCATACTCTTAATCCGTCCTCTTCAGAAACCCATTAAACAATTCAGAAAACTGAAAGAGAGAGAAAACGAGGAGACCACCCTCATATACACAGTAACATACAAATGTGTATACAGTAACATACAAAAGTATCAAGGGAGGGCATATAAAAGTGAAAAAAAATGATAAAAGGACGAAAAAAAATAGGTGATAGAATTGCATGTTACCTGACTTGTCGTTTTGATTCCACTAAACACTCCGGTATAGCGATGTCATCCCCATACTCTTAATCCGTCCAATTCAGAAACCCATTAAACAATTCAGAAAACTGAAAGAGAGAGAAAACGAGGAGACCACCCTCATATACACAGTAACATACAAGGTAAAATATCAAATGTGTATACAGTAACATACAAAAGTATTAAGGGAGGGCATATAAAAGTGAAAAAAAATGATAAAAGGACGAAAAAAAATAGGTGATAGAATTGCATGTTACCTGACTTGTCGTTTTGATTCCACTAAACACTCCAGTATAGCCATGTCATCCCAATACTTTTAATCCGTCCTATTCAGAAACCCATTAAACAATTCAGAAAGCTGAAAGAGGGAGAAAACGAGGAGACCACTCTCATATACACAGTAACATAGAAGGTAAAATATCAAATGTGTATACAGTAACATACAAAATTATCAAGGGAGGGCATATAAAAGTGAAAAAAAAATGATAAAAGGACGAAAAAAAAAATAGGTGATAGAATTGCATGTTACCTGACTTGTCGTTTTGATTCCACTAAACACTCCAGTATAGCCATGTCATCCCAATACTTTTAATCCGTCCTATTCAGAAACCCATTAAACAATTCAGAAAGCTGAAAGAGAGAGAAAACGAGGAGACCACCCTCATATACACAGTAACATACAAGGTAAAATATCAAATGTGTATACAGTAACATACAAACGTATCAAGGGAGGGCATATAAAAGGGAAAAAAAAAATGATAAAAGGACGAAAAAAAAAATAGGTGATTGAATTGCATGTTACCTGACTTGTCGTTTTGATTCCACTAAACACTCCGGTATAGCCATGTCATCCCCATACTCTTAATCCGTCCTCTTCAGAAACCCATTAAACAATTCAGAAAACTGAAAGAGAGAGAAAACGAGGAGACCACCCTCATATACACAGTAACATACAAATGTGTATACAGTAACATACAAAAGTATCAAGGCAGGGCATATAAAAGTGAAAAAAAATGATAAAAGGACGAAAAAAAATAGGTGATAGAATTGCATGTTACCTGACTTGTCGTTTTGATTCCACTAAACACTCCAGTATAGCCATGTCATCCCAATACTTTTAATCCGTCCTATTCAGAAACCCATTAAACAATTCAGAAAGCTGAAAGAGAGAGAAAACGAGGAGACCACCCTCATATACACAGTAACATACAAGGTAAAATATCAAATGTGTATACAGTAACATACAAACGTATCAAGGGAGGGCATATAAAAGGGAAAAAAAAATGATAAAAGGACGAAAAAAAAATAGGTGATTGAATTGCATGTTACCTGACTTGTCGTTTTGATTCCACTAAACACTCCGGTATAGCCATGTCATCCCCATACTCTTAATCCGTCCTCTTCAGAAACCCATTAAACAATTCAGAAAACTGAAAGAGAGAGAAAACGAGGAGACCACCCTCATATACACAGTAACATACAAATGTGTATACAGTAACATACAAAAGTATCAAGGCAGGGCATATAAAAGTGAAAAAAAAAATGATAAAAGGACGAAAAAAAATAGGTGATAGAATTGCATGTTACCTGACTTGTCGTTTTGATTCCACTAAACACTCCGGTATAGCGATGTCATCCCCATACTCTTAATCCGTCCAATTCAGAAACCCATTAAACAATTCAGAAAACTGAAAGAGAGAGAAAACGAGGAGACCACCCTCATATACACAGTAACATACAAGGTAAAATATCAAATGTGTATACAGTAACATACAAAAGTATCAAGGGAGGGCATATAAAAGTGAAAAAAAATGATAAAAGGACGAAAAAAAATAGGTGATAGAATTGCATGTTACCTGACTTGTCGTTTTGATTCCACTAAACACTCCAGTATAGCCATGTCATCCCAATACTTTTAATCCGTCCTATTCAGAAACCCATTAAACAATTCAGAAAGCTGAAAGAGGGAGAAAACGAGGAGACCACTCTCATATACACAGTAACATAGAAGGTAAAATATCAAATGTGTATACAGTAACATACAAAATTATCAAGGGAGGGCATATAAAAGTGAAAAAAAAATGATAAAAGGACGAAAAAAAATAGGTGATAGAATTGCATGTTACCTGACTTGTCGTTTTGATTCCACTAAACACTCCAGTATAGCCATGTCATCCCCATACTCTTAATCCGTCCTATTCAGAAACCCATTAAACAATTCAGAAAACTGAAAGAGAGAGAAAACGAGGAGACCACCCTCATATACACAGTAACATACAAGGTAAAATATCAAATGTGTATACAGTAACATACAAAAGTATCAAGGGAGGGCATATAAAAGTGAAAAAAATTATAAAAGGGAGAAATGGTAGAAAATTTTTACTCGCATTGTTGCTAGATTGGTCAACAAAAGACGATTGATATGTTACATTGTTATATTTGTTGCGAATAATATTTGCCACCAAAAAATATTTATTGTTACAAATAATATTTGCCGCAAACAATTATTTATTCTTATATCATCATTCTTTAACTTTGCATGCATTTTCGAGGCCCATGTAGCAAATGTTAAAGAAAAGTCAAGAGATAATTTAAAATATAAATAGATGTTTCGCAAAATATATTCCAGAAATAATTTTTTCAAACTCTTGCTTCTTGAGTAATATAGATACTTAATATATATTTTACAATTCTGTCTGTTTACACACTTGAAAACTAAGAAATTATCACCAAATACTTAGTAGTATATAGAAAACATTTTCTAGAAATATTGTACCTATTCTAGGAGGTAACGTTAAAATTTACTGTTGGTGCATTTGAGTTTTTTACCAACTTTTACCGGTACATTTATCTGGGCTTTTATACTTTAGAAGGATTTTGAGAGCTGAGAAAAAAAGAGACATCTCTTATGAAGTGCACACTAAAAAATAGAATTTTAAAACATTAATTTCCCGAGGAGATATTTTAAATAGACGAATGCATACAATGCCCATGGACTTTACTTTAGTGAGGGGAAAGCGGAAGCTGAATGACCAGCCCCCTTAACTCACGTAAATGAAGGCCGTAGCCAATGGGGGGATCGCCAGGTTTTGATCCCCTCCAAAATGTTAGTGGGGATGACTATAAATCAGTCAAGATGTCCAAAATTCAAAAATCAACTACAGTCAAGGTTCAAAATTCTACGCTGGCATATCTTTTTTTTTTTTTTGATTCAGTTGGTAGATTAAAAAAATAAACGCAATTTCTGAAAAATATTTAAAGTTCATTTGAATTTTTTAGAATGGGACTCTGTAAAGGCAACATGTTAACGCTGTTAAAATAAAACAAATTAGAAATTGCACGTTAAACGTGGCAAATGAGGTGTGTTCGTACTATAACTAGTTTTATAAATATTTTTTGCACCGCGTATTGTACTGAATGTGTATTTTAGCTCACTTCATAAGTGCCTATCCATTTCATTCTGTTCGAAAGGCTGTAACATCACTAAAATGCACTTGAAATAATTTTTTTCTCATTGGCCGTCATCTAACGGTGAACTTTTGACTGTCTCTGTCATTAAACTATACATCCAATTTTCATATAATTTGAAATGACTCGACAAAATTATGCAACAATTATATATTTTAAATTTCAAACGATTCGGTTGAGTAGTTTTTGCGCTGTTATATGCGGGCGGGCGGACAGACAGACTGACTGAACGACGACTATAGCTGCTACGTATTTATATGATTACAACAGCCCCATACAAATTGCCAGACTTGTATAGTCCAAAAAATGCAATGGAACTCATTTAAATATTTAAAAACTTAGTTATTCCGAGGTATGTCTACTGGAAAGATATTTTTTGCAATAATACATTTGAAGAGATACATACAAAATGTCAAACATTCATTTGGTTGACATTAATGCCTATGCATCTATCTATTCTAAAAAAAAGTAACTACCGCTGTCACCGCCGCCGCCGCCGCCGGTTTTGAATTTTTTGTGACCGGAGGCCTTTCTTCGTTAAGATTAACAAAAATAATGCATACAAAAATATGAAAATCGGTGGTTTTATACAGAAATGTTTGATAAACACGCTGATGCAGACAGTTTTCAAATCGAAGAATTATTTTAAGAGTTATCTAATGCTAAAGTTGGACAAAATCGTTTCACTAAAAAAGTTTTATAGCAGCAAAAACTATAAATGGCAGTGTAATCATTTTTAGATCATTTTATGCGTTAGAATTTGCCGGAGTGCAGATTGCATTAATTTTTTTATTTTAACTCATTTTTTCAGGTTTTATTTCTATTTTAAATTCAAATTTTCAGCATTTCTAGAGATATTTTTTACAGATTTCAGAAAATTGTACTAATTTAAACTGTTGCCAACTGTATAAAAAGCGCAAGCAATAATGTTTGCTTCAAATAAAAAATTCATTTACACGTGACTATTATAAACAGGAAAAAAACTTTCAAATTAGAATTAAATAATTACGTATAAAAAGCAGGAACTTATTAAAAACTACGTCATAAAAAGTATACACGTGAATTTTAAAAGAGAAAGGATATTGTAAAATAATAAATTCATTAACATGCGTTAGAAGTCTTAGGAGAAATTACGTCATATTTACGTCACATTTCAGTTATTACATAAAATGAACACAAAATAATATTGCAAAAAAGTTTAAATTTAGAAATTGCGCTAGACATTTATTTGATATTTTGAGAATTAATTTAAAATGTCTCATTTAAAAGAACTTTCTTTTCGCTTTGTTAAAAAATACCAGGAGACAAAGACTCTCTTTACTTAATTCCTTTTATATTAGCTTATTTTGAAATGTTGTTACACGTGTATACGTCATCAAGTTATTTTTATTTCGACGTTTTATTTGTGTTTTTATTAATGTTGTACGAATTTATTTGTTCTTTCGTTATTTAAAATAAAAATTATATCAATTTGTATAATTTGGCGAGTGGTTTGGCGATTTATATAATTTGGCGAAATTGGTCGACAGGATAATCAAGTAGTACCGCAGCGGATTTGGCGTTAAAATTCCCCAATCAAAGAGAAATGAGTAGAAATTCGTTTATACGGAGATCGCCACTGTTTTTTAAATTATAATTCAATCTTTCGAAATCTTTTTAAAGCCGATCAAATTAGCGTGCATTTAGAGTCTGCGGTGTCTGGACGGGGGTTGGCGAGCGTAGCTCGTAGGGGGCCGAGCCCCCTAGTTACCAAAAAAAAAACAAGTTGGAAATTGCTCGTCAAACGTGGCAAATGAGGTGCGTTCGTTCTATAACTAGTTTTATAATTATTTTTGCACCCCACATTGTACTGAATGTATATTTTTTTGCGCTTCATACGTGCAAAAAAATAATTACAAAATTTTTGTATGCATTTTAATTCTGTAACATCATTAAAATGCACTTACAATAATTTTTTCCCCATTTCCCGTAATGTAACGGAAAACTTTTGACTGTCCCTGTAATTAAACTATACATTCGATTTTCATAAAATTTGAAATGGCTCGACAAAATTTTGCAGCAATTATATATTTAAAATTTCAGACCATTCGGAAGGCTGTAAAATCATTAAAATGCATTTGCAATAATTTTTTCCCATTGGCTATAATGTAACCGAAAACTTTTGGGTGTCCCTGTAATTAAACTATACATCCGATTTTCATAAAATTGGAAATGGCTCAACAAAATTTTGCAGCAATTATATATTAAAAATTTCAGACCATTCGGAAGGCTGTAAAATCATTAAAATGCATTTGCTATAATTTTTTCCCATTGGCCGTAATGTAACGGAAAAATTTGGGTGTCCCTGTAATTAAACTATACATCCGATTTTCATAAAATTGGAAATGGCTCGACAAAATTTTGCAGCAATTATATATTAAAAATTTCAGACCATTCGGAAGTCTGTAACATCATTAAAATTCACTTGCAATAATTTTTCCCATTGGCCGTAATGTAAAGAAAAACTTTTGACTGTCCCTGTAATTAAACTATACATCCGATTTTCATAAAATTGGAAATGGCTCGACAAAATATTGCAGCAATTATATATTAAAAATTTCAGATCATTCGGTCGGGTAGTTTTTGCTCTGTTATATGCGGACGGACGGACAGACAGACGGACAGACGGACAGACAGACGGACTGAACGACGACTATAGGTGCTACGTATTTATATAATTACGAACGCACCTAAAAAGCATATAAATGAGACTATAATTTTACTTGGTTTAAAGTTTTTTTTGCAATTATATTAAAATGAATTGTTTGAATTCACAGTAAAACTTAATAAGACTCTTAACACTCGTCTCTATTCAATTAGTAATATCATATTCAATTAACCCTTTATCTACTGAAGGAGGTACTTACAAGTACCACTCACTTTAAACTTTCATCATTCCATAGTGAATATTACTAATATTCTAATTTACTTTGCAAAAACACTCTTTTAACTCCACTTTTTCAGGATACATTGCACCAGTATTTCTAGGTTCGTTATTTTATAGAGGATGGAGGAAGAAGCTATCTTTGAATCATTCGATGTGTTTTGTTCCGACATTTTGTACAGATTGTCACGCTTGTCTTTTTATTAATGCAAAAATGGTAAAGGACTTTAGATAAGTGTTGGAATTTTTTTATGTGTCCAATAGGATCTTAGAATACAATTAGACTAACTATTTTAAGTGAGCGGTGTATGTGTTTGACTTAAAAGTTGAATTACTCGCAGTACACTGGGTGTTAGAGAAAAACTTCTTGTTTACTCTTCGTCTGTGTAGTTATCTATTGTTTTTATCTGCTTTATAATGTAATTACTAAATTGTAGTGTAGTAATATTTTTTGTGGTATTTCTTTTCTGTTTCATTATTATTTTTTATAGGAAATCGAAAAAGTCATGGCACCAGCTCTTTTTTGCTATACTAAAAATAGCATATGTAAGTTCATATATTGCATATGTGGAGATGCGAGATAACATGTTGCACCTGGAATATAGGTGTCGCTTAAGTAAAGGACTTATAACAAAATCGAATCCTAAAAAAAATTGTTTTTTTTTTTATATATCATCAAATTTTAATTTTTACTCCTTTTTCATGTGTAAAATAAAACTATGTCAATTTAATATTTTTTTATTGTGAACTTATGAGTATCTTTTAGTTATTTAGCATTTTTAAGAGTTTAAACTTTATTTGAAATATCATGTGGGTTTTCTGTTACGAGAATATTTTAGTCATAGTGTACTAACGATACTTTAAAGTACCATTTTAATTAATTACTTCTAACGATATCACAATATTAAAATATATATTTGCTTAAAAGACGTTATAAAAACACATTAAAAGTAAATTAAAAATCTATATTTACAAGTTTCAACTCTTTTACTGAGTCGTCATCAGAATGTATAACACTTAATATTGTGATATGGTTAGTAGTGGACGTAATTTTGACTTACTACTCGCACTTATTTACATTCGTACCTCTTACGAATTAAATTTTTCACGGGTGAGTATTTTTTGTATGTAAATCCATTAATTTTCATTGTAGTAACTGAAATAAAAATTACATGGAAAACATTGCAGTGATCATAATGCAGTAGATGAAGGGTAAATAACTAAAATAAGTTTAGGTTTAAATTCATGGCCCTAAATCCCCTCCGAAATATTTTTCTCGCCGCTGCCTTGGCTTAAATACACTCAAATTGCTCTGTAACCTACATAATAGAGGTTTACTATGGTATGTTCCGTATTGAGATTGAAGTGTGTAGCATTTATAGTTCGATCATAGAGGTATTCAAAAGAATTCCGTTGCATTATGGTTCATGGGAAAAAACCGTTTGCAGTGTATTTTGATGATATGACACTATTTCAAACTTATTGAAATTGATGTACACTGCCCACCAAAAGTTAAGGTTCAACATGCTTTTCAAAGCTCACCATTAAAACAAAGACAGTAACAATAAAAGTCATAGTGTATATGAATGATAGTATCGAACTTTTAGAAATCTTAAGCAAAATTACCTCTTTTATTTTAAAGAAATTATCACTTATATAGGAGTAAGGGAAAATGTGGAAAAATTAAACTTCCCTGATTTTCTGTGCAAGTATTGTGCATAATTGTTTATTTTCAATTGTTGTTGGAACAGTTTTATTGGCAATACCCACCCAGGAGATGTCTCGGAGAAGTCGTTTACCCGTTCCGGAGTTCATTAAGATGGCGGGTGATGGAAAAGATGGAAATGGGATTGTCACAAGCTAATGCTGCTAAACTTCTCAATGTGTCTCGCAGTGTTGTCCAGCCACAGTGGAATCAGTTTGCATCAAAAGATTCTGTGTCTAGGCCAGAGTCGGCGAACCTCATCACATCCATGTGCCAATTTTTTCAAAAATATTTTACATGATCATGTCGTGCCAACAAATTTAGTGGATCAAAGTAGCAAAATTAATTAAAATACTGATTTTAGGATTTAAAATATATGGGTAATATTTTGTAATATGCTTAAGTATTTAAAAAAAAAAATCCCATTTCTCTTGTTCCGTCTTAGATGCCAAATAATTCAGATCAACTTTGTATTTTGTTTTTCCTTAAGAGAATGCCAGCTGAATTGAAGACGCCTGACAAAAGGTTTTTACTTGAGTAATAAAAATAACTATCAGAAGAAAAATACCAAAGCTCCTTTTTAAAAACTTCTTCTACGGAATTGAATTCGAAATTCCAACTTATCATAATTTCACCATCGAAATTTTTGCTCATGATCATTATTTCCCGATAATCTCCTAATTCTCTCAATATAAAAATTTATTGAACCAATATTGAGCTAGATTGAGATTTATAAAGTTGCAAATCAGTTTATTTGTCACATTTGTATGACAGCGACAAGCAACCTAAATTTGAAAAATTCAGCAAGTCCAAATTCAAAATAGTGCAATTTGTGCATTTTCATTATATGAAGAGCTGGGGTGTAAAGCATGGCAAGTAACATTTTCTAAATTTTTTCTGATTGATTTTTTTTTCTTTTTGTAAAATTATTTAACTGAATCATAACAACATTCTAGAAGTACACACATCTTACACAGTTTACATTATATGTATTGGGCATATGAAAGTAAAAAAAATGATAAAAGGACGAAAAAAAATAGAAAGCTGATGGAATTTCATGTCACCTGACTTGTTGTTTTGGTTCCACTAAACACTCCGGTATAGCCAAGTCAGTCCCATACTCTTAATCCGTCCAATTCAGAAACCCATTAAACAATTCAGAAAACTAAAACAGAGAGAAAACGAGGAGACCACCCCATATAGACAGTAACATACAAGATAAAATATAAATGTGTATACAGTAACATACAAAAGTATCAAGGGAGGGCATATAAAAGTGAAAAAAATGATAAAAGGACGAAAAAAAAAATAGTTTATAGAATTGCATGTTACCTGACTTGTCGTTTTGATTCCACCAAACACTCCGGTATAGCCATGTAAGCACAATACTCTTAATCCGTCCTATTCAGAAACCCATTTAACAATTCAGAAAACTGAAAGAGAGAGAAAACGAGGAGACCACCCTCATATACACAGTAACATACAAGATAAAATATAAATGTGTATACAGTAACATACAAAAGTATCAAGGGAGAGCATATAAAAGTGAAAAAAATGAAAATAGGACGAAAAAAAAAGGTGATAGAATTGCATGTTACCTGAATTGTCGTTTTGATTCCACTAAACCCTCCGGTATAACCATGTCAGCCCCATACTCTTAATCTGTCCTATTCAGAAACTCATTTAACAATTCAGAAAACTGAAAGAGAGAGAAAACGAGGAGACCACCCTCATATACACAGTAACATACAAGATAAAATATCAAATGTGTATACAGTAACATACAAAAGTATCAAGGGAGAGCATATAAAAGTAAAAAAAAAGATAAAAGGACGAAGAAAAAAATAGGTGATAGAATTGCATGTTACCGGACTTGTTGTTTTGATTCCACTAAACACTCCGGTATAGCGATGTCAGCCCCATACTCTTAATCCGTCCAATTCAGAAACCCATTAAGCAATTCAGAAAACTGAAAGAGACAGAAAACGAGGAGACCACCCTCATATACACAGTAACATACAAGATAAAATATAAATGTGTATACAGTAACATACAAAAGTATCAAGGGAGGGCATATAAAAGTGAAAAAAATGAAAATAGGACGAAAAAAAAGGTGATAGAATTGCATGTTACCTGACTTGTCGTTTTGATTCCACTAAACCCTCCGGTATAACCATGTCAGCCCCATACTCTTACTCTGTCCTATTCAGAAACTCATTTAACAATTCAGAAAACTGAAAGAGAGAGAAAACGAGGAGACCACCCTCATATACACAGTAACATACAAGATAAAATATCAAATGTGTATACAGTAACATACAAAAGTATCAAGGGATGGCATATAAAAGTGAAAAAAATGATAAAAGGACGAAAAAAAAATAGGTGATAGAATTGCATGTTACCTGACTTGTCGTTTTGGTTCCACTAAACACTCCGTTATAGTCAAGTCAGTCCCATACTCTTAATCCATCCAAATCAGAAACCCATTTAACAATGCAGAAAGCTGAAAGAGAGAGAAAACGAGGAGACCACCCTCATATACACAGTAACATACAAGGTAAAACATCAAGTGTGTATACAGTAACATACAAAAGTATCAAGGGATGGCATATAAAAGTGAAAAAAATGATAAAAGGAAGAAAAAAAATAGTTTATAGAATTGCATGTTACCTGACTTGTCGTTTTGATTCCACCAAACACTCCGGTATAGTCATGTCAGCCCCATACTCTTAATCTGTCCTATTCAGAAACTCATTTAACAATTCAGAAAACTGAAAGAGAGACAAAACGACGAGACCACCCTCATATACACAGTAACATACAAGATAAAATATCAAATGTGTATACAGTAACATACAAAAGTATCAAGGGAGGGCATATAAAAGTGAAAAATATGATAAAAGGACGAAAAAAAAGGTGATAGAATTGCATGTTACCTGACTTGTCGTTTTGATTCCACTAAACACTCCGGTATAGCCATGTCAGCCCCATACTCTTACTCTGTCCTATTCAGAAACTCATTTAACAATTCAGAAAACTGAAAGAGAGAGAAAACGAGGAGACCACCCTCATATACACAGTAACATACAAGATAAAATATCAAATGTGTATACAGTAACATACAAAAGTATCACGGGAGGGCATATAAAAGTGAAAAAAATGATAAAAGGACGAAAAAATATAGGTGATAGAATTGCATGTTACCTGACTTGTCGTTTTGATTCCACTAAACACCCCGATATAGCCATGCCAGCCCCTTACTCTTAATCCGTCGAATTCAGAAACCCATTAAGAAATTCAGAAAACTGAAAGAAGGAGAAAACGAGGAGACCACCCTCATATACACAGTAATATGCAATGTGAAATATCAAATGTGTATACAGTAACATACAAAAGTATCAAAGGAGGGCATATAAAAGTGAAAAAAAATTATAAAAGGATGAAAAAAAATAGGTTATAGAATTGCATGTTACCTGACTTGTCGTTTTGATTCCACCAAACACTCCGGTATAGCCATGTCAGCCCCATAGTCTTAATCCGTCCTATTCAGAAACCCATTTAACAATTCAGAAAACTGAAAGAGAGAGAAAACGAGGATACCACCCTCATATACACAGTAACATACAAGATAAAATATCAAATGTGTATACAGTAACATACAAAAGTATCACGGGAGGGCATATAAAACTGAAAAAAATGATAAAAGGACGAAGAAAAAAATAGGTGATAGAATTGCATGTTACCTGACTTGTTGTTTTGATTCCACTAAACACTCCGGTATAGCGATGTCAGCCCCATACTCTTAATCCGTCCAATTCAGAAACCCATTAAGCAATTCAGAAAACTGAAAGAGACAGAAAACGAGGAGACCACCCTCATATACACAGTGACATACAAGATAAAATATAAATGTGTATACAGTAACATACAAAAGTATCAAGGGAGGGCATATAAAAGTGAAAAAAATGAAAATAGGACGAAAAAAAAGGTGATAGAATTGCATGTTACCTGACTTGTCGTTTTGATTCCACTAAACCCTCCGGTATAACCATGTCAGCCCCATACTCTTAATCTGTCCTATTCAGAAACTCATTTAACAATTCAGAAAACTGAAAGAGAGAGAAAACGAGGAGACCACCCTCATATACACAGTAACATACAAGATAAAATATCAAATGTGTATACAGTAACATACAAAAGTATCAAGGGATGGCATATAAAAGTGAAAAAAATGGTAATAGGACGAAAAAAAAAATAGGTGATAGAATTGCATGTTACCTGACTTGTCGTTTTGGTTCCACTAAACACTCCGTTATAGTCAAGTCAGTCCCATACTCTTAATCCATCCAAATCAGAAACCCATTTAACAATGCAGAAAGCTGAAAGAGAGAGAAAACGAGGAGACCACCCTTATGTACACAGTAACATACCCGGTAAAACATCAAGTGTGTATACAGTAACATACAAAAGTATCAAGGGATGGCATATAAAAAAGAAAAAAATGATAAAAGGAAGAAAAAAAAATAGTTTATAGAATTGCATGTTACCTGACTTGTCGTTTTGATTCCACCAAACACTCCTGTATAGTCATGTCAGCCCCATACTCTTAATCTGTCCTATTCAGAAACTCATTTAACAATTCAGAAAACTGAAAGAGAGAGAAAACGAGGAGACCACCCTCATATACACAGTAACATACAAGATAAAATATAAATGTGTATACAGTAACATACAAAAGTATCAAGGGAGGGCATATAAAAGTGAAAAAAATGATAAAAGGACGAAAAAATATAGGTGATAGAATTGCATGTTACCTGACTTGTCGTTTTGATTACACAAAACACTCCGGTATAGTCATGTCAGCCCCATACTCTTAATCTGTCCTATTCAGAAACTCATTTAACAATTCAGAAAACTGAAAGAGAGAGAAAACGAGGAGACCACCCTCATATACACAGTAACATACAAGATAAAATATCAAATGTGTATACAGTAACATACAAAAGTATCAAGGGAGGGCATATAAAAGTGAAAAAATGATAAAAGGACGAAAAAAAAAGGTGTTAGAATTGCATGTTACCTGACTTGCCATTCTGATTCCACTAAACACTCCGGTATAGCCATGTCAGCCCCATACTCTTAATCCGTCCTATTCAGAAACCCATTTTACAATTCAGAAAACTGAAAGAGAGAGAAAACGAGGATACCACCCTCATATACACAGTAACATACAAGATAAAATATCAAATGTGTATACAGTAACATACAAAAGTATCACGGGAGGGCATATAAAAGTGAAAAAAATGATAAAAGGACGAAAAAATATAGGTGATAGAATTGCATGTTACCTGACTTGTCGTTTTGATTCCACTAAACACCCCGATATAGCCATGCCAGCCCCTTACTCTTAATCCGTCGAATTCAGAAACCCATTAAGCATTTCAGAAAACTGAAAGAGAGAGAAAACGAGGAGACCACCCTCATATACACAGTAATATGCAATGTGAAATATCAAATGTGTATACAGTAACATACAAAAGTATCACGGGAGGGCATATAAAAGTGAAAAAAATGATAAAAGGACGAACAAATATAGGTTATAGAATTGCATGTTACCTGACTTGTCGTTTTGATTCCACCAAACACTCCGGTATAGCCATGTCAGCCCCATACTCTTAATCCGTCCTATTCAGAAACCCATTTAACAATTCAGAAAACTGAAAGAGAGAGAAAACGAGGATACCACCCTCATATACACAGTAACATACAAGATAAAATAACAAATGTGTATACAGTAACATACAAAAGTATCACGGGAGGGCATATAAAAGTGAAAAAAATGATAAAAGGACGAAGAAAAAAATAGGTGATAGAATTGCATGTTACCTGACTTGTTGTTTGGTTCCACTAAACACTCCGGTATAGCGATGTCAGCCCCATACTCTTAATCCGTCCAATTCAGAAACCCATTAAGCAATTCAGAAAACTGAAAGAGACAGAAAACGAGGAGACCACCCTCATATACACAGTAACATACAAGATAAAATATAAATGTGTATACAGTAACATACAAAAGTATCAAGGGAGGGCATATAAAAGTGAAAAAAATGAAAATAGGACGAAAAAAATGGTGATAGAATTGCATGTTACCTGACTTGTCGTTTTGATTCCACTAAACCCTCCGGTATAACCATGTCAGCCCCATACTCTTAATCTGTCCTATTCAGAAACTCATTTAACAATTCAGAAAACTGAAAGAGAGAGAAAACGAGGAGACCATCCTCATATACACAGTAACATACAAGATAAAATATCAAATGTGTATACAGTAACATACAAAAGTATCAAGGGATGGCATATAAAAGTGAAAAAAATGATAAAAGGACGAAAAAATAAATAGGTGATAGAATTGCATGTTACCTGACTTGTCGATTTGGTTCCACTAAACACTCCGTTATAGTCAAGTCAGTCCCATACTCTTAATCCATCCAAATCAGAAACCCATTTAACAATGCAGAAAGCTGAAATAGAGAGAAAACGAGGAGACCACCCTTATGTACACAGTAACATACAAGGTAAAACATAAAGTGTGTATACAGTAACATACAAAAGTATCAAGGGATGACATATAAAAAGAAAAAAATGATAAAAGGAAGAAAAAAAATAGTTTATAGAATTGCATGTTACCTGACTTGCCGTTTTGATTCCACCAAACACTCCGGTATAGTCATGTCAGCCCCATACTCTTAATCTGTCCTATTCAGAAACTCATTTAACAATTCAGAAAACTGAAAGAGAGAGAAAACGAGGAGACCACCCTCATATACACAGTAACATACAAGATAAAATTTCAAATATGTATACAGTAACATACAAAAGTATCAAGGGAGGGCATATAAAAGTGAAAAAATGATAAAAGGACGAAAAAAGAAATTGGTGATAGAATTGCATGTTACCTGACTTGTCGTTTTGATTACACAAATCACTCCGGTATAGTCATGTCAGCCCCATACTCTTAATCTGTCCTATTCAGAAACTCATTTAACAATTCAGAAAACTGAAAGAGAGAGAAAACGAGGAGACCACCCTCATATACACAGTAATATGCAATGTGAAATATCAAATGTGTATACAGTAGCATACAAAAGTATCAAGGGAGGGCATATAAAAGTGAAAAAATGATAAAAGGACGAAAAAAAATAGGTTATAGAATTGCATGTTACCTGACTTGTCGTTTTGATTCCACCAAACACTCCGGTATAGCCATGTCAGCCCCATACTCTTAATCCGTCCAATTCAGTAACCCATTAAACAATTCCGAAAACTGAAAGAGAGCGAAATCGACGAGACCACCCTCATATACACAGTAACATACAAGGTAAAATATCCAATATGTATACAGTAACATACAAAAGTATCAAGGAAGTCATATAAAAGTGAAAAAAAATTATAAATGGACGAAAAAAAATAGGTGATAGAATTGCATGTTACCTGACTTGTTGTTTTGATTCCACTAAACACTCCGGTATAGCCATGTCAGCCCCATACTCTTAATCCGTCCTGTTCAGAAACCCATTTTACAATTCAGAAAACTGAAAGAGAGAGAAAACGAGGATACCACCCTCATGTACACAGTAACATACAAGATAAAATATCAAATGTGTATACAGTAACATACAAAAGTATCACGGGAGGGCATATAAAAGTGAAAAAAATGATAAAAGGACTAAAAAATATAGGTGATAGAATTGCATGTTACCTGACTTGTCGTTTTGATTCCACTAAACACCCCGATATAGCCATGCCAGCCCCTTACTCTTAATCCGTCGAATTCAGAAACCCATTAAGTATTTCAGAAAACTGAAAGAGAGAGAAAACGAGGAGACCACCCTCATATACACAGTAATATGCAATGTGAAATATCAAATGTGTATACAGTAACATACAAAAGTATCGAGGGAGGGCATATAAAAGTGAAAAAAAATTATAAAATGACGAAAATAAAATAGGTTATAGAATTGCATGTTACCTGACTTGTCGTTTTGATTCCACCAAACACTCCGGTATAGCCATGTCAGCCCCATACTCTTAATCCGTCCTATTCAGAAACCCATTTAACAATTCAGAAAACTGAAAGAGAGAGAAAACGAGGATACCACCCTCATATACACAGTAACATACAAGATAAAATATCAAATGTGTATACAGTAACATACAAAAGTATCACGGGAGGGCATATAAAAGTGAAAAAAATGATAAAAGGACGAAGAAAAAAATAGGTGATAGAATTGCATGTTACCTGACTTGTTGTTTTGATTCCACTAAACACTCCGGTATAGCGATGTCAGCCCCATACTCTTAATCCGTCCAATTCAGAAACCCATTAAGCAATTCAGAAAACTGAAAGAGACAGAAAACGAGGAGACCACCCTCATATACACAGTAACATACAAGATAAAATATAAATGTGTATACACTAACATACAAAAGTATCAAGGGAGGGCATATAAAAGTGAAAAAAATGAAAATAGGACGAAAAAAAAGGTGATAGAATTGCATGTTACCTGACTTGTCGTTTTGATTCCACTAAACCCTCCGGTATAACCATGTCAGCCCCATACTCTTAATCTGTCCTATTCAGAAACTCATTTAACAATTCAGAAAACTGAAAGAGAGAGAAAACGAGGAGACCACCCTCATATACACAGTAACATACAAGATAAAATATCAAATGTGTATACAGTAACATACAAAAGTATCAAGGGATGGCATATAAAAGTGAAAAAAAATGATAAAAGGACGAAAAAAAAAATAGGTGATAGAATTGCATGTTACCTGACTTGTCGATTTGGTTCCACTAAACACTCCGTTATAGTCAAGTCAGTCCCATACTCTTAATCCATCCAAATCAGAAACCCATTTAACAATGCAGAAAGCTGAAAGAGAGAGAAAACGAGGAGACCACCCTTATGTACACAGTAACATACAAGGTAAAACATCAAGTGTGTATACAGTAACATACAAAAGTATCAAGGGATGACATATAAAAAGAAAAAAATGATAAAAGGAAGAAAAAAAATAGTTTATAGAATTGCATGTTACCTGACTTGTCGTTTTGATTCCACCAAACACTCCGGTATAGTCATGTCAGCCCCATACTCTTAATCTGTCCTATTCAGAAACTCATTTAACAATTCAGAAAACTGAAAGAGAGAGAAAACGAGGAGACCACCCTCATATACACAGTAACATACAAGATAAAATTTCAAATGTGTATACAGTAACATACAAAAGTATCAAGGGAGGGCATATAAATGTGAAAAAATGATAAAAGGACGAAAAAAGAAATTGGTGATAGAATTGCATGTTACCTGACTTGTCGTTTTGATTACACAAAACACTCCGGTATAGTCATGTCAGCCCCATACTCTTAATCTGTCCTATTCAGAAACTCATTTAACAATTCAGAAAACTGAAAGAGAGAGAAAACGAGGAGACCACCCTCATATACACAGTAATATGCAATGTGAAATATCAAATGTGTATACAGTAACATACAACAGTATCAAGGGAGGGCATATAAAAGTGAAAAAAATGATAAAAGGACGAAAAAAAAATAGGTTATAGAATTGCATGTTACCTGACTTGTCGTTTTGATTCCACCAAACACTCCGGTATAGCCATGTCAGCCACATACTCTTAATCCGTCCAATTCAGTAACCCATTAAACAATTCCGAAAACTGAAAGAGAGCGAAATCGACGAGACCACCCTCATATACACAGTAACATACAAGGTAAAATATCCAATATGTATACAGTAACATACAAAAGTATCAAGGAAGGCATATAAAAGTGAAAAAAAATTATAAATGGACGAAAAAAATAGGTGATAGAATTGCATGTTACCTGACTTGTTGTTTTGATTCCACTAAACACTCCGGTATAGCCATGTCAGCCCCATACTCTTAATCCGTCCTGTTCAGAAACCCATTTTACAATTCAGAAAACTGAAAGAGAGAGAAAACGAGGATACCACCCTCATATACACAGTAACATACAAGATAAAATATCAAATGTGTATACAGTAACATACAAAAGTATCACGGGAGGGCATATAAAAGTGAAAAAAATGATAAAAGGACTAAAAAATATAGGTGATAGAATTGCATGTTACCTGACTTGCCGTTTTGATTCCACTAAACACCCCGATATAGCCATGCCAGCCCCTTACTCTTAATCCGTCGAATTCAGAAACCCATTAAGTATTTCAGAAAACTGAAAGAGAGAGAAAACGAGGAGACCACCCTCATATACACAGTAATATGCAATGTGAAATATCAAATGTGTATACAGTAACATACAAAAGTATCAAGGGAGGGCATATAAAAGTGAAAAAAAATTATAAAATGACGAAAATAAAATAGGTTATAGAATTGCATGTTACCTGACTTGTCGTTTTGATTCCACCAAACACTCCGGTATAGCCATGTCAGCCCCATACTCTTAATCCGTCCTATTCAGAAACCCATTTAACAATTCAGAAAACTGAAAGAGAGAGAAAACGAGGATACCACCCTCATATACACAGTAACATACAAGATAAAATATCAAATGTGTATACAGTAACATACAAAAGTATCACGGGAGGGCATATAAAAGTGAAAAAAATGATAAAAGGACGAAGAAAAAAATAGGTGATAGAATTGCATGTTACCTGACTTGTTGTTTTGATTCCACTAAACACTCCGGTATAGCGATGTCAGCCCCATACTCTTAATCCGTCCAATTCAGAAACCCATTAAGCAATTCAGAAAACTGAAAGAGACAGAAAACGAGGAGACCACCCTCATATACACAGTAACATACAAGATAAAATATCAAATGTGTATACAGTAACATACAAAAGTATCACGGGAGGGCATATAAAAGTGAAAAAAAATGATAAAAGGACGAAAAAAAAAGGTGTTAGAATTGCATGTTACCTGACTTGCCATTCTGATTCCACTA
Source organism: Maratus speciosus (assembly GCA_963932465.1). Lineage (NCBI taxonomy): Eukaryota > Metazoa > Arthropoda > Arachnida > Araneae > Salticidae > Maratus > Maratus speciosus. Next base: position 89,699,240 of record OZ010797.1, read on the forward strand.
AACACTCCGGTATAGCCATGTCAGCCCCATACTCTTAATCTGTCCTATTCAGAAACTCATTTAACAATTCAGAAAACTGAAAGAGAGATAAAACGAGGAGACCACCCTCATATACACAGTAACATACAAGATAAAATATCAAATGTGTATACAGTAACATACAAAAGTATCAAGGGAGGGCATATAAAAGTGAAAAAATGATAAAAGGACGAAAAAAGAAATTGGTGATAGAATTGCATGTTACCTGACTTGTCGTTTTGATTCCACCAAACACTCCGGTATAGCCATGTCAGCCCCATACTCTTAATCCGTCCAATTCAGTAATCCATTAAACAATTCCGAAAACTGAAAGAGAGCGAAATCGACGAGACCACCCTCATATACACAGTAACATACAAGGTAAAATATCCAATATGTATACAGTAACATACAAAAGTATCAAGGAAGGCATATAAAAGTGAAAAAAAATTATAAATGGACGAAAAAAAATAGGTGATAGAATTGCATGTTACCTGACTTGTTGTTTTGATTCCACTAAACACTCCGGTATAGCCATGTCAGCCCCATACTCTTAATCCGTCCTATTCAGAAACCCATTTTACAATTCAGAAAACTGAAAGAGAGAGAAAACGAGGATACCACCCTCATATACACAGTAACATACAAGATAAAATATCAAATGTGTATACAGTAACGTACAAAAGTATCACGGGAGGGCATATAAAAGTGAAAAAAATGATAAAAGGACGAAAAAATATAGGTGATAGAATTGCATGTTACCTGACTTGTCGTTTTGATTCCACTAAACACCCCGATATAGCCATGCCAGCCCCTTACTCTTAATCCGTCGAATTCAGAAACCCATTAAGCATTTCAGAAAACTGAAAGAGAGAGAAAACGAGGAGACCACCCTCATATACACAGTAATATGCAATGTGAAATATCAAATGTGTATACAGTAACATACAAAAGTATCACAGGAGGGCATATAAAAGTGAAAAAAATCATAAAAGGACGAACAAATATAGGTTATAGAATTGCATGTTACCTGACTTGTCGTTTTGATTCCACCAAACACTCCGGTATAGCCATGTCAGCCCCATACTCTTAATCCGTCCTATTCAGAAACCCATTTAACAATTCAGAAAACTGAAAGAGAGAGAAAACGAGGATACCACCCTCATATACACAGTAACATACAAGATAAAATAACAAATGTGTATACAGTAACATACAAAAGTATCACGGGAGGGCATATAAAAGTGAAAAAAATGATAAAAGGACGAAGAAAAAAATAGGTGATAGAATTGCATGTTACCTGACTTGTTGTTTTGATTCCACTAAACACTCCGGTATAGCGATGTCAGCCCCATACTCTTAATCCGTCCAAATCAGAAACCCATTAAGCAATTCAGAAAACTGAAAGAGACAGAAAACGAGGAGACCACCCTCATATACACAGTAACATACAAGATAAAATATAAATGTGTATACAGTAACATACAAAAGTATCAAGGGAGGGCATAGAAAAGTGAAAAAAATGAAAATAGGACGAAAAAAATGGTGATAGAATTGCATGTTACCTGACTTGTCGTTTTGATTCCACTAAACCCTCCGGTATAACCATGTCAGCCCCATACTCTTAATCTGTCCTATTCAGAAACTCATTTAACAATTCGGAAAACTGAAAGAGAGAGAAAACGAGGAGACCATCCTCATATACACAGTAACATACAAGATAAAATATCAAATGTGTATACAGTAACATACAAAAGTATCAAGGGATGGCATATAAAAGTGAAAAAAATGATAAAAGGACGAAAAAATAAATAGGTGATAGAATTGCATGTTACCTGACTTGTCGATTTGGTTCCACTAAACACTCCGTTATAGTCAAGTCAGTCCCATACTCTTAATCCATCCAAATCAGAAACCCATTTAACAATGCAGAAAGCTGAAAGAGAGAGAAAACGAGGAGACCACCCTTATGTACACAGTAACATACAAGGTAAAACATCAAGTGTGTATACAGTAACATACAAAAGTATAAAGGGATGACATATAAAAAGAAAAAAATGATAAAAGGAAGAAAAAAAATAGTTTATAGAATTGCATGTTACCTGACTTGTCGTTTTGATTCCACCAAACACTCCGGTATAGTCATGTCAGCCCCATACTCTTAATCTGTCCTATTCAGAAACTCATTTAACATTTCAGAAAACTGAAAGAGAGAGAAAACGAGGAGACCACCCTCATATACACAGTAACATACAAGATAAAATTTCAAATGTGTATACAGTAACATACAAAAGTATCAAGGGAGGGCATATAAAAGTGAAAAAATGATAAAAGGACGAAAAAAGAAATTGGTGATAGAATTGCATGTTACCTGACTTGTCGTTTTGATTACACAAAACACTCCGGTATAGTCATGTCAGCCCCATACTCTTAATCTGTCCTATTCAGAAACTCATTTAACAATTCAGAAAACTGAAAGAGAGAGAAAACGAGGAGACCACCCTCATATACACAGTAATATGCAATGTGAAATATCAAATGTGTATACAGTAACATACAAAAGTATCAAGGGAGGGCATATAAAAGTGAAAAAAATGATAAAAGGACGAAAAAAAAATAGGTTATAGAATTGCATGTTACCTGACTTGTCGTTTTGATTCCACCAAACACTCCGGTATAGCCATGTCAGCCCCATACTCTTAATCCGTCCAATTCAGTAACCCATTAAACAATTCCGAAAACTGAAAGAGAGCGAAATCGACGAGACCACCCTCATATACACAGTAACATACAAGGTAAAATATCCAATATGTATACAGTAACATACAAAAGTATCAAGGAAGGCATATAAAAGTGAAAAAAAATTATAAATGGACGAAAAAAATAGGTGATAGAATTGCATGTTACCATACTTGTTGTTTTGATTCCACTAAACACTCCGGTATAGCCATGTCAGCCCCATACTCTTAATCCGTCCTGTTCAGAAACCCATTTTACAATTCAGAAAACTGAAAGAGAGAGAAAACGAGGATACCACCCTCATATACACAGTAACATACAAGATAAAATATCAAATGTGTATACAGTAACATACAAAAGTATCACGGGAGGGCATATAAAAGTGAAATAAATGATAAAAGGACTAAAAAATATAGGTGATAGTATTGCATGTTACCTGACTTGTCGTTTTGATTCCACTAAACACCCCGATATAGCCATGCCAGCCCCTTACTCTTAATCCGTCGAATTCAGAAACCCATTAAGTATTTCAGAAAACTGAAAGAGAGAGAAAACGAGGAGACCACCCTCATATACACAGTAATATGCAATGTGAAATATCAAATGTGTATACAGTAACATACAAAAGTATCGAGGGAGGGCATATAAAAGTGAAAAAAAATTATAAAATGACGAAAATAAAATAGGTTATAGAATTGCATGTTACCTGACTTGTCGTTTTGATTCCACCAAACACTCCGGTATAGCCATGTCAGCCCCATACTCTTAATCCGTCCTATTCAGAAACCCATTTAACAATTCAGAAAACTGAAAGAGAGAGAAAACGAGGATACCACCCTCATATACACAGTAACATACAAGATAAAATATCAAATGTGTATACAGTAACATACAAAAGTATCAAGGGATGGCATATAAAAGTGAAAAAAAATGATAAAAGGGCGAAAAAATAAATAGGTGATAGAATTGCATGTTACCTGACTTGTCGATTTGGTTCCACTAAACACTCCGTTATAGTCAAGTCAGTCCCATACTCTTAATCCATCCAAATCAGAAACCCATTTAACAATGCAGAAAGCTGAAAGAGAGAGAAAACGAGGAGACCACCCTTATGTACACAGTAACATACAAGGTAAAACATCAAGTGTGTACAGTAACATACAAAAGTATCAAGGGATGACATATAAAAAAGAAAAAAATGATAAAAGGAAGAAAAAAAATAGTTTATAGAATTGCATGTTACCTGACTTGTCGTTTTGATTCCACCAAACACTCCGGTATAGTCATGTCAGCCCCATACTCTTAATCTGTCCTATTCAGAAACTCATTTAACAATTCAGAAAACTGAAAGAGAGAGAAAACGAGGAGACCACCCTCATATACACAGTAACATACAAGGTAAAACATCAAGTGTGTACAGTAACATACAAAAGTATCAAGGGATGACATATAAAAAAGAAAAAAATGATAAAAGGAAGAAAAAAAATAGTTTATAGAATTGCATGTTACCTGACTTGTCGTTTTGATTCCACCAAACACTCCGGTATAGTCATGTCAGCCCCATACTCTTAATCTGTCCTATTCAGAAACTCATTTAACAATTCAGAAAACTGAAAGAGAGAGAAAACGAGGAGACCACCCTCATATACACAGTAACATACAAGATAAAATATCAAATGTGTATACAGTAACATACAAAAGTATCAAGGGAGGGCATATAAAAGTGAAAAAAATGATAAAAGGACGAAAAAATATAGGTGATAGAATTGCATGTTACCTGACTTGTCGTTTGGATTCCACTAAACACCCCGATATAGCCATGCCAGCCCCTTACTCTTAATCCGTCGAATTCAGAAACCCATTAAGCATTTCAGAAAACTGAAAGAGAGAGAAAACGAGGAGACCACCCTCATATACACAGTAATATGCAATGTGAAATATCAAATGTGTATACAGTAACATACAAAAGTATCACGGGAGGGCATATAAAAGTGAAAAAAATGATAAAAGGACGAACAAATATAGGTTATAGAATTGCATGTTACCTGACTTGTCGTTTTGATTCCACCAAACACTCCGGTATAGCCATGTCAGCCCCATACTCTTAATCCGTCCTATTCAGAAACCCATTTAACAATTCAGAAAACTGAAAGAGAGAGAAAACGAGGATACCACCCTCATATACACAGTAACATACAAGATAAAATATAAATGTGTATACAGTAACATACAAAAGTATCAAGGGAGGGCATATAAAAGTGAAAAAAATGATAAAAGGACGAAGAAAAAAATAGGTGATAGAATTGCATGTTACCTGACTTGTTGTTTTGATTCCACTAAACACTCCGGTATAGCGATGTCAGCCCCATACTCTTAATCCGTCCAATTCAGAAACCCATTAAGCAATTCAGAAAACTGAAAGAGACAGAAAACGAGGAGACCACCCTCATATACACAGTAACATACAAGATAAAATATAAATGTGTATACAGTAACATACAAAAGTATCAAGGGAGGGCATATAAAAGTGAAAAAAATGAAAGTAGGACGAAAAAAATGGTGATAGAATTGCATGTTACCTGACTTGTCGTTTTGATTCCACTAAACACCCCGATATAGCCATGCCAGCCCCTTACTCTTAATCCGTCGAATTCAGAAACCCATTAAGCATTTCAGAAAACTGAAAGAGAGAGAAAACGAGGAGACCACCCTCATATACACAGTAATATGCAATGTGAAATATCAAATGTGTATACAGTAACATACAAAAGTATCACGGGAGGGCATATAAAAGTGAAAAAAATGATAAAAGGACGAACAAATATAGGTTATAGAATTGCATGTTACCTGACTTGTCGTTTTGATTCCACCAAACACTCCGGTATAGCCATGTCAGCCCCATACTCTTAATCCGTCCTATTCAGAAACCCATTTAACAATTCAGAAAACTGAAAGAGAGAGAAAACGAGGATACCACCCTCATATACACAGTAACATACAAGATAAAATAACAAATGTGTATACAGTAACATACAAAAGTATCACGGGAGGGCATATAAAAGTGAAAAAAATGATAAAAGGACGAAGAAAAAAATAGGTGATAGAATTGCATGTTACCTGACTTGTTGTTTTGATTCCACTAAACACTCCGGTATAGCGATGTCAGCCCCATACTCTTAATCCGTCCAATTCAGAAACCCATTAAGCAATTCAGAAAACTGAAAGAGACAGAAAACGAGGAGACCACCCTCATATACACAGTAACATGCAAGATAAAATATAAATGTGTATACAGTAACATACAAAAGTATCAAGGGAGGGCATATAAAAGTGAAAAAAATGAAAATAGGACGAAAAAAATGGTGATAGAATTGCATGTTACCTGACTTGTCGTTTTGATTCCACTAAACCCTCCGGTATAACCATGTCAGCCCCATACTCTTAATCTGTCCTATTCAGAAACTCATTTAACAATTCAGAAAACTGAAAGAGAGAGAAAACGAGGAGACCATCCTCATATACACAGTAACATACAAGATAAAATATCAAATGTGTATACAGTAACATACAAAAGTATCAAGGGATGGCATATAAAAGTGAAAAAAATGATAAAAGGACGAAAAAATAAATAGGTGATAGAATTGCATGTTACCTGACTTGTCGATTTGGTTCCACTAAACACTCCGTTATAGTCAAGTCAGTCCCATACTCTTAATCCATCCAAATCAGAAACCCATTTAACAATGCAGAAAGCTGAAAGAGACAGAAAACGAGGAGACCACCCTTATGTACACAGTAACATACAAGGTAAAACATCAAGTGTGTATACAGTAACATACAAAAGTATCAAGGGATGACATATAAAAAGAAAAAAATGATAAAAGGAAGAAAAAAAATAGTTTATAGAATTGCATGTTACCTGACTTGTCGTTTTGATTCCACCAAACACTCCGGTATAGTCATGTCAGCCCCATACTCTTAATCTGTCCTATTCAGAAACCCATTTAACAATTCAGAAAACTGAAAGAGAGAGAAAACGAGGAGACCACCCTCATATACACAGTAACATACAAGATAAAATTTCAAATGTGTATACAGTAACATACAAAAGTATCAAGGGAGGGCATATAAAAGTGAAAAAAATGATAAAAGGACGAAAAAAGAAATTGGTGATAGAATTGCATGTTACCTGACTTGTCGTTTTGATTACACAAAACACTCCGGTATAGTCATGTCAGCCCCATACTCTTAATCTGTCCTATTCAGAAACTCATTTAACAATTCAGAAAACTGAAAGAGAGAGAAAACGAGGAGACTACCCTCATATACACAGTAATATGCAATGTGAAATATCAAATGTGTATACAGTAACATACAAAAGTATCAAGGGAGGGCATATAAAAGTGAAAAAAATGATAAAAGGACGAAAAAAAAATAGGTTATAGAATTGCATGTTACCTGACTTGTCGTTTTGATTCCACCAAACACTCCGGTATAGCCATGTCAGCCCCATACTCTTAATCCGTCCAATTCAGTAACACATTAAACAATTCAGAAAACTGAAAGAGAGAGAAAACGAGGAGACCACCCTAATATACACAGTAACATACAAGGTAAAATATCCAATATGTATACAGTAACATACAAAAGTATCAAGGAAGGCATATAAAAGTGAAAAAAAATTATAAATGGACGAAAAAAAATAGGTGATAGAATTGCATGTTACCTGACTTGTTGTTTTGATTCCACTAAACACTCTCGTATAGCCATGTCAGCCCCATACTCTTAATCCGTCCTGTTCAGAAACCCATTTTACAATTCAGAAAACTGAAAGAGAGAGAAAACGAGGATACCACCCTCATATACACAGTAACATACAAGATAAAATATCAAATGTGTATACAGTAACATACAAAAGTATCACGGGAGGGCATATAAAAGTGAAAAAAATGATAAAAGGACTAAAAAATATAGGTGATAGAATTGCATGTTACCTGACTTGTCGTTTTGATTCCACTAAACACCCCGATATAGCCATGCCAGCCCCTTACTCTTAATCCGTCGAATTCAGAAACCCATTAAGTATTTCAGAAAACTGAAAGAGAGAGAAAACGAGGAGACCACCCTCATATACACAGTAATATGCAATGTGAAATATCAAATGTGTATACAGTAACATACAAAAGTATCAAGGGAGGGCATATAAAAGTGAAAAAAAAATTATAAAATGACGAAAATAAAATAGGTTATAGAATTGCATGTTACCTGACTTGTCGTTTTGATTCCACCAAACACTCCGGTATAGCCATGTCAGCCCCATACTCTTAATCCGTCCTATTCAGAAACCCATTTAACAATTCAGAAAACTGAAAGAGAGAGAAAACGAGGATACCACCCTCATATACACAGTAACATACAAGATAAAATATCAAATGTGTATACAGTAACATACAAAAGTATCACGGGAGGGCATATAAAAGTGAAAAAAATGATAAAAGGACGAAGAAAAAAATAGGTGATAGAATTGCATGTTACCTGACTTGTTGTTTTGATTCCACTAAACACTCCGGTATAGCGATGTCAGCCCCATACTCTTAATCCGTCCAATTCAGAAACCCATTAAGCAATTCAGAAAACTGAAAGAGACAGAAAACGAGGAGACCACCCTCATATACACAGTAACATACAAGATAAAATATAAATGTGTATACACTAACATACAAAAGTATCAAGGGAGGGCATATAAAAGTGAAAAAAATGAAAATAGGACGAAAAAAAAGGTGATAGAATTGCATATTACCTGACTTGTCGTTTTGATTCCACTAAACCCTCCGGTATAACCATATCAGCTCCATACTCTTAATCTGTCCTATTCAGAAACTCATTTAACAATTCAGAAAACTGAAAGACAGAGAAAACGAGGAGACCACCCTCATATACACAGTAACATACAAGATAAAATATCAAATGTGTATACAGTAACATACAAAAGTATCAAGGGATGGCATATAAAAGTGAAAAAAAATGATAAAAGGACGAAAAAATAAATAGGTGATAGAATTGCATGTTACCTGACTTGTCGATTTGGTTCCACTAAACACTCCGTTATAGTCAAGTCAGTCCCATACTCTTAATCCATCCAAATCAGAAACCCATTTAACAATGCAGAAAGCTGAAAGAGAGAGAAAACGAGGAGACCACCCTTATGTACACAGTAACATACAAGGTAAAACATCAAGTGTGTATACAGTAACATACAAAAGTATCAAGGGATGACATATAAAAAAGAAAAAAATGATAAAAGGAAGAAAAAAAAATAGTTTATAGAATTGCATGTTACCTGACTTGTCGTTTTGCTTCCACCAAACACTCCGGTATAGTCATGTCAGCCCCATACTCTTAATCTGTCCTATTCAGAAAGTCATTTAACAATTCAGAAAACTGAAAGAGAGAGAAAACGAGGAGACCACCCTCATATACACAGTAACATACAAGATAAAATATCAAATGTGTATACAGTAACATACAAAAGTATCAAGGGAGGGCATATAAAAGTGAAAAAAATGATAAAAGGACGAAAACAAAAGGTGATAGAATTGCATGTTACCTGACTTGCCATTTTGATTCCACTAAACACTCCGGTATAGCCATGTCAGCCCCATATTCTTAATCTGTCCTATTCAGAAACTCATTTAACAATTCAGAAAACTGAAAGAGAGAGAAAACGAGGAGACCACCCTCATATACACAGTAACATACAAGATAAAATATCAAATGTGTATACAGTAACATACAAAAGTATCAAGGGAGGGCATATAAAAGTGAAAAAATGATAAAAGGACGAAAAAAGAAATTGGTGATAGAATTGCATGTTACCTGACTTGTCGTTTTGATTACACAAAACACTCCGGTATAGTCATGTCAGCCCCATACTCTTAATCTGTCCTATTCAGAAACTCATTTAACAATTCAGAAAACTGAAAGAGAGAGAAAACGAGGAGACCACCCTCATATACACAGTAACATACAAGATAAAATGTCCAATATGTATACAGTAACATACAAAAGTATCAAGGAAGGCTTATAAAAGTGAAAAAAAATTATAAATGGACGAAAAAAAATAGGTGATAGAATTGCATGTTACCTGACTTGTTGTTTTGATTCCACTAAACACTCCGGTATAGCCATGTCAGCCCCATACTCTTAATCCGTCCTATTCAGAAACCCATTTAACAATTCAGAAAACTGAAAGAGAGAGAAAACGAGGAGACCACCCTAATATACACAGTAACATACAAGGTAAAATATCAAATGTGTATACAGTAACATACAAAAGTATCACGGAAGGGCATATAACAGTGAAAAGAAATTATAAAAGGACGAAAAAAAAAATAGGTGATAGAATTGCATGTTACCTCTGACTTGTCGTTTTGATTCCTCTAAACACTCCGGTATAGCCATGTCAGCCCCATACTCTTATTCTGTCCTATTCAGAAACTCATTTAACAATTCAGAAAACTGAAAGAGAGAGAAAACGAGGAGACCACCCTCATATACACAGTAACATACAAGATAAAATATCAAATGTGTATACAGTAACATACAAAAGTATCAAGGGAGGGCATATAAAAGTGAAAAATATGATAAAAGGACGAAAAAAAAGGTGATAGAATTGCATGTTACCTGACTTGTTGTTTTGATTCCACTAAACACTCCGGTATAGCGATGTCAGCCCCATACTCTTAATCCGTCCAATTCAGAAACCCATTAAGCAATTCAGAAAACTGAAAGAGACAGAAAACGAGGAGACCACCCTCATATACACAGTAACATACAAGATAAAATATAAATGTGTATACACTAACATACAAAAGTATCAAGGGAGGGCATATAAAAGTGAAAAAAATGAAAATAGGACGAAAAAAAAGGTGATAGAATTGCATATTACCTGACTTGTTGTTTTGATTCCACTAAACCCTCCGGTATAACCATATCAGCTCCATGCTCTGAATCTGTCCTATTCAGAAACTCATTTAACAATTCAGAAAACTGAAAGACAGAGAAAACGAGGAGACCACCCTCATATACACAGTAACATACAAGATAAAATATCAAATGTGTATACAGTAACATACAAAAGTATCAAGGGATGGCATATAAAAGTGAAAAAAAATGATAAAAGGACGAAAAAATAAATAGGTGATAGAATTGCATGTTACCTGACTTGTTGTTTTGATTCCACTAAACACTCTCGTATAGCCATGTCAGCCCCATACTCTTAATCCGTCCTGTTCAGAAACCCATTTTACAATTCAGAAAACTGAAAGAGAGAGAAAACGAGGATACCACCCTCATATACACAGTAACATACAAGATAAAATATCAAATGTGTATACAGTAACATACAAAAGTATCACGGGAGGGCATATAAAAGTGAAAAAAATGATAAAAGGACTAAAAAATATAGGTGATAGAATTGCATGTTACCTGACTTGTCGTTTTGATTCCACTAAACACCCCGATATAGCCATGCCAGCCCCTTACTCTTAATCCGTCGAATTCAGAAACCCATTAAGTATTTCAGAAAACTGAAAGAGAGAGAAAACGAGGAGACCACCCTCATATACACAGTAATATGCAATGTGAAATATCAAATGTGTATACAGTAACATACAAAAGTATCAAGGGAGGGCATATAAAAGTGAAAAAAAAATTATAAAATGACGAAAATAAAATAGGTTATAGAATTGCATGTTACCTGACTTGTCGTTTTGATTCCACCAAACACTCCGGTATAGCCATGTCAGCCCCATACTCTTAATCCGTCCTATTCAGAAACCCATTTAACAATTCAGAAAACTGAAAGAGAGAGAAAACGAGGATACCACCCTCATATACACAGTAACATACAAGATAAAATATCAAATGTGTATACAGTAACATACAAAAGTATCACGGGAGGGCATATAAAAGTGAAAAAAATGATAAAAGGACGAAGAAAAAAATAGGTGATAGAATTGCATGTTACCTGACTTGTTGTTTTGATTCCACTAAACACTCCGGTATAGCGATGTCAGCCCCATACTCTTAATCCGTCCAATTCAGAAACCCATTAAGCAATTCAGAAAACTGAAAGAGACAGAAAACGAGGAGACCACCCTCATATACACAGTAACATACAAGATAAAATATAAATGTGTATACACTAACATACAAAAGTATCAAGGGAGGGCATATAAAAGTGAAAAAAATGAAAATAGGACGAAAAAAAAGGTGATAGAATTGCATATTACCTGACTTGTCGTTTTGATTCCACTAAACCCTCCGGTATAACCATATCAGCTCCATACTCTTAATCTGTCCTATTCAGAAACTCATTTAACAATTCAGAAAACTGAAAGACAGAGAAAACGAGGAGACCACCCTCATATACACAGTAACATACAAGATAAAATATCAAATGTGTATACAGTAACATACAAAAGTATCAAGGGATGGCATATAAAAGTGAAAAAAAATGATAAAAGGACGAAAAAATAAATAGGTGATAGAATTGCATGTTACCTGACTTGTCGATTTGGTTCCACTAAACACTCCGTTATAGTCAAGTCAGTCCCATACTCTTAATCCATCCAAATCAGAAACCCATTTAACAATGCAGAAAGCTGAAAGAGAGAGAAAACGAGGAGACCACCCTTATGTACACAGTAACATACAAGGTAAAACATCAAGTGTGTATACAGTAACATACAAAAGTATCAAGGGATGACATATAAAAAAGAAAAAAATGATAAAAGGAAGAAAAAAAAATAGTTTATAGAATTGCATGTTACCTGACTTGTCGTTTTGCTTCCACCAAACACTCCGGTATAGTCATGTCAGCCCCATACTCTTAATCTGTCCTATTCAGAAAGTCATTTAACAATTCAGAAAACTGAAAGAGAGAGAAAACGAGGAGACCACCCTCATATACACAGTAACATACAAGATAAAATATCAAATGTGTATACAGTAACATACAAAAGTATCAAGGGAGGGCATATAAAAGTGAAAAAAATGATAAAAGGACGAAAACAAAAGGTGATAGAATTGCATGTTACCTGACTTGCCATTTTGATTCCACTAAACACTCCGGTATAGCCATGTCAGCCCCATATTCTTAATCTGTCCTATTCAGAAACTCATTTAACAATTCAGAAAACTGAAAGAGAGAGAAAACGAGGAGACCACCCTCATATACACAGTAACATACAAGATAAAATATCAAATGTGTATACAGTAACATACAAAAGTATCAAGGGAGGGCATATAAAAGTGAAAAAATGATAAAAGGACGAAAAAAGAAATTGGTGATAGAATTGCATGTTACCTGACTTGTCGTTTTGATTACACAAAACACTCCGGTATAGTCATGTCAGCCCCATACTCTTAATCTGTCCTATTCAGAAACTCATTTAACAATTCAGAAAACTGAAAGAGAGAGAAAACGAGGAGACCACCCTCATATACACAGTAACATACAAGATAAAATGTCCAATATGTATACAGTAACATACAAAAGTATCAAGGAAGGCTTATAAAAGTGAAAAAAAATTATAAATGGACGAAAAAAAATAGGTGATAGAATTGCATGTTACCTGACTTGTTGTTTTGATTCCACTAAACACTCCGGTATAGCCATGTCAGCCCCATACTCTTAATCCGTCCTATTCAGAAACCCATTTAACAATTCAGAAAACTGAAAGAGAGAGAAAACGAGGAGACCACCCTAATATACACAGTAACATACAAGGTAAAATATCAAATGTGTATACAGTAACATACAAAAGTATCACGGAAGGGCATATAACAGTGAAAAGAAATTATAAAAGGACGAAAAAAAAAATAGGTGATAGAATTGCATGTTACCTCTGACTTGTCGTTTTGATTCCTCTAAACACTCCGGTATAGCCATGTCAGCCCCATACTCTTATTCTGTCCTATTCAGAAACTCATTTAACAATTCAGAAAACTGAAAGAGAGAGAAAACGAGGAGACCACCCTCATATACACAGTAACATACAAGATAAAATATCAAATGTGTATACAGTAACATACAAAAGTATCAAGGGAGGGCATATAAAAGTGAAAAATATGATAAAAGGACGAAAAAAAAGGTGATAGAATTGCATGTTACCTGACTTGTCGTTTTGATTCCACTAAACACTCCGGTATAGCCATGTCAGCCCCATACTCTTACTCTGTCCTATTCAGAAACTCATTTAACAATTCAGAAAACTGAAAGAGAGAGAAAACGAGGAGACCACCCTCATATACACAGTAATATACAAGATAAAATATCAAATGTGTATACAGTAACATACAAAAGTATCAAGGGAGGGCATATAAAAGTGAAAAATATGATAAAAGGACGAAAAAAAAGGTGATAGAATTGCATGTTACCTGACTTGTCGTTTTGATTCCACTAAACTCTCCGGTATAGCCATGTCAGCCCCATACTCTTACTCTGTCCTATTCAGAAACTCATTTAACAATTCAGAAAACTGAAAGAGAGAGAAAACGAGGAGACCACCCTCATATACACAGTAACATACAAGATAAAATATCAAATGTGTATACAGTAACATACAAAAGTATCAAGGGAGGGCATATAAAAGTGAAAAAAATGATAAAAGGACGAAAAAAAAAATAGGTTATAGAATTGCATGTTACCTGACTTGTCGTTTTGATTCCACCAAACACTCCGGTATAGCCATGTCAGCCCCATACTCTTAATCAGTGGCGTAGCTAGAGCATTTCGTTTGGGGGGGTGCGGAGATCGAATTTACCGAATGTTCATAGTAAATTTTGTATTTTTTTTATTTTGTATTTTTTCGCATTATTTTCTTTTGGGCGAGGGGGGGGCGGGGGGGAATTAGACATTTATTTATTATTTCAGCAATATATAAATAAACAGACCAAAAAATTAAATAATTTCAAACCATTTAAAATTTCACAAACTGTGGGGAGCGAGGGTAGTAGAAATTATGAATGGAGGGAGTGAAGTAGATAATACAGTGATGGAACAGCATGAACCTCATTTTGCAGCAGCAAAAAGCCATTTTGGAGCAGCAAAAACGCTCATTTTGGAGCAGAAAATAACTATTTTGGAGCAGCAAAAATCCACTTTGGGGCATATAATAACTATTTTAGAGCAGCAAAAATGCTCATTTTGGAGCAGAAAATAACTGTTTTGGAGCATCAACATGTAATTTTGGTATTCTTTGACGAAATTCACGTTTTTTCGGCAATTCATAGACGAAAGTCGCGTTTTTTCTGCGATTCTTTGATTAAATTCGTGTTTTTCCCGCGACTCTTTCACAAAATTCACATTTTTTTCGCAATCATTTGACGAAATTCGCGCTTCTTTTGCGTGTTATTCAGACCCTTTGTTGAAATCAGCGTGTTTTTCGCTATCTTTTGACGAAATTAGCGTGGTTTTCGAAATTTTTTGACGAAATTTGCGGTTTTTCGCGATCTTTTGACAAAATTTGCGGTTTTTTGCGAACTTTTGAAGAAATTTGTGATTTTTCAGAGATCTTTTCATAAAATTCATGTCTTTTTCGCGATCTTTTGACGAAATTCGCGTTTTTTGCGACCTTTTGATGAAATTTTAACGCAAGTGGTTTTTCTTCACGATCTTTTGACTGTGTTTTGTTTGTTTTTTGACGAAGTTAGCAAGCTTTTGGAAAAATTCACGTTTTTTTCGTGATCCTTTGACGAAATTCGCGTGTTTTTCGCGATCTTTTGACGAAATTTGCGTTTTATTCGCGATCTTTTGATGAAATTTTCAGGTTTCTTCGCGATATTTTAACGAAATTAGCGTTTTTTCACGATCTTTGTGACCGTGTTTTGTTCGTTTTTTGACGAAGTTAGCTATCGTTTGGCAAAATTTACGTTCATTTTTCGTGATCCATTGACGAAATTCGTGTGTTTGTCGCGATCTTTTTATGAAATTTGCGGTTTTCTTCGCGATATTTTAAAGAAAGTAGCGTTTTTTTAACGATCTTTTGACACCGTTTTGTTCGTTTTTTGACGAAATTAGCGATCGTTTGACAAAATTCACGTTTTTTTCGCGACTCTTTGACAAAATTCGCGTGTTATTCATGATTTTTTGACGAAATTCGCCTGTTTTTCGCGATCTTTTGACGAAAATCTCGTGTTTTTCGCGATCCTTTGTTGAAATTTGAGACCTTTTGACGAAATTTCCGGGTTTTTTTCTCTATTTTTTAAATAAATTAGCATTTTTTCACGTTCTTTTGACTTTGTTTTGTTCATTTTTTGACGACATTAACGATCTTTCGACAAAATTTATGTATTTCTTGGGATTTTTTGACGAAATTGGCTTTTTTTTTCGCGATCTTTTGACAAAATTTGCGTGTTTTTTGCGATCTTTCGACAAAATTTGCGTGTTTTCGCGAACTTCAGACGAAATTTGCGTTTAATTCGCGATCTTTTAACGAAATTTCGTGTTTTCATGGTCTGTTGACCACATTTTCTTCGCGATCATTTGAGAAACTTCGCGCGCTTTTGACCAAATTCGCATGTTTTTCGCAATCTTTTGGCGAAATTCGGGTGGAAAATGATGGATTTGGCTCAAGAATTATTATTGAATTGGCGCAGTTGGGTGCAATTTTGTTGAAAATGATCGTTTTGGCGCAGAAATGCGCCGCATTATCGATTTGGCGCAATTGGAGCAATTGGCGCAGCTGTTCCATCACTGAAATAACTGCTGATTTATTTATCATATTGCACAGTTACGAATAAAGCAGAGGTAAAAAGAAATTTTAAAGACTTTAACCCTTAACTGATTAGGTGAGGTGTTTTCCACCCCAGAGAAATTTCAATTATGAAGAAATTTTTTTGTGGTATTTAGATACATGTATTTATATGTATATGTATGTACACTTACAGTGCTTTTTCAGTTGTTTTTATTCAAGTAAATAATGCAAAATTCACAGCAGATTTTCTTATTTTAATTCGCTACATTTTGTGTAAGAAATCAAATTTTGGGGTTGCATACACACCACCTCAAAAAAAAAAAAAAAAAAAAAAAAAAAAAAATCACCACATCACTTAAGGTTTAAGCTTATACTCCAGTGAGGGGGGAGGATTCAAAGGTAAAATCAATAATTTGTGGTGAGGTGTAAAAAGACAGATTTAGATTGATTATTTACTATTACAATAAAAATAAATTCAATAGAAAATATTTAAAAAATAATTATTTTTTTCTTTGATTTATAATTCAAAGTTTGAAATATGTAATAATTTTTAAATTTCAAGTTAGAAATCTGTAGGGGTAGAAATTTTCAGGCCTGGGCCAGGCCGACCTATAGAAAAAAATTCGACCCGGCCCATTATAAAAGATAGGCCTGAACTCGGCCTGGCTTGTCGAAAAATATTATTGGCCTGGCCCGGCGTTATAGCAGCAAAAAGTTCAGCCTAAGACCATCCTGGTCCGGAAAAAAATGAAAATCTCGACCGGAGCCTGGCACGGCCCGAGTGAATTTTTACAAAACATTGATTTTTACGTCGATTTGGTTAAAAAATTGTCTGTACGAGGAATTCTGATCAAAAATACTTAATAATAATAAGAAAGAAAGAAAGAAAAAAGCTAAGATTATTATTATTATTATTATTATTATTATTTTTTTTTTTTGTAATCTTCAATTTTATAGAAATGCCGTAGGCTGCGATAGTTATTTATTTTTTTAAATAAATCTCTATTTGTTATTGCAAATGTTTCGATTATCATTAATTTTGTTAATCCATATTCCATGTATTGGAGACTTAAAAATCTAAAAAATGCTTTACAGTAAAATCTTCTAAGGCGGAATCGCACAGTAAAGTAAAAGAATGCATTATAGACAAGTTCCCTTTTTATTAGGTGTAAATGTGTTATATATTCTTTTCTCACATATTATTATAGGAATTTTGCATGGATCAACACATTTTTCAGTTAAAAACAGGATTCCGTCATAGGCAGGTTCTTTTTCACACGTATTACTATATTTTAATTTAGCTGTATTTTGCTACCAGGCCACGCTGAGACAATGACTTTCATACGGGTTGGGTGAAAACCGGGACTGAAAATTTTGGCCCGTGAAGACTTGGAAGAATGAAACCAGTCCCGGCTCGGTACAGAAAACATTAATTAGGCCTGGTCAGGCCTAATTTATATTTTGCCAAAATTATTTATTACTAACTCATTTAAGTAGACATTTTTTTAAAATCCAGAAGCATATAATCAGCAGGTATTAGCCATGAAGTGCTTTGAAATCAATTAGCACTTTTAAATTTTCTGATAAATGTATTACATATTAAGTTATAACCAATTGCTACCTCATAATGATATTTTGCCGATTGTCACATTTAAAAAAAAAAATGTTCCAAACGTCAACTTTGGCACCATCTGCAAATTTCGTGCATTTAAAAATGAAAATTTCTTTACGAAAGTGTAAAACAAGATGCAAGTTACGATTTCAGAACAGCTTTAAATAGTTTTTAAAAACCACAAAATGTGGCTAATCAAAGCTGAACTTTATTTGTAGGATATTTTTTCTGTTGAATTTTCAAGCTGGAACTTGTAATATAGAAAGTTATCAGAATTGAAATAGTCAAATATCATGTAGAGCAACTGAGCATAAGTATAAAAAAATTAAATATTGTTATTTTAATTTGCAATAATAATAAAAAAAAAGAGCGTTGAACACAAAAAGATTTTTTTAAGGAAAGAGGGTAGACAGTGTGGAAAATTATTTTATTTTCTGCAAAATTACTTTGCTTGCATTTTTTTTTTTTTTTTTTTTTTTTTTTTTTTTTTTTTTTTTTTGTGAGCCGTAGCGTTGATTCTGTTACATGAATGAACCTGATTCAAAACAAAGGATTTTTTTAAATTAATTTGAATTAACTTTGAGATCTCTTCATTTCAGAAAACAAAGAAAAAAATTGCTTCCAGTTTTTGCAGCAGAAAGTAAATGTATGTCTCAAAACGCCAGTTAGAAGAAAGATTAATGCTTATCATCAATGCACTTGTCTTTATATATCAATACAACTGATGATTTTAAAACAAGTTCAAAAACAGAAATAAAAAATATCTTTTCGAACTGAATGACAAGAACCAGTGTTGCAGTCGTAAAAAAACAAAGAGTATACTCTAAAATCATGAACATTCATGGATACAGTATACGCTAATGCTTTATTTGAGAAGCAGAGGGTATGCGGAGCTTCTTTAAAAAATCCAGAGAGAGGGTATACGGCGTATATCACCGTATACCCTCCACTCATTACCCCATGACAAGAACAGATCCAGATCTTAAAACATATCGTCGGTTTATATTAGGTTACAAAGGAAAAAATCCAATATTTTGTAGTTCTCTATCTTATTATTATTTTTCTTTAAAGCGGTTCTCGAGCTTCCTACTGAAGAACGCAAAATTTTCTGACACATTATCAGTCTCATTTTTAAGCATATTGGCAGGCCTGACTGTTGAAGCGGAATACAATGGAAACTAGTTTTACTTTTTTGATAAAATTACTTATCGCGTTATAAGCGATTGTGGTCACATGACGACAAGTTTTTTGCCTTTCTCGAGCTGCCATGTCTGGAATTCGGTTCAAAACGCCAACTTTGACAATATTTTCTGGAAAATCTTTTGCGTTTACCAAAAAATGGAAAACGTCTTTCGTCTATATAATTTCTGAATAACAACACCTGCCAATTTCCGAACAAAAAGGAATTCAGAAATGTCTCAGAAAGTAGCTCTTTTGATTTGAACGCACTCTTAAGGATTTTTTTTCCCGCATTTTTTTTTAATAATTTTTTCAAGAAACTTTTAATTTTTCGAATATACAATATACCATTATATATAGTAGCTAATAGGGATGTACCGAATATTCGGAATGTATTCTGTATTCGGCCTTTTCGGCCATGTTACCAAATATTCGGTTAGGCCGAATATCAAGATATTCGGCCAAACCGAATACTTAAAAAAACTTTTAAAACATTTTTAAAAATCTTACACAATTTCTACTTTTAACTGTCAACTTATAAAGATTTTCATAATAATTAGAAACAGAATCATATTTAAGTAAAAGAGAATGTTTTTACGTTATTTGCTTTTTGTAAAGTATTACTTAAGAAAATTAACCATTAATGGGGATTTTCATAGGAATTAACAATGTAAAAAGGCAAGTTCCTGAACCTTTTCTTGTAAATAATATGTTTCTTGCTTTTTCACAAAAAAGTTCTAACACTTCTAATCAAAACAGAAAAACTTTCAGCGTTGATAATACACATCAAGAAAGCCAATTTTTGCTCAGAAAACCATAATCACAATCCACTTATTCAGTTATAAATAAAGTGTATTTCATCTCATTCGAGGTCAAACTTGGATTATCATTTGTTAACCCTAACGAAGATATCATAGCTATATTTTTAACAAATTTGCTCTGATTTCTGTGAAATATAATATGATGAGAAGTGCTGGAAATCGCCACTTTTCATGTTTAAACAACTATGAGGTAGACATGCCTTTATTCAGAATGCAATTTATAGTATTTATACTGTGTCACTGGCCAAAATGCAGTCATTTTCAATGATATCGTCACATTCAATACAAACTAAATTAATATGAAACAAATCTTGCAAAAAATCTTCATTTACTAATAAAGTTGTAAACGAAAATTCAGTTTCGGCTTGTAGTTGCACACCCAGATTTTTTGACTGAATATATTGTAATTTTGATGGAATAAATGGAGTGAGGTGTTGTTTCTTGTTCAAAATTTTTTTGTCTTGACCACATTATCTCTGTTGAAAGTTTGTTACAATTTTTTTAGGAACAATGTGTATGTTTACAATCTCTAAAAATAATCGCCCATTCGAAACACTGATCTAAGATGCATTTAAAAACTTCCTTGCTAAATCAAAGACAGTAGAAAAGTTATTTTTGCTGAGTTGTCTGTTTTAGAATGAAAAAAAAATTATTCACTTGGTTTAATTCATCAGAAGAAGCTATGGTATATCAAACTTTTTTAATTAATAAAATTTTAAAATTCTCTTCTTAAATACCTCAAAGCAGATTTTTTTCATGTATAAAGTTTACTTGTAAAAAGTTCTTGTTTATCAATATGTAAGTTTCTGCATTAAATATTATGTAAAATTATTTTAAAATTTAACATTTTAATGCCTTTAATCTTTGAAATATAAAAGTATTCAATCAGCCGAATACTTGGTATTTAGCCGAATAGTTACTACTCGGCTGGACTAATATTCGGAATTCGGCCTAACAGTTAATTCGGCTATCCAAATATTCGGTATACGGTTCCCTGTAGGCCGAATATTTGGTAGAAAAGTTATTTTTGCGAAGTTGTTTGTTTCAGAATTAAAAAAAAAAAAAAAAAAAAAAAAAAAAAAAAAAAAAAAAAAATTACTTGGTTTAATTCACCAGAAGAAGCTATGAAACACGAAACTTTTTTAATTAATAGAATTTTAAAATATTCGACCAGCCGGATATTTGGTATCTGGCCGAATAGTTACTACTATTCGGTTCGCTTGTAGGCCGAATATTTGGTATTCGGTCAAAATCACTATTCGGTACATCTGATGTAATTTTATTACACCGTTTTAATTTTCTTTGATAAGAAATAATTCCCGGTTCTCTCTTATTTTTTGAGACAATACAACAGTAAACTTCTGGCGACATCCTGTCCCCCGAAAAAACAGCGAAATATACACACCCCATAGCTTTCAGAGTCCAGCAAAATGAATTTTAACGAAAAAGAAATATGGATTAAATATTATATAAAGAAATATATAATATTTAATCTTCTAAGGGATACTATATCATGGACCCCCCTCCCCGTCCCACCCCTTCTTACACCCATGGAATAGCTAAAAAGTGAAATTGCAATCGACTCCGAGCGGAAAAAAATGACATAATGCAAAGAGAAAGGAAGTTTCTAATTAGTAAATATTTAATAATTTTAAATATGCTTTGAAATTGTTTTCTGTTTTGTAATAAATTTTGTAATATGTTTTTAAAAATTCTTAAAAAAAAAAGAAAAAAATCGGAGCCAAATGATGCAGCTTTTGAACGAAAGTGAAATTACCGAATGTATATGAGTTTACCGAAGTGGGGGGGGGGGGGTCGCACCCCCCCCGCACCCCCCCACACCCCCCTGTAGCTACGTCCCTGCTCTTAATCCGTCCTATTCAGAAACCCATTTAACAATTCAGAAAACTGAAAGAGAGAGAAAACGAGGATACCACCCTCATATACACAGTAACATACAAGATAAAATATCAAATGTGTATACAGTAACATACAAAAGTATCACGGGAGGGCATATAAAAGTGAAAAAAATGATAAAAGGACGAAAAAATATAGGTGATAGAATTGCATGTTACCTGACTTGTCGTTTTGATTCCACTAAACACCCCGATATAGCCATGCCAGCCCCTTACTCTTAATCCGTCGAATTCAGAAACCCATTAAGCAATTCAGAAAACTGAAAGAGAGAGAAAACGAGGAGACCACCCTCATATACACAGTAATATGCAATGTGAAATATCAAATGTGTATACAGTAACATACAAAAGTATCAAGGGAGGGCATATAAAAGTGAAAAAAAATTATAAAAGGACGAAAAAAAAATAGGTTATAGAATTGCATGTTACCTGACTTGTCGTTTTGATTCCACCAAACACTCCGGTATAGCCATGTCAGCCCCATACTCTTAATCCGTCCTATTCAGAAACCCATTTAACAATTCAGAAAACTGAAAGAGACAGAAAACGAGGAGACCACCCTCATATACACAGTAACATACAAGATAAAATATAAATGTGTATACAGTAACATACAAAAGTATCAAGGGAGGGCATATAAAAGTGAAAAAAATGAAAATAGGACGAAAAGAAAGGTGATAGAATTGCATGTTACCTGACTTGTCGCTTTGATTCCACTAAACCCTCCGGTATAACCATGTCAGCCCCATACTCTTAATCTGTCCTATTCAGAAACTCATTTAACAATTCAGAAAACTGAAAGAGAGAGAAAACGAGGAGACCACCCTCATATACACAGTAACATACAAGATATAATATCAAATGTGTATACAGTAACATACAAAAGTATCACGGGAGGGCATATAAAAGTGAAAAAAATGATAAAAGGACGAAGAAAAAAATAGGTGATATAATTGCATGTTACCTGACTTGTTGTTTTGATTCCACTAAACACTCCGGTATAGCGATGTCAGCCCCATACTCTTAATCCGTCCAATTCAGAAGCCCATTAAGCAATTCAGAAAACTGAAAGAGACAGAAAACGAGGAGACCACCCTCATATACACAGTAACATACAAGATAAAATATAAATGTGTATACAGTAACATACAAAAGTATCAAGGGAGGGCATATAAAAGTGAAAAAAATGAAAATAGGACGAAAAGAAAGGTGATAGAATTGCATGTTACCTGACTTGTCGCTTTGATTCCACTAAACCCTCCGGTATAACCATGTCAGCCCCATACTCTTAATCTGTCCTATTCAGAAACTCATTTAACAATTCAGAAAACTGAAAGAGAGAGAAAACGAGGAGACCACCCTCATATACACAGAAACATACAAGATAAAATATCAAATGTGTATACAGTAACATACAAAAGTATCAAGGGATGGCATATAAAAGTGAAAAAAATGATAAAAGGACGAAAAAAAAATAGGTGATAGAATTGCATGTTACCTGACTTGTCGTTTTGGTTCCACTAAACACTCCGTTATAGTCAAGTCAGTCCCATACTCTTAATCCATCCAAATCAGAAACCCATTTAACAATGCAGAAAGCTGAAAGAGAGAGAAAACGAGGAGACCACCCTTATGTACACAGTAACATACAAGGTAAAACATCAAGTGTGTATACAGTAACATACAGAAGTATCAAGGGATGGCATATAAAAAAGAAAAAAATGATAAAAGGAAGAAAAAAAAATAGTTTATAGAATTGCAAGTTACCTGACTTGTCGTTTTGATTCCACCAAACACTCCGGTATAGTCATGTCAGCCCCATACACTTAATCTCTCCTATTCAGAAACTCATTTAACAATTCAGAAAACTGAAAGAGAGAGAAAACGAGGAGACCACCCTCATATACACAGTAACATAGAAGATAAAATATCAAATGTGTATACAGTAACATACAAAAGTATCAAGGGAGGGCATATAAAAGTGAAAAAAATGATAAAAGGACGAAAAAAAAAGGTGATAGAATTGCATGTTACCTGACTTGCCATTTTGATTCAACTAAACACTCCGGTATAGCCATGTCAGCCCCATACTCTTAATCTGTCCTATTCAGAAACTCATTTAACAATTCAGAAAACTGAAAGAGAGAGAAAACGAGGAGACCACCCTCATATACACAGTAACATACAAGATAAAATATCAAATGTGTATACAGTAACATACAAAAGTATCAAGGGAGGGCATATAAAAGTGAAAAAATGATAAAAGGACGAAAAAAGAAATTGGTGATAGAATTGCATGTTACCTGACTTGTCGTTTTGATTACACAAAACACTCCGGTATAGTCATGTCAGCCCCATACTCTTAATCTGTCCTATTCAGAAACTCATTTAACAATTCAGAAAACTGAAAGAGAGGGAAAACGAGGAGACCACCCTCATATACACAGTAATATGCAATGTGAAATATCAAATGTGTATACAGTAACATACAAAAGTATCAAGGGAGGGCATATAAAAGTGAAAAAAATGATAAAAGGACGAAAAAAAATAGGTTATAGAATTGCATGTTACCTGACTTGTCGTTTTGATTCCACCAAACACTCCGGTATAGCCATGTCAGCCCCATACTCTTAATCCGTCCAATTCAGTAACCCATTAAACAATTCCGAAAACTGAAAGAGAGCGAAATCGACGAGACCACCCTCATATACACAGTAACATACAAGGTAAAATATCCAATATGTATACAGTAACATACAAAAGTATCAAGGAAGGCATATAAAAGTGAAAAAAAATTATAAATGGACGAAAAAAAATAGGTGATAGAATTGCATGTTACCTGACTTGTTGTTTTGATTCCACTAAACACTCCGGTATAGCCATGTCAGCCCCATACTCTTAATCCGTCCTATTCAGAAACCCATTTAACAATTCAGAAAACTGAAAGAGAGAGAAAACGAGGAGACCACCCTAATATACACAGTAACATACAAGGTAAAATATCAAATGTGTATACAGTAACATACAAAAGTATCACTGAAGGGCATATAACAGTGAAAAGAAATTATAAAAGGACGAAAAAAAAATAGGTGATACAATTGCATGTTACCTGACTTGTCGTTTTGATTCCTCTAAACACTCCGGTATAGCCATGTCATCCCCATACTCTTAATCCGTCCAATTCAGTAACCCATTAAACAATTCCGAAAACTGAAAGAGAGCGAAATCGACGAGAGCACCCTCATATACACAGTAACATACAAGGTAAAATATCCAATATGTATACAGTAACATACAAAAGTATCAAGGAAGGCATATAAAAGTGAAAAAAAATTATAAATGGACGAAAAAAAATAGGTGATAGAATTGCATGTTACCTGCTGACTTGTTGTTTTGATTCCACTAAACACTCCGGTATAGCCATGTCAGCCCCATACTCTTAATCTGTCCTATTCAGAAACTCATTTAACAATTCAGAAAACTGAAAGAGAGAGAAAACGAGGAGACCACCCTCATATACACAGTAACATACAAGATAAAATATCAAATGTGTATACAGTAACATACAAAAGTATCAAGGGAGGGCATATAAAAGTGAAAAAATGATAAAAGGACGAAAAAAGAAATTGGTGATAGAATTGCATGTTACCTGACTTGTCGTTTTGATTACACAAAACACTCCGGTATAGTCATGTCAGCCCCATACTCTTAATCTGTCCTATTCAGAAACTCATTTAACAATTCAGAAAACTGAAAGAGAGGGAAAACGAGGAGACCACCCTCATATACACAGTAATATGCAATGTGAAATATCAAATGTGTATACAGTAACATACAAAAGTATCAAGGGAGGGCATATAAAAGTGAAAAAAATGATAAAAGGACGAAAAAAAATAGGTTATAGAATTGCATGTTACCTGACTTGTCGTTTTGATTCCACCAAACACTCCGGTATAGCCATGTCAGCCCCATACTCTTAATCCGTCCAATTCAGTAACCCATTAAACAATTCCGAAAACTGAAAGAGAGCGAAATCGACGAGACCACCCTCATATACACAGTAACATACAAGGTAAAATATCCAATATGTATACAGTAACATACAAAAGTATCAAGGAAGGCATATAAAAGTGAAAAAAAATTATAAATGGACGAAAAAAAA
Organism: Maratus speciosus; assembly: GCA_963932465.1. NCBI lineage: Eukaryota > Metazoa > Arthropoda > Arachnida > Araneae > Salticidae > Maratus > Maratus speciosus. Next base: position 89,725,447 of record OZ010797.1, read on the forward strand.
TAGGTGATAGAATTGCATGTTACCTGACTTGTTGTTTTGATTCCACTAAACACTCCGGTATAGCCATGTCAGCCCCATACTCTTAATCCGTCCTATTCAGAAACCCATTTAACAATTCAGAAAACTGAAAGAGAGAGAAAACGAGGAGACCACCCTAATATACACAGTAACATACAAGGTAAAATATCAAATGTGTATACAGTAACATACAAAAGTATCACTGAAGGGCATATAACAGTGAAAAGAAATTATAAAAGGACGAAAAAAAAATAGGTGATACAATTGCATGTTACCTGACTTGTCGTTTTGATTCCTCTAAACACTCCGGTATAGCCATGTCATCCCCATACTCTTAATCCGTCCAATTCAGTAACCCATTAAACAATTCCGAAAACTGAAAGAGAGCGAAATCGACGAGAGCACCCTCATATACACAGTAACATACAAGGTAAAATATCCAATATGTATACAGTAACATACAAAAGTATCAAGGAAGGCATATAAAAGTGAAAAAAAATTATAAATGGACGAAAAAAAATAGGTGATAGAATTGCATGTTACCTGCTGACTTGTTGTTTTGATTCCACTAAACACTCCGGTATAGCCATGTCAGCCCCATACTCTTAATCCGTCCTATTCAGAAACCCATTTAACAATTCAGAAAACTGAAAGAGAGAGAAAACGAGGAGACCACCCTAATATACACAGTAACATACAAGGTAAAATATCAAATGTGTATACAGTAACATACAAATGTATCACGGGAGGGCATATAACAGTGAAAAGAAATTATAAAAGGACGAAAAAAAAAATAGGTGATAGAATTGCATGTTACCTGACTTGTCGTTTTGATTCCTCTAAACACTCCGGTATAGCCATGTCAGCCCCATACTCTTAATCCGTCCAATTCAGTAACCCATTAAACAATTTCGAAAACTGAAAGAGAGCGAAATCGACGAGACCACCCTCATATACACAGTAACATACAAGGTAAAATATCCAATATGTATACAGTAACATACAAAAGTATCAAGGAAGGCATATAAAAGTGAAAAAAAATTATAAATGGACGAAAAAAAATAGGTGATAGAATTGCATGTTACCTGACTTGTCGTTTTGATTCCACTAAACACTCCGGTATAGCCATGTCAGCCCGATACTCTTAATCTGTCCTTTTCAAAAACCCATTAAACAATTCATAAAACTGAAAGAGAGAGAAAACGAGGAGACCACCCTCATATACACAGTAATATACAATGTGAAATATCAAATGTGTATACAGTAACATACAAAAGTATCAAGGGAGCGCATATAAAAGTGTAAAGTTATAGAAGGGAGAAATAGTAGAATTGTGATAGAATATCATGTTTACTGTTGTTCTTATTCTCATTGTTGGTAGATTGTTCAACAAAAGACGATTGATATGTTACATTGTTATATTTGTTGCGAATAATATTTGCCACCGAATAATATTTATTGTTACAAATAATGTTTGCCTTAAACAGTTATTTATTCTTACATCATCTTTCTTTAACTTTGCATGCATTTTCGAGGCCTTTGCAGCAAATGTTAAAGAAAGGTCAAGAGATAACATAAAATATAAATAGAGATTTCGCAAAATAAATTCCAGAAGTAATTTGTTCAAATTCTTGGTTCTTGAGTAATATAGATACTTAATATATAGTTTACAATTCTGTATGTTTACACACTTGAAAACTAAGAAATTATCCCCAAATACTTAGTAGTATATAGAAAACGTTTTTGAGAAATATTGTACCTATACCACGAGGTAACCTTAAAATCTACTGTTGGTGCATTGAGTTTTTTACCCAATTTTACCGGTACATTTATCTGGGCTTCGATAGCTTGCATACTAAGTCTGGATCAATAGGTAGGCCTGGAGGAGGTTCCATGTATATCTTTTCATCAATATCACCATGCTGAAATGCTGTTTTGATATCACACTGCAATATTTTTAACTTCTTTTGAGCAGCAATTGATAAAATTACTCCTATGGCCAAAATTACCTGATTGTTGGAGAGAATGTTTCATTGTAATCAACTCCCTCCACTTGTAAGAAACATTTTGCACACAGTCGACTCTTAAAACGCTCTATTTCTCCATTCGGTAACTGCTTTATGTTGAACACCCACTTTGATCCAATTATACTTTTCCATTCTGGATTTTTTACCAATTGCCAGGTGTTGTTTTTTTGTAGTGATTCGAGTTCCTCTCTTATTGCATCTCTCCACTGCTTTGATTGATGGAAGTTAATTGCCTCTTCATATGTTTTGGGAATGTCAGCGACATTTACATCATAACGCCTGGGAATTCTTATATTTTCCCTGTGTTTGAAATTATAAGAGGAAGCTGCATCACCAAAATCTAGTCAGCAACAATTTATGTCAACTTCTAACTTAATCTGAGTTTTCGTGAAAATCCGTGATTTAGTTTTTGAGATAGAGCTATTGCAGAAATTGTAAAAAATTCTGCATAGCAGCGCCACCTGTCGGGCTATTTACACCAAAAACTAATTAGGGCCAATTTATACCAGGGAGTAACTAAATCTGAAGCTTGATGAAAATTCATGCATTGGTTCTTGGGATAGAGCTATTGGGATAATCATGAATCATGCAGCAAAGTAGCTCCACCTGTTGTGCGATATTCACCAAAAAGTAGTCAGCATTAAATTCTATCAAGGACTAACGGAATATGATTTTTTTTTAAATCCGTGCAGTAGTTATTGAGATATAGCTGTTGCGGAAATCGTGAAATAGTCAGCGTAGCAGCACCACTGGTCGGGCGATTTACAAAAAAAAGTAATCAGCACCAGTTTATACCAAGGTCTAACTGAATCTAAAGTTTTGTGAAATTCTGTGCCTTAGTTCTTGAGATAGGGCGCCAACAAAATTTTTGTCACATACAGACTGACAGAATGACAGACAGACTCACAGACAGACATTTTCTAAAAACCATCAAATCGTGTTCAGGACATTCTAAAACGTATAAATCTATCGCAAACCGGAAGTCGAATTTTTTCAGGAATCCAATACTTTCTTGAGATAGAAGAAAGTAAAGATAGATAGATATGTAAAGATAGAAGAAAGTAAAGATAGATAGATATGTAAAGATAGAAGAAAGTAAAAATTATGTACAGAGGTGTGTTTCCGATGACAATACAGCATTTAATGTTTTTAGAACGCAATTATAAATTTAATACCTTATTTTTAAGGAATTTTTCGGTTAGCCAGCTTCTGTTGATAAATCGGTAAATATTTTCGGGGACTACACCTATATACCAGTACAAATACAATGAAGTTCATTATGCGCTAAAACACGCTCACAAAAATAGGACAACTGCTACGAAACTGCAACAACGAAATATTTTAAACACTAAAAAGTTGAATAGACAGGGTGTCCACTCTCAACAGTGTCCAAAAGCTAATTCTTAAACCAGATTGGCTAAAATAATTGCATTTTAACATACGTTTTATTTTGTAAGGATTTGAGATTGTTTCTTTTCATGATTTCTTTTAACAAAAATTATGTTATTTTTAATAAGTTTTTATTTAACTTCATCGTATGAATGTTTTTCCAGTTCAAAATTTGTACTCTAACTTTAACTCACTTTCGAATATCTGATCGAGATTAAATTTTACATAATGACATAAATCTGATGATAATCTAATATTATTACGATTTTCAATGGTTACCATTTATACTTATTTTACAGGATAACACAAAACATTTCCGATAGATTACCTCCAAGATGTTTAACAAAAAGTTTTAGATTAGATAACACAAGGTTTCGATGGTTGTGTTTTTCAAATTTTACATATCTTTTAGCACTGAATCTTAATTTTTAACCAGGGAAGTCAGGAGTTTTCGCAAATCGTAAATAGTCAAAGTAAAAAAAAAAAAAAAAAATAAAATAAAATCGGATACTGTAAAATAGAGGAGATGGCTGTGTTTTTTAACTTTTGATAACTGATTTTTCTCTACTTTTGAGCATTGAATCTGAAAATGACTTCCATTTTAACCATCACGTTAGAATTGTTTGCTAAATCTTAAATGTCAAAGTTAAAATATAGCGAAATTCTGATACTATAAAACAGACATAAATTATTTTTAATTTTAATTTTATTTTATTTTATTTTATAATTTATTCAATTTTTACTTCTTCTATCTTTACAAGAAGAAAGTATTGGATTCATGAAAATTTTCGACTTTCGGTTTTCGACGGATTTACATGTTTTAGGGGTCAGAGATTCCAAAAAACATGTTTTTACAAAATGTCTGTCTGTGACTCTGTGAGTCGGTCTGTCTGTCTGTCTGTCTGTGTGTATGTGACACAAATATTGTGGGCGCTCTATCTCAAGAACTAATACACGGAATTTAATAAAAATTTATATTCAGTTAGTCCCTAATACAAATTGATGCTGATTAGTTTTTGGTGTAACTCGCTCAACAGGTGGCGCTGCTATGCTGCATTTTTCGCGATTTCTGCACTAGCTCTATCTCAAGAACTAATGCACGGATTCTCATAAAACTTCAGATTCAGTTAATTCTTGATATGAATTGGTGCTGGTAACGTTTTGGTGCAAATCATCCAACAGATGGCGCTTCTATGCTGCATTTTGCAGCATTTACACGATTTTCGTAATAGCTCTATCTCAAGAAATAATGCACGGATTTTCATCAAACTTCAGATTCTGTTAGTGCTTGACATGAGTTGACGTTTTGCGCCTTGTGGTGTAAATCGCTCAACAGGTGGCGCTGCTATGCTGCATTTTTTGTGATTTCCGCGATAGCTCTATCTCAAGAACTAATGCTTGGGTTTTCAACAAACTTCAGATTCAGGTATACCTGGATATGAATTACTGCTGTTTATGTTTTTCTGTAAATCGCTCAACAGGTGGCGCTGCTATGCAGCGTTTTTCTCGACTTCCACAATAGCTCAATGTCCAGAACTAATGCACGGATTTTCATGAAATTTCAGATTCAGTTAGTCCTTGACATGAATTGATGTTTTGTACCTTTTGGTGTAAATCGCTCAACAGGTGGCGCTGCTGTGCTGCATTTTTGTGATTTACACAGTAGCTCTAGCTCCAGAACTAATACACGGATTTTCATCAAACTTCAGATTCCGGTTAACCTTAATATGAATTAGTGCTGTTTGTGTTTTGGTGCAAATCGCTCAACAGGTGGCGCTGCTGTGCTGCATTTTTCAGAATTTCCCCTACAGCTCTATTTCAATAACTAGTGCACGAATTTTCATCAAACTTCAAATTCAGGTATACTTTCATATGAATAAATTGATGTAATATATTTTACTATTTAAATGATTTAATTGACGTGATTGATATTGAAGAAAGTTTTGTGATGCCCACAACATACTAGTTTGGCTTGTACTGAGATTCTTACAGCTAAACAGCTGAGGCGATCTATGAGGTGGGGGAGGAGGATCAATTTTAACTTTGAACTTTGTAACTTTCAAATTTAAAATTTCCGAAATATCGTGACGTGATGGTTAAAAATGAAAGTCATTTTGGGATTCAGCGGTAAAAAATACATAAAAATCAATTATCAAATTTGAAAACACAACAATCGCATCTATTTTATAGCATCAAATTTTCACTATATTTTCTTTTTTTAACTTTAAAATTTGCGATTTCCAATCTTTACGTGATGATAAAAAATAAATGGCATTGTCGGATTCAGCGGTACAGAATACATAAGAATCCATTATCAAAAGCTGAAAAACATGATATTAACCCAACTTTTGCAGGCTAGTGTAATCTAACAAGATTTAAAAAGATGTATCATTTTGTAAAGAAGTGAAGCTGTTAATTTTCTTCATTTTATTTAACTAGAAATCTGTTTTTTTACTTTTTATATGTTTATTACAATATATATTTTGCATTAATATGTCAGAATGACAAGATTTAATTTTTTTTGTAATATTAATTTTATCCTCAACCATTTTTTTTATTATATCTGACGAATTTATATTTCTACTAAATTTGTGAACGACCCCTAATTTGCAGCAAAAAATATGCTCAAACTTTAAACAGCTATTACTCGGTCAATTTTAATCGTAGAATAACGGAACCTTTTCTGTCTTACTTATCAGTCCAAAGGAAAATTTTACTAAATATAACTTATAGGACTGGGGGACAGTATAAAAATTTAAATTTCGTAATTTTTTAAGAAATGTTTTTATTGACCCAAATCGCTTTTAATACCTCATTTTTTACCTCATTTAAAACATTTTTGTAATTAGCCATTGGACACCGCTGAAAGTAGACACCCTGTATATATATAAAAATAAAGAATGTTATACATATTTTTAAAATTCTTTTTTATTATTTAGTTTAATATTAATTAAATTATTTAATATTTTTTAAACCAATCGGTTAATCAATAGATAGTTTAAGTGGTGCTTTTTTTCTTCTCTATTGCCATATCTTAAAACAGCTACCGATAAAAACTATACATACTTTAATAAATTCACTAGTTCTCGATTTCTACCAAGCGTCAATCAAAGCGGTAAATTTTCAATAATCGGGGCCGACACTAAATGAACATTTGAAGGAAATTTTTTGGAACAGCATGAATTGCAGTTGGGAAATTAGGCGTGATTTTTAACTCTTTACATCCTGAATTTTGGATAAAAAAAATTGCTTCACCTGTATAATTATTTACGTTAATGTCTAAGATATCCAGAACAACATATATAATAATTTAATTTTTAGATAATTTCCTTTATTAAAGTTGACTTAATAAATCGGTAGTTAGAGCTCTTTTTACCCGACTGCCAAGAAGGGTTATGTGTTTCACGCGTATCTGGGTATGTGGATTTCTTTATGCCCTCGAAACATCCCAACGGCTGGATGGATTTTAATGAATGAGGTCTCTGCCGATTTGTCTTAACCGTCCGATGGTTATAGGCCAGGTTTTGCTTTTATAAATTCAAAATGGCGGTAGAGACGAAAAAAATTTTTTTACGCACCCTATTGAGTAGCATATCATTGGATAGGTATTTTTCAAAATGAAGACGATGTTTCATTGGCTATTTTACAGTCAGAAGCTCCGTTTAAATATTACACAACCTGGAAGTTGTGTAGGTCGGATCTCTAGCTTTACTGTAACTCTAACCTTTATAATAGACATCTATAGGCCTTTATAGATAGTAACTAACAATTAATCACAACTTAAAAGTCATCAATACAAGTTAATAAAAAAATAGGTATATAATATATATATAAAAAAAAATAGTTTCACATTGATGAGAAATAATTAATTAGTTCGCTTTTTGTGCAGTTGGGTTTTTTGATTTTTTAAATTTAATTTTTACTTGTTACAAACTATTTACAAAAATAATTAGATTAATTGGCAAAAAAATACTGTTATGAAAATCTCACCATTCTTATAAGAACAGTGTGAATAAATGTATTGTTTTTTTAATTGCAGTTTTAATTACAGTTTTTTTCTGTAAATTAAACGGGTTTAAACTGGCGCCAAAATTGACAGTTTTTTCCTGTCAATTTGGCAGAATTTTTTTCTTTTTGCATTCTTTTTTTTTTTTTTTTTTTTTTTTTTCTCAGTCATCATTTCATTTGGTACTGATTTTGAAATGTAGACGACTCTTATTAGTACAGTTTAAATATACCAAAAATTGAGACAATATATGAGACAACTGACGGCCATTCCAAAAAATTTGGGAAGAACTTCGTTTTTGGCTTCGCCCTAGAAATGGACATCCGATGAGTTCCCTAAAAATAGCAATGTTTTAACTTGTTTGAGGGGATTCAACGTATTATACACCAGAACCGGATGAGACTAATAGGTAGGCATATAGCGATCTATTAATTACCTATAATTATATTGATACTAGTAAGTAATAATTATATGATTATACCAATAATTATTAAGCAATAATTAATAGATATCAGTTGATTAGAGAGTAATAATGGGCTCGAAGTAGCTAGGAGTCATTCTGTAGGCTCAGGGCACCGAGCCCACCCTTCCCTCTTTTCGGTGTCTTTAATTTGTGTAATTTCCCTTTTAAATTTGTCCGGTTTCAATTTTTGATTTTTTTTTTCAACGTTGCTTTCGCTAGAGTGTCTGTCACTCGGGACGTGGCTGGGGACCTACGAATCTTGCTTCCGCAAAAGAGTCGGACTAGAGTAGAAGAATAAATGGCTGCGGACGAAGATGGGCCGCTCGCCGCGGCGGTTATTTCTTAATTGGATAAAAGCTACGCCTAGGTCAGGGACGGCGAACCCATGACACGCGTGTCATAAGTGGCACGCTGCAGATTATTTTTGGCACGGCATCGATTCAGGTTCTACATCAAAATATACTACAATTTTACAAAATGTATTAATTAACATAGATGTTGTCTCTGTTTGCCTGAATTCCATTAGTTCCAGTTTTTTGTCAATGTCATACAGATTGAAAGAAATGAAATATAACTTATTGTATCCCAATTTAGAACAATATTGGATCACAAAATTTTAAGAATAAGAGGGAATTAGGATTATCTCAATAGAAAGATTAAAAGGCATAAGCAAAAATGCCGAACGCAATATTATAACAGCTTGGAATTCAGTTCCAGACACAAAGCCGTAGATTCTGGCGCTTGCTATTTTGACATTTTTTTTTCTGCGAGACATTCTTTTCGGAAAAAAACAATATGGAAAATTCATGTTAAAACACCTTTTCAAATGAGCCTAATCCAACTTGCATTGTCTTAAAAATAACTAAGTACGAAGCTGATATAAATATGTTAGCATCTATACAACAAAAATAATATTTTAAAAATAAATTTCTAATTTCTATCATCAAATATAACACATATTTTTTTAATGCTAAAACCAAAATTTTAAGTAATTTTGGTTCATTATTATTTGATCCATTAATTTTTTTTTGTTGTTGTTGGCACGTCATGATGATGTAAAATATATTTTCGGAAAAATTTGGCACGTGGATGTGAAAAAGTTCGCCGTGCCTGGCCTAGGTAAATGGTTGAGAAAATTATTGAGGGAACCACATTAAAAAATATTTATCATCGACTGATTCACTGTGCTTTCTAAATAAAATTGAGCAAATTATTTTGTATCGAAAGTGCAGTCTACTTTTATTAGCAGGCGAATTAAATAAATTTTACATTGAATTTTCTTTAATGGTACTTAGCCCATGTGTGCCCAGCGCCACATTTTTCGGACGCTTCAAGTTTTAATAAATTTGTATAATTTTATTCTATTTTATAACATGAAAACTGCATGGAATAATTATCTATAATTGTCTTTATCTGTTACCGAGAAATGACAGCATAAGACGGTGTGACTTCCATCTGAGTTCATATGAAAAAACCAGATGGCCACTTATCTTTAGTCAACACTTTTAATTGGGCCTCCAGATGCCTCAGTCTACGTCACATGTCAATGCATTCACAAACTCCAGATGTGGAGTATAAACGGTTTTAATGAGATACAAAATTCTCGGTGGAAAGTGGCTGAATAACGCGATTCCCAAACGAATAAAACTTGTGATGAGATGAATAAGACTCTGACCACTTGAGACGGACTAAAGAACTCATGAGATGCCATTTTAGATCCATCTAGTGCGGTCGCTTTTCGAGGCCGTCGAAAAGAGAAGGGGCGAGCAAGCCTCCGCTTGACTTTTGAAGTTTTTAATGTTTCTGTGACTGTTATGTGTCATGTGCTGTGCTGACCTAGCGTGAAGTAAAAATTTAAAAGAAAGGAACGCAAGTTCTCTTCTTTTTGCATAAAAAAAAGGAATTTTTAAGTATAGTTCCTCGTATGTTTTTATTTTACGTTGCAACAGATTTTTATTTGCGTAAATGAAGGCTTTTTTCTGTGTTTTTAGATTTTCTATTTTTCAAGATGGCGAAATGTAAAAAGTAAGTTTATTTATATTTTTTGTATCAAAGATCCAAATAAATAAGTCATAATCTTAGCTTGTAGACTTCTTTGAAATACGTATTTTTTTAAATTGTGAAATCGTATGTTCAAGCCTATTTTTTATGCATTTTTGTAACGAGCAAAATATGGGGTACTTGGCACAAATGGGTACACATTTTTATTAGCCGTTTAGGGGACAGTTATTTATGTAAAGTCATTTTTAAGATGATTATGAAATAAGTTGTTTTTAAGCCTCAAATACGATTATTTTTAAATTATTATTTATAATACTTATAATGTTACTAGTAGTCCAGTCAAATTAGGTTTTTTTCTGGACATAATTATGAGAGTTTTGAAACTTGGTAATATTGTTTGGAAGGGTCTACTAATGAACATACTAAAAGTCCTGATGGGGGGGGGGGGGTGAGCGCGAGGGGGAGGGGGTAAAAGAAGGTACCATTTTTCGGTTTTTGTTAATATCTCATAATCTATAAGTCCTACGAAAAAAATTCTAGTACAAAAGTTGAAGAGAATTAAATTCTCTACAAAAAAGGTTCTATACATTTTTCTCTAGAAGCCATAGTTAACGAGATAATCACATTCAAAAATGAAGAAATTTGCCGAAAGTCACACCAGTGCCAGAGAGCGGGTCAATAGCACTTGCATTGCATCTATTTAACTTAAATTTAAATGACCGTTAATAAATTTTGTGGTCAGGTGAATAGAAGCCGGAACAATAACTTCAACAAATGACATATTTCTTAACTATAGATTATGTTATATAGATTATATGTTCCGTAATCGGGTTTGAAGTCATTTTAAAAAGCATGGATTAACGCCAATTTAATTTCCTTCTGTAACTTTTATTTGGTATACTTTTTTTACATAGATTATAGAGATGTTGAGCCTTCAATCCGTCAGGACCAAAGAGGAATACGACAAATTTGTTCGATAGAGCTATTTCACGATTCGACGCAGCGACAAGTTTTGGACAGGCGTTTGGTTTGACATAACCACTGCGCAAAAACTAATGATATCTATGAAATGCTCTGTTGGGATCACACATGGACATGGGGTCTGGGCGCCACAGCTACCTTTCATATTTGTACCGCCCTGGAAGAATTCTGTGGTTTAACTATTTCTTCTGGTGAACAACATAAGGATTTTCGTGAAGCTCGGATGAATAGAGATGCTGCGGATATCTCCAAACTTTCAACTTGATTTGAAAATCACTACCCCTCCCCCCTTTCCTCAGAGAGATATAATTATATCAATATCTTCTGGGGTTATTGGAGATGAAACTATCACCTGCTTCAAAACTTTAGAAATCGGGAGTAAAAAGATGATTCAGAGGTGTCTAGCAAATGTTACTAAGGCTTAACATTTTTGCCTGCAACCAGTTGTACACTGAATGAGGTTTAGTATTGCCCCCAAGGGCAACAGGATCGGTTGTTGTGATAGGCACTAACGTATGAACGAGCTTACGTTTCCAACCCCAAACTCAGGAGACAGTTCATTTCCCTGCCACAGCTGTATCTGTAAGCATATATTTTTATCTGAAGAGGTTAAGCCTATGAGAAGAACAAGTATATCCACATCCTGTCCAACAACAGTAACATTGTCACTTTCACTCAGTGCATCTATAGCAATCTGAATAGTCAGAGTGGCGGCATTATTAGGATTTTGCTGTCATGAGACTCCTTTGTCATTTAAATTAGAGGAAATGGATGGAATGGGAATCAACATTGTCTTATTGTTCTTATTTCAGAGAAACTGATTTTGGGGAACACTGATGACAGTATGTTCTTCAACATATATGTCAACTGAAGTTTTTACTGAGCACCTTCTATTTTGTTCAGCTAATTTATTACTGTTTACAGTGTCAGTATATCCATCGAAAACAATTCCGAGTCCCTTTTCACAATTGTGTTTCTTAACGTACTTTATTTAGGGGTCATTCCATGTCAGTTCAGGCAGGCATGTAACCCACCATCACAGATTTTGATGAAACTGCGTGTGTTTGTTCCTTTTATTAAGATATGATTCCCAGTATTTTTTTTTTACTTCTTGGTCAAATAGTTTCTGAGAAAAAAATTGTCAAAATTTTGAAAAACTGCCATCAGTTGGCATTCTTGACTGCTCGATTTTCAAATGTAGCATGACATAAATATGATCATATTTCAATATCTATTCCACAAATCATCTTCAAATAATTTATGCATAATATATAGGGTACGTATTTTATGAAAAAAAATACTGTTACGCTTATATAACATTTTAAGCGTGTCTAAAAAAATGTTTAATCTTTGAAGTCGTGATTTTTTTATGAAAAATAATGCATTACCTAAAATAGCATTATTAACAAAAGGCGGTATTTTTATTAAATTTATTTTTTGTGGGGGATATACTTAAAGGTGTCCTTTACCTGATTCTGAAATAAAAGTAGTGGGATTTTGGGTGTTTTTAGTAGTATTTCATATTTAAAAATATTTTGAGGCGTATTTCAAATCAAATCAAGCAGAGTCATTCCATGTCAGTTCGCCTAAGATATTTAATTCACTGTCACAAATTTCAATGAAACTGGGTATGTTTATAGCTCATTTTAAGACATAATCAAGGAAATTAAAGGTGATTACAAGGAAAATATTTTTTAAGATAAAAAAAAAATCTAAATTTTGAAATTTTTTTAAAAATGTTTTTAATGGCAGATCTATATTCAAAGACTGCATAAAAAAAAAGTCATTTCAATATAAAATCACTAAATAAGTTTCAAATAATGTATATGTGACAAATAATGTAGGCAGATTATTATTTATTGTTGTTTGTCATGTTTAAATGCTAAGAGTGTGTTTAATCTTGTGAATTCTTAAAATCAAGAATTTTGTGAAAAATAATGTGTTAATCAAAAATTTATTATTAACCAAAGGCAGGCTGTTATTACTTTTCTTAATCGTACGTAAAAATATCTTTTCAATAGTTATAAAATAAAAATAGTGAAAATATGAGCAATTTTAACAAAATTTTCATAAAATGTGAATGTTTAATGATAAATATTGAAGCTTTTCATGCTAAGATGTACTAAAATGACTACGATATCGTGTATTTCTACCCTTGCTTAAATATAATACATACAATAATAAAATAACAAATATTATTTACAGCAATAAAAATTAAATTAAATAGTACCAGTTCCTTTACCAACACTACATTGCTCAATAGCCGACTTAAAATCAACAGCCCGCACTCTTATTGAAAAATACTTTCAACTGTTCAAATAATAAATAAACTGCATTTAAAAATTTTAATATCAACTTATTATCTTAAGACGATAATAATAACTAAACAACATGATGAATTTATAAATCAGCTTTTAATTGAAAAGTCATGAAATGGTCCCTTTAAATATTGTTGTTCATCGAGTCAATCAAAACAAATTATATAAACAAAATAGTGAGCCTTATATGCTGACTGCAATGATACTTCTAACAAAACTAATTAATTCATTACCATCTGAAATCAAACCCGAAAGATCAAAAAGAAAAAAAAATCATCTGTAGTGTGAATGTGACATACTCAGTGGTTGTTGAGGTATGTCTTTGTGACATTTTCACATGTACTTCAATAAAATATAAACATGTAAGCTTTTTTCATTCATCCAAATTAAGTAAAACAATTATAAAATTTTGTTGTCATTACACCAGATGTTAAATTTTTCGTTACATACTATTAGATAAGTTCTTTACTTTTAGACATTATTGACATAATATCATAAAATTTACTATATGTATTTTCTGTAAGTGTATAATCAATATATATATGCTTTATTAAACATAAATGAATAATTTTTAAATAATTTGTTTGAGAACAGGGATATATATATACACATATATATGTTGAAAATCCATCTTTCAGCAATATTGTGATGAAATAAATCAAATTAACGTAATTTCCGGCGTATAGCCCACGGATCAAACAATCGTGTTTCGACCCAGAAATTTTTAAAAATAAAATGTAACTTTTTAGATCGCAGTAAATATTTGTCTTCAAATACTGAATAAAATTTCTGGGTCCAAACTGAATTGTTTGATCTGCGGGCTATACACCCGAAATTACGGTACATATCATTAGAAACTGAATAAAGTTACAAAAGTGCAACTCATTAAGTTTTAAATATTTTTTTAGATATAGTTATTTGAAAGATATAAATGTAATATATTATGCATTTTTTGCATATATTTAAAGCACAATACGTCAAAATTTTCTTCAACAGAGTGAAATTTGGTATTTTTTTTTCAATATTAGCAGCTCAATGCTAAATTTTCAATATTAACAGCCAAATATGAGTTTAAAGATTAGGACTGTCATTTTGAAAATTTCTATTGGGCGGTGAGGAGCTAGTGATTTTTCTCTTTTTTGGAAAGGGATAATTGCTCTTCGCCCTAGAAGTTTTACTAAAAAACAATATTGTTTATTTTTTTCCTTAAGAAACGAACATAAAAGATAATTTGAAAAATAAAATAAATGTATAAATAAAAATATTTCCAGGGATGATACATTGGATAGGTTTTACATTTGAAAATACTGATAATTTTAAATATGATTTAAATACTACTAAAACCAACCAAAATCCCACTATTTTTATTTCAGATCCAGTTATAATGTAGTATTATGTACAATTTAAAATTAAAAAATTAGTCATAGAAACTCCGCCTCTGATTGATAAAGATTTTTTAATAATTTCATTATTTTTTATAAAATATTTTTGATTTCAAAGATTATACAATTTTTTAGACACATTTAAATATTTTTTAACATTAGAGCAATATTTTTTTCATAATCTACATACTTTATTTACCTTACTTAAATTATCCGAAGAAGATTTCTTTATTAGTTATTGAAATATGATTTTATATATAAAATGAGGCCTTTGAAAATTGAACAATCATTAATGGCAACTCGTGGCATTTTTCCAAAATTTTGATAATTTTTTCTCATGTGTTCACTATTTTTATTTTATAACCATTTAAAAGATATTTTTACGTACAATTAAAAAAAAAGCAATAACACCCTGCCTTCGGTTAATAATAAATTTTTGATTAACACATTATTTTTGACAAAATTCTTGATTTTAAGAATTCATAAGATAAAAGACACTCTTAGTGTTTAAACATGATAAAAAACAAGAAATAATAATCAGCCTACATTATTTGTCACATATACATTATTTGAAACCTATTTAGCGATTTTATATTGAAATGACTTTTTTTTTTTTTTTTTTTTTATGTAGTCTTTGAATATCGAACTGTCATTAAAAAAATTTAAAACAATTTTTCAAAATTTTGATATTTTTTATCTTAAAAAATATTTTACTTAGGATCAAGAAAATTAAAGGTGATTACGTCTTAAAATAAGCTATAAAAAACCCCAATTTTATTGAAATTTGTGACAGTGATTAAATGGCTTAGGGGAACTGACATGGAATGACTCTGCTTGATTTGATATGAAATGCACCTCAAAATATTTTTAAATAGGAAATACTACCAAAAACACCCAAAATCCCACTATTTTTATTTCAGAATCAGGTAAAGGACACCTTTAAGTATATCTCCCATAAAAAATAAATTTAATAAAAATACCGCCTTTTGTTGATAATGCTTTTTTTGTTAATGCATTATTTTTCATAAAAAATTCACGACTTCAAAGATTAAACATTTTTTTAGACACACTTAAAATGTTATATAAGCGTAACAGTATTTTTTTTCATAAGCTGCGTACCCTAAATATTGTGCATAAATTATTTGAAGATGATTTGTGGAGTAGATATTGAAATATGATTATATATATGACATGCTACATTTGAAAACCGAGCTGTCAAGAATGCCAACTGACGGCAGTTTTTCAAAATTTTGACAATTTTTTTCTCAGAAACTATTTCACCAAGGAGCAAAAAAAAATTACTGGTGATCATATCTTAATAGTAAGAACAAACACACGCAGTTTCATTAAAATCTGTGATGGTGGGTTACATATTGATATTTTACTGCCTGATTTGACGTGGAATGCCCCTTAGGTGTTGCAAATTCCTGTCGTGTTGATCCCTTCTTCCACACCACCTCATAAAACAGGAAGCAAACATCCACAACTATTGTTGTTGTTGGTATAATATCTCACCTGATTGTTCAAATATTTGACACAAAGCATTTTTCTTTGTCTTGCACATTCCGCAATCATTGAAAAGAGAGAGAGGATAAGGAGTCGATTCATATTGTAGATAATTTGCTAAATCATCATTACTAAGTTTTCTCAAGGAAATCCATTGGAATATAACTAGAGGATCCACAGTTTTCGTAGTATCATGAAATTTTATTGAATTGTGCATACGGTTGAGTGATTGTGCTATACCTTTCCGAGTTAGTTTCCCATCTGAGTAACATTTGCTAGACACTTGAGTTATCTTTTTACTCCCGATTTCCAAAGTTTTGAAGTAGGTGATAGTTTCATCTCCAATAACCCCAGAAGATATTGGTATAATTATAACTATCTGAGGAAAGAACGGGTAATTTTCAAACCATGTTGAATGTTTGGAGATATCGCAACATCTCTATTCATCCGAGCTTCACGAATATCCTTATGTTGTTCACCAGAAGAAAGAGTTAAACCACAGAATTCTTCCAGGGCGGCACAAATATGAAGTGCTTATTCCTCGTCCATGTGTGAGCCCTACAGAGCATTTCATAGATAGCATTAGTTTTTGCTCAATGGTTATGTCAAACTAAACTCCTGTCCAAAACTTGTCGCTGCGTCGAATCGTGAAATAGCTCTATCAAACAAACTTTTCGTATGTCTGTTTGGTCCTGACGGATTGAAGGCTCAACATGTCTATAATCTATGTAAAAAAAGTGTACCAAACTGTTACGTAACATCATACTTTCCCATTACTTTAACAATAGTAAATCTATTAACCATTATCTATTTAATTATTGAAATATTAATCCATTCAAAAACTTTATTTATCTTTCCAAATAACAATTTAAAATATCTATATTACGTTAATATTTCTAACTACTAAAATTTGATTCTAATATCTATTAAATAATTTATTTATCAGTGATTTCTAGATTGTTTACAAAAAGTTCTAAGTCTTTAATATTAACCTTTTAAAAATTCTTAAATATTCATTAAATTCATTGCAAAATATATTTATTCGATTTAAATAATTATTTACTTTCAGCAGACAAAATTTCATCTATTTTGATGCAATAGATCGCGAGTTATCCGAATTTTAAGTTTTATTTATTTTCGCTTCTTTTAAATACGCGCGCCTTCCATTTTAAGACGCACCGAATTTGCCATGATTTCGTTTCTTCACCGATGCGAAACTACATCGCGACGTCTCAAAAGACGCCATTTTTGCTCGGGGGAGTTGCAATCTTATGACGGGTTCAATGACCGCACGCTGTTGAATTGTTTTTGGGGAACACTGATTAGTTCTCTTAATTTTTAGCGTCCTTTTCAAAATATACTACTGGGTTTTTCTCTCTCTCTTCGAATCTGGACGTTGATGTGCAAACATGCGCGCATCATCGCTCCAGAAAATATCAACATTTTATACGATCGGTTCTTCGGCTAAACGGGTCGAAGGCCGATTGCTTTTAAATAAATTAACTTAATAATACTTAAATACCTAATCAAAATCGTCTGCCATAAAACAACTAATCATCTGAAGATGCTGGTACCGTTTATGATGTTGAATGAAGTAGATGTTTCGCTGACTGATACCGCTGCTACGAATTTGTCGTGGAGGTACCTGAATCACAAAAAAGGAAGTTTCATTGCTCTACCTATCCAGAGAATTAGCAAAGTGTAAATATTGTTCCCCTGAAGTATGGAGCTAGTCTGTTTATTAACACCATTACAAGGAGTATACAGTTGTTACATCTACTTCGAGAAGTTGATTGGTGATTGCGTGCGCCTAGAAAAGGTATAGATACTTTCCCTTATAAATTTTCTCTCAGATGTGCATTGAGGAACAATAATTACCGTAATTTCGGGTGTATAGCCCGCGGATCAAACAATCGTGTTTCGACCCAGAAATTTTTTAAAATAAAATGTAACTTTTTAGATCACGGTAAATATTGGTCTTCAAATACTGAATAAAATTTCTGGGTCCAAACTGAATTGTTTGATCTGCGGGCTATACACCGGAAATTACGGTACTACGTGACTCTGAAAAAGGATTTCTTGAACAGATTTCAATCCTGAAATTTTCCAGATTCTGCTGGTTCTCTAAAAGTGATAAAAAAAAATTGCCATCGTTCTGATAATGAACATTCGGTTCAAAAGAACCATATTACTGGATGATGTTCAATTAGCATCTTCAGATATAGAGTCATAGCACATATACAAGTTTTGCATGACGAATAGTTTTTGAAGAGAATGGTAGTTGGTTATAATAATTATTATTTACGATTCTACTAAATGTTGATCACTAAAGAGAATGTTTAATATCAAAAATACACAATAGGAAGAGAAATAATGTTGTATTGTTATATCCTCAATGGGGTCTGCGCAGTTCCTTTATTTTATATGTTTACCCAAAATAAACAATTGTTCAAGTTAATTATGTGTGTCATCTGTTTCTTCCATGGGTGAGTTTAGTTTATTTTATTTTTCTTTTCAGCTTTGATTCAATTTAAGGCAACTTAATTATTTTTTAGTAAATTCAATTAACTTAATTCTTAATCTTCACGTTGCCTAGTTAACGATCGCGATTTACGATCACGGCCATACGTGGTGTCGGAATGGTATTTTGGTTACCAGATTTTTCAATAGCATTTATAATTGTAATTTTATATTTATTTTTCTGGTAATCAATCTGCGATCCCGACATCGAACGTTACAATATTACACAAACAAAAGTTATAGAAGGAAATTAAATTGGCGTTAATCCATGCTTTTTAAAATAACTTCAAACCCGATTACGGAACATATAATCTATATAACATAATCTATAGTTAAGAAATATGTCATTTGTTGAAGTTATTGTTCAGGCTTCCATTCACCTGACCAGAACATTTATTAACGGTCATTTAAATTTAAGTTACATAGATGCAATGCAAGTGCCATTGACCCGCTCTCTAGCACTGGTGTGAATTTCGGCAAATTTCTTCATTTTTGAATGCGATTATCTCGTTAACTATGGACTCTAGAGAAAAATATATATAACCTATTTTGTAGAGAATTTAATTCTCTTTAACTTTTGCACTAGAAATTTTTCCGTAGGACTTATAGATTATGAGCTATTAAACCCCCCCCCCCCCCCAAAAAAAAAATGGTACATTCTTTTACCCCCTCCCCCTCGCGCTCACCCCCATCCATCAGGACTTTTAGTATGTTCATTAGTAAACCCTCCCAAGCAATATTACCAAGTTTCAAAACTCTCATAATTATGCCCCAAAATGACCCAAAATCTGCCTAATTTGACTGGACTATAGGCTCTGTAAAGAAATGAATATATTTTGTTAGCAGCTCATAAAAAACTCACTATAGTATATAATATACAATTTAAAAGCTTATTTTATATAAATACAGACAAAACATATAATTAAGCATATTATATTATTACAAACATTATGCATATTCCCATATTTAGAATGTTTACATTTTATCAATTGAATACAAAAATATTTTAGCGTAATTTTTAAAAATATTTTTTAGTTCCTTTTGCAACATTTTAAAGTGATTTTGCAAACAAATTTTAGAAAACAAAAATTCAGGCATAAATGGGTTAAAAGCAGGGCTGCAAAAAAGCCGGCTTTTATTGGCTTTTTTTCCCAGGGCATATCTTGCTATTTCTTAATATGTTATGGTTAATTTACTTTACCAATAGCTATTGTCTATAAACTACAACTAAAATGTTATGAAATTTATTTAAAATCTTGTTTCAAAGGTTCATTTTTA
This sequence comes from Maratus speciosus, assembly GCA_963932465.1. Taxonomy (NCBI): domain Eukaryota; kingdom Metazoa; phylum Arthropoda; class Arachnida; order Araneae; family Salticidae; genus Maratus; species Maratus speciosus. The sequence goes on from OZ010797.1 coordinate 89,745,336, forward strand.
TAGCCAATTAGTAATTGATAGAGGAGAAGGTCCAGATTCCGGCTAGGGTCCAAATACCGGCTACTAGGTGTTCTGAGAACTGGGCGCAGTGCAGCCTAGCGGTGATAGGCAGAGTTTGTAACTTTAATTGAGAGAAGAAAGTTACGAAAAGGTCGCTGAAGTCTGTGTCATTTACAAATAGTAAATGCAAAAGTGTCGAATCTACGTAATCTGCTACATCAAAAGTTTTTCAGATATGTGTTTCGTTATTTTTTAGACATATTTAGCTCTCAATTGCCACGCGCACAGTATTCGTATTTTATCATATGAATGAGTAATACCGGTTTTAACTTTAATATAGCTGTGGTCCGAATACTGGCTACCTAGAGTGGTCTAAATACCGGCTAGCCGGTTTTTGGACCTCTCTCGGTTGCTCTGCTTGAAGGGGAGGAAAATAAATTAATTTAAATAGTTCGATAATTAATAAATTAATTTAAATGGTTCAGAAATAGTCCCCGTCCCATTTCGCAATATGAAAAAAGCAACCATGGCCGTAATTCTTCAGGACCGACACTTGTTACCGGATCACTTTCCAAAAAAGAGCTGTTGGACACTACAAAATTGCCTGTAATAAATGTGAAGAGAAAGAAAAAAAATGACGGAGTAAACCAGGCGAAAGAGGCAAAAATTTGATTTTAACACTCTCGCTGCGCAACCCGAGATTTCCTTGGGCATCGTAAAAGTAGCAAAATTTGCGCAACCCGAGATTCCCTCGGGGATGCATTTTTTCCGACTAATTAACCCTCTTTGATTATTCCCACCAGTTATTTTTTATTGTATATTATGCCTTATTTAATCGGAGCATTTTCCCGGTTAAATTAGACAAAAACTTTTGTTTTGAAAAACCGGTGACAAAAGAATAAAAATTCTTAAAAGACGCTCATCGGGAAGGGGTTAAATACGCAATTTTTGAAGCTATTTTGATAAAACAATTACGCAGCGAGAGGGCTAAAAAACTGAAAAAGGAAAATATCCAACAGAGGAAGATGATAAATTTGTGTCTTCTGCATGGGTGCTTTCTCTGTGGACAACAATGGGGGAGTGGATTCTGGGCTCAATGTTTAGAATGCGATATGTGAGCTGATAGGGACTATACCGACGCAGAGAGTGATATTATGCTTTTGATTTTTTCAGATAAAATAATTCTCATTTCAATCAGAAAGCTTTTTTTTGTTGTTTTACACGTTAAAAAAACAAAATTAGAAACACAATGGGAAGATGACTGTGAGAGATAGTCGAAAAGAATTTTAGAAATTTGACAAAAATACATATTTATTAAAAATCGCGTGTTTTTTCTGTGCATAAGAAATGTTATTAATCAATACAATTTATTAAAATAATATTCTTACTGTTTAATACTTGTCATTAGCTCTGTTTGTGTGATCTTTTGGAAAAAAAACTTAGGTAGCCGGTATTTAGACCCCATTTTAAAAACTCAAAATTTGAAGACTTTCGGAATTTTGCTTCTTATAAACAGAAAACGCCTTTTAGACTGATTTTTTTTTTCTCTAAACAGGTGTAAGACGTGTCAAGGTACCCTGCTGTCACTTTTTATTTTATTAATTTTGAAAATTGTATGATCTAGATTGAAAACAAAAGTGGTAGCCGGTATTTGGACCTTTTCCTCTATACCATAAAAGCCTCATAAGTAGCCAATATGATTTTTAAAAAACTATCTATAGGTCCAGTGGCACTCTCTCAGCTTAGTAAAGATATTTTCATGTTGTTACGGGTAAGAATTATATTCAAATAAATAATATAAAAATGAAACTGTCTATAAAGTACTGCACTTGGAAAATGGCTCTTTGCATGTATGAATGCATTAGTAATATGAATAAGAATAAGTTACTTGTTTATGTAAAAAGAATTTTTTCATGAGGCAGCATTTCACTTTAAAATAAGAAAATATAAATTAATAATTAATTTCCATAACTTTTATATTAATTTTATCTTTTTAAATGGTACATACTTTTTCCTTAATTTGTTTTTTCTTATATACTGACTGAATATTTTGTTCTTGTTCCCAAATACGACTATTATTAAACTACACAGCTGTCCCCCAAGTTCTGCATCCATTGAGAGAATTTTTTCAACACATGGTTTTGTTTGGAACAAGATCAGAAACAGCTTAGGTGCTGAAAAAGCAGAAAAATTGGTAAAAGTGTACCATTTTTTTAAAAACTGAGCCAAATGATTGGTAACTTATTTCATAAACCAATAGTGTATTACTTTTTGAATAAATATCTTATTTGGTAAAAATCATTTGAACTATTTTAAAAAGTTTTTATTTCACAAATTTCTAATAATCATTCTTACTATCTGTTGAAAGCCACAGCATTTTTACTATCAATTCACTTATATTTTAATTGTCAATTTATTTGACAGTTCAACTTTAAATTGATGTACATTTTCATGACAACAGTAATTAAAAGTTACTAATTAATAACATTTTGTTTTAAGAACAGTTTTAGCCGGCTTTTTTTAATATAAGCCGGCTTTTTAAAAATGGTTTAAACCGGAAAAAGAAGGCCGGTTTAAACCGACCTGGCTAAAATTCGGCAGCCCTGGTTAAAAGTACCGTCAGGATATAAAAGATTAAAATAAATTTTGAATACTTATAACAGAGTGTTTAAATTTTTTATTTTATTTTTTCTCTTATTATTTATGTATAATCCCCCCCCCCCTCATGCAGAGGTCGAAGTATCGAATAACAGTCTACGACTGACATTTAGAGCTGTAGCAAATGGCTTTGAATCGGAGAAACCTTTTTCTTCTTGTTTTGTCATTTTCTTAATAAGAGCGGAGTAAAAAAATCCGCCGATTTTGCAGCCCAGGTAACCGGAGAAAGTGAATGTATAATCTATACGTAAGGATTCTCTTCGCGGTTATTTTTTTCAAACGCTGGAATCAGTGGCCTTGGTTACTAAAAATGATTCGCTTAGCAAAAGCGGAGAGATGATTTTTTTTCCTTCTGCCTTTTCGTAGAGTATTTTCTTCGGAAATACTTGAGGGATATTTTTGACGCTTACTTAAACGCTTTCCTAATGGATTGTTGCATGTGCACGTCATGTTTATGTTTGTAAACATAAGTCTAAAGCTACTTTGTGTCCTTGGGAAAGTAACTGTGGATGTTATAACGATTATTTTAAGTTGCGGAGACGGTGTATCGCTCACTGTAAAAAAAACACATAATGTTTGTTAAATTAGGAAAATATGATATAACCATAAACGAAAATATACAATAGGCTCTTCCGAGTTACCTGCCATCCCGAAAAGCGTGATTTATCTTTATAAAGCGCAGAAACCAAATATCTTAAAGATAAAATATATATATGAGGAGAGTTTCAAAACTCGCCTTATCCACGAAATCAAATTTTGGGAAATCGCGAAAAAACCTCTGACTGTGATCACTGGTTACTTTCTTCTATCTTCAATAGAAGAAAGTATTGTAATCGGAATTTTTTTTTCGACTTCCGGTTTCCGACGGATTTACACGTTTCAGGGGTCAGAGATCACAAAATACATGTTTATACAAAATGTCTGTCTGTGTGTTTGTGTGTCCGTCTGTCCGTGTGTCCGTATGTCCGTGTGTCGCCATTGTACCATCAAAAAGTGTATGAAGTTATGCATAGAATTGAACCAAATTTTTTTGTATGTTAGTGACTATGGCAAGAAGATCCTCCCTGAATTTGGAAAAATTCCGCTGGTAGGGGGCGCTGTAATAGCGATTTTTGTGCAATTTTTGTGCATTTTGATTATTGTACCATCAAAACGTGCATGAAGATATGTATAGAATTGAACCAAAATTTTTTTTGTATGTTTTTGGCCATGACAAGAACATACTTTGGAAAAAAAACCCACAATTCCCACAATTTGGAAAAAACTATTTTTTACATTACTTACCTATTTTTTTATTTACTTTTATTGATGACTTTTAAGTTGTGTTTAATTGTTAGTTCCTGTCTATAAACACTGTTTTGATCAGGGCTATAGATGTCTATGAAAGTTAGAGTTAAAGTAAAGCTAGAGATCCTACCTACACAACTTCCAGGTTGTGTAATATTTAAACGGAGCTTCTGACTGTAAAATAGTCAATGAAACGTCGTCTTCATTTTGAAAGACCTATCCAATGATAGGCCACTTAATAGGTTGCGTATTTTTTTCCCCTCTCTACTGCAATTTTGTTTTTTTACGGCCGCCATTTTGAGTTTAAAAAAACAAAACCTATCCTATAACCATCTGACGGTTAAGACGACTCGATAGAGACTTCATTCATTAAAATCCATCCAGCCGTTGAGTTGTTTCGAGGGTATAAAGAAATCCACATACCCAGATACGCGTGAAACACATAACCCTTCTTGGCAGTCGAGTAAAAATATATGAGATAGTCGAAAGGTTTGGGATTGACGCATCCAACTAGTTGCAGATTGTAATCTTTTTTCGATGCATCTTCCCCAATAGAAAAGATTGATAGAAAAAACTGGATTTTTTAAATTTTGGATAAGGCAAATTTTTTAATCTCACGTCCTCATATCTATCTATATATATATAAACAGTTTACTTTACTACCGATGATTTTCGGAAACGATTTTGAGTACTTTTCATAGTATATTAATTAGTTTTTTCAGTGCGGAATACTGGTTTCCCGGTGCTTTCGATTCTCCAATGAGCATTTTGCTGTTCGACAAACATGTATTACAGACAAATCGGATACATTAATAGCATTACCATTACGATTAATGTTATTGTGCATGCATGAATTCAATTACGCAGATGAAAATGCTTCATTGAGAATGAATAGGATACTAAAAACCGATAATCCTGTTTGAAAAAATCCGATTAATATACTCTAAAAGTTCTACTTGAAAGCGTCTCCGAAAATCAGAGACAGTTAAATATTTATTTATTTATTTTTAATGTTTCTTGAAATTTTAAAAGTATACTGGTTTCTATGGGTTAACAAAAATAAAAATAAAATAAAAATACTTTTTGATTCGTGAGTAACTCGTAGGGTTGATTAAAATCATAATTTTTTTAAAAATAACAAAAATCCGATTTATTTTGATTTAAATCGGATTTTTCTTATTTAAATCAGATTTTTTTATTAATATTATTTGTGTTCGTGCATGCATTTATTTATTTTTTCTATATAGATTTACAAATTTATATTAATTTCACTAAGTTTCCTAGATAAGAATTCAAGATATTTTAAATAAAAATTAAAAACTGTTGCAAACAAATTCAGGTGATTCACTTAAAATTATATTATTCTACTATTAAATTTAAATTGTTATACATATATCTATGTATGTTGTATGTATAAATTTCTAGTTAATTTAAAGTTATTAAATTTTTCATTAATGTATTACTCCAATAATAACTATATCTATTTATATAATACGCTAAAGTGACGATTCCGGGTCTTACTCATCTTTGAGAAAAACAGTTTATCGAGGCCATGTTAGGAATAAATATTTATATCCATAAGTATACCGACTGTTCAACTTATGGAAATGTACGCATAATTTGCGTTGTAGCACATCTATTTTCCTTCTTTTTTCTCAAAAACCTTCAAAAACTATCCAATGATAATGTTTTAAATTCTAAATTAAAAATAACGGATAACCAGCTATTATAAACAACGTATAACCAGATATAAACAAACCAACATTGTTTTGGCGCCATCTATTGGCAATAAATATAAATGAAGGAACTTCATTTTAGAATTTAAATGTAGTTTTATTCATTTATCCATTTAAATTTTTTAATTTTGTTTGCATTATAAATAAGCTGAGTTTTTTTTTTTTTCTTTTTTTTTTTTCTTTTTTTTTTTTTCCGGATGTAACTGTGATATAAGATTGCATTAGTATGGCTGAAAATTATTTTTTCACATCTTGTTAAATTATAATTTTTACTTCAAAGCTATGTTCAAATGTTAGTACTTGAAAAATCGAAATTTTATCTGCATTGATATATGTAGTACATGGTATTATATATTCCTTACATTTTAATTATATTTAATATGAAATATAAATTTTATTTACAATACAAGCAAATTTGAAGTGGATGTAAGCTAATCTTTTAAGAATTGATAATTGAATTAAAATTTTACGAAAGAAATAATGATGATTTTGATTTTATAGTGATATAGCTGAAGCTTTTGAAAATTGATCTTGAATTAAATCAATAAGTCCTGCATATTTCATGTAAAAAAAAAAAAAAAAAAAAAAAAAAAAAAAAAAAAAAAAAACAATAAAATATGAATAACAATAAAATAAATACTTAGAAACGAAACGCTCCACAATATTATTATTATTATTATTATATTATTTTATAATCGAGATTAAAAGCGCTGCCTCCACTCCTAATGGAAAGCAGTTTTGACAGCCATTCATTCTTGAGATTCATTCCTTTTTATAAAAATAATATATTTTCAAAAAAAAAAAAAAAAAAAAACTTTAATTCATTGAATATTTAATTTTAGTGTCTTTTTTTAAATCTTCAGAAATTGTGTTTCACTTTCTAATTATTATTATTATTGCAGTAAATTGAATATTAAAAAAAAAAAAAATTTCATCATTTGTATTTGTAGGAATTGTTTGACATTGTAAAATATACTTTTCTACAATACAAACTCTTCAAGAATGAAATCTTCATGCTGTTTGTTTGTATGAAATCTTATGAAAATGAAACACAGATCAACATACCGTAATTTTTGACGGGGCTGATATGCTAGTATAATATATAATCACATTTATACATAATAAATGCAGTAAAACTGCTAAATGTATATGTTTATTCCAATTGATTCCGATTCACTAATGTTTTCTTTATCTCATAGACTGCAAGTTTTTTTTTTTGTCTTTTTACATTCTTGCCGCTATCCCCATCATTTCTTCAATACATTATTTGCATATTGCTATCACATCTTTTCCAGAAATAGTATTTTTTTCTGTAAAATAAAGCCACACTGGATCTTTCAGCCAGTCATTTTTCTTACGTATCAACAAATGCAAAAGCTCTCTGTACAATAGCTAGTACTAATGGCATTATTGTTGTAACTTGTATTTACCACTATACTATACTGATAATTCCCAAAACAGTTGCAGATACAAGAGAATCACATAACTGGAAATCTGAAGCTATCAATTGTCAGTGTTATCTCAGCTATTGACAATTTCAGTAATCAATTATGCTTACTTGACAGTAGAAATGAGCTTAACTTAGAAATAGCAGGGATCTGTTTAGGAAAAATTTCGGTTCTTCAAAGGTACCTTTCACAAGTTTTTAAAGCTTAAAACAGGACCCTTCACAAAAATTTTCATCTTAAAACAAGACAATTCACAAAATTTTTCGCCTTAAAAATACATCTTTCCCTAAACTTTTCCGTCTCCAAACTTAAGCTTCCATGAAAGAGCTGAAGCCACCAAAGTACCTACTAAATTCTTTTTTTATATATAAATATTTTGTTATAAACATAAACAAGAATCTAGTGATAAATTCAAATTCACAAAATTATGATTAGATTTTTCAAAGATATAAAAACTGTTCACAATATGTAAACTGTAAAGAAATCCTCGACAGACCCCTGAATAAGATACATTAACATTTCTTATATTTTCCATTGCAGTAAACAGTGAATTCTAGGAAAAGAAACGGAAAAAGGGATCAGTCACAGAAATTAAAGCATTTTCAATTTTAGAAGAAACGTGAAATTGGAATTCTATAATTGTATGTTAGACAAACAGTCAAAATATTTATTGTGTTATAATTAGTCCACATATTGATCATATTTGATCAATACATCAATTATCAGCATATGGGATAGTGTAATTTGCATGTCTAAGCAACTAAACATAAAACAAATTGTTATTTATGATCTGCTTCAGAGGAAGTAACTCTCAACTCTCCGCTGAAAATACTATTATATTAAATATTTTTATATTAAATAGATCTGTAAAAATGAAGTGATCATGTAACACGTTGAGTGCGGTGACTGACACTGAAGCTGAAAAATTTACAACCTTTTAAGTAATTTTTACGAAAGTATAATCCTGTAATAAATAAAAGGTAAGTAAATTTAAAATAAATTTTCAATAATTACTTAAAACAATACATACATATATTTAGTTTTATATCATATTTTAGACCGCCAAGTCATCGGTGAATGACGCGTTCTAAATGGAAAGTTCAGTGCCAGTCACCGGTGACTGATGTGGCGCTTAATGTGTTAAGAAAGGAAACAATTTAAAAGTGAGAGACCACTTATCCTTATTTTTGGGGAATGTGCTATGGATAGATAATATTTTTAATGCATTTGCATTTACTTTCATAAAATAATAGTATTTTCAATTTATAAAGTTTTATTTAATGTTATTAAAATGGATTTTTAATCTGGCATGAATGATGAATTTTATTATAACATAAATAATGAATCTGATTCTTATTTAGCCTGTAAATATCAATGTAAAAAAAAAAAAAAACTGATTTAAATCAAAGATTTTTTTTAAAAAATCATTTGATTTAAATCGTGATTTAAATCAAACAATCCTAGTAACTCGGAAGACGGTGTTTTATATTTTTGTTCATGGTTATGTTAAATTTTCGCGGAATAATAAAAGTTTCTCTCTTCTGGTGATTTTTTAAAAATAGATAAAATTTATCTTTTCTAATTAAACCTTAGTTAGAGAGTGAAAAAAAAAAAAAAAAAAAAAAAACACCAGGGGCTCTGTGCCCTGCTCCTGAAGACCCCACAAAAGACTGTTCTTTCTTTCTTTTTATGTTCCTGTGTTTAAAATGTATCCTAAACTATAGAATGTGAACTTGAAGTTCAGGAGGCAGTGCCACCATTACAAAAAAGAAAAAAAAAAGAAAAAAAAAAGGAGAAAGGAGAAACAAAAGAAAAGAAAAGAGGTCTGTTTCAATTCTCTGATTTGAAAATGCTGGTAGAAGCTTATTTTTGAATACTTAATATGTTTTAGTTGTTAAAAAGTAATATATAATCGTATACGTAAGGATTCTCTTTGCAGGTTATTTTTTTTTCAAACACCCGAAGAAGCTGTTATTAAAAATGATTCTCTTATCGAAATCGCGGAAGACTCACATTTCTTTTTTTCCATTTGGAAGAAAGTTTCTTCCGAAATACTTGAGAGATATTTTGGACGCTTACTTAAACACTTTCCCCCATGGATTGTTTCAAGCACGCAAAAGGTTCATGTTTGTAAACAGAAGTCTAAAAATATTTTATAGGTCCTTATAAAGGAAACTGGATTTTTTTTTTTAAATAACTGTTTCATAAAATATATAATGTGAACTTTAAAATTCACAGTTGTAACTTTTTTTAAATTTAAACTTGTAACAACTTTTTCATTACTTTAGTCGCCTTTTAAGTAAGACTGTGAATTTTTAAAATTAACATTATATAGAAGTTTTAAATAAAATGTATATTTTAAACTTTTAACCTCTTTTCTCAATTCCTACTATTAGTTCACACTCTCCCTATATTTATTTATTTATTTATATATCATGTTCAAATTTTCAATCGTTAATAAAATACTTATTATTCATCCTAACAAGTTTTTTTTAAACTTGTATTGGATGACAATTGATGTTAATACAGTTTTTTCAAATATTAATTCATTAATTAAATTTTAATTAATTAATTTTAGTTTTACATTGGAGACAAAATGGCGGCCATTGGTTATTGAAGCATTTAATGCATCTTCATATCTATAAGGGGGTTACCATAGGAAGGACCCTGTTCTGTCGCCAAATACCACCAAGTTTGCCGCCAACTAGGCGATATCTCTAATATTTCGCCAAATTCCCATAGACTTCCATTGTAAATCTACTTGCTTATAGAAAATCAACAAATTGAGATATTTTAAGGCAACCAAAACTAATATTAGCTTAAGGGATTATATTAAATTTTTCTTTTGGTGACCTAAGTAGGAATCGACTTTAAAAACAAAATTTTTATATTACTTGTTCATTACTTTAGTCGCCTTTTAATTAAGACTGTGAATTTTTAAAGTTCACATTATATATTTTATGTTGAATAAAGGTGAAAATTTGCATTTCGTATTATGATTTTATTTATAAATGTTTCAATAAAGATCTTGCATCACTCAGTGCTAAAAAAGACACAGAGTGATTCCAAAAATATTAGACGATTGTTGGTGACGGTAGTGTACGCACTGTACTGCCTTTAACTTTAACCCTTTATGTACTGAATTATGAATTCATGAAAATTTTATCTTCTAAAGCATTTTTCGTGAATTGTTTAAACTACATTAGAAGATTTACATAATCATTTAATAAATTTTAGAAGGATTTTGAAGGACTGCAGGATTTAGAAGGATTAAAATTAAATATGAATGTATAGGGATTTTCTGCAATACTTATAATGCCACTCAAATCGTTTATTTTAAATATTTTTCTTAGTATTTTATTGAATTAGGAAATGTACAAATATAATGTTCTTACAATAGAAATATAGAAATATTTCCGAATTGAAAAATCCCCCCCCCCCCTCTCCCAACGCCAAGAAAGCTGAAAAGATGCAAAGGCAAAAGAAATCATCCCTTTAAAAATATTTTTGCTTTTGTAACTAATAATGCTTTTGGAACAAGATAAAATAATACATCTATAACTCATTCTAAACTGTATTACTACTAATTGATGTATTAAATGAATTTTATAACAAGTTATTTTAATGGTACTTATAAGTACCGACGATAAAGGGTTAAAATGAAAATCTTGAGTACACTAAACACCGACTACATTTATTCACGGTACGAAAGCATCAAATTAAGGACGGTCAAACATTTTAAATCTGGAGATTTATAAGAACTTGAAGAAATATTTCTAATAGTTTTTTGGAAATATAAACTTTAAATGCGTTTTCTGAAAAAGATAATTTTTTTGACCGATCAGTTACGAAAAGCATTCTATTTCCAAAAATTATGGTTATATTCATATAAACTTGATCACCTATAATTTATGTGATATTATGACGTAACGAATTATCGGTTTAAATATCTGAAAAATTTTGGAAAGTTTTCAGATACTTTTAAAACAAAAACTTAGCATGCATAAATTATGTTAAAAATCATCAATGTGAGACACTTTTTAAACAAAAACTTAACATGCAGAAATCATATTAAAAATCATCAATGTGGTCATTTTAATGGTATATCTATGGAAGTTTATATTTTATGGTTTAGACTGTGATTCATAAGATATTAACTTAAACTGTACGAGTATATTTGTTGAAAAATAAAAAAAATAGTAAATTACCGTAACTTTTATCAAGCGGACAACTTTGTAAATATCATGCATTGTATTGTTTTTCCATAAAAATTTAAAAATTAACTAGAAATTGCATCAAAATACTTCATTTAACATATGAAATTGCTTATTTTAAGTACTCATTTTTTTTTAAATATTATACTCATTTTTTACTTTATGATTATTATTTAAAAGGTGTCAAACAAATTAAAATTACCTTAAAAGTTTTAAAATTATTTTTGAGAAAGATCATTCGTTTAATAAAATGTCTATAAATCGGTCTTGAAATAGCGAAGTAGATATATCGATTTTTCATCCTTTATGGGTGGGAAGGAATAATATCGATTCCATTGTTATCTACCCTACCTGTGTAGTGTTTCAAGATGTTCCTACTCCCACTCTCTTAATTAAATGCCCCGTTATTCCACCCTTACCCCTCCCTCTTTTCCTGCAAACTGAAATACGTAAATCACATTCACTTATTATTTTCACTTTAAGGGGACAGTTTACCTTTACCCTTAAATGTGCGATTTTTTATTTTGTTTCGAAAAAAAATATAAATGATTCTCTGAAAGGTTTATTACACGGGAAAAATGATGAAAAAAAATTCAGAGATACATTTTTCATTTAATAAGTCAATCTTTTCTTCTGTCGCACATCTGCAATACAAGTAAAAACTACTGTCGTGTAGCTGTTTTACGCTAAAATATTGCAAATTAGTAAATATTTTAATAAGTATGTCTCCAAATACCTTATTTTATATAATTATTTATTTGATAAAACTTAACCTTTAACCCTTTAATTCCCATGATAGAATACGTTCTAGAAATTACGTAGTTCAGAGCATCTGACTTGACACCAGAAAGCTTCAATGGTTAATTTGGCTTGATTTAAATACGGAATGTCTGTTATTAATTAAAGCAAATATTGCTATTTTTATTTTCTGGTGTGAATTAGGTATATACGAATAAAAAAAATCTATTAAATTCAAAACACTGTTGTTTGCATATATGCAAAGCTGCGCACTAAAGGGTTAAAATTGGTCAAAAAATCGATTTTTACTTTTTTAATATTAAATGAAAGCCTGTTTAATTCTGAATATTTTTACACCTCATTTTTACCCTTACGGCAATTATATCGCGAGATATTGTAAATATTGTAAATACACCAAGTGCAAATAGCCAACACAAATTAAAACTTTAAATGTTTTTTTCGCCATGTTCCTATTTTCTTCACTTTCCTGTTTTAAAGATGCTACGTTATATAAGTTATATAAGTTATACTAAGTTGTTTTTGTATTTGAGATTGAGATTTAAACTTTTTTATACATGTTCTTTATTATATATGTGATAAAGCTGCGCATGTAATTAGCCTTCAGGTTTTTTGTTATTTTAAAAAAAATCAAAGTATAGGACGATGTGTTAGATTTCAGTGTTTTACACTTATATATCAGTAAAAAAAATTATATTGAATGTTATCACGAGGCGATCTCCCTGTGCGATGGTTCCCGAGAATAATTAACCCTTAAATGCCGGGTGTTGCTTTTCGGCAACATACCCAAATTTAGGGTCTAAAATACTATTAGAATAATATTGAAGCTATAATGCCTAATGTTGCCAATTATATACATTCTGAAAATATTATTAAATCGGTTTTCAACATGTAGAGGCAACACTTGTGCTGTTTAAGAATAAAGATAGATTTATTTTTTCAATTGTTGCTACTTGTTCTTTGTTCTTTTTGTTTTGTTTGGAAGCTTGCGAAATACCCTATTTTGTTCTGCATTGAACAAGTAAAATTTATTTCTTATTATAGTTCCTAAAATTCTTGTGTGTTTAATATTATAGAATTCTATCAAGGAAAATTATTTTTTCAATTAAAGACCAGTATAGCCGATTAGTAACAAACTGTTTTTTAGCCGTAAACCATACTTAAAACAAAATATGATTTTTTAAAGTATTTTCCCCATGATTTATTTAAAAAATGAAAGCCGAAAAAACATCATTATAATGATTTTTGAAAAATCAGGCATTTAAGGGTTAATACTGATGAGACCATTTATGACGCACTCCTCTAAGACTAATATCAGACGAACGTCTTTTTGCACGCTTTTTTCCCTACATATCATCCCTACACAACGCCGAGTGTCAGACGGCATTGTGTAGACATGATATGTAAGGAAAAAAGCGTGTAAAAAGACGTTCGTCTGACATTAGCATAAACAGAAAAACATTTAATGACATTCACATACAACTATTTACAATTTGATAATGCATTAACAGGCTAGGCTCACTGCCTATACATCCCGTATTTCTGAGAGCATTTAATAAATACAGATCTAAAGTTTCGGCGTACCAGCTGGCTAAAGCATTTTCAGCCGTTCTCGTCAAGGGCTCTATCTGCTCCCTGTAAAATCTTTCTCTTCCCGACTTCTTCTTTGCCCTAGCATCCGCGGACAGTTGACTTCAAGATTCCAGAGATGCATTGTGGGTGCAGGATTGTGGGAGTTCCGAGGCCACGAATGTGACAAATGTATTATTAGATGTATCTAAAAATCCATGCGCAGTCTTGTGTAATACACATTTGAAAATTTAAAAATAAAAAAAAAATCAGCAAAAACATTAATTTTTAAAAAAAGTAGTAGAGATTTTGAAAAAAATCAAATTTTTATAAACCTTTTAAAATTTTAATTAAATATGCAGTTAATTTTTTCTTTCAAAATGGGCTTTTATTTGAACATTGAAGTGCAGTGAGTTGACCATTTGAACCATATTTTTAAAAATAAACAATAGTGTTGAAAAGGTAAAGTGTTCCCTTAAAGAGGATTATGTCTTTTTTTAAAGACTTCCTATTCATTCTTATGTCTTCGTGTTCGCCCATCTATCTAAATGCAACGAATTTAAAGAACTTTATTTTAAGATTGTCCTTAAATCGCTTGCTCAATAACGCGAAACTTTCAGTCACCTTTTTTTGACCTATTTTTAACGAAAAAGCATTAAATTGGCAGGGATGACTAGTGAAGCGATTTGGAATTGAAAGAAGTTTTCCCTTTTTCAATAAATAACTTATTTATAGAGTTATGCGTAATCTTGGTCACGTGAAGAACAGTTTTTCTCCTCTCTCGCAAAATCGCGTCCGGAAATTCGGTTCAAAACGTCCATTTTGACAGTATTTTCTAAAAAATCTTTACCAAAAAAAAAAAAAAAGAAAACGTCTTTTGATTACATAGTTTCTGAATACAACACGTGGCAGTGTCATGCCTTTACGAACAAAAATGAATTTAAAAATGTGACAGAAACCGATATTCTGGTTTGATAAAACTGATCTTTTTATGACAAGTAACTTACTTATCGAGTTGAACGTAATTTTGGTCACGTGAAAAATGGTTTTTCTCCTTTCTCGCGAAATCGCGTCCGGAAATTCCGTTCAAAATGTCCACTCTGACAGTATCTTCAGAAAGATCTTCTATCTTTACCAAAAAAAAAAAAAAAAAAAAAAGAATGAAAACGGTCTCTTGATTACATAGTTTCTGAATAAAAACACCTGGCAGTGTCATGCCTTTCCGAACAAAATTTAAAAATGTGACAGAAACCGATATTCTGGTTTGATAAAACTGATGAACACATTCTAAAAACCTCTTCGGAAACGTTTCCGAAAATCAGTGATAGTAAAAGAAACTTTGTTTTTATAGATGCTTCTTTCAATCTCGAAAATAGAGCGATTTCTGAAGTTTTTAGTGATAAAGAGAGACCGCTTTTCGGAGTCATAACTCGGAAGAGGTTATCGCATATTTTCAATTGCGATTGTATATCATTTCCTTAATTAAGACCCATTTGTCTTTTGTTATACACTGGAAAAAAATGTTTTTTAACATATGAAAATATACAATAACCTTTTCCAAGTTACCCAAGCTTCCAAAAAATGCTCTTTATCTTCAGAAACTAAAATTATGACTTAGAATCATATATTAATAATTTAAAATACTCAAAATCAAGTTCGTTCCTAAATTACATTCCGTTAATTTATATCCTCTCTCATAAATCTTAAAATATATTCATTTACTGTTTAATATAACTCAGTGTTTCCAGATTGTCAAAAGTCAATTTCCCCAAAATTTCTGAAATTTTCCCCAAATCAGTGCTTTTTTCCGCAAAAGTCCACAACTCAGTTTTTACTCAAAAGGGAATTTTTAAATTTTCAATTTACCACTGTAAAAAATATTTAAGTAATTTAAGCTCAAAATGGTTTCCCAAATCAAGCCTTTTTTTGAAAAAATTCTCCATTTACAAAAAACAAACTTTTAAACTGGATTGAATGCATATATTGTAGCTACATTAAGAGAATGAGAGATATATTTTGCCGTGACAAGTTATTTTACGTTTGCTTTTAAAAGTATTGTCTAACAATGTTGGAAGACTTACATTAGCTCCAAGGCTTTAGACAATCTCTTATCAGTTGGGATTTGAATGGGTCCGAGATGGTACGCTGTTTTAATTTTTTTTTCCTTCCCTATACTGAAGTACATAATCATAATGCAAAGTATTTCCGCTGTATCCATCGGTGTGCTTTTGTATATCATAAGAGAAAAATATCTGCTTTCCACGTATTTAAATCAATTTTATTTTAAAGCACGGCGAAAGAATTTTTCGTATAAGTCCTCCAGATTTAGTCACGTGCAGGTTTAAGCTGCTGAAGACTTTAGAGTCTGGTGCATCTGTAATACGTGTAAACTGTAATGTAGTAAACAATGAACACGACCACACCCAAGAGAATAATGATTGATATTTCCGATTTCTGGATTGTATTTTCGTTTTTCAAATCAAAATTGAGTTCGAGACAGATCCAGTTTTTCTACAGGACTAAAACAAATATTTACGGAAAATAGTAAAAAAAAAAAAAAAAAAAAAAAAAAAAAAAAATCCACAAGTTTTTTCCCAAAATTTTTTGTAGTCTCCAAAAATTTCCCCAAGAACGACTTGTCTCCAAAAAATTCCCCTTGAGGTTCAAAATCCCCAATCTGGCAACACTGATATAACTTTATTTTTATCTCATCTAAAAAGCACTCTTTCAGAATAATATCATTTCCTATCAAAATAAATCTTTAATTCAGCTAAAGTACTTTCCTTAGTGATTGAACTGGGCCTTGCATTTCATTAATCTTCGCATAATGTTTATGATAGAAATTAAACAGCTGTCAGTAGATAAGCAAAATAATAACAAGTTTATATAAATTACTGGAAAGGTTGAATGCTTATTTTATATAATCACTATGAAACGTTTTTCCTTTGCAATCTATTGCCAGATTCACGTCATTAGTTTTTGAATTTTATATGTAGTAAGACTAACGGATTTCTTAAGTTAACGAATTGTGTGGTTCGACGGAATATTTTCTCCAGGACATGGCTACTGGCTCTTCAACGCTAAGGATGTAAAAATTTTGTGTTCGCGTTAGGCGGATCACCTACCCTTTTGCTATGGCTACCATAATAAACTATTGTCCGTGGAAGACTTTGTGACTTCTTTTTGTGTTATATTCAGCATTTCGGGATGAGAGCTTTTGGGTTTTACGAATGACGCTATGCAATATTACTAAATCCGTCTTTAAAAATCTATCCAGATCTCTGCAACATTTTACGAAGTAAAGAAATAAATCCACTGTACAAAACTTCCTGATAAAAATGTTTTCGAAATTGTAAAAGACATTTATAGAAACAAGGTTTCTTTTGCTGTCACTGATTTTCGGAAACGTTTTCGAGTAGTGTTTGGGGTGTATTGATCCCAGGGCTGCCACAGGCGACTATTTTTTAATTCTATCTCCCATCGTTTTTTTAAAACAAAACAAAACAAAAAAATCACATACACTTTTACAATATTTGCAAGAGAAATATACTACAAGATTTATTTTCTTAAAATAGTGGTGCGAATAGAATATAAAAATAGTCGTCTGTGGCAGTCCTGTAATCCGTTTTCTCAAACAGGAATGTAGGTTTTTAGGATGCTATCTATTCTCAGTGAAGTATTTTCAGCTGCATAATTGAATTTATACAGGCAGGAGGTAACAACATAATATTATTTTCTATGCTAATATCATTGCTGTCAAGGGAACAGTTTACCTTTTCAACAATTTTTCTTATTTTAAAAAAATATGGTTTAAATTGTCAACTCACTGCATTTCAATGTTCAACTGAAACTACATTTCGAAGTAAAAAAGTTTTTAATTGCATATTTAATTAAAATTTAAAAAAGTTTTAAAAAATTTGAATTTTTTAAAATTTCTACTATTTTTTTAAATATTGACAATTTGCCCAATTTTTTTTTCAAGATTTTCGAATGTGTATTACGAGGAATGTATCCCTGAAACATTCCCTGCTTCAAGATGTTTTTACTCCCACTATCTTAATGGAATGCTCCATTATCAATTCTCTTCCTGAAACGTAAATTAAATCCGTGATTTCCCTTTCAAGGGATTACCTCTTTTTCAGGCCTTCCTATTTATTCTTGCTTGCTTGTCCATTTAATCAAAAATGGAACGGATTCACAGTTCTATCTTAAGATCTACCTACGTCTTTTTAACTGACAAGGCTGTAAAAAGGCAAAACACTTTTTAGAGTCCATTGTTTGTTAAAAGAAACGTGCAAGACTCGTTCATCCGAGGGCGTATCGTGAAAACGAGGAAGTTGAGTTTGAATATAATATACATTAGAAAGTGTTTTACTATTTAATAAGATATTATCAATAGATTCACAAGATGTTCTCTTTCGAAGTCCGTAGGTCATGAAATCTTTTTAACCCTTAAATGCGTGATTTTTTATTTTGTTTCGAAAAAATTATATATGATTACCTGAAAGTTTTATTACACAGGAAAAATGTTGAAAAAAATCAGAGGTATATTTTTCATATAATACGTCAATCTTTTCTTCTGTTCCACATCTGTAATATAAGTAAAAACTACAGTCGTGTGGCTGTTTTACGCTAAAATATTGCAAATTAGTAAATATTTTAATAAGTATGTCTCCAAATACCTTATTTTATATAATTATTTTTTTTATAAAACCCTTTAACCCTTTAATTCCCAAAATAGAATACGTTCTAGAAATTACGTAGTTCAGAGCATCTGACTTGACACCAGAAAGCTTCAATGGTTAATTTCGCTTGATTTAAATACGGAATCATGTGATTCATTTAAAAATTAGAATAATTGTGTTAAAATGAATCTTGTGTAAATACGGAATGTCTGTTATTAATGAAAGCAAATTTTGCTCTTTTAATTTTCTGGTGTAAATTAGGTATATACGAATAAAAAAATCTATTAAATTCAAAATACTGTTGTTTGCATATATGCAAAGCTATGCACAAAAGTGTTAAGGTGTGTGATTACTTATATAAGTGTTTTTTAAAAAACTGTATCGCACACATTAATTTTTATTTATACGGGGTTCCTGCAGGTCAGGGAATTTCCCCGACTTTAGGTCACATAAACACCAGTATTTTTTTAGAGAAAAACTTGCTTTTTGCAATCGTGCGATTATATAAGCCGGTTTTTTCTACATAAAAATACTGGTATTTCAGCTGAAAATGTAGGAAACCTGTTATAGTTTATTTTATACTTTTTAGTATTTAAATTATTTCATTGTTTCGATTTCACAGCCAGTTGATATATTTTAGTGAGCGTGGGTTTGGCGCATAATAAGTTCCGTTGTTTTACATTTGAGAGACTAAAGAATATTCAGAGATTTATCATCTGCGCCCAGCTAACAGAAAATCCTTAAAGTTAATTTATTAATTGATAATAAAGTTCTAAAAATATTAAATGCTGTATTGTCACCACGAACTCACCTGTGTACATATTTTTTTTTTTATAATTCTAACCTATCAGTGAGTTAAGAATCGAACACATAATTCCATCTTTACATACATTAACCAAGACGTTCTCTTTCGAAGTCTGTACAGTGAATTCATAAATTGGTGCCATTATTTATAAAAGAGTGTTTTTTTTAATTGTTACACCCTTTTTTTATTTATAGTTTATTTTCTACTTTTTAGTGTTCAATTAGTTATTCAAGTTAAATAAAAGAGTGTAACCTCCCTCTTACACACAAGAATATCTTTCTTTACAAGAAGAAAGTATTGCATTTGTGAAAAATTTCGACTTCCAGTTTTTGACGGATTTATACATTTTAGAAGGTTATACACACAATGTGATTTTTAGAAAATGTCTGTCTGTGTGTCTGTCTGTCTGCATGTGACAAAATTTTTATGGACGCTCGAAAACTAATACGTGGAATGTCATCAAACTTTATAATCGGTATAGCGATTCATATAAATAGACGCTGATTAGGTTTTGTTATAAATCGCACAACAGGTGCCGTTGCTATGCTGTGTTTTTCACGATTTTAGAGAACAGAATTATATCGACCTTCATATTCTGTTAGACCTTAACATAAATGGTTGCTTATTCTGTTTTGATGTAAATCGCCTGACAGGTGGCACCACTGCTATGCTGAATTTTTCAAGGTTTCCGTGATAGATATTTCTCAAGATCTAATGAACATAATTTCATCTAGTATCATATTCTTTTAGACCTTAACATAAATTGAAACTTGTTAGGTTTTGGTGTAAATCTCTCAACGGGTGCTGCTTCTGTGCTGTGTTTATCCCGATTCCCGCGATACCTATAACTCAAGAAGAACAAACAGATTATCACTTAATTTTAATTGCAAACGATTTGATTTATATAGATGAAAGTTTTGTGACAGTGTTGCCAGTGGGCTACTTTTTTTAAATTCAGACTTCTTGATTGGCATCACTTTTTTGAAATTGTAAAATTCG
The DNA here is from genome assembly GCA_963932465.1 of Maratus speciosus. NCBI lineage: Eukaryota > Metazoa > Arthropoda > Arachnida > Araneae > Salticidae > Maratus > Maratus speciosus. Next base: position 89,765,493 of record OZ010797.1, read on the forward strand.
CCTTGTTTAAACACAGATTAATTAAGGCGAAAACAAGGGGAATTTTACAATTTCAAAAAAAGTGCTGCCAGTCACGAAATCTGAATTAAAAAAAAGTAGCCCACTGTCAACACTGTTTGGTGATGGCCGCAACATAGTATGTAGCTTCTGTGTTGCTTTTTATACACTTCATATTCAAACCTTCCAAAATCCTGAACAATTTTTAAAATAACATCATCATGAAGAAACAAAAATTGAATTTTTTCGATTGGACATAACAGCTATATATACGTTAGTAAATTTAAGGTTCGAATAACTTTATTATTTTTTATACTTTATTATTATATCTTATTATTGTTTTCTACATTTCATTACATTTTATATTATTATATGTCGCAACAGATAGTAAGAGATACAGATAGTAATGCAACTGAACTAACTAATCTTTTGATTTTTCATTGTAGGGCGATAATTATACTTAATTAATTTACGACTTTTGTTCTCCCACAAATTTAGCCAGGTATTTTAGTACATACAGTTCCTTATTTTTAAAATAGATATAATTTATAATTTTTACACCAGCTGAACACTTTTTTGTTGCAGCAATAACGTTTTATTTTGTTGGTCCAATAATTAAGTGTCCTTGTTGTTTGCTTGTCCCAACAGTAATGTATTGTCCAATAATACGGTTTGGTCGTATGGTCCAGCAATAAAGAGTCCATGTTACAGCAATAACGTTTCTTTGTTGTTGGTCCAGCAATAAAATATTCTTGTTGTTTGCTTGTTGCAACAATAATGTCCGGTCCAACAATAAAGGGTCCTTGTTGCAGCAAAATCGTTTCTTTGTTGTTGGCGCGGCAATAAAATATCCTTGTTATTTGCTTGTCCCGTCAATAATGTCGGTCTAGCAATAAAGAGCTTTTGTTTCAGCAATAACGTTTCTTTGTTGTTGGTCTAGCAATAATGTATCCTTGTTGTTTACTTCTCCCAACAATAATCTACGGTACAGCAATAAAGTATCCTTGTTGTTTGCTTGTCCCAACAATAATGTATGGTTCAACAATACGGTATGGTCCAGCAATAAAGAGTTATTGTTTAAGCAATAACATTTCTTTGTTGTTGGTCCAGCAATAAAATATATTTGTTGTTTGCTTGTTCCCGACAATAATGTACGGTCCAGCAATAAAGAGTTCTTGCTGCAGCAATAATGTTTCGTTGTCGTTGGTTCAGCAATAAAGTATACTTGTTGTTTGCTTGCCCCAAGAATAATTATGGTCCAGCAATACGGAATGGTATAGGAATAAAGAGTTCCTGTTGCAGCAATAACGTTTATTTGTTGTTGTTCCAACAATAACGTATACTTGTTGTTTGCTTCTCCCAACAATAATGTATGGTCAAGCAATAAAGTATCTTTGTTGTTTGCTAGTCCCGACAAAAATGTACGGTCCAGCAATAAAGAGTTCTTGCTGCAGCAATAAAGTTTCTTTGTTGTAGGTCCAGAAATAAAGTATTGTTGTTGTTTGCTTGTCCCATCAAAAATGTATGTTCAAACAATACGGTATGATCCAGCAATAAAGAGTCCTTGTTGCAGCAATAACGTTTCTTTGTTGTTGGTCCAGCAATAAAGGATGCTTGTTGTTTGCTTGTCCCAACAAAAATTTTGGTCCAGCAATACGGAATGATATAGCATTAAAGAGTCCCTGTTGCAGCAATAACGTTTATTTGTTGTTGGTCCATCAATAAAATATCATTGTTGATAGCCTGCACCAACAATAATTTACGGTCCAGCAATAAAGAGTCCTTGTTGCAACAATAACGACCATTTTTTGTTCGTCCAGCAATAAAGTGTCCTTGTTGTTTGCTTGACCCAACAGTAATGTATGGTCCAACAATGCGGAATGGTCCAGCAATAAAGAATCCTTGTTGCAGCAATAACGTTTCTTTATTGTTGGTGTAGCTTTAAAATATACCTATTGTTTGTTTGCCCCAACAATAATGTTTGGTTCAGCAATAAAGAGTCTTTGTTTGAGCAATAACGCTTGTTTGTTGTTGGTCCAGTTATAAAGTATTCTCGTTGTTTGCTTGTCCCAAAAAATGTATGGTCCAAAAATACGGTATGGTCCAGCAATAAAGAGTATAATTTTTGCAGCAATAACGTTTCTTTGTTGTTGGTCCAACAATAAACTGTCCTTGGTATTTGCTTGTCCCGACAATAATGTACGCTTCAGCAATAGAGAGTTTTTTTGCAGCAATAACGTTTCTTTGTTTTTGGTCCAGCAATAAAGTATACTTTTTGTTTGCTTGTCCCAACAATAATGTACGGTCCAACAATAGAGTGTCCTTGTTGCAGCAATAACGTTTCTTTACTGTTGGTGCAGCTATAAAATATACTTATTGTTTGTTTGCTTCAACAATAATGTTCGGTCCAGCAATAAAGAGTCTTTGATGCAGCAATAACGCTTGTTTGTTGTTGGTCCAGTTATAAAGTATCCTCGTTGTTTTCTTATCCCCAAAAAATGTATGGTCCAACAATATGGATTGGTTCAGCAATAAAGAGTAATTTTTGCAGCAATAACGTTTCTTTGTTGTTGGTCCAGTAATAATCTGTCCTTGTTGTTTGCTTGTCCCGACAATAATGTACGCTCCAGCAATAAAGAGTTTTTTTTGCAGCAATAACGTTTCTTTGTTGTTGATCCAGCAATAAAGTATCCTTTTTGTTTGCTTGTCCCAGCAATAATGTACGGTTCAGCTGTAAAGTGTCCCTGTTGCAGAAATAACGTTTCTTTTTTGTTGGTCCAGCAATAAAGTATCCTTGTTGCTTGTGGGTCCCAAAAATAATGTACGGTCCATCAATAGAGTGTCCTTGTTGCAGCAAAAAATTTTCTTTGTTGTTGATCCAGCAAAAAAGTACCCTTGTTGTTTGCTTGTCCCAGCAATAATGTACGGTCTATTAACAGGGTCCTTGTAACAGCAATAACGTTTCTTTGTTGTTGGTCCAGCAATAAAGTACCCTTGTCTTTTGCTTGTCCCAACAATAATGTACGGTCCATTAACAAAGGGTCCACGTTGCAGCAATAACGTTTCTCTGTTGTTGGTGCGGCAATTAAGTATCCTTGTTGTTTGCTTGTCCCAATAATAATGCATGGTCCAACTATACGGAATGTTTCATCAATAAAGAGTCCTTCTTGCAGCAATAACGTTTCTTTGTTTTGGTCCACAATAAAGTATCCTTGTTGTTTGCTTGTACCAACAATAATTTACGGTCCATCAATAAAGAGTCTTTGTTGCAACAATAACATTTCTTTGTTGTTGTCTCAGAAAAAAGTAACCTTGTTGTTTGACTGTCCCAACAATAATGTATAGTCCATCAATAAAGTGTCCTTGTTTTACCGATAACTTTTCTTTGTTGCTTGTCGAGCAATAAAGTATCCTTGTTGTTTGCTTGTCCCAACAGTAATGTACGGTGTAGCAATAAAGAGTTTTTGCTGCAGCATTAATGTTTCTTTGTTGTTGGTCAGGCAATAAAGTATCGTTGTTGTTTGCTTGTCCCATTAAAAATGTATTGACCAACAATACGGTATTATCCAGCAATAAAGAGTCCTTGTTGCAGCAATAACGTTTATTTGCTGTTGGTCCAGAAATAAAGTATCATTGTTGTTAGCTTTCCCCAACAATAATGTATGGTCCAACAATAAAGAATCCTTGTTGCAGCAAATTCGTTTCTTTGTTGCTGGTCCAGCAATATCCTTGTTGTTTGCTTGTCCCAACAATAATGTATAGTATAACAAAACGGTATGGTCCAGCAATAAAGATTCTTTGTTGCTGCAAGAACGTTTATTTGTTGTTCTCCCAGCAATAAAATATCCTTGTTATTTGCTTGTCCCGTAATAATATCGGTCTAGCAATAAAGAGCTTTTGTTTCAGCAATAACGTTTCTTTGTTGTTTGACTAGCAATAAAGTATCCTCGTTGTTTGCTGCCCCACCAGTGGCCGAGAGGTTCTGCTCTCGAAGCTGGTAGACGGGAGGTGCTGGGTTCGATCCCAATCGCGCCCGTCGGACTAATCGTTCGGAGTTTTCGTGGTATCTTCGAGCCGTGGATCTTCCATGCGTTAATACGGATTAGGTTCCCTTAGAGAGACCGCCAGGGAGGGCACTGCCCCGGGCCTATATCCCTCGTGTAGATAATTGGCCGTCAAAAATCAACCCAACCCAACCCGTTGTTTGCTTATGCCAACAATAATGTACGGTCCAGCCATAAATCATCCTTGTTGTTTGCGTGTCCCAACAACAATGTATGGTTCAACAATACGGTATGTTCCAGCAATAAAGATTCCTTGTTGCAGAAATAACACGTTTCTTTGTTGTTGGTCCAACAATAATATATCCTTGTTGTTTACTTCTCCCAACAATAATGTACTGTACAGCAATAAAGTATCCTGTTGTTGCTTGTTCCCCACAATAATGTACGGTACAGCAGTAAAGAGTTCTTGCTGCAGCAAAAATGATTCGTTGTTGTTGGTCCAGCAATAAAGTATCGTTGTTGTTTGCTTCTCCCAGCAATAATGTATAATCAAGCAATAAAGTATCCTTGTTGTTTGCTTGTCCCGACAATAATTTACGGTTCAGCAATAAAGAGTTCCTTCTGCAGCAATAATGTTTCTCTGTTGTAGGTCCAGCAATAAAGTATCATTGTTGTTTGCTTGTCTCATCGTAAATATGTATGGTACAACAATGCGGTATGATTCAGCAATAAAGAGTCCTTGTTGCAGCAATAACGTTTCTTTATTGTTGGTCCAGCAATAAAGTATTCTTGTTGTTTGCTTGTCCCAACAATAATTATGGTGCAGCAATACGGAATGGTATAGCAATAAATAGTCCCTGTTGCAGCAATAAAGTTTATTTCTTTTTGGTCCATCAATAAAATATCATTGTTGTTAGCTTGCTCCAACAATAATGTACGGTCCAGCAATAAAGAGTCCTTGTGGCAACAGTAACGATTCTTTTTTGTTCGTCCAGCAATAAAGTATCCTTGTTGTTTGCTTGACCCAACAATAATGTATGGTCCAACAATGCTGAATGGTCCAGCAATAAATAATCCTTGTTGCAGCAATAACGTTTCTTTGTTGTTGTGCAGCTTTAAAATATACTTATTGGGTCATTCCATGTCAGTTCAGGCAGGCATGTAACCCACCATCACAGATTTTGATGAAACTGCGTGTGTTTGTTCCTTTTATTAAGATATGATTCCCAGTATTTTTTTTTACGCCTTGGTCAAATAGTTTCTGAGAAAAAAATTGTCAAAATTTTGAAAACTGCCATCAGTTGGCATTCTTGACTGCTCGATTTTCAAATGTAGCATGACATAAATATGATCATATTTCAATATCTATTCCACAAATCATCTTCAAATAATTTATGCATAATATATAGGGTACGTATTTTATGAAAAAAAATACTGTTACGCTTATATAACATTTTAAGTGTGTCTAAAAAAATGTTTAATCTTTGAAGTCGTGATTTTTTTATGAAAAATAATGCATTACCTAAAATAGCATTATTAACAAAAGGCGGTATTTTTATTAAATTTATTTTTTGTGCGGGATATACTTAAAGGGGTCCTTTACCTGATTCTGAAATAAAAGTAGTGGGATTTTGGGTGTTTTTAGTATTATTTCATATTTAAAAATATTTTGAGGCGTATTTCAAATCAAATCAAGCAGAGTCATTCCATGTCAGTTTGCCTAAGATATTTAATTCACTGTCACAAATTTCAATGAAACTGGGTATGTTTATAGCTCATTTTAAGACAGGATCAAGGAAATTAAAGGTGATTACAAGTAAAATATTTTTTAAGATAAAAAAAATATCTAAATTTTGAAATTTTTTTAAAAATGTTTTTAATGGCAGATCTATATTCAAAGAATGCATAAAAAAAAAGTCATTTCAATATCAAATCACTAAGTAAGTTTCAAATAATGTATATGTGACAAATAATGTAGGCAGATTATTATTTATTGTTGTTTGTCATGTTTAAATGCTAAGAGTTTGTTTAATCTTGTGAATTCTTAAAATCAAGAATTTTGTGAAAAATAATGTGTTAATCAAAAATTTATTATTAACCGAAGGCAGGCTGTTATTACTTTTTTTAATTGTACGTAAAAATATCTTTTCAATAGTTATAAAATAAAAATAATGAAACTATGAGCAATTTTAACAAAATTTTCATAAAATGTGAATGTTTAATGATAAATATTGAAGCTTTTCATGCTAAGATGTACTAAAATGACTACGATATCGTGTATTTCTACTCTTGCTTAAATATAATACATACAATAATAAAATAACAAATATTATTTACAGCAATAAAAATTAAATTAAATAGTACCAGTTCCTTTACCAACACTACGTTGCTCAACAGCCGACTTAAAATCAACAGCCCGCACTCTTACTGAAAAATACTTTCAACTGTTCAAATATTAAATAAACTGCATTTAAAAATTTTAATATCAACTTATTATCTTAAGACGATAATAATAAGTAAACAACATGATGAATTTATAAATCAGCTTTTAATTGAAAAGTCATGAAATGGTCCCTTTAAATATTGTTGTTCATCGAGTCAGTCAAAACAAATTATATAAAAAAAAAATAGTGAGCCTAATATGCTGACTGCAATGACACTTCTAACAAAACTAATTAATTCATTATCATCTGAAATCAAACCCGAAAGATCAAAAGAAAAAAAATCATCTGTAGTGTGAATGTGACATACTCAGTGGTTGTTGAGGTATGTCTTTGTGACATTTTCACCTGTACTTCAATAAAATATAAACATGTAAGCTTTTTTCATTCATCCAAATTAAGTAAAACAATTATAAAATTTTGTTGTCATTACACCAGATGTTAAATTTTTCGTTACATACTATTAGATAAGTTCTTTACTTTTAGACATTATTGACATAATATCATAAAATTTGCTATATGTATTTTCTGTAAGTGTATAAACAATATATATATGCTTTATTAAACATAAATGAATAATTTTTAAATAATTTGTTTGAGAACAGGGATATATATATGCACACATATATATGTTGAAAATCCATCTTTCAGCAATATTGTGATGAAATAAATCAAATTACCGTAATTTCCGGTGTATAGCCCGCGGATCATACAATCGTGTTTCGACCCAGAAATTTTTAAAAATAAAATGTAACTTTTTAGATCACAGTAAATATTGGTCTTCAAATACTGAATAAATTTTCTGGGTCCAAACTGGATTGTTTGATCTGCGGGCTATACACCCGAAATTACGGTATATATCATTAGAAACTGAATAAAGTTACAAAAGTGCAACTCATTAAGTTTTAAATATTTTTTTAGATATAGTTATCTGAAAGATATAAATATAATGGATTATGCATTTTTTGCATATATTTAAAGCACAATACGTCAAAATTTTCTTCAACAAAGTGAAATTTTTTTTTTTCAATATTAGCAGCTCAATGCTAAATTTTCAATATTAACAGCCAAATATGAGTTTAAAGATTAGGACTGTCATTTTGAAAATTTCTATTGGGCGGTGAGGAGCTAGTGATTTTTCTCTTTTTTGGAAAGGGATAATTGCTCTTCGCCCTAGAAGTTTTACTAAAAAACAATATTGTTTATTTTTTTCCTTAAGAAACGAACATAAAAGATAATTTGAAAAATAAAATAAATGTATAAATAAAAATATTTCCTGGGATGATACATTGGATAGGTTTTAAATTTGAAAATATTGATAATTTTAAATATGATTTAAATACTACTAAAACCAACCAAAATCCCCCTATTTTTATTTCAGATCCAGTTATAATGTAGTATAATGTACAATTTAAAATTAAAAAATTAGTCATAGAAACTCCGCCTCTGATTGATAAAGATTTTTTAATAATTTCATTATTTTTTGTAAAATATTTTGATTTCAAAGATTATACAATTTTTTAGACACATTTAAATATTTTTTAACATTACAGCAATATTTTTTTCATAATCTACATACTTTATTTACCTTGCTTAAATTATTCGAAGAAGATTTCTTTATTAGTTATTGAAATATGATTTTATATATAAAATGAGGCCTTTGAAAATTGAACAATCATTAATGGCAACTCGTGGCATTTTTCCAAAATTTTGATAATTTTTTCTCATATGTTCACTATTTTTATTTTATAACCATTTAAAAGATACTTTTACGTGCAATTAAAAAAAAGCAATAACACCCTGCCTTCGGTTAATAATAAATTTTTGATTAACACATTATTTTTGACAAAATTCTTGATTTTAAAAATTCATAAGATAAAAGACACTCTTAGTGTTTAAACATGATAAAAAACAAGAAATAATAATCAGCCTACATTATTTGTCACATATACATTATTTGAAACCTATTTAGTGATTTTATATTGAAATGACTTTTTTTTTTTTTTTTTTTTTTTTAATGTAGTCTTTGAATATCGAACTGTCATTAAAAAAATTTAAAACAATTTTTCAAAATTTTGATATTTTTTATTTTAAAAAATATTTTACTTAGGATCAAGAAAATTAAAGGTGATTACGTCTTAAAATAAGCTATAAACAAACCCAATTTCATTGAAATTTGTGACAGTGATTAAATGGCTTAGGGGAACTGACATGGAATGACTCTGCTTGATTTGATATGAAATGCACCTCAAAATATATTAAAATAGGAAATACTACCAAAAACACCCAAAATCCCACTATTTTTATTTCAGAATCAGGTAAAGGACACCTTTAAGTATATCTCCCACAAAAAATAAATTTAATAAAAATACCGCCTTTTGTTGATAATGCTTTTTTTGTTAATGCATTATTTTTCATAAAAAAATTCACGACTTCAAAGTTTAAATATTTTTTTAGACACACTTAAAATGTTATAAGCGTAACAATATATTTTTTTCATAAGCTGCGTACCCTAAATATTGTGCATAAATTATTTGAAGATGATTTGTAGAGTAGATATTGAAATATGATTATATATATGACATGCTACATTTGAAAACCGAGCTATCAAGAATGCCAACTGACGGCAGTTTTTCAAAATTTTGACAATTTTTTTCTCAGAAACTATTTCACCAAGGAGCAAAAAAAATTACTGGTGATCATATCTTAATAGTAAGAACAAACGCACGCAGCTTCATTAAAATCTGTGATGGTGGGTTACATATTGATATTTTACTGCCTGATTTGACGTGGAATGCCCCTATTGTTTGTTTGCCACAACAAAAATGTTTGGTCCAGCAATAAAGAGTCTTTGTTGCAGCAATAACGCTTGTTTGTTGTTGGTCCAGTTAAAAAATATCCTCGTCGTTTGCTTGTCCCAAAAAAATGTATGTTCCAACAATACGGTATGGTCCAGCAATAAAGAGTAATTTTTTCAGCAGTAACGTTTCTTTGTTGTTGGTCCAGCAATAAATAGTCCTTGTTGTTTGATTGTCCCGACAATAATGTACGCTTCAGCAATAAAGATTTTTCATGCAGCAATAACGTTTCTTTGTTGTTGGGCCAGCAATAAAGTATACTCGTTGTTTGCTTGTCCCAACAATAATGTACGGTCCATCAATAGAGTGTCCTTGTTGCAGCTATAAATTTTCTTTGTTGTTGATCCAGCAATAAAGTACCCTTGTTATTTGCTTGTCCCTACAATAATGTACGGTCTATTAACAAGGTCCTTGTAACAGCAGTATCGTTTCATTGTTGTTGGTCCAGCAATAAAGTACCCTTCTTGTTTGTTTGTCCCAACAATAATGTACGGTCAATTAACAAAGGGTCCTTGTTGCTGCAATAACATTTCTTTGTTGTTGGTGCAGCAAACAAGTATCCTTGTTGTTTGCTTGTCCCAATAATAACGCATGGTCAACAATACGGAATGTTTCAGCAATAAAGAGTCCTTCTTGCAGCAATAACGTTTCATTGTTTTGGTCCACAATTAAGTATCCTTGCTGTTTGCTTGTACCAACAATAATTTGCGGTCCATCAATAAAGAGTCTTTGTTGCAACAATAACATTTCTTTGTTTTTATCCCAGAAATAAAGTATCCTTGTTGTTTGCTTGTCCAACAGTAATGTATAGTCCAACAATGCGGAATGGTCAAGAAATAAAGAATCCTTGTTGCAGCAATAACGTTTCTTTGTTGTTGGTCCAGCAATAAAATATCATTGTTGTTAGCTTTCCCCAACAATAATGTACGGTCCAGCAATAAAGTATCCTTGTTATTTGCTTCTCCCAACAATAATGTATGGTTCAACAATAAAGAGTCTTGTTGCAAAAATAACGATTCTTTGTTGTTCGTCAGGCAATATAGTATCCTTGTTGTTTTCTTGTCCCAACAATTATGTATTGTCGAATAATACGGAATGGTCGTATGATCCAACAAAAACAGTCCATGTTACAGCAGTAACGTTTCTTTGTTGTTGGTCAAGCAATAAAATATTCTTGTTGCATGTTTGTCCCAACAATAATGTACGGTCCAGCAATAAAGTATACTTGTTTTTTGCTTGTCCCAACAACAACGTATGGTTCAACGATACGGTATGCTCCAGCAATAAAGAATCCTTGTTGCAGCAATAACGTTTCTTTGTTGTTGGTCCAACAACAATGTATCGTTGTTGTTTGCTTCACCAAAAATAATGTACGGTCCAGCAATAAAGTATCCTTGTTGTTTGATTATCGCAACAATAATGTATGATTCAACAATGCGGTATGGTGCAGCAATAAAGAGTCCTTATTGCAGCAATAACATTTCTTTGTTGTTGGACCAGCATTAAATTATCCTTGTTGTTTGCTTGTCCCAACAATAATTATGGTCCAGCAATACGGAATGGTATAGCAATAAAAAGTCCCTGTTGCAGCAATAACATTTATTTGTTGTTGGTCCAGCAATAAAATATCATTGTTGTTAGCTTGCCCCAACAATAATGTACGGTCCAGCAATAAAGTATCCTTGTTTTTTGCTTGTCCCAACAATAATGTATGGTTCAACAATACGGTAGGGTCCAGCAATAAAGAGTCCATGTTACAGCAATAACGTTTCTTTGTTGTTGGTCCAGCAGTAAAATATTCTTGATGTATATTTGTCCAAACAATAATGTCCGGTCCAAGAATAAAGATCTTTAAAAATCGTTTCTTTGTTGCTGGTTCAGCAATAATGTATCCTTGTTGTTTGCTGGTCCTAAAATAATGTATAGTATAACAATAGGGTATGGTCGAGCAATAAAGAGTCCTTGTTGCAGCAAGAAAGATTATTTGTTGTTGGCCCAGCAATAAAATATCCTTGTTATTTGCTTGTCCCGTCAATAATGTCGGTCTAGCAATAAAGAGCTTTTCTTTCAGCAATAACGTTTTTTTGTTGTTTGTAGCAATAAAGTATAATCGTTGTTTGCTTATCCCAACACTAATGTACGGTCCAGGAATAAAGTATACTTGTTGTTTGCGTGTCCCAACAACAATATATGTTTCAACAATACGGTATGTTCCAGCAATAAAGAGTCCTTGTTGCAGCAATAATGTTTCGTTGTTGTTGGTCCAGCAATAAAGTATCGTGGTTGTTTGCTTCTCCCAACAATAATGTATGGTCAAGCAATAAAGATTCCTTGTTGTTTGCTTGTCCCGACAATAATGTACGGTAAAGCAATACAGAGTTCTTGCTGCAGCAATAATGATTCTCTGTTGTAGCTCCATCAATAAAGTAACGTTGTTGTTTACTTGTCCCATAAAAAATGTATGGTCCAACAATACGGTATGATCCAGCAATAAAGAGTCCTTGTTGCAATAATAACGTTTCTTTGTTGTTGGTCCAGCAATAATTATCCTTGTTGTTTGCTTGTCCCAACAATAATTATGGTCCAGCAATACGAAATTGTATAGCAATAAATAGTCCCTATTGCAGCAATAACGTTTATTTATAGGTCCATAGCTAGGTTTATTGGTCCATCAATAAAATATCATTGTTGTTAGCTCTCCCCAACAATAATGTACGATCCAGCAATAAAGTGTCCTTGTTGCAACAATAACGATTCTTTGTTGTTCGTCCAAAAGTAAGGTATCCTTGTTGTTTGCTTGACCCAACAATAGTGTATGGTCCAACAATGCGGAATGGTCCACAATAAAGAATCCTTGTTGAAGCAATAACGTTTCTTTGTTGTTGGTGCAGCTTTAAAATATACTTATTGTTTGTTTGCCCCAACAATAATAATTGGCCCAGCAATCAAGAGTCTTTGTTGCAGTAATAACGCTTGTTTGTTGTTGGTCCAGTTATAAAGTATCCCTCGTTGTTTGCTTGTCCCAAAAAAATGTATGTTCCAACAATACGGTATGGTCCCGCAATAAAGAGTAATTTTTGCAGCAATAACGTTTCTTTCTTGTTGGTCCAGCAATAAAGTATCCTTGTTGTTTGCTTGTCCCAACAATAATTATGGTCCAGCAATACGAAATTGTATAGCAATAAAGAGTCCTGTTGCAGCAATAACGTTCATTTGTAGGTCCATAGGAAGGTTTTATGGTCCATCAATAAAATATCATTGTTGTTAGCTTGCCCCAAGAATAATGTACGGTCCAGCAATAAAGTGTCCTTGTTGCAACAATAACGATTCTTTGTTGTTCGTCCAAAAGTAAGGTATCCTTGTTGTTTGCTTGACCCAACAAAAATGTATGGTCCAACAATGCGGAATGGTCCACAATAAAGAATCCTTGTTGCAGCAATAACCTTTCTTTGTTGTTGGTGCAGCTTTAAAATATACTTATTGTTTGTTTGCCCCAACAATAATAATTGGCCCAGCAATAAAGAGTCTTTGTTGCAGCAATAACGCTTGTTTGTTGTTGGTCCAGTTATAAAGTATCCCCCGTTGTTTGCTTGTCCCCCAAAAATGTATGTTCCAACAATACGGTATGGTCCCGCAATAAAGACTAATTTTTGCAGCAATAACGTTTCTTTGTTGATGGTCCAGCAATAAAGTATCCTTGTTGTTTGCTTGTCCCAACAATAATGTGTGGTCCATGTATAGAGTGTTCTTGTTGCAGCAATAAATTTTCTTTGTTGTTGATCCAGCAATAAAGTACCCTTGCTGTTTGCTTGTTCCAACAATAATGTACGGTCTATTAACAAAGGGTCCTTGTTACAACAACGTTTCATTGTTTTGGTCCACAATAAAGTATCCTTGCACTTGCTTGTACCAACAATAATTTACGGTTCATCAATAAAGAGTCTTTGTTGCAACAATAACATTTCTTTGTTTTTGTCCCAGAAATAAAGTATCCTTGTTGTTTGATTGTCCCAACAATAATGTATGGTCCATCAATTAAGTGTCCTTGTTTCTCCGATAAGTTTTCTTTGTTGCTGGTTCAGCAATACAGTATCCTTGTTGTTTGCTTATCCCAAGAACTATGTACTGTTTATTAACAAAGGATCCTTGTTGCAGCAATAATATTTCTTTGTTGTTGGTACAGCAACAAAGTATCCTTGTTGTTTGCTTGTCTTAACAGTAATGTACGGTCCAGCAATAAAGAGTTCTTGCTGCAGCAATAATGTTTCTTTGTTGTTGGTCAGGCAATAAATAATCGTTGTTGTGTGCTTGTCCCATCAAAAATGTATGCTCCAACAATACGGTATGATCCAGCAATAAAGAGTACTTGTTGCAGAAATAACGTTTCTTTGTTGTTGGTCCAGCAATAAGGTATCCTTGTTGTTTGCTTGTCCCAACAATAATTATGGTCCAGCAATACGGAATGGTATAACAATAAAGAGTCCCTGTTGCAGCAATAACGTTTATTTGTTATTGGTGCAGCAACAAAATATCATTGTTGTTAGCTTTCCCGAACAATAATGTCCGCTCCAACAACAAACAGTCCTTGTTGCAGAAATAACGTTTCTTTGTTGTTGGTCCAGCAATAAAGTATCATTGTTGTTTGTTTGTCCGAACAATAATATATAGTATAACAATACGGTATGGTCCAGCAATAAAGAGTCCTTGTTGCAGCAAGAACGTTTATTTGTTGTTGGCCCAGCAATAAAATATACTTATTATTTTATTGGCCCGTCAATAATGTCGGTCTAGCCATAAATAGCTTTTGTTTCAGCACTAACATTTCTTTGTTGTTGATCTAGCAATAAAGTATTCTCGTTGTTTGCTTATCCCAACAATAACGTACGGTCTAGCAATAAAGTATCCTTCTTGTTTGCTTGTTCAAACAACAATGTATAGTTCAACAATACGGTATGTTCCAGCAATAAAGAATCCTTGTTGCAGCAATAACGTTTCTTTGTTGTAGGTCCAGCAATAAAGTATCCTCGTTGTTTGCTTGTCCCAACAATAATGTGTGGTCCATAAATAGAGTGTTCTTGTTTCAGCAATAAAATTTCTTTGTTGTTGATCCAGCAATAAAGTACCCTTGTTGTTTGCTTGTCCCAACAATAATGTACGGTCTATTAACAAAGGGTCCTTGTTACAACAACGTTTCATTGTTTTGGTCCACAATAAAGTATCCTTGCATTTGCTTGTACCAACAATAATTTACGTTTCATCAATAAAGTGTCTTTGTTGCAACAATAACATTTCTTTGTTGTTGTCCCAGAAATAAAGTATCCTTGTTGTTTGATTGTCCCAACAATAATGTATGGTCCATCAATAAAGTGTCCTTGTTTCTCCGATAACTTTTCTTTGTTGCTGGTTCAGCAATAAAGTATCCTTGTTGTTTGCTTATCCCAAGAACTATGTACTGTTTATTAACAAAGGATCCTTGTTGCAGCAATAATATTTCTTTGTTTTTGGAACAGCAATAAAGTATCCTTGTTGTTTGCTTGTCCCAACAGTAATGTACGGTCCAGCAATACGGAATGGTATAACAATAAAGAGTCCCTGTTGCAGCAATAACGTTTATTTGTTGTTGGTGCAGCAACAAAATATCATTGTTGTTAGCTTTCCCCAACAATAATGTCCGCTCCAACAACAAACAGTCCTTGTTGCAGCAAAATCGTTTCTTTGTTGCTGGTCCAGCAATAAAGTATCCTTGTTGTTTGCTGGTCCGAACAATAATATATAGTATAACAATACGGTATGGTCCAGCAATAAAGAGTCCTTGTTGCAGCAAGAACGTTTATTTGTTGTTGGCCCAGCAATAAAATATACTTATTATTTGATTGGCCCGTCAATAATGTCGGTCTAGCCATAAAGAGCTTTTGTTTCAGCACTAACATTTCTTTGTTGTTGATCTAGCAATAAAGTATTCTCGTTGTTTGCTTATCCCAAAAATAACGTACGGTCCAGCAATAAAGTATTCTTCTTGTTTGCTTGTTCAAAGAACAATGTATAGTTCAACAATACGGTATGTTCCAGCAATAAAGAATCAATGTTGCAGCAATAAAATTTCTTTGTTGTAGGTCCAGCAATAAAGTATCCTTGTTGCTTGCTTGTCCGAACAGTAATGTACGGTCCATCAATAGAGTGTCCTTGTTGCAGCAATAAATTTTCTTTGTTGTTGATACAGCAATAAAGTACCATTGTTTTTTGCTTGTCCCAACAAAAATGAACGGTCTATTAACAAAGGGTCTTTGTTGCAGCTATAACGTTTCTTTGTTGTTGATGCAGCAATTAAGTATACTTATTGTTTGCTTGTCCCAATAATAACGCATGGTCCAACAATACGGAATGTTTCAGCAATAAACAGTCCTTCTTGCAACAATAACGTTTCTTTGCTTTGACCCACAATAAAGTATCCTTGTTGTTTGATTGTCCCAAAAATAATGTATGGTCCAACAATAAAGTGTCCTTGTTGCACCGATAACTTTTCCTTGTTGCTGGTCCAGCAATAAAGTATCCTTGATGTTTGCTTGTCCCGACAATAATGTACGGTCCAGCAATAAAGAGTTCTTGCTGCAGCAAAAATGTTTCTTTGTTGTTGGTCCAGCAATAAAATATCCTTGTTGTTTGCTTGTCCCATAAATAACTATGGTCCAGCAATACAGAATGGTACAGCAATAAAGAGACCCTGTTGCAGCAATAGCGTTTATTTTTTGTTGGTCCATCAATAAAATATCATTGCTGTTAGCTTGCCCCAACAATAATGTACGTTCAAGCAATAAAGAGTCCTTGTTGCAACAATAACGATTCTTTGTTGTTCTTCCAGCAATAAAACCAGCAACAACCTTGTTGTTTGCTTGACCCAACAATAATGTAGGATCCAACAATGCGGAATGGTCAAGAAATAAAGAATCCTTGTTGCAGCAATAACGTTTCTTTGTTGTTGGTGCAGCTATAAAATATACTTATTGTTTGTTTGCCTCAACAATAATGTTCGGTCCAGCAATAAAGAGTCTTTGTTGCAGCAGTAACGCTTATTTGTTGTTGGTCCAGTTATAAAGTATCCGCGTTGTTCGCTTTTCCCAAAAAAATGTATGGTCCAACAATACGGTATGGTCCAGCAATAACGTTTCTTTGTTGTTAGTCCAGCAATAAACTGTCCTTGTTGTTTGCTTGTCCCGACAGTAATGTACGCTCAAGCAATAAAGAGTTCTATTTGCAGCAATAACGTTTCTTTTTTGTTGGGCTCGCAATGAAATATCCTTGTTTTCTGCTTGTTCCAGCAATAATGTACGGTTCAGCAGTAAAGAGTCCCTGTTGCAGCAATAACGTTTCAATATTCAATAACGCAATAATGGTCCAGCAAAAAAGTGTTCTTGCTGCAGCAATAATGTTTCTTTGTTGTTGGTCAGGCAATAAATTATCGTTGTTGTTTGCTTCTCCCAACAATAATGTATGGTCAAGCAATAAACATTCCTTACTGTTTGCTTGTATCGACAATATTGTACGGTAAAGAAATAAAGAGTTCTTGCTGCAGCAATAATGTTTCTTTGTTGTAGGTCCAGCAATAAAGTATCGTTGTTGTTTGCTTGTCCCATCAAAAATGTATGGTCCAACAACACGGTATGATCCAGCAATAAAGAGGCCTTGTTGCAGCAATAACGTTTCTTTGTTGTTGGTCCAGCAATAAATTATCCTTGTTGTTTGCTTGTCCCAACAATAATTATGGTCCAGCAATACGGAATGGTATAGCAATAAAGAGTCCCTGTTGCAGCAATAACCTTTATTTGTTGTTGGTCCATCAATAAAATATCATTGTTGTTAGCTTGCCCCAACAGTAATGTATGGTCCAGCAAAAAAGTGTTCTTGCTGCAGCAATAATGTTTCTTTGTTGTTGGTCAGGCAATAAAGTATCGTTGTTGTTTGCTTCTCCCAACAATAATATATGGTCAAGCAATAAAGATTCCTTACTGTTTGCTTGTATCGACAATATTGTACGGTAAAGCAATAAAGAGTTCTTGCTGCAGCAATAATGTTTCTTTGTTGTAGGTCCAGCAATAAGGTATCCTTGTTGTTTGCTTGACCCAACAATAATGTATGGTCCAACAATGCGGAATGGTTCAGCAATAAAAATCCTTCTTGCAGCAATAACGTTTCTTTGTTGTTGGTGCAGCTTTAAAATATACTTATTGTTTGTTTGCCCCAACAATAATGTTTGGCCCAGCAATAAAGAGTCTTTGCTGCAGCAATAACGCTTGTTTGTTGTTGGTCCACTTATAAAGTATCCTCGTTGTTTGCTTGTCCCAGAAATATGTATGTTCCAACAATACGGTATGGCCCAGCAATAAAGAGTCCTTTTTGCAGCATTAACGTTTTTTGGTTGTTGGTCCAGCAATAAACAGTCCTTGTTGTTTGCTTGTCCCGACAATAATGTACGCTTCAGTAATAAAGATTTTTTTTGGAGCAATAACGTTTCTTTGTTGTTGGTCCAGCAATAAAGTATCCTTGTTGTTTGCTTGTCCCAACAATAATGTGCGGTCCATAAATTGTGTGTCTTTGTTGCAGCAATAAATTTTCTTTTGGTTGATCCAGCAATAAAGTACCCTTGTTGTTTGCTTGTCCGAACAATAATGTACGGTCTATTAAGAGGGTCCTTGTAACAGCAATAAAGTTTCTTTGTTGTTGGTCCAGCAATAAAGTACCCTTGTTGTTTGCTTGTACCAACAATAATGTACGGTCTGTTAACAAAGGGTCCTTGTTGCAGCAATAACGTTTCTTTGTTGTTGGTGCAGCAATTAAGTATCCTTGTTGTTTGCTTGCACTAACAATAATTTACGGTCCATCCATAAAGAGTCTTTGTTGGAAAAATAACATTTCATTGTAGTTGTCCCAGAAATAAAGTAAACTTGTTATTTGATTGTCCCAACAATAATGTATGGTCCATCAATAAAATGTCCTTGTTGCTCCGATAACTTTTCTTTGTTGCTGGTCCAGTAATAAAGTATCCTTGTTTTCTTGTCCCAACAGTAATGTACGGTGTAGCAATAAAGAGTTCTTGTTGCAGCAATAATGTTTCTTTGTTGCTGGTCAGGCAATGAAGTATCGTTGTTGTTTGCTTGACCCATCAAAAATTTTTGGTCCAACAATAATGTACGGTCCATTAATAAAGAGTCCTTGCTGCAACAATAACGATTCTTCATTTTTCGTCCAGCAATAAAGTATCCTTGTTGTATGCTTGTCCCAACAATAAAGTATTGTCCAATAATACGGTACAGTCTGTATATAACGTTTGTCTGTTGTTGTTGCAGCTATAAAATATACTTATTGTTTGTTTGCCCCAACATTAATGTTCGGTCCAGCAATAAAGAGTCTTTGTTGCAGCAATAACGCTTGTTTGTTGTTGGTCCAGTTATAAAGTATCCTCGTTGTTTGCTTGTCAAAAAAATGTGTGGTCACACAATACGGTATGGTCCAGCAATAAAAAGTAATTGTTACAGCAATAACGTTTCTTTGTTGCTGGTCCAGCAATGAAGTGTACTCTTTCCTTGCTTGTCCCAGCAATAATTTACGGTTCAGCAGTAATAAGTCCCTGTTGCAGCAATAACGTTTCTTTGTTATTGGTCCCGCAATAAATTACTCTTGTTGTTTCCTTGTCCCAACAATAATGTACAGTCTACTAACGAATGGTTCTTTTTTGCAGCAATAACGTTTCTTTGTTGCTGGTCCAGGAATTAAGTATCCTTGTTGCTTGCTTTTCCCAATAACAATGTACGGTCCAACAATAAGGTATGTTCCAGCAATAAAGAGTTTTTGTTGCAGCAATAACGTTTCTTTGTTTTTGGTCCAGCAAAAAAGTATCCTTGTTGTTTGCTTGTCCCAACATTAATTTACGGTATATTAACAAAGGGTCCCTTTTCAGCAATAAAATGTCTTTGTTGTTATCCCAGAAATAAAGTATCCTTATTGTTTGATTGTCCCAAGAATAATGTACGGTCCATCAATAAAGTGTCCTTGTTGCAGCAATAAATTTACTTTGTTGTTGATCCAGCAATAAAGAACCCCTTTTGTTTGCTTGTCTCAACAATAATGTACGCTCCATCAATAAAGTGTCCTTGTTTCACCGATAACTTTTCTTTGTTGCTGGTCTAGCAATAAAGTATCCTTGTTGTTTGCGTATCCCAACAACTATGTACTGTCTATTAACAAAGGACTCTTGTTGCAGCAATAATATTTCTTTGTTGTTGGTCCAGCAATAAAGTATCCTTGTTGTTTGCTTGTACGAACAATAATGTCCGGTCCAACAATAAAGAGTCCTTGATGCAGCAAAATCGTTTCTTTGTTGCTGGTCCAGCAATAAAGTATCCTTGTTGTTTGCTTGTCCCAACAATAATGTATAGTATAACAATATGGTATGGTCCAGCAATAAAGAGTCCTTATTGCAGCAAGAACTTTTATTTGTTGTTGGCCCACCAATAAAATGTCCTTGTTAATTGCCTGTCCCGTCAATAATGTCGGTCTAGCAATAAAGAGCTTTTATTTTAGCAATAACTTTTCTTTGTTGTTGGTCTAGCAATAATGTATTCTCGTTGTTTGCTTATCCCAACAATAATGTACGGTCCAGCAATAAAGTATCCTTGTATTTTGCTTGTCCCAACAACAATGTATGGTTCAACAATACGGTATGTTCCAGCAATAAAGAGTTCTTGTTGCAGCAATAACGTTTCTTTGTTGTTGTCCAACAATAATTTATCCTTGTTGTTTGCTTCTCCCAAAAATAATGTATGGTCCAGCAATAATGTATACCTGTTGTTTGCTTGTCCCAACAATAATGTATGGTTCAACAATACGTTATGGTCCAGCAATAAGGAGTCCTTGTCGCAGCAATAACATTTCTTTGTTGTTGGTCCAGCAATAAATTATCCTTGTTGTTTGCTTGTCCCAACAATAATTATGGTCCAGTAATACGGAATGGTACAGCAATATAGAGTCACTGTGTCAGCAATAACGTTTATTTGTTGTAGTCCAGCAAGAAAATATCATTTTTGTTAGCTTGCCCCAAAAATAATGTACGGTCCTGCAATAAAGATTCCTTATTGCAACAATAACGATTCTTTATTGTTAGTCCAGCAATAAAGTATCCTTGTTGTTTGCATGTCCCAACAATAATGTATTGTCCAACAATGCGGAATTGTCCAGCAATAAAGATTCTTTGTTGCAGCAATAACGTTTCTTTGTTGTTGGTGCAGCTATAAAATATACTTATTGTTTGTTTGCCCCAACAATAATGAACGGTACAGCAATAAAGTATCCTTGTAGTTTGCTTGCCCCAACAATAATGTATAGTATAACATTACGGTATGGTCAAGCAATAAAGAGTTATTGTTAAAGCAATATATATTCTTTGTTGTTGGTCCAGCAATAAAATATCCTTGTTGTTTGCTTGTCCCGACAATTATGTACGCTCCAGCAATAAAGAGTTCTTTTTGCAGCAATAAAGTTCCTTTGTTGTTGGGCCCGCAATGAAGTATCCTTGTTGTTTGCTTGTCCCAGAAATAATGTACGGTTCAGCTGTAAAGAGTCCCTATTGCAGCAATAACGTTTCTTTGTTGTTTGCTTGTCCCAACAATAATGTACAGTCTACTAACAAAGGGTCTTTTCGCAGCAATAACATTTCTTTGTTGTTGTCCCAGCAATAAAGTACCCTTGTTGTTTGCTTGTCACAACAATAATGTACGGTCTATTAACAAATAGTCCTTGTTGCAGCAATAACGTTTCTTTTTTGTTGGTGCCGCAATTAAGTATCCTTGTTGTTTGCTTGTCCCAATAAAAACGCGTGGTCCAAGAATACGGAATGTGTCAGCTATAAAGAGCCCTTCATGGAGCAATAACGTTTCTTTGTTGTTGGTCCACAATAAAGTATACTTGTTGTTTGCTTGTCTACCTCTCGGGATTGCACTAACACTCTAAAGCGAAAGCTGAGTTCCCGTGGTGGTAATCGCTGTCATCGCTGTTGTTTGCTTGTACCAACAATAATGTACGGTCCATCAATAAAGAGTCTTTGTTGCAACAATAACATTTCTTTGTTGTTGTCCCAGAAATAAAGTATACTTGTTCTTTCATTGTCCCAACAATAATGTACGGTTCATCAATAAAGTGTCCTTAATGCACCGATAAAATTTCTTTTTTGCTGGTTCAGCAATAAGGTATCCTTGTTGTTTGCTTGTCCCAACAGTAATGTACGGTGTTGCAATAAAGAGTTCTTGCTGCAGCAATAATGTTTCTTTGTTGTTTGTCCAGCAATAAAGTATCCTTGAAGTTTGCTTATCCCATGAACTATGTACTGTTTATTAACAAAGGATCCTTGTTGCAGAAATAATATTTCTTTGTTGTTGGTAGAGCAATAAAGTATCCTGGTTGTTTGCTTGTCCCAACAGTAATGGATGGTCCAGCAATAAAGAGTTTTTGCTGCAGCAATAATGTTTCTTTGTTGTTGGTCAGGCAATAAATAATCGTTGTTGTTTGCTTGTCCCATCAAAAATGTATGGTCTAACAATACGGTATGATCCAGCAATAAAGAGTCCTTGTTCCACAAATAACGTTTCTTTGTTGTTGGTCCAGCAATAAGGTATCCTTGTTGTTTGCCTGTCCCAACAATAATATTGTCCAGAAATACGGATTGGTATAACAATAAAGAGTCCATGTTGCAGCAATAACGTTTATTTGTTGTTGGTCCAGCAACAAAATATTGTTGTTAACTTTCCCCAACAATAATGTCCGCTCCAACAACAAACAGTCCTTGTTGCAGCAAAATCGTTTCTTTGTTGCTGGTCCAGCAATAAAATATACTTATTATTTGATTGTCCCGTCAATAATGTCGGTCTGGCAATAAAGAGCTTTTTCAGCACTAACATTTCTTTGTTGTTGGTCCAGCAATAAAGTACCTTTGTTTTTTGCTTGTCCCAAAAATAGTGTACGGTCTATTAACAGGGTCCTTGTAACAGCAATAAAGTTTCTTTGTTGTAGGTCCAGCAATAAAGTATCCTTGTTGTTTGCTTGTCCCAACAATAATGTACGGTCCATCAATAGAGTGTCCTTGTTGCAGCAATAAATTTTCTTTGTTGTTGATACAGCAATAAAGTACCTTTGTTGTTTGCTTGTCCCAACAAAAATGAACGGTCTATTAACAAAGGGTCTTTGTTGCAGCTATAACTTTTCTTTGTTGTTGGTGCAGCAATTAAGTATACTTATTGTTTGCTTGTCCCAATAATAACGCATGGTCCAACAATACGGAATGTTTAAGCAATAAATAGTCCTTCTTGCAGAAATAACGTTTCTTTGTTTTGATCCACAATAAAGTATACTTGTTGTCTGATTGTCCCAAAAGTAATGTAATGTCCATCAATAAAATGTCCTTGTTGCACCGATAACTTTTCTTTGTTGCTGGACCAGCAATAAAGTATCCTTGCTGTTTTCTTGTCCGGACAATAATGTACGGTCCAGCAATAAAGAGTTCTTGCTGCAGCAAAAATGTTTCTTTGTTTTTCATCACGCAATAAAGTATCGTTGTTGTTTGCTTGTCCCATCAAAAATGTATGGTCCAACAATACGGTATGATCCAGCAATAAAATATCCTTGTTGTTTGCTTGTCCCAACAATAATTATGGTCCAGCAATACAGAATGGTACAGCAATAAAGAGACCCTGTTGCAGCAATAGCGTTTATTTTTTGTTGGTCCATCAATAAAATATCATTGTTGTTATCTTGCCCCAACAATAA
Organism: Maratus speciosus; assembly: GCA_963932465.1. Classification (NCBI taxonomy): domain Eukaryota; kingdom Metazoa; phylum Arthropoda; class Arachnida; order Araneae; family Salticidae; genus Maratus; species Maratus speciosus. The sequence goes on from OZ010797.1 coordinate 89,788,602, forward strand.
TGTACGGTCCAGCAATAAAGAGTCCCTGTTGCAACAATAACGCTTCTTTGTTGTTCGTCCATTAATAAAATATCCTTGTTGTTTGCTTGACCCAACAATAATGTAGGATCCAACAATGCGGAATGGTCAAGAAATAAAGAATCATTGTTGCAGCAATAACGTTTCTTTGTTGTTGGTGTAGCTATAAAATATACTTATTGTTTGTTTGCCTCAAATATAATGTTCGGTCCACAAATAAAGAGTCTTTGTTGCAGCAATAACGCATGTTTGTTGTGGTCCAGTTATGATGTATCCTCGTTGTTTGCTTGTCCCAAAAAATGTATGGTCCAACAATACGGTATGGTCCAGCAATAAAGAGTAATTTTTGCAGCAATAACCTTTCTTTGTTGTTAGTCCAGCAATAAACTGTCCTTGTTGTTTGCTTGTCCCGAAAATAATGTACGCTCCAGCAATAAAGAGTTCTATTTGCAGCAATAACGTTTCTTTTTTGTTGGTCAACCAATAAAGTATCCTTGTTGTTTGCTTATCCCAAAAATAATGTACGGTCCATCAATAGAGTGTCCTTGTTGCAGCAATACCTTTTCTTTGCTGTTGATACATTAATAAAGTACAATTCTTTTTCTTTGTCCCAACAAAAATGTACGGTCTATTAACAAAGGATCTTTGTTGCAGGAATAACGGTTCTTTGTTGTTGGTGCAGCAATTAAGTATACTTGTTGTTTGCTTGTCCTAATAATAACGCATGGTCCAACAATACGAACGTTTCAGCAATAAAGAGTCCTTCTTGCACAAATAACGTTTCTTTGTTTTGGTCCACAATAAAGTATCCTTGTTTGATTGTCCCAAAAATAATGTATGGTCCATCAATAAAGTGTCCGTTTTGCACCGATAAATTTTCTTTTTTGCTGGACCAGCAATAAAATATCCTTGTTGTTTGCTTGTCCCAACAGTAATGTATGGTCCAGCAAAAAAGTGTTCTTGCTGCAGCAATAATGTTTCTTTGTTGTTGGTCAGGCAATAAAGTATCGTTGTTTGCTTCTCCCAACAATAATGTATGGTACAACAACACGGTATGATCCAGCAATAAAGAGTCCTTGTTGCAGCAATAACGTTTCTTTGTTGTTGTTCCAGCAATTAATTATCCTTGTTGTTTGCTTGTCCCAACAATAATTATGGTCCAGCAATACGGAATGGTATAGCAATAAAGAGTCCCTGTTGCAGCAATAACGTTTATTTGTTGTTGGTCCATCAATAAATTATCATTGTTTTTAGCTTGCCCCAACAATAATGTACGGTCCAGCAATAAAGTGTCCTTGTTGCAACAATAACGATTCTTGGTTGTTCGTCCATATAAGGCATCCTTGTTGTTTGCTTGACCCAACAATAATGTATGGTCCAACAATTCCGAATGGTTCAGCAAGAAAGAATCCTTGATGCAGCAATAACGTTTGTTTGTTGTTGGTGCAGCTTTAAAATATACTTATTGTTTGTTTGCCTCAACAATAATGTTTGGCCCAGCAATAAAGAGTCTTTGTTGCAGCAATAACGCTTGTTTGTTGTTGGTCCACTTATATATTATCCTCGTTGTTTGCTTGTCCCAAAAATATGTATGTTCCAACAATACGGTATGGTCCAGCAATAAAGAGCCATTTTTGCAGCAATAAAGTTTCTTTGTTGTTGGTCCAGCAATAAAGTATCCTTGTTGTTCGCTTGACCCAACAATAATGTGCGGTCCATAAATAGTGTGTCCTTGTTGCAGCAATAAATTTTCTTTTGGTTGATCCAGCAATAAAGTACCCTTGTTGTTTGCTTGTCCGAACAATAATGTACGGTCTATTAACAGGGTCCTTGTAACAGCAATAAAGTTTCTTTGTTGTTGGTCCAGCAATAAAGTACCCTTGTTGTTTGCTTGTACCAACAATAATGTACGGTCTATTAACAAAGGGTCCTTGTTGCAGCAATAACGTTTCTTTGTTGTTGGTGCAGCAATTAAGTATCCTTGTTGTTTGCTTGTACTAACAATAATTTACGGTCCATCTATAAAGAGTCTTTGTTGGAAAAATAACATTTCATTGTTGTTGTCCCAGAAATAAAGTAACCTTGTTATTTGATTGTCCCAACAATAATGTATGGTCCATCAATAAAGTGTCCTTGTTGCTCCGATAACTTTTCCTTGTTGCTGGTCCAGTAATAAAGTATCCTTGTTTTCTTGTCCCAACAGTAATGTACGGTGTAGCAATAAAGAGTTCTTGTTGCAGCAATAATGTTTCTTTGTTGTTGGTCAGGCAATGAAGTATCGTTGTTGTTTGCTTGACCCATCAAAAATTTTTGGTCCAACAATAATGTACGGTCCAATAATAAAGAGTCCTTGCTGCAACAATAACGATTCTTCATTTTTCGTCCAGCAATAAATTATCCTTGTTGTTTGCTTGTCCCAACAATAAAGTATTGTCCAATAATACAGTACAGTCTGTATATAACGTTTGTCTGTTGTTGTTGCAGCTATAAAATATACTTATTGTTTGTTTGCCCCAACATTAATGTTCGGTCCACCAATAAAGAGTCTTTGTTGTAGCAATAACGCTTGTTTGTTGTTGGTCCAGTTATAAAGTATCCTCGTTGTTTGCTTGTCCCAAAAATGTGTGGTCCAAAAATACGGTATGGTCCAGCAATAAAAAGTAATTGTTACAGCAATAACGTTTCTTTGTTGCTGGTCCAGCAATGAAGTATACTCTTTCCTTGCTTGTCCCAGCAATAATTTACGGTTCAGCAGTAATAATTCCCTGTGGCAGCAATAAGGTTTCTTTGTTATTGGTCCCGCAATAAATTACCCTTGTTGTTTCCTTGTCCCAACAATAATGTACAGTCTACTAACGAATGGTTCTTTTTTGCAGCAATAACGTTTCTTTGTTGCAGGTCCAGGAATTAAGTATCCTTGTTGCTTGCTTGTCCCAATAACAATGTACGGTCCAACAATAAGGTATGTTCCAGCAATAAAGAGTCCTTGTTGCAGCAATAACGTTTCTTTGTTTTTGGTCCAGCAAAAAAGTATCCTTGTTGTTTGCTTGTCCCAACATTAATTTACGGTATATTAACAAAGGGTCCTTTTTCAGCAATAAAATGTCTTTGTTGTTATCCCAGTAATAAAGTATCCTTATTGTTTGATTGTCCCAAGAATAATGTACGTTCCATCAATAAAGTGTCCTTGTTGCAGCAATAAATTTACTTTTTTGTTGATCCAGCAATAAAGAACCCCTTTTGTTTGCTTGTCTCAACAATAATGTACGCTCCATCAATAAAGTGTCCTTGTTTCACCGATAACTTTTCTTTGTTGCTGGTCCAGCAATAAAGTATCCTTGTTGTTTGCGTATCCCAACAACTATGTACTGTCTATTAACAAAGGACCCTTGTTGCAGCAATAATATTTCTTTGTTGTTGGTCCAGCAATAAAGTATCCTTGTTGTTTGCTTGTACGAACAATAATGTCCGGTCCAAGAATAAAGAGTCCTTGATGCAGCAAAATCGTTTCTTTGTTGCTGGTCCAGCAATAGAGTATCCTTGTTGTTTGCTTGTCCCAACAATAATGTATAGTATAACAATATGGTATGGTCCAGCAATAAAGAGTCCTTATTGCAGCAAGAACTTTTATTTGTTGTTGGCCCACCAATAAAATGTCCTTGTTAATTGCCTGTCCCGTGAATAATGTCGGTCTAGCAATAAAGAGCTTTTATTTCAGCAATAACTTTTCTTTGTTGTTGGTCTAGCAATAATGTATTCTCGTTGTTTGCTTATCCCAACAATAATGTACGGTCCAGCAATAAAGTATCCTTGTATTTTGCTTGTCCCAGCAACAATGTATCGTTCAACAATACGGTATGTTCCAGCAATAAAGAGCTCTTGTTGCAGCAATAACGTTTCTTTGTTGTTGTCCAACAATAATTTATCCTTGTTGTTTGCTTCTCCCAAAAATAATGTATGGTCCAGCAATAATGTATCCCTGTTGTTTGCTTGTCCCAGAAATAATGTACGGTTCAGCTGTAAAGAGTCCCTATTGCAGCAATAACGTTTCTTTGTTGTTTGCTTGTCCCAACAATAATGTACAGTCTACTAACAAAGGGTCTTTTCGCAGCAATAACATTTCTTTGTTGTTGTCCCAGCAATAAAGTACCCTTGTTGTTTGCTTGTTACAACAATAATGTACGGTCTATTAACAAATAGTCCTTGTTGCAGCAATAACGTTTCTTTTTTGTTGGTGCAGCAATTAAGTATCCTTGTTGTTTGCTTGTCCCAATAAAAACGCGCGGTCCAAGAATACGGAATGTGTCAGCTATAAAGAGCCCTTCATGGAGCAATAACGTTTCTTTGTTGTTGGTCCACAATAAAGTATACTTGTTGTTTGCTTGTCTACCTCTCGGGATTGCACTAACACTCTAAAGCGAAAGCTGAGTTCCCGTGGTGGTCATCGCTGTCATCGCTGTTGTTTGCTTGTACCAACAATAATGTACGGTCCATCAATAAAGAGTCTTTGTTGCAACAATAACATTTCTTTGTTGTTGTCCCAGAAATAAAGTATCCTTGTTCTTTCATTGTCCCAACAATAATGTACGGTTCATCAATAAAGTGTCCTTAATGCACCGATAACTTTTCTTTGTTGCTTGTCCAGCAATAAAGTATCCTTGTTGTTTGCTTATCCCAACAGCTATGTACGGTCTATTAACAAAGGATTCTTGTTGCAGCAATCACATTTCTATGTTGTTGGTCCAGCAATAAAGTATCCTTGTTGTTTGCTTGTCCCAACAGTAATGTACGGTCCGCCAATAAAGAGTCCTTGTTGCAGAAATAACTTTTCTTTGTTGTTTGTCCAGCAATAATGTATCCTTGTTGTTTGCTTGTCCCAACAATAATGTACGGTCTATTAACAAAGGGTCCGTGTTGCAGCAATAATATTTCTTTGTTGCTTGACCAGATACAAAGGAACGATTTTGCTGAACAAGGACTCTGTTGATGGACCGGACATTATTGTTGGAACAAACATACAACAAGAATATTTTATTGCTGGGCCAACTACAAAGAAACGATATTGCCGTAACATGGACTGTTTATTGCTGGAACATACGACTATACCGTATTATTGGACAATACTTTATTGTTGGGACAAGCAAACAATAAGGGTAATTTATTGCTGGACCAACAACAGATAAACGTTATTGCTGATAAATTACTCTTTATTGCTGGACCATACCGTATTATTGGACAACACAGTATTTAGGGACAAGCAAACAACGAAGATACCTTATAACTGGACCAACAAAAAACAAGCGTTATTGCAGCAACAAATATTCTTTTTTGCTGTACCGAACATTATTGTTGGTGCAAACAAACATTAAGTATATTTTATTGTTGCACCAACAACAAAGAAACGTTATTGGTGCAACAAGGATTCTTTATTGCAGGAACATACCGTATTGTTGAAATATACATTGTTGTTGGGACAAGCAAACAACAAGGATTCTTTATTGCTGGACCGTACATTATTGTTGGGATAAGCAAACAACGAGAATAATTTATTTCTGGACCATACATTATTGTTGGGAGAAGCAAACAACAAGGATACATTATTGTTGGACCAACAACAAAGAAACTTTATTGCTGCAACAAGGACTCTTTATTTCTGGAACATTCCGCATTGTTGGACCATTCATTATTTTCGGGACAAGCAAACAAGTATACTTTTTTACTGGACGAACAACAATGAATCGTTATTGTTGCAACAAGGAATGTTTATTACTCCACCATACATGTTACCGCTGGGGCAAGATAACAACAATGATATTTTATTGCTGGACCATCAACAAATAAACGTTATTGCTGACACAGGGACTCTTTATTGCTGTACCATTCCGTATTGCTGGACGATAATTATTGTTGGGACAAGCAAACAACAAGGATAATTTATTGCTGGACCAACAACAAAGAAATGTTACTGCTGCAACAAGGTCTCTTTATTGCTGGACCATAACGTATTGTTGAACCATACATTATTTTTGGGACATGCAAATAACAAGGATACATTATTGCTAGAACAACAACAAAGAAACGTTATTTCTGAAACAAAAGCACTTCATTGCTAGACCGACATTATTGACGGTACAAGCAAATAACAAGGATATTTTATTGCTGGGCCAACAACAAATAAACGTTCTTGCTACAAAAACTCTTTATTGCTGGACATGCAACAAAGAAATGTTATTGCTGCAACAAGGACTGTTTATTGTTGGACCGGACATTATTGTTGGGACAAACATACAACAAGAATATTTTATTGCTGGTCCAACAACAAGGAAACGTTATTGCTGTAACATGGCCTCTTTATTGCTTGACCGTACATTTTTGTTGAGGAAAGCTAACAACAGTGATAATTTATTGCTGGACCAACAACAAATAAACGTTATTGCTGCAACAGGGACATTTTATTGCTATACAATTCCGTATTGCTGGACCATAATAATTGTTGGGACAAGCAAACAACAAGGATAAATTAATGCTGGACGACAACAAAGAAATGTTATTGCTGCAACAACGACACTTTATTGCTGGACCATACTGTATTGTTGAACCATACATCGTTGTTGGGACAAGCAACCAACAAGGATACTACTTTAGTGCTGGGCCGTACATTATTGTTGGGATAAGCAAACAACGAGTATACATTATTGCTAGACCAACAACAAAGAAACGTTATTGCTGAAAAAAAGCTCTTTATTGCTAGACCGAAATTATTGACGGGACAAGCAATTAACAAGGATATTTTGTTGCTAGGTCAAAAACATATAAACGTTCTTGCTGCAACAAGGACTCTTTATTGCTGGACCATACCGTATTGTTATACTATACATTATTGTTGGGACAAGCAAACAACAAGGACAATTTATTGCTGGACCAGCAACTAAGAAACGATTTTGCTGCAACAAGGACTCTTTATTGCTGGCCCGTACATTATTGTTGGGGAAAGCTAACAACAATGATACTTTATTGCTGGACCAACAACAAATAAACGTTATTGCAGCAACAGGGACTCGTTATTGCTATACCATTCCGTATTGCTGGACCATAATTATTGTTGGGACAAGCAAAACACAAGGATACTTTATCGCTGGACAAACGACAAAGAATCGTTATTGTTGCAACAAAGACTCTTTATTGCTGGACCGAACATTATTTTTGGGGTAAACAAACAATAAGTATATTTTATAGCTGCACCAACAAAAAAGAAACGTTATTGCTGCAACAAGGATTCTTTATTGCTGGACCATTCCGCATTGTTGGACCATACATTATTGTTGGGACAAGCAAAAAACAAGGATACTTTATTGCTGGACGAACAACAAAGAATCATTATTGTTGCAACAAGGACTCTTTATTGCTGGACCGCACATTATTGTTGGGGCAAACAAACAATAAGTATATTTTATTGTTGCACCAACAACAAAGAAACGTTATTGCTGCAACAAGGATTCTTTATTGCTGGACAATTCCGCATTGTTGGACTATACATTATTCTTGGAACAAGCAAACAACAAGGATACTTTATTGCTGGACGAACAACAAAGAATCGTTATTGTTTCAACAAGGAATCTTTATTGCTAGACCGACATTATTGAAGGGACAAGCAAATAACAAGGATATTTTATTGCTGGGCCAACAACAAATAAGCTTTCTTGCTTCAACAAGGGCTCTTTATTGCTGGACCATACAGTATTGTTAAACTACACATTATTGTTGGGACAAGCAAACAACAAGGATATTTTTTTGCTGGACCAACAACAAATAAACGTTATTGCTGACACACGGACTCTTTATTGCCGCACCATAACGTACTGTTGAACCATACATTATTGTTGGGACAAGCACACAATAATGATACTTTATTGTTGGACCAACAGCAAAGAAACTTTATTGCTGCAACAAGGACTCTTTATTGCTGGAACATACCGTATTGTTGAAACATACATTGTTGTTGGGACAAGCAAACAACAAGGATTCTTTATTGCTAGACCGACAACAAAGAAACGTTATTGCTGAAACATAAGATCTTTATTGCTAGACCGACATTATTGAAGGGACAAGCAAATAACAAGGATATTTTATTGCTGGGCCAACAACAAATAAGCTTTCTTGCTTCAACAAGGGCTCTTTATTGCTGGACCATACAGCATTGTTAAACTACACATTATTGTTGGGACAAGCAAACAACAAGGATATTTTATTGCTGGACCAGCAACAAAGAAACGATTTTGCTGCAACAAGGACACTTTATTGTTAGACCGGACATTATTGTTCGGACAAGCAAACAACAAGGATACTTTATTGCTGGACCAGCTTCAAAGAAATGTTATTGCTGCAACAAAGACCCTTAGTTAATAGACCGTACATTATTGTCGTTAAAAGCAAACAACAAGGATAATTTATCGCTGGACCAACATAGAAGCGTTATTGCTGCAACAAGGGCTCTTTATTTGTGGACCTTACATTAATGTTTGGACAAGCAAACAACAAGGATACTTTATTGCTGGACCAACAACAAAGGAAGATTATTACTGCAACATGGACAATTTAATTCTTGAACATACTGTATTGTTGGACAATACATTATAGTTTTGACAAACATACAACAAGGATACTTATAAATAAAGCATCCTTGTTGTTTGATTGTCCTAGGAATAATTTACGGTCTATTAACAAAGGGTCTTTGTCGCTGAAATAACGTTTCTTTGTTGCTGGTCAAGCAATAAAGAACACTTGTTGTTTGCTTGTCCCAACAATAATGTACGGTTTATTAACAAAGGGTCCTCTTTGCCGCAATAACTTTTCTTTGTTGTTGGTGCAGCAATAATGTATACTTGTAGTTTGCTTGTCCGAACAATAATGTCCGGTCCAACAATAAAGTACCCTTGTTGCAGCAAAATTGTTTCTTTGTTGCTGGTTCAGCAATAAAGTATACTTGTTGTTTGCATGTCCAACAATAATGTGTAGTTTAACAATACGGTATGGTCCAGCAATAAAGATTCCTTGTTGCAGCAAGAACGTTTATATGTTGTTGGCCCAGCAATAAAATATCCTTGTTATTTGCTTGTCCCGTCAATAATGTGGGTCTAGCAATAAAGACCTTTTATTTCAGCAATAACATTTCTTTGTTGTCTGTCTAGCAATAAAGTATTCTCGTTGTCTGCTTATCCCAACAATAATATACGGTCTACAAAAAAAGAATCCTTGTTGTTTGCTTGTCCCAACAATAATGTATGGTTCAACAATACGTTATGGTCCAGCAATAAAGAGTCTTTGTTGCAGCAATAACGTTTATTTCTTGTTGGTCCAGCAATAAAATATCATTGTTGTTTGCTTGCCCCAACAATAATGTGCGGTCCAGCAATAAAGAGTCCTTGTTGCAACAATAACGATTCTTTGTTGTTCGTCCAGCAATAAAGTATAGTTGTTGTTTGCTTGTCCCAACAATAATGTATGGTCCAACAATGCGGAATGGTCCAGCAATAAAGAATCCTTGTTGCAGCAATAACGTTTGTCTGTTGTTGTTGCAGCTATAAAATATACTTATTGTTTGTTTGCCCCAACAATAATGTTCGGTCCAGCAATAAAGAGTCTTTGTTACAGCAATAACGCTTGTTTGTTGTTGGTCCAGTTATAAAGTATCCTCGTTGTTTGCTTGTCCCAAAAATTGTGTGGTCCAACAATACGGTATGGTCCAACTATACAGAGTAATTGTTGCAGCAATAATGTTTCTTTGTTGTTGGTCCAGCAATTAAGTATCCTTGTTGTTTGCTTGTCCCAACAATAATGTACGGTCTATTAACAAAGGGTCCTTTTCGCAGCAATAACATTTCTTTGCTGTTGTCCCAGAAATAAAGTAGCCTTGTTGTTTTCTTGTCCCAATCATAAAGCATGGTCCAACAATACGGAATATTTCAGCAATAAAAAGTTTTTCTTGGAGCAATAAAGTTTCTTTGTTGTTGATCCACAATAATCCTTGTTGCACCGATAACTTTTCTTTGTTGCTGGTAGAGCAATAAAGTATCCTTGTTGTTTGCTTATCCCAACAACTATGTACTGCCTATTAACAAAGGATCCTTGTTGCAGCAATAACATTTCTTTGTTGTTGGTCCAGCAATAATGTATCCTTGTTGCTTGCTTGTCCCCACAGTAATGTACGGTCCGTCAATAAACAGTCCTTGTTGCAGAAATAACATTTCTTTGTTGTTGTTCCAGCAATTAAGTATCCTTGTTGTATGTTTGTCAAAACAGTAATGTATGGTCCAACAATACAGTATGTTCCAGAATTAAGGAGTCCTTGTTGCAGTAATAATCTTTCTTTGTTGTTGGTCCAGCAATAAAGTATCCTTGTTGTTTGTTTGTCGTAACAGTAATGTAAGGTTTATCAATAAAGAGCCCTTGTGGCAGCAATAACTCTTTTTTGTTGGTCCAGCGATAAATTATCCCTGTTGTTTGCTTTTCCCGACAATAATGCACGGTGTATTAACTAAGTGTCCTTGTTGCAGCAATAACATTTCTTTGTTGTTGTTCCAGCAATAAAGTATACTTGTTGTTTGCTTGCCCGAACAATAATGTCCGGTCACACAATAAAGAGTCCTTGTTGCAGCAAAATCGTTTATTTGTTGCTTGTCCAGCAATAAAGTATCCTTGTTTTTTGCTTGTCCCAACAATAATGTGTAGTTTAACAATACGGTATGGTCCAGCAATAAGGAGTCCTTGTTGCAGCAAGAACGTTTATTTTTTGTTGGCCCAGCAATAAAATATCCTTGTTATTTGCTTGTCCCGTCAATAATGTTGGTCTAGCAATAAAGATCTTTTGTTTCAGCAATAACGTTTCTTTGTTGTTGGTTTAGCAATAAAGTATTCTCGTTGTTTGCTTATCCCAAAAATAATGTATGGTCCAGCAATAAAGAATCCTCTTTGTTTGCTTGTCCCAACAACAATGTGTGTTTCAACAATACGGTATGTTCCAGCAATAGACCGGAGTCCTTGTTGCAGCAATAAAGTTTCTTTGTTGTTGGTCCAACAATAATGTATCCTTGTTGTTTGCTTCTCCCAACAATAATGTATGATCCAGGTATAAATATCCTTGTTGTTTGCTTGTCCCAACAATAATGTATGGTTCATCAATACGTTATGATCCAGCAATAAAGAGTCCCTGTTTCAGCAATAACATTTCTTTGTTATTGGTCCAGCAATTAAGTATCCTTTTTGTTTGCTTGTCCCAACAATAAGTATGGTCCAGCAATACGGAATGGTACAGCAATAAAGAGTCCCTGTGTCAGCAATAACGTTTATTTGTTGTTGGTCCAGCAATAAAATATCATTGTTGTTAGCTTGCCCCAACAATAATGTGCGGTCCAGCAATAAAGAGTCCTTGTTGCAACAATAACGATTCTTTGTTGTTCGTCCAGCAATAAAGTATTCTTGTTGTTTGCTTGTCCCAACAATAATGTATAGTCCAACAATGCGGAATTGTCCACTAATTAAGAATCCTTGTTGCAGCAATAACGTTTCTTTGTTTTTGATGCAACAATAAAATATACTTATTGTTTGTTTGCCCCAACAATAATGTGCGGTCCAGCAATAAAGAGTCCTTGTTGCAAAAATAACGATTCTTTGTTGTTCGTCAGGCAATAAAATATCCTTGTTTTTTGCTTGTCCCAACAATAATGTATGGTCCAACAATGCGGAATGATCCAGGAATAAAGAGTCCTTGTTGCAGCAATAACATTTATTTGATGTTGGTGCAGCTATAAAATATACTTATTGTTTCTTTGCCCCAACAATAATGTTCGGTCAAGCAATAAAGAGTCTTTGTTGCAGCTATAACGATTTTTGTTGTTGGTCCACTTATAAAGTATCCTCGTTGTTTGCTTGTCCCAAAAAAATGAGTGGTCCAACTATACGGTATGGTCCAGCAGTAAAGAGTAATTTTTGCAGCAATAACGTTTCTTTGTTGTTGGTCCAGCAATAAAATGTCCTTGTTGTTTGCTTGTCCCGACAATTATGTACGCTCCAGCAATAAAGAGTTCTTGTTGCAGCAATAACGTTCTTTGTTGTTGGGCCCGCAATGAAATATCCTTGTTGTTTGCTTGTCCCAGCAATAATGTACGGTTCAGCAGTAAAGAGTCCCTGTTGCAGCAATAACGTTTCTTTGTTGTTGGTGCAGCAATTAAGTATGCTTGTTGTTTGCTTGTCCCAACAATAATGTACGGTCTAATAACGAAGGTTTCTTTTTTGCAGCAATAACGTTTCTTTGTTGCTGGTCTAGCAATTAAGAATCCTTGTTGCTTGCTTGTCACAATAATAATGTACGATCTATTAACAAAGGGTCCTTGCCGCTGAAATAACGTTTCTTTGCTGTTTGTCCAGCAATAAAGTACCCTTGTTGTTTTCTTGTCCCAACAATGATGTACGGTCTATTAACAAAGGATCCTTGTTGCAGCAATAACGTTTCTTTGATGTTGGTGCAGCAATTAAGTATGCTTGTTGTTTGCTTGTACAAACAACTATGTACTGCCTATTAACAAAGGATCTTTGTTGCAGCAATAACATTTATTTGTTGTTGGTCCAGCAATAAAGTATCATTGTTGCTTGCTTGTCCCCAAAGTAATGTACGGTCCGTCAATAAAGAGTCCTTGTTGCAGCAATAACTTTTCTTTGTTGTTGGTCCAGCAATTAAGTATCCTTGTTGTATGTTTGTCAAAACAATAATGTATGGTCCAAAAATACAGTATGTTCCAGAATTAAAGAGTTCTTGTTGCACTAATAATCTTTATTTTTTGTTGGTCTAGCAATAAAGTATCCTTGATGTTTGCTTGTCCAAACAGTAATGTAAGGTCCATCAATAAAGAGCCCTTGTGGCAGCAATAACGCTTCTTTGTTGGTCCAGCGATAAATTATCCTTGTTGTTTGCTTTTCCCGACAATAATGTACGGTCTATTAACTAAGGGTCCTTGTTGCAGCAATAGCATTTCTTTGTTGTTTTTCCAGCAATAAAGCATCCTTGTTCTTTGCTTGTCCGAACAATAATGTCCGGTCCAACAATAAAGAGTCCTTGTTAAAGCAAAATCGTTTCTTTGTTGCTTGTCCAGCAATAAACTATCCTTGTAGTTTGCTTGTCCCAACAATAATGTGTAGTTTAACAATACGGTATGGTCCAGCATTAAAGAGTCTTTGTTGCAGCAAGAACGTTTATTTTTTGTTGGCCCAGCAATAAAATATCCTTGTTATTTGCTCTTCCCGTCAATAATGTTGGTCTAGCAATAAAGATCTTTTGTTTCAGCAATAACTTTTCTCTGTTGTTGGTTTAGCAATAATGTATTCTCGTTGTTTGCTTATCCCAACAATAATGTATGATTCAACAATACGGTATGTTCCAGCAATAATTTGTCCTTGTTGCAGCAATAAAGATTCTTTGTTTTTGTTCCAACAATAATGTATTCGTGTTGTTTGCTTCTCCCAACAATAATGCATGGTCCAGCAATAAAGTATCCTTTTTGTTTGCTTGTCCCAACAATAATGTATGGTTCAACAATACGTTATGGTCCAGCAATAAAGAGTCTTTGTTGCAGCAATAACGTTTATTTCTTGTTGGTCCAGCAATAACATATCATTGTTGTTTGCTTGCCCCAACAATAATGTGCGGTCCAGCAATAAAGAGTCCTTGTTGCAACAATAACGATTCTTTGTTGTTCGTCCAGCAATAAAGTATAGTTGTTGTTTGCTTGTCCCAACAATAATGTATGGTCCAACAATGCGGAATGGTCCAGCAATAAAGAATCCTTGTTGCAGCAATAACGTTTGTCTGTTGTTGTTGCAGCTATAAAATATACTTATTGTTTGTTTGCCCCAACAATAATGTTCGGTCCAGCAATAAAGAGTCTTTGTTACAGCAGTAGCGCTTGTTTGTTGCTGGTCCAGTTATAAATTATCCTCGTTGTTTGCTTGTCCCAAAAATTGTGTGATCCAACAATACGGTATGGTCCAACAATACAGAGTAATTGTTGCAGCAATAACATTTCTTTGTTGTTGGTCCAGCAATAATGTATCCTTGTTGCTTGCTTGTCCCACAGTAATGTACGGTCCGTCAATACACAGTCCTTGTTGCAGAAATAACATTTCTTTGTTGTTGGTCCAGCAATAAATTATCCTTGTTGTTTGCTTTTCCCGACAATAATGTACGGTCTATTAACTAAGGGTCCTTGTTGCAGCAATAACATTTCTTTGTTGTTGTTCCAGCAATAAAGCATCCTTGTTCTTTGCTTGTCCGAACAATAATGTCCGGTCCAACAATAAAGAGTCCTTGTTAAAGCAAAATCGTTTCTTTGTTGCTTGTCCAGCAATAAACTATCCTTGTAGTTTGCTTGTCCCAACAATAATGTGTAGTTTAACAATACGGTATGGTCCAGCATTAAAGAGTCCTTGTTGCAGCAAGAACGTTTAATTTTTGTTGGCCCAGCAATAAAATATCCTTCTTATTTGCTCTTCCCGTCAATAATGTTGGTCTAGCAATAAAGATCTTTTGTTTCAGCAATAACTTTTCTTTGTTGTTGGTTTAGCAATAATGTATTCTCGTTGTTTGTTTATCCCAACAATAATGTATGATTCAACAATACGGTATGTTCCAGCAATAATTTGTCCTTGTTGCAGCAATAAAGATTCTTTGTTTTTGGTCCAACAATAATGTATTCGTGTTGTTTGCTTCTCCCAACAATAATGTATGGTCCAGCAATAAAGTATCCTTTTTGTTTGCTTGTCCCAACAGTAATGTATGGTTCAACAATACGTTATGGTCCAGCAATAAAGAGTCTTTGTTGCAGAGATAACGTTTATTTCTTGTTGGTCCAGCAATAAAATATCATTGTTGTTTGCTTGCCCCAACTATAATGTGCGGTCCAGCAATAAAGAGTCCTTGTTGCAACAATAATTATTCTTTGTTGTTCGTCCAGCAATAAAGTATAGTTGTTGTTTGCTTGTCCCAACAATAATATATGGTCAAGCAATAAAGATTCCTTACTGTTTGCTTGTATCGACAATATTGTACGGTAAAGCAATAAAGAGTTCTTGCTGCAGCAATAATGTTTCTTTGTTGTAGGTCCAGCAATAAGGTATCCTTGTTGTTTGCTTGACCCAACAATAATGTATGGTCCAACAATGCGGAATGGTTCAGCAATAAAAATCCTTCTTGCAGCAATAACGTTTCTTTGTTGTTGGTGCAGCTTTAAAATATACTTATTGTTTGTTTGCCCCAACAATAATGTTTGGCCCAGCAATAAAGAGTCTTTGCTGCAGCAATAACGCTTGTTTGTTGTTGGTCCACTTATAAAGTATCCTCGTTGTTTGCTTGTCCCAGAAATATGTATGTTCCAACAATACGGTATGGCCCAGCAATAAAGAGTCCTTTTTGCAGCATTAACGTTTTTTGGTTGTTGGTCCAGCAATAAACAGTCCTTGTTGTTTGCTTGTCCCGACAATAATGTACGCTTCAGTAATAAAGATTTTTTTTGGAGCAATAACGTTTCTTTGTTGTTGGTCCAGCAATAAAGTATCCTTGTTGTTTGCTTGTCCCAACAATAATGTGCGGTCCATAAATTGTGTGTCTTTGTTGCAGCAATAAATTTTCTTTTGGTTGATCCAGCAATAAAGTACCCTTGTTGTTTGCTTGTCCGAACAATAATGTACGGTCTATTAAGAGGGTCCTTGTAACAGCAATAAAGTTTCTTTGTTGTTGGTCCAGCAATAAAGTACCCTTGTTGTTTGCTTGTACCAACAATAATGTACGGTCTGTTAACAAAGGGTCCTTGTTGCAGCAATAACGTTTCTTTGTTGTTGGTGCAGCAATTAAGTATCCTTGTTGTTTGCTTGCACTAACAATAATTTACGGTCCATCCATAAAGAGTCTTTGTTGGAAAAATAACATTTCATTGTAGTTGTCCCAGAAATAAAGTAAACTTGTTATTTGATTGTCCCAACAATAATGTATGGTCCATCAATAAAATGTCCTTGTTGCTCCGATAACTTTTCTTTGTTGCTGGTCCAGTAATAAAGTATCCTTGTTTTCTTGTCCCAACAGTAATGTACGGTGTAGCAATAAAGAGTTCTTGTTGCAGCAATAATGTTTCTTTGTTGCTGGTCAGGCAATGAAGTATCGTTGTTGTTTGCTTGACCCATCAAAAATTTTTGGTCCAACAATAATGTACGGTCCATTAATAAAGAGTCCTTGCTGCAACAATAACGATTCTTCATTTTTCGTCCAGCAATAAAGTATCCTTGTTGTATGCTTGTCCCAACAATAAAGTATTGTCCAATAATACGGTACAGTCTGTATATAACGTTTGTCTGTTGTTGTTGCAGCTATAAAATATACTTATTGTTTGTTTGCCCCAACATTAATGTTCGGTCCAGCAATAAAGAGTCTTTGTTGCAGCAATAACGCTTGTTTGTTGTTGGTCCAGTTATAAAGTATCCTCGTTGTTTGCTTGTCAAAAAAATGTGTGGTCACACAATACGGTATGGTCCAGCAATAAAAAGTAATTGTTACAGCAATAACGTTTCTTTGTTGCTGGTCCAGCAATGAAGTGTACTCTTTCCTTGCTTGTCCCAGCAATAATTTACGGTTCAGCAGTAATAAGTCCCTGTTGCAGCAATAACGTTTCTTTGTTATTGGTCCCGCAATAAATTACTCTTGTTGTTTCCTTGTCCCAACAATAATGTACAGTCTACTAACGAATGGTTCTTTTTTGCAGCAATAACGTTTCTTTGTTGCTGGTCCAGGAATTAAGTATCCTTGTTGCTTGCTTTTCCCAATAACAATGTACGGTCCAACAATAAGGTATGTTCCAGCAATAAAGAGTTTTTGTTGCAGCAATAACGTTTCTTTGTTTTTGGTCCAGCAAAAAAGTATCCTTGTTGTTTGCTTGTCCCAACATTAATTTACGGTATATTAACAAAGGGTCCCTTTTCAGCAATAAAATGTCTTTGTTGTTATCCCAGAAATAAAGTATCCTTATTGTTTGATTGTCCCAAGAATAATGTACGGTCCATCAATAAAGTGTCCTTGTTGCAGCAATAAATTTACTTTGTTGTTGATCCAGCAATAAAGAACCCCTTTTGTTTGCTTGTCTCAACAATAATGTACGCTCCATCAATAAAGTGTCCTTGTTTCACCGATAACTTTTCTTTGTTGCTGGTCTAGCAATAAAGTATCCTTGTTGTTTGCGTATCCCAACAACTATGTACTGTCTATTAACAAAGGACTCTTGTTGCAGCAATAATATTTCTTTGTTGTTGGTCCAGCAATAAAGTATCCTTGTTGTTTGCTTGTACGAACAATAATGTCCGGTCCAACAATAAAGAGTCCTTGATGCAGCAAAATCGTTTCTTTGTTGCTGGTCCAGCAATAAAGTATCCTTGTTGTTTGCTTGTCCCAACAATAATGTATAGTATAACAATATGGTATGGTCCAGCAATAAAGAGTCCTTATTGCAGCAAGAACTTTTATTTGTTGTTGGCCCACCAATAAAATGTCCTTGTTAATTGCCTGTCCCGTCAATAATGTCGGTCTAGCAATAAAGAGCTTTTATTTTAGCAATAACTTTTCTTTGTTGTTGGTCTAGCAATAATGTATTCTCGTTGTTTGCTTATCCCAACAATAATGTACGGTCCAGCAATAAAGTATCCTTGTATTTTGCTTGTCCCAACAACAATGTATGGTTCAACAATACGGTATGTTCCAGCAATAAAGAGTTCTTGTTGCAGCAATAACGTTTCTTTGTTGTTGTCCAACAATAATTTATCCTTGTTGTTTGCTTCTCCCAAAAATAATGTATGGTCCAGCAATAATGTATACCTGTTGTTTGCTTGTCCCAACAATAATGTATGGTTCAACAATACGTTATGGTCCAGCAATAAGGAGTCCTTGTCGCAGCAATAACATTTCTTTGTTGTTGGTCCAGCAATAAATTATCCTTGTTGTTTGCTTGTCCCAACAATAATTATGGTCCAGTAATACGGAATGGTACAGCAATATAGAGTCACTGTGTCAGCAATAACGTTTATTTGTTGTAGTCCAGCAAGAAAATATCATTTTTGTTAGCTTGCCCCAAAAATAATGTACGGTCCTGCAATAAAGATTCCTTATTGCAACAATAACGATTCTTTATTGTTAGTCCAGCAATAAAGTATCCTTGTTGTTTGCATGTCCCAACAATAATGTATTGTCCAACAATGCGGAATTGTCCAGCAATAAAGATTCTTTGTTGCAGCAATAACGTTTCTTTGTTGTTGGTGCAGCTATAAAATATACTTATTGTTTGTTTGCCCCAACAATAATGAACGGTACAGCAATAAAGTATCCTTGTAGTTTGCTTGCCCCAACAATAATGTATAGTATAACATTACGGTATGGTCAAGCAATAAAGAGTTATTGTTAAAGCAATATATATTCTTTGTTGTTGGTCCAGCAATAAAATATCCTTGTTGTTTGCTTGTCCCGACAATTATGTACGCTCCAGCAATAAAGAGTTCTTTTTGCAGCAATAAAGTTCCTTTGTTGTTGGGCCCGCAATGAAGTATCCTTGTTGTTTGCTTGTCCCAGAAATAATGTACGGTTCAGCTGTAAAGAGTCCCTATTGCAGCAATAACGTTTCTTTGTTGTTTGCTTGTCCCAACAATAATGTACAGTCTACTAACAAAGGGTCTTTTCGCAGCAATAACATTTCTTTGTTGTTGTCCCAGCAATAAAGTACCCTTGTTGTTTGCTTGTCACAACAATAATGTACGGTCTATTAACAAATAGTCCTTGTTGCAGCAATAACGTTTCTTTTTTGTTGGTGCCGCAATTAAGTATCCTTGTTGTTTGCTTGTCCCAATAAAAACGCGTGGTCCAAGAATACGGAATGTGTCAGCTATAAAGAGCCCTTCATGGAGCAATAACGTTTCTTTGTTGTTGGTCCACAATAAAGTATACTTGTTGTTTGCTTGTCTACCTCTCGGGATTGCACTAACACTCTAAAGCGAAAGCTGAGTTCCCGTGGTGGTAATCGCTGTCATCGCTGTTGTTTGCTTGTACCAACAATAATGTACGGTCCATCAATAAAGAGTCTTTGTTGCAACAATAACATTTCTTTGTTGTTGTCCCAGAAATAAAGTATACTTGTTCTTTCATTGTCCCAACAATAATGTACGGTTCATCAATAAAGTGTCCTTAATGCACCGATAAAATTTCTTTTTTGCTGGTTCAGCAATAAGGTATCCTTGTTGTTTGCTTGTCCCAACAGTAATGTACGGTGTTGCAATAAAGAGTTCTTGCTGCAGCAATAATGTTTCTTTGTTGTTTGTCCAGCAATAAAGTATCCTTGAAGTTTGCTTATCCCATGAACTATGTACTGTTTATTAACAAAGGATCCTTGTTGCAGAAATAATATTTCTTTGTTGTTGGTAGAGCAATAAAGTATCCTGGTTGTTTGCTTGTCCCAACAGTAATGGATGGTCCAGCAATAAAGAGTTTTTGCTGCAGCAATAATGTTTCTTTGTTGTTGGTCAGGCAATAAATAATCGTTGTTGTTTGCTTGTCCCATCAAAAATGTATGGTCTAACAATACGGTATGATCCAGCAATAAAGAGTCCTTGTTCCACAAATAACGTTTCTTTGTTGTTGGTCCAGCAATAAGGTATCCTTGTTGTTTGCCTGTCCCAACAATAATATTGTCCAGAAATACGGATTGGTATAACAATAAAGAGTCCATGTTGCAGCAATAACGTTTATTTGTTGTTGGTCCAGCAACAAAATATTGTTGTTAACTTTCCCCAACAATAATGTCCGCTCCAACAACAAACAGTCCTTGTTGCAGCAAAATCGTTTCTTTGTTGCTGGTCCAGCAATAAAATATACTTATTATTTGATTGTCCCGTCAATAATGTCGGTCTGGCAATAAAGAGCTTTTTCAGCACTAACATTTCTTTGTTGTTGGTCCAGCAATAAAGTACCTTTGTTTTTTGCTTGTCCCAAAAATAGTGTACGGTCTATTAACAGGGTCCTTGTAACAGCAATAAAGTTTCTTTGTTGTAGGTCCAGCAATAAAGTATCCTTGTTGTTTGCTTGTCCCAACAATAATGTACGGTCCATCAATAGAGTGTCCTTGTTGCAGCAATAAATTTTCTTTGTTGTTGATACAGCAATAAAGTACCTTTGTTGTTTGCTTGTCCCAACAAAAATGAACGGTCTATTAACAAAGGGTCTTTGTTGCAGCTATAACTTTTCTTTGTTGTTGGTGCAGCAATTAAGTATACTTATTGTTTGCTTGTCCCAATAATAACGCATGGTCCAACAATACGGAATGTTTAAGCAATAAATAGTCCTTCTTGCAGAAATAACGTTTCTTTGTTTTGATCCACAATAAAGTATACTTGTTGTCTGATTGTCCCAAAAGTAATGTAATGTCCATCAATAAAATGTCCTTGTTGCACCGATAACTTTTCTTTGTTGCTGGACCAGCAATAAAGTATCCTTGCTGTTTTCTTGTCCGGACAATAATGTACGGTCCAGCAATAAAGAGTTCTTGCTGCAGCAAAAATGTTTCTTTGTTTTTCATCACGCAATAAAGTATCGTTGTTGTTTGCTTGTCCCATCAAAAATGTATGGTCCAACAATACGGTATGATCCAGCAATAAAATATCCTTGTTGTTTGCTTGTCCCAACAATAATTATGGTCCAGCAATACAGAATGGTACAGCAATAAAGAGACCCTGTTGCAGCAATAGCGTTTATTTTTTGTTGGTCCATCAATAAAATATCATTGTTGTTATCTTGCCCCAACAATAATGTACGGTCCAGCAATAAAGAGTCCCTGTTGCAACAATAACGCTTCTTTGTTGTTCGTCCATTAATAAAATATCCTTGTTGTTTGCTTGACCCAACAATAATGTAGGATCCAACAATGCGGAATGGTCAAGAAATAAAGAATCATTGTTGCAGCAATAACGTTTCTTTGTTGTTGGTGTAGCTATAAAATATACTTATTGTTTGTTTGCCTCAAATATAATGTTCGGTCCACAAATAAAGAGTCTTTGTTGCAGCAATAACGCATGTTTGTTGTGGTCCAGTTATGATGTATCCTCGTTGTTTGCTTGTCCCAAAAAATGTATGGTCCAACAATACGGTATGGTCCAGCAATAAAGAGTAATTTTTGCAGCAATAACCTTTCTTTGTTGTTAGTCCAGCAATAAACTGTCCTTGTTGTTTGCTTGTCCCGAAAATAATGTACGCTCCAGCAATAAAGAGTTCTATTTGCAGCAATAACGTTTCTTTTTTGTTGGTCAACCAATAAAGTATCCTTGTTGTTTGCTTATCCCAAAAATAATGTACGGTCCATCAATAGAGTGTCCTTGTTGCAGCAATACCTTTTCTTTGCTGTTGATACATTAATAAAGTACAATTCTTTTTCTTTGTCCCAACAAAAATGTACGGTCTATTAACAAAGGATCTTTGTTGCAGGAATAACGGTTCTTTGTTGTTGGTGCAGCAATTAAGTATACTTGTTGTTTGCTTGTCCTAATAATAACGCATGGTCCAACAATACGAACGTTTCAGCAATAAAGAGTCCTTCTTGCACAAATAACGTTTCTTTGTTTTGGTCCACAATAAAGTATCCTTGTTTGATTGTCCCAAAAATAATGTATGGTCCATCAATAAAGTGTCCGTTTTGCACCGATAAATTTTCTTTTTTGCTGGACCAGCAATAAAATATCCTTGTTGTTTGCTTGTCCCAACAGTAATGTATGGTCCAGCAAAAAAGTGTTCTTGCTGCAGCAATAATGTTTCTTTGTTGTTGGTCAGGCAATAAAGTATCGTTGTTTGCTTCTCCCAACAATAATGTATGGTACAACAACACGGTATGATCCAGCAATAAAGAGTCCTTGTTGCAGCAATAACGTTTCTTTGTTGTTGTTCCAGCAATTAATTATCCTTGTTGTTTGCTTGTCCCAACAATAATTATGGTCCAGCAATACGGAATGGTATAGCAATAAAGAGTCCCTGTTGCAGCAATAACGTTTATTTGTTGTTGGTCCATCAATAAATTATCATTGTTTTTAGCTTGCCCCAACAATAATGTACGGTCCAGCAATAAAGTGTCCTTGTTGCAACAATAACGATTCTTGGTTGTTCGTCCATATAAGGCATCCTTGTTGTTTGCTTGACCCAACAATAATGTATGGTCCAACAATTCCGAATGGTTCAGCAAGAAAGAATCCTTGATGCAGCAATAACGTTTGTTTGTTGTTGGTGCAGCTTTAAAATATACTTATTGTTTGTTTGCCTCAACAATAATGTTTGGCCCAGCAATAAAGAGTCTTTGTTGCAGCAATAACGCTTGTTTGTTGTTGGTCCACTTATATATTATCCTCGTTGTTTGCTTGTCCCAAAAATATGTATGTTCCAACAATACGGTATGGTCCAGCAATAAAGAGCCATTTTTGCAGCAATAAAGTTTCTTTGTTGTTGGTCCAGCAATAAGCTGCCCTTGTTGTTTGCTTGTCCCGACAATAATGTACGCTTCAGCAATAAAGAATTATTTTGCAGAAATAACGTTTCTTTGTTGTTGGTCCAGCAATAAAGTATCCTTGTTGTTCGCTTGACCCAACAATAATGTGCGGTCCATAAATAGTGTGTCCTTGTTGCAGCAATAAATTTTCTTTTGGTTGATCCAGCAATAAAGTACCCTTGTTGTTTGCTTGTCCGAACAATAATGTACGGTCTATTAACAGGGTCCTTGTAACAGCAATAAAGTTTCTTTGTTGTTGGTCCAGCAATAAAGTACCCTTGTTGTTTGCTTGTACCAACAATAATGTACGGTCTATTAACAAAGGGTCCTTGTTGCAGCAATAACGTTTCTTTGTTGTTGGTGCAGCAATTAAGTATCCTTGTTGTTTGCTTGTACTAACAATAATTTACGGTCCATCTATAAAGAGTCTTTGTTGGAAAAATAACATTTCATTGTTGTTGTCCCAGAAATAAAGTAACCTTGTTATTTGATTGTCCCAACAATAATGTATGGTCCATCAATAAAGTGTCCTTGTTGCTCCGATAACTTTTCCTTGTTGCTGGTCCAGTAATAAAGTATCCTTGTTTTCTTGTCCCAACAGTAATGTACGGTGTAGCAATAAAGAGTTCTTGTTGCAGCAATAATGTTTCTTTGTTGTTGGTCAGGCAATGAAGTATCGTTGTTGTTTGCTTGACCCATCAAAAATTTTTGGTCCAACAATAATGTACGGTCCAATAATAAAGAGTCCTTGCTGCAACAATAACGATTCTTCATTTTTCGTCCAGCAATAAATTATCCTTGTTGTTTGCTTGTCCCAACAATAAAGTATTGTCCAATAATACAGTACAGTCTGTATATAACGTTTGTCTGTTGTTGTTGCAGCTATAAAATATACTTATTGTTTGTTTGCCCCAACATTAATGTTCGGTCCACCAATAAAGAGTCTTTGTTGTAGCAATAACGCTTGTTTGTTGTTGGTCCAGTTATAAAGTATCCTCGTTGTTTGCTTGTCCCAAAAATGTGTGGTCCAAAAATACGGTATGGTCCAGCAATAAAAAGTAATTGTTACAGCAATAACGTTTCTTTGTTGCTGGTCCAGCAATGAAGTATACTCTTTCCTTGCTTGTCCCAGCAATAATTTACGGTTCAGCAGTAATAATTCCCTGTGGCAGCAATAAGGTTTCTTTGTTATTGGTCCCGCAATAAATTACCCTTGTTGTTTCCTTGTCCCAACAATAATGTACAGTCTACTAACGAATGGTTCTTTTTTGCAGCAATAACGTTTCTTTGTTGCAGGTCCAGGAATTAAGTATCCTTGTTGCTTGCTTGTCCCAATAACAATGTACGGTCCAACAATAAGGTATGTTCCAGCAATAAAGAGTCCTTGTTGCAGCAATAACGTTTCTTTGTTTTTGGTCCAGCAAAAAAGTATCCTTGTTGTTTGCTTGTCCCAACATTAATTTACGGTATATTAACAAAGGGTCCTTTTTCAGCAATAAAATGTCTTTGTTGTTATCCCAGTAATAAAGTATCCTTATTGTTTGATTGTCCCAAGAATAATGTACGTTCCATCAATAAAGTGTCCTTGTTGCAGCAATAAATTTACTTTTTTGTTGATCCAGCAATAAAGAACCCCTTTTGTTTGCTTGTCTCAACAATAATGTACGCTCCATCAATAAAGTGTCCTTGTTTCACCGATAACTTTTCTTTGTTGCTGGTCCAGCAATAAAGTATCCTTGTTGTTTGCGTATCCCAACAACTATGTACTGTCTATTAACAAAGGACCCTTGTTGCAGCAATAATATTTCTTTGTTGTTGGTCCAGCAATAAAGTATCCTTGTTGTTTGCTTGTACGAACAATAATGTCCGGTCCAAGAATAAAGAGTCCTTGATGCAGCAAAATCGTTTCTTTGTTGCTGGTCCAGCAATAGAGTATCCTTGTTGTTTGCTTGTCCCAACAATAATGTATAGTATAACAATATGGTATGGTCCAGCAATAAAGAGTCCTTATTGCAGCAAGAACTTTTATTTGTTGTTGGCCCACCAATAAAATGTCCTTGTTAATTGCCTGTCCCGTGAATAATGTCGGTCTAGCAATAAAGAGCTTTTATTTCAGCAATAACTTTTCTTTGTTGTTGGTCTAGCAATAATGTATTCTCGTTGTTTGCTTATCCCAACAATAATGTACGGTCCAGCAATAAAGTATCCTTGTATTTTGCTTGTCCCAGCAACAATGTATCGTTCAACAATACGGTATGTTCCAGCAATAAAGAGCTCTTGTTGCAGCAATAACGTTTCTTTGTTGTTGTCCAACAATAATTTATCCTTGTTGTTTGCTTCTCCCAAAAATAATGTATGGTCCAGCAATAATGTATCCCTGTTGTTTGCTTGTCCCAGAAATAATGTACGGTTCAGCTGTAAAGAGTCCCTATTGCAGCAATAACGTTTCTTTGTTGTTTGCTTGTCCCAACAATAATGTACAGTCTACTAACAAAGGGTCTTTTCGCAGCAATAACATTTCTTTGTTGTTGTCCCAGCAATAAAGTACCCTTGTTGTTTGCTTGTTACAACAATAATGTACGGTCTATTAACAAATAGTCCTTGTTGCAGCAATAACGTTTCTTTTTTGTTGGTGCAGCAATTAAGTATCCTTGTTGTTTGCTTGTCCCAATAAAAACGCGCGGTCCAAGAATACGGAATGTGTCAGCTATAAAGAGCCCTTCATGGAGCAATAACGTTTCTTTGTTGTTGGTCCACAATAAAGTATACTTGTTGTTTGCTTGTCTACCTCTCGGGATTGCACTAACACTCTAAAGCGAAAGCTGAGTTCCCGTGGTGGTCATCGCTGTCATCGCTGTTGTTTGCTTGTACCAACAATAATGTACGGTCCATCAATAAAGAGTCTTTGTTGCAACAATAACATTTCTTTGTTGTTGTCCCAGAAATAAAGTATCCTTGTTCTTTCATTGTCCCAACAATAATGTACGGTTCATCAATAAAGTGTCCTTAATGCACCGATAACTTTTCTTTGTTGCTTGTCCAGCAATAAAGTATCCTTGTTGTTTGCTTATCCCAACAGCTATGTACGGTCTATTAACAAAGGATTCTTGTTGCAGCAATCACATTTCTATGTTGTTGGTCCAGCAATAAAGTATCCTTGTTGTTTGCTTGTCCCAACAGTAATGTACGGTCCGCCAATAAAGAGTCCTTGTTGCAGAAATAACTTTTCTTTGTTGTTTGTCCAGCAATAATGTATCCTTGTTGTTTGCTTGTCCCAACAATAATGTACGGTCTATTAACAAAGGGTCCGTGTTGCAGCAATAATATTTCTTTGTTGCTTGACCAGATACAAAGGAACGATTTTGCTGAACAAGGACTCTGTTGATGGACCGGACATTATTGTTGGAACAAACATACAACAAGAATATTTTATTGCTGGGCCAACTACAAAGAAACGATATTGCCGTAACATGGACTGTTTATTGCTGGAACATACGACTATACCGTATTATTGGACAATACTTTATTGTTGGGACAAGCAAACAATAAGGGTAATTTATTGCTGGACCAACAACAGATAAACGTTATTGCTGATAAATTACTCTTTATTGCTGGACCATACCGTATTATTGGACAACACAGTATTTAGGGACAAGCAAACAACGAAGATACCTTATAACTGGACCAACAAAAAACAAGCGTTATTGCAGCAACAAATATTCTTTTTTGCTGTACCGAACATTATTGTTGGTGCAAACAAACATTAAGTATATTTTATTGTTGCACCAACAACAAAGAAACGTTATTGGTGCAACAAGGATTCTTTATTGCAGGAACATACCGTATTGTTGAAATATACATTGTTGTTGGGACAAGCAAACAACAAGGATTCTTTATTGCTGGACCGTACATTATTGTTGGGATAAGCAAACAACGAGAATAATTTATTTCTGGACCATACATTATTGTTGGGAGAAGCAAACAACAAGGATACATTATTGTTGGACCAACAACAAAGAAACTTTATTGCTGCAACAAGGACTCTTTATTTCTGGAACATTCCGCATTGTTGGACCATTCATTATTTTCGGGACAAGCAAACAAGTATACTTTTTTACTGGACGAACAACAATGAATCGTTATTGTTGCAACAAGGAATGTTTATTACTCCACCATACATGTTACCGCTGGGGCAAGATAACAACAATGATATTTTATTGCTGGACCATCAACAAATAAACGTTATTGCTGACACAGGGACTCTTTATTGCTGTACCATTCCGTATTGCTGGACGATAATTATTGTTGGGACAAGCAAACAACAAGGATAATTTATTGCTGGACCAACAACAAAGAAATGTTACTGCTGCAACAAGGTCTCTTTATTGCTGGACCATAACGTATTGTTGAACCATACATTATTTTTGGGACATGCAAATAACAAGGATACATTATTGCTAGAACAACAACAAAGAAACGTTATTTCTGAAACAAAAGCACTTCATTGCTAGACCGACATTATTGACGGTACAAGCAAATAACAAGGATATTTTATTGCTGGGCCAACAACAAATAAACGTTCTTGCTACAAAAACTCTTTATTGCTGGACATGCAACAAAGAAATGTTATTGCTGCAACAAGGACTGTTTATTGTTGGACCGGACATTATTGTTGGGACAAACATACAACAAGAATATTTTATTGCTGGTCCAACAACAAGGAAACGTTATTGCTGTAACATGGCCTCTTTATTGCTTGACCGTACATTTTTGTTGAGGAAAGCTAACAACAGTGATAATTTATTGCTGGACCAACAACAAATAAACGTTATTGCTGCAACAGGGACATTTTATTGCTATACAATTCCGTATTGCTGGACCATAATAATTGTTGGGACAAGCAAACAACAAGGATAAATTAATGCTGGACGACAACAAAGAAATGTTATTGCTGCAACAACGACACTTTATTGCTGGACCATACTGTATTGTTGAACCATACATCGTTGTTGGGACAAGCAACCAACAAGGATACTACTTTAGTGCTGGGCCGTACATTATTGTTGGGATAAGCAAACAACGAGTATACATTATTGCTAGACCAACAACAAAGAAACGTTATTGCTGAAAAAAAGCTCTTTATTGCTAGACCGAAATTATTGACGGGACAAGCAATTAACAAGGATATTTTGTTGCTAGGTCAAAAACATATAAACGTTCTTGCTGCAACAAGGACTCTTTATTGCTGGACCATACCGTATTGTTATACTATACATTATTGTTGGGACAAGCAAACAACAAGGACAATTTATTGCTGGACCAGCAACTAAGAAACGATTTTGCTGCAACAAGGACTCTTTATTGCTGGCCCGTACATTATTGTTGGGGAAAGCTAACAACAATGATACTTTATTGCTGGACCAACAACAAATAAACGTTATTGCAGCAACAGGGACTCGTTATTGCTATACCATTCCGTATTGCTGGACCATAATTATTGTTGGGACAAGCAAAACACAAGGATACTTTATCGCTGGACAAACGACAAAGAATCGTTATTGTTGCAACAAAGACTCTTTATTGCTGGACCGAACATTATTTTTGGGGTAAACAAACAATAAGTATATTTTATAGCTGCACCAACAAAAAAGAAACGTTATTGCTGCAACAAGGATTCTTTATTGCTGGACCATTCCGCATTGTTGGACCATACATTATTGTTGGGACAAGCAAAAAACAAGGATACTTTATTGCTGGACGAACAACAAAGAATCATTATTGTTGCAACAAGGACTCTTTATTGCTGGACCGCACATTATTGTTGGGGCAAACAAACAATAAGTATATTTTATTGTTGCACCAACAACAAAGAAACGTTATTGCTGCAACAAGGATTCTTTATTGCTGGACAATTCCGCATTGTTGGACTATACATTATTCTTGGAACAAGCAAACAACAAGGATACTTTATTGCTGGACGAACAACAAAGAATCGTTATTGTTTCAACAAGGAATCTTTATTGCTAGACCGACATTATTGAAGGGACAAGCAAATAACAAGGATATTTTATTGCTGGGCCAACAACAAATAAGCTTTCTTGCTTCAACAAGGGCTCTTTATTGCTGGACCATACAGTATTGTTAAACTACACATTATTGTTGGGACAAGCAAACAACAAGGATATTTTTTTGCTGGACCAACAACAAATAAACGTTATTGCTGACACACGGACTCTTTATTGCCGCACCATAACGTATTGTTGAACCATACATTATTGTTGGGACAAGCACACAATAATGATACTTTATTGTTGGACCAACAGCAAAGAAACTTTATTGCTGCAACAAGGACTCTTTATTGCTGGAACATACCGTATTGTTGAAACATACATTGTTGTTGGGACAAGCAAACAACAAGGATTCTTTATTGCTAGACCGACAACAAAGAAACGTTATTGCTGAAACATAAGATCTTTATTGCTAGACCGACATTATTGAAGGGACAAGCAAATAACAAGGATATTTTATTGCTGGGCCAACAACAAATAAGCTTTCTTGCTTCAACAAGGGCTCTTTATTGCTGGACCATACAGCATTGTTAAACTACACATTATTGTTGGGACAAGCAAACAACAAGGATATTTTATTGCTGGACCAGCAACAAAGAAACGATTTTGCTGCAACAAGGACACTTTATTGTTAGACCGGACATTATTGTTCGGACAAGCAAACAACAAGGATACTTTATTGCTGGACCAGCTTCAAAGAAATGTTATTGCTGCAACAAAGACCCTTAGTTAATAGACCGTACATTATTGTCGTTAAAAGCAAACAACAAGGATAATTTATCGCTGGACCAACATAGAAGCGTTATTGCTGCAACAAGGGCTCTTTATTTGTGGACCTTACATTAATGTTTGGACAAGCAAACAACAAGGATACTTTATTGCTGGACCAACAACAAAGGAAGATTATTACTGCAACATGGACAATTTAATTCTTGAACATACTGTATTGTTGGACAATACATTATAGTTTTGACAAACATACAACAAGGATACTTATAAATAAAGCATCCTTGTTGTTTGATTGTCCTAGGAATAATTTACGGTCTATTAACAAAGGGTCTTTGTCGCTGAAATAACGTTTCTTTGTTGCTGGTCAAGCAATAAAGAACACTTGTTGTTTGCTTGTCCCAACAATAATGTACGGTTTATTAACAAAGGGTCCTCTTTGCCGCAATAACTTTTCTTTGTTGTTGGTGCAGCAATAATGTATACTTGTAGTTTGCTTGTCCGAACAATAATGTCCGGTCCAACAATAAAGTACCCTTGTTGCAGCAAAATTGTTTCTTTGTTGCTGGTTCAGCAATAAAGTATACTTGTTGTTTGCATGTCCAACAATAATGTGTAGTTTAACAATACGGTATGGTCCAGCAATAAAGATTCCTTGTTGCAGCAAGAACGTTTATATGTTGTTGGCCCAGCAATAAAATATCCTTGTTATTTGCTTGTCCCGTCAATAATGTGGGTCTAGCAATAAAGACCTTTTATTTCAGCAATAACATTTCTTTGTTGTCTGTCTAGCAATAAAGTATTCTCGTTGTCTGCTTATCCCAACAATAATATACGGTCTACAAAAAAAGAATCCTTGTTGTTTGCTTGTCCCAACAATAATGTATGGTTCAACAATACGTTATGGTCCAGCAATAAAGAGTCTTTGTTGCAGCAATAACGTTTATTTCTTGTTGGTCCAGCAATAAAATATCATTGTTGTTTGCTTGCCCCAACAATAATGTGCGGTCCAGCAATAAAGAGTCCTTGTTGCAACAATAACGATTCTTTGTTGTTCGTCCAGCAATAAAGTATAGTTGTTGTTTGCTTGTCCCAACAATAATGTATGGTCCAACAATGCGGAATGGTCCAGCAATAAAGAATCCTTGTTGCAGCAATAACGTTTGTCTGTTGTTGTTGCAGCTATAAAATATACTTATTGTTTGTTTGCCCCAACAATAATGTTCGGTCCAGCAATAAAGAGTCTTTGTTACAGCAATAACGCTTGTTTGTTGTTGGTCCAGTTATAAAGTATCCTCGTTGTTTGCTTGTCCCAAAAATTGTGTGGTCCAACAATACGGTATGGTCCAACTATACAGAGTAATTGTTGCAGCAATAATGTTTCTTTGTTGTTGGTCCAGCAATTAAGTATCCTTGTTGTTTGCTTGTCCCAACAATAATGTACGGTCTATTAACAAAGGGTCCTTTTCGCAGCAATAACATTTCTTTGCTGTTGTCCCAGAAATAAAGTAGCCTTGTTGTTTTCTTGTCCCAATCATAAAGCATGGTCCAACAATACGGAATATTTCAGCAATAAAAAGTTTTTCTTGGAGCAATAAAGTTTCTTTGTTGTTGATCCACAATAATCCTTGTTGCACCGATAACTTTTCTTTGTTGCTGGTAGAGCAATAAAGTATCCTTGTTGTTTGCTTATCCCAACAACTATGTACTGCCTATTAACAAAGGATCCTTGTTGCAGCAATAACATTTCTTTGTTGTTGGTCCAGCAATAATGTATCCTTGTTGCTTGCTTGTCCCCACAGTAATGTACGGTCCGTCAATAAACAGTCCTTGTTGCAGAAATAACATTTCTTTGTTGTTGTTCCAGCAATTAAGTATCCTTGTTGTATGTTTGTCAAAACAGTAATGTATGGTCCAACAATACAGTATGTTCCAGAATTAAGGAGTCCTTGTTGCAGTAATAATCTTTCTTTGTTGTTGGTCCAGCAATAAAGTATCCTTGTTGTTTGTTTGTCGTAACAGTAATGTAAGGTTTATCAATAAAGAGCCCTTGTGGCAGCAATAACTCTTTTTTGTTGGTCCAGCGATAAATTATCCCTGTTGTTTGCTTTTCCCGACAATAATGCACGGTGTATTAACTAAGTGTCCTTGTTGCAGCAATAACATTTCTTTGTTGTTGTTCCAGCAATAAAGTATACTTGTTGTTTGCTTGCCCGAACAATAATGTCCGGTCACACAATAAAGAGTCCTTGTTGCAGCAAAATCGTTTATTTGTTGCTTGTCCAGCAATAAAGTATCCTTGTTTTTTGCTTGTCCCAACAATAATGTGTAGTTTAACAATACGGTATGGTCCAGCAATAAGGAGTCCTTGTTGCAGCAAGAACGTTTATTTTTTGTTGGCCCAGCAATAAAATATCCTTGTTATTTGCTTGTCCCGTCAATAATGTTGGTCTAGCAATAAAGATCTTTTGTTTCAGCAATAACGTTTCTTTGTTGTTGGTTTAGCAATAAAGTATTCTCGTTGTTTGCTTATCCCAAAAATAATGTATGGTCCAGCAATAAAGAATCCTCTTTGTTTGCTTGTCCCAACAACAATGTGTGTTTCAACAATACGGTATGTTCCAGCAATAGACCGGAGTCCTTGTTGCAGCAATAAAGTTTCTTTGTTGTTGGTCCAACAATAATGTATCCTTGTTGTTTGCTTCTCCCAACAATAATGTATGATCCAGGTATAAATATCCTTGTTGTTTGCTTGTCCCAACAATAATGTATGGTTCATCAATACGTTATGATCCAGCAATAAAGAGTCCCTGTTTCAGCAATAACATTTCTTTGTTATTGGTCCAGCAATTAAGTATCCTTTTTGTTTGCTTGTCCCAACAATAAGTATGGTCCAGCAATACGGAATGGTACAGCAATAAAGAGTCCCTGTGTCAGCAATAACGTTTATTTGTTGTTGGTCCAGCAATAAAATATCATTGTTGTTAGCTTGCCCCAACAATAATGTGCGGTCCAGCAATAAAGAGTCCTTGTTGCAACAATAACGATTCTTTGTTGTTCGTCCAGCAATAAAGTATTCTTGTTGTTTGCTTGTCCCAACAATAATGTATAGTCCAACAATGCGGAATTGTCCACTAATTAAGAATCCTTGTTGCAGCAATAACGTTTCTTTGTTTTTGATGCAACAATAAAATATACTTATTGTTTGTTTGCCCCAACAATAATGTGCGGTCCAGCAATAAAGAGTCCTTGTTGCAAAAATAACGATTCTTTGTTGTTCGTCAGGCAATAAAATATCCTTGTTTTTTGCTTGTCCCAACAATAATGTATGGTCCAACAATGCGGAATGATCCAGGAATAAAGAGTCCTTGTTGCAGCAATAACATTTATTTGATGTTGGTGCAGCTATAAAATATACTTATTGTTTCTTTGCCCCAACAATAATGTTCGGTCAAGCAATAAAGAGTCTTTGTTGCAGCTATAACGATTTTTGTTGTTGGTCCACTTATAAAGTATCCTCGTTGTTTGCTTGTCCCAAAAAAATGAGTGGTCCAACTATACGGTATGGTCCAGCAGTAAAGAGTAATTTTTGCAGCAATAACGTTTCTTTGTTGTTGGTCCAGCAATAAAATGTCCTTGTTGTTTGCTTGTCCCGACAATTATGTACGCTCCAGCAATAAAGAGTTCTTGTTGCAGCAATAACGTTCTTTGTTGTTGGGCCCGCAATGAAATATCCTTGTTGTTTGCTTGTCCCAGCAATAATGTACGGTTCAGCAGTAAAGAGTCCCTGTTGCAGCAATAACGTTTCTTTGTTGTTGGTGCAGCAATTAAGTATGCTTGTTGTTTGCTTGTCCCAACAATAATGTACGGTCTAATAACGAAGGTTTCTTTTTTGCAGCAATAACGTTTCTTTGTTGCTGGTCTAGCAATTAAGAATCCTTGTTGCTTGCTTGTCACAATAATAATGTACGATCTATTAACAAAGGGTCCTTGCCGCTGAAATAACGTTTCTTTGCTGTTTGTCCAGCAATAAAGTACCCTTGTTGTTTTCTTGTCCCAACAATGATGTACGGTCTATTAACAAAGGATCCTTGTTGCAGCAATAACGTTTCTTTGATGTTGGTGCAGCAATTAAGTATGCTTGTTGTTTGCTTGTACAAACAACTATGTACTGCCTATTAACAAAGGATCTTTGTTGCAGCAATAACATTTATTTGTTGTTGGTCCAGCAATAAAGTATCATTGTTGCTTGCTTGTCCCCAAAGTAATGTACGGTCCGTCAATAAAGAGTCCTTGTTGCAGCAATAACTTTTCTTTGTTGTTGGTCCAGCAATTAAGTATCCTTGTTGTATGTTTGTCAAAACAATAATGTATGGTCCAAAAATACAGTATGTTCCAGAATTAAAGAGTTCTTGTTGCACTAATAATCTTTATTTTTTGTTGGTCTAGCAATAAAGTATCCTTGATGTTTGCTTGTCCAAACAGTAATGTAAGGTCCATCAATAAAGAGCCCTTGTGGCAGCAATAACGCTTCTTTGTTGGTCCAGCGATAAATTATCCTTGTTGTTTGCTTTTCCCGACAATAATGTACGGTCTATTAACTAAGGGTCCTTGTTGCAGCAATAGCATTTCTTTGTTGTTTTTCCAGCAATAAAGCATCCTTGTTCTTTGCTTGTCCGAACAATAATGTCCGGTCCAACAATAAAGAGTCCTTGTTAAAGCAAAATCGTTTCTTTGTTGCTTGTCCAGCAATAAACTATCCTTGTAGTTTGCTTGTCCCAACAATAATGTGTAGTTTAACAATACGGTATGGTCCAGCATTAAAGAGTCTTTGTTGCAGCAAGAACGTTTATTTTTTGTTGGCCCAGCAATAAAATATCCTTGTTATTTGCTCTTCCCGTCAATAATGTTGGTCTAGCAATAAAGATCTTTTGTTTCAGCAATAACTTTTCTCTGTTGTTGGTTTAGCAATAATGTATTCTCGTTGTTTGCTTATCCCAACAATAATGTATGATTCAACAATACGGTATGTTCCAGCAATAATTTGTCCTTGTTGCAGCAATAAAGATTCTTTGTTTTTGTTCCAACAATAATGTATTCGTGTTGTTTGCTTCTCCCAACAATAATGCATGGTCCAGCAATAAAGTATCCTTTTTGTTTGCTTGTCCCAACAATAATGTATGGTTCAACAATACGTTATGGTCCAGCAATAAAGAGTCTTTGTTGCAGCAATAACGTTTATTTCTTGTTGGTCCAGCAATAACATATCATTGTTGTTTGCTTGCCCCAACAATAATGTGCGGTCCAGCAATAAAGAGTCCTTGTTGCAACAATAACGATTCTTTGTTGTTCGTCCAGCAATAAAGTATAGTTGTTGTTTGCTTGTCCCAACAATAATGTATGGTCCAACAATGCGGAATGGTCCAGCAATAAAGAATCCTTGTTGCAGCAATAACGTTTGTCTGTTGTTGTTGCAGCTATAAAATATACTTATTGTTTGTTTGCCCCAACAATAATGTTCGGTCCAGCAATAAAGAGTCTTTGTTACAGCAGTAGCGCTTGTTTGTTGCTGGTCCAGTTATAAATTATCCTCGTTGTTTGCTTGTCCCAAAAATTGTGTGATCCAACAATACGGTATGGTCCAACAATACAGAGTAATTGTTGCAGCAATAACATTTCTTTGTTGTTGGTCCAGCAATAATGTATCCTTGTTGCTTGCTTGTCCCACAGTAATGTACGGTCCGTCAATACACAGTCCTTGTTGCAGAAATAACATTTCTTTGTTGTTGGTCCAGCAATAAATTATCCTTGTTGTTTGCTTTTCCCGACAATAATGTACGGTCTATTAACTAAGGGTCCTTGTTGCAGCAATAACATTTCTTTGTTGTTGTTCCAGCAATAAAGCATCCTTGTTCTTTGCTTGTCCGAACAATAATGTCCGGTCCAACAATAAAGAGTCCTTGTTAAAGCAAAATCGTTTCTTTGTTGCTTGTCCAGCAATAAACTATCCTTGTAGTTTGCTTGTCCCAACAATAATGTGTAGTTTAACAATACGGTATGGTCCAGCATTAAAGAGTCCTTGTTGCAGCAAGAACGTTTAATTTTTGTTGGCCCAGCAATAAAATATCCTTCTTATTTGCTCTTCCCGTCAATAATGTTGGTCTAGCAATAAAGATCTTTTGTTTCAGCAATAACTTTTCTTTGTTGTTGGTTTAGCAATAATGTATTCTCGTTGTTTGCTTATCCCAACAATAATGTATGATTCAACAATACGGTATGTTCCAGCAATAATTTGTCCTTGTTGCAGCAATAAAGATTCTTTGTTTTTGGTCCAACAATAATGTATTCGTGTTGTTTGCTTCTCCCAACAATAATGTATGGTCCAGCAATAAAGTATCCTTTTTGTTTGCTTGTCCCAACAGTAATGTATGGTTCAACAATACGTTATGGTCCAGCAATAAAGAGTCTTTGTTGCAGAGATAACGTTTATTTCTTGTTGGTCCAGCAATAAAATATCATTGTTGTTTGCTTGCCCCAACTATAATGTGCGGTCCAGCAATAAAGAGTCCTTGTTGCAACAATAATTATTCTTTGTTGTTCGTCCAGCAATGAAGTATAGTTGTTGTTTGCTTGTCCCAACAATAATGTATGGTCCAACAATGCGGAATGGTCCAGCAATAAAGAATCCTTGTTGCAGCAATAACGTTTGTCTGTTGTTGTTGCAGCTATAAAATATACTTATTGTTTGTTTGCCCCAACAATAATGTTCGGTCCAGCAATAAAGAGTCTGTTACAGCAATAACGCTTGTTTGTTGCTGGTCCAGTTATAAAGTATCCTCGTTGTTTGCTTGTCCCAAAAATTGTGTGGTCCAACAATACGGTATGGTCCAACAATACAGAGTAATTGTTGCAGCAATAACGTTTCTTTGTTGTTGGTCCAGCAATTAAGTATCCTTGTTGTTTGCTTGTCCCAACAATAATGTACGGTCTATTAACAAAGGGTCCTTTTCGCAGCAATAACATTTCTTTGCTGTTGTCCCAGAAATAAAGTAGCCTTGTTTTTTGCTTGTCCCAATCATAAAGCATGGTCCAACAATACGGAATATTTCAGCAATAAAAAGTTTTTCTTGGAGCAATAAAGTTTCTTTGTTGTTGATCCACAATAAAGTATCCCTGTTGTTTGCTTGTACCAACAATAATGTACGGCCCATCAATAAAGTGTCCTTGTTGCACCGATAACTTTTCTTTGTTGCTGGTACAGCAATAAAGTATCCTTGTTGTTTGCTTATCCCAACAACTATGTACTGCCTATTAACAAAGGATCCTTGTTGCAGCAATAACATTTCTTTGTTGTTGGTCCAGCAATAATGTATCCTTGTTGTTCGCTTGTCCCAACAATAATGTACGTTCTATTAACAAAGGGTCCATGTTGCAGCAATAACGTTTCTTTGTTGTTGTTCCAGCAATTAAGTATCCTTGTTGTATGTTTGTCAAAACAATAATGTATGGTCCAACAATACGGTATGTTCCAGAATTAAGGAGTCCTTGTTGCAGTAATAATCTTTCTTTGTTGTTGGTCCAGCAATAAAGTATCCTTGTTGTTTGCTTGTCGTAACAGTAATGTAAGGTCTATCAATAAAGAGCCCTTGCGGCAGCAATAACGCTTTTTTGTTGGTCCAGCGATAAATTATCCTTGTTGTTTGCTTTTCCCGACAATAATGCACGCTCTATTAACTAAGTGTCCTTGTTGCAGCAATAACATTTCTTTGTTATTGTTCCAGCAATAAAGCATCCTTGTTCTTTGCTTGTCCGAACAATAATGTCCGGTCCAACAATAAAGAGTCCTTGTTAAAGCAAAATCGTTTCTTTGTTGCTTGTCCAGCAATAAACTATCCTTGTAGTTTGCTTGTCCCAACAATAATGTGTAGTTTAACAATACGGTATGGTCCAGCAATAAGGAGTCCTTGTTGCAGCAAGAACGTTTATTTTTTGTTGGCCCAGCAATAAAATATCCTTGTCATTTGCTTGTCCCGTCAATAATGTTGGTCTAGCAATAAAGATCTTTTGTTTCAGCAATAACGTTTCTTTGTTGTTGGTTTAGCAATAAAGTATTCTCGTTGTTTGCTTATCCCAACAATAATGTATGGTCCAGCAATAAAGAGTCCTCTTTGTTTGCTTGTCCCAACAACAATGTGTGTTTCAACAATACGGTATGTTCCAGCAATAGACCGGAGTTCTTGTTGCAGCAATAAAGTTTCTTTGTTGTTGGTCCAACAATAATGTATCCTTGT
Source organism: Maratus speciosus (assembly GCA_963932465.1). NCBI lineage: Eukaryota > Metazoa > Arthropoda > Arachnida > Araneae > Salticidae > Maratus > Maratus speciosus. Next base: position 89,826,300 of record OZ010797.1, read on the forward strand.
TGTTTGCTTCTCTCAACAATAATGTATGATCCAGCAATAAATATCCTTGTTTTTTGCTTGTCCCAATAATAAGTATGGTCCAGCAATACGGAATGGTACAGCAATAAAAAGTCCCTGTGTCAGCAATAACGTTTATTTGTTGTTGGTCCAGCAATAAAATATCATTGTTGTTAGCTTGCCCCAACAATAATGTACGGTCCAGCAATAATGATTCCTTGTTGCAACAATAACGATTCTTTGTTGTTCGTCCAGCAATAAAGTATCCTTGTTGTTTGTTTGTCGTAACAGTAATGTAAGGTTTATCAATAAAGAGCCCTTGTGGCAGCAATAACGCTTTTTTGTTGGTCCAGCGATAAATTATCCTTGTTGTTTGCTTTTCCCGACAATAATGCACGGTGTATTAACTAAGTGTCCTTGTTGCAGCAATAACATTTCTTTGTTGTTGTTCCAGCAATAAAGTATACTTGTTGTTTGCTTGCCCGAACAATAATGTCCGGTCACACAATAAAGAGTCCTTGTTGCAGCAAAATCGTTTATTTGTTGCTTGTCCAGCAATAAAGTATCCTTGTTTTTTACTTGTCCCAACAATAATGTGTAGTTTAACAATACGGTATGGTCCAGCAATAAGGAGTCCTTGTTGCAGCAAGAACGTTTATTTTTTGTTGGCCCAGCAATAAAATATCCTTGTTATTTGCTTGTCCCGTCAATAATGTTGGTCTAGCAATAAAGATCTTTTGTTTCAGCAATAACGTTTCTTTGTTGTTGGTTTAGCAATAAAGTATTCTCGTTGTTTGCTTATCCCAAAAATAATGTATGGTCCAGCAATAAAGAATCCTCTTTGTTTGCTTGTCCCAACAACAATGTGTGTTTCAACAATACGGTATGTTCCAGCAATAGACCGGAGTCCTTGTTGCAGCAATAAAGTTTCTTTGTTGTTGGTCCAACAATAATGTATCCTTGTTGTTTGCTTCTCCCAACAATAATGTATGATCCAGGTATAAATATCCTTGTTGTTTGCTTGTCCCAACAATAATGTATGGTTCATCAATACGTTATGGTCCAGCAATAAAGAGTCCCTGTTTCAGCAATAACATTTCTTTGTTATTGGTCCAGCAATTAAGTATCCTTGTTGTTTGCTTGTCCCAACAATAAGTATGGTCGAGCAATACGGAATGGTACAGCAATAAAGAGTCCCTGTGTCAGCAATAACGTTTATTTGTTGTTGGTCCAGCAATAAAATATCATTGTTGTTAGCTTGCCCCAACAATAATGTACAGTCCAGCAATAATGATTCCTTGTTGCAACAATAACGATTCTTTGTTGTTCGTCCAGCAATAATGTATCCTTGTTGTTTGCTTGTCCCAACAATAATGTATGGTTCAACAATACGTTATGGTCCAGCAATAAAGAGTCTTTGTTGCAGCAATAACGTTTATTTCTTGTTGGTCCAGCAATAAAATATCATTGTTGTTTGCTTGCCCCAACAATAATGTGCGGTCCAGCAATAAAGTGTCCTTGTTGCAACAATAAAGATTCTTTGTTGTTCGCCCAGCAATAAAGTATAGTTGTTGTTTGCTTGTCCCTACAATAATGTATGGTCCAACAATGCGGAATGGTCCAGCAATAAAGAATCCTTGTTGCATCAATAACGTTTGTCTGTTGTTGTTGCAGCTATAAAATATACTTATTGTTTGTTTGCCCCAACAATAATGTTCGGTCCAGCAATAAAGAGTCTTTGTTACAGCAATAACGCTTGTTTGTTGTTGGTCCAGTTATAAAGTATCCTCGTTGTTTGCTTGTCCCAAAAATTGTGTGGTCCAACAATACGGTATGGTCCAACTATACAGAGTAATTGTTGCAGCAATAATGTTTCTTTGTTGTTGGTCCAGCAATTAAGTATCCCTGTTGTTTGCTTGTCCCAACAATAATGTACGGTCTATTAACAAAGGGTCCTTTTCGCAGCAATAACATTTCTTTGCTGTTGTCCCAGAAATAAAGTAGCCTTGTTGTTTGCTTGTCCCAATCATAAAGCATGGTCCCACAATACGGAATATTTCAGCAATAAAAAGTTTTTCTTGGAGCAATAAAGTTTCTTTGTTGTTGATACACAATAAAGTATCCCTGTTGTTTGCTTGTACCAACAATAATGTACGGCCCATCAATAAAGTGTCCTTGTTGCACCGATAACTTTTCTTTGTTGCTGGTACAGCAATAAAGTATCCTTGTTGTTTGCTTATCCCAACAACTATGTACTGCCTATTAACAAAGGATCCTTGTTGCAGCAATAACATTTCTTTGTTGTTGGTCCAGCAATAATGTATCCTTGTTGCTTGCTTGTCCCCACAGTAATGTACGGTCCGTCAATAAACAGTCCTTGTTGCAGAAATAACATTTCTTTTTTGTTGTTCCAGCAATTAATTATCCTTGTTGTATGTTTGTCAAAACAATAATGTATGGTCCAACAATACAGTATGTTCCAGAATTAAGGAGTCCTTGTTGCAGTAATAATCTTTCTTTGTTGTTGGTCCAGCAATAAAGTATCCTTGTTGTTTGTTTGTCGTAACAGTAATGTAAGGTTTATCAATAAAGAGCCCTTGTGGCAGCAATAACGCTTTTTTGTTGGTCCAGCGATAAATTATCCCTGTTGTTTGCTTTTCCCGACAATAATGCACGGTGTATTAACTAAGTGTCCTTTGTTGCAGCAATAACATTTCTTTGTTGTTGTTCCAGCAATAAAGTATACTTGGTTGTTTGCTTGTCCGAACAATAATGTCCGGTCCAACATAAAGAGTCCTTGTTGCAGCAAAATCGTTTATTTGTTGCTTGTCCAGCAATAAAGTATCATTGTTTTTTGCTTGTCCCAACAATAATGTGTAGTTTAACAATACGGTATGTCCCCCAATAAGGAGTCCTTGTTGCAGCAAGAACGTTTATTTTTTGTTGGCCCAGCAATAAAATATCCTTGTTATTTGCTTGTCCCGTCAATAATGTTGGTCTAGCAGTAAAGATCTTTTGTTTCAGCAATAACGTTTCTTTGTTGTTGGTTTAGCAATAAAGTATTCTCGCTGTTTGCTTATCCCAAAAATAATGTATGGTCCAGCAATAAAGAATCCTCTTTGTTTGCTTGTCCCAACAACAATGTGTGTTTCAACAATACGGTATGTTCCAGCAATAGTCCGGAGTCCTTGTTGCAGCAATAAAGTTTCTTTGTTGTTGGTCCAACAATAATGTATCCTTGTTGTTTGCATCTCCCAACAATAATGTATGATCCAGGTATAAATATCCTTGTTGTTTTGCTTGTCCCAACAATAATGTATGGTTATCAATACGTTATGATCCAGCAATAAAGAGTCCCTGTTTCAGCAATAACATTTCTTTGTTATTGGTCCAGCAATTAAGTATCCTTTTTGTTTGCTTGTCCCAACAATAAGTATGGTCCAGCAATACGGAATGGTACAGCAATAAAGAGTCCCTGTGTCAGCAATAACGTTTATTTGTTGTTGGTCCAGCAATAAAATATCATTGTTGTTAGGTTGCCCCAACAATAATGTGCGGTCCAGCAATAAAGAGTCCTTGTTGCAACAATAACGATTCTTTGTTGTTCGTCCAGCAATAAAGTATTCTTGTTGTTTGCTTGTCCCAACAATAATGTATAGTCCAACAATGCGGAATTGTCCACTAATTAAGAATCCTTGTTGCAGCAATAACGTTTCTTTGTTTTTGATGCAACAATAAAATATACTTATTGTTTGTTTGCCCCAACAATAATGTGCGGTCCAGCAATAAAGAGTCCTTGTTGCAAAAATAACGGTTCTTTGTTGTTCGTCAGGCAATGAAATATCCTTGTTTTTTGCTTGTCCCAACAATAATGTATGGTCCAACAATGCGGAATGATCCAGGAATAAAGAGTCCTTGTTGCAGCAATAACATTTATTTGATGTTGGTGCAGCTATAAAATATACTTATTGTTTCTTTGCCCCAACAATAATGTTCGGTCAAGCAATAAAGAGTCTTTGTTGCAGCTATAACGATTTTTGTTGTTGGTCCACTTATAAAGTATCCTCGTTGTTTGCTTGTCCCAAAAAAATGAGTGGTCCAACTATACGGTATGGTCCAGCAGTAAAGAGTAATTTTTGCAGCAATAACGTTTCTTTGTTGTTGGTCCAGCAATAAAATGTCCTTGTTGTTTGCTTGTCCCGACAATTATGTACGCTCCAGCAATAAAGAGTTCTTGTTGCAGCAATAAAGTTCTTTGTTGTTGGGCCCGCAATGAAGTATCCTTGTTGTTTGCTTGTCCCAGCAATAATGTACGGTTCAGCAGTAAAGAGTCCCTGTTGCAGCAATAACGTTTCTTTGTTGTTGGTGCAGCAATTAAGTATGCTTGTTGTTTGCTTGTCCCAACAATAATGTACGGTCTAATAACGAAGGTTTCTTTTTTGCAGCAATAACGTTTCTTTGTTGCTGGTCTAGCAATTAAGAATCCTTGTTGCTTGCTTGTCACAATAATAATGTACGATCTATTAACAAAGGGTCCTTGCCGCTGAAATAACGTTTCTTTGCTGTTTGTCCAGCAATAAAGTACCCTTGTTGTTTTCTTGTCCCAACAATGATGTACGGTCTATTAACAAAGGATCCTTGTTGCAGCAATAACGTTTCTTTGATGTTGGTGCAGCAATTAAGTATGCTTGTTGTTTGCTTGTACAAACAACTATGTACTGCCTATTAACAAAGGATCTTTGTTGCAGCAATAACATTTATTTGTTGTTGGTCCAGCAATAAAGTATCATTGTTGCTTGCTTGTCCCCAAAGTAATGTACGGTCCGTCAATAAAGAGTCCTTGTTGCAGCAATAACTTTTCTTTGTTGTTGGTCCAGCAATTAAGTATCCTTGTTGTATGTTTGTCAAAACAATAATGTATGGTCCAAAAATACAGTATGTTCCAGAATTAAAGAGTTCTTGTTGCACTAATAATCTTTATTTTTTGTTGGTCTAGCAATAAAGTATCCTTGATGTTTGCTTGTCCAAACAGTAATGTAAGGTCCATCAATAAAGAGCCCTTGTGGCAGCAATAACGCTTCTTTGTTGGTCCAGCGATAAATTATCCTTGTTGTTTGCTTTTCCCGACAATAATGTACGGTCTATTAACTAAGGGTCCTTGTTGCAGCAATAGCATTTCTTTGTTGTTTTTCCAGCAATAAAGCATCCTTGTTCTTTGCTTGTCCGAACAATAATGTCCGGTCCAACAATAAAGAGTCCTTGTTAAAGCAAAATCGTTTCTTTGTTGCTTGTCCAGCAATAAACTATCCTTGTAGTTTGCTTGTCCCAACAATAATGTGTAGTTTAACAATACGGTATGGTCCAGCATTAAAGAGTCTTTGTTGCAGCAAGAACGTTTATTTTTTGTTGGCCCAGCAATAAAATATCCTTGTTATTTGCTCTTCCCGTCAATAATGTTGGTCTAGCAATAAAGATCTTTTGTTTCAGCAATAACTTTTCTCTGTTGTTGGTTTAGCAATAATGTATTCTCGTTGTTTGCTTATCCCAACAATAATGTATGATTCAACAATACGGTATGTTCCAGCAATAATTTGTCCTTGTTGCAGCAATAAAGATTCTTTGTTTTTGTTCCAACAATAATGTATTCGTGTTGTTTGCTTCTCCCAACAATAATGCATGGTCCAGCAATAAAGTATACTTTTTGTTTGCTTGTCCCAACAATAATGTATGGTTCAACAATACGTTATGGTCCAGCAATAAAGAGTCTTTGTTGCAGCAATAACGTTTATTTCTTGTTGGTCCAGCAATAAAATATCATTGTTGTTTGCTTGCCCCAACAATAATGTGCGGTCCAGCAATAAAGAGTCCTTGTTGCAACAATAACGATTCTTTGTTGTTCGTCCAGCAATAAAGTATAGTTGTTGTTTGCTTGTCCCAACAATAATGTATGGTCCAACAATGCGGAATGGTCCAGCAATAAAGAATCCTTGTTGCAGCAATAACGTTTGTCTGTTGTTGTTGCAGCTATAAAATATACTTATTGTTTGTTTGCCCCAACAATAATGTTCGGTCCAGCAATAAAGAGTCTTTGTTACAGCAGTAGCGCTTGTTTGTTGCTGGTCCAGTTATAAATTATCCTCGTTGTTTGCTTGTCCCAAAAATTGTGTGATCCAACAATACGGTATGGTACAACAATACAGAGTAATTGTTGCAGCAATAACATTTCTTTGTTGTTGGTCCAGCAATAATGTATCCTTGTTGCTTGCTTGTCCCGCAGTAATGTACGGTCCGTCAATACACAGTCCTTGTTGCAGAAATAACATTTCTTTGTTGTTGGTCCAGCAATAAATTATCCTTGTTGTTTGCTTTTCCCGACAATAATGTACGGTCTATTAACTAAGGGTCCTTGTTGCAGCAATAACATTTCTTTGTTGTTGTTCCAGCAATAAAGCATCCTTGTTCTTTGCTTGTCCGAACAATAATGTCCGGTCCAACAATAAAGAGTCCTTGTTAAAGCAAAATCGTTTCTTTGTTGCTTGTCCAGCAATAAACTATCCTTGTAGTTTGCTTGTCCCAACAATAATGTGTAGTTTAACAATACGGTATGGTCCAGCATTAAAGAGTCCTTGTTGCAGCAAGAACGTTTAATTTTTGTTGGCCCAGCAATAAAATATCCTTGTTATTTTCTCTTCCCGTCAATAATGTTGGTCTAGCAATAAAGATCTTTTGTTTCAGTAATAACTTTTCTTTGTTGTTGGTTTAGCAATAATGTATTCTCGTTGTTTGCTTATCCCAACAATAATGTATGATTCAACAATACGGTATGTTCCAGCAATAATTTGTCCTTGTTGCAGCAATAAAGATTCTTTGTTTTTGGTCCAACAATAATGTATTCGTGTTGTTTGCTTCTCCCAACAATAATGTATGGTCCAGCAATAAAGTATCCTTTTTGTTTGCTTGTCCCAACAGTAATGTATGGTTCAACAATACGTTATGGTCCAGCAATAAAGAGTCTTTGTTGCAGAGATAACGTTTATTTCTTGTTGGTCCAGCAATAAAATATCATTGTTGTTTGCTTGCCCCAACAATAATGTGCGGTCCAGCAATAAAGAGTCCTTGTTGCAACAATAATTATTCTTTGTTGTTCGTCCAGCAATAAAGTATAGTTGTTGTTTGCTTGTCCCAACAATAATGTATGGTCCAACAATGCGGAATGGTCCAGCAATAAAGAATCCTTGTTGCAGCAATAACGTTTGTCTGTTGTTGTTGCAGCTATAAAATATACTTATTGTTGGTTTGCCCCAACAATAATGTTCGGTCCAGCAATAAAGAGTCTGTTACAGCAATAACGCTTGTTTGTTGCTGGTCCAGTTATAAAGTATCCTCGTTGTTTGCTTGTCCCAAAAATTGTGTGGTCCAACAATACAGAGTAATTGTTGCAGCAATAACGTTTCTTTGTTGTTGGTCCAGCAATTAAGTATCCTTGTTGTTTGCTTGTCCCAACAATAATGTACGGTCTATTAACAAAGGGTCCTTTTCGCAGCAATAACATTTCTTTGCTGTTGTCCCAGAAATAAAGTAGCCTTGTTGTTTGCTTGTCCCAATCATAAAGCATGGTCCAACAATACGGAATATTTCAGCAATAAAAAGTTTTTCTTGGAGCAATAAAGTTTCTTTGTTGTTGATCCACAATAAAGTATCCCTGTTGTTTGCTTGTACCAACAATAATGTACGGCCCATCAATAAAGTGTCCTTGTTGCACCGATAACTTTTCTTTGTTGCTGGTACAGCAATAAAGTATCCTTGTTGTTTGGTTATCCCAACAACTATGTACTGCCTATTAACAAAGGATCCTTGTTGCAGCAATAACATTTCTTTGTTGTTGGTCCAGCAATAATGTATCCTTGTTGCTTGCTTGTCCCCACAGTAATGTACGGTCCGTCAATACACAGTCCTTGTTGCAGAAATAACATTTCTTTGTTGTTGGTCCAGCAATAAAGTATCCTTGTTGTTCGCTTGTCCCAACAATAATGTACGTTCTATTAACAAAGGGTCCATGTTGCAGCAATAACGTTTCTTTGTTGTTGTTCCAGCAATTAAGTATCCTTGTTGTATGTTTGTCAAAACAATAATGTATGGTCCAACAATACGGTATGTTCCAGAATTAAGGAGTCCTTGTTGCAGTAATAATCTTTCTTTGTTGTTGGTCCAGCAATAAAGTATCCTTGTTGTTTGCTTGTCGTAACAGTAATGTAAGGCCTATCAATAAAGAGCCCTTGTGGCAGCAATAACGCTTTTTTGTTGGTCCAGCGATAAATTATCCTTGTTGTTTGCTTTTCCCGACAATAATGCACGCTCTATTAACTAAGTGTCCTTGTTGCAGCAATAACATTTCTTTGTTGTTGTTCCAGCAATAAAGTATACTTGTTGTTTGCTTGTCCGAAAAACAATGTCCGGTCCAACAATAAAGAGTCCTTGTTGCAGCAAAATCGTTTATTTGTTGCTTGTCCAGCAATAAATTATCCTTGTTGTTTGCTTGTCCCAACAATAATGTGTAGTTTAACAATACGGTATGGTCCAGCAATAAGGAGTCCTTGTTGCAGCAAGAACGTTTATTTTTTGTTGGCCCAGCAATAAAATATCCTTGTTATTTGCTTGTCCCGTCAATAATGTTGGTCTAGCAATAAAGATCTTTTGTTTCAGCAATAACGTTTCTTTGTTGTTGGTTTAGCAATAAAGTATTCTCGTTGTTTGCTTATCCCAACAATAATGTATGGTCCAGCAATAAAGAGTCCTCTTTGTTTGCTTGTCCCAACAACAATGTGTGTTTCAACAATACGGTATGTTCCAGCAATAGACCGGAGTTCTTGTTGCAGCAATAAAGTTTCTTTGTTGTTGGTCCAACAATAATGTATCCTTGTTGTTTGCTTCTCTCAACAATAATGTATGATCCAGCAATAAATATCCTTGTTTTTTGCTTGTCCCAACAATAAGTATGGTCCAGCAATACGGAATGGTACAGCAATAAAAAGTCCCTGTGTCAGCAATAACGTTTATTTGTTGTTGGTCCAGCAATAAAATATCATTGTTGTTAGCTTGCCCCAACAATAATGTACGGTCCAGCAATAATGATTCCTTGTTGCAACAATAACGATTCTTTGTTGTTCGTCCAGCAATAAAGTATTCTTGTTGTTTGCTTGTCCCAACAATAATGTATAGTCCAACAATGCGGAATTGTCCACTAATTAAGAATCCTTGTTGCAGCAATAACGATTCTTTGTTTTTGGTTCAACAATAAAATATACTTATTGTTTGTTTGCCCCAACAATAATGTGCGGTCCAGCAATAAAGAGTCCTTGTTGCGACAATAACGATTCTTTGTTTTTCGTCCAGCAATAAAATATCCTTGTTGTTTACTTGTCCCAACAATAATGTATGGTCCAACAATGCGGAATGGTCCAGCAATAAAGAATCCTAGTTGCAGCAATAACGTTTATTTGTTGTTGGTGCAGCTATAAAATATACTTATTGTTTCTTTGCCCCAACAATAATGTTCGGTCAGGCAATAAAGAGTCTTTGTTGCAGCTATAACGATTTTTGTTTTTGGTCCAGTTATAAAGTATCCTCGTTTTTTGCTTGTCCCAAAAAATGAGTGGTCCAACTATACGGTATGGTCCAGCAGTAAAGAGTAATTTTTGCAGAATAACGTTTCTTCGTTGTTGGTCCAGCAATAAAATGTCCTTGTTGTTTGCTTGTCCCGACAATTATGTACGCTCCAGCAATAAAGAGTTCTTGTTGCAGCAATAACGTTTCTTTGTTGTTGGTGCAGCAATTAAGTATGCTTGTTGCTTGCTTGTCCCAACAATAATGTACCGTCTACTAACGAAGGTTTCTTTTTTGCAGCAATAACGTTTCTTTGTTGCTGGTCTAGCAATTAAGAATCCTTGTTGCTTGCTTGTCACAATAATAATGTACGATCTATTAACAAAGGGTCCTTGCCGCTGAAATAACGTTTCTTTGCTGTTTGTCCAGCAATAAAGTACCCTTGTTGTTTTCTTGTCCCAAAAATGATGTACGGTGTATTAACAAAGGATCCTTGTTGCAGCAATAACGTTTCTTTGATGTTGGTGCAGCAATTAAGTATGCTTGTTGTTTGCTTGTACAAACAATAATGTACGGTCCATCAATAAAGAGTCTTTGTTGCAACAATAACATTTCTTTGTTGTTGTCCGAGAAATAAAGTATCTCTGTTGTTTGATTGTCCCAACAATAATGTACGCTCCATCAATAAAGTGTCCTTGTTTCACCGATAACTTTTCTTTGTTGTTGATCCAGCAATAAAGTATCCTTGTTGTTTGCATATCCCAACAACTATGTACCGGCAATTAACAAAGGTCCCTTGTTCCAGCAATAATATTTCTTTGTTTTTGTCCAGTAATAAATTATCCTTGCTGTTTGCTTGCCCCAACAGCAATGTACGGTATGTAAATAAAGAGACCTTGTTGCGGCAATAACTTTTCTTTGTTGCTGGTCCAGCAATAATGTATACTTGTTGTTTGCTTGTACAAACAATAATATACGGTCAATCAATAAAGAGTCTTTGTTGCAACAATAACGTTTATTTGTTATTGGTCCAGGTATAAAATATCATTTTTGTTACCTTGCCCCAAAATTAATGCAAGGTCCAGCAACTAAGTTTCAATGTTGCAACAATAACGATTCATTGTTTTTCGTCCAGCAATAAAGTATCCTTGTTTACTTGTCCCAACAATAATGTATATTCCAACAATGCGGAATTGTCCAGCAATAAAGAATCGTTGTTGCAGCAATAACGTTTCTTTGTTGTTGGTGCAGCTATAAAATATACTTATTGTTTGTTTGCCCCAACCATAATGTACGGTACAACAATAAAGTATCCTTGTAGTTTGCGTGTCCCAACAATAATGTATAGTATAACAATACGGTATGGTCCAGCAATAAAGAGTTATTGTTAAAGCAATATCATTTTTTTGTTGTTCGTCCCAACAATAATGCACAGTCTATTAACAAAGGGTCCTTTTCGCAGCAATAACATTTCTTTGTTGTTGTCCCAGCAATAAAGTACACTTGTTGTTTGCTTGTACCAACAATAATTTACGGTCTATTAACAAACGGTCCTTGTTGCAGCAATAACGTTTCTTTGTTGTTGGTGCAGCAATTAAGTGTCCTTGTTGTTTGCTTGTCCCAATAATAACGCGTGGTCCAAGAATACCGAATGTTACAGCAATAAAGAGCCCTTCATGGAGCAATAACGTTTCTCTGTTGTTAGTCCAGAATAAAGTATCCCTGTTGATTGCTTGTACCAACAATAATGTACGGTCCATCAATAAAGTGTCCTTGTTGCACCGATGACTTTTCTTTGTTGCTGGTCCAGCAATAAAATATCCTTGTTGTTTGCTTATCCCAACAGCTATGTACTGTCTATTAACGAAGGATCCTTATTGCAGCAATCACATTTCTTTGTTGTTGGTCCAGCAATAAAGTATCCTTTTTGTTTGCTTATCACAACAGTAATGTAATGTCCGTCAATAAAGAGTCCTTGTTGCAGCAATAAATTTTCTTTGTTGTTGGTCCTGCAATAAAGTATCCTTGTTGTTCGCTTATCCCAACAATAATGCACGGTCTATTAACAAAGGGTCCTTGTTGCAGCAATAACATTTCTTTGTTTTTGTTCCATCAATAAAGTATCCTTGTTGTTTGCTTGCCCGAAATTAACGTACGGTCCATCAATAAAGAATCCTTGTTTCAGCAATACCTTTTCTTTGTTGCTGGTACAGCAATAAAGTATCCTTGTTGTTTGCTTATCCCAACAACTATGTACTGCCTACTAACAAAGGATCCTTGTTGCAGCAATAACATTTCTTTGTTGTTGGTCCAGCAATAATGTATCCTTGTTGCTTGCTTGTCCCCACAGTAATGTACGGTCCGTCAATACACAGTCCTTGTTGCAGAAATAACATTTCTTTGTTGTTGGTCCAGCAATAAAGTATCCTTGTTGTTCGCTTGTCCCAACAATAATGTACGTTCTATTAACAAAGGGTCCATGTTGCAGCAATAACGTTTCTTTGTTGTTGTTCCAGCAATTAAGTATCCTTGTTGTATGTTTGTCAAAACAATAATGTATGGTCATACAATACAGTATGTTCCAGAATTAAGGAGTCCTTGTTGCAGTAATAATCTTTCTTTGTTGTTGGTCCAGCAATAAAGTATACTTGTTGTTTGCTTGTCCGAAAAATAATGTCCGGTCCAACAATAAAGAGTCCTTGTTGCAGCAAAATCGTTTATTTGTTGCTTGTCCAGCAATAAATTATCCTTGTTGTTTGCTTGTCCCAACAATAATGTGTAGTTTAACAATACGGTATGGTCCAGCAATAAGGAGTCATTGTTGCAGCAAGAACGTTTATTTTTTGTTGGCCCAGCAATAAAATATCCTTGTTATTTGCTTGTCCCGTCAATAATGTTGGTCTAGCAATAAAGATCTTTTGTTTCAGCAATAACGTTTCTTTGTTGTTGGTTTAGCAATAAAGTATTCTCGTTGTTTGCTTATCCCAACAATAAAGTATGGTCCAGCAATAAAGAGTCCTCTTTGTTTGCTTGTCCCAACAACAATGTGTGTTTCAACAATACGGTATGTTCCAGCAATAGACCGGAGTTCTTGTTGCAGCAATAAAGTTTCTTTGTTGTTGGTCCAACAATAATGTATCCTTGTTGTTTGCTTCTCTCAACAATAATGTATGATCCAGCAATAAATATCCTTGTTTTTTGCTTGTCCCAACAATAAGTATGGTCCAGCAATACGGAAATGTACAGCAATAAAAAGTCCCTGTGTCAGCAATAACGTTTATTTGTTGTTGGTCCAGCAATAAAATATAATTGTTGTTAGCTTGCCCCAACAATAATGTACGGTCCAGCAATAATGATTCCTTGTTGCAACAATAACGATTCTTTGTTGTTCGTCCAGCAATAAAGTATTCTTGTTTTCTTGTCCCAACAATAATGTATAGTCCAACCATGCGGAATTGTCCACTAATTAAGAATCCTTGTTGCAGCAATAACGTTTCTTTGTTTTTGGTTCAACAATAAAATATACTTATTGTTTGTTTGCCCCAACAATAATGTGCTGTCCAGCAATAAAGAGTCCTTGTTGCGACAATAACGATTCTTTGTTTTTCGTCCAGCAATAAAATATCCTTGTTGTTTGCTTGTCCCAACAATAATGTATGGTCCAACAATGCGGAATGGTCCAGCAATAAAGAATTCTTGTTGCAGCAATAACGTTTATTTGTTGTTGGTGCAGCTATAAAATATACTTATTGTTTCTTTGCCCCAACAATAATGTTCGGTCCAGCAATAAAGAGTCTTTGTTGCAGCTATAACGATTTTTGTTTTTGGTCCAGTTATAAAGTATCCTCGTTGTTTGCTTGTCCCAAAAAATGAGTGGTCCAACTATACGGTATGGTCCAGCAGTAAAGAGTAATTTTTGCAGAATAACGTTTCTTCGTTGTTGGTCCAGCAATAAAATGTCCTTGTTGTTTGCTTGTCCCGACAATTATGTACGCTCCAGCAATAAAGAGTTCTTGTTGCAGCAATAACGTTTCTTTGTTGTTGGTGCAGCAATTAAGTATGCTTGTTGCTTGCTTGTCCCAACAATAATGTACGGTCTACTAACGAAGGTTTCTTTTTTGCAGCAATAACGTTTCTTTGTTGCTGGTCTAGCAATTAAGAATCCTTGTTGCTTGCTTGTCACAATAATAATGTACGATATATTAACAAAGGGTCCTTGCCGCTGAAATAACGTTTCTTTGCTGTTTGTACAGCAATAAAGTACCCTTGTTGTTTTCTTGTCCCAACAATGATGTACGGTGTATTAACAAAGGATCCTTGTTGCAGCAATAACGTTTCTTTGATGTTGGTGCAGCAATTAAGTATGCTTGTTGTTTGCTTGTACAAACAATAATGTACGGTCCATCAATAAAGAGTCTTTGTTGCAACAATAACATTTCTTTGTTGTTGTCCCAGAAATAAAGTATCTCTGTTGTTTGATTGTCCCAACAATAATGTACGCTCCATCAATAAAGTGTCCTTGTTTCACCGATAACTTTTCTTTGTTGTTGATCCAGCAATAAAGTATCCTTGTTGTTTGCATATCCCAACAACTATGTACCGGCAATTAACAAAGGTCCCTTGTTCCAGCAATAATATTTCTTTGTTTTTGTCCAGTAATAAATTATCCTTGTTGTTTGCTTGCCCCAACAGCAATGTACGGTACGTAAATAAAGAGACCTTGTTGCAGCAATAACTTCTCTTTGTTGCTGGTCCAGCAATAATGTATACTTGTTGTTTGCTTGTACAAACAATAATATACGGTCAATCAATAAAGAGTCTTTGTTGCAACAATAACGTTTATTTGTTATTGGTCCAGGTATAAAATATCATTTTTGTTACCTTGCCCCAAAATTAATGCAAGGTCCAGCAACAAAGTTTCAATGTTGCAACAATAACGATTCATTGTTTTTCGTCCAGCAATAAAGTATCCTTGTTTACTTGTCCCAACAATAATGTATATTCCAACAATGCGGAATTGTCCAGCAATAAAGAATCGTTGTTGCAGCAATAACGTTTCTTTGTTGTTGGTGCAGCTATAAAATATACTTATTGTTTGTTTGCCCCAACAATAATGTACGGTACAACAATAAAGTATTCTTGTAGTTTGCGTGTCCCAACAATAATGTATAGTATAAAAATACGGTATGGTCCAGCAATAAAGAGTTATTGTTAAAGCAATATCATTTTTTTGTTGTTCGTCCCAACAATAATGCACAGTCTATTAACAAAGGGTCCTTTTCGCAGCAATAACATTTCTTTGTTGTTGTCCCAGCAATAAAGTACACTTGTTGTTTGCTTGTACCAACAATAATGTACGGTCTACTAACAAACGGTCCTTGTTGCAGCAATAACGTTTCTTTGTTGTTGGTGCAGCAATTAATTGTCCTTGTTGTTTGCTTGTCCCAATAATAACGCGTGGTCCAAGAATACCGAATGTTTCAGCAATAAAGAGCCCTTCATGGAGCAATAACGTTTCTCTGTTGTTAGTCCAGAATAAAGTATCCCTGTTGATTGCTTGTACCAACAATAATGTACGGTCCATCAATAAAGTGTCCTTGTTGCACCGATGACTTTTCTTTGTTGCTGGTCCAGCAATAAAATATCCTTGTTGTTTGCTTATCCCAACAGCTATGTACTGTCTATTAACGAAGGATCCTTATTGCAGCAATCACATTTCTTTGTTGTTGGTCCAGCAATAAAGTATCCTTTTTGTTTGCTTGTCACAACAGTAATGTAATGTCCGTCAATAAAGAGTCCTTGTTGCAGCAATAAATTTTCTTTGTTGTTGGTCCTGCAATAAAGTATCCTTGTTGTTCGCTTATCCCAACAATAATGCACGGTCTATTAACAAAAGGTCCTTGTTGCAGCAATAACATTTCTTTGTTTTTGTTCCATCTATAAAGTATCCTTGTTGTTTGCTTGCCCGAAATTAACGTACGGTCCATCAATAAAGAATCCTTGTTTCAGCAATACCTTTTCTTTGTTGTTGGTCCAGCAATAAAGTATCCTTGTTGTTTGTTTGTCCCAACAGTAATGTACGGTCCGTCAATAAAGAGTCCTTGTTGCAGCAATAACTTTTCTTTGTTGTTCGTGCAGCAGTAAAGTATCCTTGTTGTTCCCGAGTGCAAAAATAATGTACGGTCTATTAACAAAGGGTCCATGTTGCAGCAAAAACGTTTCTATGTTGTTGTTCCAGCAATTAAGTATCCTTGTTGTATGTTTGTCCCTACAGTAATGTAAGGTCCATCAATAAACTGCCCTTGTTGCAGCAAAAACGCTTCTTTGTTGGTCCAGCGATAAATTATCTTTTTTGATTGCTTATCCCAACAATACTGTACGGTCTATTATCTAAGGGTCCTTGTTGCAGCAACAACATTTCTTTGTTGCTGGTCCAGCAATAAAGTATCCTTGTTGTTTGCTTGTCCCAACAATAATGTGTAGTTAAACAATACGGTATGGTCCAGCAGTAAAGAGTCGTAGTTGCAGCAATAACGTTTCTTTGTTGTTTGTGCAACAATAAAATATACTTATTGTTTGTTTGCCCCAAAATAATGTGCGGTCCAGCAATAAAGAGTCCTTGTTGCAACAATAACGATTCTTAGTTGTTCGTCCAGCAATAAAGTATCCTTGTTTTTCGCTTGTCCCAACAATAATGTACGGTCTATTAACAAAGGTCCTTTTTGCAGCAATAACATTTATTTTTGTTTGTCCAGCAATAAAGTATCCTTGTTGTTTGCTTGTCCCAACATTACTGTGCGGTCTATTAACAATGGGTCCTTGTTGCAGCAATAATAGTTCTTTTTTGTTGGTCCAGCAATAAAGTATCCTTGTTGTTTGCTTGTCCCAACAGTAATGCAAGGTCCATCAATAAAGAGCCCTTGTTGCAGCAAAAACGCTTCTTTGTTGGTCCAGCAATAAATTATCCTTGTTGATTGCTTATCCCAACGATAATGTACGGTCTATTAACTAAGGGTCCTTGTTGCAGCAATAACATTTCTTTGTTGCTGGTCCAGCAGAAAAGTATCCTTGTTGTTTGCTTGTCCGAACATTAATGTACGGTCCATCAATAAAGATTCTTTGTTTCAACAATAATGATTCTTTGTTGTTCCTCCAGCAATAAAGTATCCTTGTTGTTTGCTTGTCCCAACAATAATGTATAGTCCAACAATGCGGAATAGTCCAGCAATAAAGAATCCTTGTTGCAGCAATAACGTTTTCTTCTTGTTGGTGCAACAATAAAATATACTTATTGTTTGTTTGCCCCAACAATAATCTGCGGTCCAGCAATAAAGTGTCCTTGTTGCAACAATAACTATTGTTTGTTGTTCGTCCAGCAATAAAGTATCCTTCTTGTTCGATTGTCCCAACAATAATATACGGTCAATTTACATAGGGTCCTTGTTGCAGCAATAACATTTTTTTGTTGCTGTTCCAGCAGAAAAGTATCCTTGTTGTTTGCTTGTCCGAACATTAATGTACGGTCCATCAATAAAGAGTCCTTGTTGCAGCAATAACTTTTCTTTTTTGTTTGTCCAGCAATAAAGTATCCTTGTTGTTTGCTTGTCCCAACATTAATGTACGATCTATTAACAATGGGTCCTTGTTGCAGCAATAATATTTCTGTGTTGTTGGTCCAGCAATAAAGTATCCTTGTTTTTTGCTTGTCCCAACAGTAATGTAAGGTCCATTAATAAAGAGCCCTTGTTGCAGCAATAACGCTTCTTTTTTGGTCCAGCGATAAATTATCCTTGTTGTTTGCTTATCCCAACAATAATGTGCGGTCTATTAACTAAGGGTCCTTGTTGCAGCAATAACATTTTTTTGTTGCTGGTCCAGCAATAAGGTATCCTTGTTGTTTGCTTGTCCCAACAATAATGTGTAGTTCACAATACGGTATTGTCCAGCAATGAAGAGGCCTTTTTGCACCAATATCGTTTATTTGTTGTTGGCCCAGCAATAAAATATCCTTGTTATTTGCTTGTCCCGTCAATAATGTCGGTCTAGCAATAAAGATCTTTTCTTTCAGCAATAACCTTTCTTTGTTGTTGGTCTAGCAATAAAGTATTCTCGTTGTTTGCTTATCCCAAAAATAATGTACGTTCCAGCAATGAAGAATCCTTGTTGTTTGCTTGTCCCGACAACAATGTATGTTTCAAAAATACGGTATGTTCCAGCAATAAAGAGTCCTTGTGGCAGCAATAAAGTTTCTTTGTTGTTGGTCCAACAATAATGTATCCTTGTTGTTTGCTTCTCCGAACAATAATTTATGGTCCAGCAATAAAGTATCCTTGTTGTTTGCTTGTCCCAACAGTAATGTATGGTTCAATATTACGTTATGGTCCAGCAATAAAGAGTCCTTGTTGCAGCAATAACATTTCTTTGTTGTTGGTCCAGCAATAAAGTATCCTTGTTATTTGCTTGTCCCAACAATAATTATGGTCCAGCAATACGGAATGGTACAGCAATAAAGAGTCCCCATGTTAGCAATAACGTTTATTTGTTGTTAGTCCAGCAATAAAATATCATTGTTGTTAGCTTGCCCCAACAATAATGTACGATCGAGCAATAAATTTTCCTTGTTGCAACAATCACATTTCTTTGTTGTTTGTCCAGCAATAAAGTATCCTTCTTGTTTGCTAGTCCCAACAGTAATGTACGGTCCGTCAGTAAAGAGTCCTTGTTGCAGCAAAAACTTTTCTTTGTTGTTGGTCCAGCAATAAAATATCCTTGTTGTTTGCTTGTCCGAACAATAATGTACGGTCCATCAATAAAGTGTCCTTGTTGCAGCAATAACTTTTCTTTGTTGTTGGTCCAGCAATAAAGTATCCTTGTTGTTTGCTTGTCTCAACAGTAATGTACGGTCCGTCAATAAAGAGTCCTTGTTGCAGCAATAACTTTTCTTTGTTGTTGGTCCAGCAGTAAAATATCCTTGTTTTTCGCTTGTCCCAACAATAATGTACGGTCTAATAACAAAGAGTCCATGTTGCAGCAATAACGTTTCTTTGTTGTTGTTCCAGCAATTAAGTATCCTTGTTGTATGTTTGTCCCAACAATAATGTATGGTCCAACAATACAGTATGTTCCAGAATTAAAGAGTCCCTGTTGCAGCAATAACTTTTCTTTTTTGTTGGTCCAGCAATAAAATATCCTTGTTGTTTGCCTATCCAACTTTAATGTAAGGTCCATTAATAAAGAACCCTTATTGCAGCAATAACGCTTCTTTTTTGGTCCAGCGATAAATTATCCTTGTTGTTTGCTTGTCCCAACGATAATGTACGGTCTATTAACTAAGGGTCCTTGTTGCAGCAATAACATTTCTTTGAAGGTTGTCCAGCAATAAAGTATCCTTGTTGTTTGCTTGTCCGAACAATAATGTCCGGTCTAACAATAAACAGTCCTTGTTGCAGCAAAATCGTTTCTTTGTTGCTGGTGTAGCAATAAAATATCCTTGTTGTTTGCTTGTCCCAAGAATAATGTGTAGTTTAACAATACGTTATGGTTCAGCAATAAAGAGTCCTTGTTGCAGCAAGAACGTTTATTTGTGTTTGGCCCAGCAATAAATTACCCTGGTTATTTGCTTTTCCCGTCAATAATGTCGGTCTAGCCATAAAGATCTTTTCTTTCAGCAATAACGTTTCTTTGTTGTTGGTCGAACAATAATGTATCCTTGTTGCTTGCTTCTCCCAAAAATAATGTATGGTCCAGCGATAAAGTATCCTTGTTGTTTGCTTGCCCCAACAATAATGTATGGTTCAACAATACGTTATGATCCAGCTATAAAGAGTCCGTGTTGCAGCAACAACATTTCTTTATTCTTGATCCAGTAATAAAGTATCCTTGTTGTTTGCCTGTCCAACAATAATTATGGTCCAGCAATTCGGAATGGTACAGCAATAAAAAGTCCCTGTTTCAGCATCAACGTTTATTTGTTGTTGGTCCAGCAATAAAATATCATTGTTGTTAGCTTGCCCCAACAATAATGTACGGTCTAGCAATAAAGATTCCTTGTTGCAACAATAACGATTCTTTTTTGTTCGTCCAGCAATAAAGTATCCTTGTTGTTTGCTTGTCCCAGCAATAATGTATAGTCCAACAATGCGGAATTGTCCAGCAATAAAGAATCCTTTTTACAGCAATAACATTTCTTTGTTGTTGTTGCAACAATAAAATATCCTTATTGTGTGTTTGCCCCAACAATAATGTGCGGTCCAGCAATAAAGAGTCCTTGTTGCAACAATAGCGAATATTTGTTGTTCGTCCAGCAATAAAGTGTCCTTGTTTTTTGCTTGTCCCAACAATAATGTATGGTCCAACAATGCGGAATGGTCCAGCAATAAATAATCCTTGTTGGAGCAATAACTTTTGCTTGTTGTTGGTGCAGCTATAAAATATACTTATTGTTTGTTTTCCCCAACAATAATGTTCGGTCCAGCAATAAAGAGTCTTTGTTACAGGAATAACGCTTGTTTGTTGTTGGTCCAGTTATAAAGTATCCTCGTTGTTTGCTTGTCCCAAAAATTGTGTGGTCCAACAATACGGTATGGTCCAACTATACAGAGTAATTGTTGCAGCAATAAAGAGTAATTGTTGCAGCAATAACGTTTCTTTGTTGTTGGCCCAGCAATAAAATGTCCTTGTTGTTTGCTTGTCCCAAAATTAATTTACGGTCTATTAACAAAGGGTCCTTTTCTCAGCAATAACATTTCTTTGTTGTTATCCCAGAAATAAAGTATCCTTATTGTTTGATTGTCCCAAGAATAATGTACGGACCATCAATAAAGTGTCTTGTTGCAGCAATAAATTTTCTTTTTTGTTGATACAGCAATAAAGAAACCTTTTTGTTTATTTGTCCCAACAATAATGTACGGTCTATTAACAAAGGGTCCTTGTCGCTGAAATAACTTTTTTTGTTGTTGGTCCATTAATAAAGTACCCATGTTTTTTTGCTTGTACCAACAATAATTTACGGTCTATTAACAAAGGTTTTTTGTTGCAGCAATAACATTTGTTTGTTGTTGGTGCAGCAATTAAGTATTCTTGATGTTTGCTTTATCCAATAATAATGCGTGATCCAACAATACCGAATTTTTCAGCAAAAGAGCCCTTCTTGGAGCAATAAAGTTTCTTTGTTGTTGGTCCACAATAAAGTATCCGTGTTGTTTGCTTGTACCAACAATAATGTACGGTCCATCAATAAAGAGTCTTTGTTGCAATAATAACATTTCTTTGTTGTTGTCCCAGAAATAAATTATCCTTGTTGTTTGCTTGTCCCAACAATAATGTATAGTCAACAATGCGGAAATGTCCAGCAATAAAGAATCCTTGTTGCAGCAATAACGTTTCTTTGTTGTTGGTGCAACAATAAAATATACTTAATGTTTGTTTTCCCCAATAATAATGTGCGGTACTGCAATAAAGCGTCCTGGTTGCAACAATAACGATTCTTTGTTGTTCGTCCAGCAATAAAGTATCCTTGTTGTTTGCTTGTCCAAACAATAATGTATGGTCCAACAATGCGGAATGGTCCAGAAATAAAGAATCCTTGTTGCAGCAATAACGTTTGTTTGTTGTTTGTGCAGATATAAAATATACTTATTGTTTGTTTGCCCCAACAATAATGTTCGTTCCAGCAATAAAGTGTCTTTGTTGCAGTTATAATGCTTGTTTGTTGTTGATCCAGTTATAAAATATCCTCGATGTTTGCTTGTCCAAAAAAATGTGTGGTCCAACCTTACGGTATGGTCCAGCAATAAAGAGTAATTGTTGCAGCAATAACGTTTCTTTGTTGTTGGTCCAGCAATAAAATGTCCTTGTTGTTTGCTTGTTCCGACAATTATGTAAGTTCCAGCAATAAAGATTTCTTTTTGCAGTAATAACGTTTCTTTGTTGTTGGGCCCGCAATGAAGTATACTTGTTGTTTGCATGTCCCAGCAATAATGTACGGTTCAGCAGTAAAGAGTCCCTGTTGCAGCAATAACGTTTCTTTGTTATTGGTCCAGCAATAAATTACCCTTGTTGTTTGCTTGTCCCAACAATAATGTGTACTAACGAAGGGTTCTTTTTTGCAGCAATAACGTTTCTTTGTTGCTGGTCCAGCAATTAAATATCTTTGCTGCTTGCTTGTCCCAATAATAATGTACGGTCAAACAATACTGTATGTTCCACCAATAAAGAGTCATTGTTGCAGCAATAACGTTTCTTTGCTGTTGGTCCGGCAATAAAGTATCCTTGTTGTTTGCTTGTCCCAACATTAATTTACGGTCTATTAACAAAGTGTCCTTTTCTCAGCAATAACATTTCTTTGTTGTTATCCCAGAAATAAAGTTTCTTATTGTTTGATTGTCCCAAGAATAATGTACGGTCCATCAATAAAGTGTCCTTGTCGCTGAAATAGCGTTTCTTTGTTGTTGGTCCAGCAATAAAGAACCCTTTTTTTGCTTGACCTAACAATAATGTACGGTCTATTAACAAAGTGTCCTAGTCGCTGAAATAGCGTTTCTTTGTTGTTGGTCCAGCAATAAAGTACCCTTGTTGCTTGCTTGTCCCAACATTAATGTACGGTCTATTAACAAAGGGTCCTTGTTGCAGCAATAACGTTTCATTGTTGTTGGTGAAGCAATTAAGTATCCTTGTTGTTTGCTTGTCCCAATAATAGTGCATTTTCCAACAATACCGAATGTTTCAGCAATATAGAGCCCTTCTAGGAGCAATTACGTTTCTTTGTTGTTGGTCCACAATAAAGTATCCCTGTTGTTTGCTTGTACCAACAGTAATGTACGGTCCGCAAATAAAGAGACCTTGTTGCAGCAATAACATTTATTTAATGTTGGTCCAGCAATAATGTATCCTTGTTGTTCGCTTGTCCCAACAATAATGTACGGTCTATTAACAAAGGGTCCTTGTTGCAGACAACATTTCTTTGTTGTTTGTCCACCAATAAAATATCCTTGTTGTTTGCTTGTCCGAACAATAATGTACGCTCCATCAATAAATAGTCCTTGTTGCAGCAATAACTTTTCTTTTTTTGTCCAGCTATAAAGTATCCCTGTTCTTTGCTTGACCCAACAATAATGTACGGACTATTAAAAAAGGGTCTTTGTTGCAGCTATAATGTTTCTTTGTTTTTGTTCCAGCAATAAAGAACCCTTGTTGTTTGCTTCCCCAGCAGTAATGTACGGTCCATCAATAAAGAGTCCTTGTTGCTGCAACAACGCTTCTTTGTTGTTGGTCCATCAATAAATTATCCTTGTTGTTTGCTTGTCCCAAGAATAATGTACGGTCTATTAACAAAGGGTATTTGTTGCAGCAATAACATTTCTGTGTTGTTGGTCCAGCAATAAAGTATCCTTGTTGTTCGCTTGTCCCAACAATAATGTACGGTCTATTAACAAAGGGTCCTTGTAGCAGCAATCACATTTCTTTGTTGTTGGTCCAGCAATAAAGTATCCTTGTTGTTTGCTTGTCCCAACAGTAATGTACGGTCCGTCAATAAAGAGTCCTTGTTGCAGCAATAACTTTTCTTTGTTCTTGATCCAGCAATAAAGTATCCTTGTTATTCGCTTGTCTCAACAATAATGTACGGTCTATTAACAAAGGGTCCTTGTTGCAGCAATAACATTTCTTTGTTGTTGTTCCAGCAATTACGTATCCTTGTTGTTTGTTTGTCCCAACAATAATGTATGGTCCAACAATATAGTATGTTCCATCAATAAAGAGTCCTTGTTGCAGCAAAAATGTTTCTTTATTGTTGCTCCAGCAATAAATTATCCTTGTTGTTTGCTTGTCCGAACAATAATGTACTGTCCATCAATAAAGAGTCCTTGTTGCAGCAATAACGTTTCTTTGTTGTTGGTCCAGCAATAAATTACCCTTGTTGTTTTCTTGTCCCAACAATAATGTACAGTCTATTAATGAAGGGTCCTTGTTGCAGCAATAACTTTTCTTTGTTGCTGGTCCCAGAAATAAAGTATCCTTGTTGTTTGCTTGTCCCAATAATAACGCGTGGTCCAAGAATACGGAATGTTTCAGCCATAAAGGGCCCTTCATGGAGCAATAACATTTCTTTGTTGTTGGTCCACAATAAAGTATCCCTGTTGTTTGCTTGTACCAACAATAATGTACGGTCCATCAATAAAGAGTCTTTGTTGCAACAATAACATTTCTTTGTTGTTGTCCCAGAAATAAAGAATCCTTGTTGTTTGATTGTCCCAACAATAATGTACGGTTCATCTATAAAGTGTCCTTGATGCACCGATAACTTTTCTTTGTTGCTGTTCCAGCAATAAAGTATCCTTGTTGTTTGCTTATCCCAACAGTAATGTACGGTCCGTCAATAAAGAGTCCTTGCTGCAGCAATAAATTTTCTTTGTTGTTGGTCCAGCAATAAAGTATCCTCTTTGTTCGCTTGTCCCAGCAATAATGTACGGTCTATTAACAAAAGGTCCTTGTTGAAGCAATAACATTTCTTTGTTGTTGTTCCAGCAATAAAATATCCTTGTTGTTTGCTTGTCCGAACATTAATGTACGGTCCATCAATAAAGAGTCCTTGTTGCAGCAATAACTTTTCTTTGTTGTTTGTCCAGCAATAAAGTATCCTTGTTGTATTCTTGTCCCAACATTAATGTACGTTCTATTAACAAAGGGTCTATTTTGCAGCAATAACGTTCCTTTACTGTTTTTCCAGCAATTACGCATCCTTGTTGTTTGTTTGTCCCAACAATAATGTATGGTCCAACAATACAGTATCTTCAAGAAATAAAGAGTCCTTGTTGTAGCAAAAATCTTTTTTTGTTGTTGGTCCAGCAATAAAGTATATTTGTTGTTTGCTTGTCCCAACAGTAATGTACGGTCCATCAATAAAGAGTCCTTGTTGCAGCAATAACGTTTATTTGTTGTTGGTCAAGCAATAAATTATCCTTGTTGTTTGCCTGTCCCAACAATAATGTACTCTCTATTAACGAAGGGTCCTTGTTGCAGCAATAACATTTCTTTGTTGTTGGTCCAGCAATAAAGTATCCTTGTTGTTCGCTTGTCCCAACAATTATGTACGGTCTATTAACAAAGGGTCCTTGTTGCAACAATAACATTTCTTTGTTGTTGGTCCAGGAATAAAGTATCCTTGTTGTTTGCTTGCCCGAACAATAATGTGCGGTTCATCAATAAAGAGTCCTTGTTGCAGCAATAACTTTCTTTGTTGTTTGTCCAGCAATAAAGTATCCTTGTTGTTTGCTTGTCCTATCAATAATGTACGATCTATTAAGAAAGGGTCAATTTTGCAGCAATAACGTTTCTTTGTTGTTGTTCCAGCAATTAAGTATCCTTGTTGTTTGTTTGTCCCAACAATTATGTATGGTCCAACAATACAGTATGTTCCAGAAATAAAGAGTCCTTTTTGCAGCAATAATATTTCTTTGTTGTTGGTCCAGCAATAAAGTATCCTTGTTGTTTGCTTGTCCCAACAGTAATGTACGGTCCATCAATAAAGATTCCTTGTTGCAGCAATAGCGTTTCTTTGCTGTTTGTCCAGCAATAAATTATCCTTGTTGTTTGCTTGTCCCAAGAATAATATACGGTCTATTAACGAAGGGTCCTTGTTGCAGCAATAACATTTCTTTGTTGTTGGTCCAGCAATAAAGTATCCTTGTTGTTTGCTTGTCCGAACAATAATGTACGGTCCATCAATAAAGAGTCCTTGTTACAGCAATAACTTTTCTTTGTTGTTTGTCCAACAATAAAGTAACCTTGTTGTTTCCTTGTCCCAACAATAATGTACGGTCTATTAACAAAGGGTCCATGTTGCAGCAATAACGTTTCTTTGTTGTTGTTCCAGGAATTAAGTATCCTTGTTGTTTGTTTGTCCCAACAATTATGTATTGTCCAACAATACAGTATGTTCCAGAAATAAAGAGTCCTTGTAGCAGCAATAATGTTTTTTCGTTGTTGGTCCAGCAATAAAGTATCCTTGTTGCTTGCTTGTCCCAACAGTAATGTACGGTCCATCAATTAAGAGTTCTTGTTTCAGCAATAACGTTTCTTTGTTGTTGGTCCAGCAATAAATTATCCTTGTTGTTTGCTTGTCTCAAGAATAATGTACGAACCTGTTGTTTAAAGCTCAATGAATCTGAAGCATAAGTATAATTTTGAGAAAAATCAGAAGAATATTGCATACACATGAAACGCGCTTAACCCTTTATGTCCTAAATTATTAATTCTTGGAAATTTCATCATTCTAAAGCATTTTTCGTGAACTTTTGAAGCTGCAATAGAAGATTTATGAAATCATTTGTAAATTTTAGAACTATTTTTCAATGAAAGTTAATTAATTAAATTTGAATTTATAGGGATTTTGTGCATTACTTATAACCCCACTCAAATCTTTTATTTAAAATATTTTTTCTGCTTTTTGTAGAGTTAGGAAATGTGGAAATATAATGTTCCTACAATAGAAATATAGAAATACTTCCACGCTGAAACTCCCCGCCCCCAATCTTTCAACGTCAAGAAAGCTGAAATGATGCAAAGGTAAAAGAAAACCTTCTACTTATATTTGTTTTGTGTAACTAATAGTTCTTTTGAAATAAGATAAAGTAAAGTATCTATAACTCATTCTGATATGTATTACTACTAATCGATGTATTAAATGAATTTAATAACAAGGGTAATAATGGTACTTTAATGTACCGTCCCATCAGGACATAACTGGTTAAACGCATACACACATGGGAACTCGCTTAAAGGCATCATGCACATGGGAACACACTTAAAGGCATATAAATACGTGAAAGAAGGCGTCCTTATGGCAAAAAAATACTCTTGCGTGAGGATCACACTATTTTAGTGGATTATCATCACTAATTATTGATTACAAAACACTACATATAAAATAATACCATGCATAATTATTGAACCGAACATCTGTTTCCGTTAAGCTCCTGACGTTTATCTTTTTTTTTTTTTTTTTTTTTTTTTTTTTTTTTAAGCGACCGAGGGAGTTCATTGTTATAGCTCATGCTCTTACCCAAAATTACAATTACTGACTTGAATTTTTTTCTTTTAACCAATTCACGCACTTTCATTGTAAGGAAAATGCTGGATTAAAGCTTTTAATGAGTGACGTGGTCACTGCTTCATTGCCAGGTGCCAAACATCTCCTGGGTGACTGGTCAGTTCGCCGGTTGTGGGTTAGTGACAGCCGAAAAAGCAGACAGAAAAATACTCAGCAGATATATAATATTGCTGTATATGTTGGCTAATAATATTGAGCAACCCCTCTACGGTAAACTCTGTCTAAGGCGGAATCGATTGGAACCGAGAAAATTTTCCGTAGTAGACAAAATTCCGCCTTGGACAAATTTTACTCTATGTCTATAGATTCAAAGTGACTTGAAAATCTTTCTGAGTTAGACAGATTTCCGTCGGACACGGAGTCCGCCTTACAGATTTTTAATGCAGCTTTTAAAGTATTAGAGGAATACAAATGAGTACATTTCCAGTGTAAAGGCCTTGGAGAGAGAAGGGAATTTTTCATGCCTATTTTCTGGCAATTTATTCACTGGCCATTTACCTGTTTTAGATACACACAGAAGTAGTTTGTATATAAAAAATAACATAAATAAAATGTTTATATATACATAAATACATATATAAACAAACATAAAAGTTCATAATTTTTTTTCTCATACCAATGTATATCATTTGGCAATAAATCTCACTTTCTGATGTCCTAAATGCGCTAACGTTAAAAAAAAAAGTGAAAACCCTTATAAAGGAACAGTACCAATGTTTAACTGCATACAGTTATGAATTTCTTTTAAAGCTTATTACGGCTTGTAAAAAATAAAAGTAAAAGAACAAGTCAACAATTAATGAACCCTTTTAATTTAGCCATTCGCTTCAAAACCGATTTTTGTTTAAAAGCTATGTTCTGTTTCATTTTTATTATTATTAACGTTTCGTTGTTGTATTCTGCAAGTAAATAAAATGTTTAACATGTTTAAAAAGAAAACGAAAAAAAAAAATACATATAAATTAAAAATTATATTTTTTCTTCATTCAATTTTTCTTAACATAAACAATCCTTTTTATTATTTTCGTTACTGAAGAATATATTTTGTCAAATTTCTGCAAGAATTATTCCAATTTTCATAATAAAAATATATGAACCTGCATAAATCAACAATGAAACTTCCAGAACAAAATAGTCTAATATTTTTTTTTTCGCTTGAAGCATTTTTTAGAACAAATGGTTTAATTAAAAGTTTAATTTTTCGTTTGTAATTATTTTTTAAGAACGGTAATGACTTAAAAAATAAATTCACAATAGTTGGCAATTAAATATTTATATCAGATTATTACTTTTTACGATAGGAAGAGTTCGGGTACAGTGTCTAGAAGCACCATATAGTGTGGAAATCAAATCGCGTATGTGGTATTAATAATTATTATGAGCCGTGACTTTAAAGGTAAATTAGTCATGAAGATCTTTTTAAAGTAAATTGCAAAACCCATTTAGTTCTTTGCGGTCAAGCAATTGTAAAAAATGAAAGAGAAGAAAGTTCTTACTTGGATCGTGTCGTCTGTAATAAAATGAAGAGGAGACTTAATAACAGTATAAATTAAAGCTTTATTTCATCTTTTTTGGAAGAGAAGAAAAGGCCTCCCGTTGGTCACCGTACATAAATTAATTCTTTGGCCAATAAAATAATCTACTCCACTTGAAGATATTTCTTTAAAAATTAAAGTGCAGCATAAAACGAATTTAATATTGATGAAGAAAAAAAACAATTTAAAAACTTTTCCAAGCCATCAGAAAAATAAATTTAACAGGAGTTATTAAAATCGCAGACATCGTTTTCGAAAAGCTTTTCACTGGATCCCACATACATTATCGAGCAGAGCGGAGTCCGCGTCCCGCGATCTTTTTATAAACAAAATCAGTTAGTGATCATGACAGATCACTAACAAAAACAGATTCTGATTTAAAATCAACGAAATTTTTAATTTATAGTAAGAAACGGGGAGGACAAAAGTATCGGAAAGAAAAGATTTAAATCTATTAGAGAATTTTAAAAATTAGGCAATATCTTAATAAGCAAATCCGAAAGAATACATTTAAATTTTTTTTTTATTTGCTCTACGATCGGCAATTAAACACGCCTCCGAAAGGTCGACCTCCACTCAATTCTTATGTCGCGAGAGACGACTCTCTCATAACGTCATCACAATACGTGCAGACTTGAGAGGAGAAGCTTCAGCTCATAGCGCGCAGATGCGGAGGAAATTTGCCGATGTACGGCTGAAACAAAATGCTCGCGTAAAAATAAATACGGATTTCAATTTAAACAACATCGATGTATAAGGCAAAAGAAAAAAAAATAACATGATTTAAACTGTGAGATTTCATCTCACAGCGTACACCGGTATTGCTTCAAAATGTACCAAAAAAATTACATTTTCATAGGCGGCACTCCAATCAAATTTATTGTTTGAAAATGTAAACACTAAACATTAGTTACAGCATCAAGAAGTGTGTGGTGCGATTGTATTTAAAATGTTAAGGGGGCTCAGGACTTGACAGATACCGAAAAACATGTAAACAGAGTCCATATAGAAACAGAACTATTCAATGTAACTAATTTAAACTTTCTCATATTTTTAAGACATGTTTGTAGTCTTATAAAATTATAAAATAAATTACTTCAATGTAATAAAATACAAACATATAGCAAAATTTATATATCACAATTTTCGAAAAAAAAATGTAGGTGTCATATCACTATCCATAAGATATCTTAACTTTGAATTGACATAAGAGCCTAATTTTTTCTTTAAGGCTGTTCTTAACTGCTCTGCTCAGCAAGCGCAAAACGTTCTGACACATTTACAAATTCATTTTTTAAAGGAAAGGTATAAAATTGGAAAGCCTGGCCATGGAAGCGATTTGGAATTGAACTGTTTTTTCCATTTTTTGATCAATCAATTACCTACTGAGTTATAAGGAATTTTGATCACGTGACAAACACGTTTTTCGCCCGCTCTTGAGTCTCTTTCTTCCTTTGCGCGGAAATTAAGTTCAAAACACTTACTTTGACACTATTTTCTGAAAGATCAATTGCGTTTGCAAAAAAATGAAAAAAAAAACAGCTCAATTACATAGTTTCTGAACAACACCAGCTAGTTTCATGCATTTCCTAACAAAAATAAATTAAAACTTATGTCAGAAAGTTGCCCCTTTGGATTTTAGAACACCATTAAAAGGATCAGGAAACTTTACTCTATAGAATGAATTAAAAATATAACTATCATTCAAAGGAAACATCAAACAACTCTTAAATTTGTAAATTTAATAAACCTAAAAAAAATACAATTTTTTTTTCATTAAAAATACACAAAATATTAAACTATCTAAATTATATTAATTTATTCTATAGATAATGATGTTATATGCATGCAAAAAAATTTTAAGCCATTCCATCAAATAGCATTTTTTAGATATTACGGATAATCGTCAAAAATCAAGTTTTGAGAAAACGCCACTCAAAGTTGAACACGAGACTCTGAAAGATCAGGTAAAAACACACAGCTCGGGCAAAAGTTTAGATGTTTTTATTCTTCTGCCAATAAAAATAGATTTCAAAGAACATAGAGAAAAGAAAAATGAAAGAAGTAGTGCAACTGGGAGCAAAATGAGACTGCGTGACGTCCAATTAAATGTGTGAGACTTTGAAAGTGATTGTTACGTAAATGCTTATGACTCCGTTAAAAATGCAAATATTTTTATGCGGTTTTTTGAACTGTGTTCAGAAATAATTGAATAATCAAAATAGGTCATAAAAAATAGATTTTTTTTTTAAAGTTTTCAAGCCCTCAGCCCTCTTAAGTCATTAATGATATGGAGGTAGACATTTTCAGCAATTTTGTTTATTTTTAAAAATATAGTTCAAATGGTGAACTCACTGCATTTCAATGTTCAACTAAAAGTACATTTTGAAAAGAAAAAATTAACTGCATATTTAATTAAAATTTTTTACAAAATGAACTTTTTAAAATCCTTACTACTTTTTTAAATATCGATATTTTTGTCCAATATTTTTTTTAGATTTTCAAATGTGTGTTACACAAGACTACAAATGGGTTTTTAGATACATCTAATATTACATTTAATATAATTTTTTTACTGATATATATGTAGGATGTACATGTAGTCAACAATAAAACATTTGGGTCGGTGTTTAGAGGGTAGTAATAAATCCAAGCAGATTTTTGACGAAATTTTAACAAATTTAATATTCTTGTATATATATGAAATAGAACAGGTATTTACAGTTTGAGGGTAATTATAAACAGCATAACCAACAGCCTGTTGGCTTTTCTCGTTTTTATTAAACATCGATGCGAGTTTCCGCTTACTCCAGGTCCGTCTTACCCGGATTTCCAGCAAATACGCCGTCGTCCGTGGCACGTCTGCTCACTGGCGCATCAAAGTGTCGTCTCTCTTTAATTCTCACGATTTTAATTGTAGGCTCAGCACTTTTCTTATTGTTCGGTAGTTGAGGTTTCTCATCAAGAGCCTCATTGAAGAATCTGCCTAGCTTTGTGGTACAGAGTCCACTTCCTGTCGCTTGTTTTTCGAGGATTCCAAATTTAAATGTACTTCCCGCTTTTAATAAATCACTTATAGGTATCGCTATAGTTACATAATGTGGGATGTATTTTATGAAGTAAGAGGTTAGACCCAAAAAACTGTACAATTGTTTAAGGGTGCAGGGCTCAGGAAATTTCTTTACTGCCAAAGTTTTGGCTTCCGAGGGTCTAGTAGTTCCGTTTTCTATAATATAGCCTAAAAATTCAATTCTCCGTTTAAGGAATTGACATTTTGCGAAATTCAATTCAAGTCCGTAATCCAATGCAACTTCTAGGACGCGTTTCAGCTTTAACAGGGCTTCTTCCTCAGTTTCCGCAAGTATTATGACATCGTCTAAGTAAATTAATATTACTTTTTATTTAATTAACTGTTTAAAAACAGCTTGAATATATCTTTGAAACTGTGGTGGTCCAATCGATAATCCGAATGGTAGCTTCAAGTATTCGTATTGTGAGTTATGCTTAATAAATGTTGAGTATTTTCTACTCTCTTCTGCTACGTCTATATGAAAAAAACTTTAAATCCGCATCATATATAATATAAAATGATCAAATATAACACAGCTTCATATACTTTTATTTTAAAAAAATAACAAGAAACCTGAAGGCTAATTCCATGCACAGATTTATCACATGTATAATAGAGAACATTTTTAAAAAAAGTTTAAATCTCTGTCCTAAAAACTAAAAAAGCCTTAGTATTTTTAAAACAGGAAAGTGAAAAAAATACGAACATGTTGAAAAAGCCATTTAAAGTTTAATTTGTGTGGGTAATTGTACTTGGTGTATCAACAAAATTTACAATATCTCGCGATATAATTGCCGCAAGGGTAAAACTAGCTCTTGCAACGAAGCTGCAAGCATTCGTCCGGCGACATAGGCCACTCGGGACCCAGACTAGCGCGTAGCTGACGCGGAGCGAGCCCTCCCTAAAGAAGTTTCCTAGCCGTGCACCCACCGCCAACACGCGGTCGCCCAAGGACTTCGCGCTGCCCAGCGCACGCCACGAAGCCCTGCGCCCTAGAGTTAGACATCCGGTCGAAGAGACAAAACCTCCCACCCATCTAAGAAGAGCCAGATGGTTCCTTCTCTTGGTCCCCCGCAGTTCACCCCGGCGACCCGCAGGGTACGGAATCCTACAAAGGATCCGAGCCCACGAGCCAATGCCGAAGATCCCTACGAGGGGGTTACTTTACGGAGGTCCCTCAAGATCAACTACCATTATCCGGCAAAGACATTTATGAGGAACAACCGATAGAGTTAGTCAGAGAAAGTTATTGTTAGAAGCCCCTAGTGGAAAACCCAGGAGGGGCGGGGAACCCCCCCCCTCCGGACGTAAAGCGCCCCTGTTCTTTGCTTTTCGCCCGGCCCTCCCACCTCAAACCGACGGAACCCTTCGCGGATCTCGCCGGGAGTCAGAAGGACCAGACTAGGTGCCGTTAGCGACCCCAGGTGAGCACGGAAAGCGCTACCTCGACGGGATAGACCCCGCCTCGCTGGGGGTAGGATGGGCCGGACCCCCGCCCGCCCCCCACAGCCTAACTCCACTATAGGGCGGAGGGACCGCGGAAGGCGGGCAGGAGCCCGGCCTACCTCTACCTTACCTCACGGTTGCCGAGGGTTCCTGAGCACGAATGCCCCTTACCCTGTGCAATAGCGTCCGCTACCATGTTAGTCGCCAAAACACAGCTTCCGCCGAGGGCTACGAACACTAATAGGCCGACGAGCTGACTCACGATTCGCGGACGCAGCCAACGACTTTCACTGCGTTCCGAGACCCCGAGACGAACCCGGGAAAGACCAGGAGGCGATAGACCGGCATTCAGAACTAGGCGGAGGAACCGCACGCGAGCTTCTTCGCGGGTATCTACCTCCCGACCCAAACCAGGCCCGCCCCGGGGCATGCGTCCGAAAGTTATTGTTAGAAACCGCTATGACCACACCTCCGAACGCGGTAACCTTCGGAAGCCTCTAGACACGCTGGTCATGAGTCGGACCAATCGTTCGCCTGAGGATCGAAGCTCCGCCGCGTTAGTCGGCTAGCCCCCGGTCCGGTTCCTTGCGGGGGACTGAGCTCGACCTGCCGGCCGACCCCCTCCCAAGGGATGCGGTATGGCTTCAGGCAACCAGTGCCATACTGGCCTCCCTCCGCGACCGCGCCTTGGTGAACGGGGGCACCACCGAACCCCACCCACCGAGGGGTCGACTCATAACTACCTCCGCTACCAGAGCCTTGGCGGGATGAGCCACCTAACGCAAAAAGTACATCAGGCGCTGTCGGAGCCTCGCCCTTCGGTCGCTCCGGGAGTTCCTGCATGGCGTTCCCGCGAGCGCCGTCGTCACTAGCGAGCACCAAGGGCGGTTATGCGAGGTCCGCTCTCTCCTCTAAGGCTCCCTCTTGGTCAAAAGGTGGACAAGGCCCTACCACATTTTCTTACCCTTTGCCCAGAGTCACCACACCGTCGAAACCGGCTCTGGGATCGAGCTATGGAGCGTCGCTACCGGGCTCCCCACGAGAACCGTGGTCCCCGGAGGCGAAATTCTAAAATGGAGGGCCAAAATCACAGTCAGGTGAAATCCGAGCACCTCATTGGTCAATGAGTCGCGTCCTTTTGAAAGAGCAATCTCTAGCGCTAGGGGAAACGTCGAATACTCTCTTTTCCGAGAAAAAATCATGTATTGAAGCGAATTTTTACTGTTCCATTTAAAATAAGCCATCGAAATTAACTCAAGATATTTTGATGACTTTTTATAAAATGTGAATGAAAGATTTCGATTTTAAGCTGTAAATAATTTTAAATAATATGGCAAGTACTTTTTTAGTTAATGAAAATTAGAAATGAAACTTGCATTTTTTATCCACTTTTAAAATCCAAAATAAAACAAATATTCGCACTTTTCTACAGAAAAGTTTAATAACTAACTTAGAATACTAAAAACTTTCAAAATTTTTTGTCTAATGGAAAATAATAAAAAAAAAAAAAAAAAAAAAAAAAAGCAATTTAACAAATTACAACGATCATTTGGAAAACGATTTATTTTTATTTTTTAAGACTAAAATTTAAGACATAAAAAATCGCACGGAGTAATTCCTACATTACGCACGCCATGAGTTAAACATGAATAGTGTTATGACACGTAAAAATTGCAAGCCAAAAATATCGCCTGCGACCTGTCAGATTTCATGAAACTTATCCACCTGAAATTTACCTAAATATCCAAGCATTTCATTGGCTGTTCGGGAAAAGGCTTTTCCATCGTCCGATTTCCAAGAAACCTGATGGCCCATTTTAAATGAAATTTCATTCTTAAACTTCTAAACATCCGACACTATTACTTTTTACAACGTCGTATAGAGAAAAGTGTACTTTTAAATGCAATTCGTTTGAAAGCTGTATCTCAATTTGTTTCCGAGTTATTCATTTTTTTTTTGTAGTTTTTATTACTTTTTTGTCATAGTGGCAACAGAAAGTATCTATCGTTGTTGAAATTAAAGGGAAATACAGATTACTGTATAGACCCATCAGAAAACGAATAAAGTGCGGATTAAACCCATGAAAACCTTCAGATATGCTTTTCATTTCCCATCCTGACGAGAACAATAACCATTTTTCCAAATGGTTAAAAATAATGTCAGTTTTTAAACCGATATTAATCATTAAGAATAAACAGAACAAAAAATATTACATGAACAATTTTGTGATAGTTTGTATAATAAGTTATTTTGTTTCCTGGTTCATGTATTTAAATCTGGAATTTTTAAATCGATTTTTCACTCACTTCCTGGTAAGCTAAGTTTACAAAAATTATGAAAGCAGGTGTGTTTTCGATGACACTATAACATTTTAATATTTGAGAATTTAATTATAAATTAATAATATGGTTCCCTAAGGATGGTCCAGGTGATAAATTGCTAAATATTGTTTATGGTTAAGATGAATGGAATTAATTATGTGACAAATCATGCACGCTAAAATATGCCAATTAGCTGTGAAATTGCAACAATGAAGTATTTTAAATGTTAAAATGTAAAAACTAATATGTAAATAAAATATAAAGAATGTAATATGTATTTTTAAATGCACTTTTATCATTAATTAATTAATTTATTTATGATTTTATGTTTCAAAAAACAATTTTGAAATCTTGAAAGGTTTTTTAAAGTATGCTTCTTTTCCCTTTTGCATATGTTAAAAAAAAAAAAAAAAAAAAAAAAAAAAGAGAGAAAATTGTGATTTTAAAAATAAATGCACAAGTTCATGCTTTTCTAATCGTAAGTTAAACGAAGGAAATTTCCATAATCGGGGTCTACGCCAAATTAACACATTGTAGCGGACTTGAATAGCAGTCATGAAACTAGGCTTGATTATTAAGATAAACATTAAATGTCTGTAAAAGAATGTTTACCTTTTATGAATTTATGAAAATTTCATCTTCTAAAGCATATTGCGTGAATTTTTGAACACTACATTAGAAGATTTACACAATCATTTAATAAATTTTAGAAGGATTTTGCCAAAATTAATTAATTAAACTGAATTTATAGGGATTTTGTGCAATATTTGGAACTCCCCTCAAATCTTTTATTTAAAATCTTTTTTTTTAGTATTTTGTGGAATTACAAAATATACAAATATAATTTCTTACAACAAAATATACAAATGTAATTTCTTACAACAAAATATACAAATATAATTTCTTACAGCAGAAATATTTCCGAACAGAAACTTTCGCCTCCCCCCCCCCCCCCCCCCCAATCTGTCAACGTCAAGAAAGCTGTAAAAGAGGCAAAGGCAAAAGAAATTATTTTTTTTTCTTTTGTGCAAGCAATAATGTTTTTTGGAACAAGATAAAGTAAAATATCTATAATTCATTCTAAACAGTATAACTACAAATCGATGTATTAAATTAATTTTATAACAAGTTATTTTAATGGCACTTTAATGTACCGTTGGGCATAAAGGATTAAAAACAGAAAACCTTTTTTACTTTCATATTTATTTTATGGGCAGAGAACCTGGAGCTACTTTAAAAAAAAAAGTTTTTGGATTTATTTTTAAGGGTTTTTTTTTTTTCCATTTAATGCTACAACATCAAATTCTGTATTTTTAAAATTATTTGTGTAATTTTTTTAATATAATTTTGTTAATTTAAAATTTCCGATTTAAAGTCTAGAAAAAGGTCCTTTTTTTTTATAGTTGTTGACTTTTTCTAGAATAATATTATTTCAGGATTCGTAAGGGGTGCTTGAATTTCATGACTAAGAAATTCTCCGGTACCAGTATTTTCTTATGAAATATCTCCCCTGAAATAAAGCGAAATTTCGTCCGTTTGAACTAGATTTAGTTTTCTATAAAAAAAATTCTGATATTGGTCCTTGAAAACGGTACCCGTACGAACCCTGTTATTTTTTTGTGATTTTATGGATTTAAATATTGTGTGTGTGGGGGGTAGAGGACAAAATTTATTTAGATTTTTATCATACGGAATTTATAGACAATTTTCAAATTATATACAAGTATTTTTCAATGAAAACTAAATTTTGATTAAAGAATATTTGTCATGTCATATCATTTAAAAATTGTTACAACTTATAATCTAAATTATTCACTCTCGTTGAATAAAATGTTATCAAAATATCTTAATTGAGCTAATTTCGATTGTTTATTATAAATAAAAGCGAACAAAATAATAAGGTAAATAATGCATAAATGTAAATAAGGTAACAATCGCTTCAAAACTACTGTTCCCCTCATTCCTTTCAAAATTCAAATGAAGAAACAAGTTGGTGATCCTCACCCTTATCTCTCTTAAAACCACGCGACCACACAACCAATGGGGTGGCTGTATTTCACCTGACTGTGATTTTGGCCCTCCATTTTAGAATTTCGCTCCCCGGAGGGTGGGTTCATATCGGGGCCGTCGCGAAACAACTTCCTTCTCTTACGGGCCTGCTTCAATACGAAAATGTACAGCAAGATGGCGGCGCAAGAGATCTGAGTAGCAAACGAAATAGGTCGGATAGTTGTATATTTGTATCAAAAAAAGTGCTAGAAATTTCCGTTTTAGAATATTTTATTGATCAATTTGTGGCTTGTTTTAGATCTATTTGATTTATATATTCAATAATTAAACAGAGAAGGGTCATTAAACAGGTGCTTTTTTTTTCTCCTTTGATTTAAAATATATTCAAATACATTTGATTCGCCGTTTTTATCGGAGATTTTAACTTGAAATATAACATTTATGGTAGAAAAAATCATGCATTAAAATTATCAACTTTATCATGAAAAAATAAAAATACAAAAATAGTTAAAGAACTGGGATTCATGGTATTTTTCGGAGAGTTTAACTTGAAACATACATTTATGACAGGAGATATCATGTATTAAAATAACACAATTTTAGCACATAATAATTAAATTTTCCTTTAAAAATAAATACGTCTTAATTTAAAAGTATAAATTTCAGGATTGATATTATATAAAATCAAAAATAAAGATATTAATTTTTTTAAACAATCAAAACAAAAATTCTATTTATCAATTAAAATTTTAATTTTAGAATGAGATTGCCCGAATAAAGTGTATAAGTACATGACGTAGGCAGATAGTGGTAAAATAAAATGGCTCCAGGAAATGTTATTATTTCTAATTGTAAATGGTTTTCAAATTTTAAAAACTAATTATAATTAGTTTTTAAAAACACTTTTACAATACAGTCGAACCTCGTTAACATGAACCTCAAGGGGAATCAAAATTTTGTTCATGTTAACAGTAATTCACGTTATCAGTATCAAATTTGTGTATTCGTTTTTATAGGGGACTGTGAAAACAATTCATGTTAAAAGTAATTCACGTTAAGCGTGTTCATGTTAACGAGGTTTGACTGTAGTATATTTACAAAAGTACTTTCCTAAAATTCTAAGAGCCCAAAATCTTATTGTACAACTCACGATTGAAAAGACTAAAAATTTAGGTCTGGATTTCATAAAATTTAAATAGATGATTCAAATGGTGCAATAAGTCACTGCATTTCAATGTTCAACTAAAAGTACATTTTAAAAAAATGTTTTTTAACTGCATATTTAGTTAAAAATTTAAAATAGTTCAAAACATTTTGAATTTTTTAAAATTCTACTTTTTTAAATATTAATATTTTTGCCCATTTTTTAAAAAGATTTTCAAATGTGTATTACGCAAGACTGAGCATGGAGTTTTAGATAAATCAAATGTTACATTTAATATAATTTTTTCACTGATATACATAGCGTAAAAGAGTGAAATCTAATACATCTTCCTATACTTTTATTAAAAAAATAAATAAAATAAAACCATGAAGGGCAATTCCATGCTCATATTTTTCACATAATTCCATGCTCATGTTTTTCATATATATAATAAAGAACATGGACAAAAAAGTTTAAATCTATATCTGAAATACGAAAAAAAGGCCTTAGCATTTTTAAAACATGAAAGTGAAGTAAATAGGAACATAGCCAAAAAAAGAAAAACAAAAAAAAAAAACAAAAAAACAACAAAAAAAAAACATTTAAAGTTGGTTGTTTCTGGGTAATTGCGCTGGGTGTATTAATGAAATTTACAATATCTGGCGTTACAATTGCCGTATGGGTAAAAATGAGGTGTCACAATATTCATAATTAAATAAGCTTCCATTTAATTTTTTTTTAATATAAAAAATCGATTTTTTGGGTTAATTTTCAGGTGAAATGTCCCCTTAAGTTATGTGTTTATCAGGAATTGCGAATATAATAATAAAATAAATAACTATGCAAAAGTCAAGAATGACAACAGAAAACTCACTTCTAATAAAATAAAATCACATGTATTAACAAACATGTAACAGTCGTTGATAAGTTTCCAGATATTTCAACTTCCTTAATACTTGTCTGTTTAAGTGAAATTATTTTTTATGCAATATTAAATACCATATATTTTTTTAATTACTATAAGTATGTGCTTACTGTTAGTGAAAAATGCTATTTTAGTTGTAACACCTACCAACGGAATGTGTATTTTAAGTTATGCATACATTATGAAAATTAAATTTTTATTGATAAATAGAATTTTTGTTTCAATTGATTAAAAAAAATAGCATTTTTATTTATGAGTTTATGTAATATCAATCCTGATATTTATAATTTTAAATTAAGGCATTTTAATGTAAGAAATTTTTAAAGGGAACTTTGTCATAAATGTATATTTCAAGTTAAAATCATAGATAAAAACCGCGAATCAAATGTTTTCGAATATATTTTAAATCAAAGGGCAAAAAGAAGCAAAAAAAGAAAAAAGAAAGAAAATACCTGTTTAGTGACCCTTCGATGTTTAATTATTGAATGTTTAATTCAAACAGCCATAACAAAATATTACAAAACGGAAATTTATAGCACTGTTTCTGATGCATACATACAACTATTCGACTTGGTTCGTTTGCTAACTCAGATCTCTTGCGTGACTCATCTTATTCTTGAAGCAGGCCCGTAGAGAAGAAAGTTGTTTCGCGACGGCCCCGTTCACATGTGCCCGCCGAAATGGACCCCCAACCTCATGCACGACGTCCGTTACCCGTGGCCTCCGGACCCATTGCCTCTCAAGGAGGCTGTGGTTCCTGTTTGTCCTGCCCCGTCTGGCTTGACACTACAAGCGCTGCCGGACTCCGAGTCACCTTTCCCACTCAAGGGACCGGTTTCGAACCACCTGGAGGGCCACCACTTGCCGCATGGGTAAAAGTGAGGTGTCAAAATATTCACAATTAAACAAGTTTTCATTTAATATTCTAAAGCAAAAATAGATTTAT
Source organism: Maratus speciosus (assembly GCA_963932465.1). NCBI lineage: Eukaryota > Metazoa > Arthropoda > Arachnida > Araneae > Salticidae > Maratus > Maratus speciosus. Next base: position 89,866,404 of record OZ010797.1, read on the forward strand.
TTTACCAATTTTAAGGTAAACTGTCCTCTTAAGTATGAAACATCTGATTTGAAAGCAGTTTTTTTAATTTAGAAACTCCGAATTCTCACCAGAAAGTTTTGTTTTTTTACTATATAAGACGATAGTGTGAAACAGTGCAACAGTTTTAAGGGGTCTCCTAGTAGTCGTCTTCTTAATACCCAGTCGTAAATTGGAGTGTCTAGAAAGCTCGAGTAGGTACAGAGAGAAAAAGTCTTACCGCCGAGAAAAATCTGCGTTTGAGAGGAAAAGTAAAGTTGCAAAAAGCAAGAGAAATTTGATTGGACGAGACCCGAAAACCACGCCCACTGAAGATCTAGTCCAAAAATAAAATAAAATAAAATTACTGTTTAAAATTTTCTGGTGTGAATTCAGAATTCAAAATAAGAAAACCGCTTTCAAGTCGGACATTTCATTCTTAATGACTAAATATATGCCTGAATTTTCGTTCAGTCCTAATGTATAGCATATTACAACATAGATATTTTTAATTCTGCTTTTTGCAAAATTTATCTTTCAACAAGTAAAAATTAAATTTAAAAAATCAAAAAACCCGATTGCGTAAAAAGCGAACTAATTAATTATTTCTCATCAATGTGAAACTATTTTTTATATTACTTACCTACTTCTTTTATTTGCTTTTATTGATGTCTTTTACGTTGTGTTTAATTGTTAGTTCCTGTCTATAAACACTGTTCTGGTGAGGCCTATAGATGTATATGATGGTTAGAGTTGCAGTAAAGCTAGAGATCCTACCTACACAACTTCCTGGTTGTGTAATATTTAAACGGAGTTCCTGACTGTAAAATAGTCAATGAAACATCGTATTCATTTTGAAAGATCTATCCAATGATAGGCCACTCAATATAGTGCGTAATTTTTTTTTCGTCTCTACCACCATTTTGTATTTTACGGCTGCCATTTTGAATTTATAGAAACAAAATCTAGCCTATAACCATCGGACTGTTAAGACGGATCGATAGAGACTTCATTTATTAAAATCCATCCAGCCGTTGGGATTTTTCGAGAGTATAAAGAAATCCACATACCCAGATACGCGTGAAACACATAACCCTTCTTAGCAGTCTGAAAATAAGTTTCCCGTAGTTCAAATTGCACCAGAAATATTTTAAACCACACCGGATTTCTATTCATTCGTAGCAAGAGATTCGATCTTAGCGCGCTCTGGTGAAAATGTAATTTTTTGGATACGGTTTCGCTTGTTGATTTCCACATTATATACTTCCAGACACTGCACTTGGGTGTAAAGCATGGTAATTGACATTCTTGAATTATTTCTGATTTCCGTGTAAAATTATTTATTTGCAAACTGCCAAGCTGTTAAAAGTACGATGTTTTTTTTAACCCTTAAATGAGCGATTTTTTTATTTTGTTTCGAGAAAATTATATATGATTCTCTGAAAGGTTTATTACACAGGAAAAATAATGAAAAAAAATCAGAGATACATTTTTCATATAATACGTCAATCTTTTCTTCTATTGCACATCTGCAATATAAGTTAAAACTACCGTCGTGTGGTTGTTTTACGCTAAAATATTGCTAATTAGTAAATATTTTAATAAGTATGTCTCCAAATACCTGATTTTATACAATTATTTATTTTATAAAACTGAACCTTTAACTCTTTAATTCCATTGATAGAATACGTTCTAGACATTACATAGTTCAGAGAATCTGACTTTACACCAGAAAGTTCCAATGGTTAATTTCGCTTTATTTAAATAAGGATTGTCTTTAGACTAGATATTGCTATTTTAATTTTCTGGTGTGAATTAGGTATATACGATTAAGAAAAATTTATTAAATTCAAAACACTGTTGTTTGCATACATGCAAAGCTGGGCATTAAAGGGTTAAAATTGGTCAAAAAAATCGATTTTTACTTTTTTGCTATTAAATGAAAGCCTGTTTAATTCTGAATATTTTTACACCTTTATTTTTACCCTTACGGATATTATATCGCGAGATACTGTAAATATTGTAAATACACCAATTGCAATTAGCCAACACAAATTAAAATTTTAAATGGCTTTTTCGGCATGTTCCTATTTTCTTCACTTTCCTGTTTCAAAGATGCTAAGGCTTTTTACAAGCAACATACAAGCAACTAAAGGGTTAAAAGCATTCAATGTTTATCTCGAAAACCATACCTAATTTGTTGACGATAATTAATGACTTTCCCCTAAAAAATCTGATAAAAACATTAATTTCGCATGGGCTGAGCGCTGAACCCAATTATGCAATATTCACCACTTTTTTTAACCGCTTGGTAGAAAACGCAAGCTAGTGAATTGATTAAAAAAATTATTTTTGCTTTGTTTCTTTTATAGATTTGGCTTTAGGAAAGAAAAAAAACCCATAATTTAAATTATCATATTAATATTCCTAAATTAATTACATTAATTAAATTAATTACATTAATTTTCTCAAAATATAATTAAATTAATTAAATTAATATGATTAATTACATTAATTAAATTAATTACATTAATTTTCTCAAAATATAATTAAATTAATTAAATTAATATGATTAATTACATTAATTAAATTAATATGAAATGAGTAATTAATTTAAATATACTTTTTTAAATATATTACACTCTCTATTTTTTATTTACATTTTCTAGATATAAATAAAATTATAAAAAATATATTTTCTATTATGCTAGTTTATAATGTAAAGCTATCTATCGCAATTCATTTATATACAAAGAGCGTGAAATAGTTTTAGCAATTTTCTCACGCAATAATAGTGTTGTAGAATTGTTGCTCCAAAAATCAGCTGTTTTATGTTTTAACTAGCTGCCTTTGGCGACCAGTTTGGTCTCCCTTAAAATTTATGTTTGGGAAAGCATGCTAAGCATTGTATCATGTTACTTTTATTCATAATTTAATTTACTTGGACTCCCTTAAATATAATTAATATAATCCCTTAAGCTAATATTAGTTTTTGTCGCATTAAAATATCTCAATTTGTTGATTTTCTGTTAGCAAGTAAACCCTATTGGTTTACAATGGAAGCCTATAGGAATTTGGCGAAATATTAGAGATATCGCCAAGTTGGGGTCACTTTTGGCGACTCATTTTGGTTGCCAAATTGGGCGATTTATCGCCAAGTTGGCAACTAACTTGGCGGTATTTGGCGACAGAACATTGGTCCCCCCTATGGTAACCCCCTTATAGTTAAGGAGATGCATTACATGCTGTTCAATAACCAATGAGATGCGTTTCATTCGGGCGTTGCCATTAAACAAAACAAATAATCGCGATTTCTGTGCCACGTACGATGGCGTAATGCATATATTGATTTTCTATAGATTATAATAGTGCTGAAAATATTAATATAAAATATTAAGCTAAATTGTCACACTATAGAAAAAAAGTAGTTCACTTTTGTTATTTCATTATTACTGGAGTATCTTAACATCAATAAAATGCAATTTCCCCCATAAAAACATAGCGGTATCATTTTGTATGAATGAACTGGAAATGCTACATAATTCAATTTCAAAACTGAACTTTCTATGGTAAACCTTATTTTGATATAAAAATTTCGTAGCTATCCGAGTATGCGCTAGAGCAGGGACAAAACATACAGGCGGCAGATTGGCAGAAAGCAGACGGCAGACTGAGAAACTGAATTCATAAACACTTTTCAACTATGTTCCAAAGCAGTGGCTCTCAACCTGTGTGCCGCGGCACAGTAGTACGCGTGGAACTTTTAAGCAAGTTGCATAAAAGTTTTAAAAATTTGAATCTGTAATGTCAGACATTTCATATTATACGATTTACTTTAAAAGAAGGTTTAGTGTCACAAATTTGTTTTATTCGGGAGATTTTTTTCTGCTATTACTCATTATAAGACTATACGAGGAAACCCTAAAAATGGTCTTACGTCTCTTGAATTAAATTCGTTCTAAAGAAAAAAAAGTCCTGTCTCCTGAAGCAAAGGATTACCATTTTAAATTCAATAGAAAAGATCATTGAAAAATCATTTAAGAGTACATCTATCCGAAGATTTTATCTTACACAGAAAGTCTTCTAATTAAAAAAAAAGTCAAACTCAGATATTTCTTTAACCGTTTAGTGCGCAGCTTTGTATATATGCAAAGAACAGTGTTTTGAATTTTTATAGTTTTTTTTTAATTCGTATGTACCTAATTCACACCAGAAAATTAAAATAGCAATATTTGTTTTAATTAATAACAGACATTCATTATTTAAATAAAGTGAAATGAACAATTGAAACTTTCTGGTGTACAGTCAGATTCTCTGAACTATGTAATTTCTAGAACGTATTCTATCATGGGAATTAAAGGATTAAAGGTTAAGTTTTATAAAATTTATAATTATATAAAATAAGATATTTGGAGACATACTTATTAAAATATTTACTAATTTGCAATATTTTAGCGCAAAATAGCCACACGATAGTAGTTTTTACTTGTATTGCAGATGTGCAACAGAAGAAAAAATTGACGTATTATATGAAAAATGTATCTCTGATTTTTTTCATTATTTTTCCTGTGTAATAAACCTTTCAGAGAATCATATATAATTTTTCGAAACGAAATAAAAAACCGCGCATTTAAGGGTTAAATGCTAACGTGAGAAATTAAGATCTTTTCCGACATTACAAGTTTCTTTCCCTATACAATTTCCTATAGACTGTTGCCTGCAATTTCCTGCACTGCTGTTGATCAACAAACCAATACCTCGAATCCGCTTCTCCTCCATAGGAAAATTCCATGATTATTTGCCCTGATGACAGTAGGCTGAATGATATCGAAAATAAAAAAGTGCTGTTAAAAAGGTGCTTAAAACGGTGTTTCATCTGCTTATAAATATTAATCCATATTAAAGAGGAGTATATAAAAAAAGGTTATAAGAATTGTATTTAAAATAATTTTCTTTTCTGTTGTTCGGCTCGGTTGGCCTACTTTGTTTGTAATAGTAAATAAATTAAAAATTATATGTAATAATTTCTTATGTAATGATAGATAATTTTTCCTTTTTAAAGTCATCATAATTTTAGTGTGCTGCACAAATTTAATTCGAAGTTTAAGTGCGACGTGAAGGAAAAAAGTTGAGAAACACTGTTTCAAAGTGTTAAAAACACGGGACGGCACAATACAGTCAAGGATGTATTTAAATTATATTTTTTATTTGTCGTATTTTGCTGTGATTCGTCCGCTTAATTGCCTTGTTTTTGAAAACGATAACAAAGAAAAAAATTACGAAGTACTTGCTTCATTTCATTTCTGTAAGAGAATTTGTGTAACTGCTGATAAATTAATGGGGCGATTTATTTCACCAGAATGAGTGTGTTAAAAGTAAAAGGCACCTTGGGATGTTTTCCGGAGATGATGATGATATCTATGTCTCGTTTGTTCCGCCGAGAAACGTAATCGTGTTACAGTCTCTATTTATGACCGTTCATTGTTTTCTTTCACATCGAGCCGAGACACTATTTGGCAACGGGAAGAGGAAGCAGAAAGAAGCAGAATCTCGCGTGTTTGTATACATTATGGGATATATTTGAGCTGTCGATAGTTCCGTGTTTTTTCACTGAATAGTGAATACTTATACTTGATGGAAGTACAGTAGAACCTCGATTATCCGAAGTAATTGGGACCGACCCTCTTTCGGAAAATCAAAATTTTCGGATAATCGAAAATGCTTCAATTTTAAGATTAAGAAAAAATATATGCAATATTTCTTATTATGATAAAAGGGCTTAATAAAAATAAAGCAATAAAAAAATAGACAGAAAAATAAATTAATTTAATTTTAATTTTGAAATTAAGTACTTTTGACATATATCTTCACAAGGGTTTGAAAAAATGTTTTGTTTGTCGCAGTTGCGATTGTCTTTACTTTGAAGCTCTATCACGAAGTTTTTTAATATTATTGGTTCAGGAGTACCACAGTCTTTCTGCTGCTCCAGACATGCCAAAACTTTTACAAAACATTCAAAAGCTCCAGAATTGCTAAGTTGTTCTTTTTCTTCGTTCCACTCCGCAGCTTACGGGAGCTCAATTTAAATTCAAAGGAACTGTAAATATTTATATGTACTCGTAGTTCGGAATGGACCCCTTGCACACAAGGAATATGATAGTTTAAAAAAAAAAAAAAAAAAAAAAAAAAAAAAAAAAAAAAGAAAGAAAGAAAGACAAAGAAAGTATAACTGTATATTTCATCCGTGAGGACCATGAGCATTTTCCGTTTAAAACAAGATTTCGTTTATTCCTATGTAAAACGTAATCGTGTTATGGTTTATATTTATGAGCATTCATGGTTTTCTTTCAGATCGAGCCGAGACGCTATTTTGCTACAGGAAGAGGAAGCAGAAAGAAGCCTCAGAATCTCGCGTGTTTATATACATTGTGGGATATATTTCAGCTGTCGATAGTTCCGTGTTTTCTCACTGGATAGTGAATACTTATACTTGATGGAAGTAATTTAATGTAGTAAATCCCGTGAAGACGGAATCTGTAGATACCGGAAGAGATTCCGTTTTACAAAGTCCGTTAGCAAGTATAACAGTATATTTCATCCCTGAGGACCATGAACATTTTCCGTTTAATACAAAATTTCGTTTATTCCTATCTAAAACGTAATCGTGTTACGGACTCTATTTATGAGCGTTCATTGTTTTGAGATTGAACCGAGACACTATTTAGCAACGGGAGGAGGAAGCAGAAACTTGCGTGTTTGTATACATCATGGGATATTTTTCAGCTCTCGATAGTTCCGTGTTTTATGCCTTGGATAGTGAATAGTACTTAAATTTGATGGGAAATAATGGGATGTAGTAAAACCTTCTAAAATGGAATCTGTAACTACCGGAAATATTTGGTTTTAGATAATTTATCCGTCTTAGCAGGTATAATTGAATGGTTCTCTATCTGTCAGGACAATGAAAATTTTCCGTTTAAGACAAGATTTCACTTGTTTTGATGTAAAGCGTAATCGTGGTACGGACTCTTATTTATGAGCGTTCATCGTTTTCAGATCCAACCCCGAGACATTATTTGGCAAGGGGAAGAGGAAGTAGAAAGAAGCAGAAACTCGCGTGTTTGTATAGTACATTATGGGATATTTTTCAGCTCTCGATAGTTCCGTGTTTTATGACTGGATAGTGAATAGTACTTAAATTTGATGGGAAATAATGGGATGTAGTAAAACCTTCTAAAATGGAATCTGTAACTACCGGAAATATTTGGTTTTAAATAATTTTCCGTCTTAGCAGGTATAATTGAATGGTTCTCTATCTGTCAGGACAATGAAAATTTTCCGTTTAAGACACGATTTCACTTGTTTTGATGTAAAACGTAATCGTGGTACGGACTCTTATTTATGAGCGTTCATCGTTTCAGATCGAACCCCGAGACATTATTTGGCAAGTGGAAGAGGAAGTAGAAAGAAGCAGAAACTCGCGTGTTTGTATAGTACATTATGGGATATTTTTCAGCTCTCGATAGTTCCGTATTTTATGACTGGATAGTGAATAGTACTTATATTTGATGGGAAATGATGAAATGTAGTAAAACCTTCTAAAATGGAATCTGTAGACACCGAAAAAGATTTTGTTGTAGCCAGTTTGCCGTCTTAGCAGGTAAAATTATATAGCACTCCATCCATTAGGACCATGAAGATTTTATTTTGTTCCTACATGCAAAACGCAATCATGTTACGGATTCTTATTTATGAGCGCGCATTCTTTCCAGATCGAACCCCGAGACATTATTTGGCAAGGGGAAGAGGAAGCAGAAAGAACCAGAAACTCGCGTGTGGGATATTTTTCAGCTGTCGATAGTTTAGTGTTTTCTGACTGGATAGTGAATACTTGCACTTGATGAGAAATGATGATGTTATGTTCTAAAACCTGCGAAAACGGAAGCTGTAGACATTGAAAAAAGATTTCGTTTTAGTCATTTTTCCATCTTAGCAGGTAAAATTATATAGGACTTCATCCATTAGGACCATGAGGATTTTATTTTATTTCTACACGCAAAACGTAATCATGTTACGTACTCTTATTTATGAGTATTTATGAGCGCGCATTCTGTTGGGTGGTTTTTCTCTTCTACTAATTTTACACTCCACTTTTAATTTACTCAAATAATTTTCACCAATGGCATTAACCTGACCTCATATTTTTAAAGAAGGTATGAGCAGTTTACCACAAAATAGATGTTGTTACCAAAGAAAAGAAACTAAAAAAAATAAGCAAATTTGCTTCGAGAAATATCACTTTAGTAAATTGAAATTTAGAGCAATTACCAACAAACAAAAACAGAATAGCGAGGAAATACATAAATTAACTTTAAGTATATTAAAATGTTGCCATTAGAAATTGCAAGATTTTAAACCTTAATTCTTTAACAGTAACAACACCCTCAACCACTCACAACTTATGAAGAGAATACCACCAACACTACTGGATTTGAAAACATAAGACATTCATAATAAAAAAAGGAAAAGCAAAATTTGATTACCACAGAGCCTGAAAGGTGAAAGGCAAACTCTTAAGTCTGCACCAATTTTAAACAACATGTTTTAATAATTTAAAAGAATGAAATAATAAAATTATGACTGCACTTTATATTCTCAAATCCAGGGCCAAATAATCGTATAGTGTCATTAGCATTGAAAACTATAAAATCTGATGAATTTCACTTCTGACAAAGTTCTTTCTTAAGCCACTCATTTATGTATCAAAATTTGTATTAATTATTCCAGTGGCTACCTAGATTTCAGTATTTATAATTTTTTTTTTGAAACAATGCTTACTCTTTTCAGAAGTCAATTACTTATATATAATACTTTTTTCTCTCTTTTTTTTTTTTTTTTTTTTTTACTGAGGGAACACATGTACGACTGAATTTCCGTCTAAAATGGATCTTGTTACCATATTACCTAACTCCTTAATTTAAAGACTTAAGAACCAGAATGCAATATAACCAGAAAAGTAAGTTAATAAGAGGGGTAACACACATTAAAATTAATCCACACAACACTCATAAAATGAAAGGGAAATGCATAGTAAGCATAAAAGCCATTAATCAAAAAAAAAGGTAACAAAACCCTCAATTCATTTCGCACAGTATTCCTCCTTTAATACTTAATCTTACTACTGATACAGAGTTAAAAGATCTTAAGATTCTTTAGTATTTATTTCACTTACTAATGAGATTAAAACCCTTTTTTTTATTTCAAAGATTAATTTAGTTGAAAGAGAAGTGAGCAAAGCAGAGCAATACATTTGACATCATTTTATTAAGGTACAGATCTTATTAAGAATTTTAGGTAGCTTTCTTTACAAAAAAGCTACCTATTGCAGCCGTTCGGAGGAAAGCGATTTCAAAAAATTTTGGTATATTTTCATCGATCATGACCCCCAGACCCCGAAACCACCCTCCGTTCAAAATTGATATATATATATATATATATATCTGACATATGTCACACTGTAACTCCCGTAATTATGAACCGATTTCGATGTAATTCGGTGTGTACATAGTACATACAAATGTCTCGACCGAGTTCGTTGGCCAGCTTCATCCGCCATTTTGTTTCAAAATGGCGGCCATTTAAAATTTTAAAAAAATTTTAAAACTTGAAATGTGGTACCAAAAAATTAAAAATGGGAAAATATTTTTTTCTTATGTATTTGACCTTTATACAAAGATTCCGGAGCAGTTTTTGTTTCGTCTATATCTTACAAAATGGCTGAGTTATAGCATTTTGAATTTCTAGCGTGGCTGACATTTTGAAACGTCCTGAATTTTGTCACGCGATAAAAGGCGTATTTATGAACCGATTTGGATGTAATTCAGTGTGTACATAGTACATACCAATCTCTTGACCGAGTTCGTTGGCCAGCTTCATCCGCCGTTTTGTTTCAAAATGGCGGCCATTTAAAATTTTTAAAAACTTTTTAAACTTGAAATGTGGTACCAAAAAATTAAAAATGGAAAAATATTTTTTTCTTATGTATTTGACCTTTATACAAAGATTCCGGAGCAGTTTTTGTTTCGTCTATATCTTAAAAAATGGCTGAGTTATAGCATTTTGAATTTCTAGCGTGGCTGACATTTTGAAACGTCCTGAATTTTGTCACGCGATAAAAGGCGTATTTATGAACCGATTTGGATGTAATTCAGTGTGTACATAGTACATACCAATATCTCGACCGAGTTCATTGGCCAGCTTCATCCGCCATTTTGTTTCAAAATGGCGGCCATTTAAAATTTTTTTTTAATTTAAAATTTGAAATGTGGTACCAAAAAATTGAAAATGGAGAAATATTTTTTTTATGTATTTGACCTTTATACAAAGATTCCGGAGCAGTTTTTGTTTCGTCTATATCTTAAAAAATGGCTGAGTTATAGCATTTTGAATTTCTAGCGTGGCGACATTTTGAAACGTCCTGAATTTTGTCACGCGATAAAAGGCGTATTTATGAACCGATTTGGATGTAACTTCGTTTATACATAGTACATACCAATGTCTCGACCGGGTTCGTTGGTCAGCTTCATCCGCCATCTTGTTTAAAAATGGTGGCCATTTAAATTTTTAAAAAACTTTAAATTTGAAATGTGGTGCCAAAAAATTAAAAATTGAAAAAATATTTTCTTCTTATGTGTTTGACCTTGATAAAAAGATTCGGGAGCAGTTTTTGTTTCGTCTATATCTTAAGAAATGGCTGAGTTATAGCATTTTGAATTTCTAGCGTGGCTGACATTTTGAAACGTCCTGATTTTTCTCACGTAATAACAGGCGTATTTATGAACCGACTTGGATGTACCTTGGTGTGTACATAGTACATACAAATACCTGGACCGAGTTCGTTGGCCGGCTTCATCCGCCATCTTGTTTCAAAATGGCGGCCATTTAAAAAAAATTAAAAAATAAAAAAACTTAAATGAGGTACCAAAAAATTGGAAAGTGAAAAAGATTTTTTTTGTATGTGTTTGACCTTAATACAAAGATTCCGGAACAGTTTTTCTTTTGTCTATATCTAAAAAAAATGTCTGAGTAATAGCATTTTGAATTTCTCTTGTGGCTGACATTTTAAAACGACCTGATTTTTGTCACGCGATAACAGGCGTAATTATGAACCTATTTGGATGTAACTTGGTCTGTACATAGTACATACCAATGTCTCGACCGAGTTCGTTGGCCAGCTTCATTCGCCATCTTGTTTCAAAAGGGTTGCCATTTAAAAAAATTAAATTTGAAATTCAAAATGAGGTATTAAACATTTGGAAAATGAAAAAGATTTTTTTATGTGTTTGGCCTTGATACAAAGATTCCGGAGCAGTTTTTGTTCCTGAAAATTTGTTCTTTTGTTTATATCTTAAAAAATGGTTGATTTATAGCACTTTGAATTTCTAGCATGGCTAACATTTTGAAACGATCTTGTATTTGTCGCGCGATAACACATATTCGCCTATTTCGATGTAAGAAGGCATGTGGATAGTATGCATCAACACCTCGACCAAGTTAGCTGGCCAGATTCATCAGCCATCTTGTTTCAAAATGGCGACCATTAAATTAAAAAACATATATATATTTAAAGTGAGGTGCAAAAAAATTAGAAATTGAAAAAGGTTTCTTTCTTAAGCATTTGACCTTGATATAAGGATTCAGGAGCATTTTTTGTTTGTCTTTACCTTAAAAAATGGCTCAGATATAGCAGTTTCAATTTCTATTGTGGGTGACATTTTGAAAAATCTGATTTTTTGCATGCGCACTCCTATATATTAACCGATTCCGATGTGAGTGAGCATGTGCATAGCAATTACTAAGGTCTCGACCAAGTTCACTGCTTAGCCTCATCCACCATGTTGTCTTAAAATGACAGGCACTTTAAGAAATTGCCGAATTTGGCAGCCAAATATATGTTACTTTAAAGAAAAGCAGCTTGGATAAAGATGACTAATTTCGCGAAATTCTCATTCATTATATTGATAAAAATTAGTATTGAATCTCCTATATTCGGTTTCCACTAAATTGAGCTTCGTGTGTTTGAATGATATAATTTGGCTTTTTTTAAATAAGGATTATGAAAGCTACCTCTTCCTCCCGGCACTGGCCGGAAGGACTTTAATATTATTTTTGCCAATATTTTGCAATGAGATTTTAGTATAAAAAAATCAATTTGATACATGACAGGGTTTAACTCAAAATAGTTTTTAATTTAAAAGAGTCGTTTAACTATTATCATATTGCAGAAAATTTTCAATACAACAAAAACTCAATTAAATATTTAGCAAAGAATACCTCAAAATAGTTTTCACTTTAAAATAGCCATTTTAACACAACAAATTGCGAGGGTATTTCGATTCCTTCTAATACTTTTGACATAAATAAATATGTAAGAGATAATCAAAACAACACAGAAAATTCTGCTTACATTAAAGGCAATTCAAGAGAAGGTGTAGGCTATAACATCATTTTACTCTTCTTTATTTTTTTTAATCTATTAGGCAGTCCTTCTAATAGGGTGGAGACAAGGTCGATCGGTGTATACTTTTCTTTAGACGAATGGATGTTGGTATTCTCACCTTGAAGCTATTTTTGTCCATATTAACTCTTTCTTTAAACCCAGGGTAACCACGGATATCACAGACAGTTCACAAAAGGAAAAATCGTTCAAGGGATCACCTATCAACTTTCAATGAGGATGTACTAAACCATCATTTCCTCTACGATTTCATTACACACACATATCCAGTTTCTATGCCGCGAATCTCTTCAGATGTACCTGAATTCTGAAATCAAGGCGATGATAAGCACATACTGATTGCGTTTCGTTAATTTCAGCGAATGCCCATAGTTTTTTTTTCTTTTAGTTTCTTAAGACAACATGAGCTTCTAAATCTTCAATCTCAAAGTAAACATAAATTTAGTTCCAACGGTGTTAGTGGGATCAATCATGGTTGCTGCTGTACCCACGCTTGGTAAAAAAATTCTATTCTTTTAAGATAGCAGGACAATATCACGTCCTTTTTCTTGAGAGACTATTTTCTTCTCTCCTAGTTTTAACAAATCCGAAACATAGTCTGACCACTGGTCAGGGGGAGGGCTAAAAGAAAGCCTCCTTTCCCCCTACCCCCACTCACTAAGAGAAAAATATCACATCTTTACTTTTGGAAAACTCCTGCCTTAACTAACTTTTTCCCCGTATCGTGTAATAAAATTTCCACGTGCACTTCTACTTGCTGACGTCAGACGCTCCTATTCGCTAACCTGGTAGGGTTCAACCACTTATCTAAAAGGGGGTGTAATCCACTTTCCACCTTATACACTTTTTCTAATGGGCCACCCATCTTTAAATGCCAAGCAAACTATCTTTTCTCACGGCAGTATCCCATAAAAATTTCCAAAATTGCCTGTATGACAATAACTTTTAAAAGGAGGGTTATAAAATTGCACCAAGCATTTTACTTAAAAGGCTTATAAAATTTTATATACATGGTTGGCCACCCAAGCAGGCTTTTAGGCTGTGATGATAAGCAACACAAAATTGTGGGAGAATGCATTCGCAGATTTTTTTCCCGCGCTCACTTTATACTAACAAAACGGGGTTGCCATTTTCACAGGGTGCACCTGTTACATTTCCACCCCCCTGTTTGGTACTGAGAAACGTTTTTCTCTCTTTTTCTTCTTTTTTTTTTTTTTTTTTTTTTTTTTTTTTTTTTTTTTACTCTGCCCCAAAACATGAAACACATACGCAGAACAACATTGTACTTTAAGGGTTCTAACAAGGATATAGGGGGTGTATATACATACAATTTGATAATATTTAGGTACTGGAATATTTTTAAATATACTGTAACATGGCTCCCCTATCTCAAAGAAAATCAAAAATTTTTTTGGAAACACCAAAAAAAAAATTTTTTTTTTTTTAAAGAAACGAAAACTTAACTCCCAGCGGAGAACTCGATTTTCCCACTCAAAGTTGGTTAATTAAGCATATTAAATAAATAATTAAAAAAAATGGGAGAAGCGAAAATATAAGTATGTCCCTTGCAATGCTGGGGTATGACCGACATGAGCACTTGATACTCCAACAAATCAAACAGCGACTCGAAGAGTCTCGAAGCACGACATACCTGACACACCACTCTGCACAGTCCGGAATGCGCAATATGAGCTGCTTACAATGAATCGACTACCTAAACACTTCCTTAATAGACAGGAACTTTAAGTTGAATAATCTTAAAAAAAGGGTTAAATATTAAGCCATAAAAGTAATCTACAGCCAGCTGAATTCCAATCCCAGCCTTCATACTAGCACCCAGTATCTGCACAACATAATATTTACCTATAATTTTACCTGTTTATACTTTTGACCTAAACATGTAGACAGTGAACTCTCATTTTAGTACTACTACTACTCTTACTGAATGAACACCACACCTGACCATACATGCCCATTACATCTGCAATTGAGCCTAAAAAAATTTCTAAAATAGAGAACTCTCAATTAATATGGAGTTATAAATATGTGAGGGACTGCCAACCGGTACTTACACATATGCATAAACATCAATTAGACACAGGCTGGAGATGCAGATGCATACACATAAAAAAAACCAAATCTTTTGCAAAACACATAACAGTATCTGATTCATAACTAAAAAAAGATCATTGAAACTAACTTACAGCATTAACATGATATTATATACATACATATGTTTAAATAGAAAAACATCAATAACATTACAGGGTGTGTAAAATTTGTACTGTGAAAAAATTTTGTAACCCCTATCGTGAAAAAGTTCATTGTCCTAAGGGTGGGGTTTTAACTTGAAATTTACAAATGCACTTACAGACCATTTGTGCAAACAGTGTATGTCTGCAGTTCTGTACTACTAGGAATACACTACCCATAGCTTAGAAAAATTTAGAAAAAGGCAAAAATGAACTACACAAACAATGCAAGGCTGGTGATGTATTGTCTACAATCATCCAATAAACATGCCTACCAAATTTAATCAAAGAGGAAAAAAATATTTAACAGGAAAGAATAATAATAATAAAATAAATAAGGAGAATTTATACATTTACTAATATTTACAGCTAAAGAAAATAAAACATGTAAATCATAAAGAACATGAGCGTGTACTAGTATGGCAGTAGATAACTCACATCAAAAACACAGAGAAGTATAAACATAATACCATTCCGAAAATTTTGCAAAATACCCCAAAATTTATTTATTTCTGAGAGAAAAAAAAATTTATCTATGTAAAAGATATTGGATACACAATACAAAATACACTTAACTAAACGTAAGTAGACATATAAACATATCGCTTCAGTTGCAGCACCTAATTTTCAAAACACACCTGAAAATTTCAAACTCACCAAAATTAGCTTAAATTTTGGCTAAAATTGGCTAAAAACTTTTTAAAAACTGGTGCGGAACGGTATGCAGGCCATAATATAACACAAAACATGAGAATTTTTCCAAACAGGGCATATAAAGCTCCAAAAACTGCTACTAATATTTACGGACGACAAATCAAAACAAACACATTTTGAAGCTTCAACATTTTCAATATTGAGTTTTAAATTAAATACATTTACCTAAAAACAGATTAAAACACATATAAATACAAATTAATTAAAATATATGTACAGAAAACATTAAAAAAAACAACAACAAATAAAATCGTTACTCCCTATAATCTGGTCGAACACTTCTATCCCGAAACGAATATTCGGTTCGTGTAGTCGACCTGGATCGACTGACGCGTTTCGATTTCGCGACAGTTCGTATCGAATCACCCGACGTCCCTGTATTGTTGCTATCTGGATGATCAATTTCGTCCCTGACCCTTTCAGCAACGCTAGATGCATCTGGTGAGCAACCTAAACATTCCCCTCCCGGTGCAATCTCTGGTTGCGATTCTACTCCTCCCGGAGCTTCCTGCGGTTGCGGGGAAAGAGCAACAATTTCCGTTGGATCACTACGTGCGTCATCGGGAGTACTGCCTCTATTTTCATTAGTTTCGATTCCCCTGGTGCTTTCACTTACATTACGTTGCATTACAAGGGGCGGTACCCATGCATAGCATCTCCTACGTCTACTAGTGCGGGGGTGGGTTGCTCGCTCGCTACTCTGAATCGGTTCTGTTTCATCGATGGGCGGACTGTGACCGAACTGACAGCATATGCTTCTGGCCACTTTGTAAACGAGTCAATGTAGGTAATTATATACTTATTTCCAGAAAAGGTCTGTGGCAGGACTCCAATTATATCTAAGTGTACTTTATTGAGAGGGAATTGGGGGGTGGGAAGACGTTGCAGTGGTGCAAGATGGTTTGCCTTATGGGCTCTTTTTTCTTGGCAGCTAATACATGATTCCACTAGGTGCTTGACATCTGACGACATCCCCGGCCAGTAAAAATGCTCACGGATGCGGTCAATTGTTTTTTGGAACCCCTGATGACAGGCAGCTAGAGAGTCATGTGTTAGAGTGAATACTTGTAAAATTAATGCTTTAGGAACAACTAATTTGATAGGATTATTTACAATTAAAGAATCTCTCGTATCTTCACATACTAGGATATCATCTCTAAAAAAAACTTCATGTATTTAGGTGAAATTTCCAAACCTTGCTCTAATTTCTTTACAATCTCACAACACTTCTTGTCCACTTTTTGGCATTCACTAATTTTTTCCATAAGGTTGGAGTATGGTTCAAAGGATGTCTCTTTAGCAACTTGAATATTGAAATTGCAGCTGACTGCACATGTAGGCTCGTCTACCTTAACAAAATGGGATAAAAAGTCTGCCACACTATTACATTTACCACGGACATAACTTATAGTAAAGTTATAGTCTGATAGAGTACAAATCCATTTTGCCATTCGTGACGTCGGGTCTTGAATCTTTAACATGAAAGTTAGAGGTGCATGATCTGTATAAATGGTGAAATGAGTGTTGGCTAGGTAGCATTTAAAATGGGCAGTGGCCCAGACAAGAGCACGAAGCGCCCTCTCAGTGGCCGAATATCTTACCTCAGCATCTTTGAGTCTCCTGCTAGCAAAGGCAACAGGGTGTATCATCTTGTTCTCGTCAAGTTGTGAAAGGACTGCCCCTAGAGATTCACTACTTGCATCTGTATATATAATGAATTCTTTGTTAAAATCTGGCAAGGTGAGACATGGTTTTGAGATAAGCGCTTGCTTAAGATCCTCAAATTCCTTTTGGGCTGCCTCATTCCAGACAAAAGGCCCAGTTTCTTTAGTTAAATCTATTAAATTAATTGCTCTTTTAGTAAAATCTGGGATAAAACGCCTGTAAAAAGAAAGTGTGCCGATAAAAGATCTGACACCTTTACGAGTAGTAGGAGGTTGCAATTTTTCAATAATTTCAATATTTTTATTAATGGGAGACACTTTGCCACCATGAATTTCAAAACCAAGATATTGAATTTTATCTGTTAAAAATTTACATTTGCTAGGTTTAAGTTTTAGTTTGTGTTGGCGAAGCCTTTCAAATACAAGATTGAGTTTCTTGATGTGAGACTCAATGTCTTTCGACGAGACCACTATATCGTCAATGTAGACCAAAATACCCAAGTTTCCTAGGTCCCCAAAAATGGCATTCATAAGTCTTTGGAACGAATTACCAGAATTCGCCAAACCGAAGCAGTTGCGGGACCACTCAAATAATCCTTTATGTGTTATAATGGCTGTCTTATGCTTGTCCTCAGGTCTAATAACTTGTTGAAAAAACCCACTCGTGAGATCAAGAGTTGAAAAATATTTAGCACCTGACAAAGAATCTACAGAGTCTGTGATATTAGGAATAGGGTACGCATCTTTTACCAAATTCTTGTTAAGCTTTCGAAAATCGACAGCTAGGCGATAACTACCATCTGCTTTTTCCACTAAGATGACAGGAGAGGCAAATTCCGACATTGAAGGTGACAAAATATTAGCTTCTAACAAAATATTCAATTGATCCTCCATTTCCTGGCGCAGTTTGTAGGGAACTCTATAAGCTTTGCAGCGAACCGGTTTGTCAGAAGTTAAGTTTATAGTATGGGGAATTGTGTCACATCCGGGTAAATCGAGTACAGAGGCTGCAAACACATCTTTATTTTTATCAAGGAATTCTTGCATTTGAGTTTTTAAAGGAGGTGTTAAGTGATCCAAATTAATTTCTGAACTCCACTTTAAATCAGCGTGATCAAAATCTGCTATTGGGGTGTCAAAATTTACATTACAGGTTAAGTTACATTTATTTGGAGTTGAATTACATTCATCATGAGTTAAATTTAAGTTATCTGTACATTTAAGAATTTTAGCTACAAACGTTCCTTTATTTAAGTGAATCACATTGTCTGAAAAATTAGCAAAAGATAAAAATAAACCATGCTCTTGTGTGCAAATGGTTCTGGAAATAAGGAGGCCTTGATGCAAACTCCTAGCAAGGAGTTCTAACATTATAGGATCATTTACGCTTACATTTAATTCTTTACTACACTTAACATTTGTCAAAATTTTAGTTTGGGGAGGGATTGTTATTTTATCACATAATGCGGCTATACCTATGATGGTTTTGTCATTACTCTCATTTTCATTCACTTTATTTTCACTTTCACTATTCTCATTGTCATCACTTAAATCCTCCTCAATATCAGCAATTTGCACCGCATCAGGTCTTTTTTTATCTTCTCCTTGCTGTACCCTACCTGTGTCTTGCGAAATAAGGTTTACTTGGTGAACATGAGTAGTTTGTGGTATATTGTGGTTATCTATGGTACTCTCAACTTCCTCGGTGATTTTCTCCCTTTGCAGGTCACTATTACTTTCATTTAGTAACTGCTTTTGCCCTCTATTACCTAATTCTTCCTTCTCATTACTTATGGTACCCTGAACTGCCTCTATATCACTACTACAGGCTACTTTTTGTTCACTATTAGCTTTGTTTACACTTTTGCACTGGTAGTTCTCACAAGTAAATTTCCCACAATTTGTACACATTTTTGCTATATTACATTTAAATTTACAATTACATTTACTAGAATTATTTACAGCATTATTTACAAAGTTTTGACACAATTTGGTACTATTCTGACACTTTTCTACATCCTCGGTTACTGTGCTAATACTATGGCAACCTGAATTTCCCTCAACTTTGGAATGATCCTGGTCTTCAGTTGTTTGTTTACCTTGTGTTTGTTCAGAGCTTTTAAGACTGACAGTATTATTTGAACAATCAATGGTAACTCTGTACTTTTTTAAAAAAGGCATTCCTAAAATGGCAGAAAATTCATCCGCCAGTTTCCCTGGGACAACAAAAAATTTAGCACTGCACAGAATATCATTAATTTTAAACGTTGCTACCACACATTGATTTAGATTCATTTTCTCGCCAGTTACAGTCACAATGGGTGTGCAACATTCCTCTACGTTACTCTCCAAAAACAAATTTAGCATAGCACTACTCAAAAGATTTATCGCAGATCCAGAATCGCATAATGCAGTGATAGTTTTATTATTTACAATCATACTCGTCACTGGGAGACTGTACACTTGTGGGGAAAAAACACTATATACTGGGGTGGAGTCGTTCGGCTTCTGGGGGATCAGTCCGACCATCTCAGATCCAGCCTTATTTAGTTTAAAGGTACTTTAGGAGCACCCTGTGTATTGCTGTCACTACTAGGTTGATTTACATTTACATTATTCATTTGATCCCTATTACTATTCCCTTGATTATCATGATTATCTGTACCCCTATTGCTATAATCATTCCTATCCCTATTACTATAATCATTTCTGCCCCTATTGTTATTACCACTTCTACCCCTACTTCCCCTATAGTTAAAGTCCTGTCTATCTCTATCATTATAATTATAATCATTTCTGTCTCTATTTTCCCTAAAATAAGTATTATCAGGTTGGCCAGGATACCCTCGATAATTGTTGCCATAGCCCCCACGGCCCCTATAGTTACTAAACCTGCCCCTACCACAATTGTTTTGATACCTAGCTTGTGGGCAATCTCGTGCAAAGTGGCCTATCTCAGAACAGATGTAACACGAAAAATTACGCATATTTGTTCTTTCCTGGCTCTGCATCTCGCTCCGTTTATCATTACTTTGCACCAAACTTTCGATTTTCGCTGTGAGTAATTCTACTTGTTCCCTTAGTTTATTTATTTCCTGCTGTGACTGTTTCGATTCGCTTTTTGGGTGCACAGCGGCACACGCTACACTTTGTTGTACACACTGAGGCGTAAAAGGGGTACTAACGTCATTTTGCAGATTGTAGAAAGGGTTTACACTAACACTCCTACATGCCTTTTCTTCTAAAAGCGCAACTCTGAGGATTTCTTCGGGTGTCTGTGGATTTTTTGTGATAACCCCCCTCCTAATTTCAGGGGAAAGGTTACCAAGGAGCATCGAGTGCAAAATAGCATTCCTATTTTTTTCTACTACATCACCCTGCAGCCCATCAGTATCCAACGCTTTAAGCGACATATCATATGCCCTATCATAGAAATCCTGCACTGACATATGGGGTGTTTGCTTAAAACTGAAAAAATTCGAGAGTGCTACATCCGGAGTGATATGGTGGGTATATCTTTCCTTAAAAATTTTTATAATATCATCTACTGTTTTTCCCTTATTAAGCTTATATAATCTAGCTGCTCCCCCATTTACTCTACTAAACAAAGCAAACTTTTTTTCTTCCTCTTCCCATTTGAAAAAATTAGCCAAACTATCAAATTTTTCAAAAAATTCATTGAAGGGCACTGAATTTGCCTCACCGCTAAAAGGTGGAATGGAGGAAATATTTTCCATAAGTGCATTCTTCTTTTGGACCAGTGCAAAATCTTTGATGTGATCGTCAGTAGCCATAATTAGTACAAGAAAATTTCAAGAGGGGTGCAATTACTCACAGAAAAGTAAATTCGTACAAAAAAATACCAAGAAAACTCTTAAAATTACACCAGTATGGAAAAAAAATATCCACAGCAATCCTTAATCAGTAGTACAGAACCACACACTTACCTTTCACATGTTTATATAAAAATGCAACAAAATTTTAAAAACAACAAACCAGGACTAAACGTCACGGTTTAAACGGTCTTCTAAAACGGAATCTGTAGACACCGAAAAAGATTTTGTTGTAGTCAGTTTGCCGTCTTAGCAGGTAAAATTATATAGCACTCCATCCATTAGGACCATGAAGATTTTATTTTGTTCCTACATGCAAAACGCAATCATGTTGCGGATTCTTATTTATGAGCGCGCATTCTTTCCAGATCGAACCCCGAGACATTATTTGGCAAGGGGAAGAGGAAGCAGAAAGAACCAGAAACTCGCGTGTGGGATATTTTTCAGCTGTCGATAGTTTAGTGTTTTCTGACTGGATAGTGAATACTTGCACTTGATGAGAAATGATGATGTTATGTTCTAAAACCTGCGAAAACGGAAGCTGTAGACATTGAAAAAAGATTTCGTTTTAGTCATTTTTCCATCTTAGCAGGTAAAATTATATAGGACTTCATCCATTAGGACCATGAGGATTTTATTTTATTTCTACACGCAAAACGTAATCATGTTACGTACTCTTATTTATGAGTATTTATGAGCGCGCATTCTGTTGGGTGGTTTTTCTCTTCTACTAATTTTACACTCCACTTTTAATTTACTCAAATAATTTTCACCAATGGCATTAACCTGACCTCATATTTTTAAAGAAGGTATGATCAGTTTACCACAAAATAGATGTTGTTACCAAAGAAAAGAAACTAAAAAAAATAAGCAAATTTGCTTCGAGAAATATCACTTTAGTAAATTGAAATTTAGAGCAATTACCAACAAACAAAAACAGAATAGCGAGGAAATACATAAATTAACTTTAAGTATATTAAAATGTTGCCATTAGAAATTGCAAGATTTTAAACCTTAATTCTTTAACAGTAACAACACCCTCAACCACTCACAACTTATGAAGAGAATACCACCAACACTACTGGATTTGAAAACATAAGACATTCATAATAAAAAAAGGAAAAGCAAAATTTGATTACCACAGAGCCTGAAAGGTGAAAGGCAAACTCTTAAGTCTGCACCAATTTTAAACAACATGTTTTAATAATTTAAAAGAATGAAATAATAAAATTATGACTGCACCTTATATTCTCAAATCCAGGGCCAAATAATCGTATAGTGTCATTAGCATTGAAAACTATAAAATCTGATGAATTTCACTTCTGACAAAGTTCTTTCTTAAGCCACTCATTTATGTATCAAAATTTGTATTAATTATTCCAGTGGCTACCTAGATTTCAGTATTTATATATTTTTTTTTTTTTTGAAACAATGCTTACTCTTTTCAGAAGTCAATTACTTATATATAATACTTATTTTTTCTCTCTTTTTTTTTTTTTTACTGAGGGAACACATGTACGACTGAATTTCCGTCTAAAATGGATCTTGTTACCATATTACCTAACTCCTTAATTTAAAGACTTAAGAACCAGCATAAGTATAACCAGAAAAGTAAGTTAATAAGAGGGGTAACACACATTAAAATTAATCCACACAACACTCATAAAATGAAAGGGAAATGCATAGTAAGCATAAAAGCCATTAATAAAAAAAAAGGTAACAAAACCCTCAATTCATTTCGCACAGTATTCCTCCTTTAATACTTAATCTTACTACTGATACAGAGTTAAAAGATCTTAAGATTCTTTAGTATTTATTTCATTTACTAATGAGATTAAAACCCTTTTTTTTATTTCAAAGATTAATTTAGTTGAAAGAGAAGTGAGCAAAGCAGAGCAATACATTTGACATCATTTTATTAAGGTACAGATCTTATTAAGAATTTAATATTATTTTTGCCAATATTTTGCAATGAGATTTTAGTATAAAAAAATCAATTTGATACATGACAGGGTTTAACTGAAAATAGTTTTTAATTTAAAAGAGTCGTTTAACTATTATCATATTGCAGAAAATTTTCAATACAACAAAAACTCAATTAAATATTTAGCAAAGAATACCTCAAAATAGTTTTCACTTTAAAATAGCCATTTTAACACAACAAATTGCGAGGGTATTTCGATTCCTTCTAATACTTTTGACATAAAAAAATATGTAAGAGATAATCAAAACAACACAGAAAATTCTACTTACATTAAAGGCAATTCAAGAGAAGGTGTAGGCTATAACATCATTTTACTCTTCTTTATTTTTTTTAATCTATTAGGCAGCCATTCTAATAGGGTGGAGACAAGGTCGATCGGTGTATACTTTTCTTTAGACGAATGGATGTTGGTATTCTCACCTTGAAGCTATTTTTGTCCATATTAACTCTTTCTTTAAACCCAGGGTAACCACGGATATCACAGACAGTTCACAAAAGGAAAAATCGTTCAAGGGATCACCTATCAACTTTTAATGAGGATGTACTAAACCATCATTTCCTCTACGATTTCATTACACACACATATCCAGTTTCTATGCCGCGAATCTCTTCAGATGTACCTGAATTCTGAAATCAAGGCGATGATAAGCACATGCTGATTGCGTTTCGTTAATTTCAGCGAATGCCCATAGTTTTTTTTTTCTTTTAGTTTCTTAAGACAACATGAGCTTCTAAATCTTCAATCTCAAAGTAAACATAAATTTAGTTCCAACGGTGTTAGTGGGATCAATCATGGTTGCTGCTGTACCCACGCTTGGTAAAAAAATTCTATTCTTTTAAGATAGCAGGACAATATCACGCCCTTTTTCTTGAGAGACTATTTTCTTCTCTCCTAGTTTTAACTAATCCGAAACATAGTCTGACCACTGGTCAGGGGGAGGGCTAAAAGAAAGCCTCCTTTCCCCCTACCCCCACTCACTAAGAGAAAAATATCACATCTTTACTTTTGGAAAACTCCTGCCTTAACTAACTTTTTCCCCGTATCGTGTAATAAAATTTCACACGTGCACTTCTACTTGCTGACGTCAGACGCTCCTATTCGCTAACCTGGTAGGGTTCAACCACTTATCTAAAAGGGGGTGTAATCCACTTTCCACCTTATACACTTTTTCTAATCGGCCACCCATCTTTAAATGCCAAGCAAACTATCTTTTCTCACGGCAGTATCCCATAAAAATTTCCAAAATTGCCTGTATGACAATAATTTTTAAAAGGAGGGTTATAAAATTGCACCAAGCATTTTACTTAAAAGGCTCATAAAATTTTATATACATGGTTGGCCACCCAAGCAGGCTTTTAGGCTGTGATGATAAGCAACACAAAATTGTGGGAGAATGCATTCGCAGATTTTTTTTCCCGCGCTCACTTTATACTAACAAAACGGGGTTGCCATTTTCACAGGGTGCACCTGTTACATTTCCACCCCCCCTGTTTGGTACTGAGAAACGTTTTTCTCTCTTTTTCTTCTTTTCTTTTTTTTTTTACTCTGCCCCAAAACATGAAACACATACGCAGAACAACATTGTACTTTAAGGGTTCTAACAAGGATATAGGGGGTGTATATACATACAATTTGATAATATTTAGGTACTGGAATATTTTTAAATATACTGTAACAATTCTTTCCAGATCGAACCCCGAGACATTATTTGGCAAGGGGAACAGGAAGCAGAAAGAAGCAGAAACTCATGTGTGGGATATTTTTCAGCTGTCGATAGTTCAGTGTTTTCTGATTGGAGAGTGAGTTCTTATACTTGATGTAAAATATTGGGATATATTAAAATCTGCAAAAACGGAATCTGAGAATCGCAAAAATATTTTGTCTTAGACAGTTTTCTGTCTTATCAGATATAGTTGTGTGGTACTCTATCCGTCAGGACCATCAAATTTTTTTGTTTAAGACAAGATATCTGTTGTTTCGATGTAAATTTTACGTTCTGTTTTGGACTCTTTTTATCAGCGCTCACGGTTTTCTGATAGAGCCGAGACATTATTTGGCAACTGGAAGAGGAAGAAGAAACTCGGGTGTATCTATACATTATGTTATATTTTCCAGCTGTCGGTAGTTCCATGGTTTATGACTGGAAAGCGAATACTTAACCTTCTCGCGGCGCATCCCACGATTTCCACGGGCAACGTAAAGGTAGCAAAATTTGCGCAACCCGCGATTTCCGCGGGAATGCATTTAACTAAGATAAACTTTCAGAATTTTGTTTTCATATGATTATTCTTCAAATTCAGTTTTTTGAAAATCTCTTTTTATAATCTAATTATATATATGTGGATGTGGCTTGCGTTTTCCAAACATGCTAACCACATCCTGACCGCAGTAAGAGGGTGCAGCTAATTACCATGAGAACTGACAGAGTTTGCAATTTCTAAAAGACAATAAACCTGATGAGTTAGTGATTTTGAGTCTCCAGCCTGGGAGCGAAGGTTCAATTTAACTTCAGAGTTCGGTTGCGGGCTGACTTAGGAAGACGTCCATAGTCAGGCTCCGAGAGCGCGCCGAAGCATTGAAGACCGCTAGATTGCCGCAAAAAACCCCCCTTATTCCCTTTAAAATCTGTATATAGTTGTATGTTCTGTAAATATAATTTCTGCCTTACTCCAGACATTAAAATCGTGTTATTTCTACACCATCGAGTCTTCAATTAGAAGTATTTGTCACCAAAGGTCAACTGCAGTCAATTCCACACACATATATATATAACCTCTTTTACAAAAAACAAACAAACAAACAAAAACATATTTTAACTCTAAAATATATGTAGATTTAAAATATGTAGTAAAATAAGTGCGCAATTTTTTAACATATTTCGATAACAAAATTACGCAGTGAAAAGGTTAATGACAGAGAATGTAATGTACTAAAACATGTGAAAACGAAATCTCTAGACATCGAAAAAATAACTTCGTTTTAGACAGGTTTCCGTTTTAACAAATATAATTGTGTGATACTCTATCCGTCAGGTCCATAAAAATTTTCCATTTAAAACAAGATTTCGTTTGTTCCGATGTAAAACGTAATCATATTACGGGCTCTTTTTATGAGCCCTCATTTTTTTTCAAATCGAGTCGAGACCGTAATGAATTGTCTTCATTAACCAATTGTTGAACATTTACGAATACTTCTGTAGTAGAGTCTCTATATTTCCCTCCATCTTAATTCATACCGAAACAGCGAGCCGTAGTAATTATTCCATAAAAATGACTGCATTGGCGATAATTTCCTCTCACTGGTACTTCACTTGACGTTACAGGAGCGATAAATCGACATAAAATTCTAAAGTTTGACACTGTTTGAACAGTTATGATGATATAAATTTCTGATACTCATAGCCTCTTTAAAATCCACTTAGAATCCTCCAACCCTTATATACCAGAAAAGATGCTCCAAACAGGGATACGAATTTCCATTGCTGACGGAGAAGTATCTGCGTAGTAACGTTTAGGGACGAGTAACAAAGATTTTTATCCAGGCGACACTGGCCTCGGTCTTGCGTTAATGCCCAGCTTTACGGAAGTCTTATCGGCTAAGCGCAAGTACGAAACTTGTACTCTGGAAGCCCTCATGGAAGAACCCATCTGCAGAGAAAAAATATCTGCAGAATTGACTTCCGGGTCTAGATAAACAACTGCGTTTTGTACTTGTGTAAATGTTATCTACTGCACGTGTTTGTCAATAAAAAAAAAAAAAAAAATAGCATTCACTATTTTTAAGGATCCAGCGAAATAGGTTTTTAAGATCGAAAACGAAACCCAAATTTCAGTAATCGTCCTACTTTCGGCCGAAAACGAAAATGTCCAATTTTTTAAAAGTAATTAATACATACAGAAATATACATAATTATTAATTATTTATACTTGTTTTTTAAATATGCTTAGTTATTAATTAATTTTACGTCTTGACCCAAGTTGGCTGTTTGTGCCTCTGACCAAAACTTTTTTGTTTTCATATAAAATAAAATGTAATTCATTCGTCCTTGATACCGAAGGATTTTCTAATTATATGAATTTCATCTAATTAAAAAATGTTATACATACCTCTATTTATCTTTTATAAGGATTTTTGTAAATGATTATCTGTTACACTAGAACTTTCTCAAAGAGTAATCGAAATACTTCTGCAATTTCAAAGTAAAAATTTTCTATTTCACGTAAGACTTCAGCTTTTATAATCAGCACGTGAAAAGTGCTTCAAAGTTTATTCCTATATACACTGCTTGCTTTATAATTTGCACTCATGTCTCCAGTCAGCGATGACTGATAATTATAAACAGTGAAGTTCATAGCAATAATCAAAGAGTGCCTTATTTGAGTCGATGCAGCTCAAATAAAGTAGTAATGTTGAAATATTCCGATGGAAGATTCCGAGATTTTCGGAATGCTAATAGTTTCGGCCTGGCTTAAGATAGTTTCAACGAAACTCATATTTTGAGCCGAAAACGAAACAGAATTTTCGGTCGATCTCTACTTATCTCCGCCATCCTAAGTTTATTCTCTAAAACGACACAATACATTATCTGGCAACCATCGGCGTAGCTACAAATATTTTTTTGGGGGAAGGGGGGGGGGAGAATTAAAAAAATTCCCAACTTATAATTCTAAAATTTCCCCAACTTGAAACAAATTGCTTTATTTTCCAACTGAAATGATATGTGCAATGTGTGTTTATGATAATGATACTTACACGTAAAAAAACTTTTCCAAAGAAAAAAACTAAAACTAAAAACATAAAAATTATATTTATTGATTTATTTAATGAAAGCTTGAATACACATCTTTCATATAATAAATAAAATCAAAACTAGATTAATTACTGTTTTTCTGTCTTGGAATCATTGAGCATGAAAATAATAAGATATCCAATTGCTAAATGAATAGTTCAGGAATTTCAAACAATACAATAAATGTAAGATTTAAACTTAGAAAAATTGCATATATTTAGAGAAAACCAGCATTAGTTTAAGGTTTGCAAATTTTCTGTCTTCTATTACGTACAAGTCATAATCGCACTTCGTATGAAAATACCGTCATGTTATAATGAGAAAGAAACAAAGATTTAGAAGAAAGAAAAAATAGATTAGAGACACTGTTAATGGGTACACTGTTAACAGTAGGGGAATTCAGGTCTGGTAGATGTATGATATTTTCATAGAAACACAATGAAACACAATGAAACACAATGAGAAACACAATGAAAAATTGAGATTTTTCATTGTGTTTCTCATTGTTTCTCATTGTTTCTCATTGCTCCCCCTGCTTTTTGCATTTTTTTTTTTTTTTTTTTTTTTTTTTTTGATAATTTGACTCATTTACTGTTACAGAACTCAGAAATGCAGCTAGCTAAACAATAAAAATTTCAGATTTCTTAATTATTACAGTAAACTCTGTCTAAGGCGGAATCGATCGGGACCGAGAAAAGTTTCCGTAGTAGACAATATTCCGCCTTAGACAAATTTAACTCTATGTCTATGGATTCGTAGGGACTTGAAAATCTTTTCGAGTTAGACAGATTTCCGTCTTACACAGAGTCCGCCTTACAGAGAGTTTACTGTATTAAAAAAAAGTATTTAAAAAATGTAGAATTTCCCAACTCTAGCTCAATTTTCCCAAGTTCACATATATCGAGGGGGAAGCCCCCCCCCCCCCATAACCCCCCATCATGACGCCTCTGTTGGCAACGGGAAGTAGAACTCTCGAGTGTATGTATACTTTATGGGATATTCCTGACTTGTGAAGGCCTGCTTAAAGCAGGACATGGAACAACTGAGCCATGGTCCTGCTCACCCCGCAGCCAAATTTTGTATGCAATTTTCGAAGTGTTGATATTTTACATCTACTACAAATTCGTTTTAGACAGGCTTCAGCCATAACAAGTATACTTGCTATTATAGACTGAAACTTCCTAAGACGGAATTTCAAGGGACGGCGGGAAAGTTTTTTTTTTAGACAGGGTTCTGTAATTTTTGTAAAGCTGATATTTTACGCTTACTTTTACCTTGTCCAGATTATAATACATATTTTGTATTTTTAGCGTTAGATAAGAATAAAAACATTTTTTTTTTAAATCAAACTGTGTATTTGTATTTTTATATCTGTCTTCTGAGGTATATAAAATATTTAAAGTTTCCTAACAATATAGGAAAGGTGTTCCTGAATCAAGACCAGACAATGGGCATACTTCAGCTTGACAAGATTAGCACTGATTGGCACTGCCAGCTGTCTAGAGTTCGGTTTTCTAATTAGATAATGTTTACTTGTGGGGGTAAACGTAGATAATGTTTACTTGTGGGGTAAACGTAATACAGAAAAACCTGTGAAAATGACTTCGTCCTGTCAGAAATAATACCATCTAATTATACCTGCTGGGATGAAAAACTGTCTAAAATTTTTTGTGGTCTCTAGTGATTCCGTTTTGTAAAACTTGCCAAAAACGAAGTCGCAAGAGGACAGAAAAACAAATCCGTTTTAGAAAGTCTTCAGCCATAACAAGTATACTCGCTGTTATAGAGTAAAACTTCCTGGGACGGAATTGCAAGGGACTGCGTGAAAGTTTCTTTTCAGACAGGTTTCTGTAATTTTCGTAAAGCTGATATTTTACGCAACATTATAATATACATTTTGTATTTTTAGTGTTAGATAAGAATAAAAACGGAAAACATTTTTTTATTTATTAAACTATGTACTATTTGTATATATTCATATCTGTCTTTTCAGGTATAGAAAATATTTAATGTTTTCTAACATATAAGAAGGGTGCGCCTGAATGAGTATCAGACAATAGGCATACTTCGGCTTGACAAGTTTGACACTTGATTGGCACTGCCAGCTGTCGAGAGTTCGGTTTTCTAATTAGATAATATTTACTTGTGGAGATAAACGTAATACAGAAAACCTGTGAAAACGAAACCTGTCTATAACTAAATCTTGCTTTAAACGAAACAATTTCTTTGTCCTGCTGACAGAAATAATACCATCCAATTATACCTGCTGGAGTGGAAAACAGTCTAATTTTTTTTTTTTTTTTTTTTTTTTTTTTTTTTGCTTTTGGTCACTAGCGATTAGTGTAATTTTTAGTAAAACTTGCTAAAAACGAAATCATGGAGGACCAAAAAACATTCCGTTTTAGACAGGTTTCAGACTTAACAAGCATACTTGCTGTTATCTGCCTATTCTTTTAACCCCTTGAGGGGCGGTGAGATGTATTATATCCCACCTACGATTAATAAAGATTTGCACCAGAAAAAATTTATTAAATTTTACTTTTCTAACTTTGGTGGGAAAAAGTCGTAAAATTGCTTTTCCTTATTTTGCAATAATTTTTTTGGAATATTCCGGTGTGAATTCGACTTTACAGCAACGCAATTACTTGCCCGTGAAAGGGTTAAAAAATGTAACTAATGCTGCTGCTGTAATTGAATTTATTGTGAAGTTTCTCGTTTTATACTGCAAACAGTATTGCATATAAAAACATAAAAACTGGTAGTTTTATAAAGAAATGTATGATAAACACACTGTTGATGACAGTTTTTAAATTGAATAATTATTTTGAACTCTATTTAATGTTGAAACTGCTCAAGACAGTGCAGTTAAAGCAGTTTTACAGAATCCAAAATGCATTAAAATTAATTTATTATTTTATAATTAAGTCCTGGAAGTATTAAAATGTTGCATTGTTTTCAGAAATACGCCTGTGTACCTAATATCGATAATTCTAATATATCATAAAGTGAGTGAAAAATCGATTACAAATTTCTATTTTTACCTACAAGTTATCTTAAATAAAGAGTTTAAAAAGAAAGAAAAAGAGAAAAAAAAATTTACCCTTGTGTACCCTTTTACATTCCGTAGCATGTTTTATGTCATTACATCCACTGTAAGTCGTTCCTAAGAATATTTCATAAAAGTCTTTGGGGAATAAATATCAGAGGAGATATGCTGAACGATGCTTGAAAAAAAGGATTCGTTTCGATAGATATATTCTTATATCTATATATAAAGGAAAAAATTTCTTCACCTCAATTATAATAACAGCGAGAACATATCTCATTATTTATATGAATAAAAACCTAACAAATAATATCTCATTATTCTCAGATATTCTGATTCCCTTTTTTCACTTTTTCTGGAAGAATTTTAAATTACATTTACTCTAATAATCTTTCGAATTATTATTTGTTTTTTATTACTATTGTTTTTTTTCTTCTTTCCCTAATTATTCTAAAGCAAATGTATAGTTAATCATGTTGTCGGAAAATACCGACCTAATAGACCGGGAGGCACAGACAATCGCCTCATCGAGGTAACGGCTGAAATTCCAGAAATAGTTAAAACTCGATTCGCATATTAAAACGCAATCGGTCTGTTAAGTCCTGTCTTGGTGAAAAACACCTGAAAACCCGATTTTAGCGGATGACTCGTAGGTTTACCATTGTGTTTTCCTGCTCCAAGTCCTCCATGTTTTCATACATTTAGGTGCAGGAAAACCCAATGGTAAACCTACGAGTGAACCACTAAAATCTGGTTTTCTGGTGTTTTCCACCGATTGCGTTTTGATATGCGAATCGAGTTTTAACTATTTCTGGAATTTCAACCATGAACTTGATTAGGTGGTTGTCTGTGCTGCTCCAGGTCTATAAACTATTTTTTTTTCTCCTTTTTCTCTGTACACTATGAAAATAAAAACTAGTCGGATGGACCAATCCCAAAACTTTCTTCTATCTCATACATGTCAATACTTCAAAATTCGTTATCACTTTGCCAAAATTAAATGGCAATCTATGTTCATCATAAGGATTCTAAAAAGATGAAATTCCGTACATTAGTTCTTGAGATACGAAGTCGTGTAAATACTGCCAAAATGCAGCATAGCAACGCCACCTGCCGGGCGATTTATACCAAAAACTAATCAGCACCAATCTATATCAGGGACTACCTGAATATAAATTTTTATTAAATTCCGTGCATTCGTTCCTGAGATAGAGCGCCCACAAAATTTGTGTCACATACAGACAGACAGACTCACAGACAGACATTTTGTAAAAACATGTGTTTTGGAATCTCTAACCCCTAATACGTGTAAATCCGTCAAAAACCGGAAGTCGAAAATTTTCATGAATCCAATACTTTCTTCTTGTAAAGATAGAAGAAAGTAAAAAAGATCCAACGAAGTCTTGATTTCACCAAACCTTGTGAAAACGGTAATATCTCGGGACCGGAAATTTTTTTTCTTGAGGTGGGTTTCTTTCTTTGAGAAAACGGGTGAATTTCACTCAAAAAAAACAGCTAAGAAACGTTTCCGAAAATCAGTGGCAGCAAAAGAAACTCGAAAATAGATTGGTTTCTGAAGATGAAGAATGCTACTCGGAATCGTGGATAACTCCGTAGAGGTTGTATTTTGAAGTTCGTGGTTATATTATATTTTCCTAGATTTAAAAAAAAAAAAAAAAAAAAAAAAAAAAAATTTGTTTTTGTTTAATATTTTTTAACATAGTTGAAATGTGTTTATGAATTCGGTTTGTCTGTCTGTCAGTGCTTTAACAAGCGTAAATAGAGTCCGGTTGCCATGAAGTTGATATATGTTATTGGGTATCACTACGGCATGTTCGGTATTGAAAATGAAGTGTGTAGCATTTACGGTTCATTTACAGGACCACTCAAAAGAATTCCCTTACATTAAGGTCTATGGGGAAAAAATCGTATTTTAATGATATAACACTATTTTAAAGAAATAGTTTGTAATTTATGTATGTCACTGACATGCACTACAAAATTCTTACTATGGAGCGTGGTGATCATAGAATTTATAGTTCATTTACAGGGACACACAAAATAATTTGGTTAGAGAAGAAAATGAGCAATAATTGAACTATTGAAGCACAAGAACAATAATTGTTGGAAATGAGTTTTCATTTGTGGTATGTCTTTCAGATGGGGAGGCGGTAGCACAGACAATCATCTGATTGAGTTCATGGCTGAAATTCCAGAATAAGTTAAAACTCGATTCGCACATTAAAACGCAATCGGTCTGCCAAGTCGTATCTTGGTGGAAAACACTTGAAAATCGGATATTAGCGGTTGACTCATAGGTTTACCACTGTGTTTTCCTGCACCCGAAGGTACACTGTTAAAAATATGCAGCAATTGCTGCATACTCACTCCTCCACTTTTATAGAATGTTTCTGTTCTGACCAATGAGAATGCCCCATAATATAGTCAAGTTACAATTTCCTATAAAAGCGATGGAGTGACGATGCAGTAAATGCCCCAGATTTTTAACAGTGTATAAAAACATGGAAGACTGGGTATAGGAAAACGCAATGGTAAACGTACGAGTCAACCACTAAAATCGGATTTTCAGGTGTTTTCCACCGAGATAGGACTTGGCAGACCGATTGCGTTCTAACATGCGAATCGAGTTTTAACTCATGCTGGAATTTCAGCCGTGAACTCGATGAGGTGATTGTCTGTGCTGTCGCCATTTCGGTGTATTTGTAAATTTAATTATTTTTTAAATATCATTTGGGGTGTAAAAATTCTATAGATCAGATACAGGGCTGCACAAAAGTTTTCAACAACATCCGTTTATTGACGGAAATGGCTGAATGAAAATTTTCAACTGTGCTAACGCCTCTGGGTGTATTTGTAAATTTAATTATTTTTTAAATATCATTTGGGGTGTAAAAATTCTATAGATCAGATACAGGGCTGCACAAAAGTTTTCAACAACATCCGTTTATTGACGGAAATGGCTGAATGAAAATTTTCAACTGTGCTATGCTTTTAAATGAACTAACTTTTAGCATTCCATGTAGTATACATACATAGGTTATGTATAAGGGCTGCTCAAAAATATTGCATATTTCCCGTCTATTCATGGTAATAGCAGAAATTGGGTATTCAAATGCATTATGCGTTTTCAAATTGTTCATTTAGGCATCATCTTTTACCTTAGTAAACTGGGAAGATTTGTTATAGTATTCTGAATGTGTTGGAAAGTGTTTCATAATCTATGTCGTACGCATGATTTTTACTTTCTTCTATCTTTACACGAAAGTATTGGTTGTTGTTGGTGGTGTTTATGACGGCCAATTATCATCACGGTGGATATAGGCCCTAAGGGGGGGGAGTGCCCTCCGTGGGGGTCTTTCTAAGGGAACCCAACCCGTATTTACGCTTGGAAAACCAAGGTTCGAAGAAAACCACGAAAACTCCGAACGATTAGGCAGACGGGCGCGATTAGGATCGAACCCAGCACTCCCCGTCTACACTCTAAATTAAAATGTCTGAAATTCAGACACTTAAGTGTCTGAAATGGAGTGTTCAATTTTCAGACATTTTAAAATGTCTGAATTTTTTCAGACACTTTTTGCGTCTGAATTTCAGACACTTTTTGCGTCTGAATTTCAGACACTTCAAACGTCTGAATCGCATCGATTTTTTTGTAAGCATCATACGTAGCCATGTTTGACCACGTTGAATCCTGGAAAAATATTTGGCTGTGGTCCTGCCCCTCCCCCCCCCCCCCAATACAGCCTGATTTTTTTGGTGCTCTCAGTTTTGGTATACAATTTTCGTTACGTTGATAATTTAAATCTTTTACGACATTGTACTGATTATAATCAATATCTTGAACTTCAGGAGTAGAACAAGATTAAAAAACAAAAAATATTTATCTAAATATTAGATTTTTTTAAATTTATTTTGTTTTTAACCTTATTTTACTTTAAAAGTTCAAAATATTGATTATAATCAGTACAATTTCGAAACAGATTTAAAATATAAGCTTTACAAATATTGCACATCAGATTTGGGGGCACTACAGTCGTAGGGGGACGGGGCACTTCCCAGTTTGCCCTTCCTTTAATCAAGAAGTACTTTTGCAAAAAACGCAACCCTGCATTATAGTTGTCTAAATTGAGATGTCCGGTATTCGGGAGTATCCGTTGTGGAGGTTAATGGACATTCTCGAATAGCGAACACCTCTATTTAACGAATACTTTTTTAATCAGCAGACATACATATTTGTATATTTTTACCTCAAAAAAGTAGACATCTCCAATTATCGGACAAATTCCGCGGTCCAGAAGTGTTCGCTATTAAGGGCTTTTAAGGTACATAGATAAACATATATATATATTTTATAATCTTGTCCTACTCTAAAAGTTCAAAATATTTATTATACTCGGTTGAATGTGGAAAAAGATTTAAAATATCAGATGTACGAAAATTGCAAAAATCCCCCCCCCCAAAAAAAATGAAAATATAAAAAAATATATTGCCACATAGGCAATTTTACATATACATCACTTGATAATCACAACAGCCATTTAACTATGAATAATGAAAATATTCTACTTTAATAACATTGGGGAAAAAATGACTTTGGTATTTTGTTAAATATATTTGCGTTTTTAAACTTGTCCTACTCTAAAAGTTCAAAACTTTCATTATAATCAGTGCAAGATTTAAGATATCAGCTTTACAAAAATTCATGCAAAATCCCCCTCTCCCCCCCCCCCCAAAAAAAATGAAAATACTTATTTAAAAATTATGTTTTTAAAAAATTTATATTTCCACATGGGCAAGTTTTTATGTAGATCAGAGGGTACTCACAAAAGCTATTCAACTATCAATAAAAACAAATAAGTACATATTCTATATTAAAAACATGAGGAAAAAATAACTTATGATTTCCAAACTTCTTTCGTCTTAAATATATACAGTAACATCTGTCATTTTTGTATTTTTCGTATAAGTGCATATAAATAAAGTTACCACAATTTTAAATACGAAATCTAGTTAGAGGTTTTTACTTTTTCCCATTATAAATTTCAAATTACTTTTTTATTAAAAATAATAAAAAAATCAGTATTAGAGTTGATTGCAAATCAAATACATATGTATATTTTTACAGGCAGCTTCATATAATAGACCAGTCTCATTTACTTTATTTATCTTTTTTTAATCTGCGGTTTTATGCCAGGAAGTAAGAAAGCATTAGGTCATCTTTCAAAGTTTTTTTTTTTTTCTTTACTTCCTTGTGGCCGTCATTTACTGCGAGATAAAAATTATCCATTGAAACTAAGAACTGACATTGAATATATAATTCGTAATAAAAAAGAACGTCATAAGTTTAAAAATATATACTTCTAGAATTAGTGGGGTGCAGGATTTTGTTTAGTACAATAAATAAAATCATAAAATACACTAATTTTACTACTATAAAGAAACTTACTTGAATTGCTGCAAGAGGTAAGAAATATTCCTCGATTTGAAATTTTAAAAACTACCACAACCACAGTGAGGGAGAAAGACTTTCATCAGTTTAAAAGGTAATCCCATAATACATCCGACTAGCCATATTTAAAGAATGAGATGTTTCATCCTAAAAACAGGACCCGCCAGACAAAAGTTTCTTTTTTTTTGCCAGTTTCGACAGGACGAAGATGAATAACACAATATTATTGATATAAATTGATACGAGTTAACACTAAGCCCATTGCACACGCTTTGTAGAATTTCCGGGTGTAATCTTCAACCGTCGTCTACTTCTGTTCTGTGTCTATCCCGCCCTTGTATCGACGACAGCTTCTAAGAGACATTTGATGTCGAGCACACACGTCAGATGTATGTATTCAATAAATAAATAATCCAAGTTAATACGAATTAAAATCACAGTACTTCACATTTCGCAAAAAACGAATTAAAATACACGCGTACATAAAAACAAACTTTGTTTGAATTACAACGTATACCACTTCGAACGAAGACATCTAAAACGCATGCGCAACTGGGAGTGCTAGTGCCCCCTGGTGGTTATTGCGTCGGAAGAATCAAAACGTCTTAAATTAAGACACGTTTAAAGCAATGAAGTGTCTTAAAATAAGACGTTTGCGGATATTTTAGACATTATTCTCAGTTCGTTTACACCATGGTCATAGTAAGACGCTTATGTATCTTAAATTAAGACATCTATAGTGTCTTAATTTTCCGATTAAGACACTTAAGTGTCTAAAATTCTTTTTCAGTCACATATGTGTCTAAATTTAAGACGCTTCTATTTGCAGTGTACCAGCTTCGAGAGCGGAACCTCTCGGCCACTGGTAGGGCCGAAAGTATTGGATTCATGAAAATTTTCGAATTCCTGTTTTCAACGGATTGACAAGTTTTAGGGCTCAGAAAACCCGAAAAACATGTTTTTACAAAATGTGAGTCTGTCTGTCTGTGTGTGACACACATTTTGTGGAAGATCTATCTCAAGAGCTAATGAACGGAATTTAATAAAAGTTAATATTCAGTTAGTCCCTGATATAAATTGGTACTTATTAGTTTTTGGTGTAAATCGCTCAACAGGTGGCACTGCTATGCTGCATTTTTCACGATTTCCACAATAGCTCAATCTCCAGAACTAATGCACAGATTTTCATCAAACTTCAGATTCAGTTAGTCCTTGACAGGAATTGACGTTTTATACATTTTGGTGTAAATCGCTCAACAGGTGGCGCTGCTATGCTGCATTTTTTTGCGATTTCGCAATAGCTCTATCTCAAGAACTAATGCTTGGATTTTCAACAAACTTCAGATTCAGGTATGCCTTGATATGAAGTACTGCTGTTTATACTTTGGTGCAAATCCCTCAACTGGTAGCGCTACTGTGCTGCATTTTTCAGAATTTCCACTACAGCTCTGTCTCAATAACTAATTAACAAATTTTCACCAAATTTCAGATCCAGGTATGCCTTGATATCACTTAGTGCTGTTTATGCTTTGGTGCAAATCACTCAATAGGTGGCGCTGCTATGCTATATTTTTCAGAATTTCCGCTATCTCAAGAATTAATGTACGAATTTTCATCAAACTTCAACTTCAGATATACTTTGATATGAATTGGTGCTAAATTGATGTAATTTCTTGTATTATTTAAATGATTTAATTGACGTGGTTTATATAGAAGACAGTTTTGTAGTGGCCACAACATACTAGTTCGTTCTTGTTTTACAATGCGCATGCACTGTATTTTTTTAATACTGCTTATATATAGCGATAATAATAATAAGCAAAGAAATAAATAAAAGAAATAACCTTTATTCTGATCCGCTTTGTATATTTCGTAGAATGTTTTACGTCATTACATCTACTTTAAGCCGTTCCTTAAGAATATTTCATAAAAAACCTTTAGGAAATAAATATCAAAGGGGAACTTTTGAACAATGCTTGGAGAAAAAATATTCGTTTCGATATAAAAAAGAAAATATTTTTGTCAGTTAAAATGACAATAACCTGAAATTCCGTCACTCCTTACAAAAATAAAAATCTAATGAATAACACCTCTTAATCCCTTAATACCCACGTATTTTTTATAGTATTTTGGGGGCGGGGGAAAAGCTTTGAACTATTTTTATTTCAGTGATCTTTTGGATTTCTTTTGCTTTTCCTTTTCCTGTTTTTCTACGTGATAAACTCTGCTCAATAAAAAGGTTAAAATTTCAAAATTTCAGTGCAAAATTCACCTTGATTAATAATAAACATACATAAGATACAAATAAATGTAAATATATTGCTTAAAGGTGCGTCAAATTTAATAAAATCCATTAAAAACACATTAAAGTCATTTTAAAAAACAAAACGTTTTCAACCGACACTTACTCGGCCTTCATCAGTGAAAAAATACACACTGATGAAGGCCGAGTAAGTGTCGGCTGAAAACGTTTTGTTTTTTAAAATGACTTTAATGTGTTTTTAAAGGATTTTATTAAATTTGACGCACCTGTAAGCAATATATTTACATTTATTTGTATCTTATGTATGTTTATAAACTCTACTGTTAAAGCGGTTTATCTGACAAGAATAGTATTTACTATACATTTTTTTAAAAGAAAAAATTGTTTCTGGGTATATCGAGAAAGTTTATAAAAATACAGGGTGCCCCAAAGCTACCTGAGACATTTTAAAATTCAATATAAGATGAAGTAATTCTCGTAAAGGACTAAAATGCTTCTCACGACGAAAAGTTTTCTACAAGCGAATCAACAAAATTTGTTCCAAACTTCGATTAAAGATGGCGCCACTTGTCCGTATGTTTCGTTTCAAACATGCGTATTTTTCTTATCTTCGGATTAGTTTCGATTTTATTTCGAAGTACCAATGGACGCAATTAGCTTTTTCGCTGGGTGTCGTCATTTTTTGTGTCACAGCGTCAAAAATAATGTGAAAATCAGAAAAAACGCATGTTTCAAACCTAACATGCGGATAAGTGGTGCCATCTATGATCGACGTTTGGAACTAATTATTTTCATTCGCTTGAAAAAAAAATTCATCGTGAGAAGCATTTTAATGCAAACCGCACTCCTGTATGACAATTACCTGATTTTAGATTGGATTTTAAAATGCGCCAGGGACTTTTGAGACAAACTGTATAATATAACTTATTCCGACTTGTCCATCGTTCCGAAAAGAACTTCTTCACATTCCGAAAAGCACTTCTTCACCTTTCCGATTTCAATAAATTTTCGTTAATTTAAATTTAAGTAATCATTTCTCTAATGTAAGTAATAAGTGAAACAAGATTAGTAAAGATATATCATGCGATTTGACATACAGTAATCCCTTAACATTCGCCGATTTGACATTCGCGAGTTTTGATTATTCGCGAATTAAAAAATGAAGAACATTTCAAATTCGCGAATACTTAACTTGATTATTCGCGAATTTTGTTTTATAAAGAATATTTCTTTTTACAAAATAAACCCACTTTGTTTAATCAATTCCATAAACTACAGTAAAACCTACCTAAAACGACCACGTTCCGTTCCAATAAAAATGGGTCGCTCCGAGAGTTGATCTCTTAATGGATGCCATTTTTAAATCTAGATTTTAATTGTTGAAAAAGATAACAATTAATGTTACTAAAAATTTATTTACATTAGGAAAAAAATATGGAAATTTAAGTATCAAAACAAGAGTTAATTACTGCAGAGTTTTAAAAATGAATACCTTGACGTTTTCTTTGATTTTACGATTTTATCTTCTATAACTTTTGTTTCCAAAGTTCAGTAAATAAATGTATTTTTTTTTGAGGGGGGGGGGGGGGAGACGGGAACAAATTACGACGATTTCATTAATTTACCTATTTATTTGAGAGTTTCCAGGCAGAATAGGGCAGGGAAGTTTATTGACCGTCATCCTTAATTTGTCATCAGAGTTAAAATCATTGCC
This sequence comes from Maratus speciosus, assembly GCA_963932465.1. Taxonomy (NCBI): domain Eukaryota; kingdom Metazoa; phylum Arthropoda; class Arachnida; order Araneae; family Salticidae; genus Maratus; species Maratus speciosus. The sequence continues at coordinate 89,906,648 of OZ010797.1, forward strand.
TGAAAATTCCCAAAGGAGTTACACTTAAAAGTTACTGGAATAAATAAAAAAAATCTAAACTTAGTTTAGAAGTTTGATGAATATTGCGTTCTCCTGAATTATTATTCTAATAAAATCTTCTTCAAGCGACCAGGAAAAACTGGAATTTGTTTCATTTTCTTCAAAGAAATGGGTCGCTCATGGAGGAAGTTCAACTGGGATGGCCTCTGAATGGAGGTAAAATGAGTATTCAGCCTATGGGAATAAATTTCGTTCCATGAAAAAATGGTCGTCCAGGGAGGTGGTCGCTTAATGGAGGTGGTCGCACAGGGAGGTTTCACTGTATCTGACATTAGACACCTGCATTGTACTGTATAGCCTATGTTTCGATAACTTCAACAACCCCTGTATTGAGGCAAAATATAGATCAGTATTTCCGAGAAACCCAAAACATGACTTGATGCTAAAAATAAAAAAAATCTTAAATTTTCTAAAGTTCAAAATTTTTATTTCGGATGAAATATTTTCTGCAGAAATTGTATGGGAAATTTTAAAACTTCAACAACATGTTGCGAAAGCAATAGAAAGAGAACTTTTACTGGTGAGGTGTCTTAAATTTTAAACAGAAATCGAGACCGCAACTTTTCCTTATATGAATATTCATAAACAAAATATTCTGTTTGTCCATCGTATATCAATTATTTTCAGTCATCAACTAGCAACTAAAATTTGTAAAGTATGTTTGTAATTATTCAAATTTGTTTACAGCATGTACTTTTTAATGCTTAGTAAATTTATATTTGCTTTTCCATTGCTTTTTTCCATTAAAAAAAAAAAAACAACAAAAAAGCAATTTAACAAATTACAACGCCCATTTGGAAAATGATTTTTTCAAAGACTAAAATTTAAGACATAAAAAATCGCACGGAGTTGATCCTACATTACGTATGCCATGGATTAAACATTAACATTCCTGGACCCATCATAAACAAATTTTAAAAGAAATTTCAGTTTTACAATTTTCGGTACTGTACATTTTTAAAATTCTACGGAGCTGGTCATACATTACGTACGCCATGGATTAAACATTAATATTCCTGGACCCATTTTAAATGAAATTTCATTTTTAAACTTCTAAACATCCCACAATATTACTTTTTACACCGTCGTATAGAGAAAAAAAATGCATTTTTAATTGCAATTTGTTTGAAAGCTGTATCTCAATTTGTTTCTGAGTTTTTTTTTTTTTGTAGTTTTTATTACTTTTTTGTCATAGTGGCAACAGAAGTATCCATCTCTGTTGAAAGTAAAGGGAAAATACATATTACTGTATAGACCCATCAGAAAACGAATAAAATGCGGGATTCAACTAATAAAACGCTTCAGATATGTTTTTGATTTCCTACCCTGACCGAGGACAATAACCATTTTTCCAAATGGTTAAAAAAAAAAAAAAAAAAAAAAGAATCTTAAAACCTAACCCCCTTTTATGCATGGGAAGATAGTCTCAACATCCGCAATTTTGACATTGGCGAAGGTTTCTGTGAACCTAACTCTCGGGAATGTTAAGGGATTACTGTATTTCCAACTGATCGAACTGAACTGCCGAATTACTTCTATATATGTTGTTTTAGTTCTATTTTGTGAAATAGATTTATTACTCGACTGCCAAGAAGAGTTATGTGTTTCACGCGTATCTGGGTATGTGGATTTCCTTATACCCTCGAAACATCCCAAAGGCTGGATGGATTTTAATGAATGAGGTCTCTATCGATTCGTCTTAACCGTTCGATGGTTATAGGTTAGGTTTTGTTTTTATAAATTCAAAATAGCGGCCGTAAAATACAAAATGGCGGTAGAGACGAAATATATTTTTTTTACGCATCATATTGTGCGGCATATCATTGGATAGGTCTTTCAAAATGAAGACGATGTTTCATTGACTATTTTATAGTCAGAAGCTCCGTTTAAATATTACACAACCTGGAAGTTGTGTATGTGGGATCTCTAGCTTTACTGCAACTCTAACCTTCATACACATTTATAAGCCTCATCAAAACAGTGTTTATAGATAGGAACTAACAATTAAACACAACTTAAAAGTCATCAATACAAGCAAATACAAAAAAATAGGTAAGTAATATAAAAAAGTAAGTAATATAAATATAGTTTCACATTAGTGAAAAATAATTAATTAGTTTGCTTTTTATGCAGTTGGGTTTTTTGATTTTTTTTAATTTAATTTTGAGTTTTAATATTCATTTTCATTTATTTGAGTGCATGTTTAAAATTGTATACCAAAATTGTTCTGATTCTTATAAGCCACGGCTAAAAAATATATTTCAGAATCAAATTTATATGTATACTTAAGTGTACACAGGATTTTCGTTAGGGGGCGGGGGGGGGACGATGATAATGGTACCTAGTTGGTACCTTCTTTTTGGATAACCACGAGCAAGGTGGCAGGGGGGGGGAGGGGGGTGGCCCTTACTCTTCGCTGGATTTGTAGCTCAATTAAGTATTTTTTTTAAATATCTGATTATAAATAAAAAAAATTATAACATTTAGAAGAATTCAGATTAATTATGATATAATTACAATCTAAAAGAAAAAAGTGAACTAAGAATTTTCGTTTTGAGAGTTGGGAGGTTGCTGCTCCCAGTTGGAGAGAATTCTTTCTTTTTAATTTTCATGTGTTTCAAATTTATTTTAAATGAGGACTGTTGGGGTCGGCAGTGCCCTACACCTTTCTGACGAAAAAAGAATTATCTGATTCAATTCTCTATTTTCAAAACTGATGTTAGAAGCTTATTTTTGAATGTTTAATATTCGTTAATTGTTAGATTTCTTTAATGATTTTAATGTTGATATGTTTAAAAATTGTTTTGCACGAGGAGTTCAGCCAAAAATTCTTAATTTAGTTTATTTCATGTATGTATTCTGCTTTTAAAAAACGGAGTAGATTGTAAACCACAGACACGTTTATTCCAAAATCTTGCCTCTCACTGGACTTTCTCTATCGGCACATATGTCTCTTAATACTCAAGTTACATCTTATTATCTTCAATGTGTAGTCGTAAAAAATCAGAGGGTATACACTAGAGAGTATATGATTTAGCTATGGAATGTATACCAAGTTCCTTTAAAAAGTTCAGATGGTATACCACCGGAGTACACTACATTCCTCTCTATTTTCACAAAGTTGCGGGAAGTGTTGTAGTAAAAAAAAAAAAAAAAAACCCGGAGAGTATACGTTATAAGTAGAGGGTATACGCAAGAATCATAAATTTTCATGTCTAGAGTATACGCTACAGATTTATTTGATGAACAGAGGGTATCCGGACTGTCTTTTAAAAAATTCAGAAGGTATACGGCATATACGTCCGTATACCCTCCAGTACGTCCCTGCTTGCGGGGCAAGGGGAGCTTCTCTGCATACGCTTATTATATTTAATTAAATTGTTATTACTTTCTTCTATCTTATAGTAATAAGTAGTATATAATATAAAGTATTGTAATCGAAATTTTTTTCGACTTCCGGTTTTCGACTGATTTACATGTTTTAGGGGTCAGAGATCCCAAAAAACATGTTTATAGAACATGTCTGTCTGTCCGTGTGTCCGTCTGTCTGTCGCCATTGTATCATCAAAAAGTGTATGAAGTTATGCAGAGAATTGAACCAAATTTTTATTTTAAGCTTTTGGCTATGGCAAGCAGATCCTCCCTGAATTTGGAAAAAATTCGCCGGTAGGGGGCGCTGTAATAGCTATTTTTGTGCGATTTTGAATATTGTACCATCCAAAAGTATATGAAGTTATGCAGAGAATTGAACCAAATTTTTATTTTAAGTTTTTGGCTATGGCAAGCAGATCCTCCCTGAATTTGGAAAACATTCGCCGGTAGGGGGCGCTGTAATAGCTATTTTTGTGCGATTTTGAATATTGTACTATCCAAAAGTGTATGAAGTTATGCATAGAATTGAACCAAATTTTTATTTTAAGTTTTTGGATATAGCAGGTAGGTCCTCCCTGAATTTGGAAAAAATTCGCTGGTAGGGGGCGCTGTAACAGTGATTTTCGTGCGATTTTGAATATTGTACCATCCAAAAGTGTATGAAGTTATGCATAGAATTGAACCAAATTTTTATTTTAAGTTTAAGGCTATGAAAAGCAGGTCCTCCCTGAATTTGGAAAAAATTCGCCGCTTGGCAGCGCTGTAATAGCAATTTTGCATATTGTAACATCGAAAAGTGTATGAAGTTATGCATAGAATTAAACCGAATTTTTATTTTAAGTTCTTGGCTATGGCAAGCAGGTCCTTCCTTAATTTGGAAAAAATTCGCCGCTAGGGGACGCTTTAATAGCGATTTTTGTGCCATTTTGAATATTGTACCATCGAAAAGTGTATGAAGTTATGCATAGAATTGAGCCAAATTTTTTGTGTTTCTTTTTGGTCATGGCATGAAGGTCCTCCCTGAATTTGGAAAAATTCCGTTGGAAGGGGGCGCTATAATTACGATGTCTGTACCATTTTCTTTATTGTGCAGTCAAAAAGTGTATAAAATTATGCGTACAATTGAACCAAATTTTTTGTGCGTGTTTTTGGCTTTGGCCAACAGGTCCTCCTTGAATTTGGAAATATCGCGCGGTAAAGGGGCTCTGTGATAGCGATTTTTGTATAGTTTTCTTGATTTTTCGCAGTTCTATTGTCCATCGGCGGCTCGTGCAAAGGCGGGAACTCACTTCCTGCTAAGCCGGTTATTCGCAAACATCTGATAACAACAGAATAAGGAAAAACTATTAATTTTAACAAATATCATGATATAGATTAACTCGTTTTTAGTTCATTTAATTGACTGAAGCAGGAATTTAAGATGAAAATCAAAGTTGGTGTAGTAATGAACTAATAATATTGAAGTATTAACATGTGTAACTAGTTTTTGAAATATTAAGATGTATAAGATAGAAGAAAGTTTTGGGATTGGCACATCCAACTAGTTTTTAAAGTTCATCTTGGATACTTTTCTTTTTAGGGAAAATGTTTTTTTTTTTTTTTTTTTTTTTTTTGAAAATACACATATAATTTGTTTTTAAATAGCCCACTTTAAGTAAGTAGTATTATTTTAATGACGATCTAAAAATAAATAAAAATTAAAAAATAAATGCAGTATATACAAACATTTTAAAAGATTGATATTTATTTTCCGAAAAGCAGAGGGGGAGAAACAAAATTCAGTATTGCTTCCCAAACATTTGCAATATTTGTCCTGCATAATAGAAAGCATGTAAATATTATGCTCTACGCTAAAGGCTTTCGATAAGACAAAATGAGTTTTACCATTACAATAATGGGATTTTAGTCCACATCGGAAATTTAATTTTCTATAATTCATCGTATGGAAAATAAAGTATTTGTTTATTATATGAGCAATTACATTATCACTTTTAAAGGGATGCAGAAATTTTTAAACATAGAATTAAAATTAGCAATGATGAAGTCTTAAAATCTGATTTTTATGAAAAAATTAAAATCATTTACCACTTTTTAACAGAAAGATCGAAATTAAGGATAATTTTAAAAATCATGAAAAATTACACAGTTATTATTTATAAAAAAATATATAATTTTGAAAATAAATCGTCTAATAAGTAATTTAAACAGAAATAATATTTAAACATGGTGATTTTGTAAATTTTTATGCTTCTGATAATCTTCTAAATAGTATTATCATACACAATAAAAACGCAGTAAAAACTTATTTGCAGCAATTGCTCTCTATATTCCTTCTTCGAGCAGCTTTGTATATATTTTCTAAATAATTTATGCGTACCACATAATACGGTAAAAATGATTTGAATTTAAAAACGCATAACACAGTTGAAAACGCACTTTCAGCAGTTACCATTCATAGTCAACCCTATAAACCAGTGTTTCTCAACCGTTTTTTGTTGACGGCACACTAAAAAAATTCTGGAATTATTCGAGGCACACCTGAATAATAATAAAAAAAACTAGTTGGATGTGCCAATCCCAAAACTTTCTTCTATCTTATACATCTTAATATTTCAAAAACTAGTTACGCATGTTAATACTTCAATATTATTAGTTCATTACTACGCCAACTTTGATTTTCATCTTAAATTCCTGCTTCAGTCAATTGAATGAACTAAAAACGAGTTAATCTATATCATGATATTTGTTAAAATTAATAGTTTTTCCTTATTCTGTTGTTATCAGATGTTTGCGAATAACCGGCTTAGCAGGAAGTGAGTTCCCGCCTTTGCACGAGCCGCCGATGGACAATAGAACTACGAAAAATCAAGAAAAGTATACAAAAATCGCTATCACAGAGCCCCTTTACCGCGTGATATTTCCAAATTCAAGGAGGACCTGTTGGCCAAAGCCAAAAACATGCACAAAAAATTTGGTTCAATTGTATGCATAATTTTATACACTTTTCGATTGTACGATAAAGAAAATGGTACAGACATCGTAATTATAGCGCCCCCTTCCAACGGAATTTTTCCAAATTCAGGGAGGACCTTCATGCCATGACCAAAAAAAAACACAAAAAATTTGGCTCAATTCTGTGCATAACTTCATACACTTTTCGATGGTACAATATTCAAAATGGCACAAAAATCGCTATTAAACCGTCCCCTAGCGGCGAATTTTTTCCAAATTAAGGAAGGACCTGCTTGCCATAGCCAAGAACTTAAAATAAAAATTCGGTTTAATTCTATATGCATAACTTCATATACTTTTCGATGGTACAATATGCAAAATCGCTATTACATTGCTCCCTAGCGGCGAATGTTTTCCAAATTCAGGGAGGATCTGCTTGCCAAAGCCAAAAACTTAAAATAAAAATTTGGTTCAATTCTATGCGTAACTTCATACACTTTTGGATGGTACAATATTCAAAATCGCATAAAAACGCTGTTACAGCGCCCCCTACCGGCGAATTTTTTCCAAATTCAGGGAGGACCTACCTGCCATATCCAAAAACTTAAAATAAAAATTTGGTTCAATTCTATGCATAACATCGTACACTTTTAGATGGTACAATATTCAAAATCGCACAAAAATCGCTATTACAGCTCCCCCTACCGGCGAATTTTTTCCAAATTCGGGGAGGACCTACCTGCCATATCCAAAAACTTAAAATAAAAATTTGGTTCAAGTCTATGCATAACTTCATACACTTTTTGATGGTACAATGGCGACAGACAGGCGGACACACGGACAGACATTTTCTATAAACATGTTTTTTGGGATCTCTGACCCCTAAAACATGTAAATCCGTCGAAAACCGCAAGTCGAAAAAAATTTCGATTACAGTACTTTCTTCTATTGAAGATAGAAGAAAGTAAAAATGTAAAAGCTGTATAACACACACACACAAAATATATTTATGTATTTATATACAAAATGTATTCAATGAGAAGGTGAGCCTGTTTTCTTGAACAAATTAAATCAAATCGAGGTTCCAAAGTCACCAGACAAGTTCCATTTCTTCGTCAACTTTTAAAAGTCTTGCCCGCTTTGTGGATTTTTCTTTTTGCAGACTACACAGAATGGTGTCTCAGGGTCTTCCGTTTCAGTTGAGATTCGTAGTCATCTTTATACTTCCGTTTGTTTCTTTGTTTATCTTCCATTCGTTTTTTGTTTGTTTTTTTTCCGTTTGTGAAGCACCAGATTTTATTAAATATTTGTCTAATATGTTTTCCTTTACTTGTATTTTTTTTACATTTGTATCTATTCAGGGAAACGAAAGTCAAGAGCTAGACCTCTCTTTTTATTTTAAAAGCAACACGTATCTCCTTCTCAACCGAAAACTCACAGTAGAAAAAAATTCTCGGCCAAAAGAAATTCCAATCGAAGTTGAGAAGGCGCACTCCTGCTCCCCGATTTGAAGAAAAACTTATGCTGCAAAAAGAAACCCCGGATCCGATGAGCGGGGCCAATGGTGCACGCACTGGAAGCGCTAATATTGGGAAAAGAATGAACAAAGAAGGTGATAGCACATGATAAATAGAATGTGTCGTATCGGTTGTACTACATCATTTAATTTTAATTATTTGTCACAAACCCTCGCGGCACGTTTGACAATCTCTCATGGCACATTAGTGTGTCGCGGCACACAGATTGAGAAACTCTGCTATAAACGAATTTTTTTGTGCGTGTTCCTCTATAAATCAAAGGCAAATCCTATGCATTCTGCAATATATAGAAAACGTTGTTATAATGTACGGAATACTTTTGTATGTCTTTGTAAATGAACTTTACCTGCATACGCACTGCACTTTCAACAGCGAACATTATTTAGTAAACCTCAGTAACCTATGAAACATACATCGCAATCTGAGTGTATTTACGAAAGTAGAGTCTGGACAGACGGACATACGCCTGACAAACTGAGGTCATAAAACTCTTTAAATAATGTTGGAAACTGCGTAAAACGAAAGAGATTGAATAAGTCTACCCTCAGTTATTTCCAGAAAAAATCCTAGTATTTTTAAAATTTCCTCCTTTTTTTTTTTAATTCAAAAAAGAAAGAAAAATCATGCATCAAGCATAGATTATGGACACTTTTCAAAATACTGTAACAAAGAATTTTTAAAAAGGCATAACACATTTGAAAATCCAGTTTCAGTAATTGTCATCTGTAGTCGGAAAGGAATCCGAATGCAATTCTGCAATTCTACACATGTTTTATAGGCTTGTATATACTATATTAGGTTGGTTAAAAAAAATGCATGATTTTACAATTCAACTTATTTTGTATACATAATTTAATTCTACTGGTATGCATTATGTATCATTTTAAAGCTCATTTTAAGCCCTTTCTTTGAAAATTGTCTATTTTTTTAGGCTTGTAATTGACTTATGAATCTGAGATGTCAAAACAAGATTTGTGCCAAATTTATTTATACGAGTTTAAACTCGGTCAGAAAGTAGGACAAACAGTGCGAAACCTTAATGAAATTTGTGACGAGGGAAGCATCAACGTAAGCACCGTTCTGCGTTGGTTTCAAAAATTTCATCGAGGAGATTTGGGCCTTCAAGATAAGGGTGGTCGAAGGCTTGCTTCTGTTGTTAACGATGATCAACTAAAGGTAACAGCTGAAGTTGGTCCAACCAAAACAACTTTTGAAATTGCGAATAAACACAACGTTGAATATTCCAGTATCGTTCTCCACTTTGAGCAAATTGGCAATGTGAAGAAACTCGGTAAGTGGGTGTCGCACGAGTTGAACGACAACTCACGTCGTACAATTGATTCTTCGAAAGTTCCACGCATTGGCCTAAGAAACACTACTTCACCCGCCGTACTCACTGGACCTTTCACCAAAATCTATCACTATAACGACTATCACTTCTTTAAACACATAGACCAGCTCTTGAGAGGAAAAAGTTTTGTCGATCAAAATGATGTCGGAAACTCCTCCCGAGAGTTTTTCGCCTCCAGAAGTCCAGACTTTTATGTCACAAGAATCACTAAGCTCGTTTCTCGTTAGCAAAAATGTATTGATTGTGATGGAAGTATAACCATTCTCAGAAAAGCAATAAACAACGAATACAGGAAATAGAAACAATAATTTTCAAGGACAATAATTTTTTAATACTTATCAAAATAAATTAGACAGCAATTCATCATCATGCAATCATCAAACTGCAGAAATTACCTAAATTATATTTATCAAAAACGAACAGCTATAACCGTAAATAAAAACTGTTTATTCCATCCCACGCATGATGCAAGAGTTTGACGTCACTACCAAAAAGAACTAAAAATGACTCAAAAACATTTTTATTATTATATTATTGTGCTGTTAGATTTCGTCCCAGAAACATGTAAAATATAAAATTGCTGCTGTACAACGCAGCGTGATATATATGTTAAAATAGTTAATTTAATGCTGTAAACCTAACCATTAAATATAAGATTAACATAAACAAAGAAAAATAGGCTCAGTAATGGATTTACTTCATATGTGCAGAAAGTATATAATAAACACCACATTTTTTATTGTTACACTATAGTGTAAACCCAAAGTAAGGATTTCATCAAAGAACACCCAACTCGGATTACTCGGTCATACTGTGAAACGAGGGATTGCTGCGCCAGAAACATAAAGGTAAGAAATTTACCTATATTATTATATTTGATTGATTTATTAAGAAAAGCCAGTTTTGATATCTAAATATTAGCGCGCGTGTCGTACTGCGCAAAACAGAGGTGGTTTTTTTGCCAACAGATTGTAATGGCTCTTACGTTGGCTAAATATATTTAGTTTGGAAAATTTATAGCGTTTATTTCTATAGCGTATATTGCTATAGCATAGTTCTAGCAATTTGAATTGAAAAACTATGCATTAGTTTTGCACCAACCTAATACTACATAGTATGCAAAACATTACATCAGTTAGAAAACATATAACACAGTTGTAAATTCGTCTTCAGAAATTTCCATCAACAAATGGAAATTTACTCGAATGATTTTGTGAATCGTACTCGAATAATTTTCTGATTGTACTCGATTGCACCCGATTGTTACTCGATTGTATTAATTGTATTCCAATTATTTCTTACGAGTTAGAACAGATAGACAAACAAACGCTCAGTCACACTGAAGTCATAGACATTTTACAGCTATTACGGTGGAAAGTGTGAAAACCGAAAGTTAGGCAGCTATGTTTTTGAACCTTAAAGATCCATGAATAAATTAAATATATACATATAATAAAACATTCTACTCAGGGAAATTTATTTTTAAGTTTCTTGTTTGTTTTTAATTTATACATAATACAAAAATCTATTAAAAAGTATACAAAAGTGGTACACCGTATTTTAAATCGTTTAAATTGTTTCGATGTTTCTATCCAAACATTTTTCTCTTGTATTCTATACAACAGAAAAACGGCTACAATAAGAAAATTTTCCAACACGTCTTAATAGTCCCGTTGCTGAAATAACATTCTAAAACGGAGCATCCGACTCCGATCGATTTTGCCGTAACATAAACAGCGGTGGCAACATTGTTTTGTTTTGCTAACGAGAGAGACAGAAAGAAAGAGAGGGAGGGGGGGGGGGGAGCTGTCGGCGCTCTCATCGTTTCAGGAGCCGAAACACGTGTTTGTCGTCTCTCTATGTTCTGTCAGCTTATATCCTCTGCTGACCTGCCGATCGTTAAACATAAAAATTAACAGACGTTATGACAGCTTCGTTACTTATGAATGTTTTCATAAATGAGTTGAATGTACCCGGCGTTATTAACACTCTTTTATTTAATTGAACCCGGTTTTCGTATGTAAAGAAGGCATTTTGCAATCGATATTTAACCACTCCCTGATAGGCTATAATTAAGGAGGTAAGCTGGGGTAACTGGACCCACAAGGTAACTGGGGCATAGGCTATTTTATAAAAAATCATTGATGTTTTTTAAGATTTAGCTTTTGTCAACATTGCACTCCCTATCTCTACTTTTTAAAACAACGTGTGTCAATTCAATCATAACTCTACCTTTACTGTGATAGGTTGCCGAAAATTTAGATTTATTTTTTTTTAAACAACGTCCATTTGGTTAAACTTCCTCAGCTTTTTATTAAAATACGGTAAGTACTTTTATTAAACAATATTTTTATTTAAAGATTAGACGCATAAATGCATTAATATTATTAGGTATCTATACATGTATTTACTTCATGTTTCAAATGTAAGGCCGGTGTTCCAGTTACCCCATAAAATTTTCAAGAATGGTGTAACTGGGACATGAATCAGGGGTAACTGGACCTGGATCCTATGGGATCCAGTTACCTCAACAGTTATAAATATCTTTTTGAATTTCTCTTATTACGGGTAATTAATTTCTCCATTGTTTTTTTGCTTGAAGAAAATTACATAATACCTTATTAAAATTACATAATAAAATTTTAATAAAGCATGTTATTCAGACTTTAATTCAAATGAATGTTAGCCTTTTGAAGCTGAATTACCAGAATCTCCAGAGTCACATTGTAAAATCATGACCCAGTTGCCACACGTAACCTTATAAAAATTAAGGACGAAGGCGTGTTTCCGATGACAATACAACATTTTATTATTTTTACAACTTTATTATAAACTACACTGCGCAAACAAATTAGGGGAGCAAGCAAAAAAGTGAAGAGAACAGTGCAAGACAGCCATGTGTGGGCATAAAATGGATGGTACATGTGTATCAATGCGCAATACAGAAAAAAAAGACGCAAAAAAATTGTAAGGGAGCTTTTATTCTTTGAAAAGATGGTTTAGGGCAACAATTTGTTTTCATGTAAATGATAAAAAAAAGTATTATTTAGAAATGATGCAAGATTTTTAATATGACGTGTGCTCTCCTAACAGCTAAGACTGCTGCACACCTGTTTTCCATGGATGCGATGAGGTTATCGATAAGACTTTGGGGAATACTGTTCCACTGCTCAAGAATTGCAATCTCCAAGTCCCGGACAGTAAAAGGAGGCTTCGGTCTCGCAGCAATGCGTCGCCTGAGTATGTCCTAAATATGCTCGATCGGATTTAGGTCAGGAGAGCATGCTGGTCATTCCATACGCTGTATTGTTTTAGCTTCAAGCATGTTTTCCACAAGACGAACTCTATGAAGTCTGGCATTATCATGCATGCAAAAAAAAAAAGAAATCACTAATTACTGCAACATAAAATACGACATGAGGTCTCAGTATCTCGTCTGTATAACTTCGGATCGTCAAAGTGCCATTCCGAATGATATGCAGGCCCGTACGTTCACCTATGCTGATTCCAGCCAATATTATCAACCCACCTCATCTGTAATGTGATCTTTCATGAACGAATGTGGGATTATTTTGAGTGCTTCTTTCTCTCTATGCCAAAACACATCAGATGTCACATCCAGACTGAATCGGGGCTCGTCTGTAAATAGAATTTGACTCCAACAACGTTGCCTCCAAACTCGATGTTCAGTTTCTCAACTTCTTTGGGCCGCACAGTGGCTTGAGGTCAATGGAATACAGACCATTGGCGTACGTGCATAGAGACCACCCTGATGAAGCCTATTTCGGACTGTTTGTCTGAGCACCCTTCGTCCTGTGGCCAAGAACAACTGTGTTTGCAGCTGAGTAGCATTGTCCGTTCCGTCTCGACGAGCTGTTAACAGGATATATCGGTCATCAGTTTCTGTGTTAGCCTATTTTCGACCTTGCAGTTGTCGATTAGTACCATTGCATGTGCCTTGGAATCGATTCCACAGCCTTTCATGGACACTTCTTGCGATTCCAACAGCGTCCACTAAACTTCGTTGTGTTTCCGCAAATTCAACTGTCCCGATAACACGCCAAGTCATCGATTGCGGTAAATCATGTTGTTGTGACATTTTCAAGCCACCTTTTCTCAAAACACAAGCTGAGCAATTGAATTTTAAAACGTAGGCAGTGAAACAGACACTTCGGCAAAATCCCGATTTCTGCACTTATCTACTTTTTCTAGTTTTTGACATGATAAACTTTAATTTACATGTGAAGTTTTCTTTGTCTGTTTTCTACACACTTTAAATTATGGATGTTTTATTTTACGTTACTTATCTGTTGTAAATATTTGCGTAATTTCGATAAAACCATGTATTCCCCTAATTGTTTTGAGCAGTGTATTAACTTAATTGCAAGGATTTTTCAATTAGCTCTCCAGAGGTGATCTATCGTCCAATAGCGTCTGTCACTCGTACAATTGTATGGGAGTTGAAACAACAGTGGATTTTATGATGCACCCATAAATGCTTGGCAAAATAGGCCAAATTGTTGTGAAACTATAACAATGAAACATTTTAAAGGCTAAAAAGTAGAAAATAAATTATAAATAAAAAATGAAGTGTGGAATATTTTTCAAAAATACGCTTTTATTACTTAACAGTTTAATATCAATTAATTTACTATTATACTTTGAAGAATCAATTTAGAAATTATAAAAGAAATTTTCCTGCTGCCATATCTTAAAAAAGAAACAGAGCAAAAATTTAAATATATTTTTAATAATTTACTTGCTAGCGCTTTCTACGCAGAGTAAAAAAATCAGTAAATTTTTCATAATTGATTTCGATGCATATACCTAATTGTATTGTAAGGAAAATTTTTGGAAAAAACATGAAATGCAGTCAAAAAAATTAGGCATTATTTTCAAGATAAACATTGAATGCTTATAAAATAGTGGGTTTTTTAAATCTTTTTTACTTTTATACATATTTTCAGATTGTTCTCAAAATTAAATCCAAACTTTCTGATACATTTAAGATTTACGAAATCACTTCTATTTGAACATCAAATATCATCATAATCAAATAAATGTATACATGCATTCAATTTTCTGATATGCTTATTCAGGTTCTCTATAATCAAACAATTTCTTGTATTTTTTAAAGCAAAGAATCTTCCAAGAAACAGTCTGAAAGTGCGTTTTTAGGTGCGTTCGTATTTAAATAAATGCGTAACCTATAGTCGTCGTTCGGTCCGTCTGTCTGCCTGTCCGCATATAACAGAGCAAAAACTACACAACCAAATGGTCTGAAATTTTAAATATATAATTGTTACAAAATTTTGTCGAGTCATTTCAAATTTTATGAAAATCGGATGTATAGTTTAATGACAGGGACAGTCAAAAGTTTTCCGTTACGTGACGGCCAATGGGAAAAAATTATTTCAAGTGCATTTTAATGATGTTACAGCCTTTCGAACAGAATGAAATGGATAAGCACTTATGAAGTGCACTAAAATATACATTCAGTACCATATTCAGTGCAAAAAATATTTATAAAACTAGTTACAGTACGAACATACCTCATTTGCCATGTTTGACGTGCAATTTCCAACTTGTCTGTAATAGTAATCAAATGTTAAGAATCATTTATCTTTTTTCACACTGTAAGATACAGGTTTTAAAAAAACCGACACGTGTTTTCCTTTTATAAGGGGAAAAAAGTAATCGGTGTTCGATTTCATGGAATCTTAATAAGAATTTTTATAAAAATATATATTTGTGAATGAAAGGTGTTTCGTCAAAGTATCAGAATGTAGCGAGATTGGAACAGTGTTGAGAAATATACAGTGGGAAGAAGATTTAAATATCAATCCCTTATTCGATTATTTTCGTATCAAGCAGTAACCGGCATTTCTGCAGCTTTCAGATAAACAGTAAGAAAAACAAATCGAAGTTGTATGACACATCTCACAGCAACAGATATACCCGTATTTCATTTTATACTACGAACGCACCTCATTTGCCACGTTTGACGTGCAATTTCCAACTTGTTTAAATCTAAGTTTCAACAGATACTAATTACGCAAAATAAAATATAACGAGCGACATGTTATTATTAAAACTGCATTACATTCCTAAGGCATAGAAGTTTCTAAATTATTGGGAACACTATCTAGCTATTTATTATAAATGACATACATCTGTGTGCGGAACGCTGACGTCATTTCATTTTGACGGTGGCAATAGCAGACGATTAAATTAGACTTTTACTGCAATTTTTTGAAATTCTAAACATCGAACAATTTCAATTTTTACATCATCGAATTGGAAAAAAAAACTTTCAAATGCAATTTGTTTGAAAACTGTATCCCGATTTGTTTGAAAACTATATGATAGTACACGAAAATTGATAATATTTCATGGTAAAACAATTCGGAATGTTGCTAAATTAGTTAAATTATCCCATTCTACGATGTAGTATGTGATAAAACGCTTTACACAAGAAAATCGGATCTAAAATAAGGTAAGTAAAGGTCGTCTGTCAAAGTTAATACAACGTGATCAGGGATGTATAACTAGAAAAATTGTGAAAAATCCACGTTAAAGTGCTCTAAAAATCGCAACAGAATATAATGAAAACTGTTCTACTTCAATTTCACCTGAAATTGTTCGACGATTGCTGAGATCAGCTGGATTAAATGGACGTTTTGCCCGTAAAAAAAAATTTTGTTAGTGCGAAAAATAGTAAGCTTGGGCTTTCCCTTGCAAAATCAAATATAAATAAACCCGAATCGTATTGGAATAATGTCTTATTAGCAGATGAAAACAAATTTAACATATTTAGTTCCGACGGGCGCATAATTGTATGGAGAAGAAAAAGTGAAGAACTTATTTGGAGCAGGTGGAGGTGTCCTTGTGTAGGGGTGCATGGCAGCAACAAGGCTAGATAATTTGGTATTTATTGACGGCTTAATGAGTCATTCTCTTTATTTAAATATTTTAAAAGATAATTTAAAATTATCAGCCCAAAATTTGGGTATTGGAAACAACTTTGTTTTTGATCAAGATAACAATCCTAAGAGCACGACTCTCAATGTTCGCCTCTGGTATCTCTGTAATTGTCCACAAGTTCTGAAATACTATCTCAATCGCCGGATTAAAACCCAATAGAACATATTTGGAGAGAACTGGAGGTTAGAGTATATGAAGACACGGACATTAAAACGAAAAGCGAACTAAAAACAGAAATGATCGACGAATGGATGAACATTGATGTAGAAATTACAAAAAACTAGTGAAATATATTCCCAAACTGCAGATAAAGGCGTCTTAAGAGCCTACTTCAGTCACGCGGAATGACCCGTTCGCTAATGCTATTCCTATGGAAGAAATTTATAAAGATATCTCGGTCACATTTCACTATTTTTAGATTATTTATTTTTGCAGTGGCTAGCTGAGGTCGCTCTGTATGCAAGACGTTTCCTACTTTTTCAATTTCCTTTACAAGAATTTTTAATCAGGACACTTTCATTTTCAGAACCGGTTCCTAAAATGAAAGCATCCTCTTGAAAAAAATCCCCAATGAAAATCGAAAAAGTAAAAAACGGCCTTTTTACAGATTGACCACAGCTAGCCACTGCAAAAAAAATCATCTAAAAATATTGAAATGCGACGGAGATATCTTTATAAATTTCTTCTATAGGCATTAGCGAACGGGTCTTTTCGCGTGACTGAAGTAGGCCGTTAAATTCAGACACATATGTGACTAAAAAAATAAGTCTGAAATTCAGACACATAAGTGTCTAAGACACTTATGTGTCTTATTGGAGTGTGACATGGAGTGTTCAATTTTCAGACATTTTTTTAAAGTATCTTAATTTTTAAGACACGTGAATCCGTCTGAATCGCATCCATCTTTGATTAACCTGCATGCTCGGCAATAGGTGTTGGAGTTTAAGTGGCCTATCAAGCCAAAAGCACCCCATTCTCGATAGCAGGAATTCGCTGTCTCATATTTAAACAATTAGAAAAAATCTCTTGTGGCTATGCTGCTTTTGAAATGGAAATAGGTAAAATGCTCTTACCTGGGATTCATCAATATCGCGATGACGTATAACTTCATCGGTGTGGCGTGGCCAGGGATTTATCCAAAAGCTTCTTGAAGAAATTATTTTATTTTATTTTGTGAAGCATTATTTATCCTTTGAAGTATCCTTTGAGAGCTTAATATGAATCGCTAAATCCATGGGAAGATATAATGTAATATGAATTAGTATTGTGTGTTTTTACGATAAAGAAAGATTCAACTTTTAGCTTTAAATACTTATAATTAAACATATTACTGGAGTATAAGAAACTCCGTCTTAACAGAGAGGCTACATGATTAAGAGTGATAATACATAAAGCTGCTAAAACACATATTCGCAGCGTAGAAAAAAATATATAATAATTAAAGGTGTCTGGCAACAGTCAAAATGTTCAGATGTTCCTTTTAGTTACATATCAGTGATGAAATCTTAGTTATTAGAACATATGCTTTAGAGAGTTACTCAAGTGGGCTGTAATAGCACTCATTATTAAACGCGGAAGTAAAGAAACAGTTCGTAAATTTGCTTGTTGAAATGATCTGTGTTTAGTAACAAGTTCTTTCTTTTCTTTTTTTTTTTTTTTAATCACTTTTAGCAGTTGCCGAAGAACATCTGGGGAATTAAATTTAACACCCCTCCTTAATCTCCTCAGATGGATAAGGTAACAAGTTCATAGTCTTGATGTCACACAAAAGTTGAGGTTTGGGTGTGGGCTTCGTCAAGCAGTCAGCAATCATGTATTGCGTGGGACAATATTTTAATTCGATAATTTTATCTTCCTTTAATTGTCTTATGGCGTGAAAGCGGATATCAATGTGTTTTGTCCGCTTCGAAAATTTTTCATTTTCTATCATCTTTATACTGCTTTGGTTGTCATGGTAAAGTAAAATAGGTTTTACTTGATACAAGTTAAGATCTTCTAGCAGTTTTAATAGCCATAAAATTTCTTGTCCTGCGGTTGCTGCAGCTACATATTCCGCTTCAGCGGAAGAATATGCAATGCTTGACTGTAATTTTGTAGTCCATTGAATGGGATTATCACCCAGAAAAAAAATATTGCCGGTGGTTGATTTTCTATTTTTAGTGTCCCCAGCCCAATCAGCATCAGCATACGCGATGAGTATTGGTGGTTTATTTTTGCTTATTGTTAGGCATAGGTTTTTTGTGCAATTGAGGTAAATAATAATTCTTTTTGCCGCTTTCCAATCCTTCTCGCGTGGCGTTGCACTTCTCCTACTAAGTATATTTACTGGTGCCATAATGTCGGGTCGAGTGACTGTGGCAATATACAAGAGCGAACCGATCGCTTGCCTAAACTTTGTATTGTTCGGAAGTAAATTGTCGCTATCTTCTAATTTATAGAAACCTACTTCCATCGGTGTACCAATAGGTCTTGCATCTGTTAAATTTAACTTTCTAACCAAATCTTCTATTTTTGACTTTTGGTTTAATTTGTAACCATCATTCGTTTTGATTATGTTGGTTCCTAGGTACTGACTTATTTCGCCTAAGTCTTTTACTCCGTACTCATTTTGCAATTGTTTTATTACATCTTTAATTATTTCACTTTTACTCGCGATTAAAATATCGTCAACGTAGACGATGATATAAGTGAAATTTTCCTTTTCTTTTCTAGTAAACAAACATGAGTCAGCAGTGCTTTGCACAAAATTCATGTTTTTTAATGATTCTGCGATCTTTTTGTGCCAGGCTCTAGCTGCCTGCTTTAAGCCGTAGATTGTTTTATTCAGTTTACACACTTTGTTTTCACAATTTTTTTCTATAAAACCCTCTGGTTGTTTCATGAAAATTTCTTCTTCTATTTCGCCGTGAAGAAATGCAGTGTCGATGTCAATGTGTTGAACAGAAAGATTTTTGTATGCCGCTGAGGCTAAAAATGTGCGGATTGTTGTGTGTGAAACTACGGGTGCGAAGGTTTCATCATAATCTTCGCCGTACTTCTGATTATATCCTTTCGCTACTAAACGGGCCTTGTATTTTTGTACATTTCCTAAATTATCTAACTTTCTCTTAAAAATCCACTTACAACCAATAATTTTCTTATTTGGTGGGGGATCCACTAAGTCCCAAGTTTTATTTTTCTTTAATGAGTGGATTTCTTGTTGAGCGGCTTTGAGCCAATTTTCTTTTTCTACTGGGTTGTTCATGTTTGCTATGTCATAAAAATCGGATGGTTCGAATGTGTCATTTGTTTTTACGTGACATACGTATCTGTCGGGTGGTACTCCTCTATTTGACCTCTGAGACCTTCTCGGTTCTACGTCGGGTTGTTTGGACGCGGTTGGTTCTTCGTCCGAATTACTTAACTCTGTTTGAATGTAGTTGTTGTCATTGTCTGAGTTTTCTACCTCTTCGCTTTCTTTTAAGTTGTTTTCACTATTTTCTATAAATTTAACTGTTCTCGCTATTATTATTTTGTTTTCTTTTGTAAATATACGGTAACCTTTTGATTTATTGTCATACCCCACAAGTATTCCTTCCTGCGCTCTATCATCTAATTTGTTTCGCTGATGTTTCTGTATATAGGCATAAGCTTTACAGCCGAATGTACGCAGGTAGTGCAAGGTGGGTTTTCGGTTGAACCAAATTTCGAACGGTGTTTTGTTTGTTATTTTGGTTGGTAGCCTATTCTGCAGGTGATTGGCGGTATTTATTGCTTCTCCCCAGAATTTTTGAGGTAAGCCTGCTTCGGAGAGTAGACTCCTAGTCATATCTAATAATGACCTATTCTTTCTTTCCGCTACGCCGTTTTGGCTCGGACAAAATGGTACAGTAAACTGGTGTTGGATACCTCTTGCCCTTAGGTATTCTTCCGTTTGTTTACCTAAATATTCCCCTCCATTATCGGATCTAATAGCTTTAGGGAATCTGCCGAATTGGGTTTTCACCATGGCTACATAATCTTTTAACTTTTCGTGAACTTCATTTTTATGCGAAAGTAAGTAAATTACTGTGAACCTTGAATAGTCGTCTATAAAAGTGACGAACATTGTTTTTCCCCCGATAGTAGGTGTACCGATAGATGTGCACACGTCCGTGTGTATCAGATCGAGCACTTTGCCTGTTTTGGGACAGTTTGTTGATTTCGGATATGGGGCATCACTTATTTTTGTTTGGATACATATTTCACACAATGCATTATGATTACAGTTATTTATTTTTATACCGTCTGCTAAGTTTTTATTTATTAATTCTTTTATCGCATTATAGTTACGATGGCCAAGCCGTTTGTGCCAAACTTCTATGCAATTTTTATTTTTACATTCATGTGCAATGTTTACTTTATTAGTTTCAGCGCTTTCTAATAATTCGACTTGATATAAATTATTTTTCATTCTTGCTTCAAGATAAATATTCCCGTTTCGGGATAACGTGCATTTTTCTTTATCGAAAATTAATTTATAGCCGTTCTGTGTTGCTTTGCTTACCGATATGAGGTTCGATTCTAATTCTGGTACGTATAATACTTCTTTTAATGTGATTGTGTTTATCCCTCCATCGGATGTTTTTGTTTTAAATGTCGTTTCACCTGTACCGTGTGAATTCAGCGTTTTTCCATTGGCAATGATGACTGTCGTCTTTTCAGTGTCGTTAAACTTAGTGAATGCATCTTTACTGTTTAGAATGTGTGTCGATGATCCTGAGTCGATTATCCAGGTTTGTTTTCCTGGTTTCTGGACTAAAAAAGCTGCGTCGCTGCCTTTTCCTGAATTGCCCTGTGTTTTGTTAATCCGAATTGGTTCTGTTTCACGGTTTTTGTTTTCTCTATAATAGTTTGCGTCTTCATAACATAACGATGATGTGTAATACTTGGATTTGTGCGGCTGTTGTTTTTGTGACGGTGAGTAAGTGTTTCTGTTCTTAAGATGCCAGCACTCCCTGTATGTATGGTTTTTTAATTTACAGTATGTGCACTGTTTGTCCTTTTTATTATAGTGTTCAGCCGGAAACTTTTTATGCGTTTTAAACGCTTTTGAGGAATTCTCGCTCTGATCTGTGTTTTCTAAACGTCTTGTATATTCATCAGTGAGTTTTCCTTTTATAAACTCTGAATTAAGTTCATTTTCTGGACGGGCCTCGAGGGCTATAATTAAGGTGTTGTAGCTAGGTGGTAATGAACAAAGTAACAGAGCTGAAATGTGCGAGTCATTAATAGTTTCGCCTATGGCTGAAAGTTTATCAACAAGTTCTAAAATATGTGTAATGTGTTTTATTAGATTGCCTTTTTCTGGGAGTTTTGCTCCGTATAATTTTCTCAGCAAATATAACTTGCTTGAGAGATTAGCCCTTTCATGAATTGTTTTTAAAGCTTGCCAGGTTTCTCTGGCAGTGTTTAAGTGCTTTACATGCACGATCTGTGAGTCTTCAATACTCAAGTTGATAATTGCACGTGCTTTACGGTCCCTCTTCGTCCAGTCCGTGTTAATTGGATCTGGGGGATTTTGTGTTATTACATCAAACAATTCTTCTTTTATTAAAATCATTTCTGCGCGAAATTTCCAATTTGAGTAATTTGTCGAATTTAATTTTTCGACTATTTGAGTTTCTTTTATCCCTGCCATGTTTATTTTTATTTGTTTATGCGACCAACCTATTTCCTTTTTATTTATTTATTTACTGTAAAATGTAAAATGAACGATTTCTTTTTTTATTATTATTATTACTCACAACCAACAAATTGTTCATTCACTAATTATTTAAATGTTCATTACATAAAACATAAATATATAAATGTTTCTTTTTCATTCACCTTTATATTTCTGGTACAATAACATTCATAATTTTATTCAATGCAGCATATTTTATTTTTTTTATTCAGAACATGAATATTTTTAATATTTATAATCTAAGCCACTATATAAAATTTTTCTTCTTTTTCGCTAAACATGAGCACTTTATCTGTCTCATTAATCTTTTTGTTGGAGTTTAAGTGGCCTATCAAGCCAAAAGCACCCCATTCTCGATAGCAGGAATTCGCTGTCTCATATTTAAACAATTAGAAAAAATCTCTTGTGGCTATGCTGCTTTTGAAATGGAAATAGGTAAAATGCTCTTACCTGGGATTCATCAATATCGCGATGACGTATAACTTCATCGGTGTGGCGTGGCCAGGGATTTATCCAAAAGCTTCTTGAAGAAATTATTTTATTTTATTTTGTGAAGCATTATTTATCCTTTGAAGTATCCTTTGAGAGCTTAATATGAATCGCTAAATCCATGGGAAGATATAATGTAATATGAATTAGTATTGTGTGTTTTTACGATAAAGAAAGATTCAACTTTTAGCTTTAAATACTTATAATTAAACATATTACTGGAGTATAAGAAACTCCGTCTTAACAGAGAGGCTACATGATTAAGAGTGATAATACATAAAGCTGCTAAAACACATATTCGCAGCGTAGAAAAAAATATATAATAATTAAAGGTGTCTGGCAACAGTCAAAATGTTCAGATGTTCCTTTTAGTTACATATCAGTGATGAAATCTTAGTTATTAGAACATATGCTTTAGAGAGTTACTCAAGTGGGCTGTAATAGCACTCATTATTAAACGCGGAAGTAAAGAAACAGTTCGTAAATTTGCTTGTTGAAATGATCTGTGTTTAGTAACAAGTTCTTTCTTTTCTTTTTTTTTTTTTTAATCACTTTTAGCAGTTGCCGAAGAACATCTGGGGAATTAAATTTAACAATAGGTAGCCGTTTTTTAACTTTTATTGTAAGCTTTATATACTGTAAAAAATATCCTTTAAAATATGGAAATTGTACTGACAATTGAGACACCAATTTACGTATTTTAATGTAATTTTTTTCCCGTAAATTCCAGAAAAATTTCCATTTTTTTGCATGTTTCTGTATTTAAAAAGTTACATTAAAAAATAAAGTATAATCTTTCATACCTATATATTTCAATCCACACTTTCTAAACTCACGTATATTAGACATGATTTATTTATTTATATTCAAACTTCAAACTATTGTTGATCGCTTATAATTCGATAGGTAATTTATTCATCAAAAAATGGAAAACTCATTTCGATCACATAGTTTCTGAAAAACATCACCTGCCAATTACATGCGTTTAAGAACAAAAATGAATTAAAATTTCTGCATTTCTCAAACATCAAACATGTTTCACAAGAATCCCTTTGGATTTGAAAATAATCATATACTTTTAAGAATTAGGAGTGGCACCATCTAGTGTTAGTCAAAGTAGTCGAACTTATTTCCTTTTCTTTTTTTTTCTTTTTTTTTTTTTTTTTTTGGAATTAATGCAATAGCTCTGAAATTTTATTACTATACACTAAACTTTGAGCTTATGATTAAGTATCGATTTAGTTCAGGTATAAACGGATTTCACCGTGAAAAAATTATTCTGAAAATCAAAAAATTTTAGTCTGGATTTCTAATGATGTATGTTATACGCGTAAAGCAATGATTTTTATAAGTAAATATCAATATTTTCCCAGAAAAATTATACACAATATCTATAACTGAGAAATTTGATTCAGAATATAGCATATAAGAAAGAATTAGTGAGTCCATTTTTTAAAATTTTGCCATATATTCAATCCATCAGAAAAAAAAAACCCCAAAGAAAACAGAACTGTATATCAATACCTTCGCATTAACATTATACACAGGCTTTGGGCAATAAGAAATGCATTTTTTAAAATGAAAAATTGATTATTTTTTTACACCCCTGAACTGCAACGGGACAGGTCTCGAATTAAATATATATATATATACACACTGTTAAAACATTTTAAATATTTTAATATCTCAAAAATAGCATGTCTTCTGCATAAAACAGTACTATTTGAGGACCCCAGAAGCTAAGGGGTATAAGTGACAAAATCGAAAAAACTGCGTTAGATGCACAGGTTATCTGGAAATAAAGTTATTTGTTTGGAGGTTAAAAAAATGATTTTCTAATTATGTGCTGCGTTCTAGCCGTAAACTAATTAATCCCTTTAAACTACTTAATTCTTAACCTCTTCAATTTCTACTTAAATTTACAAAAAATATTGTAGCCCACTTTTCTTTTGGAGTTGCTGAAATAAGAGTTCAAAGACCACTATGAAATAAGCAACAGTTTCATATTTTAATTCAGTCAATTACTATTGATGCTCCAACTTTGAACTCAATTTACTTAAAACCTAAATTTTATCACTTGCATCACTTGGCTTCTGGGGAAAGAGGGAGGGTGGGTCATTTGTACTGTAAAGTTCCTTCGGTAAAAAAGAGAAAGCTGAAATTAAAATGCCACATATTCAAATTTCTATAAAGAAAATATGTAAAATGTTCAGAATTATACTAGATTTAAAAAAAACCTACTGCCACTTAAAATACATCGCTTGCGCTTCATAAATAACATTATTTCAAACCTCAGCTCTTGAAACCGTGGGTGAATGGTTAAGCAACTTTTCTAATGAACAATAGGACCCTGGTTCGATCCCGTCTCGGGTAAGTGTTAGAAGTTTACAGTAGTTTGAATTAAATATATAAATCATATCTAATAATATGTGACTTTGAAAAGTGGTGGTTGAAATATGGGGGTTTGTCCTTAAAAAATTATATTTTATCTTTTAAATGGATATTTTAAAATACAGAAATATGCAAAATAAATGGAATTTTTTCTGGAATTTACATCAGAAAATTTCCATTAAAATATGTAAATAGTACTTGAGTCTGGAGTGGCAGTACAATTTCCATATTTTAAGGGATATATTTTTTTTTTACAGTGCATAATGCTTACAAAAGAAAAAAAAGGTGAAAAAATGTCTTTCGAAGTGGTCAAACATAGGTGTAATTCTGTCGTTTGAAATATCTTAAATTCAGACGCATACAAGTAAGTGTCTAAAAAGTAAGACACTTTAAAATTTCTGAAAATTGAACACTCCGTTTCAGACACTTAAGTGTCTGAATTTAAGACATTTCAGTTTACAGTGCAGACGTTTAAAAGCTGTTGCGGATGCTAAAGGATATCCTAAAAAATACTCGTTTAACGAAATATTACAATATTTACTAATATCAGGGCTTAATTTCTAACAAAAAAAGTACCAGAGCCCTAATATTCTGCGGTACCGGTACTAAAAACTGTACCGCCCCCCGCCATCCCATCACTCCAATCTGCATATTTATATTTCGTACATTATTTGAAAAATTAAAGCATTTTTTTTTCTTTAGCAAAATAAAAATTTTAAATATATCTATCTGCATATACTTAGCTGTCAGATGTCATATATTCCACTTTTTAGTTATCACTCCTTCCGAATAGTCATCTTTGCCGAAATTCAATGTTAATTAATTACAGAATTCTGCGATTAAATATGGTAAGGATTATGATGTTGGAATTAGTGTGAACACAAAAAGGGATAGTTCGCAGCTATGCATTTTTATGAAAAAAATGAATGAAATTTACTGAAATTAATATTTATACGGTGAAGAATGGAACAATATTTTTTAATTTCTTATAAAAGGGGCATAGCTTAAACTATAATCGATTCCTTCCGCATTAACAATCTTTTGTGGTGAGTCTCTGAAAATCAGATTAAATTAAAAATTTCCTACCGTTATCGGAAAGATTCGATGCTTTTATAGAAAAAGGGGAAACCCTAATCGATTGATTTCTATCAGAATAGCAATATATGGCAATTATTTCTACTTACAAATGAAAGAGACTTGGTAAATGTGCAGAGCATGGCCTTACCATGCGCAGCGTTCATGATACAAAATAAATACAAAAATATCTAACATGATTTTTATACTCGTACGCAATAGAAAACAAAAAAACTCAAACAAACAAAACCTCAATCTGATGCTCATTAGCTCATTGCCTAAAAACAGAAATTATTCTTTTCAGTTTAGCCATAAAAAATAATAAACAATAAAAATAAATAAAAGTTATTATACTGCCATAAAAGAGAATCGAACTGAAAGCAAATTCATTGTTCAGTCTCTTGAGTGGGGCCATATCAACACATCGCCGACATAAATTTGCAAATATCACTAGAATAGAAAAACTCTATTTCTGTGTTCCCTTCATTCTGATCAAAATAGCTTAAAAGGATTTGAAATAGGATATAAAACTCAATTTTGAAGGCGGAAAAGTTTTTTTCTTCCTACACATGAATAAAGAAAACTTTGAATGTAAGACAGATTGAGCTCGAGTCAGTCCAAGCCCAAAAATTGAGTTCGTTTTATCTCCACCTCCTCTGCGAGTGCAACTCATTACGTCACATAAAAGTGTTTTGATAAAAAATAATGCAAAAGCTTGGAGAGGGGAAGGAAATGAAAAGGTAATCTACGGTTCGGTTTTTCGGAAGCGCTACTGCACTGGGCTCCGGAGCCCTGTATTTATGAGCTCTGGTGAATTCCGACCAATATTTAAATATTTACTAAAAATAGAGAAGTACCGGAGCTGGGCTCCGGCGCAAATTAAGCCCTGAAATATATAGAGATTTTTTTTTAAGTGCACGAAGACTTGAGTGAGGTAACTTTTTGGTTATTTTTTAATTATTGATTTCCTCAAAATAATATTTTACTGTGTTTTAAAAATATTTTATGTAGTTTTGTTAAGAATAAGTTATAGATCATATTCTTAAATATCCATTATGAAATATTAATTTTAATTAATGGATACTAGCACTATTTCATTGAAATTTATAAGTGTACGATCATTTTTGGGAGCCACTGTATATACTCATTAAAACCGAACTTATATAGCTTATTCATTTGAAAAATTTTCAGGACTTTCTTTTGAAAAATCAAGTTAAACCCCCCGAAAGAGGCAAAACCCGATTCCAATCCAAATTTTTTTTCATCACTGTTCGGATTGACTTTAAAGTGAACCCGACCCGATCCGTGCCCCGCAATGTAGCTCACAGTCACAGCGTTACTCAGGGACATGTTTTTCTTCTCTCTTGTAGTCTCCCAGGATATATCAGTAAATTGATATATAACTAGTTTAATTTCTAAGAAATGTATTTATTCTACCTGTGCATGTAGTGTAGTGACAGAGAATGCTGCATAATTTTTTTTAAATAATGATAAAAAACATGTGTTTGTCGTCTCTCTCTGCACGTTATCTGTCAACGTTTCCTTTCTCTGAACCGTTGAGCGATAAAAGATATAAATTAATGGAGGGCATTACATCTCAGTGTTTTTATGGATGTTTATGCTTGGAGTTGAACGTACCCATATTTACTTTTTTTTAAAGGCGTATTCCACATTTCAACGGTAATGTATAAATATTTTTGAACTCGATTCTAGACTTTACGAGCTACTTATAAGGAATAATGTCTTGTGCAAATGTAAGTAAACGAAGATAAAGCGCTTTTCTGGTTTATAAAACACCGAAATTACTTTTTGTGACTTTTGATATTTAGAATGTGTTATTTGATTATTGCTGTTCTGTAGAATCCTACATCGGGTGGGTAACCCGATTTAACCGGAATTCGTTGACTCTAATTTTTTTTTTTTTTACTTTAACTCTGATGTTTCTGGTTCGGGTTCGGTTTTTACTCTTTTAGGTCGGGTTCAGGTAGACCCAAAAAAATTCAAAATAAAGTCCTATATATTTTTCAAAAAAAAAAAAATATATATATATATATATATGCATTTCAGTATTATTGAGTATTCATTTTTATATAAATACAGATAAAATTGATATTACACTGAAAAAAAAAAAAAAAAAAACGGACAAAAACACGGAGATTCTACTGGCAATCAAGAGGCCAGTACTATTTCCGTATTTTAACGGAAATTTTCCCGGGAAAAATGAAAATTTTTTTGTAATTTATGGGGAAAAATTTACTTAAAAATACGGATTTCTGGAATTTATGAGGGGGAAAATTTCCCTTAAAATAGGTATATAACTGTAAACTGCTTTTCCACAATTGTACTAAAATATAGATTAATGTTTTTATCATTTCGGGTTCGGGTTAAAGTGCGTCAGGTTTTGGGTTGTGATTGTTTTTTCGCGTGTTCGAGTCAGTTTGGAGTTGACTTTAAGCAGAATTTCCTGGTTCGGATAGAGTTGTAACCTTGTAACTGACCCGTCAGGACTCTGATCAAGAAACTGGCTACTTTCTGATAAATTCCCGAAAGCATTTTCATTAGTAATTGCAGAAATTTTTAAGTAGAAATTTCGAAATCTAAATGCGGCTGTCCTTTTCCGAAAAAGGCAAGAGATCTTTCAAAGTAGAAAAAGTGAAATTAAAACTAGTCGGATGTGGCAATCCTAAAATTTATCTCATCCATGTCAAATCTCATGCATGTTAACATTTCCTGAAAAATAAAGCATATCAGTGCCACTTTTTACGTGATTTACACCAAAATCTAATCAGCAACAACTTATGTCAAGTTCTAGCTGAATCTTAAGATTGATGAAAATTCGTGCATTAGTTTTTGAGGTAGAACTATTGCGGAAATCGTAAACAAATGTACATAGCAGCGCCACCTGTTGGTAGATTTACCCCAAAAACTAATCAGGATCAATTTTTATCAGGGAATAACTGAATCGGAAGTTTGATGAAAATTCATGCATTAGTCCTTGAAATACAGTAATTGCGAAAATCGTGATAAATGCAGCCTAGCAGCGCCACCTGTCGTGAGATTTACACTGAAAACAAAACAGCACTAATTTATATCAGGGGCTAACTGAATCTGACGTTTGGAGAAAATCCATGCATTAATTCTTGAGATAGAGCTATTGCGATAATCACAATTAATGCTGCATGGCAGCGCCACCTGTTTGGCGATTTACACTACAAAGTAATCAGCACCACATTATATCGAGGACTAACGGAATCCGAAGTTTTATGAAAATCCCTGCATTAGTTCTTGAGATATAGCTATTTCGGAAATCGTGAAAAATGCGGCCTAGCAGCGCCACCTGTTGGGAGATTTACACCAAAAAGTAACACCAGTTTATATCAGAGACTAACTGAATCTAAAGTTTTATTAAATTCCGTCCATTAGTTCTTGAGATAGAACGCCCACAAAATTTGTGTCACACACACACAGACAAATTGACTCACACTCACAGACAGACATTTTGTAAAAATATGTTTTTCGGGTTCTCTAAACCCTAAAACGTGTAAATCTGTCGAAAATCGGAATTCGAAAATTTTTATGAATCTAAAACTTTCTCTCTTGTAAAGATAGAATAAAGTAAAAAGCTATAAAAATTGAGATTTTGACACTTCAATAAAAGCCGTCATGAGAAAGCAATCGCTTATAACTTAAGATGCAATGCATTTATCACAAAATGAAAAAAGCTATTTGATTCCAAATCACTTGAATATCTTCTTCGCCTTTTTTTTTTGTTGCTGTTGTTTATGAAAGCAACAACGAGACAAGCGGCATATATGCGCCGTATAGGGTATGCAGTATCCTTGGATTTGAATACCCTTAAAAGAAAAAAGAAAAAAAAACGCCTTGTCTAATCACAGAATTTCAGCGATTAAATATTAATCTGCAAAAATTACTATTTAAAAATAGTGGTTCCTAAAAATTAAAAAAAGCATACGAAGCAAGGAAAAAAAAAAGAAAACAGACTTCTAGTTTTAGCCACGTCTAATAATTTCGTTCCACACTTTCTCTTAATGCATTTATCACAGGCATGTCGATGTTGCAGAAAACTAAATAGCATTTCCAACATTATTTTGTTACGTAGATAAAGGGATGGGGGATGGGGTAAACACAGTCTCGTTTCGGGAGCTGTCCGAAGCGCTCGCGAGATAAAGCTAAAGCTAATCCTATGGGGAGGTTATTTGTTAATATCTCGTTTACATTTGAACATTTATTTATTTATTTATTTATTTATTTATTTTTGCATTGGATAGCTGAGGTGTATTTCTACATCGCCTCTTTTTTACTTTTTCGGTTTTGGTTGCAGATATTTTTTAGAATGACACTTTCATTTTCGGAGCCTGTTTCGAAAGTGAAAGTAAGTATATAAAAAAAATATCTACAACCAAAATCGAAAAAGTTAAAACGATGCGATGTAGAAATGCACCTCACCTATCCAATGCAAACAAGTTATTTTAAAATGTTGAAATGCAAACGAGATATTAGTAAATAACCTTCCCATAGGATTAGCATTAGCTCGTGAGTGTCTTCGCCGGCAGGGACAGAAGCCTTAACCTCTTGAGGGGCGATGGAATATATTATATTCCACCTAATTTAAACAAGATCCGCGCCAGAAAATTTTAACTAAATTTCATATTTTTAACATTTTTTTTGGGGGGGGGAGGGGGGGGGATGTTGAAAAATTGCTTTTCCTTATTTAAAAATAAAATGTTTCGATTATTCCACTGAGAATTCAATATTACAGAGGCATTATTGCTTGCGTCTCTTAATGCATTTATCAGAGGCGTGTCGATGTTGCAGAAAACTAAATAGCCAACATTATTTTGTTATATTCCCAACATTATTTTGTTACGTAGAGAAAGAGATGGGGGAGGGGAGGTCGACACAGTCTCTTTTCGGGAACCGAGCTGAATATTTCTCTGCAACACGTGCCTGTCATCGTCTCTTTCTCCGTTATCTGTCAACGCCTTCCTTACTCTGGCCCGTTGAGCGATAACAAGATATAAATTAATGGAGGGTAGTGTTTTATGGATGTTTATTAAGAGAATAAAGGAGTTGAACGTACCCGTATTTACTTATCAAAGAGGCATATACACATTTCAACGGCAACGTATAATTATGTTTGAACTTATTTCGAGATTTTTCGAGCTACCTATCAGGAATATTTATTTCATTGTGTTGTAATTCAAGTAAATGATTCTGGAACTTTCTTTGGATTATAAAATACTTTCTGTGTGGCAATCCGTTAGGTTAAATTGTGATTACACGAGGTCTTTATATTGCTTCGGGTAAAAATGAATCTAATTCTATAATAGGGTGAACACCCCCCCCCCCCCCCCCCCCAGTAACTGACACTTGAAGGATTCTTTCTTGTTTAAAAATTTTAAGTCCATTTTATACTTATTTTTCTTTGTGAAAAGATAGCAGAGATGCATTAAAAAAATACTGTTGACAAAATTTTCAAAAATTATACATTGTATTATTAAAAATTAATATTTTTTTGATAAAAATGGTCAGTAACTCCAGTAACTGACAACAACATCATTTTGAAAAACAAATAACTGACACAGAGAGGACTAGCGTCTAACACTTTCTTTGCAAATATTTAAAAAAAAAAAAAAAAAAAAAAATTATATTTCAAGGAATTAATGATCTAAAAACACTTTAATCTAGATTATAAACCAAAATACGTAAACCTTACTTATATATGAATCAGGGCTTAATTTGCGCCGGAGCTCACCGGAGCCCAGCTCCGGTACTTCTTTGATTTTAGTAAGTATTTAAATATTGGTCAGAATTCACCGGAGCTCATAAATACAGGGCTCCGGAGCCCAGTGCAATTCGTAACTATGCACTTTTATGAAAAAATGCATAGCTACGAACTATCCCTTTTTTGTGTTAACACTGTTTCCGAATCATAATCCTTACCAATTTTAATCGCAGAGTTCTGCAATTAATTAACACTATAACTAGGCAAAGATAACTATTCGGAAAGAGTGATAACTAAAAAGTGGAATAGTCGACTGCTAAGTATATGCTGATAAATATTTTTAAAATTTTTATTTTGCTAAAGAAAAAAAAAAATGCTTTAAATTTTGCAAATAATGTACGAAATATAAATATGGAGATTGAAGTGAGAGGGGTAAACTGTACAGTTGCAGTACCGGTACCACATAATATTAGGGCTCCGGTACTTTTTTTTTCTTAGAAATGAAGCCCTGTATATGATATCATAGTACAGATGCATGCGGCCCTTTTTTTATGTTTTAAATTGCAGTTCTCCCAACTTTATCGCGTCACGGATAATCGAATACCCCGCTTATTCGAATAGAATCCTCCGGAACCGAATTTAATCCCATTGGTTGTATGTTATATTTCCCCGCTTAAACCAAGTACCTTTTACGAACGTCCCCGCTTAATAAAATAACAACTGTGTGACCTATGTTTGAAAATAGGCGCGGAAAGCACGTTTCAACTGGAATTTCCTTCCACCTTTTGTCATTTTCGGTTCCTTTACGCTGAAAACAAATTTTCAGTTCTTCCTGCAATGATTTCGGACAGCAGGTGTATAATGGACAGATCTAATGATCTTCCCACCACCACTGCTTGCTGTTAACCAGCCTTTAATGGCAATGCGCCGTCACTTCGAGACTCCAGATGGTAGTTGTGATATTTTGCACTCATTCGAAAAATAACTCGGTACCCTCATAGCATGCATAGTCACAGTGACGTCATTGTGACGTCCCTGTAAGTCACTGTGGTCACGTCACAACTGTGACCAAAATGCCACCACTCAGCGATGTCACACCGTGACTGATATGTGAACTTCTTAGAAAACTTTTAAAAATTATAAAAATTCTTTAAAACATGTTACTTACTGTAAAAGATAATTTTCTGTCAATTAAAAAAAAATTGTGACGTCACTGTTATGTCATTACATGTAACGTACGTCTCATTATATGACAAAAAAACCCTACCATATACTCACAGTGTAACTCGCAGTGTAAACTCGCAATAAAACAAAACATATGTTAAGATTAAAAGTTTCCACATCAAACAATAAAAATAATTCAGTGTTTGTTTCCGACTAATATTTCACAACAAAATTAAAAACTTCACCAAAAAATGTACATAAATAAAACACACAAATTTAATAGACATGTAATCAAACTGCTCGCTTAGACTACTAAAAATTTTTGAATTAAAAAAAACTTTTGTAGGTAGTAAAATATTTTACGATATTTACGACTATTAACTCTTGGAATGTTGCTAATATGAAAGTATAGCTATTGAATTTTAAAACTTTATTTGAATACATAATTGATATTTTTCATATAAAAATGTTTTTTGGTGTTATTAGTGGTCAATCTAGAAAAATGTATTAACTGTAGAGATTTCAATAATAAGAAAATGTTTTCTTCCTGTATTCTATAATCCGGGAAAATGGTTTTTATTTATAAATTATTGTATGTATAAATTGTGTGTGGGTATGGGAAGGGACGGAGTTTTGTAATAAAGCAATGCTTTATTATAATAAATAAAAACACTTGCATATTTTCAGTAATAAATCTTTCTGCTAGTGTTTAATTATTTTAAGTTATTCTTAAAAAGTAAATTTGGCTACTTGTTTCACATTTTTAAAAAAAATTTAACTTTTTCCGAATATAAAATAAAATACAGTAAAACCACTTTAAAGCGACCACGTTCCGTTCAAATAAAAATTGGTCGCTACGGGAGGTGGTCTCTTAATAGAGGTCACGTTTAAATCTAGATTTTAATTGTTAAAAAAAGGTAACAATTAATGTTACTAAAATTTATTTTTCACATTTTGAAAAAATATGAAAACTTTGGTTTCAAAACAAAAGTTAATTACAGAAGTTAATTACTGCAGAGTATAAAAAATGAATATATTGACGTTTTTTGTGATTTTACGGTTTTATCTTTTATAGATTTTATTTCCAAGTCCTTTCGAAGTTCAGTAAATAAATGCATTTGTTTTTCTTTTTTTGGACGGGAGCAAATAATGACGATTTCATTAATTTATCTATTTTTTTTAGAGTTTCTTGACAGAATAGTGCACGGCAGTTTATTGACCGCCATTCTTAATTTGTCATCAGAGTTAAATTCATTGCCTAAAGAGGCACAAAGGTGTTTAAACACTTAAAAGTTATCGGAATAAAATATTTAAAAAAAAATTCTAAACTAACTTTAGATGTTTGATGAATAATGCGCTCTCAGGAATTAATTTTCTAATAAAACTTTCTTCAAGCGACCAGGAAAAAGCGGAATTTATTTCATTTTCTTCAAAGAAATTGGTCGCTCATGGAGGGAGTTCAACTTAAATGGTCTCTGAATGGAGGTAAATTTAGTATTGAGCCTATGGGAATAAATTTCGTTCTATGACAAAATGGTCGTTGAGGGAGGTGGTCGCTTAATGGAGGTGGTTGCACAGGGAGGTTTCACTGTATACAAAATATATGTAAAACTCATGGCGTAATTAATTATTCATATTTTTTTTTGTTTTGCAAAACTTAAATAGCTTTACAAAACTTAAAACTTGAACTATTTTGAAACACATAAAAAAAAGTTAAATGCATCAAAAAATTCTTCAAACAAGAAATTTTAATTGGAAGTAAGTTTATAAAAATATTATATCATATAAATGTATAAAAACGGAAAAGCCATCTGTTCTTGCTTTGATAAACAAAACAGTGCTAACCGCAGACGATAAAACTATTAAAAACAACATATTGCGTTTAACCTTTGGAACAGGCAGATGGAGTTTTTTGCTGGACAATAGGTAGCGTTATGAACATGCAGTTTGTCAGATAAAAACATTTAACCTAAAAAATTCATAGGAATAATCATCCCAAGGTCATACTTTAGACGAAAATATGAGTTCGAGATATTTACACTAGCTTTGGTGTGGTTTAAATGATTCCCATCATTGCTAGTGTATGTATTATTGACATATTTTCTACTGCCAAAATTTGTTCTTCCTAAAACATGGATTACATCGGAATTTAAGGAATGACGTTAAGGGGAAAAAAAAGGTATGAAAAAATATTTTATTCCAGAGTTTGCTTTTCTTTAAATTATAACGCTTTTAGTATTTTCTTATAAACATTTCATTTACCTAATACAGTTTAGTAGATTTATTATTTAATTTATTGAAATAAATAACTGTCTCAACAATTTTAATCAGATGATTAATATCAATTATATAAATTTATTTTAATCAGATTTGTTTTCTTTTAAAATATTATAGGTTAAAATCACATGTTTTCTCAAACTTTAAAATGACATATAAAAATATTATAATCAAAGTTTAACATAATTAGCAAATATTTAAATGTATTTAACGTACTAAATAAAAAGGCCTTTTTATAGAATAAAATTTTTTGATTGTCTCAAACAATTTGCGTTGAACATTTTTATTTAAAAATTAATATATGTTCGGAAGAAAAGAAGATTGTTTATTCTATTTAGAAGAAATAGGAAATTTTTACATAATGGAGAAGTACTATTTAAAGGATATCATACATATGTAGTATTAAGAGTGAAAAATCAGTGTCAATGAGTATTATTCGATGTGAAAAAAGTTATATAAAATTATAAAGAGATATCCTTAGCTGGTAAGAACTTTTCAGTTAGACAATATGAACGAAAAGCTTTGAAAGTAAACCGGTGTCTTAATTTGTTGACAAATATAGAAATTATGCAACCCAGTGAGAATTTAAATTTGGTTATATTGAAAGATTTTAATTATTAAAACACATATCCATGTACTTGAATGAATGAAACTAAAATGTAAAATATATTTCATTATTTTTTTTCTAGACACTTTTAATATTTTACTTTTTGAATGATTTTATACGCATAAACTTCAAAATATCTATACTATACACTCTATTAGAAAACAGACTGATTAAAGGGGGCTTGTTATTTATGATTATCATCTAATCCTGTAAATAAAATAATAATAGTAATAATGAACCAATGTGTGCTTCTATTTTTTGCTTATGGTTTGAATTTTTATACTTTATTCACATAAAAATGACTAACTATTTTACATTATTTTCATTATTTTTTATTTTACTGTGTCATATAAAAGTAAATATGATTACCTGCATTTGTAACAGACTGTATATATAAAATTTTCACCACACGTTATTCTAAAACCTTTATAACAAATTAAAAACGTCATCAAACATTGTTCATAAATAAAACACAAATTTAATAAACATGTAATCGAACTGCTCGCTTAAACTACTAAAACTATTAGAATATTAATAATAATTAAAAAAAAAAACTGCTGTAGGTAGTAAAATCTTTGGCGATTTCTTCGACTATTAACTCTTGGATTGTTGCTTATATGAAAGTATCGCTATTGAATTTGAAAACTTTATTTGAATAAATAATTGATATTTTTCATATAAAAATGCTTTTGGTGTTATTAGTCAAATGCATTAAAAAGAGATGCTAGTTCATAAAAACAGAGCATGATGACAGAGCTTCATGAGTAAATGTAATATAGCAATGTGTTTCGTAATGCTATAAGAAAAAAGTATATAATTTGTTAATATGATAAATAAAGTGACATTAATTTTTAAGGATTTTATGAATTACAAATTGAAAAATACAATTAAATAACGACATGATTTAACAATATCTTGTATTTTCTGAAGAAATAAAGTTCTATAATTTTTGCAAGGTCTTGGACACACTGATTTAGGAATACTGTTGTATGAGGTAGTTTTTTAGAAGAAATTTCTGATTGCAACTAAAGGTGAATTTCACTTTTAAAAAAAAGGATGTATTTCGCCCATTTTAAAAAGAGCAGGGTACTGCAACTTTAAAAAATGGCCTAGATTGAACAGTACGTAATTGCAGAATTAATAAAAACAGCAAATAAATATAATTTAAGGTTGTATTCCGATCCAAACTGCTTATTTTCTAATTCATTTTAAAATTCATTTTTGCTCTCAAAAGTATCAAACTGGGAAATTCTGTTATTTAGAAACTACATAATGTGCCGTGCTTCTCAATTTTTTGACAAATGCAGAAAATACAGTATTAAACGCTGCTGCGTTTTGAACCGAATTTTCCGAAGCGTGCAATCTGGGAATGAAAAAAAGGGTCATACTGAGAAAATAATTGTTTAAAAATCAAATTCTAATTAATTGAGCTGAAAATGAAATCACACGACACGTTAAACATGCCTTCAAAAATCACTCATAGCAAGTTTCATGTTTTTACTTTTAAAAATAAGTCTGAAAATGTCTCAGAAAATTTCGAGCTGTTGAGGGTGGAAAAACATTTTTTCGAATATACCCTTAATTAGTGGCACAAACAACAAAACAAGCAAATATGGTTTCCAGCTCATCTTGCATTTGTACAAAGGAATATTACTATTAATCTCCGACGCTTTGGACGGAAGCAAAGATGACATTTTATGGAATGACGGAGATTCTTCATACACCGATTCATATTACAATAGTGGTACTGCTACCTTCAGTGAAAGTGATTTATTATGAGAATTTTTTGTCAAAATTTTCACAAAGATTATTTGTAAATTTTACGTCTATGAAAATATTACTATAAAAAGAAAAATGGTATTTAATAAACAGCATATAGTTTGGAAACATATGATAAGTTACTAATTTTATTATAATGTGTTTTTTTATACCAGTAATGTTTTAGCATTAGAGTGTACAATATTGTGTAGTAGATTTCCCCGCATAATAGTCGCACTTAGACTTTCACAATGAAAAATTGGCAAAAAAGTGCGACTATTACGCGAGTAAATACTGTAGTTGTTAGCTCCAATTTGCTGTAAATTTATTATTGCAAAAGCAGAATGAGAAAATATTACCTAATTATTCTTTTACTCTCAAAAGTTTTTAATACTTGCTGTGATGTTTATAGAAAAGAAAGAATAACTTGATTGATTAAAGATGAATTTCGTAAAAGCATCGCGAAAAAATGCAAATTTCGTCAAAAGATCATGAAAAAAGGCGAATTTAATCTAAGATTAGCAAATTTTGTCAAAATATTGTAGAAAAAACGCGAATTTCGTCAATGGACCGCATACAAGGCGAAATTTTTAAAATAAATCGCGCAAATAAGGTGAATTTTGTCAAACGATCGCGAAAAAAATTCTAAATTTCTTCAAAAGGTGGTGGAAAAAAACGTGAATTTCATCTTAAGAATCGCAATTTCGTCAAGAGATTGAAAAAAAACGTGAATTTCATCAAAGGATCGCGAAAAAATGCAAATTTCGTCAAAAGATCGTGGAAAAAACGAATTTCATCTAAGAATAGCAAATTTTGTCAAAAGATTGTAGAAAAAACGCGAATTTCATCAATGGACCGCATAAAAGGCGAAATTTTGTAAATAAATCGCGCAAATAAGGCAAATTTTGTCAAATGATCGCGAAAAAAATCTAAATATCTTCAAAAGGTGGTGGAAAAAAACGTAAATTTCATCTAAGAATCGCAATTCCGTCAAGAGATTGAAGAAAAACGTGAGTTTCGTCAAAGGATCGCGAAAAAATGCAAATTTCGTCAAAAGATCGAGGAGAAAAAGCGAATTTCACTATCAAATTTTGTCAAAAGCTTGTACAAAAAATGCGAAGTTCATCAATGGACCACATAAAAGTCGAAATTTTGTAAATAAATCGCGCAAAAAAGGTGAATTCTGTCAAACGATCGCAAAAAAAATCTAAATTTCTTGAAATGGTCGTAGAAAAAAACGTGAATTTCATCTAAGAATCGCAATTTTGTCAAGAGATTGAAAAAAAAACGTGAATTTTGTGAATTTCAAAGCATAGTGAAAAAAAGCGAATTTCGTCAAATGATAGTGAAAACACATAAAATTTTGTCAATAAATCGTACAAATAAGGTGAATTTCGCCGAAGGATTTCTAAAAAAAAAACGTAAATTTCAATAAAGTATCGTGAAAAAAACATTCTGAAATTTTTCTGTGAACTTCAGAATTTTTTTTCACTCATAATCATTCCTGCTTTCATTGCCATGGTGCATTGATTGAACTCGAATAGCGATTTCCTTTTTCAATAAATATATTGCATCTTAACGCTGTCACAACATTGTCATTGTAGTCACATATTCGTCACAAAGTTAATGACAAAATCGTCACAAATTACACAATTTTCACAAAATTGTCACAATGTGACTTTACAACATTGTCACTGTCGTCACAGAATCATCACAGTGTTAATGACAATTTCGTCACAAATGACACATATTTCACAAATTGGTCTCACCGTGACTTCACAAATTGGTCACAATGTGACGTCACAAATGAGCTCTAAAACGGCCATAACGACCTCACATTCTAGTCACTGTGACTTCACATCGACGTCACGTGACGTCACATCGACGGTCACAAAGTCACAGTGTGACTTCACAACGACGTCGCCGTAACGTCACCATGCCTTACGGGTATTTACTTCTTTAACATTCCACTTAAACAAACCATTTTAAACGATTTTTTAAGGCATTTTAAGTAACGTAAATTAGAAGTAGCAAAGTTTTGACCCAATTCAAACGAGCTGCCTTAAGTGTGATGTAAACCATATAAATGTACGTACTGATTTTAAATTAATACGCATTTACTTTATATTAGCATTTGTATTTATTTTATTTTATATTATTCTGTTAATGATTTATTATGCTGTTAATTAAATATACCGTAGGTGGTTATTTTGCTTTTTATTGCGCATTAAATATTACAATTATGATTCCCCGTTTAATAAAATACCCTGCTTAATCGAATATTGTTTCTGGAACCGTCAATATTCGTTTAAACGGGGACGATTGTATTAGTAGTGTAGATATCCAATAACTGACATTCAGTGCTGCAGTCTAATATTTCTTTTGTGTGCCCCGGTAAACGGATAATAAATTATATGAGAACCATATTCTGTAGTAAGCATCTTCTAGTGAACCCCCATGAGGTACATTAGTTTCAATATATTTGGAACAGTGGTGACATCATTAAAATACACTGAAAACGGTTTTTCTCCGCTGGCCATAATGTAACGAAATTCTTTTGCGTGCCCCCCCCTCCCCCTCCACCCCCCCTCTCACACACACACCCTAAAAGTAATCTGAAGAAATCTCCACTTTCTCCAGAAATTCTACAGAAATCTGTATAAATTTTGAAGATTTAGCTTTACCTTAAAAATATATGCAGAATTTTTTTAAAGATATTCTTAAAAATATCTGCAGAAATGGGCCAATTGCCTACAGATTTTTGGGCCAATTGCCTACAGATTTTCTACAGATTTTTTTTTAGTGGTGTAATCGAAATATTAATCGTACACATTTCATTTTCAATGTACAACATGCCATCGCAAAGCTCAATAACATATATTAATTACATGGCAATCCGACCATATTTACGCGAGTTAGAGCGCGGACAGACAGACGGCCAGGCAAACCGAATTCATAAAACACTTTTCAACTTCGTTGGAAAGTGCTAAAAGGGTAATTTTTAAGAGAGGTGGAATATTTAGTAGATAAATAAGCAATATTGAATAAAAAACTTTTTTAGCATTTTAAAATGGCATTTTAGATTGTAAAAAAAAAAATTACGATTAAATTAATCAGAATCTGTACGCAATTATAAGAAAAATTTAAATAGATTCTTCTAAAGAAGAAACATTTATTAAATGTTAAATATAATTAAAAATATAGCAAAGAATTTTGGCTTCCGAGAGAAACCTTAACTTTTTCTAAATCTGTTTTTCTTAGCAAGACATTTTAATCTAGATAAAAGTCTTAGATGAGTGACAGTAATTTCATAAAAGTTCATTAAAATATTAAGGTGTGATTTTGAGATTAAATTAATTCAGTTTTACGTTCTTTTAAATGACTAAAGTATCTTGTTTTTCATGTTTTTCGATGTTTTTGAAACATTTCGACAAGAAATATAATCGCTTTCTAAGTCATTCTTAACCCCTTCGGGACGAGCGTTTTTTACAGAATTTTTAGTCTTTGATCACCGGTTTTTTAAACAGAAATTTTTGCCTAATTGAATTGGGAAAATGCTGGGATTAAATAAGGCAAAATTTACAATAAAAATTTACTGGTGAGAATAATCCCTGATTCTGAGCACCTCAGGCTGAGCGAATACCGGTCACTCGTCCCCAAGGGGTTAAACGCAAAGTTTAACAGTGCAAATGTTCAGGGAAATAAATAAATTCCTAATATAGCCGGAATCGAAAGGGTTGATAGGGAGCGCTTACTGTAATATATATATTTAAGTATTGCGCGGCAGCGCAATACTTATTTCTTTCCAGTGTCACTTCTCAATGTTAATTTAACATAGAAAAGCCTATGGAGATGATAACTTTTTCATTTTTTCTTCCCACCTTTTTGTCCCTGATGCCACTCATTTTTTATTCTTTACTAATTCTAATAATATTATAAATTTAAAGTTTAAAAACGTTTGCCTGGCGTCAGGGTCAAAACGAATGGCAAAATACCTTTGCATATGGATGAATTATAACCCAAAGAGAAACAAGGGCCAATTTTTTTTTATATTATTCAAATATTTTTCTTAATAATTCCAAATTTCACTTTTTTCATTGAGAATCAATGGACATTTTTAATAGAAAATGTAACATTTTTTCTTCATTGTTGCAAAAATTTCAAAAGCCGTAATAATAATTTATTTGGTTTTAGTAGAAAGATTCCCACGTGAAAAATTTTAATTGAAATAGTTTTTTTTTTTTTTTTTTTTTTTTTTCAAAAATTAAAAAGGTGAATATGACGTCATAGTGGAAATAAAAAGGATATTTTCAGAATACGTTTTTGCTTTGGTCAAGTTTATATTTTAGTAAAAAGTTTCTAATGGATAGCTATTTTTACGCAGGTAGCGAACTTAGTGGGGAATCACATAACTTAAATTTTGAAATGTATTTTTTTTTTCGAGATGAGAACTATTTATACCCCAAGTTAAACTTAGCTAATAATTTTCTGATGTGTTTACATCACCCTTTGGCAGAGAATAACGTTTAAAAATTCAAGTAAAACTTTTATTTTTTTTTATTTTTTACTGTATCACAGCTATAATATTGTTAAATATTAGCAGTAAGGATTCAACAGAATTTACATTTACATTCATAGCTTTCCTGAGTGGGAAATAGGGTATCTAAATTTAAGTGAAGTTAATATTTTATGTTTTGATTATAGATTTTTTACGTTCAGATTGGAAGTTTCTGTTCAAACTACCGCAACCTGCATTACTACAGTGGTGAAACATTTTGAATTACACATTGGTAAACTGCATCCCACATTGTGATGCAATACCGCATACATCAAAGCCTGATGAGGATACTCTGTATTAATTTTGAAATGCGTTCGTCTGAGTGCTGTAGTCATTAAAAAACTTGACATATTAAACAAAAACATAATTTGAAGAACAAATTAAAAAAACAAAATTTATTTCCTACATTGTTTAAGCCCGAGAAGGGACAGATATTAAGTTATTTCATTCAATTAGTTCTACATTTAATGTTAAATTTTTGTAACAAATTATTTAAGCTAATTGAAAATTAAAAAATAAAAATAAAATTCATTCAATATGATACTTAAATCACCCTAAAAAATTAGATTCCGTTCAAATGAAATCGAAATAAATCTTGGACTTTTTTTAAAGTTTTGTATTTTGCATGCATCTTATCATTTTATGCACAATTTTCATAAACATAATACTAAATCTGCAATACAAATATTTTCAATTAAAAATGGAAGAAGTCTAAGATTTATTTCGATTTCATTTGAACGGAATCTAAGTTTTTAGAATGTTTTAAGTATCATATTGTATGAATTTTATTTTTATTTTTTAATCTTCAATTGGCTTAACTAATTTGTTACAAAAATTTAACATTAAATGTAGAACTAATTGAATGAAATAACTTAATATCTGTCCCTTCTCGGGCTTAAACAATCTAGGAAATAAATTTTGTTTTTTTAATTTGTTCTTCAAATTATGTTTTTGTTTAATATATATATTCTTTAATCTAGGGAATTATATTATAACCACAAATGAAATCAGACAATAACCACTTCCGAGTTACCCATGATTCCGAAGAGCGTTATTTATCGTAAAAAACCACAGAAACCAATATATATTCGACATTTAAAGAAGCCATTATAAAAACAAATTTTTCTTTCCTGCTACTGATTTTCGGAAACGTTTCCGATTTTTTTACTTTCTTCTATCTTTACAAGAAGAAAGTATTGGTTTCGTGAAAATTTTCGAATTCCAGTTTTCGACGGATTTACACGTTTTATGGGTCAGAGATTCCAAAAGACATGTTTTTACAAAATGTCTGTCTGTGAGCCTGTCTGTCTGTATGTGACACAAATTTTGTGGGCGCTCTATCTCAAGAACTAATGCACGGAATTTAATGAAAATTTACATTCAGTAGTCCCTAATATAGATTGGTGCTGATTAGTTTTTGGTGTAAATCGCCCTGCAGGTGGCGTTTTGCATGATTTCCGCAAAAGCTCTATGTCAAGAACTAATGCACGGATTTTTATAAAACTTCAGATTCCGTTAGTCCTTGACATGAATGGATGCTGTTTATGTTTTGCTGTAAATCGCCCAACAGGTGGCGCTGCTATGCTGCATTTTGCAGGATTTACACTATTTTCGCAGTAGCTCTACTTCAAGAACTAATGCACACATTTTCATCAAACTTCGGGTTTAGTTAGTCCTTCATATGAAATGATGCTGACTACGTGTTGGTGTAAATCGCCCAATAGCTGGCGCTGCTGTGCTGCATTTAGAACGATCTCTTCAATAGCTCTACTTCAAGAACTAATGCACACATTTTCATCAAACTTCGGGTTTAGTTAGTCCTTTATATGAAATGATGCTGACTACGTGTTGGTGTAAATTGCCCAATAGCTGGCGCTGCTGTGCTGCATTTAGAACGATCTCCTCAATAGCTCTATCTCAAGAACTAATGCACGAACTTTCATCAAACTTCAGATTTAAGTATAACTTGATTAATATTGCTACTGATTATGTGTTGTTGCAAATCGCTCAAGAGGTGGCACTTCTATGCTGCATTTGTCATGATTTGCGCAATACCTCTATCTCAAGAACTAATGCACGAATTTTCCTCAAACTTCATATTCAGTTAGACGTTGACATAAGTTGGTAATAATTAGGTTCTGGTGTAAATAACTCAATAGGTGGCACTGCTGTGCTGAATTTTGCTGGATTTACACGATTTCAGCGACAGTCATACCTCGAGAACTAATGCACAGAATTTCATATTTTTTGAATTCTCATGATGAACACAGATTGTCATTTAATTTGGCACTCAGATAGTGAATTTTGAAGTATTGACATGCATGAGATAGAAGAAAGTTTTGTGATGGCCACAACATACTAGTTTTTATAGTGTATTAACTCGTGAGACTCTGTGAAACATGTTTGCTGAACAGGAAAATGTTTACTAAAAGATGGATAACATCCTAAAAACCGATAATCCGGTTTGGGAAAATTGATTAATATACATAAATACTAGTCGGAAACATTTTATAAAATCAATGGCGGAGAAAGAGACTTTGTTTTTGCAAATGGATCTTCGAATCTGAAATATATATTGGTTTCTGAGGTTTCAAAAGAGAAAGAGCATTTTTCGGAATCGTAGGTAACTCGGAAGAGGTTATTATATATTTTTGGAATCATGGTGAACTCGGAAGAGGTCATTTTATACTTACAAACCGTGGTTAACTCAGAAGAGGTTATATATTTTTGGAGTCGTGAGAAACTCGAAGATGTTATTATATATTTTCGGAACCGTGGGAAACTCGGAAGATGTTATTTTATACTTTCGAACCGTGGTTAGCTCGGAAGAGGTTATTATATATTTTCGGATTCGTTGTT
Organism: Maratus speciosus; assembly: GCA_963932465.1. Classification (NCBI taxonomy): domain Eukaryota; kingdom Metazoa; phylum Arthropoda; class Arachnida; order Araneae; family Salticidae; genus Maratus; species Maratus speciosus. The sequence goes on from OZ010797.1 coordinate 89,951,532, forward strand.
AACTCGGAAGAGGCGATTATATACCTTCGGAACTGTGGGTAACTCGAAAGAGGCTATTATATATTTTCGAAACCGTGGGTAACTCTAAAGAGGTTGTTATATACTTTCGGAACCGTGGTTAACTCGAAAGAGGTTGTTATATACTTTCGGAACAGTGGTTAACTCGAAAGAGGTTATTATAAATTTTCGGAATCGTGGTTAACTCGGAAAAGGTTATTACATATTTTCGGAACCGTGGTTAACTCGGAAGACGTCATTATATATTTTCGGTATCGTGGTTAGGGGCTGTGCATATATAACGTTATCGCTTTTTTGGCAATTTTGAACACCCTCCCCCCCTTACGATATCATACGTTATCATCTCTCGAACCCCCCCCCCCCCCCCCGTAATGATATCGTTATCAATGTCTAAAAATTCTTTTATTTTTTTTAATTTTTTTCTTTTGCTTAAGTGATACACAAATATAGTTACATTTATTTTTCGCATACTTCATTGATTCATATGAAGAGAACTCAATATCACTTTATATATGAAAAAACTTTTTATCAAATAACACTTAAAAGAAATATTTGCTATTTAAAAGTATTTCATAATAGCTTTTTGTTACATAATACATTCAACAATAATAATGCTTTCTTGCACTTGACCTTGCACGGGGGGGGGGGGGGGAGACAGAGCTTCTTATCACCAAAACAGGTGGACAACATTCTTTCTCTTATACTAATTTTAATAATAACTTTGTACTTTCATAAAAATAGATAGCAGACTAAAAAAAGATAACATTCTATTTTGATGTAAAGGCTAAGTTATAAATAAAAATAGAAAATTTTGGTTGGATCAAAAATGATAACGATATCAAAAGACGAACCCTCCCTCCCCCTAGAGATATCTAACGATATCATTTGCCAGACTCCCCCTCCCCCCTAAATTGATAACGTTATATATGCACAGCCCCTTAACTCGGAAAATGTTATTATATATTTTCGGAGCCGTGGGTAACTCGAAGAGGTTATTATATATTTTTGGAATCGTGGTTAACTCGGAAGATGTTATTTTATGCTTTCGAACCGTGGGAAACTCGGAAAAGGTTATTACATATTTTCGGAATCGTGGTTAACTCGGAAGAGGTTATTATATATTTTCGGAATCGTGGATAACTCCGAAGAGGTTATTATACATTTTCGTTATGCCGGATAACACCGCTATATGACACGTGTGCTTAAAGGGGAAGAAAGAAATATAAACCACAACATAAAAATTAGAGCACCATGTTATCGTGGGAGGTCGCGAATTTCTAGAATGAGAGAACTGTCTGTGTAACTAAATGTTTGGTAAAGAAAATATTTCGTTAGGCAATAAACTTGTCTAAAACATTCACAAGTTAGACTTGAAGAGAAAGAGTTTCAAAATAAAATGGAAAGGAATTTCCACATCTGGCGACGTTGCCATGATTAGTGTAATAAATATATCCGCTGGGGCATTTGCGGATCAGTATATTTTTGGTGTCATTGGCAGGTTAGCTATAAAAATGTCCCATATTAGTAACACGAGTTTCAGATTACGTCGTAGAAAGGGATTAAGATATTAAGGGATTGGTTTTCAAACCCCCTCAGTTAGCGTTACTATAAAAATTATAATGTTATGCAAGCGAAAGTAAGCGTCAGTGGGTCTAGCAACAAATAATTTTGCAAAGTACAGAAGGGAAGTCGCCCCTTGGAAATTTTTATAGGAGGAGAAGTTTCTTAGGCGGGATTTGAGCAGACAGAAAAAATTAAGGAAGATATGAAAATTGCGAAGTGAAGGGAGAGGGAGTTTAGATTCGGAAGGAAAACATCCCTTTTCTTTGAGATGGAGTTTTAGCGTTGAGAGAAATAACCTTTTCTTTTAAAAGAAGGGAGAATTTTGTATTCTCCGGGCTCATGTAAAAAAAAAAAAAATCCGGGTTTGCTTAGGAGCATTCGCATAGTGGAAATAAATAGAGTTTTATTAGTGTAGTTGTGCAAATTAGGGATTAAACCAAAGGAATCTAAGATGGCGATGCTTCTCAGGAAATTAAGAGGTGAGTGGGATTATTCTATCGTTCTTTCGAGCAATCAATAAATTCTAAGAAGTTTACTTTAGTAAATAAACATGAGTCAGGCATCCTTGGCATCCTTAGAGTCCCTATGAATGTTTAAACTATAATCTACACAAATTTTCCATGTACAAATTTTCCATGTTAATATTTGTATATGCATAGGGAAATTTACTCCAGGCATGTTGTTAATGCCTTTATCATTTTGATTTATTAATAAATTCTTGTTTCATCTTCAATGCTTCTAGAATTTGTTTATTTTATACATCCGACTCTCGAACCTGGGAAATAAGTAAAAACCTATCTAAAGCCATACGAGTTGTCGGACAGTTAGTGGTTTTTATTATATTTTACTAGATTGGAATTTTTTTTTTTTTTCAGTGTCATTCATTAAAAAAGCAATATTAAATCAAATATTTTTTTAGAATTTTTAATTGACATTTTAACCGTCCGTCTACCGGACGGGTCCGATGGGCCAACAAGTACATTCAAAATTATTTTTCTCATGAAAAAAAAGACTGAAAATTCTGCAAATATGTGATTTTTTCATATAGTTTAAAAAAAAATGTCATATATGCACTATATGGCCATTAATGACCGGCAACTTTCAATTTTCGACGTTTTGTCGAATATTTAGAAATATACTTGACAGATTCTTCTGGAATTTCAGGATTAAAAAGAACAAATATGACCTCACATTTAGCAATGTCGATATGATAAGGGGGACAATTAGGGGGCCAACAAAAAATCAAAGAAAAATAATAATACTTGGAACCACCCTGTAAAATAAAATGCACGAAATTATCTATCGCTACAGAATATAAATAAACAGACATTGTGCAATATGTGTATACATTTATGTAAGAATAGCACGTATAGTAATAGAGATATAGCGATTTATTTAAAAAAATTAAAAAATTCTTGCATGTTTTTTGCTTATAACATGCTGGGTTTTCAACCAAATTTAACGTCTGTTTCAGAAAAATGTACAAAATATAGTAGAAACAATATAGTGTAATTGGAATATAAATATATTAAATATTTTAGGAAATATGAGCAGTTGCATGAAATAAATTTTATCTGCGCATGCGCGAACGATAACAAGGATCATTTTACATAATTTAATAGTCAGCTCTATGGAGCAACTTATTTAAAAAAAATCCAGTCAAATATCGTAAAAATTCAGAACGATATCGGCATTAGAGTGAGCAAATTTTTAGTTGTTCTCAAAAAGCAGCTGAATGATAAGGGATTTTCCACAAATTGTCATTTTTTATTAACTAACTTTCAGAAAACAGCTGGTGTTTAGTGACTATGAACGAGTAGATTTGGAAAAAATGCATCGATTTTGATACTTCTTTTTATCACGGTATAGGCCCGTTCTGGTAATTATCCAAGAAGAACTAAAGCATCAATAAAAAATGAAAAATTAAAAAAAATTTAAATTAAAATTGACAACTTGTGGACAATCCCTTATCATTCAGCTAGTTTTAGCGAGCAACGAAAAATTAGCTCACTTTAACGCCGATATCTTTCTGGATTTTCACGATATTTGACTGGATTTTTTCAATAAGTTGCTCCATAGAGTTGACTGTTAAATTATGCAAAAAGATCCTTGTTATCGTTCGCGCACGCGCAGATAAAAATTATTTCATACAACTGCTCATATTTCCTAAAATATTTAATATATTTATATTCCAGTTGCACTATATTGTGTCTTCTACATTTTGTCTATTTTTTTTTTTTAATTGACGTTAAATTGGGTTGAAAACCCTGCATGTTATAAAGCAAAAAACATCCAAGAATTTTTTTTATTTTTAAAAATATCGCTAGATCTCTATTAATATACGTGCTATTCTTACACAAATGAATACACATATTGCACAATGTCTGTTTATTTATATTCTGTAGCGATAGATCATTTCGTGTATTTTATTTTATAGGGTGGTTCCAAGTATTATTTTTTTCTTTGATTTTTCATTGGCCCCCTAATTATCCCCCTTATCAAATCGACATTGATAAATGTGAGGTCTTACCTGTTCTTTTTACTCCTGAAATTCCAGAAGAATCTGACAAGTATATTTCTAAATATTAGACAAAATGTCTAAAATTGCAAGTTGCCGGTCATTAATGGCCATATAGTGTATTTACAAAGTCACATATTTGAAACAGTCATGTATTTACAGAATTTTCAGTCTTTTTTTTAATGAAAAAAAAATCATTTTGGAAAAAAAATCATCCATTGGACCTATTTGGTAGGTGGACGGTTAAATAGTATAACAAATATTCTCTTTTAATCATCAAGAAACTTTATTTAAGTATAGGAATATAATGCTAAATAGGGAAAGCTAGTTGAATGTTAAGTAGCTTAAAATATGGATAATAGATATAGAATTTAGTGTTTTCCTTGAGAAACATTAACTTTAACTAAATCTGTTTTCGTTAACAATGTAACAAGACGTTCTAATCTACGCGAAAGTCGTAGACGTTTGAGCAACTCATAAAAGTTCCTTAAAAGATTAAGTCGAGACTATGAGATTAATTTAATTCCATTCTACGTTCTTTGGAATGTATAAATTATCTTGTTTTTTTTTTGTGTTTTTGGAAGGTTTCGAAAGGTTTCGACAAGAAACATAAGTGCTTGCCAAGTGAGTTTAGAAGTGTAATTGTTTATGAAAATAAATAAATTCAAAACATAACGGAAAGTGATATGGTTGATTGGAAGCACTATATTGTTTGAATCTTAATCTAGTTGTTGTGTTTCTTAATCTAGACATATAATTTAACGACGAACAAAAATATGCAATAACCTCTTCCGAGTTTACTCATGATTCCGAAAAATGTTCTTCGTCTTTAGAAACAACAGAAACATAAGCAGTAGACTCTCTCAAATTCGCACAGATTCGGACCAAAGGTTCTGCGGATTTGAGAATTTTGCGGATTTCTAGTCATTGCTTTGTTTATATTTTTTAAACAGTAATTTGGATGTAATAATGTAATCAAAATTGTAATGAATGCTTGCAATATAGTAAAATATTAAAATAATTAAGTAAAGTAAAAAACTAAAATACTAAAAATTAAGATAATTTAAAAAATGATTAAATTATTAAAAGTAAAGGTCAAATAATGTATAATCAAATATGCATAATAAAGATAAGATACATTTTCCTTGAATTATTCAATGAAACTTCCTAAATAAAGGTACTCTATTAATACACATCAAAATTATAAAGTAAGGAAGTTTTATTTCAGGTTTAGCCAATCTTAATAACCAAAACCGCTTGATTAATACATTAAATATATTCGATAAAAAGCTTGCAATTACCAGTCATATAATCAATATCTTGATTTTTTCAGAAATGAATTTAATACTTCCTTCATGAAAAACTACAAGTTCAGTCAATATTATTGAGAATTACATATTAAATATACACGGAATGATCTTTTCCCTACATCTGAACTGAAAGTTTCATTGTTTACATCTGCAATGATGTGTGGATTTTAGGCATTTGCGGATTTTAGGTTTGCAGATTTGAGGAAGCCTACTGTATCAGATTTATTGAATTCAGATAGGAAATGCATGCACCATTTTTTTTCATTCAATCATACTGATTGGTAATAACATACAAATTGAATTTTTCGAACCGGGCGAAAAAATGTTTAAGCCGGACCAATAGGGTTGCCAATAAGTTTATGTGAGTGAAATGTGACCGTCGTCGGTTGTTTGCCAGGTAGCTCAATCAGTAGAATATTAGTAATTTAAGTCTAAGGTTCTGGGTTCGAATCCCGGCTTGGCCATTCTTTCGCTCATTTGGAAAAATTCAATTAATAGGAAACGTATAACATAACCTACTGCATCTGAAAACGCACTTCCAGCGAGTACTGTAACGGAATTCTCTTTTGTGCCCTATAAATAAACAAATAGAGTCTATTTAGTCCATATTCTACAGTAAAAATCTTGTAGTACACTTCAAAACATCAATTTAATTATGTTTGAAATAGTGAAATATTTTAAAAATATACTGTACGCAATTTTTCCACTTTCGTCATAATGTAACGTTATCCAGTTATGTGCCCTGTAAATGAATGGATTCTTGTAAATGTATAATTATAAATGCCATGCACTCCATATTCTATAGAACGAATGTCGTATTGCACCTCAATAATGTGTATCAATTTCAGTATGTTTTAAGGGGTCTCAGACTCTTAATGCTTCAAAATTTTCGAAATTTTAATTTTTTTAGATGTTAAACTCCCATTTTTTTCTGAACATTTTATGTAACAGTTTTTATGGAATTCCTGAATGATACCCCCTCAATAATGTGTATCAATTTCAGTATGTTTTAAAAAGTGTAACTTTAAGCGATGTTCCCTCATACACCATAATGTAGTGGAATTCCTTTATGTGTCCGTGCAAGTGAATGATAAATGTCATGCACTCCATATTCTGTAGAACGAATGTTGTATTGCGCTTCAATAGTGTGTATTAATTTCAGTATGTTTTCGAAAGTGTAACGTTTTAAAAAAATACATGGGAACGATTTTTCCTCAGACATCATAATGTAGCGGAATTCCTTTGTTTCACCCTGCAAATGAATGATAAATGTCATGTACTCCATATACTGTAGAATGAATATTGTATTGCACCTCAATAATGTGTATCGGTTTCACTATACTTTAAAAAGTGTAACTTTAAATAAAACTTTGCAAACGACTTTTCCCCATACATCATAATGTAGCGGAATTGCTTTGTGGGTCGCTGTGAACGAACTATAAATGTTGCACATTTTATTTTCAATAAAGTTCTATACGACTAATTTACTGTGATAGATCTCAATAACATGTACCAAACTCATGAAAATCCAAGCATATCTGAGCGTTTTAGAGCACGGACAGAGGGACAGAAAACCGAAGTCATAAACACTTTTGAACTACGTTGAAAAGTGTTAAAAATCAAAATTATGGTATGAAAAATCATGGGGTAACTCTGGGAGACTCGCTGCATCCGGGGTAGATGCCGCCCCCCTTGTACTTCTTGTAATTATCGATAGATGGTCGTCAAACGCACAGTATAGGTGTGCAATGAGACTGTTTTAACCAGTGTATGGTGAATCCCATTTCGATGTTTACATGTAGAAGTACAATCCTTATGTTGACGTAAATGCATGATTTCACTGTCCAAACTTATAAACACGTTATGTTTAAATACCTTTCATACATTAATTAGTAAATGCATGCATGATTTCGAAGTCACTAAGTGTAGCATTTGTATAGAGTACTGTGTGTATGGTTACGCCATTACCCTTAGCGATGGCAGGTAACTGTGATGGCCGAAGTCTGCACCATGTAAAATGGGATACATGCCGCACTGCAATTCTGGTATACACGCCGCAGTTTCTTTTGTACGGGATGATTAAGTGTTATTAACTTTTCCTTTTCTTTTTGCACAGACTAACCATGCTCGGCATGTTATCAAGTTTACTAAAACCAAAGGAGAAAAAGGGAAAAATAAAAAGTAAGAAGGGCAAGAAAGATGCAAGTCAAGATGATAATAATGAAAAATTGGATTACGCGTAAAGCAGACGTTTTTTGCAAGGAATGTTTAGAAAACTACTACAAAAAAGAGGAAGTGTAATTGGCTTCATTGCATTATGTGTCAAATGTAATTTACATAAAGACTGTACTTTTTCGACACTTTTTCTATAGATTGTTGTCGAAAAAAAAGGTCTCTTAATTCATTCGGGACAATAGGTGCATATAAGCACCTTCATAAAGAGCATAAAAAATTTGTTTCTGGCCCCAGTAAAGAAAAAAAAAGTAATATTTGCTTTCTTTAATTAGAGCATTTTTATGATTATTTAAGTAAAGGTAACTTCTTTTTAAAAAGTGGTGCTAACCGAATAAAATTTGTGTAAAAACCACCGGTAACGAAGGGTTAACAAATAGATTATGTAAACACAATTTTACTGTTTTTCATTTCCCTCTCTAATACTGTTGGGCAGATCCAGGTCCATATACCGACACCAACTTAACTACCCAAACATACATGGGATTGGGGACAGGGAAAACCCCAATCTGGAAGGTGGGGGAAAAGATCAGGGGGTAATGTGCATTAATTATCCTAGTAATTGTAGGTTAACTACTCCTAAATTACTGTACCTGAATTATTATAGTGGGTATTTAAAAACATTATATTTTATAAACCAACATTTGTGATCGTAATAATTGAATAATGGTCCTGGCAACTTCTGATAATTAGTCTAACCATAATTATCTTAAATTGGGGGGGGGGGAGGAAACACATCTCCAAAACTGCCCCAAACTGCGTTGTGTAATTTTAGTGAAGAAATAGCGTATAGACCGCGCAGTTATATCTAAATAAAACCTATCGAAACTACTCATAAATAACATACTAAAGAAGTTCATAATCTGAAATAAAACTTACATTAAATTAAAACAATGGACTCATGTTGTATTAAAAACATAGCCAAAATTTAACAATAAACAAAAGTTTATTTACAGTTAATTTACATATTTACTAAAACAAAATAGAATTGTGTCACAAGACACCAGCGTTCCAAAGAACAAAATTGAATTAGTATTTGCATTACGTTTACCTTTTAAATTATCATTACAAATATTAATTAATTGCTTGGATACCATAAATTGTACATCCCTAGCACAACATAGATTATTAAAACAATGGGAATAAAAAATATTGAATAACACATACCTTCTGTAGTAGAGGTTTACTCATAGCTTTAAGTCACACTTATATCCGTGACTCATTGAGTGTTTTTTCACACTCCAGAAAAAGTTCACAAATTTAATTAAATTGACGATGATAGAAATGTCCGAGAACTGCCGATCTTAGGGCCGTCCCTTAGCGGGAAAACACGACCCGAATAATTCGTAATCATCCTTAGAAGCATCGTTGAAACACTTAGGACATCTAGGTTTAACTATCCCTGTTGCGGAATAGAACTCATCTTTATTAAACTATCATAGTTGGGAGAACTGACAAATCTTTTTAACACCAATATTGTTGAGAAATGGAACTCATCTTTTATTAAACCATCATAGTAGGGAGAACTGACAAATCTTTATTAAACCATCTCTATTTGGATATCTGACGCATCTCTTTTTAAACCTTCATAGTTGAGAAGTAGAACTAATCTGACTGTAACTTCATTCTTCGCTTACGACATCACCTCGTAATAACAATATGGAGGATGGTCCTTTGCCCCCTTCGTCAAATGGTCGGTTAGTCTTGCCGACCACCTCTTCTCGCAAAACCTCTGATTTGGTATACTTTCGGTATCATACTTTTGGTATACTTTTTCGGGGTATACCGTACTCCACCCACTGAGCGTCAGCGATCGTAGGATCTGGAAACCCCGGGCCTTCTTCCCTCGCCCGTGTGGTCCATCTTTTATGACTTGTTTATTAGGACCAATAAATAATCTTACATCCAGTCGTAAATACAGCTTGGCATTTTATGTCAACCTTTTGTTAAACTTGGAGACTTCGTGTCTATCTAAAAAGATCCCCTTTAAAGATAAGATCCAACTGTCGTCGTTCTCTTATTAAGGCTTTACAACGTAAATACATATATGAGTATATTTATATCAAATAACAATAATAATAATCAAAATAAATACATGTAAGAACACACTCTATATATACATACACACTTTATAAAATAATAATAATAATCAAAATATATAAATAATAGTATTTTTTGTATGTCATTAAAAAAAATAAGAACCTGCTGAAGTAGTATCAAGGGTGTTTATATCAGTTATATGATAACACTTCCAGCAAATACATTGATGTTACGTAGTTGCTGAAATAACAATTAAAATTTAATATAAAAAAATTAGTCGATAATTTTAATAGTGAAAGTAGGCAAACAATTATTAATTTGAATCTACTAATACGTCCCATTTTACTCATTTAGTTTCATTTTGTTATTACAGTAAACTCCCGGCTATCCGGCCTAATGCGGCGGAAGGGTAGGCCAGATAATAAAAAAGCCGGATAGGCCGGAGTTCTATAAATATTTTATCACTTCCCGCCCTAATTTTAATAGTGAAAGTAGGCAAACAATTATTAATTTGAATCTACTAATACGTTCCATTTTACTCATTTAGTTTCATTTTGTTATTACAGTAAACTCCCGACTATCCGGCCTAATGTGGCGGAAGGGTAGGCCAGATAACAAAAATGCCGGATAGGCCGGAGTTCTATAAATATTTTATCACTTCCCGCATCTTCCATGATATTAAAAACACATGTTACACATTTTAAGATAAATTTTATATACACAGCACATACTGTTTCAAAATAAGTAAAACATTAACGTAAAACGCAAGTCTAATTCGTAGAAAAATGAGTAAATCTTATTTTACTATTTTTAATAAATGATTGCACAAATATGAAAAGTTATGCATAGGATAAAAGATTCAAAACTTACAGTTTTTAATTTTTGAAAAAGTCCTCTATAGATGACTGCTACTCCCTGTTAGCTCTCTTCCGCGACGCAATGTCCCTCCATTTACGCAAGTAGATGATATCAGCTGGCGTCGCTTCTTCCTGCTGAGTAATGTACTTCAATTCTACCTCATCATCTTGAACACTTCCGAATGTGGGATCAGATTTTTCCTGCCATCCTCTTCCTCTTTTTATTCTGTTAATTCTCACTGTGTCGCCATTTCTACAATATCGTTGTCAGTTAATTCATAAACTTCGTCTTTTGCCATCGATTTTGGAATGTCTTCTGCACGGAGATCGTCAGAGCCCGGTACATTTTTCAGCAACGAAAGAAACCTATCATTCTCATCGCCCACTTCAGTTTCCCCACACGAGTTTATGTACACCTTTATTATTGAAAAGAATGTTCCAAGACCTTGCAATCATTATGTTTGGAAATTATTCCCATGCTTCTGCCACCCAACTTATGACATCTAGCATGTCAATCTTTTTCAGAGTGGTTATGTAGTCTTCGGTATTATCGATCGCTGATATCAACGAACAAAGAAGACACAGGTGATGCCTTTTCTTTATACTTCAAGAGTCACATTGGGTGGTAAAAAATAAGCTTTGATGTCTCCATCTGCGAGTTCATTAATGGACGGATGCGAAGGTGCTTTGTCAAGAATTAGAAGAGCTTTTCTCAACGAATTGTTGTCTTTCAATTTTTTTTCTACAATCTGTACAAATTCACAGTCGGTACTGTCTCGACCGCTTGCAACATTTCTAATTTTTTTACTAGGCCAGATATTACGGAGGGTCGGATAGTCGGGAGTTTACTGTACATCGTTAATTATAGTCCAGATATGAATATTTTTTTGAATATTTTTATTTATAATTTCATTCTGTTCTTATTACAAGCGCAGCGTAACTACCGCACAAGTGCGGAGCACGGTGGGTGATTTGCCGATTCTAGCTGGCCAAAAGTCGATTTTTAAAAGTTTTTCCTACTGTAATTTATTTTTGCCTGTTATAGCTCAATAGTTAGGGCGTTGTACCCTGCTATTGTTTTTGCTATAAATATAATTGTATAGTCCACAGACTAGTGCAAAGTTGGTGCTTCTTAGTTAGGAGTGAATCAAGCAATTTGAGTATAGTTCTTTAATCTCTTACTTGAAGCAGAATAAAATATACTGTTCGATTATGGACACTTCCAAACAATATATCGACTTTTTTCTTTATCGGATTTATGTGCATAAATTTTGCACATATCAGCTGTTATTTCATATTTAATGTCGCAAAAAGGTCTGTATTTTTTTTTACAATTTTAAGCTAACTGAAAAGCTAACTGAAAATTTTGTAAAAACCTGTATATGAATTATAGATTTATCATATAATTCACAATATGGTAAAATTTAGAACAGTTAGTGAACGAATAGCACGGTTGAAAATTCCTCTTTAGCAATTTCCGCCAATAAACGGAAATGTACTTCAGATGTTTTGTGCAACCCTGTATATGATTTATAGAATTTTTACACACTAAATAGTACGCAATTTTTATAATTTAAAAAAGTGTCCCACAACTGAAAACGCACTTCCATCAATTATTGTTCATATAGAGAGAGGTATAACTGATTTATTTTGTGTACCCCTGTATATGAAAGATGAATGCTATGCACATCACATTCAATAGTAAGCATCTTACAGAGCACCTCAGAGATATCTATAAATTTAAATACTTTTGAAATAGTATAACATGAACAAAATACACCACAAACTATTTTTCTCCATAGACCGTAATGTAACATAATTCCCTTTAATGTCCCTGTAAATGATCGATAAATGATATCCATATCATATTCTATAGCAATCATCTTGTAGTGCACTTCATAGGTATGTATATAAATTTCAAAGTGTTTGAAATTATGAAACACCATTAAAAACCACCCAAAACGATTTTTCCCCCATAGGCTGTAACGTAAAGAAATTCTTTTGAATGTCCTGTAATGAAATTATGACTGCTACACGCTACATTTTGCAACACCTAACATTTAATAGTGAATATCAATAACATTTTTCAATTTCATGGCGATGCGACTATAGTGACCCTAAAAATAATTTTGGCTAGCTAGAATAGGAAAATCACCCACCGTGCGCGTCTCAGCCTGAATATACGGGTGACGCGTCGAAGTGTAATGTTTTAGAAAAAAATAATTTTTTTTAAATATTAATAATTTGTTTTGAATTTTTTTGTCGCAGTACACGCATTGTATATTTAACATTAAATAGCACAGCATGATTTTTTTTATGTCCACCATAGGACTTTATACACAAATTTAAAAAAAAATGTGCGGCATAAATCGCGGAATTACTCTATTTCTTTTGATAGAAAATTGCTAAATTAACCTGCAATCATGAAGTGAACAACAATTAATCTCAAAACATCCTAATACGAATTTTCTCGTTGAAATTTTGAATTGAAATGAAGAGCTCAGATGCTGAAGGGGCTCAGTGACAAATTATTATTTTGAGAATACATTTAGGATCGCTTTTTTCAACTAAAACTACATTTTTTATTGTGAAATGCCTCCTTCATCAATTAAATTCTCTGTGAGTATTTTTTTTTTTCAAATAGCAATGTAACAGATCAGTGGCGCTAACTTATATGGGCCTATGGGGCGCGAGCCCACCCAATTTCAATTGACTTAATTCATAATTTATTTTTTAAATTATTTAATCGCTGAAATGAAATTTGGTTTTATTAACGTTCTCAAAATAGTTTTGTTTGAAAATTACTAAGGACATCCATTAGACTTACAGGAGCACTGTAAACCCTTTCAGTGGATGCATAGTTAAATTTCTACGAAAACAAATTTCCTGCCTATTTTGCCATCTGTTTTCGTGTCTTGAATTCATAAAGCACTTGGGTGACTAAAATGTATAATGCTTTTCTTGACATTTAGTTTTTTTTTGCACTTTCATTAGATAGCAATTCCAATGTTATTTAACATAAATATTAATGTTCTAGGAGTAACTTATAAGAATATTATTTAATAAAATTATTTATAAAATTATAATTATAATAATTTAAAAATTTGCTTAGAAAAAACAATTTAATTTCGAATTATCTTTTGCCATTCGCCCCCCCCCCCCTCTCTCTCTCCACACACATACACACTAAGGGGGAAAAAATATATGTGTTATTTTATTTTTAAAATTTTAAGCCCACCCAATATTTTGGAAAAGTTGGCGCTCCTGTAACAGATCATATAGAGGACCATTGATTATCTTCAGTCATATGATTTACTCTCTGCTAGGTACGTTTGTAATTAAATAAATACGTAGCACCAATAGTCGTCGGCTGGTAGTCCGTCTATCTGTCCGTCTGCCCGCATATAACAGCGCAAAAACGACCCAACCGAATGGTTTGGAATTTAATGTATAGAATCGCGGCAGAATTGTGTCGAGCCATTCCAAATTTTATGAAATTCGAATCAAAACTTAAAAAGATATGCATAAAAGTTTTCTTCATTCTGTTAAATCCTATCATACGCCATTCATTCAACGATATCCCTTGATAGGTAATGATTCTAGGTTGCCATGGTGATGACGCCCTATTTAAGATGGAGTCTCATTATTTCCGTATGACTGAATTTAATATAAAGTCGTTTCTGTTTAAACGAATATTGAAGGTTTCAGAAATAATATTCGATTAAGCGGGGATATTTTATTAAACGGTGAATTCTAACTGTAATATTTGATGCGTAATAAAAAGTGAAAATAACTATCTACGGTATATTTAATTAACAGCATAATAAATCGTTAATAGAATAACACAAACTAAAATAAATACAAATGCTAATATAAAGTAAATACGTATTAATTTAATGTCAGTACATACATTCATGTAGTTTACTTCACACTTAATGCAGTTCTTTTGAATTTGATTAAAACTTTGCTACGTCTAATTTACGTTACTTATATACTGCCTTAAAAAAATCGTTTAAAGTGTTTTGTTTAAGTGGAATTTTAAAGGAGTAAATATCAAGTTATTTTTCGAATGAGTGCAAAATATCACAACTACCATCTCGAGTCTCGAAGTGACGGCGGATTGCCATTAAAGCCTGGTTAATAGGAAGAAATGATAGTGGAGAAATCATGTGACCTGTCCATTATACACCTGCCGGCAGAAATCATTGCAGGAAGAACTGAAAATTTGTTTTCAGCGTAAAGGAACCGAAAATGAGAAAAGATGGAAGGAAATACCAGCTGAAACGTGCTTTCCGCGCCTATTTTCAAACATCGGTCACACAGTTGTTATTCGATTAAGCGGGACATTCGTAAAAGGTATTTGGTTTAAGCGGGGAAAAGTAACATAGAACCAATAGGAATAAATTCGGTTCCGGAGGATTCCATTCAAATAAGCGGGTATTCAATTATCCGTGACACGATTAAGTGGGGAGAACTGTATTATAATAATAAATGTTGAATTCATGCTTTTTCGCAAAAGAGTGGGCACAGCTATTGCACCCACATCTGAATATTTATAAAACTAGTTATAGTACGAACGCACCTCATTTGCCACGTTTGACGTACAATTTCCAATTTTTTTTTGTCACACACCATTTTTATTGCCCGAGCTCTTCAAATGATTAAGACATTACAAAAATCTATTAACACGTTAAGTACCACGGTGGGTGACACTGAAGCGCTGAAAAATGTACAATGTTTTAAGTAATTTTTAAGAAAGTATAACCCTGTAATAAATAAAAGGTAGGTAAATTTTAAATAAATGTTCAGTAATTATTTAAAACACTATATAATTTTTTAGTTTTATATCATATTTTAGACGTCAGTCATAGGTGACTGACGTGGCGCTTAACGTGTTAACAAATATTTATTTTATGAATTTAAGCACTTTTATGAGTATAGATATATAATTAATCAATTACGGACTTTTTTTTTTTTTCAGATGAGTATCCCAAGCCTATCTTTTTCTTTCTTTACGAAATTAACGTTGAATGACAATGTTATCGGAAAGTTTAAGATTTTTTTTTAAAATGTTGTCTAAATTGAAAGCTGTGAAATATCCTGCCAAAAAGCTGTCAAATATGCTGTCAAATATGCCATCAAAAAGCTCTTCTCCATTGAAATTAGTCTTGGAAAAAAAAAGCACTTGTTTATCACGTGCGATTTTATCCTTCATCGTTGCAATACGTAATAAGAAACTGGGCGATAACGCTGGGTTTTTCTTTTTTTACGCTTTATACTCAATTTTTACACAATGAATGTTACGTATTATCTAAGCTCCTGTATTAATAAAATATAATAATAATAAATTATAAATAAATAAATAACTGATTTGAAACAATTTTAACTAAACCAAATACACACCCTTTCAACTGTCCCACAACTCTAATTAATTAATAAATTAAAATCATTAAAGTGGAGATTATTTATTTAAAACTAGCTAACTCACCCGGCGTTGCCCGGGGCCGTGATGAATGAATCTCAAGTTTGTATCATTTTATACATTTAATTCCCTTTTGTCTAAACTTATATTTTTAAAGGAGAAAAATATTAAATTGAAGTTTTACGTACTACTTAGCGTAATTTGATTTTTGGAGTCTATGCGTACCGAAAGCGAGTGAAACCGCGACAAACCACCCAGGTTTTTACTGATCTCGTGGACATTTTCACACATTTTATTTTGTAAAAATATTTCTACCCGTCCGAACATTTCAAAATTTTTGTAGGAGATGTAAATCTATGGAGATTTATTTAGATGCTTCGAAATGATTGTGTTAAAATAAGGCGTTGACTAAGAAAAATATTAAAAAATTTGCTTAAATTACTATTCGAAAATGGTAGTTAGTTCAAGTTTCCACCGACAGGGAGCGCAGTATGTTCTGTACAAACATTACTCTACGAAACAGTGGTCAAAGGGGTGTTATAACTTACTTGAAAGTTTTAAGTCGATCGGTTAGTTTGTTTTCCGAATTTTAACAAATTCGGTTCATTCTCTATTAAAAAGAGCATTTCTTTTTCTTTTTGAAAATAGATTTTTTTTTTATAAAACAAAAAGTTCTAAATCAAATTTTTTGAAATTTACATATTCTTAATTAGTGTCCAAATATAGGCCCAGATGCATAAGTTTCAAATCTCTAAATGCTGTATTTTAAAAAATTTTGATTTAAATCTGAAGTTCCATTAAAATTTTAAACTGTGGTTTATATCCACTCTGCAAAATGAAAGCAGGTGTTTTTCAAAGCAGCCATAATGTCTTTAACTTCTGCAAAACGCAACCTCGTCTGACAGCTATCGAGATTTCAAGGGGAGGGTTTTGGATGGACAGTCTTGTGCTAGCCTCAAATCGGGGTCCAAATCTAGTCAAGGTGTGGTTTTGAGGAATTACTCTCCAGGTACCCTGAAAAATACCTATTCCAAGTTCCAAGCTCAGGAAATAAATGCTTTTTTTAATTGGGCCGCTTGATGGCTTTTTAATGAGAGTGAGTTACGGTTGTTAATTAATAACTCAAATAATTATAAGAATTTTAAAATTCTGAGGCTCAGGTACATTAGGAGAGGCCTTGGACTATCTTCGCAAAAATTTTGAGCCTCGTACGTGCCTTAAATTTTGACAGACAGCCAGACACACACACAAAGCGATTTGTTCTTTTATTAGGTGCGTTCGTAATTATATAAATACGTAGCACCTATAGTCGTCGCTCAGTCCGTCTGTCTGTCTGTCTGACCGTCCGTCTGTCCGCATATAACAGAGCAAAACCTACCCAACCGAATGGTCTGAAATTTTAAATATATAATTTTTGCAAAATTTTGTCGAGTCATTTCAAATTTTAGGAAAATCGCATGTATAGTTTAATGACAGGGACAGTCAAAAGTTTTTCGTTACATTACGGCCAATGGGAATACATTATTGCAAGTGCATTTTAATGATGTTACAGCCTTCCGAATGGTCTGAAATTTTAAATATATAATTGTTGCAAAATTTTATCGAGTCTTTTCAAGTTTTATGAAAATCGGATGTATAGTTTAATGACAGGGACAGTCAAAAGTTTTCCGTTACATGACGGTCAATGGGGAAAAAAAAATATTTCAAATGCATTTTAATGATGTTAAAGAATTTCGAACAGAATGAAATGGATATGCACTTATTGAAGTGCATTAAAATATATATTCGGTACAATATACGGTTAAAAAAATATTTATAAAACTAGTTATAGTACGAACGCACCTCATTTGCCACGTTTGACGAGCAATTTCCAACTTATTAGTATAGATATTTACAAATGTATTGGTAATTATCGCAGTTGTCCTATTTTTAAAGCTGTCATAATATTTACTCATAATTTCATGTTAATAGTTTTTTACGCGCTTCCTTGTAACTTACAATTCTATTTATTTGTATGTGGCAGTCGAATCTTGGGACTCATTATTCACTCACTTCCTGTTGACATAGAGTTTTGAAATTTGGAATATAGTATATGTATTCCCGAGTGCAATGCATGAATTTTAATAATAATAATAATTTTAATAATTCTATCCCTAAGGAGGCAACGGTTGATCTCCTATAGATAAATTAATATCATATTCAACATTGAGTATTTGTTGAAACAGGGCCGAAATCAACGTTTTTTGAGGCCGGTGCAAACGGAGATTTTGGCATCTCCCCCCCCCCCACCCCCACCCCCACCTGCTTCCACAAAGTAGTGATGGGCGATTTCGATTTTTTTAATCGATTTAATCGATATTATGGCCAACTCGATTCAATCGATACTATGAATTTTTTAATTGATGTCTCTGAGACAAAATAAGGTAATATCATTTTCATTTTCCTTCAAAAATTGAAGGTAAAGTAGTTGGATGTGCCAATCCCAAAACTTTCACCTGTCTCATAAATGTTAAAACTTCAAAATTCGCTATCACGGTGTCAAATTTAAATGATAACCTATGCGCATCATGAGGATTCAAAAAGCATAGGTTCGTTGAAGTATGTGCATTTTAAAAGAAAATATAAGCATTGCATTTTCCTAACAAATCATTGAATTTCGGCGCACGCCCTCTTAGGCTAATGTCAGACGAACGTCTTTTTGCACGCTTTTTTCGCTCTTACGCCATCCCTACACCTTCGCTAGCATGTGTAGGGACGGTGTAAGAGCGAAAAAAAAGCGTGCAAAAAGACGTTCGTCTGATATTAGCCTAGATGTCCGCAACGGAAAATCCCAATTCAAAGAGCATAAAAGCGACAGCTGTTGGGCAGTATACACCCAAGCCTAATAAGGATCTATTCATCTGAAAGTGTAACAGAATATGAAATTTGATTAAATTCCGTGCATTAGTTTTGAGATATGGCTATCACGAATATCATGCAAAAAAAAAAAAAACAGCATACCAGCGCAGCCTGTTACATGATTAACACGAAAAACTCAGGAACAACTTATGCCAATGACACATAATATTAAGTTTTATGAAATTCCGGTCATTACTTTTTTAGATATTATCGCTAACATCGTTTAAATTTTGAAAAACAGTGTTGAATTCAGGGGCTGGTACGGGTGGACAACACCCCCCCCCCCCCGAAACATTGAAATGTCCCTCATGAAGATTTGAGATTTTATGCTTAATGGACAAAAGTCCAATCCCCCTCCACGAAATTCTAGAATGTCCCTCTCCAGAACCATAGAAATCCCTCCCGGAGAAAAATGTCTGAATTCAACACTGCTAAAAAAAAAAGCAGCATGGCAGCACAACCTGTTATATCATTTACACGAAAACCTAATCATGAACAACTTACGGCAATGTCTAACAGAATATTAAGTTTGATGAAATTCCGTTCATTATTTCTTGAGATATGATCCCTAAGATCGTTTAAATCTAGAAAAACGTGTTGAATTCAGGGCATGGCCCGGAGGGACATGCCCCCCCCCCCCCCCAGAAGGTTTGAGATTTTAAGCTTAATGTACAAAAGTCCAATCCCCTTCCCCTCTGAACTGTCCCTCTTTGGATCCGCAGAAATCCCTCCCGGAGAAAATTGTCTGAATTCAACACTGCTGATAAAATCTGCATAACAACGCCCCCTGTTGGGCGATTTACACCGAAATCTAATATGCAACAATTTATGCCAACGTCTAACTGAATTTGAAGTTTGACGAAAATCCGTGCATTAGTTCTTGAGATAGAGCTATTGCGAAAATCTGGGAAAATGCAGCATAGCAGCGCCACCTGCAGGTAGATTTACATCAAAAAGTAATCAGCCCCAATTTATATGAAAGTCTAACTGAATCTAAAGTTTCAACATATTCCATGCATTAGTTCTTGAATTTTTTTGTCAGAGACAAACAAATAGACATACAGACAGACAATGTATAAAAATAGTCAAATCGTATTCCAGACAAGATCTTCTAAAACTGTAAATCCTTCGAAAACCGGAAGTCGAAATTTTTCGCAAATCCAACGCTTTCTTTATCTAAAGACAAAAGAAAGCAAGAAAAAATGAACGCATCGATTCTCTGCCCATAACATAGGGAGTGTGTTCGAGATGCACGCGGGCTATGCGCGCGAGCTCAGGAGACAGGAACATGGAGTGGGTAAATATCATGGATGGAATAACACGTAGTGTGTTCAGGAACAGATCATGGATTTGATTAATTATGGTGCTAATTATAAAGATATTTTGTTGCCAAAGGAACGTGTGCTAGATGGCTGAATGGATAAGGCAGTGAACTCGAGACCAGGGATTCTGGGTTCGAATCCTTCTAGTCCCACATTGTAAACATAATTTTTTTTTGTTTTGTTTATTCGTTGTTTTATATTTTTCATAATGAATAAGATATTTTTGATGAAGATATATTTTTTATTTTTATTATACAGAGGCACGTGTATTTTTATTATAATAATAAAATACTTATTTAAATGTGAGAAAATGAGGTATTTCGAGATGAAAGTTTTACATCTGAACGCCTTTTAAATATTCAAAGTATCGTTTCTAAGTGATTATATATATAGTATGTACCGGGTGTCCCAAAAAGGACTGACTGATTTTAAAATTCAATAACTTCCAAACGGTGACAGATATTTAAAAAATTCTTGCAGGAGGGTTATGCATAAAGTCAAAAGTTTTATTACAGTGATTTTCGATTTTAGTTCGAATTACAAACAATAGATGGCGCTGTAAGCAATAGTCGCTAAATACAGGCTCGATTTTTGGTCCTTTCTGTTGTTCCATGCAGAAAAAGGAGATGGAAATGTATTATCCGGGCCACGAAGTACCAAATATCGAGCCTGAATTTAGCCTCTATTGATCGCAGCGCCATCTATTGTTTGTAATTCGAACTAAAATCGAAAATCACTGTAAAAAAACTTTTGACTTTATGCACAACCCTCCTGCAAGAATTTTTTTAATATCTGTGACCGTTTGGAAGTTATTGAATTTTAAAATCAGTCAGTCCTTTTTGGGACACCCGGTATATGTATAATGATATAAACATGAAGCAAATCCAAATGAAAAAATAATATATATTGTGCGAAAATATCCTTTTGCGCGTAGGATAATTCCTTGATTTTCTTTTTCTTTTTCTTTTTCTTTTTTTTTTTTTTTTTTTTTGAGTACTTTAGGAGTTAATTTTTATCGAGACTAGGCTGGAAATCATATTTTACTTTGAACATTATAAAAATAAAATGTAATAGTTGTAGATTATTTTAACTAAAAATATCTGTACATATATTTTTTAAAGAGATAATATATATAGGTTTGCTGTCTAGTTTTGTAGTGAATAAAGTATGATTAGAATGTTTATAAATTTTCTACTGAAAGTATAAGTAAGTATTTTGCTTATACTAACAGAATTTTGAATGTCATTTTTATTTCTCGTGTTTTATGATGTATTTTGTTCTCTTATCCACACGGTATTAAAATATGCAATCATAAAATAAGAAATATATATATTAAAATCTTCTTTGAAAAATTGTCTAACTAACAGTGCAAATTCCATTGAAATCCATCCAGTATAGTAGATTACAAACAAATCTCATATGCTGATATCACAATCTTGGTTTACTAACAGCATTCTATTTATCACGGAAGATATAAATCAACTGATAAATTATTTTTAAATAAATAAAAAGAAAATCGTTAAAAAGTTAAAATTTTTAGATCACCAGTTGAATTCTTATATTGTATCAATCAACCTACCAAACAACGCACAATCACGTGATCAAATCGCCCACACAATTTTTTTTTTTTTTTTGACGAGCCGTTAATTCCCAAATTGGCTCAGCCGAACTCAGCAATCTGATTGTTCGTTAATATTAATATTTTGGTTTACTTTACTGTGATTTTGATCAAATTTAACAAAATAAATCAATTTAAGTCATTATAATTGCATTCTATTTTACATTACAGTACTTCATAAGAAAATAAATATAATTTTCTACTATATAAATATCAGTTTTAGCCAATTAGATTGCTGAGCTCGGCTGAGCCAATTTGGGAATTAACGGCTCGTATTTTTTTGAGCAGCTCGCGTGGAGTTTGTGTGCGGTTGGTTAACTAATTTTAAATTCTAAATGGGCTAAAGTAGATAAAGAAGGTCACGTGATGTTTTTCCCGACTATTTTAGATTTTATCTGAGTGTACATAGGCATGTATTTCTGTTACGAAAATCATGTTTTGGAAGGATAAAGAAATATAGTCGTTGGTTTTACCTTTTTTGAACCATTAAAAATAATGAAATAATTGAATTACTTTAAAATTCCTTTCTTCGATAAGACCTACTCCATGACATAAAGTTCTGAGCGCGCGCGCGGCGCGAAATGCACTTCTGAACACACTCAGGATCAGAAATGGTGAATCGATTCAGTTCAGATTCGATGCCGATTTTTAGATGCGGGTGAAACGTTATATTTTGATTTACTTCAATTCTTTGGATTCGGGCAAATCGATTCAGATTCGATGCCGATTTTTAGATACGGCTGAAATCGTTATATTTTGATTTACTTCAATTTATTTCGCATCGCGCATGTTCCACGATTCGGATTGAATAGATTCCTCTAATTTTACTGTTTTAGTGGCAGAATTGCTGTAAAATTTTGTATAAGAGCCCTTTTTTTTTTCTTTCTAGGTTCAGTGTTGAATGGCGGGTTGATTTCTTGACTGCTCCAGTCGGGACGGAAGGGGGGAGATTTTAGCGATCCGTAAGGGGGGATGCACATTTGTCCATTAAAAAGCATAAAATCTAAAACTTTCGGTTGGCCCATTCCAATGTTCCCCCGGGTCACCCCCTGAATTCAATACTAGGTTAAATCGTTATACTTTTGTTTAGAAGTCTAGTTATTCGGGTTACTAGTTTATTATGTTGTATTTTTCAAGTTCGTCCCTTCTAATCCTTTCTCCCCCCCCCCCCCCACTTCTTCGCCAATCTTAATTTACAAGGCCGTTCAAAATATGCATGCTATTTTAAAAATGCCCAATTCTCGTTCTATTTTATTATAAATCCACATTTTGAAACCTTGACCAAAGATACATTTGAGGTCGCCCCTCCCACCGTTTGAGACTTACCTGTCCCCCGGGGGGGGGGGGGCATATTTATTGTTTCTTCCAAACCATTTCGTGTAACATATTGTTAGAAAGCTTTTAATGTCCTCTTTTATTTTCTGTTCCTCCTCCCCCCCCCCCTAGTTACACGCTCTTGGCACTTTTTAGCTCACAGACTATCAAAGCCTGCAAGCTAATGTGCCCATCGATTTTGTATGCATGTATGTACGTAACGCGATAACTCTTCATAGAAATATCCGATTTGCTTCAATTTTTTTTTCTAGGTTCATTCTGATAAGGCGGTTTTCTGATTAGTTTTCGGGGTTCATTGGTTAAGTATAAAGAGGGGAACGGGGGCTAACCCCCCGCCTCCCCCCTCTTAACTTAGATAAATGGGTTTTTCATCCAGAATTATCAGATTTTCTTCAAATTTTGGTATACCTGTTAATTTTGATAACGAGTTTCTCTGATTAGATTTGAAGGTTCATTGTTATAGTCTAAAGGAAAGGGGGACGAGGGGGTAATACCCTTTAATTTAGATAAATGGGTTTTCTTATCCGATTTGCCTCAAATTTGGTATACCAGTTTATTCTGATAAGGCGCTTCCCTAATTAGATTTTGAAGTTCATTGGTTAAATATAAAGAGGGAACGGGGGTCTAATACTCCCTTAATTTAGATAAATGGGTTTTTCTATCCGATTTGCTTCAAATTTGGTATACCGATTTATTTCGATAAGGCGCTTCCTTGATGACATTTGGAGGGTCATTGGTTAAGTATAAAGAGGGGAAACGGGGAGGGGTAATTTCCCCCCTCCCTTTAGTTTATTTTTCGAGGGGCATTATTCTTTGAAATAAGAGCATAATTAGTCCAGGCAATAGGGAATTTTACCTAGCAAAATTTATGGTAGTACTGGAAATCGGCTTTCTAGATGTTTTTTGGGTCGCTGAATCCGAATTTGTAACTTCCCACCAAAATTTCCCCCGGCAACCCCCCCCCCCCATATTTTTGTAAAAACCCCCCCAAAAAAGGTTTTTATTAAAAAATTCCATTTTTTTATTGTTTTAAGAGAAAAGTATCTAGAAATTCAGAAAGTAGACAAAATTTCCAACAAATTAGATATAGGACATTATGACTTAGGATGAAGGGGAAGGGGGGATCTGCCTCGGAACATGCGCGCGGTGCTGCGTAAACTAAGTTGCGCAATTCCACTTAACCACTCACACGTTTACATTCGCCCTCCCATCTCCCCTCCGAACTTTCTCTATAAAGTTTACTTTAAGATTTTTGGGTCGCTGAATCCGAATTTTTAACTTTCCCCCAAACATCCCCCCCCCCCCCCCGAAACCCACCCAAACAGTTGTTTTTAACTTAAATTTCTTATTGTTTTAGGGGAAAATCATTACGAAATTCAGAAACTAGACAAAATTTGCAACAAATAGGATATATGACATTATGAATTAGGATGAACGGGGAGGGTGAGGGTTGCCTCGGAACATGCACTGCGGCGCTACGTGCACTAAATGATGAAGTCCAGGCAATAGGGAATTTTATCTGGCAAAATTAATGGTAGTACTGAAAATCGGCTTTCTAGATGTTTTTTGGGTCGCTGAATCCGAATTTGTAACTTCCCACCAAAATTTCACCCGGCAACTATCCAAAAAATTGATTTTTTGAAAAAAAATGGTTTTTGAGAAAAGCGCGCAGGGAATGTTCCGAGGCAGCCCCCTCTCTCCCCGTTTATCCTACGTCATAATGTCATCTATCCTATTTGTTGCAAATTTTGTCTAATTTCTGAATTTCGTAATGCTTTTCTCCTAAAATAATAAGAAATTTAAGTTAAAAACAACTATTTGGGGGGGGGGGGTTCGGGGGAAAAATTTTGGGGGTAAGTTGAAAATTCGGATTCAACGACCCCAAAAACTTAAAGTAAACCTTATAGAGAAAATTCAGGGGGAAGATGGGAGGGCTAATGTAAACGTGTGAGGGTTAAGTGGAATTGCGCAACTTAGTCCACGCAGCACTGCGGCGCATGTTCCGAGGCAGATCTCCCCCTTTCCCTTCATCCTAAGTCATAATGTCATATATCTAATTTGTTGCAAAATTTGTCTACTTTCTGAATTTCTAGCTACTTTTCCCCTAATACAATAAAAAAATGGAATTTTTTAATAAAAACCTTTTTGGGGTTTTTTTTACCAAAATTTGGGGGGGGGGGGGTTGACGGGGGAAATTTTGGTGGGAAGTTACAAATTCGGATTCAGCGACCTAAAAAACATCTAGAAAGCCGATTTCCAGTACTACCATTAATTTTGCTAGGTAGAGTCCCTATACGGTCTCTATTGCCTGATACAGTTAGTGTGAATAGCCTGTGAGCTCAATGCCATCAGCTTAACTAAGCACTTTTCTTTTTAGCTCACAGGTTATTAAAGCCTGAGAGCTAATGTGCCCGCAGTTTCTGTATGTATGTACGTACGTATGTAACGCGATAACTCTCGATAGACATATCCGATTTGCTTCAATTATTTTTTTCTAGGTTCATTCTCATAAGACGCTTCCCTGATTAGTTTTGGGGGTTCATTGGTTAAGCATAAAGGAGGGGGGTTCGGAGGATATCCCCCCACCCCTACTTAACTTAGATAAATGGGTTTTTCATGCAGAAATATCGGATTTGCTTCAATTTTGTTATACCCGTTAATTCTGGCAAGACGCTTCCATGATTAAATTTGGAGGTTCATTGTTTAAGTATAAAGGGGGGAACAGGGGCTAACCCCCCTTAATTTAGATATATGTGTTTTTCTATCTGATTCGCTTCAAATTTGGTAACCAGTTTATTCTAATAAAACGCTTCCCTGATGAGATTTGGAGGCTTATTTTTTAAGTATAAAGATGTGAACGGGGGGGGGGGGGGATTCCCCCTTAATTTATTTTTCGAAAGGCATTATTCTTTGAAATAAGAGTATAAAATACAGTTAGTATGAATAGACTGTGAGCTCAATGCCATCAGTTTAACTCGATACTTTTCTTTTTTATTTATTATTGTTCCAGCGAGTGCACTCTGCATGTCAGCGAATGAGTCAATAACTGTTTAGAGTTTTTAGATTACTGCTGGGGAAAAAAAAACATATAATAAACATATAATCAAATTATATACTTTTATTTATTTGCTAACCAGAGAAAAGTATGTTATTTTTCTGCTAATGGCTCTAGGATGAGAACATTTTGTTTTCTTAACAGTTGAAAATTTGGCAAACATTAAAAAGAAAGATATTTATAAACTGTAAATGAGATAAGAAGATATATATTTTAAAAAGGGAAAGAAATTTTAGTTAAATATATTATTAAAAGGAGAATTTTGATTATTAAATGGGGGGATAATTAGTATGTGATGATTGATTAATTAGATCATCACAGCTATTTTAAAAGAATATTTGCAATATTTGCATTTCCCCCACGCTTATGGGAGGCCCTAAAAAGACTGAAAAACCATTTACCTTATTAAATAAATTTAGAGGCTTCAAAACTTCGCTCATCTGCGCATTTTTAAGAAGAATGACGTTTATAGGAAGTAAGTCCCCATCTGTTTGGTTGAAGAAATAAGAGTTTAGAAAGTACATCTTTTCCGGATGAAAAAAAAAAAAAATCTTTCTTTTTTTTTTATCTGACCGAGATCTTTTTAAAAGATAAATTTAAATATAATATAAATTATTATCAAAATTACATCTTAAAGATAATAATTTTAAAAGTTTAAAAACCTTATTATTCGACTCAAAGGTCTGTAGTAGCTTACTTCTGAGCCCCTAACATTGTCTAGGGGCCCCATAAATGGATGTGAGGGGTGAGAGATAGTCGTTACGGCCCTGTTGATTCGCTACGTTTTGGAATTACTATTTTTCAGCTTATCTGTGTGAATCTGTGAATATCGAAATATCGATTCAAGTATCCATTCTAGAATTTGGGAATCGATTCTTATTGCGATCGATTCTGTTTTATACGATGTCGATTATAATCGATTCTCAAATTTTCCAGAATCGCCCCTCACTACCGCAAAGTAAGTTTACAAAAAGATTTTTACTAAGTTTCTAATAGCCGATATATTTTAAAATTTAAAATGTGCAATCAAACAATACGTACTACTGAATTAATTAAAATCTTGAAAACGAAATTCAAAGGAACCGAAAAAAATTCCGCTTTATACAGGTTTCTGTCTTAGCAGGTATAATTGTTAATATTCTTTCTGTCAGGAACGTGTAATTTTTTCATTTAAGACAGGATTCCGTTATAGACAGATTTGATCTTTACAGATTTTAAGGTAGTTGTAGTATTACAAATGAGGTGTTTAAAGGTTCCGAAAGTGAAAGTTTCCTCATTAAAACAAGAACCTGCAACTAAAATCGAAACGTACAAACTAGCAACTTTAAAGATCAACATCAGTTATCCTAGAAAAAACAAAAAAAATATTAAAATGCAAGCGAGAAATTTGAAAAGAACGTTCCTATAGATTTAACTTTAGCTTGCGAGTTCCTTCGCGTGATTAGTGTAGGTTCTTAAGAACTCGAAAGCCAATCTTCATTTTGCGCCCTGTTCGTTTTCCATTCTGGCGCCTGGGGCGCATGCCCCCTCAAGTTTCGGCCCTGTGTTGAAACGTACTAATGGAAGGGTTAGCATAATAGCGCCAATTTTCGGCCAACTTAGCAAAATATCGGTAAATTTCGCGACAAAAATAAACTGCCACATATGAAGCTATAACTTGGCGATAGCTGGCTAATTTGGCGAAATTCCCGTTTCTACTTTTTAGTACTTAAAAAATATTTTTTTTTCACCATTCTTGCAAAATTTAATGAAAGCCTGTTTTAGAATTTTTTTTTTTGACATTTATATTTATTACGTACTAAAAATACAAAATTTATATTCTTAAACATAAACCGGGAGGCTGCTGCACAAGCCATTACATCATCGAGTTGGCGGCTAAAATTCCAGGATTAGTTAAAAATCGATTCGCATATTAAAATGCAACTGGTCTGTCAAGTCATATTTTGTTGAAAATACCCGCAAATACGATTTTAGTGGTTGACTGGTAGGTTTACCCTCGTGTTTTCCAACTCCCTGTCCTCCATGAGTTCATACCTTTCGTTCAGAAAATCACAATTATAAACTTACCGATCAACCACTAAAATC
Organism: Maratus speciosus; assembly: GCA_963932465.1. Taxonomy (NCBI): domain Eukaryota; kingdom Metazoa; phylum Arthropoda; class Arachnida; order Araneae; family Salticidae; genus Maratus; species Maratus speciosus. The sequence continues at coordinate 89,979,805 of OZ010797.1, forward strand.
GTGTCTGCAGATGGTTTCTGTGAGTAATTGATAATATTTTGCTCATTATAAACAGTAACAGAATAGGTTAGGCTTCCCTTATATTCTACTTGCTTAAATAAACAAAGAACTTTCTTACTTTTCTCGGTAGCACAGGTTAGCTTGGCACGGTAGCACAGGCATACCACTAAATAAATGGAACAGCAGACATCACTTTTACATAACGACAACCAACATTCAACACTGAAGAACATCTTAGAATGTATATATCAACAAAACTTATTTCCATGAAAACATATTAGCCACTTATCGGCAGAAAAGAAAAGAGGTATGTGAATCGCTAGATTACAAAATAAAATAAAAGGGGTATTTACAACAGTTTCCACCAAGATGTGACTTGGCAGACCAGTTGCATTTTAATATGCAAATCGAGTTCTGTCTAATCCTGTAATTTCAGCCGTCAACTCGATGACGCGATGGTTTGTGAAGCAGCTTCCCGGTCTAACACCTTAAGCTGCGTATAACTTGACCCATTACTTTGACCAAGCCCGCCTCGCTTCCCGTTTACTGGTTTTGCAATTTCTCCTTGCACTGAAAAAAAAAAATAAATAAATATTTCTTAATCTACGAAACTGTACTATAAACACGAACGAAAATATATAATGACCACTTCCGAGTCACCCAAAATTCCGAAAAACGTTCCTTTATCTTTAGAAACATCAGAAAAAAACAATTTATTTTCGAAATTTACAGAAGAATTTATAAAAAATAATTTTTATTAGCTGCCTGTCATTTTTGGAAACGTTTCCTTGTAGCTTTTACAACGAATTCATCATTCTCGCTACATAATATCGCTTTTTCAGATGCTATCAATTCTAGGGCTCGAAATGGAAAATCCACCAACCGGAACGTTGTTTCAAAATTATTGTCAACTATTTTCTATTTTTTCAAAGTACAGTAAAGTCCCGCTTAACCGAGTTATTTTCTTCTGATAGTCTGATAGCTTCTATTATTATGAAACAGTCGCTCTTTCATCTTCACCTAACACTTCATTTATAATACTGTTTCATTACAATGGAAGGCATCAGTCCATCAGAAGAAAATGATCCATTCCAAAGGTATAAGTTCGATTGAAAAAAACTTATTACTTTGAGCAGAAGGAAGAGACTACACCTACATTTTTCATGACACTAATAGAAGCACAAAAAACTGCTAAAGTGTACGGTTTTGTTTCATCTAAAATTGATTACAAATTTTTGCCGTATTCAATCGTTGACAATTGTTAGATTTCGGCGATTGAATTGATGAAAATTTACTGGTATGTTTTACAGGTAAGAAAAAAAATCTTAGAAATTGATAGCTATGCAGTAGCGTAATACTGCAGCATGTAGAAATGCATGTATCAATTCAGCTATGTATCTGAAAATGATTATTTGAGAATTTAGCATCTGGAAAACCGATTTTCAGGTAGCGACAACTAATTAATGCATTGTAAAAGCTATTCGGAAACGCTTCCGAAAATGACGGGCAGCTAATAAAAATTTATTTTTATAAATTCTTCTTTAAATTTCGAAAATAAATTGTTTTCTGGGGTTTTCTGAAGTCAAAGGATTGGCTTTTCGGAATCTCGGGTTACTCGAAAAGGATTTATTTTCGTTCGTGATTATAGTACCTTTTTGTTGATTAAGAAATGCTTGTCTTTGTGTTGTTGAGCTTTGGACTAAAATGAGATTTTTAACACTTAATAGCTTGAGAAAAGTGTATTTTAAATGTTTCAAATTTCTTTTTAAATTTTTCTCTCTCATTAATCAACTAGCTAAAATACCCGACATTGCTCGGAATTTTAAGAATTTTTTTTTTTTTTTTTTAATGCAATTTGTACTCTTTTTTTTTTCTTCATTTAATCCGGACGACAGATTATCTGCTTACTTAGTAAATACACTGATGTCCAAAATTAAGGACCGATCACAAAATGCTAATTTTTAAGTACGTGAATACTCAAAAGGAAATAATATAATTCGAATAATTACTATCTCTACAGCACAGCCAGTCCATATAACATCTCATTCATGTCACACAGTCACTACGGTGAGGCAAAAAAACAGGAAATTCCATACATCTCATTATGAGTCTCAAATGATCACTATATGTGACTCTAGTGAGACGTTTTTGTGCCTGCTGCTTTGTAACGAGTCACCATGTGACTTTACAATGTAGCTACATTGTGACTCTCATGTGACTGTCATCAGTAGACTCAATTTCAAAGTCATCGTGAACGCTGCATTGTGATAAATTACCAAATAATGTCACATTAAAGTCACATGATGACTTTCAGGTGACAGGGAGACTACTGTGATGTCACCATTGTGCTCTTTTGTAAAAAGTCACCATGTGACTATAATGTGATATTATTTGGTGACTTATCATAATGCAACGTTCATGATTACTTTGAGATTGACTCCAAAAATGGCAGTCACATGAGAGTCACAATGTAACTGCATTGTAAAGTCACCTGGTTACTCGTCTGAAAGAAACAGTCAGATTGGCGTCTCGGTGGAGTCAAATATAGAGATCATTTAAGACTCATATTGAGACGTGTGGAATTTCCAATTTTTTTGCTTCACCGTAGTGACTGTGACACTTGTGACCATGTGTGACATGAATGAGATGCTATATGGACTAGCTGTGCTGTAGGGATTGTAATTATTTGAATTATATTATTTCCTTTTGAGTATTCGTTTACTTAAAAATTAGCATTTTGTGACTGGTCCTTAATTTTGGACACTAGTGTATAATCTGTGATCTGGATTGAGACCGAGATTAAAACCTTTTGATGAAAAGTTGTTTCCGAGCACTATTTTGTTACAAATGTAAATAAGTGCGAGTAGTAAGTCAAAATTACGTCCACTACTAACCATATCACAATATTAAAATACTTATTTGCTTAAAAGACGATATAAAAACAAATTAAAAGTAAATTAAAAATCTATATTTACGTGTTTCAACTCATTTTCTGAGTCGCCATCAGAATGTATAACAGAAAATTACAAATGCATATGAAAAATGGAAAAAATTATCGAATATAAACAAGTAATCATATGACGCGCCCTACATTTTTGCGATTGCTCGTGTTCCCTCTATGTCGCGCATTTAAGGACGCCGTATGTTGTCCAATCATTCAACCCATAAATTCGGGATACGAAAAGATAATGTATCGTTACAAACTCCTGAACCTCTTAAATAAATGTCAATGGACTCTCTTATGTATAATTGTAAATAAAAATTAGACCTGTAGATTATTTTACTCTCGTTAAAAAGTATGTTAATGTTCTCTATTTGATTTAGCCGGGATAAAGCAGTATTACCACTATTATATTTTATGTCCGCTATATGTTCTTTACATCTGAAATACCTATATAATGATTTTTGATTCCTCCCTCACTAATAAATGGAATCATATATAAGCTCCTGAGAGAGGCCATCTCTATTAATAGGATCAATTTTAGTATTTAAAAGCTCCTTTAATTTAACGCAGCTAATAAATTTAATAAACGTTCTAATACTCCTGTCAATATATCATACAGATCAAAAAAATGAAAAACAGATTAAAACCATTAAGAGAATAAGATCATACAGAAATATTTCCATAATAGAGGCTGATAAATCTAATCGCTTGGCTATCCTTAATAGGAAAGAGTACATTAATAAAATGCAGGATTGTATCGATAAAATGAAATGTAAAACCGTCAAGCATAACCCATTACGTAAAATTTGTGATAAAACCAAAGAGATCATTGAAAAATGAAAATGGCCGGATTTCATGAAAATTAAATTGAGGTTAAACAAACTAGCTGTCATACCTAGATTAGTGGGTAAAATGAAAGATCATAAACAAGATTGTCCTCTTCGCCCGATTGTGACAAAATGCCAAGGTCCCACCTACTTAGAAAAAGCATACGTTCTCCTACTACAACAGTTGTTGCCTCCTTCCATATTTACTGTGGACTCTACTACAGATTTCATTGAGAAAATTAAGAAATTCAACATATCTGAAGACTGCAAGTTTGGACATTGTTTCCCTTTATTCATTCATAGATACAATAGATGTTACCAAAAACATATAATAATTTATCGAACATAGAACATTTTATCGATAATGCAAAAACCTTTGGTCTGCCCATGAAGAGCACTTTAAAGAGTGGTTTAAACTTAATTATTTCAAGTAATTTTTTTATTTTTGATAATGTTATTTATGAACAATCATGTGGTGCTCCGATGGGATCCCCAATATCTGGCCTTCTGGCGGAATTTAAATTACGCCCCTCGAATCTAAAATTTTCAACACTTTTGAGGTAGTTCCTTTAGTATGGTTACGTTATGTAGACGATATTTTTATTGTTTGGCGAGGTAATATAGATGATTTAATGATTTTCATACAGCAGTTAAATGAACTTGACAATAATATTAAATTTACTTTTGAACTAGAAAAAGGGTGAAAATTACTTTTTTTAGATGTTGAAATACAGAGAAAGGGGAATGAATTAACTGGTTCAGTTTACAGAAAACCTATCGCGGATTTAAACGTTATACCTTCCGATGCATGCACCCCAATGCCTTATAAATTATCCACCTTGGAGTTCCTAATTAATCGTGCTTTTAGGATTTCTTCCGATATAAATCTGGGAGAAGAATTAAAGAAAATTAAACGTATTGCTAGTGATAATGGATATCAGGTAAAATTTATTAACAAATTGATTCAGAGTTCCTTTGATACTTCTAAAAATAAAAATAAAACTATTAATGAAGTTAATATGAAAAGGGTTGTAGCAAATTATTTCCCGGGTTTCTTTGAACACATAAAAAATCATTTAAGAAATTTTGATTTATGTTTGATTGCGAAGCCGCCTCCGAAATTAAAGACGCTTTTAAATACTAAAATTGATCCTATTAATAGAGATGACCTCTCAGGGGTTTATATGATTCCATTTATTAGGCAGGAAGGAATCAAAAATCATTATATAGGTATAACCCAACGAAAATTCAATATCAGATGTAAAGAACATATAGCGGACATAAAATATAATAGAGGTAATACTGCTTTATCCTGGCTAAATCAAATACAGAGCATTAACCTACTTTTTAACGAGAGTAAAATAATCTACAGGTTTAATTTTTATTTACAATTATTCATAAGAGAGTCCATTGAAATTTATTTAAGAGGTTCAGGAGTTAATAACGATACATTATCTTTTCGTATCCCGAATTTATGGGTTGAATCGCTGGACAACTTACGTCGTGACATAGAGGGAACACGAGCAATCGCGAAAATATAGGGTACGTTATATGATTACTTGTTTATATTCGATATTTTTTTCCATTTTTCATATGCATTTGTAATTTTCGGTTATACATTCTGATGACGACTCAGAAAATGAGTTGAAACATGTAAATATAGATTTTTAATTTACTTTTAATGTGTTTTTATAACGTCCTTTAAGCAAATAAATATTTTAATATTGTGATATGAGTATTTTGTTATTTAAATATTTTTTCCTGATTAAAGAAAATGGGCAAATGCAAAAATTCTATGAAAAAAAAAAAAAAAAAAAAAAAAAAAAACTGAAATCTTTATTTCAGTTCTTCACTAAGAATGAGCTCTAGGAACCCAAACCTTTTGTGGAAATTCTAATATACAGGATACACACACGAATATATATGGAATAGATTTTAAAATGGCGAAAAAAAAAATTCAGAGAACCTCAAAATGTTAAAATATGCTAATATTTCCATAATCGAGTTTTTATCATGTTTCAATACTGTTTTCCAAACTCATATGACGTTATACCTTTAAACGTCACATACTGACGTCAATTATATTTCCAATATGACGTAATATCCCCTTTTTTTAAATTCGTCAAACTTTTTTTTTTTTACTTTTTCACGAAGAAATCTTCAATAGAAAAGTTATGACGCAATATTAACTTTTTTTTAATTCGCCAAACTATTTATTTCATTTTTATTTTTCACGTGGGTCACAATTTTATTGTGGATTTTTAATTGTTGGCAACTGCTACAACAAAAAAATTTTCCAATACGACGTAATATTAACTTTTTTTAAAATTCATTAAACTATTTATTTCATTTTTATTTTTGACTTGGAAATCGTGCAATAGAAAAGTCATGACTATTCACCTTTTTCTTTAATTCATCAAACTACTTATTTGATTTTCATTTTTTCACGTGGAAATCTTGCAATAGAAAAGTAATTGTTGTGGTAATAATTTTATTGTCGATTTTTAATTGTTGCAACTGCTGTAAAGAAAAATATTTAAATTTAATGGGAAATTGCTTTTAAATTGGTGGTTTTTTATTAATTAAAAATTAACTATAAATTATTTCGAATCCAGATTACTTTAGTTGCCTCGGCTGTGTTTTAATACACTTCTATATAATATTTCACAATTCTGGCTTCCAAAATGTGGATTTGTATTGAATAACAGACATACAGACAAATTCTCATGTTTATATAGTAGATAGAGTAAAGTTATTGCACGTTGCCAAAACGAAGGTGCTGTAAATTTTAATCTGCTCCTAGCATTAATATTATAATACACTCAGGAGTTAATCACTCTGTAATTTATCACTACTTTAGATCTACTCTTAAATCTATCATAAGTATTACTGTTTATTTTCACTAAAATTCCTGCAGCATAAAGTGTACCAAGTTGACCCATTCTTCCTTAACGAAAAAAAAAAAAAAAAAAAAGAGAGAGAGAGAGAGAGAGAGAGAGAAATATCTTTGATTTTTTTTTCTTTCAGTGTGATGATCATCTTTACAGATATTTTGTAAAAACCGTCTGGAGCTAATATGTTAATAAGAGGAAAGAGATAGATGGAGATGCAATATGCCTAAACACGGTTTGCAATATGATGTGCGTTATCGCTCAAATTTAAATGCCCTCATTCGGCCCAAACAAAACAAGCACGTGGAACAGGGACCGAATTATTTGACATCACCCGCGCATTTTTTTCTCTAAATGAAAATGATCTGCTTATAGTTAAGCATTCTAAAGTAGCATTTATTGTATTATGAATTAAAAATGTATTACTAAAAGTTTTCTTCTTTTTTTGCGAAAGCACGTGGTTGTGTTTGGGCCGAATGTAGCGCATTTTAGGATTAGATTTTTGGCGTCACCCGCATCCACCACACTTCATCTCTATTTTTTCTCATTACTCTATGTATTCTAATAGTTGTACGACACAAAAATGTTGGTTATTTTAATATGAAACCTCACAATCTATAAACGCGCTTAACTGCCAGGCTAACATAGTATATGCTATTTAAGTCACGCTAAATTTTTATTTTTTCTCATTACCACATCAAGAAAGTCAGTGTCTACAAATCCTGATGTGATCTTCTTCAAATAAATTTTGGGCTTCCAATTTCTCCACCTTTGTATAAATATTTCACGTTAGGTCACAAAAATAAACAAATAAAATAAATAATAGCTATTTGAAGCATTCTAGTGCATAATACCAGAAAGAAAAATTATTTTTGACTTTTCATGTCTCCAAATTTCTTCCCCTTTATTTTCTGTCTTTGGAATCAGAGCCTTCAATAAATTTTCCGATGAAAAAAAAAATAATCTAAAAGAAATCTACCGATTTAAAATGTAAATGAATATTTTCTTCGAGATTAATAGACATTTCAAAAGCAGTTTCAAAATCTACGATGAAAGGAACAGACGATTGAGCTCGAAAAAATATCCAATTTTTATCTCGCTTTAAATTTCCACCAATAGTGAATTCGGATAATTTCAGAATTTTGCAATCGTCTGCTTCTCGTGTTGCTTAGGTTACAGACTCGGCAGTTGTTGATCTCGTTCGCGAAGGACGTCACATGCCGAAAGTTGAAGTCGAAGTGTTTGTCATCGTTGCTATGGCTTCCGTACGCATCTTTTATTTTATAGTGAAATGTAATTCTTCGATTGATTTTTAGACGTCATGCACTACATGTAATAGATGAAATATTACTCTCATACGAGAATATTTAGAATTTGTTTTTCAAGCATAATATCAGCTGAAACGTAAAATTTTATTTTATTTATAAAACGAGTGGGTTATTGCGTTTTTCCACCCAGTCTAAGAAGTTTATTTCAGTTACATCAACGATGTAAACAAAGCTTGGATGGTTTTTAGTACCTTTCTTTTCTCTTATTTATATTTTTAAAAATTTCATTTAGATCTTAGTTTTAATTATTTAAAAAAAGAAATTAAATAGAAAAAAGTAATATTAGAACCAAAAACTTATTTATTGGCAGATCTTATTCACGCACCAGAATGGTTAAGAATAATATGGATTTTTTAATTTTTTTAATTCCTTCATGTCTAATACTCCATACCTTATACATTACCTCTGCCATATAACCTTTCTTCATTTATACAGATATACTTACATAAAACAACTTTCAATACATATGTATAGATGCAGTTATTTAAATAAAAGTTAATTTGACTAATCAGGAATCTTCCATAATCCTAATCTACAACCTTTGCAATCAAAACTCAATTTCTAATAAAAAAAAAAGTACCCATGCTCTAATATTCTGCACTGCTAAGAACGATAGCATATCCTCATCTACCTCTCCATCCCCCCTCAAGTTAAATAAATTTTAAGTGTATCTCTATGTATATACATATATATATATATATATATATATATATATATATATATATATATATATATATATATATATATATATATATATATATAACATATTTTAATAATCTAAATTTTTCCCGATTTAATTTACTATTTTTCACCTTAAAATACGTTTTCTTTCTTTTTACTTTTGAAAATTCCGATTGTTTTTACGCTTAGTGACTTGTCTATCCCGTCTCGAAATTAATTCCATTTTAGAATATGCTAATTTAAGCTATAAGTCTATTTTTAATTCCGATAGGATGTTTCGGAGGGGTTTTTCAGCTTAAAGTAAGGCTGTAGAGCACCAATTTACTCCATCCACCGATAAAGGGACACAGCGCACTCTGTGATTGGATCAGAACTTTTGAGACGATGTGCTTTTTTCAGAAATCTTGCTCTTTTTGCTATGCGCTACTGATAAAACCGTCTGCACAAGCTCAGAGATAGAACTTTTTGACTGTTTTGTTTTCTCCAAATTCCACGTCATCCAGTTTGCCCGTAGGATATTTCCATTATTGAGATCTTCCGAAAGATTTGTTCGCTATTTTCTCAAGTTTTGACTAATAAAAGCAATGTAAACCAACCGGGCTGATTCTTTGTGGGAAATGTACAATAGCATCACTATGTATATGTATTCTGCTCGAATGAAATCGTGAATGAATGCATTTTATAACTTCGAACTGGCGATTATATCAATAATCTGTCAACAGCTCTCAGTTCCTCACACACACATACACACTCATACATATACAAATATATACTTATGTAACGAAATCTAATGAATGAAAATATAGGAAAAACAATTATAATCAGAGATTGAGAATTTTTAGAAAATGCAACTCACCAAGAATTATTATTATTATTATTATTATTATTATTGTTGTTGTTGTTGTTGTTATTGTTATCAAGGAGCTAAATACAACATACTGTACTGATTCGCTCGGCTTCGGTGTGCAGTATTTATGATTTCCGGTGCGCTCCAACTAATATTTAAATACTCATTAAAACTGAAGAAATACCGGAGCTGAGCTCCAGTATTTCTTCTACTTCTTCTATTCTATTCTCGGAAAGAGATTGTTGCAAACAGTGCTTAAATTGCGCTGTTTGCAACAATGTCTTTCCTCTATGATTTGAATCCCTACATAGCTGAGGATAGCTGAGATAGTTCTCTACAAAGTCTGTTTTTTACTTTTTAAACTTTGTTTGCAGGTTTTTTATGAGTATACTTTCATTTTCGGAACTGTTTTTGAAAGAGCAAGTATCGCATAGAAAAAAAGTTTCGAAAGTGAACAAACCCATCCTTATAAAAAATTTGCAAACAAAATTGAAAAGTAAGAAACGGCCTTTGTAGAAATCGACCTCAGCTATCCAATGCAAAATAAATAAATAAATAAATAATCATTTAAAAAATTCAAATGCAAGCGAGATATTTTAAAAGAACTTTCCCATAGGATTAACATTAGCGAGCGAGTGTTGTCGCTCGGGTAAAGTAGCCCTTTAACGCCGGCCCTGAAAGTTGGCAAGGCTAATTTATAATTTCTAACCCTAAAACACGCACTTGTATCAAACAAAAACACCTCTATTCCATTTCTTTTCTTTTTTTAGTTTTTTAGATAACCAACTTTCAGTCGTGAGCCTTACCTGCAAATTTTAACTGCGCAGACGGGCGGCTAAACAAACAAGAGATCTACGTAAAACACGTAGTCCGTTTGCGTTTTCCCTAAATAGACAGCGTTCTCGTTCAAATAGAAAAAGCGAGACTTCCGTATTGGGATTGACTCCTGAGTATACACAGATTACAGAAAAAAGACATAAAAAGCGATATATTTTTGCTTCCGGAAAAGATAGAATATGCTTAAGAGGCTACTTCAGTTCGCTAATGCTAATCCTAAGAAAGAATTTTTTTTAAGCTATCTTGTTTGAATTTCAATATTTTTAAATGATTGTTTTACATTGGATAGCTGAGATCAATCTGTACTAAGGTCGATTTTTACTTTTTAAATTTTGTTTACGGGTATTTTAATGAGGACACTTTTATTTTCGGAACCAGTTTCGAAAGTAAAAGCATCCTCATAAAAAAATCTGCAAACAAAATCGTAAAAAAAAAAGAAAAAAAAAAAAAAAAAAAAAAAAAAATCGGCCTTTGCACAGATCGACCTCAGTTATGCAATGCAAAAACATCATTTACAAATATTGAAATGTAAACAAGATATGTTTAAATTTTTTCCCCATAGGATTAGCCTGAGCGAGCAGGTCTTTTCGCATGACTGAAATAGCCCCTTTCTAAAAGTACGACCGTTCCAAAAATCATTTGGTTTTTAAAATCAGTAGTCGAAATGTTGATATTTTAATACTTTCCAACATCGCTCAAAAGTGTTTATGAATTATGAATATGTGCTTACGAAAGATGGTTAACTTGCTATGCTCAGTTTTGGATCCCAAGAAACTTTTTTGAACAAAACTATTTTGACAGATTACCAACTTTAAGCAGCGCTTAAAATAATCCCTCGATTTAAAAACTGTATACTTTAGCGTTTTTATCATACATTTCTCTATAAAAATACCCATTTTCATGTTTGTATCTGCAATAGTTTTCTCTTTTAAATGTGAGCCGAGAAACGCACGATGTCACAATAAATTCAAATACGCATCGGCGGCGGAAGCAGCCAATTCTATTTCAAAATAGAGAGAGTTTGATCAATTAGCCCTTTATTTACTGACGGTACTTATAAGTACCATTAAAATAGCTTGTTATAAAGTTCAATTAATACATAGATTAGTATTAATACAGTTTATAATGAGTTATAGATGCATTACTTTATCTTGTTCCAAAAGCATTATTGTGTTACACAAAACAAAAATATTTATAAAAGGATGATTTCTTTTGCCTTTGCATCTTTTCAGCTTTCTGGGCATTGGGAGGGGCGGGGGGGGGGGGGTCAATACGGAAATATTTCTATATTTATATTGTACGAAAATTATATTTGTACATTCCCTAATTCTACAAAATACTAAGAAAAAGATTTAAAATAAAAGATTTGAGTGGGCTTTTAAATATTGCACAAATCCCTATAAATTCAAATTTAATGAATCTTCTAAATCCTTCAATCCTTCTAAAATTTATTAAATGACTATGTAAATCTTCTAATGTAATTTCAAAAATTCAAGAAAAATGCTTTAGAAGATAAAATTTTCATGAATTCATAATTCAGTACATAAAGTGTTAAAAAATAATAATAATAACAATTATAAAGTAATAAACTATAAAGTTAATGAAATGGGCTGAAAACGAAACCGAATTTTCGGTCGATCTCTACTTTAAATTCTCTCCAAGCATCTGTTAATCTACAAATTCCACTATCGACATTTTTTCAAATTACCTGTGGATAATAATAAGAGAAAAAAAAATCTAATACTGCTATTTCAAAGATGTTTTAATACCATACTGATAAAGCACTCCATGTAGAAGCCAAGTAAGAATTTCATCTCCAATGTGTTTTTAACACAAGAAGGTAATAAGTAGGTTACTATTTCATGATCTCGTCAACCGTTTTAAAAACTCCATTAGCAGCTTGTTTTTTTTCTTCCATCAAAGCTTTATCAACAGAATACTGATCTAAAATATGTGAGGGAAGCAAATATGCATGATAAGCCATCCGGCCTCGATTTATCGTATTAGGTTGTTTTTTAAGCGGTTCTAAAAAAAAAAAAAAAAAAAAAAAATGCAATTTAACAAATAACAACGATCATTTGGAAAATGATTTTTTCAAAGACTAAAATTTAAGACATAAAAAATTGCACGGGTTGATCCTACATTACGTATGCCATGGATTACATTTTTCGGTACTGTAAATTTTTAAACTTCTACGTAGCTGGTCATACATTACGTAAGCCATGGATTAAACATTAATATTCCTGGACCCATTTTAAATGAAATTTCATTCTTAAAATTCTAAACATCCCACACTATTACTCTTTACAGCATCGTATAGAGAAAAAAGTGTACTTTTAAATGCAATTTGTTTGAAAGCTGTATCTCAATTTGTTTCTGAGTTATTAAATTTTTTTTGTAGTTTTTATTACTTTTTTGTCATATTGGCAACAGAAGTATCCATCTCTGTTGAAAGTAAAGGGAAAACACAGATTACTGTATAGACTCCATCAGAAAACGAATAAAATGCGGATTCAACCAATAAAACGCTTCAGATACGTTTTTGATTTCCTACCCTAACCGAGGACAATAACCATTTTTATAAATGGTTAATAAATAAATAATAAATAAATAAATAAATAAAAATAAATAAATCCCGCTCAACAACGCGAAACTTTCAGACACATTGTATGACTCATTTTTAACATTCCGTTAACAGGGGTGTTGTGCAGGGTATACGGAGGTATATACTCTCTGTTTCTCAAATAAAGCTATAGCGTATATTCGAGGCATAAAATTAATGACTTTAGCGTATACTCTCTGCCTCTAGCGTGTACCCTCTGTTTTTTTTTTTACGACTACAACACTGTCCGTTAGTTGCCTCTTATCTGATAGATGCACGACAGAACCTGACAGAACTCTCAAGTGTATTTTAATAGTACATTAATTCTTTTGCAAACCATAAAATATATTCATAATATTAAAGAATTTGATTTAATGTTATTTGTGTCTACTATAAATTGTGTTTTTATCTGTTTTATTTATATATATACATATATAAATATTATTTATAAATATATATGCGTTAGCAATACATACTGGTGTGTATCTGTCGGATACAGCGAGACTACACTTGTCTGAAAAAAAAAAAAAAAAACACGCGACAGTGGAGTGTTAAACATTAGAAGCACGAAAATTTCGGGCATGACTTTTGAGTTGATTTGTAATCGAACAATTTTTACTTTCTTTTATCTTTACAAGAAGAAAGTATTGGATCCATGAAAATTTTCGAATTCCGGTTTTCGACGGATTTACACATTTTAGGGGTCAGAGATTCCAAAAAACATGTTTTTACAAAATGTCTACGTGTGAGTCTGTGACTCTGTCTGTCTGTCTGTATGTATGTGACACAAATTTTGTGGGCGCTCTACCTCAAGAACTAATGCACGTAATTTAATAAAAAATTATATTCAGTTAGTCCCTGATATAAATTGATGCTGATTAGCTTTTGGTGTAAATCGCTCAACAGGTGGCACTGCGATGCTGCATTTTTTAAAATTTCCGCTAGTTCTATCTCAAGAACTAATGCACGACTTTCCATGACACTTCAAATTCAGATATACTTTGATATGAATTGGTACTATATTGATTTAATTTCTAGTACTGTTTAAATGATTTAATTGACATGATTTATATAGAAGAAAGTTTTGTGATGGCCACAACATACTAGTTTTCATTTACCTAAAAGTAAATTAGACCTCGAATTATAAGCAGTTGCTGCCTCATGAGACTACCTTTCTCGGATCGTCGCTTTTCACAGCAATTTGTAAAAGAACATCTTTGCCTTTATGGAGAAAATTGGGGTATTCAACCTGGTCTTCCCGCAGAGCCCCCTAGTTAAACTAGTATGTTGTGGCCATCACAAAACTTTCTTCTATATAAATCACATAAACAGCACTAAATTGATATCAAGGTATACCTGAATCTGAAGTGCGAGGAAAATTCGTGCATTATAGCTCTTGTGATAGAGCTATAGTGGAAATTCTGAAAAATGCAGCATAGCAGCACCTCCTGTTGAGCGATTTGCACCAAAACATAAACAGCACTAATTCATATCCAGGTATACCTGAGTCTGAAATTTGTTGAAAATCCAATCATTACTTCTTAAGGTAGAGCTAATGCGGAAATTGAAAAAAAAAATGCAGCATAGCTCTGCCACCTGATGAACGATTTATACCAACAGGGGCGGATTTATTAAGTGAGGGGCCCCTCTCACTTAACTTTTTGGGGGCCCTTCTATCTTGAAAAATTGGGTATATTTATAATAAATATAAAGGTATATTACTAATAAAAGAAAATTTCGCTCTGTGTTTGTGTATTCGCGATGGCAAGCAAAATCTACCGCACGTACAAAGCGGAAAATTTTTGTGAGGGTAGTCCAATGCCTCTCCTGATACATCTGAGACTCAGAATTCTAAAATATCTACTTATAAGCTGAGTTATTCATTAACAATCGCAACGCACTCTCATTAAAAAATCATCTCATTCAACGAGAGGAAAAAAGCAAGCCTTATTTACGCATCATGAGAAAATGAACATCGAAAAGAAGGAATTCCGTCTCAAATCCCGTAATCAATTTAAAAAAAAATATTGCGGTTAACCCTTTGAAAAAGAAAATTCAAAGACGGTCGTTTTTTATAGAAAAAAGTTTTTCTCCCTTATGGCAACGCCCTTCCAGGTTGCAATTTTAGAGGTACCGACAAACCAAAAATATGTTCTTAAAGATAAAATGTTCTTCTAATCGATGGCGCAATCGGTTTTTAAAAATATGAATTTTAACCCTTTCAAATATCCGGCGAACTCGGGTCACTTCGAGCCTCACCTAGACGATATTTTTTGTATGCTAAAAGCTAAACATCCCTATGTATTTTAACACAGTCTGTTTAGAGAATCTCAATAGACCAGATTTAGATCACCTACAAAAATTATGAAACTTTCGGACAGGTAGAAATATTTTTTACAAAATAAAATGGTGTGAAAATTTTGGCGAAATCTGTAGAAACTTTAGTGTTTCGTCGCGGTTTCGCCCCTCCAAAGCGCAATTTTAGAAGTACCGACGAAGCAAAAATGTATCCTTAAAGCTGAAACCTTCTTCCAATCGGTATGTAATCGGTAAAAATAAAATGTGTGAAAAGTTCGACGAAATCAGTAAAAACCCGAGTGTTTCGTCGCGGTTTCGCTAGCTTTTGTTAAGCTTAGACTCCAAAAAATCTAGTTACGCAGAAAATAAAATACCAAATAGCATGTACTTTTAATTCAATATTTTTTCATTTAAAAATATAAATTCAGACAAAAATGGAGTTAAAGATATAAAGTCATACAAATTTGAGGTGCATTTAAGAGTCATTCATCACGGGTCCGGGCAATGCCGGGCGGGTCAGCAAGTTTAAAAAGCTATTCAAAATAATAGCTATTCAAAAGTTAATTACAATAATTACTAACAAATAAATTAAAATGTATTCAATCGTTAAGGATTAATTATACGAAATTCATTTCATATTCAAGTTACATCAGATTATTTTACACGAACTTAGATACTGTGATGGATAAATGTGCTAAAATTGTGTATCTTATTTTCCTTTCCATTTTTTAAGAACTTAAATTGATAATTCCAACCAAAATTAATCAGAAACTAATGAGACAATATTTTAGCATCTGCTGAGCCTTAACTCAAAACCTTTTTTCGCTGCTTTTCGTTTTCGGGCTCATTTATTTCACGAAATAAGATATAAATGTATGGGTTTTAATGCATGGGACACTGCATGACATTATCTTGCTTGCAGTTTTAATTTCATGTCTTAATAAAACAATTTCAGAAATCAAATAAATTCATCAACTATAACCAAATTAAATTATATTTTTCTCCTTTTTGTTACACAGCTGGGCTCAAAGAATGGCAAATGCTTTATGGATATAAAAAGGATTCGAAGCTCCACGAGTTGTTTTATAACCATCTGCACTGAATTTTTATATATATAGTAGGGGGCTCTGCCCCTGCAAACGTATAATAGTCATGTGTAAATAATTTTTAATTGAAATGAAATATGTTCTTTGCGCTGTTTTTAAAATTGGCAAAAGGAAAAAATAGTAACTTTTTCTAAAATATGAAAAAATATATCTTAAAATGAGAAAAATTTGATTAAAATAAATAAAAAATGTTATTTATTTAATCGTATTATTATTATTATTTAATGAATTATTTTTTCAAATTTTCCTGAAAAATATTGCACACATATTAAAAATATTATCATAATATTGTCTTCACTTTCGATTGAAATAAAAGATAATTTTAATTTGAAAATGACTAAAAAGAAAATAAATCGAATAATCCTTATATTTTTGCCTTTCCTCCCTTTTTTCTACAAAAATGGAGTCATTTAGTTGCCATCATTACAAAAATATTCTAACAATTAGAAAAAAAAATAATTGCTCGAAAACTAAATCAAATTTTAAAATTCTAATACCATTTTTGACATACGAGGATCAATACGGACAATTGGTATTGGACAACTGGTAATTATTTCACCGCCAAGGATTTCATATTTTAGAAATAATAGCTGTGAAATACAATCAGTCGTTTCATATGATGGTTTCATAAATTCGTTTCATTAGGATTTTATATATGGGGCATTCTCACAATCTTTTGACTTTCATGTCCCTGAATAATAATTTTTATTTTAACACACTTTTTTGTGTTTTTTTAATTTAAAATACTTGGGAACATCCCATTGCATGATTGCACAACAATATTAACGAGATAAATAAGTTTTGGACGATGTTGGGGGTCCAAACACCTGTAAAACTCCTATACCGTCCCGTGTCCCTGATGCTGATTTTTAAGTTTGGAGCTGTCTGGATAAAATTGTTTCAACAAAAATAATTCGATGTAATTTTTTTCTGAAACTGGAACTATTGTTTTATATAAATAAGTAGCTAAAAATTAGCCTGCACACATTTTTAGGGTTGTTATTGTTTTTTAAACTCTGTCCCTAGGTTTTAGATTTTTTACCATCCATCTTCTAAAATTATACAGAAAATCACTTCAGAATTTTTTTCAAGTTTTTCTCATGCAGAAGTATGCTAGAGAAATAACGTCTAAAATTCTTTGGAAGGAAATTTACTGTAGAATTTAAATCAGCATTTAAATATCAATTTCAAGCATCGTGGCTTTATTGGTAGTCTCACCGTCCCCAAGGTTTATTCCTGCACTTTTCGAGGTAAATTAAATTTTTTTAAAAATTTAATCTAATGTAAATAACTGTTTCTAAAAATCAATAATCGGTGCCCCAATGCCTTCGGCATCATACAGTTTTTCAAATGAACTTAATTTTTCCGGGGCCCCCATGGCTTCGGCAGCGTCGAGTGTGTTCCCAACAAACCTCTTTCCAGTGGCGTAACCAGGGTGGGTGTCCAAATGCTCTGGATAGCTGTGATTTTGTAAAGTTCAGTTCGCCTTATTTAATTAGAGAATTTTCTGCTATTAAACAAGACGAAAAAAACTTTAAAATATTACTGGTATCTAGAGCATTTGGACCCCCTCCCTGGTTATGCCACTGCCTCTTTCTGAACGAACCTGTGACCTGGGTTACCGTTGTCTGAGGCAGCGTATACCCTAAGTGCTCCGTACCGCCGAAGCCAATCGAAAATCAAGTTGCGTGACACAAACCCCGTAGTTATCGGCCCCATAGAACCCGAGATTATATGCTTCCCCCTAGCGGTAGAATATGGAACTAAAATCTGTATAACAATCTTAAGCTAAATTGAATGAACCAATTTTCGATGAAATCGAGCCATAGAAACTGAGAAAAGAATGAGCCGTCAACATTCGAAAATGGTGATAACAAAAGTTCAAGATAAACTTTCATAATGCAGAAAGCAGCTTAATTATAATCTCAGTTGAATGAACCAATTGCCATTGAAATCGGGTCGATAAAACCCGAGGAAAGAATGTGGAAGGTGCCCCCTCCATCTATAAATTTATCAAAGTCCCTTTAACATTAACCCAATATTTAATTTACGGATGAAATACCCCACCTCTCTAAAGTTAACCACTTACCTTTAACAGTAGCGTTATTTTTAATTAACGACTGTAGTGAATAAACGTTAGTTGATGCCGAAGAGAAGATTAATATTCGAAAAAGTAGGCAGCAAGGGTATAAGGAAAATTTTTAGTAGTTTATAAAGGGGCAGGAGGACCCTAGAACTATATTAAAGAAAATTAATATTCAAAATTGGTGGTAGCTGAAGTCTGAGAAATTTTTTTGTCGTTCATGGGGTAGATGAAAAATCTAACAAGTTGTTAGAAAAGAAAAAGCTAATGAATCGGACTATTTTAAGGGAGTTCAAAAGGTTAAGGGTGATCAAAAGGTGTTAAGGTGATAGTTGAGAGCAGGGTCCTAAGATGAAAACACGTTAAAAGCTCCTAGTATTTAACTCTTTAGATCTCCAATTAGTCGAAATTAAACATAACGTACAAATTAATCATTAGAATAAAATTTTAAATAAATGCGCTAAAAATAAGGGGAAATACTTAAAAAGGGCCCTAATACCCCAATGAAAATATGAGGGGTAGTTAGAAATCCTAAAAAGTTGTTAGAAAAAAGAAAGTGAATCAGACCATTTTTAAGGGCGCGATAATAGGGGGCCCAAAAGGGGTCAACTGATAGCTGAGAGCAGGGCCCTGAGATACAAACATGTTAAAAGGTTCCAGTAGTCACTTTAGATCTTTAATTAGTCGAAATTACGCATAGGGTACAAATTAATCATTTGAATAAAAATTTAAAGAAATGCGCAAAAAATGGGGGGGGGGGGGATGCTTAAAAAAGGGCCCTAGTGCTCCAATAAAAATATGCTGGTGTTGACCTGGGGGCAGGAGTCCAAGACTCAATTTTAAATTTATGCATTGAGCGTCACAGAATTAGGGAGTGAAAATGCGTGGCGCACAAAAAAGTTCAAGGGACTCCGGACCGGGCTCCAGGGAGCAAGGGCCTTAACTGGAATGTAGAAATGGGGGAATAACTACATGGAAAAGTTCCTTTTAATAAAGATCGGATTAAAAGGAGACAATGATTAACAATTGAGGGCACACAGACTTCAAGGGACCCTGGATCACGTCCCAGGGGACCACAATCTTAACTCGAATGTAGTTGGGTATAAGGAAATTTTTTGGTAGTTTATAAAGTAGCCAGAGGAGCCAAGAACTATGCAAAAGAGAACTGCAAGAGAATTGGATTATTTTTAAAGAAGGTCCCCAAGAAAGCCATTAATATTCAAAATAGGTGGTAGCTGAAGTCTGAGAAAAATTTTTCTAGACTGCTAAAACAAATTAGGGGAGCAAGCAAAGAACTGAAGAGAACAGTGCAAGACAGCCATGTATGGGGATAAAATGAATACTACACGTCTATCAATGCGCAATACAGACAAAAAGACGAAAAAAAATTTTAAGGGAGCTTTTATTCTGTGAAAAGATAGAAAAAAGCGTGAAAAGATGGTTTAGGACAACAATTTGGTTTCATGTAAATGATTAAAAAAAAAGCATTGTTTAGAAGTGATGCAAGATTTTTAATATGGCGTGTGATCTCCTCGAACAGCTAAGACTGTTGAACACCTGTTTTCCATGCATGCGATGAGATTATCGATAAGACTTTGGGGAATACTGTTCCACTGCTCAAGAATTCCAATCTCCAAGTCCCGGACAGTAAAAGAAGGCTTCGGTATCGCAGCAATGCATCGTCTGAGTATGGCCCAAACATGCTCGATTGGACTTTGGTCAGGAGACCATGCTGGTCATTCCATACGCTATATTGTTTTAGCTTCAAGCATGTTTTCCACAATACGAACTGTATGAGGTATGGCATTATCATGCATGGAAAAAAGAAATCGCTTATTGCTGCAACATAAAATACGACATGAGGTCTCAGTATCTCGTCTCTATAATTTCGGACCGTCAAAATGCCATCCCGAATAATATGCAGGCCCGTACGTCCACCTACGCTGATTCCAGCCAATAGCATCAACCCACCTCGTCTGTAATGTGATATTTCACGATCGAATGTAGGATTATTTTGAGTACCTCTTTCTCTCCATGCCAAAACACATCTGATGTCACATCCAGACTGAATCGGGACTCATCTGTAAACAGAATTTGACTCCAACAACGTTGCCTCCAAACTCGATGTTCAGTCGCCCAATTTCTTTGGGCCGCACAGTTACTTGAGGTTAACGGAATACAGGCCATTGGCTTACGTGCATAGAGACCACCCTGATGAGGCGTATTTCGGAGTGTTTTGCTGGACACCCTTCGTCCTGTGGCCAAGAATAACTGTGTTTGCAGCTGAGTAGCATTGCCCATTCCGTTTCGACGAGCTGTTAACAGGATGTATCGGTAATCAGTTTCTGTGCTAGCACATTTCCGACCTTGCACTTGTCGATGCCTACCATTCCATGTGTCTTGGAACCGATTCCACAGCCTTTCATGGACACTTCTTGCGACTCCAACAGCGTCCACTACACTTCGTTGTGTTTCCCCAAATTCAACTATCCCGATAACATGCCAATCCATGGATTGCGGTAAATCATCATGTTGTGACATTTTCAAGCCACCTTTTCTCAAAACACAAGCTGAGAAATTGAACTTTACAACTGAGACAGTGAAACAGACGTTTCTGCAAAATCCCGATTTCTGCACTTATCTCCCTTTTCTAGTTTTTGACGTCATAAACTTTAATTTACATGTGAAGTTTTCTTTATCTGTTTTCTACAACGCTAAGTATGGATGGCCTGTTTTACGTTACTTATCGGTGTAAATATTTGCGTAATTTCGTTAAAACCATGTGTTCCCCTAATTGTTTTGAGCAGTGTAGTTCATGTAGTAGTTGGAGGACCTAAGAAGTTGTTAGGGAAAAAAAGCTAGTGAATAGGACAATTTTTAAGGAAGCTATAATAGGAGATGTAAAAGAGGCCAACTGATAGTTCAGAGCAGGGCTCTTAAATGAAAACATGTTAAAAGGCTACTTTGCGCTTTAGATCTTCAATTAGACGAAATTAAGCATAGGGTATGAATTATTAGAATAAAATTTTAAAGAAATACGCATAAATGGGGGGGGGATGCATTGAAAAGGGCCTTAGGGCCCCAATGAAAATATGAGAGTGTTGGTCCGGGGATAGGAATTCAAGAATCAACTTTAAAGTTATGCATTGAGAGGGCGACACAATTAGGGAGTGAAAAATGCATGGCAAACAAAAAGTTCAAGGTCCTCTGGACCGGGTCCTAGGGGGGCAGGTCTTAGCTGGAATGTAGAATCTGGGGAATAACTAAATTGAAAAAGGGCACCAAAAACCAATATTGGATTAAAAAGGGAGAGCTATTAACAATTTAAAGCACAGAAACTCCCAGGACTCTGTATCGGTTCCCAGGGAGCCAGGATCTTAACTGAAACGTAGAAAGAGGGATAACTAAATGTCGAAAAGTCCTAAAAAGCGAAGAAAATCGGATAAAAAAGAGGCAAGCTATTAAAAATTTAGGGCATAAAAACTTGAAGGGCTCAGGGGGCCAGGGTCTTAAAACATCAGAAATCTGACCCTCAGGTACATCAAGAACTGGCTTAGACTATCCTTACCGAAATGTTCAGACTTCTATGTAAGGTAGATTTTGAGAGCCATCGCACACAGACACATTGAGCGAAACTTTATTTTATTAGTATAGGCTAGCAGACCCGCCCGGCGTTGCCGGGGTCCGTAAATAATAACCTTAAACAAAACTGAAATTTGTATGATTTTATATCTTTTGAAATTCTTCTAAATGAGCCTAATTTCGGAGGCCCCATTGCTTCCGCAGCATCTCGAGTGTTCCCAACAAACTTCTTTCTGAACGAACCTATAACCTGGGTCCCCGTTATCCAAGGCAACATGTACCGGAAGTGCTCCGCATGTGCCGGAGACAATCAAAAACCAAGTTAATTGAGCCAAACCTCGTAGTAATCAATCCCAAAGAATCAAAAAAAAAAAAAAAAAAAAAAAAGAATGCATCATTAATGTTAGAAAATGTTGGTACCTGAAATCTAAGGTAAAATTTCATAATACAGAAAGTAGCCGAATTATAATCTAAGTTGAATGAACCAAATCCCGTTGAAATTGGGTCATTAGAATCCTAGGAAAGAATGCGCCCCCAAGCGGTGGAAAACGCCCCCTCCCCTTGTAATTTTCACGAATTACTTTTAACATTAACACGATATTGAATAAACGGAGGAAATCCCTTATCTAAAGTTACCTTTCAAGTAACGCGATTTTTAATTTACGGCTGTAGTTTGTAAAAGTAAGTTGATGCTGAAAAAAAAAAAGAGATTAATGTTTGAAAAAAGTGGTAGCTGAGGTATAAAGAAAGACTGGGAACTGGGGACCAGTGTCTTTAATGGAATGTAGTTGGGTATAAGAAATTAATTTAGTAGTTTTAAAGTAGCTGGAGGACGCTAAAACTATGTTAAAGAAAATTGTAATAGAATCGGATAGTTTTTAAATAAGCTGCAACAACGGCCCCAAGAAGCAGATTAATATTCAAAATTGGTGGTAGTTGAAGTCGGGGAAATGTTTTTGTCATTCATGTAGTAGCGGGAGGACATAAGAAGTTGTTTTAAAAAAAAAGAAACTAGTGAATAGGACAGTTTTTAAGGGACCTATAACAAAGGGAACAAAAAGGGCCAACTAATAGTAAAGAGCAGGGTCCTAACATGAAAACTTGTTAAAAGATCTAAGTTCTTAGCACTTTATATCTTCCATTAGTCACAACTAAGCATAGAATAATATTTTAAAGAAATGCACAAAAAATTGGGTAAATGTTTAAAAAAGGGCCCTAGGGCCCCAATAAAAATATTTGGGTGTTGATCTAGGAAGAAGAGTCCAAGACTCAACTTTAAAATTAGGTACTGAGAAGGTGAAAAAATCAGGGGGTGAAAAATTCTTGGCTCACAAAAAGTTCAAGGGGCCCTGGACCGGATCCTACGGCACCCTAGGGGCCCCAGGATCTAAACTGGAATGTAGAAATGTGAGACTAACTAAATGGAAAAAGGTTATTAAAATTAAGATCGGATTAAAAGGAAGCAATTTATTAACCTTTTATTTGCGCAAACACTTGAAGGGGCCCTGTATCGAGCCACAAGATGTCAGGGTCTTATCTGGAGAGTAGAAAGTCGAGAATAACTAAATGGAGAAAGGTCCCTCAAAACGAAGAAGATTGGATAAAAAGGGGGCAAGTTATTAACAATTTAGTGCATAAAAAGGGCCCAAGGGCCCCAGCCCTTAAAAAATAAAATCTGAGCCACAGGTGCATTAGGACCTGTCTTGGACTATCCTCACCTAAATTTTCAGACTTCTATGTGCGGTAGATTTTGCTAGCCATTCGTACACAGACAGACAGAGCGAAACTTTGCTTTATTAGTATAGATAATCAGTAACAAAGTAAAAATTCACTTAAAATATCAGCCTTATGAAAACTGCATACCAAATGTGGGTTGACGACCCATGATTTAATCAGTCACTCAATCTGTATAATTAAATCGTCATAGAATGTCTCTAACAGTGCTCCTTTCGGCTCAGACCCAAGTTGCCTTTGAATCTCACCCTATCCGTCCAGAAACGATCATAGTCCTGATAATTCATAAAGGAAAACAAGATGAGGGAAAACTAAAACATTTCTGGTAGTAGCAAATGATAGAAAAAATTATATTTATAACATGAAAATGATATTGTAATAATAACTGAAAAATTAAAAAAAGAACACTAAAATCCTTTTATCAAAACGTCACATTTCTCTTTGAACTCAAAAGAAGATTTGGGGGCCCCTTGGGATGCGGGGCCCCTCGCGATTGCGACCATCGCGACCCCTTAAATCCGCCGCTGTATACCAAAATACATGAAACGTCAATTCCTGTCAAGGACGAACTGAATCTGAAGTTCAATGAAAATCCGTGCATTAGTTCTTCAGATTGAGCTATTGTGGAAATCGTGAAAAAGGCTGCATAGC
Organism: Maratus speciosus; assembly: GCA_963932465.1. NCBI lineage: Eukaryota > Metazoa > Arthropoda > Arachnida > Araneae > Salticidae > Maratus > Maratus speciosus. The sequence continues at coordinate 90,004,216 of OZ010797.1, forward strand.
AGCGCCATCTGTTGAGCGAGTTACACCAAAAACTAATCAGCACCAATTTATATCAGGGACTAACTGAATATATTTTTTTATTAAATTCCGTGCATTAGTTCTTGAGATAGAGCACCCACAACATTTGTGTCACATACATACAGACGGACAGGGTCACAGACTCACACAGAAATTTTGTAAAAACATGTTTTGCAGAATCCCTGACCCCTAAAACGTGTAAATACGTCGAAAACCGAAAGTCGAAAATTTTCATGAATCCATAATTTATTCCTGTAAAGATAGAAGAAAGTAAAAACATTCATGCTTGAAAATTATTTTAAAAACCATAAAAAATGAGTAAATTGTGATACAGTTTTCAAACCAATTACATTTGAAAATGCATTTTTTCTCTAAATCGACGGTGTAAAAATTTAAAATGCGCGATATTTAGAAAATAAAAAAACTGCAGTAAAAGTGAAATTGAATCACCTGCTGTTGCCAACGTCAATATGACGTCAGCTTTGTGTATGAACACGTTTGTCCTTTACAATATAGATAGAAAGAAAAAAACTGTTCGATTTCATTGTTTCTGAATAAGAACATCTGCCATTTTCATATGTTTGCGAACAAAATTGAATTCAGAAATGTACCCCAAAGTCAGCAATATAGACTTAAGAATAGTTTTAAGCCTACTAAACTGTAAAAACAATTCGGTATGTAACAGAGATTTCATGTGAGATCAGGCCTTTATTATCGCATGAGCAAATCGTGACTTTGCCCAGGGGCCTCCAAATCCATACATTCATTCATAAAATACCGTGTTTACTCGCGTAATAGTCGCCCCCGCATAATAGTCGCACCCCCGTTTTGAAGCAGAAAAAATCGTCAAATTATTTTCTTCGAATAAAAGTCGCAGTCGCGCATTCGACTTTTATTTAGAAAATAGAAAATCATCAGCGGTTCTCTTCCCAGAATTAGTACTCATAATGTATTCACCTGTTCTGTTATTCCCATTGAAATACCCTATGGTCACTCCATTCTTCAGATACTGATTCACATTATATTAGTGATACTGATAGCTTCAGTGAAAGTGATTTATTATGAGAGTTTTTTATCAAAATTTTCACAAAGATTATTTGTAAATTTTATGAATATAAAATTATTACCGTAAAAAGGCAAATGGTATTTAATAAACAGCACATAATCTGGAAACCTTTAGTAAGTAAAATTTTATTATGTGCATTTTTATATACCAGAAATGTTTTAGCATTAGAGTGTACAATATTGTGTAGTAGATTTCCTCGCATAATAGACGCACCTAGACTTTCACAATGAAAAATTGGCAAAAAAAGTGCGACTATTACGTGAGTAAACACGGTACCTACTCCCCCCCCCCCCCCTCCAATTCCAGCTCTGAAAATTTTCAAATACAAAACACAAATCTCATCTTTAAAAGATACTACTAAACTTTCTGAAAAATATTTCATTTTGAACACACATAACTCAATGCTTTCGCAAAGCTAACATCAGCCGCTATTAAATAACAAATAATATTTTGATTTTAATAGATTGTATTACCAATGAACTTAAATCATATCCAAACTTTAGTGATTGAAAATAATCAGTTCTAATTGTCATGAGATAAGTTTTCTTTGCCATCTTGTTAGAGTTATTGAAAACATGTTTTCTACTTGTGAAGCAGAATGCATTTGATTCGATATCATGTTGTGTGTAATACAACTTAAAAAGATGTAAAAGAAAATAACCTGATTAAAGGAGTCCGGGACACATTTTAAAGTAATCTTTAATTATTGAGTTAAAGTTTTGAAATTTTTTGTGATGGTTAACCATATCATTTGTAAACAAAATCACATGATAAAACTTCTCATGATTTAAAAAAAAAAATTATTTAATTTTTTTTTTAAAGTGTGGTAATTTAAAATCGTTATAACTCGAAATATTATTTGTAGAATTTCATTTTATTTTCATTTAAATAAACAGAAATATATAAGTTTTAATTTTGATTCAGCATTTTTTAAAATACTTATTTAAATAAAAATAAAAAATATTTAAAATAAAAATTAGAAAAAAAATGATCAACTTAAAAAAAAAAAATTATATTTTCAAAAGTAAATATTTTTTTCAAATTTGCTGAATCAAAATTAAAGTTAACCAATTGAAAAAAGGCATGTTCCAAGTTTGAACCGTTTATCTCTATCGGTTCTGGCCTTATAACAATTTAAATTCGAAAAATGGTGAAAAAACCCATCATGAAGAAAAATGCATTTTTACAAGAAGTCGTTTTCACGACAACCATTGCTTGAAAGCTAGAATTTGAAAACAAACCAAAACGAAAAAATTAATAATTCCTATTCTAATTAAGATAGAAACATGATTTAAACGTCCTTTTAAGCAGAGAAAAACAGAGAAATTTTTAATGAAATAAAATGTTTTTACAAAATTTGAAGATTTTGTGTCCCGGATCCCCTTAAATAAATTAAAATTATTAAGGGGGGGTCCGGGACACATTTTCAAAAATTTTATTTATTGAGTTAAATTTTGAAATTTTTTGTGATGGTTAACCATATCATTTGTAAACAAAGTCACATGATAAAACTTCTCATAATTTTTTTTGAAATTTAAATTTAAATTTTGTTAAAAAAGTGGGGTAGTTTAAAATCGTTATAACTCGAAATATTCTTTATAGAATTTCAAATTTTTTCATTTAAATAAACAGAAATATATAAGTTTTATTTTAGATTCAGCATTTAAAAAAATATTAATTAAAAAAAATTAAAAATATTTTAAGTAAAAATTAGAAAAAAAATGATGTAACTTTTTAAAAAAATCTTATTTTCAAGAGTAATTTATATTTTTTAATTCGCTGAATCAAAATTAAAGTAAAGCTATTGAAAAAGACATGTTCCAAGTTTGAACCATTTATCTGTAACGGTTCTTGATTTATAACAATTTAAATATGAGTAATGGTGAAAAAACCCATCAAGAAGAAAACGCAATTTGACAAGAAGTCGTGTCCTTGACAACCATAGCTTGAAAGGTAGATTTTGAAAACAAACCAAAACGAAAAAATTAATATTCCCTGTTCTAATTAAGATAGAAACATGATTTATACGTTATTTTAAGCAGAAAAAGACAGAGAAATTTTTAATGCAATAAAAGTTTTTTAGAAAATTTGAAGTTTTTTGTGTCCCGGACCCCCTTAATTCATATTTACATGTTAGAGTATTTGGCACTCTTCCATAATTTCAAGTAATTAAATTCATATAATATTAATATTAAAGTAATATAAAAAGTTGCTAAAGTTTTGACGAATCTAAAAATTTTCTTCTATTTAGAATCCAAAGTGCGAAAATATTGTTTATGAATTACACATATGACTGACTGTTAGTTCTATCTGAATAATGTTGCAACGATTCGAATGGGGCCCCCTAATTTATATTTGCCCAGGACCCCAATTAGTCATGATCGGGACCAGTGTGAGGTACCATATCTCTCACCCGCAAGAAAAGTAACACATCTCGACAAAAACAAATTTCACAGGAGAGGCAAAAGAAAAATTGCCTGATTTTCATGTAACATCAAATGATAACACTTAGCTCTGCATGCAGGAATAACAAGTTGGAAGTTGCACGTCAAACGCGGCAAATGAGGTGCGTTCGTACTATAGCTAGTTTTATAATGCTTTTTTGCACCGCATAGCGTACTGAATGTATATTTTCAGTGGCGTAGCTACATATTCAGCGCCCTGGAGCAAGTGAAATTTGTGCGCCCTATTGTCATTCGAAAAAGTTCTGCGCATTTTTGTTTTGATGTTTAAAATTTATATAGTATTCTTAATTCGATTTAAAATTTTACTTTTGTTTGAAAGTCTTACATACTTTTAGTTAAATTTAGTTAAATATAAATAATTAAAAATAAATAATGAATAACGAAATAAATTATTCTGTAAGTACGGAGTACCTACCAATATGTTCTATGAATAGGGTGGGATTTTAGGTAGCTTTCTTTACAAAAAAGCTACCTATTGCAGCCGTTCGGAGGAAAGCGATTTCGAAAAATTTTGGTATATTTTCATCGAACATGACCCCCAGACCCCGAAACCACCCTCCATTCAAAATTGATATATATATATATATATATATATATATATATATATATATCTGACCTATGTCACACTGTAACTCCCGTAATTATGAACCGATTTCGATGTAATTCGGTGTGTACATAGTACATACCAATGTCTCGACCGAGTTCGTTGGCCAGCTCCATCCGCCGTTTTGTTTCAAAATGGCGGCCATTTAAAATTTTAAAAAAAATTTAAAACTCGAAATGTGGTACCAAAAAATTAAAAATGGAAAAATATTTTTTTCTTATGTATTTGACCTTTAAACAAAGATTCCGGAAAATTTTTTGTTTCGTCTATATCTTAAAAAATGGCTGAGTTATAGCATTTTGAATTTCTAGCGTGGCTGATATTTTGAAACGTCCTGAATTTTGTCACGCGATAAAAGGCGTATTTATGAACCGATTTGGATGTAATTCGGTATGTACATAGTACATACCAATGTCTCGACCGAGTTCGTTGGCCAGCTTCATCCGCCATTTTGTTTCAAAATGGCGGCCATTTAAATTTTTTTTTTTAATTTTAAATTTGAAATGTGGTACCAAAAAATTAAAAATGGAAAAATATTTTTTTCTTATGTATTTGACCTTTATACAAAGTTTTCGGAGCGTTTTTGTTTCGTCTATATCTTAAAAAATGGCTGAGTTATAGCATTTTGAATTTCTAGCGTGGCTGACATTTTGAAACGTCCTGAATTTTGTCACGCGATAAAAGGCGTATTTATGAACCGATTTGGATGTAACTTCGTTTATACATAGTACATACCAATGTCTCGACCGGGTTCGTTGGCCAGCTTTACCCGCCATCTTGTTTAAAAATGGCGGCCATTTAAATTTTTAAGAAAAATTTAAATTTAAAATGTGGTACCAAAAATTGAAAATTGAAAAAATATTTTCTTCTTATGTGTTTGACCTTGATAAAAAGATTCGGGAGCAGTTTTTGTTTCGTCTATATCTTAAGAAATGGCTGAGTTATAGCATTTTGAATTTCTAGCGTGGCTGACATTTTGAAACGTCCTGATTTTTCTCACGTAATAACAGGCGTATTTATGAACCGATTTGGATGTACCTTGGTGTGTACATAGCACATACAAATATCTCGACCGAGTTCGTTGGCCAGCTTCATCCGCCATCTTGTTTCAAAATGGCGGCCATTTAAAAAAATAAAAAAATAAAAAAATTTAAATGAGATAAAAAAAAATTAGAAAATGAAAAAGATTTTTTTTGTATGTGTTTGACCTTAATACAAAGATTCCGGAACAGTTTTTCTTTCGTCTATATCTAAAAAAAATGGCTGAGTAATAGCATTTTGAATTTCTCTTGTGGCTGATATTTTAAAACGACCTGATTTTTGTCACGCGATAACAGGCGTATTTATGAACCTATTTGGATGTAACTTGGTCTGTACATAGTACATACCAATGTCTCGACCGAGTTCGTTGGCCAGCTTCATTCGCCATCTTGTTTCAAAAGGGTTGCCATTTAAAAAAATTAAATTTAAAATTCAAAATGAGGTATTAAAAAATTGGAAAATGAAAAAGATTTTTTTTATGTGTTTGGCCTTGATACAAAGATTCCGGAGCAGTTTTTGTTTCTGAAAATTTGTTCTTTTGTTGATATCTTAAAAAATGGTTGATTTATAGCACTTTGAATTTCTAGCATGGCTAACATTTTCAAACGATCTTGTATTTGTCACGCGATAACACACGTATTCGCCTATTTCGATGTAAGAAGGCATGTGGATAGTATACATCAACACCTCGACCAAGTTCGCTGGCCAGATTCATCAGCCATCTTGTTTCAAAATGGCGACCATTAAATTAAAAAATATATATATATTTAAAGTGAGGTGCAAAAAAATTAGAAATTGAAAAAGGTTTCTTTCTTAAGTATTTGATCTTGATATAAGGATTCAGGAGCATTTTTTGTTTGTCTTAACCTTAAAAAATGGCTTAGATATAGCAGTTTCAATTTCTATTGTGGGTGACATTTTGAAAAATCTGATTTTTTGCATGCGACAGCACTCGTATATATTAACCGATTCCGATGTGAGTGAGTATGTGCACAGCAATTACTAAGGTCTCGACCAAGTTCACTGCTTAGCCTCATCCACCATGTTGTCTTAAAATGACAGGCACTTTAAGAAATTGCCGAATTTGGCAGCCAAATATAAGTTACTTTAAAGAAAAGCAGCTTGGATAAAGCTGACTAATTTCAAGAAATTCTCATTCATTATATTGATAAAAATTAGTATTGAATCTCCTATATTCGGTTTCCACTAAATTGAGCTTCGTGTGTTTGCATGATATAAGTTGGCTTTTTTTTAAGTAAGGATTATGAAAGCTACCTCTTCCTCCCGGCACTGGCCGGAAGGACTTTTTTCTTTTTAATGCGCCAATGGGCCAGTACAATCTGCCGCTCTTAATATCTGTTTTTCTTTTCAAGGGTTTCGAATCGTTGTAGAATACTAATAAAAAAACCCTATTTCAAGATTTTTTTTTTTTTTTTTTTTTTTTACATTGATGAAACACGTTTTTCTGTTTTTAGTGCCAGAAAATACTAAAATTCAAAGTAACATAACCCGGGAGGTTTTGGTCGTACAAAAAAGAATGTATTGTTTTACCTATTAAAGTAGGAGTAGATTTTTCTAAAATTAATGTATAGAGTCGAGGAGCAAAATAAAAACGTAAAGTTCCCAACTTTTAAAAAATAACTATTTTGACATTACTTTTAAGGGGATAAAAAATAACTTTGAAACTTTTTTACTATTGGAACTATAATTCTACAGCTAATGGTTCAGAAAGTTAGTCAATGAACAACGATAAAAGTTGACACCTGGGTTCTCACTGACTTTTGACTAATCTGAGTAATTTGGCTATTCGCTAAAGAAAATCTAGCCAATTCAAATAATGTTAGTAATAGATTTGTCGTAAAACACTAAGAATATCAAAATACAAATAATGAGTTACACGGAAAAGGTCTAATCGTACAATGACATCATTAATAGTTTCGCCGAAACAAGAACAAAAAAAAAGGAAAAAATCTCTTGCAATTTGGCCATTTCGATCTTTAGTTTTCTCGCCTTGTGAAACATTTTAGCGCAGTGGCGATCGGCAGCGAGAACCATGAATGACACCCTTATATATTATGATTCCAGTTTTTACATTCCATACATATGCAATGCAAGGAAGGAAATAGGAAAGCATTGTTATCACAATAAAAATAGATGAAAATAATGGCATATTTTACATTTTCAAATACTTTGAATCAATTCTCACAATTTTTACAATGATTCAAAAGGTATTCGTGTATGGTAGAATTTACTCTCGTTTTCAGATTACCAGTTCACGATTTGGTGTGTTTTTGATGATGTCGGCAGAAACGTTATAAATCTGTCATTAATTTTCGAAGAATTTGACCGAATGTTTTGGTATCTAAACTTCTTATCAACCATTCTGCGACATTTTCGCTTATATCTCAATTAAATTAATTTTATTGCTCACGTTCAACTTATACAACAACGTTTCACCAGACAGTGTCTCTCGATAAGGGGTTCACAATCACTTTACTACCAGTAATTTAGATGAAAAAAAATTATCCTTGTTTAATCGTAGAAAATCCTACGATTAAAATAGATCAAATTTTATATACCAATATTCTGGTAGAAAAGTAATTGTGAAACCCTGAAGAGCCGCTACTGAATGCAGGGTCGGTCTTGGTCACTGTGAAATAAGCAGACCTTGGATTTTTGGAGAGCGCAACATTTACTCATTATTTTATCACCTTGATAGTGGAAACCAAATATATCCATTAGCATTCCAGTTTTTCTTTCTGTAGATGCTTTCAATTTCGGAACTGGATCCGAAATTGAAAGCGTCTTTACAGAAAAAAAGAAAATCGAAACAGTAAAATAACCGTTTAGACATCGACGTCCTGTATGCTACGGGTGAAAAAAAATTTAAATGTAAATGAACAATTTGTAAAGAACGCCATTGGTTTAACATTAGCTTGAGAATGATTAGTGTATGATTTTAAGTATACAGAATTTTAGTGCTAAATTAGAATATTATGATTAATTAAACCTATTTTAAACTTTTTTTTGTAGCGGGAGGATAAAACGTCTTAATGCTGCTGGTAATATCAAGAAGGTGCAAATATTTGATTTTAAAGCCAAATATCTTTAAAATAGATTTTTATACAGTAAACATGGTCTAAAGCTCTGTGCACGACATATTTTTGTCTTATGCATAATGTTCTGTAAACTCTATCAACATAGTATAATCGAAGAGGTGCAAAAGAACCTTCAGATTGGCTGAAAATTCTTGGGGCTGATCATGCCATTGGTGACGGCAGAATTTCAGAATACACATTAGACATTAGATTTTTAAAGATTTAAATAGTCCTCTGAAGCAAAGAAATTTTCAAGAAAAAAATGCAATCCATCTACTTTGGAAAGAGAAACAAAAATCATTAATAAAATTGCTTCAAAAAAGTAATTTTTAAAAATTATTAAATAATTTAAGACTGTTCAAATCTAAACCTTGTAGAAATTTTTGTAACTATTACCTGGGGAGGGTCCTAAACGTCCCTGGGGGAGGGCGCAGCTTTATCTGGTTTAGGGCGCACCAACCCACAGGTCGGTTGCCCGACGGGCCAACCTGAGCCTACAAGAATATGACTTAATTTACTAAAATCCTATATTCCCTTATTATTATTTTTTAATTTATAGGCCTTATGGCTTATAGGCCTTAACTTATAGGCACAGGCGAAATGAAAATTATGTCATTAGAAAAATATTCAAGCTTTAAGAATGAAAGTGCAGGTTTTCTCTAAAACTCAAGGTCTTTATCACTAGTGGAAATGTTTCACCTTTTTATAAAATTAGGATCTAAGATTTTATTCATTTTGATACTGTTTTGAACTCACAGTATTTCTATAGACTGTTCGGATAGTTGAGTGGAGTAACTCCTGATTGATATCGGATTGTGGAGGGGGAAAGGGCAGAGCCTTATTACGGCCTAAGCAAACTCGCTTTAATATTTTCGAAAAATATGTTTTGCCCTATTTAATCCCAAAATTCTGCGATTAAATAAGGTTTAACGCTGAAAAATACTTTTCGAAAAAAGTGATGTAAATTTGCATAGGCGATAATCAGGTCCTAAGGAACACGGAATTTTTCTCTCGTTTTGAAGGCAAAGGCTTATCAATTCTGCATTCGAGATTTGCCATATATTCAAAATCTCAAAAACAGTACGCACAAAATTTAATTTCTCGCTTATCCCCCACCCCCACCTCCATTTAAATTTTGTCACCATGGACTGGTATGGATTATTCGTAAATCAGGTTCTTATTATTTTTTTATAATCTGTATTGATTCATGTTTAGTTTCCCCAAAACAAAACTTCAAAATTTCGTTTTCGTGTTTTTTTTTTTTTTTTTTTTTTTTGTAAAATGGCTAATGATTTTCTTCAACTTGTCAAACTATTGTGTTTTTTTTAATCATTAATTAACTAAATATCTAAGGCATAGCTGTTACATCGTAAATATACGTTTCTCAGCGGTGACTTCTTTGACTACCATTATTTCCGTACAGTAAACATCAGATAAATTTCTAAAACATTTTCAAGATACATGTACCAAGAAGATTATTGTTTCGAAATGGTGGTAGCCTATAAAGTGACCAATGAGAGCCCTGTAAATAAGTTTTGATTAGTTTAATTTGAAAATCTTCAACTGTCGTCTACGAAAATGTTTCAGAAAAAAAAATTAAGGTTGCAGTACAGTATGAATTAAAATTAAAACTTTGAGAACAGAAGTAATTTCTTTTAACTGTGTATAAAAACATGTTCCAAATTGAAATAGTTGAAGTTAAACACAATAGAAAGTAACATACAAATACACAGTAGTAAAAACACAATAGTGAGGTTAAACAAAGTAAAATATCATGGGAATATGCCGCTTGTAACAAGATTTATCTATAATATCTGATTAATAATAAAAAAAATATGCAAATATTTTTACAAGTTTTTATTTCGCTCTTTCTAATTTTGCGCCCTTAGGATTCGTGCGCCTGGAGCAGTTTGCTCCAACTGCTCCACGGTAGCTATGCCCCTGTATATTTTAATGTACTTCAATAAGAGTATATAAATTTCATTCTGTTCGAAAGGCTGTTACACCATTAAAATGCACTTGGAATAATTTTTTCCCATTGTCCGTAATGTAACGGAAAACTTTTGACTGTCCCTGTCATTAAACTATGCATCCGATTTTCCTAAAATTTGAAATGACTCGACAAAATATTGCAATAATAATATATTTAAAATGTTAGACCATTCGGTGGGTAGTTTTTGCTCTGTTATATGTGGACGGACGGGCTGAACGACGACTATAGCTGCTACGTATTTATATAATCACGAACGCACCTAAAAATGTTATACAGGAAGTATACTATGTATATAACAACAACATGTATAGTTTAAAAGTTATAGATGTAAAAAAAAACATTAACGCTGAAAATTCTTGAAAAAACTTTAATAATTCGTAAATTAAAACTGTGTAATTCATAAGCTTTTTAATCAATCAAAAGAATAGTCTACTGCGATTGCAGATATATTTAAATATTTTGTGCTAATACGACTATTATTTACTAAGTTATGACAATTTTTCCAATATATTTTTACAAAAAAAAAAATCTCTTTTGAAGAAAATAGAAAAACAACTTTAATTTATGCATTTCGGAAGGATAACTATCTTCATGTTGTCTTTTAAAAATAGATATTTGAAATAAAAGATTATTTTTAGTTTCAAATTATAGCATAAGAAAGGAAAGTTTTACTTACCGAAAATAGTAACATACCCCTGATATTCCAACATCCTGCAGTTGCTTCAATGGTTGTCGAAGATTCAAGGATTCCACGGTTTACTCAGTTTTCTCCTCTCTTTATGTCTTTTTCTGAATCCTTGATTTTCGAACACTTCGGAGGGATAACTATTTTCAAGCTCCCTTTAAAAAATAGATATACATCTGAAATGAAAGGCTATTTTCAGTTGCAAATTAACGCACAAGAAAGAAAATGTTTACTTACAGAATATAGAAGTACATACTACCGATATTTGTGAATCCAGCAATTCCTTCGATAATTGTCAAGAAGATTCCCAAATTCCTTTTATATTCATCTTTTACTTATATACTCAGCTATTTATGTCCTTATGTACATACCTCTGATATTTGTGTATTCAGCAACTCCTTCGATGCTTGTCATTCCATGATTATCCTCTACTCTCTTTTCTGCGGTGTTTATTTCATTTTCTGAATTCTTGATCTTCTGCACTTCCGAGGGATATCTATTTCCAGTCTGTCATTTGAAAATAGATATACCTCAAATAAAAATGTTACTTTCAATTACAAATTAAAGCATAAGAAAGAAAATGTTTACAAACGAAATTTAGTAGTACATATCTCCGATGTTTGTGTATCCATCAATTCCTTCGATGCATGTTATTCAGTGGTGGAAAATTGGCGCAGAGGAGGAGCCTATTGACACCACTAAATTTTAGTAGATTTTTTCGTCTTATGTAATGACAGTTTTTATTAAAATGAAAAATACCATAAAATATTAGTGGTGTCAATAGGCTCCTCCTCTGCGCCAATTTTCCACCACTGATGTCATTCCATGATTATCCTCTACTCTCTTTTCTGCAGTATTTAATTCCTATTCTGAATCCTTGATCTTCTGCACTTCTGTGGAATACCTATTTCCAGTCTGTCTTTTGAAAATAGATATACCTGAAATAAAAATGTTACCTTCAATTACAAATTAAAGAATAAGAAAGAAAATGTTTACTTACCAAATATAGTAGTACATACCTCCGATATTTATATACCAAGCAATTCCTTGGATACTTGTCATTCCATGATTATCCTCTATTCTTTTTTCTGTGGTGTTTATTTACTTTTCTGAATTCTTGATCTTCTACACTTCTGAAGGATATCTATTTCCAGTCTGTCATTTGAAAATAGATATACCTGAAATAAAAATGTCACTTTCAGTTACAAATTAAAGCATTAATGGCAAAATGTTTATTTACCAAATATAGTAGTACATACCTCCGATACATATGTATCCAGCAATTCTTTCGATGCTTGTCATTCCATGGTTATCATCAATTCTCTTTTCTCTGCTGTTTATGTTCTTTTCAGAATCCTTGATCTTTTAACCTTCTGAGGGATATCTATTTCCACTCTGTCTTTTGAAAAAAGATATACCTGAAATAAAAATGTTACTTTCAGTTACAAATTAAAGCATAAGAAAGAAAATGTTTACTTACCAAATATAGTTGTACATACCTCCGATATTTGTGTATCCAGCAATTCCTTCGATGCTTGTCATTCCATGGTTATCCTCTACTCTCTTTTCTCTCGTGTTTATTTCCTGTAATGAATACTTGATCTTCTGCATTTCTGAGGGATATCTATTTCCTGTCTGTCTTTTTAAAATAGATATAACTGAAATAAAAACGTCACTTTCAGTTACAAATTAAAGCATAAGTAACAAAATGTTTACTTACCAAATATAGTAGTACATACCATGGTTATCCTCTACTCTCTTTTCTCTGGTGTTTATTTCCTTTTCTTAATCCTTGATCTTTTGCCCTTCTGAAGGATATCTATTTCCAGTTTGTCTTTTGAAAATAGATATATCTGAAATAAATATGTCACTTTCAGTTACAAATTAAAGCATAAGTAACAAAATGTTTACTTATCAAATATAGTAGTACATACCTCCGATATTTATGTATCCTGCAATTCTTTCGATGCTTGTCATTCCATGGTTATCATCAACTCGCTTTTCTCTGGTGTTTATTTCCTTTTCTGAATCCTTGATCTTTTTCCCTTCTGAAGGATATCTATTTCCAGTCTGTCTTTTGAAAATAGACATATCTGAAATAAAAATGTCACTTTCAGTTACAAATTAAAGCGTAAGTAACAAAATGTTTATTTACCAAATATACTAATGCATACCTCCGATATTTATGTATACAGCAATTACTTCGATGCTTGTCATTCCATGGTTATCCTCTACTCTCTTTTCTCTGGTGTTTATTTCCTTTTCTTAATCCTTGATCTTTTGCCCTTCTGAAGGATATCTATTTCCAGTTTGTCTTTTGAAAATAGATATACCTGAAACAAAAATGTCACTTTAAGTTACAAATTAAAGCATAAGTAAAAAAATGTTTACTTATCAAATATAGTATTACATACCACCGATATATATGTAATGTATCCAGCAATTCCTTCGATGCTTGCCATTCCATGGTTATCCTCTACTCTCTTTTCTCTGGTGTTTATTTCCTTTTCTTAATCCTTGATCTTTTTCCCTTCTGAAGGATATCTATTTCCAGTTTGACTTTTGAAAATAGATATACCTGAAATAAAAATGTCACTTTCAGTTACAAATTAAAACATAACTAACAAAATGTTTACTTAACAAATATAGTAGTACATACCTCCCATATTTATCTATCCTGCAATTCCTTCGATGTTTGTCATTCCATGGTTATCATCAACTCTCTTTTCTCTGCTGTTTATGTCCTTTTCTGAATCCTTGATCTGTTAACCTTCTGAGGGATATCTATTTCCACTCTGTCTTTTGAAAATAGATATACCTAAAATAAAAATGTTACTTTCAGTTACAAATTAAAGCATAAGAAAGAAAATGTTTACTTACCAAATATAGTAGTACATACGTCTGATATTTGTGTATCCATCAATTCCTTCGATGCTTGTCATTCAATGATTATCCTCTACTCTCTTTTCTGCGGTATTTATTTCTTTTTCTGAATCCTTGATTTTCTGCACTTCTGAGGGATATCTAATTCCAGTTTCTCTTTTGAAAATAGATATACCTGAAATAAAAATATTACTTTCAATTACAAATTAAAGGATAAGAAAGAAAAAATTTACTTACCAAATATAGTAGTACATACCTCCGATATTTATATATCAAGCAATTCCTTGGATACTTGTCATTCCATGACTATCCTCTATTCTTTTTTCTGCGGTGTTTATTTACTTTTCTAAATCCTTGATCTTCTACACTTCTGAGGGATATCTATTTCCAGTCTGTCTTTTGAAAATAGATATACCTGAAATAGAAATGTCACTTTCAGTTACAAATTAAAGCATAAATAGCAAAATGTTTATTTACCAAATATAGTAGTACATACCTCCGATATATATGTATCCAGCAATTCCTTCGATGCTTGTCATTCCATGGTTATCGTCAAATTTCTTTTCTCTGCTGTTTATGTCCTTTTCTGAATCCTTGATCTTTCAACCTTCTGAGGAATATCTATTTCCACTCTGTCTTTTGAAAATAGATATACCTGAAATAAAAATGTTACTTTCAGTTACAATTTAAAGCATAAGAAAGAAAAAGTTTATTTATAAAATATAGTAGTACATACCTCCGATATTTATCTATCCAGCAATTCCTTTGATGCTTGTCATTCCATGGCTATCCCCTACTCTCTTTTCTCTGCTGTTTATGTCCTTTTCTAAATCCTTGATTTTTTGCCCTTCTGAAGGATATCTATTTCCAGTTTGTCTTTTGAAAATAGATATACCTGAAATGAAAATGTCACTTTCAGTTACAAATTAAAGCATAAGTAACAAAATGTTTACTTATCAAATATAGTAGTACATACCTCCGATATTTATGTATCCTGCAATTCCTTCGATGCTTGTCATTCCATGGTTATCATCAACTCGCTTTTATCTGGTGTTTATTTCCTTTTCTGAATCCTTGATCTTCCGCCCTTCTGAGGGAAATCTATTTCCAGTCTGTCTTTTGAAAATAGACATATCTGAAATAAAAATGTCACTTTCAGTTACAAATTAAAGCGTAAGTAACAAAATGTTTATTTACCAAATATACTAATGCATACCTCCGATATTTATCTATCCAGCAATTGCTTCGAAGCTTGTCATTCCATGGCTATCCCCTACTCTCTTTTCTCTGCTGTTTATGTCCTTTTCTGAATCCTTGATCTTTTATCCTTCTGAGGGATATCTATTTCCACTCTGTCTTTTGAAAATAGATATACCTGAAATAAAAATGTTACTTTCAGTTACAAATTAAAGCATAAGAAAGAAAATGTTTACTTACCAAATATAGCAGTACATACGTCTGATATTTGTGTATCCATCAATTCCTTCGATGCTTGTCATTCAATGATTATCCTCTACTCTCTTTTCAGCGGTATTTATTTCTTTTTCTGTATCCTTGATTTTCTGCACTTCTGAGGGATATCTATTTCCAGTCTGTCTTTTGAAAATAGATGTACCTGAAATAAAAATGTCACTTTCAGTTACAAATTAAAGCATAAATTGCAAAATGTTTATTTAACAAATATAGTAGTACATACCTCCGATATATATGTATCCAGCAATTCCTTCGATGCTTGTCATTCCATGGTTATCATCAACTCTCTTTTCTCTGCTGTTTATGTCCCTTTCTGAATCCTTGATCTTTTAACCTTCTGAGGGATATCTATTTCCACTCTGTCTTTTGAAAAAAGATATACCTGAAATAAAAATGTTACTTTCAGTTACAAATTAAAGCATAAGAAAGAAAATGTTTACTTACCAAATATAGTTGTACATACCTCCGATATTTGTGTATCCAGCAATTCCTTCGATGCTTGTCATTCCATGGTTATCCTCTGCTCTCTTTTCCCTAGTGTTTATTTCCTTTTCTTAATCCTTGATCTTTTGCCCTTCTGAAGGATATCTATTTCCAGTTTGTCTTTTGAAAATAGATATACCTGAAATAAAAATGTCACTTTCAGTTACAAATTAAAGCATAAGTAACAAAATGTTTACTTATCAAATATACTAATGCATACCTCCAATATTTATGTATCCTGCAATTCCTTCGTAGCTTGTCATTCCATGGTTATCATCAGCTCGCTTTTCTCTGGTGTTTATTTCCTTTTCTGAATCCTTGATCTTCCGCCCTTCTGAGGGAAATCTATTTCCAGTCTGTCTTTTGAAAATAGACATATCTGAAATAAAAATGTCACTTTCAGGTACAAATTAAAGCGTAAGTAACAAAATGTTTATTTACCAAATATACTAATGCATACCTCCGATATTTATGTATACAGCAATTACTTCGATGCTTGTCATTCCATGGTTATCCTCTACTCTCTTTTCTCTGGTGTTTATTTCTTTTTCTTAATCCTTGATCTTTTGCCCTTCTGAAGGATATCTATTTCCAGTTTCTCTTTTGAAAATAGACATACCTGAAATAAAAATGTCACTTTCAGTTACAAATTAAAGCATAAGTAACAAAATGTTTACTTATCAAATGTAGTAGTACATACCACTGATATTTATGTATCCTGCAATTCCTTCGATGCTTGTGATTCCATGGTTATCATCAACTCACTTTTCTCTGGTGTTTAGTTCCTTTTCCGAATCCTTGATCTTCCGTCCTTCTGAGGGATATCTATTTCCAGTCTGTCTTTTGAAAATAGACATACCTGAAATAAAAATGTCACTTTCAGTTACAAATTAAAGCGTATGTAACAGAATGTTTATTTACCAAATATAGTAATGCATACCTCCGATATTTATGTATCCAGCAATTCCTTCGATGCTTGTCATTCCATGGTTATCCTCTACTCTCTTTTGTCTGGTGTTTATTTCCTTTTCTTAATCCTTGATCTTTTGCCCTTCTGAAGGATATCTATTTCCAGTTTGTCTTTTGAAAATGGATATACCTGAAATAAAAATGTCACTTTAAGTTACAAATTAAAACATAAGTAACAAAATGTTTACTTATCAAATGTAGTAGTACATACCTCCGATATTTATGTATCCACCAATTCCTTCGATGCTTGTCATTCCATGATTATCCTATATTCTTTTTTCTGCGGTTTTTATTTACTTTTCTGAATCCTTGATCTTCTGCACTTCTGAGGGATATCTATTTCCAGTCTGTCTTTTTAAATTGATATACCTGAAATAAAAATGTTACTCTCAGTTACAAATTAAAGCATAAGAAAGAAAATGTTTATTTATCAAATATAGTAGTACATACCTCCGATATTTATCTATAAAGTAATTCCTTTGATGCTTGTCATTCCATGGCTATCCCCTACTCTCTTTTCTCTGCTGTTTATGTCCTTTTCTGAATCCTTGATCTTTTATCCTGCTGAGGGATATCTATTTCCACTCTGTCTTTTGAAAATAGATATACCTGAAATAAAAATGTTACTTTCAGTTACAAATTAAAGCATAAGAAAGAAAATGTTTACTTACCAAATATAGAAGTACATACGTCCGATATTTGTGTATCCATCAATTCCTTCGATGCTTGTCATTCAATGATTATCCTCTACTCTCTTTTCTGCGGTATTTATTTCTTTTTCTGAAAAATTGATTTTCTGCACTTCTGAGGGATATCTATTTCCAGTTTGTCTTTCTGAAATAGATATACCTGAAATAAAAATATTACTTTCAATTACAAATTAAAGGATAAGAAAGAAAATGTTTACTTACCAAATATAGTTGTACATACCTCCGATACATGTGTATCCAGCAATTCCTTCGATGCTTGTCATTCCATGGTTATCCTCTACTCTCTTTTCTCTCGTGTTTATTTCCTGTGATGAATACTTGATCTTCTGCCATTCTGAGGGATATCTATTTCCTGTCTGTCTTTTGAAAATAGATATAACTGAAATAATAACGTCACTTTCAGTTACAAATTAAAGCATAAGTAACAAAATGTTTACTTACCAAATATAGTAGTACATACCATGATTATCCTCTACTCTCTTTTCTCTGGTGTTTATTTCCTTTTCTTAATCCTTGATCTTTTGCCCTTCTGAAGAATATCTATTTCCAGTTTGTCTTTTGAAAATAGATATACCGGAAATAAAAATGTCACTTTCAGTTACAAGTTAAAGCATAAGTAATAAAATGTTTACTTATCAAATATAGTAGTACATACCTCCGATATTTATGTATCCTGCAATTCCTTCGATGCTTGTCATTCCATGGTTATCATCAACTCGCTTTTCTCTGGTGTTTATTTCTTTTTCTGAATCCTTGATCTTCCGCCCTTCTGAGGGAAATCTATTTCCAGTCTGTCTTTTGAAAATAGACATATCTGAAATACAAATGTCACTTTCAGTTGCAAATTAAAGCGTAAGTAACAAAATGTTTATTTACCAAATATACTAATGCATACCTCCGATAGATATGTATACAGCAATTACTTCGATGCTTGTCATTTCATGGATATCCTCTACTCTCTTTTCTCTGGTGTTTATTTCCTTTTCTTAATCCTTCATCTTTTGCCCTTCTGAAGGATATCTATTTCCAGTTTCTCTTTAAAATAGACATACCTGAAATAAAAATGTCACTTTCAGTTACAAATTAAAACATAAGTAACAAAATGTTTACTTATCAAATGTAGTAGTACATACCACTGATATAAATGTAATGTATCCAGCAATTCCTTCGATGCTTGTCATTCCATGGTTATCCTCTACTCTCTTTTCTCTGGTGTTTATTTCCTTTTCTTAATCCTTGATCTTTTGCCCTTCAGAAGGATATCTATTTCCAGTTTGACTTTTGAAAATAGATATACCTGAAATATAAATGTCACTTTCAGTTACAAATTAAAACATAAGTAACAAAATGTTTACTTATCAAATATACCTCCGTACATACCTCCGATATTTATCTATCCTGCAATTCCTTCGATGCTTGTCATTCCATGGTTATCATCAACTCTCTCTTTTCTCTGCTGTTTATGTCCTTTTCTGAATCCTTGATCTTTTAACCTTCTGAGGGATATCTATTTCCACTCTGTCTTTTGAAAATAGATATGCTGAAATAAAAATGTTACTTTCAGTTACAAATTAAAGCATAAAAAAGAAAACGTTTACTTATCAAAAATAGTAGTACATACCTCCGATATTTATGTATCCACCAATTCCTTCGATGCTTGTCATTCCATGAGTATCCTCTATTCTTTTTTCTGCGGTGTTTATTTACTTTTCTGAATCCTTGATCTTCTGCACTTCTGAGGGATATCTATTTCCACCCTGTCTTTTGAAAATAGATATACCTGAAATAAAAATGTTATTTTCAATTACAAATTAAAGCATAAGAAAGAAAATGTTTACTTACCAAATATAGTGGTACATACCTCCGATACTTGTGTATCACGCAATTTCTTCGATGCTTGTCATTCAATGATTTTCCTCTGCACTCTTTTCTGCGGTGTTTATTTCCTTTTCAGAATCCTTGATCTTCTGCACTTCTGAGGGATATCTATTTCCAGTCTGTCTTTTGAAAATAGATATACCTGAAATGAAAATATTACTTTTAGTTACAAATTAAAGCATAAGAAGGAAAATGTTTACTTACGAAATATAGTAGTACATACCTCGATATTTGTGTATCCACCAATTCCTTCGATGCTTGTTATTCCATGATTATCCTCTACTCTCTTTTTTGCGGTGTTTATTTCCTTTTCTGAATCCTTGATCTTCTGCACTTGTGAGGGATATCTATTTCCAGTCTGTCTTTTGAAAATAGATATACCTGAAATGAAAATATTACTTTTAGTTACAAATTAAAGCATAAGAAAGAAAATGTTTACTTACGAAATATAGTAGTGCATACCTCCGATATTTGTGTATCCACCAATTCCTTCGATGCTTGTCATTCCATGATTATCCCCTACTCTCTTTTCTGCGGTGTTTATTTCCTTCTCTGAATCTTTGATCTTCTGCACTTCCGAGGGATATCTATTTCCATTATGTATTTTATAAATTGATATACCTGAAATCAAAAGTTATTTTCAATTATAAATTAAACCACAAGAAAGAAATTTTTACTTACCGAATATACTAATGCATACCTCCGATATTTTTGTATCTAGCGTTTTCTTTGATGCTTGCCAATTCCATGTTTATCCTTTACATTTTTTTCTTTAGCGTGTATTTTCTTATCCGTATATTTTGTATTCTGCAATAAAAAGAGCTGACTATTTTTAAGCTGTCTTTTAAAAATAGTTTTACTCAAAATATTTTTATTTACTTATTAATTTATGAGATTAAAATAATCGCAAATAATGTTAAATAAGTCACTTTCAAAAAATAAAAATGAATTTTTAACTTATCTGGCATAAATTACGTATATCTTTAAATAATTGAAATTAGAAAATTTTATATAAATAATAAAAAATTATGTCATATACACAATAATAATATGAAAATTGTAATCGCATATGGAAAAATAAACAAGAAAGAATTATAGAAATGCTTAATTCATCCTTAAAAAGTTAAACTTAAATTTATACCATGACTACTTTACACTACTTTACACGACTTTATACAAAACTACTTAAAAGATGAGACAATATTTAAAAAAGATGTTAAATTACTTTAATATCCTCAGTACTTTCAACTATAAAAACATAGCCTTCGTCAGAGAAATATAAGATATACTACTGTTATAATATATAACAATAATAATATGAAAATTATAATTTATAATAAAAACATATTAAAAAGTTAACATAAACAATGACATATGAAGAATTTTTATAAATACTAAATAAGCTTTAGCGAAATATAGTACCAATTATATGAAAATTAGCAAAACTGCGGCTTTGTATATTCATAACTGTTGAAATATGCCAAGTGGTATTTGTATGCGCGTTTTTATTAGAGGAACGTATGCTGTGTCGGTTAGTTAAAAAGAAAATCTTGACATATTTTGAGTAAACTTAATTTTTATATTGCATTAGACGAACATGTCACTAAAATTAATGAGAAAATCTAAGATTAATTGCAAATAAATCTTAATTTAGAATGTATATTTATGGTTTCCCGGTCATTTAATTTTATAGCAGTATTATAACAGTATTAATTTTATAACAGTTTATAACAGTAGTATTTCTTGTATTTCTCTGACGAACGCTATGTTTTTATAATTTAAAGTACTAAGGATATTAAAGTAATTTAAATCTTTTTTAAATAATGTCTCATCTTTCAAGTAGTTTTGCACATAGTGTAAGTTTAAGTTTAAGAAAGAATTTTTTTTAACAAATACAAGATATGCTTTCGACATACACTATCATATTAATTATATGAAAACCATCATTTGCAATGAAAAAAAAAAAGTGAGAGTAAAAATTTTTTTTTATCCTTCAAAGATATTGAACATGCTTATTGTTGAAATAATATTTCAAAAACAATTTAAGAATAAATTTGAATACAATATTGATATTAATAAAAGAAACCAGCGATTTTACAAAAGCAACACAAATAAAAAACTCATTTATAAATTAATAAAAAATGCTTTAATCAAATATAACAATAATAATATGAAAATTATTATTTATATTAAAAACATATTAAAAAAATAACATAAACAAAGTTAAACACACATGAAATTCTTTTATAAATACTAAATAAGCTTTAGCGAAATATACTACCAATTATATGAAAATTAGCATAACTGCGGCTTTGCATAAGCATAACTGTTGAAATATGCCAAGTGGTATTTGTATGCGTATTTTTATTAGAGGAACTTTTGTTACGACGGTTAATTCAAAAAATTCCTAACATATTTTGAGTAAACTTAATTTTAGGTAGATTTCGTATGAAATACTTCCTATTGGGATCGTTCCTATGCTGGAATTTCTGAAACATTTTTGCAGATCTACACCGATCATGACCCCTAGAACCCAAAACCACCCTCAGTAAAAAACTTTATCTATCTATCTATCTATCTATCTATCTGTCTATCTATCTATCTATCTATCTATCTATATATCATTTTCTTCTGGACACGACAACTTTCGTAATTCTGCACCAATCTCTTCCAAACTGATACATAAAATCAAAGAGCATAAAATCTCGGTCAAGTTCGTTAATGGGCAAAATCCGGACCAAGGGGATGGAAATAGGGAGGGGTTTTGTGAAAACCGAAAACCCCCCATAACTTGTTAATTTTTGAACATATCAAATCAGTTTAAAGTTTTTATTACTTCTAAAAATAGGGCCAAAAATTTATGTATCACAGATTTTTGATAAAGTTAAAAATGGGCTCAAGGGACGCAAAAAATAGGGTTTTTGGGAGGAAAAAATTCACAACTTCGTCAGCTCTCAAGATATCAATTCCAATTAATTTTATTATAAATCTCCTTAATATTATCTACAACTTTTATATTCACAAGTTTTTGATAGGACCAATTCGTACCGCAAAAAAAAATTAAAAACGAAAACAAAAAGGGGGTTTGAAGAAGTAAAAAATCCATAACTCCGTCAATTCAAAAGATATAAAATCCCCATGAATTTATCATATATCTTTTTAATATTGTCTACAACATCTATATAGACAAGTTTTGGATAGGACCAATTCTTACAGCAAAAACAAATTAAAAATACATAGCGGTTGAAGAAAAAAATCATCTAAGTAAGGGTGTATTCAAATCCAAACTGCGTATTTTCTGACTCATTTTACAATTCATTTTTTCTCTCAAAGGCTTCCAATTGGTACGTTTTCTTACTCAGAAACTATATAATGTACCGTAATGGTCGATTTTTTGATAGAGGCGGAATATATTTTTAAAAATGCTGTTAAAGTGGGCATTTTGAACCGAATTTCCCGAAGCGGATTGTATTGGAAAAATCATTGCATTAAGGATGCACTCAAATCCAAACTGCTTATTTTCTGATTCATTTTTAAATTCATTTTTGCTCTCAAACGCATTTAATTGGTAGATTCGCTTATTCAGAAACTATATAATGTACCGCAATTATCGATTTTTTGATAGAAGCAGAATATATTTCGAAAAGGTTGTCAAAGTGGGCATTTTGAACGGAATTTCCCGAAGCAATTGTGTTATCACTTTCTTCTGGACACGATAACTTCCGCAATTCTGTACAAATCTCTTCCAAACTGATACATAAAATCAAGGGACATAAAATCTGGGCCAAGTTCATTAATGGGCAAAAGCGGACAAAGGGGATGGAAATAGGGAGGGGTTTTGTGAAAACCGAAAAAAACCCATAACTTCTTAATTTTTGTACATATCAAATCAGTTTAAAGTTTTTATTACTTCTAAAAATAGCGCCAAAAATTCATGCATCACAGATTTTTGATAAAGTTTAAAATAGGCTCAACGGGCGCAAAAAATAGGGTTTTTGGGAGAAAAAAATTCCTTATTTCGTCAATTCTTAAGATATCAAAAGATATCAAATCCAATAATTTTATTATACATCTCCTTAATATTATCTACAACTTTTATATTCACAAGTTTTTGATAGGACCAATTTGTACCGCAGAAAAAAAATTAAAACGAAAACAAAAAAAGGGTGGTTGAAGAAGAAAAATTTTCATAACTCCGTCAATTCACAAGATATAAAATCTCCATGAATTTGTGATATATCTTCTTAATATTGTCTTCAACATTTATATAGACAAGTTTTTGATAGGGCCAATTCTTACAAATTAAAAATACATAGCGGTTGAAGAAAAAAATCATCTTATTTAGGGTGCATTCAAATCCAAACTGTCTATTTTCTTACTCATTTTTAAATTAATTTTTGCTCTCAAACGCATTCAATTGCTAGATTCTCTTATTGAGAAACTATATAATGTACAGTTATGATCGATTTTTTGATAAAGGCAGAATATATTTCAAAAAATGATGTCAAAGTGTACATTTTGAACAGAATTTTCCGAAGAGATTGTGTTAGAAACGAAAAATATTGCCCTACTGAGAAAATAATTGTTTATTAATCAAGTTTTAATTAATTGAAAGAAAAATAAAAACACAGGTCGCTTATAAATCTTTTCAAAAATCACGTCAGCATGTTTCATATTTTTTTTTTTTTTTTATTAAAAATGAATCTGAAAATGTGCCAGAAAATTTCGAGTTGTTGAGTATGGAAAAATATTTTTTTTAATATTGCCTTAACATGATTCTGATAAAACCAGCTATTTTATAAAAAGGAAATAAAAACTCATCAAAAGCAGACAGATAAAACTGTTAAAGGGGATTTATATCTTTTAATGATTTAGTTTTTGTTGGTGAAATTAGTATACTTAACTTCGAAATCTACCTCTGCCTGTAGGCCTGCCGGCAGGGATTTTTTATATTGCATTAGGCAAACATGTAACTTAATGAGAAAATCTAACATTCAGTGCAAACAAATCTTAATTTAGAATGTATTTTTATGGTTTTCCGGTCATTTAATTTTACATTCGAAATTTAGAATTTTATAGAAACCGAGTACTTGCATCTTAAAGGTAACTACCATGACAGATACCAAGCTTTTAGTTATCTAAGTTTCTATATCAGGTATTATATCACAGAAATCGCAATCTTAGAACATTTTGAACGCTTTTTTAAATTTCGAAATTTTAGAAAACTATTTTGGACACCCATTTACGTCTCTAAACTAACATCCTTGTCAAATTTCAAGTTTCTAATCCCAATAGTTTCAACTAAATCATAATTTTGTGTTTTTTTCAAAACGTTTTTAGCTCATTTCATCTTTTCAAATGCGAATTTTCTAGAAATTGTGCTTAGCGATCTTTTACATCGTGAAAGTAACCACCATGCCAAAGTCCAAGCTCCTATATCAATTGTATCTCATAAATCGTAGTTTTAGAACGTTTTTTGCTTCTTTCAAATTTCGAATTTGTAAAAAACTATTCTGGGCGAGTATTTACTTCTCTAAAATGACAGCCATTTCAAATTTCACGTTTCTAGCTCAAACAGTTCCAAATAAATCGTAGCTTAGAACGATTTTAGAACTTTTATGCCCTTTTAATTTTCAAACTTTTTAGAAGCCGTTCATAGCAAGCATTTTGAACAACTACACCAACTTTCAAATATCTAGCCCCAAAAATGTAATAGAAATCGCAATTTTAGAGCTCAGTTTGCTCCTGCCTTGGTTGGGGGTTGTTGTACCAACATAAATATGGACTATAATGGAGCGGAGATAGTCTTCAGCAATTTGCACCATTATTTAAGAAATCAGTTCGTTAGTTCCCGAGATTACACCTATAAAAAAACAAATGTTTCATCATTATAATATTAATATAGAATATCATTTGGAATTAAAAAAAAGAAGAAAACGAGAGTAAAACAATTTTTTTCTGTAAGTAACGGGGATATGCATGTCACGATAATTTAATTAAAAAACATTTTAAGATCAAGCTAAAACATTTTAATAAAAAACAATATTAATAATAAAATTTAAGAACAACCATTTTAAATAAGCCTTTAGAAAAAAAAAATGAAAGTTATTTAAAATTTAAAAAATCCCACTTTTGTCAAATACAATAATAATAATATGAAAATTGTAATCTGGAATAAAAACATACATAAAAAAAATAAAATAACTTGCAAACCATGCTGATTTGCATCCGTAAATGCTGGAATATGGTAAGTGGTATTTGTGTGATTAATTTTATTAGAGAAATTATACAGCTACAAATAATTCAAAAATTACTAATTAAGCCACATTTTGAATAAACTTCATTTTTTTGCTATATTAGGCGAACATGACACTTAGATTAATGAGAAAATCTAAAATTAATTCCAAATAAATCGTAATTTAGAATGTATTTTGAAGGTTTTACGCTTATTTCATTTTTTGTTTGAAATTTCGATTTTTTTAGAAACCGTTCTTAATTAGTATTTACATCCCAAAAGTAACCGCCATGCCTAATTCTAAGCTTCTAATTATCCTAGCTTCTATATCACAGGTATGAAAATTTTGAAACTTTTTTGTTTCTGCACAATTTTAATATTCAAAATTTTTAAAAACTGTTCTGTGGGCGTATTTACGTCTATAAAGTAATAGCTGTGCTAATTTTCAAGGTTATATCTCTAATAATTTCAGATAAGTTAAAGTTTACAATATTTTTAGAAAGTTTTCCTCATTTCACCATTTTAAATTTATAATTTTTTAAAAATTGTTCTTCGCAAGCACAAATTTCTCACATCTTAAAAATAACCAGCACGCCGAATTTTAAATTTCTAGCCCAGCAGCACCACGAAACTTGCAATTTTAGTACGTTTTTTGCTTCTGCACATTTTTAAATTTCGAATTTTTTAAAAACTGCTCTAGGCTAGCATTTACGTTTTAAAAATAAGAGACATGTCAAATTTTAATTTCTTATCCCTAACATTTCCAACTAAATGGCAATTTTGAACGCTTATAGAATGTTTTCAGTTCCTTTCACCCTTTTAATTTTTGAATTTCTTAGAAACCGTTCGTAGCAAATATTTATATCTTAAAATTAATCACTATACCAAATTTCAAGCTGCAGTACCAACTGTATCAGATTAACAGTTTTTGAACGGTTGTTGCTCCAGCATCCTTTTAAATTTTAATTTTTTAAAAACTATTCTGGGCGAGCATTTACGTCTTTAGAGTAACAGCCATGCCAAATTTCAAGTTTCTATCCTTAACAGCTCCAAATTAATCATAGTTTAGAACATTTTTCTATTATTTCATGCTTTTAAATTTCGATTTTTTTCAAAACCGTCTTTAGCTTCCATTTACTGCGCAACCATGACAGATTCCCAAATTTCTATACCAACTGTATCACACAATTTTAGAACACCATTTTCTCCTGCACTCTTTTAAATTTCGAATTTAAAAAAATCTGCTCTGGCGAGCATCTACCTCTCTAATTTAACAGCCATGCCAAATTTTAAGTTTATATTCCAAACAGTTCCAAACAAATCGTAATTAAATTTTTGACTCATTTCACACTTATAAATTTCGAACGTTTTAGAAACCATTCATAGCAGGGTATTTATTTCTTAAAAGTACCTACCACAGAAAATTTCAAATTTTTACCCCCCAAAAATATCACACAAATCGCAAGTTTAGAACGTTTTTGCTCCTGAACCCGCTTCGAGGTTTGTGGATCTACATAAAGTATAACCTATGTTGGAGCAGAAATTAAATTGCTATTAGCTTTTTGCCACGAGTATTGTTGAAATTCGTTCGGTAATTCCAGAGATTATCTTTTACAAAAAAAAAATACACAAACATTACTTTTCTGTAATATTAATACAGATATAAACAAAAAAACAAACAAGAAGATTTTTTATACATAGAAAATCTGCTTTATATTTAAATATAACACGAATTATGGGAAAACTATCTTTCGGAATAAAAACATGAGAAAGTCAGAGTAAAAAAGTTATCTGTAAATAAAGTAATATTTTGTAAATGAACAATTTATGTTACTAAAATTATTAAATATGATAAGTGCACACATTTACCAAATACCTGGAAAAGAGGTAACAATCATTTAACAATTGTGAAATGTTAGTGATTAATATTTTAAAATGTTACTATATGAATACTTAATGCTTCTTTGAATCTTAAAATTATATTTAGTTCTGTGGTTTCCAAGGATAAATAACGATTTTCGGAATTGTGGGTAACACGGAAGAGGTTGTTCGTTATTTTCTTTTGTGTTTATATTCTATTTTTGTAGACTAAGTAATATTTATATGAGTTGTAAATTTCCAAGTTGGTGAAAAATGTCCGGGCCAGGATTTGAACCAGGGATGTCTTGGCTGAAGCTACGAAACAGATGCTGTATATTCCCTTGGCCGCCATCTTGGATTTTTCGTTGCATGAAAACCTCTTTCCGCCAAGTAGTAAATGTCGCCAAGCAGCAATTTATGCGCATGTTAGGCTTAACGGGGTTGCCTTATCGATAAACAACGCCAACAAAAAATCGTCATGAAATCCAAGATGGCGGCCGAGGGAATATACAGCATCTTAGCGGAAGCTCCTAATGCTCTGCCAACTAAGCTATCCCGGCCGAATCTGGAGAACCTAATTCACCCATACCAGCTAACCTAATTGATCGTAGCAGCCAGTCTGATATATGAATTAGCTCAACAGAATAATTCGCTGGCAATGGAACTCCTGTAAACGCTGGATACGTAATTACGTTAGACTAATTCTGACACAATTATTCAAATTGGTAAATAATTGATATGGCTTGTAAATGTGCAAGTGGGTGAAAAATGTCCGGGCCAGGATTCGAACCAGGGATCTCTTGTTTGAGTGAATTAGGTCCTCCAGATTCGTCCGAGATAGCTCAGTTGGCAGAGCATTGTCAGCTTTAGACAAGAAATCGCTGGGAAATTTATAGCTCATATGAATTATTTACCAATTAGAATAATTGCGTTAAAATTAATCTAAGTAATATTTGTCTTTTTTGCACAGGATACGGAAATAAATCTCACATATTCTTATGAACAAAAATATTTCAACAGTAATAGCATCCTATTTTAGGTAAAATGCGCATTTATGTCATAAATCTCAAACATTTAGTTGTGGTTTCACCCAAAATGACGCAATTTACACACGTTATAACATTTTCCTCATAATCAGATGAGAGCGCATGATCAAACAGTAGCAAAGAAATGCATAAAAATGTGTAGTTGAAATGTTTCATTA
Source organism: Maratus speciosus (assembly GCA_963932465.1). Classification (NCBI taxonomy): domain Eukaryota; kingdom Metazoa; phylum Arthropoda; class Arachnida; order Araneae; family Salticidae; genus Maratus; species Maratus speciosus. The sequence goes on from OZ010797.1 coordinate 90,032,881, forward strand.
CGCTATTAGCAACATTTTTGTTATTGAATATATTATTAAAAAAATATTTGCATTTCACATTTAAAATAGCTTGTTTTTTAATCTATAATAATATGTTAAAATTTTCCTGAAATCTGGGATTAATATCCTAAGTTGGGAAAGTTCAGATGAGAGATACGTATTTTTGAAAAAATAAATAAATGAATTATTTGCCTTAAACAATTGTCTGCATTGTTGAATTTGAGATCGTGAAAGAAAATGCAGTGTGCATCGTAAGTGATTCTTGTGAATTTAAGCTTAACAATAAAAAAATCCATTCGAACTGAAATATGTGATTGTTGATAAATTAATAATGACATTGTTGAAATGTATTGTTGCAGTTGCTTTTAATTAGGCTAATAATAAGCACGATGCACTATTTTTATTACATAAAATATGTAATTGAAATGTTTCATACACTATTAGCAAAATATTTGTTGTTGAATGTATTATTATAAAGATATTTATATTCCACATTTAAAATAACTTGTTTTTAATGTATAATAATATGTTAAAATTTACCTGAAATCTGGGATTAATATCTTAAATTAGGTAACTTCAGATGAGAGGTACGTATTTTTTAATAAAATTAAATGAATTATTTGGCTTAAACAATTGTCTGCATTGTTGAGTTTGATATCGTGAAAAAAATGCACTGTGTATCGAAAGTGATTGTTGTGAATTTCAGCGTAAAACCGCCGCGGTGAGCGGCCCATCTTCGTCCGTAGCCCTTTATTCTTCCACTTATTCCCACTCTTTTGCGGAAGCAAGTTTCATAGGTCCCCAGCCACGTCCCGAGTAAGAGACTCTCTAGCAAAAGCGAGATTGAAAAAAAAAAAAAAAAATTGAAACCGGACAAATTTAAAAGGGAAATTACACAAATTAAAGACACCGAAAACAGGGAAGGGTTCGGCTCGGGGCGATAAAGCTACCGAACGACACCCAGCTACTTCGAGCCCATTATTAGTCCATTAGCAATAATAAAAAAAAATCCATTAGAACTAAGATATGTGATTGTTAATAAAATAATAATGACATTGTTGAAATGCATTGTTGCAGTAAGTTAGTTTTAAGAGAATCGATATTTCAGACAAGATTTATGTATCCGAGCTAGCGTTTCCTCGCAGACCCGGATCCCCAGAACCGAATCTGCGGATTTTAGTGACCGTGACTTGCCACAAATTTTATTTTATTTTATATATATTTTTAACCCTTTCAGAGACAAAGCACTTTCATTGTTAAAACGTTGAAATGAATTAATGACACCGGAATTTACAAACAAATTTATTTGGAAATAAGAAAAAGCTATATTTCACTTATACCGGGTGTCCTAAGAAGGACTGACTGATTTTAAAATTCAATAACTTGCAAACGGTGACAGATATTTAAAAAATTCTTGCACGAGGGTTATACATAAAGTCAAAAGTTTTTTTACAGTGATTTTCGATTTTAGTTCGAATTACAAAAAATAGATGGCGCTGCCATCAACAAACGCTAAATTCGGGCTCGATTTTTGGCACTTCGGGATCCATTCAATGCATTTTCATCTCCTTTTTTCCGCATGGAAGAACAGAAAGACCAAAAAATCGAGCCTGTATGTAGCGCCTACTGCTTACAGCACCATCTTTTTTTTTTTTTTTTTGTAATTCGAACTAAAATCGAAAATCACTGTAAAAAAACTTTTGACCTCATGCATGAACCTCCTGCAAGATTTTTTAAAATATCTGTCATCGTTAACAAGTTATTGAATTTTAAAATCAGTCAGTCCTTTTTAGAACACCCGGTATATAGTAAACGGAAAATTTTATACCCAAAATTATGTTGCCACTGTGGCATTTGGGAATTAAAATTAAGTGATTTCATAAACATACCACCGCCGTTGAAAAGGTTGTAGCATGTATAGTCAACTTCTAGTTCTAAATCTAAATTAGAGAGAAAACTTTTGCTTTCTCATGTTATCACTGAGATGTTAGACATAATTCCATAAATGAAATCTACGAAAAATTACATCGATAGCAATTTTAGGAAGAGTTTTATTAATTAAAACAGCATTTTATATTCCCAAAGATTTCTGAAATTATGCTTGAAAAAGTTAGAAATTGTACATCAAACATGGCAAATGAGGTGCGTTCTTAACTCGTTTTATAAATAGTCAGATCTTGGTGCAATAGCTGTTGCATTCTTATGCAAAAATGCATGAATACAAAATTGTTTACGATTCTATATATATTAAATTCATTAATAAGGACTCCATTCTAAAATAGGACGTCATCACCCTGATAACCTAGAATACTATTACCTGACATGGTATATCATTGAATTAATTATGTATGATGGGGTTTAACAGAATAATGAACATGGCAACCTAGAATCATTACTTATCATAGGATAGCAATGAATTCATTACGTACGATAAGATTTAATGGAATGAAGAAAACTTTTGTTAATATCTTTGGTATCTTAATTGTTTGATTTGATTTTCATAAAATTTGAAAGGACTCGACTTAATTCTGCAGCGATTCTATACATTTAATTTCAAACCATTCGCTGTTTGTTTTTACGCTGTTATATGCGGACAGACGGACCAGAAGACGACTATAGGTGCTACGTATATACAGGGTGCAATTTGTTATCTATCGCCGACCTTTAATTTCTCAACCGTTGGTCGTAGACAAATAGTTCCAATTACAAAAACGTTTCAAATGAGGTAAATATTTATGTTGTGGCATTATTTAAAGTAATAAATCGATTTTATAAAAATTACGAAAACTAACTTTTTATACGGTACTCCAGTCCCTATAGATATATTTAGTAAAAGTTTACATCTATCGTAACAGATATAACACAAAAGTTTGACATCTGTACTACAAAAGTTGACACAGTTATTAAATTTCAAAGTTTGAGATTTTTGCCCATGATTTTGTCTTTATTGAGGGATCAGTGGTGAAATAATCAGGGATGAAATAAAGTAATTCGAAATCAAAATCAGGGTGCAATGTCCTTTTTACAGCGAAACCACTTTTTACCGGTATCGTCGGTACGTTTGAATGTTGTTCGACCACAAAAGTTAGCTCAAATTTTTAGATGAAAAAACCCTATTTAGTGATTCCCCGATTTGGCGATACCGGCTAAAGGTGGTTTCGCCGTAAAAAGGACATTGCACCCTGATTTTGATCTCGAATTTCTTTAATTCATCTTTTAACTGATCCCTCATTGAAAGACAAAATCATCTGCAAATTTCTCAAACTTTGAAATTTAATAACTTTGTCAATTTTTGTTGTACAGATGTCAAACTTTTTGTCTAACTATAACTAAATATAACTATAGGGACTGGGAGGCCGTATAAAAAGTTCTTAATTCGTAATTTTTATAAAAATAATTTTTTACTTTAAAAAATCCCACAGCATGAAAATTTACCTCATTTGAAACGTTTTTGTAATTGGAACTATATGTCTACGACCAACGGTTGAGAAATTAAAGGTCGGCGATAGATAACATATTGCACCCTGTATATAAAAGCGAACACACCAAAAAGGTTAGCTAATGTATCCCGATTTTGAAATTCGTTGAATTTAAGAGTTTGCGAAGCTAATGAATAGCAAGATTCGGCTACGACGTTGTACAAAGATCTCAAAAATACATACAATTGAGTAATGTCGTGATCACCATAATGCGTGAATGTATGAAAACAAAAATAAAGAATTTGACTGGATGCAGCATCCTCGGTGTATAGGAATTTCATAAATAAATGAAATTCGATTACGTCACGATCTATATAAAACATGTATGGAATCTTCACGCTTTTTCCTTTTTTTTTTTTGGTGCAAAGTTGGCGATTTTTAGCTGGCGTGGTAACCCACCGATGTTCTTCCTATGGCATTCTGGTGTTATATAATAAAATATATGTGTTTTCTAATAAAATGAAATATTCGTGTAAAATAATGTAAAATAATTAATAAATAAGAGTAAATGGGTGTGTAAACATATAAAATACAATAATGTAAAAATAGTCTACTTTATAAATAAAATGCAAATGGAATTTCGTTTCAGCTACTAATAACTTGAGTTCTGCTTTATGTATTTTGATGGGACTTAGATTGTTAGTTTGATAACTTTTCAGGGAGGGTTTTAGCATATAATACGGCGATTTACCTTGTTTAGTTATATAATTATTAAGTTCTATAATCAGTTGAACCCTATTATGAAAGACTGCTCTTTTTTAAATGTTCTACTGGACAGATGTGGAGCAGGCTTGCATTAGTAGTTAAATTCTTTTCAGGGATGGTTTTTAGTATATTATGTATAATTCTAACTTTTTTTTTACCAAATCGTATTATAAATCATCAATTAAAAGAGTTGGTTCTTAACAGTCCAAATTTTGTCTGACACACTAGAAAATATAACAGCGCAATAACACTGGTATCGTTTTCAGGAATGCTGAAGGACATTACAGGTAAAGATCCATATTGCTTTAAAGCACAAGGTCAAATTCACAGATATATTTCGTTTGATTCACGGTTTGTTTGGAGAACCTGACCAGAGTAGCGGCCGAAGCCTGCTAGAAAAGTAACAAGTAGGAAATTGCTCATCAAACGTGGCAAATGAGGGGCGTTCGTACTATAACTAGTTTTATAAATATTTTTTGCACCCCATATTGTACTGAATGTATATTGTTTTGCACTTCATAAGTGCATAGTCTGTAACATCATAAAAATGCACTTGCAATAATTTTTTTCCATTGCCCGTAATCTAACGGAAAAATTTTGACTGTCCCTGTAATTAAACTATACATCCAATTTTCATAAAATCTGAAATGGCTCTACAAAATTTTGCAACAATTATATATTTAAAATTCCAGACCATTCGGAAGACAGTAACATCATTAAAATGCGCTTGCAATAATTTTTTCCCATAGGCCGCAATGTAAAGAAAAACTTTTGAATGTCCCTGTCATTAAACTATACATCCGATTTTCATAAAATTTCAAAAGGGTCGACAAAATTTTGCAACAATCATATATTTAAAATTTCAGACCATTCGGTTGGGTAGCTTTTGCTCTGTTATATGCGGACGGACAGACGGACTGCACGACGACTATAGGTGCTACGTATTTATATAATTACGAACGCACCTAAAAACGTGTATAAAAGCATAAAACCCTTAAGAATGAAGACGTATGATGAGGTTTGAAAGGTTGGGTCATTTTACCTCCCCACACAATCCACCTCTCTTCTGAGGTCATGAATGAACATATAACGTTGATTTTCCGCATAACTACACTCATGAAACTGTTTGTGTAGCAAGACACACCTATGACAAACCTATTAGTGGAATAAAATGCAAAATGAATTGTTGCGAGATGTGTCACTTTTCATGCGGGTGAGCGATATTATTGTTCATATTATATTCAGAATAAAGTTCAATAACGTTTATGCAAGACGTTTTCTATAAAAAAGGTCGGATGACTGGACAGTTTGCTGAAGATTTTTAACAGTGTAGTGTGTTTTCAAAAATTATTTTCCTGCATTTTAAGTATTTTCAAGAAGAAGATAGATTTTGAAAGGTTTGTCTATGTGAAAATTTTGAACTCGATCGCGGTTTTTAGTTACATAAATGTAGGAAAATTATTTTTGAAAGCACACTACGCCTGCAACGGACGTCTTTCTATTGGTGAAAAACCGTTTTCTGATATTTGTATTAGATAATGGCAATGAGTAATCACCAGATTACTTTTTCATGTGGATTAACATGTGATTTTACAATCGAAGAGGTCAAAACTTGCATCAGTGAAGCATGCCTAATTTTGTCTTAGGTACAAATTTCGGATAGCAAAAACTACTGAAGATCTAAAACTAGAGAGCTAACAAGCCGAAATTTCTAGGTCCGGGTTCGGCTTAGAGCCATTACAAAGGCAAAAGTTCAGACCGAGCCCCACGCGATCTGTACAAAAAACTTAATTAACACGGACCGGCCGGACTGAAATTCTACAAAACATAATGATATTTCTGAAACAACATTATCTTACAATAAAAATATCCAAAAAGAACGCTTACTTATGCATCAATTTTATTTTCAAATTATGTTCGAAATTCATGGAATACAGAATAACAACAATATTACTGATTACTTAGACAATTATGAACAATAAACACTGATTAAAGAAAACAGTGCCTTAGAAATTACATTTAGATGAAGATTCGGTAAGAAAATCAACGTAGCAGGACCCGTGCAGTTTTCTAGGAAGAATGAAGTCCAGGTCCGGCTCGGCCCAGAAAAAAAGAACTCTGCCCCGGCCCTCGAGATCAGAGAAAGAAAAGTACGTCTCGGGACCGAACTGGCTCAAGTCTTGAGAATGAAAATTGACCTGAACCCGGCCCGCGGGCTGTGTGATGCTCTGACTTCGGGCCAGGTCAGGACCCGAGCAAATCTACTTCTAAAAATGTATAGTCTTGCGGTTTTGCTCATTGTATTCAAAAAGATTTAATAAAAAGTCCTTCCGGCCAGTGCCGGGAGGAAGAGGTAGCTTTCATAATCCTTATTTAAAAAAGCCAACTTATATCATGCAAACACACGAAGCTCAATTTAGTGGAAACCGAATATAGGAGATTCAATACTAATTTTTATCAATATAATGAATGAGAATTTCGCTAAATTAGTCAGCTTTATCCAAGCTGCTTTTCTTTAAAGTAACTTATATTTGGCTGCCAAATTCGGCAATTTCTTAAAGTGCCTCTCATTTTAAGACAACATGGTGGATGAAGCTAAGTAGTGAACTTGGTCGAGACCTTAGTAATTGCTGTGCACATGCTCACTCACATCGCAATCGGTTAATATATAGGAGTGCTGTCGCATGCAAAAAATCAGATTTTTCAAAATGTCACCCACAATAGTAATTGAAACTGCTATATCTGAGCCATTTTTTAAGGTAAAGACAAACAAAAAATGCTCCTGAATCCTTATATCAAGATCAAATACTTAAGAAAGAAACCTTTTTCAATTTCTAATTTTTTTGCACCTCACTTTAAATATATATATATTTTTTAATTTAATGGCCGCCATTTTGAAACAAGATGGCTGATGAATCTGGCTAGCGAACTTGGTCGAGGTGTTGATGTATACTATCCACATGCCTTCTTACATCGAAATAGGCGAATACGTGTGTTATCGCGTGACAAATACAAGATCGTTTCAAAATGTTAGCCATGCTAGAAATTCAAAGTGCTATAAATCAACCATTTTTTAAGATATCAACAAAAGAACAAATTTTCAGAAACAAAAACTGCTCCGGAATCTTTGTATCAAGGCCAAACACATAGAAAAAAACTTTTTCATTTTCCAATTTTTTAATACCTCATTTTGAATTTTAAATTTAATTTTTTTTAAATGGCAACCCTTTTGAAACAAGATGGCGAATGGAGCTGGCCAACGAACTCGGTCGAGACATTGGTATGTACTATGTACAGACCAAGTTACATCCAAATAGGTTCATAAATACGCCTGTTATCGCGTGACAAAAATCAGGTCGTTTTAAAATGTCAGCCACAAGAGAAATTCAAAATGCTATTACTCAGCCATTTTTTTTTAGATATAGACGAAAGAAAAACTGTTCCGGAATCTTTGTATTAAGGTCAAACACATACAAAAAAAAATCTTTTTCATTTTCCAATTTTTTGGTATCTCATTTAAAATTTTTAATTTTTTTAATTTTTTTAAATGGCCGCCATTTTGAAACAAGATGGCGGATGAAGCTGGCCAACGAACTCGGTCGAGATATTTGTATGTACTATGTACACACCAAGGTACATCCAAGTCGGTACATAAATACGCCTGTTATTACGTGAGAAAAATCAGGACGTTTCAAAATGTCAGCCACGCTAGCAATTCAAAATGCTATAACTCAGCCATTTTTAAGATATAGACGAAACAAAAACTGCTCCTGAATCTTTTTATTAAGGTCAAACACATAAGAAGAAAATATTTTTTCAATTTTCAATTTTTGGTACCACATTTCAAATTTAAATTTTTCTTAAAAATTTAAATGGCCGCCATTTTTAAACAAGATGGCGGGTGAAGCTGGCCAACGAACCCGGTCGAGACATTGGTCTGTACTATGTATAAACGAAGTTACATCCAAATCGGTTCATAAATACGCCTTTTATCGCGTGACAAAATTCAGGACGTTTCAAAATGTCAGCCACGCTAGAAATTCAAAATGCTATAACTCAGCCATTTTTAAGATATAGACGAAACAAAAACTGCTCCGAAATCTTTGTATAAAGGTCAAATACATAAGAAAAAATATTTTTCCATTTTCAATTTTTTGGTACCACATTTCAAATTTTAAAATTTAAAAAAAATTTTAAATGGTCGCCATTTTGAAACAAAATGGCAGATGAAGCTGGCCAACGAACTCGGTCGAGAGATTGGTATGTACTATGTACACACCGAATTACATCCAAATCGGTTCATAAATACGCCTTTTATCGCGTGACAAAATTCAGGACGTTTCAAAATGTCAGCCACGCTAGAAATTCAAAATGCTATAACTCAGCCATTTTTTAAGATATAAACGAAACAAAAACTGCTCCGGAATCTTTGTATAAAGGTCAAATACATAAGAAAAAAATATTTTTCCATTTTTAATTTTTTGGTACCACATTTCAAGTTTTAAATTTTTTGAAAAATTTTAAATGGCCGCCATTTTGAAACAAAACGGCGGATGAAGCTGGCCAACGAACTCGGTCGAGACATTGGTATGTACTATGTACACACCGAATTACATCGAAATCGGTTCATAATTACGGGAGTTACAGTGTGACATAGGTCAGATATATATATATCAATTTTGAACGGAGGGTGGTTTCGGGGTCTGGGGGTCATGATCGATGAAAATATATCAAAATTTTTTGATATCGCTTTCCTCCGAACGGCTGCAATAGGTAGCTTTTTTGTAAAGAAAGCTACCTAAAATATCAGAGATGGCTCGGCTAATTATTTTTCTCATTGTTTTTCTTCATTATTTTCGAAAATGTTTGGTAAAAATATCAGAGATTAAAGGTAAAAACATATAAGCACTATCATTGTATGATGATTGATGAAGTACAGATAAATCGGCAGAACAATTATGTTTAAGTAACAGACTGTTTTCTTTTTCTTAAAAAAAACCCGGATTTTTTAAAATTTAGTTGTATATGGCGATGGTTTTTATTTAACGTATTGGGATAAATAGCACGATCATTATGCTGGAACCTAATCTATTTACATAATACGCTAAGGTGACGATTCCGGCTCAAACCCATCCTCGAGAAAAGCAACATATCGCGGCCATGTTAGGCATAAGTATTCAAGAGACCGTAAGTTTTCGGATTGTTCAACCTATGGAAATATACACATAGTCTGCTTTGTATCACATCTATTCTTTATTTTCTCTAAAACCTTCAAAAACTATCCAATTATAATGTTTTAAATTCTAAATTAAAAATAACGGATACCCAAGAAACGAGAGTCTTCCCATTTAGAACTGCAAATTCCAAATCTAGAAACAAATGAACGACTTTTACTGCATTTCATAAAAATAAATAAATAAATAATAATAATAATATCTGATTCTCTTCTTAAAATATTTGTAAAAGTATATTAAAGCTTTTAAATATTTTGAGATGCTTTTTCACTTTTTCAAATAGAGTTAACAAGACAGTTCCATGTGTAATCACGCTTATCTTTAAACATTATTTTGGCGCCATCCATCGACAATCATTATAAATGAGGCAAATTCGAGATCAAGTTTTAAAAACTTCGTTTATATATTTTTAAAATTTCATTCAATATAAATAATATAATAATATGATGAATAATTATATTATCATATAATAATATGAATAATTTCATGCAATATAAACGAATATTACTGTTATGATTTCTTTGATAGAATTTTAATTTAGTTTATTAATTTTTAAGAGCTTAATATTTATCCGCTTAGTTTTTTGTAAATTTTGTTTGCCCTATAAATAAAATGAGTTTTTTTTTCGGAATGAAATGATTTAGTAAAAATATCAGAGATGGCTCTGCTCATTATTTTGCTTATTGTTTTTGCCAATTATTTACGAAAACATTTAGTAAAAAATACCAGAGATGGCTCTGCTCATTATTTTGCTTTTTGTTTTTTGCCAATCATTTACGAAAAGATTTAGTAAAAATATCAGAGATGGCTCTGCTCATTATTCTGCTTATTGTTTTTGCCAATCATTTACGAAAACATTTAGTAAAAAATATCAGAGATGGCTCTGCTCATTATTTTGCTTTTTGTTTTTTGCCAATCATTTACGAAAAGATTTAGTAAAAATATCAGAGATGGCTCTGCTCATTATTTTGCTTATTGTTTTTGCCCATCATTTACGAAAAGATTTAGTAAAAATTATCAGAGATGGCTCTGCTCATTATTTTGCTTTTTGTTTTTGCCAATCATTTACGAAAAGATTTAGTAAAAATATCAGAGCCCTGCTCATTATTTTGTTTATTGTTTTGCCCATCATTTACAAAAAGGTTTAGGAAAAATATCATAGATGGCTCTGCTCATTATTTTCCTTATTGTTTTTGCCCATCATTTACGACAAGAATTAGTAAAAATGTCAGAGATGGTTCTGCTCATTATTTTCGAAAGGATTTAGTAAAAATATCAAGGCTGACTTTGCACATAATGTTGCTCTTTTCTTTTCTTTCTTTTTTTCTTTCTTATTGTTTTGGAAAAGATTTGGTAAAAATATCAGAGATAAAACGTATCAATGACCATAGATTCATAGATGAAGCACAGATAAATCAATAAAAAATTATGTTTAAGTAACAGACTATTTTTTCCTTTTTTTTATTAAGCAAAACATGACATATCCAATACACAAATAACTATCGAAGCTCTATAAGAATTTTATCTCAAAATATTTTTAAATCTCTTTCATCCCTTTATGACCTCGTAAACATTTATATTCAAAAACCATCAGAAACGCGTTTTGTTTTTTGCTAATAGAGGCTTTTATTAGCATAACATTTATCTAAAATACCAGAAGAAACATGCGCATCACTTGACAAGACCTGTCGTCAGCTTCTATCAGTAATGGGTGCATATTAACAAATTTCACCAAGTATAGTGACAGACATAATCCTTTTACGGCATTCTCTTGAGAGATCTTATCTATCTTATATCCAGAAGAGGTTGTGTGGAACATGTAATCAAAGAAAGGAATACACGTCTTATCGAGTGCGATGTAATGTAATCAACGAATCGATCCTCGACAGCTGATGTTTTCTGTCGTAAACATCTGAAAGTGGAGCATGCCGGGATGACATTGTCTCACAACATCAATGGGTGAAACGACTGAATCTGTTCCTTTGTTTACAAACACAGTGTTAATGTGTACATCACTAGGGTTCAGCATAGGCTGTATAAGGCCAAAATGTTAAATTGCAATATATTTTCTTATTTTTCATTTTTATTTTTACCTATCACCTAAATATATATGTTATGGTTTATGTACAATATGAACAAATTGTCAAAGAAAGGGCACACCTCTTAATGCGACCGATGTGTTGAATCAACGAATCAATCCTAGACAGCTGATTTTTTTGTCGTAAACATCTGAAATCGAAGCATGCCGGGATGACATTGTCTGACAACATAAATGCGTAAAATGAGTGCATCTGTTTCTTTGTGTACAAATACAGGGTTAATGTGTACACCACTAGGGTTCAGCATAGGTTGTATAACTCCAAAATGTTAAATTGCAATATATTTTCTTATTTTTCATTTTTATTTTTACCTATCACCTAAACGTATATACTATGGTTGATGTACAATATGAAAAAATTGTCAAAGGAAGGGGCACACATTTTAATGCGACCGATGTGATGGAATCAGTGTTGAATTCAAACACTTTTCTCCGGGAAGGATTTCTGTGGCTCTGGGGGCGGGGGGGGGGGACATTATAGAGTTCCGGGGGGCGGAATTTCACTTTTTGACCATTGGAATCACAAAATCTCAGATCTCCCGAGGGGATATCTCAATGCTCCGGGGGGGAGGGGGTGTCCCCCTGGGCCACCCCCTGAATTTAACACTGGATGGAATCAAGGAATCAATCCTAGCCAGCTGATGTTTTCTGTCGTAAATATCTGAAAATGGAGCATTGCCATGGTTGGTGTACTCAATGAACAAATAGTCAAAGAAAGGGGCACACCCCTTAATGCGACCAATGTGATAAAATCAACGAATCAATCCCCGACAGTTGATCTTTTCTCTCATAACTATCTGAAAGTGGAGGATGCCGGGATGACATTGTCTGACAACATCAATGGATGAAATGCGTGCATCTGTTCCTTTGTTTACAAACACTGAGTTAGGCTGTTGGTCAGTCAACTCCTCAATTCCCTCGCTAATGTTAAACCTAAAGGCGTAGAATGCATTGGCATATTTAAAATATCTCACAAGAAATTAATATTTTTAACTTATTTTTTCCTGTGTACTCTTCTTAAAGAATGTCTCTTTTTACTTTCTTCTATCTTTACAAGAAGAAAGTATTGGATTCGTAAAAATTTTCGACTTCCGGCTTTCGACGGATTTACGCGTTTTAGAGGTCAGAGATTCCGAAAAACATGTTTTTATAAAATGTCTGTTTGTGAGTCTGTTAGTCTGTGAGTCTGTCTGTCTGTTAGTGTGTCTGTCTGTATGTGACACAAAATTTTCGGGCGCTCTATCTCAAGAGCTAATGCACGGAATTCAATAAAAATTTATATTCTAGTAGTCCCTAATATAAGTTGGTGCTGATTAGTTTTTGGTGTAAATCTCCCAACAGGTGGCGCTGTTAGGCTACATTTTTCGCAATTTCTGCAATAGCTCTATCTCAAGAACTAATGCACGGATTTTCATCAAACTTCAGATTCAGTTAATCCTTGATATGAATTGGTGCTGGTAACGTTTAGGTATAAATCGCCTAACAGATGGCACTGCTATACTGCATTTTGTAGCATTTACACGATTTTCGTAATAGCTTTATCTCAAGAAATAATGCACGGATTTTCATCAAACTTCAGATTCAGTTAGTCCTTGACATGAATGGACGTTTTGTACCTTTTGGTGTAAATAGCTCAACAGGTAGCACTGCTATACTGCATTTTTTGTGATTTCCGCAATAGCTCTATCTCAAGAACTAATGCTTGGGTTTTCAACAAACTTCAGATTCAGGTATATTTTGATATGAATTAGTGCTGTTTGTGTTTTGGTGCAAATCGCTCAACAGGTGGCGCTGCTATGCTGCATTTTTCAGAATTTGCCCTATAGCTCTGTTTCAAGAACTAATGCACGAGTTTTCATCATACTTCAATATTTCCCCTATAGCTCTATCTCAAGAACTAATGCACGAGTTTTCATCATACTTCAAATTCTGATATACTTTGATATAAATTGGTGCTAAATGGATGTAATTTCTTGTACTATTTAAATGATTTAATTGATATGATTTATATAGAAGAAAGTTCTGTGATGGCCACAACATACTAGTTTTTAGTTGTCAACATAGTTCTAAAATACAGGATGTACATAAATGAACGTACCAGTTTCAATGGTATATTATAACAGTTTAATTTAGACTATTTACAGCAAATCATTCATCAAATGGAAGGTAAACTAATCTAGTTTTACTTGCAAATGTTCAATATGTGCACCTTTAGACATACGGCACGCATCCAACCTTAAGTCCAACTCTTCCGACACTTCGCTTAACAAGTCCGGAGTAATGGAAGCAATAGCCTCTTCAATTCTGTGTTTCAACTCTCAGTTTTTAATGAACTACGTACATTTAAACGTGTAAAAACAGACACGATAGAGATAATAAAAATATCTCCGTTGTAGACAGGCCCTTTTTAGGTGCGTTCATAATTATATAAATACGTAGCACCTATAGTCTTCGTTAGGTCCGTCTGTCTGTCTGTCCGTCCGTCCGCATATAACAGAGCAAAAACTACCCTACCAAATGGTCTGAAATTTTAAATATATAATTGTTGCAAAATTTCGTCGAGTCATTTCAAATCGTGACTTCCTTACTAGCCGAAAAGATTTTAGCCGAAACCTACAGGGGACTGTTAAAAATTAAAATACTGAACTGCGATAAGGAGTCCAGTTTCTTCTTATTTCCTTTTCACCCTCCCTCTCAACCCTCTCTCATTACTGTTCTTCGCATCCCAGTCAAACCCTTATCCCCGGGGTCACGAAGGGTCACTATTTCTTTCTTCTTTAACAGTGCTGAAATGCAAAAGATACAGACGGGTTTTTTTCTTTTCGAATAACTATTACTTTATGGAAGATTATTAGATTTGATTCATAAAAGTTGCTGTAATTAATTAGTGATTCACATAACCGGTATTTTTTGTGTGTGTCTGTTGGAGGGGGGGGGGGAAGGAGGGAAGGCAAATATGTGTAAAAGGCAAGAAGCAGTGGCGTATGCAAACGAGATATTTTATAAAATTCTTAGCGAGCGATTATTTTGGTTAATTTAAAAAAAATGTCAGAATAAAAATGTATCAGATGCTTTTCAGATGCGCACAATAAAATCAAAAGACCCCCCCCCCCCATTCAAGAAAGTTTTGAAAAGGTGCCACTGACCTATTTAACTAAGCAATAATGCGTAAAATTTGTTTTTATCGTCAATTTGAATGTACCTAAGCAAAAAGAGGGGGCGGTGCATTTTTAGTGAACTGTTATTCAAAAATCAGTTAAGTCTCAGTCATAAAATTTACAATTTAACTTTATAGTACAAAGATGTTTATTATCCTAAGTTTTCAGAATTTCGTACTCAGTCTTTTTTGAGATATTAATTAGTGAAAATTGCCAAAAGCAGACTTAACACAATTTTTGATGAGCTGTACAAAAAAAAAAAAAAAAAAAAAAAAAAAAAAAGGAAACGGTTTTCAGAATTGAAATTTATAAAAATGAATAGTCCTATAAGAGATCTTAAATATATATATATATATATATATTTAAGGCGAGTCTCATTTCCTTCATAAAAAACAATGGCAGCGTAATACGCTGTTTGACCTTTTATTTCTTCGATTTTTAAGCATGTTTTTGGTCTAGATCCTTATGAAAATTTTATAATTACATAAAATGTCGACAATTTTAAGACTAATGAAAATTTTATAACTACATAAAATGTCGACAATTTTATGCTGGATATTTTGGTTTTTGATTCCTCTTGATAGGTAGAAAAATAAAGCAGTTACAGCATTTTCCGTAAACCACGTTTTTCTCCCAAAAATGGCTGTGTAGTTTGTTAAAAATGGTCCCTCCAAAAAACTACCGTATTTTAAGGAAGAAACGCCGCGGCGTTTACGAGTTTAAAAGTTAATTTTTTCCAAGTGTGGCGTTTACGATTTTTTTAAATACCAACTGAGTTTCCGTAATTTAAAAATTCATAAAAATATTTAAAATCGGATTTAAATATTTTAAATAAAAGTTCAGACATCTTAAGATATTAAAAACGAGGCATTCTACATTGCTCAGAAAACTTTGATTAAAGTTAAGTCAATGTGACGTTGTCCACAAAAGTAGCGTTCCGATGGATGCGGCGTTTACAATGGGTGCGGCGATTACGATATTTTTAAGCTTATTCAGGCCAATTTGAGGAGTGCGGCGTTTCTTCCATAAAATACGGTATATGATGAAAAAAAAAAATAGTCATGTTTTTAAACTCAGAAAACTATGAAGAAGTCTTTGTTAAAAGATTAGGAAAATTAAAGATGTCGAGCGACACCACCTGGTGGTTTGAACTGGATTGCCCCTAATATGTAAATGGTTATTTTGCGTCATTAGTATCTAAATTAAGTTAAATGTATGCGAATGAATAATATGACGCAATGAAATAATTTACATAATTTTTTGTTAAGGTTTCGAATAGCATGGCGCAAAAGATAAACTAAATTATTCAATAAATACATTTCAATGCATAATATAGATTTAGTGAAAGTGATATACTTATCATCGTATTGAAAAAATAAACGTATAGTTTGGTTGTCTAAATATACTTTAGAAGACAAATCAAAAATAATTTAAATTGAAACTTAATTTATAATTTTATCAAAATTTCATTTTTTATTTCCCCTTACATGAATAAAAAGTTTAAACGGCTGCATACGTATAAAGGCTTTAGAATAACTTTCAAAGAATTTTTTATGATTATTTTGATTTATTAAATTACATATATTTATTCTCTTTTTTAATTTTCTTAATGTTTCTCTTTTGTAAATAAAAAAAAATAAATGTTAAACATTTTGGAACTATATGTGCAATGGACATGGATCTCTAATGCTCTTATATATATATATATATATAACCATTAATAAAACATTACCGACCACCATCAAAAACCGCAATATTGTGAATGAAATGACTATAAAATGGATATCACAAACCAGTAATATACAACTGTATATATAGTCAAACTTTTTGTAAAAATGAGCCATTTTAACAAATGAATTCAATATAACAAAATAGTAAATAATTTATAAATACTTTGTGGTTATTCCTTGAAAAACAAAAAATTAAAGTGCTTGAAAAAGTGCTTTGATATTTTTTTCAAACAAAAAAAACGTATATGCACATGCAAGGATAAAAATATATGCTTTTGTAAAGTGTATTTATAAATAACTGCATTAATAATGTTTTTGTATATAGACACTGACACAGCGAAGAAAGAAGAGGGGGGGGGGGGATTAAAACTCTTCCCGTGTAAATTAAAACTGTATAAACTAAGTGTAAAAACTTCTGTGGTATGATGAACAATCGATTTGTAAAAATAAACAACCAAAGTAAAAGCAAAAATAGTTTTTCTTTATGTACAAAATTGTTTAATGTATCAATTGTCTGAAGGCTCCACAAAAAGTACACTAACTAGGCTTAAACTGGTATTTATGTGTATTAGTATTTTCTGGGATCGAAATCTGGACAATAATCTAGAATATTAATTTTTCTTAAAAGTAAATGAATCCAATTGCGCCCGTCGGCCTAACCGTTCGGAGTTTTCGTGGTTTTCTTCGAACCTTGGATTTCCTTGCATAAATACGGGTTAGGTTCCCTTAGAAAGACCCGCACGGAGGGCCACCCCCCACCCCCCTTTAGGGCTCATATCTCTCGAGTTGGTCATTGGCCGTAATAAATACAACCAACCTTAAAAGTAAATGATGAAAAATATATCATTTATATTACAAAATATAATTCAAAGTAGCGCAATAGGATATAGGTTCCTTTTTAATTTCTTTATCATTTTCATAAATCTCAATATTTCAAATGATACATTTCATTTAAAATTGTCTTCCATTTTCTTTTTTGTTGCCATAGCTTAAATAAGAAAAATAAAAATGTTTCGATAAGTATATAAAATTAGAATCTTTAATGCATGCTTTTATATGCAAAAGTGATGTGATATTCAATAGAGAATATATATTTTTTCTTTTTTTAAACCCGAATTTTAAACACATGCAAAAATATTATAGTCATATTTTTTCACATACATTGAAATATATGTATATGTAGATAATGCAAATAAATGTCGATTAAATAATTTAAATAAGATTAAATAATAGATTAAATTTAATGTACACAGAAAGCTTCTCAACATGATTGTGTTATTAGTGGCATAATTTTCGCCTATTTTCCTTAATAATTGTATATTTAAATATAATATATTTAAAAATTTACTTTTGTGCATATTTTCATAAAATTAAAACAGTAGAATTTTAATCTTAGACCATAAAAAGAAAACAAATGTATTCAATGAATTTAATTAATTTACTTTAAATTTATGAATGAAAATCTATATTTTCCTTTAAACATAGTGTCACTTTAACTGCCCTATATTTTTCAATCAATTCCAGCAAACTTTGAAAGACTAAACAAGTAAAGTATTTTTACATGGAATCCTTTCTTAGCAAAATTTTATTTTTTCAGCCAAAAATCAATTTCATTGTCAAAGCATTTAAAATAATAAAGTATTACTCAAATGATTTTCATGTGAAAATTGGCAAACAAAACAAAAGGAAACAAATCAGTAAATAAGGAAACAGTACAAAAAAATTAAACATTTTTTAATTATTAAAAAGAGCTAAAGCGCCCACAAAATTTGTGTAAAGCATAGAGAGACGCCAGAAAAACCGATAAATATTTTCCAAAAATAGCCACATGGCATTCAGGAAAAAAAAATAATAATAAAAAACTTCATGAAAATAATTTAAAACAATAAAAGAAACAGCAGTAGGAGCACAGCACACGTACTTTGTTTCTGTTGCTTATAATTCTCTCTTTATCGTCGACACTAATTATGAATTTGTAAATTAGTTATGCCTAAAAATTAAGAATTCAAAAAATAATTCGTACAAATTACTAATTCGACATAGATTTCATTCAGTAGAAATTTTTTATAGTTTCACGAATCATTGATTATAAAGTTAAATTATATTTTCTTTTTTTTTTTTTTAAATTGGCAGGAGACAATTCTGACAGAATTTTCTAGAACTTTTTGTCTAGTTACCCTTTTATTGGTTAGATGATACAATGCATAGTAAAACACTACTGGGCTAAGTTGAAAAAAAGTTATAAAACCGTAACATGACCCGCAGCAGCAAACCGCACAGGGTTCTTTTCTAGAATGGAGTAACTTTTCGTGATTTTGTTCGGATTCAGACGGATTCAGAACTAAACGTTGACACTATGCAACTCCTGTACGATCCCTTACATTTCCCCCTCTTAATGATTTTCGGCTAGAATTTTTTCGGCTATAAGGGAACAAACCTTTCAAATTATATTAAAATCGGATGTATAGTTTAATGACAGGGACAGTCAAAAAGTTTTCCGTTACAGGCCGGCCAATGGAAAAAAATGATTTCAAGTGCATTTTAATGATGTTACAGCCTTTCGAACAGAATGAAATAGATATGCAGTGCACTAAAATATACATTCAGTATAATATGCACTGCAAAAAATATTTATAGAGCTAGCAAATATATTTATAGCAAAAAATATTTATGGTACGAACGCACCTCATTTACCACGTTTGACGTACAATTTCCAACTTGTTTACTCAGATTTTACTTTATTAATTTTCAACCGATGCAGACTAACGGATAGCATGATACTAGAAGAAAATTAAGATAATTTGCGTATCATGAAACATCAGGACTTTAGGCGCAATGGTTCCGCCGGACGGGTCTTAATATCACTGAAATCGGGACGCTTGCGTAAGTCAGGACGGATGGGAACACTACCTTAGATTTATCTAAATCCACTAGAAAACAATAGCGCCACCTATATTAATACAATAATATAAGAGGAGTGATCTTGACGATTATAGTAAATAAAGAATAAGTGGTATATGCCCTGCATATTACGAGTAACTTCCTTTCCCACGAAGACTGTTTTTTTTATATAAAATATCAAATAATATAATGAAATATGTTTTTCTTTAAGAGGGAATTTAATAAAAATCAAATAAACGCAAAAATCTAATTTCTACCTAGGAGCAAAAATTGATTTCCCCCAAATAAATGCTGGCTATTCTGTATGGCAATTTGCTCTTCCCGCTGCTTCCACTTGAAAACAGGCAAACGCATCAGTTTCACACAGAAAAATTGATGTGTGTTGTGAGATTTCTTATTTTCTCCTACTTTCTCATTTTCTCAATGTAAAAGCATTTTTAGGTAAAATATTTTTTAACTCCTGATTCGCACGCCCGCGAGTTAAAGCAATCGATACATCATTCATCTGATACTAAAGAGAGAGGAGAGTATAACACTTTTTCACCCTAGTAAAACCCGATGTGCGGAAGTAATTCCGAGAGACTTCCCAAAGATGGATAGATGACCTCGCATCCGATGATAAAAAAACAGCTGATCGAAGTATGAAATCCACCACAAACAATGATGGAAATGGAAAGGGGATGTCTTCACCCTTTCGAGCAACGAATGGCCAGGAAATTGACGCCTTGTCGGGGCCCTAAAAATCAACTGAGGTATTTTAAAAAGCGAAGATGGGGATTTAAGCTCCAGATAGACATATTATTCTACTCGAACTCTCTTTGTTCTGGTCAGGCTGTGCTTTATTAAGCTCACGCGGCGTTTTCAATCTTTAATGGCTTTATAAAGAAAGTCCTCGACGTCCTGCAAAAGGTGAGTCTTTCCTTGATGTTGAACTAATCTCCTTATCTCCTGACGCATTGCTGAATGTACCCCTTTTTTTTGTGAATAAACCATAGAAGGGTAAAAAAGAATACCGTTACCGGAAAACTGTTGAATGATGGCAAAACAAGCATTTGAACAGAGCCTTAAGCTGCAAACGGACCATCCTTCTAACTGTTATCAGTGTCGACGTCTTTTCTTGTGGCCACGCAGTGTTTTTGATTTTTAATGGCTTTAAAAGGAAAGGGACTGATGTCCTGCAAAAGAGGAACCTTTCCTTCAAGTAGAGTTGAGTGCCTTATCTCCTGACCCATTGTTGATGCCCCTTATTCTTTTGTGAATAAACCGCAAAAGGGTGCAGAACAAAAGATTTCCATGAAAACTGGAGAAGGGTGGCAAATCAAGCGTCTGTGTACAGCCTTATGAGGCAGTTGATGATGATCATATCAGAGGATCTGAGAGTAGAGAGATTTTATCTGAGTGGTCGCATCCCGCGAGACTTACGTAATTCATTTGTGGACGCGGTACGGTCGTCGGAGGAAAAGGACGGCCCACTGCCTGTACTGTATGACACGTCCCGGATAGTATTGTGAAATGTAGCATGTAGCTCAGAGAACGTATGGAAGCCTGTTCCTATTTCAACGATTATATCGTATTTACGTAACTGAGAGACTAATGTGAAGAGAACTTAAGAAATGAATGTAATGGAGGGTTCCTGACATCTTTATCACCTCACCTGGGGAGAATTTCTTTTGTTGATTTTGTGCGTTTTATATCGAAACTTTTGAAGAGCATGTGATAAAAAAAATTAAATATTATTCTAAAAGTGCCTTTGCTTTACTATGTTTTTTTGCTGTACTATAATTTTGACCTACATAAATATTGTTTTCATTTCTGGCACTATCACCTCTGTTTATTTATTTAATTATTTATTTATTTGTAGCCGGATTTCCACACGCCATGCATTTGTAAAAACATATTGATGACCTCGTCAGTGATTATTCAAAACCCTATCACTGCTACACGTTTTGTTATTATTTGCTAACAGAGGCATTATCTTGAAATTATTTATCTAAAATACCACAGGGAAGCACAAGGAGGATAACACTATCTGATCCCATCTTTCGATAGTCGAGGCGATATTAATAAATATTTGGCATTTATTAGTTCTTACTGATTGATTTCGAGAGATCGACGATCAGAAATCTGTCCGCCCCGGGGAAGTGTTATGGAGAGGTCAAGGATAGGAAACACCACTTTGATATCAAATGATGAAACACTACATTCGCCTAACTATGTTGATGTTTTCTCGTAATTGGAGCATTTTGGAGACACATTTTGCTTAACAGCAAAAAATGATACAAAAACACTCAATCAAGAAGAAGGGTAAACAAACACGGTATCCATTGATTATACGCAGTGTTGAATTCAGAGAGTGATTCGAGGGGAATTCCCTCAAAGAGCATCGAAATGCCCCTCTGGAGATTTAGATTTTATGTTTAAGGGAGCTGGCCACTCAGCTTCGGGATTCTCCTCCGTAATGTTAAGTCTATGGATTTTTGATGCATTCGTATATTTAAAATATCTTCTCGGGGTAAATTCATATTTTTAACATATTTTTTCTGTGTGCTCTTCTTAAAGGACTAGAATATAGCCCGTCAGAATGACGTGTTTGCATTTTCAAAAAAATTATATAGCATTATAAAAAGAATTGTGAAGTAATAAATTTTGTCTTGTCTGATTAATAGGGTCAGGTGGGGTAAAGTAAAAACAGCCCATTTTTCATTGAAGTTTCATTGGCAAGAAAATTATTAATTGAATTGGTAAAATACTGATATAAAGTATGCAAATGAACTTCACTCACAAAATTTGAAGAAATATTTCACAAAAATATTCATATTAGTACTAATAATGTTATTTTAAAACATATTGTCAATTAACTATTTTATCTGATGGTATGTGGTAAAATAAAAGACAATTCCAACAGAAAGTTTATTTGTTTTTATTAATTGCCAAAATAATAATTATATAACTTAAATTTTAAAAAGTTGAACAGGGAAAATCCGGATTTTTTTTAAACATGCATAAAAGAAACCTGTAATAAATTTTGATAATTAAAAATCATCTTTTATCACATAAGTAAATTGCAACTATTAATTACATTAACAATTTATTTTCCCAAATTCTGTTATTAAATTACAAATTTATTTTCCCTACAAAATACAAAATTTTATTTATTATAATAATGCATTGATATATATACATATATATATATATATGTAATACACGGCATCACATATTTCTGATATTCTAATTTCATTTTATAAGAAATATTCATTTTTCCCCCCCAATGTCTTCAGAATTCAAAAAACATTTTAAAAAGAAAATTTCTTTTTTTAACTACCGACAGATGGCGCAACAGAGCATTTAAACGTTTGTTTTAATATTTTAAAAGTTCAAGACGAATGAATCAATTGTTTGTTTACTTTCATATAGGGATAGATAAAGCTACCAATCTAATTTTAACTCAAGTTATCGCAGCAGAATATTAGATAATTGAATGTAATCTCTTAAATATTAATTTATTTTGAATAATCTGTCTAAAAATGTAACTTTTGCGAATAGTGGAAAAGAAAGCACGTTTTACTCAACGTTTTAAGATTGAAAATCAAATCAACATTCACTCGTGTGTCGTGATGCCACATGTACAACACAATTTCCAAATCCAGAAGCAATTGAATGACTCTTTGAACGAATCATTAAAAAATACGGTCGACATCCGATTTTGCTCTTAAAATATTTGTAAATAAAGCTTTTAAATAATTTGAAATACGTTTGTTTTTAGAAAGGAAACGTTAATCCGGTACAAAATAATTCATGGGAATGAATCACCGAATATAGCTATATTCACTGAACACCATGAAGTATTCTCATTGGTCAGAAAATAAATAGCCTTGAAAAACAGAGGTAATTTTTCGCGATAGTTTTAACCGTGTATACTGAATTCAAACTGCAAATAAATGTAAACAAAAGTGAAAAGCGTATTTCAAAATATTAATATGCTTTTGCAAAATATTTTAAGAGCATTTAATGAATAGCTGAAAGAGTCATTCATTTGTGTTTGGATTTGTAATTTGTGCTTATGAATGGCAACGGTAATCGCTTGTATACATCGGGACCCTGTTGTTGGTATCTGGTTATTTTTAAATTAGATCTTAAAGCGTTATAATTGTATACTTTTTGAAGGTTTGAGAAAAATTGAAGAAGAATATGTTACACAACAAATAGATAGACAGATTAAATAAGGCAGTCCGCAAATACGGTATCGGAATACTTAACCCTAACGTGGCCGCGTTTGGATTATCAGGAAACGGATGAGTTCAACCCCGGAAGCGTTATACATTTTGTGTCATTCTATGTATAATGTGTATTTTTTTCTTAGTTTTCAAAATATTTATAAAATGTATGGTGAATTTAATATTTTATGTGTTAAAAGCGGGCGAACTGTAAGTAAGACTTTAACACTTATCATAAAATTAAGTCTATACTTTAGAAATATTTTAAGAACTAAGAAGAAAAGAGACCTCTTTTAGGAAGTGTACACAAAAAATAGAAGTTAAAAATATTAATTTCCAGAGGAGATATTTTAAATATACGATGCGTCAAATACCCATAGACTTTACATTAGTGAGGGGAAAACGGAAGCTGAGTGACCAGCCCCCTTAACCCTCCGTCGGTCGCAATAGGCCGGACAGGCACAGCACAATTATTTCCATTCTCCTCTTCGCCACTAGAGTATGCAGGGTTACTTATTTTGAGTGTAATAAACGAGGTTTTTTTCACCAAAATTTGAAACATTCTCTCTTTGTACATCCTAATAAAGGTTCTGATCACTTTAAGAGCGTTAGAATTGCGTCAGTTAATTGCTAATGACGACTTTCTAACAGGTGCCTGTCAGGCGCATTGCGACGAACTCGGGAGTTCCAAGGTGCAACCGACCGAGGGTTAATATTGGTCTAGAAGTGCAATTTCTCCCTCGGATTCCACAATGTTACCTCCGGATTTGTAGAAATCCCTCTCCTGGAATAATGTATTAATTTAACACTGCTCATGCTAGAGATTCGCACCGGCCGAAATTTCGAGACCCTGACGAAAGCTCTCTTGCGCAGACCCAATTCGTGCAAAAAAACAAATCCGCCCCGACATGCCCGTACAAAACCCTGGAACTCTCCGACTAAATTTCTACAAAAAAATATCATTTTCCCCAACAAACAATTAAAATTCTTTTACAAAATATTGCATACACAGATTAGGAACATTAACGATCACTTAAATACTTATATAAACTATTATATTAAAATTAAAATTAAAAGAAAATAAGGTAGTTTAGAATAAAAGAAAAAAGATATTTAACAATATCATAACTTTTCAATCCCTATAACAAAAATAATGTAGATTTTAGAAAATATATCTCCAAAGATTCTGTCAACAAAAGTTCATTATCACAATTATTTCTTTAAAAAAAGCCTGCCGTGAACAATTAAGTCTAGTTCCAAACCAAATCAACACGGCCCGAGTCTGCTGAGAAAATATTAACCCTTAAATGCTTGATTTTTCAAAATTATTGTAATAATGTTTTTCGGCTTTCATTTTTTAAATAAATCATGGGAAAAATACTTTAAAAAATCATATTTTGTTTTAAGTATGGTTTACGGCTAAAAAACAGTTTGTTACTAATCGGCAATACTGGTCTTTAATTCAAAAAATATTTTTCCTTGATAAAATTCTATAATATTAAACACACAAGAATTTTAGGAACTATAATAAGAAATAAATTTTACTTGCTCACTGCAGAACAAAATAGGGTATTTCGCAAGCTTCCAAACAAAACAAAAAGAACACGTAGTAACAATTGAAAAAATAAATCTATTTTTATTCTTAAACAGCACAAGTGTTGCCATCTACATGTTGAAAATCGATTTAATAATATTTTCAGAATGTATTTTATTGGCAACATTAGGCATTATAGCTTCAATATTATACTAATAGTATTTTAGAGCCTAAATTGGGTATGTTGCCGAAAAGCAACACCCGGCATTTAAGGGTTAAGCTCTGGCTGAGACACGATGTAACTGTCCGATGCAGACCATTAAACTGGATACATTAAATTTCTGTATGAATGTTGTCTAACTAGTATGGGCTCGTGCACATTTATATTATAACTTATTCTCGACCAGCCAGGTCCATTGAAAATTGGGCCGGTATATCGCACTGGTCGACCCGCCTAATTTTCTTATCGATCTGGCCCGTTTGAAAATTTGTGTTCATTTTTCAGGCGTGGGTCCGTGCTGATCTCTATCCCATATAGTGTTGCCATGTCCACTGTCACAAAAAGCGGGACAGAGAGACAATAAAACAGAACAGTGGCTTTTAAACAGACACATAAAAATACTGTAAATCCTAGGAAAACAATACTTGTCTATAACGGAAAATATCCGAAGTATACAGATGTACCTGCTAAGACGAAAACCTGTTTAAAACGAAATATTTCTCAGGTCGCTTGAAATTTCGCCTTAAAGCGTTTTACTCTATTAAATAAACACAATAATCTTATATAGTAAAATGTGTGAAAGCGGAATAGCTAGTGACCGAAAAAAACCCTTCCGTTTTAGGGAGGCTTCAGCTTCAGCAGTTTTATTATAAATGTATGATATTGATTGCGCAGGGACTATGAATTTTTTACGTTTCAGGTAAGATTTCGTTATACACAGGTATCGTTTTGACAAGTTTCTCAAATCAAAATACGTAGGTTTTACACCTATAAAAACAAAATAGCTAGGAACCAGAAAAACATTCCGTTTCAACTGGTAGATTTGTATGTTATTGCTTTCGGCGGAATCATAAAAATGTTACTTTATAGATAAGTTTTGAGTTCATAGATTTTACTGTATTAAATTTCACTCGATATAGACACCCGAATAGCATGGCACTAAAAGGAATTTAGAAGAATTTATGTATCATAAAATATCGGGACATTTGGCTTCCCGCGCAGGGGTTCCACGGGACGGGTCTTGGGGCACCTGAAAATGGGGACATCCTGCGTAAATCGGGACACCTGACAACGCTATAATCCCATACGTCATACGAAGCATTGGTTAACAGAATCGACCGCTTTCGAAAAACGGTGATTTTGTAAAATTGATCATGTGAAGCGAAAGGATCATGTCGAAATCATGGGATTTATTTTATCGATTGCTTAAAAAGAAAACGCATATTTTAATATATTTGGTGCAAAATGTCATTATTAAGTTAGTTCTATTATTATCTGCGGGCAAAACGACGCAATTAATTAAATGTCACTGCACAGTGTGGAATATAAGGGACATGTTGTTACTAATACATTTTTCAAATTTTGGTGTTCACCAGTAGAAAGTTGATACATGATACCGATGTATACATTTAAAAAAAAAATATCTCCTTAAATCTGATGTGTTTTTAAAAAGCAAGAAACATTGTAAAATTGTTGTTCTTAAAAAAAAAAAAAAAAAAAAAAAAAAAAAAGTCGAAAATTTAGATTTTAAAACATACTAAATTGACATCGAATGTACATCTTCCTTTGGCGGAATTAGAGGGGTGCAGCAGATAACGAGGTGCCATCCACCCACCCTTAAATCATTGAAAAGAATTAGAATTCAAAAAGTGCAAAGAGAATGTAAACGTTAAAAAGCAAAGCTACGTGTGATTGAACGCGTTTTTACACGATTACCATTTCATTTGTATAGTACTGTTTTAAATACTTTATGTAATAAAAATTTATCATAATTTTATTACGTATCATAACAAATTCCTTTAGGCAAAGACTGTGTTGGCTTCGTTCATTTTACATTAGCTGATTTTAAAATGTTTAACTGATCTTATTTAATCAAACACGAAAACAGCCATTAAATGTGTGAATAATCAGCTGATTCGGCGCAAAAAATATGAATTGCAACCTACAATTTTTTGATAGATTTATATTTATTATGTTCTGCTTTCTGCGAATTCAAAATTTCAAAAATTTCTTCCAAGTAGTTTTCAAATTATGCTTAAAAAATGTCAAAATAATGGTTTAATGTCTATGGGCCCTGTCTATGATATGCAGAAAAGCGTAATTTGAATATATATATATATATTTTAGCCATTTTATTGATTATATTTGAGCTGGCAATAGTCGAAACATATTAAGTGAGCCAAATGGCCATATTGGCAAAAAATAATACATTAAGAGAAGTGACTTAGTCATTTTGTACAGTAGCGCTCAAAAGTATTTTGACAACCTTATATTCTCTCTTATTTTATTTAATATAAAAATGTAACAGAAAATATATATCCTATAATTGAGAACACCATGACTGCAGTTATTCAAATGTATCAAGTTTCAACTTGTTTGTTTACATTAGGCGCCACCGAAGAAATATGACTCCTCCTTAGCTCAAAAGTATTTTGACAATTAGTTTGCATTTAATTGTTGAAGGTGTCAGTGGCGCTATAGCTTCGATTAGTGTTTATATCGACTTATTGTGATTATTTTTAAATGCTGAAATGTAAAAAATATTGAAGTGATTCTAGAAAAGCCGCTGTAAATGAACTTAAGAAAGGTAGACTGCAAGCAGAATTAGCTCGTTCTTTTACGGGTCTCGGCAACTTGTTATTACATGGAAGAAAGTTTTTAATAAACAGAATTACGTCAAAAATAAACCTCATACTGGTCATCCGAAAAAAACAACTTGCAATGTTGACTGTATTATAAAAATGATGTCTACAAGTTATTGTCGTAAGTCCGCTGTAATAATAAAAACTGAATTGAAAGAAAATTGCCGCATAGACATACACGTTTCATCAGTCAAACGACGCCTAAACCTCTATGGTTTACATGGCAGAAGCCCAGGAAAACACGTTTGTTATCTACTAAGAATAGGAAGGCTGGAGTGCATATTAAAACGGCATATCCCTTTCAGGGGGAAAGCAATTCCATTGCTAAAGTGTTGAAATTAATGATTGACACCGGAATTTGAAAACAAATTTATTTGTAAATAAGAAAAAGCTATATTTCACACACATAATAAACCGAATTTTTTTAAACCAGAATTCCGGTGTCAATCATTAATTTCAACACTTTAGCAATGGAATTGCTTTGCCTTGAAAGGTTTATGCTGTTTTACAAATGCAACTCTAGCCTTCCTATTCTTAGTAGATAACAAGCGTGTTTCTGCTGTTCTTCTGCCATGTAAACCACAGAGGTTTAGGTGTCGTTTGACTGATGAAACGTGTATGTCTATGCCGTATTTTTCTTTCAATTCATTTTTTATTATTACAGCGGACTTACGACAATCACTCGTAGATATCATTTTTATAATACAGTCAACATTGCAAGTTGTTTTTTACGGATGACCACTATGAGACTTATTTTCGATGTATTTCTGTTTATTAAAAACTTTATTCCATGTAATACCAAGTTGCCGAGACACGTTAAAAGAACGAGCTAATTCTGCTTGCAGTCTACCTTTTTTAAGTGAATTTACAGCGGCTTTTTTAGAATCACTTCAATATTTTTTACATTTTGGCATTTAAAAATAATCACAATAAGTCAATATAAACACTAACCGAAGCTATAGCGCCACTGACACCTTCAACAATTAAATGCAAACTAATTGTCAAAATACTTTTGAGCTAAGGAGAAGTCATGTTTCTTCGGTGGCGCCGAATGTAAACAAACAAGTTGAAACTTGATACATTTGAATAACTGCAGTCATAGTGTTCTCAATTATAGGGAATATATTTTCTCTTACATTTTTATATTAAATAAAATAAGAGAGAATATAAGGTTGTCAAAATACTTTTGAGCGCTACTGTAGCATTTCAACAATCGAGTACCGAACTTCAATTTGGATACAGCCCCTAAAATAGGCTTATTTTAAAATAATTAATTTCTCGTAAACTAATCATACGAATTTCATGAAAATTTGTATTTAAGTTTATTAAAGGGTGTAGAACTTATTTATGATGTCACACTTGGGTATTGCTATTGAAAAAAAACAAAGTTTGTGTTTATTTTGATATGTAGATTGGCCTCTAAGAAAATTTTATATGCATCATTTAAAAACAGAATTGATCAATAATTTGTTGCAGAGTTATTAGGGGGTGTTTATTTTTTTTTTCTACTGCGCTGAATCCCACACATTCTCCTACCGAGAAAAATTTTGCGTACGTCCATCTGATGAGGAATGATAAAATTTGCAAAATTTTATGAGTCATGCCCTTTTTTAATTCCCCAGCATGTGAGCACGAGCTTTCGTCATTCGCGAGGAAAAAACCGTTCCTGCTGTAAATGATCTTTATTTTGAAGAATATTGCCATCAAATCGATATTTCTATGAAAAATATTTCCTATTTTCAATATCGTAGCAATACTCTATATACTAAAGTGCTTATTTCAAGATCATTTACCTTTTTACCACACTTTAAAAAAAAACTTTCTCGTAAGTTGTATATCTTCTTAGAAATCGGAATGGACCCTCAAATATTGATTGCCTTACCGTTCCGTAAATTACCCTTTCTAAGGAGCAATCCACACTTTTGCAAAACGGACTAAGGGAAGAGAAAGCATATGAAGATTAAAACGTGCGGAAAGAAAAGGAAAATAAAGTGAATATCTTATTACTAGCCGCCCTTAGCGACCAGTTTGGTCTCCCTTAAAATTTTTTTTTGGGGGGGTAAGCATGCTAAGCATTGTATCATGTTACTTTTATTCATATTTTAATTTACTTGGACACCCTTAAATATAATTAATACAATCCCATAAGCTAATATTAGTTTTTGTTGCATTAAAATATTCCAATTCGTTGATTTTCTGTAAGCAAGTAAACCGTATTGGTTTACAATGGAAGTCTATGGGAATTTGACGAAATATTAGAGACATCGCCAAGTTGGCGTCCCTTTTGGCGACTCATTTTGGTCACCAAGTTGGCGACAAACTTCGCAGTATTTGGCGACAGAACAGGGTTCCCTCTATGGTAACCTCCGTTATAGGTATGGCGGTGCATTAAATGCTATTCAATAACCAATGAGATGCGTTAAATTCGGGTGCTGCCATTAAACTATTAGCAAATAATCGCGATTTCTGAACCATGTATGATAGCGTAATATATATATAGATTATTTTCTTAATAATTATTATTAATAGGTACGTTCGTAATTATATAAATACGTAGCACCTATAGTGGTCGTCGGGTCTGTCCTTATATCGGCATATAACAGCGCAAAAAATACCTAACCGAATGGTTTGAAATTTAATATATAGAATCTTTGCAGAATTCTGTTGAGTTCTTTCAAATTTTAGGAAAATCGAATGAAAAATTAAAAAGATGTTAATAAAAGTTTTCTTCATTCTATTAAATCCTATCCTACGTCATGAATTCCATTATATCCCATGATAGTTCATGATTCTAGGTTGCCAGGGTGATGACGTGCTATTTAAGATGGAGTCCTATTATTTCCATATTGCTGAATTTAACCCTTTATCTACTGACAGTACTTATAAGTACCATTAAAATAACTTGTTATAAAATTCATTTAATACATCGATTAGTTGTAATACAGTTTAAAATGAGTTATAGATACATTACTTTATCTTGTTCCAAAAGCATTATGGGTTACGCAAAACAAAAATATTTTTAAAAGGATGATTTCTCGTGCCTTTGCATCTTTTCAGCTTTCTTGGCTTTGAAGAGGGGGGGGGGGGATTTTTCAATTCGGAAATATTTCCATGTTTCTGTTGTAAGAATATTATATTTGTACATTTCCCAATTCCACAAAATACTAAGAAAAATATTTAATATGAAAGATTTGAGTGGAGTTATATATAGTGCACAAAATCCCTATAAATTCAAATTTAATGAATCCTTCTAAAATCCTTCTAAAATTTACCAAATGATTATGTAAATCTTCTAATGTAGTTTAAACATTTCACAAAAAATGCTTTATAAGATAAAATTTCTATTAATTCATAATTCAGTAGATAAAAGGTTAATATATAGAATTGTAATAAATTTTGCATTCATGCATTTTTGTATAAGAGTGCAACAGCTATTGCACCAAGATCTGAATATTCATAAAACTATTTATAGTGCGATCACTCCTCACTTGCTACGTTTGATGCATAATTTCTGACTTATTAAATTCCCCAGCATGTTAGCGAGATGAAAACCTTTTCCGCTGTACATGACTTTTATACTTTATTTTGAATAACATTTCCATCAAATCGATAATTTCTATGAAAAATATTCCTATTCTGAATACCGCAACAATACTCTATAAATATACTAAAGTTCTTATTTCAAGATCATTTACCTTTTCACCACGCTTTAAAAAACCCTTTCTCGTAAGTTCTGTCTTCTTAGAAATCGGAATGGACCCTCGAATATCGATTGCTTTTCCGTTTCGTAAATTGCCCTTTCTCCGGAGCGATCCACATTTTTGGAAAACGAACAAAGGGAAGAGGAAGCACGCGTGTATCAAGGTTAACACGTGCGGAAAGAAAGGGAAAAATAAAGGAAATGTATTATTACCTTTCCTTAATTACTATTATTATTTTTATTGTAGCATGCTATAGAGTATTATATTTTTTATCAGTTTGCGCATCGCATATACAAAGTGTTTCAAAAATATATTTGGATGTAGATACTGATCTTTATCTACAAGGGATGGCTGACCCTAGATTTTCGTTCAGAACTTGCGTTCAACTTCAGCGGAGCCTTTTAATATAGCCAGTCACCCTTTTTGATGCGGTCCGTTTTCCGAAGGTGTACTATAAGTCAGAGGTCAGCGGAACAGATCTCTGGCATATCTATCACCTCCTCTTACTTTTGTTGAGACATTTCATTTTTAATCCTCTTTCTGGTTATTTACAAGCACGAATAGTAATGGACTCTGGAAGTATGTCCAATATTTTGACTTCTGAACAAGGGTGTAGTGGAGGGTATATGGAGGTATACGCAGGGCTACCTTTTAAATTTAAAAAAAAAAGCTCTGTATACTCTCTGTTTCTCAAATAAAGCTATAGCGTATGCTCTAGCCATGAGTATTCATGACTTTAGCGTATACCCTCTTACACCCTCTGTCTATAGCGTAAATTCTCTGGTATTTTTACAGCTGAAACACTGCATCAGAAATCGCTAATCTATTGGGAACTCCACAAAAGAGATTGAAATCGCCATCTCAGGCTTAGGGGGAAGGAAAGGAGTGCTAAATACAAAATTCATATAAAAATTCTAAACGGAAATGGATACTGTGAAATGTCATTGAATTTTCTTGTTGTTTCAGCAATTACAGAGTTGCTTCCCGTTACAAACTTAAATATCGATAATTTAAAAAATTCCGCAGCAGTTAGCAGATCCAAAATTTAGTGTTCCTGTAAAATTCATATGCTACTCCACACTGAATCCTTCTTTTATAAAATAGAAAGATTGAGAAATTCGCATTCCAAACAGTAATTTAGTGTTTCGCAATTAAGTATTCGGATACATCGAAACCGTAACTATAGTATCCGTCAGCCAAATTCAATATCGTGATTTTACTTCGCAGTCGCAAAGCATTGTTGAGTGTTTGAAAAGTTTTGGAAGCTAGAAACCATTGGTGAACCTTCGAAAATTCTGAGTAAACAGGAACAATACTGTGAGGAGCATTAAAAATCTACGCATAAACGAAATTACGCAGGAAGATATAAGATCATTCCATGGTAACTTACATTACATTTAGTGCAATTTAATGCAGTAATTTTAGTAATATAGCAGCAAAAAATATTCAAATGTAAAGTTGACATGATTTGTTAATTAAATCTATCCAAAGGTCAATTTGGATGAAAATTATATTTTTTATGGTAACGTATGTTCCTTTTTCAGTAATGTCAGTTACATAGTAAATATAACTGCCAGAGTTACTAAATAACACAAAAATTGGATAAATTTCATCTAAATTGAACTTTGAATAAATTTAATTAACAAATTATTTCACCTTTATATTATGAATTCTATTTTTGGTGTTATATTACTAAAATTACTGAAGTAAATTGTTCTAAATGTAACGTACCATGGAATGACCCTATAACGTACAGATGCCAACAAAGGATCTGAAAAATTTAGGCGATTAAAGAGCCCGCGAAAAAAGTCTCAATTAATTATGGAGACGATTATCTAAGGATAAAACTATGAAATCATGGTACCAGCAGTTCGTGCAAGAATGCTTAGAATTTGGTCACATGGTTGAGGTTGTAGATTCTCCATCCGAACCTCCAGTCTATCACTTATGTTATTAGGTGCCGCATAATGAAGTTCTGAGGCCAGACAAAACCACAACTAAATTGTTTAAGGGGGTTCCCCCGTGTGACGGCCTGTATTTTAAGCATTTTTTGGGATTTTTTTTTTTTTTTTTTTTGACGGCAAATCAAAAAATAGAACTTTGAGTTTTTTTTATTATATATTTATTACTATTTCAAGAATATGTAAAACAAATTTCAAGCAAAAATCTTTATTAAAACGTAAGTTACACCACTCTGAAGACACCTGAAAAGACACCAAAAAAAAAAAAAGGACGCCCACTTCCTCCACGATTTCGGCTGATTGGCTTATCTGAAAGAGAAAAAAAACGGCCTTTTAATCTGTAAGCCTAAATGCATCGAATGAACTAGAATCATTTGAAAATATTGAAAATTGGGTTTTTGGCAGATTTCTGAATTTTTTTTTTTTTTTCAAATTTCATGACTTTTTTTATTTTTTCGTTACGAAAAAAATAGAAATATTCGGAATTTTCGGATGATCCTGGTACACTCTGTGCGTCTACATGTGCTGAATCTACTCTATAAATTTCAAGTGAATCGGCCAAACCATTCTCGAGATATGGTGGAGAAAAGTTTGAAAAACAACGTTTGGATAAAAACGCTTTTAAAGTTTTAAGTACGGTTAAAACGATGGAAATCTCAACTTAGCATCAATCTTCTATGCCTGGTCCATAGAGCATTCCTTCCTCTTCCTCTTGGAGGTCTTTCAATGCGGATTGCTCTGGCCCTGATTCTCGCAATTTTTCGCAATGACAAAAATAAGTGATTCTAGAAATTTCCTTCTATGCATGTGTAGTGTAAACACTTAACTCGGTGCTCTAAACATCTGCTTCTTCTAAATGCTATATCTTTAAAACGAATTCGAATTTTAGAAAATTATTTTACCATCGTATTCTAAACATGTTAAGGAATCAATTTATGCAAAAGAAAAAAAATCGATCTTTTGAACCCATCATAAGAGGGAACCCGCTTAATGCATCATCTGCCACTACTTCAGGCTTCAGTCTCAATGTTTCTCTACTGAAAGGAGAAGTCAAAGAAGGCATATTTGAAATTATGACAGGATTTAGTGTGCACAGGTATGTCTTTACGACGGACGTTCAGAAAGTGTTCAGACAAATTTTAACAAACCCATCTCAAAGCGATCTTCTAAGAATTATGTGGACGGCATAAGAGAATGAAGAACCTGTTACTTACAGATTGAATACTGGTACATATGGTAAGTCTAGCGCACCATTTCTCGCAATACAGTAAAACTTCCTTTAAAGGCCACCCCTATTTAAGGGCCACCTCTATTAAGGGCCAATATTTTTAGGAACGAAAAATTTTCCCACAGACATAATGCTAAATTTACTCCTATTTGGAGCCGCATCTACCCCTCATAAAGACCGTTTTTTCCACATGTTTCTTAAATCCTAAACAGGTGTATTGAATCCCTGAACCAAAAGATAAGAGTTCAGCAAACAATTGCACTTGCAACAAAGAAGGCAGGGGCAGGGGGAGATAGGGAGGATTTAGTAACACAATGAAGCACCACAAGTGAGACAAACAGGTGTTCGTCACACTTTTTTTGACCTTTCAACGTGTAGGGGTTGGGTTGGAGGGGAAACTTGACTCTTTGTTGTGGGCACGCAAAGGATAACAGGTTATCTCAAAAAACTGATACCACATTTACAAAAACTGTGAATGCATATTGAAGCACAATTTTTACACTAGAAATTTTATGCTCAGGCTTATGTAAAATTTAAAATTATGGCACCTAAACCAAGTCAAAGAGTACATTTGGATTTGAATGACAAAATCACAGTTCTTAATTGTCATGATCAAGGAACATCTGCAAGAAAATTGGCTTCACAGATTAATTGCAGCAAGAATCAAATAAAGAATATTGTTAAAAACAAAGAGACAGAAAGATTTTAAAAATCGCGGGATAAAAAGAGAGAGAAATGAAAAATTTGGTCACTCCTATTCAAGGGCCACCCCTCATAAGGGCCAATTTCAATGGAACTGCAGGTGGTCCTTGCAGGGAGGTTTCACTGTACCTACTCTGAAGTTAGCCATAGATAAAGCCTCACAATTCCCTTTAGCCGCTGAAGTAATAAGAGAAAATATATCTACATTAATGATATAGTGACAGGCGCACATTGCGGAATGTCCTTCCACAAATGAAAGTCTATTTCAAAAGAATTAATGAGCAGTAAGCCATTGGAAGCTCAAGAATATAATTTTTGCATAAACGAAGAATCAACAAGTAAAACTGTTCGGGTTATCTACAAACCCATTGAAAATAAACTTATTTTCAAACTTTAGATAACGGAGAAATCCTCATACACCAAAATGAGATGTGCTAAGCACCATTGCAAGGTTATATTATCCCTTTGGTCTTCTGGGACCAAATATTACGGAAGCAAAAATATTTCTTCAGAAATTGTGGCTCGTAAAATTAGGTTGGGAAGATGAAATTTCAAATGGGCAAATTTTGTGTCGTCCCTCAAATTAATCGAAGAAAACAGAATTGGCAGATACATTCTAACCAATTTTTTTCTTCTGAAATTAGGGCTGCTAGGATTTTCCGGCGCTTCGGAATCAGCTTATGGAGCTGTAGTTTATATGCAGTGCGTAAATAGTGCGTAAATTGTTCTTGATTGCATAGTTTGTTTCAAAAACAATCCTAAATGTATTGGACAAATTATGATAAATCTTCCTTTTGAAAGAATTACTCCTAGTTCACCGTTCACTAATGTAGGGATTGATTTTTGTGGCCTGTTTTATACATAATAGTATAAGGGTCAACGGAAGGGCATTTACCATAAATGCTACGTTGCAATTTTTATAAAAGAATGCAACCCTATTTTTCAAATTTCTCCTCGGAAAAAAAAAATAATAATTTCTTTAAGCTGCATGTTCTTCTTGAGGTTGTTTCTTTTTTATTTGACAATTAAAAAAAATATATATATTTAATCTTATGTTTGAAGTTTAAAATCTAAGTGCAGCAAACAAGTTGTAATTCAGACTTTTACAGTTGAAATAAAACTGATTATGTTTTTTTTTAATATTTTGTCAAATAAAAAAATCAAAAAGGAATATCCTTCAAGAACAGCCTACAAAAAAAAAAAAAAAAAAAAAAAAAAATAAATAAAAAATAAAGATTTTATTTTTAAGAGAAGATATTTGTAATATACGCATGCATACCAAGTCCGTACGTTTAACGTTAGAGAATACAATTTGCGGGTCTGACTTATAACAAGCCTTATGGTAGGATACAGATAGTGACAGTTTTTGTATCACAGGTTTTATTGTAATTATTCGGCAACGTTGAAGCATAAATAAAAAAGGAGACATGAACAGACGAAAGAGCTGAAAAGGTTGAATGTTATATGACTAAGGTCATTGTCACGGCAATCAAAACTCGGAAATTCACGGTATCATGCACGAACGGAAGCGGTCATTATTCCAAAAAGCTGCGGTCTCTTTCCTGTTCATTCTATTTCGTATTGGAATAAACTAAACAGAAAAACATAAAAAAAACCTGCCCTTCCCCCCTTCACTCTTTTACTATTGTTCCATGATATGCACGCCAAAACGCTTAATTATGCTTCCTTGTATTCAAGTTCTTTTTCCTTACTGATGAAATTCACAGAAAATGCAATTTCCAAACATAAACATAGGGTTTATTTTTTCGTCTGCACGCAAAACAAAAGATTGGAGTGTTCGATCATTAAATACAGTAAAATTTGTAAAAAACACGCACGACCAGCGCAAACATCGGGCAAACGGGGCGGCTGCCCAGGGTCCCGCGCAGATTGGAATCTTGTTAGGGGCCCCGAGTCTGTCTATCTAATTAAAAATAACGTTTTCTCAGTTTAAGTATAAAGCAATAATATTTATACTTTAACAGATTCTCCGCTAGAAGAAAGGCAGTATTAACTTTATTTCTTAGAGATAATTAGATCAGGAGGCAATTATGCACAGACACATGCCATCACCTCATGAGTTGGCGGCTGAAATTCCTGGACTAGACAGAATTCGATTAGAATGCAACTGGTCTGCCAAGACGAATCTTGGTGGAAACCACCCGTTGACCTGATTTTAGGGGTTGATCGGTACGTTTATCATTATGTTTTCCTTAAGCCAAAGGTATGAAAACATGGAGAACTGAGAGCAGGAAAACACAATGGTAAACCTACCAGACAACCACTAAAATCGGGTTTGCAGGTGATTTCCATCAAGATATGACTTGGCAGACCAGATGCATTTTAATATGCGAATCAAGTTTTAACTAATCCTGAAATTCCAGCCTTCAACTCCATCAGCTGATGGTTTATGCAGCTGTCTCCCGGTATGAAAGTAGATATACGTAATTTTCGGGGAGAATAAATAGATTTGACCATCCCGAAAGTAACCGTGAGCGCAAAAAATAAATACAGTAGAACTTCTTTTATCCGAAACTCTCGGTTAACAAAAATCCATTTTTAAAGTTTTTTTTTTTTAATTATCACATTTCTTGTGTGCAAAATCCATTTTGAAAGGTTTTTTCCTTCCTTTTTTAAACTATTATATTCCTTGTGTGCAAGCGATCCTTTCCAAACTACTAGTACATATAAATACTTTCGATCCCCTTTCTTAGAGTTCTTTTGAATTAAACTTGAGCTCCCGTAAGCTGCGGAGTGGAACGAAGAAAACGAACAAATTAGCAATTCCGAAGCTTTTGAATGTTTTGCAAAAAATTTGGCATGGCTGGAGTAGTAGCAAGGCTGTGATACTGGTAAACTAATAATATTAAAAAACTCCGTGATAGAGCTTCAAAGCAAAGGCAATCGAAACTGCGACAAACAAAACATTGTTTCAAAAAATTGTGAAATATGTAAAAGGTAGGTACTTAGTTTCAAAATTAAAATTCAGGTAATTTATTCCTGCTTTTATTTTGCTATTGCTTTATTTTTATTAAGCAATTGTTACCGCAATAAGAAATAGCACATATATTTCTCCTTAATCTTAAAATTGAAGTATTCTCGATTATCCGAAAATTTCGATTTTCCGAAAGAGGGTCGGTCCCAATTACTTCGGATAATCGAAGTTCTACTGTAATTAAAATATTCTAAAAAATAGAAGGTTTTTCGAAATTAAAAATAATAATGCACATTAAATGTGAAATTAGCGATATTTTTAACCGTTTTATTATCTATATTGTACATTATTCTATGATATCTACAATTTAAAAATAAGTTTTATTGGTCCAGTATTGCAATAAATGCCGACCCTGAAAACAGGAATCGATAGGATACAGGAAAAACTACCGTTTTAAAAGGTATATGGGATTCGCTCCTTCACGACCACGGAATTTTACCGTTTAAAACAAGATTCTGTTTATAGGGAGGTTACATCTCCAAATATAAGCACGGCGTTTGCGTGCAGAATAAAAGATTGGAGTGTTCGGTCATTAAATACAGTAAAATCTGTGAAAACAGAGTCGCTTAGGAAACAAAGAAAACTTCCGTCTTAACAGGTAGATTCGTGTGGCATTCCTTCCATCACTATCATGAAATTTTACCGCTCAAGGAAAGATTCTGTTATAGGCAGGTTTCATCTACACCAGGGTTCCCAACGTGGGGCGTACGCCCCACTGGGAGGCAATTCGACTTTCCAGGGGGGCAATTCCAAATTTCTTACTCATTCGCTATCAGTTTTTGTCCTTTTTTTTTAAAGTAATCTTGTAGACTAAAAGGAAAATACAAGCAAAATAAAAGAACAGCTTTTTTATTGAATTTTAACAATGTTCTCAATAAAAAGTTTAAAATAGATTTCACACCAGAATAATTATACAAATAATCTCTTAAAATGCTTTGACATCTTTCTATTTTATTAAAAGGCATCACGTTTATGCATAACTCACCAGTTATCATCTTCCAGTCTTATGCGACGGGGATGTGATGTGGGGCAATTGGCCCCGGGCTCCTCGACAAATCACCTAGAAACTATTTTATTAAAAGTCACTATAATTTTTCTGGTATTGCTGTTTACAGTGAACGCTTTTGATTATTTATTTAATGAGCTTTCTACATCTATACACTTTGCTATATATCACACGAAGAATATTTTACACGTGAAACTACTTAAAAGTTTATATATAACTTTGACTACCTTGAACATGTTTAAATAAAAAATACATGAAATATCTGAACGAAATATTAATAACTTTATAAAACTTAAATAGCATTAGTAAAGGAAATGAGTAGATAGTAAATATCTATAGCTCTAGGGCAGGCATCCTACGCAGTAAATAAATTCATATGATGACATATACATTTTAAAATTTGAAATCAGATAATACATGGAAGGCAATTAACGATATTGGGAAAATGTGTTTTCATGGGGAATAATGGCTAATTAAATTTGATATAGATGAGAATCTTGAAATGCTTCTTTGTTATCCATAGAAAGAAAATGTAATCTTCAAAGCTTATTCTCCAACTCTTAATAAGTTACAAAAATGAATTATAAAATGTGTGAATGTTATCAGTTTTAACATTAAACGTAAGTCTCTCTTTAAGATATTTTGTGAAGTTTAACATTGAGGTAAGTTGAAAAAGTACAACCGAGCTCTTTTTGACACAAAGGCTAGCTGTATAATCTCATTGCATTTATAAAATTATGTTAAAAAAGCATTTGTGACAGAAGATTTACCTCTCTGATAAGTTAAAAATGTGAAATGAATAATAATTATTAAAGTTCTATAACGCTTCCACCGTGTGGATACAGCTCACTTTTTATATAATAAGAGACATAATTTACAGATTAAGGTTGGGGGGGGGGGGTCATGCATCCACCGAATGGGACGGAGTCCACTTTTTAAATAATAAGAGACATAATTTACAGACTAAGGTAGGGGGGACATCGTGACTTTACAAAAGCTTTGGTAGGGCGTGACCTATAAAAGGTTGGGAACCACTGATCTACACCAAAACACAAATTAATTTCGTTTCATTATATTCATGTTCTTTTCTCGTACCGATGCCATTCAGGGCAAAAGCAATTCCCAAACATAAACACAACGTTTGTTTTTTCGTCTGTGCGCAGAATAAAAGATTGAAGTGTTCGATTATTAAATACAGTGAAATTGTGAAAACGGAATCACTAGGAAACGAGAAAAACGTCCGTCTTAACAGGTAGATTCATATGATATTCCTTCCATCGAGACCAAGAAAATTTTCCGTTTAAGACAAGATTCTGTTATAGACAGGTTCCATTTTCACAAGTTTTATTGTACAGTACAATAACAATTTACAATATACCTACTAAGATGGAAAGCTATCGAAAAGTAAATTTTTCTCCGGTACCTTGCGATTCCGTCTCAGCAGATCTTACTGCATTTTATTCTACCATATATTTATGAATCATTGAATTGAACTTCACCTTGTCGTTAACGTTATTTCTGTCTGGTCCTTCATTATCGTAACAGACAGGTTTCACCTTCCTTCAAAAGTCAGAATTTTTATTTTGGTAAAATGGCAACGCTCAAGCACACATAGCAACGGTGACATGGACATACTGTTCGGAGCAGACGAGAAAGAAAAATATAAAAACGAAAAGTCTTGCATGTTACACATAAAATTACTATCATGAAAATCGAAACTTGGATATTCAAGCTATCATGAAGGAACGCTATCGGAAATTCGCGCATCATGAATGAATGCTATCGGAAATTCACGCTATCATGAACAAACGGAAGCGGTCATCGTCCTAAAACGTTACAGCCTCTTTTACCTATCTACATATTAGAATAAAAGAAAATAGTATAAAAAACTTCCCCACCCACACCTTTTGCGATTGTTTCACGATTTATGCACGCCAAAACGCTCAATTTTCTTCCCTTGTAATGAAGTTCTTTTTCCTTATTGATGCCATTCACGGAAAAACCAATTACCAAACATAAACACAGCGTTCATTTTTTTATCGTCTGCGCGTAGAACAAAAGAGTGAAGCGCTACTATTAAATATTATGAATAGATCCGGTATCTTCTTAAAAAAAAATAGGTAAATTACATGTTCTTCTTATCGAGAATTCTTTTATGCTGGCTTTAGACATTTTATTTAGCGGCAAATAAAGTTATTTCGGCGAATTATTATTAGTTTTTCTTTGCTCTCAAACATGAATAAAATAACAGATAAAAGAAAAATCATGCGTTTTGTGCGTTGATGATGGTATGTTTACCGAATGTATGTTTAATACTTTTGCGGCATTTTATTTTTCTTCACAATATTGCACCAAAACAAGGGGCGAGGGAATAAAATATACGAATTCTTTGAAGAATATTTGTCTATATTCATTTTTTTCTGGTTGAAGGGGTAAATCTTAAATCTTACAAAAGTATACACCAAGGAGCAATATTTTCAAAGTATTAAAACAAGTCGGAAATTGTATGTCAAACCTAGGAAATGAGATGCGTTTTTACTATAGCTAATTTTATAAATATTCAGATCTTAGCGCAATAGCTGTTGCACTCTTATGCAAAAATGCATGAATACAAATTTTATTACGATTATATATATTAAATTCAGAAATACGGAAATAATAGGACTTCATCTTAAATAGCTCGTAATCACCATAGCAACCTAGAATCATTAACTATCTTGGGATATCATTGAATCACGTATGATAGGATTTACTAAAATGAAAAATTCTTTTAATAATATCTTTTTAAGTTTTGATTCGATTTTCATAAAATTTAAAAGGACTCGACAAAATTCTGCATATTTTAACACTAGAACGCCCCGAAGAAGTTGATTCGACTCCGACCATATGATTATTTGTCAGTTGGAGACAGAAATTTTTTCATGAAATTAGTTAAATTTAAACTACGCAGAATTACGTTGAATAAATAAGTTAAAAAATTCTAAATAAAAATTCTGGTGTGAAATATTTTTAATGAAACTTGAGTAAAATTTCTGGTCGTTCTAGAGTTAAATTGCAAACCATTTGGTTTGGTAGTTTTTGCGTGGTATATACCTTTAAAACAGGAAGATTTTTTATAGAAATGGAAAGTTTTGGTGGTATCCCCTAATTAATAGGAGCATATTTGAATGAAAAAAAAAAAAATTTAAATAAATACCCGATCTTAGTTATGCCAAGAGAGGATCGATACAAGTCTATAGGTGCATGTTTGACTTTAAATCGCACAAAAAGAGGAAAATGTTTTTTTTTCTTTTCCTTTAGGATCACCTACACAATTGTGTAGGTCAGGTTTTAAGGGGATTCTTCGCGCACTTGAAAATACCCGCTCCTTAATGTTAATCCTATGGGCAGGTTATTTTCGAATTTCTCGTTTTAATTTGAATATTTTTAAACGATTTTTTTTTTTGCATAGACTAGATGAGATCGATCTTTGATATGACTCTTTTTTACTTTTTCGATTTTGGTTGCAGATTTTTTTTTAAAAGATACTTTCAGTTTCCAAACCGGTTTCGAAACTGAAAGTACCTTTTTAAAAAAAATCTGCAACCAAAATCGAAAAAGTAAAAAATAGTTACATTAAAGATTGAGCTCAGCTATCCTATGCAAAAAAATTGTTTAAAAATATTCAAATTGAAACGAGAAATTCGAAAATAACCTGCCCATAGGATTAACATTACGGAGCGGGTGTTTTCAAGTGCGCGAAGAATCCCCTAAAGGGTTATGCGGACAGACAGACAGACGGACTTACCAGCCGACGACTATGGGTGCTACGTATTTATATAATTATACCTAAAAAAAGACCAGAAAAGATCGATATATCTGACATATCAGTTTTGATGCTATCTTCGAATATTTTCATTGTTACTTACTTAATGTTTTGATACGCAGTACGAATTACTACTGTTTTGTTAAATTACGATTTATTTAAAAACGAGGTCCATCAAAACGGTTAATAATAACAAACATAAATCATGCACCAAACACACATTATGAAACACATACATTCAGAATAGTGTGACAAAACTTCAGCATTCGCTGTAAATTAAAATGTCTGAAATTCAGACACTTAAGTGTCTGAAACGGAGTGTTCAATTTTCAGACATTTTAAAATGTCTTAATTTTTAAGACACTTATATGCGTCTGATTTTCAGACATTTCAAACGTCTGAAAGCGCATCCATGTTTAACACTCTTCTTTTTAACCATTTTCTCACTTTTTTAAAAGTATTATACACTCTAAAATAAATATTCTTTAAAATATGGAAATGCCCTTATAGTCTATATGCTAATATAGACGCCAGTACTACTTATGTATATTTTAATGGAAAATTTGCCTTTTTCTTTAATTCCTGTATTTAAAAATTTTGCATTTAAAAGATAAAACGTAATTTTCTGAGGACAGTTCTACATATTTCAGCCTCTATTTTTTTTCAGAGTCAGGCATAACATACAGGATTTGCACATTTTATTCGAACTACTGTAAATTTATAAAGACTTACCCATTGAGAATTCGAACCCGGGACCTCCCGCTTACGAGAAGGGTGCCTTGA
The DNA here is from genome assembly GCA_963932465.1 of Maratus speciosus. Lineage (NCBI taxonomy): Eukaryota > Metazoa > Arthropoda > Arachnida > Araneae > Salticidae > Maratus > Maratus speciosus. Next base: position 90,076,977 of record OZ010797.1, read on the forward strand.
CCACTGAGCCACGTTATCACAATTAAAAACCTCAAATATCGTTATTTATTTATGAAACACAACCAATGTGGTGTCAGTAAGGCTATATTTTTTTCACAATTATAATTCTGAACGTTTTATACAACGTCTTTCTAGAATTTTAAATATTTAGCTTTTTAATTTCATGCGTCAGCCACAAAGCTTTCTTTTTTCCAGTAAAAAAAAAAAAAAAAAAAAAGAAAACTTTTAGAAAACAAATATTATTGTTAAAACAATAATATTTGTTCTCTAAAAATATTTTTACTAAACAGAGGATACGTTATTTTTGAAATATTAAAATATTTAAAATGTTTTAACAGTGTGTATACGGGTGTATATACATAGTCTGGTCTCGGCAGGTTTGGGAGACGTTATTTGTGCAATACCCATGCTTCTTGATGTTGTGTGAATTTAATACATATACGAGTACATATACTCGTATATATATATATGATTTTATATCTTTAACTCGATTCTGTCTTAATATTATGATGTATTATGGAACCCTTTAAAACTACTTGACTATGATTATACTGGATTTTAAGCTTGTAATAATTAAAAGACGGTTGAGGAAAAGTTTATATGGAGTAAGAGTTCACATTAAGTTGACAACGTGATCGTATTAGTGGTGGTTCGTGATTCACCATCATTTTAAAGAATTAATTAAAACTATTACCCGTAGAACTTGTTATGGGGATGTTGGAGACAGAGAAAAACAAATACTTTAGCTGAAACATCTTTTTATTTCAGGATGTGCAGATCTTTATAAGGAGAGTGCATGGCTTGAAAACTGTAGGAACTTCTGATAAAACTGTGGACGCGATATTTAGTAAAAAGAACATGTCTTAATGAAAGGTATGCTGATCTGGTGTATAATTAAATATTAACTAAAAAGGTGGAACATGAGTGCCTTCCATAGCACAAGATTAATCTTGGCACTGAGACCACACGTGGTTCGTGCAACGTAACGAGTCCGCGTACTGTGCAAAAGCACAACTATACCCTACGAAACGAATCCACAGACTGACTTTTTCCCGTGCGAGCGTTTTCAAAATCGCCGCGGAAAAGATACGCCAAGCAAGGCCAAAACGATACTGCGCCAAAAATGGAACTCACGGCAAACCTACTTTCGCCAAGGAGTGACCGGAGGAGAAAGAGCGCTCGCAATGATGATAAACCTGATCATTCAGAAAACGGAACGTACGCTTGCAAAGAGTTGGCATTTTGCCAAAACGGTACTATTGATAAAAAGAGTATGCGTTATGTCTGAATTTCCGAAATTAAAACTATAAAAGCAGATAAAAAGTTGATCGATTGATCAAAACATAAGATAATGAATTTTTAAAGGGAAAACTTAAAATGGATTAAATAAGATACATTAAAATTAAAGATTAAATAATTAAGACTAGGGATTACAGATATTAAATTAGAGATGTTGAATTTGAAAGAATAAGAGACAATATATCAACATGATATATTACTCCGCCAACAATAGGAGAAAATCTTGAAAGAACCATACAAGAACAAAATAAAAACTTATAACACACCGATAAACCAGGAATTCTAAAATAAAATTACGAAAATTAACAAAAAGGACTGATCAATCGAAAACAGATGTGAATTAAGAACACTCACTATAATTATATAACACCATATGTCGATTGAAAACAGAATAAAGAAATTAAAAAAATGAATGAGAAAATCAAAGATTAAACGAGAATACAAAACATTGATCAAGAATACCAAATATGTATGAAAAAACACCAAAATTGATCCAAGATTCTCATATTAAAAAAACTAAAGGCTGAGGAAAAAAACATGAATGAAAAAGGTAACTTAACTTACATACCGAATGAGATACAATAATGTTGATCAAAAACATCACTACGATATTGAATCTAAAAGAAAAAAACTGACATCACTTGAATGCCTCAAAAAGAGAACTCTCACAACTTATCCGGATGCTAAAATAAATGAAGAAAAAAGTCCAAAAGTCAATCAAGCCAGCACGGAAATACATGGGGTTGACAAAGACATACCCTACAGGTGGGTACCTGAAGTTTGTATACCATCTTGTAAAATACACCTTGTACAGTTGAAATAAAGTTACAGAATACGTGAACACAAATTACAAAAGTTATAAACTTACAACAAAACCCTAAAAAAGTTAAACCCAAAAAATAAAAAAATTAAGAAAAATGCAAAAAGTGGGGAAAATAAAAAGTGTGGTACCACAAAAAATTAAGGACAAAAATAAAAATATGTATTGTAACTCTGCAACATTATATAAACATACTTACTGCACAAAATAAATTGTTCCAAAAATTTACATGTATAAACACAAAATAAGAAAAACATGATCATGAAAAAAAAAAAATTTTTTTAATTGACTTGGCATACATGCACTATATTACCAACAACAACAGCAGCTGACAGCTATATTTATACTTTCATATGTATGCTTATCGCATACCTTATATTTATATATATCCTTAATAATTATCCATAACCAAGGATATAAGGTATGAAAAAAAAATTTGTTAAAGGTTAACGGATATATTAGTTTTGTTGACGTACACAATACTTAAAGTTTTACCAAAATTTTCAAAGGAGTACAGTGCAAAAAATAAAAATTACCGTGTATTTTGAAATATGTCAACAAAAATTACACATTACCAAAAATGTCCAACTATTATTTTTCTGATAAAACTTTGAAATTGAGAAACTGTTGTATTTTTGATGATTTCAAATTTGAAAATTGTAAATGCTTATAATTAAAACAATAGAAAAAGTTATGAAAGAAAAAATGCTTGATATCTAAACAACTTTTCAAAACAAACGAATTGTTGAAAAATTTAGGTTAGAAAAATAAGCTTAAAAGTTTAAATTTAATCGGGGAAAAAAAACTTAAATGCACCACATGCTTTAAAGCATGAGATTGTAATTTATAAAAGAATACAGTAAAAAAATATATGATGCAATTGAAACAAAATTGTAAAAGGTAAATGAAGAAATTAATCTAAGTAAATACTGAGCATAAATTTAAATTATTACATGTTGCAAACCATATTGGGAGAAAAAAACAACACTATAATCTTGCAGACACATGAAATAATAGTTATGCATAAAAAATTAAAAAAAAAATGAAAATTAGTTCCTTTTGCTAAAAAGTAATGTACAGTTTTCACAAGTATAAGAAAAAATGTATAGCTAAAAAGGAAGATATTGCATGGACTGACATAAAAAGTTAAGAAAAATAAATATGGTTATTACTATTGTTATTGAAAAGTATGAAATTTTGCATCTGTTTGACAAGAGTTAATGAAGTGTCAAATAGTTTGACAGTACCGCTCCATTGGGTACTACATATAACTCTGCCAACAAGATACAAATACACATTAGAAAAAATTACTTATAGAAAAAACTTATAGAAAGAAAAAAAATAAATTATGGTAAATGTATCAGCTTCAAACAAAATGTTAAGAAATTTTGCAGTTGAGTTTAAGCCTCAACTTTAAAATGTTGTATTTTCTAGACTCACAGTCTTTCGAAAATGCTGGGTGGTGTGGATCAAAATTGTGTCCGTTAGAGTTATTATATGCACAATTGCTACAATGAGCATTTTTGTGACAATGTCCTTCTTCATGGTTTTCACCACACCATACACATAAACGTGGTTTTGAACAGTGTTTTGCTGTGTGATTAAAGGAATTGCAATTGAAACACCTAATGATTCGAATGAAACGCTTAGCTGGATAAAGGATATCACTAATACATAGAGATCTACGTTTTAAAATCAGGTGAGCAATGTCACCAGGGACGTCGATCACATGATTGTATCTATTACCACCCTTACTTCTAAATTTCTTCATTAATGTGACTGCTGGAAAGTCAGTGTTAACGGTATTTCCTATGGCCTGGATTACTTGATGATCATTGATATTATTAGGAATATTATAGACTATTACTTTAATTTTCTTGAGTTTTCTTGAATTATCAGATATGTTTGAGAGATTAATTTGATCATTAGAGATAGATGTATTAGCTATTGAATTATCAAAAACGGATGTGTTGAAGGATTCATTTACAGAAATGATGGGATCTTCGAAATCTGTTTGCGTGTCTACATCACACGTTGAAATTTTTACTTTTTCTGTAGATGTACTCTGTTTTAATTTTTCGAGAATTTTCTTATTAACTTCTTTTAGATTTTCAGTGTCCTGAATGGCTTCTTTAAATTTATTTTCTATGAAGAGTTTATGCATCTCAATTAAATTATTTGCTTCAAATTGAAAAGTTTTAATTATCATATTTATTGCTGTATCATCTATTGAAAATTTACTATTGTTGGATTCAAGTAAGTATTTTATGGTTCCAGGAATAGATTTGTGAAAATCCTGCAAAGCAATGCTAAAAAATTGAGCACTGTTCATCTTCTGATCCATAATTGATTTAAATTAAATACTGAGTATACTTAAAAAAGGTAAGGAAACTTATGTATGGATCTATTCAAAACTTCAGAGAAAAAAAATACAATTCTTCAAAATACACATTTAACATTTTCTTATATATATATATATATATCCACTTGAATTTGAATTCTGTATTTTATTCTAAAGAATTAGTATTTCTTCAAATTTTATAAAATATGCACATTTATTACACTTATTAACTATTGATATGAAAACTTAGAACAGAGAAAATTTATAAAAAAAAAAATGCCATGTTCAACCATATTCCAGAAAAGAGCAACACTTGTAATCTAATTTCATCTTGAATTATTTTCATCAAAAATGATCAACTTTTTCTTCAAATGGGTTATCATCTTCATATTTTAAATAAAAGTCACTTATTGTGATAAAATACTGTATATGAAAAGTTCAAAACAAAAAAACTTGACGGCGAACCAATGCACTGTTTGTGCAGTGGCACGTGCACCATTTATTATGATGTATTATGGAACCCTTTAAAACTACTTGACTATGATTATACTGGATTTTAAGCTTGTAATAATTAAAAGACGGTTGAAGAAAAGTTTATATGGAGTAAGAGTTCACATTAAGTTGACAATGTGATCGTATTAGTGGTGGTTCGTGATTCACCATCATTTTAAAGAATTAATTAAAACTATTACCTGTAGAACTTGATATGGGGATGTTGGAGACAGAGAAAAACAAATACTTTAGCTGAAACATCTTTTTATTTCAGGATGTGCAAATCTTTATAAGGAGAGTGCATGGCTTGAAAACTGTAGGAACTTCTGATAAAATTGTAGACGCGATATTTAGTAAAAAGAACATGTCTTAATGAAAGGTATGCTGATCTGGTGTATAATTAAATATTAACTAAAAAAGGTAGAACATGAGTGCCTTCCATAGCACAAGATTAATCTTGGCACTGAGACCACACGTGGTCCGTGCAACATAACGAGTCCGCGTACTGTGCAGAAATCACAGAAATCACCCACTCGTGGACAGCCAACCTTGCGGTATAGGAGCTAAATGTCGACGAGGGGGAAAAAAAGCACAACTATACCCTACGAAACGAATCCACAGACTGACTTTTTCCCGTGCGAGCGTTTTCAAAATCGCCGCGGAAAAGGTACGCCAAGCAAGGCCGAAACGATACTGCGCCAAAAATGGAACTCACGGCAAACCTGCTTTCGCCAAGGAGTGACCGGAGGAGAAAGAGCGCTCGCAATGATGATAAACCTGATCATTCAGAAAACGGAACGTACGCTTGCAAAGAGTTGGCATTTTGCCAAAACGGTACTATTGATAAAAAGAGGATGCGTTATGTCTGAATTTCCGAAATTAAAACTATAAAAGCAGATAAAAAGTTGATCGATTGATCAAAACATAAGATAATGAATTTTTAAAGGGAAAACTTAAAATGGATTAAATAAGATACATTAAAATTAAAGATTAAATAATTAAGACTAGGGATTACAGATATTAAATTAGAGATGTTGAATTGGGAAGAATAAGAGACAATATATCAACATGATACTTAATTTATATTTTTATATGAAAAATCGCGAGTAAAAAGTTCGTAATTACATTTTTCATTAGAGTAGCAAGATTTTAGCCTCTGTTACACAATGTTATTTTTCACAGACATGTCATACAATTTCCATCCTTTTATTGTCCCAATGCTTAATTATTTAGGTGTGTTATATAAAATACCTGTCTCTGTCCGCTGGTTTTGCGAAAAATCGGTTGAAAGAGAAAAAAGTAAAACATAAAACTGATAAATTTAACAGACGTGACTACTTTTTCTGTTGATAGATGGCGCCACCATTGTCCTTAAAGAAATTACATTAGAATCTATTTTCAAATCCAAAGACGGCCCCACTAGTGGCTGAGAATTTCTGCTCTCAAAGCTGGTAGACGGGAGGTGCTTGGTTCGAACTCAATCGCGCCCGTCGGCCTAATCGTTCGGAGTTTTTGTGGTTTTCTTAGAGCCATGGATTACCATGCGTAAATACGGATTAGGTCCCCTCAGAAGGACCCCCACGAAGAGCACTCCCCCATCGGGCCTATATCCCTAGAGTAGATAATCGGCTGTCAAAAATAAACCAACCAACCAACCAAATCCAAAGACACAATCTGACACAATTTTTATTTAATTTTTATAGGAAACGCAGAAAATTGACAGGTGAGGATAATGTTATTCAGAAACAATGTAATCGAAATGGTCTTCCATTTTTTGGATAAATAAATTACGTATCGAGTTATAAGCGATAAACAGTTTTCATGTCTAATACACTTGATTCTGGAATGTGAGGTCTGGAATGTGGGTTTGTATTTGAAAGATTATGATTTGTTTTTTTAAACGGAAATTTTTAAATACAGAAATATGAAAAAAAAAAAAAAAACGGAATTTTTTTTGTAATTTACGGAAGTAAATTTCCATTAAAATATTTAAATAGCACAAGCGTCTAAACTGAGAATACAATTTACATAAATAAACGGTCTATATACATATAAACATCTTTAAACACTTTCATTGTATATCCATTTACACTTTTCTATACAGTTATTTCCAAACCTACGTTGTATAGTTTTATACAAAGTCTAAGTATTCTTTTAGCAACGGTTTTTTTTTTTTTAAATAATAAAATTACTAATTCATATTTTTATTCTATGGAACCCATTTTGCGCGAGTAATACTCGCACTTGACCTTTTTTTTTTTTTTTTTTAATTGATTGCAACACATATAAAAAATCTCTTTTTTCCTTGTCTATTGTCTTGTTAGCATTTTTTTAGTAAAGCATCACTGTCTTATCCGTAGTCACTCTCATGAAAAAATTTTGACCTTGAAAAAACTGGTAATTTTTTATTTTTTTTATTATAAATTGTGGTGCTACGATAGTTTGTTTTTTGCGGTAGGTGGAGGGTGCAGTTCATAAGTATTTTTAAAAAAATTTCCGTTTAAAAATTTACTTTCTCTTAAAGTATTGTATAAGTTCACTTTTATAGTAAAAAAGTAATTTTTTTTAATTCGTTTTCTCTTCAGTACTAACTTATCAAAATCATTTCATTGTCAGCTTCAACATCAGGAAATTCCTTATCACTCCGGTATCAGATCTCTTATTTTTCTGTTCCAGCAGGATGAGAAGATGGAGTCCCCACCACACACCATCTGATGGAACAGAACTCTCAAAATTACTCCACTTTCCAAAACTTTATCATTTAAATAGGCATTTGATATTTTTCATATAAAAATACTTTTTAAAGAAATCGATTGATAATGTAACAACAACAACAACAACAACAAAATATATTAAATGTTAAAAATCTATTAGAGTTTTCAATTAGTATTTTTTTATTAACCATTTATCTACTGAGTTATGAATTCATGAAAATTTTATCTTCTAAAGCCTTTTTCGTGAACTGTTTAAACTATATTAGAAGATTTACAAAATCATTTAATAAGTTTCAGAATGATTTTAAAAGAATTCATAACATTTGAATTTATAGGGTTTTTGTGCAATATTTATAACCCCACTGAAATCTTTTATTTTAAATATTTTTCTTAGTATTTTGTAGAACTAGGAAATGTTCAAATATAATATTCTTACAATAGAAATATAGAAATATTTCCGAATTGAGAAATCCCCCTCCCCCCCCCCCAACGTCAAGAAAGCTGAAAAGATGCAAAGGCAAAACAAATCATTCTTTTAAAAATATTTTGTTTTTATGTAACCCATAATGCTTTTGGAACAAGATAAAGTAATGATTCTATAACTCATTCTAAACTGTATTGCAACTAATCGATGTATTAAATGAATTTTATAACAAGTTATTTTAATGGTACTTTTAAGTACCGTCAGTAGATAAAGGGCTGAAGCGCCTTTTTCATTGCACATGTGGGGTCTCATAATTTTCTTTATCAAGTTCCTTTTTTTTTAATTTTCTGAAAATAGTTTATTTACCTTGATAATGTCACCGATTGCGTGTATAAAACATGTCAATCTGTTTATTAAAACGTATTTGTTTATTTATTTTATTTATTTATTTATTGAAATGCACACTACAGACGAATCCATTTACAGTGTTGCAAGGACATCATAAAAGATACTGAAAAACATACATATATATAAACATATAGAAATAAATCACATACAACACGAATACAAACGAATTAAAAGTTCAGAACATTTATCTTTAAAAGCAGTAAAGGACATATAAAAAATATCAAGATGCACAGAAAATTCATTAAATATTTTGTAAAGTTTATATAACAAAAAATTACTAACGTAATTATATTTAAGAAAAGGTAAAATAAAAAATTGAATACACCTGAGGGATCTGCTCGGAACATTAAAATTAATAGAATTAAGTACATCACTACAATCAATCATGTTATTAATAACCTTGTAAAAAAATAAAACACAAACAAGATCCCGTCTAATCTACCGGCAAACCTTAGTTGTCAATGGGTACGATACTGAGCAAGCCTTTTTACGGACTTTGGCGTTGTAGGACTTCCATACTGGGAAATATAGCGATGATTTTGGCGTGAAAAAAATCCTTTTTCGGATTTAATTTACATTATTTGTTTACTGCTGGAGTATATTCTTGAATCGTCAGATTTGGCTGTTTATCGTTGTTTGGAGGAAGAAATTTGCACGAGTTGATTTGATATTACCAATTATTTTGTTTGTTTTTTTTTCCCGTTCCATGCATATATATATTTTTTTATATTCCTAAAAGAATTCTGGTTGGTGATAGACGGCCAAAATACATTTAGAATAAAGTTATTTAAAAAAGAAAACGAAACATCTCCTTTAGGGACGCCAGCTGGAGAGGGGCAAAGGAAGGGCCACCGCCTCTCTCTGGATTTTGAAAATGAATTTTCTACGAAACTTTCTTCATTTCTGATTGTTAAATATGAAAGATAAAATAATGCCTAACCTTCCGAAACTCCTACAGTGGCAAAGAATTTTTAATTCTTTTTCTTTAATTTTCTTTTTACATTCAGGTGCTTTTAATTTATCCAAAAGGGATCACAGACCCAGTGACGGATTTTTTTTTTTTTTTTTTTTTTTCTTCAATTCTCAATTTTGTTAAATGTTGGTAGAAATCTATTTTTGAATGCGAATTCTGTCATTTTTTTTTTTTTAATTTAGCATATTTCATATTTACATTCTGCAGCGGGCGAATGTAGACCATCGACCTCAGCCATCCATCAACAAAAAATATTTAAAAATGTGTAAATGCAAACGGGATATTAGAAAAGAACCTTCCCATTGGTTTAACATTAACTCAAGTGTAAGGCTTCTGTTCCTGCAGGCGAAGACACTCGCGAACTAATGGTAACCGTATGGGGAGGTTATTTTCTAATATCTCGTTTGCATTTCGACATTTTAAAATATTTTTTTATACGTTGGATAGCTGAGGTCCATCTGTACATCACTCTTTTTCGATTTTGGTTGCAGATATTTTTTATAAAGTTACTTTCCTTTTCGAAACCGGTTCCGAAAGTTGAAAGTGTCATTCTAAAAAATATCTGAAACCAAAATGGAAAAAGTAAAAAAGGAACGATGTAGAAATGGACCTCAGCTATCCAATGCAAATAATAATAATAATAATATGAATAAATAAATAAATAAAAAATAATAATAAAAATAAATAAAATAAAAATGTCGAAATGCAAACGATATATTAGAAAATAACATTCCTATAGGATTAGCATTAGCTCTCGAGTGTCTTCGCCTGCAGGGACAGGAGCTTAAGGCTCTTCTGAAGTTACCTGCTCAAAAACACGGAACTTTCTGACACATTTTCGGACTCATTTTTAAACGCAAAGGCATAACTTTGGCAGGACTGATTATTGAAGCGTTTTTCATTTCTTTTCTTGATAAATGTATTAGTCAGTGAGTTAAAAGCGATTTTAATCCCGTAAAGACCGGTTTTTTCCCTTTCTGTCGCTGTCATGACCGAAAATGGTTCGAAACGTCCACTTTGACACTATTTACTGAAAAAAAACTTTTGTGGTTACTAAAAAAAAGCAAATATCTTTAGATTACATTGTTTCTGAATAACAATAGCTGCCGTTTCTGCGTGTTTCCGAAGAAAAATGAATTTAAAAATGTGTTGGATAGTAGCCCCCTTTAGATTTGAAAACAGCCTTAAGGTTATGAAAATCGGCAAATGATATTATTTTCTAAATTGGATATTCTACAAAGAGAAAAAGTCATCGAGTAAAGCAGTGGCGCCAACTTTTGAAAAATATTGGGTGGACTCAAAACCATTTTAAGGTTAAAATGACACTGCCATTTTGCTTTTTTTGATAGTTTGGGAAAAGAAGATATTTCAAGTTATGATACGTTAGACTTTTTTTAGAGTAGATTATAATGTTGCGATTTTATTTAATTATATTCTCATGGGCTCTTCAATTTATGGACTACAATATTTACTATTGTACCAGGAGTTTGACAAGAAATTCAAACGCAAAAGATTAAAAAATATTAAAACTGACATTTAATGCAAATGCACTGAAATGCATAATAGTATAACTATTTACTTAAACTATAACGATGATTCAAAATTGATAACGAACTTTTTAATAAACATTCACAAGCGTCACTGGTATATGTAAAAAGCATGAAATTTGTAGACATGACTTCTGAACTGATTTGGAATCGAATAGCGTTTTTCATTAAATATATATGCATATACAGTATTACAACTTCACTTATAATTGATGACTGTCTCACGACCAGGGCTGTGGAGTCGGAGTCGGAGTCAGGCCCATTTTTGAGAGAAAGAGTCAGAGTCGGATATATTAAAATTCCCGGAGTCGGAGTCGTTCATTTTACAAGCAGGACTGCGGAGTCGGAGTCGGAGTCAGGCCCATTTTTGAGAGAAAGAGTCAGAGTCGGATATGTTAAAATTCCCGGAGTCGGAGTCGTCCATTTTAAAAGCAGGACTGCGGAGTCGGAGTCGTCAATTTTTCCCATCGACTCCGCAGCCCTGCCCATGATGACTATTCCTGGGCTGACGCAGTTGTAAATTGTCTTAAAACGAGCGCATTAGCAGAATTTCCTGAAAGATGTTTTAACCAAAAAAAAAAAAAAAAAAAAAAGGAAAGTGTTGAATAATAACAACTGGAAATTTAGTGCATTTAGGAAGAAAAATTAATATACAAGATATTTCTTTTTTGAGAGAAAATCTGATTGTACGTCTTTAAGATGAAAGGGGGAAGGGGCAGGTTGTGTTTTAGGCTCCTATGTGTTTGTTATTGCTATTGTACCATACTTTCAAAGAAAATAATTTTGTGAAAGCCAACGTAATTATTCTTTTTTGCGATTGAAAAATAAATAAGCCCGCAAATAGAATGATGAAAACTGGGTGGACTGGAAGGGCAAATAATTGGGTGGGCTCGGACCTCACGGGCTCATATAAGTTGCCGCCACTGGTGTGAAGCATGTGTTTTAGTGTAATAATATGCTTTTCTTAATTTTTTGCCTTGGGTAAGGCTTAGCCCTTAAAAGGGCTTTTTTTTAGTCCTGAAAAGGACTGTTATGTTATTCTAATGGCTCTATTCCGTCAAATCCATCTTCGCACCCAGCATGTATAATAATTAGTCGGCCTCCTTTGCCTGAAGGAGCTTTTAAACCTGTTGACAGACCATTTAAAAATGCTTGTTTCTTTGATTTTACGGTACTATCTTGCCATACGCGTTCTTTCGTATGCCCTGCATTAACCCACGTTTCATCCGTATAATAAATTTTTCTGCCTTCAGTTCGAAATTTTTGGATATTCCTCAAATATTCGTGCCGCCATTGTTGAATATCTTCTCGATCCAATAACAATGATGAACGTTTCCTTTTCTGAAAAACAAATCCCAAATCATGCATCAAATTTCTTACAGTTCGGACACTGAAATTTGGGAGTTCGTCATCTTCATTTATGGCACATGTTACTTTTTCTGCCGTGGGTATTTGATTGGCAAAGAAAAAAGAATGCACTTTCCTACGAATAGCCGTCTTAGTGAATTCATCGTAAATTTGCATTCTTGTACTTGTACATGTATTTACTTTCAATGGGCGTTTCTTGCCTGGAGTTACGAGTTTACCATTCGTTTTCATTTCTGACTTAATTCTTTCAATAGATCGTGCTGAAACTCCCGTCAAATCTGAACACATCTGGGAAATTTCGTTGTCCGATTTCATGAGATTTTGTTCCCTGAGCTTAATGTAAACATTTAAGATGATAACCTTAGCAGAACTTCCCAAAGGTTTCCCCTTTTTCTGAGGTTGAAAAGAAAGAGAAAATTGGTTTGAAAAAGAAGCCATTTTACAGATGAAAAGATCAATTAACAGAGGGTGACAGAAAGCAAGTGTCAAGTCCGAAGTCCGGGAAATGAATGACCAACGATAAAGAAAGGAGAAATTTGGAGGGTGAAAGGTTGCCGAAAATTTGAACCACAGAATAAATCGCCAAACGAAATGTATTTGTGATTGTCAAGCAGATGCGTCTTAATTTAAAATTAAACGATGATATAATGTACAAAACAGGGCCAAAACTAGCCTTTTTGCACCCGGGGCAATTTTGGCGCCCCCCCCCCCCTCCTCTTCCACAAAGTATATTTACAAAGAGAATTTTACTAATTTTATAATAGACGACTTATTTTAAATTTTAAAATATGTAATCATAAAATATGTAATACTGAACTAAGTAATCTACAGCGGCGGATCCAAGGGGGAGGTCTCTCTGAACATCAACAAAAATATTCTAAAGATCATTTTTAAAATGACATATTCAGCAGAGTCCCGATTATCAGAGTCCCGCCTAACCGAGTTTCCGCTTTCACAGAGTTATTTTCTTCTGATGGACTGATGACTTCCTGCATTATGAAACAGCCATTATAAATGAAGTGTTAGGTGAAGATGAAAGAGCAGTTGTAAAAAGTTAGAACTCTGATTTTCTGGTCCGAATGGGAAAAAATTTTACGGCTGCTCTTTCATCTTCACCTAACACTTCATTTATAATGGCTGTTTCACAATAACGGAAGCCATCAGTCCATCAGAAGAAAATGATCCTTTCCAAAGGTATAATCCTTCATTTGGCGCCCCTTTGTTCTGGCGACCGGGGCGCATGCCCCCTCTGCCCCCCCCCTTAGTTTCGGCCCTGGTACAAAATTATTCAGACAGAACTAACTCATGCGAAAAAGAACTGTGTTTTAGTTCAGACACCCCCGTCCCCCCAAAAAAGGACAGTAAAGTTTATTCAAAAAGTGCGCGAAAAAAAAACTGTGCTAAATCATATTAAATTGAACAAAGTTTTTCAATTCATTAAATTTATTGAATTCAATTCACAGAAAGAAAATTTAATTTCAGATTCAGGAAGGAGAAGGTAAACATAAGAGACTAAGACCCCCCTCCCCCCCCCCCTCAAAAAAAAAAAAAAAGTTTTTAAAAGGAGAAGTCTTTAATCAGAAATTTATATTCGGGTATGAGTTATGGGACGGTGAAACTTTGAAACGAAAAATGTATGTACTTTCATTTTGAAAAAAAAATTCTCGATATGTATGTATATAATTTCTTGTAACAATCAAAAAAAGATGTTGGTGTTGGTAGTATAAATTTGGCGCCCTCTCGATCTCATCGCCCGGGACTACTCGCCGCCCTTTCGCACGGACCTGATTGATTTATGTCAAATTAAATTATAATTTTACTTATCAAATCAAATTAACTTACATTTGTGTATAAAACTATAGTATGCATTATGAATAACTGGTGAATTTTTTCTTGTTTTTGTGTCTAAAATACTGTTGAAATATTGAATTTATAACATTATTTAAAAGACAAATTAATTTAACTTCTGATCAATTCTTTCTAAGTAAAATAAGAATAGTTTAGACTTCTGTATGCGGAGGGATGGAAATTATATCGTGAATGTACTTAAGAAAAGCCGTATTAAAAAAAAAAAAAAAAAAAAAAAAAAAAAAAGAAAAGAAAAAAAAAAGGGTTCGTTTTAATTCACACAAAAGGAAAATTCTTGTTATTTTACATATTCTTTCCATATGCTTCATATTTACTTGAGGTGAAATTGTCGGGGTAATCTCGCTCTGCACGCTTTAATTACCTTTTCCTCCCCAAAGGTCAAGAGGGGTGGGGTGTGAAAGTTGAAGGGATAGATATGGCGCATTTGCGTCTTGCTGCCTTTTTTTTTCTTTGGCGGTCAGCGAACGGGGCTTCGCCAAAGCACTGAACTTTCCAAAGGCGGTAAAGCAGAATTAGAACAATTTTTTAAACGAGCCGGGCCGACATAAAAATTTAAACGAAACCGATAAAATATGCAGGGCCCGACTAAGAGTATAGAAGACCCCGGGGCAAGCATCATTCTGCTGGTGTTGGTGGTTCTATCTATCTATAGAATTTTCTTGTGAATAATGTGAAAGTGTCTAGTACTAAACTTCATACATATATATATGCATAAATTTTGTACCCGGTACTGCTCACATCTACATACAGGGTATCACAAAAAGATGGTCACAACTTTAAGGCTATTCTCAACTGTTCTGCTCAACAAGCGCAAAACGCTTTGACACATTTATAGATTCATTTTTTAACGGAAAGATATAAAATTGGAAGACCTGACTATGGAAGCGATTTAGAACCGAACTGTGTTTTCGATTTCTTGATAAATATAGGTATAAATTACCTATTGAATTATAAGCGATTTTGATCACGTGACAAACACGCTTTTCATCCTTTCATGAGTGATTATTCTTCTTTCGCGCGGAAATTCGGTTCAAAACGTCCACTGGCGCACTTTGACACTACTTTCTGAAAAATCTATTGCGTTTGCAAAAAAAAAAAAAAAAAAAAAAACGGACAAAACAGCTTAATTACATAGTTTCTGAGGAACAATATCTGCTCGATTCATGCATTTCCGAACAAAAATAAGTTAAAACTTATGTCAAAGTTGTCCTTTTGGATTTGAGAACAGCCTCAAGAAAAAATACTAGTCGGATAATAGTAGAAAAAATGATAAATTGGTTGACACGAATATTTGTTTGCAAACTTTTAATTTGTATGTTATAAGATGTCTAAAAGAGAATGCCACAAATTGGTCATCATTAATGATTTAACATGCCACATTACGAGGAAAACGTTAAGGATGTTCTCAAATCCGAAATGGCAACTTTCTGACATAAGTTTTAATTTATCTTTGTTCGAAAATGCATGCAACTAGCTGGTGCTGTTGTTCAGAAACTATGTAATCGAGCTGGTTTTTTTTTTTTTTTTTTTTTTTTTTTTTTTTTTTTTTTTTGGAAACGCAATACATTTTTCAGAAAATAGAGTCAAAGTGGCCGTTTTGAACCAAATTTCCTTGCGAAAGGAGAAAAAAACACTCAAGAGCGGGCCAAAAACGTGTTTGTCATGTGATCAAAATAGCTTATAACTCAATAGGTAATTTATTGATTAAAAAAAAAATGGAAAACACAGTTCAATTCCAAATTGCTTCCATGGTCAGGCTTTCCGTTAAAAAATGAATTTGTAAATGTGTTAAACGTTTTGCGCTTGTTGAGCAGAGCAGTTAAGAACAGCCTTAATGTAGAATTTCTTTTGAAAACGATGACATACTAATAAATTTTAATCATTAGTTTTCTAATGATTTATTAGTATGTCATCTTTTGAAAACGACGACATACTAATAAATTTTAATCATTAGTTTTCTAATGATGTAGTTTGTTTTTTGCATGGGTGTTGTGTGTGTGTGTGGGGAGGAGGAGGGGGCGTGTACTGGAAGAAGGGGGGACCAGACTCCCTTCCTAAATGTTTGAAATATATGAATTTTGGTCACTTTTGGCTAATTTATATCATTTGACACCTTTTAATGAAAATCCTCATTACTCTCATGGGCCCCTTGGCGGCCCCGCATGCCCCTGCATAAGTCGGAAAATATGAAACTGAACATATGAACATACTGACAATACTGAAAATATTAAAATTTTGTCATGGATATGACTTGGATATGATATGACTGCTATGACATGGATATGATATGATATGACATGGATATGACTGTTCTCAAAGGTTCAGAAAGGTATGAAAATATGCATGTAGAATATAATTAATATAACTTTTATTATAATATTTTTATTTCATTAAAACTTTATAACAATAATTATTAAATACAATATGCAATTATTTGCCGCTGGATGTAATTGAAATTTTAAGTGAAAATTTCCTGTTAACTTTTACATAATATTTTATAAATATAGATTTATGTTTCTTTATTGTACAAAAAAAAAAAAAAAAAAAAAAATGAAGTTCTTTTCATGCAATATAATATATTCGTTTATCATACATTGTATATATATATAAGGTAAGTTAACTTTTATTATTTAAATGTTAATAATGCATCGTAATTTAAATAATGATTTTTAAAGCAGTAGTCTATTACTTTATTTTATGTTACTAAATTACTATTCTCATTAAATTATTAATGCAAATTGCTTATATAACATATTATTTTGAAATTAAATTAATTTTTAATTATATAAAAGTTACTCGCGTATTCTGTGATATTGGAACTTTTTATACCTCCTCAATCCTCCCTTTTTTGTTTGTTTGTTTCCTTAATTTCTTTATGTTTATTATTTCTGACTTACTAATATGAAATTAAATTAATTTTATAGCAATTAAAAGTTACTCTTTTTGAAAGACAAAATAAAAAAATTAAATGAAGGTGAATGTCTTATATGATAAAGTACGAATCAAAGCAATTTTGTTCAAACAAGTATTATTTTAATTTCTGAATATTTTTTATGAACAAAAGTTTTCATGATTTAGACAAGAATTATTTTTATCATTTCATTTAGGAAAAATAAGTATTATTACATATACCTAGAATAAGACCTTATAAAATAGTGAAAGGCTCATTACATACAGTAAACCTGCCTTTTCATGGCAAGCATATCTTAAAAATTAGTTTTAATCATACATTTTGTCAGATTTTTTATTTAATTCCTTGACACCACAATAAAATTATTTTGATAAATAATTTACAAGTTTTTTAAAACTGGAATATTTTATTTCAGTAATAGTTGTTACTTTTTAACCTTATGAAATAAATAAAAATTATGTTCTGTTTTTCTAAACTCTAAAAAAGAGGGGGTCCTTATTAAATATATTCCTATACGTCTGATAAAAAGAATATATTTATATAAATTGATATATTGAACAATCAATAATACGGAACAGACATAATACAGTACACACAGTACACGTAAATTTACTGCAGCTTGAAATTTTTTTCTTAAAAACAAAACTAATAAAAAGTTATGTTTTCTAAATAATTTAAGCATATTTTTTTATTCTCTTGACAATTGTAAACACACACACAGACACACACGCATATATATATATATACACACATATTATAAATTTGAGATGATTCAAATTTTCAAAATAGAAAACTGTAATATTCATTTTAATAAAATCATAATCAAAATACTTGCATTTTACTTATTGCATACAATTCTATATCATGTAACCCAAGCACATCTAAACAATAATATTTTTTTAATTGCAGATTATCTTAAATAAATCTTTTTTGGAACTTGTTCTTGCCCAGTATATTAATAAACATGAAATATTTATTAATAGAGAGAAGGTACAATTTTAAAAATAAATATTTATTTTGTACGCGATTTTCTTTTCTACTTCGTTTTCTGGCGGGACCAATCCTATATGTTGAATATTTTCTATATAATAAATAATATTCAGTTAGCCAAACTAGGGATAAACTGCTTAATACAGTAACACTACTCGTGCGCCGTAGCTTAGGGTGCATTTAAAGCTGGGGAGAATTCTATTGTTCGTGTGACCCGTGCCCAGCGTAGTCTCACCGAAATTGTCTAATCCACCAAAATTTTCTATCCAACGCGATTGTCCAGTAAATTAGATAAATAAATAAAAATCCATTCTTAGACAACAATTGCTTGTAATTAATTTACCGGAAACTAAGAAAAACTGTTCGATTTCAAATCCCTTCAAATATCATGCCTGCAAGTATCCTGTTTTTACATTTAAAAAAGAGCCTTAAAATAATAAAGTTTCCGGTTCTTGAGCGGGGAAAGATAATTTTTTTTAGAACAGCCTTAAAATAAAGAGCTTCTTTTATTCGTTTTAATTTGCAAAAGAAAATTTTCTTTGTTATTTTAAATGTTTCATCCATATGTTGGGTATGTATTTGGGGTGAAATTTTCCGAAAAATTCGAATCCACCGAAAATGTTTCTCTATATTTAATAGTTTTAAAAAAGAAACTTTTAATTGGACATAAAAAATCTACAATCTCTGATAATGAGAGGAGGAAACTTCTATTGACCCTCACCCCGCACAGCTCTGTCGGGGGTATAAGGTTGCTAGTTATTTTCTTGCACCGCGCCAAGCCCTCGCCGAAAACCTTCCTTGCGAATAAATACATTTCCTTGACTATTATTAGATATTTATCATAAAAATGAATATATGCTAAGCTCAATCGATTTCGATTAATGAGTCAATCATTTTTCCTGTGAAAATGAAGAAAAAAAGAGGTTTAATATGCCATTTCTTTCATATTCAGTACAGAACTATTTATTGTCGCGGACGTACACTCCTCTCTAGCATATACACCATTGACAACTTAGGTCTTCCTTAGGTATAGATTCCTTAGGTTTTATAGATTTCAAACTGGGAATGTCAAAAATACGACGTAAGTGGGAAGAAGAAATATCATAAGAATATATATGATTACTCTTGAACAATAAATAACGTGTGAATTTAGACTGTACTTGCTCGAGAATTTTAATTTTATTATTATAGTAAGGATCCCAAATGAGACTGCAATATTCAAGATTAGGACGCACCTAAGCAAAATATAAAACTTTTAATTCATGTTGATTGGAGAAATCTTCAGTTTTACTCTTAAGGAACCCTAGTTTTTTATACGTGTTAGAAACAATATTATCAATATAGAGTGAAAAATTAAGTTTAGCATCAAAAACAATACCCAAATCCTTTACTGTGATAGGACGACATAAGGCCAGGTTATTAATCTTATAAGAAAAATTTAAGGGATCAGTTCTGCGAGAATAACTTAAAAAGCTACATTTATTAATATTAAGAAATAACTTATTGTGGATACACCAGTTATATAAGCTATTAAGATCCCTCTGCAAAAGTGCAGCGTCAGTAACAGAACGTATTTGCCTATATGAGTTTAAATCATCAGCAAACAAAAGATAATAAGAAAATTTCAAATTAGAGCACAGATCATTGATAAATAAAATGAAAAGCAAGGGTCCTAAATTAGAACCTTGTGGAACACCTGATGTAGTGGTAAATTTATGAGACACGGCACCATTGAAATAAACATAAAGAATTCTATTATTTAAATAAGAAAAAAGCCAGTCAATAAGATTAATATGAAAACCCATACCTATTAACTTGTTCAAAAGAATACCAAAATCAATTGAGTCAAAAGCCTTTGAAAAGTCAGTATATATGACAGCAAGCTGATACCCACATTCAAACGATGACATAATGTTATTAGTTAAGCAAAATAAATTGGCAAGCGTAGACCGTTTGGGAATAAAACCATGTTGAGCTGATGATATTAAATGTTTTACTTGCTGAAAAATCTTATTATGAATGATAATTTCAAATACATTTGAAAAAGAACTCAAAATAGCAATGGGACGATAATTTTTACAATCATTAGAATCACCCTTTTAAAAAACCTGAATAGTTTTGGTTTGCTTCCAAACATCAGGAAATACACCAGTTTTCAAAGAAAGATTAAATAAAATAAGAAGAGGATAAATCAACGCATCAGCGCAACCTTTAACTATAAACGAAGGGACATTATCCACCCCAACTGTCAAAGTAGATTTCAACCTCATAATTGCCAAAACCACGTCCATATAAGTAACATTTTCAATTAAGCCATTAAATGTGCTGTTTTCACTTTTATCAAGTATAACTTTAGTTTAAAGGTAATAAGTTAAATTCTTATATAGTTATAAAAACGTTTTCATTTTAAAAATTTACTTTCTCTTACAGTATGATCTATCTTCACTTTTATAATAAAAAGTGAATAAAGAATTTAAATTTTTTATCTTATCAGTACTTTCTTATCAACATCACTTCATTGTCAGCTACAACTGGAAATTCCTTATCACTCCGTTATCGGATCTCCTCTTACACTTCTGTTCCAACAGGACGAAAAGATGGAGCTCCTTTCATACTCCACCTTCTGGAACAGAACTCTCAAAAGTACTCTACTTTTCAAAACTTGAATAGGCTCTTGATATTTTTCATATAAAAATACTTTTTAATGTACATACATACACAATGGTACTACAATCCATGTACGATTTTGACCTCCCTCCAGACCTTCCGATCTCTGGCCTTTACTTTATAATTTATAATTTGGTTTTGTGCAAGATCTTTCTCTACCTCTTCTATCCATCTCTTCCTGGGTCTACCAATACTTCTTTTCCCAATTAAATTACTTCTATATAAATCTTCTTTGTGCTTCGCCCATCCCTCATTCTGATCAGATGGCCCAACCATTGCATTCTTCTTATTTTTATAGTATTTATTATATCTTTTTCATTATATTGCTGTTCTAACTCCATATTTGTCCTTATATACCATGTATTGTCTTCTTTAATGGGTCCAAAAATTTGCCTAAGGATCTTCCTTTCCCAAGTGATAAGTAGCTTTTCATCTATTTCTATAGTGGACTTTTTAATGTCGTCGATTCATAATCTAACAAATAAACATATTAAATATCAAAAATCTGTCGAGTTTTGATTTAATATTTTCTGAAACCTTTGTGCTTTTGAGTTGGATCATCTTTTAATGATAGAAGAAAATTTATCCGTCTATCTGTAAACAATGTACCGATGTGTCAGTAAAACTCGTAGTTATAAATTTTGGAAAATCTACTATCCAAAGAATGTTTATAAGAGATTTTTATTTTATTTTATTAATTTGTCCCGGTTTTTGCGGAGTTTTAGTTTTTATTACATCTTTTGCGCACACCATAGATTTTATAGTGATTATAACTAACGAACAATTGCTGCTCAATGGAGCATAAAGTACATTTTGAAACAAAGGTTATTCCAAATGAAGAAACGTTCCAAATGTAAAAATCGATACCCGAGTTATCGATTTTTTATTACTTTATTCATATTTTCTTAAACAAAAGAAAATTTTATTTTTGATCTTGAAGAAATTTAAATTATATATCTTCTACAAGCCATATCGGCAAGATTTTTCATCAAAGAATTTAGATTAATTTTTAAACAAGAATATTTGAAAATCGACCTTTCAATATTACAATAAAAGTCTGTTCTTTATTGTTAGTCTCTTCTTTGTTGTTTTGTTGTACAATGCTCCTTGTCTGTTGGATTAAAAAATATTTATTTAATAAAAAGTTTAAATATGATTTTTTTTTTTTTTTTACATAACCAAGCGGACTATCTATCTATTTTATAAAGAAAACAGACGCTGATAAGCAACGCTGATGTCATATCGGCGGTGGGAACGATATAACAATCTATTTCGCAAGTTTCGTAAGTTTATTAACTTTTAACTATCGCACAATTTCAATTTTTACGGGGGGGGGGGGGGATTACGTTCAATTGCAATTTGTCTAAAAACCATATTTCAACTTACTATTTTTTTATATAATTTTGAACACTTTATGAGTAAATACCCTTTCTACCGCATCAAAGTTTGTACTTTCATCGAACAAACTCAAATCTATTACCAATTCCCTATAATAGAATAGAAAGTGTTAGCAACTATTCACTTTTATAACCATAAAAGAATTTCCATTCATCTCTCTTCACGCATCAAATATTTACTCGGGCCAAAAAAAGAAGCGAAGAGATTTTCGTTTAACAATCTTGCATAATTCTTTTATAAATCGAATTAATGGCGGCCTCACGTGCCAATCATCACACATCCGTATTACAAAAAAAAAAAAAAAAAAAAAAGGAAGGGAAAAAAAAAGAATATATTCAACATCAATACAAAAATAAAATATTGACCTTGTATCCGAATGTAAATGGAAAAGCTTGGCGGTAGGCCTAACAAAAGAATAAGCTATTTAGCCATTTTCACGGACATTGAATATTTATTCCACTTCAGGCGGTTGGCAACAGCAGCTGTTTTCAGACGACGCGACGGGAAAGCGCGAATTAAGAACCCATTGTAAAATAATAATAGATGGATAATGAAGCACGTATTTCGTGTAATAAAACGCTTTCCAAACTTTTTTATTGCTCGCTTATCAAAATAACTATAATTTAAAGTAATAATAATTATTATTACCTTTGTAATTTATTGAATAAGCCTGGCTTACAAATTGATTCTTCTGATTGGAAGTCAAAGGCTAAAACGTGAAATTTTAAATCATCATAGACATTTAACCTTTTTTTTAAGCGTTCCTTACACATACACTGCAAGGAAAGTATTGTAATCTTGATAAAAATCCGATTATGAAACATTGGTAAACAATATGTCCTCTATATATGTATAATTTGGTAAACAAACTGTCCTCTATACATGTATAATTTTTAATTAATTTTTCAATTAATTTTCAACAATGAAATTACGCCCGAAATTATTGAATATTAAATACGTGAATTTTTTATATTGCTAACAAAGCGTAAAACCAACAGACTGAAAAATGTCCAAGCCGGGAATTGAACCATGATCCTTGGAACATTTTTCACTCTGTTGGTTTTATGCTTAGCTAACAATGTGAAAAATTCGCGTATTTAATATTCAATCTATCCACTATTTAGGAAAGTCAATAAATCTAGAAAAAAAATTTCGTTACGTGGGAAAATTTAGTATATAGAAATTCAACATTTAAAATGTTTTAAACTAAGTATATACAAATATTTAATTAATAAACGCTAAATATCATTTAAAAAATTAATAACTGCACTTTTTAAATCCCCCCTATATATATAAAATCCTAATGAAACGAATTTATGAAACGACTTTATGAAACGATTTGATGAAACGACTATATGAAATGACTTTATGAAACGACTGATTAAACAACTGATTATGTTTCACGGCGATTTCTCCTAAAATATGGGAATATTATGCGACGAAATTAACACCAAAAATCCACATTGATCCTCAGATCTCAAAACTAGTATTAGAATTTTTAAATTTGAATTAGTTTTCGAAATATTTTTTTTTTCTAATTTTAAATATTTTTCTCTAATGATGGCAATTCAAATTTTAATCACAACAGACATTTTTTTTTTTTTCATATTTTAGAAAAGGTTATTCTTTTAAACTAATTTGGCGACTAGTTTGGCCTCCCTTATGTCTTCTAAAATTTGTATCATGTTACTTTTATTCATAATTCAATTTACTTGAACAATGTTTCGCCAAATCGGAATATTCTGACAGAGAAATCAAGAACTCGGTATTTTTATGTTAGCGTGACGCAGATGATAAATCACCAAACATTTCTACCGTCACATTTTTTTTTTTTTGTATTTTATTATCATTTTATACAATACAAAATATTCATTTAAAACTGAGACATTTAAAATTAATGGCTTTCACTTCATTCTTTTTTTTTAACGAAACGAAAAGAAAAATATTTGGCACATATGTCATATACGCACCGGGGTACCTAATTGGCACCAAAATGGCGTTATTTTGCCTGACATGGTAACACGGCTATTGTTGCTTATTTATTAATAAATATTTATTTACATTTATTTTCTTTTTATTTAAAAAAAATGTTATAAATTGTTTTGCTCTATAGTTATTTATTAAACTTTTTATTTATTGTTAATTCATTTTAAATATAATAATTAAAAAATACATGTGTAACTGGTATTCGAAAACTAGGTTTTTGCCAAATTGTCGTAAAAAAAAAAAAAAAAAAAAAAAAAAAAAAAAAAAAAAAAAAACAAGCCATCTGTGCCAAATATTAAATAATGCAACAAATCATGACAATGAATTTCAACTTCAAAGCAATGCTTTAATGGCACTACTTACTTATTCCGTCGATCAATTTCGCCAAATTATATAAATCGCCAAACCACTCGCCAAATTATACAAATTGACATAATTTTTATTTTAAATAACGAAAGAACAAATAAATTAGTATAACATTAATAAAAATACAAATAAAACGTCCAAATAAAAATCCCTTGATGCCGTAATGTGACATTTACGATCAACCATTATTGGCATTTAATATAGTTTGGCGATAGATTTTTGGTCAATGGGATAACCAAGTCCGTTTTAATTTACCACTTGAAAAAAAAAAAAAATGCTAACTGGCGAGTTTAAAAAAAAAAAAAAAAAAAAAAAAAAAAAATGCTGTTGGCGAGATTTGCACACCGCTAACATAAAAGTACCAAGAATTCTTTGCGATCATGGCAACTTTTATGTAGTTTCAAAATGGAAACCTTTCTTATGAAAAGCGAATTATATGACTTGGACTATTATAATATAAGTGAAATGATGGCGATAGATAAGAAAGATAATTTAATAGAAATGATGAAATAGATAAGAAATAGATAAGAAAGAATGTGTGTATGTTTTATTTATTTATTTATTTACTTTGATTAAGTTAGAAATAGATAATAACTCAGAATGTCTTCAATGTGTTTCCCGTGTTTCAATGAAAGTTCGAATAAAACTCATAGAATAACACATTCTTGAAAATCAGCGACTTCTTATGTTTGATTTACTACTCCTACTCCTATTATTATTATTATTATTATTATTATTATTATTATTATTATTATTATTATTTAAAAACGTTTACTATCTCAATCTCAAATTTTCTGTAATGAAATTTTACTTTAGATCTGCCCTATCTTTTCTGTTTGCTCTTTCAAAACTGGATTCTCATTGCATCCGGGGTCCCAAAAATTTCCGTTAAAATGCAGAAACAGTACTGGATATCAGGACGCCAGCACTATTTGCGTATTTTATCGGAATATGATTTCCATTAAATACTAGGAATTTTTTCGTGATTTCTGAAATATCCGATTTTAAACATTCGTTTTATAACAGATATCTCCCGTATTTTTCTAGGAATTTTCACTCCGTTAAATTTCCGTTAAAATGACCTTTATAGTACAAAAAAAAAAGGAGGACACATTTACGCTTATATTTTCAATGACATGTTTGGTTTACTATTATTAATATTAATATTAATATTAATATTAATATTAATATTGATATCAATATTATTATTATTATTATTATTATTATTATTTAAAAACGTTTACCATCTCAACTTAAAGATTTGTGTAATAAAATTTTATATTAGATATGCCATTTCTTTTCGGTTTGCTCTTTCAAAACTGGATTCTCATTGCATCGAAAGTCCCAAAATTTCTATTAAAATACGGGAATCCTACTTTATATCAGGACGCCAGCACTACTTGCGTATTTTAACGGAAAACGTTTTCCGTTAAATACTAGACATTTTTCTGTGGTTTCAGAAATATCCGATTTTAAATTTCCGTTTTATAACAGGTATCTTCCGTATTTTTGTAGGAATTTTCACTCCGTTAAATTTCCGTTGAAATGACATTTATAGTACAAACAAAATACTGAAGGACGTAAAAATAGCAAATAAAGCCTTTGTGCAACAATATTAAAAAGCAGAAAAACCAACGTTTAAAATGCACAATTAATATATGAAAAGCAGCAAACAGCTGTTTCGAATCTACTAGCGAGATTCTTCTTCAGTGCAAAAGGAACAGCGTGCTAGAAAAAGCAAGGCTGAGCAAAATCATAGACAGAGACGCGCTGGCTTTTATACCCTATGCGGGTGGCGAAGGCGCCGAAACAACCAATGAGAGAGAAGCAGTGGAAACGACTGTGTTGACAAGTAGCGACATCTACCGGAGAAGTAGAGAAAAGAAACCAAAAAAGGGGGATTAAATTAACGCTTTCCAAATACTTGGAAAATCTGGAGTACTAGATAAGTCATTGACTAAAGAGTGAGAATTTTTAATGATATGGTAAGCTTCCCAAAAATCAATGATTTCTCAGTCTCAAATATTAGACACTGATTATGATGTTAACAGACCCTTTCTTCCATAAAAGTTTATCCTAGGCATAAAATATACACCCTTGATCTCAAAACATTACAGTATTCAAATGACAAAACATGTATCATAGTATATAATTGTATTTGGAAGTTGGTACATTAATTCAAAAAAAATAAATATTCTGGAGTGAAACTGTCCAGTTTTCAGATATTGAACCATACAGGGAAAAATTTCGATTTAAATCACTCTTCAGTAATTATACAATATTGTGTCATTAAAACTAATAACAAAAGCGTTTCATTTAAATTATTTGCAGTGGGAAACCAATATATGACATTGGCGTCCTATTAGAAATATTTTTAATGTAAAGCCAATATTTGAACAATATTGATGTTTCAATGGAAATATTTACAACGTAAAGCAAATACAGTAAAACCTCCCTAAAGCGACCACGTTCCGTTCCAATAAAAACTGGTCGCTCCAAGAAATGGTCTCTTAATGGAGGTCACGTTTAAATCTAGATTTTAATTGTTGAAAAAAAGTACCAATTAACGTTACTAAAATTTATTTTTCACATTAGGAAAAAATATAAAAATTTAAGTATCAAAATAAAAGTTAATTACATAAGTCAATTACATAAATTAATTACTGCAGATTTTAAAAAATGAATACTTTGATGTTTGCTCTGATTTTACGGGTTTGTCCTTTATAACTTTTATTTCCAAGTCTTTTCGAAATTCGGCAAATAAACGCTTTTTTTTTTTTTTTTTTTTTTTTTTTTTTGATGGAAACAAATAATGACGATTTCATTAATTTATCTATTTCTTTGAGAGTTTCCTGACAGAATTGGGTTGGGAAGTTTATTGATTGACAATCTTAATTTGTCATTTGAGTTAAATTCATTGCCTAAAAAGGCACAAAGGGGTTTAAACACTTAAAAGTTACGGGAATAATAATAAGAATAATAATAAGAAGAAAAAAAATCTAAAGTTATTTTAGAAGTTTGATGAATAATGCGCTCTCCGGAATTATTTTTCTTATAAAACCTTCTTCAAGCGACCAGGAAAAAACGGTATTTGTTTCATTCTCTACAAAGAAATGGGTCGCTCATAGAGGGAGTTCAACTGGGATGGTCTCTGAATGGAGGTAAAATTAGTACTGAGCCTAAGGAAATAAATTTTGTTCCATGAAAAAATGGTCGTTCAGGGAGGTGGTCGTACAAAGAAGTTTCACTGTATATACAAAGATCAATTACTTCATATTCCAAACACATGTGCTTCTATACCAGATTGGATAAGGCTGGGCTGAGCCTCCCTAGCTTCTCCTAGAGTCCCCACTAATCATTTTTTATTTTTCAACAAAATGCCTTTTTTAACTAACCTGAAAAAGATATATTTCAATGACAACCAGCCTAGATCTTTAAAGAACGAATTTAGAGTCTCGCGTGGGACGTGTTGTATCTGACTCGAACCCGAAAATTTCTTTTGAAGTCAACCCTCAATTCGACCCGAATCTGACAAAAAAAATTTCCTCGACCCAAGCCTGACAGAATAATTTTCAGTGACCCGCAACCTGACCCGAACCCAACATATTTCATGCCGCATCCGACCCAAAGCCGAAATATTTCGATCTGAAACCCGGCCCAAACCGAAATGACAGGAAAGTAAATCATGTTTTAATACAATTATGAAAAGTAATCTAGAATTATATCTCTAATACCAATTTTGTTTTACATGGAAAAATGGACAAATCTATATTCTTTAATATTCAAGTATAGAAAAACCTCTGAATAGCGGACACCCCGGAACAGTTGAATAGAATCGTCCCGCATAAGGACGGGTTTCCCTTAATTTTCTATTTTCGGTTCGAAATGACTATTTTTTTTCTGCGGGTCGAGTTCACCCTAGAATATTTCTTGCGGGTTTAAGGGGGTTTTTTGTGCAAGTCGGCTTGGTGGTATTTTCACAAAAAAATTTCCTCTGAACTATGTTTCAGATGGAAATAAATACGTATTTGAATAGGAATGATATATATGAGCATATATATTCAATTTATTGCATGAAAAATAAAATGTATATAAGAAATGTGATCCTAGATTAATCTTTCTTTACGAACCATCTTTACATGTCTCGGAATATGATAAATATTACCAACATTTCGTTTTTGATTCACTCAAAAATGTATGTATCGTATTTGTGACAGTTTATGTACACGCACACGTGTTACCTATGAGTAGATTGGGAAGTACCCGCTATTCAGAGGTATAATCATGCGAATACATAAATGTTAGGAATTGAAAAAATGTTCTGTAAATAGAGATGTGTCCGTTTTTCGGGACTGTCCTTTATGGAGGTCTTATTGTATAGTGATTTTTAACCTGTAAAAATATTTTGGACATTATTTTGAAAAATCGGGTCAGCCCAAACCCGACCCGCAAAAGTCAAAACCCAACCCGAAACAATAAAAGTCAACCCGATACGCAATATTAAAATATAGCACTAACCCGACCAGACCCGAACCTCGGATCGTGTAAGGTGCGTCTCTAAACGCAGTACTCTAAACGCAGTATGCCAAGAATTTTCTTTTCAGAAGCATATTAGTTGTGTTATATTATCTTGCGGTACAAAAATTTTCGATTCTCGAATTGCAAGATAAATAGGAATATACCTTTCGCTTAGAAAAACTAAGTCCAGATGCACAAACTGGCCAATACATGTTTTGATACGTCTTTTGAATTTCGCTAGTAACATTTTAAAACCAATGATCTCTCAGCCGAGTAAACGTAGATAGACATATGTTGCTCAAGCTGATCGATAACATTAGTCTGCATTTTTAAAATTTTAGTCAGATGGTTTCTTATGAACAAGTTTTTCTGAATCAATTTTTGATGCTGATTCCGGAAATAACCTCCATTTTTGTCTATCACATCAGGATTTTACAAAAAATGAGAAGTTGTGTTTTCAATATTTTAATTAATGCAATCAAAAATTTATCACAATTTCATACAAAGTATTTCATTAAACACGTTAAAAATACTGTAAAAAAGTCCTTATAAGCTCATGAAATTTCTTTAATAAAACGAAAAGCAAACAGTTTTCAATTAAACAAATTTTCTTCTTTTTGACTTTCTTGCAGATCCTCCTTCATCGTTTATGTCCCTCTTCAACTTCCAACAGTAGTCTGCTATAATATTTAGATTCCATCTTCCCTTGTGCTCTTCAATGTAATGTCCCAGATTTTCTGAAAAGCAGTCGATATGGGAATGCAGAAGTGCATTTTTACACTCATATTACAGCCAAACTTCTTGAAAATTTCCAACATTGTTTCAACAATATTCCTGTAATTTGGATCTTTCTTATTCCCTAGAAAGTTACATATTACAAGTTACATAATAACACATTTAAAAGCGGTCCTTGCGTCTTTTTCTGTCTCATTCACCGTTTTTTCAAAATCCTTGTCCTTCGTCAATTTTTTGATTTTAGGATCAACGAAAATTCCAGCTTTTGATTTTTCGTGTGTGATGAAGGGAAATTTACGTTATGTGTGACTACCACAATGCTTGTTCTCATTGATGAATCTTCGCAATCAACTCGAGTCAATTGCAAACAAACTATACGTGATACAAGAAAACTAAGAACAGTTTTGTAATCAGCATAAAAAATGCATTAAGGGCAGTTATTAGTTTTTAATAATCTGATATCATGCAGACTAGTGTAATTAGTGAAGTGCAAACAAGCGTCTTCCAGCATAAACAAACCTCTAAACATCGTTTACGGGAAATGTAAAACTTTGAAAGCAATACCGAAATATAATAAAATTTACAAAAAACTGCATACTGATTTGTAATATCAAAATGCCAACTACATAAATTGTACTTCTTAAAAACAAAAACAAAAACAAAAACAAAAAAAAACAAAAAAAAAAAAAAAAAAGAACCTTTTACGTAAAATTTTATGAAAAGAATCCTGTATTTTTACGGGTCTTTTACAGAGTATAAACGAATTTGAGTAATTCTTTTATGGGGTCACAAAAAGTATTTTGAATGATTGACTCCAAAAAATCTATTGTTAGAGCGCAAATAATTATACTTAAGAATAAAAGGAGGGGGGTGGGGGGGTGATGTTTTACGAAGTTTGTCAAAATGTTTGAAGCATAATAAATTTTAGCATGCATCGCCATTTATGGATTTTCAATGTGCTGATTATTTTGGTATGGAAAAATGTGGATGCTGCCATTTGAAAATTTCCAAGAAATTTCACTGTAACTGTAACCGTGCAAGTTCCATTGGAAGTTTTACTAAGTTTGTCAAATTTTTTGAATCATAATAAATTTTAGTATCCATATTTAAAAAGTAGTTTCGTTCAAGCGCCTTTTATGGATTTTCAATGCGCTGATTATTTTGAGATGGAAAAAAGTAGATGCTGCCATTTGAAAATTTCGAAAAATTTTCACTATAACTGTAACCATGCAAGCTGAATTCTTCTTGTTCATCACAATCTCCGGCGCATACTTTCAAATAACTACATCTCACATTTCATTTTGGTTGGTCGATATGGAGCTTCCGCTTGGGATTCATATATCAGCAAAGTTTTCTTTCTGGTGTTGGTGTTATTTATGACGGCCGATTATCTGCACAAGGGATGTAGGCCCGAGGTGGAGTGTCCTCCGAGGGGGGTCTTTCTAAGGGAACCTAACCCATATTTACGCATGGGAATCCAAGGTTCGAAGAAAACCACGAAAAACTCCGAACGATTAGACAGACGGGCGCGATTGGGTTCGAACCCGGCATCTCCCGTCTACCAGCTTCGAGAGCAGAACTTCTTGGCCACTGGTGGGGCCGTTTTTGTTTGGAACACCCTGTATATAAAGAATGTGATTGAAAATGTATATATAAGAATTTGAGTATACGAAAATTTCAAATTCACAAAAAATTTGACTACATTCCTCACAAGTACTATAAAATACTTTTCACAATTTCACAAAATCAATAAATATCCTATGTGAAAAGCTTGGACAAATCACTGAGTACCAAAGATCTTTTTTGAAAATTTCACATATAAATATTTGACTATATATATATATATATATATATATATATATACAATACATACATTTATCAGATGACCTCTTTCATAAATACAGTAAGACCTCCCTAAAGCGACCACGTTCTGTTCCAATAAAAATTGGTCGCTCCGAGAGGTGGTCTCTTAATGGAGGTCATGTTTAAATCCAGATTTTAATTGTTGGAAAAATGTAACAATTAATGTTACTGAAATTTATTTTTCATATTAGGAAAAAATATGAAAATTTAAGTATCAAAACAAAAGTTAATTATATAAGTTAATTACTGCAGAATTTAAAAAATGAATGCATTGATTTTACGGTTTTATCTTTGATAACTTTTATTTCAAAGTCCTTTCGAAATTATGTAAATAAATGCAATTTTTTGGGGGGTTGGAACAAATAATGACGATTTCATTAATTTATCTTTTTTTTTTTCTTTTTTAAACAGTTTCCTGACAGAATAGGGTTGGGAAGTTTATTGACCGTCATTCTTAATTTGTTATCAGAGTTAAATTCACTGCCTAAAAAGGCACAAAGGGGTTTAAACACTTAAAAGTTACCGAATAAAGAAAAATTCTAAACTAAGTTTAGAAGTTTGATGAATAATGCGCTCTCCGGAATTATTTTTCGAAAAAAAAAAAACTCTTCTTCAAGCGATCAGGAAAAAACGGAATTTGTTTCATTATCTTCAAAGAAATGGGTCGCTCATGGAGGGAATTCAACTGGGACGGTCTCTGACTGGATTAAAAATTAGTATTGAGCTTATGGGAATAAATTTCGTTCCAAGAAAAAATGGTCGTTAAGGGAGGTGTTCGCACAGGGAGGTTTCGCTGTATCAGCAAAATTTCTTTTGGAACACCCTGTATATAAAAAATGTGATTGAAAATGTATAAATAAGAGCTAGAGTATACGATAATTTCAAATTCACAAAAATATGACTAAATCCCTCACAAATATAAAATACTTTTCACAATTTCACAAAATCAATAAATATCAAAAGCCTGGACAAATCGCTGAGTACAAAAGGTCTTTTTCGAAAATTTTACATATAAATATTTGACTAAAAAAAAAAAAAAAATACATATATAATGCATAAATTTATTAGATGACCTCTTTCATAAATAATATATTTTTATGACGTAATCTGGCTGTTTATCTTTTTTTGGCAAGATTTCGTTTGGCGGGGAATGTCCCATCTGGCAGACTTCCACGAAGAAAATATTTCGCATATGAATCCGAATCAAAGTTGGAGAAGAATCAAAGGCGATGAGATGTTTTAATAAACGCTTCGCTGTATAACACTCATATTTGATTCTTTTGTTCTTGCTTTTAAAAAAATGCTCACTCAAGGCCGTGTATAATTGTAATGCTAGCGTGATAAAACAACTGTGCCAATATGTCGTATTTTTAGCTTTACTAATCCTTCTCCGATAAATGCCCGAGATAACAAGGAATTACAGTAAAACCTCCCTAAAACGACCACGTTCCGTTCCAATAAAAATTGGTTGCTCCGAGAGGTGGTCTCTTAATGGAGGTCATGTTAAATCTAGATTTTAATTGTTGAAAAAAGTTTAACAATTAATGATACTAAAATTTATTTTTCACATTTGGAAAAAAATATAAAAATTTAAGTATCAAAACAAAAGTTAATTATATAAATTAATTACTGCAGAGTTTAAAAAATGAAAACATTGATGTTTGCTTTGATTTTATGGTTTTATCTTTTAAAACTTTTATTTTCCCAGTCCTTTCGAAGTTCAGTAAATAAATGCAATTTTTTCTGAACGGGAACAACTAATGACGATTTCATTAATTTATCTATTTCTTTGAAAGTTTTCCGATAGAATAGAGCAGGGGAGTTTATGGACCGTCATTCTTAATTTGTCACCAGAGTTAAATTCATTGCCTAAAAAGGCACAAAGGGCTTTAAACACTTAAAAGTTACCGGGATAAAAAAAAAAAAAAAAATCTAAACTTAGTTTAGAAGTTTGATGAGTAACAGAATTATTTTTCTAATAAAACCTTCTTCAAGCGACCAGGAAAAAACTGGTCGTCTCTGAACGGAGGTAAAATTAGCATTGAGCCTATGTGAATAAATTTCGTTCCAGGAAAAAAATGGTCGTTCATGGAGGTGGTCGCACAGGGATATTTCACTGTATTATATATATATGCGGAATCGAATTCGATTTCCTATTTAACCTTTTAAGCATCTGACCCGTAGGGGGCCGGTGGAAGTAAAAAAAAATTTTTTTTAATATTTTCATCATAGAGATATGCAATTTTGTAGAAATATAAATTTCATTGATATTTAGAACACCTAGTTCTTGTTATATAGAACACTGTTTTATATTCACCAGTATACTAACACATTAAAAGAAATTTATAATCTGAATATAATTGTAATTTTTTTTATTTAAAATTTAAAACGAAATTTTAAAATGCTCCATGCATCTTAATTTTTGAGATATTTCCTTGATTTTGGATTTTACTCACTTAAAACTCTACTACAAACAAATCTGTGTATCGATTTTTTAATCACTTTAATAGTTAAATTTTTAGAGATATTTTTCTGGATTCCATATCGATTTTCGTCAAAATCTTGCCTTTTAATAAGTTAAAAATCTAATTTAATTATCTTAATGAAGTGGAATTTTAAAATGTATACACAGTTTCTTTGTAAGCAATATCAGGATTCTTCCTTATCCCTAATTTTCGAACATGTGAGTACTGAAAAGTAAATAATATAAACATCAGGTGTAGCAAATAGGTATTATATCTACAACACACCTATTTGATGTGGCATCTCCTTCATGTCACACATGGTTACATGTGTCACAGTCACTATGGAGAAACAAAATTTGGGCTCTTTCATTCGTCTCATTATCACTCTAAAATGATCGCCATGTGGTGACTCCACTGAGAAGTCACTGTGACTGTTGCTTTGTGATGAGTCCCCAGGTGACATTGCAACGAGGTCACATTATGACTGTCATTTGAAGACTCAATTTTGAAGTCATCGTGAGCATTACATTGTGCTGAGTCTCTAAATAATGTTACAATGAAATCACATGATGACTTTCAGGTGACCGAGACTCTACTGTGAAGTCACCATTGCGCTCCATTTTGAAAAGTCACCAGATGATTTGATTTTTCATCACTTATGAACTCGTCATAAAACAGCTATCGTGATGATTTTACACTGGAGTCTCCAAATGACGTTCACATGGGGGTCACAAGGTGACTTCATTGTAAAGTTATCTGGTGACTCGTCACAAACCAGCAGTCATGGTGACTTCTAGGTGGGGTGATCAAATGCGATTAAGAATGAGACGAATGAAATATATCATATTTCAGTTCATTGCAGTGACTTTGAGACTTGTGACTTTTGTGAGGTCATGGAGACTATCTATAAACTGGCTGTGCTGTTAGGATAACACCTATTTTTTACACTTGTTGTTTATAGAATTTTCTTTTAAGTATTCACGTGTTTAGAAATTAACATTTTGTATTCGTTGCTTAAGTTTTGCACACTATTGTATATTAAACGGCCGAAAGATCGTTCGTGTACAAAATTAAAACGTTTGTAACTTTGCGAAAAATCATTGCATCTGCATGCGATTTTCCGCAAATGGCTCAGAACAAACTGGAAAATAATAATATGCACAAAAATAATTTTCGATTTTTGAGCCGATTTTTGCTCAAATAAAGGTCCATTGATATAGTGAAATTGACATTGATGACTTAGGGCAGGGTTGGCGAACCTTTTTATAGTCGCGTGCCAATTTTTTTTTCAAAAAATATTTTATTTGACCTTGACGGCCCAACTAAAAAACAAATTTAGTGGATTGAAATATAATGAATCAAAACTACTTGAAAATTACTTATTAGGATATTTTCTAAAATGAGTAACATACATGTAAGTATTACACTACAATATTTATATAGAAACAATTATATTTTAGAAATTAATTAAAAGCATAATGTGATTAAGCTAATTAAAGCATAATGTGTTCATGTTCAGTTAATTTCAACAGAATGCAAACTAAATGAATTTATATGGCAACCACTCTCTGTTTGATTTTTTATATTCTAAATTTGCGAAAATGATTAATTTACGAAAGTGACAGATATAAATAGTAGAAAAAATTATTAAAATTGAAAAAAAGGCAGTTTATTTAAATAGTTCTTAAATTAATTTCCAAGATGCCATAATTTACCATCGGTAATAATCTTTCCTTTTTGATAGTTTTCAAATATTTTCTTTGTTTGATAAATTTTCGAGACCATATTGAATAAAATTAAAATTCTTCAATTTGCAATTAATCGAATTTAGAATTTAATCAGGTCATCTGAGCTCGCGTATTTTGTGTAAAATCGCTGTAACCTCATTTAGGGACATAATCAACGCCGCGCCGTGCCAAATTTATTCTTTGGCGTGCCGAAAGTGGCACGCGTGCCATAGGTTCGCCGACTCTGACTTAGGGGATTACAAAAGAATTCCTATAAAGTATAAGGAAAGTAACATTTATATTCCATTTACACGGATGCGCAAAAGAATGTCATCTCATTTAGATTTAAGTGAGTAAATTTTTTGCAGCGTATTCCAATGATATTACACTACTTCAAACATTATAAAATTGATATGCATCACTGCAGTCGCATGCAATTTTAAACTTAACTACTTTTTAGTGTATTACATGGAGCGAATAAATTCTACATATCATATACAGGGTTACATGAAAGAATGTGCATATTGTAACGCCAATAAAATCTAACCTAAAGAATTTCTCTTAACTAAAATAAAAAGAACTTTGAGTTCATTTTCTACAGTTTTTTATTGACGACACACGGACACACACAGCAGCAAACACACACACAGTTTTAACATACAAAAAATTGATCCTTTAGGAGCGAATCGCTCCTCCAGCAGAACCGATAACTGACCGCCTTGGGTCGTGTCACAGCAGCATCTCTCCCACGGGGCCCTTTTCGAGAGAGTCCAGTATATCTCTTAGCCAACCCACGTGGTATATATTGAGTCACCTTAGTCAAGAAAGTTTCAGTTCTTACAAATTTCTACGCAGCACTTCTCAAGATATTTACATCATTAAATCTGTTTACACGTTCCATCTGGATTTTGTGAAGCACTGACATGTAATTTATAGTTAGGCATCTGGAGGTCCCAATTAAGAATGTTTATTACGTTATGGTCATCTGGTCTCTGAGTGAGCTCAGATAAAACGTCACAATATATTACCGGGCAGCAATTGTTGAAAATGGATTTTCACTGCGATATGTAACTAGCATTTGAAAGTGCTTCATAATCTGTGCCTCATTCATGATTTTTCGTACTTGATATTTGTAATCTTGTGCAAATTTCTTTTATATTTCTTCAATTAGCGACATCGATAGAAAATTTCTCTAAATTTTGAAACATGAAGTTCGAGAAATGTCATTATCATTATTTTAAATCTCATATTACTGTAAAAATAAAAAAACAAAAAATTATTAAAAAAAAATGAATTGCAGTAAAAATATAAAAATAAGAATAAAATATTTTGCAAATGCCTCAAATTATGATCGCAAAAAAGAAAAAAAAAGAATAGCAAATATAAAACAAAACAATTTAATCTGCTGTAAATGAAGTCTTAAGTGGGTAAATTTTTTGCTGAGTATTCCAATGATATTACACTACTTCAAACATAATAAAATTGATATGCATCACTGAGATGGCATGCAATTTTAAACTTAACTACTTTTTAGTGTATTACGTGGTGCGAATAAATTCTATAGATCATATACACGGTTACATGAAAGAATTTGCATATATTACGGGGCAGCAATTATTGAAAATGGATTTTAACTGCGATATATAACTAGTATTGGAAAGTGGTTTATAATCTATTCCTCATTCATGATTTTTCGCACTTGATATTTTTAATCTTACGCAAATTGGCTTTTATATTTCTTCAATTAGAGACATCGATGCAAAATTTCTCTAAACTTTGAAACATGAAGGTCGAAAAATGTCATTATCATCATTTTAAATCTCATATTACGCTAAATAATAATAAAAAAAGATTATAGAAAAACGAATTGCAGTAAAAATATAAAAATAAGAATAAAATACTTTGCAAATGCCTCAAATTATGATCGCAAAAAAGAAAAAAAAGAATAGCAAATATAAAACAAAAACATTTAATCTGCTGTAGAAAAAGAAGGTAATTATTTTTTCGTTTTAAAACATATATTTTTCCCTTTATTATAATTTAACGTTTAATGAGATAGATGGCCTTGACATTTTTAACTCGAGCTTAACTTTTGAAATCTTCTCTAAAAATTTGAATTTTGGACCGAAATTTGATTAAATCTCCTTCCAAGGATTTTTTTCGTTTTCGAGTTTTTTTTTCTTTTTAGCCCCCAATGCACCGTTACTTGTTAGCCTGTGATATGCTATTTCTTTCGGGAAACAATTAAAGTGTCGTCCGAAAAAAAAAAAGAAAAAAAAAACGCTGCGTTACATAAGCCAGCTGTAAAACGAAGCAGGGGTATCATTGTACGGTTAAATACTGATAATCTCTACTGCAATTTTTTTTAACTTCTACGCATAGCACATTTTCAATTTTTATACCTTCGTTTAGGGGAAAAAATAATTTTAACTGCAATTTGTTTGAAAACTTCATCTCAATTTATTTTTGAGATATTAATCTTTTTGTAGTTTTTAATCCCATTTCTGCAATGGTGGCAACTGAAGTATTCCATTTCTGTAAAAAGTAAAGGGAAAATAGTAGATTACTATACCGTTTTGTTGCCATTTTCTCATAAAAACTGAAAAAGAAAAGGAATTGAAAAGTGCTATTTTGAAAAAATGTGATTTCTGATTTCTGATTCTGATGAATGATTTCTGATTTGAAATGAATGATTTCTGATTAAACATAGAGCTATTATAAACTAGATTTAATTTTAAGTATCCATATTAATGTTTCAAACAAATGAAGGCATATGAATCATTAGATAGCCGATTTTTTTGGTCGAGTTTACGACATCGCTTTTTGCTGGGTTTGTAATCCCTCGATAGTGACGCCCTATGAATACTTTTCTAAAGATGCTGTTCAACCCTTTATGTACTGAATTATGAATTCATGAAAATTTAATCTTCTAAAGCATTTTTCGTGAATTGTTTAAACTACATTAGAAGATTTACATAATCATTTCATAAATTTTAGAAGGATTTTAGAAGGATTGATGGATTTAGAAGGATTCATTAAATTTGAATTTATAGGGATTTTGTGCGCTATTTATAACCCCACTCAAATCTTTTATTTTAAATATTTTTCTAGTATTTATACTAGTATTATACTAGTATTTTGCAGAATTAAGAAATGTACAATTATAATGTTCTTACAATAGAAATATAGAAATATTTCCGAATTGAAAAATCTCTCCACCCTTCCCCCCAACGTCAAGAAAGTTGAAAAGATCCAAAGGCAAAAGAAATCATCCTTTTAAAAATATCTTTGTTTTGCGTAACCCATCATGCTTTTGGAACAAGATAAAGTAATGTAGCTATAACTCACTCTAAACTGTATTACAACTAATCGATGTATTAAATGAATTTTATAACAAGTTATTTTAAGGGTACTTATAAGTACCGTCAGTAGATAAAGGGTTAAGACTGCATCGTAAATGTGGAAATCTTCAGCGGATGCAAATGACGTCGTTTTATATGAAATAAAAGCGTGTATTTTAAGGCTTAAAACTGAAATATGTTTTGTATTATCTATATTTATGGGGGGGCGGGTTCCTTCGGGGGCGACACTAAATTCTGAAAAATGAGAATTCCTGCTTGTTTTTTTATTTTATTTTTTATGCATAAAACTGCATTTTTTGTTGCTCAAATAGTTGTTGAAAACGGAAGAACTTTGTGTGTGTGTGTGTGTTTGGGGGGAGGGGGGCGAAGCATATGTTTGTAATATAATTATTGGGAAACAATCAAAAGATAATATTACTAATGGTCTTTTTTTTTTTTTTTTTTTTTAAGTGACACACTTTACAGGGCGGGGCTTCTTTTTACAGAACCTTGAGTGAAAGAAAAAGTAAAAATTGAGATCTAAGTTATTCTCAAAGGTTAAAAAAGAAAGAAATATCCGTTAGTCTCATTCGAGGTAGTGATACGCATGGAAGTATGTGATATAAAGCAAAATGAATAATGCAAAGAAAATAATAACAGCATTTAAATTCCACTGATGACGGCCTTGTAATGGCTCAAAACGTTCTGGGTTTTTCCAATGTATTTTAAGATATTTTAATGTATTTTTGATATTCAAATGAATCACTTGGGCATGCGCAAAAGCATAGCTCCCAATCTTTGCATTTTTTTAACTCACAGGCTGTTAAAGCCTGAGAGTAATGTGCCCGCAGGTTCTGCATCTACATACGTGCGTAACGCGATAACACTTGATAGAAATATCCGATTTGCTTCAACTTTTTTCTCTAGGTTTATTCTGATTAGGCACTTCCCTGATTAGTTTCGGGGGTTCATTTGTTAAGTATAAAGGGGGTAACGGGTGGCAAATCCCCCCTTAATTTAGATAAGTGTGTTTTCAGACAGAATTTTCCGATTTGGATCAAATTTTGTAAATAGGTTCAGTCTTATAAGGCTCTTCTTTGGGTACTTTTGGGGAGTTCACTGGTTAAGTATAAAAGGGGAAAAGTGGCTACCCCCCTCAATTTAGATAAATGGGTTTTTAGGCAGAATTATCCGATTTGCATCAAAATTTGTAAATAAGTTCATTCTGATAAGGCTGTTCTCAGATTACTTATGGGGGTTCGTTGATTAAGTATAAAGGGGTTTCGGGGGGCTAATCCCCCTTAATTTAGATAAATGGGTTTTTTCGGCAGAATTATCCGATTTAGCAAATTTTGCAAATAGGTTCATTCTGATAAGGTATTTTTACTAGCTTTGGGGGCTCATTGGTTAAGTATAAAGGGGGAACGGGGGGCTAATCCCTCCCCCCCCTTAATTTAGATAAATGGGTTTTTCTGTCCGATTTGCTTGGAATTTAGTATCCCGGTTTATTCTGATAAGGCGCTTCCCTGATGAGATTTGGAGGCTCGTTGGTTAAGTATAAAGATGGGAAACAGAGGAGTGGGGGCTAATCCCCCCTTAATTCATTTTTCGAGGGCATTGTTCTTTGAAATAAGAGTATAATATACAATTAGTGTGAAATAGTCTGAGAGTTCAATGCCATCAGTTTAACTGGACATTTTTCAATTTATTATTTTTGTTTCAGCATACCAGAAATTTTGTAAAAAAAAAAAAAATGAAAAAGAAAAAGAAAGAAAGGAAAAAAAAGAGTTTCTTATTTTAATTAGAGGGTCATTCCACACAAAATGAGCAAAAATTAAAAAAAAGTCGTGGCTACATAGTAACCGATTTTAATAAAATTTGATACACAGATTCAATTCATATTCAAATAGAGCTCTGCGAAATATTTCGACAAAAAAAAAAAAAAAAAAAAAAAAAAAATGGAAGTTCTGGATATCTAAAAACTTGTGACATAGAATGGCATGTGTACAATCGTTCAAAGTTGCAAGTTTGAAGTTCCGTATCTTGAAAACTATTTAACATAAATTAAATCTTTTTGTAATATTGTAATCTCTGGAAAATTATCTTCATATTTATTTAGTAATAATAATTTGGTAACGTCATGATTAATCTTAAACTTCTTGTAAAAATTGAAAATT
This sequence comes from Maratus speciosus, assembly GCA_963932465.1. Classification (NCBI taxonomy): domain Eukaryota; kingdom Metazoa; phylum Arthropoda; class Arachnida; order Araneae; family Salticidae; genus Maratus; species Maratus speciosus. The sequence continues at coordinate 90,118,376 of OZ010797.1, forward strand.
TGTCAATTTTGAGAAAATTAAAAACGTTATAAAAATTAAAGAAAATAAAAAGCATCTCTGAAATTGATGCCTGATATAGTGTTACATATTAAGATCGAATTGCTAAAGTTTTTCAGTTGCCATGTATTTCCTTCACCTTTAAAAAAATTTAGAAACTTAAAAAAAAAAATGACAAAATCGTAATTTTTCCTCTTATTGATAGGTAAAAAAAATAATGAAGGAAAGGTCAGAAATTCCAGTTATTGCACAAACATAAAGATCAATAAGTCCATGATATGCTAAAAAAAAATTCAAGATTGCCTTTTGATTCCTAACGTCACAAAATTTCGTTAAAAAAGTAATATTTGTTGTATTCCAAGAGCTTTCTTTGAATACGCACACGTTTTTTTTTTTTTTTTTTTTTACAATATTGCACGATTTCAAAGGGAAAAAAGATGCAGTGCTGCCATCTATGGATTTAGAGGATAAATATATATATATATATTTTTCTATATATTTTTTGTTCAACGTAATATATATATATTTTTTTACGGTAGTTTAAAATAAATATATTAATAGCCAAAAAATAAACTGAAAGCAAGAATAAATGTTTCTACATTTAAAATATACACTTTTATCAATAATATGAAATAAATTAAAAGTTTAATAAAACTTTGCTTCACTTAAAAAGAAGTGATAGAAATATTGCATTTTACCCTCAACATTATTTACTATTTATTTTTTTTCTCATTAAGGAATAAAAAGGCAAGAATGAAACTTTCGATATTTAAAATATATACTTTTAGCTATAACGCCAAAAAAAAAAGTTAAATTGTCAAAGCTGTCCTTCATGCTTAAATGAGCAATAGAAATATTACAATTTTACCTTTAAAATTTGTGAAAAATAATTTTTTTCTCATTACGGAATGAAAATACAATTACTAACTTACGCCAATCTGTTAATTATTATTCATTCCTAATTATAAATAATTTTTAATATAGTCTTTCCATTCCCAAGGCTAATAATCAGATTTGAAATTTTAAGCATGTAGACAATACCTCGATTTTGCATCCACTTTTAATGTAATTTTTAATACTTAAATAAACACTTCTGAAATGTATTATTTTACATTTACTCATAAATAGATATGATGTACTTACACACTGATTTTCATTAAAATCTGTGACATGTCTGCCACAGCTGATTTGCTCATTTTGCATGGAATGACCCTAGAATTAAAAGCCACATAAAAATAATAAATTGCTTTCTTTATCTTTATCTTTTTTTTCCTTACAAAATTCCATCATTATAGACAAAAAACAGGTTAAGGTAAATAAATGAGTGTAAAAACAACATCTTTAAAATTGTTTTTAACACTTTTTCTACCGGCGTCGAACGGCACTTTTTAAAAGACATCGATTTATGGGGTTTCCTTTGAAATTTTTAGATTGAATGAATTACGAAGCAATTTTAATACATTAAAGATATTTTTATGCTTATTACATTAAAAAATTACGAACAAAATAAACGTAGTTCAAAAATTTAAAATGGTGTCGTTTGGCACTGGCAGGAATCGTTTTTAAAATCTTGGCCGTATAGCGCGTCGCTGGGAAAGGGAAGAAATGGTATATTGGCCACTGTAAGGTTTGATAATGGAGTTATGATAAGGAGGGGGAGCCATATAGTGTACTGTCTATCACTTGCGAGTGAAGGGTTCCAGGACACAAAAAATCTTAAAATTTTCTTAAAATTTTTTATTACATCAAAAATGTCTCTGTTTGTTTCTGCTAAAAATGAAGTTTAAATCATGTTTCTATCATAATTGGAACAGGAAATATTCATTTTTAAGTTTTGGTTTGTTTTCAAAATCTAGCTTTCAAGTAATGGTTGTCATGAAAACGACTTTTTGCGAAAATGCGTTTTTCTTCATGATAGGTTTTCTTCACCATTTCTCGCATTTAAATTGTTATAAATCAAGAACCGTTAAAGATAAAAGGTTCAAACTTGGAAAATGTCTTTTTTAATTATTTTACTTTAATTTTGATTCAGTAAATATGAAAAAATATTTACTTTTGAAAATATGATTTTTTAAAATAAAGTTACGCCATTCTTTTCAAATTTTTACTTTAAATATTTTTAATTTTTATTTAAATTAATTTAAATTTAAATTAAAAAAAATTATGATATGTTTTATCATGTGATTTTATTTACAAATGATATGGTTAACCATCACAAAATTTTTTGAAATTTTAACTCAATAAATTGTCCCGGGCTCCCTGAAATAACTGAGGAGGTTGTCTCAAAACGGCGGCTGTATTTTTAACTCGGATCAACAGTTTCTAATTACCGCCGGCGCAAACTTCCCACCAGTCAATTTGAATAGAAAATATCGCCTTATTTAAGTGTCTTATTCATGAAAATATTTTCTTACAAATATGGTAAAAATTTTCTATATGTTATTACTGGTGTCAGTTTGCCCAGGTATTAAAATCTTTTTCACTGAAACTGAGAGGAGGTTGTCTAATGTGTAGATTGTCACAATATGGCGGAAACGGGGGGTCAAATTATCGCCAAAGTAAACTTCCAGCAGTAAAAATAAATATTTGTTTCTGCCATTATTTCTGACTGAAATTTTGAATTTATAAGGCGTTAAAATAAGGAAAACAGTTCTATTTAGTGGAAGTTTCTTCCGTCGATAATCAATCCCTTGGAAAGCGGTTACAGTTGAAGCTTCACTATTTTAAGAATATGTCAGTTCCTTTTCATTAATAGTTCCATGCGTTTGATAAATTTTTATGATACCTTTTTAATCAGTAAAATTCTAGAAACAAATACAGTAGAACCTCTTTCATCTAAAACTCTTTTAACAGAAACTCTCGGTTAACCGAAATCCATTTTTAAAGCTTTTTTTTTTTTTTTTTTTTTTTTTTTTTTTTTTTTTTAACTATCATATTCCTTGGGTGCAAGCGGTCCTTTCCGAACTACGAGTACGTATAAATATTTTCGATCCCCTTTTTTAGAGTTCCTTTGAATGAATTTAACTTGAGCTCCCGTAAACTGCGGGAGTGGAACAAAGAAAACGAACAAATTAGCAAATCTGAAGCTTTTGAATATTTTTCAAAAGGTTTGGCATGGCTGGAGAAGCAGAAAGACTATGATACTGGTAAACTAATAGTATTAAAAAACTTCGTGATACAGCTTCTAAGCAAAGGCGATCGAAACTGGACAAACAAAACATTTTTTTCAAACCCTTGTGGTATATGTAAAAGGTACTTAATTTCAAAATTAAAATTCAGGTAATTTGTTCTTGTTTCTATTTTACTATTGCTTTATTTTTATGAAGCACTTGTTACCATAATAAGAAATTATGCATACAGTTCTCCTTAATCTTAAAATAAAAGCATTTTCGATTATCCGAAAATTTCAATTTTCAGAAAGAGGGTCGGTCCCAATTGCTTCGGATAATCGAGATTCTACTGTACCAATAGTAGCTATAATAACTTTAGCTTCCATTGCTATTTTACTTATTTTAAAATGTGCACGTTACTTTAAAAGAAAAATACTAAATTCCCACTTTGTCCACTTAGGTTGGGTAAAATGGCCATATGAACAAATCACACGGATTCAGGATTCATATTGAATCAACACACATTAACACAAAATAACACACATTAACACTTTGCGATCCAAGCCCGAGTCTGACTCGGGATTATTTTTCGGTACTACTTTGTTATACCATCGACCAATTTCGCCATATTATATAAATTACCAAAGCAGTCGCTAAAGTATACAAATTGACATAATTTTTATTTTAAATAACGAAAGAATAAATAAATTAGAATAACATTAATAAAAATACAAATTAAATGTCGAAATAAAAATCACTTCATGACGTAAACACGTGTAATTTGCTTAAAGTCAAGTGAATGTGACATTTACGATTAACCATTATTGGCATTTAATCTTATAGTTTGGGGATAGTTTTTTGGTCGACGAGATAACTAAGTAGTACCCATTTTTCTCTGCAAAATTTGCTTTCGGCACCAGATATAAAGGAAATCTTCTACATCATTTTTCGTGAATTGTTTAAACTACATTAGAAGATTTACATAATAATTTAATAAATTTTAAAAGGATTTTAGAAGGACTGAAGGATTTAGAAGGATTCATTAAATTTGAATTTATAGGGATTTTGTGAAATATTTATAACCCCCACTCAAATCTTTTATTTTTAATATTTTTCTTAGTATTTTGTAGAATTAGGAATTATACAAATACAATATTCTCACAATAGAAATATAGTACAGTCGAACCTCTATTTAACGAAGTCGCTAAATACCGGAAAAAAGTTCGTTATATGGAAAATTCGTTAAATAGATATTCACCTTCTAAAATATTTTAAACTACATAAAACAGATTTTAAATTCATAAAGACTAAATATTTTTACTAAAAGTAACTAATCACATTTTTTAAAATAAATTATAGCGATCTGTTTTATTTATTTTACCCACCACTATCCATCCTTATTTTATTTTTTCCATGTGTTTAAATCTTTGAAATCTGCAAGGAAAACAAAACATTGTCCGGGAATACATTGTATTTTCTGTTTAAAGTAAATAGTTACACATTAAAATTAACGAATTTTAATGACAATATCGCATTTATTATTATTATAACAAATAATTTTTACCATACATTAACATATGCGTCCTTAAATTTAATTTCTGAAAAATTCTGTTAATTTTGCCTGAGCTTTTTATTTAAAAAAGTGCTTCTCTCATAATACGTCTCGCATCTTTGCAATGCACCAAAAACCCCTTCATGCGTATTTTCTTCTACCTATAATCCGCGTCGGATTGTTTCAAATGATTTTAGCATTTCATAATACGAAGTTTTGTAAATTCCTACATAACATTTCCATCATCATCATATTCGTCTTCATCGCAATTCATTGCTATATTGTTTTTATTTTTCACACTGTCGAAAATATCCAATTCGGATAGTGTTTCCGAGGTCTCAATTTCAGAATTAAGTGAAATATACAATCATCAATTAGCACATCATGGTTAATTTCTTCTTTTTTTTCTCATCTGTATCCACATTTGTTTACTCTAAGGGATTATCGTCTTCGTCTTCCGTACTTTGCGAATTCTCACTGCCGACAAAGAAAACGCCTTGTAAAACCAGTTCAAGACCATTGAACATCATAAAATGTGTTTAAAGAAAGAATAACTTTGAAATGTCCAGAAATATTTTGAGAAATGGGGAGAAAAAAAAAATTGGATCACAAGAAAAAGTTCGTTAAATAGAGAATGCACTTCGCTATTTGGAGGTTAGTTTACGAAGAAATTCGCAAAATGTTCTTTGTTCCAAGGAAAAGTTCGCAAAATAGAGAAATTCGCAAAATAGGGGTTCGTTACATAGAGGTCCAACTGTAATATTTCTGAATTGAAAAATCCCTCCCCCCCTCCCCCGCGCCAACGGAAAGCTGAAAAGATGCAAAGGCAAAAGAAATCACACTTTTAAAAATATTTTTGTTTTGTGGAACCCATAATGCTTTTGAAACAAGATAAAATAATGTATCGATAGCTCATTCTAAACTATATTACAACTTATCGATGTATTAAATGAATTTTATAAGAAGTTATTTTAATGGTACTTATAAGTACCGTCAGTAAATAAAGGGTTAAATCGTTGCAAGATAAAGTAAACAGTAATGAGTATCAATATGACGAATGGAGGAATACGAGTTCAAGCAAATACAAAGCATTCTAGATAATACATAGAGAAATTCATTGACTGCAACAGAGCGAGTCTTTTTCCCGCAGAAAGAGACTGCGTGCCGGAAAAAGGGATTTACAGGACAGAGAGATCCACTCGTTTCACCACAATACGTAAAGAATGATGGGAGAATGAATGGAAAAGACAAATTTACTGATGGTTTTCACTGCAAGTTTTACATTATGCTAAAGATATCTATTGCCGAGTAATTGATATAAGTTATTGAGGTTTATCAAAGCGCGTTCGGTAATGAAAATGAAGTTTGGTATTCCAGTGTAAGGTGTTCAGATTTATCTCGGAAAAAAAACGGAAGATTTTGATTGACACTAGTTAGTTTTGGTTTTATCGCGCTATCGTCCTTTTTACCCGACTGCTAAGAAGGTTTATGTGTTTCACGCGTATCTAGGTATGTGGATTTCTTTATACCCTCGAAACATCCCAACGGCTGGATGGATTTTAATGAATGAGGTCTCTATCGATTCGTCTTAACCGTCCGATGGTTGTAGGCCAGGTTTTGTTTTTATAATTTCAAAATGGCGGTAGAGACAAAAAAAATTACGCACCCAATTCAGTGGCGTATCATTGGACAGGTCTTTCAAAATAAAAGCGATGTTTCATTGGCTATTTTATATTCAGAAGCTCCGTTTAAATATTGCACATCCTGGAAGTTGTGTAGGTAGGATCTCTAGCTTTACTGTAACTCTAACCTTCATAGACATCTATAGGTCTCATCAATACAGTGTTTATAGCTACGAACTAGCAATTAAACACAAACTTAAAAGTCATCAATACAAATAAATAAAAAAATAGGTAAGTAATATAAAAAATAGTTTCACATTCATGAGAAATAATTAAATTAGTTCGCTTTTTACGCAGTCGGGTTTTTTGATTTTTTAAATTTAATTATTATTTATACTAAACTATGTTGAATGTGCCGGTAATGATTTCTGTAACGAATTTGTTTAAAAAGAAGTTATTAATTAATCGATTTAATTTTTTTCAACTATATTTGTATTACATTATTCTATTAACACTGTTTAACTAATTTTGCAGTCAGATATCCCATTATGAATGAAAAATTCATTGGACTATGAGAAGAAAAATAAAGTAAAATATCCTGCAATTCAATGATGATCATGAAAACTTTAGTAATGGAGACCCTACAAAAATAAATATTTGTATTTAAGCATAAAGGGAGATAATAAATGAAACAAAATATTAAAACATAAAATACTACATTAAAAATTGTATAATATAGATACTTATAGTCTATAATAATGTCAAGTTCAGATTATCTAATGCTACCTAAGAATTCGCGAATGCGCATTTAGACTAAAGTCAGACGAACGTCTTTTTGCACGCTTTTTTCCTTACGTATTATCCCCACACAATGCTAGCGGTAGGGATAATACGTAAGGAAAAAACCGTGCAAAAAGACGTCCGTCTGACATTAGCCTTAATATTACACCACTGTCCCAAGATTTTTGTCATTCTGATGGGAAATAAGCCGTTTTTACATTTGATGCGTAGCTACAAACACCAGGGAGCTAATTTGGCCCTTTTTTTTATTTCAAAATTTCTCATTCATACTAGAAAATTCCTATGTTATCCTTTTCTTTATTTAAGATAGACATTTCATGATTACATAAAGGAAAAATTCTTCTTTGAAAATTTCCGGTATGAAATCGAAATTTTTCCGTTAAAAAAATGCGATTTTTTTCGTGCCTGATCGACGAAGCTCTTGATTTTACTGCACCCGATCGAAGAAACCCGCAATTTTTCCGCGCCCGATCGACGAAACTCGATTTTTTCATGCTCAGTCAACAAAATTCGCAATTCTTAATTGACTCACGAAATTTGCGATTTTCTCGCGGCAAATTGGCGAAATTCACGACTTGTTCTACCGATAAACTTACGAAACTCGCTATTTTCCCGTACTCGATCAACAAATTCGCGACTTTTTCGCGCGCGATCGACGAAACACGCGATTTTTCCGCACCCGATCGATGAAATTCGAGGTATTTTTTGACTAGCGAACGAAATAAGTAACTCGGGAATTCCCTATATTGATACAAGTGGTATTGGCCGGATGATTTATGAAATTCGCGATTTTTAACTGACTGATGAAATTTGCAATTGTTTTTCGCGGCAAATTGACGAAATTGACGATTTTTTCCTGCAACCTATGGTCAAAATTTGCAATTTTTACCAATTATAAATTGACGAAATTCGCGGGCAGTTATTAACCCATCGCGGGCCACAGTTTGTGCGTCTCTAGTTTAAAATACCGGAATAAAGTTGCTTTGGATAGCAACTTACTATTTTATTTCAAATTATACAAAATGTTTTTCACGTCGATTTTGTTTTTTGAGTGTTACCTCCAAATCAAAATTTCGGTCATTAGATTCAGCAAGTAACAAAAGAGATGGATTGGTATTACTGAAATGCTATAACTAGTATCCAGTATTTGAAAGCCCTCTTATTCGACTTCAAATTTTGAGTTCCTTTTAATTCGTAAAGGATAATCTCTGCAATCGAGAAAGTTTTCTTTTACAGCTTGACCAAAATCTTAAAGATCATATTATGTTATTAATGGTTGGAAATAGCTTGCATTTGTTTAAAATGAAAATATTTTATGCTAAATATTGAACATATTTAATCGATTTAATTTTGCTAATTTCTCATGTTTTATGTTTATTCAAAAACGAGCGGTAAAGAAAATATTTTATGCTGAATATTGAACATTTTTAATCGATTTAATTTTGCTAATTTCTCATGTTTTATGTTTATTCAAAAACGAGCGGTAAAGAAACAAAAAAAATCATCAAAGATAATTTTCATTTTTTTTTTTTTTTTTTTTTATAACCCCAACATATTTGAGACAATAGAATCTCAAGAACACTGTAATTTTTTAAAATAATTTTTCAGGTGCCAAGCCTTCATCTGGTATTTCATCTAAATCAATTCTCTTAAGGTACAGTCGTGGAAAAAAAAAAGTAAACACCCCCTACTAACTCCTCAACAAATTACCGCAGAAAAAAGTTACTGGTACCAAACGATTGGAAATAAAGTCTACTTTTAAATGATGTATATAAAATTTGCTTAGGGGGCCATCTACATATTAAAATGAAGCATAACTTTGTTTTTTTCAATAGCAGTACACAATTATGACAGCATAAATGTACTCTACACCTTTCAATTAGCCTAAAAACGAATTTTTATGCAATTCGTACCATAAGTTTCCAAGAAATTAATTATTTTAAAACGAGCGTATTTTAAGGGCTGTATCCAAATTGAAGTTCCGTACTCGATTGTTAACGGAGAGAGCCTTTTTCTTGATCAAGGCATCTTAAGCGCCACTCAAGGAGTCAATGAAGCCTGTTAGGTTACAGTATAGCAGAAATATCTACTCGCTTCCATCATAGACGGCCCCTGAAACAACCATTTTGCCGTTTTTTAAGCATAATTTGAAAACTACTTGGAAGAAAAATGTGAAATTTTGGTTTTCCACAAAGCAGGACTTAATAAATCTAAATTCATCAAAAAAATTGTAGGTTGCAATTCATAATTTTTTCGAATATTTATTTCATAATTCATAATTTATATCATAAAATTATAAAAAATGCAAATTCAGCGTATTTATGTTTCGGTATATTAGTATTAGTGCTACAAAAAAAAAAAAAAAAAAAAAAAAAAAATTAGCACATCAGGAGCATAATTTCAGGAGATATAGATAAAAATATGAAAATGTAATTTAACATTAGAAGCACTAAATTTTGAATGTTTATAAATCAAAAACTTATCATTCAAATGACTTGAAATTTGGTGTCTAGGCATAGTTTGAACCGAAGATTTGAAATATCTTGTTAAAATTGGGTATTGCCATTGAAAAAAATGAAGTTTGGATTCGTTTTAATATGTAGATGACCCCCTAAGAAAATTTTATATACATCATTTAAAAGTAGACTTTATTTACAATCGTTCGGTACAAGTAACTTTCTTCTACGATAATTTGTTGAGGAATTAGTAGGGGGTGTTTACTTTTTTTTTTCCACGACTGTACCTGCCTCCCTTTAAAATACAATTTTCGGCCAAAAATCCAATTTTTCACATTTGGTTTAATATTAAAGTGTGATACTTTATCTTTCTAAATCAGTTTCAATTTTGTTTCTATCTTGCTTAGAACCTGAGTTACAGACATTTTAATATTAGTCAGTCGCATGTTTTTGAAATCGAGTTTCCCTTTTTCTGCTTTTTCTCAAAATGATATTTTTAACATTTTGTTTTATTGCAAAACATCATAACTCAAAAAATTATAAATGTAACGTTATGAAACTTTTTAAAAATACTCTAAAGGAGTTTATTTAGGTAATTTGCCTCTACTATGATTGTGATACTTTATCTTTCTAAATCAGTTTGAATTTTGTTTCTATCTTGCTTAGAACCTGAGTTACAGACATTTTAATATTAGTCAGTCGCATGTTTTTGAAATCGAGTTTCCCTTTTTCTGCTTTTTCTCAAAATGATATTTTTAACATTTTGTTTTATTACAAAACATCATAACTCAAAAAATTATAAATGTAACGTTATGAAACTTTGCAAAAATACTCTAAAGGAGTTTATTTAGGTAATTTGCCTCTACTATGATTGTGATACTTTATCTTTCTAAATCAGTTTGAATTTTGTTTCTATCTTGCTTAGAACCTGAGTTACAGACATTTTAATATTAGTCAGTCGCATGTTTTTGAAATCGAGTTTCCCTTTTTCTGCTTTTTCTCAAAATGATATTTTTAACATTTTGTTTTATTACAAAACATCATAACTCAAAAAATTATAAATGTAACGTTATGAAACTTTGCAAAAATACTCTAAAGGAGTTTATTTAGGTAATTTGCCTCTACTATGATTGTGATACTTTATCTTTCTAAATCAGTTTGAATTTTGTTTCTATCTTGCTTAGAACCTGAGTTACAGACATTTTAATATTAGTCAGTCGCATGTTTTTGAAATCGAGTTTTCCTTTTTCTGCTTTTTCTCAAAATGATATTTTTAACATTTTGTTTTATTGCAAAACATCATAACTCAAAAAATTATAAATGTAACGTTATGAAACTTTTTAAAAATACTCTAAAGGAGTTTATTTAGGTAATTTGCCTCTACTATGATTGTGATACTTTATCTTTCTAAATCAGTTTGAATTTTGTTTCTATCTTGCTTAGAACCTGAGTTACAGACATTTTAGTATTAGTCAGTCACATGTTTTTGAAATCGAGTTTCCCTTTTTCTGCTTTTTCTCAAAATGATATTTTTAACATTTTGTTTTATTGCAAAACATCATAACTCAAAAAATTATAAATGTAACGTTATGAAACTTTGCAAAAATACTCTAAAGGAGTTTATGTAGGTAATTTGCCTCTACTATGATTGTAAGTTAATTTATTTTATCACATTTTAGTTGAGACAAGTTATGAATTTTCATATATTTTCTTGATTTTTCTTTGTGTAAAAACATTAACTCCTATATATTTTTAATAACATAGTTATAGTTATGAAAATGCTTCAGTACCTCAAGAAAGTTTCATTAATCATAATAAAAATTACATTATAAAAATGTCTTCACTAAAATTTGAGTTTTGAAGTTTTGCACAATTTCCAATTTTATAGTAATTTTTATGTGTGTTTTGAGCCTAAAAACCCAAAATATTTGAAAATATACATATTTTTACATGTTATTAATAATTTTTAGTTATATTCTATAATATAATGCCCATAAGTAGGCGATTTTTCAAATATAAAAAAAAAAATCCCTTCACAAGGTATGCAGTTAACTCTTCTCTTCCGTTAATTAACTTCAAAATTCGATGTCGTTTTTAGGTAGATTTCGTATGAAATACTACCTGTTACATTCTCCCCTATGTTGGAATTTCTGAAAAAATTTTGAAGATCTACACCGATCATGATCCCTAGAACCCAAAACCACACTCAGTAAAAAACTACATATATATATATATAGATATATATAGATATATAGATATATATATATATGTAGATATATATATAACCATTAATTAACCATAACCTACCACCATCAAAAACCATAATATTATGAATTAAAGCTGTAAGTATAAAAAAAAGTGCCAAATAATTTATTATAAGAATTATTATGGAAGAAAAAAGAAGAAAGTGGACACCGACAAATAATGGAAAAGCTTACATATTGAATTACGTTATCAAGGGCACAGAATTCAATGATATAAGCAATATGGTTGTTTTCTGTGAGAAAAATAAGCTAAAGCTAAAAATTATTTTTCCCTGTGCCCAAACAACCATTAAAATCAAGTGAATTGATTAAAATTGAAAACAGAATAGAAACAAATAATATGAAATGGAAAAATCAATAAAACCTGTTTAAATATTTATAGGATATAAAATAGAAATAATAATATATAGATAGCTAGATAGATCTATGTATCTATATATATATATATATCCCTTTCTTCTGGACACGATAACTTCCACAATTCTGCACAAATCTTTTCCAAACTGATACATAAAATCAAGGGGCATAAAATCTCGGTCAAGTTCGTTAATGAGCAAAATTGGACCAAGGGGACGGAAATAGGGAGGGGTTCTGTGAAAACCGAAAAACCCCCATAACTTCTTAATTTTTGTACATATTAAATCAGTTTAAAGTTTTTATTACTTCTAAAAATGGGGCCAAAAGTTTATGTTTCACAGATTTTTGATAAAATTCAAAATGGGCTCAAGGGGCGCAAAAATAGGGTTTTTGGGAGAAAAAAATTCATAACTTCGTCAATTCTCAAAATATCAAATTCAATTAATTTTATTATAAATTTCCTTAATATTATCTACAACTTTTATATTCACAAGTTTTTGATAGGTCCAATTGGTACCGCAAAAAAAAAATTAAAAACGAAAACAAAAAGGGGGTTGAAGAAGAAAAAAATCCATAACTTCGTCAGTTCACAAGATATATAATCCCCATGAATTTATCATATATCTTCTTAATATTGTTTACAACATTTATACAGAAAAGTTTTTGATAGGACCCATTCTTACAGCAAAAACAAATAAAAAATACATAGCGGCTGAAGAAAAAAATCATCTTATTAAGGGTGTATTTAAATCCAAAGTGCTTATTTTCTTACTCATTTTTAAATTCATTTTTGTTCTCAAACGCATCTAATTGGTAGATTCTCTTATTCAGAAACTATATAATGTACCGTAATGATCGATTTTTCGATAGAGGCAGAATATCTTTCAAAAAATGATGCCAAAGTGGGCATTTTGAACAGAATTTCAAGAAGCGATTGTCTTAGAAACGAAAAATATTGTTCTACTGAGAAAATAATTGTTTATAAATCAAGTTTCAATTAATTGAACGAAAAATAAAAACACAGGTTGCTTTTAAATCTCTTCAAAAATCACGTCAGCAAGTTTCATATTTTTTCTATTAAAAATGAAACTGAAAATGTGCCAGAAAATTTCGAGTTGTTGAGCATGGAAAAGTATTTTTTTTTTTTTTTTTTTTTTTTTTTTTTGTTACTACCTCCTTAACATGATTCTGATAAAAACCAGCCATTATATAAAAATGAAATAAAAACTCGTCAGAAGCGGCCGGATAAAATTGTTAAAGTGGGTTTATCTCTAATTATGATTTAGTTATTTTTGGTGAAATTAGTATACTTAACTTCTAAATCTACCTCCGCCTGTAGGCCGGGCCGGCAGGGATTTTTATTTTTGTGATTTAAATTTTTATATCTTTAGTTTAAAATCTCGGAATACAGTGTACTTTGGATAGCAACTTATTGTTTTATTTTCAAATTATACAAAATGTTTTTCACGTTGAATCTCCCAAACGTATTTGTGATTAGGTAATTGCAATAGTATATCTCCAATAAAAGCAATCAAGTATTAAAGCAGTAAAGCTTTTATGTAAGTTTTTACCAGTTATATAAATTTTTAATGTCCTCTAAATACATTGATGTGTAATGTTCGAACTCAATAACATTTATCATTTGTACAGATAAAAAAAAATAACCCATTACATTTCAAAATATTTTTTCATTCTAACAAATAAAAACATTGTTGATGTTATTTTTTAAAAATTCGACTGGAAATGCAATAATGCGAGTTAAAATTTATAGTACCTTTAATATATATATATTTAAATCGTCTTCTCGACTTTCTCGGTAATATCAGAATAAATAAAATTTTCTTGTTATAGATCTCGTTTAGCTTCTTTAATGGCATTAAAAATTTACGTATTTAAATAATATAAGTTTATGCATTCTTCCATCATCCCTAAAAAAAATCATGAATATATACATACATATATATATATATATATATATGGCTAAGATGAAGATGAAACCCCACACTTTATTTTTTGGAACTTAAGGTATTTGGGACCTGAAGATTCTGTCTAAGTTCTACAAATATCCATTTTTATTTTTATTTTTTTTATGTTTGATGGCAATTTGTAATGTTTTTTAATGGTCATATATATATATATATATATATATATATATATAGTGATTTTTAATGTCATTTTATGTTTTGAAAATTTTTATTATATGCATCATCTAATTAGCTGCATATTTTTTAAACTAAAAATGTCGATGTCGGTAATGATAAATATTTTGATGATAAATTCATCAGTTAGGATATTGCATCACATTTAGAACAAATGAAATTTTAAAAGCATATTTTATTTCGTTAATTTTTTTTCTAGTCAATTTAATACTTCTTTTTTTTTTTTTTTTTAGAAAGGGTAAGAAAAAAATATTATGTATTGTTTTAGAATTTTGATTGATAAATAAATGTAAATAATAATAGTAAGTTTTAAAAAGATGCGATATCCAGACATAAATTAGTTTGGGTTTTTGTTAATAGAAATATTAGATTAAAAATTGCAGAAAAAATGTTAACCTCGGGAGCATACCAAGAAGAAAAAATATTAGTATTTTTTCCCCTCTGAAAAAATTATGATCCGGCCACAAATGATACAGCTAACAATAAAATTTTATATTTTTCTGTAATTTACGTTTTCTCCCCGCAACTTTCTTTTTATTTATTCCTGACATAAACATTAAAACGTATTTTTACTGTATTTGTCAATAAAAATGAAAATCCGCTCTTGTTTTGCTAAGGCCGGATTGTGATGCCAACGGAAGAAATGGAAAAGGCGGATTTCTCAATAACGGCGCCTTCTTAACGACCCGGGACTTTTCGCCTCCTGCTGCAAGGATGTCGAAATCTTAGAAAAGTAATCGATTTCGGGATTCTAAACACAGTTACCATAGCGACGCCCGTAAACAAAATCTAAACGTTGTTGTTGTCGCAATGTTTTCTCGGAAGCTCATTGGCTTACGCTGTTGCTATACCCACGCGGTTCCGAGGAGAGTGTGTTTTGTTTTTAGCATTGCTTTTATTTATTCATATATATTTTTAAAGATTTGTTAGAAAAGTAATATTTTTTTTTTCACGTTCTGGCAACAAGTGGTCGAGAGAAACCTTTTAAAATGTTTTTGGGTTTTATTGTATAATGAAGGTCAGTGTTTCTCAATCTCTTCGTTAAAAACATGTTTTTGAATTGAGAAATGTTTTGAAAAGAAACTATAATTGTTAAAACTAATATTATGATATTAAATGAAGCAATAATTGTGTAATTTAAGAAAATAAAAAGAAATTAGAAAGAAAACTACTTTAACAGAAAATTTATTGATGCGTTAGACTATGTAAGATTAATAAATGCTTCAAATTTTTAATTACCACAGTATTTTGCTACTTTTTTATCCCCAAATTTTAATGCATTGTCTACACATACACATATCTTACAAGATACATGCATATCTATCAATATTATAAAGGAGTAACGTGTCTGTGCGTAACGCTGCGTCATTTTGCGAATGGCAACACTTGACGATGAAATTTCTGTTTTGTCATTTTTACTAGTGATGGGCGATTCTCGAGAATTCGACAATCGAGAAAAATCGTCATCGTAAAAAATCACAATCGATACAGCCATCGATTAATTCATAGAATCTACAATCGAGATGTTTTACAATCGATTATAACGAGAGAAGCTAAAAACAGTTATTGGAAAACTTAGCTATTATTCTGGCATAGTAGTGATAGGGCTTAGTGATGGATTCTCGAAAATTTACCAATCGAAAAAAATCGTTATCGTAAAATACACAATCGATACAGTCATCGATTACTTTCGAGAATCTACAAAGGAGATGTTCTAGAATCGATTATTGAAATCATTGTTTTTACATATATATAAGGCAGATTTTATTAAATATAGGGTAACTGAAAACAGATGGAATAAAAAAACAACAAACCAAAGGGAAACTATAAAGGAGCCATAAGACTGGAAAAGTCTTGTAAGGGTGCCCCCTGGTTGAAAAAAACTGAAAAAACGCGAGTAGCTATGAAGCGGTAAGGGGAGTTTAAGTATCAAAAATTAGAATTTTTCGGCAATTAGTACCAAAATGGCCAAAGAAATAAGAATCAAAAGCACCCCTAGTGGCAAAAATAGGAACTGAAGGATGATAAAAGGGATCAAAATTTTTTATTGATTTTTCTACGTCATTTGAGATTGGATCTTTAATTTCCCCATTTTTATAAAGTCTTCGACTGGAATACATTAAACGAACTCCCGCGGGGAGCAAAGTAGGAGGGAGGGGCAAGGAAAGTGCATAATATGAATAAGTGGTCACAGGACTTTCCAACGATATGGCACATGAGGGGTGTCGGCTAAATTTAGTAAAGTGCCCCCGCTGGGGGGCAAAGTAAGGGGAGGGGCGCGGGCGATATATAAAATGAAATAGTAGTCACAGAGCTTTCCAATGATATATCACATGAGGGGTGTCAGCAAAAGATAGAAAAGAGTCCCAACCCCCAGGATTCCAATTATCGTGCCCCCCCCCCCCCCGAAATATACCCTGCCCATCCTTCTCTTTGAAATTTTCATATATTAAAAATTATTTGTCGGAGGGCTCCGTAAAAAAATCCGATCTAAAATGTTTAAAAACGCTACGATTTCAAAAAAGTTCGAAAAGTGCCTCTCTCGGGGCGCCAAACTAAGGAAGGAAGAAGAAAGGTTCATAATATGAAAGAGTAACTTTGCAATGATAACCGAAAACTTTCCGATGATAGATCAAATGACTGGTCCAAAAAAAGTTTGAAATCTACTCCTCCCACGTGGGTTTTCTCTTTTATCCTAGAATATACCCGGAAATCACGCAGCCCCACTTTTAAAATTTTATATTTAATAAATAATATATTTATCGGAGAGCTCCATTAAAAAACCTCATTTAATGATATTTATTGTAGAAATCTCTACAATTAAAAAAAAAGTCACCCCCGAACCGCTCCCCCCCCGAACCCCTTCCGGAATTCAACTCTGGGAGGAGAAAGGTTCATAATATGAAAGAGTGGTGAAAGGACTTTCCGATGATATGTCAACTAGAGGTTTGGTAAAAGTTTGAAAATTACCCGCCCCCACCCCCCTCCCTTTGTGCACTCTCGCGCACCCCAGAATTCCCTAACCTTCCTCTTTGAACTTTTTATATTTAATAAATAGTATTTATCTGAGTCTCCAGGTATGGGGCAGCTTGGCAGAGCTAAAATAAGAGAAACATTGAAAATTCGTGGCAAAATGACGCTAAATTTAACAGTAAAGTTTGAAACTAGGACTATACAGAACTGAATACATAAACCACTATGCTTCATAACCCACATCGGTTAATAGCAATAAAATGGTAAGTGCCAGTTAAACTGATGGCATTGAGCTCACAGGTTATTAACACTAACTGTATATTATACTCTTATTTCAAAGAATAATGTCCCTCAAAAAATAAATGAAGGGAAATATCCCCGTTTGCCCCTTTTATACTTAACCAATGAACCTCCAAATCTAATCAGGGAAACTCCTTAACTATAATAAATCAGTATATCAAATTTGAAGCAAATCAGATAATTCTGCATGAAAAAAAAAACATATCGCTAAATTAAGGGTGCTCTAACCCCTTTAACCCTTTTATACTTAACTAATGAAACTCCAAATCTAATCAGGAAAGCTCCTTATCAGAACAAACATAGAAAAAAAAATTAAAGTAAATTGAATAATTCTCCATGAAAATCCATTTATCTAAATTAAGGGGACTTGCCCCCTTTTCGCCCTTGTATACTTAACCAATGAACCTCCAAATCTAATGAAGGAAGCGCCATATCGGAATAAATCGGTATATTAAATTTGAAGCAAATCCAATAATTCTGCATGAAAAACCCTTTTATCTAAATTAAGGGGAGACTAGCCCCTCCCCTTTATACTTAACCCATAAACCTCCAAATCTAATCAAGGCAGCTTCTTAACATAATAAACCGGTATCCCAAATTTGGAGCAAATCGAATAATTCTGCATGAAAAACCCATTTATCTAAATTAAGGAGGGGGTCTACCCCCCTTTCCCCCCTTTATACTTAACTAATGAACCTCCAAGTTTAATCAGGGAAGCTCCTTAACATAATAAACCGGTATACCAAATTTGGAGCAAATCAAATAATTCTGCATGAAAAGCCCATTTATCTAAATTAAGGGTGGACCAGCCCCCTTTCTCCCCCTTTATACTTAACCCGTAAACCTCCAAATCTAATCAAGGCAACTTCTTAACGTAATAAACCGGTATACCAAATTTGGAACAAATCGAATAATTCTGCATAAAAAACCCATTTATCTAAATTAAGGGGGGGCGGACCAGCCCCCCCCCCTTCTCCCCCTTTATCCTTAACCAATGAACTTCCAAGTTTAAACAGGGAAGCTCCTTAACATAAAAAACCGGTATACCAAATTATGAGCAAATCAAATAATTCTGCATGAAAAGCCAATTTATCTAAATTAAGGGGGGGGGGGGTCTAGCCCCCTTCTCCCCCTTTATACTTAACCCGTAAACCTCCAAATCTAATCAAGGCAACTTCTTAACATAATGAACCGGTATACCAAATTTGGAGCAAATCGAATAATTCTGCATGAAAAACCCATTTATCTAAATTAAGGAGGGGGGTCTATCCTCCTTTCCCCCTTCATACTTAACTAATGAACCTCCAAGTTTAATCAGGGAAGCTCCTTAACATAGTAAACCGATATACGAAATTTGGAGCATATCGAAGAATTCTGCATGAAAAACCTATTTATCTAAATTAAGGAGGGGGGGGACCAGCCCCCCTTCTCTCCCTTTATCCTTAACCAATGAACTGACAAAACTAAACAGCGGATCGCCTTATCAGAATGAATATAAAAAAATTGAAGCAAATTGTACATTTTAATCAAGAGTTATCGCGTTACGTACATACATACGTACGTACGTACGTACAGTACATGCATACACACAGAACCGACGGGTACATTAGCTCTCAGGCTTAGATAGCCTGTGAGCTAAAAAGAGATTGGATTTGACTCTGAACGCTTCATTTCCATCTCGCATTTCGGCAAATCTCATCTCGATGATTTTTCCAGCATTTCGACGCTTCCAGATGGCAAGCTGCTCGATGGTTGTTTCTCTCGCGGTTTTAAACCTTTCGGGATGGGAAGTCTCTCGAGAGTTTCCTCTCGCCCTTTTCTACCTTTCCCGATGGGAAGCCTCTCGCTTGTTACTCTCGTCCTTTTCGAAATCTCCCAATGAAAAGCCTTTCGAGGATTTCTCTCGCGCTTTTCAACATTTCGCTATGAGAAGCTTTTCGAGGATTTCTCTCGTCCTCGGCAGAGAAGAAAAGTAAGAAAATTTATCGAGAGTACCAAGGGACGAGATAGAGAAAAAGGCATGACAATGAGCTGTGAAATGAAGCTTTAATTTTCAAAGTTTCTCTTATTTTAGCCCTACCAAGATGTCACATACCTGGAACTCTCCGATAAAAATTATTTATTAAATATAAAATTTTCAAAGAGGAAGGTGGGTCGGGTGATTTCGAGGGAGGAGGACGTGAGAGTGGACTCATGGGGTGCAATTTTAAAAATTTTACCGAACCCTTCCTGTGGCATATAATCGAAAAGCCCTTTGACCACTCTTTCATACTATGAACCTTTCTTCGCTCAAAGGGGGGTGGGGAAGGGAAGAACAAATTTTTAAAACCGTAGCCGATTTCTATAATAAATTTAAATATCACTTTAAATATGGGTTTTTTATGCAGTCTTCCGGTAAATATTATTTATTGAACATAAAAATTTTAAAGTGGCGGCTGTGTGAATTCCGGGGTGAAAGAGTGGGCCCACGGGGGGAGCAATTTTCAAACTTTTTTTGGACCAGTCATGTGATATGTCATCGGTAAGCTTTCGGATGACTCTTTCATATTATGAGACTTTCTTCCTCCCCTCCCCAATTTGGCCCCCTTTGCGAGGGTAGTTTTTTCCGCTTTTATCATTTTAGATCGGATTTTTTTATGCAGCCCTCCGCTAAATATTATTTATAATATATGAAATTTCAGGACGCTTTTCCAAATTTAGCCAAGACCTCTCATGTGACATATCGTTAGAAAGGTTTGTGACTACTTATTAGTGCTATGCATTCCGGTGGCCGCCCCCCTCCACTTTGCCCCCCCGGAGGACACTTTTCCAAATTTAGTCAGTACCCCTCTTATGAGATATCGTTGAAAAGGTCTGTGACTACTTATTGATGTTATGCACTTCCGGTGACAGTCCCCCCCACTCTTTGCCCCCCCTGGGGGACACTTTTTCAAATTTAGTCAAGACCCCTCGTGTGAGATATCGTTGGAAAAGTCTGTGACTACTTATATATGTTATGTACCTACGGTGTCCCCACCACCACTTTGCCCCCCCCCCCCGGGGGGGGGGGGCACTTTTCCAAATTTAGCCAACACCCCTCATGTGAGATGTCGTTGGAAAGGTCTGTGACTATTTATTGATGTTATGCACCTCCGGTGACAGTCTCCCCCAATTTGCCCCTCCCGGGGGACACTTTTTCAAATTTAGCCAAGACCCCTCATGTGAGATATCGTTGGAAAGGTCTGTGACTACTTATTGATGTAATGCACCTCCGGTGACCGCCCCCCCCCCACTTTTCCTCCACGGGGGTGTTTTTCTAAATTTAGCCATGACCCCTCATGTGACATATTGTTGGAAAGGCTTATGACCACTTACTCATGTTATCCACCTCCCGCACCCCTCCCCCCCTTTCCCCTCCAGAGAGGGCATTTTTATAAATTCAGATCCAGACTTCTCATGTGACATATGGTTGGAAAGGCCTAAAGATCTGTGACATATATCATTCTGTAATATTAAGATCTGTGTTAATCATATTATGCAGCTGCTGTGCCCCTCCGCTCGATTTGACCCCTCCCCCAAGAGATCTGGTCCGACGTTCATTCGTTTCGATATTATATTTTTTACAAGATTTTGTAGTGCGTGCACACCACACCCGCCTGCTATCATGTATCAGTGCCGTATATAGCGGGTAACCTGTTCGTGATTTCATTTTACAAGATTACGTATAAATTAGGGGCCCCGATTAAAGGAGGGGCCCGCTAGCGGTCGAAGTTACCTAGTCTTTATTAACATCGACTCATTCCAGTTCACCCGCAGACGATTCTTGATAAATGTATGACGTATATAATACATAATATATGATTTATAAAAGAAATTTGCAAACTGTAGTCATCGAGAAAAAATTTATACAATCGAAAAATATCGAGATGTCCATACAGTCGAGAAAATCGAGAAAAACATCTCGTTATCGCCCATCACTAATTTTTACTACTGCATTTTTTTAAATTTCTAAACATCGCACATTTTTTTATTTTTACACCGTCATATGGAAAAAAATGTACTTTTAAATGCAATTTGTTTGAAAACTTATCTTAATTGACTGATTTATTATGTCTTTTAAAGTAAATTTCAAGCAGGATTTTTTTTTATCCATCTCCATCGCGTGCAGGATCTATTACGAAATAACTCATTTGCATTTTAATATAATAGTTCATCATTTGTCTCTGGCTAATTTATCATAACGAAATTAAAACTTCGTCATTCTATTATATTAACTAGTTGGATGTGCCAATCCCAAAACTTTCTTCTATCTGATGTCAATATTTCATTTTAATTTGTTTTATTAGTATTTTTATTAGAATTATGCATAATTTTATACACTTTTCGATGGTACAATATTGAAAATTGCACAAAAATCGCTATTACAGCGCCTCTTTCCGGCGGAAGTTTTCCAAATTCAAGGAGGACCTACTTGCCATGACCAAAAACATATACAAAAAATTTGGTTCAATTCTATGCATAATTTCATACACTTTTCGATGGTACAATATTCAAAAATCGATATTGCAGCGCCCCCTTCCGGCATATTTTTTCCAGATTCAGGGAGGACCTTCTTGCCATGACCAAAAACATACACAAAAAATTTGGTTCAATTCTATGCATAACTTCATACACTTTTCGATGGTATAATTTTCAAAATGCACAAAAATCAGTATTACAGCGCCCTCTACCGGTGGAACTTTTCCAAATTCAGGGAGGACCTTCTTGCCATAGCCAAAAACATACACAAAAAATTTGTTTAATTCTATGGATAACTTCATATACTTTTCGATGGTACAATATTCAAAATGCACAAAAATCGCTATTACAGCTCTCCCTACTGGCGGATTTTTTTTTTTCAAATTAATTGAGGAGCTGCTTGCCATTACCACAAACTTAAAAAAAAGAATTTGGTTAAATTCTATGCATAACTTCATACACTTTTTGATGGTACAATGACGACACATGGGCAGACGGACAGACAGACATTTTTTATAAACATGTTTTTTGGAATCTCTGACCCCTAAAACGTGTAAATCCGTCGAAAACCGGAAATCGAAAAAAATTTCGATTACAATACTTTCTTCTATTTAAGATAGAAGAAAGTAAAAAAAGTGATTGGCCGTTTGTATTTCACGGCTACTCCTCCTAGGATATGGAACGTTAGATGAACAAATTAACGTATGCGGATAAGCATGTATCCGAAGATATCAAAAGTGGTCTTAGAATTTTAAAATTTTAATTAGTTTTCGAGATATTATTTTTTTTCGTAATTTTTAATGACATTTCTGTAATGATGGCAACTAAATTGCTCTATTTTTTTTTTTTTTTTTTTGATAAATGGGAGAAAAGGGAAACGATATAATTATTAGATTTCTTTGTGTGACGTCACTTTCAATCTGAAATTAACTTTTATTTGAATAGATAGAGAAAACAGTATTGCATTTATTAAGAAAATTTCAAGAAATACAAACTTATTTTCACATTTCAAGCTTCAGGAATCCGTTTATTTTAGAAAGCAAAATATCGTCTGTCGACTGGAACAACAGACTAATTACATCAAATGTGTATATTTCATTTAATAATTTCCTAGTACAATATAAATCATAGTACAATATTTCATAGTACAATATAAATCTTAAGCTATGTACAGTCATAAGATAAATTTCGGCAACATAGAGGTTTAAAAAAAATCTATAAGAATAAGCTAAGTAATCGTGGTAGTGGGGAATATTAGGAAAAAATATTTCTTATTTTCATTTTGCCATGTACAAGAGTACACATTAAAAAAATTGTGAATGTATGAGATTATTTAGCACAATAAAAATCAAAATGCAATTGAAACGTTTGTTTTTTGAGAATACAAAAGAAAAATTGTCTTAAAAATAAATCTTATCACACACTATTACAGGCATGATTTTGTTCCAACTTTTCCGAAAATTTAAGGCATTCAGTTCCAAAAATTCGGACATAAAAAATATCGAGAATTTCGACAAATAATTGCTAAAAAAATCAATTTTGTCAATCGTCGGTCGAAAAAAAGCGCAAATTTCGTCAAAGAATTGGGGGGAAAAGCGCAAATTTCGTCAGAGAATCACGAAAGAACGCAAATTTTATCAAAGGATCGCAAAAAAACGCGAATTTGTCAAAAGGTTGCAGAAAAAACGCGAATTTTGTTAACAGATTGCAGAAAAAACGTGAATTTTGTTACAGAATTGCAAAAAAATCTGCAAATTTCGTCAAAGTATTGCGAAAAAACCCACAATTTTCATCATAAGATCGCGGGAAAAAACGCAAAATTTGCCAAAGAATGGCGTCTTAAGACACCGAAAATTAGTCGTCAAAGCAAAAAATTTAGTTACCACGTGGCGACTGGCGACCGTGAATCTGTACCTATAAATTAAAGTAAGTTTTTTTTAAATATTTAATTTTCTCTTTTTCTAACATAAATATCACTTGTACATGAATTAAATTATGAATAAAGACACCGTTAGGAATATGACAAGTACTTTTGATATTCTTTTAGAAATCCAGAATTTCCAAAACCCCAGCTTAGTCTCGGACCCGACAATGACATATTTTCGAGGTTATACTATATATATGTTATAAAAAAAATTTACGTTTACTATTCATTTAAATTATTCTAAATTGCCGGCATATTCATTATTTCCCTTTTTTAATACGCTCTATTATTTATTTCTAGTTAAATTCCTATAAGTTTAAAACGCATATCTTAATAATAGTTTTATTCAAAAACGTAATCTAAACTTTTAATCCCTTCATTAATTTTTTTGTATACCAAACTGTAAAGTTCTGAACGCAGTTACTTATTTTTCGAATGTTTATAAAAGCCATTTTTACATTTTTATTCTATTTCATCTCATTTTCCCGCCAGCTGGGAGACAGCTTTTTCACATCGAAATCCTTCCATTAGCAGCGCCGGGATTCTTTTCTGTGATGTTTCTCGATCGCCCTCCATTGGCTGAGTGACGGATCGCAGTTTCACTTCGAGTCTCGTTCGTGAATTCGTTTGGTTAGCCTGAAGTTTCCATTTCAATCGGATTTCCTCCGCGCATTCTAATAAATATCTCGAGCATGAGCTCAGAAGTAGATTTTTTTGTGCTGTTTGATTGTTTCCTTAATCTGTTACCTGGTGTCCTAAGTCGCGTAAAATATTAATTCGTTATTTAACATCTCTTTTGCATGAATAACTTGTTCATGCTCAAGCGGGATGGCTCTGATTTCTCATCCTGTGGGAATTGTTTAATGTTGGTATGTTCTGATGGAATAAACAGTTTCCATGTTTAATTGGGAAAACCCCAGATTTCTTCATAAGCCTTTTTTTCACCACTCATGCGGCCTAATCTGTCTTGTCTTCATCATGAATAAATGAGTGTTTGATTGGACTTTACCAATCGTATCATCGGTCCACAGCTGCTAAATTTCCACAGTGTTGACACCTTCAATAGCGATGCTTGCACTAAGTGGTACGACTGCTATACAACCTCGCCAAGGAATGAATAAATTGAGGTACTAATCCAGTAATATGTCGTAAAAAGCACGACGTGATTGTTCAACTTAACCCATTAATTTGTTTCGTTATATATACTAGGGGATCGTACGCGGGCTTCCCGGGTTAAAGAACAAAGGCGAAAACATTTATTTTATTGGAAACTAATAATTTTTTTATATGCAATAAATTTTTCAGATTGCCCACTTAAAGTAAAAAAGCATTTTTCATATGGAAAATACGAATTATACAATCAAATATCAAAAGCGATATTTTCTTACAACCTATACAACAATTCCTTTGGTCAGTTATGTAACCGTTATAATCGTCTCCCTTCCTTCTATGCACAAAATATTCATATATTTCTTCGACGATACTTTGTTTCTTTAATTTGATAAGTTCGTCGATGGTTAATTCAGGATCAGGGTAATTTATAAATTCAACAACATCTTTAATACTCATCTATAAGTTGAGTTCCATTTTAGACGCTTTCATCAATTCAGAGATGTACACTATATGGCCAAAGGTGACCGATCACTTGCGATTTTAGATGTTTTGTTAAATATCTAAAAAAATACATGAGGAATTAACCTGAAACTACAGGTGTGTAAACAGTATAGTATAGGTCATATATTTCCGCGAAGATTTTTTCCTGATACCCCATAGGGGACCGTCAACAAATTGAAAAATAACGCATATCTTTTGGATAACCCTGTAAAAACTAATGTAGCAAAAGCGTTCAAACACGAGATTATTAATAAGTGGCTTATTGTAATATACTGCGTTCATTTTTATGAGGATATCATGTATACTGGTAGAGAAATTAAGGTTTTTATAAAAACAGCCCCAAATTTCGCCAAGTTTTTTGCTTATAATTCGCAGAGTTCTTAATATAAGAAAAGTTCTTTTCAGAAAATATGAGAAACAATATTGTACACAATACTTTGCAATCAGGAATTGCATTTAAAAAAATAATAAAAATTGGATGAAAAATGAGCAGGTTTACTAAAAAATATTTCACTGCGCATGCACGAATGCAATCAAAATATAATGTGCATAATGTATTAGCTAAGTATATAGAGCAACTTTTGTGAAAGTCTCAAACTCATAGCTTGAAAATTCTGAAAATAATCGTCGATAGAATAAGCTCGAAATACGTTGTTCCCAAAAACAAGAAAAAAGATCAGAGGTTGTATCAAATATCTCTAGATTAGTGCTAAGATAGCGTACACAATATTGCACGTACACTATGACGCAAAAGTTTAGACAATGAAGAAATTCTTACATACTTTGAAAAATATTTATTCAATTTTCAAATCACTGCTTGAAATTAATGTGCTGTACATATAAACAATATTTATAACAAAGAAAAGTGGAATTGTGCATATTGCAATAAATTAAATGGTAACAAAAATAAACTGCTGTCTCAAAAGTTTAGACACAAATTAAATAAAATCGAAATAAACAATTTTTAAAACCTGGTTGCGCATCCATGCTTATGTATTACGTCATATACACGAGATTGCATGGAAGAAACTAAATCTTGCATAGTTTGTGGATCGATATCGTACCATGCATTCTCAATAGATGTCTTAAGTTCCTTTTCAGAAGAGTATTGTCTAGCGTTGCTATAAACTTTGCGACACATGATGCTCCAAAGGTTTTCTATAGGGTTAAGATCTGGGCTACATGCTGGCCAGTCGAGAACTCTTATATTATGGGAATTAAACCAAGATTTTGAATGTTTTGCAGTGTGAATTGAAGCATTGTCTTGCTGAAATTCCCACTGAGGACCCCCCTAGAAGCTCAGCAAATGGCAGTAGGTTTTGTTCTAATGTCTGTGTATAATGCTGTGAAGTTTGACGACCACTGGTGAAGGTCAGAGATACTTGTCCATTATACCAAAAGGCTGCCCAAACCATCACCGAGCCCCCTCCTTGTCTGCGACTAAAAAAACGTCGAGGTTCCTTCCGCAAGTCATGCCAATACGATAAACAACCATCTGGACCATCCAGATTCCACTTTTTTTCATCGCTAAATATGACTGACTGCCATTTCTCTCCATATGACATATGCTTTCGAGCCCACATAAGTCTTTGTAACTTATGATATGGTTTCAGAGCTGGTTTCTTCTGCATTTTGCTATAAACGATTGTTCCTTTTTCCAAAATTCGTCTACGAATCGTATCCTTTGATACAGAGAGTCCCGATGAGCTTTGAACTCCACGTACGCTCATTTGTTGAGTACTCGCTAGTCTTTGTATCAGGCGATCCTCTCGTACATTTGTCACACGTGGCCTCCCAGACCGACATTTTGCTTTATATTCGGAACCACTCGATAAAACTCGATAAATAGATTTTTTTGACCTATTAATAATAGCAGAAATTTCAGAAACGCTCTTCCCTTCACCTTTCAACTGCCAAATCCTTGAAACCACATTCACTTGAATTTCTTTAGCTCTCGGCATGTCGACTATGAAGCGCAATCGTTTGCAGAACTTAAGTACTCCAAATTTGTGACATCATCGATTCTAAATTTGCATATGCCAGCGAATATTCAAAGAAATTTAGAATAGTGTCTAAACTTTTGCGACAAGCACATTTGAATTTTTATGAAAAAAATTAGTATTATAGCAAATAAAACGACTGTCTTTTGTACATAGCATTTTAAATCAGTTTTTGAATATATTTACAGGTTTTTGTAATTCTGACGTCATAATTCTACATTTTAAAGCTGAATGACGTCATTGTCTAAACTTTTGCGTCATAGTGTACTACTATATTTGGATACAACCCCTGATCTTTTTGCTTGTTTTTGGGAACAACGGATTTCGAGCTTATTCTATCGACGATAATTTTCAGAATTTTCAAGCTATGATTTTGAGACTTTCATAAAAGTTGCTCGATATACTTAGCTAATACATTATGCACATTATATTTTGATTGCATTCGCGCATGGGCAGTGAAACATTTTTTAGTAAACCTGCTCATTTTTCATCCAATTTTTATTATTTTTTAATTCTGATTGCAAAGTATTTGGTACAATATTGTTTGTCATATTTTCTGAAAATAATTTTTTTTTATATTACGAACTCTTCAAATTATAAGCAAAAACTTGGCGAAATTTGGGGCTGTTTTTATAAAAACCTTAATTTCTCTACGAGTATACATGCTATCCTCATAAAAATGAACACAGTATATTACAAAAAGCCACTTATTAATAATCTCGTGTTTGAACGCTTTTGCTACATTAGTTTTTACAGGGTTATCCAAAAGATATTCGTTCTCCTTCAATTTGTTGACGGTCCCCTATGGGGTTTCAGAAAAAAACTTCGCGGAAATATATAACCTATACTATACTGTTTACACGCCTGCAGTTTCAGGTTAATTCCTCACGTACTTTTCTAGATATTTAACAAAACGTCTAAAATTGCAAGTGATGAGTCACCTTTGGCCATATAGTGTACATTATCACAAGTTTCAGATGTCTTTTTAGTCTATGCCAAGGAAAAGGAGTTCAGTCTCTTCCAAACATTTCTCATTGTTTTTTGCTGAAGGATTTACCCATGATTCCCTTATGACTGCGACTGCATCTGTGACGTAAAATTTCTTCCAAAAGTCTTCAAAAAAGTTCAAAGTGAGTCTAAATTATGGAAAAAAATTTCCAAGCCAGACGACGTAAATGCAGGGTGACGTTAAGTCGGGGTACTACTGTATCAGAAAATTACGAATTCAGAATTGTTTTGATAGATTTGTTCCATTTCATTTTAATAAAAAGAAAATTGCCCAGTTAAACTGATGGCATTGAGCTCACAGGCTATTCCCACTATTTGTATATTATACACTTATTTCAAAGAATAATGACTCTTAAAAAATAAATGAAAGGGGATTAGCTCCGTTTTCCCACTTTATACTTAATCCATGAAAATCCAAATCTAATCAGGGACGCGGCTTATCAGAATAAACCTGTGTACCAAAATTTGAAGCAAATCAGATAATTCTGAATGAAAAAAAACATTTCTCAAAATTAAGGGGGGAGGGTATTAGCTTCCCCATTCCTCACTTTATGCTTAACCAATGAATCTTAAAATCTAATCAGGGAAGCTCGAAACAGAATGAACATAGAAACAAAATTAAGTAAATCGAATAATTCTGCATGAAAAGCCCTTCTATTTAAATTAATTAGTGGACTAGCGCCCCTTCCCCACCTTTATACTCAACTAATGAACCTCCAAATCTATTCAAAGCAGCTCCTTAACATAATAAACCGGTATACCAAATTTGGAGGAAATCGAATAAATCTGTATGAAAAAAACATTTATCTAAATTAAAGGGGGACTAGTCCCCGTTCCAACCTTTATACTTAACCAATGAACTTCCAAATCTAATCAAGGCAGCTCCTTATCATAATAAACCGGTATGCCAAATTTGGAGCAAATCGAATAATTCTGCATGAAAAACCCATTTATTTAAATTAAGGGGGGGGGGGGTGGGGTCTAGCCCGCTTACGCCCTTTATACTTAAACAATTAACCTCCAAATCTAACCAGGGAATAACAGTATACTCCTTATAAGAATAAAACGGTATAAAAAATTTGAAGCAAATGGAATAATTCTGCATGAAAAAAACCATTTATATAAATTAAGGAGGGTTGCCCCCCTTTCCCGCTTTTATACTTAACTAATAAACCTACAAATCTAATGAGGGAAGCTCCTGAAGATAATAAACCGGTATACCAAATTTGCAGCAAATCGAATAAGTCTGCATGAAAAACCCATTTATCTAAATTAAGGGGGGACTAGCCCCCCCCCCTTTATACTTAACCAGTAAACCCCGAAAACTAGTAAGGGAAGCGCCTTATCAGAATGAATCTAGAAAAACGATTTGAAGCAAATCGGATGTTTCTATCAAGAGTTATCGCGTTACGTACATACGTACATACATACATACATACATACATACATACATACATACAGGACTGGCGGGCACATTAGCTCTCAGGCTTTGATAACCTGTGAGATAAAAAGTTGAAGTTCTTCAAATCTTATAAAAAAAAATTAATTTCATAAATACAGAGTGTTCCGAAATTGACCAGCAAATTGAAAGGGGTGATAGTAAACATCAAGAAGATAAAAAATTGTCGCAGAACGTGGGGTCGCAAACACTTTATTGAGTCACAAATACAAAGTATTTCATACTAACTCAATTTGGATTGACGGTAATAATTTTCAGAAAACTGAAGTACATTATAATAAAACTTTTAACAGACATTCGCAGCTTTGTTGTAAATGTGATAATACAGTATACTCTCGATATCTCGAAGTCGAAGGGGCACTAAAAATTTTTCGAGATAACAAGGTCAAAACCAAACATAAAAAATCACGTAAAACACAAGATACGGAATAATGTTATAAAAATTAGAGTCATGATAGATGAGAATAAGTATAAATATGAAATTATAGTCACAATAAGTCTAAATACAGCAATGATATTTTTTTATTTTTAAAATAGTAGAAATGAAATACATTAAATTGAAAAGAATTAGTAAAACATAAATGAACTTAGATTGATAGAATTGCTTAAAAAAGCCAAGTGTTGTGGCCTGTCGACATGTCTTTTGAAAGTTATCGTTTTCTACGTTTTCAGAGAATTCTATGAAGCGTCGTATAGTACGTGGGCAGCATCTTTAGCTTGGGCCGCAGTAACGCTAGGTAATGGTTCTGAAATACTCAGTTCTTTCTGATTATGAAACGACAGAGAAGAAATTGATTGAATTTTTACTTCGAAAAATATTCGACATACGGAGGTTTTGAGTGAAAAATCTTCAAGATATTAAAATTAACATTAGAAAAATATGTAATATCAAGGGAAAAAATAATTTTTCGACATATCGAGGTTTTCGAGACATCAAGAGTACACTGTATAACAAATAAGTGGTAGAAGTTTCCATTATACGCAAGAGCAGTATGCACTTGACGCTCCCCATTTTGGACTGCGATGACCAGCTCATACACAGTAAAAAAAAAAAAAAAAAAAAATTGTATTCTTACTAAAATTTTATCTGTACACTATACAGAAAAAGATGTAAATCTACAAAATTAGTTTTTTTAAAGCTACGAAATCTGTAGCTTTACAAAAGTATTTACTAAAATCAGAGTAACCTTACCAAAATTTTATCTGTAACCAGGGTTGCAGTTACATAAAAAGCTCTACGCAACCCAGTTTCCTAAACAATTCTTACTAACCTTACAGATTTTTTGACTTACAGTGCAAACGCGTATCTGTTACAGGAATTTTTCTTGTTGCCGTTACCTAAAATGTTTTAGAAATCCCAGTTTCCTAGAAAAATGTTAGGAACTTTACGAATTTTTTTTTTGCAGGGTAGTATCATCGATTGCGTGAGCATGAGAATCCTGTTTCTCAGAACTTTTCGTGATGTTATCCCATTTCACACAAAACAAAGTACATATCGTTGCATTTTCATGGCAATGTGTTAATTTTTCTCAAAATTATTACCGTCAAACCGACTTCAGTTAGAATGAAACACCCTATATTTATGACTGAATAAGTGGTTTGCGACCCTATGATCCTATGTGATTTTCCCTCCTCTTGATGCATTCTATCACCCCTCTTAAAAATGCTCAAGCTCAAACAAATCGATTTTTTTTTTTTTTTAACCATTTTAAAAATGGTTATTGTCCTCGTCAGGGTAGGAAATCAAAAGCATATCTGAAGGTTTTTATTGGTTTAAGGTAGGGATGCACAACCTGTGGCCCGCGGGCCAAAAGTGGCCCCGAGGGGTTAACGTTACCCGCGAACTTAATCAATTTATAACTGGAAAAAAATTGCAATTTTTGTCCATATGGTCGCAGGAAAAAAATCGTGAATTTCATCAATTTTTCGCGGGAAAATTTGAACATCTCGTCAGTCCGTTAAGAATCGCGAATTTTGTCCATCGGGCGAAGAAAAAATCATAAATTTCGTTGATCGAACACGGTAAATTCGCGAATTTTGTCGATAAGGCGCGGAAAAAATCGCAAATTTCTCTGATCGGACACGGAAAAATCGCAAGTTTTATCCATCGGGTTCGGTAAAATCTCGAGTTTTGTCGATCAGGCTTGGAAAAATCTTAAATTTCGTTGATCGGACACGGAAAAATCACGAGTTTTGGCGATCGGGCTCGGGAAAATCGCGAATTTCGTTGGTCGGGCAAGGAAAAAATCATGAATTTTGTCGATCAGGCGCGAAAAAAATTGCAAATTTCGTTGATCGGAAACGGAAAAATCGTCAATTTTTTTGAAGCTGCGCAGAACAATTGCAAATTTTGTTGATCGGTTGCGAGACAATCGTGAGTTTCGTCAGCCGCGAGAAAAAATCTCGAATTTCGTCAATTTGCCGAGGGAAAAAATCACAAATTTTTGACAGTTATTTAAGATTCGCGAATTTCGTCGATCGGGCGAGAAAAATTGCGAATTTTGTCAACCAGGAGCGGGAAAATCTTAAATTTTGTTGATCCGCTTCGAGACAATCACTTGTTTTATCTGTTTATCATGAAAAAAAATCGCGAATTTCGTTGATCGGGGGGCAGAAAAATTGCAAATTTCGTCGATGAAGCTCGGAAAAATTGAAAAATTTCGTTGATCTGGCAGGGAAAAATTGCGAGTTTTGTCAATCGGGCTCCGAGAAATCGCGAATTTCGTTGGTTGAGAACGAAAAAATCGCGAATTTTGTCGGTCAGGCGCGAAAAAAATTCCAAATTTTGACGATCATGAGCGAAAAAGTCGCAATTTTTTTAATCGGGTGCGGAAAATAGCAAATTTCGTCGATCGGGTGTCAAAAAATTGCGAATTTTGTCGATCGGGTGTGGAAAAATTGCGAATTTTGTCGATCAGGCGCGGGGAAATCTCAAATTTCGTTGATAGGCTCCTCCCCTCCCCCTTCGTTCATAAAGTTCACATTTTTTCAGCACTAGCCTTTTTCTGATTATAGGCCATAGATCCCCCCCCCCCCCCCGTAATAGAATCCTCTCTGTGTTACTGGTGTGGCCCTCGACAACCCAGATATTTTTGTAAGTGGCCCTTCTCTTAAAAAGGTTGTGCACCCCTAGTTTAAGGGGACACAGTACCTTTTAAAGCACTTTTTCAATTTTGAGTAATATTGTAATATACTGTAATATCTGTAGTGACATTATATTTAATACTATAAAGCAAATATAATTTCACATAATTTCAAAAAAAAAAAAAAAATCTTGTAGAACAGCTTATTTAACTAAAATGTAATTTTTTTTTTTTTTTTTTTTTTTTTAATGCCTACTATTTTTTTAAATATGAATATTTTTGCTTCAAAATTCTTTTTCGTAATCCTAAAAACATACTACATAAAATTGTGCATAGATTTAACATTCAAGGTTATAGTTATTTTTTTTTTAAGAATTTCAATTATTTTCCTTGATTTTTTACTATACAAAAGAGGAAAAGATTGATATCAAATGTAATATCCCATACATCTAAAAATCGATGCACAGTTTTATGTAGTATAATCTAAGGAATATGGAGAAAAAAAATTTGAAGCCAAAATATTCATATTTAAAAAAGTAGTATGGATTTAAAAATCTTTTTTATTATTATTTTTTTAATTTAAATTTTAGTTAAATAGGCTGTTCTACAAGATTTTTTTTTGAAATTATATGAAATCGTATTTGTTTTATAGTACCTAATATCTGTAGTGATATTATATTTAAATATATTAGAGTATTATTCAAAATCGAAAAAGTAGTTTAAAAGGTACTGTGTCCCCTTAATCATCATTCTATTAACCATTTGGAAAAATGGTTATTGTCCTCGTCAGGATGGGGAATCAAAAGCATACCTGAAGGTTTTTATTGGTTTAATCCGCATTTTATTCGTTTTCTGATGGGTCTATACAGTAATCTGTATTTCCCTTTACTTTCAACAAAGATGGACAACAGAGTGTTGTCACTATGACAAAAAAGTAATAAAAACTACGAAAAAAATTAATAACTCAGAAACAAATTGAGATACAGCTTTCAAACAAATTGCATTTAAAAGTACATTTTTTTTTCTATACGGTGGTGTAAAAAGTAATATTGTGGGATGTTTAGAAGTTCAAGAATGAAATTTCATTTAAAATGGGTCGTCAGATTTCTTGGAAATCTGACGATGGAAATGCTTGGATAATCCGTAAGTTTCAGGTGGATAATATGTACGAGTCGCAGGCGATTTTTGTCGCTTGGAATTTTTACGTGTAATAACACTATTAATGTTTAATTCATGGCGTACGTAATGTATGATCAATTCCGTGCGATTTTTTATGTCTTAAATTTTAGTCTTTGAAAAAATCATTTTCCAAATGGTCGTTGAAATTTGATAAATTGCTTTTATTATTATTATTATTATTATTATTATTATTTAGTATTTATTTTTATTTATTCAGAACACAGTGCAAAAAATTGCATAAAAATATTTGCATTTTTAACGGAGTTATAAGCATTTATGTAACAATCACTTTCAAAGCCGCGCCCATTTAAATGCAATTTTAAGTCGCGCTTTCTCAAAACTTGATTTTTACAACTTCCGTAAGATTAAAAAAACTATTTGAGGGAATGGCTTAAAAAAATTTTGCATGCATATAACATCATTATTAATAGAATGAATTAATATATTTTAGATAGTTTAATATTTTGTGTATTTTTACTGAAAGAAAAATTGTATTGTTTAGGGGGTTTTAAATTTTCAACTGTGAGAGTTTTTTTTAATAAGGTTTCCTTTGAGTGATCGTTATATCCTTAATTCTTTTTATAGAGTAAATTTTCCTGGTCCTTTTAAAGCAAAAATTAGGTTCTTATGTCAATTCAACGTTAAGATATCTTACGGATGGTGATATGACAACCTACATTTCTTTTTGAAAATTGTGTTATATAAATTTTGCTATATTTTTGTATTTTATTACATTGAAGTACTTTATTTTATAATTTTATAAGACTACAAAGATAGCTTAAAAATATCAGAAAGTTTAAATTAGTTACATTGAATACTTCCATTTTTATACGGACTCGAGGCGAGAGCTCTATTTACACATGTTTTTGCGGTATCGATAAAGCCCTGAGCCCCCTTAATTTGTTGGCCGAATTTTAGAACACCCTGTGATATTATGGGAACATTTAACCCTTCACTGTACGACGTCCCATATCTGGCACATACCTAAAAACACTTTTTTTCGCATTATGTATCACGAATTTGGCCAATATGATCTCTATATCTGATGATCAAGAACAGTCCAAAGAATGGAATGACACTTATTTTGTCCATGTCAGATTGCTGCATCTGACAAAAAATTAGAATTTGTTCTTCGGAAACAAAAAAATTTCGATCAAGCTATTAAGGTAAAATTTGCGCTCATTATTTTTACTGAATAGGGGAGGTAGGGGAGGTTTGATACATAGGGAGGGTTGATACATTGACAATTTTTCTCAACAAATGGCATTAACAGCCATTGTAACAGATGTAAAGTCTTCTTTTATTAGCAGAGGTCATCATTAGCTGGGCTTAGCAGTGAAGAACTGACAATGTTTTTTTTCTTTTAATTTTGAAGACTCTTGGAATGTCAATGTAAATTTTTTTAAATATTGATTTTCTTTCATAACTCTAATTATTGTGAAGATAATATCTTGTATTTTTTTTTTTTGTAACGCACATTGTTAGGGTAAGTTTTACCAGAAAGCAGATTGGCATTTTGCAACTGCATTTATACAAAGTGGTTGAAAATCCAGTAAGGCATGATAGGGAGAAATGATTTTCATTTGATCATTTGTGCTGGGGAGAAATGATACACTTGTATATTTGAAATTTAATAGTTTTTTAAGTTGTAAACTAATATAGGACTGTATTATTCATTATTGTTTTACAGCAAGAGCTACTGAAATTGGTAAGGAAGAACAAAGAGACTATTCATAGACATTATGTAGGTCACATAGAAAAAGAGTTCGATGATAGATGGTTAGTTCGTTTTGTTCGTCATGTAGAAGGAAAAAAGTTTAAATGGCCTGAAAAGGAAGATGTTTCTATAATTGACGAAGGGCAAATTAAAAAAAAAAAACAACATTAAATCCACCCAATTTTACTTACAAAAATGATAGAGTTATTAGTTTTTCTTTTAACCATTTCAGGGGTGGTGGTATGTTTATGAAGCCCCTTAATTTTAATTCCCAAACGCCACATTGACACCAGCATTTTGTAAAATATTTTCCATTTAATATGAAAGTGAAATATAGCCCTTTTCTTATTTCCAATTAAATTTGTTGGTAAATTCCGGTGCCATTCATTTATTCAACACTTTAGCATTGAAAATGCTTTGACCTGAAAGGGTTAAAGAAATCTTAAATGTGCTAAATTTATGTTAAATTGTTTGCAAATTAGCAACGTTCACTTCATTTTTTCTTGCAGCATGATCTCTAGGGGTTTTTTTCATTATTTATTTTCTAAAAAGTGTGTTAATAGAATTGTTTAAATAATATCAATTGTTTAAATATTTTTGTAAAAAACACTCTGAAACAAAAATATGTTAATGTCATTTCTTTTTAAATTTGACTTAAATATTTCAAGATTTATCATAACAAATTGTATGATACATAAATTGAATTGTCTACATTTTTTTTTTTTTAATTTACATAACAATGTATCAAACCACCCTTGCTAGTGTATCAATCCTCCCCTGCAATGAGGAGATTTGATACAGTAGCAACCATTCACAATAATTGGAATATATTTTTTCAATGATTATTTTTTATATTCACAATATTTTTAATAAATGAATAAAAGGTCACGTTATAAGAAAACACGAAAAATTTGTTTAAAAATAGGTTTCTAAGGGTTGTAAAAAATAAATTAGTAAAAAAAAGTGTATCATACCTCCCCTGCTTAAAAATATTATTATAAAAAAAGTTGCAGAGTGTTTAGCAGATAAAATTAATAAATTTAAGCTCATTTAATTGTAATAATATATATATATATATATATATATATATATAGCAATACGATATTTTAAAACCCTAATTGTGTACATAGGGTACACGCCATAAAATATCAAATTTTAGCTGAAAATTTGAAGATTAAATTTTTTTTAGTATTTTTCTTATTATTAGAACGATATATAGATTTCAAATAACTTTTCTCATAAAAATATAAAAAATCGTGCAGTGAAGGGTTAAATGGCTTTTAAAAATTTCATGCCCAAATCATGTTCCATCGGCCTGTGCGCCTCTATTAGGAGTGAACTTCCCCATTGTTCTCTCGTCTTCATTTACCTATTGTGTGGAAACGAGGCGATGCCCCTGACCTGTAAATCTCCCTTTCCGGCACGAAGACGTCTTCTGCGGGGAAAAGTCACGTAGAGGCTATCAACGAGTTTCTTTCTGTATCAACGAGATTATATTTATGGATATATTTCGATACTTTTGAGGAAAAGCACATTTCACGGGCGACGGTTTCCTTTGATAAAAAGGATTTTTTAACAATCTAACACAATAGCTATTCTTCCGAAAATAAAAACAAGAAAGAAAAATCATGCATCAAGCACATATTATGAAACACTTTCCAAAACATTTAGAATAATGTAACAAAACTTCACCGATTAAAGGCGGTATTCAAGAAAACAATTTTCCACTCTTAACAATTCGAAATTTTCAGACTAATATTTAAAGGTGAAAACATGAAACTTGCTGACGTGATTTTTGAAGAGATGCATAAGCGGCCGTGTGTTTTCATTTTTCGCTCAATTAATTAGTACTTGATTTATAAACAATTATTTTCTCAGTATGACTCTTTTTTTCGTTTGCAGCTCTCTCGCTTCGGGAAATTCGGTTCAAAATGCCCACTTTGACAGCATTTTTAAAAATATATTCTGCCTTTATCAAAAAACGACCCATATAGTACATTATATAGTTTTTGAATAAGAGAATCTGCCAACTGGAGGCGTTTCAGAAAAAAAAATAATAAAAAAATGAGTCAGAAAATAAGAAGTTTGGATTTGAATACACCCTTAATACGCGAATTTGGCCCACTGCCTTGAAAGTCATCTTAACCCCTTGAGGGGCGGTGGTATGTTTATGAAACCACTTAGTTTTAATTCCGAAATGCCACATTGGCACCAAAATTTTGGTACAAAAAATTTCGCTTCATTATGTGTGTGAAATATAGCTTTTGATTCTTTACAAATAAGTTTGTTTTCAAATTCCGGTGTCATCCATTAATTTCAACACTTTAGCAATGGAATTGCTTTTCCTCTGAAAGGGTTAATCGGGTTCGACTTTATAATGATGATATTATGGGAACATTTTGATGTCTTTTAAAAATTTCATGCCCAAATCATGTTCCATCGGCCCGTGTGCCTCTATTAGGAGTGAACCTCCCCATTGTTCTCTCGTCTTCATTTACCTATTGTGTGGAAACGGGGCGAAGTCCCTGACCTGTAAATCTCCCTTTCCGGTACGAAGACGCCTTCTGGAAGGAAAAGTCACGTAGCGGCGATTAACGAGTTTCTTTCTGTATCGACGAGATTATATTTACGGATGTATTTCGAAACTTTTGAGGAAAAGCACATTTCACGGGCGACGGTTTCCTTTGATAAAAAGGATTTTTTAACAATCTAACATAATAGCTAGTCTTCCGCAAATAAAAACAAGAACGAAAAATCATGCGCGATGCATGGATTATGAAACACTTTCCAACACATTCAAAATAATATAACGAAACTTCACTGATTAAATAAAATAATGCTATAAAGTGATAAAATATCATTTATTAAGATTGACGATCGTTTCGTCGCACCAACGGCGAGATTTTCAAAATCATACACGATAGAAAATATTTTCACATAATTTAAAAATAATAAACATAGTAAATAATGTCACGAGACATGATGCATAATGAATGGTCGCCGTTGGTGCGACGAAGCGATCGTCAATCTTAATAAATGATATTTTATCACTTTATAGCATTATTTTACTTAATCTGTTTATAAGTGATCATTAT
The DNA here is from genome assembly GCA_963932465.1 of Maratus speciosus. Taxonomy (NCBI): domain Eukaryota; kingdom Metazoa; phylum Arthropoda; class Arachnida; order Araneae; family Salticidae; genus Maratus; species Maratus speciosus. The sequence continues at coordinate 90,157,543 of OZ010797.1, forward strand.
ACATGTTTTTAGAAACTTCACTGTTTAAAAAGTTGAACAGCACTGTAAACAAGTAACATAAAAATTTTGTTTTTAAAGTGAATTCCTACTTAGGTCATCAAAGAAAAATTTAATATAATCCCTTAAGCTAATATTAGTTTTTGTTGCATTAAAATATCTCAATTTGTTGATTTTCTATAAGCAAGTAGGTTTACAATGGAATTCTATGGGAATTTGGCGAAATATTAGAGATATCCCCAAGTTGGCGTCTCTTTTGGCAACTCATTTTGGCCGCCAAATTTGGCGATATATCGCCAAGTTGGTGACAAACTGCGACAGTTGGCGACAGAACAGGGTCACACCTATGGTGACTCCTTATTGTAAATACTTTCATTGATCTTCAATAACCAATGGCCGTCATTTTGTTTTCCATGCAAAACTAAAATTAATTAATTAAAATTTAATTAATTAATTAATTAATATTTGAAATAACTGTATTAACATCAATTGTCATCCAGTACAAGTTTAAAAAAAATTATTTCAACTTGATAGGATGAATAATGAGTATTTTATTAACAATTGAAAATTTGAGCAAGATATATAAATATATAAATATATAAATAAATAAATATAGGGAGAGTGTAGGTAGGAATTGAAAAAAAAAAGATGTAAATCTACAAAACTAGTTTTTGTAAAATCTTCAGAAAACTGTATGTTTACTAAAATTTTATCTGTACACTGTAAGTTACAGAAATCTGTATGCTTACTAAAATTTCGTCGATAACCCGGGGTAATTACATGTTTGTTTTTTTTTTTTGTTTGTTTTTTTTTCTGCTACATAAAAAGTTTTAGGCATCCCAGTTTCCTAAAAAATTCATAGTAACCTTACAGATTTTTTTTTTTCAGTGCAAACGTGAATCTGTTACATGAATTTCTTTTGTTATGGTTATTAATAGAATGATTTTAACCAACTTTAATATTAAATATCTCTTAAAATAATTAATCGATTCAAAAATTGTCTGCATCAGCGTGTTCATCAAACATTTCTCTATAATAATATCCATCTTCACATTTTTGTATGCAGCAGTTTTCTTAATATTAACAAAAAAAGAATCCCGGTCACACAAAATTCATTTACAGAGGCGGTGACAGCGTTAGTTACTTTTTTTTAGAATAGTGAGATACTTATTTCTTTTAAGATACAGTCGTGCAAAAATAGAAGTAAACACCCCCTTACTAACTCTGCAAAAAATTTTCGTAGAAGAAAGTTACCTGTACGACACGATTGGTAATAAAGTCTACTTTTAAATGATGTATACAAAATTTGCTTAGGGGGCCATCTACATATTAAAAAGAACCACAACTTTGGTTTTTTTTTTTTTTTCAATAGCAGTACACAATTCTGACATCATAAATGAACTCTACGCCCTTCAATTAGCCTAAAAACGATTTTTTATGCAATTCGTACGATAAGTTTCCGAAAAATTAATTATTTTAAAACGAATGTATTTTAGGGGCTGTATCCCAATTGAAGTTCGGTACCTGCTTGATCAAAGCATCTTAAGCCCCACTCAAGCAATCATTAGGAGACTGCTAGATTACAGGATAGCATAAAAAATTTCAAAATATCTAGTCACTTCTAATATAGACGGCCCCTTAAACCATCATTTTGCCGTTTTTAAAGCATAATTCCAAAACTACTTGGAAGAAAAATGTGAAATTTTGGATTTCCATAAAGCAGGATTTAATAAATCTATATCCATCAAAAAAATTGTAGGTTGCAATTCATAATTTTTTTCGAATATTAATTTCATAATTCATAACTCATATGATAAAATTATAAAAATTGCAAATTCAACGTATTTATGTTTGGGTATTTTAGTATTATTGCTGCACAAAAAATTTCCACATTAGGAATATAATTTCAGGAGATATTAATATAAATATGAAAATGTAATTTAACATTAGAAGTACTAAATTTTGAATGTTTATAAAAAGAAATGTGTAAGTAATATAAAAAATAGTTTCACATTGATGAGAAATAATTAATTATTTCGCTTTTTACGCAGTCGGGTTTTTTGATTTTAAAAATTTAATTTTTATTAAACATTTAGAAAAATGGTTATTGTCCTCATCAGAGTAGGAAATCAAAAGCATATCTGAAGGTTTTTATTGGTTTAATCATCGTTTTATTCGTTTTCTGATTGGTCTATACAGTAATCTGTATTTCCCTTTACTTTCAACAGAGATGGACAACAGAGTATTGCCACTATGACAAAAAAGTAATAAAAACTACAAAAAAAATTAATAACTCAGAAACAAATTGAGATACAGCTTTCAAACAAATTGCATTTAAAAGTACATTTTTTTCTCTATACGACGATATAAAAAGTAATATTGCGGGATGTTTAGAAGTTTAAGAAATAAATTTCATTTAAAATTGACCGTCAGATTTCTTGGAAATCTGACGATGGAAAAACCTTTTCCCGAACAGCCAATGAAATGCTTGGATAACACGCAAGTTGCAGGTGGATAATACGTACGAGTCGCAAGCGATTTCTGTCGCTTGCAATTTTTACGTGTAATAACACTATTAATGTTTAATTCATGGCGTACGTAATGTATGATCAACTCCGTGCTATTTTTAATGTCTTAAATTTTAGTCTTTGAAAAAAATCATTTTCCAAATGGTCGTTGTAATTTGTTAAATTGCATTTTTTTTTTAATATTGTGTTAAAATCAAGCAATATCGAGCTTCTGAAGATGATCCCCCCCCCCTCCTAATGCCCTTTTAAAATATTTCCTGCCCGTGAAAGAGGCCGCATCGGTTTGTGCGATAATGGGTCCCTATTAGGAGCGAACTTCCCTATTGTTCTCTCGTTGTCATTTACGTATTGTGCAGAAAAGGAGCGATGTCCCTGGCCTGTAAATCCCTTTTTCCGGCACGAAGACTTCTTCTGCAGCGAAAAGTCACGTAGCGGCGATTAACGAGTTTCTTTCTGTATCGACGAGATTATTTATGGATGCTTTTACGGCACGTGTGATGAAAATCAAATTTCACGGGCGACTCTTATCTGTGATGAAAAGGATTTTTTAACGAATTGAACGTAATAGCTTTTCTATCGCAAACAAGATTCTCAAAATGTGAATTTAAAATTTATCAGGGAAGAGACGATCGAGATAAATATGATGGGAAAAGGTGTAACATTAAAATTAAGTATCAATTTGAAAGTAATTTTTTAAAATTAATTTAAGATTAACGTAATATTTTCCATTCTGTTAATTTACTAAAAGGAGTAGAAATTGTTGAAAGAACTAAAATTGACTATTGTTTGATCGTGGATTAGAAAGACTCTAATTCATTTAGACTATTACTACTTTTTGCATTTATTTATTTATTTTTTATAGAAATAAATATACAGTGAAACCTCTCCACCTTTATTAAGCGTGCGACCACCTTTATTAAGCGACCACCTCCCTGAATGACCATTTTTTCATGGAACGAAGTCTATTCCCATAGGCTCAATACTAATTTTACCTCCATTCAGAGACCATCCCAGTTGAACTCCCTCCATGAGCGACCCATTTCTTTGAAGAAAATTCCGTTATTTTCTAGTCGCTTGAAGAAGGTTTTATTAGAAAAATAATTCCGGAGAGCGGAGAGCGCATTATTCATCAGACTTCTAAATTAAGTTTAGATTTTTTTTTTAAATCCCGGTAACTTTTAAGTGTTTAAACCCTTTGTATCTTTTAAGGCAATGATTTTAACTCTGATGACAAATTAAGAATGACGGTCAATAATCTCCCCTGTCCTATTCTGTCGGGAAACTCTCAAAGAAATAGATAAATTAATGAAATCGTCATTATTTGTTCCCGTCCAAAAAAAAAAAATTGCTCTTATTTGCTGAATTTCGAAATACTTTGAATTTGAGGTATTTCTGTCTCGGCTTCTTTGGGAAATAAAAGTTATAAAAGATAAAACAATAAAATCAAAGCAAACGTCAATGTATCCATTTTTTAAACTCTGCAGTTATTAAGTTATGTAATTAACTTTTGATTTGATGCTTAAATTTTTATATTTTTCCCTAATGTGAAAATTAAAATTTTAGTAACATTAATTATTACCTTTTTTTAACAATTAAAATCTAGATTTAAACGTGGCCTCCATTAAGAGACCAATCGGCTCTCGGAGCGACCAATTTTTATTGTAACGTAACGTGGTCGCTTTAGAGAGGTTTTACTGTATATATTTGTTAAATTGTAAAAAGCAGGAATAAAAGTTTCAATATTGTAAGACAACATGAATCTTTCAAAACTGGTTTTCCAACTATGTTGAAGACCAGGCTCCTTATTTTTGAATCGTATTTTTTCTTTATACACGGTAATAGAAATAAATGTTTCTTAAATTAGGAAAATATACTAAAAACACAAACGAAAATATACATTAATATACGATAATATAATGTAACCGTTTGCGACTTATTAATGATTACGAACCGCGAACTTTATCTTTAGAAATACCGGAAAACTCTATTATTTCGAGATTTAAAGAACCATTTACAAATACAAAGTTTCTTTTGCTGCCGTTGATTCTCGAAAAACGTTTCCGAGTTGTTTTTACAGTACATAATTTAGTTTTCTTAATCCGGAATAGAGGCTTTTCAGATGTTATCGGTTCTCAAGTAACTAAAATTTTGCAAGCATGTACACTGTAAAAAAAAAAATCTGTAAAGTTAATAAACTTTTTCTAGGAAACTGCGATTCCTAGAACTTTTTATGTAACGGCAACTACAAAAATTCATGTAACATATACACTTTTGCACCGTAAATAAAAAAATATGTAAGGTTACTAAGAATTGTTTAGGAAACTGGGATGCCTGGAACTTTTCATGTAACTGCAACCTGGGTTACAGATAAAATTTTAGTAAGATATGATGAGAGAGTGAATTGGATTGGCGCTGATAGGATTTGAACCAGGGATCTCATGATCAGGAGGCGAGAACGTTAGCGTCGAGCAAAAGACCAGGCCTGTTACTCTAAGCTAATAACTTGCTTTAAACAGATCAAGTGAGATGAGATCGCTACAGCTTACTGTAAACTTAGTTGATTCTTTTGTAAAGCTACATATTTCTGTAGCTTTACAAAAACTACTTTTGTAGATTTACTTATGTTTTTTTACAGTATACAAATAAAATTTTAGTTAGCATACAGATTTCTCTATCTTTACATCTGTAGAATTACAGATTTTTTTTACAGTGTAGTTTATAGATCCATATCTATATATCATATACATGGCTGCTCAAAGAATTGGGATCATTTTGCGACTGTAGATGTAAATTGCTGAAATTAGGTTTTTAATTGCGTTACACACGTTTTCAAATATTTCAATTAGACATCTTATTTCAACTTATTAAACGGTGAACTTTTGTTACATTATTCTGAATGTGTTGGAAAGGGTTTCATAATCTATGCTTGACGCATGATTTTTCTTTCTTGCTAGGTGCGTTCGTAATTATATAAATACGTAGCACCTATAGTCGTCGTTCAGTCCGTCTGTCTGTCCGCATATAACAGAGCAAAAACTACCCAACCGAATGGTCTGAAATTTTAAATATATAATTGTTGCAAAATTTTGTCGAATCATTTCAAATTTTATGAAAATCGGATGTATAGTATGAAAGGGACTGTCAAAAGTTTTCCGTTACATTACAGTCAATGGAAAAAGATTATTTCAAGTGCATTTTAATGATGTTACAGCCTTTCGAACAGAAGGAAATGGATATGCACTTATGAAGTGCACTAAAATATACACTCAGTACAATATGCGGTACAAAAAATATTTATAAAACTAGTTACAGTACGAACACACCTCATTTTCCATGTTTGACGTTCACTTTCCCACGTGTTTGTATAGTAATCAAATGTTATGAAACATTTAACTTTTTTCACACTGTAAGATACAGGTTTTAAAAAAACCGACACGTGTTTTCCTTTTATAAGGGAAAAAAAAGTAATCGATGTTCGATTTCATGGAATCTGATAAGAATTTCTATAAAAATATATACTTGTGGATGAAAGGTGAGAAATATACAGTGGAAAGAAGATTTAAATATCGATCCCTTATTCGATTATTTTCGTATCAAGCAGTAACCGGCATTTCTGCAGCTTTCAGATAAAAAGTAAGAAAAAAATTCGAAGTTGTATGACATATCTCAAAGCAACAGATATCGTATTTCATTTTATATTATGCGTTATAGCGAATAATGATTTTCAAATGTGTTACGAAGATTTTCAAACGAAGTTTTTCAAATATGTTACATGTTTTCAAATATTTCAATTCGACATTTTAAACTTTTATACGGTGAAGTTTTGTTACATTATTCTGAATGTGTTGGAAAGGGTTTCATAATCTATGCTTGACGCATGATTTTTCTTTCTTGTTTAGTTTAGGGATCAAATGTTAAGGAACATTTGTTTTTGTTTTTCGCAATATAGATACCGGTTTTAAAAAAACCGACACAAGTTTTCCTTTTATAAGAAAATAAGGTAATCGATGTTCCGATTTTATAGAATCTGAATAAGAATTTCTACAAAAAAATATGCTTGTAGATGAAAGGTGTTTCGTCAAAGTATCAGAATGCAGCGAGATTGGAACAGTGTTGAGAAATATACAGTGGGATGAAGATTTCAATATCGATCCCTTATTCGATTATTTTCGTATCAAGCTGTAACCAGCATTTCTGCAGCTTTCAGATAAATAGTAAGAAAAAAAAATGTTCAAAGTTGTATGAAATGTCCCGCGGGCAACAGATTTATTTAATTTTATATTATGCGTTATAGCGAAGAATTTAATTTAAAATTTTGTTTTCATGTATTACTTTAAGAGAATACATTACATTTAAACATGTCTAAAATCGATTCTTTGTTTTTAACTTTTATTCTAGTTTTTTATTAATTTCAGAGTATTGAGAAAAAAAAATTAAACATCCGCCTTATTAACTTTATACTTTGACTCTATTTATAAAATTCTACCAATGGTTCACAATAGTACTTTATTATTTAATAATTTTATTTTAATGTAGAATTTTGAGTTTGCGCGCATTGATACTCAGAAACAAGTTGGAAATTATACGTCAAACGTGGCAAATGAGGTGCGTTCGTACTATAACTAGTTCAGATCTTGATGCAATAGCTGTTGCACTCTTATGCAAAAATAATGAATATACAAAATTTATTACGATTCTATATTTTACATTCTGTAATACGGTAAATAATAGAATTCCATCTTAAATAGAACGTCATCACCGTGACAACCTAGAGTCATGACCTATCATGGAATATCATTGAATTAATTGTGATAGGATTTAATAGAATGAAGGAAACTTTCATTAATATTTTTTTAAGTTTGGATTCGATTTTCCTATAATTTAAAATGACTTGACACAATTCTGGAACGATTATATATACATTAAATGTCAAACCATTCGGTTCGGTATTTTTTGCGCTGTTATATGCTGACAGACGAACGGACCGGACGAAGACTATAGATGTTACGTATTTATATAATTACGAACACTGTAAAAAAAAAAGTTCCTCAAGTTGACTGAGAAAAACTGTCAATTTTGAAGCTAGTGGAGAACTGTTTAATTAACAGAAAATATCTGTAATTTTTCATTAAAACAATTTTTTCTGTAAAAATTACAAAATTCACATTCTTTTACAGAAAAAAACTATTTTCCTTTAAAACAGTTTTTACTGTAAAAAATACAATTTTTTCTGCAAAAATGACAGATTCTTTTACAGTGAAACGCACCTAATAGAATTACTAAAACGTTGTATTGTGATTGGAAACACAACTGTATGCATAATTTTTTTAATTCTAGCTAACCAGGAAATGTTTGAAAAATCGATTATATAATTCCATCTTTAGATAAGGCAAAGTGAGGAGAGTCTGCGCACATTTTAAAAGAATAATAATAAAAAATCTAAATATCAATTTTTTGCTAAACTATGCATAAATAATTTTGACTTCATTTGTTTTTTATGACTTTCCATTGTTATTTTGTTGTTATGCTGTAATTTAATAGAACTGCAGTAATAGAACCAAGAAAACTATTTTGCGCAATCTCTCCTTACAGGGTAGGTAAGATTGCGCACATGGGTAGGAGAGATTGCGCACATGGGTAGAAGAGATTGTTATTAATAATAACTACAATTATATTGTTAAAAATAATAATTACACTTAAATGACATTGTTGTAAGTTTTTTGTGAGTAATATTATTGTATTAGGAATGAATATTTCAACCTAATGTTTAAATACTAAAAAAAGAAAGAATTTTAACAAAAGTTAAAGAATTTTAATCTTAGAAGAAGATTGAAATACGAGTATCAGTAAAAGCAAGCCCTACATAGATTACAAAATAACATTAATCTACTTGATAACATGTTTAACTTGAAAATTACATCATTTTCATCTCAACAGTTTCAATAGTTTCAACAGTTTTGCTAACCGATTGTTGTCGTCCACAGTCGATTCACTTATTGTTGTAAATCATGTAGCTTTCGTACAATCACCTGCCACAAGCAACACACTGAATCCAGTCAGTAGTCGAAGTTGTCTCCTGGTACAGTTCCAGACATTGAATGTACTCATCCTCATTGGCCTTCGTTTTTTTCCCTTCAGTTTTTTTATCCCACATTTTCTGAAAGCACCTTATCTTCAGTTCTTTTTTTTTCTTGTAGCGGCATCCTTCTTAAGTTTTTTTTTTCATGTATATTTTGTGGATCCGTAACATTAGTTGCGCTCTGTTTCCTTTTGATTTCGATCGCATTGAACTTCTAGGATTGAGTGAAAGCTTTTTCAAAACATTGTAGGTGTTATTAGAAAATTTATTTTAGTTAACAAAATGAATTCATTAGCAAATTAATTGTCCTTAAATTAAAAACATATATACATATTTAATTAATTTATTAACAAATATATTATTAATGTATTAACAAAATTAACTATACATAAAATTAATTTAATAACAACTGTATTACTAATTTATTAATAAAATTTTTATCTGCAAAAATATTTTTTGCAAATTAATTTCTTGCCAAACTTAGTTTTGATAATTATGTGTTTTTCCGAAATAATTTCAAAATTGATTAATTCATATGTTTTAAACGTAATTTGCAATTCATGCAAATTTATGAATAAGCTGCGTAATCTCCCATAGCACTGAAACTTATGGGGAAATGCGCCATCTCTCCTAAGTAGCAGATGCGCAAACTCTCCTATTTCGGTAGGAGAGATTGCGCGGCCTTTTATTTAAACCTGGCCACTTCTAAAATGAATTGTTGGTGTTCGTATCCTTAGTCCAGGTTATAGCCCAGTCAATAGGGGATTTTACCTGGCAAAATTAATGGAAGTTCTGGAAATTAGCTTACTTTATGTTTTTTTGGGTCGCTGAATCCGAATTTGTAACTTCCCACCAAAATTTCCTCCGGCAACCCCCCCCCCCAAATTTTGGTAAAATGCCCTCCAAAAAAGGTTTTTATTAAAAAAATCTTTTAAAAAATTTTTATTGATTTAGGGGAAAAGTATCTAGAAATTCAGAAAGTCGACAAAATTTGCAGCAAATTAGATATATGACATTATGACTTTGGATGAAGGGGAAGGGGGGATCTGCCTCGGAACATGCGCCACGGTGCTGCGCGGACTAAGTTGCGCAATTCCACTTAACCACTCACACGTTTGCATTCGTCCTCCCATCTTCCCTCCCAACTTTCTCTATAAGGTTTACTTTAAGTCTTTTGGGTCGCTGAATCCGAATTTTTAACTTCCCCCCAAAAATTTCCCCCCGAACACCCTCCCCCCCCCCAAAAAAAAATAGTTGTTATTAACTTAAATTTCTTATTGTTTTAGGGGAAAAGCATTACGAAATTCAGAAACTAGACAAAATTTGCAACAAATAGGATACATGACATTATGACGTAGGACGAATGGGTAGGGGGAGGGCCCCCTTTGAACATCGGGCGCTACGTGCCCTAAGTTATGAAGTCCAGGCAATAGGGGATTTTACCTGGCAAAATTAATACTAGTTCTGGATTTCGACTCACTTTATGTTTTTTGGGTCGCTGAATCCGAATTCGTAACTTCCCACCAAAATATCACCCGGCAACCTCCCCCCCCCCCCCCCAAAAAAAAAGAAAAAATTGATTTTTTGAAAAAAATTGGTTTTTGAGAAAAGCGCGCGGGAATGTTCCGGGGCAGCCCCCTCTCTCCCCGTTTATCCTACGTCATAATGTCATATATCCTATTTGTTGGAATTTTTTTCTAGTTTCTAAATTTCGTAATGCTTTTCCCCTAAAACAATAAGAAATTTAAGTTAAAAACAACTATTTTGGGGGGGGGGGGAATTTTGGGGAGTAGTTAAAAATTCGGATTCAGCGACGCAAAAAAATTAAAGTAAACCTTATAGAGAAAGTTCGGGAGATGGGAGGGTGAATGTAAACGTGTGAGTGATTAAGTGGAATTGCACAACTTAGTCCACGCAGCACCGCGGCGCATGTTCCGAGGCAGATCCCCCCTTCCCCTTCATCCTAAGTCATAAAGTCATATATCTAATTTGTTGTAAATTTTGTCTTCTTTCTGAATTTCTAGATACTTTTACTCTAAAACAATAAAAAAATTGATTTTTTTTTTTTTAAAAACTTTTTTGGGGGCATTTTACCAAAATTTGGGGGGGGTGCCGGGGGAAATTTTGGTGGGAAGTTACAAATTCGGATTCAGCGACCCAAAAAACATAAAGTAAGCCAATTTCCAGAATTTCCATTAATTTTGCTAGGTAGAGCCCCTATACGGTCTCTATTGCCTGGACTATTAGTAGTTTATAGGAAATCGTTTCAGTTCAAAATATGTTGTACTACTGACATTCTAAAAAAATTCTGACGAACAGTTATGAAAATTCAACCACTTACTTTGGAAAAACAAAACAAAATAGCAATGCTTTATCCAAGAGGATTGAAACAATCAATGTGCACATTCATGTAGACACTGCACTAATGCTGCTGTACAACTACCTGGAATTGCTGCGCGCGCACGCTACTCCTTCCCGTTGAATCTCTTTGTGCGTGATCTCTCCTACTGCGCGATCTCTCCTGGCTTTACCTTACGTGAACCAAGTTAAATTAAATAAAAGCATGTAGCAGATGCCGGGAAGTCTTAGTAAAATTGATAAATTCTCAAGTCAGAAATCACACGATTGATGGTATAGCCCAGGGTTCGCAACCTATGACCCGTGTGTCACCGAGTGACACATTTCATAATTTAAAGTGGCCCAGTTGAGTTCCGAAAAAAAAAGTATTATATATAAAAGGAAATTATAAAACATAAATGTGTAACGAATACTTAAGAATAAAAAAAAAAAACTGAAAACAAATAATAACAATAGCACTTTTTTTACTGCAAAGTTGTAGTAATGAAAATCCATCGAGAATGCAGCGATTGGATAATCGAAAGCGCGGCGGAAGGCACCGTCCAATTGCTGTTTCGGCGCATTCGCCACACTTTTGCTGTTTTTCTAATCAAAAGTCGGCTTCAGCTAATGCTACAATTCGGCGGTTAGGAGCCTTGGTTTTCTCAGTTGTAGCACTTGCTCCATAGCACAAGAATAGTGTTAATAATGTAATAATGTAATAATAGTGTAATTATTGTTACGCAGTGAAATAATTTTCTTTATTAAAACAAATTATTAGCATGGAGAAATGTAAAGTTCATTCAGATATGTTCCGTTTTATTATAATTATAAATTTTATGTTTAAAAAAAAAAAAAAAAAAAAAAAAAAAAAAAAAAAATCTTGTATTTATTGTAATTATTTTCTTTTAAAAACTTATTTTATTATTAAACAAAAAATACTTTTAAAATATACATACCACTGACTTCGAAACGTCTTCTTAATACACATATTTTGGTTGATTGTTACCCGCAACCTAAAAAAGATGCCGCCCCGTGGTTTAGCCTATATGGCATAACAGCCATCTTCCCTCTATTTTGAGAAAGTTAAAAAACTTACACACACACACACACACACACACACAAAATATAACGATTTTTTTTCTTTTGAAGGACAGAAACAAACTGAAATTTGACTTAAATACAGAATGAAAAATGAAATCTACTAATCTTGCACTCAAATTTGTATAAAATCATGTATTAATGTTTCAGTAGTTCAAATTTCACTGGTCGTGAACCAAGTGCATCGTGCTTTTTTCTTTTGGGGTATCCCCGAATTTCAAATTCGAATTTACTATTTCATAGCCATTAATACATTTTCATTTGTTACGCCGCCGCTGTAACTCAAATAATGATTTTTATACATTTACTTATAGGTAATTTACGTATCATTATATACATTTTATTATTCAGGCAATTTTAACTTATGTTTTATCGAGACATAAAATACCTTAATTTTAAAGGAAGCACTCCTACTTGAAAAATGGTATGTGAAATGGGATACAACAATTTTATTGCCGTATTTTGATTGAGGGGTGAAACCTATAAGAATCAACCATTATTTTTAGAGGTGCCGACCAGTGTTATTTTATTTCGGTGAGAAGATTAAATGATTTTCTGTTCTATTAGCATATGTAGGACAATTGCACCATAAAATATAATAAATAAAATGTATAATTTAAAAACACTTGCTCAATGGTTACGCATAAGCAAGAACTTTTATATTAACTTGTACAAATAAAATTAATGATAAAGCACAATATCGACGTTTCCGACTGCTTCTGCAGTCGTCTTCAGGAGAAATATGATGTTGAAACTCTTAAAAGACTAGAGACGAAAGATTCCTGTCGAGTCTTGATCAGTTATATGAGTGGAAAACTGCAGTGAGTATACATGAGAAAATTTTATAATGAAATAAGTTGAGATGAATCAAAAGTTCGCTTGAAGACCATGGAATGTCACCTACTATGAAGGGGATTACATTCAAACAAGGTCATGGTAAAAGAGGGATAAAATGAAATATTGCAAACAGGTAAAGAATTAAGACTTTTTTTATAATACTAGCCGCCCTTGGCGACCAGTTTGATCTCCCTTAAAATTTATGTTTCGGAAAGCATGCTTAAGCATTGTATCATGTTACTTTTATTCATAATTTAATTTACTTGGACTCCCTTAAATATAATTACTATAATCCCTTAAGCTAATATTAGTTTTTGTTGCATTAAAATATCTCAATTTGTTGATTTTCTGTAAGCAAGTAAACCCTGTTGGTTTACGATGGAAGTCTATGGGAATTTGGCGAAATATTAGAGATATCGCCGAGTTGACGACTAATTTTGATCGCCAAATTTGGCGATATATCGCTAAGTTGACGACAAACTTGGCGGGATTTGGCGACAGAACAGGGTCTCTCTACGGTAACCCTTATTATAGATATGGAGATGCATTAAATTCTGTTCAATAACCAATAAGATGCGTTTCATTCGGGCGTTGCCAACAAACAATTTACAAATAATCGCGATTTCTGCGTCACGTACGATAGCGTAATATATATATATAGATTAAACCAGATGTTTTGGTCTCTTTGGTCGTATCTAGACTTTTAAGGCTTTCAACATGATATTTAACCTGAAGACGACTGCAGAAGCAGCTCGAAACGTCGATATTATGCTTTATCTTTACTTTTATTTGTACAAGTTCATATAAAAGTTCTTGTTTATGTGTATCATTGAGAAAATTTATAATTTTTTAACGTACTCAAAACAATCTCTAAAATATACGGACAGGCGATTTTTTGAAATAACAGTTCAAATATTGAAACACAGTCTAGCGATTTTCATAAATATTGCTGAATGTATCGGACACGTATACTGCAATTTCAAGATGAAAAGGCGCGCGTTCTTTGGACTAAAAAATACATGACGGATTTGGACGAATTTATGGTTAAATGTTTTCTTCAGTGACGGAAAAAAAAAAATCATTTTCGATGGCTATTGGGATGATCTGCGACGAGAACCTCGTAAGTTCTTTAGTCGACAACAACGATGGAGTTCTCTCATGGTGTGCGTCGCGTTCTGTTTTAACTGAACAACGGATATTGCTCTTCTTAATGGTCGACAGTACTCCGGGATTATCGAAATGTCCTCGAAATGTCCTCAATCTACTTCCAATTGGAAACACCTTAGAAGGGGAAAACTGGAAATTCCAATGCGACAATCCGTCGATTCATACCTCCCACTCAACAACAGCTTGGTTAAAACAGAATCAAGTGTCGCAGAATCAAGTTGTAGACTGGACAGCCATCAGCCCAGGCCTGAATTCAATTGAAAACCTTTGGAGAGTACTTCCACGGATGGTATATACCCATGGTCATCAGTTTTCGACTATTCAGGAATTAAGGCTACACAGTACCCTTTTTAAAAAAAAAATTGGAGATATTTACATTAAAAATAATTAATGACTTTGTTTGAGATTATAAAATTAAACTGATTCTGGTAAAAAAAAAAAAAATTATTTTAGCAATTACCATTTTTTTAATTAAAAAATTTTGAAAAATTTGAAGTTTTTAAAAACTTTTATAACATTTTTAATTTTTGATACTTTTTAGTTATTTTAAGTGACTTATATTCATTGGATTATTGGGAACGAAAGTTAGTATGGAATTAAAGATGTAACTTTTATTTAAATTTAAAAAAAAAATTGTAGCGCGAAACCTGAAAAAAAAAACACGAAAAATTAGGAAATATTAACTTTGACATTTTTTTTAAAAGATAACTATAACCCTCAGACCTAAATTCATGCTAATTATTATAGTACATATATATACATATATATTTAGTGTCTACAAAAAATTTCAAGACTCTATCTGCAACAAAAAAAAGCCTTAGGGAATAGAAAACACTAATGTCAACAAAAATAAAAGTCTGAGAAAAATGCACTTAAAGTTTGTAAAGTAACACTCAGGACACTCTGAGAACACTCAGAAAAGTTCATATATATTTAAACTATTTGGATTTCAGATCTACAATTCGGAGTCATGATTCACAACCGTATGGACCATTGAAAAATTCAATAAAAAAAGATTCAATATTTTTGTCATTTTTAGGGTACTGTGTAGCCTGAACAAGTAGAGCAATGTTGGTTCTCTTTACCTCCACACAATTTCCAAACACTAGTTCGAAGCATATCTGATATGATTTTTAAGATAATTCGAAGGAATGGCTCCAAAATTTGAATTTAAATACAAAATACTAAAAAAGTCCATATATTTTTGGGACAACCTATTTTGATTTTGATTTTTTTTACAAAACTTCTGTAAAACTTAACTGCATTTCTTTGATGAAATAAACTTATGTTACGATTCCATATCCCTATTTTTTTTTCGTGATTATTGCTTCATTTTTTGAAATGTTATTTCAAAAAATTGTCTGTCTATATACTTTTAAGACGCACTATACACCGTAAAAAAAAAAAAAAAAAAACGGACTAAAATACGGAAATACTACTGGCAATCGAGACGCCAATACTATTTCCGTATATTAAGGGAGCTGGTCACTCAGCTTCGGAATTCTCATCCGCAATGTTAAGTCTATGGGTTTTTGATGCGTTCGTCTATTTAAAATATCTTCTCGGGAAATTCACACGGAAAAAACTGTTTTGTTGAAATTACTAAATTTTGGTTCATATAGCTCCATCCAAATATTTTGGTTAGAATGATTAAATTTTGGTTAGATTAACAAAATTATTTTGTTAATTCAACAAATCGTTTGGTTAGTACACCCAAAATTTGGTCACTCCAACCAAAATATTTGGATGGAACTATTTGAACCAAAATTTAGTAATTTCAACAAAACAGTTTTTTCCGTGCATATTTTTAACGTTTTTTTATGTGTTCCCTTCTTAAAGGATGTCTCTTTGTTTCGTAGTTTTCAAAATATTTTTTAAATCTATGCTGAATTTATGTGAATTTTATGTGTTAAAAGCGGGCGAACTGTGAATAAGATTTTAACACTTCCTAGAAAATTCCTATAAAGTCTATACTTTAGAAATATTTTGAGAACTAAGAAAAAAAGAGAGATCTTTTAGGAAGTACACACAAAAAAAAAAATAGAAGTTAAAAAAATATTAATTTCCCGAGGAGATATTTTAAATATACGAATGCGTAAAATGCTCATAGACTTTACATTAGTGAAGGGAAATCGGAAGCTGAGTGACCAGCCCCC
Source organism: Maratus speciosus (assembly GCA_963932465.1). Lineage (NCBI taxonomy): Eukaryota > Metazoa > Arthropoda > Arachnida > Araneae > Salticidae > Maratus > Maratus speciosus. The sequence goes on from OZ010797.1 coordinate 90,173,745, forward strand.
TTAACAGAACTTTTTCCAGGTAAATTACAGAAAAATTTACGTTTTTTTTTTGCATTTACGGGGGAAAACTTCCGTTAAATACGGAAATAGTACTGGCGTCTCGATTATCAGTAGTATTCGATATTTGAGTCCGTTTTTAGGTGCGTTTGTAATTATATAAATAAGTAGCATCTATATAGTCGTCGTTCAGTCCGTCCGTCTGTCCGCATATAACAGAGCAAAAACTACCCAGCCGAATGGTCTGAAATTTTAAATATATAATGGTTGCGAAATTTTGCCGACTCATTTCAAATTTTATGAAAATCGGATGCATAGTTTAATGACAGGGACAGTCAAAAGTTTTCCGTTACATGACGGCCAATGGGAAAAAATTATTTCAAGTGCATTTTGATGATGTTACAGCCTTCCGAATGATCTGACACTTAAAATATATAATTTTTGCAAAATTTTGCCGACTCATTTCAAATTTTAAGAAAATCGGATGTATAGTTTAATGACAGGGACAGTCAAAAGTTTCCCGTTGCATTAAGGCCCATGGGAAAAAAATTATTTCAAGTGCATTTTAACGATGTTACAGCCTTTCGAACAGAATGAAATGGATATGCACTTATGAAGTGCACTAAAATATACATTCATTACACTATGCGGTGCAAAAAATTATTATAAAACTAGTTCTAGTACGAACGCACTTCATTTGCCACGTTTAACAAGCAATTTCCAACTTTTTTTTTCTTTTTTTTTTTTTTGTACCGTGTATACATCTTATTGATTTTCTTTGCTTTTCTGAAACTTTCTTTCTCAAGTAGTGACTATGAAAAATAAATGAGTGTCTAAATTACGGGAATAAATATCGTATAAGGAAGTTGTAGTTTTTAAAATAGCCTGAAAAGTTGAAGATCACCGTTAGAAAGTAAAAACAAAAGGTAGGGAAAACGTGATAACATGAACATACCGGTGATTTCTAAAAATTGGTTTAGTATGTAAGCGTGACTTTTGCCAGAAGGGGTGAGAAAGATAAAAATCAGAGTGAAACAAGCAAAAAGCCACAACAAAGAAAGCGAAAAATTAAAGAGAAGCAAAAAAATTTGATACATGGCTTAAGAAAATTTAGTAGTAATTTAGTACCTTCAAAAAATTCAATTTCTAAAAAATAAATTAGAGTATAGCTCTGAAATTCCTACACTTGTTTACCCTTATCGATAAACTATACTTCACTTTCAAAACGTAGAAACGCAATGAATATTTTCCCATTTAAATTTCATGCATTTTCGGAAAATTGACTTGTTTGGAGATGAAGAAATTTTCCTTTATCGTATTTGAGCACTGTACGAAAACTATATTTATAAACAACACAATGTGGTATCCAGTTAAAATAGCCTTGGCAAATGCTTTAAGTGTAAAAAAGAGAAAAAAATGTCAGTCTTTTTTCAGCTGCAAAATATCTTTTACGAAAACAAAACTATTTTTTTCCAATTTTCTTCCTGAAATTCTAAAGTTACCACTTTTCGGTCGCTAATTTTACGAAACAGTGTGTAAGCCTTGTTTTTCAACAAAAGGCAAAAATAATCTGCTTTTAAAACACTTATTTTTAAACGACTTCAAAAGAAGGAGAAGGTTCTCAATTCGACGCGTATGTATGTTTTTTTTTTTATATAGGAGTATATGTTCACCGATAACATCGACTCTTGGTGACCTACTTTTTTTAATCGAAAGAGAATACTCTCGAATGGGTCCCATTTAAATTTCATAAAAATTGGTTGAGCACTTTTTTAGAAATTTCATTCAAATTTCATCAAAATTGGTTGAGTTCTTTTTTAGAAACTCCATTTAAATTTCATCAAAATTGGTTGAGTTCTTTTTTAGAAATTCCATTTAAATTTCATTAAAATTGGTTGAGCTCTTTTTTAGAAATTCCATTTAAATTTCATCAAAATTGGTTAAGTATTTTTTTAGAAATCTCATCAAAATTAGTTGAGTTCTTTTTTAGAAATTTCATTTAAATTTCATTAAATTGGTTGAGTACATTTTTAGAAATTCCATTTAAATTTCAGTTTCTAAAAAATGTCAGTGGCCAAGAGGTTCTCTCAAAGCTGGTAGATGGGATATGCTGGGTTCGAACCCATTCGCGCCCGTCGGCCTAATCGTTCGGAGTTTTCCGTGGTTTTTTTCGAACCTTGAATATCCATGCGTAAATACGGGTTAGGTTCCCTTAGAAAGACCCACCCACGGAGGGCACTCCCCCTTCGGTCTTATATCCCTCGTGTAGATAATCTGCCGTCATAAGCAACACAACACCATTTAAATTTCATCAAAATTGGTTGAGTATTTTTTTAGAAATTCCATTTAAATTTCATTAAAATTGTTTGGGTTACATTTTTAGAAATTCCAATTGAATTTCATCACGATTGGTCGAGAACTTTTTAAAAAATAAATAACAAGAATGCAACAGTAACAACCAAAAAAAAATCTTTAAAATATCTTATTTTCAACTATTTTCAGCAAATAAGTACTTGCGCTATCCGTTTGGTGAGAAAGATTTTCCTCGTTCTTTATAAGGTTTTGTTTCTAGGATTGTCGATTAATAAAGGGTGAACTAGCAGTTCCTGACATTTTTTTTTTAATGTAAAATCAAATAATTAGCGTTACAAGAGTACGGTTGATAAAACTGGTAATTTAATAAATGATTTCTTACTGTCCATCTATTTGGTTCAGATTCCGAAAAAGCCAAGCACGCATCTGCTGCTATAGTAGTGCACTGCTTGTCAACAGAGTTAATTTTGAATCGCTCACTAATAATTTTTGAAGTAGTTTTTGTTTTTGTTTTTGTTTCTTTTAAGTTTATATTATTACAATTTAATAACACGAATTTTTTCAACGTTATTTGAAACACTTCTCCATTTCAAATACTTAAAAAAAAAAAAAAAATCAGTTCTATATTTTCGGAACGATATTTTATGATGTTAAGCGAAAAAAAATAAGAATATGCTGTTCGATTCCTTGTAATTGAGTAAGAATATCAGCAAATGCATTACATATCATGCATTTACGCGTGAAAAGGATTTCGTAAACTTGTTATTAGAAATTAAAGAATATGCATTTAAAAATAGCCTTGGAGTATCGTGTAAGACAAGAAGTAAATGAGTTGAAAACCATCATATAGTTATTTGCCCTATATATATTTTTTAATGCCTTTCATTCTGTGAAAAAATTAAACATGCTACCTAATTCATTGGAATCTGAATAAAAATATTTTTGTTTTTATCATACTTTAAGTTTTTATAGTTGAAATTTTTTTTTAAATTGGATTAGAGTATAAGGAGTTTACATTTGAAACTAGCTTAGAAGTATCACGGCTTGGAGAAATCAAATATTAATATATATATATATTTTTCTTTTTTAAGGTTTCTAACAAATATTTGGCAGCTATTCGGTGTTCTGCCTTTGTATTTTATTTTATTTTTTCTTACTGATTTATTTATTTTTTGACGGGATGTGAAATATTTCGGGTTACTTTGAACGAAAAAATATTTCAGGTTATTAAATTACAATAAAACCAAATGCAAATTATTTTATTTCAAATTTTTAATCTTAAACATAAAGTTTCAATCACATGTAAATTATAAACAATTATTTCTCTTTTTCTCTGCGCTGAAATTTCGACACCTATTTTTTTCCACTCGGACAAATTGCTCTTTCGAAGGAGCAATAAACATTCTGACAATTATAAAGCTTGGCCCATTTTTTGAAAAATGACATATTTAGAGTTCCAGAAATTTACTGTTATCTTATTTGAGCACTTTAAGTAAATTGCTTTATAAACAATCTTTATAAAGTAAAAAGTTGCCTGATTCATTGGGATCTATATAAGAATATCTTTATAATTATCATACTTTAAGCATTTACAGTTGACAATGACTTCCTAGATTGGGCTAAAATATAGGGAGTTCACATTTGAAACTAGCTTAATAGTATCACGGCTTGGAGAATTGAAATATTAATAAGTATTCCAAAGATTACTTTTTTTTTTTTTTTTTTTTTTCTGGTTTCTGACAAATATTTGGCAGCTATTCGGTGTTCTTCCCTTTTATTTTACTTTATGATTTCTAAATTATTTATTTATTTATTTATTTATTTTTTGATTGGGTGCCAAATATTACAGATAACTTTAAAGGGAAAAAAATCTTTCGGGTTATTAAATTAAAATTAAGCCAAATGTAAATTATTTTATGTCAAAATTTTAACTACGAACATAAAGTATTAATCAGATGTAAATTATAAATACTATTTCTCCTTTCTTCTGCCCTGAAATTTCTACACCTATTTTTGCCCCTTTGGATAAATTGCACTTTCGAAGGAGCAATAAACACTCTCACATTTACAAAGCTTGGCACATTTTCCGAAAAATGACATGTTTAGAGTTCACGAAATTCACCTTTATTTGAGCATTCTGCGGAAATTGCTTTATAAACAGTCAAATGCTTTAAAAGCAGCTTTAACTGCGTTTTAAAAAAGTGTGTTAAGTGGAAATAATAATTTAAAAAAATCTGCCGATCCCCTTTTCTAGAAGTAAAAAGTCTTTTCCAAAAATAAAACATTTTTTTCGTTTCTCCCCCTGCAATCTTAAAGCTTTTCTGCTTTTCTCTCCATAATTTTACGAAAACATTGGAGAATGAGCTTTGCTTTCAACAGACAAAAGTAACACTCTTTTAAGGATGTTACATCCAGTGAAATCGATTGTATTTTAAACAGAAAATTCTTTTATAAAAGGCTTCGAAATAATAATCCTATTTCGCGATACATATTTCCATTTCGGTGGCTTTTCTTTGTACGAAGAAATGCTTTAACTGAAATGATTGAAATGATAAAATGAATGATAAATTATTATAGTGATTAAATTGAAATGATAAAATTTAATTGGTGAAATTTTAGGAAAACAGTCGAGGATTAGCCTTGTTTTCAACAGAGACAAAAATAACACTGTTTTAAGGATGTTACATCCAGTGAAATTGATTGTATTTTAAACAGAAAATGCTTTTATAAAAGTCTTCGAAATGATAATCCTATTTCACGAGAAATATTTCCATTTCGATGGCTTTTCTGTGTACAATGAAATGCTTTAGTTGAAATGATAAAATTAAGGATAAATTGTTATAATGATTATATTGAAATGATAAAATTTAATTCATGAAATTTTACGAAACCAATCGAGAATGAGCCTTGTTTTCAACAGAGACAAAAATAACACTGTTTTAAGAATGTTACATCCAGTGAAATCGATTGTATTTTAAACAGAAAATGCTTTCTTCGAAATGATAATCCTATTTCACAGAAAATATTTCCAATTCGATGGCTTTTCTATGTACGATGAAATGCTTTAATTGAAATGATAAAATTAATGATAAATTATTATAATGATTAAATTGAAATGATAAAATTTAATTGATGAAATTTTACGAAACCAATCGAGAATGAGCCTTGCTTTCAAGAGAGACAAAAATAACACTGTTTTAAGGATGTTACATCCAGTGAAATCGATTGTATTTTAAACAGAAAATTCTTTTATAAAAGGCTTCGAAATAATAATCCTATTTCGCGATACATATTTCCATTTCGGTGGCTTTTCTTTGTACGAAGAAATGCTTTAACTGAAATGATAAAATTAAGGATAAATTGTTATAATGATTAAATTGAAATGATAAAATTTAATTCATGAAATTTTACGAAACCAAACGAGAATGAGCCTTGTTTTCAACAGAGACAAAAATAACACTGTTTTAAGAATGTTACATCCAGTGAAATCGATTGTATTTTAAACAGAAAATGCTTTCTTCGAAATGATAATCCTATTTTACGAGAAAATATTTCCATTTCGATGGCTTTTCTATGTACGATGAAATGCTTTAATTGAAATGATAAAATTAATGATAAATTATTATAATGATTAAATTGAAATGATAAAATTTAATTGATGAAATTTTACGAAACCAATCGAGAATTAGCCTTGTTTTCAACAGAGACAAAAATAACACTGTTTTAAGGATGTTACATCCAGTGAAATTGATTGTATTTTAAACGGAAAATGCTTTTATAAAAGTCTTCGAAATGATAATCCTATTTCACGAGAAATATTTCCATTTCGATGGCTTTTCTATGTACAATGACATGCTTTAGTTCAAATGATAAAATTAAGGATAAATTGTTATAATGATTAAATTGAAATGATAAAATTTAATTCATGAAATTTTACGAAACCAATCGAGAATGAGCCTTGTATTCAACAGAGACAAAAATAACACTGTTTTAAGAATGTTACATCCAGTGAAATCGATTGTATTTTAAACAGAAAATGCTTTCTTCGAAATGATAATCCTATTTCACGAGAAAATATTTCCATTTCGATGGCTTTTCTATGTACGATGAAATGCTTTAATTGAAATGATAAAATTAATGATAAATTATTATAATGATTAAATTGAAATGATAAAATTTAATTGATGAAATTTTACGAAACCAATCGAGAATGAGCCTTGCTTTCAAGAGAGACAAAAATAACACTGTTTTAAGGATGTTACATCCAGTGAAATCGATTGTATTTTAAACAGAAAATTCTTTTATAAAAGGCTTCGAAATAATAATCCTATTTCGCGATACATATTTCCATTTCGGTGGCTTTTCTTTGTACGAAGAAATGCTTTAACTGAAATGATTGAAATGATAAAATGAATGATAAATTATTATAGTGATTAAATTGAAATGATAAAATTTAATTGGTGAAATTTTAGGAAAACAGTCGAGGATTAGCCTTGTTTTCAACAGAGACAAAAATAACACTGTTTTAAGGATGTTACATCCAGTGAAATTGATTGTATTTTAAACAGAAAATGCTTTTATAAAAGTCTTCGAAATGATAATCCTATTTCACGAGAAATATTTCCATTTCGATGGCTTTTCTATGTACAATGAAATGCTTTAGTTGAAATGATAAAATTAAGGATAAATTGTTATAATGATTATATTGAAATGATAAAATTTAATTCATGAAATTTTACGAAACCAATCGAGAATGAGCCTTGTTTTCAACAGAGACAAAAATAACACTGTTTTAAGAATGTTACATCCAGTGAAATCGATTGTATTTTAAACAGAAAATGCTTTCTTCGAAATGATAATCCTATTTCACGAGAAAATATTTCCAATTCGATGGCTTTTCTATGTACGATGAAATGCTTTAATTGAAATGATAAAATTAATGATAAATTATTATAATGATTAAATTGAAATGATAAAATTTAATTGATGAAATTTTACGAAACCAATCGAGAATGAGCCTTGCTTTCAAGAGAGACAAAAATAACACTGTTTTAAGGATGTTACATCCAGTGAAATCGATTGTATTTTAAACAGAAAATTCTTTTATAAAAGGCTTCGAAATAATAATCCTATTTCGCGATACATATTTCCATTTCGGTGGCTTTTCTTTGTACGAAGAAATGCTTTAACTGAAATGATAAAATTAAGGATAAATTGTTATAATGATTAAATTGAAATGATAAAATTTAATTCATGAAATTTTACGAAACCAAACGAGAATGAGCCTTGTTTTCAACAGAGACAAAAATAACACTGTTTTAAGAATGTTACATCCAGTGAAATCGATTGTATTTTAAACAGAAAATGCTGTCTTCGAAATGATAATCCTATTTCACGAGAAAATATTTCCATTTCGATGGCTTTTCTATGTACGATGAAATGCTTTAATTGAAATGATAAAATTAATGATAAATTATTATAATGATTAAATTGAAATGATAAAATTTAATTGATGAAATTTTACGAAACCAATCGAGAATGAGCCTTGTTTTCAACAGAGACAAAAATAACACTGTTTTAAGGATGTTACATCCAGTGAAATTGATTGTATTTTAAACAGAAAATGCTTTTATAAAAGTCTTCGAAATGATAATCCTATTTCACGAGAAATATTTCCATTTCGATGGCTTTTCTATGTACAATGAAATGCTTTAGTTGAAATGATAAAATTAAGGATAAATTGTTATAATGATTAAATTGAAATGATAAAATTTAATTCATGAAATTTTACGAAACCAATCGAGAATGAGCCTTGTTTTCAACAGAGACAAAAATAACACTGTTTTAAGAATGTTACATCCAGTGAAATCGATTGTATTTTAAACAGAAAATGCTGTCTTCCGAATGATAATCCTATTTCACGAGAAAATATTTCCATTTCGATGGCTTTTCTATGTACGATGAAATGCTTTAATTGAAATGATAAAATTAATGATAAATTATTATAATGATTAAATTGAAATGATAAAATTTAATTGATGAAATTTTACGAAACCAATCGAGAATGAGCCTTGCTTTCAAGAGAGACAAAAATAACACTGTTTTAAGGATGTTACATCCAGTGAAATCGATTGTATTTTAAACAGAAAATTCTTTTATAAAAGGCTTCGAAATAATAATCCTATTTCGCGATACATATTTCCATTTCGGTGGCTTTTCTTTGTACGAAGAAATGCTTTAACTGAAATGATTGAAATGATAAAATGAATGATAAATTATTATAGTGATTAAATTGAAATGATAAAATTTAATTGGTGAAATTTTAGGAAAACAGTCGAGGATTAGCCTTGTTTTCAACAGAGACAAAAATAACTCTGTTTTAAGGATGTTACATCCAGTGAAATTGATTGTATTTTAAACAGAAAATGCTTTTATAAAAGTCTTCGAAATGATAATCCTATTTCACGAGAAATATTTCCATTTCGATGGCTTTTCTATGTACAATGAATTGCTTTAGTTGAAATGATAAAATTAAGGATAAATTGTTATAATGATTAAATTGAAATGATAAAATTTAATTCATGAAATTTTACGAAACCAATCGAGAATGAGCCTTGTTTTCAACAGAGACAAAAATAACACTGTTTTAAGAATGTTACATCCAGTGAAATCGATTGTATTTTAAACAGAAAATGCTTTCTTCGAAATGATAATCCTATTTCACGAGAAAATATTTCCATTTCGATGGCTTTTCTATGTACGATGAAATGCTTTAATTGAAATGATAAAATTAATGATAAATTATTATAATGATTAAATTGAAATGATAAAATTTAATTGATGAAATTTTACGAAACCAATCGAGAATGAGCCTTGCTTTCAAGAGAGACAAAAATAACACTGTTTTAAGGATGTTACATCCAGTGAAATCGATTGTATTTTAAACAGAAAATTCTTTTATAAAAGGCTTCGAAATAATAATCCTATTTCGCGATACATATTTCCATTTCGGTGGCTTTTCTTTGTACGAAGAAATGCTTTAACTGAAATGATTGAAATGATAAAATGAATGATAAATTATTATAGTGATTAAATTGAAATGATAAAATTTAATTGGTGAAATTTTAGGAAAACAGTCGAGGATTAGCCTTGTTTTCAACAGAGACAAAAATAACACTGTTTTAAGGATGTTACATCCAGTGAAATTGATTGTATTTTAAACAGAAAATGCTTTTATAAAAGTCTTCGAAATGATAATCCTATTTCACGAGAAAATATTTCCATTTCGATGGCTTTTCTATGTACGATGAAATGCTTTAATTGAAATGATAAAATTAATGATAAATTATTATAATGATTAAATTGAAATGATAAAATTTAATTGATGAAATTTTACGAAACCAATCGAGAATGAGCCTTGTTTTCAACAGAGACAAAAATAACACTGTTTTAAGGATGTTACATCCAGTGAAATTGATTGTATTTTAAACAGAAAATGCTTTTATAAAAGTCTTCGAAATGATAATCCTATTTCACGAGAAATATTTCCATTTCGATGGCTTTTCTATGTACAATGAAATGCTTTAGTTGAAATGATAAAATTAAGGATAAATTGTTATAATGATTAAACTGAAATGATAAAATTTAATTCATGAAATTTTACGAAACCAATCGAGAATGAGCCTTGTTTTCAACAGAGACAAAAATAACACTGTTTTAAGAATGTTACATCCAGTGAAATCGATTGTATTTTAAACAGAAAATGCTTTCTTCCAAATGATAATCCTATTTCACGAGAAAATATTTCCATTTCGATGGCTTTTCTATGTACGATGAAATGCTTTAGTTGAAATGATAAAATTAAGGATAAATTGTTATAATGATTAAATTGAAATGATAAAATTTAATTCATGAAATTTTACGAAACCAATCGAGAATGAGCCTTGTTTTCAACAGAGACAAAAATAACACTGTTTTAAGAATGTTACATCCAGTGAAATCGATTGTATTTTAAACAGAAAATGCTTTCTTCGAAATGATAATCCTATTTCACGAGAAAATATTTCCAATTCGATGGCTTTTCTATGTACGATGAAATGCTTTAATTGAAATGATAAAATTAATGATAAATTATTATAATGATTAAATTGAAATGATAAAATTTAATTGATGAAATTTTACGAAACCAATCGAGAATGAGCCTTGCTTTCAAGAGAGACAAAAATAACACTGTTTTAAGGATGTTACATCCAGTGAAATCGATTGTATTTTAAACAGAAAATTCTTTTATAAAAGGCTTCGAAATAATAATCCTATTTCGCGATACATATTTCCATTTCGGTGGCTTTTCTTTGTACGAAGAAATGCTTTAACTGAAATGATAAAATTAAGGATAAATTGTTATAATGATTAAATTGAAATGATAAAATTTAATTCATGAAATTTTACGAAACCAAACGAGAATGAGCCTTGTTTTCAACAGAGACAAAAATAACACTGTTTTAAGAATGTTACATCCAGTGAAATCGATTGTATTTTAAACAGAAAATGCTGTCTTCGAAATGATAATCCTATTTCACGAGAAAATATTTCCATTTCGATGGCTTTTCTATGTACGATGAAATGCTTTAATTGAAATGATAAAATTAATGATAAATTATTATAATGATTAAATTGAAATGATAAAATTTAATTGATGAAATTTTACGAAACCAATCGAGAATTAGCCTTGTTTTCAACAGAGACAAAAATAACACTGTTTTAAGGATGTTACATCCAGTGAAATTGATTGTATTTTAAACAGAAAATGCTTTTATAAAAGTCTTCGAAATGATAATCCTATTTCACGAGAAATATTTCCATTTCGATGGCTTTTCTATGTACAATGAAATGCTTTAGTTGAAATGATAAAATTAAGGATAAATTGTTATAATGATTAAATTGAAATGATAAAATTTAATTCATGAAATTTTACGAAACCAATCGAGAATGAGCCTTGTTTTCAACAGAGACAAAAATAACACTGTTTTAAGAATGTTACATCCAGTGAAATCGATTGTATTTTAAACAGAAAATGCTGTCTTCCGAATGATAATCCTATTTCACGAGAAAATATTTCCATTTCGATGGCTTTTCTATGTACGATGAAATGCTTTAATTGAAATGATAAAATTAATGATAAATTATTATAATGATTAAATTGAAATGATAAAATTTAATTGATGAAATTTTACGAAACCAATCGAGAATGAGCCTTGCTTTCAAGAGAGACAAAAATAACACTGTTTTAAGGATGTTACATCCAGTGAAATCGATTGTATTTTAAACAGAAAATTCTTTTATAAAAGGCTTCGAAATAATAATCCTATTTCGCGATACATATTTCCATTTCGGTGGCTTTTCTTTGTACGAAGAAATGCTTTAACTGAAATGATTGAAATGATAAAATGAATGATAAATTATTATAGTGATTAAATTGAAATGATAAAATTTAATTGGTGAAATTTTAGGAAAACAGTCGAGGATTAGCCTTGTTTTCAACAGAGACAAAAATAACTCTGTTTTAAGGATGTTACATCCAGTGAAATTGATTGTATTTTAAACAGAAAATGCTTTTATAAAAGTCTTCGAAATGATAATCCTATTTCACGAGAAATATTTCCATTTCGATGGCTTTTCTATGTACAATGAATTGCTTTAGTTGAAATGATAAAATTAAGGATAAATTGTTATAATGATTAAATTGAAATGATAAAATTTAATTCATGAAATTTTACGAAACCAATCGAGAATGAGCCTTGTTTTCAACAGAGACAAAAATAACACTGTTTTAAGAATGTTACATCCAGTGAAATCGATTGTATTTTAAACAGAAAATGCTTTCTTCGAAATGATAATCCTATTTCACGAGAAAATATTTCCATTTCGATGGCTTTTCTATGTACGATGAAATGCTTTAATTGAAATGATAAAATTAATGATAAATTATTATAATGATTAAATTGAAATGATAAAATTTAATTGATGAAATTTTACGAAACCAATCGAGAATGAGCCTTGCTTTCAAGAGAGACAAAAATAACACTGTTTTAAGGATGTTACATCCAGTGAAATCGATTGTATTTTAAACAGAAAATTCTTTTATAAAAGGCTTCGAAATAATAATCCTATTTCGCGATACATATTTCCATTTCGGTGGCTTTTCTTTGTACGAAGAAATGCTTTAACTGAAATGATTGAAATGATAAAATGAATGATAAATTATTATAGTGATTAAATTGAAATGATAAAATTTAATTGGTGAAATTTTAGGAAAACAGTCGAGGATTAGCCTTGTTTTCAACAGAGACAAAAATAACACTGTTTTAAGGATGTTACATCCAGTGAAATTGATTGTATTTTAAACAGAAAATGCTTTTATAAAAGTCTTCGAAATGATAATCCTATTTCACGAGAAAATATTTCCATTTCGATGGCTTTTCTATGTACGATGAAATGCTTTAATTGAAATGATAAAATTAATGATAAATTATTATAATGATTAAATTGAAATGATAAAATTTAATTGATGAAATTTTACGAAACCAATCGAGAATGAGCCTTGTTTTCAACAGAGACAAAAATAACACTGTTTTAAGGATGTTACATCCAGTGAAATTGATTGTATTTTAAACAGAAAATGCTTTTATAAAAGTCTTCGAAATGATAATCCTATTTCACGAGAAATATTTCCATTTCGATGGCTTTTCTATGTACAATGAAATGCTTTAGTTGAAATGATAAAATTAAGGATAAATTGTTATAATGATTAAACTGAAATGATAAAATTTAATTCATGAAATTTTACGAAACCAATCGAGAATGAGCCTTGTTTTCAACAGAGACAAAAATAACACTGTTTTAAGAATGTTACATCCAGTGAAATCGATTGTATTTTAAACAGAAAATGCTTTCTTCCAAATGATAATCCTATTTCACGAGAAAATATTTCCATTTCGATGGCTTTTCTATGTACGATGAAATGCTTTAGTTGAAATGATAAAATTAAGGATAAATTGTTATAATGATTAAATTGAAATGATAAAATTTAATTCATGAAATTTTACGAAACCAATCGAGAATGAGCCTTGTTTTCAACAGAGACAAAAATAACACTGTTTTAAGAATGTTACATCCAGTGAAATCGATTGTATTTTAAACAGAAAATGCTTTCTTCGAAATGATAATCCTATTTCACGAGAAAATATTTCCAATTCGATGGCTTTTCTATGTACGATGAAATGCTTTAATTGAAATGATAAAATTAATGATAAATTATTATAATGATTAAATTGAAATGATAAAATTTAATTGATGAAATTTTACGAAACCAATCGAGAATGAGCCTTGCTTTCAAGAGAGACAAAAATAACACTGTTTTAAGGATGTTACATCCAGTGAAATCGATTGTATTTTAAACAGAAAATTCTTTTATAAAAGGCTTCGAAATAATAATCCTATTTCGCGATACATATTTCCATTTCGGTGGCTTTTCTTTGTACGAAGAAATGCTTTAACTGAAATGATAAAATTAAGGATAAATTGTTATAATGATTAAATTGAAATGATAAAATTTAATTCATGAAATTTTACGAAACCAAACGAGAATGAACCTTGTTTTCAACAGAGACAAAAATAACACTGTTTTAAGAATGTTACATCCAGTGAAATCGATTGTATTTTAAACAGAAAATGCTGTCTTCGAAATGATAATCCTATTTCACGAGAAAATATTTCCATTTCGATGGCTTTTCTATGTACGATGAAATGCTTTAATTGAAATGATAAAATTAATGATAAATTATTATAATGATTAAATTGAAATGATAAAATTTAATTGATGAAATTTTACGAAACCAATCGAGAATTAGCCTTGTTTTCAACAGAGACAAAAATAACACTGTTTTAAGGATGTTACATCCAGTGAAATTAATTGTATTTTAAACAGAAAATGCTTTTATAAAAGTCTTCGAAATGATAATCCTATTTCACGAGAAATATTTCCATTTCGATGGCTTTTCTATGTACAATGAAATGCTTTAGTTGAAATGATAAAATTAAGGATAAATTGTTATAATGATTAAATTGAAATGATAAAATTTAATTCATGAAATTTTACGAAACCAATCGAGAATGAGCCTTGTTTTCAACAGAGACAAAAATAACACTGTTTTAAGAATGTTACATCCAGTGAAATCGATTGTATTTTAAACAGAAAATGCTGTCTTCCGAATGATAATCCTATTTCACGAGAAAATATTTCCATTTCGATGGCTTTTCTATGTACGATGAAATGCTTTAATTGAAATGATAAAATTAATGATAAATTATTATAATGATTAAATTGAAATGATAAAATTTAATTGATGAAATTTTACGAAACCAATCGAGAATGAGCCTTGCTTTCAAGAGAGACAAAAATAACACTGTTTTAAGGATGTTACATCCAGTGAAATCGATTGTATTTTAAACAGAAAATTCTTTTATAAAAGGCTTCGAAATAATAATCCTATTTCGCGATACATATTTCCATTTCGGTGGCTTTTCTTTGTACGAAGAAATGCTTTAACTGAAATGATTGAAATGATAAAATGAATGATAAATTATTATAGTGATTAAATTGAAATGATAAAATTTAATTGGTGAAATTTTAGGAAAACAGTCGAGGATTAGCCTTGTTTTCAACAGAGACAAAAATAACTCTGTTTTAAGGATGTTACATCCAGTGAAATTGATTGTATTTTAAACAGAAAATGCTTTTATAAAAGTCTTCGAAATGATAATCCTATTTCACGAGAAATATTTCCATTTCGATGGCTTTTCTATGTACAATGAAATGCTTTAGTTTAAATGATAAAATTAAGGATAAATTGTTATAATGATTAAATTGAAATGATAAAATTTAATTCATGAAATTTTACGAAACCAATCGAGAATGAGCCTTGTTTTCAACAGAGACAAAAATAACACTGTTTTAAGAATGTTACATCCAGTGAAATCGATTGTATTTTAAACAGAAAATGCTTTCTTCGAAATGATAATCCTATTTCACGAGAAAATATTTCCATTTCGATGGCTTTTCTATGTACGATGAAATGCTTTAATTGAAATGATAAAATTAATGATAAATTATTATAATGATTAAATTGAAATGATAAAATTTAATTGATGAAATTTTACGAAACCAATCGAGAATGAGCCTTGCTTTCAAGAGAGACAAAAATAACACTGTTTTAAGGATGTTACATCCAGTGAAATCGATTGTATTTTAAACAGAAAATTCTTTTATAAAAGGCTTCGAAATAATAATCCTATTTCGCGATACATATTTCCATTTCGGTGGCTTTTCTTTGAACGAAGAAATGCTTTAACTGAAATGATTGAAATGATAAAATGAATGATAAATTATTATAGTGATTAAATTGAAATGATAAAATTTAATTGGTGAAATTTTAGGAAAACAGTCGAGGATTAGCCTTGTTTTCAACAGAGACAAAAATAACACTGTTTTAAGGATGTTACATCCAGTGAAATTGATTGTATTTTAAACAGAAAATGCTTTTATAAAAGTCTTCGAAATGATAATCCTATTTCACGAGAAATATTTCCATTTCGATGGCTTTTCTATGTACAATGAAATGCTTTAGTTGAAATGATAAAATTAAGGATAAATTGTTATAATGATTAAATTGAAATGATAAAATTTAATTCATGAAATTTTACGAAACCAATCGAGAATGAGCCTTGTTGTCAACAGAGACAAAAATAACACTGTTTTAAGAATGTTACATCCAGTGAAATCGATTGTATTTTAAACAGAAAATGCTGTCTTCCGAATGATAATCCTATTTCACGAGAAAATATTTCCATTTCGATGGCTTTTCTATGTACGATGAAATGCTTTAATTGAAATGATAAAATTAATGATAAATTATTATAATGATTAAATTGAAATGATAAAATTTAATTGATGAAATTTTACGAAACCAATCGAGAATGAGCCTTGCTTTCAAGAGAGACAAAAATAACACTGTTTTAAGGATGTTACATCCAGTGAAATCGATTGTATTTTAAACAGAAAATTCTTTTATAAAAGGCTTCGAAATAATAATCCTATTTCGCGATACATATTTCCATTTCGGTGGCTTTTCTTTGTACGAAGAAATGCTTTAACTGAAATGATTGAAATGATAAAATGAATGATAAATTATTATAGTGATTAAATTGAAATGATAAAATTTAATTGGTGAAATTTTAGGAAAACAGTCGAGCATTAGCCTTGTTTTCAACAGAGACAAAAATAACACTGTTTTAAGGATGTTACATCCAGTGAAATTGATTGTATTTTAAACAGAAAATGCTTTTATAAAAGTCTTCGAAATGATAATCCTATTTCACGAGAAATATTTCCATTTCGATGGCTTTTCTATGTACAATGAAATGCTTTAGTTGAAATGATAAAATTAAGGATAAATTGTTATAATGATTAAATTGAAATGATAAAATTTAATTCATGAAATTTTACGAAACCAATCGAGAATGAGCCTTGTTTTCAACAGAGACAAAAATAACACTGTTTTAAGAATGTTAGATCCAGTGAAATCGATTGTATTTTAAACAGAAAATGCTTTCTTCGAAATGATAATCCTATTTCACGAGAAAATATTTCCATTTCGATGGCTTTTCTATGTACGATGAAATGCTTTAATTGAAATGATAAAATTAATGATAAATTATTATAATGATTAAATTGAAATGATAAAATTTAATTGATGAAATTTTACGAAACCAATCGAGAATGAGCCTTGCTTTCAAGAGAGACAAAAATAACACAGTTTTAAGGATGTTACATCCAGTGAAATCGATTGTATTTTAAACAGAAAATTCTTTTATAAAAGGCTTCGAAATAATAATCCTATTTCGCGATACATATTTCCATTTCGGTGGCTTTTCTTTGTACGAAGAAATGCTTTAACTGAAATGATTGAAATGATAAAATGAATGATAAATTATTATAGTGATTAAATTGAAATGATAAAATTTAATTGGTGAAATTTTAGGAAAACAGTCGAGGATTAGCCTTGTTTTCAACAGAGACAAAAATAACACTGTTTTAAGGATGTTACATCCAGTGAAATTGATTGTATTTTAAACAGAAAATGCTTTTATAAAAGTCTTCGAAATGATAATGCTATTTCACGAGAAATATTTCCATTTCGATGGCTTTACTATGTACAATGAAATGCTTTAGTTGAAATGATAAAATTAAGGATAAATTGTTATAATGATTAAATTGAAATGATAAAATTTAATTCATGAAATTTTACGAAACCAATCGAGAATGAGCCTTGTTTTCAACAGAGACAAAAATAACACTGTTTTAAGAATGTTACATCCAGTGAAATCGATTGTATTTTAAACAGAAAATGCTTTCTTCGAAATGATAATCCTATTTCACGAGAAAATATTTCCATTTCGATGGCTTTTCTATGTACGATGAAATGCTTTAATTGAAATGATAAAATTAATGATAAATTATTATAATGATTAAATTGAAATGATAAAATTTAATTGATGAAATTTTACGAAACTAATCGAGAATGAGCCTTGCTTTCAAGAGAGAAAAAATAACACTGTTTTAAGGATGTTACATCCAGTGAAATCGATTGTATTTTAAACAGAAAATTCTTTTATAAAAGGCTTCGAAATAATAATCCTATTTCGCGATACTAATTTCCATTTCGGTGGCTTTTCTTTGTACGAAGAAATGCTTTAACTGAAATGATTGAAATGATAAAATAAATTATAAATTATTATAGTGATTAAATTGAAATGATAAAATTTAATTGGTGAAATTTTAGGAAAACAGTCGAGGATTAGCCTTGTTTTCAACAGAGACAAAAATAACACTGTTTTAAGGATGTCACATCCAGTGAAATTGATTGTATTTTAAACAGAAAATGCTTTTATAAAAGTCTTCGAAATGATAATCCTATTTCACGAGAAATATTTCCATTTCGATGGCTTTTCTATGTACAATGAAATGCTTTAGTTGAAATGATAAAATTAAGGATAAATTGTTATAATGATTAAATTGAAATGATAAAATTTAATTCATGAAATTTTACGAAACCAATCGAGAATGAGCCTTGTTTTCAACAGAGACAAAAATAACACTGTTTTAAGAATGTTACATCCAGTGAAATCGATTGTATTTTAAACAGAAAATGATTTCTTCGAAATGATAATCCTATTTCACGAGAAAATATTTCCATTTCGATGGCTTTTCTATGTACGATGAAATGCTTTAATTGAAATGATAAAATTAATGATAAATTATTATAATGATTAAATAGAAATGATAAAATTTAATTGATGAAATTTTACGAAACCAATCGAGAATGAGCCTTGCTTTCAAGAGAGACAAAAATAACACTGTTTTAAGGATGTTACATCCAGTGAAATCGATTGTATTTTAAACAGAAAATTCTTTTATAAAAGGCTTCGAAATAATAATCCTATTTCGCGATACATATTTCCATTTCGGTGGCTTTTCTTTGTACGAAGAAATGCTTTAACTGAAATGATTGAAATGATACAATGAATGATAAATTATTATAGTGATTAAATTGAAATGATAAAATTTAATTGGTTAAATTTTAGGAAAACAGTCGAGGATTAGCCTTGTTTTCAACAGAGACAAAAATAACACTGTTTTAAGGATGTTACATCCAGTGAAATTGATTGTATTTTAAACAGAAAATGCTTTTATAAAAGTCTTCGAAATGATAATCCTATTTCACGAGAAATATTTCCATTTCGATGGCTTTTCTATGTACAATGAAATGCTTTAGTTGAAATGATAAAATTAAGGATAAATTGTTATAATGATTAAATTGAAATGATAAAATTTAATTCATGAAATTTTACGAAACCAATCGAGAATGAGCCTTGTTTTCAACAGAGACAAAAATAACACTGTTTTAAGAATGTTACATCCAGTGAAATCGATTGTATTTTAAACAGAAAATGATTTCTTCGAAATGATAATCCTATTTCACGAGAAAATATTTCCATTTCGATGGCTTTTCTATGTACGATGAAATGCTTTAATTGAAATGATAAAATTAATGATAAATTATTATAATGATTAAATAGAAATGATAAAATTTAATTGATGAAATTTTACGAAACCAATCGAGAATGAGCCTTGCTTTCAAGAGAGACAAAAATAACACTGTTTTAAGGATGTTACATCCAGTGAAATCGATTGTATTTTAAACAGAAAATTCTTTTATAAAAGGCTTCGAAATAATAATCCTATTTCGCGATACATATTTCCATTTCGGTGGCTTTTCTTTGTACGAAGAAATGCTTTAACTGAAATGATTGAAATGATACAATGAATGATAAATTATTATAGTGATTAAATTGAAATGATAAAATTTAATTGGTTAAATTTTAGGAAAACAGTCGAGGATTAGCCTTGTTTTCAACAGAGACAAAAATAACACTGTTTTAAGGATGTTACATCCAGTGAAATTGATTGTATTTTAAACAGAAAATGCTTTTATAAAAGTCTTCGAAATGATAATCCTATTTCACGAGAAATATTTCCATTTCGATGGCTTTTCTATGTACGATGAAATGCTTTAGTTGAAATGATAAAATTAAGGATAAATTGTTATAATGATTAAATTGAAATGATAAAATTTAATTCATGAAATTTTACGAAACCAATCGAGAATGAGCCTTGTTGTCAACAGAGACAAAAATAACACTGTTTTAAGAATGTTACATCCAGTGAAATCGATTGTATTTTAAACAGAAAATGCTTTCTTCGAAATGATAATCCTATTTCACGAGAAAATATTTCCATTTCGATGGCTTTTCTATGTACGATGAAATGCTTTAATTGAAATGATAAAATTAATGATAAATTATTATAATGATTAAATTGAAATGATAAAATTTAATTGATGAAATTTTACGAAACTAATCGAGAATGAGCCTTGCTTTCAAGAGAGAAAAAATAACACTGTTTTAAGGATGTTACATCCAGTGAAATCGATTGTATTTTAAACAGAAAATTCTTTTATAAAAGGCTTCGAAATAATAATCCTATTTCGCGATACTAATTTCCATTTCGGTGGCTTTTCTTTGTACGAAGAAATGCTTTAACTGAAATGATTGAAATGATAAAATAAATTATAAATTATTATAGTGATTAAATTGAAATGATAAAATTTAATTGGTGAAATTTTAGGAAAACAGTCGAGGATTAGCCTTGTTTTCAACAGAGACAAAAATAACACTGTTTTAAGGATGTCACATCCAGTGAAATTGATTGTATTTTAAACAGAAAATGCTTTTATAAAAGTCTTCGAAATGATAATCCTATTTCACGAGAAATATTTCCATTTCGATGGCTTTTCTATGTACAATGAAATGCTTTAGTTGAAATGATAAAATTAAGGATAAATTGTTATAATGATTAAATTGAAATGATAAAATTTAATTCATGAAATTTTACGAAACCAATCGAGAATGAGCCTTGTTTTCAACAGAGACAAAAATAACACTGTTTTAAGAATGTTACATCCAGTGAAATCGATTGTATTTTAAACAGAAAATGATTTCTTCGAAATGATAATCCTATTTCACGAGAAAATATTTCCATTTCGATGGCTTTTCTATGTACGATGAAATGCTTTAATTGAAATGATAAAATTAATGATAAATTATTATAATGATTAAATAGAAATGATAAAATTTAATTGATGAAATTTTACGAAACCAATCGAGAATGAGCCTTGCTTTCAAGAGAGACAAAAATAACACTGTTTTAAGGATGTTACATCCAGTGAAATCGATTGTATTTTAAACAGAAAATTCTTTTATAAAAGGCTTCGAAATAATAATCCTATTTCGCGATACATATTTCCATTTCGGTGGCTTTTCTTTGTACGAAGAAATGCTTTAACTGAAATGATTGAAATGATACAATGAATGATAAATTATTATAGTGATTAAATTGAAATGATAAAATTTAATTGGTTAAATTTTAGGAAAACAGTCGAGGATTAGCCTTGTTTTCAACAGAGACAAAAATAACACTGTTTTAAGGATGTTACATCCAGTGAAATTGATTGTATTTTAAACAGAAAATGCTTTTATAAAAGTCTTCGAAATGATAATCCTATTTCACGAGAAATATTTCCATTTCGATGGCTTTTCTATGTACAATGAAATGCTTTAGTTGAAATGATAAAATTAAGGATAAATTGTTATAATGATTAAATTGAAATGATAAAATTTAATTCATGAAATTTTACGAAACCAATCGAGAATGAGCCTTGTTGTCAACAGAGACAAAAATAACACTGTTTTAAGAATGTTACATCCAGTGAAATCGATTGTATTTTAAACAGAAAATGCTGTCTTCCGAATGATAATCCTATTTCACGAGAAAATATTTCCATTTCGATGGCTTTTCTATGTACGATGAAATGCTTTAATTGAAATGATAAAATTAATGATAAATTATTATAATGATTAAATTGAAATGATAAAATTTAATTGATGAAATTTTACGAAACCAATCGAGAATGAGCCTTGCTTTCAAGAGAGACAAAAATAACACTGTTTTAAGGATGTTACATCCAGTGAAATCGATTGTATTTTAAACAGAAAATTCTTTTATAAAAGGCTTCGAAATAATAATCCTATTTCGCGATACATATTTCCATTTCGGTGGCTTTTCTTTGTACGAAGAAATGCTTTAACTGAAATGATTGAAATGATAAAATGAATGATAAATTATTATAGTGATTAAATTGAAATGATAAAATTTAATTGGTGAAATTTTAGGAAAACAGTCGAGCATTAGCCTTGTTTTCAACAGAGACAAAAATAACACTGTTTTAAGGATGTTACATCCAGTGAAATTGATTGTATTTTAAACAGAAAATGCTTTTATAAAAGTCTTCGAAATGATAATCCTATTTCACGAGAAATATTTCCATTTCGATGGCTTTTCTATGTACAATGAAATGCTTTAGTTGAAATGATAAAATTAAGGATAAATTGTTATAATGATTAAATTGAAATGATAAAATTTAATTCATGAAATTTTACGAAACCAATCGAGAATGAGCCTTGTTTTCAACAGAGACAAAAATAACACTGTTTTAAGAATGTTAGATCCAGTGAAATCGATTGTATTTTAAACAGAAAATGCTTTCTTCGAAATGATAATCCTATTTCACGAGAAAATATTTCCATTTCGATGGCTTTTCTATGTACGATGAAATGCTTTAATTGAAATGATAAAATTAATGATAAATTATTATAATGATTAAATTGAAATGATAAAATTTAATTGATGAAATTTTACGAAACCAATCGAGAATGAGCCTTGCTTTCAAGAGAGACAAAAATAACACAGTTTTAAGGATGTTACATCCAGTGAAATCGATTGTATTTTAAACAGAAAATTCTTTTATAAAAGGCTTCGAAATAATAATCCTATTTCGCGATACATATTTCCATTTCGGTGGCTTTTCTTTGTACGAAGAAATGCTTTAACTGAAATGATTGAAATGATAAAATGAATGATAAATTATTATAGTGATTAAATTGAAATGATAAAATTTAATTGGTGAAATTTTAGGAAAACAGTCGAGGATTAGCCTTGTTTTCAACAGAGACAAAAATAACACTGTTTTAAGGATGTTACATCCAGTGAAATTGATTGTATTTTAAACAGAAAATGCTTTTATAAAAGTCTTCGAAATGATAATGCTATTTCACGAGAAATATTTCCATTTCGATGGCTTTACTATGTACAATGAAATGCTTTAGTTGAAATGATAAAATTAAGGATAAATTGTTATAATGATTAAATTGAAATGATAAAATTTAATTCATGAAATTTTACGAAACCAATCGAGAATGAGCCTTGTTTTCAACAGAGACAAAAATAACACTGTTTTAAGAATGTTACATCCAGTGAAATCGATTGTATTTTAAACAGAAAATGCTTTCTTCGAAATGATAATCCTATTTCACGAGAAAATATTTCCATTTCGATGGCTTTTCTATGTACGATGAAATGCTTTAATTGAAATGATAAAATTAATGATAAATTATTATAATGATTAAATTGAAATGATAAAATTTAATTGATGAAATTTTACGAAACTAATCGAGAATGAGCCTTGCTTTCAAGAGAGAAAAAATAACACTGTTTTAAGGATGTTACATCCAGTGAAATCGATTGTATTTTAAACAGAAAATTCTTTTATAAAAGGCTTCGAAATAATAATCCTATTTCGCGATACTAATTTCCATTTCGGTGGCTTTTCTTTGTACGAAGAAATGCTTTAACTGAAATGATTGAAATGATAAAATAAATTATAAATTATTATAGTGATTAAATTGAAATGATAAAATTTAATTGGTGAAATTTTAGGAAAACAGTCGAGGATTAGCCTTGTTTTCAACAGAGACAAAAATAACACTGTTTTAAGGATGTCACATCCAGTGAAATTGATTGTATTTTAAACAGAAAATGCTTTTATAAAAGTCTTCGAAATGATAATCCTATTTCACGAGAAATATTTCCATTTCGATGGCTTTTCTATGTACAATGAAATGCTTTAGTTGAAATGATAAAATTAAGGATAAATTGTTATAATGATTAAATTGAAATGATAAAATTTAATTCATGAAATTTTACGAAACCAATCGAGAATGAGCCTTGTTTTCAACAGAGACAAAAATAACACTGTTTTAAGAATGTTACATCCAGTGAAATCGATTGTATTTTAAACAGAAAATGATTTCTTCGAAATGATAATCCTATTTCACGAGAAAATATTTCCATTTCGATGGCTTTTCTATGTACGATGAAATGCTTTAATTGAAATGATAAAATTAATGATAAATTATTATAATGATTAAATAGAAATGATAAAATTTAATTGATGAAATTTTACGAAACCAATCGAGAATGAGCCTTGCTTTCAAGAGAGACAAAAATAACACTGTTTTAAGGATGTTACATCCAGTGAAATCGATTGTATTTTAAACAGAAAATTCTTTTATAAAAGGCTTCGAAATAATAATCCTATTTCGCGATACATATTTCCATTTCGGTGGCTTTTCTTTGTACGAAGAAATGCTTTAACTGAAATGATTGAAATGATACAATGAATGATAAATTATTATAGTGATTAAATTGAAATGATAAAATTTAATTGGTTAAATTTTAGGAAAACAGTCGAGGATTAGCCTTGTTTTCAACAGAGACAAAAATAACACTGTTTTAAGGATGTTACATCCAGTGAAATTGATTGTATTTTAAACAGAAAATGCTTTTATAAAAGTCTTCGAAATGATAATCCTATTTCACGAGAAATATTTCCATTTCGATGGCTTTTCTATGTACAATGAAATGCTTTAGTTGAAATGATAAAATTAAGGATAAAATGTTATAATGATTAAACTGAAATGATAAAATTTAATTCATGAAATTTTACGAAACCAATCGAGAATGATCCTTGTTTTCAACAGAGACAAAAATAACACTGTTTTAAGAATGTTACATCCAGTGAAATCGATTGTATTTTAAACAGAAAATGCTTTCTTCGAAATGATAATCCTATTTCACGAGAAAATATTTCCATTTCGATGGCTTTTCTATGTACGATGAAATGCTTTAATTGAAATGATAAAATTAATGATAAATTATTATAATGATTAAATTGAAATGATAAAATTTAATTGATGAAATTTTACGAAACCAATCGAGAATGAGCCTTGCTTTCAAGAGAGACAAAAATAACACTGTTTTAAGGATGTTACATCCAGTGAAATCGATTGTATTTTAAACAGAAAATTCTTTTATAAAAGGCTTCGAAATAATAATCCTATTTCGCGATACATATTTCCATTTCGGTGGCTTTTCTTTGTACGAAGAAATGCTTTAACTGAAATGATTGAAATGATAAAATGAATGATAAATTATTATAGTGATTAAATTGAAATGATAAAATTTAATTGGTGAAATTTTAGGAAAACAGTCGAGCATTAGCCTTGTTTTCAACAGAGACAAAAATAACACTGTTTTAAGGATGTTACATCCAGTGAAATTGATTGTATTTTAAACAGAAAATGCTTTTATAAAAGTCTTCGAAATGATAATCCTATTTCACGAGAAATATTTCCATTTCGATGGCTTTTCTATGTACAATGAAATGCTTTAGTTGAAATGATAAAATTAAGGATAAATTGTTATAATGATTAAATTGAAATGATAAAATTTAATTCATGAAATTTTACGAAACCAATCGAGAGTGAGCCTTGTTTTCAACAGAGACAAAAATAACACTGTTTTAAGAATGTTACATCCAGTGAAATCGATTGTATTTTAAACAGAAAATGCTTTCTTCGAAATGATAATCCTATTTCACGAGAAAATATTTCCATTTCGATGGCTTTTCTATGTACGATGAAATGCTTTAATTGAAATGATAAAATTAATGATAAATTATTATAATGATTAAATTGAAATGATAAAATTTAATTGATGAAATTTTACGAAACCAATCGAGAATGAGCCTTGCTTTCAAGAGAGACAAAAATAACACTGTTTTAAGGATGTTACATCCAGTGAAATCGATTGTATTTTAAACAGAAAATTCTTTTATAAAAGGCTTCGAAATAATAATCCTATTTCGCGATACATATTTCCATTTCGGTGGCTTTTCTTTGTACGAAGAAATGCTTTAACTGAAATGATTGAAATGATAAAATAAATTATAAATTATTATAGTGATTAAATTGAAATGATAAAATTTAATTGGTGAAATTTTAGGAAAACAGTCGAGGATTAGCCTTGTTTTCAACAGAGACAAAAATAACACTGTTTTAAGGATGTCACATCCAGTGAAATTGATTGTATTTTAAACAGAAAATGCTTTTATAAAAGTCTTCGAAATGATAATCCTATTTCACGAGAAATATTTCCATTTCGATGGCTTTTCTATGTACAATGAAATGCTTTAGTTGAAATGATAAAATTAAGGATAAATTGTTATAATGATTAAATTGAAATGATAAAATTTAATTCATGAAATTTTACGAAACCAATCGAGAATGAGCCTTGTTTTCAACAGAGACAAAAATAACACTGTTTTAAGAATGTTACATCCAGTGAAATCGATTGTATTTTAAACAGAAAATGATTTCTTCGAAATGATAATCCTATTTCACGAGAAAATATTTCCATTTCGATGGCTTTTCTATGTACGATGAAATGCTTTAATTGAAATGATAAAATTAATGATAAATTATTATAATGATTAAATAGAAATGATAAAATTTAATTGATGAAATTTTACGAAACCAATCGAGAATGAGCCTTGCTTTCAAGAGAGACAAAAATAACACTGTTTTAAGGATGTTACATACAGTGAAATCGATTGTATTTTAAACAGAAAATTCTTTTATAAAAGGCTTCGAAATAATAATCCTATTTCGCGATACATATTTCCATTTCGGTGGCTTTTCTTTGTACGAAGAAATGCTTTAACTGAAATGATTGAAATGATACAATGAATGATAAATTATTATAGTGATTAAATTGAAATGATAAAATTTAATTGGTTAAATTTTAGGAAAACAGTCGAGGATTAGCCTTGTTTTCAACAGAGACAAAAATAACACTGTTTTAAGGATGTTACATCCAGTGAAATTGATTGTATTTTAAACAGAAAATGCTTTTATAAAAGTCTTCGAAATGATAATCCTATTTCACGAGAAATATTTCCATTTCGATGGCTTTTCTATGTACAATGAAATGCTTTAGTTGAAATGATAAAATTAAGGATAAATTGTTATAATGATTAAATTGAAATGATAAAATTTAATTCATGAAATTTTACGAAACCAATCGAGAATGAGCCTTGTTTTCAACAGAGACAAAAATAACACTGTTTTAAGAATGTTACATCCAGTGAAATCGATTGTATTTTAAACAGAAAATGATTTCTTCGAAATGATAATCCTATTTCACGAGAAAATATTTCCATTTCGATGGCTTTTCTATGTACGATGAAATGCTTTAATTGAAATGATAAAATTAATGATAAATTATTATAAGGATTAAATAGAAATGATAAAATTTAATTGATGAAATTTTACGAAACCAATCGAGAATGAGCCTTGCTTTCAAGAGAGACAAAAATAACACTGTTTTAAGGATGTTACATCCAGTGAAATCGATTGTATTTTAAACAGAAAATTCTTTTATAAAAGGCTTCGAAATAATAATCCTATTTCGCGATACATATTTCCATTTCGGTGGCTTTTCTTTGTACGAAGAAATGCTTTAACTGAAATGATTGAAATGATACAATGAATGATAAATTATTATAGTGATTAAATTGAAATGATAAAATTTAATTGGTTAAATTTTAGGAAAACAGTCGAGGATTAGCCTTGTTTTCAACAGAGACAAAAATAACACTGTTTTAAGGATGTTACATCCAGTGAAATTGATTGTATTTTAAACAGAAAATGCTTTTATAAAAGTCTTCGAAATGATAATCCTATTTCACGAGAAATATTTCCATTTCGATGGCTTTTCTATGTACAATGAAATGCTTTAGTTGAAATGATAAAATTAAGGATAAAATGTTATAATGATTAAACTGAAATGATAAAATTTAATTCATGAAATTTTACGAAACCAATCGAGAATGAGCCTTGTTTTCAACAGAGACAAAAATAACACTGTTTTAAGAATGTTACATCCAGTGAAATCGATTGTATTTTAAACAGAAAATGCTTTCTTCGAAATGATAATCCTATTTCACGAGAAAATATTTCCATTTCGATGGCTTTTCTATGTACGATGAAATGCTTTAATTGAAATGATAAAATTAATGATAAATTATTATAATGATTAAATTGAAATGATAAAATTTAATTGATGAAATTTTACGAAACCAATCGAGAATGAGCCTTGCTTTCAAGAGAGACAAAAATAACACTGTTTTAAGGATGTTACATCCAGTGAAATCGATTGTATTTTAAACAGAAAATTCTTTTATAAAAGGCTTCGAAATAATAATCCTATTTCGCGATACATATTTCCATTTCGGTGGCTTTTCTTTGTACGAAGAAATGCTTTAACTGAAATGATTGAAATGATAAAATGAATGATAAATTATTATAGTGATTAAATTGAAATGATAAAATTTAATTGGTGAAATTTTAGGAAAACAGTCGAGCATTAGCCTTGTTTTCAACAGAGACAAAAATAACACTGTTTTAAGGATGTTACATCCAGTGAAATTGATTGTATTTTAAACAGAAAATGCTTTTATAAAAGTCTTCGAAATGATAATCCTATTTCACGAGAAATATTTCCATTTCGATGGCTTTTCTATGTACAATGAAATGCTTTAGTTGAAATGATAAAATTAAGGATAAATTGTTATAATGATTAAATTGAAATGATAAAATTTAATTCATGAAATTTTACGAAACCAATCGAGAATGAGCCTTGTTTTCAACAGAGACAAAAATAACACTGTTTTAAGAATGTTACATCCAGTGAAATCGATTGTATTTTAAACAGAAAATGCTTTCTTCGAAATGATAATCCTATTTCACGAGAAAATATTTCCATTTCGATGGCTTTTCTATGTACGATGAAATGCTTTAATTGAAATGATAAAATTAATGATAAATTATTATAATGATTAAATTGAAATGATAAAATTTAATTGATGAAATTTTACGAAACCAATCGAGAATGAGCCTTGCTTTCAAGAGAGACAAAAATAACACTGTTTTAAGGATGTTACATCCAGTGAAATCGATTGTATTTTAAACAGAAAATTCTTTTATAAAAGGCTTCGAAATAATAATCCTATTTCGCGATACATATTTCCATTTCGGTGGCTTTTCTTTGTACGAAGAAATGCTTTAACTGAAATGATTGAAATGATACAATGAATGATAAATTATTATAGTGATTAAATTGAAATGATAAAATTTAATTGGTGAAATTTTAGGAAAACAGTCGAGGATTAGCCTTGTTTTCAACAGAGACAAAAATAACACTGTTTTAAGGATGTTACATCCAGTGAAATTGATTGTATTTTAAACAGAAAATGCTTTTATAAAAGTCTTCGCAATGATAATCCTATTTCACGAGAAATATTTCCATTTCGATGGCTTTTCTATGTACAATGAAATGCTTTAGTTGAAATGATAAAATTAAGGATAAAATGTTATAATGATTAAACTGAAATGATAAAATTTAATTCATGAAATTTTACGAAACCAATCGAGAATGAGCCTTGTTTTCAACAGAGACAAAAATAACACTGTTTTAAGAATGTTACATCCAGTGAAATCGATTGTATTTTAAACAGAAAATGATTTCTTCGAAATGATAATCCTATTTCACGAGAAAATATTTCCATCTCGATGGCTTTTCTATGTACGATGAAATGCTTTAATTGAAATGATAAAATTAATGATAAATTATTATAATGATTAAATTGAAATGATAAAATTTAATTCATGAAATTTTACGAAACCAATCGAGAAAGAGCCTTGTTTTCAACAGAGACAAAAATAACACTGTTTTAAGAATGTTACATCCAGTGAAATCGATTGTATTTTAAACAGAAAATGCTTTCTTCGAAATGATAATCCTATTTCACGAGAAAATATTTCCATTTCGATGGCTTTTCTATGTACGATGAAATGCTTTAATTGAAATGATAAAATTAATGATAAATTATTATAATGATTAAATTGAAATGATAAAATTTAATTGATGAAATTTTACGAAACCAATCGAGAATGAGCCTTGCTTTCAAGAGAGACAAAAATAACACTGTTTTAAGGATGTTACATCCAGTGAAATCGATTGTATTTTAAACAGAAAATTCTTTTATAAAAGGCTTCGAAATAATAATCCTATTTCGCGATACATATTTCCATTTCGGTGGCTTTTCTTTGTACGAAGAAATGCTTTAACTGAAATGATTAAAATGATAAAATGAATGATAAATTATTATAGTGATTAAATTGAAATGATAAAATTTAATTGGTGAAATTTTAGGAAAACAGTCGAGGATTAGCCTTGTTTTCAAGAGAGACAAAAATAACACTGTTTTAAGGATGTTACATCCAGTGAAATTGATTGTATTTTAAACAGAAAATGCTTTTATAAAAGTCTTCGAAATGATAATCCTATTTCACGAGAAATATTTCCATTTCGATGGCTTTTCCATGTACAATGAAATGCTTTAGTTGAAATGATAAAATTAAGGATAAATTGTTATAATGATTAAATTGAAATGATAAAATTTAATTCATGAAATTTTACGAAACCAATCGAGAATGAGCCTTGTTTCCAACAGAGACAAAAATAACACTGTTTTAAGAATGTTACATCCAGTGAAATCGATTGTATTTTAAACAGAAAATGCTTTCTTCGAAATGATAATCCTATTTCACGAGAAAATATTTCCATTTCGATGGCTTT
The DNA here is from genome assembly GCA_963932465.1 of Maratus speciosus. Taxonomy (NCBI): domain Eukaryota; kingdom Metazoa; phylum Arthropoda; class Arachnida; order Araneae; family Salticidae; genus Maratus; species Maratus speciosus. The sequence continues at coordinate 90,204,667 of OZ010797.1, forward strand.
TCTATGTACGATGAAATGCTTTAATTGAAATGATAAAATTAATGATAAATTATTATAATGATTAAATTGAAATGATAAAATTTAATTGATGAAATTTAACGAAACCAATCGAGAATGAGCCTTGCTTTCAAGAGAGACAAAAATAACACTGTTTTAAGGATGTTACATCCAGTGAAATCGATTGTATTTTAAACAGAAAATTCTTTTATAAAAGGCTTCGAAATAATAATCCTATTTCACGAGAAAATATTTCCATTTCGATGGCTTTTCTATGTACGATGAAATGCTTTAATTGAAATGATAAATTATTATAATGATTAAATTGAAATGATAAAATTTAATTCGTGAAATTTTACGAAACCAATCAAAAATGAGCCTTGTTTTCAACAGAGACAAAAATAACACTGTTTTAAGGATGTTACATCCAGTGAAATCGATTGTATTTTAAACAGAAAATTCTTTTATAAAAGGCTTCGAAATAATAATCCTATTTCGCGATACATATTTCCATTTCGGTGGCTTTTCTTTGTACGAAGAAATGCTTTAACTGAAATGATTGAAATGATACAATGAATGATAAATTATTATAGTGATTAAATTGAAATGATAAAATTTAATTGGTGAAATTTTAGGAAAACAGTCGAGGATTAGCCTTGTTTTCAACAGAGACAAAAATAACACTGTTTTAAGGATGTTACATCCAGTGAAATTGATTGTATTTTAAACAGAAAATTCTTTTATAAAAGTCTTCGAAATGATAATCCTATTTCACGAGAAATATTTCTATTTCGATAGCTTTTCTATGTACAATGAAATGCTTTAGTTGAAATGATAAAATTAAGGATAAAATGTTATAATGATTAAACTGAAATGATAAAATTTAATTCATGAAATTTTACGAAACCAATCGAGAATGAGCCTTGTTTTCAACAGAGACAAAAATAACACTGTTTTAAGAATATTACATCCAGTGAAATCAATTGTATTTTAAACAGAAAATGCTTTCTTCGAAATGATAATCCTATTTCACGAGAAAATATTTCCATTTCGATGGCTTTTCTATGTACGATGAAATGCTTTAATTGAAATGATAAAATTAATGATAAATTATTATAATGATTAAATTGAAATGATAAAATTTAATTGATGAAATTTTACGAAACCAATCGAGAATGAGCCTTGCTTTCAAGAGAGACAAAAATAACACTGTTTTAAGGATGTTACATCCAGTGAAATCGATTGTATTTTAAACAGAAAATTCTTTTATAAAAGGCTTCGAAATAATAATCCTATTTCGCGATACATATTTCCATTTCGGTGGCTTTTCTTTGTACGAAGAAATGCTTTAACTGAAATGATTGAAATGATACAATGAATGATAAATTATTATAGTGATTAAATTGAAATGATAAAATTTAATTGGTTAAATTTTAGGAAAACAGTCGAGGATTAGCCTTGTTTTCAACAGAGACAAAAATAACACTGTTTTAAGGATGTTACATCCAGTGAAATTGATTGTATTTTAAACAGAAAATGCTTTTATAAAAGTCTTCGAAATGATAATCCTATTTCACGAGAAATATTTCCATTTCGATGGCTTTTCTATGTACAATGAAATGCTTTAGTTGAAATGATAAAATTAAGGATAAAATGTTATAATGATTAAACTGAAATGATAAAATTTAATTCATGAAATTTTACGAAACCAATCGAGAATGAGCCTTGTTTTCAACAGAGACAAAAATAACACTGTTTTAAGAATGTTACATCCAGTGAAATCGATTGTATTTTAAACAGAAAATGCTTTCTTCGAAATGATAATCCTATTTCACGAGAAAATATTTCCATTTCGATGGCTTTTCTATGTACGATGAAATGCTTTAATTGAAATGATAAAATTAATGATAAATTATTATAATGATTAAATTGAAATGATAAAATTTAATTGATGAAATTTTACGAAACCAATCGAGAATGAGCCTTGCTTTCAAGAGAGACAAAAATAACACTGTTTTAAGGATGTTACATCCAGTGAAATCGATTGTATTTTAAACAGAAAATTCTTTTATAAAAGGCTTCGAAATAATAATCCTATTTCGCGATACATATTTCCATTTCGGTGGCTTTTCTTTGTACGAAGAAATGCTTTAACTGAAATGATTGAAATGATAAAATGAATGATAAATTATTATAGTGATTAAATTGAAATGATAAAATTTAATTGGTGAAATTTTAGGAAAACATTCGAGCATTAGCCTTGTTTTCAACAGAGACAAAAATAACACTGTTTTAAGGATGTTACATCCAGTGAAATTGATTGTATTTTAAACAGAAAATGCTTTTATAAAAGTCTTCGAAATGATAATCCTATTTCACGAGAAATATTTCCATTTCGATGGCTTTTCTATGTACAATGAAATGCTTTAGTTGAAATGATAAAATTAAGGATAAATTGTTATAATGATTAAATTGAAATGATAAAATTTAATTCATGAAATTTTACGAAACCAATCGAGAATGAGCCTTGTTTTCAACAGAGACAAAAATAACACTGTTTTAAGAATGTTACATCCAGTGAAATCGATTGTATTTTAAACAGAAAATGCTTTCTTCGAAATGATAATCCTATTTCACGAGAAAATATTTCCATTTCGATGGCTTTTCTATGTACGATGAAATGCTTTAATTGAAATGATAAAATTAATGATAAATTATTATAATGATTAAATTGAAATGATAAAATTTAATTGATGAAATTTTACGAAACCAATCGAGAATGAGCCTTGCTTTCAAGAGAGACAAAAATAACACTGTTTTAAGGATGTTACATCCAGTGAAATCGATTGTATTTTAAACAGAAAATTCTTTTATAAAAGGCTTCGAAATAATAATCCTATTTCGCGATACATATTTCCATTTCGGTGGCTTTTCTTTGTACGAAGAAATGCTTTAACTGAAATGATTGAAATGATACAATGAATGATAAATTATTATAGTGATTAAATTGAAATGATAAAATTTAATTGGTGAAATTTTAGGAAAACAGTCGAGGATTAGCCTTGTTTTCAACAGAGACAAAAATAACACTGTTTTAAGGATGTTACATCCAGTGAAATTGATTGTATTTTAAACAGAAAATGCTTTTATAAAAGTCTTCGAAATGATAATCCTATTTCACGAGAAATATTTCCATTTCGATGGCTTTTCTATGTACAATGAAATGCTTTAGTTGAAATGATAAAATTAAGGATAAAATGTTATAATGATTAAACTGAAATGATAAAATTTAATTCATGAAATTTTACGAAACCAATCGAGAATGAGCCTTGTTTTCAACAGAGACAAAAATAACACTGTTTTAAGAATGTTACATCCAGTGAAATCGATTGTATTTTAAACAGAAAATGCTTTCTTCGAAATGATAATCCTATTTCACGAGAAAATATTTCCATTTCGATGGCCTTTCTATGTACGATGAAATGCTTTAATTGAAATGATAAAATTAATGATAAATTATTATAATGATTAAATTGAAATGATAAAATTTAATTGATGAAATTTTACGAAACCAATCGAGAATGAGCCTTGCTTTCAAGAGAGACAAAAATAACACTGTTTTAAGGATGTTACATCCAGTGAAATCGATTGTATTTTAAACAGAAAATTCTTTTATAAAAGGCTTCGAAATAATAATCCTATTTCGCGATACATATTTCCATTTCGGTGGCTTTTCTTTGTAGGAAGAAATGCTTTAACTGAAATGATTGAAATGATAAAATGAATGATAAATTATTATAGTGATTAAATTGAAATGATAAAATTTAATTGGTGAAATTTTAGGAAAACAGTCGAGGATTAGCCTTGTTTTCAACAGAGACAAAAATAACACTGTTTTAAGGATGTTACATCCAGTGAAATTCATTGTATTTTAAACAGAAAATGCTTTTATAAATGTCTTCGAAATGATAATCCTATTTCACGAGAAATATTTCCATTTCGATGGCTTTTCTATGTACAATGAAATGCTTTAGTTGAAATGATAAAATTAAGGATAAATTGTTATAATGATTAAATTGAAATGATAAAATTTAATTGATGAAATTTTACGAAACCAATCGAGAATGAGCCTTGCTTTCAAGAGAGACAAAAATAACACTGTTTTAAGGATGTTACATCCAGTGAAATCGATTGTATTTTAAACAGAAAATTCTTTTATAAAAGGCTTCGAAATAATAATCCTTTTTCGCGATACATATTTCCATTTCGGTGGCTTTTCTTTGTACGAAGAAATGCTTTAACTGAAATGATTGAAATGATAAAATGAATGATAAATTATTATAGTGATTAAATTGAAATGATAAAATTTAATTGGTGAAATTTTAGGAAAACAGTCGAGGATTAGCCTTGTTTTCAACAGAGACAAAAATAACACTGTTTTAAGGATGTTACATCCAGTGAAATTGATTGTATTTTAAACAGAAAATGCTTTTATAAAAGTCTTCGCAATGATAATCCTATTTCACGAGAAATATTTCCATTTCGATGGCTTTTCTATGTACAATGAAATGCTTTAGTTGAAATGATAAAATTAAGGATAAAATGTTATAATGATTAAACTGAAATGATAAAATTTAATTCATGAAATTTTACGAAACCAATCGAGAATGAGCCTTGTTTTCAACAGAGACAAAAATAACACTGTTTTAAGAATGTTACATCCAGTGAAATCGATTGTATTTTAAACAGAAAATGATTTCTTCGAAATGATAATCCTATTTCACGAGAAAATATTTCCATCTCGATGGCTTTTCTATGTACGATGAAATGCTTTAATTGAAATGATAAAATTAATGATAAATTATTATAATGATTAAATTGAAATGATAAAATTTAATTCATGAAATTTTACGAAACCAATCGAGAATGAGCCTTGTTTTCAACAGAGACAAAAATAACACTGTTTTAAGAATGTTACATCCAGTGAAATCGATTGTATTTTAAACAGAAAATGCTTTCTTCGAAATGATAATCCTATTTCACGAGAAAATATTTCCATTTCGATGGCTTTTCTATGTACGATGAAATGCTTTAATTGAAATGATAAAATTAATGATAAATTATTATAATGATTAAATTGAAATGATAAAATTTAATTGATGAAATTTTACGAAACCAATCGAGAATGAGCCTTGCTTTCAAGAGAGACAAAAATAACACTGTTTTAAGGATGTTACATCCAGTGAAATCGATTGTATTTTAACCAGAAAATTCTTTTATAAAAGGCTTCGAAATAATAATCCTATTTTGCGATACATATTTCCATTTCGGTGGCTTTTCTTTGTACGAAGAAATGCTTTAACTGAAATGATTAAAATGATAAAATGATTAATATAATATAAATAAATATGATGATTATATAAATATAATGATTAATATACAATTATATTAATCATTCAAATAAATATAATGATTAATATAATATAAATAATGATTAATATAATATAATAATATAAATTATTATAGTGATTAAATTGAAATGATAAAATTTAATTGGTGAAATTTTAGGAAAACAGTCGAGGATTAGCCTTGTTTTCAAGAGAGACAAAAATAACACTGTTTTAAGGATGTTACATCCAGTGAAATTGATTGTATTTTAAACAGAAAATGCCTTTATAAAAGTCTTCGAAATGATAATCCTATTTCACGAGAAATATTTCCATTTCGATGGCTTTTCCATGTACAATGAAATGCTTTAGTTGAAATGATAAAATTAAGGATAAATTGTTATAATGATTAAATTGAAATGATAAAATTTAATTCATGAAATTTTACGAAACCAATCGAGAATGAGCCTTGTTTTCAACAGAGACAAAAATAACACTGTTTTAAGAATGTTACATCCAGTGAAATCGATTGTATTTTAATCAGAAAATGCTTTCTTCGAAATGATAATCCTATTTCACGAGAAAATATTTCCATTTCGATGGCTTTTCTATGTACGATGAAATGCTTTAATTGAAATGATAAAATTAATGATAAATTATTATAATGATTAAATTGAAATGATAAAATTTAATTGATGAAATTTAACGAAACCAATCGAGAATGAGCCTTGCTTTCAAGAGAGACAAAAATAACACTGTTTTAAGGATGTTACATCCAGTGAAATCGATTGTATTTTAAACAGAAAATTCTTTTATAAAAGGCTTCGAAATAATAATCCTATTTCGCGATACATATTTCCATTTCGGTGGCTTTTCTTTGTACGAAGAAATGCTTTAACTGAAATGATTGAAATGATAAAATGAATGATAAATTATTATAGTGATTAAATTGAAATGATAAAATTTAATTGGTGAAATTTTTGGAAAACAGTCGGGGATTAGCCTTGTTTTCAACAGAGACAAAAATAACACTGTTTTAAGGATGTTACATCCAGTGAAATTGATTGTATTTAAAACAGAAAATGCTTTTATAAAAGTCTTCGAAATGATAATCCTATTTCACGAGAAATATTTCCATTTCGATGGCTTTTCTATGTACAATGAAATGCTTTAGTTGAAATGATAAAATTAAGGATAAATTGTTATAATGATTAAATTGAAATGATAAAATTTAATTCATGAAATTTTACGAAACCAATCGAGAATGAGCCTTGTTTTCAACAGAGACAAAAATAACACTGTTTTAAGAATGTTACATCCAGTGAAATCGATTGTATTTTAAACAGAAAATGCTTTCTTCGAAATGATAATCCTATTTCACGACAAAATATTTCCATTTCGATGGCTTTTCTATGTACGATGAAATGCTTTAATTGAAATGATAAAATTAATGATAAATTATTATAATGATTAAATTGAAATGATAAAATTTAATTGGTGAAATTTTAGGAAAACAGTCCAGGATTAGCCTTGTTTTCAACAGAGACAAAAATAACACTGTTTTAAGGATGTTACATCCAGTGAAATTGATTGTATTTTAAACAGAAAATGCTTTTATAAAAGTCTTCGAAATGATAATCCTATTTCACGAGAAATATTTCCATTTCGATGGCTTTTCTATGTACAATGAAATGCTTTAGTTGAAATGATAAAATTAAGGATAAATTGTTATAATGATTAAATTGAAATGATAAAATTTAATTCATGAAATTTTACGAAACCAATCGAGGATGAGCCTTGTTTTCAATAGAGACAAAAATAACACTGTTTTAAGAATGTTACATCCAGTGAAATCGATTGCATTTTAAACTGAAAATGCTTTCTTCGAAATGATAATCCTATTTCACGAGAAAATATTTCCATTTCGATGGCTTTTCTATGTACGATGAAATGCTTTAATTGAAATGATAAATTATTATAATGATTAAATTGAAATGATAAAATTTAATTCGTGAAATTTTACGAAACCAATCAAAAATGAGCCTTGTTTTCAACAGAGACAAAAATAACACTGTTTTAAGGATGTTACATCCAGTGAAATCGATTGTATTTTAAACAGAAAATTCTTTTATAAAAGGCTTCGAAATAACAATCCTATTTCGCGATACATATTTCCATTTCGGTGGCTTTTCTTTGTACGAAGAAATGCTTTAACTGAAATGATTGAAATGATACAATGAATGATAAATTATTATAGTGATTAAATTGAAATGATAAAATTTAATTGGTGAAATTTTAGGAAAACAGTCGAGGATTAGCCTTGTTTTCAACAGAGACAAAAATAACACTGTTTTAAGGATGTTACATCCAGTGAAATTGATTGTATTTTAAACAGAAAATTCTTTTATAAAAGTCTTCGAAATGATAATCCTATTTCACGAGAAATATTTCTATTTCGATGGCTTTTCTATGTACAATGAAATGCTTTAGTTGAAATGATAAAATTAAGGATAAAATGTTATAATGATTAAACTGAAATGATAAAATTTAATTCATGAAATTTTACGAAACCAATCGAGAATGAGCCTTGTTTTCAACAGAGACAAAAATAACACTGTTTTAAGAATGTTACATCCAGTGAAATCGATTGTATTTTAAACAGAAAATGCTTTCTTCGAAATGATAATCCTATTTCACGAGAAAATATTTCCATCTCGATGGCTTTTCTATGTACGATGAAATGCTTTAATTGAAATGATAAAATTAATGATAAATTATTATAATGATTAAATTGAAATGATAAAATTTTATTCATGAAATTTTACGAAACCAATCGAGAATGAGCCTTGTTTTCAACAGAGACAAAAATAACACTGTTTTAAGAATGTTACATCCAGTGAAATCGATTGTATTTTAAACAGAAAATGCTTTCTTCGAAATGATAATCCTATTTCACGAGAAAATATTTCCATTTCGATGGCTTTTCTATGTACGATGAAATGCTTTAATTGAAATGATAAAATTAATGATAAATTATTATAATGATTAAATTGAAATGATAAAATTTAATTGATGAAATTTTACGAAACCAATCGAGAATGAGCCTTGCTTTCAAGAGAGATAAAAATAACACTGTTTTAAGGATGTTACATCCAGTGAAATCGATTGTATTTTAAACAGAAAATTCTTTTATAAAAGGCTTCGAAATAATAATCCTATTTCACGAGAAAATATTTCCATTTCGATGGCTTTTCTATGTACGATGAAATGCTTTAATTGAAATGATAAATTATTATAATGATTAAATTGAAATGATAAAATTTAATTCGTGAAATTTTACGAAACCAATCAAAAATGAGCCTTGTTTTCAACAGAGACAAAAATAACACTGTTTTAAGGATGTTACATCCAGTGAAATCGATTTTATTTTAAACAGAAAATTCTTTTATAAAAGGCTTCGAAATAATAATCCTATTTCGCGATACATATTTCCATTTCGGTGGCTTTTCTTTGTACGAAGAAATGCTTTAACTGAAATGATTGAAATGATACAATGAATGATAAATTATTATAGTGATTAAATTGAAATGATAAAATTTAATTGGTGAAATTTTAGGAAAACAGTCGAGGATTAGCCTTGTTTTCAACAGAGACAAAAATAACACTGTTTTAAGGATGTTACATCCAGTGAAATTGATTGTATTTTAAACAGAAAATTCTTTTATAAAAGTCTTCGAAATGATAATCCTATTTCACGAGAAATATTTCTATTTCGATAGCTTTTCTATGTACAATGAAATGCTTTAGTTGAAATGATAAAATTAAGGATAAAATGTTATAATGATTAAACTGAAATGATAAAATTTAATTCATGAAATTTTACGAAACCAATCGAGAATGAGCCTTGTTTTCAACAGAGACAAAAATAACACTGTTTTAAGAATGTTACATCCAGTGAAATCAATTGTATTTTAAACAGAAAATGCTTTCTTCGAAATGATAATCCTATTTCACGAGAAAATATTTCCATTTCGATGGCTTTTCTATGTACGATGAAATGCTTTAATTGAAATGATAAAATTAATGATAAATTATTATAATGATTAAATTGAAATGATAAAATTTAATTGATGAAATTTTACGAAACCAATCGAGAATGAGCCTTGCTTTCAAGAGAGACAAAAATAACACTGTTTTAAGGATGTTACATCCAGTGAAATCGATTGTATTTTAAACAGAAAATTCTTTTATAAAAGGCTTCGAAATAATAATCCTATTTCGCGATACATATTTCCATTTCGGTGGCTTTTCTTTGTACGAAGAAATGCTTTAACTGAAATGATTGAAATGATACAATGAATGATAAATTATTATAGTGATTAAATTGAAATGATAAAATTTAATTGGTTAAATTTTAGGAAAACAGTCGAGGATTAGCCTTGTTTTCAACAGAGACAAAAATAACACTGTTTTAAGGATGTTACATCCAGTGAAATTGATTGTATTTTAAACAGAAAATGCTTTTATAAAAGTCTTCGAAATGATAATCCTATTTCACGAGAAATATTTCCATTTCGATGGCTTTTCTATGTACAATGAAATGCTTTAGTTGAAATGATAAAATTAAGGATAAAATGTTATAATGATTAAACTGAAATGATAAAATTTAATTCATGAAATTTTACGAAACCAATCGAGAATGAGCCTTGTTTTCAACAGAGACAAAAATAACACTGTTTTAAGAATGTTACATCCAGTGAAATCGATTGTATTTTAAACAGAAAATGCTTTCTTCGAAATGATAATCCTATTTCACGAGAAAATATTTCCATTTCGATGGCTTTTCTATGTACGATGAAATGCTTTAATTGAAATGATAAAATTAATGATAAATTATTATAATGATTAAATTGAAATGATAAAATTTAATTGATGAAATTTTACGAAACCAATCGAGAATGAGCCTTGCTTTCAAGAGAGACAAAAATAACACTGTTTTAAGGATGTTACATCCAGTGAAATCGATTGTATTTTAAACAGAAAATTCTTTTATAAAAGGCTTCGAAATAATAATCCTATTTCGCGATACATATTTCCATTTCGGTGGCTTTTCTTTGTACGAAGAAATGCTTTAACTGAAATGATTGAAATGATAAAATGAATGATAAATTATTATAGTGATTAAATTGAAATGATAAAATTTAATTGGTGAAATTTTAGGAAAACATTCGAGCATTAGCCTTGTTTTCAACAGAGACAAAAATAACACTGTTTTAAGGATGTTACATCCAGTGAAATTGATTGTATTTTAAACAGAAAATGCTTTTATAAAAGTCTTCGAAATGATAATCCTATTTCACGAGAAATATTTCCATTTCGATGGCTTTTCTATGTACAATGAAATGCTTTAGTTGAAATGATAAAATTAAGGATAAATTGTTATAATGATTAAATTGAAATGATAAAATTTAATTCATGAAATTTTACGAAACCAATCGAGAATGAGCCTTGTTTTCAACAGAGACAAAAATAACACTGTTTTAAGAATGTTACATCCAGTGAAATCGATTGTATTTTAAACAGAAAATGCTTTCTTCGAAATGATAATCCTATTTCACGAGAAAATATTTCCATTTCGATGGCTTTTCTATGTACGATGAAATGCTTTAATTGAAATGATAAAATTAATGATAAATTATTATAATGATTAAATTGAAATGATAAAATTTAATTGATGAAATTTTACGAAACCAATCGAGAATGAGCCTTGCTTTCAAGAGAGACAAAAATAACACTGTTTTAAGGATGTTACATCCAGTGAAATCGATTGTATTTTAAACAGAAAATTCTTTTATAAAAGGCTTCGAAATAATAATCCTATTTCGCGATACATATTTCCATTTCGGTGGCTTTTCTTTGTACGAAGAAATGCTTTAACTGAAATGATTGAAATGATACAATGAATGATAAATTATTATAGTGATTAAATTGAAATGATAAAATTTAATTGGTGAAATTTTAGGAAAACAGTCGAGGATTAGCCTTGTTTTCAACAGAGACAAAAATAACACTGTTTTAAGGATGTTACATCCAGTGAAATTGATTGTATTTTAAACAGAAAATGCTTTCTTCGAAATGATAATCCTATTTCACGAGAAAATATTTCCATTTCGATGGCTTTTCTATGTACGATGAAATGCTTTAATTGAAATGATAAAATTAATGATAAATTATTATAATGATTAAATTGAAATGATAAAATTTAATTCATGAAATTTTACGAAACCAATCGAGAATGAGCCTTGTTTTCAACAGAGACAAAAATAACACTGTTTTAAGAATGTTACATCCAGTGAAATCGATTGTATTTTAAACAGAAAATGCTTTCTTCGAAATGATAATCCTATTTCACGAGAAAATATTTCCATTTCGATGGCTTTTCTATGTACGATGAAATGCTTTAATTGAAATGATAAAATTAATGATAAATTATTATAATGATTAAATTGAAATGATAAAATTTAATTGATGAAATTTTACGAAACCAATCGAGAATGAGCCTTGCTTTCAAGAGAGACAAAAATAACACTGTTTTAAGGATGTTACATCCAGTGAAATCGATTGTATTTTAAACAGAAAATTCTTTTATAAAAGGCTTCGAAATAATAATCCTATTTCGCGATACATATTTCCATTTCGGTGGCTTTTCTTTGTAGGAAGAAATGCTTTAACTGAAATGATTGAAATGATAAAATGAATGATAAATTATTATAGTGATTAAATTGAAATGATAAAATTTAATTGGTGAAATTTTAGGAAAACAGTCGAGGATTAGCCTTGTTTTCAACAGAGACAAAAATAACACTGTTTTAAGGATGTTACATCCAGTGAAATTCATTGTATTTTAAACAGAAAATGCTTTTATAAATGTCTTCGAAATGATAATCCTATTTCACGAGAAATATTTCCATTTCGATGGCTTTTCTATGTACAATGAAATGCTTTAGTTGAAATGATAAAATTAAGGATAAATTGTTATAATGATTAAATTGAAATGATAAAATTTAATTGATGAAATTTTACGAAACCAATCGAGAATGAGCCTTGCTTTCAAGAGAGACAAAAATAACACTGTTTTAAGGATGTTACATCCAGTGAAATCGATTGTATTTTAAACAGAAAATTCTTTTATAAAAGGCTTCGAAATAATAATCCTTTTTCGCGATACATATTTCCATTTCGGTGGCTTTTCTTTGTACGAAGAAATGCTTTAACTGAAATGATTGAAATGATAAAATGAATGATAAATTATTATAGTGATTAAATTGAAATGATAAAATTTAATTGGTGAAATTTTAGGAAAACAGTCGAGGATTAGCCTTGTTTTCAACAGAGACAAAAATAACACTGTTTTAAGGATGTTACATCCAGTGAAATTGATTGTATTTTAAACAGAAAATGCTTTTATAAAAGTCTTCGCAATGATAATCCTATTTCACGAGAAATATTTCCATTTCGATGGCTTTTCTATGTACAATGAAATGCTTTAGTTGAAATGATAAAATTAAGGATAAAATGTTATAATGATTAAACTGAAATGATAAAATTTAATTCATGAAATTTTACGAAACCAATCGAGAATGAGCCTTGTTTTCAACAGAGACAAAAATAACACTGTTTTAAGAATGTTACATCCAGTGAAATCGATTGTATTTTAAACAGAAAATGATTTCTTCGAAATGATAATCCTATTTCACGAGAAAATATTTCCATCTCGATGGCTTTTCTATGTACGATGAAATGCTTTAATTGAAATGATAAAATTAATGATAAATTATTATAATGATTAAATTGAAATGATAAAATTTAATTCATGAAATTTTACGAAACCAATCGAGAATGAGCCTTGTTTTCAACAGAGACAAAAATAACACTGTTTTAAGAATGTTACATCCAGTGAAATCGATTGTATTTTAAACAGAAAATGCTTTCTTCGAAATGATAATCCTATTTCACGAGAAAATATTTCCATTTCGATGGCTTTTCTATGTACGATGAAATGCTTTAATTGAAATGATAAAATTAATGATAAATTATTATAATGATTAAATTGAAATGATAAAATTTAATTGATGAAATTTTACGAAACCAATCGAGAATGAGCCTTGCTTTCAAGAGAGACAAAAATAACACTGTTTTAAGGATGTTACATCCAGTGAAATCGATTGTATTTTAACCAGAAAATTCTTTTATAAAAGGCTTCGAAATAATAATCCTATTTTGCGATACATATTTCCATTTCGGTGGCTTTTCTTTGTACGAAGAAATGCTTTAACTGAAATGATTAAAATGATAAAATGATTAATATAATATAAATAAATATGATGATTATATAAATATAATGATTAATATACAATTATATTAATCATTCAAATAAATATAATGATTAATATAATATAAATAATGATTAATATAATATAATAATATAAATTATTATAGTGATTAAATTGAAATGATAAAATTTAATTGGTGAAATTTTAGGAAAACAGTCGAGGATTAGCCTTGTTTTCAAGAGAGACAAAAATAACACTGTTTTAAGGATGTTACATCCAGTGAAATTGATTGTATTTTAAACAGAAAATGCCTTTATAAAAGTCTTCGAAATGATAATCCTATTTCACGAGAAATATTTCCATTTCGATGGCTTTTCCATGTACAATGAAATGCTTTAGTTGAAATGATAAAATTAAGGATAAATTGTTATAATGATTAAATTGAAATGATAAAATTTAATTCATGAAATTTTACGAAACCAATCGAGAATGAGCCTTGTTTTCAACAGAGACAAAAATAACACTGTTTTAAGAATGTTACATCCAGTGAAATCGATTGTATTTTAATCAGAAAATGCTTTCTTCGAAATGATAATCCTATTTCACGAGAAAATATTTCCATTTCGATGGCTTTTCTATGTACGATGAAATGCTTTAATTGAAATGATAAAATTAATGATAAATTATTATAATGATTAAATTGAAATGATAAAATTTAATTGATGAAATTTAACGAAACCAATCGAGAATGAGCCTTGCTTTCAAGAGAGACAAAAATAACACTGTTTTAAGGATGTTACATCCAGTGAAATCGATTGTATTTTAAACAGAAAATTCTTTTATAAAAGGCTTCGAAATAATAATCCTATTTCGCGATACATATTTCCATTTCGGTGGCTTTTCTTTGTACGAAGAAATGCTTTAACTGAAATGATTGAAATGATAAAATGAATGATAAATTATTATAGTGATTAAATTGAAATGATAAAATTTAATTGGTGAAATTTTTGGAAAACAGTCGGGGATTAGCCTTGTTTTCAACAGAGACAAAAATAACACTGTTTTAAGGATGTTACATCCAGTGAAATTGATTGTATTTAAAACAGAAAATGCTTTTATAAAAGTCTTCGAAATGATAATCCTATTTCACGAGAAATATTTCCATTTCGATGGCTTTTCTATGTACAATGAAATGCTTTAGTTGAAATGATAAAATTAAGGATAAATTGTTATAATGATTAAATTGAAATGATAAAATTTAATTCATGAAATTTTACGAAACCAATCGAGAATGAGCCTTGTTTTCAACAGAGACAAAAATAACACTGTTTTAAGAATGTTACATCCAGTGAAATCGATTGTATTTTAAACAGAAAATGCTTTCTTCGAAATGATAATCCTATTTCACGACAAAATATTTCCATTTCGATGGCTTTTCTATGTACGATGAAATGCTTTAATTGAAATGATAAAATTAATGATAAATTATTATAATGATTAAATTGAAATGATAAAATTTAATTGGTGAAATTTTAGGAAAACAGTCCAGGATTAGCCTTGTTTTCAACAGAGACAAAAATAACACTGTTTTAAGGATGTTACATCCAGTGAAATTGATTGTATTTTAAACAGAAAATGCTTTTATAAAAGTCTTCGAAATGATAATCCTATTTCACGAGAAATATTTCCATTTCGATGGCTTTTCTATGTACAATGAAATGCTTTAGTTGAAATGATAAAATTAAGGATAAATTGTTATAATGATTAAATTGAAATGATAAAATTTAATTCATGAAATTTTACGAAACCAATCGAGGATGAGCCTTGTTTTCAATAGAGACAAAAATAACACTGTTTTAAGAATGTTACATCCAGTGAAATCGATTGCATTTTAAACTGAAAATGCTTTCTTCGAAATGATAATCCTATTTCACGAGAAAATATTTCCATTTCGATGGCTTTTCTATGTACGATGAAATGCTTTAATTGAAATGATAAATTATTATAATGATTAAATTGAAATGATAAAATTTAATTCGTGAAATTTTACGAAACCAATCAAAAATGAGCCTTGTTTTCAACAGAGACAAAAATAACACTGTTTTAAGGATGTTACATCCAGTGAAATCGATTGTATTTTAAACAGAAAATTCTTTTATAAAAGGCTTCGAAATAACAATCCTATTTCGCGATACATATTTCCATTTCGGTGGCTTTTCTTTGTACGAAGAAATGCTTTAACTGAAATGATTGAAATGATACAATGAATGATAAATTATTATAGTGATTAAATTGAAATGATAAAATTTAATTGGTGAAATTTTAGGAAAACAGTCGAGGATTAGCCTTGTTTTCAACAGAGACAAAAATAACACTGTTTTAAGGATGTTACATCCAGTGAAATTGATTGTATTTTAAACAGAAAATTCTTTTATAAAAGTCTTCGAAATGATAATCCTATTTCACGAGAAATATTTCTATTTCGATGGCTTTTCTATGTACAATGAAATGCTTTAGTTGAAATGATAAAATTAAGGATAAAATGTTATAATGATTAAACTGAAATGATAAAATTTAATTCATGAAATTTTACGAAACCAATCGAGAATGAGCCTTGTTTTCAACAGAGACAAAAATAACACTGTTTTAAGAATGTTACATCCAGTGAAATCGATTGTATTTTAAACAGAAAATGCTTTCTTCGAAATGATAATCCTATTTCACGAGAAAATATTTCCATCTCGATGGCTTTTCTATGTACGATGAAATGCTTTAATTGAAATGATAAAATTAATGATAAATTATTATAATGATTAAATTGAAATGATAAAATTTTATTCATGAAATTTTACGAAACCAATCGAGAATGAGCCTTGTTTTCAACAGAGACAAAAATAACACTGTTTTAAGAATGTTACATCCAGTGAAATCGATTGTATTTTAAACAGAAAATGCTTCGTCAAACATTGCAAATGAGGTACGTTCGTACTATAACTAGTTTTATAGATCTTGGTGCAATAGCTGTTGCACTCTTATGCATAAATACAAAATTTGTAAATAAATTTAAGGACTATTACGTGTTGAAAGTAACAGCATAAATATAATTAAACAGATTTACTAAAAGTCGTATAATACACATACAAGTTGACACTTTCAAAATATAAAATAAAATTTTAAAAGTTTAAAGCCGACAAGCTTCAACCACCCTGTGGCCATCATCAGGGTCTTACTTCAGTTCAAGAGAGAAAAATACTTATTCTCTCTAAGTAATTTATAAGTATTTTTTGCTCTTGGACTGAAGTAAGACTCTGATGACGGCCAAGGGTGGCTGAAACTTGTCGGTTTTAAACTTTTAAAATTTTATTTTATGCTTTGAAAATGTTAACTTTTATGTGTATTATACGTCTTTTAGTAAATCTTTTTAATTAAATTTGTTACGATTCTATATATGAAATTCAGTTACATGGAAATAATAGAGCTCCCTCTTAAATAGGACGTCATCCCCATGGTAGCCTAGAATCATGACCTAACATGGAATATAATTAAATTCATGACGTAGGATAGGATTTAATGGAATGAAGAAAACTTGTATTATTATCGTTTAAAGTTTCGATTCGATTTTCATAAAATTTGAAATGACTGGACAAAATTCTCCAACGATTCTGTATATTAACCCTTAAATGCCGGGTGTTGCTTTTCGGCAACATACCCAATTCAGGCTCTAAAATACTATTAGAATAATACTGAAGGTATAATGCCTAATGTTGCCAATAAAATGCATTCTGAAAATATTATTAAATCGATTTTCAACATGTAGATGGCAACACTTGTGCTGTTTAAGAATGAAGATAGATTTATTTTTTCAATTGGTGTTACTAGTTCTTTTTGTTTTGTTTGGAAGCTTGCGAAATACCCTATTTTGTTCTGCAGAGAGGAAGTAAAATTTATTTCTTATTATAGTTCTTAAAATTCTTGTGTGTTTAATGTTATAGAATTTTGTCAAGGAAAATTATTTTTTTCAATTAAAGACCAGTATTGGCGATTAGTAACAAAATGTTTTTTAGCCGTAAACCATACTTAAAACAAAATATGATTTTTTAAAGTATTTTTCCCATGATTTATTTAAAAAATGAAAGCCGAAAAACATTATTACAATGATTTTTGAAAAATCAGGCATTTAAGGGTTAAATGTCAAACCATGCGTTTGGGTAGTTTTTGCGCTGTTCTAGATAGATAGACAGACAGACAGACGGACGGACGAACCAGACGACGACTATAGGTGCTACGTATTTATATAATTACCAACGCACCTAAAAACAGGAGTTCGATATACTATAGACAATTGATTACTATAAAAAGATAATGGCATTTCGCCTATTTGATAAACAACATACGCTATGTTTTGGGCTTCTCTTTCTTCATAGTTATACTTTGCAAGCTCTTAACCCTTAAATGCGCGATTTTTTATTTTGTTTCGAAAAAATTATATATGATTCTCTGAAATGTTTATGACCCAGGAAAATAATTGAAAAAAATCAGAGATATATTTTTCATATAATACGTCAATCTTTTCTTCTGTTGCACATCTGCAATACAAGTAAAAACTACTGTCGTGTGGCTGTTTTACGCTAAAATATCGCAAATTAGTAAATACTTTAATAAATATGTCTCCAAATATCTTATTTTATATAATTATTTATTTTATAAAACTTAACATTTAACCCTTTAATTCCCATAATAGAACACGTTCTAAAAATTACGTAGTTCAGAGAATCTGACTTTACACCAGAAAGTTTCAATGGTTAATTTCGCTTTATTTCAATACGGAATGGCTGTCTTTTTTTAATTAATGAAGCAAATATTGCTATTTTAATTTTCTGGCGTGAATTAGGTATATGCTAATTTTAAAAAAATCTGTTAAATTCAAAACAGTGTTGTTCGCATATATGCAAAGCTGCGCACTAAAGGGTTAAGCCTTGGCTTCCATCTTTTTCCAGCAGATTGCCGTCCAGTTTCTTCCACTACTCACTCGTGGATGAAGAACTCGCACTGATTCATGACTTTATCACTATTGCATTTCATGAAGTTGATACTTTTCGTTTGAACGTTGCTGTTCATTTCCACCTTATACTGTAAAAAAAATATATGTAATCTTACTCCATAAAATTGGTGGCAGCTATGCTGCCTCCATTTTATTGAGTAATTTAACCGATATAACTGGTGTTACGTTACACTGATGTGTAATATTACACCGGTTATATCAGTTTAAATTAAACCATTATATAAGTTAAATTACTCCATAAAATTGGAGGCAGCATCTTGCCACCAATTTTATGGAGTTAACGTTACATATTTTTGTTTGTAGAGTAATTGTGGATTTTCTAATCGCCAGTTATTAGTTTTGTAACAATTGTTTTTACAGCAATTCAAGGGTCTGCATTTATTTCTTGTTAGGTGCGTTCGTAATTTATATAAATACGTAGCACCTATAGTCGTCGTTCTGTCCGTCTGTCCGTCCGTCCGCATATAACAGAGCAAAAACTACCCAACCGAATGGTCTGAAATTTTAAATATATGATTCTTGTAAAATTTTGTCGAGCCATTTCAAATTTTATGAAAATCGGATGTATAGTTTAATTACAGGGACAGTCAAATGTTTTTCTTTACATTACGGCCAATGGGGAAAATTATTGCAAGTGCATTTTAATGATGTTACAGCCTTCCGAATGATCTGAAATTTTAAATATATAATTGTTGCAAAATTTTGTCGAGCCATTTCAAATTTTATGAAAATCGGTTGTATAGTTTAATGACAGGGACAGTCAATTTTTTCCGTTTCATTACGGGGAATAGGAAAAAATTATTGCAGTGAATTTTAATGATGTTACAGACTATGCACTTATGAAGTGCAAAAAAATATACATTCAGTACAATATGGGGTGCAAAAAATAATTATAAAACTAGCTATAGTACGAACGCACCTCATTTGCCACGTTTGACGAGCAATTTCCAACTTGTTTTTTTATAGAATGGGATGATAAATACTACAGCTTATTTTGAAAAAAAAAAAACAAGTTGGAAATTGCTTGTTAAACGTGGCAAATGAGGTGCGTTCATACTATAACTAGTTTTAAAAATATTTTTTGCACCGCATAGTGTAATGAATGTATATTTTAATGCATTTCATAAGTGCATATCCATTTCATTCTGTTCGAAAGTCTGTAACATCATTAAAATGCACTTGAAATAATTTTTTCCCTTTGGCCTTAATGTAACGGAAAACTTTTGACTGTCCCTGTCATTAAACTATACATCCGATTTTCATAAAATTTGAAAGGACACGACAAAATTTTGCAACAATTATATAATTAAAATTTCATACCATTCGGAAGGCTGTAATATCATTAAAATGCACTTGCAATAATTTTTTTTCCATTGGCCGCAATGTAACGGAAAACTTTGGACTGTCCCTGTCATTAAAATATACATCCGATTTTCATAAAATTTGAAATGACTCGACAAAATTTTGCAACAATTATATATTTAAAATTTCAGACCATTCGGTTGGGTAGTTTTTTTTCTGTTATATGCGGACGGACGGACTGAACGACAACTATAGGTGCTACGTATTTATATAATTACGAACGCACCTAAAAAAGACTTTCCGTTAAGTAAATTAAAATTACGCCAATTATAAATTATTTCATTTCAAAAATTTAACCTCAAATATAAAGTATTAATCAGATGTAAATCAGAAACAATTATTTCTCCTATTTTTCGGTCCTGAAATTTCTGAACCTATTTTTTTTCCCTCGGATAAATTGCACTTTCAAGGGAACAATAAAAACTCTCTCACTTAAAAAGTTTGGCACATTTTCCGAAAAATGACATGTTTAGAGTTCGAGAAATTCAACTTTCTAGTATTTGAGCACTCTGCGAAAATTGCTTTATAAACAGCCGAATGCTTTAAAAACGGTTTTAACTAAAACTGCGTTTACAAAAGAGTGAGTTAAGTGGACATAATAATTTAAAACAATCTTCCGCTTCCCTTTTTTAGATGTTAAAAGTCTTTTCCGAAAATAAAACATTTTTTTTTCTCTTCTCTTCCTCTAATCATAAAGTTCTTTCTGTTTTCTCTTCATAATTTTACAGAAACAATCCAGGCTGAACCTTGTTTTTCACCAGAGGCAAAAATAAACTGTTTGAGGATGTTACATTCAGTGAAATCGAACGTATTTTAAATATTAAGTGCTTTTATAAAAGTCTTCAAAATAACAATCTTATTTCACGATAAATAATTCCATTTTGGAGGCTTCACTACGTACAATAATCTTGTGAAATGTTTATAAAAAAACGTCTAGCACGCAATATCTTATTATTGATGTTAAATGTAAGAGAAATTTCTTGAGATAACATCAAAGTTCCGCGAATATTATCTTTCAGTCAGAAATAATACATAGTGTGAGGCGAATGATAAAGAAATATTGGATGACGAATTAAGATGATTAATAATGGATTTTCTAATCGACTCGCGAGTTCTCACGAAGTTACATGGTCTTCGATAGCATGTGTACTAAACTAATGATGATAATACCGATAACAAGAATATTCAGACAATGTTGACAAGTTCTTTTAAGGGGTCTCAGGACTCTTAACATTGGAATTTTTTTTTTTTTTTTTTAAAGACCATTTTGAACATTTATTATCTTAAAATATATATGATTTAAAAACACAATTTTTATTGGAATGAAAGATATAAGTATGTTCTTTTATTTCATGTATTAAATGCAGGCTTATGCAGGAGAATTTTCCTCTTCTAAAATTTTGCGAATAAAATTCTACCTTTTAGGAAGAAGCACGGTGTTAGGCTGTTAGGCGATCAATGACGAAAAATTGAATGACGAATTAAGTAATTTTAGATTTTTCAATTGATCCGCGGATTCTCACTAAGTTACATGCTTTGTTAAAAAAATTTCTGTAAAATTAGAGATAATCTACTGGTACTCCATTGTCTTAAGTCTTTTGTAAAATTACAGATATTAGAAACACAGAGATTCTGATAAAAAAAACAGATAAATTATACGGTAAATTTACAGTAGATTGTGTAAATTTGCATCGATAAAAATACGCAAGATTCTGTAAATTTATTTAGTTTATTTATTTTTAATGATAATAATTTATTTTTAGAAATTAGTGAATTTTTGAACTTCGAAAAATCAGAATTTTTCGTGTGAATTTGAACTGCTGTACCATTTAATTTTTACAATATTATAATATTAAGTTCACTTTCCGTTAAGCATGACTTCGTAGCGTTTGAATACTGCAGATATTAAGTTTTTTTTTTTTTTTTTTTTTGGCCATGCAAAAGTTAAAAGCCCAGGTTAAAAGAATGAAGATAGTTTATTATCGAAACATCGAGGTGAGGGAGCAAAAATTACATGGTTGCTAGCAAGCAAGAGTAAGGGTGAGTGTGAGATAAAATATCTCTTCGCATATTTCTACGTACTTACATTCTCGCCAAATAATTTGCCTAAAAGGTTACATTTCTTGACAGCATTTTTCTGAGAGGGAGATTTACATATAATAAATTAGCAGGTTATCGCCTTATCCTTGAATTCACTTAAAGTCATGTAGGAATTTTTGACGTTGTACTTTGACAATATAAGGGGGGCTCTTGAAGTCCACTTTGGAATTTTTGATCGCGGTTTTGCGAGCCAAATAAAGATATGATTATATTTTTGCCTAGCTAGCAAACAGCCAAGAGAAAGCGGCTTTTTAGCGATAACCATATATGGTCATGGAGGGATGTAGGAAAAGGAATCGAAACTAAAATAAGGCAGATGGTTTTTCTAACGGCTAACATAGGAGGGGTTTTTATATACTGCGACTACAGAAATAGGAAATGTGTTTAAATAAATGCGGTTATGCTATAGGTTTATTAAGGTACCAGGACTCCCAAATGGTCCGCCAACTGAATACCAATATTTTTTTAGAAAAATTTTCTTTTTAGATTTTTCTTACAAACCGCCACGAAACCACCTTTCAAAGTTAATTCTAGCGCAAACCTACCATAAAAATGTCTGTTAAAATATATTGGTATTCAGTTGGCGGACCATTTGGGACCCCTGAGATACGTGTACATGACTTTGGATGAAGTGGCAAGTTAAATTAAATGAAAAGGGGGAAATTTTAGAATATAATAAAGGAAAGGGGAGATTGTATTAATATATGATTTTGATATCATAAATATGTATTTATAGCCAGCCCGGGTTTGATCCCGAATCCTCTGAGTTGGAGACGAACAGCTTACTGACTGTGATAAGAGTTGTTTTTACTATATGTAAAGAATATCTTTTATAAATCAGCGGGGTAATACTTTTAATTTTAATTTGTTTTTAATATTACTAAGCGTCATGCACATGGTGAATAAAACTACTACAAAGTGATTGTCGATAAAAATCCCCGATAAAACAATTTTTAAACCAAATTTTCTTTTTTAATATTCCTAATAAAACTTTGAAAGGATTTTAAAAATGTGTATTTTGACTTACAGTTTATAACAAAGATTTAAAAAAAAAATTAAAATAAAGACATGGAAATCCCTACAAGTAATTTGATATAAGAAAACGAAAATGTCTGAGAAATGACGACCGAGAAACTCAATCGAATGAATTTAGCTGAGAACTTGAGTGAAATGTGTAAAATTACATAGAGTCTCGGGGTTTTTTTTCTGTGTTTTTACAGAAATTTGTAGCAGTGTACTTTTGTAGAATTGTTCTATTCCTGGATAGCATGTGAATTATACTAATGATGATGTTAAAGGTAAGCAAATGTTTTCGAAACAATGTCAGACACGTAATTTTTGAACTCTCCAATTTACGCAAGGAGAATTTTCTATTCCAAAGTTCCGCGGGCATTACCTTTTAGTCAGAAATATGCAGTCAGAAATATGCAGTGTGAGTCGAATGATAAAGAAATATAAAGGACGAATTAAGATTATTAATTATGTATTTTCTAATCAAATCGCAAATTCTCACGAAGTTAGATACTTTTGTTATTTTTGAAGACCATGTGTTCTATACTAATGATGACGTTAATAAATTATGGACATTCAAATATTTTCGAACAAGTAATTTTTTATTTCTCCAATTTACGCAAGGAGAATTTTTTTCTCCAAAGTTCCGCGTATATTACCGTTCAATCAGGAATATGCAGTGTGAGGCGAATAATAAAGAAATAGGAAGGACGAATTAAGGTTATTAATTATGTATTTTCTAATCGATCCGCCAATTCTAACGAAGTTACATACTTTTGTTATTTTTGGATAGCATGTGAAGTTATTCTAATGATGACGTAAATAAAAAATTGGATATCCAAATGTTTTCGAAACTATGTCAGAAACGTAATTTTTTATTTCTCCAAATTACGCTAGTAGAATTGTCTCCTCCAAAGGTCCGCGGATATTACCGTTTAATCAGGAATATGCGGTGTGAGACGAATAATAAAGAAATATAAAGGACGAATTAAGATTATTTATTATGTATTTTCTGATCGATCCGCGCGAATTCTCACGAACTTACATACTTTTGTTATTTTTGGATAGAATGTGAACTATTCTAATGATGACGTTAATAAAAATATGGATATCCAAATGTTTTTGAAACTATGTCAGACGTAATTTTCGATTTCTCCAATTTACGCAAGGAGAATTTTCTCCTCCAAAGTTCCGCGGATATTACCGTTCAATCAGGAATATGCAGTGTGAGGCGAATAATAAGAGGACGAATTAAGATTATTAATTATGTATTTTCTAATCGAACCGCAAATTCTCACGAAGTTACATACTTTTGTTATTTTTGGATAGCATGTGAATTATTTTAATGATGACGTTAATAAGACTATGAATATCGAAATGTTTTCAAAACTTTGTCAGACACGTAATTTTTACTCGACTGCCAATAAGGGTTATGTGTTTCACGCGTATCTGGGTATGCGGATTTCTTTATACCCTCGAAACATCCCAACGGCTGGATGGATTTTAATGAACGAGGTCTCTATCGATTCTGCAGTCCGATGGTTATAGGCAAGGTTTTGTTTTTATAAATTCAAAATGGCGGTTGTAAAATATAAAATGACGGTAGAGACGAAAAAAAAATTTTTACGCACCCTATTGAGTGGCCTATCATTGGATAGGTCATTCAAAATGAAGACGATGTTTCATTGACTATTTTAAAGTCAGAAGCTCCGTCTAAATGTTATACAACCTGGAAGTTGCGTAGGTAGGATCTCTAGCCTTACTGCAACTCCGACCTTCATAGACATCTATAGGTCTCATCAAAACAGTGTTTATAGATAGGAACTAACAATTAAATACAACTTAAAGTCATCAATATAAGTAAATAAAAAAAATAGGTAAGTAATATAAAAAATAGTTTCACATTGATGAGAAATAATTAATTAGTTCGCTTTTTACACAGTCGGGTTTTTTGATTTTTTAAATTTAATTTATTTCTCCAGTTTACGCACTAGAATTTTCTCCTCCAAATTTCCGCGAGTATTACATTTTAGTCAGAAATATGCAGTGTGAGGCGAACGATAAAGAACGAATTAAGATTATTAATTATGTATTTTCTAATAGATTTACAAATTCTGATGAAGTTAGATAATTTTGTTATGTTTGAAGAGCGTGTGTACTATACTAATAATGGCGTTACTAAAAATATGGATATCCAAATGTTTTCAAAACTATGTCAGACACGTACATTTTTATTTCTCCAATTTACGCAGAAAAATTTTCTCCGCCAAAGTTGCGCGGATATATATGCCTTTTAGTCAGAAATGTGCAGTGTGAGGCGAACGATAAAGAAACATAAAGGACGAATCAAGATTATTAATTACGTAGTTTCTAATCGATCTACGAATTCACAGGATACTTTTTTTATTTTTGGATAACATATGTACTATACTAATGATAACGTTAATAAAAATAGGGATTTCGAAATGTTTTCGAAACAGTGTCATCCACGCAGTTTTTTATTTCTCGTTTTTCAAATTTTGCTCCTCCAAAGTTCCGCAAATATTGCCTTTTAATTTTTATAAAGACAAATTAAGATAATTATGTATTTTCCAATCGATTCGACAATCCCCAAGAAGTAACCTACACAATCACGAGGGTTTTTCTGTCAACTTTGTACTTTTTCTGAAAGTTTAGAGCCATTCTATGAAACTACACTGTTAAAAATATCGTGAAAAATTACCTCTGTTTTTAAAGGCTATCTATTTTCTGACCAGTGAGAACGCTGCATAGGTGTTATGTAGCGTTCTCATTTGTCAGAAAATAAATAGCCTTTAAAAACAGAGGTAATTTTTCACGATATTTTTAACAGTGTAGTTTCCTAGAATGGCTCTAAACTTTCAGAAAAAGTAAAAAGTTGACAGAAAACACACGTGATTGGAGGACATTTTTCCGTGATATCAAGAAATTTCAGGAAATTTCGAGCTTAGGTTAGCGAATATTTTTTGGGAAAAGTGATATACGTAAAAATTCCGTTTCTAATACGAGAGAGTGCTATGCAGCACAGTTGCCGGAACGCACCTGTGATTTGACTAAAATGCATTTAGATTGAAGCACTTCAGATATTTTTTATTTTAGTTGATGAACTATCTGTATTTTCAAGGAGGGAGGTGGGAATGGGCAAATTAAAGTGGAAATTTTCGTGTTTTAAAGAAAAAGAAAAATAAATGGGCAAAAACTTTCAATTCGTGGATCATTTTGATAGTGTAGCTTTCCATATCATGTGTACACTGTAAAATCTTGCTGCAGTAATTATATTGCAGCAGAAATTCCAAGGAAAGTCCAATAAAAAATCTAGTCGGATGTGGCAATCCCAAAACGTACTTCTATCTCTTACAAGTTAATACTTCCTCAAAATGCAGTATAGCAGCGCCACCGCTTGGGTAATTTACACCATAATTTAATCAGCAACAATTTATGTCAACTTCTAACTGAATCTGAAGTTTGATGAGAATCCGTGCATTATATTTTGAGATAAAGCTATTTCAGAAATCGTAAAATATTGTGCATGGCAGCGCCACCTGTTGGGCGACTTACACCAAAACTAATCAGGACTAATTTATATCAGGGACTAACAGAAACCGAAGTTTGTTGGAAATTTATGCATTAGTTCTTAAACTACAGAATTGGAGAAATCGTGAAAAAGGCAAAATAACAGCGCCACTTGTTAGGCGATATACACCCAAAAAATAAACAGCACTGATTTATATCAGGGACTAACTGAATCTGAAGTTGAATGAAAATTTGTGCATTAGTTCTTGAGATAGAGCTATTGCGATAATCATGAATAATGCACCATGGCAGCGCCACCTGTTATGGGATTTATACCAAAAAGTAATCAGCACCAATTTATATCAGGGACTAACCGAATCTAAAGTTGTATTAAATTCCGTGCATTAGTTTTTGAGATAAAGCACCCAAAAATTTGTGTCACATATAGACAGACTCACTGACAAACACACAGACAGACATTTTGTAAAAAGAAGTTTTTTCTTATGTCTGACTCCTGAAATGTATAAATCCGTCGAAAACCAGAATTCACGAATCCAATAATTTCTTCTTGGAAAGATAGAAAAAAGTAAAAATGCACTATGCTACTAGATAAACGTGTTTCACGCCCAGATAAACGGATTTTATTCGGAAAAACATGAAATTTACGGAATATGACCGATTAGTTTGAAGCATTGGCATCTCCCGTAAAATTACTGCAGCACTTCACAGTAAAATGCCCGTGAAGTTACTTTTTTTTTTTTACATTGTACTATACTAATAAAGGCGTTAATGACAATAATATCAATAACACAACGGAAATTAAGACAATGTTCAAAATTTCCATCAAGGCTGTTCTCTCCATTAAGACTAACTGCTCTTCTCAATAAGTGCAAAACGTTTTGACACATTTACAAATTCATTTTTTAACGGAAAGATATAAAATTGGAAAGCCTGACCATGGAAGCGATTTGGAATCGAACTGTGTTTTCCATTTTTTGATCAATCAATTACCTATTGAGTTATAAGCGATTGTCATCATTTGGCACGGCATTTGTCTCCTCTTACACTGGATTTTCTTTTTTCGTTCGGAAGTTCAGTTCAAAATGCCAACTTTGACAGTATTTTCTGAAAGATCTATTGCGTTTACAAGAAAACTGAAAAAACAGTTCGATGACATAGTTTCTGAATAACAACACCTTCTAGCCTCCTTAGCCTCCTTAGCCAACACCTTAAATAGCCTCTCAAATTCGCGAAATAATTTTCCACAAATGCATGATCTTTTCAGATAATTTTGATTGAAACTCTAAGGAATGCAACAACTTTTTTACTTTCCCCTAAGAATGAATTTTTCAGACCCTGTGAATAACTGAATCGTACTTTAAACGAAAACATTTCATGATGCTCCCATAGAAAAGTCTGCCATACAATTACAGTGAAATCTGTCAATAACGGAATGGTACAATAAATGGAAACAAACGAAAAGGACACCATCTAGTTATATCTGCCAAGATGAAAAACTGTCTAGAACAAAACTTTTCTCCGGTCCTGGAGATTCCTTTTTCACAGGTTTTAGGTATAATCGTACTCACGGGCACACACTGGTTCACAGGTATAATCGCACTACCAAATGATTGTAAAACAATATCAGCTATACAATCTTTCATTATGTAGGTTTATGCAGTATAATTTTCCTCCTCTAAATTTCTGCTAATAGAGCTTTTCCTTTTAGCCAGAAACACACGCAGCGTGAGCCAATTGATGAAGAAATGGTGAATTTCGAATTAAAACTAATAGTTACGGGTTTACCAATACATCCGCGAATTCTTGGGAGTTGAATAGTTTCGTAGAATGGCTCTGGTGCTGCATAGCATGAGTACTACACTAAAGAGGGCGTTAATGATGATAATACACTAAGTTAATGTTTAAAATATAAATTAAAGGTCCTCTCAAACTCACGAAATTATTTTCATTTATAAATGCATGATCTTTTCAGAGAATTTTAAGTGAAACTCTAAAGAAATCAAACTATGTTTTCATTTTACTCTAAGAATGGGTTACATTAATATATGTCAATAACGGAGTCGAGCTGTAAAGTAAAATTTCATGATGGTCCCGTAAAAAAAGAATACTATATAATTACAGTGAAACCTGCCTATAACGAAATGGTGCTCCAAACGGAAACATTTGCGAATGGTCCTGTAGAAAAGCATCTATTTATATAAAATCCAAGTCTCTGTGGGTTCCTCACAATTCCGGTTGGACCGCCTCATTGATCGCGGCCATGTTAGGCTTCCTATGGAGATATCGGTATCAGCTTCAACAGTGAGTAATTGTTGAAAAGTATTAATGGCAGGGTTGCCACATTAGCTCCAAATTCTGACCAACTTGGCAAAATACATCGAAATTTGGTGAAATACCGCCAAATTTGGCGAGAAAAATAAGTTGTCATATATGAAGCCAACTTGGTGATAACTGGCTAATTTGGCGAAATTCCCACTGAAACCACCATTAACTGTTCATAATCGAGCTCACCGCAATTTAATTTAAACTCTGCGCATTTAAGGTTTTTTTTTCAGAATCTATGGGTCAGAATTTGAAATGTGATATACGAAAATGTACGTCTTTACATCTTCATCCCGATGCTACTAATAACATAACCGCCATTGGACGGCGCTGTACTATCTGAACTCCTAACTACCCGATTTTAATGTGATTTACATAGTCGGATAACAGAAATTAAAAAATTAAAAAAGTATTTTTCCGGTATAGGAGCCTTGGCGAAATAGAGAAAACTGCCTTGGCGAAATAGGGAAAACTCCCTTGGCGAAGAAGGAAATTTGGCAACATATTTCCACATTTTAAAATGCGTTATTTTCATCTATCAATGCGGAACAAGCGAGAAAAACTACTCACATTCTTGCACCTGTGTTGTATATATTTTTATATCTCATTTTCCGTCATTTTTGACAGGCTACCGTTCTAGTTACCATATAATTAGAGTCAAAAACTGAATCGTGCTTTCATAATTGTCCGGAAGAAAATAATACCATTCAATTGCAGTAAACCTTGTATATAACGGAAAATTTGTTGACCCCCGACGAAAGGGATTCTATCTATTTATATCTGCCAAGAGGAAAAACTGTCTAGAAGGAAACCGATTCCGTTTGCACATGTTTTATGGTACAGCCGCACTGCCAAAGAATTTCGAAACAATATCAGCTACGGAATCTTTTATTATGCAGATTTATGCAGGAGAATTTCCGTCTTCCAAAGCTCTGTGAATAGAGTTCTGTCTTTTACCCAGAAACATAACAGCGCGGGTCGAATGAGGATGAAATATTGAATGACGAATTTACACTATTAGTTACGGATTTCCCAATCCATCCGAGAATTCTCAATCAGTTGCATAGTTACGTAGAATAACTCTTGTCTTGGACAGTACGTGCACTAGGCTAATGGTGGCGTTAATATGGTAATACAGGAGAACCTCTTTCAACCGAAACTCTTGGTTAACCGAAATCCATTTTTAAAGATTTTTTTTTTTTTTTACTATCACATTCCTTGTGTGCAAAATCTATTTTGAAAGATTTTTTTTTAACTATCATATTCCTTGTGTGCAATCGGTCCTTTCCGAACTATGAGTACATATAAATATTTTCGATCCCCTTTCTTAGAGTTCCTTTAAATTTAACTTGAACGCCCGTAAGCCAGTAAAAGTAGAACCAAAGGAAAAAAAATAACGAACAAATTAGCAATTTTGAAGCTTTTGAATGTTTTGCAAAAGGTTTAGCATGGCTGAAGCAGCAAAAAGACTGTGATACTGGCAAACTAATGATATTAAACAACACCGTGATAGAGCTTCAAAGCAAAGGCACTCGAAACTGCGACAAAGAAAATATTTTTTCAAACCCTTGTGATCTATGTAAAAGGTACTTTATTTTAAAATTAAAATTTAGGTAATTTATTCATATTTCTAAATTGCTATTGCATTATTTTTATTAAGCACACTTGTTACCATAATAAGAAATATTGCATACATTTCTCCTCACTCTTAAAAGTGAAGCCTTCTCGATTATTCGAAAATTTCGATTTTCCGAAAGAGGATCGGTCCCAATTACTTTCGGCGAAATCATTTTCATCCCTATACGCATGACCTTCTCAGAGAGTCTTTATTGACATTCATATAAATCAAATAACAATTTTATTTTCCAGTAAGAATGAATTATAGTAAAATCTGTCTATAACAGAACCATTGTCTATATAGACACCTGTCAACAAAACACCTGTCTATATATAACCCTTTAAAGCAGAAGCTTTAAATGGAGCTAGAATGTCATTACCATAAAACCTGCCTATAACGGGAACTTATGTTTAACAAATGAGTTTGGTGTTCCCTGCGGTAGGATCTCCATTTAGTTATATTTTCTAAGACGAAAACTGTCTAAAGCGGAATTTTTTAGTAGTAATTGCCGATTCCTTTTTTACAGGTTTTAAGGTATAGTTGCATTACCAAACAGTTTCGGAATAATCGCAGCCCCGGAATCTTTTATTATGAAGGTTTACGCTGTATAATTTCTCTCCTCTAAATTTCTGAGAATATAGAGTTTTGTCTTTTTGTCAACAACATACAATGTGTGTCGAATGCTAAAGAAATTTTGAATGACAAATTCAGACTATTCATTACGGATTTTCCAATCGATCAGCGGAATTCTTAGGGAGTTGCTTAGTTTCGTAGAATGGATCTGGTTTTGGATAGCACTTGTGCTAGACTAATGATGACGTTAATGGTGATAATGTAGATAACAAGAACATGAAGACAATGTTCAAAATTTCCAATAAAGCTCCTCTCAAATTCGAGAAATAATTTTCATAAGTAAACACGTGACCTATTTTGGGAGGTTTTATTGACATTCCGATAAATCAAATAACTTTTTCACTTTCTCCTAAGAGTGAGTTATATAGTAAAAGCTGTCTATTACAAAATATTGCTTTAAACGGAACTATTTCACAATCTCTTGAAAAAGAATAGCATGTACTTACAGTAAAATCTGTATATAGCGGAATTTTGCGTTTAACGGAAGAATTAGGTGGTCTTTGCGATAGAAACTCCATTTATATTTTCTAAGAAGAAAAATGTCTAAAACGAACTTTTTGGTGGTCACTGCCGATTCCGTTTTTATAGGTTTTAAGGTATAGTTGCACTACCAAACGATTTCGGAACAATCTCAGCCCCAGAATCTTTTATTATGAAGGTTTGTGTTGTATACTTTCTTTCCTCTAAATTTCTGAGAATATAGAGTTTTGTCTTTTGGTCAACAACATGCAATGTGGGTCAAATGATAAAGAAATTTTGAATGACAAATTAAGACTATTCGTTACGGATTTTCCAATCGATCCGCGGAATTCTTAGGGAGTTGCTTAGTTTCGTAGAATAGATCTGGTTTTGGATAGCACTTGTGCTAGACTAATGATGACGTTAATGGTGATAATGTCGATAACAAGAACATGAAGGCAATGTTCAAAATTTCCAATAAAGCTCTTCGCGAAGTCATTTTCATAAGTAATGCGTGACCTATTTTGGGAGGTTTTATTGACATTCTGATAAATCAAATAACTTTTTCGCTTTCTCCTAAGAGTGAGTTATAGTAAAACCTGTCTATAACAGAATATTCCTTTAAACGGAACTATTTCATAGTCAATTAAATCTATAGAAAACTATATGCAAGAGAACGACAAATTCACCTTAATACTTTAAATAAAAACATGAATCCAACAACACAATATCTTATAATAGTACAGTTCCAGCTAACTATAAAAAAGCAGCATACAGATTTTACGCAAAAAGAGCATTCGAAGTATGTACTGATGCCTATATACAGGAAGAATTAACTAAGATCCAAACAATCGCAGCTGAAAACGGTTACCCGAGAAAATTTATCAATGAAGTAATTAATGAGTTTAAAAGCAAGAATTGTATAAAAAAGAGTACACATTTTTCAAAATTTTGTAGTATTGATTACGTTCCTCAACTTTATGAGAGAATTAGGTATGCATTAAAAAAATATGATATAGCACTAATAGCTAAACCTTCAGCTAAACTGCAAAATCTAGTTCACAGAAAAGTTGATCCAATAAATTCACACGACAAAGCAGGTATTTATATAATCCCATTCAGATATAAAAATAATAACGGAACTTTTACATACATTGGAATGACAACCAGAAGACTACAGGAAAGGTTGAAAGAACATATGGCTGATATAGGAAAGGGGGAACAATTTACAGCGTTAGCTCGGTTAAATTTAGAAGCTGATATTGACATCCTTTTTCGTAAAGCAATGATCATCGCACAAACAAATCAGTTTAACGCATGCATTTTGAGAGAATCTATTGACATTTTAGCCAGAGGTAGGAACACTTGTAATGATACATTATCATGTCATATACCGAGCATTTGGTTTGGTCTACTTGGAGTCAATAGAGTTCTTTGAATTGGAATGATCAATATCGCTGTATGGACTCATCCGTCTTCCCCCCCCCTCCCCCCTCCCACCCCCCTCTTTTTTACAGTTTTGGAATCGCCCTGTGTTATTTAAACCGGTATACATTCTGCAGGTCTTCTTCTCATTTTTCACCCCATTGATGATGACCAGGGCTCGGTCGAAACCGCTCTGGAAATGTTAACATCTAAATATTGGTTTTAATGTTTTAAAACCTGTTTATTGTTTTTAGCACCTATTTTAGTAATAAAACTGAGAATCATTTTAATGCATTCATGTTTTAATTTATTTCATAGTTTCTCGGAAAAGAATAGCATGTACTTACAGTAAAACCTGTCTATAACGGAATCTTGTGCTTAACGGAAGAATTAGGTCGTCTCTGCGATAGGAACTCCATTTATATTTTCTAAGAAGAAAACTGTCTAAAACGATCTTTTTTGGTTGTAACTGTCGATTCCGTTTTTACAGGTTTTAAGGTATAGTCGCATTACCAAACGATTTCGGAACAATCTCAGCCCCGGAATCTGTTATTTTGCAGGTTTATGCAGTATAATTTTCCTCCTTGAAATTTCAGCGAATAAGAGCTCTGTCCTTTAGCCATAAAAACACAGTGTGAGTCAAATGATGAAGAAATATTGAATTTCGAATTAAGACTATTCGTTACGGGATTTGCTATCGATCCGCGAATTCTCGGGGAGTTGCTTAGTTTCGTAGAATGGATCTGGATTTGGATAGCACGTGTCCTAGACTAATGTTCCCAGGGAGCTGAATAGTTCAGTAGAATGGTTCTTGGGTTGGATAGCATGAGTACTAGGCAAAAATGGCGTTAATGATGATAATATCGGTAACAATAACAATAACTCACTGTTTAAAATGTCAATTAAAGGTCCTCTTAAATGCTCGAAATTATTTTCATTCATAAATGCATGATCTTTTCAGATAATTTTGATTGAAACTTTAACAAATGCAACAACTTTTTCATTTTACTCTACGCGTGAATTAAAGTAAATCCTGTCAATAACGGAATCGAGCTCTAAAGGGATACATTACATGATGATCCCGTAAAAAGTATATCATATTATTAATGTTGAACCTGCCTATAACGGAATAGTGTTTCAAACGGAAACGTTTCTGGATGGTCCCATAGAAATGTATGCCATATAATTAGAGTAAAACTTGTCAATAACGGAATCGTGCTTTAAACGGAAATATTTCATAATGGTCCCGCAGTAAATAATACCATTAAATTGCAGTAAACGCTGTATATAAGCGGAAAAATTGTTGGCCTCGGCGGAAGGGATTCTATCTAGTTCTATCTGTTAAGATAAAAACCTGTCTAAAACGGAACTTTCCTGCAGTCCCCAGAGATTCCGTTTTTTCAGATTTCACAGTAAATTCGCAATACGAAATGATTTCGAAACAATCTCACTTACGGAATCTTTTATTATACAGATTTATGCAGAATTTTCCTCTTTCAAAGTTTTGTGAATAGAAATCTGGCTTTCACTCAGAAACGTACAGTATGGGTCGTGTGAGAATGAAATATTGAATGACGAATTATGACTATTAACTACGGATTTTCCAATCGATCAGCGAATTCTCATGAAGTTACATTGATACGTAGAATAACTCTTGTCTTGGATAGCACATGCACTAGGCTAATGGTGAAGTTAATATGGTAATAATATCGATAACAAGAATATTAAGAAAATATTAAAAATTTTCATTAAAGGTACTCTCAAATTCGCACAATCATTTTCATAAATAAACACATGACCTTTTCAGTGAATTTTTATTGACATTCCAATAAATCAAACAACTTTTACACTTTCTCCTAAGAGTGAGTTATAGTAAAACCTGTCTATAACAAAATCTTGCTTTAAACGGAACTATTTCACAATCTCTTGGAACAGAATAGTCATGTAATTACAGTAAAACCTGTCTATAACCGACTCTTGTCCAACGGTAAAATTTGTTGGTCCAAGCAAAAGGAACAGCATTTACTTAATATCTGTCTAGATGAAAATCTGCTTAACCCTTAAATGCCCATGGTATCATTTTCGATACCACCAGTGTTCCCGATTCAGTGGATTTTTTTATTCACATATTCCATACTCACACCAGAAATTTAAAATGGAAATCTTTGATATATTTAATAACAGTCATTTCGTTATTAAAATAACCTAAATTTACTATTTAGATTTTCTGGTATGAATTCCGATTATCTGAATTACGCAATTTCTAGAACGCATTTCTACCCTGGGCATTTAAGGAGTATAGCGAAAACTTTATCTGGTCCCTAGAAACTCCGTTTTAACAGGTTTTAAGGTAGAATCGCACTATTAATTGATTTCGAAACAATCTCAGCTACGGATTCCTTTATTGCCCGATTTATGCAGGAGAATTTTTCCGTGATTCCAAAGTTCCGTGAATAGAGTTCTATCTTTTATCCAGAAACCTACAATGTGGGTCGAACGAGGATGAAACATTGAATGACGAATTAAAACTATTAGTTACGTTACGGATTTTCCAATCGATTCGCGAATTCTCAGGAAGTTGCATAGTTACGTAGAATAGTTCTTATCTTGGATAGTACGTGCACTAGGCTAATAGTGACGTTAATAATAATAATAATACCGATAACTAGAACAGTAAGACAATATTAAAAATTTCCATTAAAGGTACCCCGAAATCCGCGAAAATCATTTTCATAAATAAACACATGACCTTTTCATGGAGTTTTTATTGACCTTCCGATAAATCAAACAACCTTTTCACTTTCTCCTAAGAGTAAGTTATAGTAAAACCACTATATAACAAAATATTCCTTTAAACGGAACTGTTTCATAGTCTCTTGGAAAATAAAAGCATGTAATTTACAGTAAAACCTGTCTATAACGGAATCGTGTGTTTTACGGAAGGATTTGGAGGATCCTGTGGTAGGAACTCCATTCAGTTATATTTTCTAAGAAGAAAATTGTCTAAAACGGAACTTTTTTGTGGTCATTACCGATTCCGTTTTTACAGGTTTTAAGGTATAGTCGCTCTACGAATCAATTTCAAAACAATATCAGCCCCGGAACCTTTTATTATGCAGACTTATGCTGTAGAATTTTCCTCCTCTAAATTTCTGATAATAGATTTCTGTCTTTTAGCCAACAACGTACAATGTGTGTCGAATGATAAAGAAATATTGAATGAAAATTAAGACTATTCGTTACGAATTTTCCAATCGATCCGCGAATTCTCAGGGAGTTGCTTAGTTTCGTAGAATGTCTCTGGATTTGGATAGCACATGTGCTAGACTAATGATGACGTTAATGATGATAATATCGATAACAAGAACATTAGGAAAATGTTCAAAATTTCCATTGAAGCTCCTCTCAAATTCGCGAAATCCTTTTCATAAATAAACACATGATCTCTTCAGAGAATTTTTATCGACTTTCGTAAAATCAAACAACTTTTACATGTTCTCCTAAGAGTGAATTACAGTAAAACCTGTCTATAAGGAAAACCTGCTTTAAACGGAGGCATTTCATATGTTCCCGTACAAAAGAATAGCATGTAATAAGAGTAATACTTGTCTATAACGGAATCTTGACTTTAACGTAAAATGCCTTTTTACCGACCGAAGGAATACCATACTACCTACCTATAAAGATGGAAACTTGCTGATTTTTTTTCTCCGGTGCTAGAGATTCTATTTCGCAAAGTTTTACGATATAATCATTATCCAAATGTTTTCGAAACAATGTCAGCCACGCAGTTTTGCATTACTCCTATATACTCAGGAGTATTCTGTCCGACAAAGTTACATTTTATTCAGAAATAAGCAGTTTCAGACGAATCTTGGAGAAATACAGTAAAACCTCCTTAAAGCGACCACGTTCCGTTCCAATAAAAATGGGTCGCTCCCAGAGATGGTCTCTTAATGGAGGTCATGTTTAAATCTAGATTTTTAATTGTTGAAAAAAGGTAACAATTAATGATACTAAAATTTATTTTTCCCATTGGGAAAAAATATGAAAATTTAAGTACCAAAACAAAAGTTAATTACTTGAGTTAATTACAGCAGAGTTTAAAAAATGAATGCATTGAAGTTTGCTTTGATTTTATGGTTTTATCTTTTATAACTTTTATTTCCAAGTCCTTTCGAAGTTCAGTAACTAAATGCAATTTTAATAATAAATAATAAATTTTCTGGGTCCAAACATGATTGCTTGATGCGCGGATTACACCGCGGAAATTATAGAAGTTTTTTTTATCGAAAAATATTCAGTATTTCTTTTAAAAAATCAGCTCAACCCGAACACAAACAGAGATGATCAAAGTTCAACCCGAAAACGACCCACACCCGAAGCAAATTAAGTCAACTCGATCCGCAATAAAAAAGAATCAGCGTCAATCCGACCCCACACGCAGAGCCTCAGTTCTAATCAACGTCGAGTAACATAGGGTTACCCGACCCGAAACAGGACTTTAATATGAGAACGAACAGGCTTAATATAGAACAAATTGTTACTCAAAATTTCGGCGAATATTACTTTACAGTCAGAAATATACAGCACAATGTGACGTTGTGAAGCGAACGATGATGGAATGGGAATTGGGAATTGAGTTTAACTATTATAGATTTTACAATCGATTCGAAATTCTCACGAAGCGCATCCCGGTTTCGTGGAAACAGCCAGCCTTGGTTAGATCGGGTAACTATGCTACTGATGGCGTTATTTGAAGAGCTTAGAGGAAGAACGTAATATGTTTACCTTTTCCCAAAAATTGTTTTATTTGAGGAAATGAAGGTGATATGAAATTGTATATCATATGCTTAAGATAAAATACCGAAATTCTAATTAGTCTTGGCGATATCATACATTCTTTTTTAGTAAATAATCTAAAATACAGCAAAGCACCGTTTATACGTTTCTCATTTATACGTTTTTTACATTTATTCGTCGTTTCAGTGCGATCGGGATTCATCCATATGTATTTTAATATTTCGTTTATACGACGCATAACGTCGCTTCTTTCATGCCCTAACTGATTTTCTCAGACTTTTTTTTCTCCAGTTTTGTTCTTTTTTCTTTTCTCCTAGCAATATTTGGAGAAACATGAAAGACAAAGAACATATGTGACTGCTACAGGAATTTTTTTCAAGTTCGTGGAACCTTTGGAGGGGGTAGGACGAAAAGAATGGTGATTTTGTTTTTGTTTCAGACAATACTAGTGAGAAAACTTTCCAGAAACTTATCTCCATACATAATGCTTTGCTACAATCTCAAAGTAAATTGGCATGCCAGACGATGATTAAAGATTAGTTTAATTAAAATTTGTTTGTACGTTCAATAACGGAATAAAAAAAAAGGCATAATTCAAGGTGTGCAACAGATATAAGGTTTTACAATTATAACTTTTATTTTTCAATTTTAGAAATGATTATTTAATAAATTTTTTCCATGTTTTAACTTTTTTCCAATATATAGTGCATCTTAAACAACCGAAAATGGTAGCAAAATTAAATTTGAATGATTGCAGCATTGCATTTCTATAGTCAAAGATTTTACAACTTAGGTGACTATAATTTTGATTGAATGTCTTTCGCAGTTATACGTTGTTTTAGAACAGTCCCCTGAAAGACGTATAATCGGTGCTTTCTATACTATTAATCATCGTTCTGTCTGTCTGCGTGTCTGTCTGTGTGCGATCACTAGCGAAATGTACCGCATGTAGAAGTCTGAAAATTTAGGTCAGGTTAGTTCAAGACAGGTCCTAATGCACCTGAGGCTCAGATTTTTAATTTTTTTAAGGGCCAGGGCCCCTGGATCCCTTTAAATTTTTATGCACAAAATTGTTAATAACTTGCCCCCTTTTTATCCAATCTTCTTCATTTTAGGGGAGCTTTCACCATATAGTTATTCTCGCCATTCTACTTTCCAGTTATGTCCCTGTACCCTTGGACCCGGTACAGGGTCCCTTGAAGTTTTTGCGCTACTGAATTGTTAATAAATTGCTTCCTTTTAATCGATCTTCATTTTGGGGATCCTTTTTCCATTTAGTTATTCTCGCGTTTCTACATTCCAGTTAAAACCCTGGCCCCCTAGGGAATCGCAGGGCCCGTCCAGGGCCTTTTGAACGCCAAGCATTTTTCACCCCGAAATTTTCTCACCTTCTAAATGAATAATTTTATAGTTGAGTCTTGGGTTCTTATTCCTGGGCCCACACCCTCATATTTTTATTGGGGCCCTAGGGCCCTTTTTTAAACATTTATCCAGTATTTTGTGCATTTCTTTAAAATATTATTATAACGAATAATTCATACCCTATGCTTAATTTTGACTAACTGAAGTTCTAAAGCGCTAAGTACAAAGACATTTTAACATGTTTTCATATTAGAGCCCTTTTTAAACTATGAGCTAGCCCACTTTGGGCCCCCTATTGCAGCTCCCTTAAAAATGGTCCGATTCACTAGTTTTTTTTTTTTTCTGACAACTTTTTAGGTCCTCTAGCTACTAAATGAACGACAAAATAATTTCTCAGACTTCAGCTACCACCAATTTTGAATATTAATAGCCTTCGGAGGAATAGGTGCGGATTTTTTTTAAAGGATCCGAATTTTTTGAAATTTTCTTTAACATAGTTTTAGAATCCTCTGATTACTTTAATAACTATTAAAACTATCTTTATACCCAACTACATACCTGTTAAGCCCCTGGCACTTTGGAGCCCGGTAACGGGCCCTTTGAAATTTTTGCATCTCATAAATTGTTAATAAATTGCCACCTCTTAATACAATCTTCATTTTTGGAACCCTTTTTCCACTTAGTTATTCTCATGTCTATACATTCCAGTTAAGACCCGGGGGTCCCTATGGTTCCGTAGGGCCCGAAGACCCGGTCCAGGGCCCTTGAACTTTTTGTGCACCATACATATTGTACCAACTAATTTTCTCACATTCTCAGTGCATAATTTTAAATTTGAGTCTTGGACTCTTCGTCCAGGACCAACACCCTCATATTTTTATTGGGGCCTTTGGACCTTTTTTAAAACATTTACTCAATTTTTTACACATTTAATTAAAATATTAGTCTAACGAAAAATTAATACCCTATGCTTAATTTTGACTATTTGTAGATCTAAAGCGTTAAGTCCTAAGATATTTTAACATGTTTCCATCTTAGGGCCCTGCTTTTAACTATCAGTTGTCCACTTTTTGGGCCCTCTATTATAGCCCCCTTAAAAATGGTCCGATTCACTAGCTTTTTTTCCTAACAACTTCTTAGGTCCTCCAACTACTACATCAACGACAAATCATTTCCAGTCTTCAGCTACCACCAATTTTGAATATTAATTGCCTTCTTGTTCCCTTGGTGCAGCTTCTTTAAAAATGATCCGAATTGCTTGCAATTTTCTTTAACATAGTTCTAGCGTCTTCTGATTACTTTAAAAACTACTCAAAAGTATATTTTTACCAAACTATATGCCACTTAAGTTCCTGACCCCTTGGGGCCAGTACTTGAAGCTTTTGCAGTATAAATTATCAATAAATTGCTCCTCTTAATCTTCATTTTTGCCTACTTCATTTTTCCATTTAGTTATTCTCCCGTTTCTATATTCCAGTTAAAATCTTGGGGCAACCTAGGGTCCCGTTTGGCCCGATCCGGGTTCCCTTGAGCTTTCTGTGTGCCATGTATTTTTCACCCCCTAATTTTATCACCTTCTCATTGCATAATGTTAAAATTGAGTCTCTGACTCTTTTCCCTAGACCAACACCCGGATATTTTTATTAGGGACCTAGGGCCCTTTTTTAAGCATTTACCCCATTTTTTGCGCATT
Organism: Maratus speciosus; assembly: GCA_963932465.1. NCBI lineage: Eukaryota > Metazoa > Arthropoda > Arachnida > Araneae > Salticidae > Maratus > Maratus speciosus. Next base: position 90,245,786 of record OZ010797.1, read on the forward strand.
TCTTTAAAATATTATTCTAATTTTTAGTTCATACCCTATGCTTAATTTTGTCCGGTCTTTCGTCATACCTCAACTACCACATTTTTCAAACATTAATCTCCTTTTTCAGCACCAACTTACGCCAGCTTACTCACTACAGCCGTAAATTAAAAATCGCGTTACTTTAAAGGTAACTTTAGATAAGGGATTTCACCCGTTTATTAAATATCGTGTTAATGTTAAAATTAATTCATGAAATTTACAAGGGGAGGAGGCATCTTCCACCGCTTGGGAACGCATTCTTTCCTCGGGTTCTAAAGGGCCAATTTCAACGGGATTTAGTTCATTCAACTTAGATTACAATTCAGCTACTCTAAGACGCAAAAAATTATATATCCCTCAAAGAATTATCCTGATTTAATTATCAACGAATCAATAGAAATTATTACTAAAGAAAATACTGTTTGTAATGACATTTTATCCTACAACATACACAGAATTTGGCTCAGTTTACTTAAAGAATCATAAAACGAGTAATTTTCCACTTTTCTATATCCATGTTTTATTTTCCCAATGTTTTCCTGTTCTAAAAATTGACTCCCACTTTCACTCCTTTCGTCACCATCTACGTGGATTTTGAAAATTAGACGTTCTTATATTTCTCTGACGAAGACTATGTTTTTTATAGTTGAAAGTACTAAGGTATTAAAGTAATTTAACATTTTTTAAATACTGTCTCATCTTTTAAGTAATTTTGCACATAGTGTAAGTTTAACTTTAACTTTTAAAGATGAATTAAGTATTTCTATTTATTTATTTACTGATTATATATTTTGTAATAAATTTATTGGTCCGCGCTTTCTTTCAGGCGTATTTTTTTTTTTCTTGTTGGAGTTCTGTGCCAAATTAATGTATTGTAACGGAATTGTTTTGGAAAAATCATAAATTACAGTCATAAATTTGGGCGTGATTTTTCATAATAAACATTGTATGCTTATAAAAGAGTTTACTCTGTTTAAAAATGTCGTCTTTATATTCTTATTTGTTAAAAATGTCGCCATATTTTAACAAATAATTTCCGTACTCTTAAAAAACATGTTTTATCTGTGAATTCATCCCGGAAGTCTAAAAAAGAGGGGGGGGGGGGGATTTCAACTCATTCATAGCACGCATGCGTATTGTCTCTATTAATACTTAAATTCGAATTTATTTTTAAAATGAAAAACCTAAAATTCTGTAAATTAAAATTTTTAATTTACTTATAAACGAGAAAACAAACAAACAAGAATGTTTTCGACTTTAAAAAGAAATAACAATTAATTTTCTCATTCATTTAAAAGTACTCATAATTTGTTTTTTAAAGTTAAAAAAATATTCGCATTTAAAATATATTCTAAGTGATTACATTTAAAATAGTAGATATAGTTATTAAAATGAAAATATCAAATGGAAAAAAATCGATTTTACCAAACAAAATCCAATCATTTCTTCTCGTATAAAAATATAATTATCATATTTTATATCTAACAATCTACTTAAAAATACTTGTAATTCATAATTTTATCCTGAATTATTAGTACTAAAGTGTTAAAACCCTAGCTGCAATACCATTAACGACGAAATATTCCTGAAATTAACTTCCAAATTTCCAGCTTTTTAAAGAATTTAAGAAAGCCATGCGCATCTGAATGAAATACATTTACTTAAAACTGTTCCACGGCCGAACAGTTGTAGCCGAATGGTTAAGATTTTCGGCTCATAACATTAAGATACCTGTTCGACTCCAAGGTCAGTGCATTTTTCCCCCCACATACTCCAATTAACGTAATTTTACCTCCTGTAGCGGAGAAAAAAACGGATATACAGTAGAACCTCTTTTATCCGAAACACTTGTAACCGAAACTCTCGATTAACTGAATTCCATTTTTAAATCTTTTTTATTTATTTATGTATTTATTTATTTTTTGTATATACTATCACATTCCTTGTGTGCAAAATCCATTTTTAAAGCATTTTTCTTTTAAACTATCATATTCTTTGTGTGCAAGCGTTCCTTTCCGAACTACGAGTAAATATAAATGTTTTCGATCGACTTTCTTAGAGTTCCTTTGAATTTAGCTTGAGTTCCCATAAGCTGCGGAATGGAACGAAGAAAACGAGCAAATTAGCAATTCTGAAGCTTTTGGATGTTTTGCAAAAGGTTTGGCATGTCTGGAGCAACAGAAAGACTGTGATACTGGTCAATTAATAATATTAAAAAATTCCGTGATAGAGTTTCGAAGCAAAGGCAATCGAAACTGCGACAATCAAAATGATTTTTCAAACCATTGTCATGTATGTAAAAGGTACTTAATTTCAAAATTAAAATTCAGATAATTTATTCTTGTTTCTATTTTGCTATTGCTTTATTTTTATTAAGCACTTGTTACCATAATAAGAAATATTGCATATATTTCTCCTTAATCTTAAAATTGAAGCATTCTCGATTATCCGAAAATTTCGATTTTCCGAAGTGGTCGGTAATTTTCGGTCGGTGGTCGGTAAGATGGTCTATCCCAATTACTTCGGATAATCGAGGTTCCTCTGTAATTTAAATAACGGAAATATCCGGGTAGCGCTGTTTTCAGTACAATTTCCGTGAATTGAAGAAAGTATTTCTGTTAGTTTACAATCTAAACATATTTTTATTTTTATACTTATTTTTCTTTTTAAGATTATTTGCTCGCGAGACAAACAGTAATTCTGAAAACAATAACAGAAGCTAATGCAGAGGAAGGACTGTCATAAATCAGCGAAACGCAAGGTCTTATGTTCGAAGCATCCGTGAAAAAATGAAAAAGAAAAAAAAAATGCAGGATGGACAAAAGCGACAAATCAAAAAAGCGGAATACAGAATTTCTCCGTGTACCTCGGGACGCGCTATAAAATATCTCGGGGTAGGAAACAAAAACTCCGGGGCGTTACAGAAAGATGGATCTGTTGCCAGGCAACGATGGAAAACTTCGACCTTCGACTGGGCACGTGCGACAAAGATGAATCAAAAACAAAAGAAGAGAGAAGAATTAAAAACAAAGAAAAAGGTGACGAAGGCTTTCAGGGGTTGCTCTGCGCTGCCTCCGGACGTTCTCAGGAAAAGAAGTAATTGCTTTTAAAAATACGGAGAAGAGTTTAGATAACTTTTTAAGAATGTTCTTATATCTAAAGGAGCTATTTTCTGACACATTTATTAATTCATTTTTGTTCAGAAGCTTATGAAATTGGCAGGTGTTCCTATTCAGAAAAGATGTTATCGAATGGCGTTTTCCATTCTTTGGTATAAGGCAAACAGCTTTTGGAAAATGCTGCCGAAGTTCGCCTTTTGAACCAAATTTCCAGATGTAATGCCACAGAGAAGGGGAAAAAAATGGTCATCATGTGATGATAAGAACCGCTTATAATGCGGTAAGTAATTTATTTATCAAAAAAGGGAAAAAACGATTCGATCTCAAATCGATTGAATGGTCAGACGTGCCAATTTCATGCATTTACGTTCAAAAATGAATTTAGAAAGTTTCGCGTTGTTGAGCAGGGAATTTGAGAACCGACTTAAAAGGCTACTTCAATCCCGACAAAACGCCTGCTCTCTAATGTTAATCCTATGGGAGATATTTTTTAAAATATCTCGTTTGCATTTCCATATTGTTAAATGATTCTTTTTTCATTGTATAACTGAGGTCGATCTTTACAAAGACCGTTTGTTATTATTTCTATTTTGTTTGGAAGTTTTTTTTTTAGGATACTATCATTTTCAGAACCGGTTTCGAAAGTTATAAATGCGTACATATTTTAACTTTATCACACTAATATTTTTTTTAATTGATAAATGCATATTTTTAAAAATATTACACTTTTCTCTTTTATTTATAATCTATTTTCTACGTTTTAGCCTTTAAAATGTTTCACTGCTATGCTAGAAATGGCATATGTAAATTCATATATTGCATATGTGGAGATGCGAGAGAACATGTTGTCCCTGGACTATTGACATCGCATAACTAAAGGACTGCTAACAAGATCGAAACCTAATAAAAAATAGTTTTTTTTTTAACACTTTCAGGAGCAAAGCATTTTCAATTCTAAAGTGTTGAAATAAATTATTGTCACCGGAATTTGCCAAACGATTTATTTGTAAATAAGAAAAAAGGGGCCTATATTTTGCATACTTATTAAACCGAAAATATTTTCTGGTGCCAGTTGAAATAACTTGTGGGTTTTCTGTTACGATAATTTAGTCATAGTGTACTGACGGTACTTTAAAGTACCACTTTAATTAATTATTTCTAAATAATTAAATTTCGCAAGGGCGAGTAATCTTTTTATGTTTATCCTTTAATTTTCATTACAGTAACTGAAAAAAAAAAGTATTACTTGAAAAAAATTGCAGTAGATCATAATGCCGTAGATAAAGGGTTAATAATAATCTTATTTTTAAAAGCTGGATTATATCTGTAGAATTAAATGAATTTAAATAATGCTTCTATTGCAGTGAAATATACAGCTTAGTGAACGCGGCACTGGGAAGGTTAATGTATAATTAACTTCTAAAAATGGATTTCTAAAACTATTAAAATGTTGTATTGTCATCGAAAACATCAGCAGACATCTTTTAATAATCTTTTAATATTATATTATATATAATATTAAAATATATATAATATATATAATATTATATATATATTATATATAATATTAATAGTAATAATAAAATTAAATTTTTTTAAATTATAAATCTAGCCCATCGGAAATTGAGTTGAAAATCGATTACAAAATTCAATCTTTACATACACCAACCAAGTTGAATTGCATAAACCAGTGTAATCAAGTTGGAAATTGCTCGTCAAACGTGGCAAATGAGGTGCGTTTGTACTATAACGAGTTTTATAAATATTTTTTGCACCGCTTATTGCATATTTTAGTGCACTTCATAAGTGCATATCAATATCATTCTGTTCCAAAGGCTGTAACTTCATTAAAATGCATTTACAATAATTTTTTCCTATTGGCCGTACTGTAACGAAAAACGTTTGACTGTCCCTGTCATTAAACTATACATACAATTTTCATAAAATTTGAAAGGACACGACAAAATTTTACAACAATTATATAATTAAAATTTCAGACCATTCGGAAGGCTGTAACATCATTAAAATGCACTTGCAATAATTTTTTCCCATTGGCCGTAATGTAACGGAAAATTTTGAATGTCCCTGTAATTAAACTGTACATCCGATTTTCATAAAATTTGAAATGATTCGACAAAATTTTTCAACAATTTTATATTTAAAATTTCAGAGCATTCGGTTGGGTAGTTTTTGCTCTGTTATATGCGGACTTGCGGACAGACGGACCGAACCACGACTATAGGTGGTACTTATTTATATAATTACGAACGCACCTAAAATGAAAAACAACCAATCAACAGGAAGATGTGGCCAGAGTATGAGTGATTTCGGAGGATCCTCTGGACGTTTCAAAACTTCCCGTATCAAAATAGTTTATAGAGTTGTATGGAACGTTACAGAATTCTTCACAAGTTTTATAGAATAACCTTTTTATAGAACTATTACTATAGAGTTTCGAAGAGTTCTGTGGAATACTTTTTCTAAAAAATTGTATAAAACTTTTAGAAGTTATGTAGAAATTTCTTTCTATAAACTACTATAAACCTTATAGAATTAAGATCTATAGAACTATGATTCTATAGATTTTTTTTTTTAATTTGTTTGTTTTTTTAATATAAAAAATATTCTAAAGTTTTTTTAAAATTTATGTGTAGTGAATTATTTATATACCTATATATTAAAATTTTAAACAAACTAGGGGGCCGCCCCTACGAGCTACGCTCGCCAATCCCCGTTCAGACACCGCAAACTCTAAAAGCACGCTAATTTGATCGGCTTTTAAAAAATTTCGGAAGAATGAATTATAATTAAAAAAAAAAAAAAAAAAAAAAACAGTGGCTATCTCCCTGTTAACGGGTTGTTTTCGTCTTTGATTAAATCAGATTAGTGAAACATGTGAAAACAAGCTAATATAAAATGAATTAAGTAAACGGAGTCTTTGTCTGCCGGTATTTTTTAACAACGCTATAAGAAGTTTTTTTAAATAAGACATTTTAAATGTATCATTTTAAATCTGGCGTAATTTTCACCAAAGTTTTCCTTCTCTTTTTAATATTCACGTGAAAATATTTTGCTGTTAGAAAGGAAATATTATTTGCGCTGTCTTAGAATTCTCAACACAAGAGCAATGCCACTCTTGTAGGCACTTCAATAACATCTGCATTAGTTCATTGGTTCAAAATATCTCAATATGTTGATTTTCTGTAAGCAAGTATATCCTATTGATTTACAATGGAAGTCTATGGGAATTTGGCGAAATATTAGAGATATCGTCAAGTTGGCGTCACTTTTGGCGATATATAGCTAAGTTGGCGACAAACTTGGCAGCATTTGGCGACAGAACAGGGTTCTCCCTATGGTAATCCCCTTTATGGGTATGGAAATGCATTAAATGCTGGTCAATAACCAATGAGATGCGTTTAATATAGTTTTTAAGACGTAATTATCAATATTTTTCTGCTTTTAATACGTGATCATTTAATTCTCATTTGAAAGTTTTTTATGTTCATAATAGTCACGAGTAAACAAATTTTTAATTTGAAGGAAATATCATGCTTTGCGCTGATTTTAAATTTCGCAACAATTTAAAATAATACCCTTTTTTAAAAGCCTATTATTACCTTTTATTACCCTTTTTTATCTCTCGAAATGCTGAAAATTTGAATTTAAAACAGAAATAAAACCTTTAGAAATGAGGCAAATTAAAAAAATAGGTGCAGTCTGCACACCGGGAACGTCTAATGTATAAAATGATCTAATAATGATTAAATTCCTCTGTATAGTTTTTGCTGTTATAAAACTTTTTTAATGGAACGATTTTGACCAACTTTAACATTAAATATCTCTTAAAATAATTCTTCGTTTTGAAAACTGTCTGCATCAGCGTATTTATCAAACACTTCTCTATAATATCACCGATTTTCATATTTTTGTATGCGATGGTTTTCTCAATATTAACGAAGAAAGACCTCCGGTCACAAAAAAATTAAAACCGGTGGCGGCGGTGACAGCGTTAGTTACATTTTTTTTAGAATAGAGAGATTAATTTTGTGATACAGTGCTCCATAGATTTAATGATTAATTTAATTCAGTTCTAATAGATTGTGATTCAGTTGTTAATGCAATAATATCAGTCTAACTACCAATTTAAATGATGGTTAATTAATTTGTTTGTTTATAATTGATTAATTTGCTGGCTAATTTTATAATCATTTTCATTTATTAATTTGCTGTTAAATTTATAAAACCATCCATCTAATAAACTTTTATTCGCTTAAATAATATTATAATTTTTATTCAAATATGTTAATCTGAACTATAAATTTATGAAGCACAAATTTAAACAATTATGTTTAACCCCTTGAAGAGTACCGGTATATTATATATACCACTTAAATTTAATTTACAAATGCCACATTGGCACCAGAATTTAGGAATTAAATTTTGTTTGTATAATGTACGCAAAGAAAAGCTTTTAGTTACTTTCATATAAATCTGTTTATAAATTCCGTTATCATTCAATCATTTTTACATTTTAGCAATAGAAGTTAACAAATAAAAAATTATTAGACTTTTAAATATTTTTTCAAGACTATATTAAAGTCGTCCCAGGTAACACAAAGATACTGATCCAAGTCTATATCATTTTTCAGTATCAACACAAACAATATCTGTTTTCAGACGTTCCAAAATATCTGTCGAGATTCAGCATATTTGACGAAGTTTGTTATCTTGACCAAAGTGAACGGAAAGTTCTGAAGGACCGCCCATGTCTATAGTTTTCGTCGAAGAGTGTTTGATGGAGACGTCTGCCGCAGTGAAATTTTAGATAGATTTCGTATGAAATACTACCTATTGGCGTCGGTCCTATGTTGGAATTTCTGAAAAGTTTTTGCAGATCTACACCGATCATAACCCCTAGAACCCAAAACCACCCTCAATAAAAAAAAACTTTATATATATATGTGTGTGTGTGTGTGTGTGGATGTGGCTTGCGGTTCCCAAAACATTCTAAACCACATCCTGACCGCAGTAAGAGGTGCAGCTAAAATCCCATGAGAACTGATGGAGTGTGCAAATTCTATAAGACAATAAACCTGATGAGTTAGTAATTCTGAACCGTAGCCTGAGAGCTAAGGTTCGATGTAACGTTAGAGTTGTGCTGCGAGCTGACTTGGTAAGACGTACCAATCAGGCTGCCGAGAACGCGTCGGAGTATATAAAAAGCGGTTAGGCTGCCGTAAGAAATCCTCCCTCATCCTCCTAAACCTTGTACATAGTTACTGTGATCTGTAAATATAATTCATGCTTTAATCAAGACATTAAACCCTGATTGTTTCTATACTAGCGAGTGTTTAATCAGAAGCATTCATCACCAAAGTTCAGCTACAGTCAATCCCACCAATTCCATATATATATCACTTTCTTCTGGACACGATAACTTCCACAATTCTGCACAAATCTCTTCCAAACTGATACATAAAATCAAGGGGCATAAAATCTCGGTCAAGTTCGTTAATGAGCAAAATCGGACCAAGGGGGTGAAAATATGGAGGGGTTTTGTGAAAACCGAAAAAACCCCATAACTTCTTCATTTCTGTACATATCAGATCAGTTTAAAGTTTTTATTACTTCTAAAAATAGGGCCAAAAATTTATGTATCACAGATTTTTGATAAAATTAAAAATGGGCTCAAGATGCGCAAAAAATAGGGTTTTTGGGAGAAAAAAATTCATAACTTCGTCAATTCTCAAGATATCAAATCCAATTAACTTTATTATCAATCTCCTGAATATTATTTATAACTTTTATATTCACAAATTTTTGATAGGACCAATTCGTACCGCTAAAAAAAATTAAAAACGAAAACAAAAATAAAGAAAATCCCTGCCGGCCCGGCCTACAGGCAGAGGTAGATTTCGAAGTCAAATATACTAATTTCACAAACAAAAACTAAATCATGATTATAGATAAATCCACTTTAACATTTTTATCTGGCCGCTCTTGACGAGTTTTTATTTCATTTTCATATAATAGCTGGTTTTATCAGAATCATGTTAGGGTGGTATTCAAAAAAATACTTTTCCATGCTCAACAACTCGAAATTTTCTGGCATAATTCCAGATTCATTTTTAATTAAAAAAAAATATGAAACTTGCTGACGTGATTTTTGAAGAGATTTATAAGCGACCTGTGTTTTTATTTTTTGTTCAATTAATTAAAACTTGATATATAAACAATTATTTTCTCAGAAGGACAATATTTTTCGTTTCTAACACAATCGCTTCGGGAAATTCCGTTCAAAATGCCCACTTTGACATCAATTTTAGAAATATATTCTGCCTCTATCTAAAAATCGATTATTACGGTACATTATATAGTTTCTGAATAAGCGAATCTACCAATTAAATGCGTTTGAGACCAAAAATGAATTTAAAAACCAGTCAGAAAATAAGCAGTTTGGATTTAAGCGCATCCTTAATACAATGATTTTTCCAACACAATCCGCTTCGGTAAATTCGGTTCAAAATGCCCTTTTTAACAGCATTTTAAAAAATATATTCTGCCCCTATCAGAAAATCGACCATTACGGTACATTATATAGTTTTTGAGTAAGAAAACGTACCAATTGGAAGCCTTTGAGAGCAAAAATGAATTGTAAAATGAGTCAGAAAATAAGCAGTTTGGATTTGAAAACACCCTTACTAAGATCATTTTTTACTTCAACCGGTATGTATTTTTAATTTGTTTTTGCTCTAAGAATTGGCCCTATCCAAAACGTGTCTATATAGATGTTGTAGACAATATTAAGAAGATATATGATAAATTCATGGGGATTTTATATCTTTTGAATTGACGGAGTTATAGATTTTTTTCTTCTTCAAACCACCTTTTTGTTTTCGTTTTTAATATTTTTTGCGGTACGAATTGGTCCTATCAAAAACTTGTGAATATAAAAGTTGTAGATAATGTTAAGGAAATTCATGATAAAATTAATTGGATTTGATATCTTGAGAATTGACGAAGTTATGGATTTTTTTCTTCTTCAAACGCCCTTTTTGTTTTCGTTTTTAATTTTTTTTGCGGTACGAATTGCTCCTATCAAAAACTTGTGAATATAAAAGTTTTAGATAATATTAAGGAGATTTATAATAAAATTAATTGAATTTGATATCTTGAGAATTGACGAAGTTATGAATTTTTTTCTTCCAAAAACCCTATTTTTTGCGCCCCTTGAGCCCATTTTTAACTTTATCAAAAATCTGTGATACATAAATTTTTGGCCCTATTTTTAGAAGTAATAAAAACTTTAAACTGATTTGATATGTACAAAAATTAAGAAGTTATTGGGGGTTTTCTGTTTTCACAAAACCCCTCCCTATTTCCCTCCCCTTGGTCCGATTTTGCCCATTAACGAACTTGACCGAGATTTTATGCCCATTGATTTTATGTATCAGTTTGGAAGAGATTGGTGCAGAATTACGAAAGTTATCGTGTCCAGAAGAAAGTGATATATATATATAGATAGATAGATAGATAGATAGATAGATAGATAGATAGATAGACAGATAGATATATATATATATAAAGTTTTTTACTGAGGGTGGTTTTGGGTTCTAGGGGTCATGATCGGTGTAGATCTGCAAAAATTTTTCAGAAATTCCAACATAGGAACGATACCAATAGGTAGTATTTCATACGAAATCTACCTAAAAGGGGGTTGAAGAAGAAAATTTTCTATAATTCCGTCAATTCACAAGATATAAAATCCCCATGAATTTATCATATATCTTCTTAATATTGTCTTCAACATTTATATAGACAATTTTTTGATAGGACCATTTTTTACAGCAAAAACAAATTAAAAATACATAGCGGTTGAAGAAAAAAATCATCTTATTAAGAATGTATTCAAATCACAACTGCTTATTTTCTTACTCATTTTTAAATTAATTTTTGCTCTCAAACGCGTCCAATTGATAGATTCTCTTCTTCAGAAACTATATAATGTACCGTAATGATCGATTTTTTGATAGAGGCAGAATATATTTCAAAAAATGATGTCAAAGTGGGCATTTTGAACAGAATTTCCCGAAGCGATTATGTTATAAACGAAAAATATTGCCCTACTGAGAAAATAATTGTTTATTAATCAAGTTTCAATTAACTGAAAGAAAAATAAAAACACATGTCGCTTATAAATCTTTTCAAAAATCACGCCAGCAAGTTTCGTATTTTTGCTATTAAAAATTAATCTGAAAATGGGCCAGAAAATTTCGAGTTGTTGAGCATGGTAAAGTATTTTTTTTAATACCGCCTTAACATGATTCTGATAAAGCCAGCTATTATATAAAAATGAAATAAAAACTCATCAAAGCGGTCAGATAAAACTGTTAAAGTGGATTTATCATGATTTAGTTTTTGTTGGTGCAATTAATATACTTAACTTTGAAATCTACCTCCGCCTGTAATAGGCCGGGCCGGCAGGGATTTTTTTATCACATAAAAATTTTCTGAGGGAATCTATAGTTATCTATATAGAAAAAATGCATTTGAAAAATTTTACATAGAAATTTATAGAAATTACAACAGAAAAGTTTCTGAAGAAGCATTTCATATTAAAGTAATATGGCTAATTTATCTGCATGTTGACTTGTATGTAGTCCATCTTTTTTTATAGAAATGTACACATATTTATGACTTAAAATTAATAAAAATTGTATATATTTATTTTTCTTACAAAGCAAAACTCAAAATGATGGAGTTGTTAAAAACTTTCTTTACAGTTTTTTGCAAGTGGAATACATAATTTTTAAGACAGCAAGCTTTAAAATTTCTTACTTGCTCTAAATTTATTACCAGCTTCAAAAGAATTTCTTTTAAAATTACGAAAAAAAAAATTAATAATAAAAAATTATATTTAAATAAATCTTTGTTAACAGAACGTAAATAAATAAGTTGACTGTGATTGAGAGAGTATGAGAGGGAGAGAATTAAACGATAATTCTGTGAGCCATTTTTATCCTCACTAACAGAAAAATTTACTCCCACCACTTTTTACTGAAACCTTCATATAAACATATATTCCCCTTGCTCCCGGCTAATGCTTCATTTTTTGATATTGGCCGGTACTTGGGGAGTTATTTTTTATCACTCTTACTCTTCTCCCCCCCCCCCCCAAAAAAAAAAGAAAATAGAAGCTCTATAAGTATTTCTAAGATATGTTTATAGAATCTGTGCAGACATAAAATAGACTATAGAAGCTGTATAAATATTTCTAGATGTTTTCTATAAAAGCTCTATATAAAATTCTATACCTATTTTTTTATAGAAGCTCTGTATTTCTATACATATTTTTATAGAAGCTCTACAGACATTTCTATTATACTTCTACAGATATTTTTATAGCTTTTGGTTAAACTAGCTTATAGAAAAACGGGCCATAATTCTATAGGATTCTATAATGCGTTTTCTATAAAAATAATTTATAGAATTCTATAAGAAATTTTTATAAGGGTGGAGTTCTAGAAGATCAAAATAAAGGGCAGACGGCTGTTTGGTAATGTCGCGGGAGATCCTGGGGGATGATGAAGTACGGCATACCTGATGTCTCGTTTTGGACGACGCCACTGGTTTTGTGCTTCAAGGCAATCTATGTTCACATCACGACACTGGGACTACAATTAAAATTTCATACTGATTCATGCTAAAGCTAAATTATATTCCTAATGGGAAAACATGTCAGGTTGAAAGAATAGGGGAGGCATGCCAAATTATTTAGTAAGTGATAATAAAAATTAAACAAAAATTCTACAAAAATAACAATGAATAGTTCCAAACATAATCTAGACATTATTTTTTATTTACGAATATCTAATATAAAATTACCAGATACAATCTTTCTAAACTGTTTAGAAAGAAATAGACATAAGGGTTAAACGTTTCTGGAAAGAAAAATAAAACACTGGAAAATTAAAATTTGATGGAAATATATAAGAAAAGGTCACTTATTGTCAAGAAAAGAAAATGCACATGGTAAAAGTGATTGTAGTAAAGATAAAGGCTTAAAAATCTTTTCATAAACAAATCGACTGATTTCTTACACACTAAATATGGGTGACATTTTCAAGATCTCTAATGATAAATAGACTATTTCCACACAAAATTTTAAATATGTACTTGATAAACAAATATCACGTGATCAGGAATCGTGAAAGCAGTGAAGTCCTGGTTGAATTCCCTGGTCTGACTTAATAATAGAAAATTTCAATCTGAAATTTTATATTAGTAAGATTTCAAGCAGTTTAAGGGGATTTAACGCTTACGAATTGTAAACAAAGTGCGATTTCAAACATTTTACTCCAAGAATTTTAATTTCTTTGACTTTTTATTAAATATAATATTTAATAGTTCAGAAGGGATGCGCCCTTCTGAACCCCTCGTTGTCTCATTAATTCATTTTTATGGCTTTCTAGAATTCACCATCCCAAATTTTCTATATCTAAAATAATTAAAATACCGACATTTAGATAATTCCATTTATAATTAGTTTAAACCAGTGGAATCATTTAGGGAGGGCAGCGTAGGGCTATCTCCCCTCTGCCCGTCGTCTGAGGTTTTTTTTCTTTGTTAGTATTATATATTTCATTCTTATAATCTATATGTATATTTCTCTTCTTCCCCCCGGGATTGCACTTATACTCTAAAGCGAAAGCTGGGTTCCCGGGGCGGTCATCCCTGTATATTTCTCTTAAATGGCGTGAAAATGAGGCTGAATTTATAGCTTGCCATTTGGCAATAACAACAGCGACGATTTTCAGTGGTTAACTTACGTCACCTGACCCAACCCATTCAGCAAATCAAAATTCAGAGAAAATCTTTTTTTAGAGACAGATCGTTTGATGGATGTATGAATAGCAATGGTTCATTTTAAGATGACTTTTTCATTCAGCGAATTAGCTTTCTGATCACTATTGTCTTTTAGACACAGCAGAAAACGTTTTGTTTACATTTCTTTAGCGTCTTATATATCGTCTCCGTATTGTTTTTCAAAGATTTTTAAATGAATTTAAGACGTGCTGTGCAATATTATAGGCGATAAACTGCATTTTTATTTGCACTTGCAACGAAGTTTTCTAATACTTTTTTATACATTAAAAATATTTGTAAATTTCATATGGTATAAGGATTTATGATGATACTCATTCTGGCTAGAGTTGAAACAAATGAAGGCGAGCGAGCGAAGCGAGCTGGGATCGCGTAGGCGTCGCGGTTCAAATTCCCAGGGTTGGCGAGCTTTAGCGAGTAGTGAGCTGAGCCCCTAGTTATGAAACGTTTCATTTTTTTACCAATATATTTATAATTGCATGTAAATAAATTATAAATAATAATATTAAATATAGTATAATAAAATGCAACATAAGGTATATATTTTAATAATGCAATATAATACAATGTAAAACATACATTGTAATAATATTTAATGTATAATATAATAATAAATAATATTATATATATTATTAATAATTGTATCAGTAAATATATTCCTTTTGAAAAACATATGGAGAAGAAAAACATCACTTTAAGTCAGGATTTAATTTAGATTTACTACGTTCAATTAAAAGAATTTCCTCCCTTCTAAGGAAAATCTGAAATGACGTTCCTAGTTTGATCGATTCATAATCCTCGTAAACATGAAATAAATTATTAATAATCATAATTGCTCAGTTTACATGCTTTCTTGTGCCCCTTTTGTAATTTTTATAGTGCTGCGCCACTGAATACTGAAAAGAAATGCATGTGTATAGAGAGAAGAGCAGAAATTTTTCCACGGAGAGAAGAGAGAAGAATTCCGTCCATTTACAAAAATGATCGGCGTCCAAGCGAAAGGAATACTTTGACCTTCGTCCGTCACGTGCAAAAACAGAACAAAAGAGAAAACGCATTTATAAGAAAAGGGAATGAATAAGAAATAAAAAAAGGAGAATTTGTTTTGAAGACGCAAGCGGGAAATGATCGGGTATGGTGTGTGTGAACTGCGCAGGTAGCTGTGTCACAGCATCGCTTTTTTCTTACCCTTTTTTAAGCGAGTACAAGACATTAAACCCCTTGCCTGTGGAATATATTTGAGAAAAAGTGCCAAAAATACATAAAAAAAATTCTCTGAATGGTTTGAATGAAATTTGGAAAGAACTGCAAAACTACAAAAATCCGACAAATGACGCGAAACTGTCGAACTTTACGCGGTAAAGTATCACCATCTATTGGGAAAATGGTAAATTACATATTATGCATCGGACGAACTGAGTTCGGACTTCACGGGATAGAAACACCGATTTTTCTCTTGCCCGAACTCAGATCGGGCATTCCAAAATTGTCGTATTTGTGTTTCCCGAACTGAGTTCGGGCGCCACAGGAAAGGGGTTAGACTTTTAAAAAATCCGTATTCAGATTTTTATTTATTCTTAATTGGCTAGTTCCATGAGTACTTGTAGTGTAAATCACAGGCTACGATTTTCGGCTACCATTATTTTGAACGGTAAAATGTGACTTATTTTATCAGAGATATCTCATTAATTGAATAAGGCGGAGCAAACATTTTGAAAATAACGGTGGCCAACAGGCATAGCAGTTATTAGCTATGCGACTTACACTACAAAAACCCATGGAATTAGCCAATTTTTAAAAATTTCTCAACAGTATTCAAAAAGCCCCATTCAAAAATCAGCATTCTTTCTTGAGTTAAATCATTTATATTCATATTTTTATAGACGGTGAGTGCAATTGAAAGTCCGTTGATATTGAAACTTTAAAACGCGTTTCGTTAGTAAATTTTCGGCAACTGTTACTTTCAAACTACGTATATAAGCTTTAGCTTTAAAAAACTAACCAAATATGTGTTTCTTTATAGTCTTCATACTAAAACAAACAAACAAAAAAATCTCTGAATGGTTTGAATGAAATTTGGAAAAAAACTGCAAAATTACAAAAATCCGACAAATAGGGCGAAACTGTCGAACTTTACGCGGTAAAGTATCACCATCTATTGGGAAAATTTTAAATTACATATTATGCATTGGACGAACTGAGTTCGGGATTCACGGACTTGAAACACCGGTTTTTTCGTGCCCGAACTCAGATCGGGCGTTCCAAAATTGACGCATTTGCGTTGCTCGAACTGAGTTCGGGGACGATTGAAAAAACCCCATTCAAAAATCAGCATTCTTTCTTGAGTTAAAATCATTTACAGACGGTGAGTACGATTGAAAGTCCGTTGACATCGAAACTTTAAAAAGCGTTTTCTCAGATCAGTACATTTTGAGTTTTCGGGCATTGTTACTTTCAAACTACGTATATAAGCTATAGTTTTAAAAAATAAACCAAATATATGTTTCTTTATAGTCTTCACGCTTAAAAAATAAATAAATAAAAAATTCTCTGAATGGTTTGAATGAAATTTGAAAGTCCGTTGATATCGAAGCTTTAAAACTCGTTTTCTCAGATTAGTAAATTTGGAGTTTTCGGGCACTGTTACTTTCAAACAACGTACATAAGCTATAGCTTTAAAAAACTAACCAAATATGTGTTTCTTTATAGTTTTCCTGCTAAAGAAAAAAAAACTCTGAATGGTTTGAATGAAATTTAGAAAAACTGCAAAATTGCAAAAATCCTACAAATGGCGCGAAACTGTCGAACTTTACTCGGTAAAGTATCACCATCTATTGAGAAAATGGTAAATTACATATTGTGCATTGGACGAACTGAGTTCGGGCTTTACGGAATTGGAACACCGATTTTCTCTTGCCCGAACACAGGTCGGGCATTCCATAATTGACGCGTTTGCGTTGCCCGAACTGAGTTCGGGCGTCACTGGCAAGGGGTTAAACTTTTAAAAAATCCGTTTTCAGATTTTTATTAATTCTTAATTGGTACTTGAGTACTTGTAGTGTAAGTCACAGGCTACGATTTTTGGCAACTAGTATTTTAGAACGGTAAAATGTGACTTATTTTATCAAAGATATCTCATTAATTGAATAAGGCGAAGCAAACATTTTGAAAATAACGGTGGCCAACAGGCATAGCAGTTATTAGCTATGTGACTTACAGTACAAAAACCTATGGAATTAGCCAATTTAAAAAAAAAATTCTCAACAGTATTCAAAAATCAACATTCTTTCTTGGGTTAAAATCATTTACAGACGGTGAGTAAAATTGAAAGTTCGTTGATACTGAGACTTTAAAGCGCGTTTTCTCAGATTAGAAAAATTTGGAGTTTTTGGGCACTGTTACTTTCAAATTACGTATATAAGCTACAAACATAAAAAATTAACCAAATATGTGTTTTTTTATAATCTTCATGCTAAAAAAAAAAAAAAAAAAAAAAAAAAAATCTATGAATGGTTGAGTGAAATTTCGAAAGCACTGCAAAATTACAAAAATGCACCAAATTGCGCGAAACTGTCAAACTTTACGCGGTAAAGTATCACCATCTATTTATAGGTCAAGATTAACATTTTTACCCACTGGCCACTGGCCAGTACACTGATTTTTTTCACTGGCCAGTTTTTTTTAACCACTGGCCAGTAACAATGTTATGTACACTCCATACAAAATTGTGTTTTTTCTAACTATCAACATTGTGATTTACTAATATATATTACTTACCATTCGATATTATTACACTCAACTGAAAAATGTTATTTTTACTATTAATTGTAATGAAATAAATTCACAGGAAATTTTCAGAAAGGTTACAGCAGAGGGCCCCCTCCCCCCTTGGCACTAACTAATTTCTTAACGAATTTCGCGGTATTTTGACGAAATTCACGTTTTTTCGTGACCTTTTGAAAATCTGCGTTTTTTCCGTGATCTTTTCACAAAATTGCGTTTTTCTTTTTTGTAATCTTTTAACGAAATTTGTGGGTTTTTTCGCCTTTCTTTGAAAATATTTGAATTTTTTCAAGATTTTTTGACGAAATTTGCGTTTTCAGGCGATCTTTTGACGAAATTTGCGTTTTTTCCGCGATCTTTTCTCGAAATTTGTGTTTTTCCGCGATCTTTTGACGAAATTTGCGTTTTTTCCGCGATTTTGTCACGAAAGTTGCGTTGTATCCGCGATCTTTTCACGAATTTTGCGTTTTATCTGCAATATTTTCACGAATTTTGCATTTTATCCGCGATCTTTTCACGAAATTTACGTTTTTCCGCGATATTTTGAAGAATTTTGATTCTTTTTCGCGATTCTTTGTTGAAATTTGCGTTTTTCCGCGATCTTTTCACGAATTTTGCGCTTTATTCGCGATCTTTTCACGATTTTTGCGTTTTATCCGCGATCTTTTCACGAATTTTGTGTTTTATCCGCGATCTTTTCACGAATTTTGCGTTTTATCCGCCACCTTTTCACGAAATTTGCGTTTTTCCGCGATACTTTGAAGAATTTTGTGATTCTTTTTCGCGATTCTTTGTCGAAATTTGCGTTTTTTCCGCGATCTTTTCACGAAATTTGTGTTTTTTCCCGCGATTTTTTGACGAAATTTGCGTTTTCCCACGATCTTGTAACGAAATTGCGTTTTCTCCGCGATCTTTTTTACGAAAGTTGCGTTTTTCCGCGATATTTTGACGTAATTCGCGTTTTTTACGTGGTCCTTGGGCGAAATGCACGTTTTTTGCGATTCTTTGACGGAATTGGTGATTTTTTTTCTACGAACGATTGACGAAATTGATTTTTTTCGGCGACCATATTGAAATTAGCGATATTTTTATATCCGAATTTTCGGACTGATGAAAGTTTTTTTTTTTTTTTTTTTTTTTTTTTTTTTTTCCGGAACCGAATGCCTTAAATTTTCGGAAAATTTGAGACAGAATCATCCCTGCTACTTTCTTTTCTTACGTTCGGGGGAATCGCCGATTTGGACGCCGTAAATTCCGAACGAATTTCACCCCTTTCCTCCCTAGCATCGATCTTTCAACCATCGCGTTTGGCGAGTGGTGCCCATTGAGTTTGGCGAGTGAGGACAATAAAGTTAATCGCCACGTTTTAAGTGTTACTCGACGCCTGGCGAGTGGCGAGTGCTAATTTTGTGTTATACATCTATTGGGAAAATGGTAAATTACATATTATGCATTGGAAAAACTGAGTTCGGACTTCAGGGAATTGAAACACAGATTTTTCTCTTGCCCGAACTCAGGTCGGGCTTTCCAAAATTGACGCATTTGCGTTGCCCGAACTGAATTCGGGCGTCACAAGCAAGGGGTTAAATTTTTAAAATATCCGTTTTCAGATTTTGATTTATTCTTAATTTTTAAAAATTTCTCAACAGTATTCAAAAAACCCCATTCAAAAATCAGCATTCTTTCTTGGAGTTAAAATCATTTATAGACGGTGAGTTCGATTGAAAGTCCGTTGATATTGAAACTTTAAAACCTGTTATCTCAGATTAGTAAATTTGGAGTTTTCGCGCACTTTTACTTTCAAAGTACATATATAAGCTACAGCTTTAAAAAATTAACCAAATATGTGTGAATATATGTGAAATAATATGTATGTGTGTGTGTTAATATATGTGTTAATATATGTAAAAAAAAAATCACTTTTTTTTTCTCTTGAAAAACTTGATTTTTTTTTTTTTTTTAATTTTTCATATTTCGGGCTAAAATTAAATTTTAAACAAAACATTTTGTACATAGATTTTGGTTTTAATTTGGAAGTAGGTGTTTTATGTGGTACTCGTTCTTAAATTTAACTTTTTTTTCATATTACTTGGTGTGACATGTAGAACGTCAATGTCAGAATTACAATCACTTGGTGTGTAATTCTACAGACCTTTTACAGGTCTACACAAAATATCTGAAGCACATTTCCGTTTATTGATGGAAATTTTTAAAGGAGAATTTCCAAGCGCGCTATGCGTTTAACTGAACTAACTTTTAGCATACTATGTAATATACATACAAATCCATAGATAATATACAGGGCTGCACAGAAAAATTTGGATATTTTTCAGACTATCTACTTATAATAAAATCTGAGTGAAGGAAACCGTTAGAACCATGCCGGTGCGAACCACTCTGGTTTGCGAATCGACCGTAGCTAAACGCCATGTTAGACTTAATGAAAAACATATCCTAGCATATGACGGCTAAATGATATTTTTTTCTATTTGAAATCATGTTTGTTCAGCATATTTTCACATAAAACATGTGTATCATATCCATTTATAATGTATTAAGTTCTAAATTAAAATTAAGCTATTATAAACATAGAAATCAGATCTAAACAGACGATACTGTTGCCATTCAGATTCAAATTCCAGCAAATCTACAAACAAATGAATGACTCTTTGAACGCTTCATTAAAAATAAATAAAGAAATACAGGTTAAAGCGGATGCTGGTCTTAAAATATTTGTAATAGTTTATTAAAACCATTAAATATTTTAACTTTGTTTAAAACCTTCAAAAACTATTAAGTTCTAAATTTAAAGGCCAAATCATCAACAACAACAACAACAAGTTCTGAATTAACAAGTAATATAAAAATTTTGGGTACTTTTCGGTTAGCCGGGCGCCACTGTTATATATACATATATATGTAATATAAATGTATTTATATATACATATACATTTACATATATATAAGTGTGTATATATGCAATATATGTATATGTATACATGTGTATATTTACATGTATGTATGTATACAAATATGTATAGATAACAGTGGCGCCCGGCTAACCGAAAAGTACCAAATTTTGTTTTTAAAGTCAATTCCTACTTAGGCCATCAAAGAAAAATTTAATATAATTAAGCTAATATGAGTTTTTGTTGCATTAAAATATCTCAATTTGTTGATTTTCTATAAGCAAGTAGGTTTACAATGGAACTCTATGGGAATTTGGCGAAATATTATTGATATCGCCAAGTTGGCGTCACTTTTGGCGACTCATTTTGGCCGCCAAATTTGGCAATATATCGCCAAGTTGGCGACAAACTTGGCGGTATTTGGCGACAGAACAGGTCCCCCCTACGGTAACCCTTATTTAAAATACTTTCATTGAAATTCAATAACCAATGGCGGCCATATTGTTTCCAATGCAAAACTAAAATTAATTAATTAAAATTTAATTAATTAATTAATATTTGAAAAAACTTTATTAACATCAATTGTCATCCAGTACAAGTTTAAAAAAATTTATTTCAACCTGATAGGATGAATAATGAGTATTTTATTAACGATTGAAAATTTGTACAAGATAAATATATAAATAAATATAGGGAGAGTGTGAGCTAATAGTAGGAATTGAAAAATAACCACAGATATTCCATGAAAATAACGGATGACTATCGCTACCTCGTGGAGGAAAATATAACTTTCGCTCTAATTTATTCAGAATGATTAATCTTTTCCACAATTTCATATTTCCTGTGACATTTGTTTTCTGTCTTATATGACAATGTAAAAAGTATCCGAATTTGAATATCTTAAACTTTCAAATGCATTTACAATAAAGAATTATTTCAATGGCACTTTAGCATTATTTAAAGGGAAATTAATTCTTTATGTACTGAATTATGAATTCATGAAAATTTCATCTTCTATAGCATTTTTCGTGAATTTTTTAAACAAAATTAGAAGATTTACGTAATCATTTAAGAAATTTTAGAAATATTTTAGAAGGATTGAAGGATTTAGAAGGATTCATTAAATTTGAATTTATAGGGATTTTGTGTAATATTTATAACCCCCATTCAAATCTTTTATTTTAAATATTTTTCTTAGTATTTTGTAGGAATTAGGAAATCTACAACGCCCCCCCCCCCCTCCAACGACAAGAAAGCTGAAAGGATGCAAAGGCCAAAGAAATCATCCTTTAAAAAATATTTTTGTTTTGTGTAGCCCATAATGCTTTTGGAACATCATAAAGTAATGCATCTATAACTCATTCTAAATTGTATTACTATTAATCGATGTATTAAATTAATTTGATAACAAGTTATTTTAATGGTACTGATAAGTACCGTCAGCAGATAAAGTGTTAAAGGGACAATTTTTTCTGTGCCTAAGGCTGCGATCAGCGCAACTGCAGGCCGTCTTAATTCCCTATGAATTAGGAGCTTATGTTTCTTGCTAATTCTTTTGCCGTCAACTTTCTGTTGTAATCGTACATTTTTAGGTAGCTTTCTTTACAAAAAGCTACCTATTGCAGCCGTTCGGAGGAAAGCGATTTCAAAAAATTTTGGTATATTTTCATCGATCATGACCCCCAGATCCCGAAACCAACCTCCGTTGAAAATTGATATATATATATATATATATATATATATATCTCAATATATATATATATATATATACATATATATATATATATATATCTGACATATGTCACACTGTAACTCTCGTATTTATGAATCGATTTGGATGTAATTCGGTGTATACATAGTACATACCAATGTCTCGACCGAGTTCGTTGGCCAGCTCCATCCGCCATTTTGTTTCAAAATGGCGGCCATTTAAAAAAATTTAAAAAATTTTTAATTTGAAATGTGGTACCAAAAAATTGAAAAGGGAAAAATATTTTTTTCTTATGTATTTGACCTTTATACAAAGACTCCGTAGCAGTTTTTGTTTCGTCTATATCTTAAAAAATGGCTGAGTTATAGCATTTTGAATTTCTAGCGAAGCTGACATTTTGAAACGTCCTGAAATTTGTCACGCAATAAAAGGCGTATTTATAAACCGATTTGGATGTAACTTCGTTTATACATAGTACAGACCAATGTCTCGAACGAGTTCGTTGGCCAGCTTCATCCGCCATCTTGTTTAAAAATGGCGGCCATTTAAAATTTTAAGAAAAATTTAAATTTGAAATGTGGTAGCAAAAAATTGAAAATTGAAAAAATATTTTTTTCTTATGTGTTTGACCTTGATAAAAGGATTCGGGAGCAGTTTTTGTTTCGTCTATATCTTAAAAAATGGCTGAGTTATAGCATTTTGAATTTCTAGCGTGGCTGACATTTTGAAACGTCCTGATTTTTGCCACGTGATAACAGACGTATTTATGAACCGATTTGGATGTACCTTGGTGTGTACATAGTACATACAAATAACTCAATCGAGTTCGTTGACCAGCTTCATTCGCCATCTTGTTTCAAAATGATGGCCATTTAAAAAAAAAAAATTTTTAAATTAAATTTAAAATGAGATACCAAAAAATTAGAAAATGAAAAAGATTTTTTTTTTATGTGTTTGACCGTAATACAAAGATTCCGGAACAGGTTTTGTTTCGTCTACATCTAAAAAAATGGCTGCGTTATAACATTTTGAATTTCTATTGTGACTGACATTTTAAAACGACCTGATTTTTGTCACGCGATAACAGGCGTATTTATGAACCGATTTGAATGTAACTTGGTCTGTACATAGTACATACCAATGTCTCGACCGAGTTCGTTGGCCAGCTTCATTCGACATCTTGTTTCAAAAGGGTTGCCATTTTTAAAAAAAATTTAATTTAAAATTTAAAATGAGGTATTAAAAAATTGGAAAATGAAAAAGATTTTTTTTTATGTGTTTGGCCTTGATACAAAGATTCTGGAGCAGTTTTTGTTTCTGAAAATTCGTTCTTTTGTTTATATCTTAAAAAGTGGTTGAATTATAGCACTTTAAATTTCTATCTTCACTTTGAAACGATCTTGTATTTGTCACGCGATACCACACGTATTCGATTATTTCGATGGAAGAAGGCATGTGGATAGTATACATCAATATCTCGACCAAGTTCGCTGGCCAGCTTCATCAGCCATCTTGTTTCAAAGTGGCGGCCATTAAATTAAAAAAAATTATATTTAAAGTGAGGTGCAAAAAAATTAGAAATTGAAAAAGGTTTCTTTCTTAAGTATTTGACCTTGATATAAGGATTCAGGAGCATTTTTTGTTTGTCTTTATCTTAAAAAATGGCTCAGATATAGCAGTTTCAATTTCTAAAGTGGGTGACATTTTGAAAAATCTGATTTTTTTGCCTGCGACAGCACTCGTATATATCAACCGATTCCGATATGAGTGAGCATGTGCACAGCAATTACTAAGGTCTCGACCAAGTTCACTGGTTAGCCTCATCTACCATGTTGTCTTAAAATGGCAGGCACTTTAAGAAATCGCCGAATTTGGCAGCCAAATATAAGTGACTTTAAATAAAAGCAGCTTGGATAAAGCTGACTAATTTCGCGAAATCCTCATTCATAATGATTTAGTATTGATAAAAATTAGTATTGAATCTCCTACATTCGGTTTCCACTTAATTGAGCTTTGTGTGTTTGAATAATATAAGTTGGCTTTTTAAAAATAAGGAATATGAAAGCTACCTCTTCCTCCCGGCACTGGCCGGAAGGACTTTTTTACAATGCATTTCATCAGATTTGAAGACATTGCAAAAAAAATGAATATTTTTTATTGGTACAACATATTTTAATTATCTTGCAGATAACATTATGAATTTTAACATAGTTTGTTGCGAAAAAAAGGAACCCCGCTAAACAACAAATTTTTAATGTAGAGGGAACCTAAACAAGCATTTTCGTCATAGAATGTGTTGCTGGAAATGGCACGTTTAAGCGCTGGTGACTAAATTGTAGTTTACATAATTTCTTTGTTCTAATCATAAAAAAAATCAAAGGTTAATACTTTTTGATTAACAAAATGTATGAGGCATTTTTTTTTCTTTTTTAAGCCAGAAAAATGTTTTTTTAACTATTGTTTTGAAGATTTATCATTCACATTCCGTCATTTTTGACGGGTATTATATACTAGTTGCTGATAATTACCGAAATTGGGATTTAAAAGGCGTTGTGCGTTTTCAAAATTGGAAAGTGTTTCATAATCTATGCTGGAAGCATGATTTTTCTTTCTTGTATTGTATCATCTGGACATAAAGTTAAATTTCTGATGTTGCATGAAATTTTCTGACTATATCCTCCTGAGACCTGGCATCCATTTAAATGGATGCTTTGCTTTCTCCTTCTATTGCGTTGAATTTCATTGTAGCAATCTAAAACCAGTTTAGCATGGTAATGTATGAATCAAAAATCAACATTCAGCTTTTGGATTTTGGCAACGGTAACTACTTTGTTTACAAAATGGCATAACATATGAGTCAAGTTGGAATTTTACGTTCTGTTGGTAAGTTTCGTTTTTATGTTATTTTAATTTCTTTAAACTATTTATTTTTTGCAATTTTAATAGCAGATGTTAATAATACTTGACTTATGTTCTTTATAATAAATTCTATTCTTTCCCATACTTTTAGCATTTTTAAAATTATTTTAAAGCGAGTCAAGGCCTGAACATCCATTTAGATGGGTGTGCTGTAAAACAAAATTAAAGAATCGAAATTTATTAATTTCTTTAAAAACATCATTTTTGATGCCTATTTGTTGAAAAAAAACTCATATTAAAAATATATATATATGCATTATATTTTGCTTGGGTCTCAAGAGGATATAAAGACGGCCCCGTAGAAAGGTTATAATTTTTTCGCGGAAAGAATATTAAATTCCGTCTGTTTGAAGAAACCGATCAGCGTCCGAGAGAAAGAATCCTTTGACCTTCGTCCATCACGTGCGAAAGAGAAAGCGAAACAAAAGAAAAACGCATTTACCCAAAAAGGAATGAATAAAAATATAAAAGGAGAATTCGCTTTCAAGACGCAAGCAGGGAAATAGATATAGGGGCATGTGTACACGAAACTACGCAGCAAAAGAAGAGAGCATCGTGCTCGGAAAGGCTTGGTGGAAAAAACTCTCCTAAGTTAATCAATACTTTGTACTGTAAGATTTGTAACAAATCGAATCGGTCACTCCGTCTTAAACAGAAAAAAAAAAAATCATGGCCCCGACTACTGTTGCCTGGTGATCCGATTTTCAGACAACTCGATCCAAAAAGTCTGTTTAAAGTCAATGCAAAACCCGACCCAGTGTTGAATTCAGACACTTTTATCCAGGGGGGGGGGGACATTATAGAGTTCCGGGGAGGGGGGAATTGCACTTTTTGACCATTGAAAACACAAAATCCTACATCTTCCAGGGGGAACATCTCTTTGCTTCGGGGGGGGGGGGGGGAGGAGGAGGATTGTCCCCCTGTTGAGAGTTTCTCCTGTAATTAAATGAGAAATGCTTTCCCTTGAAAATAATACACTTATTGATTACACAAATACCAAAAGATGCCCAAAAGCAGAAAACCGAAACCACTGTAATGACATCAACAACTAGAATTTTCAGAACAACCCAGGTAAATAAAATATTATATATGTTCCAATATAATATCATATGTATAGACAACTAGAATGAAGTTACAGGAGGAACTCGCTATACATCAATGAGTACGTGACACCCTTCGTCACAGTTCTTCAATAACTTTTGAGCTAGAAGGATCCGAAAGAGTAAAGTGTTGAATAAGGATGTCAAGATCACCTTTGAAGTAATCACTTCAGATCGTATAGGTTTGAAATAAAAATAAACTATTTTCATAAGAAGAATCGCGTTGTGTTATGATAATTACAGTCATAGGAAATGAACTCACCATGCATATAGAATTTTAGTAGTAATATAATATGGGGTAAATTTACTGACTATCTATTTCTCACTATTCTTCACTAAATTCTTAGATGAAATAAATAAGTGTACACTTTTGTAACCAAAAAAAGGAACAGAGTTAAACTTAACAAAAGTATATTTATTTGGATTTGGATAAAGGTTGATTTTAACTTAGATTTTTTTTTTGTTTCACATTACTCCATCTGCATCGGACTACTCCGATATAACACAAAAATGACAACAAACATCCAGTGTACACCTTAGTAACTATTGAAAACTAACAGAGTTAAATTTTACAAAACGTCATTTCTGCTGTAACACCCCAGCCACCCCCTGAATTCAACACTGACTCGACCGCAGACCCATAAAAAAAAAATGTGTCTGCCCGAACCCGATCTTATCAGAAGTGAAAGAATATTTGTTAATGCATACTTTAAAAATTATTCAAGACATATTAAGGCTGCTCGTCACTCTGTTTCCGAATTCCCCTCGCTAATGTTAAGTCTATGGGCATTTGATGCTTTCTTATATATAAAATATCTTCTCAGAAAATTAATATTTTTAAATTCTTTTTTCTGTGTACTCTTTTTAAAGGATGTCTCTTTTTTTTCGTTAGTTCTCAAAATATTTGTAAAATCTGTGTTTAATTTTATATGAAGTGTTAAAATTTTACTCCCAATTCGCCCGCTTTTAACACATAAAACATTAAATTAAGCATAGATTTTAGAAATATTTTGGCAACTAAGGAAACAAATTAGAAATTGCACGTCAAACGTGGCAAATGAGGTGCGCTCGAACTATAACTATTTTTATAAATATTTTTTGCACTGAATATTGTACTGAATGTATATTCTAGTGCACTTTATAAGTGGCTATCCATTTCATTCTTTTCGAAATGCTGTAACATCATTAAAATGCACTTGAAATTATTTTTTCCCATTGGCCGTCATGTAACGGAAAACTTTTGACTGTCCCTGTCATTAAACTATACATCCGATTTTCATAAAATTTGAAATGACGCGACAAAATTATGCAGCAATTATACATTTTAAATTTCAAACGATTCGGTTGGGTAGTTTTTGCGCTGTTATATGCGGACGGACAGACAGACAGACGGACTGAACGCCGACTATAGGTGCTACGAATTTACATAATTAACATCTAAAAGGAGACTGTTTTTAAGGCTGTTTTTAACTGCTCTGCTCAACCAAGCGCAAACGACCCACCATAAAAAACAAATTAACCAAAAAAAAAAACACACAAAAAAAACAATAAAAAAAAAAAAATCGATTTGGAATTGAGCTGTTTTTTCCATTTTTTGATCAATCACTTACTTATTGACTTATAAGGAATTTTGATCACGTGACAAACACGTTTTTGGCCCGGTCTTGAGTCTCTTTCTTCCTTCGCGCGGAAATTCGGTTCAAAACACCCACTTTGACATTATTTTCTGAAAGATCTATTGCGTTTGCAAAAAAAAAAAATGGAAAAAACAGCTCAATGACATAGTTTCTGTACAACAACACCAGCTAGTTTCATGCATTTTGGAACAAAAATAAACTAAAACTTATGTCAGAAAGTTGCTCTTTTGGATTTGAGAAAACCCTGAAGGAGAGTACACAGAAAAAAGAAGATTAAAGTATTAATTTCCTGAGGAGATATTTTAAATACAAGAATGCATCAAACGCCCATAGATTTAACATTACTGAGAGGAATTCGGGAACTGAGTGACGAGCACCCTTAAGCGCGGCGCCCTAAGATTTTTTTAAGTGTTATTTCTTTAAGACCATTGAGGGATTTTTTAAATGCGATTTTTTATGTGCGATTTTTGAATAAAGATCTTCTGAGAATTCCGCGCTGATTTTCCCAGAACTAGGCGTGATTCTGTTCCGAAATTTCCGAAAATTAAGAAAAAATCGATCATCAGTCCAAAAATTCGGACTTAAAAAAATAATTTTTTCTTAAACTTTAACAACTGATGTGACAGAAATTGTCACATAACTGCTATGAAGCGGTCTGTCAGACCGCTCCATCGAAAGATTAATAAAAGGCGCGATTAATTCATAAGATGGTGTTTTTGTACTAAACCTTTTGTACAGGACTGTTATAATTAAAATTCACCTATTCAAAACTCAAAAGTCTCTGATGATAGTACTAAAGTTCCAAGTGAAACAAAATTTCGGTAGTGTTTGTAGTTAACCCCTTAACGGTCGCATTAAATTACGGTTTAAAAATTCAAACTGCTTATTGACACCACTTTTTTGAAAAAGAAATATTCACCTTATTTAATGACAGGTAAAATGATACCATAATAAAGGCAGTTACACTATTTTATAAAACTGGAAGGAATCAAACAATCTGGATAAAAGACACAGCCCGTGAATATCACGGGAACGAGAATAAAGGGGTTAAACTAACGTTAACCTATAAAAAATTAAAAAAGCAGCGGTCTGTAAGACCGGTAACATCAGTTAAAGGTTAACATTAATCTGTGTTTCTGAGAAAATTTACATTACGATTTCCCTTGATCAAAAGCAAGGGAGTGAATTCAAGGGTTTCTTGTGGGGGAGGAGGGTTACTTCTTTGACTCTTTCTTCTCCATTCACTGAAGAAAACGAAGTACTCAAAAATGAGTAAATAAATATACTCATATCGAATTGAGTATGTTTCGATCAAAAGTGAACCTTTTCTCAATTTTGAAACATTACATGTTATCAAACCCAAACGAAACTCTTACACTCTTCCTTAGTCCATCTTAGATTCTTCCTGGATTTACGATCATCGCTCGTACAGACTTCGAAAACGTTATTTTATTTGATAGGCTGTATGAAGAAGTTTCTGTTGTTAGACTTTGGCCGATGAAACGTAAATATTTGAAAAAAGGAATTCTCCCTCATAGTAACGTTAAACCAGTGTTGTATAGAAATAAACCAGGCACGCAGCAGAGACTTATAACACGCTCCAGAACTATGTTTTAACCATCCTTCCAAAACCAGCATACGGGGTTTTACTCCTGACAACAGGGACCCTTTTATTATCTAAAACTACCCACTTCCCATGGCATCCACTATCTCACTAGATAGCCCGGGAACTTCTTTGTTTGCCTTATTTGTATTCTGCGTTATTGAATAGAAAGGGAAACTGGATACAATGAAGCTTGTTCGTACAATAAGATCTAACTATAACAGCTCGGATCAACTTCAAGATAAGGAAAAATATTACTTTAAGCCCACGTACGCAGAAAGTGATACATATGAAATGCAGTAAATAAGTAAAAAGGTAATATCGGATAATAGTAATCTTAATTAGTTACATGTTCATGAGCGTCAGAAACCTGCCAGAAACGATAATTTTGTAGTTTTTAATGGTTTATTTCATTCATAGAGGTATGAAACAGGTTCATTAATCGGAAAACAATGCAATATACACTGTAAATAAGAGAATAATATTACATGTGATGCATTTAAAATTGAGTACTTTTTGTTCAATTTTGAGCACCCATTTTTTTGGTGAAAAAAGACGTATGAGACTGAGGTTGTGCAGTTTGGAGCAGTATTGAATTCAGACTAATTCCCCTGTGTGTGTGGGGGGGGGGGGGTGTTTCTGCAGCCCTGGAAGGGGCGAGGCACAGTGTAGTTCTGCGGGGGAATTGCATTTCTGAACCATTAATAAACAGAAAATCTAAATCTTTCGGTATGGGGCGCCATATTTTGATGCTTCGGAGGGATATCCCCCCCACCCCGATCACCTTTGAATTCAACGCTGGTTCTTGTTTTACTCAAATTCGTATCCCTTTCAGAATTTTCGAATAGAAGCACATGCTTTCCGTGCGTTTATGTAATGAGGACCTGTCAAAAACAAATAGTTTCAAAACACATTGTTTAGTGAATTATCCAAAAAGGTTCCAATAACAGCAAACATTTTACGTACAAGAAGGCGCATCTATCTCCGCGTCTAAATATAATAACTCCACAATTCGTAGAAAGGAATCAACCATTAGCAAAGTAAACACACTCTGAGTGCTCCCCCCCCCCCCACCCACCTCACACTCACACTCGCCTTCTTTTCTGTTTGGCGATAACTGCTGTAGAAAAAGCCAGAAACAAAGTCTAACTAAATGTAAACACTGCTTCTTGCTGAGTTTGCTTTTCGATGTTAAACTGCGAACGGACGTTCCTTCTAGTTGCGGTCAGCCCGTCGGTTTTATTGTTCTCGCCAGTCGGTGCGTTTTATGTATAATGGATTTTGCAGGACAAGGAGGGACAAGTTTCTGGAAAGAAACTGGACACCAAGTGCGTTGACAGTTTTATGACTGCTATTTGGGGAGATAATTGTTCAGAAAACTATCACTCCTTTTGTCAATTCGATATAGTTTAGGTTGTGTTCCTTCCCATTCCACTTAAAAAGGTTGCAATCATTTGGCAATGTGAAATAAGCAGAAAATAACTTCACATTTTCGCCAAATGAAATGATGGTGTTTTGTTTTTTGATCTTTCAATGAAAAAAAAGAGAGATACACAGAACACAATGAAAACAGCAAATAACAAGTAAAAAGATTGTTTGACTTTTCAAAACAGCACATTATTTATTTTTCATCGCATTGATTAGTTTCTTACTGCAAATCAAACACTATAAAAATTTATTTTAATTATATTATTAATTAATATTATTAATATAATATAATTATTATTAATGTATTTGTAATTAATATTCAGTAAAATTACATCATAATTTTAGTATTATATTTATTATGGATGTGGGTTTACTTTCATATGACATTTTACTGTTTATAACTGCTAAGAGACTGAAATTGACAATTTTTGTTATGGGTCTAATATTTAACTTTGTAGAACAGTTTTTCTCCTGAAATTTCTATTATTTTTAAATATGTACTTTCAAAAATTTCTGAAAATTGCTCCCAAATTTCCTCGTTAACAATGCGAAATTTTCCGAGACAGTTACCGATACATTTTTGAACGTAAATGTAGAAAACTGGCAGGTGAAGCGATTTGAAATCTAATAGCGTTTACCTTTTTAAATAAATAAATTACCTGTAGAGTTTAAAGTGATTCTGGTCACATGACGACATTTTTTTCTTTCCTTCGTGTCACATCCTGAAATTCGGGCCAACTTGGACAGTATTTTCAGAAAGCTCTGCTGTGTTTACCAAAAAATGGGAAACGTCTTTCGATTACATTGTTTATGAATCACAACACCTGCCCATTTCATGCATTTCCGAACAAAAATGTTTTTAAAATCTGTCAAAAATAGCCCTTTCTGATAACAGCCTTAATCAGTATTTTTAATAAATGATCGTTTAAATAAGTACGTTTTTATGAGCATAAAATTTTAAAAACTTGGTTCTTTTAAGAGAAAATTTATGATTAAACTGTTGTTATGAAATTAGTATATTCAATAATTATAAATTCTTACACGTAAGTAATTTCTTTCTTTTTTTGTGTATATCTATACTAGTAAAAGAACAAATCGCTCTGTCTGTCTGTCTGTGTGCGATGGCTAGCAAAATCTACGGAACGTACGAGGCTCAAAATTTTTTTGAAGCTAGCCCAAAGTGTCTCATGATGCACCATAGCTTCAGAATTTTAATATTCTAATTAACAGCTGAGTTATTAATTATCAACCGTCACTCGCTTTGATTAAAAATCCACTTCGGAAGGGAAAATCTCTGACGCATGCGCTGAAGGAGCCGATACGCAAATGAAGAACGGAAAAAAATATTTCGGCGGTATTTTCTCATTATTTATTAACTAACATCGTCCAAACAGCTTAGTAAAGTTTAAAACGGAAGACATGTTCTGAAAGATTGTGCTCTTACGTCTCAAATGCTGTGATCAATCAAAAAATATATCGCAATTAACCCCTTGAAAAAAAAAAGTTAAAAAAGGATCGTTTTTCTCCCTTATTACAACACCTCCCCAGGATGCAATTTTAAAGGTACTGACAAGTCAAATATATGATTATAAAGCTGAATCCTTCTTCAAAACGATGGTGTAATTGGTTTTTAAAAATTTGAATTTTAATCCTTTCAAATACACCGCCAAATGCAGGTCACTTTCCGCCTCATAAAGATGATTTACATTTCGGTTAAATGTTTATCCTCTAAAATATGCATATTTTTTTATGAAATTTTAAAAAGGGCTTGGTTTTAGTAATATTTACGATCCATTAAAATTTCAGAGAATTCGGACAACAATAATCATTTATTTTATTATGCTTATGAAACTGACGCGACGCCGAAAAAAATAAAGGCAGAAACTATTTACGCTCCGATATGAAACGTTAATTTACTAAACGCTTCGTAGCAGTTGTGGCGTAGTGGATTAACCCCTTAGTTTTCTATACGAGCAGACCTAGGTTCGAAACTAGGTTGGGCAAATTTGAATTAGTAGATTTTTTCTATTTTAAGGATTTTATTTTTCTTTGAAGGGTATCTAAAGTGAAAGAACGTTCCGACGATTCCGTTATAAACAGATTTTACTCTATTAGAAAATAAATTTGCTGGATAGTACCTTTTAAAAAAATTTATATAACATATTTGCTTGCAGTTTTATTATTTCTTTTTCAGTATTACAGTTTCGGATGCATTTGTAATTACTTTTTCATCTAAAGATTTTAAATAAAAATTTAAAATATTAAAAACATAATTAAATTTTAATTGAGTTCACCAATTAATTTAGAATGAAAGAGTTTAAAACGTGAGATAAATAAAAATTCAAACTTTCCAACTGAACATGAGTCGGGCCCTGGTAATTTGCAAAGTGTCTACCTCCTCCCCCGCCCCATTCTGTACCGACCTACGATACAAATTTCCGGTTTATTTAAGAATCTTATTATGGGCTTCTCAGTGCATAATTTTAAAGTTGAATTTTAGAGTCTTCTTCCCAGACCAATACCCTCATATTTTTATTGAGGTCCCAGGGCCCTTTTTCAAACATTTACCCCCTTTTGGTGCATTTCTTTAAAATATTATTTTAACGAATAATTCATATTATTCCCTATGCTTAATTTTAACTAATTGAAGATCTAAAGCGCTAAGTACTAAAACATTTTAACATGTTTCATGTTAGGGCCCTGTTTTTAATTATCAATTGGCCCCATGTGGGCCCCCTTTTACAGCTCCTTTAAAAATAGTCCAATTCAGAAGCTTTTTTTTCTAACAACTTCTTAGGACTTCCAGACACTATATGAGAGACAAAAAAAATTCTCAGGCTTCAGCTACCACCAATTTTGAATATTAATCGCCTTCTTGGGGGCCCTTGGTGCAGCTTTTTTAAAAAAATTTCGAATTGCTTGCAATTATCTTTAACATAGTTGTAGCGCCTTCCGATTAGTTTAAAAGCTAATAACAATATCTTTATGTCCAACTACATGCCAGTTATGTCCCTGGCCCCCCTTGAAGTCGTTGCACCACTCTGGCCCCCAGGGTCCGGTCTTTTTTTATCGAACATTAATCTCCTCTTTTAGCATCAACTTACGTTTACTCACTACAGCCGTACATTAAAAATCACGTTAATTTAAAGGTAACTCATCAGTTTAATACATATCGTGTTAATGTTAAAAGTAATTCATGAAATTTACAAGGGGAGAGGTCATCTTCCACCGCTTGGGGGCGCATTCTTTCCTCCAATTCTAAGGACCTAATTTCAACGAGATTTGGTTCATTCAACTTAGATTACAACTACAACTACTTTCTGTATTATGAAATTTTATCTTAGACTTCAGTTACCAACATTTTATAACATTCATGATACATTTTTTTTCCGATTCTATGCGCTTTATTACTACGAGGTTTGGCTTACTCAACTTGGATTTCGATTGTCTCCGGCACGTGCGGCGCGCTTCCGGTACATGCTACCTTATGTAGCGTGGACCCAGGTTACAGGTTCGTTCGGAAAGAAGTTTGTTGGGAACGCACTAGACGATGCGGAAGGCAATGGGTCCTCCGAAATTAGGTTCATTTAAAAGAATTTCAAAAGATATAAAATCATACAAACTTGAGTTTTGTTTAAGGCTATTATTTACGGATCCCGGGCAACGCCAGGTGGGTCTGCTAGTATATATATATATATATATAATTATATTGCTGTAATGAAAATATCTTATTTCTCATGCCAAAAGTAAATTCTTTCCTCCCGTTTGTTAAAAAGAAAAGTTATTATTTCTACTCTTATACAATAACAAGTTGAAATTGTGCGTCAAACGTGGCAAATGAGGTACGTTCGTACTATACAATCGAGAACAACAGAAAGTAATAAAAAATAAAAACCACCTAAAGTAGGCACATTCATTGCATTGACGATTAAGCGGCCAAACTAGCAAACTGCTATTCCGGTCAATTGAAGAGCGGGAGCTACCACCTTCTTCAAAGGTAAAATTTATGGCTTTTTCTAGACGATTTTTTGCAGGATCATCCAAACGCAGCCTTAAAATAGAGTTTATATCTGGATTTCAACAATCTTCGACAAAAAAATCGTAAATCATTCCCCTGGCCTTTCCTTTCCAAATGTTCTGTGCTCATCGACAAAAGAAAGGGGAGTTTCAATAAAAGAAAGGGGAGAGGATAAACATGTCACGGGTATCCTCCGCTGACCTCAAAGGCAAGATTTTGAAGACTGACCTCATGAAATCAGCACCCGACCACGTGAAAGATACCGCTTAGAAAAAAACGTAGTATGTTCGAACTTTATCTATCGCCCGAAGCGACGAAAGAAAGGGAAGAACAGGGGCGTCAACAAAGAGTGGAAGGGGGGGGGGGCATTGCTTCTCCTTCGCCTTCGCAATTTAATTAACTAAATTTTCTTTATCTCTGATGATTTTTAAAGAAGAAAATGAGCATGAGTTCAAATGACTGCTATTTAATAAACGACTTGATTGCGATTGTGAAAAATCATGTTATTAATATTATATGAACTGTAATTTTCCAGCTGCGTGAAAAGTGTACAAGTCAGGATTCGAACCAGTAACTTTTTGGCTTAAGCAGCCAATGCTCTGCCAACTGAGCAAACCTGGACGAATCTGGTGAACACAATCCACCCAGCTAACCCTATTGATAATGGCATCTGGTATATTATTTTCAACAGCTCAACAGAATAAATCTCAAGTAATGGAACGCCAAGGAAACCGCTGGTTACGTATTTACACATGATTCATTTTAGCATAATTATTCTAATTGGTAAATAATCACACGAGTTGTAATTTTGCATCTTAGTGAAAAAGTGCCCCGGCCAGACTCACTAGGGAAAGTCTCCAACTGCCAGATCGGGATTTTGTCTGTGTCGTTCAAACGCTCTTACCATGGGGATCAGGGAAATTTGTAAAACTATCCGTCCGAATGCAACTGGTGAAGAGTTAAATGAGTCGACCGCCGCAGAAATCGCGGAGCGCGGCGTTCCGCGTATCCGTCCAACGTCCCTGCCTACGTCTCTTTACTAAAAAGCAGAAAAACTAACGTTTAAAATGCACAAATAATACATGAAAAGCAGCAAACAGAAGTTTCGATTTTACTAGCGAGATTCTTCTTCAGTGCAAGATAGGGGAAAAGGAACAGCGTGCTAGAAAAAGCAAGGCTGAGCAAAATCAGAGACAGAGACGCGCTGGCTTATATACCCTATGCGGGTAACGAAAGCGCCAAAAGCAACCAATGAGAGAGAAGCAGTGGAAACGACTGGGTGGACAAGTAGCGACATCTACCGGAGAAGGAGAGAAAAAGAAACCAAAAAAGGGAAAATTAAATTAATGCTTTCCAAATACTTGGAAAATCAGGAGTACTAGATAAGTCATTGACTAAAGAGTGAGAATTTTTAATGACGTGGTAAGCTTCCCAAAAATCAAGATGAAGGTTAGAAGAACATTTTTGGATAATGATAGCTGAGGAAAAATCGAACCTATGTTGAGAAGACCAAGAATGTTGAGCAATAGAAGAACGTTTGAGCTCCTGATTTTAACATAACCTTCATGCTCTTTTAAACGAAACCTAAGAGCACATTTAGCCTGGCCAATATAAGAAAGGTAAATTTGGTAAATACCCCAGTTATCTAGGTGATCAACGGGGTGTTTGAGATTTTTACGTCCCTTTAGCCAAGATTCTTGCGGAAGCCAGGTTGAAGAAAATCAAAAATTAAAACCGGACAAATTTAAAAGGGAAATTACACAAATTAAAGACACCGAAGACCAGTAAGGGAGGGCTTGGGGCTGTGAAGCTACCGAATGACCGCTGCTGCGTTGAGCTCCTTATTCGAATTATAACTATTGGAGTAAGAAATTAACAACCGCCGCGGTGAGCGGCCTCTTTCCGTTCGCAGCTCTTTATTCTTCTACTTATCCCGACTCTTTTGCGGAAGCAAGGTTGAAAAAAAATCAAAAATTAGAACCGGACAAATTTAAAAGGGAAATTACACAAATTAAAGCCACGGAAAGCGGAAAGGGAGGACGAAGGGCCCTGAGCCTACCGAACGACCGCTGCTGCGTCCAGCTCGTTATTAGTAAACTCAAAACTTAAAAAAAACGCTAAAAATCGCATAAAAATTAAATTAAAAAAATCTAAGCAAAAAATCGAAAATCGGGCTTCGAGGTGCAAAACTTCATATACAGACGTACCTTTTCCCCAAATAACTCTCATCAATAGGCCCAGGTTTCAGGCACATTCCATGAAAAACTCACAAAATGTCCTGCGC
The DNA here is from genome assembly GCA_963932465.1 of Maratus speciosus. Taxonomy (NCBI): domain Eukaryota; kingdom Metazoa; phylum Arthropoda; class Arachnida; order Araneae; family Salticidae; genus Maratus; species Maratus speciosus. Next base: position 90,283,205 of record OZ010797.1, read on the forward strand.
GCGACACTTTACATTATTACGTATACCTAGGCATTCTCACAATCTTTTGACTTTTGGGGGAAAAAATCTTGCGAAATTAAACTCGCTAAAATAGCATTTTAATCTGATAGACGAATGCCTTAATGATTCAAAAAAAAAAAAAAAAAAAGGGTCAGCAGCGAAAAGATTTTTATTTAACTGAGGTTTAAGTTAAACTTGCGAGTTTAATTTTCCTTACCATTTTACCACTATAACTTTTTATTTTCTTCTAAATTTTTACTTATAATGAATTTGCATAGTACCCACAGGACATTCAAATAAGAAATAATGACAATGTTGTATTTTTTGTACAAAATTTTGATATAACATTGTCTTAAAGGGGTGTTAAAGAAGGGACGGTAATGTAAAAAAAGAGGATGATATTGGAAAAAAGGGACGGTAAGGATGGAACAGCAAGGAAAATTACCACCTATTTTAAGCAGATCATGTTAAGACTAAGTGGTAGCCAAAATGTTCATTGATTTTTAGAAACAGTTATTTTCATTGGAATTAAAAAAAAAAAAAAAGTAATTTATCTCGAAAAGGGCAGAAATAAACCTTGGGGACGGTGAGACTACCAGTAATGCCACGATGCTTGAAATTGATATTTAAATGTTGATTTAAATTCTACAGTAAAAAATTTCCTGCCAAAGAATTTTAGACATTATTTCTCTAACATACTTCTGCATGAGAAAAAACTTGAAAAAAATTCTGTGGCTGCATCTGAAGTGATTTTCTGTATAATTTTAGAACAGGGATGGTAAAAAATCTAAAACCTAGGGACAGAGTTTAAAAAATAATAACAACCCTAAAAATGTGTGCAGGCTAATTTTTAGCTACTTATTTATATAAAACAATAGTTCCAGTTTCAGAAAAAAATTACATCGAATTATTTTTATTGAAACAATTTTATCCAGACAGCTCCAAACTTAAAAATCAGCATCAGGGACACGGGACGGTATAGGAGTTTTTCAGGTGTTTGGACCCCCAGCATCGTCCAAAACTTTATTTATCTCGTTAATATTGTTGTGCAATCGTGCAATGGGATGCTCCCTAGTATATGAAATACAAAAAACACAAAAAAGTGCATTAAAGTAAAAATTATTATTCAGGGACATGAAAGTCAAAAGATTGTGAGAATGCCCCACCTATTGACTTACAAGTTGTTAAAACATAAACTGGGCATAAAAAAGAGTTCTAGATTTTCCTATTAGCATGGTTGTTTTAATTTGAGAATATAACAGCATTGTTAAAACAGCAGAAATATGTAGAAAAGCTGTCCCACACGCGATATGGACTAAGGTATTCCTTTAGAAAGGAATACCTTATTATAAAAGGAAAATATTGTAAAGTAATGTAAAATTTTCCGTTACAGACAGGTTTCAGTTTCAAGGGATTTACTGCAATAAGTTCCACTCGATTCAGAATAACGACAACCATGGATCGAAAACAATTTGTGCGATATTAACCCTTAAATGCATGAAATATTTTTTTTTTTAATTGTGTTTTTGATTCTTATATTAAAGATTAGACACCAGAAATTTTAAGACAGATTTTCAACTTTATTTAGTTGCATATTTTTGAACTTTTAACACGATTAATATTTCTATATAAATATCGTAGTTGCTAAGAACTTAATTTATTTATTAAAAGTTAAATAAAAAGTGATGCAAAGGGTCTAGCCGGATAAGCACAGCGAAATGGCCCCCACGGCCGATGTTTGAAATAACATGTGTGGTAATAAGGCTCACCATGAGAATACAATATAAAATGTTTTTAGCCCCTGACCTTGAACTGTCCTTGAGATAATGGTCGAAGTATGCGCCAACGCTACTATTTTTCAAATATTTTTTTCTCAAAAAGTATAAATGTTAAAAAGATAAAACCATCGCCAATTATTGAAGAATATATTAGTTCACATTATATATTTTTTTCACATTTTTACATAAATTTTAACATAGAAAAATAAACAAAATGTATTAATTTTACATTTACACCAACCAAAAAATTACAAAATAATCCTCAAAGTATGTACTTTTAAGAAAAAAAAATTTCGTTAAAATCGAAGATGCGCTTTTTGAATTATAACAAAAATAATGTTCGAAACATGCTAAAATATTCGTAACATTCCCTGTTTGCATTTGGAGAAAAACGCTACTATCAATGAATTGGTCGATTCATGTCATTTCCACTCGGGAAGGATGCGCAGTACGCCAAAATAAGATAATGTTTCCGTTTATACTACTTCCCTATAGGTTTGTTTCGTGTTTGTAAATATTTTGTTATTTTGACGTTCTCCGCATCCTTCTCGCGTAATAATATCAAGAATTGACAAATAAAATGATAACATTTGCCTACTATGATTTTCACATTGAAGAAGGCTAGGGGGCTGTACACGTACAGTGTACATATATAACGTATCACTTTAGGGGTGTGTGGGGGGGGGGGGAGTCCTGGCACTTGACATCGGAAGATATATATAGGGAGAGCATGGAGGCGGGGGTTGTCATTTGATATTGTTATCATTTTTGAAAAAAACCAAAATATACTTTTTTCGTATCTTTTACTTTACATCTGTCATCTTAATTTTTTTTGAGTTTTCCTCTTTTTATGAAAATACAAAGTTATTATTAAAACCATTGAATGATTATAAAACATGTCATTCCAAAACATGGAATAACCCAACGTTCACCATTGATATTCTCCTGCCATATGCGTATATAATTCGTTGTTATAGAAACCAGATTCGAAATTATATTTGTTATTTTCACTAGTAAAAGATGGAGAAGAATGTTGGCCACCTGTTTAGTTTAAAAGAAGTTCTGTTTAACCCCGGCAAGGGCGAACTGCAGGAAGACAATATTCTGTCCAATGCATTATGTAACAAAGAGTTATTATTAAAAACTTTTAAATAATAAGTGTTTCTTTAAAATGTTATTTGATATAAAGTTATTTCTTATATAATAGGGATATTTTATGAATTTCTTCTCGTCATTTAAATCAGTAAAATTGCAAATAAAAAATGTACAACCATATTTGTATATCATTTCAAACGCATAAAAAGAAAAAAATGGAAAAAAATTGTAAAAATAAAAAGAATTTTTAGACACTGATAACAATATTATTAGGGGAAAGGGGATTCGAGAAATGATAACGTATGATACCGGAAGGTTGGGAGGGGGGTTTGAGATTGTCAAAAAGCTGATAACCTTATATATTTACAGCCCCTATTCAACTTCACCTGCACAATCGACTTAATATTATTACGCGAGAAGGATGCGCAGTATGCCAAAATAACAGAATTGTTTCGTGTTTACAAACACAAAACAAACCTATAGGGAAGTGGTAGATATGGAAACATTCTCTTATTTTGGCGTATTGCGCATTCTGCCCGAGTGGAAATGTCAGGAATCGACCAATTCATTGATAGTAGCTTTTTTCTACAAATGCAAACAGGGAAAGTTACGAATATTTTAGCAAGTTTCTAGCATTATTTTTGTTATAACTCAAAAAGCGCATCTTCGATTTTAACGAAATTTTTTTTCTTAAAAATACATACTTTGAGCATTATTCCCTAATTTTTTGGTTGGTGTAAATATAAAATTACTACATTAATAATTTTTTTTAAAAATATTTTTGTTTATTTTTCTATGTTAAAATTTGTGTAAAAATGTGAAAAAAATATATAATATGAACTAATTTTTCCTTCAATAATTGGCGTTGGTTTCACTTTTTTAACTTTTGAACTGTTTGAGAAAAACGTATTTGAAAAATAGTAGCGCCGGTTATCTCAAGGACAGTTCAAGGTCAGGCGCTAAAAATACTCTATATTGTATTCTCATGGTAAGCCTTATTAGCACACATGTTATTTCAAACATCGGCCGTGGGGGCCATTTCGCTACGCTTATCCGACTAGACCCTTTGCATCACTACGCATTTAAGAGTTAAAAATCGGGACTTAAGGCTCCTCATCTGTCAGGCTGGAATTTCCCCCCTCTAATGCAGTGTTTCCAGTGGGATACTTTTTTTTAATTCAGATTTCTTGATTGGCACTACTTTTTTGAAATCATAAAATTTGCCTTATTTAATGACATATTAATTAAGGCGAAAACAAGTGGAATTTTACCATTTCAAAAATGTGGTGCCAATCAAGGTATCCGAATTAAAAATTAGTAGCCCACTGGCAACACCGCTCTAATGCTAAACCTATGGTCTTGGAATGCATTCTTATTTTTCAAATTTCCCCATGGAATATTAAAATTTTTACCTTCTGTTTTCTGCATGCTGTTCGACTACTCTTTTATCTTTGTTGAAATAAATGCCGTGACGAATAGGTTTATATGCCATAAATACATTGCTGTTATGGCCCCAGATGAGTCAGAAATCTTAAGATTATTTTAAGTCCAAACACTAGTCATAAATCATCTTCACTCTACATGGGTAAGACTATCCTCTATTCGTACCCCTATTTATTTTAAATTGGGACATGATAAAGAAAATACGCTGCATTATTTGGCGTTACATACACTAAGTACACTATTTTTTTCATATAGACGGCTTGCATTGACGTCACATTGCTATTAGCAACGACTGATGCTATTGCATTTGGAACACACACGGAACGTCAGGGATGAGTGGATAAAGACACCACGCTGCTAATCGCTTGAGAGCGTAGGTGGGGGTGGGTTCGAATCCCGCCGGTTCCATTGTACACTCTTTGTGGAGCCCCCGGGATGTAATAGATCAGTTTCAACTGACGTCACACCCTAGCAACCAGCTTGACAACCTCGTGAATGTTTTTTGTTTGCCTCCCAAATTTCCCGGGTTTCTCCACTTTCATTGGTTGAGAGCTAAAAGATAGGTGATTTTGTTTGGTTGGTGGAAAATTGGTGGGCATGTGGTCACGTGGTTGTAACTGATCTATTCTCTGGTGTTGTAAATTTCCTTGTGCTATCTCGTCCCTGTATTTCGACGATGACTTATAAGCGGGCCCTGGTGTCAAGCACACAAGTATGATGTATGTGTATCGAATCCCGCCGGTTCCATTGTACACTCTTTGTGGAGCCCCCGGGATGTAATAGATCAGTTTCAACTGACGTCACACCCTAGCAACCAGCTTGACAACCTCGTGAATGTTTTTTGTTTGCCTCCCAAATTTCCCGGGTTTCTCCACTTTCATTGGTTGAGAGCTAAAAGATAGGTGATTTTGTTTGGTTGGTGGAAAATTGGTGGGCATGTGGTCACGTGGTTGTAACTGATCTATTCTCTGGTGTTGTAAATTTCCTTGTGCTATCTCGTCCCTGTATTTCGACGATGACTTATAAGCGGGCCCTGGTGTCAAGCACACAAGTATGATGTATGTGTATCGAATCCCGCCGGTTCCATTGTACACTCTTTGTGGAGCCCCCGGGATGTAATAGATCAGTTTCAACTGACGTCACACCCTAGCAACCAGCTTGACAACCTCGTGAATGTTTTTTGTTTGCCTCCCAAATTTCCCGGGTTTCTCCACTTTCATTGGTTGAGAGCTAAAAGATAGGTGATTTTGTTTGGTTGGTGGAAAATTGGTGGGCATGTGGTCACGTGGTTGTAACTGATCTATTCTCTGGTGTTGTAAATTTCCTTGTGCTATCTCGTCCCTGTATTTCGACGATGACTTATAAGCGGGCCCTGGTGTCAAGCACACAAGTATGATGTATGTGTTCAATAAAACAAACAAACAGAACGTTAGAACTCCCCGTTTGCCGTTAAAAGCACGTGTTATCTGTCTGTTTAATTTAGATCTTTCTTATTTTTATTATTATAGTGCAAATATGTCTAATAAGTCAAATGAAGAGCACCACATTCTGGCTGGGCATTCAAGGTTGGGCAGTCCAGCATTGCCTTTTCTAGCACGCTGTGCCTTGCTCTATCTTGCACTGAAGAATAATCTCGTAGCCAGTGATGTAGTCGTGAAAAAACCAGAAGGTATACGCTAAAGTCATGAACGTCATGCCTAGGGTATACACTATAGCTTTATTTAAGAAACAGAGGGTATACGGTGCTTCTTAAAAAAATCCAGAAGGTATACGGCGTATACCCGCGTATACCTTCCACTACACCCCTGCTCGTAGCAGATTCGAAACCTCTTAGGGGAACCTTCAAAGGTCAAAGATTCGACCTTTGAAAGTGTCCAAAAATATTTTTTGTTATTTAATAGCTTATATTAAAATTTTATTCTTAAGAAATATTTAAAAAGAAACACCATGCAAAAATTCGCTTTAGAAGGGAAGTTATGACGAAAACAGCTGGAGCTCTCTTTATGTTACCAAGGAGCAATTGGATCTTTAAATTCAATTTTCTCAAAACGTTGATTTTGGTCACTGCGCATGATTTCTAAGAAATGGCTGGATAGAATTGCATGAAATTTTAAATGAAAGTAACAACATTATAGATGCGCATAATGACATACTATTATGTTCATCAAATGACAAATTTAGTAATTATGACTATCTTTATACAAAAATAATTTGAATATTTTGAGATTTTTGATTATACATTTATTTTATCAAAAACTAATCATAATATTTTATTCACTGTAGGTCATTTTGAACACATATAATATCTCTACTCAATAAAAAATTTGGGGCTCACTCTGCCAATTCCTTTATGAGAAATCATGCGCGCAAGACATAAAAGGTGAATTCGTTTATTAAAAAAACATTAAATTTCAAATGAAGTTAAAAAAAACTTTACATGCATCTTAACTTTTTTTCAGAGCATTAACAATTAGACTATGACTCTTTTAAAGTGTATTTAAAATTTCATATTCAAAAGTTAATCAGATGCGATGTTATAGCAATCCATATAAGTGTCTCTTTTGTATGCATTTTCTCAGCTTCAAAGGTACCCGACGCCTTAAACGTTGGTTTTCTGCTTCTTAACACTATACATAATGGTCTATTAAAAAATTATTTAAAAAATTCTGTTTGAAAAATTCAATAGAATTTGGAATTATTTTTTACACACCCTTATACACAAATTATTTTGTGTATCTTTGTAAAAGAACTATAAACTTATACGTAACGTTCTATTAAAAATCATCTAAAAAATTCTGTTTGAAAAGTTCAATAACAGAATCTGAAATTATTTCTTGCACACCCTTATACACAAATTATTTTGCGTGGCTTTGTAAAAGAACTATGAAAACTATACGTAATGTTCTATTAAAAAATTATCTAAAAAATTCTGTTTATAAAGTTCAATAGCAGAATCTGCAATTATTTTTTACACACCCTAATGCACAAATTATTTTGTGTGTCTTTGTAAAAAAGCTATAAAATCTATACGTAATGCTCTATTAAAACATTATCTAAAAAATTATGCTTGAAAAATTCATTAATATAATCTGAAATTATTTTTACACACTTTAATACCCACGTCTTTGTAAAAGAACTATAAAAATGATACATAATGTTCCAATAAAATGTCTCTAAAAAAATTCTGTTTTAAAAGTTCAATAGCAGAATCTGTAATTATTTTTTACACATCCTAATGCACAAATTATTTTGTGTGTCTTTGTAAAAGAGCTATAAAATCTGTACGTAATTCTCTATTCAAAAATTATCTAAAAATTTCTGTTTGTAAAGTTCAATAACAGAATCTGCAATTATTTTTTACACATCTTAATACACAAATTATTTAGAGCGTAGTTTTAGAACTACTATAAAAACTATAAGTAATGTTTTATTAAAAAAATATCTAAAAATTCTGTTTGGAAAGTTCAATAACAAAATCTGCAATTATATTTTGCTCACTCTAATTACATAAATTATTTTTTGCGCTTTTGTAAAAGAACTATGAAAACTTCTGTTAAAAAAATTCTAAAAAATTCAGTTTGAAAAGTTTGATAATAGAATCTTCAATTATTTTTGTTACGTACCCTAATACACAAAGCATTTTGTGTGTTATTATTACAAAGTATTTTGTGTATCTTTTTAAAACAATTATAAAAATTATGTGTAATGGTCTATTAAATAATATCTATAAAATTCTGCTTGAAAAGTTCAATATCAGAATCTTCAATTATTTTTCAGACTTTAATACTCGTGTCTATCTAAAAGAACTAACAACTATATGTAATGCTTTATTAAAAATTCTGTTTGAAAAGTTCAATAGCAAAATCTGCAATTATTTTTACACACACTAATACACAAACTATTTTGTATGTCTTTGTAAAATAACTATAAAAACTTCTATAAAATTTTTTTCTAAAAAATTCTGTTTGATAAGTATTATAACAGAATCTGCAATTATTTTTACACGCCCTTATACACAAATTATTTTGTGTGTCTTTCTAAAAGAACTATAAAAACTATACGTAACGTTCTATTAAAAATTATCTAAAAAATTCGGTCTGAAAAGTTCAATAAGAGAATCTGCAATTATTTTTTACACACCCTAATTGCACAAATTACTTTGTATGTCTTTGTAAAAGAACTATAAAAACTATACGTAATGTTCTATTTAAAAATTATCTAAAAAATTCTCTTTGTAAAGTTAAATAACGGAATCTGCAATTATTCTTTACAAATCTTTATACAAAATTATTTTCAGCGTATTTTTAGAAGAACCGTAAAAACTATACGCAACGTTCTATTAAAATATTATCTAAAAATTTCTGTTTATAAAGTTCAATAACAGAATCTGCAATTACATTTTATACATTCTAATACACAAATTATTTTGTGTCTATGTAAAATAACTATAAAATCTATACTTAATGTGTTCTATTAAAAAATCATCTAAACATTCTGTTTTTGAAGTTAAATAACAGAATCTGCAATTATTTTTACACACTTTGATACTCGTGTCTTTCTCAAAGAACTAACAACTATATGTAATGCATCATTAAAAAATCTGTTTAAAAAGTTCAATAGCAAAATCAGCTATTATTTTTACACACTTTAATACACGTGTCTTTCTAAAAGAACTGTAACAACTATACGTAATTCTCTATGAAAAATTCTGTCTGAAAAGTTCAATAGCAGAATCTGTAATTATTTTTACACACACTAATACACAAACTATTTTGTGTGCCTTTGTAAAAAAAAAAAAAAAAAAAAAAAACTATAAAAACTTCTATTAAATTTTTTTATAAAAAATTCTGTTTGATAAGTTTAATAACAGAATCTGCAATTATTTTTACACACCCTTATACATAAATTATTTTGTGTGTCTTTCTAAAAGAACTATAAAAACTATACGCGCCGTTTTATTAAAAAAATTATCTAAAAAATTCTGTTTATAAAGTTCAATAACAAGAATCTGCAATTATTCTTTACACATTCTAAGACACAAATTATTTTCAGCGTATTTTTAGAAGAACTATAAAAACTATAAGTAATGTTCTATTAAAAAAAATCTAAAAAATTCTGTTTGGAAAAGTTTATGAACTGAAGCAGCAATTATTTTCTACACATCCTAAGACACAAATTATTTTTGTATCTTTGTAAAAGAACTATAAAAACTGTAAACAGCTTTTTCAATAGGAAAAGTTATAAACGGAAGGGGGAGAGGGCGGAGAGCAGTACTTATCGACCCAGCGCCTTTTCAAAAAGCTTTGCTTTGCGCGAAAAACGGAATCTCTATTTAAATAGAATAATTTCTGCAATCTTAAAAAATATATTAATTTCATTTTCAGCAACAGAGGGAACTATTCTCTTTAACAGAAGAGCGAAACCAATAACATCGACAGCTGAAGAGAAAGTGGATTCAGGAGCGATGTAAACAACAACCGCAGTGACATTCGCCGATGAAAAGAAGATGTAGAAACGTTTTCCTGGCACTGCATCCTCTCTGCACAAAGCTAACCTTCATCTGGAGACTGTCAGACGCAGTAGCTGCTTTTTGTTAGTATAGATGGCAGCACTGCACCGGCGGAAAGAAGGAATCATTACCATTGACCAGCTAATTAGGGATTCATTTTGTTGCCCTATATAATTAAAAACAATGGTACAAACTGTAATTTCAGTTTCTTATTGCGTATTAAGCGTTCAGGTACCTTTGAAGAAACTGACAAATTACATGTAAATACGTCCTTAAATTTAAAGAATAAAATTTTAAACACACATTAAGAGAGATTATTAACAGTTAAAGGGACAGTTTACCTAAAAATTGATAAAAAAATCGATTTTTGTTCTTAAATATTAAATGAAAGCCTGTTTAATTGTCAGTATTTTGACCCCTCATTTTTACCCATACGGCAATTATATCGCGAGATATTGTAAATTTCGTTAATACACCTATCGCAATTACCCACACAAATGAAAACTTTAAATGGCTTTTTCTCCATGTTCCTATTTTCTAAACTTTCACGTTTTAAAACTGCTAAGGATTTTTTGTATTTGAGATAGAGATTTAAAAATTTTTATACATGTTCTTTATTATATATGTGATAAATCTGCGGATGGAATTAACCCTCAGTTTGTTATATATATATATATATGATATATGAAGATGTTTTTGATTTCATCGTCTTACACGACATTTAGAAGTAAAAAATATATATTAAAAGTAATATTAGATGTATTTGAAAATCCATGCGCAGTCTTGTGTAATACACATTTGAAAATCTAAAATAATAATAATAATAATAATAATAATAATAATTGGGCAAAAATATTAATATTTAAAAAAGTAGTAGGGATTTTTAAAAATTCAAATTTTCTTAAACTTAAAAAAAATTAAATTAAATATGCAGTTAATTTGTATTTTTTCGCAAAATGCATTTTTAGTTGAACATTGAAATGCAATGAGTTCACCATTTAACCCCTTGAGGGGCAAGCAATTGCGTTTGTGAAATGATGAAATCCCACCGGAAATTTAGAAATTTTTGTTTCAAAATAAAGAAAAGCAATTTTACGACTTTTTCACACCAAAGATAGGAAAATAAAATTTCATAAATTTTTTCTGGTGCAAATTTTCATTAATCGTAGGTGGGATAAAATATATCCCAACGCCCCTCAAGGGGTTAAATCCTATTTTCTAAAAAAAAAAAAAAAAAAAATTCAAATATAAACTGTCTCCTTAATGCTCTGAAAAAGAGTATTACAACCATATAAAGTTTTTAATTTAATGTAAAATTTAGTACTTTTTTAAGCTTTTACATAGCTGCCAACATCTTACGCTTTTATGTACCACAAAAATTTTGCCTTATTTAATCGGAAGATTACGACAATTTAAGAAGGTAATATTTACTATTAAATTTTTGTGGTACAAGAAAGCGTAAGAGTTGCCTTTATGTACTGAATTAAGAATTCATGAAAATTTTATCTTCTAAAGCCTTTTTCGTGAATTGTTTAAACCACATTAGAAGATTTACATAATCATTTAATAAATTTTAGAAGGATTTAGAAGGATTTATTAAATTTGATTTTATAGGGACTTTGTGCAATATTTATAACCCCACTCAAATCTTATATTTTAAATATTTTCCTCAGTATTTTGTAGAATTAAGAAATGTACAAATATAATGTTCTTACAATAGAAATATTTCAGAATTGAAAATTCCCCCCCCCCCCCCCCAACGCTACGACTGCTGAAAAGGTACAAAGGCAAAAGAAATCATCCTTTTAAAATTATTTTTGTTTTGTGTAACTAATAATAATGCTTTTGGAACAAGATAAAATAATATATCTCCTTCTAAACTGTATTACAACTAATCGATGCATTAAATAAATTTTATAACAAGTTATTTTAATGGTACGTATAAGTACCGTCAGTGGATAAAGGGTTAAGGTTCTGAAAAAGTGTATTACATGGATATAAACTTTTAATTTAATCTGAAATGTACTGTTTTTTTAATAAATGTATTCACGTTCTATACCGTCCTTCCGTGCAGAATTTAGAAATATTAAAATAAGCATAGATTTAAAAACTAATTTGACAACTGAAAAAGAAATAGACATCCATTAAAAAAAGTATCCGGAAAAAAGAATTTAAAAATATTAAAATAAGCATAGATTTAGAAAATATTCTGACAACTAAAAAAATAAATAGACGTCCATTAAGAAAAGCATGCAGAAAAAAAAAATAATTTAAAAATATTGAAATAAGAATAGATTTTTAAAATATTTTGACAATTAAAAAAGAAATAGACATCCATATAAGAAAGTCTGCAGAAAAAAAAAAAAAAAAAGAATTAAAAAATATTAAAATAGGCACAGATTTAAAGAATATTGTGACAACTAAAAAAAATAAATAGACATCCATTAAGAAGATTATGCAGAAAAAATAATTCGAAAATATTGAAATAAGAATAGATTTTAAAAATATTTTGATAATAAAAAAGAAATAAACATCCATTAAGAAGAGCATGCAGAAAAAAAAATTTAAAAATATTGAAATAAGCATAGATTTAGAAAATATTTTGGTAACTAAAAAAGAAACAGACATTCATTAAGAAGAGTGTGTAGAAAGACAAATAATTTAAAAATATTGAAATAAGCATAGATTTAGAAAATATTTTGACAACTAAAAAATAAATACACATACATTAAATTATGCAGAAAAAATAATTTAAAAATATTAAAATAACCATAGATAAAAAATATATATATATATATTTTGAGACAACTAACGAAGAAATAGACATCTATTAAGAAGAGTATGCAGAAAAAAAAAGAATTTAAAAATATTAAAATAAACATAGATTTTTAAAATATTTTGACAATTCAAAAATAGGCATCCTTTAAGAAGAGTTTGCTGAAAGAAAAAAGAAATTAAAAATATTGAAATAAGAATAGCTTTTTAAAATATTTTGACAACTAAAAAAGAAATAGATTTCCATTAAGAAGAGTATGCAGGAAAAAGAATTTAGAAATATTAAAATAAGCATAGATTTGGAAAATATTCTAACAAGTAAAAAAATAAATAGACGTCCATTAAGAAAAGTATGCAGAAAGAAAAAAGAATTTAAAAACATTGAAATAAGAATAGCTTTTTAAAATATTTTGACAATTAAAAAATAAATAGACATCCATAAAATAAAGTATGCAGAAAAAAGACTTTAAAAATATTAAAATAAGCATAGATTTAGAAAATATTTTGACAACTAAAAAAATAAATAGACATCCATTAAGAAGAGTATGCAGAAAAAATAATTCGAAAGTATTGATTTTAGAATACATTTTAAAAATATTTTGACAATAAAAAAAGAAATAAACATCCATTAAGAAGAGTATGCAGAAAAAATAATTACAAGATATTAAAATAATCATAGATTTAGAAAATATTTTGAATACTAAAAAAGAAATAGACATCCATAAAAGATAGTATGCTGAAAAAATACTTTAAAAACATTAAAATACCATAGATTTAGAAAATATTTTGGCAACTAAAAAAGAACTAGACATCCTTTGAGAAGAGTATGTAGTAAGAAAAAATAATTACAAAATATTGAAATAAGTATAGATATAGAAGATATTTTGGCAACTAAAAAAGAAATAGACATCCATTACGCAGAGTATGCAGTAAGAAAAACGAATTTAAAAATATTAAAATAAGCATAGATTTAGAAAATATTTTGACAACTAAAAAAGAAATAGACATCCATTAAAAAGAGTATGCAGAAAAAAGAATTAAAAAATATTAAAATAACCATAGATAAATATATATATATATATATATATATATATATATATATATATATATATATATATATATATATTGCGACAACTAAAGAAGAAATAGACATCCATTAAGAAGAGTATGTAGAAAAGATAATTACAAAATATTAAAATAAGCATAGATTTAGAAAATATTTTGACAACTAAAAAAATAAATAGACATCTATTAAGAAGAGTATGCAGAAAAAATAATTCGAAAATATTGAATTTCGAATAGATTTTTAAAATATTTTGACAATTAAAAAAAAAAATAAACATTCATTAAGAAGAGTATGCAGAAAAAATAATTACGAAATATTAAAATAAGCATAGATTTAGAAAATATTTTGACAACTAAAAAAGAGATAGACATCCATAAAAGTAAGTATGCAGAAAAAATACTTTAAAAATATTAAAATAAGCATTGATTTGGAAAATATTTTGACAACTAAAAAAATAAATAGACATCTATTAAGAAGAGTATGCAGAAAAAATAAGTGGAAAATATTGAATTTAGAGTAGATTTTTAAAATATTTTGGCACCTAAAAAAGAAATAGACATCCATTAAAAAGAGTATGTAGTAAGAAAAAAGAATTTAAAAATATTGAAATAAGCATAGATTTAGAAGATATTTTGGCAACTAAAAAAGAAATAGACATCCATTAAGAACAGTATATAGAAAGAAAAAATAATTTAAAAATATTGAAATAGGCATAGATTTAGAAGATATTTCGGCAAGTAAAAAAGAAACAGACATCCATTAAGAATAGTATGTAGAAAGAAAAACGAATTTAAAAATATTGAAATAAGCATAGATTTAGAAAATATTTTGACAACTAAAAAAGAAATAGACATCATTAAAAAGAGTATGCAAAAAAAGAATTAAAAAATATTAAAATAACCATAAATAATAATAAAAAAATATTTTGAGACAACTAAAGAAGAAATAGACATCCATTAAGAAGAGTATGCAGAAAAAATAACTACAAAATATTAAAATAAGCATAGATTTAGAAAATATTTTGACAACTAAAAAAGAAATAGACATCCATAAAAGAAAGTATGCAGAAAAAATACTTTAAAAATATTAAAATAAGCATAGATTTAGAAAATATTTTGGCAACTAAAAAAGAAATAGACAACCATTAAGAAGAGTGTGTAGTAAGAAAAAATAATTACAAAATATTGAAATAAGCATGGATTTAGAAAATATTTTGACAACTAAAAAAGAAATAGACATCCATTAAAAGAGTATGCAGAAAAAAAGAATTTAAAAATAATAAAATAAGCATAGATTTAAAAAATATTTTGACAATTGAAATAGAAATAGACATCCATTAAGAATAGTACGTAGAAAAAAGAATTTAAAAATATTAAAATAAGCATAGACTTAGAAAATATTTTGACAACTAATATATATATATATATATATATATATATATATATATATATATATATATATAGAGAGAGAGAGAGAGAGAGAGAGAGAGAGACATGAATCATATGGTAAAAATTTTGTTATAATTATATATAATTAATTATAATTATATTGCTTATTTGGTTAGATGTTTGTAACGTAACAATTATGTTATATAATTTGAATGTAAACGTAAGTTGGAAGAACGGAATAGTATATTTGTCGTTTCGTAATAATTATAAGGAATTAATTACTTTATTTATCTGTATATATAAAAAAAAAAATAAATAAATAAATAAAAATAAATAAATAAATAAATAAATAAATAAACAGTTAGTCTTTTATTATGATTTAGAAAACTATCACCAAATAAATTTTCAAACTTTTTCCGAATCTTATTAAACTTAAAAACAAGTAAGAAAAATCATGCGCTAAGCATAGATTATGAAACCCTTTCCAACCCTTCCTGAATGCTTTAACAAAATTTCGTTATTTAGGGATATAAGGTATAAAAGAGAACTGAGTAAACATTTTAGGAAGCGCATAAAACATTTGAAAAAATGATTTCAGAAATTACCATCCATAGCAAATATGTATTTCAATTCTTTTGAACAGCCCTGTATTTCATATGTAGGTTGATATATGTATACTATATAATGGAAAAATTTAGTTTAGCAAGAAAACGCATAATATGTTGAAATTTCTCTTTCAGCAATTTATACTAATTGATGGAAATATATTTGTATACTTTGTACAACCCTGTAGTTAAGCTAGTACCTTTGTTACACGCCACTATTTAGCTAAAGCTTAATTCAAAGTAAAACACTTTTAAAACTACTGAAATCACATTTCAAAAAATTATCATTTATAGACGGCCATGTATCCAATTCTTTGTGTGAACCTGTATATCATTTTATCTATATTCTACAAACATTTCTTAGTAAACTAAATACAGTTCAGCGTAAAAATGCATAACTCATTTAAAAGCCACCTTTAAGCAATTTGCAATCACACCCAGTAACCATTACGAATTCTTTTGTGTAGCCCTGTATATGAATTACAGTATTTATACGCACCATATACTATGCATAAATATAGTGAAACATGAAAGCACATAACATAATTAAAAATGCATTTCCAGCAATAATCGCTACCGTACAGTACTTCGGATACAATGTAGTATCTGAAATCTTTTGTGTGTCCCTGTAAATGCTATGCACTTAACATTATGCATGAAATAAGTTATAGTATACCTCAACGACGTATATCAATTTCATTATACATAAAATAATGTAACATAATTAAAATACGCCGCAAACGATTCTCTCCACCCCTGTATCATTATGTAACGGAATTATTTTGTGTGACCCTGTAAATGAATAATAATTACATTCTACAGAATGCATATTTTAGTACATTTGATAAATGCATATCAATTTTATTATGTTTGAAAGCATGTATAACAATTAAAAATCATTTTAAACGATTTTTCCCATAGGCCGTAATGTAACAGAAAATTTTTTACTGTCCCTGTAAATGAACTAAACATGCTAGAAATTTCATTTGAAATAGGGAACGTACTGTGGTAAACATTAGTAACATCGAAAAACATCAAGGCAATCCGAGTATATTTACGGGAGTTAGAGCGCGGACAGACGGACAGACGGTCAGACAAACCGAAGTTATAAACACTTTTCAACTTTGTCGGAAAGTGTTAAAAAGGGGGAAAAGAAAAGAAAAAAAGAAGAAGAAGAAGAGCACCGGGTTTGAAATCTTGGGGGTTGGTGGAAATGGTTCTACCAATACTTAAAAAAAGAAAAGAAAAAAAAATCGTCTTATTTGCTCGTAAACAAAGAAGAAAAAATTTAAATTCTGCGATTAATCGCAAACGGATTTTGAATCTGGATTTTTTGTTGTTGTTGTTGTTTAGTATAGGTTTCTAATATGAAATAATGGTGATATAGGCTTTAGAAATTCTAAAGAATACCTATTTTAAGTACTCTTTATGATAGCTGTTCTTGTACTATGGACACTGTCCAACGTACACTGTATTGACATTAATGACCGGCAACTTTCAATTTTAGACATTTTGTCGAATATTTAGAAATATACTTGACAGATTCTTCTGGAATTTCAGGATTGAAAAGAATAGGTATGACCTCATATTTAGCAACGTCGATTTGATAAGGGGAGCAATTAGAAGGGCAACAAAAAATCAAAGGGAAAAAATAATACTTAGTATCACCCTGTAAAATAAAATGCACGAAAGGATCTATCGCTACCGAATATAAAGAAACAGACATTGTGCAAAATGTGTATTCTTTTGTGTAAGAATAGCATGTATATTAATAGAGATATAGCGATTTGTTTACAATAATTAAAAAATTCTTGCATGTTTTTTGCTTATAATATGCAGGGTTTTGAACCAAATTTAACTCTGGTTTCAGAAAAATTGACAAAATGTAGTAGAAACAATATAGTGCAATTAAAATATAAATATATTAAATATTTTAAGAAATATGAGCAGTTGTATGAAATAATTTTTATCTGCGCATGCGCGAACGATAACAAGGATCATTTTACATAATTTAATAGTCAACTCTATTGAGCAACTTATTAAAAAAATATAGTCAAATATCGTAAAAATTCAGAAATATATCGGCGTTAGAGTGAGCAAAATTTTAGTTGTTCTCTAAAAGCAGCTAAATGATAAGGGATTTTCCACAAATTGTCATTTTTAATTTTAATTTTTATTTTTAATTTTCGTTTTTTATTGATGCTTTAGTTCTTCTTGGATAACCACCAGAACGAGCCTGTACCATGATCAAAAGAAGTATCAAATTCGAAGCATTTTTCCAAATCTACTCGTTGATACTCACTAAATACTAACTTTTTCTGAAAGTCAGTTAATAAAAAATGACAGTTTGTGTAAAATCCCTTATCATTCAGCTGCTTTTAGAGAACAACTAAAAATTTGCTCACTTTAACGCCGATATCTTTCTGAATTTCTATGATATTTGACTAGATTTTTTTTAATAAGTTGATCCATAGAGTTGACTATTAAATTATGTAAAATGATCCTTGTTATCGCTCGCGCATGCGCAGATAAAAATTATTTCATATAACTGCTCATATTTCCTAAAATATTTAATATATTTATATTCCAATTGCACTATATTGTTTCTACTATATTTTATCAATTTTTCTGAAATCGGCGTTAAATTTGGTTGAAAACCCTGCATGTTATAAGCAAAAAACATGCAAGAATTTTTTAATTATTTTAAATAAATCGCTATATCTCCATTAATATACGTGCTATTCTTACACAAAAGAATACACATATTGCACAATGTCTGTTTATTTATATGCGGTAGCGATAGATCATTTCGTGCATTTTATTTTACAGGGTGATCCCAAGTATTATTTTTTTCTTTGATTTTTTGTTGGCCACCTAATTGCCCTCCTTAACAAATCGACATTGATAAACATGAGGTTATACCTGTTATTTTTAATCCTGAAATTCCAGAAAAATCTGTCAAGTATATTTTGAAATATTCGACAAAATGTCTAAAATTGAAAGTTGCCGGTCATTAATGGCAATATAGTGTATATCCGTTGGGATATTTTTTTAAAAAATAACTATTACACTTCTTCCGTTAATCCTCTATAAACTGAGAAAAGAGAAAAGAAAAAAATTTTAACGCGAAAAACAGTTTAAAAAATACGATTTTTACTGTACTTTCTTTTACTTACTGTTTCTCATTAGTCGCCATTGGCGAAATATTAGGTCAAATGTGCGTTTGAATAATTACAAGAATATTTTAAGAATTTAGGCGTTAAATGCATCAGATAAGGTTTCAAATCTGTTGCTACAAAAGTAAACTATAACACGGACAAACATTAATAATTTATATTTAAAAAAAAAAAAAAAAAAAAAGACGATTAATTTGAGACATTTGATTGTTCAAGTATTAAAATAATTGATTCAAAAAATATCGTTCGTAAATATTCGTAGTACTTTATTCCGTAGAAAACTAGATATAATTACATTATTTAACATGCATATTCCATTCACCAGAACGGTATATGCTTGTTTAAGGGGCCTCAGGACTTTATTGATACCGAAAAACACGTAAACAGAGCTCTCGCTTCGAGTCCGTATAAAAGCAGAAGTATTCAATGTTACTAATTTAAACTTTCTGACATTTTAAAGGTATGTTTGTAGTTATATAAAATTATAAAATGAAGTACTTCAATGTAATAAAATAAAAAATATAGCAAAATTTATATAACACAATTTTGGAAAAAAAAAAAAAAATATGTGTCATATCACCATCCGTAAGATATCTTAACGTTGAATTGACGTAAGAACCTAACTTTTGTTTTAAAATGACCAGGAAACTTTACTCTATAGAATGAGTTAAGGATGTAACTATCACTCATAAGAAACCTTATTTATTTATTTTTTTTTAAACCTCTCAAAGTTGAAAATTTAAAAAGCCCTAAAAATACAAATTTTTTCATTAAAAATACACAAAATATTAAACTATCTAAAATATATTAATTCATTCTATAGAGAAGGATGTTATATGCATGCAAAAGAAAAAAAAGCCATTTCATCAAACAGTTTTTTTTTTTTAATCTTACGGACAGTCGTAAAAATCAAGTTTTGAGAAAGGTTGCAATTACATGGGTGCGGCTTTGAAAGCGATTGTTACATAAATGCTTATGACTAACTCCGTTAAAAATGCAAATATTTTTCTGCGGTTTTTTGCAATGTGTTCAGAATTAATCGATTAATCAGAATCGATACTTAAAAAAAAAAAATGGATTTTGTGAGCCCATAGCCCCCTTAAACCGGATTAACTAAGTACACGGGTTAAAACTCTAAATACATAATCCAGAAAACAATTATTATAAAGTAAAACTGGTAAAAGGAATATTCTTTCAGTTAAGTTTTATTTATCAGGGGAAAAAATTATCTACAAGTAAAATCGTCTGTTTTTAGGTGCGTTCGTAATTATATAAATACGTAGCACCTATAGTCGTCGTTCAGTCCGTCCGTCCGTCCGTCCGTCTGTCTGTCTGTCCGCATGTAACATAGCAAAAACTACCCAACCGAATGGTCTGAAATTTTTAAGGTATGATTGTTGCAAAATTTTGTCGAGCCATTTCAAATTTTATGAAAATCGGATGCATAGTTTAATTACAGGGACAGTCAAAAGTTTTTCTTTACATTACGGCCAATAGGAAAAATTATTGCAAATGCATTTTAATGATGTTACAGCCTTCCGAATGGTCTGAAATTTTAAATATATAATTGTTTCAAAATTTTGTCGAGCCATTTGAAATTTTAGGAAAATCGGATGTATAGTTTAATTACAGGGACAGTCAAAAGTTTTCCGTTACATTACGGCCAATGGGAAAAAAATATTGCAAGTGCGTTTTAATGAAGTTACAGCCTTCCGAAGGGTCTGAAAATTTAAATATATAATTGTTGCAAAATTTTGTCGAGCCATTTCAAATTTTATGAAAATCGGATGTATAGTTTAATTACAGGGACAGTCAAAAGTTTTTCGTTACATTACGTGGAATGGGAAGAAAAATTATTGCAAGTGCATTTTAATGATGTTATAGACTATGCACTTATGAAGTTAAAAAATATATACATTCAGTACAATATGGGGTACAAAAAATAACTATAAAACTAGTTATAGTACGAACGCACCTCATTTGCCACGTTTGACGAGCAATTTCCGACTTGTTTAATTAGAAATAATTTAACTTTTTGAATATTTTTTTATTTAATTCATAATTAAAAGGTGGGAATAGCCCAAAATCAAATTTTTCTCTCCGTAACCAACACAACCAAATGTCTGAAATTTTTCTTGGAGCTAATTCACATATTACCTTTTTCTCTCTACGTTACTGATAAATAGAACGAGGCAGGCATAGTTATCGCTGTCATGAAACTTATGATTACATTAAAAAAAAATTAATGTATCGTTTTAAATTAAATATTTAATATTTCGTTCAGATGACACCAACTTTTAAAGTATAATTATCGTATCCTACTTTTCTTGCAAAGTCATGTAAATACACTGGCGGAAAAAAAAAATCCCAACACCAAGAAAGACTTGTGTTAGATAAACGAAATTTGGTAGGCGTGTTTATACATCTGAAAGATGACATCGATTGAAATTTCGGGCTTCGCGCATAAGTGTGGCGCTAGTAGCGCCACTCAGAACTTGCAGATCAGGTTTACTTTAAATGCGTGCTGTAAAGTTCGTGGGCGTTATTTAGCTTCGAAATGTGACGTATTGAGTTGATGTTAGCCAAGAATGCCTTTAACCCCTTCGGGACGGGAGCCTTTTACGAAATTTTTAATCTATTGTCACCGTTTTTTAAAAACAGAAATTTGTGTCTTCTTGAATCGAGAAAATGCGCTGATTAAATAAGGGAAATTTTACAGTAAAATTTTACTGGTGAGGAAAAACAAGGATTCTGAGCGCTTCATGCGGCACGTATACGTGTCGCTCGTCCCCAAGGGGTTAACAAGACGAAGAAGGCACTGTCAACGGCTCACCGAGTTGGAACTAGGTCGCATTTTTGGGCTACGAGAAGGTGGATTTTCTTTCCGCGATATTGCAGAAAGACTTGGCTGGAATGTATCCACTGTGCATTATTGTTGGAAACAATGGCCAAGGGATGGTACTGCCTCAAGAAGACCGGGTTCTAGGTGGCCACGTGGCACTCCTGAGAGGGAAGATCGCCATATTCAGCGTAGGACTGTGACGCATCGTACTGCGTCTGCGGCAGAAATTTGAGCTGCAGTTGGTACCACAGTGACACAATGAACTGTTAGAAATCGGTTACTTCAAGGACAGCTCCAAGTCAGGCGCCCTGTAGCGTGCATTCTACTGACTCCAAGCCATTGCCGTTTGCGACGCCATTGTTGTCAAGCCAGAGCTCATTGGAGCACAGAGTGGAGATCTGTTGTGTTTTCTGATGAAAAAGAAACACAACAGATCTCCACTCCACCCACCAATGAGCTCTGGCTTGACACGAACGGCAATGGATTGGAGTCGTGGAATGCACGCTACAGGGTGCCTAGCTCGGAGCTGTTCTTGAAGTAACCAATTTCTAACAGTTCGTTGTGTCACTGTGGTACCAACTGCAGCTCAAATTTCTGCCACAGACGCAGAACGAAGCGCCACAGACGTACGCCTAATACAGGAGTGCCACGTGGCCGCCTGGAACCCGGTCTTCTTGAGGTAGTACCATCCCTTGACCACTGCTTCCAACAATCATGCACAGTGGATAGATTCCAGCCAAGTCCTTTTGCAATATCGCGGAAAGAAAATCCACCTTCTCGTAGCCCGAATATGCGACCTCGTTCCATTTCGGTGAGCTGTTGACAGTGGCTTCTTCCTCTTGTTAAAGGCATTTTTTGGCTAACATCAACTCAATACGTCACATTTCGAAGCTAAATAACGTCCACGAACTTTACAGCACGCATTTAAAGTAAA
The DNA here is from genome assembly GCA_963932465.1 of Maratus speciosus. Lineage (NCBI taxonomy): Eukaryota > Metazoa > Arthropoda > Arachnida > Araneae > Salticidae > Maratus > Maratus speciosus. The sequence goes on from OZ010797.1 coordinate 90,305,816, forward strand.
CCTGACCCGCAAGTTCTGAGTGGCGCCACTAGCGCCACACTTATGCGCGAAGCTCGAAATTTCAATCGATGTCATCTTTCAGATGCATAAGCACGCTTACCAAATTTCGTTTATCTAACACAAGTCTTTCTTGGTGTTGGGAATTTTTTTTTCCGCCAGTGTATTTCCGGTTAAGCGAATTCGGTAACTTTTGAACTTCTTTAATTTGAATGTTGTATAATACAATTTTAACGTATTATTAAATAGTTTTTTGAAAGAAATATGGAATTATTATTTTTCTATTTCCCTGTACACTTCATCTTCATTACTTTCAATGTTTAAAATTATCGAAAGTTGTCCGCAATCAATTTTTAACAATATTTTTCAAATGAAATAAGGTGCAAAAATAATTAAATGTTCTAAAATGTTATTCTGATTTTAATAGAGTTTGGTTTTGTGAAAACGTTTTGTTAATTTTCTTAATATTTCGAAACCAGTAAATATTATTTAAAAAAAATTTTTACTGTCTATTTTACGGTCAAAATTCCCAATGTTTCAAGCGATCAAGAATTTAAATGTAAATAAATGAGAAGTTTACTTATAGTTTATGTTTTCCATGTTATAGTAGCGTGTTATTAAATTATTTTTAACTGCTTAAAGCATTGTATTTAATACTTTATCTCTAAATCTTTCAGTTTTTTCTGTTTATAGTATGAAAAACGCCGAGGCAAAATATACGTGTATTATATGTACCTTTTATAACGCATATAGAGCGAGGTTTTTCGTATTTTTATGTATAAAAGTAACATTTAATAAGGAATATTTACAGTGCGTATTTGCGCCATCTACCGGTGAAAGTAGTTCCTTTAACAATTCCGAAATTGGTTGTGAAGGCCGTATACGGAAAAGGGAGAATCGAGTTTGGCCGTGTACACACAAATATCTGTGCTTTGTTATACATTCTGCTTTGCTACCTGCGTAGAGTAAGACAGAACTTATATTCTTAAGGCTGCTCGTCACTCACAATTTCTCAATTTCCTTCGGTAATGTTAAGTCTCTGGGCGTTTGATGCATTCTTATATTTAAAATATCTCCTCGGTAAATTAATAATTTTAACTTCTTTTTTCTGTGTACTCTTCTTAAAGGATGTCTCTTTTTTTCTTAGTTCTCAAAATATTTGTAAAATCTATACTTCATTTTACATGAAGTGTTGAAATTTTAGTTCAATATTTGTAAAAGCTGTGCTTAATTTTATATGAAGTGATAAAATTTTACTCCCAGTTCACCCGCTTTTAAAACATAAAATATTAAATTAAGCATAGATTTTACAAATATTTTGATAACTAAGGAAACAAGTTGGAAATTGCTCGTCAAACGTGGCAAATGTGGTGCGTTCATAGAATAACTGGTTTTATAATTATTTTTTGCACCCCATATTGTACTTAATGCATATTTTTTTGCACTTCATAAGTGCATAGTCTGTAACATCATTTAAATGCACTTGCAATAATTTCTTTCCCATTCCCTATAATGTAACGGAAAACTTTTGACTGTCCCTGTTATAAAACTATACATCCGATTTTCATAATATTTGAAATGGCTCAAGAAATTTTGCAACAATCATATATTTAAAATTTCAGACCATTTGGTTGCGTAGTTTTTAATCTGTTATATGCGGGTGGACAGACGGACAGAACGACGATTATAGGTGCTACGTATTTATATAATTACGAATGCACCTAAAAAAAAGAGACATCATTTAAGAAGAGCACACAGAAAACAGGAATAATAAATATTAATATCCCGAGGAGATATTTTAAATATAAGAATGCATCAAACGCCCAAACATTTAACATTACAGGGGGGAATTCGGAAACTCAGTGTGATGAGAAGCCTTAAAAAAGTCAAGCTTAGCGGAATTGCAACTGCATCGACTACATTTATTAAGCCACGCCCCATTTTGTAAGGACTCTACCACCAATAATCGCATAAAACTATCCTCTAGCTAATGAATGGTGAAGAAAATTATCTTTATATTAATACTGGTTGCAGAGTCCTTACAAAATGGGGCGTGGCTTAATAGCGTACGAACCCTGCATTTGGTTCATTAAAATTATAAATAACAGCGAAAATTTTTGAATTTTATAATTTGAACAAACAAAACATCAAATTTACGAAAAAGGGAAATACTTTTAAAAGGAAATAAATGAAAAGAATTATAATATTGGCTGTTATTTATATATATATATTTTTAATAAATTGTTGAAAAATTATTTTTGAGCCAAAAGTTCGTTAAAACTTTATAAACTCATAAAAAAAGGAAGAAATTATGATAAAGGAGAGAAGTTTGCAAGAAAAGGCTCACAAAGTAGTCCGATTTTTTTTTTTTCTAGCAAAAAAACAAAGTTAAAAAAATCACATGTAGAGGGCGCTGCCAACCCGAAGTACAATGAACAGGACAACAATACGCTCCATTCATTTGTTCTGCCAATAGCAAATGTTCAACATGACCTCCAGCACATTCTACGACACAAGCTGGTTGTGTCGTAGTACCTGTTCATTGTGTTTAGGGTCGTCAGCGCCCTCAATGTCATTTTTGTAACTAAATTTTTTTTATGCTAAAAAAAATCCTTCTGCCTGTGCCTTGTGAGCCCTTTCTTGAAAACCGCACTCTTTTATCATAATTTCCTCCTTTTAGCGAACTTTTGATTGACTCACCTGGCTATAAATTACAATTATTATAATCGCTTTCTGGTCTCCAGAGAGCCAAGCGATTGTACATGAGATGATAAACAGATATACATAGAAATAAAAGCTTTAAAACATCTATAGAACTTTTCGTTTAATATTTTCCGGGGTGAGTATTAGAATTTAAGGATGCAATGTTAGGATGCAGCTTTTAATTTTCTGTTTACGGACCTGGAAAATAGACTACGTCAAGATTGGCGAACCTATGGCGCGCGTGGCGTAACTGGCACGCAGGAAGATTTTTTTAGCAAGCCATTTATTGAAGTTCTAAAATCAAAATTCAGTCAAATTCCTAAAATTCTGCACCTCTTTATTCTTTTTTCATTAATACACGAGCTTCGTTGAAAACAGCTTTTGTCTTCTATAAGTACATGTGTATTTGTTATATCACCGAGCTTCCCGCTGAGAAGTATTTCACCCTTCCCAACTCCCCATTTCCTCGGTTTCGTTATGATGGCACCTATAATTCGCATAGAAAGAGATAAATCTAGCAAATCAAATTATTCTTTGCTGTAATATTTCTGCATGATTTAACGCATTTCCACCTGCACAAGAGGCTTTATTTAACTTTTGCTAGAATTTGATAATTGATCTTCAATTTGATAAAATGGAAAAAGTATTAATAAAACTAATAAAGCATGACTTTTTTCATAAGTTATCAAAAAAATAATAATTTGATTGCTAAAAAATTTGTAAAATGAAATGAAAACTATAATTATATTTGTCTATAATGCGTATATTTTGGTATGACTCGCAGGTATGTTAGCTATATTTATAATAATCTAATAATGACATATTTTTGACACTATTATTTATTATTATTGGAATTAAACTAACATATAATTCACTATTAAATTAATTTGCTATTTTTTTGCGGGGATGAGGCGTCGGGGGCGTTGTTGGCACGCCACGTTCAGTTGAATTTTTTTTTAAATATTGGTACGCGGATGTAAAAAGGTTCGCCGACCCTGACTACGTTGATGATATTCAAAATTTTTCTACGACTCGGAAGGGAAAGAGCTGTATGAGTTTTTTAATCAAGTAAGGATTCAGTTGATTTTTTTTTCAGCTTTTAGAAAACACGACATCGAATGTTTATATTAAACTTTTTCTCATTGTCTAGTAAATTTGATAAATGTGGTGGAACCAAGAATGTTCATCTCGAAGGTGTTTTAAATCAACATTAGGGGAAAATTTCGTTATTTTACGTCTGCATGACTTTTTATTTTACTGTTTTTCTAACTGCTTTTTTTCATTTTCTTGTTCATATTCTATTTTTATGTAATAACTGTAATAACATTTTCTTATAAAATAACTAATGTAAATCAAAACACCCCGTTAAAACAAATTTAGGTTGCTTCCATATAAAAGGCTTGGCAAAAAAGTAGTTAAATATATAATAATAATAATAATAAAATCGGTTCTTATAATTTTTGTTTTCCATGTTATAGTAGCTGGTTATTAAAAATATTTTCAATTTCTTAAAGCATTGTATTTATTTACTTTATCTCTAAATCTTTCAGTTTTTATGTTTATAGTATGAAAAAAGCCGAGGCAAAATATACATGTATTATACGTACCTTTTATAACGCATATAGATCGAGGTTTTTCGTATTTTTATGTATAAAAGTAACATTTAATAAGGAATGTTTACAGTGAGTATTTGCGCCATCTACCGGTGAAAGTAGTTCCTTTAACGATTCCTAAACTAAGGGATGATTGTGCCGTATAAGGAAAAGGAAGAACCGAGTTTGGCCGTGTACACACAAATATCTGTGCTTTATTATACATTCTGCTTTGCTACCTGCGTGGAGTAAGAAAGAACTTATAATCTTAAGAGGGCTGGTCACTCAGCTTCCGATTTCTCCTCTCTAATGTTATGTCTGTGGGCGTTTGATGCATTCTTATATTTAAGATATCTCCTCGGTAAATTAATATTTTTAACTTCTTTTTTCTGTGTACTCTTCTTAAAGGATGTCTCTTTTTTTCTTAGTTCTCAAAATATTTGTAAAATCTATGCTTAATTTTACATGAATTGTTGAAATTTTACTCCTAGTTCAATATTTGTAAAATCTGTGCTTAACTTTATATGAAGTGTTAAAATTTTACTCCCAGTTCACCCGCTTTTAAAACATGAAATATTAAATTAAGCATAGATTTTAGCAATATTTTGGCAACTAAGAAAAAAAAGAGACATCATTTAAGAAGAGCACACAGAAAACAGGAATAAAAAATATTAATATCCTGGGGAGATATTTTAAATATAAGAATCCATCAAATGCCCATACATTTAACATTACAGGGGGGAGTTCGGAAACTCAGTGTGAAGAGCAGCCTTAAAAAAGTCAAGCTTAGCGGAATTGCAACTGCATCAATCACATTTATTACGCCACGCCCCATTTTGTAAGGTCTCTACCACCAGTAATCGCATAAAACTATCTTCTAGCTAATGAATCGTGAAGAAAATTATCTTTATAATAATACTGGTTGTAGAGTCCTTACAAAATGGGGCGTGGCTTAATAGCGTGCGAACCCTGCATTTGGTTCATTAAAATTATAAATAACAGCGAAAAGTTTTGAATTTTATAATTTGAACAAACAAAACATCGAATTCACGAAAAAAGGAAATACTTTTAAAAGGAAATAAATGAAAAGAATTATAATAATGGCTGTTATTTATATATATATATATATTTAATAAATTGCTGAAAAATTATTTTTGAGCCAAAAGTTCGTTAAAACTTTACAAACTCATAAAAAAGGAAGAAATTATGATAAAGGAGAGCAGTTTGCAAGAAAAAGCTCACAAAGTAGTCGGATTTTTTTTTTTTTTTTTTTTTTTTTTAGCAAAAAAAAAAAAAAAAAAGCTAAAAAATCACATGTAGAGGGTGCTGCCGACCCGAAGCACAATGAACAGGACAACAATACGTTCCATTCATTTGTTCTGCCAATAGCAAATATTCAACATGACCTCCAGAACATTCTACGACACAAGCTGGTTGTGTCGTAGTACCTGTTCATTGTGTTTAGGGTCGTCAGCGCCCTCAATGTGATTTTTGTAACTAAATTTTTTTTATACTAAAAAAATTCCTTCTGCCTTGTGAGCCCTTTCTTGAAAACCGCACTCTCTTATCATAATATCCTCCTTTTAACGAACTTGCGATTGACACATCCGGCAATAATTACAATTATTATAATCGCTTTCTGGTCTCCAGAAAGCCAAGCGATGGTACATGAATTGATCAACGGATCATAGAAATAAAAGCTATAAAAATTGTATAGAAATTTGCATTTAATATTTTCCGAAATGAGTATTAGAATTTAAGGATGCAGTATTAGGATGTAGCTTTTAATTTTCTGTTTACGGACCTGGAAAATAGACTACGTCACGGTTGGCGAACCTATGGCACGCGTGCCGTAACTGGCACGCGGGAAGATTTTTTTAGCACGCCATTTATTGAAGTTCTAAATCAAAATTCAGTCAAATTCCCAAAATTCTACACCTCTTTATTCTTTTTTCATTAATACACGAGCTTCATTGAAAATAGCTTTTGTCTTCTATAAGTACTTGTGTATTTGTTATATCACCGAACTTCCCGCTGAAAAATGTTTCACCCTTCCCAACTCCCCATTTCCTCGGTTTCGTTATGATGGCACGTATGATTCGCATAGAAAGAGAGAAATCTAGCAAATCAAATTATTCTTTGCTGTAATATTTCTGCATGATTTAACGCATTTCGACCTGCACACGAGGCTTTATTTAACTTTTGCTAGAATTTGATAATTGATCTTCAATTTGTTAAAATGGCAAAAGTATTAATAAAACTAATAAAGCATGACTTTTTTCATAAGTTATCAAAAAAAAAAAATAATAATAATAATTTGATTGCTTAAAAAATTTATAAAATGGAATGAAAACTATAATTATATTTTTTTATAATGCGTATGTTTTGGTATTACTCGCTAGAAAAGTTCTATACATAAGTTTAAAGCTTTTATTTCTGTTATATATCCGTTCACTAGTTCACGTACAATCGCTCGGGTCTCTGGAGACCAGAAAGCGATTATAATTCAGTAAAACCTCCATAACGGACGCTCCCAAATAGCGGACACCTCTATGTAACGGACATTTTCCCAATCCCTATTCCCCAAACCTAATTTTTTGTATGGTTAACCTCTGAATAACGGACATTCCGAATAGCGGTCAGTAATTTTGGCGATAAAGGATTAAAAATTATTTTTTAACGAGGGAAAAAAAGTAAAAAGCCTCTAAATATATCAGGGCCATGTGTCAGAAATTTTGTGATCACTGATAAATGTAGTCGGTGGGCCGGGAAAAATCCCCCTGCCACCTCTAGTGTTGAATTCAAGGGGTGGCCCAGGAGAGACATTCTCCACGGAGCATTGAAAGCGAGAATTAAAGGCGTCAAGAATGCGACGAGAGCAGGGAAAAAACTTCGCAATGTCGATTACTGTTTGATACTTGTTTGAGATTAATATTTCGAGAATGGTCTCAAAAATAAAACGATTAACTTTAAAAGAAAAAAATGAAATTGTAAGCGTGTCTGAGAAAGAGAAATTGAGTTTACGGGCACTTGCTGAACGTTTTAAAATAGGTAAAACACAGGTGGGAGAGATTTTACGAAATAAAGAAGAAATAAGAAATTTGTGGATTACTAACTCTAACGAGAACACCAAAAATGTGAAATTGAGAGAGACTAGTCCCATTGAAATTTATTCTATAATTCTGAATTGGTTTACTTCAGTTCGTTCAAAAAAATATTCCTATCAGCGGGCCTTTGATTCAGGAAAAAGCTTTAGAAATCGCAAAAACTTGAACTACATGATATTAAGGCTTCCAGTGGGTGGCTGGAAAAGTTCGGATCTCACAAGGAGAGGGCCAATCTTGTTAATCACAGATTTTGATTATTTTAATATATGTTGTAGGGTAGAGACACCTTAGTCTCAGGTTCAACGGATTTTATCCAACGCTATTTAGTTCTTGAGAAACTGGGGGCATTTTCAAGAAGGCTCACGTTTTGAGCACTTTATCGCCAGAGCAACGGTTGGCGCGGGGATGAATTAAACGATACGCACCCTTTCTTGTTCGTGACGTCATACGCGTAGCGAACAGCAACCCCATTCCTAAGTATGACGAAATGTTATTTCACCGTGGTTTGCAATTAAAACATTGCTTGAAACAATGAGCTTTTTCGGATTAAAATTCTTTTAATTTCGCGGTAAATATAATTCAAACATAAGTTAATTTTTTTCAGTTCAATAATATTATTTTATTTCATTAATTCGCTACGTTCGAAGAAATTGAGAACGTATTTTATTTTTGAGGAAAAAGAAAAACAGACGTAATGATTTTCTTGTAATAAATATAATTCTATCGATCATGTTTTTATGACACAATTGAACTTAGTTTTATTAACATTACTACTAAATTAATTTAGTTTTTTTAATTAAGCGGCATAATTGTGTGACGTGCAGATTGCATTAATAAAACATATTTTAACTGAAATAATTCATGAAAAATTAATTGTTTTTAATTTAATTGCGATTAGAAGTTAATAGAAAGTTGAAACTAAAATCAATTCGATTATAATTAGATTGAACGATAAATCATAAATTATTTAACTCTATCCTGCTATTAAATCAATCAGTTAAAATAATTGCAAGTTGATGCATGCAATTAAATCAATTGCAATTACATTTTAATGCTGTCGAATCTTTATCATTATTTGAGTTTTTATGAAAAAAAAAATGGTCTGCCTGCACAGGCAGACCAATTTTTTTTTTCAGGCAGACCAAAATTAAAAATCTTTAAAATTCTTCAATTTTTTATTTTAAAATTTTTGCCATATTTTTTAATGTTATTTCGTACTAGTTGTTTTATTTGTTATTTTAAAATAGTAATTCGTCATATTTGAATAAATCATCTAATTCTTCTCTCGAATGAAATCCCCCCCCCCACACACACACACCACCACCACCACCACACACACTCCATTTTTCGTCATTCTGCACACATATTGCACAATTTATTAAGTTGAAGTGGTAATAAAATAATGATCAATAGTCTGAGGCAACCCCCCATTCCGAATTTTCTCTTCTCCTCCCCCCCCCCCCTCACTCTCTCCTCCAGCACACTATTATTTGACCATTTAAAATTCATTGTTGCCTTACAGAAAAGATTAGTTAAAATTGTGTCTGAAATGTTAACTATCCCTTCGCTTATCCATAACAGTGCGTAAAGTTTACTGTTTAGCTTTATCTGTTGATTTTTAAATAACAAATAAATAATTTACCATAAAAAAAGAAAAGGAAAGAAATAGAATGAAAGATAAAAAATCAGGATTAACCTTTAGTGTACACATTCATTATTATTTTTTTTTAAATTCTTTACATTAAAATTATAATTTTTCCTATTTATTACTTTGAGGTAACTATAAGTAAAGGACCAATTTTTCAAATTCCTCCCCCCTCCCCGTAAAAAATAGAAAAGCTTGTTTTTGTTTCATCTCTCCCCCCCCCCCCACACACACACAAAAGTCAAATATTCCAAGTTTTTAATTTTTTGGTTTGTTTTCTCTATTTGTTAATTTGTTTAATTGATAAATTTAACTATTTAAATCTACAACCCCTCAATATCATACACAGTTAAAAAATTTCTTTAGTGATTTTATTTCTTACTTTGAAGTAACAAAAGATAGTCATTCAATATTCCTCCTCCCCCACTTCCCCTTCAGAAATTCATCTCCATTAAAAAGGCAATTTCTAGACATCCTGGTTGGGGGTGTAATATGTGTTTTTTTTTTTTTTTTTTTTCCCCTGGTTTGGCCTATTTTCACTCGACTTTGGGGGCTGTTTCTGCAGAATGATATGGTATTAAATGAATTATATAAGTTCATCCCAATTACAGGTATTTTTTTTTAAATCTGTGTTTATAATTGATGTAAAATATTATGAATCTTAATTGACAATGAGATTATTAAGTTATACTTACGAATATATTTATAAAACAAAAAATGAGAAAAACAAATGTAGCGCGTCCCAGTATCGAACCCGGTCCGGCAGATCAGCCGGTAAACGCCATGCCAACTCAGCTACGACCAACATATCCTTTCATTTACAAAGTAAGTATTTAAGTTACAAAGTAAGTATTAAGACACTTTTTCAGAATTTTCCCGAATAACACTTTGTGTTTTAAAAAGGATGACTGTATCGGCGGGAAAATGTCAAAAGGATGACTCATTATTTTATTATGTTGCAATGCGTTAATAGAATTTGAAATCCCTCTTATTATTGGAAAATCTCTGAAACCCAGGTGTTTCCCAAAGAACATTCAATTTAATAAATTTGGTATTGTGTGGAGAGCTAATAAGAAAGCAGTCCTTTAATGGTCGAATGGTTAACTTCCTTTGATAATAGGATGAAAAAAAAACAAAGTAAAGTATTCTTGTTTTCGGATAATGCAAGTTCTCATCCAAAGCATTTGAAATTCGACAATGTCAAAATTATGTGTTTTCCCCCAAACACAACTTCAGTATGCCAGCCACTTTATCAAGGTGTAATACACAATTTTAAAGTCTGGTACAGAAAGCTTTTATTACGCCACATTCTTTCAGAGTTAGATTCTATGAATACACTAAAATTAGTTAATGCTCTCGATGCTATAATTTGGATTTCCTTAGCCGTAAAAAAACATAAAACCGGAAAGCGTACGACAATGTTTCAGAAATCAGGCTTTATATTAAAAGAAAATGAAAACCACTCAAATGAAGAACTAAGCGAAATAAGTGAATTAATGGAATGAATCAAGAGTGTAGAAACTTCCGAAAATTTCATTAATATTGATGATGAGTTTCCTACTGAAAAAGAATCAGTTGATGTATGCGATTATATTCCTTCAGAATTTCCTACAATAGCTGACTCTATTACTGATGATGAAACAGACACTGAAACTGGAGATTGCTTCCTGCAATATCGAGAATTTCTAAAACGCGGCAAAATATAGTGAGGAGTTACACAATTTTTTTGCAAAAAAAGTTGATTCAGAAGGATTAAAACTACTGACAGAGTTAAAACTTCACATTGAAAACAAATTACATGTCATCGCAAGCAAAAGTACTTTTGTAACAGATTTTTTTCGTAAGAATGTAATAAAAAATTTGAACAATTTTATTTCAACTTTATTGCTTAAAAAAATAATTTTAATTTCTGATTAATCATATAATCGAGGTTTAAGGACATATAAAAGTCAATTAATGAAATATTAAGCATTTCTTAGGAATTTTTGTATCTGAGGTTTTCCCAATAGCGGACACCTTCGAATAGTGGACAGTTTCCGCTCTCCCGTGTTGTCCGTTATTTAGAGGTTTTACTGTAATTGTAATTTATAGCTGGGTGAGTCAAAAGTTCGTTAAAAACTTTAAAACTCATAAAAAAGGAGGAAATTAGGAAAAAAGGATGCGGTTTTCAAGAAAGGGCTCACAAGGCAGAAGTTTTTTCTTTTAGCATAAAAAAAAATTTAGTTACAAAAATCACATTGAGGGACCCTGATGCCAAAAAAAAAAAAAAAAAAAAAAAAAAAAAAAAAAAAAAAAAACGACTACTTTGTGAGCTCTTTCTTGCAAACTGCTCTCCTTTATCATAATTTCTTCCTTTTTATGAGTTTGTAAAGTTTTAACGAACTTTTGGCTCAAAAATAATTTTTCAGCAATTTATTAAATATATATATATATATAAATAACAGCCATTATTATCATTCTTTTCATTTATTTCCTTTTAAAAGTATTTCTTTTTTTCGTAAATTCGATGTTTTGTTTGTTCAAATTATAAAACTCAAAATTTTTCGCTGTTTATTTATAATTTTAATGAACCAAATGCAGGGTTCGCACGCTATTAAGCCACGCCCCATTTTGTAAGGACTCTACCACCAGTATTATTATAAAGATAATTTTCTTCACGATTCATTAGCTAGAAGATAGTTTTATGCGATTACTGGTGGTAGAGTCCTTACAAAATGGGGCGTGCCTTAATAAATGTAATTGATGCAGTTGCAATTCCACTAAGCTTGACATTTTTAAGGCTGCTCGTCACACTGAGTTTCCGATTTCCCCCTGTAATGTTAAATGTATGGGCGTTTGATGCATTCTTATATTTAAAATATCTCCTCAGAATATTACCATTTTAGGTAGCTTTTATTACAAAAAGCTACCTATTGCAGCTGTTCGGAGGAAAGCGATTTCAAAAAATGTTGGTAAATTTTCATCGATCATGACCCCCAGACCCCGAAACCACCCTCCGTTCAAAATTGACATACACACACACACACACACACACATATATATATATATATATATATCTGACCTTTGTCACACTGTAACTCTCGTATTTATGAACCGATTTGGATGTAATTCGGTGTGTACATAGTACATACAGATGTCTAGACCGAGTTCGTTGGCCAGCTTTATCCACCATTTTGTTTCAAAATGGCGGCCATTTAAAATTTTTAAAAAAATTTAAAATTTGAAATGTGGTACCAAAAAATTGAAAATGGAAAAATATTTTGTGCTTTTGTATTTGACCTTTACACAAAGATTCCGGAGCTGTTTTTGTTTCGTCTATATCTTAAAAAATGGCTGAGTTATAGCATTTTGAATTTCTAGCGTGGCTGACATTTTGAAACGTCCTGAATTTTGTCACGCGATAAAAGGCGTATTTATGAACCGCTTTGGATGTAACTTCATTTATTCATAGTATATACCAATGTCTCGACCGAGTTCGTTGGCCAGCTTTATCCACCATCTTGTTTAAAAATGGCGGCCATTTAAATTTTTAAGAAAAATTTAAATTTGAAATGTGGTACCAAAAAATTTAAAATTACTCGCAGGTATGTTAGCTATATTTAAAATAATATAACAATAACATATATTTTGACACTATTATTTATTATTATTAGAATTAAACTAACATATAATTCACTATTAATTTAATTTGCTATTTTTTTTTTTTTTTTTTTTTTTTTTTTTAGCCGGAATGAGGCGTCGGAGGCGTTGTTGGCACGCCATGTTCAGTTGATTTTTTTTTTAAATATTGGTACGCGGATGTAAAAAGGTTCGCCGACCCTGGACTACGTTGATGATATTCAAAATTTTTATACGACTCGGAAGGGTAAAAGCTGTATGAGTTTTTTTAATCAAGTAAGGATCACTTCAGTTGATTTTTTTTTCAGCTTTTAGAAAACACGACATCGAATGATTATATTAAACTTTTTCTCATTGTCTAGTAAATTTGATAAATGTTATAGGTCAAAATTAACATTTTTACCCACTGGCCACTGGCCGGTACAGTGATTTTTTTCACTGGCCAGTTTTTTTTAACCACTGGCCAGTAACAAAGTTATGTACGCTCCATACAAAATTGTGCTTTTTCTAACAATCAACATTGTAATTTACTAATATATATTACTCACCATTCGATATATTGTTACACTCAACTGAAAAATTTTATTTTTATCATTAATTGCAATGAAATAAATTCACAGGAAATTTTCAGAAAGGTTACAGTAGAGAGGGACACCCACCCTTCCCCCATCGGCACTAACTAATATGCATTTTTCTGCGACCATTTAACGAATTTCGCGTTTTTTTCGCGATCTTTTGACGAAATTCACGTTTTTTTCGTGACTCTTTGCAAAATCTGCGTTTTTTCGCGATCTTTTGACGAAAGCTGCGTTTTTTCCGCGATCTTTTCACAAAATTGCATTTTTTTGTAATCTTTTAACGAAATTTGTGGGGTTTTTTTCGTCATTCGTTGAAAATATTTGCATTTTTTTTTTCAAGATTTTTTGGCGAAATTTGCGTTTTTAGGCGATCTTTTGACGAAATTTCTGTTTTTTTTCCGCGATCTTTTGATAAATTTTGTGATTCTTTTTCGAGATTTGTCGAAATTTGCGTTTTTTCGCGATCTTTTCACGAATTTTACGTTTTTCCCGTGATCTTTTCACGAATTTTGCGTTTTCCGCGATCTTTTCACAAAATTTGCGTTTTTCCACGATACTTTGAAGAGATTTGTGATTCTTTTTCGCGATTCTTTGTCGAAATATGTGTTTTTCCGCAATCTTTTGACGAAATTTGCGTTTTTTTCGTGATTTTGTCACGAAAGCTGCGATTTCTCCGCGATCTTTTCACGAATTTCGCGTTTTTTCTGTGATCTTTTCACGAAATTTGCGATTTATCCGCGATCTTTTCACAAAATTTGCATTTTCCCGCGATCTTTTCACGAAATTTGCGTTTTTCCGCGATACTTTGAAGAATTTTGCAATTCTTTTTCGCGATTCTTTGTCAAAATTTGCTTTTTTTCACGAAATTTGTATTTTTCCGCGATTTTTTGACAAAATTTGCGTTTTTCCACGATCTTGTTGCGAAATATGCGTTTTCTCCGCGATCTTTTCACGAAATTTGCGTTTTTCCCGCGATGTTTCGACATAATTCGCGTTTTTTACGTGGTCCTTAGGCGAAATTCACGTTTTTTCGCGATTCTTTGACGGAACTGGTGATTTTTTTTCTCCGAACGATTGACGAAATTGATTTTTTTCGGCGACCATATCGAAATTAGTGATATTTTTATGTCCGAACTGTCGGACTGATGACCGTTTTTTTTCTTTTTTCGGAACCGAATGCCTTAAATTTCCGGTAAATTCGAGACAGAATCACCCCTGCTACTTTCTTTTCTTACGTTCGGGATAATCACCGATTTGGACGCCGTAAATTCCGAACGAATTTCACCCCTTTCCTCCCTGGCATCGATCTTTCAACTATCGCGTTTGGCGAGTGGTGCCCATTGAGTTTGGCGAGTGAAGACAATAAAGTTAATCGCTACGTTTTAAGTGTTACTCGACGCCTGGCGAGTGCTAATTTTGTGCTATAATAAATGTGGTGCAACCAAGAATGTTCATCTCGAAGGTGTTTAATCAACATTAGCGAAAAATTTCGTTATTTTATGTCTGCATGACTTTTTATTTTACTGTTTTTCTTACTGCTTTCTTTCATTTTCTTGTTCATATTCTATTTTTGTGTAATAACTGTAATAACATTTTCTTATAAAATAACTAATTTAAATCAAAACACCCAGTTACAAATTTAGGTTACTTCCATATAAAAGGGTTGGCAAAAAGTAGTTAAATAAATTATAATAATTATAAAATCGGTTTATTTGGTTTAAGGGGTCCGCCACACAAAAATCTTCAAATTTTGCAAAAACATTTTATTTCATTAAAAATTTCTCTGTTTTTTCCTGCTTTAAAGTACATTTAAATCATGTTTCTATGTGAATTAGAACAAAAAATATGAATTTTTTTTTTTTTTTTTTTTTTTTTTGGTTTGTTTCTAAAATCTAGCTTTCAAGCAATGGCTGTCATGGAAATGACTTCTGTTAAAAATGCGTTTTTCTGCATGATAGGTTTTTTCACCATTTTTCGTATTTAAATTCTTATAACTCGAGAACCGTTTAAGATATAGAGTTCAAACTTGGAACATATATTTTTTAATTGTTTTACTTTAATTTTGATTCAGCATTTTTGAAAAAAATATTTTGTTTTGAAAATATTATTTTTCTTAAAAAAGTTACACCACTTTTTTTAAAATTTTTTCGTTACATATTTTAAATTTTTTTATGAATTAATATTTTAAAAAATGCTGAATCAAAGTTATAACTTATATGTTTCTGCTTATTTAAAGGAAAAGAAATTTAAATTCTATAAATAGTATTTCGAGTTATAACGATTTTAATATACCCCACATTTTTAATAAATTTTAAATTTTAAATAAAAAAAAATATGAGAAGTTTTATGATGTGATTTTGTTTAGAAATGGTAAGGTTGACCATCGCAAAAAAATTCAGAATTTTAACTCAATAAAAAAAAAAAAAAAAAAAAATAATGTGTCCCGGACCCCCTTAAACTACGTTTTTGGGGTTAATCCCAGTTTTATTTATCTTTAAAAAAAATTCTATTGAATATAAATGTAAATTTGACGATAAGAATAAACCATGTTGTGTACCACATTAGTATAGTATAAATTCATTTGGAAATAATTTAAATTAAATAATTACAGTCAGTTATGTAAAAAATCGTTTTCAAATTCTTAAAAGATAATCTTTCCAATAGATTTTTTCCTTTTTTTATCAGCTTGATCAAAATTTTAAAGGCCATCTTGTTACGTTAATCTCTGTAAGTAATCTGATATATATACATTTTGAAAATGAAAATATTTTAAACTGAATATTGAATCTTTTTTTCTATTTTATCTTTTTTCGTTTCATAGTTTTTTTTTTTTTTTTTATGTATTAGTATGGGCAAACTGTAAAAAATAATGCTAAAAAATTCAACATATGTTTTTCAATTAACTTGATGTTTTTAATGGACAGTCCATATGATTCATTTCATAAAATTAAGGATAGGATTTCTTGTAATATAAATTGTCTGTTACTGACTATTTGCTTAATACAATGCATATATTTTTTGAAAATGAAAACATTTTAAACTAAATATTGAATCTTTTTTTGCTATTTTATCTTTTTTCGTTTCATAGTTTTTCTTCAATGTATTAGTATGGGCAAACTGTAAAAAATAATGCTAAAAAATTCAACATATGTTTTTCAATTAACTTGATGTTTTTAATGGACAGTCCATATGATTCATTTCATAAAATTAAGGATAGGATTTCTCGTAATATAAATTGTGTGTTAATGACTATTTTTTTTAATACAATGCATATATTTTTGAAAATGAAAATATTTTAAAGTAAATATTGACTCTTTTTTTCTATTAGGTAGCTTTCATTACAAAAAGCTACCTACTGCAGCCGTTCGGAGGAAAGCGATTTCAAAAAATTTTAGTATATTTTCATCGATCATGACCCCCAGACCCCGAAACTACCCTCCGTTCAAAATTGACATATATACATATATATATATCTGAACTTTGTCACACTGTAACTCTCGTATTTATGAACCGATTTGGATGTAATTCGGTGCGTACATAGTACATACCAATGTCTTGACCGAGTTCGTTGGCCAGCTTCATCCGCCATTTTGTTTCAAAATGGCGGCCATTTAAAAATTTTTAAAAAAATTTAAATTTGAAATGTGGTACCAAAAAATTGAAAATGGAAAAATATTTTTTTCTTATGTATTTGACCTTTATACAAAGATTCCGGAGCAGTTTTTGTTTCGTCTATATCTTAAAAAATGGCTGAGTTATAGCATTTTGAATTTCTAGCGTGGCTGACATTTTGAAACGTCCTGAGTTTCGTCACGCGATAAAAGACGTGTTTATGAACCGATTTGGATGTAACTTCGTTTATACATAGTACATACCAATGTCTCGACCGAGTTCGTTGGCCAGCTTCATCCGCTATCTTGTTTAAAAATGGCGGCCATTTAAATTTTTAAGAACAATTTAAATTTGAAATGTGGTACCGAAAAATTGAAAATTGAAAAAATATTTTTTTCTTATGTGTTTGAACTTGATAAAAAGATTCAGGAGCAGTGTTTGTTTCATCTATATCTTAAAAAATGGCTGAGTTATAGCATTTTGAATTTCTAGCGTGGCTGATATTTTGAAACGTCCTGATTTTTGTCACGCGATAACGGGCGTATTTATGAACCGATTTGGATGTACTTTGGTGTGTACATAGTACATACAAATATCTCGACCGAGTTCGTTGTCCAGCTTCATCCGCCATCTTGTTTCAAAATGGCGGCCATTTAAAAAATTTAAATTTAAAATGAGATACCAAAAAAAAGGAAAATGAAAAAGATTTTTTTCCTATGCGTTTGATCTTAATACAAAGATTCTGGAACAGTTTTTGTTTCGTCTATATCTAAAAAAATGGCTGAGTTATAGCATTTTGAATTTCTATTGTGGCTGACATTTTAAAACGACCTGATTTTTGTCACGCGATAACAGGCGTAT
Source organism: Maratus speciosus (assembly GCA_963932465.1). Taxonomy (NCBI): domain Eukaryota; kingdom Metazoa; phylum Arthropoda; class Arachnida; order Araneae; family Salticidae; genus Maratus; species Maratus speciosus. Next base: position 90,323,529 of record OZ010797.1, read on the forward strand.
TTATGAACCGATTTGGATGTAACTTGGTCTGTACATAATACATAACAATGTCTCGACCGAGTTCGTTGGCCAGCTTCCTTCGCCCTCATGTTTCAAAAGGGTTGCCATTAAAAAAAGTTAATTTAAAATGAAGTATTAAAAAACTGGAAAATGAAAAAGATTTTTTTTATGTGTTTGGCCTTCATACAAAGATTCCGGAGCAGTTTTTGTTTCTGAAAATTTGTTCTTTTGTTTATATCTTAAAAAATGGTTGAATTATAGCACTTTGAATTTCTAGCATAGCTAACATTTTGAAACGATCTTGTATTTGTCACGCGATAACACACGTATTCGCCTATTTCGATGTAAGAAGGCATGTGGATAGTACACATCAATATCTCGACCAAGTTCGCTGGCCAGCTTCATCAGCCATCTTGTTTCAAAATGGCGGCCATTAAATTAAAAAAAATTATATTTAAAGTGAGGTGCAAAAAAATTAGAAATTGAAAACGGTTTCTTTCTTAAATGTTCGACCTTGATATAAGGATTCAGGAGCATTTTTTGTTTGTCTTTATCTTAAAAAATGGCTCAGATATAGCAATTTCAATATCTAATGTGGGTGACATTTTGAAAAATCTGATTTTTTGCCTGCGACAGCACTCGTATATATCAATCGATTCCGATGTGAGTGAGCATGTGCACAGCAATTACTAAGGTCTCGACCAAGTTCACTGGTTAGCCTCATCCACCATGTTATCTTAAAATGGCAGGCACTTTAAGAAATCGCCGAATTTGGCAGCCAAATGTAAGTTACTTTAAATAAAAGCAGCTTGGATAAAGCTGACTAATTTCGTGAAATTCTCATTCATAATGATTTAGTATTGATAAAAATTAGTATTGAATCTCCTATATTCGGTTTTCGCTAAATTGAGCTTCGTGTGTTTGAATAATATAAGTTGGCTTTTTTAAAATAAGGAATATGAAAGCTACCTCTTCCTCCCGGCACTGGCCGGAAGGACTTTTTTTATCTTTTTTCGTTTCATAGTTTTTTTTCCAATGTATTAGTATGGGCAAACTGTAAAAAATAATGCTAAAAAATTCAACATATGTTTTTCAATTAACTTGATGTTTTTAATGGACTCATGATTCATTTCATAAAATTAAGGATAGGATTTCTCGTAATATAAATTGTCTGTAAATGACTATTTTCTTAATACAATGCATATATTTTTTGAAAATGAAAATATTTTAAAGTAAATATTGAATCTTTTTTTCTATTTTATCTTTTTTCGTTTCATAGTTTTTTTTTTTTTTTTTGGCAAACTGTAAAAAATAATGCTAAAAAATTCAACGTATGTTTTTCAATTAACTTGATGTTTTTAATGGACAGTCCATATGATTCGTTTCATAAAATTAAGGATATGATTTCTCGTAATATAAATTGTCTATTAATGACTATTTTCTTAATACAATGCATATATTTTTTGAAAATGAAAATATTTTAAAGTAAATATGAATCTTGTTAATTGAATAATTGTTCGTTTCATAGTTTTTTTTTTTTTTTTTTCAATGTATTAGTATGGGCAAACTGTAAAAAATAATGCTAAAAAATTCAACATATGTTTTTCAGTTAAATTCATGTTTTTAATGGACAGTCCATATGATTCATTTCAGAAAATTAAGGATAGGATTTTTCGTAATATAAATTGTCTGTTAACCCTCTCGCTGCGTAATTGTTTTATCAAAATAGCTTCGAAAATTGCGGATTTAAGAATTTTTATTTTTTTGTCCCCGGTTTTTCAAAACAAAATTTTTGCCTAATTTAATCTTGAAAATGCTCCGATTAAATAAGGCAAAAATTAAAATAAAAAAATAACTGGTGGGAATAAGAAGGAGGATGAATTAAACGGAAAAAATGCACCCCTGCGAAAAGCTCGGGTTCCGCAGCGAGAGGGTTAATAACTATTTGCTTAATACTTTTAAATAAAAAATTTGTTGCAAAAATACGATTTTACTGTTATTTTACATATGTCATGGCATTTTAATTTTTATCTAATTAATTATTCATCTGGTCTTTGCAATTATGGATTGTTTCAGCTGGCGGTAAAGTAAGCCAGTGTGGGGCCCCCTCGCTAGTCTCCGAGCACGGGCACTTCCTGTGAGTGTCTCGCGATTAGGAGTTGATGATGCGACAGACTCCCTTCATCGGGTCGAGCCTCTTCCGACCCCTCTTTATGTAAGTAAAGTCACATGACAATATTTAAATTATTTTTTCATAAGATAAACTCTTGAACAATAGACATTTTTTCCTGGCTCCATGTATTTAATTTTTTTTGGGTTCAGACGAAAAAGGTGAGATGTTCGACGATAATATTGAGGTTGTTATTATGGTTTGGAGATGTGTATTCGTAGTTGCTGTAATGTGATTGTCTAAATAAATGTTTTGTGTGTTTTTTAAAGAAGTTATGTTTATAGTAAAATAATTATCATTATTTTAACTAAAATGTTAGAAAATAAATAACAATTTGGTAGCAGAGCGTGGTTTTAAAGCGAATTTTATATTTTGAGTGTACAAGTAAGAAGAGTAAATAAATATGGATTGTATGAACTAGGCCTAATACAAGTTAAGAATTTGTTCCATTGGACTAACCGCCAATAGAAAAAAATTAAGAGGTAAGAATTTTATATGCATTTAAAAATAGTTTGGAAGATAAAGTATTTTAATTATGTGTGAATCCAATATGTTTGGAATTCCTAGAATAGAGCCGTTAACAAGTAATGGACAAGCTTTGATTAAATCAAAACATTTATTTGATGTTATCGAAAATGATGAACCGGTAAAAAATGAAGGGGATCCCGATAGTTTGAAAGCGCATAAAACATGGTTAGAAAAGAATGATGAAGTTTACGGTATAATTATATTGACGTTGTCTGCAGAACAAATGATGGCTGTTAGAGGGATTAAAAAAGCTAAGGATTTATGGCAATTACTGAAAAAGCGTTATGCGGGAATTGAAAATCAGAGAAGAATTCAGTTAAAAATTAATCTTGCGAGAATAGAGAAAAACGAAAGAGAAACAATAGAAGAATATTTGATAAGAGCTCAAGGGATAGCTAATGAAATATTAGAATTGAGTACAGAAATTGATGAATGCGAATTAATAGGATTTATTATAGAAGGACTCCCAAAGAAATATAGCGAAGTAACAACTGCGATATCATCAAACCCAAATATAACTTATGAAGTAATGCGAGAAACTTTGTTGAGATATGAAAGAAAATATGATAAATTTCGAGAAAACGAGTCTAAAGCATTTAGGGCTAATGAAAAGAAAAAGGTTTTATGTTTTGCTTGCGGAAAGCCAAATCATATAGCGCGGAATTGTTATAGTAAATCGAATATGACACACTCGCGAAATGATAGGGAGTATTCACCTAAGAAAAATGTTCAAAATTATTATAGTAATAAAGTTCAAGATGTAAGAGAATACTCACGCAATAATAAGAATTATAATAAGAATAATAATGTTTCAAACAAGAAGGCAAAAGAATATACATGTTTTACAAATGAACATGCATTGCAGTCAAATGAATTCAATAGAAATGAGTGTAAAGAATCTGAAAATAATAGGGAAATAACCTGGATGTTAGATTCAGCTTGCACTTCGCATATGACGCATAAAGAAGATATTGTTGTAGAAAGAAAACCTGAAGATGTAGAAATTGCAACTGCTGACAGCGAGCGATCAATACAAGCGAAATATCGTGGAAATGTTCATGTTACATCTTACGATAAGAAAAGTGGCGAAACAAAAATAAAACTTACAGAAGTTCTTTGCGTACCTAATTTAAGAGAAAATTTAATGTCAGTTCCAAGTTTAGTCAGAAAAGGAAAATATGTGATATTTGATAATGAAGGAGCAGCCATTTATGAAAAGAATACAGGCGAATTAATAGCTAAAGGAACATTCGAAGATAATACATTTAAAATAAACTTAGCTGTACGAGAAACAGATGAAGACAGAAATGAATCTTGTTTACAGACAAATGAATCAAAGAAAGAATTATGGCATAGAAGACTTGGGCATATAAATTATGTATACTTACAAAGAATGTCGAGAGAAAATCTTGTAAGGGGATTAGAAAAGATGAATGGTGAAGAAACAAAATGTGAAATATGTATTCAAGGGAAATTAACAAGAACACCATTTAATCATGTGATAGAAAGAACAACACGCATTTTAGAAAGATTACATGTTGATTTATGTGGACCAATGAAAGTACACTCATTGGGAGGGAGTAAGTACATGCTAATGGTAGTAGATGAATATAGTAGAAGATATTTTGTAGATTTTTTAAGAAGTAAAGATGAAGCAAAAGAAAGAATTATAAATATAATAGAGAGAAGAGAAAATGAAACCGGCAAGAAAGTAAAAGCGGTTAGATCAGATAATGGTGGTGAATTTACTAATGAAGAGCTCGTGAATTATTACAAAAGGAAGGGCATACAGAATGAAAGAACCACAATTCATAGTCCACAAAGTAACGGGATTGCAGAAAGGGCTAATCGGACTGTTATTAATACTGCAAGAACATTGCTGATAGAAGCAAAACTACCTTTATCCTTTTGGGCCGAAGCAGTATCAACAGCTGCTTATATACATAATGTTACTCCAACAGCTACGAGAAAGAAAACGCCATTAGAATTATGGTCAAATAATAAACCAACAGTAAAGCATATGAGAGTATTTGGATGTAAAGCTTTTTATCGCAACGATGATATCAATAAAAAGAAATTTGATGTAAGAGCAAAACCAGCAGTGTTTATCGGATATTCAAGAGATCGGCGAGCATACAGATTGTATGATTTAAAAGAAAAGAGAATACGTGAAAGCAGAGATGTAGTATTTATAGAAGAAAAAATGGGATATGAAGATATAGCTAACAAGGAAGAAATGACTGATGAATTTGAATACATCAACATTACCAATAATAAGAATGTAATAGATGAACAAGAAGATAATAATTCCGATGAAAATGAAGAAGAGTTAAATCAGAAAAAGGAAGCAATTGCGTTGTCAGATGATTTGAATGATTCTGCGACAGAAGAATCTGAAGTAAATCATATAATTGATGAAAACAAGGAACAGCAAGAAAAAGAATCTAATGAGAATAAGTTGTTTGAAGAACCTAGAAGATCATCACGATTAGGAAACCCAATCCAAAGTATTTAGCGAATCTAGTGCACGAGGAAGTTCCAAAGAATTACAAAGATGTATTTAATTCTAGAGATAAGGATAAATGGATAGAAGCAATCAAAAAGGAATTACACTCATTAGAAGATCACAAAACGTGGAAAATCGTTGACAAACCAAAAGATGTGAAGGCACTGAGAAGCAAATGGATTTTTACTGTAAAAGAAGACGGTGAAGATGTAAAATATAAAGCAAGATTAGTAGCCGACGGATCAAGACTTAAATTTGGAACAAATTATCAAGAATCGTATAGTCCTGTAATGAAAACTGAATCATTTAGAACTTTATTGGCAGTCGCAGCGATGAAAGGTTACAAAACTAGATTTTTCGACGTAGAAACAGCATATCTGAATGCAGATCTAGAAACTGGTATTTATATGAATCCGCCTGAAAGTCTACAAATTGAAGGAGGGAAAATATTATTGGTAACAGGAAATTTATATGGGTTGCCAGAAGCAGGAAGATGCTGGTATGAAAAATTAGTTAATATATTTGATAAAATTGGGTTACAGCCCTGCAAAGCAGATCCATGTGTGTTTTTTAATAAAAATGATAATAAATTTATTGCAGTTGGAATATATGTCGATGATGGAATAATCGTTAGTGAATCCGAAGAATTAATAAATAAATTGATACAAAAATTGAATAAAGAAGCAAAAATTAAAGAGCTGAAGAAAAACATTAAATTCCTTGTATTGATATTGAAGAAAATAATGGAGAATTTTTGCTAGGGCAAGCTAAGTATGCAGAAAAAATCTTAGAAAGATTTGATATGGAAAATTGTAAAAGTGTGAAAACCCCTGGTGTTTCTGGAATAAAATTAGATGAATATGAAAATGAAAATAAAATTGATGAAACACTATATCTAGAAATGCTTGGAAGTATAGGATATCTAGTAAGAGGAACAAGGCCAGATTTAGCTTTCACTTTAAGTAATTTGTCTCAATATGCAAAAGATCCTAGAGAAATTCATTTACAGGCAGTGAAGAGAGTTTTGCGGTACATTCAGGGCACTAAAAACTACAAACTTCGAATTAAAAATAAAAAGGGCCAATTATCACTTTGTTCTGATGCTAGCTGGTGTACTACACGGGATTCAAAATCATTTGGTGGATATATCGTAAAGATAGGAGAATCACTGATTGAATGGAAAAGTAATAAACAGAAACTGGTTGCGCTTTCTACAATGGAATCTGAACTTTTAAGTTTATGTGATGCTGTTTGTGAAGGAAAATGGTTAATGGGTCTCTTGGAAGAGTTAAGCCAGGAAGAAATGGTGAAGCGTCCAATAGAAATCAGTACTGATAGTCAATCTGTAATTGATTGGATTAAAAACCCAAGAGTGAATAATCGCAACAAACATATAGGTAGAAAATATCATTTTATAAAAGATGAAAGAGCGAAAGGAGAAATTGAAACAAAATATGTAAATTCGTCTGAACTGGAAGCAGATATAATGACTAAGAATTTGAGTTATGATGTCATGAAAAAACATATTACAAGTCTCGGAATTACTGAGGATTATTGACATGCGAAAGGAGGGATTTGTAAGTAAAGTCACATGACAATATTTAAATTATTTTTTCATAAGATAAACTCTTGAACAATAGACATTTTTTCCTGACTCCATGTATTTAATTTTTTTGGGGTTCAGACGAAAAAGGTGAGATGTTCGACGATAATATTGAGGTTGTTATTATGGTTTGGAGATGTGTATTCGTAGTTGCTGTAATGTGATTGTCTAAATAAATGTTTTGTGTGTTTTTTAAAGAAGTTATGTTTATAGTAAAATAATTATCATTATTTTAACTAAAATGTTAGAAAATAAATAACACTTTAGAGTTTTATTGAGCCGGGTTCTTTCGTGATGTTCGGTCGTCAGTTTGCAATTAAGGACCGGATCGGGGTCAAAGCGGGGTCCCTTGTGGACGTCGTGGTAGCTCTTTCTTGACCTCGTGTGGTGACCAGTAGTGGTCAAGAATACGTATCTAGCCGTCTTACAATTATAGACAAATGTGGAAGAACATTTTGAAACAATAACAAAATAATGTTGCAAGAATATATAACAAATTAACGCCTTTTAATAATATACTATTTCTAATATGGAATTTCCTTATATGGAAATTCATAAACAAAATGTTCTTCTAAACAATCGTGTATCGATAATTTTTTCAGCCATCCACTAGCAACTAAACTTTGCGCAATACGTTTATAATTATTCAGATTTGTTTACAGCATGTACTTTTTAATGCTTAATAAATATATATATATATATATATATATGTTTCAATTGCTTTTTCCCATACGAAAAATCTTTAAACCCAACGCCCTTTTACGCAGGGGAAGATAATCTCAACATTCACGATTTGGACATTTGCGGATATTTCCGCGAGTCTAACCCTCGCGTCACGCGAATGTTAAAATATTAATGCATTATTATTTATTTGTTTTGAAAATGACTATTGTAGAGTCGAAACATGTAAGCAGTCAAATAAAACTATTTTACTGTTTTTTTTTTTTTTTTTTTTTTTTTTTTTTAATTTTAATCTTACATCTTTAAGCAATTAGAAATAGCATAATGTTGCAAGAATTTTTAAAGAAGTACAGTTTAAAATCTTATTAATTATTTTTAAATTGCTTTTTAAAAAAAATCTTATTAAGGAAGGGAATTTTTCGTTTATTAAATTATTTTCCTTCATAAAACCATTATGTAATGTATTATAAAGCATTCAAATAAAAAAGTTCAAAAGTTAAAGAATTCTCTTGACTGGGAATTTTGACATAAGCTTACAAAAAAAAAAAAAAAAAAAAAAAAAGAAAAAAAAAAAAAAAAAAAAAGATACGGGATTATTTTTAAAAGCCTGTTGCAAATCTTAGCAAATTACGACAGTTTGCCTATTTTGACAAAGATTACGGGAAGGAAGAAATGTATAGAGGCATTAAGGCAAGTCATTCATTTATAAGCCTTACTAAAAATTAATATTGTAAAGATGAGTTCTTTGGGAAAAAAGAAAAGTAATAACACAGATAACTTTCGATTATATTTGTACACAATGTTTATTGTCGAATTATAATACATTAGGTATAAAACTATTACAGAATTAACAAATTTGCTAATATTTTATTTTTTAAGTCTGTCACAAAAATGTATTAAAATATGTATTATATTAATAAAATCATGAAGCTATAAAAATAATTTTCAGCAATTTATTAAAATTTTTTATATATACATAAATAACAGCCATTATTATAATTCTTTTATTTTATTTCCCGTTGAAAGTAATTCTTTTTTTCGTAAATTCAATGTTTTGTTTGTTCAAATTATACATTTCAACATTTTTCGCTGTTTATTTATAATTTTAATGAACCAAATGGTAAATACAAGCGAAAAGAGAAAGCTGCAAAGTTAAGAATTTCCTAATCTAGAAATTCCAGGACCCGTATGAATCCTGTATGTTATACGTTAAACCAAAAAAAAAAAAAAAAGAAAAAAAAAATACTTCCTCTGTCCCAAATTAGTTGCTACATTTGAATACTTTTGTACTGATTTTCGATACTGATGATTTTATGATTTTGTTTGAACATTTTTCAGAGATTTCAGGGTGCTATGCAATCAATGAACAAAATTTACTTACCAAGCATTCCCCCCATCTCTCCTTAAATAAGTACCATAGTATAATAGTTTTAAAAATCGAAGGTTTCGCACGTTCGTAAGCCACGCCCTATTTTGTAAGGATTCTCTCATCAGTAATCGCATAAAACTACCTTCTATCTAATAAATCATTAATTCTTTAGGAAGAAAATTATGTTAATGGTATACTGGTGGTAGAGTCCTTACAAAATCGATCTACTAAACTGCATCGGAAGTTATTTATGACTCCACCCACTTGAAATGTAGCAACTGATTTGGGACAAAATTTTTGACCTAAATGCCGCAACTAATTTGGGACGGAAGGAATATATATATTATACTCTTTATTTGATTTTTCAGTTATTTTTATCTTTATGGCTCCCAGCCACGTTTATTTATTTATTTATTTTTTACGGCTCCCGAAAGCCCTTGCAATACGAACCACCTCTATACTGGATGTAAAGTTGCCCAGCAACTAAGTAATCCATTAACCTCTTGAGGGGCGGTAAGATAAAATATATCCCACCTAATTTAAACAAGATTCCCACCAGAAAATTTTAACTAAATTTTATATTTTTAACTTTGGAGAAAAATCGGTAAGTAATTGCTTTTCCTTATTTAGAATAAAACTTTTCGATTATTCCGGTGAGAATTCAATATTTAGAGACATTTTTGCTTGCCCCTCAAGGGGTTAACATGATTACACTGTTCCACTGATTTCTCATACAAGTCGCTCTCTGTGCTGACGCTTGTATTTAATTAGGAGAGGTTGGTTGGTTGTGTTTATGACGGCCAATTATCAACACGAGAGATACAGGCCCTAAGGGGGTGGGTGTCCTCCGTGGGGGTCTTTCTAAGGGAACCTAACCCGTATTTACGCTTGGAAAACCAAGGTTCGAAGAAAACCACGAAAAGTCCGAACGATTAGGCCGACGGGCGCGATTGGGATCGAACCCAGCACCTCCCGTCTACCAGCTTCGAGAGCAGAACGTCTCGGCCACTGGTGGGGCTTAATTAGGAGAGGAATAACTCTTTTGGAAAATTCAACGAGGAGTAATTAGCCACTCGTCACATTACCGTGTGAGCCCCTTACAGTATAGAGAGGTTCTGCTCTCGAATCTGGTAGACGGGAGGTGCTGGGTTCGATCCCAATCGCGCCTGTCGGCCTAATCGTTCGGAGTTTTCGTGGTTTTCTTCGAGCCATGGATTTTCCATGCGTAAATACGGATTAGGTTCCCTTAGAAAGACCCCCACGGAGGGCACTCCCCCCGGGTCTATATCCCTCGTGAAGATAATCGGCCGTCAAAAAATCAACCCAACCCCTTACAGTATAAGCTCAATATAGAGTGAGCTCTTAAGGAGAGTTTGTACGGCGCATGCGCCTGTTGTTGGCTGCCTCATTACTTGGCGTTCAGCGGAAAGTCTCCGCCAACGCGCTGAAAGGGGAAAATTGAAGTATGTGCCTGGCATTCCTCTGTGCGATGTGAGCCCGTCAACGTCAAAATAGATTGTGAATTAAATGAAAAAAATGGAGGGGGGGGGGGAAGGTTAAATCAGAATAATTTTTTGCATTCGTTTGATTCATGCAAACATTTTAATCAACATTAATCATATTATTTAATATAATATTATGTTTCATCAATTTGTATCAGTGTTGTTTATATAAAAATAATTTATTTTATTTTATTATATAATGTTTATATATTATATTATGTTATTTTATATAATAATATAATGTATATATATTATATTATGTTATTTTATTATATTATATCAAACTGTAAAACAATTATTTATTATTGTATGTAATTATTTGTAACAGGATATTTCTTTTAAAGTGAAAAATTTCCAGTACATTTTATGAAATATAGTATCAATATTATGTGTTTATAAGCTTTAATTTTATTTTTTAAGTTGTGAAAAAAATCAGGCATTTTTATACGCCTCTCCCTTCTACACTCTTTTTTAGTTTTTCTGTTTAGTTTATTTATGTTTATTATTTTTAACTTAATACTTTGAAATTAATTATTTTTAAAGCATATAAGCTACTAGGACATAAGTTACTATTTTTCTAAGTTACTAGAAATTTTCAATCCCTTCCATTCCATTTTTGAAGATGAAATAACAAATTTGAATGAAAAGGAATGTCCTGTAATAAAGTACAATTAAAAGTGAATTTCTTTGTATAAGCATGATTTTTATTACTGAGTACTTTTTATTAGTAAAATTTATCGTGATTCAAACAAGAGTCATTTTTATCATTTAAGAAAAACAACTAGTGCATATATAGAGAGAGAGTAATAGCTTATTAAATGGATAGCATGTCTCAAAAATTGGTTTTTAAACATCAATTTTGCTCGAATTTCCTGAAGATTCCTGGCAACCTCAATAAAATTATCTAAACAAAATACATATATTTTTTTAACTAATCTGTATACAATATTTTATTTCTGGAATGGTTGTTACTTTTAAGATAATGAAATAAATGTTTCTAAAATCTAAAATCAGGGTATTTATAAAAAATATAATTAAAAATAAATTAAATAAACTGAAATATTATTTATTTAATAATAATGCACTAACAGATGTATAATAGAGAACTCGTCTTGTATTGTGAAACTTACTGTTACTGTTTCTTTCTTTATTTTTTTTAATTGCTTGTTAATCAATTTCTTGTCTTTTGTTGTGGCATAACACATGCGATTTTTTCAACAACAAAAAATCTGCTTTAAATTATAATTTTCGCCAAGCAACAAACCCTGATGTCAAATACAAATTACTTATCTAAAAGTCCTCTCCACAAATACCACCCCAACAATAAAACTTACTTTACTACAATCTAAACCTGCAACAGTTCTCTTTAAAGCATATTTTACATAAGATTTTATTTGGCGGCTAAAAACATTAAACGATGACATTTTAAAGCTATGTCTAAACAAAAATTCTCAATGATAAATTAAATATATGGTCCTGGTACGGGAGGTACAACCCCTCCTCTGGAAGATTTAGGATTTTATTCTTCTTAATGATTTTAAAGTCGAAATTTCTCCTTCCGCCTGAGCTTCAAAATTATCTTAATTCAACCCTACAAATATTTAAAAATTATTACAATTTCTCTTAGCATTCTCCTATCAATCATAACATAAAGAGAGAGAAGATGAAATCTTAAATTAATTTTTCAAAAAAAAAAAATGCTAAAAATTTGTTACATTTCTTAAATTATTTAAGTTCTATTTTTGCTCTCTTGTAAATTGCAAAAAAAAAAAAAAAAAAAAAAAAAAAAAAAAAAAAAAAAAACTCTACATATATTTTTTGCAAATTTTTTATTAAATTTTGAAAATAGTAAACTCTAATGTTCAGTTTTAATATCATAAATAAGCAATTTAATTTTTGCATTAATACAACACCAACTAAGATTGCTACGTCGAAACGTTAACATATTTAGCTAGAGATTTTCTAAACTTTTAATTTCGGAGCAGTCTTCATGTTCATCCGGAGCCCTTTCTACCATATGCTTACAGAGAAGACAAATACAAAATCCCGTTAGCCAAACAAGCGATAAATAGCCAAATACAGTAACCCTACTAACGTGCTGCAGATTCTCCCAAGGAGTACCCACTCTACATTGAGAAGCTAGTGCCCCTTACTGATATCTTAGACAACGAGGAAATCTTACAACCATAAAGATTTTTCCTCGTGATTAAAGTCGAGTGATTTAAAATTATTAATATTCACATTTTGCTTAATTTTTATTTTTATATTTATCTTTTGAATTTAACCGGTGTGAGTATATTTATTTTTATAGTTGTATTCTTTCATCTCTTTAGCACGCAGGCTCTAACAGTTTAAAGCCAGATAACACTCCTCAAGGTTTGACTAACAACCTTAATATGCCATTAGAAAAATTCTTGAAATTTTTTTCTTTAAATAATTTATTGAAATCGTGACAGATTTCTGTATTGCATAACTAGTTCCTTTTTCTTTAAGACGATAAATGGTGCTGTCAGTACAATATTCAATGAAGTGAAAGAATTTTAAGTTTATGATTTACAACCGATTATGCCGATTTTTTTATGAGAAATTTAGTTAAAAATGTTCGGTAGAGAATTTATTTTTACTTACTACGGCCTTATTCTTTTTTTTTTTTTTTTTTTTTCAAAAAAATAACTATATTTATTTTTATTTTATTTTATATATTTTTTAAATATACGACCATTACATTCTACCTTGAATTTTATTTTTATCAGTATTATTCTATAAAAGCCCAAAATTTAAAATTTGATGCAGCTAGCAATTTATAATATATATTTTTTATTACTTGATTTTTTTTTTTACTTTATTATATAATTTTTTTTTTTAAACCATGCATATTAAGGTTATTTGTTTTATAGTACTTATATGATTTTTTTTTTACAGAAAAGAATGGCAACTTTATGACGAACACACATAAATATTCTTGATAATGGTAAGAAAATATAACAAAAATTGTAAATCATCTAAATTTAAATCTGTTAGTAATTAGAAATAGCATAATGTTGCAAGAATATTTTTTAAAAATGCAGTTTAAAATCTTATTAATTATTTTTTAATTGCTTTTTTTAAAAAATCTTATTAGGGAAGGGAATTTTTCGTTTATTAAATTATTTTACTTCATAAAACCATTATTGTAGTAAAGTATTATAAAGTATTCAAATAAAAAAGTTCAAATGTTAAAGAATTCTTTTGACTGGGAATTTTGACATAGGCTTAACAACAACAAAAAAAAAGATACGATGATTATTTTTAACAGCCTGTTGTCAACCTTAGCAAAAAGTTAAACATTTACGACAGTTCGCCTATTTTGACAAAGATTACGGGAAGAAAGAAATGTATAGATGCATTAAGGCAAGTCATTCATTTATATACCCTACCAAAAACTAATATTGTAAACATGAGTTTTCTGAAAAAAAAAAAAAAAAAAAAAAAAAAAAAAGTAATCAGTATTTCGTGAACAGACACAAATAACTTTCGATTATATTTGTACACAATATTTATTGTCGAATTATAATACATTATCTATAAAACTATTAGAGAATTGACGAATTTGCTAATATTTTATTTTTTAAGTCTGTCACAAAAATATATTAAAATATGTATTATATTAATAAAATCATGAAGCCACAAAAATAATTTTTCGGCAATTTATTTAAAAAAGAAATTATATAAATAACAGCCATTATTATAATTCTTTTCATTTATTTCCTTTTGAAAATATTTCCTTTTTTCGTAAATTCGATGTTTTGTTTGTTCAAATTATAAATTTCAAAATTTTTCGCTGTTTATTTATAATTTTAATGAACCAAATGCAGGGCGCGCATGCTATTAAGCCACGCACAATTTTGTAAGGACTCTACTACCAGTTTATTATAAAGATAATTTCCTTCGCGATTCATCAGCTAGAAGATAGTTTTATGCGATTACTGGTGGTAGAGTCCTTACAAAATGGGGCGTGGCTTAATAACGTAAGAACCCTGCAAATGGTAAATACAAGCAAAAAGAGAAAGCCACAAGGTTTCTTTTTCGAAGATTACTTACTGATCTCTTCTTAAAAGAAACTCAAACACTGTTTATCAAAAATAAACTTATATAATGCTTACATTAGATCAGTACTCGCCTATGTCTGTCCAATCAGGGGTTTTGCATACAAAACCGATATGAACTATCTTTACCGTGCACATAATAAACATCTCACTATCATTAGAAATGACCATCGTTATTTTCGTAACACTACTATCCCTAGGTATCTTAACATTATTTCATTAAAAATGTATTAACAAACTCTCTAAAAACTTCTACAAAACTGTTTATAGTATCCCAAATTAAGTAGTCGTAGAATTACCATACTATGAGGTCTCCGATCCCGCTATCCGCAAATGCCCTAATTATACGCTTTTACCGTAATTTCCCGCGTATGCGTCGTACCTCAGATAACTCGATTTCATACCAAAATTTGTTTTAACCCCTTGAGGGGCGCCGTTTGCAGTCTGCAAACGGTTAATTTTAATGCCGAAATTAACATATGAGACCAGAAATTTTTTAGTACACTTTCGATCTCATAATATACAAGGAAAGAGCTTTTGATTATTTTCAAATAAATTTGTTCTTAAACTGTGGTGTGAATTAACTATTTGAACATTTTTAGAGCAGGAATGCCTTGCCCCTGATAGGGTTAAATAAAAAGTGACTTACTTTTACTTCATTTTTTAAATAAAATTTCCGGTATGAAAAAGACTTAACTAAGCCGCGGCGCATACGCGGGAAATTGCGGTACTTAACAATGAAGATTCGGATTTCTTCTCTCTTCCACTATCCATAACCTTTCTTTGTTTGTTTTTGTCCTTGTTTCGTTAAAAAAAAGAGATTATCTGGCTAATCTGCTATCCTCTAGCAAGTTTATTTGTTAATTTTAATTGTATAGTCTCTGAAAAGTGTCTTTTCTTTTAGATCGGGTAACTCCCGGTAGCTTTTTCTCCTGTTCTTTTGGAATTAATGGAATATTTCTATCTTTTTTCTTCCATCTATATTATTATACTTCTTGTAATATATCAGTATTCATACGAATTCCGTTATTTTTCAGTTGTAATATCAGTATTTTTTTTTAAATAAAAAATAAATGTAGTTCAAACGCGCGAAATTTCGCCTTATTTAAGGAAAGATTTTCTATAAGAAAATACTGGTACTTAAAAATTTCCTAATCTGGAAATTCCAGGACCCGTACGAATACTGTATGTTATACCTTAAACTAAGTAAAAATACTCCCTCTGTCCCAAATTAGTTGCTACATTTGAATACTTTTGTACTGATTATCGATACTGACCATTTTATGATTTTCTTTGAACATTTTTTAGAGATTTGAGGGTGCTATGCAATCAAAGAACAACATTTGCTTACCAAGCATCCCCTCCATATCTCCATATTAGGTTAAAAAATCAAAGGTTTCGCACGCTCTTAAGCCACGCCCTATTTTGTAAGGATTCTTTCATCAGTAATCGCATGAAACTACCTTCTAACTAATGAATCGTTAATTCTTTAGAAATAAAATGATCTTTAAGGTATACTGGTGGTAAAGTCCTGACAAAATGGCATCGATCTACTAAACTACATCGGAAGTTATTTATGACTCCACCCACTTGAAATGTAGCAACTAATTTGGGACAAAATTTTTGACCTAAATGTCGCAACTAATTTGGGACTGAGGGAGTATATATTATACTCTTTATTACATTTTTTTAGTTATTTTTACCTTTGTGGCTACCAGCCACGTTTATTTATTTATTTTTACGGCTCCCTAAAGCCCTTGCAATACGAACCACCTCTATACTGGATGTAAAGTTGCCCAGCAACTAAAGAATCCATTAATTTGATTACACTGTTCCACTGATTTCTCATACAAGTCGTTCTCTGTGCTGGCGCTCGTATTTAATTAGGAGAGGAATAATTCTTTTGAAAAATTCAACGAGGACTACTTAGTCACCCGTCACATTACGATATGAAGCCCTTACTAATATTTTAATGACGAGGAAAGCTTACTACCATAAAGGTGTTTTCTCGTGCTTAAAGTAGAGCGATTACAAGATGTTGATATCCACAACTTGCTTTATTTTTATTAATATATATATTTCTGAATTTTACCGAATTGAGTATAATATATTTATAGTTGTGTTCTTTCATTTCTTTTAGCACACAGGTTCTAAGAGTTTAAATCTAGATAGCACCCATCAAGGTTTGACTAATAACTTGAAAATTCCATTAGAATAATTCTTGATTTTTTTTTTCAAGTAATTTATTGAAATCGTGAGAGATTTCTGTATTGCATAACTGGTTCCTATTTCTTTAAGGCGATAGATGATGCTGTCAGTCTGCAATATTCAATGAAGTGAAAAAATTTTAAGTTTATAATTTACAACCAATTATGCTTGCTTTTTATCAGAAATTTAGCTAAAAATGTTGGGTAGAGAATTTATTTGTACTTACTACGGCCTCATTCTTTTTTTTCGAAAAGATAACTATATTTACATATTTATATTTTATTTTATATATTTTTAATTACACGACAATTGAATTTTATTTTTATCAGTATCATTCTATAAAAGCCTAAATTTAAAACTTCATGCAGCTAACAATTTATAATATATATTTTTTATTACTTGAATTTTATTTTACATTTTTATAAAAAAAAATTTAAACCATGCATAATTATAATAGCATTATTAGCTATTATTAGCATATATAGCTATTATTTATGCATAATAGGTCATTTCTTTTATAGTTATATGAAGTCTTATATGAATTTTATTTTCTTATTTTTTACAGAAAAGAAGGGCAACTTTGTGAAGCACACGCATAAATATTCTTGATAATGGTAAGAAAATATAACAAAAATTGTAGATCAGCTAAATTTATTTAATTGATAATTACATGCAAAACGCTTTAAACATAAAATTATTATTATTTTTTTAAATATTGTTGAATGTTAAATTTTATTTAATTATAAAGCATTCAAATTAAGATAATAATAAAATTAAAATCATATAACTTCTCCTCCTAATGAAATATGTCATTATTGAAACGAATTATAGCCAAAAATATTACAAAAATCATTTTGTCGGGCGTTGGGTTCGAACCTGCGTCCTCTACAAAAATTCAGAGCTTTAAACTGATACTTCCTAAGATTCCTCTGTGTATTTAGTGTTTCATCGCGAAGACCAAATTTGTATTTGTAATTTATTTATTTAAATTTTGTATTTTAAATTTTTATGCGATTTTTAGCATCTTTTTCACGTTTTGAAGCGATTTTTCTACAATAATAAAAATAATCTCGTTTCAATCTTTTAGGCAAATATTATAAACTAGCCGCCTCTGGCGACCAGTTTGGTCGCCCTTAAATGCATGCTAAGAAATGCAACATGTTACTTTTATTTATAATTTAATTTATTTACTTAAGGGGTCTTGTACCTTTTAAACGCGTCGAACATTAACTAAAAACTTCAAAGTTTGAATTAGTCTATCTTCAAAGCCTTTTTATGTATAAACATGAAAGTTTGGATATTGATTAAACAGATTGTGCTTTGTAAGATGATACCATTAAAAATTTATTAACCCTTTATAGAATTTGTGTATTGTTGAAATCAAAATAGCTCTTTTTTTACCCCATAAGTCATTGCGCGCATGATATCTTGAGAAAGTATGTATGGATTGGCATCAAATTTGCTAAAGAGTCTAAACATATATGTGTGTTTAAAATGATCTACTCTTAGGCTAAAATTATTTCATTAACTATATGAAAAAAATATTTTCGTAAAAAAAAAAAATAAAAATTTTGTATTTTTAATGAATAAAAATAGTCATAACTAAAAATATTACCATTGTAAATACTTAAAAGTAGATCATTTTAAACACACTTATTTGTTTAGTATATTTACCAAATTTCATGACAATCCATGCATACTTTCTCAAGATACCATGCGCGCAATGACTTATGGGGTAAAAAAAGAGCTATTTTGATTTCAACAATACACAAATTCTGTAAAGGGTTAATAAATTTCTGTTAGTTGTATATTATAAAGCACAATCTGTTTAATCAATATCCAAAATTTTACGTTTATACATAAAAAGGTTTTGAAGATAGACGAATTCAAACTTTGAAGATTTTCGTTAATTTTCGACGCGTTTAAAAGGTACAAGACCCCTTAATCTTTCGCCAAAACGGAAGATTTTGACCGGAAATGAAAATTTTTTTTGATCATGGTAGTATTTTGCAATTTTTGATGTTATGATTTCATCGTCCTTGTCAAAAACCACTTAACTCATTTAGGCATTTTATTTCATGTCCGTCTGCTTATCAGTTGTAATTCGCTAAATTCAGTTGTGTTCGCTAATGCGGAGATTTTAACATATTAAGTAATCTTCCGTAATTGGGTCCTCTGCCTATTGGCGCGTTTCAGCTAACTACTGTGAATTTATCATTTAAATTGCAAAAATTTACTGAGAAATGCTCGTAGCCTGCATCTCAAAGAAAATATTTATGCATAATTCCATGTTACAATTTTGATGCAGCTCTTTCATCATCAAATAAGCACTAAATTGGAATATCCTCCTCAGAATCAACGGGAAATGTAAGTTATACAGAGGTGCCAAGCTAGCACTAATCTTCCGTAATGCGGGGATTAATTTAACCCAGTTTAACGAAGTTTCGAACCAGAAAAATTATTTGATGAATCTTTATTTATTTAATTCCAGTTGCCTACGTGGAACGTATTTAATTTCATCTCTGAAAAAAAATTCCGGTACGAAATGTATTAAACCAGGGTTAAATTAACCCACATATTACGGAGGATTAGTCGCAACTTGGCACCTATGGAAGTTATAGTGCAAACAAATAGTATATTTTCGAAATATAGCAAATAAATTTTTTTAATACGATTAAATAATAATAATAATAATAAATGATTCATGTTCAATGAATAGCGAAATCAATTTTAAATCTAAAATTTATTTCATTGGTTCATAGGCAAATGACGTCACGAACAAAGCTGAATTCTGCCTCCAGATTTGACAGCTATAAAAATCACGATCTAGCTAATTATTTAATATTCCTCTCTCGAGAACTCGCTTTACGAATGACTACCTTCATGGCTTATATTTTTAATCGCCAAAATGAACGAATCGCTATTGTTTGTTTACTTTTGGTGGAATGAGATATTGAGTTGTCAGCATAATTTCAACTGATGTTGTCTCAGGATATATCTATATTTGAATGTAATTTATCGCTTAAACATTTTTTTTTTGTGTGTGTGTGTGTGTGTGTGTGTGGTACTACTTAGTTATCCCGTCGACCGATTTCGCTAAGTTATATAAATCGCCAAACCACTCGCCAAATTATACAAAATTGGAAGAATGTTTATTTTTAAATAACGAAAGAGCAAATAAATTAGTATAACATCAATAAAAATACAACTAAAACGTCGAAATAAAAATCAGTTGATGACGTAAATACGTTTAACTTGCTTAACGTCAAGTGAATGTGACATTTACGATCAACCATTATTGGCATTTAATCTTATAGTTTGGCGATAGATTTTTGGTTGACCAAGTAGTACCAAGTAGTAGTAATTTAAACGATCTTTCGAAAAATTTGGCTTTTGTGCAGTTTTATTGGAAAAAATAATTTTGATTAAAAATGGCTGCTTATCATATGAAAAGCGAAGCTGTTAGCCCGTATTTGGAGATAACAGTGGCGCAGATGTCATGTATTGGCGCGATTTTTTTCTGACGCCAATGTCTGTACACAACTGGTTCTTAACTGTCGCCAAAGTGTCGTTATTTTGTTTGATATGATAACCCGAATGTTGTTGCTTATGCCGTTGATGTTTCCGCCAAATTGGTTTCGGAAAAGTTTGAGATATGATAGCTGTGCCATAACAGTCACATGAGTTAAACGTTTATCATTAGAGATGAAAGAAATGCAGTTTAAATTAGTTTGATATATGTGTTTTAAATGAAAGTTATGCATTTTAAATGAAAAGAGTGATAAGTTTATATTTTAAATGAAATGATGGCGATGGAACAATATTTGGCGATTTATCACATGCGTCTTTTTAACATAAAAGTACCGAAATGGCCGTTTGGCGTATAAGAAGTGAAACGGTCATCCCGGAACTATTGATGACAGTCAAATGCTTTGCGCTTTTATTATATAGATTTTGTCCTCTTTTCAACAGTGTTTATTTTATGAAAAAATAGCCCGTAATTAATTCAGATATTAATTAAAAACTCAGTAAAAGACTCATGAAGAAGCATTTTCTTCCGAAACTTCAGAAGAATCGCATATCTGCCGACTGGATTTTCAAATGCAAATGAAGGATAATAACTTTCAGTAATTGGTTAAAATTAAGAAAACTAATCAAGATATCGATTTGAAAATTTCCGAGCAAATGTAGAAACAACAAAAATAAAATGGTTTACTTAAAGACGTATATTATACATAAAAGGTAAAAACTTTCGAAACATTAAAATAAGATTTTAAAGGTCTAAAAACCGACAAGTTTCAAGCACTTTGTGGCCATCATCAGGGTCATTAATCAGTATTTTGAGAGACAAATATTTATAAATTGTAAAAGTAAAAATTAAACAATGTTGAAACAACGCCCCCTAGATAAAGGAGAAAGCCTTGACACGTGTCACGAAAACATCACACAAAGCAGGGAAAGCAAAGAAAAAATGCGAACATTTTCGTTTTCTTTTGCTCGTTTGGTTTTGTTTTGTTTATGGCGGCCAATTAACTAGACAAGGGGATATAGGTCTGAAAGGGGGGGGGCGTTGGTTGCTCTTCGCAAGGGTCTGAAATCCAAGGTTTGAAGAAAACCACGAAAAACTTCGAACGCTTAGGCCGACGGGCCCGATTGGGTTCGAACACAGCCCCTCCCGTCTAGCAGCTTTGAGAGCAGATCCTCTCGGCCACTGGTGGGGCTTTGGCTCGTGAAATTATTAATTATTATTAGAAAATAAGAATTAATAATTCCATGAGCGAACAAAATCGAAACATGCAAGTTGTTGGATTTTTCCTTTGTTTTACCTGATTTGTGTGACGGTTTCGTCATGCATGTCAAGGCCTTCTCCAATATCTAGTGGGTGTTGGTTGAACCCGTCCCCATCATAGCGCCATCTGTACAGCTGTAATTTAACTATCAAAATTAATCATTTTCAAGAGAGAAAAATATGAAGAAACCAGAATATTAATGCCAATATCATGGTAAGGCCTCTTTAACCTACAGATAAATGATGTTTCAAATTATTTAATACGTTCACGCCGGCGCGGTGGGTCACACTCGACTGTCTCAGAGCTGCCAAGTCTTCGGCTTTTTGGATACCAGTATTTTATACAGAAAATGTTGTTTTATTTAATTAGGGCAATTGGGCGATTTAAAGGAACAAGAGTGATTTAAGTGATTTAAAATTATTAATATTCACATTTTGCTTAATTTTTATTTTTATATTTATCTTTTGAATTTAACCGGTGTGAGTATATTTATTTTTATAGTTGTATTCTTTCATCTCTTTAGCACGCAGGCTCTAACAGTTTAAAGCCAGATAACACTCCTCAAGGTTTGACTAACAACCTTAATATGCCATTAGAAAAATTCTTGAAATTTTTTTCTTTAAATAATTTATTGAAATCGTGACAGATTTCTGTATTGCATAACTAGTTCCTTTTTCTTTAAGACGATAAATGGTGCTGTCAGTACAATATTCAATGAAGTGAAAGAATTTTAAGTTTATGATTTACAACCGATTATGCCGATTTTTTTATGAGAAATTTAGTTAAAAATGTTCGGTAGAGAATTTATTTTTACTTACTACGGCCTTATTCTTTTTTTTTTTTTTTTTTTTTCAAAAAAATAACTATATTTATTTTTATTTTATTTTATATATTTTTTAAATATACGACCATTACATTCTACCTTGAATTTTATTTTTATCAGTATTATTCTATAAAAGCCCAAAATTTAAAATTTGATGCAGCTAGCAATTTATAATATATATTTTTTATTACTTGATTTTTTTTTTTACTTTATTATATAATTTTTTTTTTTAAACCATGCATATTAAGGTTATTTGTTTTATAGTACTTATATGATTTTTTTTTTACAGAAAAGAATGGCAACTTTATGACGAACACACATAAATATTCTTGATAATGGTAAGAAAATATAACAAAAATTGTAAATCATCTAAATTTAAATCTGTTAGTAATTAGAAATAGCATAATGTTGCAAGAATATTTTTTAAAAATGCAGTTTAAAATCTTATTAATTATTTTTTAATTGCTTTTTTTAAAAAATCTTATTAGGGAAGGGAATTTTTCGTTTATTAAATTATTTTACTTCATAAAACCATTATTGTAGTAAAGTATTATAAAGTATTCAAATAAAAAAGTTCAAATGTTAAAGAATTCTTTTGACTGGGAATTTTGACATAGGCTTAACAACAACAAAAAAAAAGATACGATGATTATTTTTAACAGCCTGTTGTCAACCTTAGCAAAAAGTTAAACATTTACGACAGTTCGCCTATTTTGACAAAGATTACGGGAAGAAAGAAATGTATAGATGCATTAAGGCAAGTCATTCATTTATATACCCTACCAAAAACTAATATTGTAAACATGAGTTTTCTGAAAAAAAAAAAAAAAAAAAAAAAAAAAAAAGTAATCAGTATTTCGTGAACAGACACAAATAACTTTCGATTATATTTGTACACAATATTTATTGTCGAATTATAATACATTATCTATAAAACTATTAGAGAATTGACGAATTTGCTAATATTTTATTTTTTAAGTCTGTCACAAAAATATATTAAAATATGTATTATATTAATAAAATCATGAAGCCACAAAAATAATTTTTCGGCAATTTATTTAAAAAAGAAATTATATAAATAACAGCCATTATTATAATTCTTTTCATTTATTTCCTTTTGAAAATATTTCCTTTTTTCGTAAATTCGATGTTTTGTTTGTTCAAATTATAAATTTCAAAATTTTTCGCTGTTTATTTATAATTTTAATGAACCAAATGCAGGGCGCGCATGCTATTAAGCCACGCACAATTTTGTAAGGACTCTACTACCAGTTTATTATAAAGATAATTTCCTTCGCGATTCATCAGCTAGAAGATAGTTTTATGCGATTACTGGTGGTAGAGTCCTTACAAAATGGGGCGTGGCTTAATAACGTAAGAACCCTGCAAATGGTAAATACAAGCAAAAAGAGAAAGCCACAAGGTTTCTTTTTCGAAGATTACTTACTGATCTCTTCTTAAAAGAAACTCAAACACTGTTTATCAAAAATAAACTTATATAATGCTTACATTAGATCAGTACTCGCCTATGTCTGTCCAATCAGGGGTTTTGCATACAAAACCGATATGAACTATCTTTACCGTGCACATAATAAACATCTCACTATCATTAGAAATGACCATCGTTATTTTCGTAACACTACTATCCCTAGGTATCTTAACATTATTTCATTAAAAATGTATTAACAAACTCTCTAAAAACTTCTACAAAACTGTTTATAGTATCCCAAATTAAGTAGTCGTAGAATTACCATACTATGAGGTCTCCGATCCCGCTATCCGCAAATGCCCTAATTATACGCTTTTACCGTAATTTCCCGCGTATGCGTCGTACCTCAGATAACTCGATTTCATACCAAAATTTGTTTTAACCCCTTGAGGGGCGCCGTTTGCAGTCTGCAAACGGTTAATTTTAATGCCGAAATTAACATATGAGACCAGAAATTTTTTAGTACACTTTCGATCTCATAATATACAAGGAAAGAGCTTTTGATTATTTTCAAATAAATTTGTTCTTAAACTGTGGTGTGAATTAACTATTTGAACATTTTTAGAGCAGGAATGCCTTGCCCCTGATAGGGTTAAATAAAAAGTGACTTACTTTTACTTCATTTTTTAAATAAAATTTCCGGTATGAAAAAGACTTAACTAAGCCGCGGCGCATACGCGGGAAATTGCGGTACTTAACAATGAAGATTCGGATTTCTTCTCTCTTCCACTATCCATAACCTTTCTTTGTTTGTTTTTGTCCTTGTTTCGTTAAAAAAAAGAGATTATCTGGCTAATCTGCTATCCTCTAGCAAGTTTATTTGTTAATTTTAATTGTATAGTCTCTGAAAAGTGTCTTTTCTTTTAGATCGGGTAACTCCCGGTAGCTTTTTCTCCTGTTCTTTTGGAATTAATGGAATATTTCTATCTTTTTTCTTCCATCTATATTATTATACTTCTTGTAATATATCAGTATTCATACGAATTCCGTTATTTTTCAGTTGTAATATCAGTATTTTTTTTTAAATAAAAAATAAATGTAGTTCAAACGCGCGAAATTTCGCCTTATTTAAGGAAAGATTTTCTATAAGAAAATACTGGTACTTAAAAATTTCCTAATCTGGAAATTCCAGGACCCGTACGAATACTGTATGTTATACCTTAAACTAAGTAAAAATACTCCCTCTGTCCCAAATTAGTTGCTACATTTGAATACTTTTGTACTGATTATCGATACTGACCATTTTATGATTTTCTTTGAACATTTTTTAGAGATTTGAGGGTGCTATGCAATCAAAGAACAACATTTGCTTACCAAGCATCCCCTCCATATCTCCATATTAGGTTAAAAAATCAAAGGTTTCGCACGCTCTTAAGCCACGCCCTATTTTGTAAGGATTCTTTCATCAGTAATCGCATGAAACTACCTTCTAACTAATGAATCGTTAATTCTTTAGAAATAAAATGATCTTTAAGGTATACTGGTGGTAAAGTCCTGACAAAATGGCATCGATCTACTAAACTACATCGGAAGTTATTTATGACTCCACCCACTTGAAATGTAGCAACTAATTTGGGACAAAATTTTTGACCTAAATGTCGCAACTAATTTGGGACTGAGGGAGTATATATTATACTCTTTATTACATTTTTTTAGTTATTTTTACCTTTGTGGCTACCAGCCACGTTTATTTATTTATTTTTACGGCTCCCTAAAGCCCTTGCAATACGAACCACCTCTATACTGGATGTAAAGTTGCCCAGCAACTAAAGAATCCATTAATTTGATTACACTGTTCCACTGATTTCTCATACAAGTCGTTCTCTGTGCTGGCGCTCGTATTTAATTAGGAGAGGAATAATTCTTTTGAAAAATTCAACGAGGACTACTTAGTCACCCGTCACATTACGATATGAAGCCCTTACTAATATTTTAATGACGAGGAAAGCTTACTACCATAAAGGTGTTTTCTCGTGCTTAAAGTAGAGCGATTACAAGATGTTGATATCCACAACTTGCTTTATTTTTATTAATATATATATTTCTGAATTTTACCGAATTGAGTATAATATATTTATAGTTGTGTTCTTTCATTTCTTTTAGCACACAGGTTCTAAGAGTTTAAATCTAGATAGCACCCATCAAGGTTTGACTAATAACTTGAAAATTCCATTAGAATAATTCTTGATTTTTTTTTTCAAGTAATTTATTGAAATCGTGAGAGATTTCTGTATTGCATAACTGGTTCCTATTTCTTTAAGGCGATAGATGATGCTGTCAGTCTGCAATATTCAATGAAGTGAAAAAATTTTAAGTTTATAATTTACAACCAATTATGCTTGCTTTTTATCAGAAATTTAGCTAAAAATGTTGGGTAGAGAATTTATTTGTACTTACTACGGCCTCATTCTTTTTTTTCGAAAAGATAACTATATTTACATATTTATATTTTATTTTATATATTTTTAATTACACGACAATTGAATTTTATTTTTATCAGTATCATTCTATAAAAGCCTAAATTTAAAACTTCATGCAGCTAACAATTTATAATATATATTTTTTATTACTTGAATTTTATTTTACATTTTTATAAAAAAAATTTTAAACCATGCATAATTATAATAGCATTATTAGCTATTATTAGCATATATAGCTATTATTTATGCATAATAGGTCATTTCTTTTATAGTTATATGAAGTCTTATATGAATTTTATTTTCTTATTTTTTACAGAAAAGAAGGGCAACTTTGTGAAGCACACGCATAAATATTCTTGATAATGGTAAGAAAATATAACAAAAATTGTAGATCAGCTAAATTTATTTAATTGATAATTACATGCAAAACGCTTTAAACATAAAATTATTATTATTTTTTTAAATATTGTTGAATGTTAAATTTTATTTAATTATAAAGCATTCAAATTAAGATAATAATAAAATTAAAATCATATAACTTCTCCTCCTAATGAAATATGTCATTATTGAAACGAATTATAGCCAAAAATATTACAAAAATCATTTTGTCGGGCGTTGGGTTCGAACCTGCGTCCTCTACAAAAATTCAGAGCTTTAAACTGATACTTCCTAAGATTCCTCTGTGTATTTAGTGTTTCATCGCGAAGACCAAATTTGTATTTGTAATTTATTTATTTAAATTTTGTATTTTAAATTTTTATGCGATTTTTAGCATCTTTTTCACGTTTTGAAGCGATTTTTCTACAATAATAAAAATAATCTCGTTTCAATCTTTTAGGCAAATATTATAAACTAGCCGCCTCTGGCGACCAGTTTGGTCGCCCTTAAATGCATGCTAAGAAATGCAACATGTTACTTTTATTTATAATTTAATTTATTTACTTAAGGGGTCTTGTACCTTTTAAACGCGTCGAACATTAACTAAAAACTTCAAAGTTTGAATTAGTCTATCTTCAAAGCCTTTTTATGTATAAACATGAAAGTTTGGATATTGATTAAACAGATTGTGCTTTGTAAGATGATACCATTAAAAATTTATTAACCCTTTATAGAATTTGTGTATTGTTGAAATCAAAATAGCTCTTTTTTTACCCCATAAGTCATTGCGCGCATGATATCTTGAGAAAGTATGTATGGATTGGCATCAAATTTGCTAAAGAGTCTAAACATATATGTGTGTTTAAAATGATCTACTCTTAGGCTAAAATTATTTCATTAACTATATGAAAAAAATATTTTCGTAAAAAAAAAAAATAAAAATTTTGTATTTTTAATGAATAAAAATAGTCATAACTAAAAATATTACCATTGTAAATACTTAAAAGTAGATCATTTTAAACACACTTATTTGTTTAGTATATTTACCAAATTTCATGACAATCCATGCATACTTTCTCAAGATACCATGCGCGCAATGACTTATGGGGTAAAAAAAGAGCTATTTTGATTTCAACAATACACAAATTCTGTAAAGGGTTAATAAATTTCTGTTAGTTGTATATTATAAAGCACAATCTGTTTAATCAATATCCAAAATTTTACGTTTATACATAAAAAGGTTTTGAAGATAGACGAATTCAAACTTTGAAGATTTTCGTTAATTTTCGACGCGTTTAAAAGGTACAAGACCCCTTAATCTTTCGCCAAAACGGAAGATTTTGACCGGAAATGAAAATTTTTTTTGATCATGGTAGTATTTTGCAATTTTTGATGTTATGATTTCATCGTCCTTGTCAAAAACCACTTAACTCATTTAGGCATTTTATTTCATGTCCGTCTGCTTATCAGTTGTAATTCGCTAAATTCAGTTGTGTTCGCTAATGCGGAGATTTTAACATATTAAGTAATCTTCCGTAATTGGGTCCTCTGCCTATTGGCGCGTTTCAGCTAACTACTGTGAATTTATCATTTAAATTGCAAAAATTTACTGAGAAATGCTCGTAGCCTGCATCTCAAAGAAAATATTTATGCATAATTCCATGTTACAATTTTGATGCAGCTCTTTCATCATCAAATAAGCACTAAATTGGAATATCCTCCTCAGAATCAACGGGAAATGTAAGTTATACAGAGGTGCCAAGCTAGCACTAATCTTCCGTAATGCGGGGATTAATTTAACCCAGTTTAACGAAGTTTCGAACCAGAAAAATTATTTGATGAATCTTTATTTATTTAATTCCAGTTGCCTACGTGGAACGTATTTAATTTCATCTCTGAAAAAAAATTCCGGTACGAAATGTATTAAACCAGGGTTAAATTAACCCACATATTACGGAGGATTAGTCGCAACTTGGCACCTATGGAAGTTATAGTGCAAACAAATAGTATATTTTCGAAATATAGCAAATAAATTTTTTTAATACGATTAAATAATAATAATAATAATAAATGATTCATGTTCAATGAATAGCGAAATCAATTTTAAATCTAAAATTTATTTCATTGGTTCATAGGCAAATGACGTCACGAACAAAGCTGAATTCTGCCTCCAGATTTGACAGCTATAAAAATCACGATCTAGCTAATTATTTAATATTCCTCTCTCGAGAACTCGCTTTACGAATGACTACCTTCATGGCTTATATTTTTAATCGCCAAAATGAACGAATCGCTATTGTTTGTTTACTTTTGGTGGAATGAGATATTGAGTTGTCAGCATAATTTCAACTGATGTTGTCTCAGGATATATCTATATTTGAATGTAATTTATCGCTTAAACATTTTTTTTTTGTGTGTGTGTGTGTGTGTGTGTGTGGTACTACTTAGTTATCCCGTCGACCGATTTCGCTAAGTTATATAAATCGCCAAACCACTCGCCAAATTATACAAAATTGGAAGAATGTTTATTTTTAAATAACGAAAGAGCAAATAAATTAGTATAACATCAATAAAAATACAACTAAAACGTCGAAATAAAAATCAGTTGATGACGTAAATACGTTTAACTTGCTTAACGTCAAGTGAATGTGACATTTACGATCAACCATTATTGGCATTTAATCTTATAGTTTGGCGATAGATTTTTGGTTGACCAAGTAGTACCAAGTAGTAGTAATTTAAACGATCTTTCGAAAAATTTGGCTTTTGTGCAGTTTTATTGGAAAAAATAATTTTGATTAAAAATGGCTGCTTATCATATGAAAAGCGAAGCTGTTAGCCCGTATTTGGAGATAACAGTGGCGCAGATGTCATGTATTGGCGCGATTTTTTTCTGACGCCAATGTCTGTACACAACTGGTTCTTAACTGTCGCCAAAGTGTCGTTATTTTGTTTGATATGATAACCCGAATGTTGTTGCTTATGCCGTTGATGTTTCCGCCAAATTGGTTTCGGAAAAGTTTGAGATATGATAGCTGTGCCATAACAGTCACATGAGTTAAACGTTTATCATTAGAGATGAAAGAAATGCAGTTTAAATTAGTTTGATATATGTGTTTTAAATGAAAGTTATGCATTTTAAATGAAAAGAGTGATAAGTTTATATTTTAAATGAAATGATGGCGATGGAACAATATTTGGCGATTTATCACATGCGTCTTTTTAACATAAAAGTACCGAAATGGCCGTTTGGCGTATAAGAAGTGAAACGGTCATCCCGGAACTATTGATGACAGTCAAATGCTTTGCGCTTTTATTATATAGATTTTGTCCTCTTTTCAACAGTGTTTATTTTATGAAAAAATAGCCCGTAATTAATTCAGATATTAATTAAAAACTCAGTAAAAGACTCATGAAGAAGCATTTTCTTCCGAAACTTCAGAAGAATCGCATATCTGCCGACTGGATTTTCAAATGCAAATGAAGGATAATAACTTTCAGTAATTGGTTAAAATTAAGAAAACTAATCAAGATATCGATTTGAAAATTTCCGAGCAAATGTAGAAACAACAAAAATAAAATGGTTTACTTAAAGACGTATATTATACATAAAAGGTAAAAACTTTCGAAACATTAAAATAAGATTTTAAAGGTCTAAAAACCGACAAGTTTCAAGCACTTTGTGGCCATCATCAGGGTCATTAATCAGTATTTTGAGAGACAAATATTTATAAATTGTAAAAGTAAAAATTAAACAATGTTGAAACAACGCCCCCTAGATAAAGGAGAAAGCCTTGACACGTGTCACGAAAACATCACACAAAGCAGGGAAAGCAAAGAAAAAATGCGAACATTTTCGTTTTCTTTTGCTCGTTTGGTTTTGTTTTGTTTATGGCGGCCAATTAACTAGACAAGGGGATATAGGTCTGAAAGGGGGGGGGCGTTGGTTGCTCTTCGCAAGGGTCTGAAATCCAAGGTTTGAAGAAAACCACGAAAAACTTCGAACGCTTAGGCCGACGGGCCCGATTGGGTTCGAACACAGCCCCTCCCGTCTAGCAGCTTTGAGAGCAGATCCTCTCGGCCACTGGTGGGGCTTTGGCTCGTGAAATTATTAATTATTATTAGAAAATAAGAATTAATAATTCCATGAGCGAACAAAATCGAAACATGCAAGTTGTTGGATTTTTCCTTTGTTTTACCTGATTTGTGTGACGGTTTCGTCATGCATGTCAAGGCCTTCTCCAATATCTAGTGGGTGTTGGTTGAACCCGTCCCCATCATAGCGCCATCTGTACAGCTGTAATTTAACTATCAAAATTAATCATTTTCAAGAGAGAAAAATATGAAGAAACCAGAATATTAATGCCAATATCATGGTAAGGCCTCTTTAACCTACAGATAAATGATGTTTCAAATTATTTAATACGTTCACGCCGGCGCGGTGGGTCACACTCGACTGTCTCAGAGCTGCCAAGTCTTCGGCTTTTTGGATACCAGTATTTTATACAGAAAATGTTGTTTTATTTAATTAGGGCAATTGGGCGATTTAAAGGAACAATATTTTCTCTAAAATAACAGTGGTGTGCAAAAGCCGGAGACTTGACAATTCTGGCATAGTCGAGTGTGACCCACCGCGCCGGCGTGAACGTGTTAACCATAAGTTATGTATGTATATTGTAAGAAACTCCTTCATTACAAATACATCTAATTCTCAATTTAATTTCTAGGGATTCTCTAATTATGCTTTTTTGCGGATAAATACACGGGCAAAAAAATTTGCATTTTCATTTGCTTTAATGTCACTTTTAGAACAAAATCTTGCAAGAGCTGTCGATTGTCTATTGTATTTTATATCTGCTTTTTGTTCTTTTAATCTTGTGTCAAATTTTCTTTTTGTCATACTTATATAAAATAATTTCTCACCGTTATCTAGAATAATCAGAATTTCATATACACCAGCTAAACTCAGGGGGAAGAGGGGGCTAGCATCAATTTGACTTGAAGATAAATTAATTATGTTGGGTCCGGGAATTGCTATAAGATAAATATTAAAGGAAGTATTATTTTCAACGTTTCGTAAATACTTGTAACATAAGAAAATTATCAATAGATAACATTGGATTTACAATCGTCTTGAATCTTGAAAGGGGGGGGGGGGTAATATGATTTTCAACAATTTTATCTGTAAATTTTACAGGGAAACCATGTTCAGCTGCTATTCTTTTAATAAAATTAAGTTTTGTTTGGAGAGATGTACCAGAGCATATACGATGATTAGATTTAAATGGAATGACTGTTTGATTTCATCGGTTTTCTATAAACGTTAAATGAAAGACTTTGATCTGCCCTTAAAACACACACGTTAAGGAAAGGTAGCCTTCCTTTAATTTCTGTTTCCATTGTAAATTTAATATTTTAATCCAACTTTAAATTTCTTCAAGGAATTCATTCAAAGCTCGTATCCCATGCGCCCAATAGATGAAAACATCATCTACGTTTCTTACCCAAAATTTAGGGTTTAGGACCATCTAATTTTAAAATATCGTCTTCTAAAGGTTTTAAAATTTATTCAACTAGGAGCCCCGATACTGGGGAGCCCATAGGTGCCCGCCTTGTTTGCTCATAGTGCAAGTTCTATCGAAATTCATTCAGCAGAACTCAAGTTATAATCAGATGGAAAGAAATTCACATTTGCATTTTATATATGAAGACAATGTACTTAATTTTTGTCTTCAAGTCTCAAATGTTAGCGAAGCAGATGGGCTGAGAATAAAATTACAAGCCTTAAAACTGAGTACACATGGGTATATTTAAAATGTTTTGTCAATCGAACAGCACAAGAAAACACCATTTAAAATAGTTATTAATGAATGCATAAATAAATAAACAGATAAATAAGTAAAATTCTCAGTTTAAAAGGCAAAAAGTCCTAACACTGGCTTACTTTTAAACATAAAAGCCTAATACTTGCAGTGATTATTATTGATTTGATTTGTAATTGAACGTTTCAGGAATTTAAAGAATATGTTTTATCTCATATTCTTCAGCAAAAATTAAACCACGGAGGCATTTATATGAACAGCAACGTATTAAAAAAAAAAATACCATTCGCTGTTTAAATAAATAAATAAAGTTGGAAATGATCTGTAGCAGTAGTAGACGATAATGTAGTTGCTCGGCAAAAGTTGCGTAAGACGAGCATGAATTTCCTAAAAAAGTGAAAAAACTTTGGCGCTTATAGCACGCAGTGTTTTCAATCATGTCATTTTTAGACAACATGAAATATTGCAATAGAAATAACATAAAATAATTAGTATATGAATATAACAAATATGTGATTTAATACGATCACTCCTATGAAT
Organism: Maratus speciosus; assembly: GCA_963932465.1. Taxonomy (NCBI): domain Eukaryota; kingdom Metazoa; phylum Arthropoda; class Arachnida; order Araneae; family Salticidae; genus Maratus; species Maratus speciosus. The sequence continues at coordinate 90,356,443 of OZ010797.1, forward strand.
TAAACCACCCGTGGTCAAGAGATTCCGCTCTCAAAGTTAGCAGACGGGAGGTGCTGAGTTCGAATCCAACCGCACCCGTCGGCCTAATCGTTCGGAGTTTTCAATGGTTTTCTTCGAACCACGGATTTCCTTGCGTAAATAAGTGTTAGGTTCCCTTGGAAAGACCCCCACGGAGGGCACCCCTCCTTTCGGCCTCATATCCTTCGTGTAGATAATTGGCCGTTATAAACAACAAACGTATGAATTAATTTTGAGCTATGCACGCGCGAAAGATAACACTTTTGTTGTCCTACTTTGTTAGTGAACAATATCGGCGAAATCGTGTAAAAAGACCAGTCTAACATAGTAAATATTGAAAAAGATATCGATGATACTGTTATCTGAATTTCAGAAGCTTTTTCAAAATAGCTGGATGAGAAATAACTTTCCATAAATTGCCATTTTTTACTAACAGCCTTCCAAGAATCGAGAGTGCGGGAAAATAACGTCTCTCTGATCTCATTTGTGCAAACTACAATATTTTGTCATCATTCATTCCTTATTATTATATATTATTATTTATTACTATTATTAGAATGAGATTCAAATGAGTAAAGCGATTAATTTTATCAGTCAGTTACCATGATGAAAAAAAAAGAGGGGGGGGGGGGAGTTTGCTGATTAAAATCCTCTTGGTTTCAAGTAATAAAAAAATATGTTTAACAGAAATGTTGAGATTCATATGGCGGATGGAGATGGATTGAATTGCAAACCTAAGTAGATTTTTTTTTTTTTCATACACGTGTAACCTAATATATCTTTATGAAGCAATAAAACGACTTTTTAACACCACCCCCTTTTTTTTTAAAGAAAATAATAGATGAATGTAACAAATTAAATAATAGCATAAAAAAGATAGTTTGATGAGAAAACTATCAAAATCGTCAAGAAGCTGATTTTAAAGACCTATACAGTTAACAATCTTTACTTTCAAAGAATGTTTCACAAAAATTAATTCAAAACAGGTCTTATTTTTGAATACATTAAAATTTAAGATTTCCTCTCGTGAATTACTACAAAGAAACTTAGATTGCTTACTTTGATAGTATCTCCCACATTCAGCATTTACCGTTATTAAAAACTACTAGAAAGTAATTCATAATTTAAGGGCGGGGGTGGGGGGTGGGGGGGATAACACTTTGAGAAACTTATTTGAAAATGTGCAAAAATAAGTATTCTAAGCGTAAGAGTTGGCAAGCATGCTAACTGACGCCCTTGAAACACGATCTTATAAGGACAAAATAATTATGAAAAATATATAATAATTTTCAGTGAACATAATGAAACAAACACAATATTGAAGGATAAAACAAATTCTGCACCTACACATCAGAAAAAAATAGATTCTTAATTTTTGTTACAGATTTTTATTTCAAAGTTGTGTGAAAAACGAAAAAAAAAAAAAAAAATCTATAAATAACATATCTATCAGAATCCAATGGAAATTTAAACAGCGATTTTCTTTTCTTTTTGCATATTAGACAAACATCTGTATGAAGACGACGAAACTCTGGAACTTTTCGGGCATGACACGTTATATTGAAAATATGCGATACACTGGGCATTTCTGATCGCAGGTAAAAATTGAAAAAAATACAACAAAATATATACAAACATACAAATTGAAAGAGAAATAATATAATAATAAAGGATAAAAGACTTAGCTTTTCAGAAATTTGCCGCAAAAACAATCAGAAACTTCAAATATCCTCACCAATGCCAGTTTTTTTCGTAGCGTAAGGACAGCCGTATTTAAACAAAAAGAGGAAAATATTACTTTGCGAAATGTTTAGCATTTTTATTCACTGAATCAGAAATTTCAGAATTCTTATTAAATTAATAAAATATATTGTAGGAAAATTTAATTATCAAAGAACAATTATTTTGCGAAAAGTTATTTACTTTTACTATCCAAATATAAAATTATAATTAGTATTAATAACAAACCTCACGAAATTCAGTGCATTTTTAGATGCTACATCTGCTCTTAAAGCAACATCAAAGAAATTCCTTAAATATTACTGAAAATTGCAGTAGTGGAACTCCTAAAATCTGTATTAATATTGAAGAGGGGATTAAAAAAAAATGTAATATGTCGCAGAACGTCTTAATTCTGTCATCTAAGGCTAATACAGTGTTGCCAGTGGGCTACTTTTTAAAAATTCAAATTTCATTATTGGCACCTTTTCTGAAAATATAACATTTTCCCTGTTTAACCCTCTGTCTACCAGAAGGGTCCAATGGACCCGACATGTACATTCAAAATATTTATTCAAACCAGAAATTTCTTCAAAACAAACTAAATGTATAAATCAGACAATAATAAGTTAAATAAACAAATTAAATAGTTTTAAGTAAAAATTCTGGTGTAGAATGTTTTTATAAATCTTGAGTAAAATTTCCGGTAGTTCTAGGGTTAATCACATGGTTACTAAAGCGAAAATAAGGAGAATTATACCATTTAAAAAGTGTGGTGCCAATCAAGAAATCGAATTTTTTAAAACGTAACCCACTGGCAACACTGGGCTAATAGGATGTCGCTCTAAATAATTGAATTCATTTTCGAGTTATTCCGGAAATATTCGTAAAGGTTTTTGTGCATGCCAAAAGAAAAGAAAAGATTTGCCCTCTAAATTAAATTGTATTTCAAATTTCTTATTTACATTTACAAAATAATAATATCATTTTGTTATTTATTTTATTTTATTTATAACTTTACTTAATTAGTAATTGTAATTTAATATCTCTAAAACATACATTAATATTATGTTTTTTGAAAAAGAATTAAAAAAAATTCAAAGAAAATGCTGAATTAATATTAATTTTTGTTAGTTGATATTTCGATAAATTTATTGTCATTAAGGAGTGAAATCTCAAAAACAAATCAGCAAAATAGTTTAATGTCACATCTCGGTTATATCCTACCTTTATCTAGTAGTCACTCTAGCTGTGTTTGTTTTATTTTATTTTTTATTTGAGATATGCATTTTTGAGAAATTGAAAATGGCTTCAGTTGAAGGCTTTCTCAGAGATCCTAATCCTTATTTTTAGTAAGGTTCGAAGAAAATCACCTACATTTACGGGAATGAAAACTTCACATTTTCTTTTCGAAATATAAAAGAAAACCACGCCCACTATTTTAAAATGAATTCTAATTTCTCATTTCATACTCTGATATTTATCTATATTTCTAATAATGATAACAGTTGAAAATTTCAAACTGTATTAGCAATTTTTCTAACCGAAAAAACATATATAACAAAATATTATCGTACATAATAATAATGAATAATCACTGTACGACTTTAGAAATAATCTTGCATAAAATTGTCTTATATCATTTTATAGTACAGATGCTTGTAAAATAATTTAATAGAAAAATATATATATTTCGCAAAAAAAATATTTAATCTTTCTTTTCTGAATATAAAATTATAAATGGAAATTATTACTAATAAATAGTATATAAGTATATAGGTATATGCATGCAATGTAAGACTCACTCAGAGTGGCCAATTAGTCGGAATTTCCTATTAGAAGTCTATCACAATATTTCGGTAGAATCATTCGTTTTATTATTTTTGTCTGTTTAAATGAATATATAATTCATAACAAGATGGCCGTTGAATTCACGATGGAAGTTTTATACCATTTAATCACACCGAGGAAAACCACATGGGTTTCATCTCGCTTATATAATAATTTTACCATATATAATATATCAGCGCTAATTGATCTTACTTATTTATTATTTTCAAATTATTCTGAAAACTTACTGGTATGAGAGCAATATTTTTATAGTTATAGCCTTTCATGCTTCTAACATAAAAGTTTATATTAAAATTTGGTATGATGTAGTTCCGTACTTTGACAATGCACCCATTTATTTCCTTACCCACCAGATGTAAAGAAAAGCAAAACAGCATTAATTAAACAACAACAACAACAAAACTAGTATGTTGTGGCCATCACAAAACTTTCTATTATATAAATCACGTCAATTAAATCATTTAAATAGAACAAGAAATGACATTAATTTACCACCAATTCATATCAAAGTGTATCTGAATTTGAAGTTTGATAAAAATTCGTGCCTTAGTTCTTGAGATAGAGCTATAGCGGAAATTCTGAAAAATGTAGCATAGCAGCGCCACATGTTGAGTGATTTACAACAATACATAAACAGCAATAATTGATATCCAGGTATACGTGGATCTGAAGTTCGTTGAAAATCCAAGAATTAGTTCTTAAGATAGAGTTATTGCAGAAATCACAAAAACAGCATAGTAGCGCCATCTATTGAGCGATTTACACCAAACTGTATAAAATATCAATTCATGTCAAGGACTAACTGATTCTAAAGTTTGATGAAAATCCATGCATTAGTTCTTGAGATACACCTATAGTGGAAATTCTGAAAAATACAGCATATCAGCGCCACCTGTTGAGCGATTTACATCAAAATGTACAAAATGTCAATTCATGTAAAGGATTAACGGATTCTGAAGTTTGGTGAAAATTATTGCATTAGTTCTTGAGATACAGCTATAATGAAAATTCTGAAAAGTGCAGCATAGCAGCGCCATCTGTTGAGCGATTTGCACCAAAACACAAACAGCTCTAATTCATATCAAAGTATACTAGAATCTGAAGTTTGATGAAAATCCAAGCATTAGTTGTTGAGATAGAGCTATTGCTGAAATAGTAAAAAATGCAGTATAGCAGAGCCACCTGTTGGGCGATTTACACCAAAATGTAAAAAAGTTCAAGTCATGTCAAGGACTAACTGAATCTGAAGTTTGATGAAAATCCATGCATTAGTTCTGGAGATTGAGCTATAGCGGAAATCGTGAAAAAGTCTGCATAGCAGCGCCACCTGTTGTGCAATTTACACCATAAACTGATCAGCACCAATTTATATCAGGGACTAACTGAATATAAATTTTTATTAAATTCCGTGCATTAGTTCTTGAGATAGAGCGCCCACAAAATTTGTGTCACATACAGGCAGACAGACAGACTCACAGATGCACAGACTCAGAGACAGAAATTTTGTCAAAACATTTTTTTCCTAATCTCTGACCCTTAAAACGTGTAAATTCGTCGAAAACCGAAAGTCGAAAATTTTCACGAATCCAATACTTTCTTCTTGTAAAGATAGAAGAAAGTAAAAAAAGCATGCTACATTTTCAGAGGCAAAAGCTGTTTTGAAATTATTTTCAGTTGCTGAAATTTTCCTTAATAATTCAATAAACAAATTAAAGTGGGCAATAACAAAGTGAGGTAATTTCAACAGCCACGAAAAAGAAAAATATTACTGGAGTACTAAAGAAAATATAATAACAATATTAACAATTTACTATTAATTGCCTATGTTTGAGAAAGTCGTGTTTTCGCACTGTATTACATCTAGTGCTTTCTGCATTTATTATTTATATTTTTTAAAGCTTGTTTTGATGTCTATTATCTTGCATTTAAAGAGCATTTTACCTCTTCACTTTTATGGATTAAACTTTCGTTAACTGGAAAAGAAATCAGGTATGTATCAAAAACAAGAATTCTAACTCACAATTTGAATCCGTCTTGAAACCCGCATTTCTTAAAATAATTTATTGGAACATTACTTCATTTTTTGTTGGAGACATTTTCTTAGTGGGCGTCTAAAAATAATGAACTTAGTTTTATATTTTAAATATTCAAATGTTAGATAAGCTGATCGGAGCAGCTGATGGATAAGATTACAATACTTGAAATTAATTATTATCAATTAGACAGCAAAGAAATGTTACTGAAGATATGAATGCGTTTTTGTTGAAAATAAGAACGCGTTCAATGTCATTTAAGGCTGTTCTCAAATCCAAAAGGGCAACTTTCTGACATAAGTTTTAATTTATTTTTGTTCGAAAATGCATGAAACTAGCTGGTGTTGTTGTTCAGAAACTATGTCATCGAGCTGTTTTTTCTATTTTTTTGTAAAGGCAATAGATCTTTCAGAAAAGAGTGTCAAAGTAGGCGTTTTGAACCAAATTTCCGCGCGAAGGAAGAAAGAGCACTCAAGAATGGGCGAAAAACGTGTTTGTCACGTGATCCAAAACGCTTATAACTCAATAGGTAATTGATTGATCAAAAAATGGAGAAAACAGTTCAATTCCCAATCGCTTCCATGGCCAGGCTTTCCAATTTTATATCTTTTTGTTAAAAAATGAATTTGTAAATGTGTAAAAAGTTTTTGCGCTTGTTGAGCAGAGCAGTTAAAGTTTATTCGGTAACCTCCATTCCGATATACGGAAGTTTATGCAAAATACATAAATAAATAATCATAAAATATGTTTCCTTCCCTCTAAAAATAGTAATAATGCAATTAAATATTTTACAAAGAAAAATAAATAAGCATACAATAAATGGGGCATTCTTACAATCAGTTAAGAAGAGCCTTAAAGCATTAAAAGCCGTTATGAAAAGAAATATTTTTCCGTGCTCGAGAACGCAAAACTGACTTAACAGCCTATCCTTCATGTTTTCATAACTTTGGGTGCAGGAAAACACAACGGTAAACCTATGAGTCAACCGCTAAAATCGGGATTTCAGGTACTTTCTATGAAGATAGGATTTGGTAGACCAATTGCGTTTTACTGTCCTTATCCAGTTTTAACAAGTTCTGGAATTTCAGCCTCTAACCACAGACTTCTAATATAAGTAGACTCCCAATCGGCAACCTTTTCTTGTCTCCTACACCTCTGCCCTCCATCACGTGATGGAAGGCAGATTTAGCGCGCCAAACCGGTTTTTCTTCTCGGAATCTCTCTCCAGATTCCCGCCGAAACATCGTCTGTCATGAGTTGACCGCACTTTTGCTTTGCCAATAAAGGGATTACCGCCAAAATACGGCACCCTTTTGGCGATGAAAGCAAAACATGTTGGAGACAAAACCTTCCCAAGAGAACAATGGGATTGGGAGTCTACTTATATTAGAAGTCTGTGCCTCTAACTCGATGAGGTGATTGCCTGTGCTGCCACCTCCCGATCTATAAGGTTAAACGTATTTAAATAAATGTATCAGACTCCTCTTTAATTTCTATTCACCTCTATCTATATGCATTTTATTTTATTTATTTTAATTAATTCTTACCGAATGCTTATATCGTTTGAAAAAGCCAACTAAAATTGAAAATGCTACAAACTGGGAACGGTATTTAATAACACATAAACACATAACATAACACATAAACACATAACACATAACAGATAAAATTTTTAAACATTTAAGCACAACAATCCTTTTCCTTAAATCCTTTTCCTTATACCTTTCAGTTTTTTGGACGAGCAAATGAGGGATATTATTTGGTGGGTCGGAAATGCAGTTCCCTGCTAGCGCGCTTATGACGACATGCATGTTGTTGCAGAAGAACAATATACCTTATATACCCGAGTTGAAAAAAAATGTCTTGCTGTTAGCTTTTGCAACCATAACGTTTCTCAGCCTTTTCGTAGTGCTCTGCAGTGCTATATTCTGAATTCGACCAGGATCAGATTCTACAATATAACGCCATTCTTTTACTAAATAAAGCGTTTTTCCTCAGAATTATTTTATTTCCTCAATAAAAGCAATAATATATTTTTAAAAGGATAAAATTATTAATCTTTTGAGTGGAATAAGTGAAACAACATTACCCTCCCCCGAAAAACAAATAAAGCAAAATTCAACGGAAGTACAAAAATCACCCCCCCCCCCTTTTTCGCCCTTAATTTAACCAGTACTAGTTGAAAGCTCTAAAGATGCACAAAAAATTCTAAAAAACATTTCTTTTTCTCCTTTTTTTAACATTAGTTGTTAATCATCGCGCTTTTGTGTTGGGTGGTTGGTGTGTGTGTGTGTGTGGGGGGGGCAATTAAATTAAGGGTAGTGTTTGAACTCTGGAGCATTTTGGAACATTCGTGAGAAAAGTTCTCTTTTGACATACGAGATACAAAACGATACATTTATTTCAAACCTATCACAGAAAAAGTTTGTTTTCTAAGAGAAAATAATTTAGACGAATTAAAGCAGAGGAAATCTATAATTTTAATCTTAACCACTTAGAAGAAGGCACGACTGGACGCCACGGCCACTCACATTAATTTTATTCTGGTACATTTAATACTCGTTTATTATATGTAACTAAATTTTATCCAAGTGTTTTATATACGTAATATATAGTGTTTTATCATACATGTGTTTGATAAAACTGTGTAAGAACTTCAAACAAGTTAGAAGAATCTAAGTTTTTTCGCTCTCCTGAAAAATCGTACTTTTCATGTAAAAATCCCATTATCCGATAAAGTATTCGAGCAATTTCGATAAAATTCTTTTGGTGGCAGAGTATATGTATAAGACCATATGTACAGACAGTTTTAAAATATTTTAATTATTTTCGGAAAAAAAAATCTGAAAAATGGAAAAAATTCTGAAAAATTGCCATTGCTCAAAAATAAAACGTTTTAGAACGCAGAAAAAAACTGCCTGCCATAAGTCTTGAATCCAGTGAATAGGGATTCCAAATTTCATCAAAATCGGTCGGGTAGTTTCCAAGGAAACGGGTTCTAAAGCTCGCATATTTCTCATATGATTGCACCAAGTCAAGGGCGGATCCAGCTCACCATTTATAGGAGGATCATGGATTTCTTTTTTCGGGGTGGGAAGGGATCACATCTCTTTATGAGGGTTTTTTATATTGAAAGCTATTCCCAAATCCAAACTAACTACTTTTCTTATACTTTCGCTAAGTCATTTTCATTCGTAACTACAAAAAATTTGCATTAATATTCGTAAAAATAAAAAAATTACACGTTTTGTAGCGAATTTTGAAGTTTTAACATATATGAGACAGAAGAAAGTTTTTGGATTTTCACATCCGACTACTTTACCATAGATGCCAACATCTTTTAATTATTCCGGAGTCTGATCCAAGATGAACATGTTTTCAACCGGAAATTTTATTTAACAAAAAATTTCAAAATGATTTTTAAAAAGTACCTCATAGAAAGAACACACATTTTCTTATGTATTTTTTCCGGTTTGAACATGCAAATTTTGAATCAGACTCCGGAATAATTAAGAGATGTTGGCATCTATGACTTTACCTTCAATTTTTGAAGGAAAATGAAAATGATATTACCTTTAGAGGCATCGATTAAAAAAATTATAGTATCGATTAAATCGAGTTGGCCATAGTATCAATTAAATCGATTAAAAAATTCGAAATCGTCCATTACTAGATTAGTGTACTATATTTCAATATGTTGTTTTATATTCAAAAGAAAACAATATTAGGGATCAATTTATATAACAATAGGTAACCTCTGTTACTTGTATTATACATTACAGCCAAAATTTTCAGTATGAATTTTGAATTAGATTTTCGATAATTTATCTACATCTGTAACAAATATGTAGTAACAGAAGTTAAAAGTAGCAGATGTTACATTTAACAACAAAAAAAAATGTTTTTACTATAGTTTTATTAAAATATGTAAATCTTACATTTATTTAAATTAAATTAACTTAATTTCATATAATAAAAATAAAACTTTAATTAAAATGAAAATATTTAAATTTAAAATTTATGTAACAGAGGTTTCAAACAGAAAACACACTAACCTGGAATTCAGATCTTTCAGCTCACTGAGCACATGCGTGCGGACCAAATTCAAAATGGCTGTAGCATATCTTTCCTAATATTTTTATCTACAAGTAAGCTCAGTAGTACCCTCTGTTCGGGATAATGGAAGTCATTTTTTTGATAAGAAAAGTTACAGTAACAGAGGTTACAATTTCAGTGTACAAAGTTTATTCTTAAAATTTAATAATAAAAAATAAATATTTTAGTGTTTCGGACCTAACTAGTTAAAATACTAGGTTTTATGATTACATAAAACCAGTTCAAAATGTGATTTTTAAATATTATTAGTTAAAACCTTAAATTGCAAACTTTGCCTAAAGTTATCTGGGTAGACCGTTTTGTTAGTTAAGAATAATAAAAATGGATAATTTAAATTTATAAAATATATTTTTAAGCCTTTTTTTTCTAATGAAGTCCTTACTGGTTATTTTAACGGAAACAAAAAAATAAAAAGAGTTCTTTCCCATTTTAATTTTAAAAAAAGTTATAATTGTGGACATAAAAAGGACATAATTATTTGTTTCACTCAGAAGTCATCGAAACGCAGAATATCCACACACCACGCCCCCAAACATTGATGTCTATCTTTTTTTCCTGTTCGGGTGGGGAGGAGCATATTTATACATTAAAAGATCAAAATACGCAGGAAATGATTGACTGGATAAAAAAAAAAAATGCACATAGAAAACTGATTTATTATATTTCTATAAATTTTTATGGCAAAAGCATATAAAGCCCTTTTGCCATCGAAACAAACACCATGGATGGTTTATGAGAAACGCTATTCCCGCCAAGTAAATTACAATTAAGATTACTATACATAAACATTAACTTATTTTTATCTATAAATTTTCTTAAATAAAACTTTAATTTCAGAACTTATTCTTTCTCAATATTTTTACAATTTCTGCGTTTATAAAGATGAAATATTTATTAGAGACAGATTACAGAATTTTTAAATATCAATACTTATTTTCCCTCGTACACATGGTGGGGGCAATTATTCTTTTCCTTTCTTTTTTTATTTTCAGCCGTAGCAAATTCTACCAGTTGCTTATTTAGTAGACAAATATTAAATTTAGTTGCACAAACAAGCGATAAATTGCCAAATTCAGTAACCCTACTAATACATTGAGGATTCTTACAAGGAGCCCATTCTGTGTTGAGAAGCTAGTTTTCCAAAGTGTCTTTTGAGAAGATTAAATTAAACCACGCCTACTATCCTAAAATTAATTTCTCATACTTCATCACATTTTACATTCTGATGTCGCATTATCTTTTTAATGATGATCCCTGCTGAACTTTTCTCAACGTTGTAGAAGATTTTCTAACTGAAAAAAAAAATAATAATAATAAAATGTTATCATGCCTAATAAAAAGGGAAAATCCATCTACGACTTTGGAAATAATTTTATAAAATTTACTTATTCGCTTAGGATTGGTCAGGATTTAAAAATCAGCGAAATGCGTTGACCAAATGTTAGCGGAAATAATAATCACTAATATAATATATGCATATTTTGAATACTATAACGAGGAGAACTTACTGCCCGTGCAGGGGCTCACTCGTCTATGGAATCCTTTTATCTCAGATTTACACTACTTGCATGAAACACATTTATATATTATAAAATATAATTAAATAGATTTAGTGGTGTGAGTGAAATAAATCTGTTTTGTAAATTGTTTTAATTTAAATAAGGATAGTAGCGGACAACAGCATCCTATTTAATACGTTTAACACATTCACGCCGGCACGGTGGGTCACACTCGACTGTCTCAGAGTTATCAAGTCACCGGTTTTTTACACACAACTGTTATTTTAGAGAAGATGTTGTTCCTTTAAATCGCCCAATTGTTCTAATTAAATAAAACAACATTTTCTGTATTAAAATACTGGTATCCAAAGAGCCGGAGACTTAGCAGCTCTGAGAGAATCGGGTGTGACCCACCGCGCCGACGTGAACGTGTTAATGAATTTTTAATAAAAGCATGGCTGCGAACAACTTACGCTTTTTTGCACCACAAAAACTTAATAGTTTTTGTAGCAGAAATGAAACCTTCATTAGGGTCCACCGCGATTGCTTTAAGACTAGTTAAAGTTGCTAACAAGTGAAAGTCGTGATTAGCTAAAAATCTTTTAAATTCGCTGAGTTTACTTAACCTCTGGGGTCAAATGGCTCACAAAAAAGAAACATTAAATTAGTCAAAAGGCTACTCACATTATGATGTAGCTGAGGCTCAGTTGAATAATCATCTCGTTGTATAAGCTCCTTTAGGTAGGTATCACAATGAGAAGGAAAGAATTTGACTATATCTATCTGTTTAGTAACAGTAATTTGCGGGAATTCACTCCACGCTGCTGCTAAATCTGGCGATTCAGTTCCTTCTAGTATACGTTTTGCATTATCTGCAAAATTAAACGGGTCCTCTATATCCACAATGAAGTACGTGAACTCTCTTTACACCACTACTAAGATGATACGAAAACAGTTCAAAAGAAGAGTCTTAATCCTATAAGATCCAAACCCACCAAAAACCGTCAGCACCAACTATAATAGAAAGGTAATAGCAACAAAAATCGCGGCCAGTAAGCAGACGTGTATTTAATCCGCAGATTACGACGATTCAAGATGGAAATTTACTGTTAAATTTTTTGTGGTACAAAAAAACGTAAGTGTTGGCAGCTATGTAAAAGTGCTATGTTTTAACGAACCTAGTGCCATATTATAAAAATACATTTCATTCATTGTATTTTTTTCTGTATGACAATTTTAAAATATTTTTTTACTCTCCAGATTTGAATTAACCCCATTTTGTTATTATACCTCAAATACTGAGTAATAATTTTTCCATCTGAACGGAAATGCGTGCAAGCTGAAACTCGAATATAGATCCTTTTGCTTCAATTTCTATTGCTCTATCGATTGAGATATGTGACGATATCCGAAACAACGCTCAAGACAACAATTTTGTTATGACTTTTGGTATGTTATTTGAAACAGATGGACAGACGAATAAAATCATTTGAAAAAGAAAATTCGAAGGAAAGAAGCGTAAATGAATTCCATTAAACTATGTATAAGTAATTACTTTAAGAATGTAAATTTCTACTCATATTAATTATTTATCAATCTGTTAATTGTGTTAGAAAAATAATTAAAATATAAATACTCACCCATAGTTTATAGGCATTTCTTTACCAGCGGTTTAAACTGTCGAGATATTCCATATAACAGACGAGATGTCATAATTAAATGCTTGTTCCGACCGAATATTATGTTGTTTGAGATGTCGTCCTGATAGCTCATTTGGCAGAGCAATGGCAATTGAAGCCAAAGTTTCTGGGTTCGAATCCCAGATTAAACGCGTTTTCGCTTAGATCGAAAAATTACTACTCACATGAATTATTTATCAATCAGTTTATTGCGTTAAGTTAATTAAATTGTATGCATTACTTTAAAAATAACAAATAGCGAGACAAAAATATCAACATAAAATCACTACGTAAAAATTGCATTTTCTAGGGATCTTTTACAAATGTATCTGAAATCAGCAGCTGAAATTTAGTTTTCAAAACCCACTTCTATAATCTTAGGAGAAAAGTTAATATTTGCGGACAAGTCTTATAAGCAGATTTAAAATCAGTTGATTAGTCTCAGATTAAAAATATATATATACAATTCTGTGTACAGCGTAATGAAAATTTTTCATCGTATTTTATTTTATGCTATGGTAAATGGCGGGTAACAATGAATTCGTTCCTCACATATGGTAAGTATCCATTTACTGGATTTTACTTTATAAGAATTCATGCATTTATTGTTTTATAAAACGAACATGTTCACAGCAATTCCAGTCTTTTGCATATGTGTAACTGTACTGAAGGTTGTAGTTTTTAATTTCTTACGTTAAATTTTTTCTTGAAAAATATGTACCACACTCCTATTAGTGCAATTATTGTACTGTACATATAATGCATTACAATTAGAAACAGTGCCATAATTATGTACATTCATTTGTAATATAATTACAAACACATTTTGGGTTGTTAATAATGCAATTTGGAAGAGTAACGCCCATAGGCGGCACTTCATGCTCAAATGAAGAGAACGACTCGTCAGCAATTTCATCTCCTCTGCACATCCTTAGTCAGTGTTAGTATTTTGATTCAAATTTCCAAGAGAGAGAAATACGACTTGAGTGTTGTGTTTTTCCTTGGTTCCTATAAAGATGATATCGGAACCGCTGGATTAATTTGATTCACCAAAATAATTAAACATTTTCTTTTCTTTATTTAAATTACTACGCATGAAAATCACATTTAATTTTAAGACGTGTATACTTTAATACATTAATTCTAGTAATTAGATGTTTTTGAAATTATAAATATTTGCTGAATTCAATTTATTAGATTCAATTCTTCTATTGCTTAAATGAAAAGAAGTCGATAATACTTTCAAGTAAAATCACACACAATAACTATGTAAACTTCATTGACATGTGAAATATTTCTTAATTTTCTATCTTATTTTACACTGTTTTTTATTTAATTATATTACAAGGTGGTACATGTAGAATTTCTACGAAAGTAAATGTTTAAGAAGGAGTTGTTTCATTAATTTATAATAAACTTACAAATTTAGTTACAATAAAATATTAATCTTATTTTTGTTGGTCTCTCTGAAAAAAAAAAAAAAAACAACATTATTTTAACCTAAGCGTCATTCCTCGTCTATAAAGATACTATAAATTTTTCTAAAACTTTACGTTTTATTAGTGTGTGATTTCAATTGCGTTATTTTCAAAAATGGAGTAAAAATGATGCACTTCTACAAAACATATTTCAATTTTAAGACTTAAAGTACACGTCTTTATTTTATACAAAATGACGTCATTTGCATCGGCTGAAGAATTTCACATTAACGATTCACTCTTAACCCCAATAGGCGGTGGGATGTAACCTAATTTTAATGCAGATTCGCACCAGAAACTTTTAATGAAATTTTACTGTTTAAACTTTGGTGGGGGGGGGGGGGGGGGGGCGAGGTCAAATAATTGCTTTTCCTCTTTTAGAAGTAATTAAATTTCAAATTTCGGTGTGAATTCAGCAGTACACAAACACAATTGCTTGCCCCTCAAAGGGTTAAACGACATCTATAGAAAAGTATGCATGTGACGTCACTATCGCAGAATAATACACAAACCCAGCAAAAAGTGATGTCATAAACTCAATAAAAATAATCGTCTATCTAATGCTTCGTATTCCTTCATTTCTGTGTAACATTAATATAAATACTTAAAATTAAATAAAATTTATAATAGCTCTATGTTTTATCAGAAATCATTTATTTATATTTTTCAAAATAGCACGTATTGTATTTTAATTACAATCATTTTTCAGTTGTTATGAGAAAATGGCAACAAAACGACATAGTAATCTACTATTTTCCTTTTACTTTCTACAGAAATAGACTATTTCAGTTGCCACCATTATAGAAATGGTGCTAAAAACTACAAAAAAATTAATAACTCAAAAATAAATTGACATTCAGTTTTCAAACAAAATGCATTTAAAAGTACTTTTTTTTCTATACGAAGCTGTAAAAAATTAAAAATGTGTGATGCTTAGAAGTTTAAAATATTGCAGTAGAGATTATCAGTATTTACCAATACAATGATACATTTGCTTCGTTTTACGGCTGGCTTATGTAACGTAACGTTATTTTTCAGTGACGACATTTTGTTGTTGCCTGGAAGAAATGGTTTATCAGAGGCTAATAAAAGTAAAGGTAGAACAGGTCGAACATCGACGACAGAAAATCTTTAAAGAAAAACCATTACATTGATTAATAATAAACCTACAAAATTAATTGCAATTAAGAATACATCAAACATTGTTTAGTCTGACACTTAAAACAATTATTACTTTAATCTAAAGTTATCAAATTATTATTTCCAGTTCAAGTTTAACTTCAAATGTTCCAAGCTATTGAAAAATTAAACTTTATTCGTATCCGTAATTAGTAAAATATAATCAAGATAAGTAAATATGAAGAAATTATCGATTGAGGTTCTTGTGCTACGTATTATGGAATGAAAAATCAGCAAAAATTATTTCACTTTGATACAATCATAGAATTTTTTTTTTTCTGCATGAAATCTAAACCTTAAGTTATTTTTACATCTCAAAATTTACATACGCATCTTTCATACCTGTAATCACCATTTTAGTAATATTTTGATGCGCAATAGTTTATTACTTAATATTTTTCCAAGCTTAAAGCACGTTTTGAAGCCATAACTTTGAATAGGAACATTCATACTCTTGACTTGAGGTTATAATCACAGTACCGATCAATAAAAGTTCCAGAAATTTACACGTTTTAGACGCATTTGTGGTTAAATATCAATATGTGTATAAAAATATGTATGCTAATCACTTATAATGAAACAAAGCTAAAAATGCAATAGAAGTGATATAATACCTTTATTTTAGATTTACGCACGTTTCAGCACACAAACGGCGACATTTTCAAAATTATTCTAGATAGAAATATTTTCGCAAGCAATTTTAAAAACAATAACTTGGTAAACAATGTCACAAGAATTCATGCATAATGAAAATCCATGCAAACATAAAATAAAATGAAATTGGATATATGTGAGCGTGGATTAATTGTACTGTTGTTACTATGCATCTCTCTCATACATAGCATCTCTTTCCAAATTTTAGGTAACTCAAGGGACACTGAATCATTGCAAAAATTCTCGTTGCGTAAAAATATCTCTATTGATTCCCGGATAATGGTTAGCAAATAAAATCTTGACTGTTAACCCATGTAATTTTAAAGTTTTAAAATTCCTAAGTTTAATTAAGGCTTGCACCATAAACGCTTAACTAAGTTTCACTTTTATAACTTTGAGGGAAAATAGTTGAAAATTTTCTTTTCCTGATTTACAAATGAAATTTTTCAAATTTTCCGCTGGGAATTCAGCATTTCACAAAGGCAATTGCTTGGCTCTCAAAGGGTTAAATTAGTCTGCTATTTTGAAAATCCATCTGTAAAGGTTCTTTGATGCATAATCTGGACAAAGCTGTGGTTCTCCTGTTGTATTTGATGTTTCAGACGTTAGAAGGAACCAGGAAAATATTCGATGAAACGAGTGTAAATCTAAAATAAAGGTATTATATCACTTCTATAGTATTTTTTAGCTTTGTACCAATGTGTGGTTTCATCAAAGAAAATGTTAGTTTTACTTGAAGTATGACGACATTTTTTCTCATATTTCTCTCATTTCAATTAGCGTATCATCAGTATGAATGGCAAGAAAAAATATTGAAATGTAACAGTTTTATGAAGTAAATGCGTGTTTTTTAAAGCCTGAAGTCATTTCCTGTTAAAAATTTTTAAAGTCATTTTCAATTATAATGAGTAAATAACATCAATAAGGATATAATCAATAAAAATAAACATTCTCCATTTTATTTTTTCTCTGCAACAATGGAAGTAATCCAATTGCCACCATTTTATAGAAATTTCACATAAAACTTTTAAAATTAAAAATAACCTTTTAAAATTAAAATAAATTAAAAAATAGCTAATAAGGACACATGTAGAAATAAACCGAACATGCATTGCGGCGCTACGTGCACTAAGTTATGAAGTCCAGGCAACAGGGGATTTTACCTGACAAAATTAATTCTAGTTCTGGATTTCGACTCACTTTATGTTTTTTGGGTCGCTGAATCCGAATTTGTAACTTCCCACGAACATTTCACCCGGCAACCCCCCCCCCCCCAAAAAAAAAAAAATTGATTCTTAGAAAACATTTGTTTTTTGAGAATGTTCCGAGGCAGCCCCCTCTCTCCCCGTTTATCCTACGTCATAATGTCATATGTCCTATTTGTTGCTAATTTTGTCTAGTTTCTGAATTTCGTAATGCTTTTCCCGTAAAACAATAAAAAATTTAAGTTAAAAACAACTATTTGGGGGGGGGGGGGAATTTGGGAGGAAGTTAAAAATTCGGATTCAGCGACCGAAAAATCTTAAAGTAAAGCTTATAGAGAAAGTTCGGAGGGGGAGACGGTCGTGCGAATGTAAACGATGTGAGCGGTTCAGTGGAATTGCGCAACTTAGTCCATGCAGCACCGCGGCGCATGTTCGGAGGCAGATCCTCCCTCCCCCATTCATCCTACGTCATAATGTCATATATCTTATTTGTTGCAAATTTTGTCTACTTTCTGATTTTCTAGATACTTTTCCCCTAAAACAATAAAAAATTGATTTTTTTAATGAAAACCTTTTTGGAGGGGCTTTTTACCAAAATTTTGGGGGGAGGAGGGTTGCCGGGGGAAATTTTAGTGGGAAGTTAAAAATTCGGATTCAGCGACCCCAAAAACATCTAGTAAACCTTTTTCCAGAACTACCATGAATTTTGCTAGGTAGAGTCCCTATACGGTCTCTATTGCCTGGACTAATAAGGAAATGTGCCTTCTTTCTAAAAGGTACATTTTGCATTTCATTTTGAAATTTTTGATTTTAAAAAAAAATTTCGGTTGAAAACATTTTCTTCTTGGATGAGACTCCGGAATAATTAAGAGATACAGATAAGGTGTAATTTTGTAATTTTGTCTTCAGGATTAAAAAAAAAAAAATAATTATAAAAATTAAAAAAAAAAATTAAATCTTAAAAAACGGAGATTTTTTACACTGATTTTTACTTCCAGAAATATTATCTTAAATTTTCCCCAAGGAATAAAAAATCCTGACGACAAGTTATTGAAAACATGGATTGAAAACTTTCTACAAAATTTCATACGTATATCTTGGCAGAAAGTTTAGAAATATCCTTTAAACATGACAAATTATGAGAAAATCTATTCTGAGATAAATGGACTTAAAGTTTCAATTACAGGTAGGATAGAACTGCTAATACAACGCAAAACTTGTTATATCTGTTGATGTAATCATCATATAAATACGAGGTCTACTTTATTTAACTTTGCAATATTTTTTTTAGCAAGAAAAATAAAAAATACATTTTTTTTTTAAAATTCTGATCCTTGCACCCTCCTAAAAGGAACAATAAAGGATGGTGTTGGTGTTTGTGTTGTTTATGACGGCCGATTATCTGCACGAGAGATATAGACCCGAGGGGGAGTGCTCTTCTTGGGGGTCTTTTTAAGTGAACCTACCCGTATTTACGCCAGTTTATCCAAAGAACAATAAAGGGAAAGGGAAACAGATTTGATCACGTCCGCGAGGGCATAAATTGGAAATCGAGACCTTAATATCGCCACAATATTCAGTTATTCAGAGATCGTATTACAAAGGTATTTTTTTTTATACAACGTACATATAAGGATGATATAATATCGTGAGCCAGTATTTTTTTTAATTTAGATGTTGTTGTTTTTTTATTTTTTTTTTTTGGGGGGGGGGGGGCAGTATCGATGACTTTAGGTGTAGTAATGATATGGACAGAAAGTGTCTATACTTCGATTTAAGAGAAACAAACACTGATTTCGGGAATACAAAATAATCTCAATGAATCTGTTAATATTATTCTTCTGGTGCTGCCATCTGTTACCTAAAATTAATTACACCATAGTTCGTTCCATTTACTATTTTTTACGTGCATCTTCTTTTTTTCTTCTATAACTGCAGAATCTCAATTCAATTAATTTAGGAACAGATGTGTTATTATCCCACCCTCCGCCATCTTGGATTTTTTTTGGCGAGAAAACCCCTTTTCCGCCAAGTAGTAAATGTCGCCAAGCACCCGTTTCTACGCATGTTTGGCTCAACGAAAATAAAATGTAAATAATAAACAAAATTCGCTAAACTGGCAAATCAGTAATCCTTGTATGAGCGCTTCGCGCACATTTAACGGAAAAGAAACATCACCGAATTCAGCATTTCTCGCTAATATAGCATTCTCAAAATTCAGCAGTTCTCGTCTTGTAGCAATCTCAAAATGTAAAAAACTCTTAAAACAGCAAAATATACCTAAAAAACGAGACTCGCTAAAGTGGCAATCAGCAATAGTTGTATGAGCGCTTCGCGCTCATTTTCCGAAAAAAAACATCGCCGAATTCAGCATTTTTCGCGATATAGAATTCTCAAAATTCATTAGTTCTCGTTTTGTAGCAATCTCAAAATGTAAAAAACTCTTAAAGCAACAAAATATACATAAAATTATCAACATACCTTAACAGACATCTGCTTTCTTGAAACCTACAGCACAAAATATAACACTGCCGTCATTTTCCAAAATAGGCTTCATACGCATTGACACGCTATAAACAAATCCCCCTTTCATGTCAAAATTTCCTCATATTTCTTAATTACTTCAGCAAGAGTGTTTAAACGGACTACAGAAACTATAGCCAATGAAATACATCCAATAAATTTAACATAAAAATAAAAAGACAGCCATAGAACACGATATCAAAGAGTATCTGGTACAAGAGTCAACCAACCGTCAGCAATGACACCCGGCAGTGAAATGAATGTTCACGCTCTCGCGTCGTAAAAAAGGGGTTGCCATAATAAGTTACTAGACGCCAAACGCCGGGGTTGCCAGAGCGATAAAAATCGCCAAATACTCAACATCGCGGAGGGTGGGATAATAACACATCTTAGCCTTAATTTATAGACTAAATTAAAATTAAAGTAATAATTCAGTAAATATTAATTCGCATAATTTGAAGAATGGGGAAAAATTAAATCTTAAATGTTCAAGAAATAAATATATATCATTGCAATAGATGGCAGCACTAAACTTTATGCTTTCAATTCTATCTCAGATTGCGGGGCGATATTAAGAAGGGGTTGGATAAATACTTTCTAACTGAAGAATTTTAATATACATTGACTTTTCCAAATAAATATTTTCACCAAAAAGTTAAGAAAAAATGTTTGACCTAATATTATTAGTTAAAGCGGAATTGGAACAATTATTCGCGGGTATATTAATCTCACTGATTAAATTCAGACATTTTTCTTAAGGAAGCGTTTTTGAAGAGAGGGAAAGATTTTATGTGTGGCAATGAAATGACGAAATGTGCTTATGGTTTATTTAAAAAAAAAAAAAAAAAAAAAAAAATGAAATTATGAGATCATTTTAAATGTTCACTGTTATTGAATCTCCACAAATGTGTTAAATGTGCCCCCCCCCCCCAACAGTGGCTGAGAGGTTCTGCTCTCGAAGCCGGTAGACGGGAGGTGCTGGGTTCGAACCCAATCGCTCCCGTCGGCCCAACCGTTTCGACATTTTATTGTTGCCTGGAAGAAATGGTTTATCGGAGGCTAATAAAAGTAAAGGTAGAACAGGTCGAACATCGACGACAGAAAATCTTTAAAGAAAAACCATTACATTGATTAATAATAAACCTACAAAATTAATTGCAATTAAGAATACATCAAACATTGTTTAGTCTGACACTTAAAACAATTATTACTTTAATCTAAAGTTATCAAATTATTATTTCCAGTTCAAGTTTAACTTCAAATGTTCCAAGCTATTGAAAAATTAAACTTTATTCGTATCCGTAATTAGTAAAATATAATCAAGATAAGTAAATATGAAGAAATTATCGATTGAGGTTCTTGTGCTACGTATTATGGAATGAAAAATCAGCAAAAATTATTTCACTTTGATACAATCATAGAATTTTTTTTTTCTGCATGAAATCTAAACCTTAAGTTATTTTTACATCTCAAAATTTACATACGCATCTTTCATACCTGTAATCACCATTTTAGTAATATTTTGATGCGCAATAGTTTATTACTTAATATTTTTCCAAGCTTAAAGCACGTTTTGAAGCCATAACTTTGAATAGGAACATTCATACTCTTGACTTGAGGTTATAATCACAGTACCGATCAATAAAAGTTCCAGAAATTTACACGTTTTAGACGCATTTGTGGTTAAATATCAATATGTGTATAAAAATATGTATGCTAATCACTTATAATGAAACAAAGCTAAAAATGCAATAGAAGTGATATAATACCTTTATTTTAGATTTACGCACGTTTCAGCACACAAACGGCGACATTTTCAAAATTATTCTAGATAGAAATATTTTCGCAAGCAATTTTAAAAACAATAACTTGGTAAACAATGTCACAAGAATTCATGCATAATGAAAATCCATGCAAACATAAAATAAAATGAAATTGGATATATGTGAGCGTGGATTAATTGTACTGTTGTTACTATGATTGCATAGCATCTCTTTCCAAATTTTAGGTAACTCAAGGGACACTGAATCATTGCAAAAATTCTCGTTGCGTAAAAATATCTCTATTGATTCCCGGATAATGGTTAGCAAATAAAATCTTGACTGTTAACCCATGTAATTTTAAAGTTTTAAAATTCCTAAGTTTAATTAAGGCTTGCACCATAAACGCTTAACTAAGTTTCACTTTTATAAGTTTGAGGGAAAATAGTTGAAAATTTTCTTTTCCTGATTTACAAATGAAATTTTTCAAATTTTCCGCTGGGTTGATGGTTGGTTGGTTGATTTTTTTGTCGGCCGATTATCTACACGAGGGATATAGGCCCGGGGGGAGTGCCCTCCGTGGGGGTCTTTCTAAATTTTTCCGCTGGGAATTCAGCATTTCACAAAGGCAATTGCTTGGCTCTCAAAGGGTTAAATTAGTCTGCTATTTTGAAAATCCATCTGTAAAGGTTCTTTGATGCATAATCTGGACAAAGCTGTGGTTCTCCTGTTGTATTTGATGTTTCAGACGTTAGAAGGAACCAGGAAAATATTCGATGAAACGAGTGTAAATCTAAAATAAAGGTATTATATCACTTCTATAGTATTTTTTAGCTTTGTACCAATGTGTGGTTTCATCAAAGAAAAAATGTTAGTTTTACTTGAAGTATGACGACATTTTTTCTCATATTTCTCTCATTTCAATTAGCGTATCATCAGTATGAATGGCAAGAAAAAATATTGAAATGTAACAGTTTTATGAAGTAAATGCGTGTTTTTTAAAGCCTGAAGTCATTTCCTGTTAAAAATTTTTAAAGTCATTTTCAATTATAATGAGTAAATGACACCAATAAGGATATAATCAATAAAAATAAACATTCTCCATTTTATTTTTTCTCTGCAACAATGGAAGTAATCCAATTGCCACCATTTTATAGAAATTTCACATAAAACTTTTAAAATTAAAAATAAACTTTTAAAATTAAAATAAATTAAAAAATAGCTAATAAGGACACATGTAGAAATAAACCGAACATGCATTGCGGCGCTACGTGCACTAAGTTATGAAGTCCAGGCAACAGGGGATTTTACCTGACAAAATTAATTCTAGTTCTGGATTTCGACTCACTTTATGTTTTTTGGGTCGCTGAATCCGAATTTGTAACTTCCCACGAACATTTCACCCGGCAACCCCCCCCCCCCCCCAAAAAAAAAAAATTGATTCTTAGAAAACATTTGTTTTTTGAGAATGTTCCGAGGCAGCCCCCTCTCTCCCCGTTTATCCTACGTCATAATGTCATATGTCCTATTTGTTGCTAATTTTGTCTAGTTTCTGAATTTCGTAATGCTTTTCCCGTAAAACAATAAAAAATTTAAGTTAAAAACAACTATTTGGGGGGGGGGGGGTCGGGGGGGGAAAATTTGGGGGGAAGTTAAAAATTCGGATTCAGCGACCGAAAAATCTTAAAGTAAAGCTTATAGAGAAAGTTCGGAGGGGGAGACGGGCGTGCGAATGTAAACGATGTGAGCGGTTCAGTGGAATTGCGCAACTTAGTCCATGCAGCACCGCGGCGCATGTTCGGAGGCAGATCCTCCCTCCCCATTCATCCTACGTCATAATGTCATATATCTTATTTGTTGCAAATTTTGTCTACTTTCTGATTTTCTAGATACTTTTCCCCTAAAACAATAAAAATTGATTTTTTTAATGAAAACCTTTTTGGAGGGGCTTTTTACCAAAATTTTGGGGGGAGGAGGGTTGCCGGGGGAAATTTTAGTGGGAAGTTAAAAATTCGGATTCAGCGACCCAAAAAACATCTAGTAAACCTTTTTCCAGAACTACCATGAATTTTGCTAGGTAGAGTCCCTATACGGTCTCTATTGCCTGGACTAATAAGGAAATGTGCCTTCTTTCTAAAAGGTTGGTTGGTTGTAGTTGTATTTTATGTCGGCCAATTATCTGCACGTGGGATATAGGCCCTAAGGGGGGGGGGTGCCTTCCGTGGAGGTCTTTCTAAGGGAACCTAACCCGTATAACGCTTGGAGAACCAAGGTTCGAAGTAAACCACGAAAACTCCGAACGATTAGGCCGACGGGCGCGATTGGGTTTGAACCCAGCACTTCCCGTCTACCAGCTTCGAGAGCAGAACCTCTCGGCCACTGGTGGGGCTCTTTCTAAAAGGTACATTTTGCATTTCATTTTGAAATTTTTGATTTAAAAAAAAAATTTCGGTTGAAAACATTTTCTTCTTGGATGAGACTCCGGAATAATTAAGAGATACAGATAAGGTGTAATTTTGTAATTTTGTCTTCAGGATTAAAAAAAAAAATAATTATAAAAATTTAAAAAAAAATTTAAATCTTAAAAAACGGAGATTTTTTACACTGATTTTTACTTCCAGAAATATTATCTTAAATTTTCCCCAAGGAATAAAAAATCCTGACGACAAGTTATTGAAAACATGGATTGAAAACTTTCTACAAAATTTCATACGTATATCTTGGCAGAAAGTTTAGAAATATCCTTTAAACATGACAAATTATGAGAAAATCTATTCTGAGATAAATGGACTTAAAGTTTCAATTACAGGTAGGATAGAACTGCTAATACAACGCAAAACTTGTTATATCTGTTGATGTAATCATCATATAAATACGAGGTCTACTTTATTTAACTTATTTAACTTTGCAATATTTTTTTTAGCAAGAAAAATAAAAAATACATTTTTTTTATAATTCTGATCCTTGCACCCTCCTAAAAGGAACAATAAAGGATGGTGTTGGTGTTTGTGTTGTTTATGACGGCCGATTATCTGCACGAGAGATATAGACCCGAGGGGGAGTGCTCTTCTTGGGGGTCTTTTTAAGTGAACCTACCCGTATTTACGCCAGTTTATCCAAAGAACAATAAAGGGAAAGGGAAACAGATTTGATCACATCCGCGAGGGCATAAATTGGAAATCGAGACCTTAATATCGCCACAATATTCAGAGATCGTATTACAAAGGTATTTTTTTTATACAACGTATATATAAGGATGATATAATATCGTGAGCCAGTATTTTTTTTAATTTAGATGTTGTTGTTTTTTTATTTTGGGGGGGGGGGGGGCAGTATCGATGACTTTAGGTTGGTTGTATTTATGTCGGCCAATTATCTGCACGTGGGATATAGGCACTAAGGGGGGGAGTGCCTTCCGTGGAGGTCTTTCTAAGGGAACCTAACCCGTATTAACGCTTGGAGAACCAAGGTTCGAAGAAAACCACGAAAACTCCGAACGATTAGGCCGACGGGCGCGATTGGGATCGAACCCTGCACCTCCCGTCTACCAGCTTCGAGAGCAGAACCTCTCGGCCACTGGTGGGGCCCGATGACTTTAGGTGTAGTAATGATATGGACAGAAAGTGTCTATACTTCGATTTAAGAGAAACAAACACTGATTTCGGGAATACAAAATAATCTCAATGAATCTGTTAATATTATTCTTCTGGTGCTGCCATCTGTTACCTAAAATTAATTACACCATAGTTCGTTCCATTTACTATTTTTTACGTGCATCTTCTTTTTTTCTTCTATAACTGCAGAATCTCAATTCAATTAATTTATAGACTAAATTAAAATTAAAGTAATAATTCAGTAAATATTAATTCGCATAATTTGAAGAATGGGGAAAAATTAAATCTTAAATGAACTAATTTTTTATCACAATCAAACTGATTGGTTAAAACTATTCATTTCGGTTGGTCGGTTGTATTTATGTCGGCCAATTATCAGCACGAGGGATATAGGCCCTAAGGGGGGGGGGGGCCTTCCGTGGAGGTCTTTCTAAGGGAACCTAACCCGTATTAACGCTTGGAGAACCAAGGTTCGAAGAAAACCACGAAAACTCCGAACGATTAGGCCGACGGGCGCGATTGGGATCGAACCCAGCACCTCCCGTCTACCAGCTTCGAGAGCAGAACCTCTCGGCCACTGGTGGGGCCTATTCATTTCGAATAAATCTTAAATGTTCAAGAAATAAATATATATCATTGCAATAGATGGCAGCACTAAACTTTATGCTTTCAATTCTATCTCAGATTGCGGGGCGATATTAAGAAGGGGTTGGATAAATACTTTCTAACTGAAGAATTTTAATATACATTGACTTTTCCAAATAAATATTTTCACCAAAAAGTTAAGAAAAAATGTTTGACCTAATATTATTAGTTAAAGCGGAATTGGAACAATTATTCGCGGGTATATTAATCTCACTGATTAAATTCAGACATTTTTCTTAAGGAAGCGTTTTTGAAGAGAGGAAAAGATTTTATGTGTGGCAATGAAATGACGAAATGTGCTTATGGTTTATTTAAAAAAAAAAAAAAAATTGAAATTATGAGATCATTTTAAGTGTTCACTGTTATTGAATCTCCACAAATGTGTTAATATTATATGTATGGTGTTGCCATCTGTTATCAAACAATAATTACATCAATGCATGCTTAATTTATTATATTTTTTTGTTCCATGCATATCCTTTTTCTCTATAACTTAAAAATCTTGATTTAATTATTTTTACAGATTAAATCGAAATTAAGTATTACTAGAGTTAAAACTAACTGTGCGCAAAATTAGGGGATTATTAATCCAATTCAGGGGGGAAATTCTCTTTTAAATGTTTGAGGAATAAATTGATATTATTTAAATAAATTGGCATTTAAATATATACTATTTCAATACTATCAATTTATACCTAACAACAAAATAATAGTTTCTCAAAACTGAATAATATTTTTAATTTTGATAAAATGTAAAATTCGTAACATTTATAAATACGATTATGGATACTCTACATGTTGCATAAACTCTAGTCAATTCCATTCTGTGGTCTCTCTTTCCCACTTCCGATTTTCAAAATCAGTTTTTAACACAATAGTTTTAATTTAATTTTATGTATCAAATTCATAAGCAACTTAAATCAGTACAAAAAATAAAATAAAAACAATGTTGATTTAATTAAGTGTTGAACATCCGTGGTTGGAATATTAATCAAAATTAAATATTATTAGAATTAAAAGATACAATGCCCCCCCCCCCCCCCCAACAGTGGCTGAGAGGTTCTGCTTAATGAAATTTTACTGTTTAAACTTTGGGGGTGGGGGTGGGGAGGTTAAATAATTGCTTTTCCTCTTTTAGAAGTAATTAAATTTCAAATTTCGGTGTGAATTCAGCAGTACACAAACACAATTGCTTTCCACTCAAAGGGTTAAACGACATCTATAGAAAAGTATGCATGTGACATCACTATCGCAGAATAATACACAAACCCAGCAAAAAGTGATGGCAGAAACTTAATAAAAATAATCGTCTATCTAATGCTTCGTATTCCTTCATTTCTGTGTAACATTAATATAGATACTTAAAATTAAATAAAATTTATAATAGCTCTATGTTTTATCAGAAATCATTTATTTATATTTTTCAAAATAGCACGTATTGTATTTTAATTACAATCATTTTTCAGTTGTTATGAGAAAATGGCAACAAAACGACATAGTAATCTACTATTTTCCTTTTACTTTCTACAGAAATAGACTACCTCAGTTGCCACCATTACAGAAATGGTGCTAAAAACTACAAAAAAATTAATAACTCAAAAATAAATTGACATTCAGTTTTCAAACAAAATGCATTTAAAAGTACTTTTTTTTCTATACGAAGCTGTAAAAAATTAAAAATACGTGATGCTTAGAAGTTTAAAATATTGCAGTAGAGATTATCAGTATTTACCAATACAATGATACATTTGCTTCGATTTACGGCTGGCTTATGTAACGTAACGTTATTTTTCAGTGACGACATTTTATTGTTGCCTGGAAGAAATGGTTTATCGGAGGCTAATAAAAGTAAAGGTAGAACAGGTCGAACATCGACGACAGAAATTCTTTAAAGAAAAACCATTACATTGATTAATAATAAACCTACAAAATTAATTGCAATTAAGAATACATCAAACATTGTTTAGTCTGACACTTAAAACAATTATTACTTTAATCTAAAGTAATCAAATTATTATTTCCAGTTCAAGTTTAACTTCAAATGTTCCAAGCTATTGAAAAATTAAACTTTATTCGTATCCGTAATTAGTAAAATATAATCAAGATAAGTAAATATGAAGAAATTATCGATTGAGGTTCTTGTGCTACGTATTATGGAATGAAAAATCAGCAAAAATTATTTCACTTTGATACAATCATAGAATTTTTTTTTTTCTGCATGAAATCTAAACCTTAAGTTATTGTTACATTTCAAAATTTACATACGCATCTTTCATACCTGTAATCACCATTTTAGTAATATTTTGATGCGCAATAGTTTATTACTTAATATTTTTCCAAGCTTAAAGCACGTTTTGAAGCTATAACTTTGAATAGGAACATTCATACTCTTGACTTGAGGTTATAATCACAGTACCGATCAATAAAAGTTCCAGAAATTTACACATTTTAGACGCATTTGTGGTTAAATATCAATATGTGTATAAAAATATGTATGCTAATCACTTATAATGAAACAAAGCTAAAAATGCAATAGAAGTGATATAATACCTTTATTTTAGATTTACGCACGTTTCAGCACACAAACGGCGACATTTTCAAAATTATTCTAGATAGAAATATTTTCGCAAGCAATTTTAAAAACAATAACTTGGTAAACAATGTCACAAGAATTCATGCATAATGAAAATCCATGCAAACATAAAATAAAATGAAATTGGATATATGTGAGCGTTGATTAATTGTACTGTTGTTACTATGATTGCATAGCATCTCTTTCCAAATTTTAGGTAACTCAAGGGACACTGAATCATTGCAAAAATTCTCGTTGCGTAAAAATATCTCTATTGATTCCCGGATAATGGTTAGCAAATAAAATCTTGACTGTTAACCCATGTAATTTTAAAGTTTTAAAATTCCTAAGTTTAATTAAGGCTTGCACCATAAACGCTTAACTAAGTTTCACTTTTATAACTTTGAGGGAAAATAGTTGAAAATTTTCTTTTCCTGATTTACAAATGAAATTTTTCAAATTTTCCGCTGGGAATTCAGCATTTCACAAAGGCAACTGCTTGGCTCTCAAAGGGTTAAATTAGTCTGCTATTTTGAAAATCCATCTGTAAAGGTTTTTTGATGCATAATCTGGACAAAGCTGTGGTTCTCCTGTTGTATTTGATGTTTCAGACGTTAGAAGGAACCAGGAAAATATTCGATGAAACGAGTGTAAATCTAAAATAAAGGTATTATATCACTTCTATAGTATTTTTTAGCTTTGTACCAATGTGTGGTTTCATCAAAGAAAATGTTAGTTTTACTTGAAGTATGACGACATTTTTTCTCATATTTCTCTCATTTCAATTAGCGTATCATCAGTATGAATGGCAAGAAATATATTGAAATGTAACAGTTTTATGAGGTAAATGCGTGTTTTTTAAAGCCTGAAGTCATTTCCTGTTAAAAATTTTTAAAGTCATTTTCAATTATAATGAGTAAATAACATCTATAAGGATATAATCAATAAAAATAAACATTCTCCATTTTATTTTTTCTCTGCAATAATGGAAGTAATCCAATTGCCACCATTTTATAGAAATTTCACATAAAACTTTTAAAATTAAAAATAAACTTTTAAAATTAAAATAAATTAAAAAATAGCTAATAAGGACACATGTAGAAATAAACCGAACATGCATTGCGGCGCTACGTGCACTAAGTTATGAAGTCCAGGCAACAGGGGATTTTACCTGACAAAATTAATTCTAGTTCTGGATTTCGACTCACTTTATGTTTTTTGGGTCGCTGAATCCGAATTTGTAACTTCCCACGAACATTTCACCCGGCAACCCCCCCCCCCCCAAAAAAAAAATTGATTCTTAGAAAACATTTGTTTTTTGAGAATGTTCCGAGGCAGCCCCCTCTCTCCCCGTTTATCCTACGTCATAATGTCATATGTCCTATTTGTTGCTAATTTTGTCTAGTTTCTGAATTTCGTAATGCTTTTCCCGTAAAACAATAAAAAATTTAAGTTAAAAACAACTTTTTTTTTGGGGGGGGGTCGGGGGGGGAAATTTGGGGGGGAAGTTAAAAATTCGGATTCAGCGACCGAAAAATCTTAAAGTAAAGCTTATAGAGAAAGTTCGGAGGGGGAGACGGGCGTGCGAATGTAAACGATGTGAGCGGTTCAGTGGAATTGCGCAACTTAGTCCATGCAGCACCGCGGCGCATGTTCGGAGGCAGATCCTCCCTCCCCCATTCATCCTACGTCATAATGTCATATATCTTATTTGTTGCAAATTTTGTCTACTTTCTGATTTTCTAGATACTTTTCCCCTAAAACAATAAAAAATTCATTTTTTTAATGAAAACCTTTTTGGAGGGGCTTTTTACCAAAATTTTGGGGGGAGGAGGGTTGCCGGGGGAAATTTTAGTGGGAAGTTAAAAATTCGGATTCAGCGACCCAAAAAACATCTAGTAAACCTTTTTCCAGAACTACCATGAATTTTGCTAGGTAGAGTCCCTATACGGTCTCTATTGCCTGGACTAATAAGGAAATGTGCCTTCTTTCTAAAAGGTACATTTTGCATTTCATTTTGAAATTTTTGATTTAAAAAAAAATTTCGGTTGAAAACATTTTTTTCTTGGATGAGACTCCGGAATAATTAAGAGATACAGATAAGGTGTAATTTTGTAATTTTGTCTTCAGGATTAAAAAAAAAAATAATTATAAAAATTAAAAAAAAAATTTAAATCTTAAAAAATGGAGATTTTTTACACTGATTTTTACTTCCAGAAATATTATCTTAAATTTTCCCCAAGGAATAAAAAATCCTGACGACAAGTTATTGAAAACATGGATTGAAAACTTTCTACAAAATTTCATACGTATATCTTGGCAGAAAGTTTAGAAATATCCTTTAAACATGACAAATTATGAGAAAATCTATTCTGAGATAAATGGACTTAAAGTTTCAATTACAGGTAGGATAGAACTGCTAATACAACGCAAAACTTGTTATATCTGTTGATGTAATCATCATATAAATACGAGGTCTACTTTATTTAACTTTGCAATATTTTTTTTAGCAAGAAAAATAAAAAATACATTTTTTTTTAAAATTCTGATCCTTGCACCCTCCTAAAAGGAACAATAAAGGATGGTGTTGGTGTTTGTGTTGTTTATGACGGCCGATTATCTGCACGAGAGATATAAACCCGAGGGGGAGTGCTCTTCTTGGGGGTCTTTTTAAGTGAACCTACCCGTATTTACGCCAGTTTATCCAAAGAACAATAAAGGGAAAGGGAAACAGATTTGATCACGCCCGCGAGGGCATAAATTGGAAATCGAGACCTTAATATCGCCACAATATTCAGTTATTCAGAGATCGTATTACAAAGGTATTTTTTTTATACAACGTATATATAAGGATGATATAATATCGTGAGCCAGTATTTTTTTAAATTTAGATGTTGTTGTTTTTTTATTTTATTTTTTTTTTTTTTTGGGGGGGGGGGGGCAGTATCGATGACTTTAGGTGTAGTAATGATATGGACAGAAAGTGTCTATACTTCGATTTAAGAGAAACAAACACTGATTTCGGGAATACAAAATAATCTCAATGAATCTGTTAATATTATTCTTCTGGTGCTGCCATCTGTTACCTAAAATTAATTACACCATAGTTCGTTCCATTTACTATTTTTTACGTGCATCTTCTTTTTTTCTTCTATAACTGCAGAATCTCAATTCAATTAATTTATAGACTAAATTAAAATTAAAGTAATAATTCAGTAAATATTAATTCGCATAATTTGAAGAATGGGGAAAAATTAAATCTTAAATGTTCAAGAAATAAATATATATCATTGCAATAGATGGCAGCACTACACTTTATGCTTTCAATTCTATCTCAGATTGCGGGGCAATATTAAGAAGGGGTTGGATAAATACTTTCTAACTGAAGAATTTTAATATACATTGACTTTTCCAAATAAATATTTTCACCAAAAAGTTAAGAAAAAATGTTTGACCTAATATTATTAGTTAAAGCGGAATTGGAACAATTATTCGCGGGTATATTAATCTCACTGATTAAATTCAGACATTTTTCTTAAGGAAGCGTTTTTGAAGAGAGGGAAAGATTTTATGTGTGGCAATGAAATGACGAAATGTGCTTATGGTTTATTTAAAAAAAAAAATTGAAATTATCAGATCATTTTAAATGTTCACTGTTATTGAATCTCCACAAATGTGTTAATATTATATGTATGGTGCTGCCATCTGTTATCAAACAATAATTACATCAATGCATGCTTAATTTATTATATTTTTTTTGTTCCATGCATATCCTTTTTCTCTATAACTTAAAAATCTTGATTTAATTATTTTTACAGATTAAATCGAAATTAAGTATTACTAGAGTTAAAACTAACTGTGCGCAAAATTAGGGGATTATTAATCCAATTCAGGGGGGAAATTCTCTTTTAAATGTTTGAGGAATAAATTGATATTATTTAAATAAATTGGCATTTAAATATATACGATTTCAATACTATCAATTTATACCTAACAACAAAATAATAGTTTCTCAAAACTGAATAATATTTTTAATTTTGATAAAATGTAAAATTCGTAACATTTATAAATACGATTATGGATACTCTACATGTTGCATAAACTCTAGTCAATTCAATTCTGTGGTCTCTCTTTCCCACTTCCGATTTTCAAAATCAGTTTTTAACACAATAGTTTTAATTTAATTTTATGTATCAAATTCATAAGCAACTTAAATCAGTACAAAAAATAAAATAAAAACAATGTTGATTTAATTAAGTGTTGAACATCCGTGGTTGGAATATTAATCAAAATTAAATATTATTAGAATTAAAAGATACTATGCCCCCCCCCCCCCCCCCCACAACAGTGGCTGAGAGGTTCTGCTCTCGAAGCTGGTAGACGGGAGGTGCTGGGTTCGAACACAATCGCGCCCGTCGGCCCAACCGTTTCGGAGATTTCGTGGTTTTCTTCGAAACCGTGGATTCCCATGCGTAAATACGGGTTAGGTTCTCTTAGAAAGACCCCCCACGAAGGGCACTCTCCTCTCCCCAGGACCTATATCCCACGTGTTGATAATTGGCAGTCACAAATACAAACCAAACCAAAAGATACTATTCGCAGAATTTGGGGATTATTATTCCAATTAAGGGGAAAATTCTCTTTTACGGCTGTTCTTAACTATTCTGCTCAACAAGCGCAAAACGTTTTGATAGATTTAAAAATTCATTATTTAACGGAAAGATATAAAATTGGAAAGCCTGGCCATGGAAGTGATTTGAAATTGAACTGTGTTTTAAATTTTTTGTTGACCCACCAACGGCCGACAGGTTCTGCTCTCGAAGCTGGTAGATGGGAGGTGCTGGGTTCGATCGCGCTCGTCGGCCTAATCGTTCAGAGTTTTCGTGGTTGTCTTCGAACGTTTGGTTTACCAAGCGTAAATACGGGTTAGGTTCCCTTAAAAAGACCCCCACGGAGGGCACCCCCCCCCCCTCTTTGGGCCTATATCCCACGTGCTGATAATTGGCCGTCATAAACACAACCAACCAACCATTTTTTGTTATAAGCGATTATGATAACGGGACAAACACGTTTTTTGACAGCTCTTGAGTGATTATTCTACTTTCGCGCTGAAATTCGGTTCAAACCATCCCTTTGACATTATTTTCTGAAAGATGTATTGCGTTTGCAAAAAAATGTAAAAAACAGCTCGGTTACAAAGTTTCTGAATAACAACACCAGCTAGTTTCAAGCATTTTCGAACAAAAGTAAACTAAAACTTATGTCAGAAAATTGCCCTTTTGGATTTGAGTGAACACCCTTAAATGTTTGAGGAATAAAATGATATTATTTAAAAAGATAGCCATCTATTTCAATAATATCAATTTATACCTGATAACTAAATAATATTTTCTCAAAACTTAATAATACTTTTAAATTTTGCTAATTTAAAATTTGTAACATTCATAAATACTATTATGGATACTCTGTGTATTGTATAACCTTTAGTCAATTCAAATCTGAGGGCCCTCTTTCCCACTCCCGACTTACAAAATCAGTTTTTAACATAACGAGTTGGAACCCGCCGAAATTAGACGAATTAAATTTTTTAGAATGGAACTGTTAGATCAAATTTATAATAAACCTACCAAAATAATTACAATAAAAAACTAATATTGCATTGGTTATCTAACTCTTAAAACAAATAATGTTTTTAACCTAAAATTACCAAAATATTATTTACAAAAACTTCAACTGCTTAAATTATTAAAAAAATAAACTGTATTAGAATACGTAATCAAGATGAGTAATTATGTTGAAGTTATCAATTAAGGCTCTTACTTTTGTTTTTACGGGATGAAGAATCAGTAAAAAGGATTTTGCTTCGTCTCATCATAAAATTTCCCCGCAAAAATCTAAACTGTACGTTATTTTCACATGCTCAAAATTTACACACGTACCACTCAAATTCACAATTTAAAAGTACTTTAACGCGCAATTCATTCTTAATGAATGTATTTCCAAACATAAAGTCACTTTTGTCCGATACAACTTTTCATGTGAACATTCGCATAAAATTTAAGTTCTAATCTCAGTACCCGCGAAAATTTACTATTCAGAAATTTGCCTTTAGTTGCCATAGTATTGGTCATTTAGTATTGGTCAAATATTTAGTTTTATCAACGAAAATGATCGTTTTGTTTTAAATATGACATAATTTTTACATCATATTTTGCCTAGTATATTTTGCCAAACTCAGTATCAGCGTAATGTAAAAATATTGAAATATCTTCTTAAACCTTTTGATTTATGAAGAAAAATGCGTGTTTTTTTTAATGGCTGACGTCATTTTCTTTTCAAAAATTAGAAAAAAGTTACTTTTATTTGCAATGTGAAAATGACATCAATAAGGATATAATGAATAAAGATAAATAAACCATGACTATTTTCCCTTTACTTTTAATAGAAATGTTGCCACAATTACAAAATTGGTACTAAGAACTATAAAAAAAATTAATGTCTCAAAAATAAATTGAGATAGAGCTTTCAAACAAAATGTATTTAAAAGTACATTTTTTTCCCTATACGACGGTGTAAAAATTGGAACCGTGCTATGTTTAAAAGTTTAAAAATTTGCAGTAGCGAAAATTGCAAAACCGAAATTTTATTTAAAATTCCAAAGTGTTGCCATTCGCAGAATGACGTATGCGTTACGCACAGATATGGTTGTCCTTTATAATATAGATAGATAGTTTTAATTTAATTTTTATGTATAAAATTCTTAAATAACTTAAATCTGCACACAAAAAATAACAAAAACAATGCAGATTTAATTAGATTTTGAACATTCGTGTTTGGAATCGTAACTACTTCTTTTAGAAAATACCGTTATGGAAAGAAATAGACACACATGCCTATGCCATCTATTTCATTTTTTAAATTTCAAGATGTTCAGGTTTTATTAACATTATATTTAGATTGTTTACTTAAAACAATATTTCACTATTCAAATATTTTCATAGATAAATAAAACCTGTAATAATAATAATAATAAAACCCCGTAAACTGTGAATGGAAAATCGAATGTATTTAAATTTCTCAGGCCATGAGACTTAAAATTTCAGTGGCTTATTGGCAGTTGCTTGATCTGCTTATATGGTGTTCAGGCACAGGCAATGTTCATACGAATGAAAATAAATATAGGTGATGCCAAATGTTCGTTATAGAATAATATTATTAATAACAATAATAATAATAATAACGAATGAATGAATGATGACAAGATATTATAGTTTGCAGAAATTGCATCAGATCCCCTCCCCCTTAATATCCCCTCATTTTTGGAATTTTGTTAATAAAAAATGCCAACTTATGGAAAATCATATCTCATCCAGGTATTTTTGGAAAGTATCTGAAATACAGATAACTATATCGCCGATAAATGTTTGCATTTTTACAATATCCAACTTTCTTTCTTATACGATTTCGCCGATGTAGTTGACTAACAAATTATGACAAAAAAAAAAAAAAAAAAAAGGAAAGGAAAAAGGGGTTATCATTCGCGCGTGCGCAGTTAAACTTAATTCATAGGAAGGATAGTGTTTAATTACATATTTGTGTTATTCATATTGTAATTATTTAATATTATTTCTACTGCGTTTTTTCAAGTTGTTTGAAAATGACGTGAAATTTGATTGAAAACTTTGCATGCTATAAGCACCAAAGTTTTTCCCTTTTTTAAAGAAACTTTTAGAAAATCAGTGTTCTTCTTACAAAAAATTTGCCGAGCAATTGTATTATGGTCTACTACTCTAACAGAGCTTTTCCAGTATTTATTTATTTATTTATTTATTCATTCATTTTTACCGCGAATAGCTGATAGCGATTAGTAATTTTTTTTTTTTTTTTTTATAATTTCATATTAGTGCTGGCAATTATACGTATAATATATATAAAACGTATTATACTGATTAGGATTTTGGATAAGTATAATATGGTAAAAGCGGTTATCTGCGTATACGTTTTATACATATTATACGTATAATCGCGAGCACTATTTCATATGTTGCTGTTTATGTAAATGGCGCTATAAAACATATTCTTTAAATTCCTGAAACGCTCAATTACAAATCAAATAAATAATAATTACTCCAAGTACATTTATGTTTAAAAATAAATCAGTACCAGAAATTTCTGCATTTTAAACTGGGATTTTATTTATTTATTTGTTTATTTTATTTTTTATTCATTTAAGAACTATTTTAAATGATGTTTTCTGCTCTGTCAAATAGACAAAACATTTTAAATATAGTATGTACTTAGTTTTGAGAGATAATTTTATTCTCAGCCCACCAGCTTCACTAGCATTTGAAAATTTAAAAATAAAAATTAGGTACATTTACTTCATATATAAAATGCAAATGTGAATTTTGTTCCAGCTGATTATAACTTGAGTTCTGCTGAATAAATTTCGATGGAACTTGCACAATGAAAAGACGAGGTGACACCTATGAGCTCTCCAGCATCGGAACTTTCATCTGAATTTATTTTAAGATTTTTAGAAGACGCTATTTTTAAATTAGAAGGACCTAAACCTGATGTTTAGGTAAGATACGTAGATGATGTTTTCATCTGTTGGGCGCATTGAATGAATTCTTTGAGGAAGTTAATAAATTCGATTAAAATATGAAATTTACAAACAGAGACAAGAATTGAAGGAAGGCTACCTTTCCTTGATATGGATATTTTAAGGGTAGATCAAAGTCTTTCATTTAACATTTATAGAAAACCGATGAAATCAAACACAGTCATTCCTATTTAAATATGATCATTCTTTTAACTACAAGATTTCTGTATTTTTTTCATTTATAAAACGATCTTTACTCATATGCTCCGGTACATCTCTCCAAACAGAACTTAATTTTATTAAAAGAATTGCAGATAAACATGGTTTTCCTGTAACATTTATAGATAAAACGGTTGAAAAGCATATTAACCCTCTTTCAAGATTCAAGACGATTGTAAATCTAAAGTTATCCATATAAAATTTTGTTCTGTTACAAGTATTTACGAAGCGTTAAAAAAAATTACTTCCTTTAATATTCATCTTATAGCAATTCTCAGACCTAACATTATTAACCCGTTCGGGACCATGGGTGCATATATCCATCCTCAAAATGTTCTTAAAACTGTTGAGTTTGATACCAGTAAAAAAGAAAAGTAAAATTGATATTATTAATTTACAACATTTTCGTCATCTATAAAGTTAAGTCAAATAATTAACAAAAAGTGGTGCAAAACGAATAAAATTCGTGTAAAAGAATCCAGTCCTGAACAGGTCAAACCTCTCGCTGCGCAACCCGAGATTTTCTCGGGCATGAATTTTTCCGTCTAATTAATTCTCATTGATTATCCCCACTAATTATTATTATTATTATTATTATTTTGTAAATTTTGCCTTATTTAATCGGAACAATTTCCCGATTAAGTGAGACAAAAAATTTTGTTTAGAAAAACCTGTGGCAAAAGAAGTTATTTAATTATTTTGAAGCTATTTTAATAAATAAATTACGCAGCGAGAGGGTTAATTTACTTTCAAGTCAATATGATGCTACCCCCCCCCCCCTTCTGAGTTTTTGCTGGTGTTTATGAAATTCCGATTATTCTAGATAGCGATGAGAAATTATTTTATATAAGTATGACAAAAAGAAATTGACACAATATTAAAAGAACAAAAAGCAGATATGAAATATAATAGATAATCGACATCTTTTCCAAAATTTTGTTCTAAAAATGAGATTAAAGCGAAATATTATGAAAATGCGAATAATTGTTTGGCTACGTACTTATCCGTAAAAAAGCATAAATAGAGAATTCCTGAGATTAAATTGAGAATTAGCGATGTTTGTAATGAAGGAGTTTCTTACAATATACATAAGTTACGGTTAAGTAATTTGAAACAACATTTATCTCTACGGTAAAGAAGTCTCACACGGTTATTGTAATTATTATTCTGTTATCGTCATATTTTTCTCTATTGGAAATGGATGGTTAAATTACAGCTGTACAGATGGTGCTATGATGGTGTCGGGTTCAACCAACCCCCCCTCCCCCCTTAGATAAGAGAGAAAGCCTTGATACGCATCACGAAACCGTCACACAAAAGGATTAAAACAAAGAAAAAAAATCGAACAACTTGTGTGTTTCGATTTTGTTGGCTCTCGGAATTCTTAATTCTTATTTTCTAATAATAACTAATAATTCAACGAACCAAAGAAAACGAAATAAATAAGTTGTTCGATTTTTTCCCCTGCTTTGTGTAACGTTTTCGCAACACGTGTCAAGGCTTTCTCTCTTATCTAGCGGACGTGGGTTCAACATAGTATGTTTATTTTTTTACTTTTACAATTTACAAATATTTGTGTCTCTCAATACTGAAGTATGACCCTGATGATGGCCACAAAGTGGTTGAAACTTATTAGTTTTTAGACCTTTAAAATTTTATTTTCAATGTTTCGAAAGTTTTTACCTTTTATGTATAACATACGTCTTTAAGTAAATTATTTTATTATGTCTGTTGTTTCTACATTTGCTCTGAAATTTTCGAATCGATATCGTGATTAGTTTTCTTAATTTTAACCAATTACTGAAAATTATCATTAATTTTAATTTAATGTTCATAATCTTTTATTGTCATTTGAAAATCCAGTGCAGCAGATATGCGATTCTTCTGAAAGTTTGGAAGAAAAGGTTTTTTTTAATGAGTTTTTTATTGAGTTTTTTATTTATATCTGAATTAATTACCGGCTTTTTTTATATATAAAATAAACACTATTGAAAAGAGGTCAAAATTACTATTATTGGGCTAAAAGATTAAAACCGGATTATTTTTATTAATGTAGAAAAATTGCTTCGAAACGTGAAAAAGGGGCTAAACATCAATAAAAAATTGAAAATAAATAAATAAATGAAAAAAATCCAATTGTGAGCTTTGCGATGAAACACTACATACATAGAGGTATCTTAGGAAGTATTAGTTTAAAGCTCTGAAATTTTGTAGAGGACGCAGGTTCGAACCCAACGCTCGGCAAAATGATTTCTGCAATATTTTTAGCAATAATTCGTTTCAATAATGACATATTTTACTAGGCAGTGAAGCTATATGATTTTAATTTTATTATTATCATAATTCGAATGTTTTATAATTAGATAAAATTAAAAATTTAACAATATTTAAAAAAAAAATAAAAATAATTTTATATTTAAAGTATTTTGCATGTAATTATCAATTAAATAAATTTAGCTGATCTACAATTTTTGTTATAATTTCTTACCATTATCAAGAATGTTTATGTGTGTGCGTCAGAAAGTTGCCACTCTTTTCTGTAAAAAAAATAAGAAAATAAAACGGAAAGAAAAGAAAATATTCATATAAGTATTGTAAAAGAAATTACCTTGATATGCATGTTTATATTTAACAAATGTATAAAAAAGTAAAATAAAATTCAAGTAATAAAAAATATATATTATAAATCGTTAGCTCCATCAAGTTTTAAGTTTAGACTTTTATAGAATGATGCTGATAAAATAAAATTCAAGGTAGCTTTAATGGTGGTGTAATTAAAAAATGCATAAAATAAAATATAAATAAATATAATTATTTTGTTCGAATAAAAGAATGAGGCCGTAGTAAGTAAAAACGAATTCTTTACCCAACATTTTTAGGTAAATTTCTGATAAAAAGCAAGCATAATTGTTTGTAAATTATAAACTTAAAATTCTTTCATTCATTGAATAGTGTAGATTGACAGCACCATTTATCGCCTTAAAGAAATACGAATCACTTATGCAATATAGAAATCTGTCACGATTCCAATACATTATTTAAAAGCAAAAAAAATCAAGGATTTTTCTAATTAAATATTCAA
The DNA here is from genome assembly GCA_963932465.1 of Maratus speciosus. Taxonomy (NCBI): domain Eukaryota; kingdom Metazoa; phylum Arthropoda; class Arachnida; order Araneae; family Salticidae; genus Maratus; species Maratus speciosus. Next base: position 90,396,894 of record OZ010797.1, read on the forward strand.
ATTATTAGTCAAACCAACACCCTCTATAGTCAAAGCCTTCATACTGAATTCCGGAAGTGCCAATATGGCTGAACCTGTAGTCCAATAATTTCCTCGTTACCGTTGACCTCCAGGTTAATAACCAGTGCTAAAAGTGCATGCTTCTGCCTCGCCATTTTTAGTTCTAGGTTTTGTTGTGCAATGGGACATTTTAAAGAATAAATGTAAGTTTTATCTTTGTTTCTTTACATCATTGTTTTAATAACAATGCTGTTCCGGCTAATTCTCAAAACAGCTAGTTAGCTAGCGCATGCTCTCTTTGAACTGTCTACTTTTGAACTGAAACGAATTAATCTTTTTGTTGATGTTAGAATTCTTTATATGTAACCTGTCGAATGTCAGTTAATAGATTTTTATGTTCCGTTTTGTAATTAAATGTTTGTTTTGTGCCTTAAACAATGTTGATTATTCGTAAAAATAAAATCCACTGAACCACCTACATGCTAGTGTTGATTTTGAAATGATTGTTTAGATTAAGTAGAAAAGAAATTGATTATTTGTGGTGCAACGCGCCGTCAAGTCTAGATGTGAAAAGAATTACTGCGTAATATTTTTGTTTTGTTTCGATTTGGAACTGGTGAGTGCTGATATTTATTATTATTTTATTTCTTGAAAATGAATGAAAACAAGGAACGAAAAATGCGTGATACGCATCGAAATTTATTAAATAAGTTATTTGAAGAAATTGAACAGTATTTAGCTAGTAATGAATATTCTTTAGAAAATTTACAAGAATTAGTCGATAAGTTAAACATTAAATGCCAGACTATTAAGGATCATGATAACAACATTTTAAGCCTAATAAAAGCGAAAAATGTCGAAAATGAAATATTGAATATTGATGAATATGACCAGAAAATAATAAGTTACAGAAATAAATTAACTTTAAAATTAAAGGTTTATCTTCTAATGCAAATATTACACATAGTAATAACATTGATTCAGTGAGAACATGTCATGCTGCTACTGAACTAAAAAGAGTAAAATTACCAAAGCTACAAATAAACCGATTTTTTGGGGAACAAGACAAATTTTTAGAATTTTGGAACCAGTTTGAGTTAGCGATAGACAAAAACCCAAATCTAACAGAAATAAAAAAATTTACGTATTTGAAAAGTTTGGTTGCAGGAGCAGCTGCAAACACGATTAATGGTTTTGGATTAACTGAAAATAATTATGCAGCGGCCGTATCGCTTTTAAAGCAAAAGTATGGTAGACATGACATGCTCGTACACGCTCACTTAAACAATTTATTAAATATGAAAGGTTTGAAAAGTTCTTCTGACACTGGTGGATTAAGAAATTTATACGATAAATGTCTAGTGCAAGTTCGAAACTTAGAGTCGTTAGGTGTAAAACCTGATAGATACAGTGGGTTACTTTGCCCAATTTTACTGAAGTTAATACCCCCAGATTTGACCTTGGAATTTAATAGAAATCTAAAAGACGGAGAAATGTGGGATATAGATAAACTTATGAATTTTCTTAAAAATGAAGTTGAAAGTAGAGAACGGGTATCAACTATCTATGACTTAGATGGTAAGAAATCATTTTCTAATGATAATAAAATTGAATATAGACCAAAATTTACAGATAAGCAATTGAAATGTAAGCCGCGATATCAATTTAATACTAAAGGATATAAACAAAATAGTGTTCCAGCTACTGAATTAATGGCTTCAGTAAATAAGAGTTCGTGTTTGTTTTGTAATAGTGTTGATCATAATGGTGAAATGTGTAAGTCTTTAACCATTGATCAGACGAAAGAAATACTAAAAAAGCAGGGAAGATGCTTTTTATGTTTACAGTGCAAACACAGAATTAAAGACTGTGAAAATACCAAAATGTGTGATATTTGCGGTAAGAAACATAATAGGGCAATTTGTTTTCAGTTTGAAAATGATTCCAAAATAAATGTTGGCAAAAGTGTCGTATCTATTTCCATTGTGGTAACAATTCCACTAGTAATGTACAGAGTGAAAACACTCATTGCAACATATTTTTGCATACTTGTTCTGTTATAATAAAAGATCCTAAAAATGATAATAATGAACCAGTTCGTGTCTTATTAGATAATGGTAGCATGGGAACATTTATAATTCGCGACATTTCTCAAAAATTACAATTGCCGGTTATTAGAAAAGAAACTTTATCTGTTTATGCTTTTGGAGCTGAAAAAGCAACTGAGAAAACTTATAATGTTGTAGAGGTAAAACTTGTAAATAGAGAACAGCCCTCTTTACACATTGAAGTTGGAGCTCTGGAAACAGATCAAATTTCAGTTGCTTGCTTACCCACTCCTGATAAATACATTAGGAAAACGTATAATAAATTAAAAGGTTTATAACTTGCTGATAGTTATGAATGTACTAGTAAACAAATTGCAGTTTTAATCGGCACTGATAATTATTATAATATTGTAACGGGCAGAATTAAAAGACTAAAGAATAATCTCGTAGCTACCGAAACCCTTTTTGGCTGGTGCTTACAGGGTTATACGGGGTCAGCCAATGAATTGTCCAGTATGAAAATTATCGTTGAAGAAAAGGATATATCCGATCAGATCAGAAATTTTTGGCAATTGGAAAGTCTAGGAATTGAATCCGAAACTCAAAATTTAAGTAATGTAGACGATGGCATTATGGCTGATTTTCAGTCTAATATTGTTTTTAAGGATAATCGGTATAAAGTAAAATTTCCATGGAAGGCAAATTTGAAAATGTCTCTTAATAACAATCGCGAAGTCGCATACAGAAGATTTTTGAAATTGAGAACAACCTTTAGAAATGACCCTTTGTTATTCGCAGAATATAAGGCTATTTTAGATAGTTATTTAGCAGAAAATATTATAGAACCTGTTGACAATACATCTGATGTAAATTCATTTTACTTACCACATAGAGCAGTATTTCGTGAAGATAAGTCCACCACTAAAGTTCGCATTGTCTTCGACGGAAGCGCCCATACTAAGGGTGAACTGTCACTAAATGATTGTTTACATACCGGATTTAATCTTTCCCGAATTGTTCAGCCTTTTAATCAAATTCAGAAACTTTCCCATAGCAATTATAGCAGACATTCAGCAAGCTTTTTTGCAGATCGAGATTGATGAACCAGATAGGGACTTCACCAGATTCTTTTGGGACGATGAACCATGGATTGATGATCCAAGTAAGGAATTTAAAATATTCCGACTAAAGAGGGTGCTCTTCGGTGTGAAATCGAGTCCCTTTCTTCTGGCTGCTACCATCAAGCATCATCTACAAGGGTATGTAGAAACATTTTCTGAATCTTTTGAAATTTTAAATTCATCGTTGTACGTTGACGATTTCATTACAAGTCTACCAAATATTGATTACATATTTAAAACTAGTAAGGAAGCTTATGAAATATTTCAAAAGGCTAGTATGATTTTTAGGAAATGGAAAACCAACTCGCATGAACTGCGTGAGAAATGGAAAGAATATGGTTTACATATTGATGAAATTTCTGATAACTTAAATCTCACTAATCAGAATTTGATACCTTCCAAGGTTTTAGGGATTGCTTGGGACCCAAATAGTGACATGTTTTCATTTACGACTCAAAATCTAGAAAATTTCCTCTCGAATAAACTTAGTACTAAACGTTATTTATTGCAAACTGTTGGTCAAATTTTTGACCCAACTGGATTTATAAGTCCTTATACTATTAGAATTAAATGTTTAATTCAAGAAATTTGGTGTTTAGGACTTGATTGGGATGAAAACCTACCCAAACATCTAGACAATTTATGGAATGAATGGTTTGAAGAAATAAAAGAACTAAATTGTATTAGCATTCCCAGATATTATTTGGCTGATATTGCCCTCGATGAAGTTGATTATTTTGAGTTACATAGTTTTTCGGATGCTTCAAAGAAGGCATATGGTACGGTAGTGTACCTTCGAGCAGTGTTAAAGAATAAGAACATTGTTACTAGTTTTGTAGCAGCAAAAAGTCGAGTCGCTCCTTTAAAAACTGTCTCTATACCTCGTCTAGAACTTTTAGGAGCCCTTTTGTCTGCTGGACTTTGTAATAAAATTGCTACAGAATTAGCTTTTCCTGCAACTTGCTACTTTTGGATCGACTCTACAATTACTTTCCTTTGGATTACAGATGAGCTAGAAAGATTTAAAATGTTTGTCAGAAACCGGATAAAGGAAATCAGAAATCTTAGTGATCCATTAAATTGGTTTCACTGTCCTGGAAAAGAGAATACCTCCGATCTAGTTACTAGAGGTTTGAAAGTTTCAGAGTTGAAAAATAACCATCTTTGGTGGGAAGGTCCCCAGTGGTTAAAGCAAGACAGAACTCTTTGGCCAAAATTGGATAATACATTCGATAAATTAGATATTTCTGAAGTTAAAGATCAGTTAGAACTAAAGAAAAAAAGTGTTATAAAATCAACTATTGTAAATGAAAATCAGTTAAACATTGATTTGATTAATCGATATTCTTCTTTTATGAAGTTAATAAGAATTGCTGCATGGTGTTTAAGATTTCTGAAAAACTGTAAATTGAAATCAGGAATTAGAAAATATGATTATTTAGATACTGCTGAGTTACAGAATGCGACCAAGAAGCTGATAAAGATTTTCAAAATTCCGCATTCCAAACTGAAATTCGATGTTTAAAGGAAAAACGTCCTCTCCCAAATAACAGTAAGATCTTGAACTTAAATGTATTTCTAGATGCAGATGGACTGTTAAGAGACGGTGGAAAACTGAAATTTTCTAATTTATCAGAATCGCAGAAACATCAAATACTTTTACCAAAGTCTCACTGTTTTACTGAACTTTTAATTGATTATTACCATAAAAAATTCCTACATTCAGGTACTCAGATAACTCTATCTTTATTAAGACAATTTTATTGGATGCCATCTGGTAAAAGTCAAGTAAAGAAAATTATAAATAGGTGTGTGACTTGTCTTCGAACAAAACACCAAACTCTTCAACAATTGATGGGTGACTTGCCCCGTGATAGAATTATACCATCTAGACCGTTTGAGAAAACAGGCGTTGATCTAGCAGGTCCTATTATAACCAAACCTAATTTAAAACGTTCAAAGATAACCCTAAAATCATATATTGCTATATTCACTTGTTTTTCTACCAAAGCCGTTCATCTAGAAGTTGTTTCGGACTTGACCACAGAAGCATTTTTAGCCTGTTTTAGAAGATTCATTGCTCGAAGATCTAAACCCTGTGTCATATGGAGTGATTAATGCCACACATTTTAAGGGTACTTGTGCTCTTTTGAAATCCTTCTATCAAATCTGTTCTTCGGAAGAAATTCAGCGATTTAGTGCTGAAGAACGAATTCAATGGAATTTCATACCCCCTGCATCCCCACATTTCGGCGGATTATGGGAATCAAACATAAAAGCCATGAAGCGAATTCTCTTGAAGATAACTAAATCATCTATTTTAAATTTTGAAGAGCTGTCAACACTTGTGACGCAAATTGAAGCAGTTATGAATTCACGTCCGTTGACCCCTTGTCTGCACATGTTAATGTTCTACAACCACTAACCCCTGGTCATTTCCTCATTGGAGGTCCTCTTTTGAATGTTCCTGAAAATAATGCCATTTTAGACTCTTTACCTTTTTCTTCTAGGTGGACACTAGTTCAAAGATTAAAAATGCAATTTTGGCACCGCTGGAGCCGAGAATACTTAAATGAGCTGCAAGTCGCAGTAAATGGAAAAAGCCCTCGCCAAATGTTAAAGTTGGACAGCTTGTGTTACTGAAGGAAAGAAATGACAAGTTTATAGAATGGAAACTAGCACGAATTGTGAAAACTTATAAAGGTGATGATGGACATGTCCGTGTAATTGATCTCAAGACCTCTACAGGTATGTTACGTCGAAATATCACCAAAGTAGTACCTTTGCCATTTCATGATGATGTTGGACAACTGTCCAACGCCGGGCGGGATGTTCCGGCTAATTCTTAAAACAGCTAGTTAGCTAGCGCATGCTCTCTTTGAACTGTCTACTTTTGAACTGAAACGAATTAATCTTTTTGTTGATGTTAGAATTCTTTAGATGTAACCTGTCGAATGTCAGTTAATAGATTTTTATGTTCCGTTTTGTAATTAAATGTTTGTTTTGTGCCTTAAAGAATGTTGATTATTCGTAAAAATAAAATCCACTGAACCACCTACATGCTAGTGTTGATTTTGAAATGATTGTTTAGATTAAGTAGAAAAGAAATTTATTAAATGCTTTAATATAATTCCTGTTATATATATTTGTAAGATTACCAGTTTAGTTTTCAAGTCATGTGGTTATTACGACAATAGCTTTCAAGACATTTACCTATACCTAGAATTAGTATTTTGTCTTAAATAATAATAAAAGAAGATAATTTTTCTTCTATTTGGTTTATTATCCAGTTTATTTTAACTTTCAGTATTCCCTAACAGGACTTTGTTATTATTTATGCATAATATATGTCTATAAGAAAATCCCTGCCCTTTAGCTATGGTTTATTTCTTTGTTTATTAAGTATTTTTCTAAGCTCCAGCTTATTAGTATACGGATATTTATAAGTATCCGGATATACTTATTAAATTATATAATTTTATTCTCTACGAGTTTAAAATCATTTACTATAAGTAATTTGGATACACTGTTTAAATTAATTCATAAAATATTCCAAGAGTTTGTTTACTGCTATCACAGCATTCATTAGCACATTAATTAGCACCAGCTCTTATATTGCTTTTGACTGACAATTATCTTTTTTTTTTCTTTTTATATTATTCTTAATTTTAAAGTTATTTTTATGGGAATAGATTTTTTTTCTTTGATAATAATAATAACGATAAGAATATATATATATATATATATTCCGGTTAGAAATCTGCTACGACCTTGTGCAAGTTTAACTGGGAACATTATTCAAAAGATAAATTAATATCACAGTGTAAAATGTTTGAGGAATAATCCATTTTACGATAAGGGGCGTGGTTTACTTCGATCTTCGTAAAAGTCTATTTGGTAGTCACTGAGTGAATGCGACCTCATTTTCCCGTAAACGTAGGTGATTTCCTTCGTATCCAGTCGCAAATAGGGATTACGATGACTTAGAAAGCTCCCCACAGAGGACATGTTTAATTTACTGAAAAGTGCGCAATTAGAAATAAATATATAAATAAAAGGTAAGAAATATTTGGATTTAATCTTATAAGGAAAATTCACTTACAAATCGCATAAAAATAGCAGTTTGACAATTGTAGAAAATTAGGGTATAACCGAGATGTGCTATTAACTATTTTGCTGATTTGTTTTTGAGATTCGACTGCTTCATAATAATACATCTCTCTAAACATCAACTGACAAAAATTAATATCAGTTCCATAAAGCTTTTTCTTTGAATAATAATACTAATAATAAAACTTTTTGAAAATTTGTATCCGCATTACATGATTCTAATATATGTTTTAGAGATATTAATAAAATATAATTATTAATTAACATTATAAGGCATGTAAAAAGGTAACGAGATAAAGATAAATTAGTAATGAAAATGATATGTTTATTCAAATTTTCTTAAAACAAAAACAATAAATTGAAATCATAATTTAATTTACAAAGCTATGTAACAAATATTTAAAGATTGCTACACTAGATGGCAGCACTTGTCGATAGTTCCTAATTACAGTGGCTGCCAAATAGTTTTCTCCCATTATCCCTTGCGATAAGTTTTTTGGCAGACTGCTTTGGAGTATTGCTTGGGAGAAGGTGCGAAATGTAGGCTGTCTTGCTTTTTCCCCCGGAGTTTTTATGAGCGGCGGAAATGGTGGAATGTTTGCGAATCAATGTTTTCACACACGGATTTTGTCTGCCGTCCTTTACTATGCATATATGTACAGCCATCGTGTAAATAACAATATGTCTTATAGTACAGAGTTTTATTAAACTTTCTTTCTACTAAAGTATATAGTGGCATGCCCTTTTGGAGTAATGAGTATCTTATTAAATATTGTGGCACCTTCTCATGGAAAGTAAGAAGGTAGCTATAGCTAGCTTTTTTTCTTTTATTGTCAAATATCCTTTCATACGTTCACGTACTATATTTGAATATAGTACATATCACGTACGACATATGAATAAAGAGGATGAGACATATAGCGTATTGTCTATAAGTTGAATGAAGTAACTGAGAAGGTTGTCACAAGGTTTTTATTTTTTCTTTACAGGATCAACAGTTTATGGTTAGTGCCGGGGCAAAGTTCCACCAGTAAATTTCAATAGAAAATTTCGTGTTATTTAAGCGTCCTACTAATTTTATAAAATTTCTCTCTTTGGGTATAAAAAGTAAAAATTGGGTAAAAAAGATAAAAAATTGTATTTGTTTTTACTGGTGGCATTTTTCCAGGTATTATAATCTTTTTCACTGATACTGACAGGAGGTTGTCACAATATGGCGAAAACTCAAGTCCTGAGTACCGCAGAAGTAAGCTTCCACGAGTAAAAATGAAAATCTGTTTTTGCTATTATTTATGACTGAAATTTTTCATTAATAAGGCGTTTAAATAAGAAGAAAATTTAAATTTACTGGTGGAAGTTTGCCCTGGTAATAATCAATCCCTGCAAAAGCGGTTACAGTTGAAGTTTCACTATTTTAAGGATATGGCAGTTCCTCTTTATTAATGAGTATAACGTATGTATTAAAAATGTATTAACCATGTATAAATGCTTGCAAATATTTCTACAATTATGCAAAAACAAACAAAAGGGAAAGTTTAAGGCGACGTTTAATACAGCTTGAAATGGCCGATCTGAGTCGGTCTGTGATAGAAGATTTATCAGTTTGCCTTCAATATTTATGCAGATTTTAGCATATTCCTTAACGCAATATTTAGTTACATTTAAAGAATGTCTTTGATGCTGCTGAAACATTACACAGGGGATGGGATTATACTTCCCACTTAATTTTAATTCCATACTGATGAAATTGAACCAAAATATTCGAAAATATATTTTGCTTTCATGCTCGTATGTACTGGTCCTTCGGACAACGAGAAAATGGAACAGATATCATATATTCCCGCATCTGCCATCTTGGAGTTTTTTCTAATTTTAACAATGTAATAATTCAAATAATATAATAATTTCTAATGTAACAAATTCTAACAATGTAATAATTTCTAATTCTAAATATTTAAAATGTAAATAATAATTAAACATTTGTGAAATAAAATTATGCAGCCAAAAATCCAAGATGGCGGATGCGGGAATATATGACATCTGTTCCGACAAAATTTTCAGTTCGCCAGCCTCCGATAATTTCTTTCTTTCTTTTTCTTTTAAACAGAAGCACTCCTAAATGCATTATGAATGACATATAATTTTAAAGATTTTTACCTGACAATTTAAAAAAAAAATTCGGTGTCTTTATGTTTAAAAGTTGTGTTTAAATAAACTTTGTGTAATCAATGACAATCAGATAACGCAACTTCAAGATGACATAAGTAATTGGCAATCAAAAGTGGTTTTGGTAGACATGGTGAGCTGGGCCAGATCTTTTCTTTTTTTTCCTTATATGCCGCTACGAATAACTATTTAAAAAAAAATAATATTAATCACGCCATTGGCGTATTTTTTGCTACAAAGTACTCCCCCCCCCCCTCCTCCCGGATGGTTGCCTAGTATTTCTGCCTTATTTGCAAGTGCAAACAACGAGAGAGGATCGAATATTATTTTTAAATAAACGATCAAGTGAGAATATTACACGCTCTCAGAGGGTTCCATTCATTAAATATATGAATTAATGAATGTATTATTAAAACAAAATCGTTGCTATATGACTTTGTATAAAACTATACAACGTAAGGTTGGGGATAGCTGTATATACTAGAAAAGTATGAATGGGTATAACATAAAAGATCGAAGTGATATAATGCCTAAATAACATCAAATCTTGCTATTCTGTATAACTCTTTTTTTAATCTTATCCTAATCTGTTTATAATGAACCTCATTCGATACTGACAATAAATGTAGTGCATACTTAAACTTCATTTGGCAATTCATAAAACTAAATTCAGCGTGGCAATAATCTTTTAATTTTACAGTGTAGCTAAAACAAAACCCTTGTTCAAAGTTTAAACTTGACATTGTGGTAAGCGCGCTTCGAAAGGAGGTCGCTAAGTTGCAACACCGCCTTGGTCTGTGCAGTGTTTTTCCAGCTAGTTTTTTAATTAACTTTTAAACACATGGGAGGCATATTGAGAGATTCTCTCAATGCAAGCTAGCCGCGAATCCCATAGTAATTATGTGATTAACCCCTTAACGCTCGAATTAAATTACGGTTGAAAAATTCAAATTCCTTATTGGCACCACTTTTATGAAAAAGATATATTCACCTTATTTAATGACAGGAAAAACGATACTAAAATATAGCCAATTTCACTATTTTATAAAACTGGTGGGAATCAAACAATTTGAGTAAAAGACACAGCCCTTGAATATGACGGGAGCGAGAATTAAGGGGTTAATTATAACTAAATGAGTCTGTTTTTAACAAATTGACGTTTATTGCTTTTATACTGCTACTGGGTATTGCATTACACAAATACATCATTAAAAGTTGTTATCGAGGCTTTAAAAGCCGACGCACATAGAGTACGCCGCCACTGTCAGTATGCATGCCCAAACATTTAGTGTCTTTAAGGGTTAGGCAGCCTAACAGAGACTGCTCAGGGCCGGCTAGGCCTGCCCCTTAGAGCTTAACGTCTCTCCCGGTATGTTCCCCGACACGTTGGGGCTCGTTAGTGAGTACAGCCCTGTCCGGCCGTATGCAGACGGACAAACAAAATGCTCAAGGGGCGACGCTCACCCGCTAAGGGCGTCTATGCACCACCGACCACAGAACCCAGAATTTATTTTAAAAAGAACAAAGTGGGATTACAAAAATTAGACGAATGCCTTCCCGCCAGGAAAACGCCTACTCGCGACAGAGGGCGGGAGTATGAGAACATTTAAAGTAAAAATAAAATAAAATAAATAATAATAATAATAATAATAATAAACATCACTGATCCTGGCCGCCGGGGTAGGAACCCCTCTCGCGACAAGGGGCGGCAGGACGGGAAAAGAATGGAATGCGTGGCACAAGTAAGATGGCACGAGCAAATACTCAAGCGTCCATTGGAGATGTAATGATTTGCGTGGCACAAATAAGATGGCACGAGCAAATACTCAGCGTCCATTGGAGATGTAATGCTTTGTGTGGCACGAGCAGATACTCAAGCGTCCATTGGAGATGTATCTCTTAATAGAATGGTCAGAAGCACGACCAGAGGCTCTTGCGATCGTAGGAAACCACACATTGATGAGTAGAAGAGTTTACTGGAGCCTACAAAGAGGACTGGATTCTGGTGCTGTTTGAAGATTGATATGGTGGCAGTGAGACTGGATAAGCAGAACCAGGGCTTAAGTTAAGTTTGTTAAATATGTAAGGAAATTGTGAATGTGTTTTAATTTGTTGAGTAGGAGGGTGCGGGAAAGGACGTTTTGAAGCCAGTTGACTGGCAGTATGTCTGGACGCCTCAAGTGCCAGCGTTGCGTGAGAGTACAACTGTAGTACGGGTGACTTATAGTGCCATCTTCACCGCAGACGCAAGTGGCAGTGGATCTTATTTTGAAGCGGTCCAGATATGCCATGAAAGGGCCATGTCCTGTTATGAAGCTAGTGGTGTAGGGTGTTAAGTTATATAGTGTGAGAGAAACTTTAGGAATTAGCTTATATGTGTGCCTGCCCTTTTTTGAAGTATCCCAATGCTCCTGCCATCGCGTCAGTATCCTTGCTCTAAGGACCCTTTTGACGTATGACTGGGGCACTGGGAGGTGTGTGTCTATTGTTTCTTTCTGTGTGGCCTTCTTCGCTAGGTTGTCTGCTAGTTCATTGCCAAAGATACCTTTGTGAGCCGAGACGTGACCTAGTGAGATACGATGTAGGAGATTCTTAAGTTTTAGTTTGATTTGCAGTACTAGAGGATGTTTTGTCCTGTGTGCCTGTATTGCCTGCAGGCCAGAGACGCAGTCACTGTAGATGATAATACTATTGCTAGAGTGGGATTCCACCCACTCTAATGCGTTTAGTATTGCGAACAGCTCCGCTTGGAATACGGAGTTATTATCATCTAGCCTTGCAGACCACTGATGGACCACCACCGTGCCCTCCGTGGCGCAGAAGGCTGCGCCCACGCCAGTCTCTGTGCCTGAACCATCAGTGAAGAGTGTGGTGCTAAGGGCAGGTGTGTAGCTGTTGCGTGTTGTGTTTACTTGAAAATGTGAAGTCTCCTCAGCGGGGTGGAGCTGCCAGCTCCTGACTTTGTATTGCAATGTTGTGTTTGGAAAAAGAGAATCTATTACTGTGTCACGTTTTAGCTGTAGGATTGAGGATTTGGCGTGTTCGTATTCTAGTTGAAGTGTGATGGGTGGAATACCTGTAAGTATATGTAGTGCATCTGTGGAGATTGTGCGGTAGACTCTTGAAATTTGTAGGAGAAAAGTGCGTTGTATTGATTTTAGTTTAGGTTGTGCTATGGATGATAAATTACCCCCCCCCCCCCAGATACAGGCCCCGTAAAGTATTATTCTTTCGATTATTGTTAGGTACCAGATCTTCAGTGTTTTGTTGTCTACCCCTCCCAATTTAGAAGTTAGTCTTAATGAATTATTATGATATGCTGTCAATTTAAGTTTTAGGTCGTTAATGTGTGGGATCCAGTTAAGATTTGCGTCAATGGTTATACCTAGGAGTTTTATGAATTGTACGTGTCGAATGGAGACATTATTGATCCTCATCACTGGAGGGCGTTTTGGATCATATCTGTGTGGTTTGGTGAATACTAGTGCTTGAGACTTTTGTGGTGAGAGTGTGAGGTGCAGTAAATCCAGGAGCCGGCAGAAAATAGGAAGAGCTACGGCAAACTGTTCCTCCAGATGACGTCTGTAACGACCGGAGAAAATGAAGCTGAAATCATCGGCGAAGGCAAATAGTTTAAATCCCAGCCGATTTAGTTCTGTTAGTAGCACATTTGCTACAAGCAACCAGAGGATTGGGCCAAGGCACGAGCCCTGGGGGCAACCCTTCTGTAATCGGTGGGTAGATGTGCCAGCACCCCAGTTAATCAGGACGCTCCTCTGTGAGAGGTAGGAGCCGATGAGACCAGCTATGTTCCCCGGACAGTTGAGTGCTTGTAGTTGTAAGAGAATGTCTCGCCATTCTACGTTGTCGAATGCGCCTTGTATGTCTAGTGAAACGAGTGATGTTGCGTTGCCCTGGGCTATGCTTTCAGTACAGGCAGTCATTATGGCATGAAGTGCGAGCTCGCATGAGTGGCCCTCGCGGAACCCGAATTGTCTGGGGTGGAGAAGGTTGTTTGACTCCAAGAAGTGTGTCAACCGCATAACCAGAAGTTTTTCCAGAAGCTTTCCCAGAGTGGGAAGAAGGCAGATGGGTCTGTATGACTTGGGTTCGGAAGGAGACTTGCCTTGCTTCAGAAAGTAAACTACCTCTCCCTGCCTGAGTACTAAAGGAAAGTATCTCATAGGTGAGGCAGAGGTTAGCCCAGCGCGTGAATATGTGTGGAAGTTGTTTGTGAGTGAGTTTTAGTATCCGAAAGTCAATTGAATCCGGCCCTGGGGCCTTCTTGTCATTCAATGTGTATAGTGCTGTTTTTACTTCTGCCTTTGTGAAGCGTTTGTCTTCGTGTGCTGTGAAAAGGATATCCTGGTTGTCTTGTTGGGGATAAGCCGAGGGGCCAAAGAGAGTGTGTGTCAGGAATTCCAGGTTATTTTGTCACGAGGTTTCGTGAGTTGGTCTTTCTAGACGTATTTCATCCGGAGTGAAGAACTTGCCGGTCAGAAATTTTTGAGTGATGCCGAAAGGGTTCTCATTGTTGCTGCAGAATTTCTTCCACGCCGCCCGTCTCGCCGCCAGAATCTCACGTTTGTAAACTGCTTTAAGTCTCGTACGACGTGCTGCAAGGGTCTTTACTTCAGGGGGGATAGGATTGAGCAGGCGCAATGTTTTAATCTTGCGTCTGAGGGCTGTCAGCTGGTTCCACCGCTTTCTAAGATCCTTGTTCCAGAATGAGAAAGTGTGTGATTTTTGGACTGTTTTCATTCGAAAGGAAGCCTTCGCCGCAGTCTGCATGGTTTCGATTAAATTAGATGTGAAAGAGTTGAGTGTGTCTTCGCTGTGCACTCCTTCGAGTTGTGCTGAAAGGGATGACTTATGACTTTTGATGACGTTGTTAAATTTGCGAAGGTTTCCGCGAGTTGTGTTGTAGCGTCTACGTTGCGTGTAGAGTGGAGAGGTCATGTAAGAAAAGTGTATGTATTTATGGTCTGAGCCACTGTGTTTGTCTGATACGGACCATTGTGATATTCGTGGTAGGGTGAAGGAATTTGTAATTGTTAGGTCAGGCCAGCCTTCTGCTATGACTCTGTCTTCTGTATCTCGTCTTTCGAAAGTGGCTTCAGAGTTGTGCATGTTTGCAAGTGCCAAGTTATGGATAATTATGTGTCCTGACAGCAAGTCACCCCGAGCGTCTTCACGCGGACATCCCCAGAGCGATGAGTTCGCGTTGAAGTCGCCACCACAGATGAAAGCCTTCCTGTTTGTGATGGTGTGTTCCCATTCCGAGAGACAAAGGCCAAAGTTTGCCGAGGGGGCTGCGTAGCAGGATCCGACGACAATCTCGCCCTCCTTCGCCGTTATGGAGATGAAGACGCTATTGTCGCCGGTAAAGAGATGGGTACATACAAGACTCGAGCTCCTGACAACGATGTGGGCGGAGAGATTCCGAGAGGAAAACCTTCTCCAGTCCTTGCTGAAGATAGCGAGGTTTCCATCGGAGCAGTAAGCATCCTGCAGTAGAGCGATGTCAATCTCGTTCTCTTCCATGTGGTTGATTGTGCTTACACTGGCTGCTATGCAGTGATTGAGGTTTACTTGGAGAAAATTTAGACGGCCTAAAGGAAGGGGTGGGTGGGGGGAAGGTGCTGAGAATGACATTGTATTGTGTATGTTATAAAAAGTTTAAAACCTCCTACCTTGAAAGCCCAAGTTCTGCTGCTGGCTGAAGTAGTCCTCCTGGTAGTAAGGTGAGTAGAGGTTCGGAGGTGAAGCATGACTCGGAAAAGGAAAATAACCTCGATGTGCAGGAGGATGTTCGCCCAGGAGTCCCGGACCAGAGTGGGAGGATGGAGCCGCCGGGGGAGGTGCTTGGGGATTTCGAAAGGGAAGTTGGAAGAGATCGTTCAGTCTTGCCCGCTCTCTGTTATACTCGAACTTGAAGGTTGGACAGTTGGAGGCAGAGGCTATGTGATCAGTTCTGCAGTGTGCATTGAAAAGGTTATTTGCGCGTCTACAGTTCACGCACGAGGGGGATTTGTTGCAGGTTGAGGATGGGTGGAGTTCTCCGCAAATTTCGCAGGTTTCATCATTATGGCAGTACTTTGCTACGTGGCCATATCGCTGGCAATTTCTGCACCTTTGGACTGTGGTGTGTGGCCGCAGTCTACAGAGATTGTATCCCAGTGGTATGCCTCCATCTTGGATTACTGCCATGGCTAATTTTTCTGACAGAATGAGGTGCCAGTCCTTGCATGAGGGTCTTTTAGAAGGAACGGCTTTAATGAATCGGATTTCGTCTGGGTGATAATCGTAAATTTCATCCAACGTCGAGGTAATATAAGTTAGTGTTGTTCCGTCGGGAACTCCAAACAGGATAGTTTTGTGAAATGGGAGGGTTTTAATGCTGAAGAATAGATCTTCAGCAATTCTAGCATGGGATTTTAGATCACTTAGGACGACTTTCGTTTCTTCGGCGGATCGGCAGACGAGTTCCAGTTGTCTTCGAAGGCATTTGATTTCCAATACTACTTTTGGACAGGCGATATTTTGTTTTTCGAGCAGGTTTCTAATAGCCAGTCCGGACATGGAGCGTTTCTTGCCCCTGACCACAATTGTTCGAAGATGCCTCTCCTCTCCTGGCCTCCGCTGTGGCTCCGCCGGTACTACCTCCTCTGTCAGTGAAGGGAACTCTTGAGACTTGCCGTCCTGATCATTATAGAGCAGGGAAGGTTGTTGACTACGAAGGTATGCGTCCCTATCATTATCAATTCTTAATTTGTCTAGTCTGCTATGGAGACTTTCCTCAAGCCTGGCTACTATTTCTTCAGTCTTTGGGATCTGTTGGATCTGGCTGGCAATGTTCTCGTTTAGTGTGGTGAGCTGTTCCTTAAGGAGATCTGCTTTTAAGCGGAGCTTTTCAAACTCCTGTTTGGACTCCTGTACTGATTTTTGATTGGCGTGGTCTTGTTTTCTGATCGATTGGAGGATCAGTTTCACATTTTACAGGTGGTCAACAGATTCCTCTGTGAATGTATTTTCGTCCTCTGACAGGACTAAGGTAACGAGGGATTTAGCCTTGTTTGCCAATTCGGCAATGGAATATGTTTGGCTTTCTCCCATTGTTAGCAGCGATGGTATGTGAGAAAAAATAAAAAAATGGCTTTGAGAACTAGAATGGCTGATATAGTTTTAAAAAATATTATAAGTCAGAAGAATGATCCGCGGGTTGTGGGAACCCATCTACAGGCCCCTGTGCGCCGTCCCGGCCTGTTGCATGTTTAGGTTTGGAATAGTGGGTGGGAAGGTAACGAGGCATTTAGTCTGTGAGCCCCTGCATCTGCTCAGCACTGTAATTAGATATGTTAGGAGTTGTTTTTGGATAAAATTGTTGTAATTTTATTTTAGGGCGTGGGGGTACTGGACAAGATGAATTTAAGGTGGGGTCTTTAAGGGTTAATATCCCAGCTCATTACCGACGATTTTTTTCAAAAATCATTATCAAGAATGCTTTTATACTTCTGCTACGATAGGTACCTCCAGCGCTCCTCAACACCTTTGCTGAATACCTGCAAGTCCAAATTTGTGTGTCACGGAAAAATGCGCTTTTCTCAAAAACTAATGGTTCCGCTTTTACGTTTTAAGTACGGAAACCTAAAAAGAAAAAAAAAAACAGATTTTCATTTTAAATGAACTTCTTTATCAGTTTATTAGAGGCAACTTTATTAGCTATAGTGTCCTGAGATAGATTTTTTTTTATCGCCTCATCTCTTCCCCTTGGCTTAGATTTTTCATTCAACTTTTAGTCAAAATAAACATATTTGCGGAAGTATGGCCATGAGATCTCAAATGTGCAAGCTAGAACTAGCAAAAGGGAATATAAGATCCCTCCTCTCCCCAAGAATTTTTTTTTTTTTTTTTTTTTTGGATTGATACACCTTTACACCTTTTACCCATAAAATTAATAATAATAATAAAAACTGTTAAAACCGTGAAAAGGCGCGATTGTGCCTAATACGCTCAAGCAAAAGCAAGAGCATGTCCTGCCTAGAATTGGCCTTGGTCTAAAGCTACTGGTTATAGGGAAATCACGCAACCCGCGATACTTTCAAAATGTCAAAAATATTCCCTTCCTGTGTGAAAGGCAGCGCAGAGCGTGGATGGCGGGCAACACTTTTTACTTTATTTTATCTTCAATAGAAGAAAGCATTGCAATCGAATTTTTTTCTATTTCCGGTTTTCGACGGATTTACACATTTTAGGAGTTAAAGATCTCAAAAAACATGTTTATGAGTAATTCTCTGAAAAATAGATTTTTTTTTTTTTTTTTTTTTTTAATTGCGGCCCCCAAAAATTGCCTCAAAAATCTTAAAATTTGGCCTACAAGTACCTTATTGCTATATTTTTCAAAAAAATAATATGAACCAAACTGTACCCGATAGGTCTTCTGAGATTTTAATTTGAAAGCATTTCCATTGCTAAAATGTTTAAATAAATGATTGGCACTGGAATTTAAGAACATATTTATTTCTAAATAAGAAAAATGCTATATTTCACATACATCTTAAATAGAAAAAGATTATAAAAAGTCTGGTGCCATTGTGGCGCTTGGGAATTAAAATTAAGTGGTTTCATAAACATACCATCGCCCTTGAAAGTGTTAAAAGAAAAAAAAAAAAAGAAATTATAATTAGAAGTCATACTGACAATAAATAATACTTTTTTTTTTTTTTTTTTTTTTTTACTCTATGTCAATTGAAAAAATAAAGATTAATATTTAGCAGAGTTAATGCTTATTTGAATTTGTACAATGTTTTTTAATTTTTTTAAACTTCTGCCAGTAAAATAATAAAAATTAAAAATGCATTATCTTTACTTATGCTAATTAAAAGTCCTAAGAGTTTTTTAATATGTATTTTATTGCATTCGATTTTCTTACTTTACTGTTTAGTACATATGTAAATGGATTTAGATCATTCCCTCATATATTAAAATTATGAGGGAATGACGAAATACTTCTGAAAACCATTTTATACAAAAATGATTAGTCTAATCTATATTCAGTTTTCTCAGACAGTTTTCATCGTCACTGGACGAAGGCCCTTCGACAAACAAGCCTTACCCTCACCTGAATAGGGATGAAAACATCATACTAATGGAACGTCCGCATGCCAAACAGGGCAAAATTGATAGGTACTTTGCTGCCAAAAACTTATTTTTCATCTAATTATTGACTTTATTAACTTGAAACTTTCTTTTATATAGACTTTTGAGTATTATCGACGCTGTTCTCTATTTGTTCTATATAGCTAACAAGGATTTTAAATTTGTTAATGTTATTGAAATGTCAGTACACCTCAGTGCACTGAGGACAGTAAGCAATATGCTACCGAAACCGGTATGCTTAAAATTTATAATTATTGGTACTTTTAACGTTGATAATTTTACATTTCTATCATATTGCACCAAGCTCCTTCTTAATAATTTTTGTTAATATTAGTTTTAGTTTACATTGTTAGCACAAATTTTTGTATTCGTTTTGTTCAATTTTATGTGACGTACATAATAAATCTAATTTTCAAAAACATAGGATTTTTTCTTTAGACAATAACTTTCATTTGAATTTCCCGATTTCGAACATTCCTGCTTAATAAACACATAATCGGAAACATATAATCATAAAAACAAGTGAAATATCATTTTATATCTTAAAACCGCTAAAAATTGTCATAAAGGTGTATTTTATCAGTATAGGTCGTTATTATATGGACCACGGGACGAAAATTCACGAACTTCGATTAATACGCAAATCCGTTTAGTACGTAAATTTTAATCGGTCCCTTGATTCGCGTATTAACGGGGTTCGACTGTATATTTAGAGATGCTATTAAATTACAATTACTAATTAAGTAAAGTTATAAATATAATAAATAGATAATAAAATAATAATGTAAATTATATGTTTCAATTTAATTTTTAAACGTAAATAAGAAATTTAACATAATTTATTTTAGAGGACAACCATTTTTTGTTTCTATTTTCATACACATAAAAGGTTACAAATGTTTCCAGAGTAATACACAGAAAAAAAAAATTAAAAGGCAGAACTCAGAGTGGAGTTTCTTCTAGCTTGAAATGCAGGAATTGAGACGATCTGCGACAAATTACGTTTGATTCAACGTTTGATCCAACCATTTTTTTTTTTTTTTTTTTTTTTTTTTTGTAACATATTTTTTACATCAGTATAGACTGTTAAATTTTTCTTTTAGCCTTTTATTTATTTTTATAAAATACAAAGTTATTATTAAAATCCTTAAACGATTATAAAATAGTATCATTCCAAAATATTTAATATCTCAAAGTTCGCCACTCCTGTATGTGCGCATTGTTAGGGAAACCAGCTTCGAAATGATTCTTCCCATGTTGCCATGTTTACAAGAAAAAAATGTGGAAGAATGTTGTTCGCCTGTTTTGCTGATAAGAAATTCTGCTCACTCCCGTTCAGGGGGAACGTGCAAGAAGACAATATTACTGTTGAATGAATTACGTAACAAAAATATACACTGGCTTCCAAAAGTTAAGGTACAGGGACTGGACGCTTTCGATTGCACACGTTTTGTCGAATATCTACAAAAATTATTGGCGAATTGTTCTTGAACTTCTGGGATGAAAAGAACATGTTTGATTTCATATTTCTTGGTGAAGATTTAGTCGGGCCGACAATTAGGGGGCTAATAATAAATTTAATAATAAAATAATATTTGCGATCAGCTATGCAACAGAAAATGCTGGAAATGGTTTGTCACTGCGTTAAATGACTATTTGGGTCTTGTTCAACGTTTGTGTGCATTTGTGTAAGCATAGCACTCATATTCGTGAAGATGTTATTATGTCTGTGAAAAATTCAAAAGTTTTTTGCTTATAGCATACAGAGTTATCAAACAAATTTAACACAACTTTCCGAAAACTTGCCAAAGAATAGTAGCAACAGTATACTGCAATTAAAACATGAATATATTGAATATTTGATGAGATATGGACATTTTTATGAGATAATTTTTAACTGCACATGCGCGGAAGATTTCAAAATTTTTATTTCATAATTTGGTAGTCAGTATTTTGGGGCAACTTCTATAAAAAGTCCAGTCAAATGTTGAGAAAACTTAGAAAGATATAGTGAGCTGGTTGAAAAGTTGTGGAAAATTCCTTATAATAAAGCTATTTTTAGGAAGCAACTCACTATATCGACCCTATCTCTGTGAATTTTCGCGATATTTGACTGGACTTTTTATATAAGTTGCCCCAAAATACTGACTACCAAATTATGAAATAAAAATTTTGAAATCTTTCGCGCATGCGCAGTTAAAAATTATCTCATAAAAATGCCCATATCTCATCAAATATTCAATATATTAATGTTTTAATTGCAGTATAATGTTGCTACTATTCTTTGGCAAGTTTTCAGAAAGTTATGTTAAATTTGGTTGAAAACTCTGTATGCTATAAGCAAAAAACTTTTGAATTTTTCACAGACACAATAACATCTTCACGAATATGAGTGCTATGTTTACACAAATGCATACAAACGTTGAACAGGACCCAAATAGTCATTTAACGCAGTGACAACCTATTTCCAGCATTTTCTGTTGCATAGCTGATCACAAATATTATTTTATCATTAAATTTATTATTAGCCCTCTAATTGTCGGCCCGACTAAATCTTCACCAAGAAATATGAAATCAAACATGTTCTTTTCATCCCAGAAGTTCAAGAACAATTCGCCAATAATTTTTGTAGATATTCAACAAAATGTGTGCAATCAAAAGCATCCAGTTCCTGTACCTTAACTTTTAGAGGCCAGTGTTATAATTAAATACGATTAAATAGTAAGTATTTCTTTAAAGTGCTGTTTGATATAACGTTATTTCATCTATTAGTATAGTGATATTTTATTAACTTCTTCCCTTCATTTAAATCCGTAAAGTATGCGAATAATAAATGTACAACTATACCTGTATATCATTGCAAACGTATAGAAAGAAAAAGAAATAACAAAATTGTAAAAATAAAAATCGTTTTTAGACTGGATAACGATATCATTAGGGGGCGGGTTCGAGGAATGATAACGTATGATATCGTAAAGGGGGGAGGAGGGGCCCAAAATTGCCAAAAAGTTTATAACGTTATATATGTACAACCAATAAGGCGATCACGGACACGAGAGAAATCATTCAGCTTGTGACAAGCAGTGTTTTAACCCTCTATGTACTGAATTATGAATTCTGAAAATTTTATCTTCTAAAACATTTTTCGCGAATTGTTTAAACTACATTAGAAGATTTACATAATCATTTAATAAATTTTAGAAGGATTTACAAGGATGAATTAAATTTGAATTTATAGGGATTTTGTGCAATATTTACAACCCACCAAATCTTTTATTTTAAATCTTTTGCTTGGTATTTTGCAGAATTAGGAAATATACAAATATAACGTTCTTACAATAGAAATATAGAAACTTTTCTGAATTAAAAAATCCCTCCCCCTCCCCCTTTTTTTTCAACGCCAAGATAGCTGAAAAGATGCAAAGGCAAAGAAAGTCATCCTTTTAAATGTATTTTTGTTTTCTGTAACCAATAATGCTTTAGGAACAAGATAAATTAATGTGTCTATAACTCATTCTTAACTGTATTACAAGTAATCGATGTATTAAATGAATTTTATAACAAGTTATTTTAATGGTACTTATAAATACCGTCAGTAGATCAAGGGATGAACCTTTTTATCTTCTCGCTGCGGCTCCCGAGCTTTTCCCGGGGATGCATTTTTTCCGTTTAATTAACCCTCCTTGCTACTCCCACCAGTTATTAGTGGCCGAGAGGTTCTGCTCTCGAAGCTGGTAGACGGGAGGTGCTGGGTTCGATCCCAATCGCGCCCGTCGGCCTAATCGTTCGGAGTTTTCGTGGTTTTCTTCGAGCCTTGGTTCTCCAAGCGTTAATACGGATTAGGTTCCCTTAGAAAGACCTCCACGGAAGGCACTCCCCCCCTTAGGGCCCATATCCCACGTGCAGATAATTGGCCGACATAAATACAACCAACCAACCAACCCACCAGTTACTTTTATTGTAATTTTTGCCGTATTTGATCGCAGCATTTTCCTGATTAAATTAGACAAAAATTTTTGTTTTGAAAAACCGGTGACAAAAGAATAAAAATTCTTAAATTCGCAATTTTTGAAGCTATTTTGATAAAACAATTACGCAGCGAGAGGATTAATGTCCGCAATTTCTTCAATGCTATTTCCGCACAGTCACCGTTCTTGTAAAAAAGCTTCACAAGAGGAGCCCGATCCTTCAATGATATACTCATGACTTGTCAGACGCAGAATAACAGGAACTGCATGTTCCCCGCCTTTTTATCGCAAGTGCAATATGCTGTGTGCTTCCCAGGTAAAAAAGCCAGCAAAAAACCTTAAAAAAAAACTTCAGGGAAACTGAAGGTATTTGGAACTAAAAATACCTTCAGCTTACCTTTAGGTAAAAAACATGTATTTCCCCTTAACCTTTTTAGTTCCAAATACCTGCTGTTTTCCTTTAGGTAAAAAACCTGTTATTTCCCTTCACCGATTTTGGCAGAAATATCTGCAGTTTTTCTTTAGGTATAAAACCTGTATCTTTTCTTTACATTATATCACTGCACCTGCATGCGGGCAGCCTTCTGTGCAAATTTGCATTAGATCAGTACATAATAATGATTACATATCCAGTTCAACATTGATTTACATATATTATGCATAAAATAAACTTCAAATACTCAAATGGAATTACAAATTTGTCAAGTTGGTTGATTTAACATTAGCTTTTGGGGGTATCATGTCATAGATTTGTATAGGTTCGTTTCTGGAAATCAACTATGCTTATAATAAATTGCATGAACAGTGTTGGCAAAATTTAGAAATGTGCCCCCTGGAGGGGCACCATAGGTGTGTAACATGAACAAGTGGTCACAGGCCTTTTGAACGATACGTCACATCAGGAATGTCAGCAAAATTTAGAAAAGTGCCCCCCCGGTGGGGCAAAGGGGGGGGGGCATTGGAGGTGCATAACATGAATAAGTGGTCACAGGACTTTCGAACGATATGTCACATGAGGGGTGTCAGCAAAATTTAGAAAAGTGCCCCCGGGGGGCAAAGTGGGGGGGGGAGGGGCATTAGAGGTGCATAACATGAATAAGTGGTCAAAGGCCTTTCCAACGATATGTCACATGAGGGGTCCCAAGTAGCACAGTTCCGTTTTTAAATCGTTGAAAAAACGACAACACACATCGTTGGAAAAACGTTATTCTTTAACGTTATAAATTCGAAAATATGTCTCGTTGATTCGATTATTTTCCAACGGTAAAAATACCTGCATTTTCAACGCAATAACAACCGTTTTTGAAACGTCAATGAAAGTTGCAATACCGTCGTTAGTTTTACCATTTTTTCAACGGCATTTTAATGCCGCAGAAAACGTTTAAAAATAGGAATAAGTCCGCAATATTGTATTGTTAATAGCACTTTTTACAACGGCATTTTAATGCCAGAAAAAACGTTTTAATATAAGGGAAAATCAGAAACATTAAGCCTATTAATCAATTTCCGAATTCCCCTGGCTAATGTTAAATCTATGGCCGTGTAATGCACTCGTATATTAAAATATCTCCTCAAGAAATTAATATTTCTATTTCTTTTTTGTACTCTTCTCAAAAGATGTTTTATTTTTTTTCTCAGTTCTTAAAATTTTTCTAAAATCTATGCTTAATTTAATATTTTATGTGTTAAAAGATGACGAACTACGAGTAAAGTTTTAACACTTGACATAAAATTAAGTATATATTTTTTGATATACTTTGACTACTAAGGAAAAGGGAGGCATCCTTTAAGAAGAGTACACAGAAAAGAGGTTTAAAATATTAATTTCCTGAGGAGATATTTTAAATATAAAATGTATCACACGCCCAGACTTAACGTTAGTGAAGGGAATTCGGAAATTGACAAACAGCCTTAATGTAAAATTACCCTTTTCGGTAAACTTTCTTATATATATAATTATAAACAGCAAAATTATTTTTTTCTAACCTGTTGTAAAAAGTTTTTAACAATTTTCTGTTCCATAGAAAGACAGATTAATTTATTTTTATTAAGCTTGGTTTTTCCCATACTATTTTTTCTTTTAACTAAACCTGATTTATTTTTTTTAAGAATATATTTTTTTCTTTTTAGTAAATAAATGTAAAAAAAAAATACTTTTTTTTTTAACTTTTGAATTATTAAGTATAAAAGAAAAAGCTGTCAAAAATATCTCTAGAACTTTTTTATAACCATTTTTTCAGTAGAGTTCTAGATTTTAAAACATCTTTTAAATATGTGTTTCACTCTTCTTTTCTAGACATGACATTTAATTATAGATGTAATATTGTACTTTCTAAAAAAATTATAGTACTGTATAAGTAATAGTCTCAGTAGCATAAGTAATAGTTTTTTTTCTAATTTTTCTTCCATGTTTTTATTAATTGCTAATTGTATTTATTATTAGCCTTTATTGCAGTTTGAATAAAAAAATATGAATGATTAATTAATACTGTAAACAAAATAAATTTAGCATTAAATCTGAAAAATAGCTTCTGCAATAAGCAGACCTGCATTAACAAAACATCCCGTGTCAAAACTAATATAAAGAACTTATTACCAGTTTTATTTTTCCAAGCAACACAAATTTGTTATAAACCATGCTAATTAGTTAATGATCTTTTTTTCTTCTACATGTGCCATTTTAAACAATCAATTAATAAAATTTCATATTCTTCACTTTCAACATGAAAATAGCAGCTTTGTTTAGGATTGTTTTTATGTGTCAGTTTTTAAGAAAGGTTAAAAATTTTGATGGGTATCAATATTTTGATATTATATAAAATGATTTTTTTCCTTCACATACATTCAGATTTATTACAGGTACATTTGTACTTGAAATACCTGAAATCAATCTTAGAGATCAGATTATTCCCATTTAAGCAACCAATAAGTCCAAAAAACAATCGTCATTGTAAAATTAATTTCAAATGTTGTAAAAGATTATTATTTGGAAAGAGTGTTGGCCAAATAAGTGACATGCAAGTTTACCAGCCATCTTTATGTCTCTTTCACGAAAAGAGGGGCAAAAAAGCAATGATAAAAATTATGAGTTTCAAATTTTAGGTAAGTTGGTAGCAAAAACTTATTATTTTAGAAATTACTGCTTTTCTATCTCAATTCAAATAAAAAATATCTTAAAATAAGAGGAGGGAGAAAAAAAGGCTTCTAAAATAAGCATGTATGCAGAATTTTAGTTAACAACAACAACACAAAAAAAACCTGCTCTCTTTACAACACTGATTACTTTCTGACGACACATCTTAGGACCAGGAAAAAAACTAGAAAATTCATGTTATGTTGTTCAATTAAAGCTCAATTACATTTCTTAACACTTCCAATGTTGAGCTGTCTGGCCCCATTGTATTAAATGTCAGCATTTAATTGATAAGTGTTTTATCTTATAAATTTTCAAGAATTAAAACTGTAGTATTCCACTTACATAATTAAAAAAAATGAATTTTCAATAAAATAGTAAATAAATTTTAAAACATATCTTTTGATGGCAGGTTTCTAGAAGAAAAATCTGATTATTTTTAAATGTAATATGCAATTAAAAAAATAAAATAAAAATTTCATTGATAATTTACCAAAATTAGCAACTTTAAAAAAATAAATTACATACATTTTTTTATTTACATTATTAACAACTGAATCATGTTCCATTAAAAAATAACACTTCTCCTTTTTTGGTTTTATTGCAGAGCTAAAAAGAATAATAAAATTTTTATAGACATGCATGTAAATTTACTTAGAGTAAGGCTATTACAAACCAAAATTCCAAAAATATTATCTAAAAAAAAGAAGTTTTAAAACTTTAACTTTAGAAAACTCGTGTATTGAGGTCACTCACAATACTTAAAATATAAATAATTTACCTAACATACACTCTTTTATAAAATATTGCACTCATTTTGGATCCAAGCACTACCTTCAAAAGCATTGGCTTTTTTTTTTTTTTTTTTTTTTTTTTTTTTTTTTTTTTTTTTGCAAGTTTATGTTTTCCAAATTGCTTCAGTAATTATTATTATAAAAATATTTAATTTTTTTCCGAAAACAATACTGTTTCGTCCTTATCCAGTGTAATAAACTCGAAACTTGGAAATTATTCAATAAAACGAAATATTGTTTTGTAGAAATCGTTGAAAAGACCTGAATATTCGTTTAATTATTTTTTTTTCTCTTCTGATTATTAATGTATTAAAAAAAAAAAAAAAATCACAAAAATCTCCATTTTAGCAGCTACAAAGAGTAAAAAGTAAATCATGAACATGTATTTTCTCTTATACAACCTTTGTGTACTTACCTATAATTATGTACATTTACATTATTTTAGTATGTGCACAAATAAACAAATGAAACGTTGCAACTAAAGATCTTTGAATTATTTGAATCATTGAAATATGTAATTTTAATTCTCAAACCAAAATTTTATAGGGTTTTTTTTTTAAATATGAATTAATTACTCTCGAGATTCAAGCTAACAAGGAAGGATTAATATAAAGAGCTTTATGATTATAAGGTAATTTAAAAAAATTCTTAAAAAAAAAAAACAACAAATTTATTAAATTTTATTTTTTAGAATATTATTTCTGCATTGCAATGTTGTTTGTTCAATATCAATTAAAAACATACTACAGTAGAATGTGTTAATGAAAGCACTAATGAATATTTTTAAAGCTAATTAAATGAAATTTGAAAATATACTTACATATTTCAATGATATTAAAAATTTTACACTTAAAAAAATATTAAAGAATTTTATTCGGCTGTACGTACAAAAAGACAACATAGTTTCTATCAACATTTATTTAAAAAATAAAGAAAAAAGTTACAAGAAAATAGATTTCAGTTTCAGAATATATATTTTTTAATAGGTCATATTTTAAGAATAATTAATGCAGTGTTCTACTATCTTTTCATCAAAGGATTCTTCTAATTTAGCCCCAACAGCATCTGAAAAGAAAAGTGATTGTGATGAATTATAAAATTATGAACACAGAACATAGGTAAGAATTGGGAACTGCATAAAATTACTTGACAGCAGCAAGTATTTTTTTTGAACAGACGAGTGAGTTTTAAGATCACGGATGGTGAACCTTATTTTTGAATGTGTGTATCAAAATCCACAAACAACATTTAACAACACTGCAACGTGCAAAACATTTAATTAAACAGTTATTACAGCATGTGTGGATCAAATTCAAATCAGCCTCTTTTACACATTAAATAACCAAGAACAAAAATCAAAATGTAATGCTTCTGTATATTCAATTTTTATCAAATTTGAATTCAAAAAGGATTATATTTTCAGTATTTGTTTTTTTTATCTACTTGAAAAAAAGACAGTATAAAGAAAATAGACAAATAATGTAATTATGTTTGCATAATGCAAACATAATTGCATTATTTGCCATTATGTGCTAAGCCTCAAACAGTGGCACACCCAGGATTTTATCTTGAGGGGGGGGGGGGGGGAGCATTGGTGGCGAAACAAAATAAAATTAATAGGGGCAAAATTTCTCTAATTATGATTACAGTACGAAATTACAAGGACACCCTAAGTAATGATCAAATTACTGTAATTAATTCAGTATTTAATAATTAGTTATTTATTTTAATAAAAATTATTATATTTAAAATTTAATTAAATTAATAATTTAAAAAAAATAATTTTGAATATATAGAAATTAAGTACTTAACCAGATCCTAAAAACATTTACAGAATTTCCTATTTATATCTATCTGACTGTCAGAAATGTTGTAGTTTAAAGGAAAATATCCAAAATAGCCTAGACGAGATGAATTGAATAGGTCATTTCAAAAACCACATGAGTCACTGAATCAGAGCTTTTCAGAGAGAAAAAAAATAAAACCTGTATTATTCACAAGTAAACAAATTAAAATTTTTATGGATTTTTTTGGGCTGATTATAGCATTTGGACTTTATAGATATTGAATATAATTTATGAATAATAAAAAGATGATTAACATAAAAATTTTCCCGGTTCATGTTTGGAAAAAAACTTGACTTATGTGTTTTTTGAAATAACCGATTCAATAATTAATTTTATGCAAATTTTTGGGTTAGTTCATTTAAATTTTACTCATCAGTCAGAATTTTATGTGAATTCATAAACTAAAAGAAAAATTAATCTCTTTCTGGCATCACAGTTAATTCTTGTAAAGGCACTGCCTCTAGTCTTGGAAAGGGCACCTGCCTTTACTATAAAATCTATTTTTTTTTTTTTTTTTTTTTTTTTTTTTTACAAAGCTCTTGAATTATTTCAGTTGCAGTTACATTAATCTCTCTGTGTATAACATAACTAAGGATTGACCGAAACTGAAACCGAATTTCGGCAGAAAACGTCCTAATGGTAGTAATTAATACATATATAAATATGCATAATTATTAATTAATTATACGTGTGGCCCATGTTGACTATCTGTGCGTCTGACCAAAACTTTTTATTTTCATATAAAATAAAATGCAATTAATTCACCAACGACACAGAATGATCAGGGTTCATGCTCTATTTGAATAACAAAATTCCCTGACTTTTCCAGGCCCATATTTCCTACAATTCCCTGACCAAAATGTTAAATGTAAAAAATGTTAAATTCAGCATTCAATGATGAGAAAAAATAGCAAAATTCTTCAGTCGGTTGAAGAAAAATAAATTTGTGAGATTCGTCAATAAGTTGCCGAAAAAAAAAATCATGAAATTCGTCAGTTAATGGAGGGTGGGGGAAATCACAAAATTCAATTGATCATGGAAAAATATCACAAATTCTATTAGGGGACTCTAAACAAACCAGTTCAAAATATTTTTTGTGAACAAGGTTCAAGTGTACCCTTTTTGAGAATAGTGTGCTTTTTTGAAAAGATGTGCACGTTTTTAGAATAGTGTGCCTTTTGTGAAAAATTCCCGCCCAGCGGCCCTTTTTTTCTAGAGTCAACACTAATGGGTGGGGGTGAGTTCGAGGAATGATAACGTATGATATTAGAGGGGAGGGGGAAGGGTCCAAAATTACCAAAAAGTTGATAACGTTATATATGTACAGCCCCTTTACGAGAAAAATGACTGTAACAGACAAACACAAGAGTA
The DNA here is from genome assembly GCA_963932465.1 of Maratus speciosus. Lineage (NCBI taxonomy): Eukaryota > Metazoa > Arthropoda > Arachnida > Araneae > Salticidae > Maratus > Maratus speciosus. The sequence continues at coordinate 90,426,611 of OZ010797.1, forward strand.
ATCTTATAATGGTTCCATTTTTACTTTTAAAGTACAGAACCCTAAAAATGAGTGAAAATGTAAAAGAAAGTTTCACAATGAAAAATATATTTTTGAGAGCGAAATGAAAAATTAAATTAAGCCAGCAGAAGTTAAAATTTCTTACATACTTACGAGCAACATGACTTATTGATGTCAACAGCATTAAACTGCTACTTTTTCGGTTAGATACCCAGCGAGGTTTGTAGTTGCCGAATCATCTGTCACTGATGAGTTCTTACATCTTGAAAACTTGATGGATCAGACTTATAACTTCAATTAGTTGTAGGTGGACCATAGCTGTGAAATACTGACAATGGTTATGGTATATACAGCTCATCTAGAAGACATGATCAGATTATAGTACCTAACTATTTGTTACATATCAGTAGTGTTACAACGTTTAAAATAAAACATTGAATTTAAAGCCACTAACATGAAAAAAAATATATTAAAAATTAGTTGAAACCAAATAAAAAAACCATTGTCTTTTTAAAATTTACTGATTTTTTTTTTTTTAATATGGACTGCAAATCTCTTTGTATATGTGTTATTCCACTACTGACATTATGCTATGTTTATTAATTATAATTCAATCTAATAATAGTTAAAATACAACAGCTATAACTTAAAAAGTTCAGTATTTAAATGTTTCAGCATGTAAAAGACAATAATAGCAAAACATTTTTGGAAAAGTTTGTTAAAATAATAAACAAGTGGTAACTCTAGGTTAATTTGGTAGGGTGCAGAGCCTGGTTACCCTATTTGACTATTTTATGTGCTTGGCAGTCTTTATTGACACTCTTTTGCATTTTCATTCATGGACAAAAAAAAAAACATGACATACATCTACTGGCTGCGGAAAAAAAATCTCAAAATATGTCGATCAGTCATAGTAAAAAAAATAATAAATCTTAAATTGTATCAATGAGTAGAGGGGAGAAAATGTGCTATTTGTTGATCAGTTAAAAAAAAAAAAAATCAGATTTTTTCAATAAGGGGAAAAAATTGTGACGTTTGTCGATCAGTTGAGAAAAAAAAAAAATCGATAAAATCAAAAAAATCTTACTAATTTCGCCAATCAGTCAGATAAGAGGTGAGATTAGTCCATTGGTCGCATGAAAAGAAAAAAGATTTGCCAGTGAGTTGTGGTAAAAATCCAGGGAATCATCAATCAGTAGCAACGAAAAACTCTCAAAATTCACCAATAGATCATGGGGAGAGTATTGCAAAGTTTATTCATCGATCAAGCAGAAAAAAAAAGAGTTTCGCCAATCGCAAAAAAAAAAAAATGCGGAATTTGTCAATCAGTAACAAGAAAATATTGCAATTCATCAGCCGATCAAGGTGGAAAAATGTGAAATTATTCCATAAGACGAAGGAAATCTAAAGGATAAATATCACATTGCATTGTGTACAAAAATAACTAATATCAAACTATGAGTACTATCGATAAAAGGGGACAGTAAACAAACCAGTTTAAAATAATATATTTTTAACATGATGCAAGAGTTCCTTTTTTAATTTAATTCCCCCAAGGTGATGTCTTAGTTTTAAAGTCAACAGTCTATAAACACCAACATTTCCCACCTAAAATATCAGCTGGCTTTTTTGAAAGTCCCATTCATATAGAAATGAACTATATACAGTCCCTCAAATCTGCAAACGCCTAAAATTCGCTCATCATCGCAGATGTAAACAATGAAACTTTCTATTCAGATGTAGGGACAGAATTACAGAAGTTTTCAGTTTTATATATTTTTGTATGTATTTTAATATGTAATTCTCGATAATATGACAGAGCTCGTGGTTTTTCATGAAAGAAGTATAAATTTATTTCTGAAAAAAATCAAGATATTGCTGAATATCATTGGTAATCACAATCTTTTTACCAAATATACGTAATAATCAATCTTTTTTGGTTATTAAATCTGGCTAAACTTGAAATAAAACTTCCTTACTTTATGATTTTGATGTGAACTAATAGGGTAACTTTATGAAGAAAGTTTCATTACACAATTCAAGGAAAATGTGTCTCATCTTTATTATGCATATTTAATTATACATTAATTCTTTACTTTTAATAATTTAATCATTTTTAAAATTCTTACTTTTTTTAAATTTTAGTTTATTATTTTAATATTATACTATATTCTATATATTGCAAGCGTTCATTATAATTTTGATTGCATTATTACATTTAAATTACTGTTTAAAAAATGTAAACAAAGCAACGACTAGAAATCTGCATCATTTTAAAATCCGCACAACCTCTGGTCCCAAGATGTGCGGATTTGAGGGAGTCTACGTATAACACTCTTTAAATGTTTTCAAAACTTCAGTGGACCAGTAACCTGCATTAGGTTACAAGCATTTCGTGGAATATATGTCATGTGTATGTAAATCAGTTGCATATTTTTTAATTCATACTTTAGTCAAATTTTTAATATACATAATATTTTAAATTATAAACTAAAAAGAATTTGCTGATTTCTGTATCTTAGAAATAGTAAAAAGCTATTTGTACTAAAGCATCTGGGTTGTGTTTACAATATATAAATACTTTTAAATGCAGAGTAGATGAGTCCAGGACCTTTTTGCTTTTGGAAGGGGAGGGGGGGGGGGATTTTTAATCAGAGTTCAACATAGAAAGTATACATTGAAATTTGTTTAGCATTTTTAAATTAATTTCATTTTCTCATTTAAAAATCTAATGAGAGATAATCTTAAGTACAGACGTGTAAGACATTTTTTGAAATACAGGAGCCTGCTTAAAAACCTAGGAGCCAGTATAAAATTAAAATAGTAAATACAAAATGCAAATTACTCTTTTTAATTAAATATATTATTTAACATATAACATGAAATTTTACTGCAAAATAAATGAATGATAGTAAAAAAATGTAAATTTCCATATAAAAAAATTATAAACACTGGGTGTAAGATACAAATAATTACTAAAAATTTCTTTAACAGTAAGCGGCACCCCTGCTTTCGGTGCATATTCTTTTAAAAATCAAAACAGGTTCAAAAATTGCACATTTATTTTACTACATATTTCAAATCTACATACATTTTAGAGATAAAATATGTAAAATTAGTTGTAAAAGAGTTCTTTTTTACTATAAAATTAGATTTGAAAAAAAAAAATGAAAAAAAGATCGCGGGTCGCTCAAATTTTGCTGCTTTTACATTCCTTTCAGAAATTGCGGGATGTGCAGTGAGAAGATTAAACAGCATAAAAATAAAAATATGCAATGTGAGATGAAATTGCAAAAAAGTACATGCTACTGCTAAACTATAGCAAAAACAAGAGCTAAATCTTGCTTCCGCTGTAGTATCAGTAGCATGTGCTTTTTTGCCAGATGAAAAAGGACTAATTCCTTTGAATGTAATAATTTAAAAAACGAGAATTTAAATGGGACAAACCAAACAAATTAATGTAATTTTGCACAAAATGTATTAATTTTAAACATTTTTAAACATTTCTATTTCCTAATACTATAATATTTTTTTTTTTTTTTACAAAAGTATCAATATGTCTAACAGGACTATCAGTTGTAAAAAAATGGTTAAGTGTAATTGTTTTGCACTTTTAACTTCATTAGTTCCCACAATAGCTTCATTTCAAACGAAACACTAAACAGTCTTAGTTTTCTTTACATTTCTGTAGATATCAGTCCAATTTATTAAAAGAAATTAGTCTTTTTTCCCCCTTTGTGCACACACACACACAAATTCAAATATTTAATGTTGTAAATACGAAATTATTTTACATTTTGAAAGAAATATCTAGCCATTTGTGTCGAAGATATAGCCATCAGGGCAACTTGGTGCACAGGATTATTACATCCCTACCTAAATATATGACAGTATTTCATGACCAGTGGATCTGTGTGAAGAATTCGCACTTAGCTACCCCTTCCCATAGTAGAAACTGTGCAGCATGGCAGCAGCACTGCAGATTTTTTTTTTTAGACCTTGCAGATTAATTTACCAGCTAAAAATAAATACTGGACTAAAAAATTCACTAAAAATTTACTTTGTTTTAAGAATTATTGTGTTTCTTATTACATTTTCTTTGAAAAATGCAATTTATGCTTATTTTATGGGTAACTATAAGTATTTGTGATGATAATAGCTTGGTTCAGCATTGTTGGGTTGTAGATAATTTTTGGCTTGCTGCATTTGGACACTGAAAATTCTGCTATTGGGGCTACCCCACCCCCTCTGTTATCTCCTTCTGCATCCTCGCATATCCCCCAATTTTTAATTTAAAAAGGGAAATTTCAAAGAAAATAAGCCTTTAATAAAAATACAGAATGCAATGTCAAATGTGAGGGGGAAAAATCCTATCCAATGATACTGCATTCGAAATTCTACACTATATATTAGTTAAATTAATATGAAATGTGAGATGTAGGAAAAAAAAATCTTACCCAATGACACCTCATTCGACAATCTACGCTGCTATATTAGTTGAGAAAAGCGAATGTTTGACAACAGAAATAATATGATTTGCATATCTTTGGAAATCAGTTTAATATAGCGAATTTATTATTTAGACCCAACAAATGACAGAAATCTTCAAAGTCACAATTTTAATTTTAACAGACTTAAAAAAAAAAAAAAAAAAAGAGAGAGAGAATGTTCTCAATTTGACGCGTATGTATTTACTCGGAAATTACAAGACCAATGCATGCAATTTTTTTTAATTAAAACATTTCCCACGCTCAAATGGGTCCCATTTCAATTACCTCAAAATTGGTTCAGTACTTTTTGAGAAATTCAACAAAAACTAATAAAATCAATATTTTTCTGCTTTAGCTGCTTGCGAATCGCTGTGTTACATGAGTGATACAAGATACGAGCAGCCAATGTACAACCGAACATACAAAAACTGGTTTTTTTATGTATGATCACCGATTACTCGAAAACTACAATACCAATTAATGTTATTTTCTTGTAAATGAAAGAAAATACTCTCAAATGAGTCCCATTTAAACTTAATCAAAAATGGTACAGTACTTTTTCAGAAATTCAACAAAAACTAAAACTAAATAAATGTCTTTAAAATATTTCACTTTCAATGATTTTCATTGAGTGATGTAGAGTTATCTGTTTGGCAAGAAAGTCGCTACACGGCAATTTTCCTCCCTCTTTATACAGTTTTGTTTCTAGGATTGTTGGAGGGAAAACAACATTTTTTAATTTTTGGATCATTAAAATCTATTATGACAATCAGTAAAATAAAAAATCTAAATTGTAAAGCGTTTAAATTCAACCAAGATTTAAGCAGCACATTCAGTTCATTTGAAGAACTGTATGTTGGAAGGATTTGTATGCTAATACAGGGTGGGCCAATAAAAGCTACTGGCAAAATTTTAAATTTAATATAAAATTAAGGTACTTTTCGGTTAGCCGGGCGCCAGTGTTATATATACACATATACACACACACACACACACTATAGCACAAAATTAGCACTCGCCAGGCATCGAGTCGAGTAACACTTAAAACGTGGTGATTAACTTTATTGTCCTCACTTGCCAAACGCGATGGTTGAAAGATCGATGCCAGGGGGGAAAGGGGTGAAATTCGTTCGGAATTTACGGCGTCCAAATCGGCGATTCTCCCGAACGTAAGAAAAAGTAGCAGGGGTGATTCTGTCTCGAATTTTCCAAAAATTTAAGGCATTCGGTTCCGAAAAAAAAAAAAAAAAACTGTCATAAGTCCGAAAATTTGGACATAAAAGTATCGCTAATTTTGATATGGTCACCGAAAAAAATCAATTTCGTCAATCGTTCGTAGAAAAAAAATCACCAATTCCATCAAAGAATAACGAAAAAACGTGAATTTCGTGAAAAGATCGCGGAGAAAACGAACTTTCGTGGAAAAACGTAAATTTCATCAAAAAATCGCGGAAAAACACAAATTTTGTGAAAAGATCGCAGAAAAAACACAAATTTCGACAAAGAATCGTGAAAAATAATCACAAAATTCTTCAAAGTATTGCGGAAAAACGCAAATTTCGTGAAAAGATCGCGGATAAAAAGCAAATTTCGTGAAAAGATCGCGAATAAAGAGCAAATTTCGTAGAAAGATCGCGGATAAAACGCAACTTTCGAGACAAAATCGTGGAAAAAACACAAATTTCGTCAAAAGATCGCAAAAAAACAAATTTCGAGAAAAGATCGCGGAAATACACAAATTTCGAGAAAAGATCACGGAAAAACACAAGTTTCGAGAAAAGATCGCGGAAAAAACACAAATTTTGACAAAGAATCGCGAAAAAGAATCACAAAATTCTTCAAGTATCCGTAAAAGTGCAAATTTCGTGAAAAGATTTTGCAAAAGGACACGAGAAACGTGAATTTCGTCAAAAGATTGCGAAATTCGTTAAATGGTCGCAGAAGAATGCATATTAGTTAGTGCCGAGGGGGGGGGGGAGGGATCCCCTCAAAACTGTAACCTTTCTGAAAATTTCCTGTGAATTTATTTCATTGCAATTAACAGTAAAAATAAAATTTTTCAAGTGAGTGTAATCATATCGAAATGTAAGTAATATATATAAGTAAATTACAATGTTGATAGTTAGAAAAAACACAATTTTGTATGGAGCGTGCATAACTTTGTTACTGGCCAGAGAAAAAAATCGGTGTACTGGCCAGTGGCCAGCAGGTAAAAATGTTAATTTTTACCTATAACACACACATATGGATTAGATATACATATATATAGGTATACACATATATGTGTATAAATATTGTATATACATATATATATACATATGTCAGGGACCTGTTTAAGAAGAAATTGGGTCCTTAAAGGACCCTTCACAAAATTTTTCATTTCAAAACAGGACCCTTCAAAAAAATTTTCATATCAAAACAGGACCCTTCACAAAACTTTTCACCTTAAAAAAGGACCCTTCACAAAAAAAAGTTCTTAAAAATAGACCTTTTACAAAAATTTTCAGCTTGAAACTAAAATCTGGCCTGCCACTTTTACATATATAAAGAAAATATAGGTATTTTACATACATATATCTTCTTAAAAACATATAAAAGAGAACCTGAATATCACGATAATTTTAAATTCACAAAACTAGGACTAGATTTTTCACAAATGTTAAAAAGTTCTTCACAATTTCACAAAAAACAGGACCCTGAGAGAAAAATCTGGACAGACCCCTGTATGTACTAGTGTGTATATATAACACTGGAGCCCGGCTAACCGAAAAGTACCAAAATTAAGTAACAAGACATTTTTTTTTTAAGTTTATAATAATAATAAAACAGCATTGTACATCTATGGAAAAAAGATATGAATTCTGTTTTCTAATAATTCTGGAAAAAGGCTTGAAACAAAAAGCTAGGGCAGATAGTTTTATTATATGCTCAAGGACATGCATCCTGCTTTTTTATCTTTTCGTTACTTTTTTCAATTTGTGAATGTTTTGTTTATTCCTAATAACTTTTGTAAATCCTTCTGCTAAAGTGGGTTTCTGGTGAGCATATTTTGTTTAAATATTAAACATTTTAATAAAAATAATCAATGAAAAATATATTTTTATGGAATGGAATTTTGTGAAAGGGCTTGTTTTATTAACAGGAATATGGTGAAGGAGCCTGTTTTAAATGGATTTTTGTGAAAGGGCCTTGAATAGTCCCGAAATATTACATAGATCGAACCCAGCATTACTAGTGCACTCACGCTATTTAGCAGTAAAATTACAAAATATAATTTAATTCACATTAAACAACTTTATGCTGTTAATATAAGAATTATTATAGAAAGCAGCAATCATTTAAAACATAAACAAATTTGATATCACAAGCAGTGATAATAGGGTAGAAGAAACGGTTATAATTATTTTTAATTTGTTTACTTTTTATATCTTCGGAACTTTTAAAATAATGCTGCTTTTTAAAAACATTCAAAGTTCTGAATTGTATAGAACATATCATTAAAACGATGTATCTTATTTATTAAAAACACCAAATCATTTTACCTACCTTCCGTAAATGATAACATAATAAAATGAGACAAAAAAAAAACTTAAAGATAGAAACATTTAAAAAATATAATACATTACAAATGCTATAAAAAGATCTGTCTTAACTTACTTTTTCTAGAGATAAAGGTGATTTATCCAAATCACCAATCCAATGGCTTTTGGCTTATCCAAACTCAGCTAAAAACAGCGTGCGTGTATTAGGTTTAAGCAATGGCGGATAAATTTCGTCTTCGTCTTGTTTTGCTTCTGAGAAGGTGGTTTGGTTGGGAGGTTGGCGAATCGAAAGATATTCAGGTCGCGCAGCGTATTCTGAAAAGAGTTGAGGAGATCCGACGTTGTTTCAACGGATTTTTCACTTTGGAAAAATACCTAGTAAATCGTTGGAAAATTGAAAATTTTCACTGAACTACAGGGAAATAGAAAACGGTTAAAAAACCTATTTTAAAACGACGAAGATATAACCGAAATATCTTAACTATAAAACAACGTCTTTTAAAAGTGTCTTCTATCACGGAATAAATTTCCAAATTATTTAGTCTAAAATATTGCGAAATAAAGTACTTTTTTTCAACGGACATAAAATAACGAAACCAATTTTCAACAGTTCTGACTTATTTTCAACGCTATAACAACGTCAAGTGCTACCTGGGGTGTCGGCAAAATTTAGAAAAATGCCCCCGGGGGGGGCAAAGTGGGGGAGGGGCATTAGAGGTGCATAATATGAATAAGTGGTCACAGGCCTTTCCAACGATATGTCACATGAAGGGTGTCAGCAAAATTTAGAAAAGTGACCCCCATGGGGGGCAAAGTGGGGGGAGGGGCATTAGAGGTGCATAACATGAATAAGTGGTCATAGGCCTTTAGAACGATATGTCACATCAGGGATGTCAGCAAAATTTAGAAAAGTGCCCCCCCCGGTGGGGCAAAGTGGGGGGAGTGACATTAGAGGTGCATAACAGGAATAATTGGTCACAGGCCTTTTGAACGATATGTCACATGAGGGGTGTCAGCAAAATTTAGAAAAGTGCCAGCCGGGGGGGCAAAGTGGGGGGAGGGGCATTAGAGGTGCATAACGTGCATAAGTGGTCATAGGCCTTTTGAACGATATGTCACATGAAGGGTGTCAGCAAAATTTAGAAAAGTGACCCCCAGGGGGGGGGGCAAAGTGGGGGGAGGGGCATTAGAGGTGCATAACATGAATAAGTGGTCAAAGGCCTTTTGAACAATATGTCACATGAGGGATGTCAGCAAAATTTAGAAAAGCGCCCCCGGGGGGGGCAAAGTGGGGGGAGGAGCATTAGAGGTGCATAACATGAATAAGGGGTCACAGACCTTTTGAACGATATGTCACATGAGGGGTGCCGGCAAAATTTAGAAAAATGCCCCCGGGGGGCAAAGTGGGGGGAGGGGCATTAGAGGTGCATAACATGAATAAGTGGTCACAGGCCTTTTGAACGATATGTCACATGAGGGGTGTCAGCAAAATTTAGAAAAGTGACCCCCAGGGGGGGGGGCAAAGTGGGGGGAGGGGCATTAGAGGTGCATAACATGCATAAGTGGTCATAGGCCTTTTGAACGATATGTCACGTCAGGGATGTCAGCAAAATTTAGAAAAGTGCCCCCCCCCGGTGGGGCAAAGTGGGGGGAGTGACATTAGAGATGCATAACATGAATAAGTGGTCACAGGCCTTTTGAACGATATGTCACATGCGAGGTGTCAGAAAAATTTAGAAGAGTCCCCCCCCCCGTGTGGCAAAGTGGGGGGAGTGACATTAGAGGTGCATAACAGGAATAAGTGGTCACAGGCCTTTTGAACGATATGTCACATGAGGGGTGTCAGCAAAATTTAGAAAAGTGCCCCCCCAGGGGGGAGCAAAGTAGCAGCATGGACATCAGATGTCTATAGCATGAATAAGTGGTCACAGGCCGTTCCAACAGTATGTTACACGACAGGGACAGGTGTTGGTAAAAGTTAGAAAAGTGCCGCACTTTGCGCCTAGTATTGTGCCTCCCCCGCCCCCCCCCCTTTGAAATTTTTATATATTACAAATCATATTTATCAGAAACCTCCGATGAAAATGCTCCAATTTAAAAAAAAGTCAGAAAAGTAAGAAATAATGAAATCCCCCAAAGCAGAATATGCTTATAAATGCGAGGTACATCACAGAACAACGGATTTCACTGCAGAACATTTCAAATTTTCATTTTCAAGAAAATTCACCATTCAATGTAGGAAAAATCGCAAAATTTGTCACTCATTTGCTAGAAAAAAAATCACCAAATTCTTTAATCGTTCATTTAAAAAGTAAAGATGAAAATAAGCAATCGCCAGTCGCCACTCGGCGAGTAAATGTGAAAAACTGATGATTAAAAATATGGAAAGTACCAGCCAAACGCAAGATTTTCGAAAAGGGATTTCGTCAAAGAATTGGGGAAGAAAAAAACATGAATTTTGTCAAAAGATCGCGAAAAAACACACATTTCGTGAAAGGATTACGAAAAAAAAAAAATGTAAATTTCATCAAAGGATCACCAAAAAAGCGAATTATATCAAAGAATCACAAAAAAAGCGAGAATTTTGTCAAAAAATCACAATAAAAACACCACACTTCGTCAAAGGATCGTGGAAAAACCCGAATTTCATCAAAGGATCGCAAAGAATCCGAAATTTCGTCAAAGGATTGTGGAATAAATGCAAATATGGTCAGTGGAGTGCGAAAAAAAACACAAATATTGTCAATAGATCGCAGAAAAAAAAAACAATTTCGTCAAAGAATCGCAAAAAAAACCACACATTTTGTTAAACGATTGCTGAAAATCCAAAATTTCGTCAAAGAATCGCGAAAAAACGCAATCATCATCAATAGAGGAAAGAAACAACGCAAATATCGTCAATGGATCATGGCAAAAACACAAAATTCGTCAATAGATCGTCAAAAAACACAAATTTTGTTAAAGAATCTCGGGGAAAAAAAAAAAAAATGAGAATTTCGAAAAAAAAAAACGAGAATTTTGCCAAAGAATTGCGAAAACGAATGCGAATTTTGTCAAAAGATCGTGAAAAAAACGCACATTTTGTCAAAGAAACGCCAAAGAAATGAAAACATTGCCAATAGATCCCGAAAAAACGCGAATTTCGTTAAAGTATCTGGAAAAAATGCATAATTAGTACCAGGAGAGATCCCCTACCAACCCCCCCTTTACATTTCAGAAAATTTGCTGCAAATTTCAGATTTTTTAAACCTATTTTTTTCAATTTTGAATCATACCTGCTACTCAGTGGATAAACATACCTAAAATATACCCATAAATTAAATATTCAGTGACATAAATGTACTTACCGGCTACTAAATAAATTATTCTCACTCACTAGTAACTGGCTACTAAATAAAATCAACCTACCGGCCAGTGGCTACTAAGCAAAATTCCTTATTTTCATCTTTATTAAAAAGATTGTGAAGTTCATCAATGGGTCGTGAGAAAAACTCGTACGGTACAGTTCATCAGTCATGGAGAACAAATCATGAAATTCTTCAGCCTGTTGTGGAAAAACATACAAAATTCGACGAACAATTGCGAGAAAAAATCCATGATTTTTGCTAATCAGTTGCAGGTAAAAAACTTCGTCAGTGCACCGCCAGAAGAAACAGCAAAAAAAACCCACGATCTTCTCTAATCGGTCGCAAGAAAAAGTCTCAAAATTCACCTATGTTGTTAAAAGAAAAAATCGAGAAAATTGCAAATCGGTCGTGGCTAAAAAAAACCCGCGAAATCTGTCAGTAGATCGACGGAAGAAACTGCGAAATTCGTAGATCAGTAGCGGAAAAAAACTCGGTTTTCTCCAATCGGCCTCAAGATATACTTACTGGTTCAAGAGAAATATAGTAAAATTTTAAAATCAGTCACCGGTAAAAAAAAAAAAAGCGAAATTTGTCAGTAGATCAGAGAAAAAATGGAAATTCGTCGATCAGCCGTGCAAAAAAAACCCTCGAGATTTGGCCAATCAGTTGAAAAAAAGACACAGTTTACCAGTCGACTGTGAAAAAATATCACAATTTTTACTGATCTGTCACGAGTAGAATGCGAAATTAGTCGATCGGTAGCAGAAAAAAAATATGATCGTTCGCAAAAAAGAGAGAAAAAATTTGTCATCAGAAGTGGAGGGTATACAGAGGTAAATGTCGTATACCTTCTGCTTCTTTTTCAGTAACACTGCATACCTTCCGTTTCTCAAAAAAGCTATTGTATATACACTCTAAGGTATACCAGAGTTTTCCCTAGACAGTGTCAGGAGGGTGCTGCACCCTGCCTGCCTTTAGGTTTACAAAACAGCAGCCCTCTTATCCCTGATGGAAAACATTAGCACCCTTGTTGCCCCCAGCTGAAAAAAATGCCTTTACTCCTTTGTTTATTAAAAAATTTACTTGCATAGTAAAAATTGCCTCATTGCTGTCTTTAAAATAGCGTCCTGTCTATTAAATATTAAAAGTAATTTTAAAAATCAAAAGGATACCTTTAAAAATTAAAAAAGTGTCCTTAAAAATCCAAAACATGCCTTTCGGAATCCAAAAGTGCCCTTTTCCTACAAGAAGCACCCTGCCCTTTTTTAAACATGGGGGAAACTCTGAATATACCCTCTGTTTTTTTTTTTTTTTTTTTTTTGCGTCTACATCGCTGAAGAAACCGCATTACATCGCCCCAAGAAATTTATCAGTCGATAAAAAGTTTTTAAAAAATCACACAGTTCTTTGATTGTCACGGGGGGGAAAAATTATTTAATTCATCCATTGATCGCATGAAAAAAAAAATTGTTTTGCTTGTAAGTTGTGGGGGAAAAATATGGAAACTTATCGACTTTTTATCAGAAAAAACGAGATCCGTTCATAAGCTTAGGTAAGGGAGAAGGGGGGGGGGGGGGCTGGGTCGGCAAAATTCATAAACCGACTGCATAAACAAAAAAATAAATATTCAGTTCCGCTAGTTGCTCGCAAGAAAAAATGCAATATTTGCCAATCAGTACAAGTAAAATACCCCAAAATTTGTCAATTGGTTACAAGAAAAAATTGCAAAATTCTTCATTCAGTCATTAGGAAAAAAAAAAAAATTGAGAAATTCACCAGTAATCATTGGGGTGGGGGGGGGGAAAACAGAAATTCCTCAGTGTGTTGCTTTAAAATATTGTGAAATTTGTCAATCTGCTATGGAAAAAATAATGAAATGTAGCGGACAATCAATCATGAGATTCTTCATTCGGTTGCAGAAAAAAAATGGAATGCAGAAAATTAGCGAAAAATCGCTAAATTAATCACATTAAGTGACAATTGAATATTATCGTTGAATAATAATTATTGAGCATCAATGTAAACAAAAAAGAATGCATAATTATATAAATTGGAAAAAATCACAAAATTCAAACCGTCACAGGAAAACATTACAAAATTCTACTGATGATAAAAAAAAAAAAAATCCTAAATAAACCAATTCAAAATATTTTTTGTGAACAAGGTACATGAACGCCCTTTATGTAAAAATTCCCACCCAGCAGCCCTTTCTTCCTAGAAGTTGACTCTAAAAAAAGGCCACAGAGCGGTAATTTTTTTAAAAAGGGCACACTTGTATTTTGTAAAAGAAAAAAAAAATAATACTTTGAACTGGCTTGTTCAGCCATCCCTTTTTCTGTACAGACTTTTGCAATATTTTCCCGTGATCAAATGAAGAATTTTGCTATTTTTTAAAAACGTAAATTTCACCATTAGGTCATGGGGAGGCACAGTGAATTTGTCAATCGTTCACGTGAACAATAAAACGAGAAATTCACCAGTCAGTTACACTATGACGCAAAAGTTTAGACAATGACGTCATTCAGCTTTAAAATGTAGAATTATGACGTCAGAATTACAAAAACCTGTAAATATATTCAAAAACTGATTTAAAATGCTATGTACAAAAGACAGTCGTTTTATTTGCTATAATACTAATTTTTTTCATAAAAATTCAAATGTGCTTGTCGCAAAAGTTTAGACACTATTCTAAATTTCTTTGAATATTCGCTGGCATATGCAAATTTAGAATCGATGATGTCACAAATTTGGAGTACTTAAGTTCTGCAAACGATTGCGCTTCATAGTCGACATGCCGAGAGCTAAAGAAATTCAAGTGAATGAGGTTTCAAGGATTTGGCAGTTGAAAGGTGAAGGGAAGAGCGTTTCTGAAATTTCTGCTATTATTAATAGGTCAAAAAAATATATTTATCGAGTGGTTCCGAATATAAAGCAAAATGTCGGTCTGGGAGGTCATGTGTGACAAATGTACGAGAGGATCGCCTGATACAAAGACTAGCGAGTACTCAACAAATGAGCGTACGTGGAGTTCAAAGCTCATCGGGACTCTCTGTATCAAAGGATACGATTCGTAGACGAATTTTGGAAAAAGGAACAATCGTTTATAGCAAAATGCAGAAGAAACCAGCTCTGAAACCATATCATAAGTTACAAAGACTTATGTGGGCTCGAAAGCATATGCCATATGGAGAGAAATGGCAGTCAGTCATATTTAGCGATGAAAAAAAGTGGAATCTGGATGGTCCAGATGGTTGTTTATCGTATTGGCATGACTTGCGGAAGGAGCCTCGACGTTTTTTTAGTCGCAGACAAGGAGGGGGCTCGGTGATGGTTTGGGCAGCCTTTTGCTATAATGGACAAGTATCTCTGACCTTCACCAGTGGTCGTCAAACTTCACAGCATTATACACAGACATTAGAAGAAAACCTACTGCCATTTTCTGAGCTTCTAGGGGGTCCTCAGTGGGAATTTCAGCAAGACAATGCTTCAATTCACACTGCAAAACATTCAAAATCTTGGTTTAATTCCCATAATATAAGAGTTCTCGACTGGCCAGCATGTAGCCCAGATCTTAACCCTATAGAAAACCTTTGGAGCATCATGTGTCGCAAAGTTTATAGCAACGCTAGACAATACTCTTCTGAAAAGGAACTTAAGCCATCTATTGACAATGCATGGTACGATATCGATCCACAAACTATGGAAGATTTAGTTTCTTCCATGCCATCTCGTGTATATGACGTAATACATAAGCATGGATGCGCAACCAGGTTTTAAAAATTGTTTATTTCGATTTTATTTAATTTGTGTCTAAACTTTTGAGACAGCAGTTTATTTTTGTTACCATTTAATTTATTGCAATATGCACAATTCCACTTTTCTTTGTTATAAATATTGTTTATATGTACAGCACATTAATTTCAAGCAGTGATTTGAAAATTGAATAAATATTTTTCAAAGTATGTAAGAATTTCTTCATTGTCTAAACTTTTGCGTCATAGTGTACAATGAAAAAATCACATTGTTCTTCAGTTGTAGCAGGGAAAAAATTGCTTAATTCACCCAGCGATCACATGAAGAGAAAAAGTAAGAAAAAGAAAAACCTCACAAGTTTACCAATCGGGTGCAAGAAAAAATGCAACATTTAAATGCAAATTGGTAGAAATACAATATTGCAAAATTCATCAGTTGGTTGCGGGAAAAAATTGCAAAAATTCTCATTCAGTCATCTGAAAAAAATATTGTTTTAAATTTGTCTTTAACTGTTTTTCCATGAAAAAATTACTTTATTTAAAATAATTATACACATGTAAAATTATTTTTGGTACTTTTTGGTTAGCCGGGCACCAGTGTTATACTTGTAATATATAACACTAGAGCCCGGCTAACCGAAAAGTACCTTATTTTTTCTATATTTCATATTCTGCAAAATAAATTAATCTACAATATATAAAAATTCTTTTAATTACTTGGTACTTTCGGTTATATATACATATATGTGTGTATATATATACACATATATGCATTTATATATGCAATATATGTGTCACAGGGTTCGTACGCACCAAGCGATTCAGGGAATTTCAGTTGTCTTAGCTTCAGTTGTCTTAGTACCAGAAATTTCGTAAAGTACTGGTCGCTATACGTGAAGATAGATTTCTTTTTCATTAAATAAGGCAAATATTACTTTACGAAAATTTTGGTAGAAGGTCCTTGAAGATAACAACGAAATGCCCTTCTGTATTTATTAGAATAAAAATACGTTTAAAGAAGTACAGACCGGGAGGCGACAGAACAAACTATCACCTCATCGATTTCGCGGCTGAAATTCAAGAATTATTTAAAACTCGATTCGCATATTAAAACGCAATCGGCACACCAAGTCACATCTTGGTGAAAAACAACTGAAAACCCGATTTTAGCGGTTGACTCGTAGGTTTTCCATTGTGTTTTCCTGCACCCAAATATATGAAAACATGGAAGACTGGGAGCAGGAAAACACAATGGTAAACCTACGAGTCAACCGCTAAAATCGGGTTTTCAGTTGTTTTCTACCAAGATGTGACTTGGTGGGCCGATTGCGTTTTAATATGTGAATCGAGTTTTAACTAATCTTGAAATTTCAGCCGTGAACTCGATTAGGTGATTTCTGTGCTTTTCCCGGTCAAGTAGCACTTATTAATAAAAACTACAAATATGCTACAAATCATGAAATGCACCATAAAAAGATAAATGAAAACTGAAGAAACATATTTTTTTAATTTCACTCAATTTTCATTTTTACACTAAAAATATGCAAGCAAATTTAATCATCAAGGGATCTGATGACTCTTAAAGCTTCAAAGTTTTGGAAATTTAAATTTTTTTATAAATTAAACTAATTTTTTTTCTATTTTTTTACATTTTGATGAAAATTTTTTTCTTGAAATCTCCATTAGAACAGAAATTATGGCTTTTAGAGTTATAACCACACAATAGCTGAGCCGGTGTTTCCGGAACTTCGAAGGCAGCTTTCTCAACATGACATTTCTGACCATGACACGCAGGATATCTCAAAAACTTCTCAGTATTTTTTCATCAATTTTTCTAAATATATGTTTCATGTTAGTCTGTATAAACTGAACCAAAAATTTCCTTTTTATTGTTCAAAATATATATATATATTTTAAGAGATTAAACTGTTGAAATTTTCACAAAGTTGTATTAGCTAAATGCAACTTTGTATTAAAAATATAAAAATGCTTCGAATACATATTTTTTTAGATTCAGAGTAATTACCACAATCTGAAGTATAGCTAGGCAACAAAATTATCATTCAAGTTGCACAATTAAATTTGTAATCCTGCGCGGAAGCTGTCATACCAATTTTCTGCTCGCAAATGTCTGACAGTTTGAAGCCTCCTATAAATATTAATTCTGCATCTTGTAATTTTTCGAATATAAGAAATGAAAGAACGTACTTATATTTTTCATATCTCTCAAAATTGTGTTTTAAAATCCTATGTATTTTAAAATAATAAGTGTTGGAAATGGTGTTTTTTTTTTTTTTTTTTTTTTTTCAATTTTAAGAGTCCTGAGACCCCTTAGAAGAGAATAAAACTTCACAAAATAAAATATACTCACAAATAATGAACTTAAATACGATTGATTTAGATTCATCAAAGCAAAATTAACGAGCATAGTATGGCAGCTGACTTACCAACATTTCTTTAACCAGTACCAGAGGGTACGCGCTGTTGGCAGAAAGTATACACCAGAGAGTATAAGCTGTAGCTACAGATGGCTACTGAGCATGGAACTATTAATAAAATGGAACTGACATATCCTTAAAATAGTGAAGCTTCAACTGTAACCGTTTTTGCACGGGTTGAAAATCACACAGGGAAACTTCCACCAGTAAATTTAAATACATATTGTCTTCTTATTTAAATGCTATATTAATGCAAAATTTCAGTTATAAATAATGGCAGAAACAGAAATCCATTTTTAGTGGTAGTACATTATTTCGACGGAAGTCATGGCCTCCGTTTCCGCCATATTGTGACAACCTAGACAACCACCTGTTAGTGTCAGTTAAAAATATTATAATATCTCGGTAAACTGACACCAGTATAAGCAAAGAGAAATTTTTAGCATATTTGTGAAAAACATTTCCATGAATAAGCAGCTTAAATAAGATGAAATTCTCCATTCAAATTTACTGGTGGGAAGTTTGCTCTGTCAGTAACTGTTGAAAGGATTTTAAAAAAGCAGACGCCATCTTGTGACAACCTCCTCAGTTACTTCACTCATAACTAGAGTTGCAAAAAACCCGCAGATTTTTAGGGGCGGGAATAAACCCGGGAATTTTGGGGAATAAACCCGGAATTTTGAAGGAGTTTTGAAAGTAAACAAAGTCAATCATTTTTTCAATTTGAAATTTTTATTTTAAAGAAATTTCAGTTACCGTTCAGAGAAGTGAGCTCTAAGTTTTTATAATTTCTTAAAACTGATTAGCTTTACATTAATAGCGGTTGAAAATTAGTGATGATTGAAATGTTTCTTTAAAAATTAAATTTATTTAATTTCTTTTTGCTGTTATATCTACCATTCAGGCATGTTTGTTTTCTTGTTAATTATATTGTATTTTTTCATTGATTTCTCTCACCTTTATTTATTTTATTTTTTGTTTACATTGGATAATTTGCCGAAATGTTTATTTTCATATCAGGCAAGATGAATCTGTCATCTAGCTCTCTCACTTTCTACTTATCAACTGTTAAAATATTAAATTACTTATGATATTTTAATAACTCTTAATATTTCTGCGGCTATAAATCTATTTCGTTAGTTTTCATGTAAACTGTGCTATTTTTCTATAGCTATTTTATTTGTTTCATTTGCTAAATTTTTATTTTCTAAAAAAATATATTGCTTAGTACTTACATTGACAAAAATTGAAATAATTAAAAAAAAATAATAAATAATAAATAAAAAAATTCCATGCTTAAAATTCTCTGAAAACTCCCGGGAATTTTTAAAATTTCCCTCCCAAAAAACCCGGTTTATTCCCGGGAATAAACCCGGTTTTTTCCACCCTTTGCAACTCTACTCATAACTGGTAGAAACGATTTTTAAAAAGCAGACGCCATCTTGTGACAACCTCCTCAGTTACTTCACTCATAACTGGTAGACCGTACACTATATGTCTCCTCCTCTTATTCATAACTCCATTCTACGGAGTCATCCAGAAGGTATACAGCGTATACACCGGTATACCCTCCACTACATTCCCGCTTGTATCAGGCAGTACTTTTAACATGCAATGACGCATTTCTTAAATTATTTTATTAAAACATTACTTCACTCTATTTTTTTATAGAACGATTCTTAGTGATTTCATTAATAAAATATTTTTAAAAAAATGTTCTTACTTTTTTCCATTATTAATGAAGTGCTGACAGAAGCAAAACAGAAAAGGGCTATTTTTTTTTCACAATTATACATATATATATATATATATTCAAAATAGCCTTTCATCATTGGAGATTATGGTCTTTTTTAAATAAACATATATTTTATTTTATTTATTTATTAATTATTTTACAAAAATTTTAATTATGCTTATTATCAATCTACAGTCGTGGGAAAAAAAAGTAAACACCCCTTACTAACTCTGCAAAAAATTATCGTAGAAGAAAGTTACTGGTACCACACGATTAGTAGTAAAGTCTACAGTAGAACCTCGATTATCCGAAGTAATTGGGACCGATCCTCTTTCGGAAAATCGAAATTTTCGGATAATCGAGAATGCTTCAATTTTAAGATTAAGGAGAAATATATGCAATATTTCTTATTATGGTGACAAGTGCTTAATAAAAATAAAGCAATAGCAAAATAGAAACAAGAATAAATTACGCGAATTTTAATTTTGAAATTAAGTGCCTTTTACATATATCGCAAGAGTTTGAAAAAATGTTTTGTTTCCTGCAGTTTCGATTGTCTTTGCTTTGAAGCTCTATCACAGAGTTTTTTAATATTATTAGTTCACCAGTATCACCGTGTTTCTGCTGCTCCAGCCATGCCAAACCTTTTGCAAAGCATTCAAAAGCTTCGGGATTGCTAATTTGTTCGTTTTCTTCGTTTCGCTCTGCAGCTTACGGGAACTGAAGTTAAATTCAAAGGAACTCTAACAACGGGGATCGAAAATATTTATATGCACTCGTAATTCGGAAAGGACCGCTTGCACACAAGGAATATGATAGTTTAAAGAAAAAAAAAATCCAAAATGGATTTTGCACATAAGGAATGTGATAGTAAAAAAAAAAAAAAAAAGCTTTATGAATGGATTTCGGTTAAAAGGGTTTCGGATAAAAGAGGTTCTACTGTACTTTTAAAATATGCACATAAAATTTACCAGTGGCCGAGAGGTCCTACTCTCGAAGCTGGTAGACGGGAGGTGCTGGGTTTAAACCCAATCGCGCCCGTCGGCCTAATCGTTCGGAGTTTTCGTGGTTTTCTTCGAACCTTGTATTTTCCATGCGTAAATACAGTTTAGGTTCCCTTAGAAAGAACCCCTACGGAGGGCACTCCCTCCCTTAGGGCCTATATCCCTCGTGTTGATAATTGGCCGTCATAAACACAGCCAACCAACCAACCCAACGCATGTAAAATTTGCTTAGGGGGCCATCTACATATTAAACGAACCATAACCTTGTTTTTTTCAAGAGCAGTACACAATTCTGACAGCATAAATGAACTCCACATGCAAGACGTTTGAAAAGTTTCCGCGAAATTAATTGTTTTAAAACGTGCGTATTTTAAGGATTGTATCCAAATTGAAATTGGGTACTCGAATGTTCCCGAGAGAGCCCCCTTCTTGATCAAGGCATCTTAAGCGTCATTCAAGCAGTCATTGAAGACTGCTAGATTACAGGATAGCATAAGAAATTTCAAAATACCTAGTCACTTCTATCATAGACGGCCCCTTAAACCATCATTTTGCCGTTTTTTAAGCATAATTTGTAAACTACTTGGAAGAAAATATGAAATTTTGTATTTCTATAAAGCATGACATAATAAATCTAAATTCATCAAAAAAATTGTAGGTTGTAATTCATAATTTTTTCGAATATTACTTTCATAATTCATATCATAAAATTATAAAAATTGCAAATTCAACGTATTTGTGTTTGGGTATCTTAGTATTATTACTACATAAAAAATTAGCACATTAGGAGTACAGTTTCAGAAGATATTAATAAAAATTTGAAAATGTAATTTAATATTAGGAACACCAAATTTTGAATGTTTATAATTCAAAAACTTATCATTCAAATGACTTGGAATTTGGTGTCTAGGCATATTTTGAACGGGAGATTTGAAATATCTTGTTAAAATTGGGTATCGCTATTGAAAAAAATGGAGTTTGGGTTCGTTTTAATATGTAGATTGTCCCCTAAGCAAATTTTATATACGTCATTTAAAAGTAGAGTTTATTTCCAGTCTTTCGGTAGTAATAACTTTCTTCTACGATAATTTGTTGAGGAGTTAGTAGAAGGTGTTTACTTTTTTTTCCACGACTGTACATTGGCTTTTAGACTATAAGAGGAACAAGAAAGGAAAGGGGGCGAATTTAATCAAAACGATGGTCACATAAAATTGAAATGCAGCACTTAAATATTGCAATGTTTTCAGATAATAAAAAGCTAAAATCTTGAACAATGATTTTTATGCACAAAGCGGACAAAGGAGGCCAAATTTTAGTACTAAATAAAACTGACTATGTTCAAAATGTTATGAAATTAATAAATGAAGGGCCTTGCATTAATATTAAAAAAGATCCATCCACCTCTGAACTTAAAAACATAAAATCTGCTGTGAATTCCTCCCCTTTCATTACTGATTCTAGCAAGTACTCTCTCATACCTTCTGTGGCAAATTGTGCCCGTTTATATGCTTTACCTAAGGTTCATAAACCTAATATTCCGTTTCGCCCCATCGTTTCCAATATTGGTACTGCCTCCTATAAGCTTGCAAAACATTTAGTGTCCAAGTTTTCCCCCCCTCATGGTTAACAATATTTATGAGTCAAAAAACTCAGTTTAATTTGCTAATAGTATTCGTAATTTCAATCCAACAGGCTACACTATGGTTTCGTTCGATGTCAAATCTCTTTTTACAAATGTTCCTGTACAAGGTGCTTTAGATTGTTTAAGAAAAAGATTAAATGAGTTTCATTATTTTCAATATGAAATTGAGAACCTTATTTCTTTAACCAGCGTTTGTTTATCACAAAATACGTTTGTGTTTCAAGGGAAGTTTTATAAAATGTCGGAAGGTTTAGCTATGGGTAACCCCTTAAGCCCTGTTTTGAGTGATATTTACATGCATTATTTTGAAGTTAAATAATTTGAATTAATACAATTTCCATTTTATACACGCTACGTAGATGATTCCTTTGCTTTGCTTGATTTATCTAAACATAATATTAATGCTGTTCTTGATTTATTTAATTCAATTGATCCATGCATACAGCTTACTTTTGAAATTGAAACTCAACAATGTCTAGCTTTTCTGGATGTCCTGGTAATTCGTAATGATTGTGAGCTTTTGACGACAGTTTACCGTAAACCTTTTGCTGTGAGCTTACCCCCTCATTATAAGTCCAATCACCCCCCCCCCCCACATCAAAAACTTGTAGCTTTCAATACTCTTATTTTCCGTGCACGTAAAATTTGTTCAAATTCTGATCTATTTAATAGTGAAATTAACTATATAAAACCAGTTGCCATCGATCGTGGATTTAGTTTGAATATCATCAACCGCATTTTATCTAAACCTCAGATAATCACCGATTCTGTTCCAGCAAATAAAGATTTTAAAAATTTTGTTGTCTGACCTTATTTTCCTAAAATCAGTACACAAATTTCTCGTATTCTCAACAGGTTTAGTTTTAAAGTTGTTTTCTCTCCTTCCAATAAAATTTCTTTCTCCAATCTTAAAGATACTATTGACGATCATAATACCTGGGGCATTTACAGAATTTTTTGTGAGTGTGGCCTCTCTTACATTGGGCAGACGAAGCGTGCACTTAGAATTAGGCTGAAAGAACACCAGAATTACGTTAGAAAGCAAGAAATTGAGAAATCTACAGTAGCGAAACATTGTTGGTATGCCAACCACCAGTTCAATTATCCAGAGGCAAAAATCATTCAAAAATGTAACTCAGTTTTTGATCTAGACTTTTACGAAGCTCACTATATTCATAAATATACTTCCATCTTAGTAAATGATATGACCAGCACCCCCTTTCTTTCACCAGTGTGGAGAGATCCTGCGCAGTGACTCTTTTTTCGGTTAGTTCTGTTCATTTACGTCATTTCTTTGGGATATACAAACTCTTACATCTGCGTTTTTCAATCATTCCATAAGCCAGTTCCTGGGGCTATAGCCGGGGGGTTCTTTGAACCCAATTTTTTTTTCTCACTGAGAAATGGGATCGAAGTATCCTTGAAACGATCGTATGAGTATTTTATCGTTTTGTATGTTATTTGTGCGTAAAAATCGTTGTTTAACATTTTAGCTTTTTATTACAATTCGCACAAAGTTTATTCTATGCTTATGTTTTCAGATAGTTTTATGAAAATATTTTTAAATAAAAAAATCAGCCAGGATGTTGTTTGAGGTAAAAGGTGGAATAGTTGAATAGAGACGACTTTGAATGCGGCAATGAAATGGACAGAATGTGCCAATGCTTAAATTTAGAAGAAACCCCCACTAATTTCAGGGATTTCTTGTAAGTGCTCGTTATTAGAAAATCTCAATGAATCTCTTCATATTATTCTTGTGGTGTTGTCATCTATCTCCCAAGGTTGGTTGGTTGTAGGTTGTATTTATGTCTGCCAATTATCAGCACGTGGGATATAGGCCCTAATTGGGGAGGAGTGCCTTCCGTGGAGGTCTTTCTAAGGGAACCTAACCCGTATTAACGCTTGGAGAACCAAGGTTCGAAGAAAACCACGAAAACTCCGAACGATTAGGCCGACGGGCGCGATTGGGATCGAACCCAGCACCTCCCGTCTACCAGCTTCGAGATCAGGACCTCTCGGCCACTAGTGGGGCTCCTATCTCCCAAAATCAATTTCATTATTGTCTTTCTAATTATTATTATTATTATTTTAATCTTACAATATATCTTACGTTTTATCCTTCTTCCCTTCAATAGCTTGAAAATTCAATAATTTGATAAGTCGATAATTACCAGATTAAACTTAAATTACAGTAATAACTGAATAAAATTGACTATGTACGTAATTTTCGTAAGTAAAAAAAAAAAGAATTTTTTTTTTTAATTTTAAGAAATAACTAGATTGTATATCAATAGATGGCAGCACTAAACATTATGCATTCAGTTTCATGCAAGGCTGAGGAATCAAATTTGGAAGTGATTGGTTGGTTGGTTGTATTTATGTCGGCCAATTATCTGCACGTGGGATATGGGCCCTAGGGAGGGAGTGCCTTCCGTGGAGGTCTTTCTAAGGGAACCTAATCCGTATTAACGCTTGGAGAACCAAGGCTCGAAGAAAACCACGAAAACTCCGAACGATTAGGCCGACGGGCGCGATTGGGATCGAACCCAGCACTTCCCGTCTACCAGCTTCGAGAGCAGAACCTCTCGGCCACTGGTGGGGCCTGGAAGTGATTGGATAAATAAGTAACTAAATAACTTCTATGACCAGAAACTTTTGAAAATAAATTCTTTCAACAAAAGACTACAATTTTTTTTCCTTTTTAGTTTAATAATAAGTGTCACAATATTTAACTGGTCTTCTCCTACGAGTTATCGTATATATTTGACTGTCAAATTATGAATCCAAATTTTGTTATTCCTGAGTGTGCATTTAAAAATATTTTATACGAAAGATAATAGTCAATCATATATTGGATATATAAAAATCCTAATTCTGGTATGTTATTTCCGCTACATTTTATCATGTATTCTGAAAGAGGCATTTAATTTGGTTGAAAGTACTGCATGGAATAAGTAAAACACATATACGGAAAACGCTTGAATTTCTTTTTTTTACTTTTATATTTCAAGAAAGTACGTGCTATTTTAACAAAAAATTGCTTTAGTAGTCTACATTGTCATCTACAACAACAGCAGACAGCAGATCATTTCCAATATTTTAGTTTACAGGGCGACAGCAAATATACTTTTTTTATTATTTGTTTCTGATCTCCTATCAGTTAAAAAAAAAGATTCAGTTAAAAAAAAAAAAAAAAAAAAAAAAAAAAAAAAGAGGTCAAAAATATTATATGCATCTCTATAGTTCCATATGAATTCGTAGAGTATTTCTTTAAATATTCAAAATATTCTTCGATTATTGAAGGTGACTCTAATAATAGAATAACCCGCTGCATTTCAGTTTAACAATATTACAAAATTTATAACAATATTTTCAACACAAATACTTTCTAAATAATTTAAAACGAAAAAAAAATTACTTTAAAAAAATAATTCTACTTTAAACTACCCTAGTAAAAATTGTCTCTCCCATTTCAAACGAAGTGACGTATTTGTGCTTATGAACAGCAATTAATTATAAAAATATTCTCTGATGATGGCCACGGGAAATGCAGGCCGAAAGTGCTAAGAAGTTTTTACATAAAATGTATATTTTTAACTTGTAACAACTATTTTATTATTTTCGCCACCATTGAAGTAATGTAGTATTTTTGATAAAACATGGAGCTATTAGAAACTAAATTTAGAATCTATATTAATATTACAAACAAATGAAGGCATATGAATAATTAGATAGCCGATTTCTTTTTGTCGAGTTTCTTGACTGAGAACATCTCTGTTTTTGGATTTTTGTATTATTCTTAGATAGTGACGTCCTATGCACACTTTATTGTAGATCATGTTTATGGCTGTGAGGAATTCTTCAACGGATTCCGATGACGTCGTTTTATATAAAATAAAATCATGTGCTTTAAGTCTTAAAATTTAACCACAGTAGAGTACCGATTATACGAAGCCCACGTAACCGAGTTTCCGCTTTAACCGAGTTATTTTCTTCTGATGGACTGATGGCTTCTATTATTATGAAACAGTCACTATAAATGAAGTGTTAGGTGAAGATGAAAGAACAGTCATAAAAAGTTAAAACTCTATTTTTTTTTCTTTCAAAAAAAAAAAAAAAAAAAAGGCTATTTTTCCCCTCTATTCTGACCAGAAAATAAGAGTTCTAACTTTTTACGACTGCTCTTTCATCTAGGGTCCTCACTAAAGCCCCCCCCCCCCCCAAAAAAAAAAAAAAAAGTCTGTGAATGCTGTTACACTTGGAAAATTTACAAACTTAGTTGACAGATTTGTTTAAAACTTTAATAAAACTATAATACACTTTCTATTTCCGATAGACTTGGCAAAAGTTACAAATCTAATTAGGAATATTATAAAACTTTTTACAAATAAGAACTACATTAGATTTTTTAATTGTGGTAACTTGGCAAAGTTATAAAAGTAGTTTGAAAATACTGAAATTTGACTTGGCAGTTTAAGGTCCTCCCCCCCCCCCCTTCCCGGAAGAAAAAGTCTTAGCGATGGCCCTGTTTTCATCTTCACCTAACACTTCTTTTATAATGGCTGTTTCATAATAATAGAAGCCACCAATCCATCAGAAGAAAATGATCCATTCAAAAGGTATAAGTTCGATTGAAAAAAAAAACTATGAACTAATTAATGAATTAAGTGAAAATTTATGTTTCATCTCCTTAGTTGGGGACGATTTGTATATCCGAGTTTTTTGCTTATCTGAGGTGAGCGTGGTCCATATTATCTCGGATAATCGGGACTCTACTGTATCTATATTTATAAACATTTTTTTTTTTTTTTTTTTTTTGTTATCGGGGGCGACACTAAATTCTGAAAAAGCAAAATTCCTGTTCTCTAGTTTTTATTATTTTTTTCCGCCGAGTGCAAAATTTAGAAATAAGACGTTTGGATTATGGTATTATTTTTTATTTTATTATTATTATTAATAATATTCTATATACTTATTTATTACTATTATTTTGAGTGAAATGAGTGAAAGACATACATTTTAAATGCATGTAATAAATTTATAATGAATTAGAGAAATATTATACGATTGATGGGAATATTATTTGGCAATTGATCACCCGTGGTCGGCTAACATACCAGTGTCGAAATACTTTTAAACTATAGCTTATAGGACTCACGAACTATAAAAAATAAATATTTCAACTTTCCAGAATTAATGGCCCCACCAGTGGGTGAGAGGTTCTGCTCTCGAAGCTGGTAGACGGGAGGTGCTGGGTTCGATCCCAATCGCGCCCGTCGGCCTAATCGTTCGGAGTTTTCGTGGTTTTCTTCGAACCTTGGAATTCCAAGCGTTAATACGGGTTAGGTTCCTTTAGAAAGACCCCCACGAAGGGCACTCCCCCTGGGCCCATATCCCTCGTGCAGATAATTGGCCGTCATAAATACAACCAACCAACCAACCAAAGTTAATGTCGTTATTATTTTATGAACATAATCTTAAATCATACATTACTTTGAGCTTTTCTGCAATTTATATTTACTGTATACAAGTTGAGAAAAATAAAGTAAAATAAAGCGCTTTTCAACCTGAATATATTTATTTAAGTCATACTTCTAAACTATTTTAAAAGTCCTAAACAATCAGTAAATTAGGTTTGGTTTGGTTTGTGTTTATGACGGCCAGTTATCAACACGTGGGATATAGGACCTGGGGGGGGGGGTTCCCTTCGTGGGGGGTCTTTCTAAGGGAACCTAACCCGTATTTACGCATGGGTTGTGGTTATGACGTCCAATTATCAACACGAGGGATATAGGCCCTAATGGGGGGAGTGCCCTTCGTGGGGGTCTTTCTAAGGGAACCTAACCCGTATTAACGCTTGGAAATCCAAGGTTCGAAGAAAACCACGGAAACTCCGAACGATTAGGCCGACAGGCGCGATTGAGTTCGAACCCAGCACTTCCCGTCTACCAGCTTCGTGAGCAGAACCTCTCGGCCACTGGTGGGGCCATTTACGCATGGGAATCCACGGTTTCGAAGCAAACCACGAAAAACTCCGAAACGGTTAGGCCGACGGGCGCGATTGGGTTCGAACCCAGCACCTCCCGTCTACCAGCTTCGAGAGCAGAACCTCTCCAGTAAATTAGGATACAGTTTTCAAAGAAATTTCAATTTAAAGTACATCTTTTCTCTATTTGACATCGTATAAAAATTAAGTTTTGTGCGGTGTTTAGAAGTTAATAAATTGGCAAAAAAGCAAAATTTATTACCCAGGTCGTTGTCATATTCAATATGACGTTAGTTTTTAGACACGTGCCTTGGATTTATGACATATATACTATGCCTGGTACCTAACCTGGGACTTTTAAGGGAATTTTCAAATTCAAACGGGCAGTTTTCTGAAATACTAACGAAATCATTTCCATTAACAAATGTATAAAATTTGGAACTCTTCCTCCTAAAATAGTACGAAATTGAATAGATTTTTTAATTTACTTAGAATGGCAAAGTATCTTCCAGAAAATGTTGCCAAATTTGAAGCTTTAGTTTTAAGTTTATTATCTTAGGCTTGTCAGTAAACCTCAATGACATTTATCAGTTTGGCAGAAATACAAACATAATTACACAAGTGAGAGCATCAAACGAAAGAAAAATTAACCAAAGCCACAAACACTTTCCTACATACTTTATAAATGTAGGACAGTGCTTAAAAAAGAAAATTTCATTTAGGAAAATAAATAAATATGTATATAAAACCGAGCGACAGTTTAAAATATATAGATACTTCCTAAATAATCATAATATTACTGAAAATAAACGTTTCGTTGTTTTATTTAATGATTAAAATAATCAAAATTGTATTTTTTTATGCTTGAAAATTAGAGTCTTTAATCTAGAGTGGGAGTTTATCGCCAAGAAAAAAATATTCCTAGGGCAGTTCACAGGTGACTAATTTTAAAGGAAATATATTTTAATATTTCTTATACATTTCCTAAAAAATCGTTTTTTATTTTTATCAGACAGTGCAAATACAATTTACATTACACTTTTCATAAAATTAATGAAATGTAAAACCGAAGTGAGAAAAAATCATTTCATTCATTGATATAGATGGCAGCACTAAAAACGTAAAATTTTCCTATTTGATACTGATACAGGAACGGAATAAAATACCTACAAAATCCACGGATAATTAAGTGTACTTATTTTCGCAAGATCTTACAAGTAATTTTAACTTTGCATACAAATCACAAAAATAATGTTTTTCAAATTCCGTTTTTTCTTTTTTTTTTTTTTTGTTTTTTTGTTTTCTTTTTCTTCGTGTATACATAGCAGTTTCTCCCTCATTATTTGCTTTAAAAATAGATATGCTTGAAATACATAGAGCAGGTTGGGTTGGGTTGATTTTTGACAGTCGATTTTGTCTCGAGGAATGTAGGCCCGAAGGAGGAGGGGGTCTTTCTAAGGGAACAGGGGCGCCATTTCAGAACTTTCTTGGGGGGGGGGGGGGGCAAAGATTTTTTGAGGGAAGTTATATAGCTAAGGGTAGTATCCCCCCCCCCCCTCCGAACCAGAAACGTAAACTGAATACTGAATCATGATTAAAAAAACAGTAAAAACTTTGAATACGGAAACTCAAGAACCAATGAAATATTTCCTTTTAAACAGGTTTCCATCTTAGCAGGTAAAATTTCAATATATTGAATATGAAAAATTTTCTTTTTAGACAGGATTCTGTTATAGGTTCCGTTTTTACAAGTATCTTTAAAGACTGTTAAACTATCCACTCATATAGCTCTGAAAAGAGAGATGTATTACAGTAGAACTTGTGAAAACGAAGCCTGTCTATAACAGAATTCATTCTGAAAGGGGGAAAAAAATCAAATTTCGATGAAAAAACATCATACAATTATACTTGCTAAGACAGAGACCTGTCTAAAATGGAACTTTTTTTTATTCCTTTTAGACTTTTTTTTTTTTTTTTTTTTTTTTTTTCAGGTTTTACTACAGGGGCGCCATTTCAAGAGTTTCCTGGCGAAGGACAAGGAGAAATTTTCTTTGAGGAACAGGGAACGTGCAGAACTGCACAAAACTCACAGAAAATGGGAAAATCCCGCACAATAAAAATACTCTGCGTGATTTTGCCTCCTTAACTTCTTTCACGGACATGTGGTTAGTCTGCGAATTTTTTTAATTTTCGTGAAAGTCTACATTTTTGTTTCTTCCGAATTCTGCAAAATCGAAAATTCAGAGGAAAAAATCCGAATTTTGCAAATTTTGAAAAAGAAAATCCCCAAATCGTCGCGGAAAAAAATTTCTAATTTCTCCAAACGACCGTGGAAAATATTGCTAATTTCATCGGAGATCGCAAAAAGAAATGCAGATTTCGTCAAATGATTGTACAAACTAAAATTTTGAATTTTGTAAAAGGATTGCAGAAAAAAATCGCAAATTCCGTCAAAAGATTGCACAAAAATCGCGAAAATTAAGTCAAACGATCGTGAAATAAGATGCAAAATTTCCTGTAACTATCGCGCAAAAAATTACAAATATTAGAAATCGGTGGCAGAAAATTGAACAAATGATCATGAAAAAGAATCGCGAATTTTGTCAAAAGATCGCAGAAACAAATATGGAATTTTGTCAGTTGGTCGCGGAAAAATATTGTGAATTTAGACAAATGGTCGCGAGAAAAAAATCCAATTTCGATAACGGTTTCAGAAAAAAAAAAATCATGAATTCCGTGAAACGGTCTCTGAAAAAATCGCAATTTCGTCAGATGATCGCGAAAAAAGAATCATGAAATTCAATCAGTCATGCGATAATCAGCCCACGAACGTCATGAATAGGTCACGAAATTTGCAACTTTTGTGATCTATAGCGATAAGAAAATTTCATTATAGATTTTCTGCAAGTAAAAATAAAGAGTTAATAGTTTCGGATTGCGTTTTCAGTTGGGTTCGTGTTAATACTATTTTTCAAAGAAATCCTGAATATTTTTCATATTTTAAAAGCTACATAATACATTAATGAATACTATATATATTAGAGGTCGGGTCCGTTTTTCGGAACCCGGGCCCGCCCAAGCCCGGCGATTTTTAATCCGAGCCCGAAATATTTTTTGTCATCAGAGCCCGAGCCCGCCCGAAACCGATACCAAAAAAATACGAAACAAAATTGCATGATATTTAAAAACTTCTTTCATAGAAATAATTGTTAAATGAAAATTTAAATTCAATTTTATCAAAATCTGTATCAAATAAAAATATACTTCATACTTAAAAGGATTCTCATAGTTTTTCCTTCTTTAACAAGCAAAATTGGTGGACACATTTGTGTTTATTAATAAATGCATGAAATTTACAGAAATTACTATTTGTAAGATGGAGAATCCAACAACGCCTTTCAATTTTCTGAAAAACTACATCTTTAACTATAATCGATTCTTTTCTCATAACAATCTTCCGTGATTGACGGGTACTTGAAAATCAATATAATTTTTTAAAAAAATGACATTGTTATCTATCGGAATAACATGGTAATTATATTTACTTACGGAGGAAATTGGCTTCGAAAATGTGCAGCGTCCTCAGCATGAGCAGAGTTCATGATGGCAAATAGATATCATAATAACCAAAGTTATTTTCATATGAAAAAAAAAAAACTATGACTCGTGCACAATAGAAGATTAAATAATTTGCAAACCTCCAGCTAATTCTCGGCTACTAAAAACAGAAGAAAATATTCTCTTCGCGTTAGATAACTAAATAATAAATAAATAAATAAAGGATCCGATTAAAAAGTATCTGCTGTCACAAACGTACAGCCAACTAAAAGTAAATTCATTGTTGTGTTTGTTTTGATTGGCGCCACATCAATACATCGTCGCCGGATATGCCGTAGACATAAATCTGTAATTATCACAAATTTTCATTTGAAACAGCAATGGAATACTAAACAAAACATGGTCTCAGATCCCCGTCATTTTGAAAAGGAATAAATAACTTTAAGTGGAAAAAAGTTCTTTCAATCTTTTCTACACATGAATAAATAAAATTTTTCGGTTTCAGAAAAAAATGAGCCCTAGCCCCAAGACAAGAATAAAAATAGGGCTCGGACTGAGCCCGTCTCATCTCTAATATATATATATATCTTCATTTTTCTACATAAAAAGTAAAGTTTTTTTAAAAGATACAATTATAGAGTTTTTTTTTACAATAATTGTATTAAAATATGGGTTAATTTTCTTTCATTTCGAGTCGCCTTTCAATAGAAATCTTTTTAGCGATTTTTCTATTTACATGAAATTACAGTCCTGTGTTAGGATAGGTTGACGTATTTTCTTCCTTTCGAGTGAGGTACACTTTTAAGTTTTTCGGATTGTACTTTATCTCTTTCGGTCGGAGCAGGGATGTAGTGGAGGGTATACGGGGGTATACGCCGTATACCTTCTGGATTTTTTTAAGGAACACCGTATACCCTGTGTCTCTCAATAAATGTATAGTATATACACTCAGGGTATACCCTCTGCTTAAAGCGTATACCCTCTGTTTATTTTACGACTTCACCACTAGGTCGGATTCGGGATGACCTGGTTTTTAACAAGGAAGTCCTGAATATTTTCCAAATGGAAAACTATAGATTTGACTATTAATGGTGGCCCGTAGTAATAAACCATGTATTCATTTCTGTACGTAAGGGATAAAATTATACACTATTATAAACGTATTAAAATACGGAGTAATTTTCTTTTATTTTCGAATTTGGTGGAAGTCTGCCGGTTTTTGGGTTGAAGAAATTGTTTTGTCGGATGCGCGCAGACTCCATTCCTAGGAGTGTACCATATATAATATGATTTAATAAAGCAAATACACAAATAATTTGATAACATTGCAGTAAATATAATGTGACACTAATAATCCAAAAAAGTAAAAAAGTCGGATAATTAAGAACTTGAATTATACTCCCCTTCAACAACCCCCCACCCCACCCCCCACCCCCCCACACACACACACACAAAAAAAAAACTATCTGAAAAAACTCTACCCTTGAATTTCTAGGCATGAGGAAAGTAGTTTTCCTATGATCAAGTTATACGCAGCTGAGAAGCAATTGATAAAAGAAAATGTCTCTCGTGTATTTTTAAAATTAGTCAAAGTACGATATGTATGTTTCACCTTAAGAAAGTTCGAATAGGAAATTTTTTTGATAATTATTAATTTCTATGCATAAAGCATTTATTTAATGAATATGTTTTTATTACAATCAAATCTGATAAATTATTTTAGCGTTTGAGCAATTTTTTAATTTTTGTTTGAATCTGACAATTTATGGTTGGTAAATTTTCTGAAAAATCAAATTCCTTGGGGGGGGGGGCTATTGCCCCCCCAGCCCCCCTCAAATCGCGCCCCTGTAAGGGAACCTAACCCGTATTTACGCTTTGGAATTCAAGGTTCGTAGAACACCACGAAAACTCCAAACGATTAGGCCGACGGGCGCGATTGGGTTTGAACCCAGCACTTCCCGTCGACCAGCTTCTAGAGCAGAACTTCTCGGCCACTGGTGTGACTAATATATAGAAAGGAAACAAAGATTTCTGTTCCATGGTTTAATACATGAGTACTTGGGATTTGACTGGCTTTTGTACACATGATATAGGTCTGCATGGACCGAAATTTCAAGGCCAGTAACCAGCACTGCCCGAACAAAAGCTGTCTCAGCCTGTCTTGAACAAGAGCTATCTTGGCATTTCTAACAGTGATAGGGAAATTTTTCTTGCAGTAATGAAAAAAGGGTAAAAGCAATAGTGGATTCTTGCCTCGCCATTATGCATTGAAAATCATTAAAATTTTAAATAAACAGCGAAGTATTTTGAATTTTATGATTTCAACAAGACGTTTAAGAAAACGTTAAATTCGCGAAAATAAATTAATTTTAAAAGGCATTAATTATCGCATTGGATGTAATTTATTTAAAAATTTAATTATAAAAGTCTCTAAAATTAATTGTATAGCTTAATATTTTAATATATATTTTTACCGACTTAAAATAAAAGAATAGGTTTGTCTATTATATGATATATGTTTTTTTTTTTTTTTTCGTTTCACGTAAGTTCTTAGTACAAAATCCACAGTAGTAGTAATATTTATACATTTACGGGTGACTAACTGATTATTTTCAGAAAATGGATTCCTTCTCACATTACATTTTTCTTGATTACTGTTAATGTTATAGACATCTCAGAGTAAACAACATTTTCCGAAATATTTCATTAAAGATTGGCATAGGATTAAGTATTTGAAATTAAATATTTAGTTCAAACATATAATATAAAATGTTAGTCTTTCTGCAATTATTAATGAGGTATCCACTTCAAAGTGATAACAAATGGTATTCGGTGAATGAAAAAATGAAATGTTGCACATTTTAAACGCAAGAGCTTAATTTATTCTCTAAATTTTTGGTTAAATTTAAAATGCGTAAAGCATAAAAATACTGTTTTACTGAAGTTAAAGAATAAAAAGAATGAAAGCTATTAATTGAAAAGAAAAGAACAAAAGCTCTCTGCAAGAATTGCTTATGAAGCCATAGTATATAATTTAATGATACTCCTACCACTAAAGTTTAAAAACATCGTACTTAAGTAATAGGTTTCCATTCGGGTTACGTGTACTTATCACACTTTTCTAAAGTTTCCATGATATCCGAATAGAATACCTTTGCGTTTCGGGTTAAAATAATAAGCAGATCATAAAATAAGCGCCCGCTGCAGGTTGACAGATCGGCAACAAATTATCAGCTTAGCATTGGAGAGGAAGATTAATAAAAGCCTAATTTAAAACGTTTACATCCATTAAGTTTTAATATTTTCCTTTTTTTTTGCTTGGAGATATATTGTTCATTCCCTAAATTCTTTTCGTGTTTACGGGAACTAAAAATAATAAAAGCGTATATATATATATATATACATATACATTCAGAGTGGTTTGAAGAATAAGTATCTCCATTATTGTCATTCGTATATAGTTTTAATTTTAAACATATTTTTTTTCTCAGCCCATAAACAAAATTTATTTAATTGTTACAATTTACAAGTATTAAGTTGTTAAAAATTTTTTAATTAAATTTTCTGCTAGAATAAATTTCACTAACAGCAGCTTTGACTTCTGTGTGCCTAAATTAAAAACAATGTCTTCGTTTTTAAATAAAATGGTTTTGGTTTACGATATTTTCTCTTCAAACATTGTTTATGTGTTTTAAATTAAGTGGATGAAAATTATCTATGTTAAATGAAATGAGTGAAAGATTTGAATTTTGAGTAAAATGTGTACAATTCCGATTGAAAGAATATTTAATGATTTACCAACTGTACTAACTAACGGACCTCCGGCTAACGGAAAAAAATCTTAAATTATTTATTAATTTATAAATAGGTTCTAGTCATATTACAATGCTGTAATGTTATCGGAAACTTAACTGTGTTCATGATTTTTATAACTGTAGCGAATAAAAAAAAAGGTGAAAAATCGGTTACGAAATTGATACATGAAAAAAGTTTAATTAAATAAAAGTATGAAAAAAAAGGTGAAAAATCGGTTACGAAATTGATACATGAAAAAAGTTAAATTAAATAAAAGTATGAAAAAAAAGGTGAAAAATCGGTTACGAAATTGATACATGAAAAAAGTTAAATTAAATAAAAGTATGAAAAAAAAAGGTGAAATATTTTATGGTTATTATATGTTGTATAATCGTAACTTCACAACTGTATTCCTGTTCATCTGAAGATGGGAGGAGCCAAATTGTAAAAATAAAATAAATAAGCACACGTAAACACACATGGATATATCTTTTCAATGTGCTTTTTTACATATATGTATGTATGTGTGTGGAGCAAAATGAAACATTCTTTTAAAAAAATTAATAAAGCTAAAAAAAAAAAAAAAAAAAAAAAAAAAATAGCAATACCATTCTTACTATTTATTTAGAGATCTGAACCTATGGTAAATGAAATAACATAAGCACATTCTTGTGTAAAATGTTTATTTTGGCCCAGATTAAACATATTTTGAATCGTATTTTTTTTTTTTTTTTTTTAGAGATAACGTTAGAATAAAGTTAGAAATTTCTACGCAGAAAAATAAAATTAAACAATTAAAGATACATTAAATAAATTTTCAAGACCGAAACGTGTTTAATCTGAACAAATCAAACCATATTTTAAGGAAGAATAGTTGGAGGTTGGAAAGAGTGCATTTGGAGTATGTACGCTTGCCGTACCATGCACTGGTGGAAAATTGGCGCAGAGGAGGAGCCTATTGACACCACTAAAGTTTTATGGTATTCTTCACTTTAATAAAAATGCATAAATTCTGTCATTAGATAAGGCGAAAAATACTA
The DNA here is from genome assembly GCA_963932465.1 of Maratus speciosus. Classification (NCBI taxonomy): domain Eukaryota; kingdom Metazoa; phylum Arthropoda; class Arachnida; order Araneae; family Salticidae; genus Maratus; species Maratus speciosus. Next base: position 90,462,940 of record OZ010797.1, read on the forward strand.
CCAAAATTTAGTGGTGTCAATAGGCTCCTCCTCTGCGCCAATTTTCCACCACTGGTACCATGTGAAAACTGCTGGGACACTTTACATATTTTTTGACAATTTGGCTCCTCCCATCTTCTGAGAGTGGGATGTTACATTATTTTTATTGACAGCTTCAAGTCATCTATTTCTGTTTTTATTTTTCAGTTCATGTTCATTGTCTTAAAATATTTTTGCACCTAATTTAATTTTAGATTCATGTCATAGCTTAAAAAAGTACATTAGTATTACATATTTTTACATACATTTTGACAATTTGGCTCCTCCCTACCTTCCAATGAATGACGTGTGAAGTTATTTTTATCGACATCTTCAAGTTATCTCTTTCTGTTTTTAATTTTTATTCAGGTTTATTATTTTTAAATATTTTTTTCCCCTTATTTTAATTTATATTCATGTCATAGCTTTAAAAAGCTTTGTATGTCAAGAAGAGACGCTTTAACACCTGAAAAAATAGGATTTTAGTTAATTTAGAATAAAATCACCTATCATGGCCCATATACCAGTAATGGATCATTTAATATTACTACGACGCTAGACGCGAAACGCCCAACATTTGAACTTAGCGCCAATGAGAAGTGATAAAATGGTCTTTTGACTGTCACATTATGCCTTTGTTTTGTCAAATCAACGCACGTCACGTGAGCTGTGGCTGCTCCTACCGAAGCTTCTTTTTTTTTCCTGTTTCAGCTGTGGTTTCTTAGGAAGATTTTTAGTGAGCAAAGTTGGATATCCTGCTGTGTACAAAATTTTCAAGAAGGATAAACGAAAAAAAGTAAGTTTTAATAACTTTTATATTTTAAAAACGTAAAATGATTTTTCTTTTTTAGCATTTAGAAAATTGCTAAATCCTTGAGAAAAGGGAAAAGTTCGACTGGGATTATCACTGAAAAGATATATCAACATAAGTATGTAAAGTGCGATAAAATTAATCTTACGATAATGGGCGTGGTTTAATTTTAACTTTGGAAGTCACTGCAGAAAATGGGATCACTTTCAAAACAACTTTCTCCTCTGTAAATGTAGCATCCTGTTCTTTTAACATCCGGTTTGTAAGTAAATAAATAAATGTATTATCAAATTATCAAAGTCAATCATAAGGAATTATAATAAAACTCTCGCGGTAAGACTATCAGACTTTAGTTACATGCATATTACACTCACACCAGTAAAATGTAGACAGGAAATAAAAATAAAATAAAAGCAAAATCTTTGTAAACGTACCGGCCTATACAAGAAAAAATCCTGAAAACGAGGAAGTAGTTGACTGGTTTGTAAGTCTTCATAGATGCCGATAATGTTGAAATTGTACTTCAAGGGATTGCCACTTCTCACTAGTTTTCTATTAACCCGTTACGTACCGAGAAAAACTTACGAGATTCACTCCCCAGTGCAACAGTTAGAACTTAGTGGCCTTTCAAAATGGGGCGTGGCTTAAGAGCGTGCGAACTCTGTAAATAATCATTGAGAGATAGAAGATGTTCCATTCAATTTTTAATTTTTGGGGATTCACTAATAACTGAAAGCTGTGCCCTTAAGTTACCGATAGGAAACTATTGTATATATCTCAAACAAAAGAGTCAGGAGCGAGTTTTACGTGCACAAAACCATATTTCCGAAAAAAAAAACTTTTTCTGTAAAAATTCATCTAGGTAAATAATTCATATTTTCGAATATGATTTATTGATTCTCTTCCGATAAATAAGTACGCTTTAGAACCAACAATTTGTTGGTAACAATATTGGTTCTATTCGTTTCAGTTATACGAAAAAAGTTTTTCTTGCGTTCATTTTAGACGTATTCTTTATGTCATGTCTTTATGCATTATTTGATTCTTTTTTTTTTTCAAAAAAATGATATGTGATTTAATGGAAGGTTTATTGCACTGCAAAAATAATGATAAAATCAGAGATGTGTTTTTCGTATAACGTCAACTTTTTTCTTGTACTGCACATCTGCAACAAAAGCAAAAATTACTGTCATAATAGACCGGGCGGCGGCGACACGAATGACTACGTCATCGAGTTACGGGATGAAATCATGATGCAGGACAAGATTTTTAGGAGTAGATAAAAGAATGACTGGTCTGCTTCGATATTTCTTAGTACGATAGGCGCAGCAGCGGGTGCCAACTTGTGTACAAATGAAAACCCTATAAACATAGTATTTTACATTATATTGCCATATATACTACTTCATATCGACTTTCAAGATGAATTAAGGGTTTAGGAAAAGCTTATTAAGAGTACGTGAGGAAAAGACTGATTTGGCATAACTTGGTACAAAGCGCGAAGAACGGAGCGCCAATTCGTTATTTTCACAGTGTTATTACGTCCTCGAGTTACGGCTTGAAATTTTGGCAAATGAAACATACCAATTATTACAATACGAATATTTCAGTCTGCCTCGTCATATCTTGGTAGGAGATGAGCAGAGCGGGGCGCCAATTTTTAATTTTTGCGGTATAATCACGTCATCGAGTTACGGGATGAAATCATGATGCAGGACAAGATTTTTAGGCGTACATTAAGGAATGACCGGTCTGCCTCGACATTTCTTGGTACGATAGGCGCAGCAGCGGGCGCCAACTCGTCATTTTGGCGTCACTATCACGTCATCGAGTTACGGGATGAAACTGGTGCCAAATTAAAGGTGAAAAATAGTCTTTTAAGAATATTTTGGTCTGCCTGCGCATATCCTGGTAGAATCCCCCGGCAGACTAAAATCTATAACAAAAAAATACGTCATAATGTACAAATGAAAACCATATAAACACAGTATTAGTCTGCCTCGTCATATCTTGGTAAGAGAGGATCAGAGCGGGGCGCCAATTGTTAATTTTGGCGGTATAATCACCTCATCGAGCTACGACTTTAAAATTTTGCACATTAAAGGAACATATCAGTACAATGAGGATATTTCAGTCTGCCTCTTCATATCTTGGTACGAGACGAGCAGAGCGGGCGCCAATTTTTAATTTTTGCGGTATAATCACGTCATCGAGTTACGGGATGAAATCATGATGCAGGACAAGATTTTTAGGCGTACATTAAGGAATGACCGGTCTGCCTCGACATTTCTTGGTACGATAGGCGCAGCAGCGGGCGCCAACTCGTCATTTTGGCGTCACTATCACGTCATCGAGTTACGGGATGAAACCGGTGCCAAATTGAAGGTGAAAAAAAGTCTTTTAAGAATATTTTGGTCTGCCTGCACATATCCTGGTAGAAAACCCCGACAGACTAAAATCTATAACAAAAATATACGTCATAATGTACAAATGAAAACCCTATAAACATAGTATTTTACATTAAACATTAAACCTTCCGATTAGTACGATACGAATATTTCAGTCTGCCTCGTTATATCTCGGTAGGAGATGATCAGAGGGGGCGCCAACTCGTGTACAAATGAAAATCCTATAAACCTAGTATTTTACATTACATTACCATATATATTAATTCGTATCTACTTTCATGACGTGATAGTGACACCAAAATGACGAGTTGGCGCCCGCTGCTGCGTCTGTCGTACGAAGAAATGTCGAGGCAGACCGGTCATTCCTTAATGTACGCCTAAAAATCTTGTCCTGCATCATGATTTCATCCCGTAACTCGATGACGTGATTATACCGCCAAAATTAACAATTGCCGCTCCGCTCTGATCATCTGCTACCGAGATATGACGAGGAAGACTGAAATATTAGTATCGTACTAATCGGAATGTTTAATGTTTAATGTAAAATACTGTGTTTATAGGGTTTTCATTTGTACATTATGACGTATTTTTTTGTTATAGATTTTAGTCTGCCGGGGGTTTCTACCAGGATATGCGCAGGCAGACCAAAATATTCTTAAAAGACTTTTTTTCACCTTTAATTTAGCACCGGTTTGTTCCCGTAACTCGATGACGTGATAGTGACGCCAAAATGACGAGTTGGCGCCCGCTGCTGCGCCTATCGTACCAAGAAATGTCGGGGCAGACCGGTCATTCCTTAATGTACGCCTAAAAATGTTGTCCTGCATCATGATTTCATCCCGTAACTCGATGACGTGATTATACCGCAAAAATTAAAAATTGGCGCCCCACTCTGCTCGTCTCGTACCAAGATATGACGAGGCAGACTGAAATATCCTCATTGTACTGATATGTTCCTTTAATGTGCAAAATTTTAAAGATCGTAGCTTGATGAGGTGATTATACCGCCAAAATTAACAATTGGTGCCCCGCTCTGCTCATCTCCTACCAAGATATGACGAGGCAGACTGAAATATTCGTATTGTAATAATCGGTATGTTTCATTTGCCAAAATTTCAAGCCGTAACTCGATGACGTAATAACACTGTGAAAATAACGAATTGGCGCCCCCTTCTTCGCGCTTTGTACCAAGTTATGCCAAATCAGTCTTTTCCTCACGTACTCTTAATAAGCTTTTCCTAAACCCTTAATTCATCTTGAAAGTCGATATGAAGTAGTATATATGGCAATATAATGTAAACAGTGGCGTGGCGTGAAAATTTTCGGTGGTCATCGTAATTATTTAAGTTTGTGGTGAAAAATTATTAACTCTAAAATTCAATGGTTGAATGTTCAAAAAAGAAACTTTAAATCTTACCTTCGCTTATACATGAACTCCAAATGTTCTGCTAAAACTGGATCGTAGAGTTTTAAAAGCTTATTAAGAGTTTTAAAATATTGCTTGGTCATCGCCGCATCCAGCGATGACCGGACGCCACGCCACTGAATGTAAAATACTATGTTTATAGGGTTTTCATTTGTACACGAGTTGGCGCCCGCTGCTACGCCTATCGTACTGAGAAATGTCAAGGTAGACCAGTCATTCCTTTATCTACTCATAAAAATCTTGTCCTGCATCATGATTTCATCCCGTAACTCGATGACGTAGTCATTCGTGTCGCCGCCGCCCGCTCTATAAGTAAAATATTAAACAATTAGTAGTTATTGTAATCTCTTACCTGCCGAGAAAAACTTACGAGATTCATTCCCCGTGCCACAGTTTTCCAAACAGGTGCACGTAGTTATGCGGTGTATTGGGGGAAATAAGAAACAAGCTTTTAATATAAACATTGTGTACTTCCACGAAAATATAAAAAGAAACGAAAATACAAAAGTTATACCAAAAATGTAAAATTATAGTTTAACAATATGATAAAAAAGATGTTAGAACTTAGTGGCCGCGTGATATATCCTGAAACATGGTTGGACACATAAACCAACATCACATGCAGTGCATTGATAGCGGGATTCACGGAACATTTCATTGAACAAACCGCACATCTTCTCGATGCATTTTTCTTTGAAGACGTTGATGTTACTAAGTCCGGAAAATGTCTAACAGAAAGTCGTAAAGGACAGCCACTTTCAGCCACTTTCTAATTTCTGTCGTTTGGCAGGTTGTGGGGGAGTTATATGAAATTTCTCAAATATACGTTCCACCAAATTCATGCGGAAGTTGTAATTATCAACGTCACGGAGTTGCTTCTTTTGTAATGTGAAGGCATTCCAAATAGCCATATCTAATAGATGGCGAAATATTGTTAAATAATACCTCTTCCGTCTTTTTCGTGTTGTTGAATAACAAACTAATGCCTGATCCGCTCTATCAACCCCACCCATCTTCAAGTTATAATCTATAACAATAGCTGGCTTCATGACATTTTTTTCAGTTTCAGAGCAATTTGCTGTATGGATAGAACAAAGAAGCGAAACATCTTTTTTGTCACGCCATCTCAACACGTTAATTTTGCCTCTTTGGAAAGCAGCTATTTCGCCTTTCTTCAAAGTAAGTTTGTTGAAATTTTCCGGCAAATCACGTCGATTAGGATGAAGAGTTCCATATACGTCAGTTGAATTTTGGATAAGAAGGTCTGCTAATTCTGGTGAGAGATAAAAATTGTCCGCAATTACACAATAACCTTTCCCAAAAAAGGTTCAATAAGCGTCATCATAGCTTTTGTTGCGACTCCATAGTTCTCATATTTTTTATCAAAGATTGTACTCTGCACTGTGTACACGATCGTATTGTGAGTATATCCTGTCTCTGCTTCAGCAAGTATAAAGAGTTTTACTCCAAAGTGAGCTCTTTTCATTGGTATGTATTGTACCCATGATAGCCTGCCTTTGAAAAGCATCAAGCTCTCATCAATGCTCAGGTCCCTGTTAGGTGTATAGACACTTGAAAATTTCTTCATCATGTCAGAAAAAACAGGCCATATTTTACTTAGTTTTGGATTTGGATGTGAATTTTTATCAAAAGTACTGTTATCAGAGAAGTGCAGAAATTTCATGATAAGTTGAAAGCGATTTCTGCTCATAAATTTCCTAAAAATTGGAGTTTCGATCAATTTGTTTTCTGACCAGTAAAGCACAACGTGAGGTTTTACAAGTATTCCTTGCAGAATAAGTATACCTAAAAAAACATATATTTCTTCTAAAGTTGTTGGACGCCACAACTTCGTCCTTGATTTCTCTTTTCCAGGATGCTGTTTGTTATACTGGTCTGCAAAACGGTTAGTTTCTGTAACAATATGAAGCACCAGCTTCAGATCAAAAAATAATTCAAAAAATAAAAGTGGGTTCGTAACATCTGTTACATTTTTATTTATTCCTGGTTGTCCCGAAAATGGAAACCGTGAAAGTGGCATAGGTAAATTGTTTATATCCAATCGTACCCAGTGTCTGGCATCTTTCATAGAATAGTCGTTATCTGAATCCTCTTCATCTAGCATATCATATCCTGACGTCTCTGATCCAGAAGATGACGGAAAGTCGTCATCCAACTCACTATCATCAGTACTGGACATACTCCTACGAAATTCGAGAAAATTCGAGAAACTGCACGGCTAAAGCTATGAGACTGAGGTAGTGACATCAAAATAGCAATGCAATAGAAAGGCGAAAAGTAAACGGCAAACCATACAATATTTTCTCTAAAATAATAGTGGTGTACAAAAAGGGGAGAGCCTTGTCAAATATGAAAAAAAATTCGCTTGTATTTTCACTTCACTAGCTCAGTGCGATAGCCTTTATGAAGGTAGTTCCTTCTACTCCTTCTCCTCTGAAATAGGTCAGTCTTTCAAAAACACCTTCAAAGTCTTTTTTCTTTTTCTTTTTTTTTTTTAATTCCAAAGCCGTGGGTGTGGTTTTACTGGTACAGCGCAGTATAAAGGACAATATTTTGGACTGACGTATATATACGTCAGTGGCACTTAACGCATTGACTATGCGCGACGGATATATACGTCTGTGGCACTTAAGGGGTTAATTAATTTTATGTCGTAAACAAATGCGTATTTCCCAGAAAATTGGTGCATTACTTACGGGTTAACACAAGCCAATATTAGCAATATAAGCTTATTGTTAATATTAATATTATCTAAATTACTAATGTCTGATTGAAATTACACTTGAAACAAATCATCTATTCTTTCAATAATTAAAAAAAGAAAAAATTCAAAAGAGTCGGAATTTCCAAAGAACTTTAAAATGCTGAACAAACATCATTTTAAGAATTTCATAAAATGAATAACCTTGTTTTACATGTAAAATTATGGGGAAATTGTGTACAAAACACTTGTTTACATATTCTTAGAATTCAAAATTACATTCATTTTTTATAATACAAAAAAATTCTAGAGGTATTTTTGTAGCCATTTGTAGAAAATTTCTCTTTAAAAATATTAATAGATTTAAAAAAAATGTTCTAAAAGATATTTTTCTAAAGCAATTGTTATAAATTTTTATAAAAAATGTTTTACTGGAAATCCTCCACGGTTTACTACTTAAAGTTTTCCAATATAAATAGTTATAGATTTCTAAGGAAAAATTTTATACAGGCCTTTCTCCGTGCGTAAATTTGGCAGGTGTCGCCATCACATGTTCCTCTTTGCAAACTATACAAAGGGCGGTCCTTCAGAAGACCTCGTTTACTTTAGTCGGGATTAAAAACTGCGTCAGATATGCTTAATGGGTACAAATAGTTTTAAATGTCCGAAAAATTATATTCTTTTTAATAATGTCGATATTTAGGTAAGTCGCCCCTGATTATTCTAATACTGCTATTATTTTTACGACATTGGCCAATCTAAACCAGATGTTAACAAGAAAGCTTTAAACATTTAATTTTATTAAAAACGGCAACATATTAAATTTTACATTTTACAATGGCAGTACTGTATTATAATCTCATATATGTAATGCTAACAACTCATTTTGAAGCTTTCTTTTAATTAATAATTTAAAGATATATCTGAGAATATCGACAAATGTCATAAATTTAATGTATAACATCCCACGGCATTCAAAATATTTGCCAACATTAGTAACTACAGTCGTAGAAAAAAAAAAACCTTATTAATTCTGCAACAAATTATTGTAGAAGAAAATTAACGGTACCAAAGGATTGGAAATCAGGTCTAATTTAAATGATTTATGAAAAATTTGCTTAAATAAGTGTGGGGATGGGGGCATCTACATATCGAACGAACCTAAACTTTGTTTATTTTCAATAGCAATACCCAAGTTTGACACTATAAATAAATTCTACACCTTTCAATTAGTTTAAATGCTATTTTCCATGAAATTCGTGGAGTTAGTTTCAAGAAATTGGTTATTTTAAAATGAGCGTATTTTAGGGCAGCATCCAAATTGAAATTTCGTACTGGATTAGCCACACCAGTGGCCGAGAGGTTCTGCTTTCAAATCTGGTAGACGGGAGGTGTTGGATTCGAACCCACTTGCACCCGTTGACCTAATTATTCGGAGTTATTCGTGTTTTTTTTTTTTTCGAACATTGGATTTCCTTGCGTAAATGCGGGTTAGGTTCCCTTAGAAAGACCCCCACAGAGGGCACACCCCTTCGGGCCCATATCCCTCGTGCAAATAATTGGCCGTCAAAAACAACACCAGCACTGTACTCGATTGTTGAAATACTATAGAACGACTATGCCACTTCTATTAATGTAGTTATTCTTGCCGATATGACCATTTCACTCGCTTAATATGTCTCGAGTATTGAAAGCCCAAACGTTTAAAAAAAATGAGTAAAATATATATATATATATATTTTAAATCATTCTTTTCTGCACATCATCGATCATCGATGGTTCATACGCGTCAAGGGATTCAGGGGATTTTAATTGTTTGATTACCAGAAATTTCGTAAAGGACTAGTCGCTACATCTGAAGATAGATTTTTTTTTTTTTTATTTATTTAATAAGGCAAATATTACATTACAAAAATTCTGGTAAAAGTCCTTACTAGTTCTTGAACCATACGAACCCTGTCATCATCCCCTTAATCCCTTGAAGGGCGATGGGATATAGTATACCTCACCTAAGTTTAATTGAGATTAACACAAGAAACTTTTAACAAAGTTTTACTTTTATAACTTTGAGAACAAAATAAGTGAAAAATAGGTTTTCTCTATTTAGGGATTAAAATTTTCAAGTTTTCCGGTAGGTATCAGTATTTCACAAACGCAATTCCTAGCTCCTCAAAGGGTTAACCCTTTCTGGTGCGGAGTAAGTCTGTTTGTAAAATGATGAAATGATGGACTGACACCAGAATTTACAAACGAATTTATTAAATAAAAACTGGCATATTTTCCCGTACTTTATAAAAGGAAAATAGTAATTAAATATTCTTGGTGCCGTTTGTTAGTTTTGGAATTAGAATTAGGTGTCCCTTTTTGTGGCCACCGCCCGCTAAAGGGTTAAAATATAATTTTGATGCTTTTAACCCCTTAATTCTCGCTCCAGTGGTATTTACGGGCTGTGTCTTTTATTCAGATTGTTTGATTCCCACCAGTTTTATAAAACAGTGTAATTGGCTTTGTTATGGTATCGTTTTACCTGTCTAATATATAAGGTGAGTATTTCTTTTTCAAAAAAGCGGTGCCAATAATTAATTTGAATTTTTAAGCCGTAATTTAATGCGACCGTTATTGCGTTAAGCATAATTCGAAAATTACTCGGAAGATAAATTTGAAATTGAGAATTCGCATAAAGCAGGATATAATAATTATAAATCTATCTAAAAAATTGTATGTGGAAATTCATGTTTTTTTTTCGAATATCAGTTTCATAATTCATATTTAGAATTTTTTTACTACAAACTTAATGTATTTATGTTTGGGTTTTTTACTATTATACCACACAAAAAATTATTATATTAGGATTATAATTTCAGGAGATATTAATAAAAATATGAAAATATAATATAATATTAGAAACTCTAAATTTTGAATGCTTATAATTCAAAAACTTATCATTCAAATATCTTAAAATCTCATTTCTGGGCATAGTTTGAACCGAAGATTTAAAATATATTGCCAAAATTTGGTGTTGTCATTGAAAAAAAAAACAAAGTTTGGTCGGGTTTTGATTTGTAGATGGATCCCAAACAAATTTTATATACATCACTTAAAAATAAACTTTATTTCCAATCGTTTGGTACCAGTAACTTTTTTGTATTTGTTGCAGAGTTAGTAGGGGTTGTTCACATTTTTTGTTCAACGATTGTACATTCGCCGATGGTTTTGTGCTACTTGGGTATAGAACTTTAAAACGTATAATAGTTTTGTAATTTTTTTTTTCAGATTATTTACATATAATATTTGGAAAATATCTGAAAATTTATGACAGTGCAGCGAGGGGAAATAATCCCGTAACATAACAAGTAATAAATTGTACTAACTGCTAACTCAAAAATCTTACATTCATCTTTTTGTGGTTAAACAAATTACCGTCTAAACAAGCGAGGCTCAACTTATTTTACCCTTAGAACAACAACGGACCGATTCATTTTCCACGAATCATCTAGCAATTGAAAGTCAACATGCGTAAGGAAATTGAAGGAATAAACCAATAAACAGTATGAAAAGTGTTAGAGCACAATTTCTTCAGCAAACTTTAAACAAAACTTTTTTCCACTCAAATAAAAAAAATAATAAAGTTATTTTGTATAAGATAAAAAGTGAATAATTTATTCGCATCCGGCACCAAATGTTATAGCGTTTGTTTAAACGACGAGTGAGCGCCTTCCTGGTAAAGCTCTTCGTATTTTTCTAACAAGTAGTGTTTGATAGGACACGAGAAATTCTGACGTTTGTATGAGGTACTTCAAAAACATTTTTGTCCTGACAATGTCATGCCAAAGAAATTGAAGCGTGAAGAAAGGAAACTTTCATAGACGCAATGTAAATCCCCGACCCTCAGCGAAACAGTGCAAACAGCTAAGCAGTAGAAGTCGCATAAAGGGGCGAAAGATAACACGTGGTTTACTTGGCGCGCTTTTGCGTGATCGCCAGTAGCGATAATTATCAAAATGAGGAGTAACGCTGTGCTCACCACTATCCCCTGTCCGCGCGAAAGCAGTGCCCTCCCCTCCCCCCCTCTTTTCGTGGATGGAGCTTCTCTTCGAGGGAGAAATCCCTAGGTCAAAGATCGTAGAATACGTTAGATGAATCTGTTAGTTGTTATGTTAGATTTCGAGTGAAAGTGGAACTTTCGATACGTAAAATTTATTATTTTACAGAGTGCTGTTGCTGTATCACTGAAGATTTTTCCATTGTACGTATTCATCGGCTATCTATTTACAATACAGAAAATATATCATAACAACAGAACATGAACAGATTATATTAACAAATCTGTCCCAATCGCTGTTAAGTCACAAGTCAAACAGACAAAGAAATGTCGTTTTGAATTCTCGCGGGGCGTTGACGCGAAGGTATTATCTTGGGTTTACTACAAGAAAATTTGGCGAATTGGTAGATGCAAGGAAGAATGCCTATGATTGGATCTCCCCTTTGAGTGTGTTTCCCAGCAGTGCTGTTTGCACTGTTTCGGTTAGTTACGGTTTCCAAAGCCTTCCCTTCTTTTCCTCTACGTTCTTTGGTCATGCTTCGAATGGAGTGAGGAGTTAAAACGGAAGAACTACAACTGAGTTAGGATGGATTAGGCTTTCCGCTTCCTCGCTGTATTAGACGCTTGTAGCTGTATGCTGCTTAAATCTGACACAAGTCAGACGTTAGGGGAGTGGGCACTTTGTTGTTGTCAGGATGATAAATAGAAGTATACGGAAAACATCGTAAATGGAATTAGTGGAACTCGACGGTGAATGAATGTAGTAACGCGCTGTTTATGTGATTATCAGATGGGTTTTTTTTTTCACTAATAGTACTTTGTAGAAATAAATCATTGTACTTGTAAAGAATTTAAAGTACTTTTGAAAATAATTCGATTACAATGAATGTAAAATTGAATGCGCAACTTGAAATATTATTGTTCAGCATATACTGAGCAAGAAGCAGGATTTCGGAAATGGAAAACCTCAATGAGGAGTGACGAATTTTAGTAATTCTTTTTTTTTAAGAAATGTTGTGTACAATTGCTACAAATTATAAAGCATATTTTTGCTTCTTATTATTCATCCGAAAAATTACATTTACAAAATGCTTATTATTATTATATCTAGTGAAAAAGAAAATTTTGATCACTTTCAACAAAATTCGCTTTTTACATGAAGTTGTGATTTGATTACTTATTTATTATTCCGACCAAGTAATGCCCCACCAGTGGCTGAGAGGTTCTGCTCTCGAAGGTGGTAGACGGGAGGTGCTGGGTTCGATCCCAATCGCGCCCGTCGGCCTAATCGTTCGGAGTTTTCGTGGTTTTCTTCGAACCTTGGATTTCCACGCGTTAATACGGGTTAGGTTCCCTTAGAAAGACCCCCACGAAGGGCACTCCTCCCCTGGGCCTATATCCCTCGTGCAGATAATTGGCCGTCATAAATACAGCCAATACAACCGACCAAGTAATAAACAGGACAATTTAATTCCCCTCAAAATAATAATAATAAATAGTAAAAAGAAATAATAGTTTAAAAATATAAAAACATTTTTAAGATTACCTGCGTGCTGTGACGTAGGGGTTTAAAGAAATGTTTCTTTCTTTATTTTTTTATGAAAAAATAAGAAATGCAGCAGAAATTTTTCAAAAAATAAGAATTTTAAAGCTTTGTATGCTATGGAGGCATAGCATAGTGTGTGTGTGGATGGATGTGTGTGTAAGGGAGGGTAACTTATTTTCAGGACCGGCACAAATATCGGGCAAACGGGGCGATTGCCCAGGACACTTCTTCTGTTAAGGATCTGAGGGGCCTCGTTTCTCTCCACACAATTCAAAATTACTTTCCTCGTTGCAAAATAATGATAACTTTGCTTTTATTTTGATCATTTAATTTCGCATTTTAAAAGATTTTTTTTTTTTTTCAATGACAAAGTTTGTATGAACTAGAGTTTATAATTGTCTAGAAAAATATAGATATTGACATTTCATATATTAAAAGGGAAAAAATATTTATACATTTTTACATTTAAGAGAAACTTGTAAAGTTTTGATAAGTCAGTTGCCCAAATATGTAACATAAGTTTTATTATCTCTAATTTAAATTCATTCATCTGTTATATAAAATATACATTATTAACTTTTTAATCATTGCAACTTCCCTGCTTTTCTACAATAATGTCTTTTAATGTTATATAAATATTATATAGTTTTCAATTTCAAAATTATAATCTGCAGAAATAATACAACAGCGGATTCTTTGTTATTCGACACTTGTTTGTGCAAGAAATCTGATTAATAGGTACTGTTCCAATTCTAATATATATATGCCAAATTCGAGTACGATATTTTACCACTTTAAAAAGGAAAAAAAAAAAAAAAAACATTTTTGTGCAAGCACGTGACATAATTTTAGCAACTCTTCAAAATTCTGAAAACCTATATATTTCTTATTTATATTAGTTTTTTTGCAAAATTTCTGGAAAGCTTTAAAAATACACTGAATTAATTCATCTGCATGTTAATCTATAAATAAGGCTGCGTTTAAACGCTTGTTTTACCATCCTTAAACACTTTCCCCAGGAAACGTATTCTTCTCCAATTGGTCTGTTCACAAAATGGTGGGGAGATTCAACAATAGCTGATGAGATAAGAAGATTAAATCGACTTGCAGGAACAGTTTTCCTGCTGCAGGATGTCCGTCAGCTCTATGCTAAATTTATTAAAGATGAAAAACACCGCGTGGCCGCAAGAAAGAAACCGCGAGTTTAATGCTACATCTATTTGAACTTTAAATGCTTCAATATTTAGGAATATATGCGTCCAGTTATCAATTAAAATTAACAAATTTATAAAATTTAGCGCTCCTTTAAGCGCGGCATCTTCTCTTAAAGCAGCATCAAAGAGATTCTTTAAGTTTAACTAGAAATTATTTTCTGGAAGATGATAAAATTTTCATAAATTTTGAAGAAGAACTGATAAATCGCCTATCACAGAATGAGCCAGTTACATCATTTCAAGCTAGAAAAACCTCGCCTCAAATCTTACCTTATATTTCCTATTAGTATTATTTCGAAAATATTTCTAAAAATGTGCATGACAAAACAAACAGTCCCTGACATCTAAATTAAATTATGTTTTTATTTTCGCATTTATGTTTTATAAAAGTAAAAACATATCATTTACTTATAGACCGGGAGCCACAAGCAGAGACAATCACCTCATCGAGTTCAGGGCTGAAATTCCAGAATTAGTTAAAACTTGATACGCATATTAAAACGCAATCGATCTGCTAAGTCATATCTTGGTGTAAAACACCTGAAATCCCGATTTTAGCGGTTGACTCGTACGTTTACTATTGCGTTTTCCTGCTCCCAGTCCTCCATGTTTTCATACTTTTGGGTGCAGGAAAACACAATGGTAAACCTATGAGTCGACCGTTAACATCAGGTTTTTAGGTGTTTTCCACCACGATATCACTCGGCAGACCGATTGCGTTTTAATATGCGAATCGAGTTTTAACTAATTCTGGAAATTCAGCAGTGAACTTGATGAGGTGATTGTCTGTGCTGCCGGCTCTCGGTCTATTAATTATGTTATTATCTTTTTATGTAACTTATAACTTTACCTAATTATTAATTCTAATTTATTAGCATCTTTAAATCATATATTAGTAAAAGGTATTCGGTAAAGCGATTAAAGAAAAAAAAAAAGGTTTTAATTTCTTTTCTGTTTTTGAGCAACAAAATTGTGGACTAATATTAATTTATCTAACAAGGAGAGGTCCAACCTTGTTAATCACAGATTTTGATTATTTTAATATATGTTGTAGGGTAGAGACCCCTTAGTCTCAGGTTCAACGGATTTTATACAACACTCCTTAGTTCTTGAGAAGCCGGGGGGGGGGGGGTGGTCTAATATCAGTACACAACTTAAATGCTTACTTTGTAACAAAAGATACAGGTTGGTCGTAGCTCAGTCGGTACGGCGTTTGCTGGCTGATTGACGGGCCCATGTTCGATACCCGAAAGCACTACATTTGATTTTCTCATATTTTGTTTTATAAATATACTTGTAATTATAATTTAATAATCTCAATTAAAAATTTTAATATCGTACATTAATTATAATGTTAACAAATTTAAATTTATCATTTTTTATTCTGAACTATTATTTCTCTTCCTTTAAAAATAAATTGGATCTATTATTGGATAATAAAAATTCCAAAATCATTACAAAAGCTGCTGTGGCGCCATCTAGTTATGATAAAATAAAACATATTCAAATAAAATAAAAGCAGAAAGAAGATAAAGGGTAAAGCAAAATAATTGAAACCGCAAGCATATGTATTACAAATTTAAAAATCTTTAATACGCAGAAAATGTAATAATTTAATATGTAACAAAATGTTGTAATTTAATTCTGATGCTAATTTTTAATATAATTATGCTTGTTACTTTTAAAATTAGAGTAATAGTATCATCGTATTGACTTCCCTTGTTAAAGCAATGCATCATAAATGATGTTTCTTTAAAATCACAAATTGACACGATTGTTCAATATTATTGCATCGATAGAGAATATATGAAATATACATTTCAAAAGTGATTTTAAAAAAATTAACAGTTTTATTATTTTTACAATTATATACTTAAAAGTAAAAAATTAAATAGGTTAAAATTATAATTGATATACAATATTATAAAGTTTAATTGACAATGAGATTATTAAGTTATAATTACAAGCAATTTTTTTTAAAGAAAAACACAAATGTAGCGCGTTCGGGTATCGGACCCGAGGCTCAGCCAGCAAACGCCGTACTAACTGAGCTGCGACCAACCTATCATTTTTGTTAGAAAGTAAGTATTTAAGTTGTGTACTAATATTAGACACCCCGATTTCTCAAGAACTAAGGAGCGTTGTATAAAATTGGTTGAACCTGAGACTAAGGGAGACTACCCTACAACATATATTAAAACAATCAAAATCTGTGATTAACAAGGTTGGCCCTCTCCTTAAGCTCAAATTTGCAGAAATATATTGTTATTAAGCTTTGAAATTTCAAAAAATGAATCAGCAAAATTAGTTGAATTTCCATGTCCTGTTTATGCCCTATCTTTATATAGTACTGATTTTTTTTTTTTTTTTTTTTTACAATAAATGGAATATAACATATATTGTATTTGATTTGTACGCGTATTCTGCTTATAAGATTAAACCAGGAATATTTCTCACTTTCTTATTCCTGAATATGCATTCTTCATTAAGTCGAATATGCACTACGTGGGAGTTTTTCTAAGGGACCCTAACTCATATTTACAGCAAGGTTCGAAGAAAATTACCGTGGGAATCAAGTGATCGCATTCTCCCAAATTGTTTTTTCGGACGAAAAAAAAGACGCCCACTGTCGTAAAATGAATTCCTCATACTTCACATTTTACTCTCTGACATCGAGCTATAATTTTAATAATAATCACGATTGTACTTTTATTATAGTATGTATAACAAAATGTTATCATACATAATAAAAATGAATAATCACTGTACCACTTCAATAATAATTGCGTGCGGAATTGACCCGTTCCTTTTTCAGGTACATATACTTGGACTTGTGAACTGCGACGCTTTCAGTGTTGCGGATTGGTCGAAATTTTTTACAGTTACACGTCTACAACTATACCCGAATATAAATATTCCTTTCTTGCAATCATTAGATAAAGTAAAATTATAATACTTGGTTAAGGGTAGGCCCACAGACTTCTAATATAAGTAGACTCCCAATCGGCAACCTTTTCTTGTCTCCTAGATCTCTGCCTTCCATCACGTGATGGAAGGCAGATTTAGCGCCAAACCGGTTTTTCTCCCGCCAAAATCTCCTCGGAATCTCTCTCCAGATTCCCGCCGAAACATCGTCTGTCTGCGTTTGTGTTGAGTTGACTGTACTTTTGCTTTTCTTTTTAATTTACCCTTTAACAGTTCTTTTAAGAACTTTTTATTTTAGCTTTTAAAATGACAATTACGTGCTGCATATCCGGCTATTTATTTATAACTGAGTATGCCAGCCATATTTCATTCCATCTTACTTGCATCACTAAATAGTATTTATTTATTTTAACCCTTCACTGCACCACATGCCATATCTGGCACATACCTAAAAACATCATAAATTTCATGTGCTGTGAATTCGTCAAATATGGTCACTGTAACTGATCAAGAACAATCTAAACAGTGAAATAACACTTTTTTTGTCCATGTCAGATGGCTGCATTATACAAAAAATTAGAATTTGTTCTTCGGTGGGGGGGGGGGGGGGATTCAATCAAGCTATTAAGGTAAGATTTACTTTCATTATTTTTACTGAATACTTAAAAATATTAATATAATAAAGGTTGTAGAGTGCAGGTAAAATGAATTAATTTAAGCTTATTTAGTTGTAAAATATAGCAATAGAATATTTTAAAACCCTAAATGTGTACATGAGATACACACTATAAAATATCAAATTTTAGCTGAAATTTTGAAATTTAATTTTTTTTTTACTATTTTTCCCATTATTAGACGAATATATAGATTTCAAATGAAAAATTCATAAAAATAGAAAAAATAATGCAATGAAGGGTTAAAATAGTTTGCATCTATTTTACCAATTGTTGTGTTGTAAGCTATGAGGGAATAGAATACATATAATAAATGTTATGAGTCTACAGCTGATTCATTTTTAAAAATTATTTGAAGTGTGTCTCTTTGGGGGTGGGGGTGGGGGATGATAAAAATTCTTTTAGTAAGATTTCTTATATGAAATTGATTTTATTAAGTAACTATTGATTATAAATTTATTTAAAATACTTGATGTTCAACTCAGCAAACAATGATCATTAACTTTGTACAAAGATATACACTGAGAAAAGTAAAAATAAGTTTAGTACTAAAAAAAAAAAAAAAAAAAAAAGAATAAATATCAATAAAACATAAGAAACATCAAAGGATGGGAAAAAGTGTATACATTAAAGAACTTAAAAAATATATTTATAGCATTGAATTATAACAAGTATTGTTTAGAAGTCTAATATCTTCAGTAGTTGCCTGTGATGATACTTTTCAGTAATTCTGGAGCAAAAAAATATTGAACAGTTGCAAATTCATTTTTGTCATAAATTTATGAAAAATAGCTATCTTGATAGAGAAACAATTGTAAAATATAATGTAGTAAATCTGGAATTTTTATTTTTGACTATTCTCCCCCCACTTCCCAAAAAAGTAATTTCCTTGTGTTCCCAGTAGCAGAAAATTCTCCAAGTGTCTGCGACAGATATTTCAGAGCAAGAAATAATCTGCAGGTAAAATATTTTTACAATTTAAGCATTAATTAAACAATCACTTAACTGTAGCGTTTCTATGCATTTTATAAATTTTTATTAATAATAATCTTAAGTTTTTGTATTGAGTAATAAAGAACTAAACATAAAATAAAGGAAAATAAAGGTACGAAGAAAAAGAATCTGCAAAAGAGAAAAGCAAATCTGCGACTCCTGTCTCGAACGTTCTGCTACCGGGCTTGTGCTGTAAATTTGCATTTTATCTTTTTTTTTTTTTTTTTTTTTTTTTTTTTTTTTTTTTTACATGGATACATTAAATGAATTGAATATATTTTAAAATAAAGATAGTAAGTGGTTTCAAGTTTAATTTTTAGGTAATCATATAGAAGCTAGTAAAATTTTACTGATATTTAAATATTGCCAAGAAATTTTAGGATCAGCAAAGCACAAAAGTGAGATCAGCTGTCTGTTAGTGACATAGTTTGATTAAAGAACTTATTAAATCAAAGGAACTGATAAGTATTTATAATATCTGCATTTCTGTACTAACTTCCCGAAAATTGTTAACTATAATATATTTTCTCAAACTAATATATTTTCTGAAAAATTCTTTGCCTCTGCAAAAAAAAAAAAAAAAAAAAAAAAAAAGAAATGCTGTTTAATTTCACGTCATTTTAATGTAAAATTAGATGCATTGACAAAATATCTGACATTAATATTGTAATATTTCATGGTACTTTTCAGCTAGCCGGGCACCAGTGTTATATTTACATTCATAATTCATATATACATATATGTACATATATATATGTACACACACACATATAAATGTATGCATATACATAGCTGCCAACTTGTACGGATTTTTGCTACCACTAAAATTTAACAGAAAATTTTGTCTTATTTAATTATCAAACTTCACTGCATTTCGGCGATTGAATTAGGCAATATGTTCTATTAAATTTTAGTAGTAGCAAAAATCCGTACAAGTTGGCAGCTATGCATATATATATGTGTGTGTGTGTGTGTGTATATGTATGTAAATACAACACTGGCGCCCGGCTAACCAAAAAGTAACTATATCGTCAAATAAATATGTCAAATTGAAGTTTTCCAAACTGAAATCTTGAAATATTTTGGGTTATCTTGTTTAATATCTTGTATTACTAATAAAAAAATATTTTAAGTAACGTTTATTAGACCAGGAGTGTGCCATGCATACATGCCATTTTATAACACACACACAAAAAAAAAAAATGCAACCAGAAGAATCAAACACTTTCTTTCTTTCTGTTTTGAGGGGGTGGGGTGGGGGAGTGATACAAAATAAATAAATCGGAACTCGGAAAACTCTAGTATCATGGCCTTATTTAAAGAAAACAAATTCGTCTTGCTCACTATAGAAATTAAAAATATTAAATCAAATAAAAAATATTTTATTACGCACAAATTTAATATAAATTTCTATAAGCGTTAAATTTATTCCTGCAAGTGTGCAGATTTGACACAACTAAAATCCTACAGTAGTTAACTCGGTAGTTAACTTTCGCGACAGCTTGTAGTTTCGCTTCTATGTTTACATTTATTTTATTGCGAGGATGAAATCCGAAAGTTGCCAATAAAGGGATTACCGCCAAAATACGGCACCCTTTTAGCGATGAAAGCAAAACATGTTGGAGACAAAATCTTCCCGAGATAACAATGGAATTGGGAGTATACTTATATTAGAGGTGATAACAAGGGAAACTTGCAACCATGCATGGGCTCCCTTGGTATTTAACTTATATAAGATGCATTTGCAAGGTGGAATTAACTAATTTTGGTTATATTTTATTAGTAAACCATTTTTAAATTTTACTGGGCTGAGTGTAATATTTCTGTACCTAAAATCTTCGATATTTCTAACGCAAAAATTTCATTATAATTCCGTACGATTCAGTTTGATAATTTGATAATACATTTATTTATTTACATACCGCTCAGATATTAAAAAAACAGGGTGCTACATTTCCAGAGGAGAAAGCTGTTTTGAAAGTCATTAATTATTTTTATTTTGCAGTGACTCCCAAAGTTCAAATTAAACCAAGCCCACTATCGTAGGATTAATTTCACATGCTTCATATCAAACTTTATATTCTGATGTTGATATATCTGTTCAGTGATAATCCCAGTTGAACTTTTCATTTTTCACAAGGATTTAGCAAATATTCTAAATGTTATCGTATCTAATAAAACGAAAAATCATTCTATGTTTTTAAAAATAGTTGTATAAAATATTCCTATTTGTTTTTATGATGCAGATGCTTATACATGTAAACTTGGTCTTTATTTCATTTTGCGTAAAAATCCACAAAATTTGTGACATTTTTGTGTCGTGCACAAATGCCAGTGCACAGTTGTGAGACAGATTATTTAGGCTTCCTTAATGAACATTTCTCCTCCCTCCCAAAAAAATAAGATTGACCTCTAAATTCGTTAAATTTTAGGTTGTTGATTTATTTTTTTTTTTTTCAAATAAATATACATCTTTTCTATTATTATGTTTTAATGTGATACATTTTTTTTTTTTTTTTTTTTTTTTTTTTTTTTTTTTTTTTTTTTTACTGAAAGAAAGTCATGAAATAATTATAACTCTACAAAATGATTAGTTATATGAACTTCATATCTTTTAAACATATCTAATTATGATATAATTCGGTATTTCTATTTTCAGACAAATTGATTTTTCCCATTTTAACCCCTCTACTAATAATAATATTTATCTAAGATAGATGACACCCTAATTGTATTTTTTCATTATAAATAAAAATATATCTAATCGATCTGTACCTATATTTTCCTACAAAATTAACCAAAAGAGTAGAAACATATGGGCACAGAGAGGGGTTGAGTTCCTAAATGAAGACAAATTTTTATGCTCAAATAAACTGTTACAAAGTTATTATTATTATTATTATTATAACATCGGACATCTATTTTATATCCGACTCCCCGAAATGTACGTCCAGGCTGCGTAAGATACGAACAGTTTTCCAGAAATACAAACAGATAATTATTAGATTTATATGAAAAAAAAAAAAAAATAAAATAAGGACATAATTTTTCATTTAATGAGTCAATTTTAGTTAGCGAAAAAAATATTTTTACTATTTTTAAACATGCTTTTTAAATTTAAGTATCCGAAGGTAACATTTGAATGCGCGTAAATAGGAGTAGCCTGTGCGAGGAGGAGGAGTTAAAAAAATTTCGAGTTAGTATATAGAGCTGTGCAAGGTGTCGTCACGAACAGGTTTTTGCTGCTGCTGTAGGACAGCTGTCGCTACCTTAATTAATGCTTTTTCTGTTTGTGTGTCCTACAGCTTTCTCCATTGTTCTCCGGTAAAAGTCACGTGATGTGAACTGCTCTATAGCCTATTTTTCCCGGATGTGCAAAATATGAAATTTTTTTTTCTATTTCATAAAAAAGAGTTTTTAACAGACTGAGTTATTTAATTCATGTTTGACTATCGTCCTTTATATAAGACAGCATACATTTATGGTTCATACTCATAAAATACTTGTACAATTGCTTTTGTTTCTGGTTCGGCCAGGCGGGGAGACTTACCAAAATGTCTTAAGCTCTACAAGCCCCGCCCGATTGCTATTGTTTCAGTATTATTATATTACTGTGAAAGAATCACTGATTACATTAGCTTAATCTGCAATGTTTAATTAAAAAAAATATATTTATAGCTAGCTGACCCGCCCGGGACTCTGATATTCCCTTAAATGAAACTCAAATTTGCATGATTTTCTATCTTTAGCTCAATTTTGTCGGAATTTATATTTTTAAATGAAAAAAAATCGCGAAAAGGTATTGATTTGTAAGCATACACTATGTTTTTAGGAAGTTTATTCAGTTTATCAGTTGCTGGAGTAATTTCTTTCTTATCATTTGCATGAATAGTTAAGTGATTAGCACACAGTGACCTCTCATATATATATATATATATATATACAACGTGCGGTAATTACTTTTCCCTATCTCTACTTCTGAAAAGAGATTTTCATCAACTTTTATCGCAGAAACTATAAGGAAGAAAATGCCTTACGGAAAAAGAGGTATTGAAAAATAATTGCTATACGTCACGTGTGAGGGTGAAAGGTTACTGTATGGAAAGTGAAGGGTTACTGTATATTTCTTTTTTCTGCATAAAAGATAAAATTGATATTAGAGATACCAGTTGCTTGACAACCCGTTGAGTTGCTTTTGAATTCCATGAGATCATTCGATTCTTTTGGGAAAAATGTAATCTAACTTTGTTATAAATTCGGAAAGCAATTATAGTATTAATTTTATTAACACGTTCACTGCTTCTACAGGAATTTAAAGTGATCACCAGGGTGACAAACTTAAAAAGACTAATTAAAGTGATTTTAAAGGATTTATTTATTTTATTTATTTATTTATTTATTTATTTATTTTTGTTAAATAAATACAGTATACATAATTCGGAGTAAGTTCACAAAAATATAGTGAGTTACAGTTATCCCAGAGTGCTACATACAAATATAAAGTCACTGCTGACCTGCCCACAATTTTTATTCAATATTATATGAAAAGCTACCTGTGACCCACGAGTGATGCTCCAGTGTTGCCAGATTGAGGATTTTTTTGCCCCCAGAATGCTGATTGTCACCGCTTTTTTGAAATAGAAATATTCGCCCTATTTAAAAATTGATTAAAAATTCTGAAAAAAAAGCGAATTATACTATTTTTAAAAAGTGGTGACAGTCAAATAATCTGAATTAAAAAAGTCCCCAATTTGGCAACACCGATGCTCACGGCAGAGAATGAAAAATTTGTGAGACCCATCGGTGATGCTCATGGCTGTGAAGGTGTTAAATACAATATTTGAAATAGTAAATTATATTTACAATTTAAGTCAAAAGCTTCCACTAAAAATGCACACATCCTATAACTTTATTCGCCAAACATTTTTCGTTTTTCCAAGATTTGGCTTCGAATTTCGGATCTGGTAGAAATGACGTCATTTGGATGAACTTATACAAAAATGTGTTTGTTTTGGCAAATTTATTCAAAATAATTTTATATTTATGGATTTTAAAAAATACTTAGAGAAATATGTTTTTTCTCTCTAAAACATTTTGTTTTTAACGTCCTCGTGAAAATCGCCGTGTTAAGGAAATAATTAAAAATCTGTCTTTCTACTTTAAATTAAATTACAAAAGCTGCGATGTTTTTTTTTTCTTTATACGTCAATAGAATTTATCCCAGTGTTTCTGTCGACAGACGAATTTTGTTTTCTAAAATAAACTGTTTCTTGAAGCTTGAGTATGTAGAAATAAGGTTGTATTTTTTTAAATTTCCTAGAAAAATACAATTCAATCCCAATATTATTTTCAGTATCTCTTCAAATAAAAGTTATGTTCAATTTGAAATTTTAAGTTCAAACTGGTTATTTTGTAGTGCGTATTTTGTAATGCACGAGAAGGAGAGAGATTTAAAAAAATCCATGCTTGAAAATTATTTAAAAAGCCATAATAAATCAGTCAATCAAGATACAGTTTTCAAACAAATTGTATTTGAAAGTACATTTTTTTCCCCTGTATGATGGCTTAAAAATTGAACATGTGCGCTGTTTAGAAATCAAGAAAATTGCTGTAGCAAAAATTTCAAAACCGAAATTTCATTGTTAACCCCTTGGGTACGAGCGACCGATATACGTGCCGCGGAAGGTGCTCAGAATCGGGGATTATTCTCACCAGTAAATTTTTATTATAAATTTTGCCTTATTTAATTCGAGCATTTTCCCGATACAATTAGGCAAAAATTTCTGTTTTTAAAAACCGATGACAAAAGAAAAAAAAAATTGTAAAAGACGCTCGTCCCGAAGGGGTTAAGTGTTGCCATTCGCAAAATAACGTCGGCGTTATGCACAGATACGATTGTCCTTTATAATATAGATAATTGTGGATTACAGTAAACTCCCGACTATCCGGCCTAATGTGGCGGAAGGCTAGGCCGGATAAAAAAAAAAGCCGGATAGGCCGGAGTTCTATAAATGTTTGCTCACTTCCTGCCCCCCCCCCCATTAAATTAAAAACGCATGTTACACATTTTAAGATAAATTTTATGTATATATACAGTTCAAAATAAGCAAAACATTAACATAAAACGTAAGTCTAAATCGTAAAACAATGAGTAAATCTTATTTTACTGTTTATTAAATGATTGCAAAATATTAAAAGTTATTAAATATACAAAAATTATGCATAAGATAAAAGAGTGAAAACTTAGTTTTTAGTTTTTAAAAAAGTCCTTGATAAATGACTGCTTCTCCCTGTTAGCCCTCTTCCGCGACACAATGTACCTCCATTTACGCAAGCAGATATTATCAGCTGGCGTCGATTCCTCCTGCTAACTCGTAGTTTCTTCTCTATAGTCACTACAACCTTTTTTCGTTTAACACCAATTTCGTTAATCTTCAATAAATAAACACGAAGCACACCAAAAGACTACACGAAAGGAACCAAGATAAGCGGAAAATAACGTCTGCACTTGTTAACATAGGTTGCATAGCTAACGAAACAGGTTATCAAGCCTTAACCCCCTTCCCTTCCTGTCTGTCTTTGCTATTGCATTCTGCAATTCCCGCCTTCCTCCTCCTTGTCGTGAGTTAGCACTTCCCTACGGACGGAAGCCTGACTGTCTCGGCCGTTTACAACATTACTCCTTTTTTTACTAGGCCAGGTAGTACGGAGGACCGGATAGTCGGGAGTTAACTGTACTTTAATATAATTGTATTAACCCCTTCCAGGGCTATATTTTTGGAACAGCTAATTTTAATTCCTAAATGTCACATTGGCACCAGAATATTGTAATGAAAAATTTCGTTTTATTAAGTACGTGAATAAAAGCTTTTGCTGTTTTTGAAATAAAGGTGCTTTTAAATTCTGGCGTCAGTCACTCATTTCAGAATTTTGCGAATAGAATTACCTTGCCCCTGAAAGGGTTAAAATATATTTTTTAATTTCATTTCGTATTCTGTTCCGGTTCGAGCCTTGTTTGGACCGCGTACTAATTGAAGTATACTGATTCAGGTTGGATTGAGGAGATATTTTTTAACTATTTGGAAAAATGGTTATTGTCCTCGTCAGGGTAGGAAATCAAAAGCATATCTGAAGGTTTTTATTGGTTTAATCATCCTTTTATTCGTCTTCTGATTGGTCTATACAGTAATATGCATTTCCCATTATTTTCAACAGAGATGGACAACAGAGTGTTGCCACTATGACAAAAAAGTAATAAAAACTACACAAAAAATTAATAACTCAGAAACAAATTGAGATACAGCTTTCAAACAAATTGCATGTAAAAGTACATTTTTTTTCTCTATACGACGATATAAAAAGTAATATTGTGGGATG
The DNA here is from genome assembly GCA_963932465.1 of Maratus speciosus. Lineage (NCBI taxonomy): Eukaryota > Metazoa > Arthropoda > Arachnida > Araneae > Salticidae > Maratus > Maratus speciosus. Next base: position 90,489,096 of record OZ010797.1, read on the forward strand.
TTTAGAAGTTTAAGAAATAAATTTCATTTAAAATTGGCTGTCAGATTTCTTGGAAATCTGACGATGGAAAAGCCTTTTCCCGAACAGCCAATGAATGGCTTGGATAATGCGTAAGTTGGTGGTGGATAATACGTACGAGTCGCAAGCGATTTCTGTCGGTTGCAATTTTTACGTGTCATAACACTATTAATGTTTAATTCATGGCGTACGTAATGTAGGATCAACTCCGTGCTATTTTTTATGTCTTAAATTTTAGTCTTTGAAAAAATCATTTTCCAAATGGTCGTTGTAATTTGTTAAATTGCATTTTTTTAAAATTCAGTTTACTTGAACAATCTTTCGCCAAATCGAAAGATTCTGATTGGCTGGCGCCAAAATGGCATTAGTTTGACATGGTAACCCGGCTATTGTTGTTTATTTAATAATAAATGTTTATTTACTTTTATTTCTTTTTTTTTTTGTCGTGTTTGTATTGGTTATAACCAGATCATCGCCCCTGAGTACTAAGTCTGAGCACGCACAGAAAAATGGTAGCTTAGTAGGCGGATTTTTTAAGACGTCGTTGGTACGATTCCCCCTGAAACTACACACTAGCATTTTCTAAAAGTTTTCTTTCACTCATTTAATTTGAAAAATATAAGGACGAAAAAACTCCTAGAAATTATTGTATTGAAATTCACGTGACCGTGCCGGCGTTGCAATAAATTCGCCTACGACCGCCGCTATTTTCATGTCAGAGTCCAAGCATAGCATTCAGAGGGACCCGACACTGTCAGGTACAGTTGTCAGGTCCAGTGTCCCAAAAAAGTGGGAAAGAGGGATAGAAAAAGCGGGACAAAGGCTTCTAAAACGGTACATAAAAATATACTAAACACTCTTATAACAGAACCCCTGTATAAAGGAATCCTATTTTAAACATAAAAAATCTCATTGTCCCAGCGGTATGAATACTATACATTTACACCTGCTAAGAAGAAAACCTGTTTAAAACGGAATATTTCTAAAGTTAAGAATTCTACTTAGCTGATTTTACTATACTAAATAAACACAACAATCTTATGCAGTAAAACCTGGAAAAGAGATTTTTTTTTTTTTTTTTTTTTTTTTTTGTTTAGATCGTTATAAACAAGTCCGTTTTCAGGTTTTCATAAACAAAGTACAATGAAACCTATTAAAACAGAATCGGTATGTGTCACAAAAAATCACTTTTTGACAGGTTTTTGTCTATGCAGCTAGATTTGTAAGGTATTTCTTCCGTTATAGCCAGGTTCTGTTTTCACAGGTTTTACTGTATTAAGTTCCTTTCTATGCATATTACAGAAAATCACGGTACGAAAAGAAATATAAACGAATTTGTTCAATATGAAAAATCGGGTATTTTGGTGTTCCGTGCATTGGTTACGCGGGACAGGTGTTGGAGCCCTTGGAAATCAGGACACCTGGACACAGGACACCAATTAAGGAAAATGTTTTTAAAACTGTCGTTAGATGGCAGCACTAAAATTAAGATTTTCAAGTGTCAACGTGTATCTTTAAATATATATATTCTAAATCTATTACTATACTATATATTCTAAATCTATTCTTATATTCTAAAAATTCGCATTACTCAAGAGATACATTGGTAACGAGGTAAAAACTAAAAGAAATATTAATGAAAGTAAATAATAATGCAGATATGTTGCAGATATGTATGCAGATTTGTTTATAAACAAACCGTACTCAAACCACGGGCAGCATCTGGCCAACATTAAAGTGCGGTCCGAGACATCGATCATTAAATCTTATATAAAAATTCGAGATGCGCATAAGGTTTCGGAACACCTTTAAAAGCCAATTTTCGGACAAAACATCAGTTTTTATATTTTCGTATAATATAATAGCTGGATTCTTTATCTTTCCAAATCTGTTTGAATTTTGTTTATATCTTATTTAGAAGTCAAGTTATTGCCTTTCTAAAATTACTAAGTATCAGTATTTTGAAACCGAAAGTATCATTCTGCTCACCGGAAGTTCACCTCTGCTCACCTATGTTTTTTTACGTTTTTCCATGTTATGTAAACACAAAAGTAAAGAAGCAGAGATAATTTTTAAAAGAATTTAAAAAAGAAAAACAGCAATTGTTTTAAAGACAATAGATAACGTAGTGTATAAATTGAGTAACGCATTAAGGTTTATTTTTTAAAATAAAGGTAAGATTTTTAATTAAATTTTGTTTTTGCGTTTTCTGGAAATCAATTTTTTAACATTTTATGTTTACTCAAAACATCATAACGGAAAAAATTATGGATGAATCTCTTTCAATTTTTTTTTTTGTATGCTTTCCAAAGTGCAATAAAGGCAATGAACTACACTCCTAACAGTAAGTGTATTAGTTTGTTTTTAATTATTGATAAAGTTTCCGATTTGCAATAAATTTTTTGTAATTTTTGCTTCATCACTGATTAACTTTCTATATAGTTTTAAATATTTGACTCACAAATATGAGAGTAGTTCATTCCCTAGAAAAAGATTTAATAATTATAATAATGTTTACAAAAAAGAAAATATATATATATATATCTTGATTTGAAGTTGAGTTATGATGTTTTGCGGGAGTGATTATTTTCGCTGTTTTTTTGCTTATAAATAATTAAAAAATATTCCCCCAAAATATAAAAAAATAATTTGAAATGTATAACTTTTTCTGTTTTATTTTACTTTTTTAATCACATCATGATATACAATGCAAACAAAAGTCATATTTTAAAATAATTTAAAAAAAGCCCTCCGAAGGTATTCGGATACCTGATATTTATGATATTCACCTCTGCTTTATACATTTTAGTAGTCAGAATTTTCTTTTTTATTATTTATAATTAATTCAAAATTAGAAACATCTTAAATGTTAGCAAATAAATAAATAGAATACTAAATTCATCTTTAAAAAGTCAAAGTTATGCTATGTGCAAATTACTCAAAATATGAAAAATATTTAAAAAGGTGTTAAATTACTTTAATATTTCATAGCACTTTTAACTATATACATAGCCTCCGTCAGAGGATAGAAAAATACCAGCGTCTTATTTTCAAATTTCACGTAGTTGGTGTCGAAAGGAGTGAAAGTGAAAGTAAATTTTTATATCTGGAAAAAATTGGGGGGGGGGGGATATGGATATAGAGGGAAGTGGAATATTACGTGTTTTATTACTCCTAAAGCAAACTGAGGCATATTCTGGATATGCTGTACGATAAAACGTCATTACAAACAGCATTTTCTTTAGTAATAATTTCTATTGATTCACGGATAATTAAATCATGATAAATTCTTTAAGGGGCATATAATTTTTGTATCTTCGAAATTAACTTATATATTCTGCTTCTGATTAAATTTTGACAGGGCTGTTGCTGTTGTTGGTCGATTGTACTTCAAATATCTCAAGTGTTCTTTAATACGATCTTCAAGTTTACGGGAAGTCATTCTGAGGCATTCGAGATAATTGTCGGCTTCCCTGCAAAAATTACACTTTTGTTAACACGATAGCGTCCAAAATATTTGTCGCATCGACACGAAAAATGAGCTGGACGTCGGTAGTGCCAAAATCTCGGCGGGTATTGAAATTCAAACATATTCGTCTACCCTAACACCCTAAAATGTCGGCTTTCAATTTTCCCATAGAGATAACATTGCGGTTGTTTAATTCTATAAAAAAAAAAAAAAAAAAAAAAAAAAAAAGAGGCTGTTTTTTAATCATCTGCCCTGAGCTTTCTACTTAACCAATTTTAATAATTCTTTTTTTTTTTAATGAAAGCTATTTCTTTGTAGATTTGCCCGGACTAGCTTTTTTTTTTTAAATATTCCCATTTTTATACTTAAATTTAAAATTTAAAAATTTTCTATGAATTTATTTCAAAATGGTACCAATTGGATTACTTCCATTGTTGTAAAGAAAGGAAAATAATAAGGTTTGTAACATATTATTCAGAATCCGGCGTGGAAACTATTCTTATGTTACGAAATAAAACTGGATAACTTATCATAGATTAATAAGTTTAATAATTACAACATATTTACATGTTACTATTTACAAAATAACTCAGTTAATTTAAAATACGGCATAGCACAAATGCCTTGTCGGCAACCACTTTGTAAACACATTCTACTCTCTCGTCAAGTCTAATTTACTCAGCTTGTCAGTTCTTTTTAAGGAAAAGAAAAAAAAAAGAAAAGGAGAACAAATATGATGGAGTGCGTATTGTTCGAGCGTTACACTCTTCCCGTCACACTGCATTACTGGTCCCTCAGATGCAGTGTGCATTTCCTGGGTGGATTCCTTCGGGATGCTTTCTGGTGCCTAAAATCCTCTATGGCTCTCGTGTTTTGTGGTCTTTTCGTAAATATTTGCTGGCTGGGCGTCTGATGTTTCCCGGGTCTGCCTCTAGGACGAATAAAGCCTTTAGAAGATCCACCATCATCTTGCGTGTAAGGACACAAAGCGGATATATGATAATTTCCTAAGGGAGAAAAGGGGTTTTCTTTAGTGGCAATGGTATAAGAAGTAGGAGATCTTTGTTTTAAAATAACATATGGGCCATGAATTTAGTTGTTTTGTTATTTTTCTTTTGACTAATCGGATGCAAAGTAACCCAGACGTGGTCGCTTAGTTTATATTGTTCAGAAGCTTTTAAATGTTTGTCAGCATAATATTTATGCTTATCTTGGCTTTGTTCTATGCGATCTCTTATCTGCATAGTAATTTTAGCAAAGTTTTTTAAATAAGGAGTTATTTCGGGTATGAAATTATCATTCGCAATTACAGGGCGTAAGTCATGAGCAACATCATCGGAGGTACGTAATTCACCACCGAACATTAAATATGCAGCTGTGTGACCTGTGGAACTACATCTTGCAGTATTAAGGGCAAAACGGATTACTGGTAATTTTTCACTCCAAGTTGTATGATCATCTCCAACTAGCATCGCTAAGCGGGGTTTTAGATCTCATTTTTTTCTTTCAACCGGATTTGCTTGAGGGTGGTACACCGGAGTTAAACTTTGATCTATCTTTAAGAGAAAACAAACTTGTTGCATCACAGCACTGATGAATTGCGGACCATTGTCGTTAATGATTTTTCTTGGAAAACCATATCTTAAATACACTTCCTCAATTAAGGTAACAGCACATTCCGTGGCTGTTGCGTTATTTAATGCAAAAAGTTCTACCCATTTTGTGCTACAGTCTTCAATTATAAAAATCCACTTTTTCCCATCTGCTGTTTCTGGCAAGGGTCCAAATAAGTCTATTGAGAGGGTCTCAAATCTTTGACTATGAACAGGTGCTTGTAAAAGTCCAGCAGGTTTTTGGTTACTCGCTTTATAACGAATACAGTCTACACAATGTTAAACATAATCTGTGATATCTTTTCTCATTCCGGTCCAGTAATATCTCTGGGATACTCTGTAATAGGTTTCCTCGGCTCCATAATGGTCTGCGGTCGGTGAATCATGGTAATTCTTCAAGACTTATTTCCGTTCTTGAACAGGAACAACCAATTGTGCTTCTTCTGAATCTGATTCTGATTCTGGAGAGTAACGATATAAGACTCCTTGGTTTAAGAGGTAACCACGTTCAGTCCAATTAGCAAAATCTGTATTATTTTCTTTAGATTCAAACGCTACGATAATTTTCTTTAAATCTTCATCCTTTAATTGCTCTTCTCGGATATCTTTAGGAGATCTAATAGGCATATCAATCGAAATTGTGCAAATTTCACAAGAAGGTTCTTCATGACTGGAAATAGGCCGAGACAACATATCAGCAACAACGTTTGCTTTTCCAGGAATATATTCAATCTTGAGGTTGAAAGATTGTAACTGCAACGCCCATCGGTCTAGTCTGCCTGACGGTGACTTTAAACTCATCAGCCATTTTAGGGGCTGATGATCGGAGGCAACTGTTATTTCATGTCCTTCAATATAGCCACGGAATTTATTTAAAGCCCAAATGACAGCAAGTGCTTCGCGCTCGGTGGTAGAATAGTTTCTTTCTGGTGCAGTTAACAAACGACTTGCATATTCTATTGGATGCTCTTCTTCTCCCTGACCCTGGAGGAGGACAGCACCTAGAGCATATCCACTGGCATCTGTACGAAGAAGATAGGGCTTGGTCGGATCATTTTGTTTTAGTACTGGAGGATTGATTAATGAACTTTTCAATGTTTCGAAAGCGCTTTGTTCTGCTTCTTCCCACTTCCAAGTTGCATCTTTCTTCGTAAGATTACTTAGAGGTTTAGCTATATCTGAAAATTTGGGAATAAAACGTCTGTGCCAGGAGCAGGACTGCAAAAAAGATTGAACTTGTTTTACAGACTTAGGAGCAGTCATTTGCTGAATTGCAGCGGTTTTTCCAGGACCAACTTCGATTCCAGAGCTTGTTATCCAATGTCCTAAATATTTAACACGGGGGCAAGCAAAATTGCATTTTTCACGATTAACATACAATTTGAATTCTGATAGTTTATTAAAAACTGCTTCTAAGTCAGACAAATGTTTCTCAAAACTTTCCCACAAAATTATAATATCATCTAAATAAGACAATATAAAGACGTCTTTGAGGCACTTTCTAAAGTTATCTATTAATCTCTGAAAGGTTGCTGGGGCATTTTTCAATCCGAAAGGCATTCTAATGTACCGAAAAGTTCCGAATGGACAAATAAATGCAATTTTGTCTCTATCAGCAGCATTTACTTCAATTTGGTGGTATCCAGACTTCAGATCAATAGTGGTCATATAAGGGGTATGTTTGGCTTCATGGAGCAAATCATCTATTCGCGGTAATGGATAATTATCTGTCTTTGTGATGGCATTCAATTTTCGATAATCGATGCAAAGGCGAATTTTTCCATTTGGTTTTGGGACCAATACTACAGGAGAGGCATAAGGAGACTCGCACTCTTCGATTATACCCTTAGAGAGTAATTCGTCTAATTCTTTACGCAAAATTTCCTTTCTCGCAGGTGACATGCGGTAAGGGGGTACTGCTACAGGAGGATGTGATCCAGTATCAATATCATGTTTAACTTTAGGTGTAGCCTCTTTCCCTAGTTGGAAGCTACTAGTAAATTTTTCAAGCAGTTCATTCAACCTAACTTTTTGATCTGAAGTGAGATGTCTACTTTCATCTTCTCTAAGAAAAACGGTGTCTAATTCAACGGATTTTATCGCTAATTCACTGGGAGGCCTATGTGTATCTTCAGCGAATCTATATTTCCACCTACATCTATCAGCAAAGAACCATTCTTAATTTACTACATCCAAAACAATTTTTGCTTTGCGTAAAAAATCGATTCCTAAAACTGTACGATTATTTCTGGCATTCGGCAGAGCATAAAGTGTTGTTTTAATGTCGCGACCTTCAATTTTAACATGAACTTCTGTTTTATAAACTTCGATAGTGTTTTGTAGCCCATCCGCTAAGACTACGATCATTTGAGTTTTTTCAAACTTCACACCTTGGTCTTTTAATAAAGAATACAAAACTTCACCCGCAACGCAATGTGTTGCGCCAGTGTCAGCACAAGTTGTGCCAGAGAGACCATTTATGCTTATTTTTACCAATAATGTTGGTGATGTTTGCATATTACATGTACGAAATTCTAGTGACTGAAAGTGCACCGATACATTTTTCGGAGAACAGGTTGGACACTTGGATTTAATAACTCCCTGGTTTCCACAACCATAGCAACTTAACATTGGTCGATTTAAATTCGAAGGATAGTTAATTTTATTTCTGTTGGACTCTTTTTGATTGCAAATTTTACCAAAATCATTTCTTTTAAAATCTAAAGGCGTTTTTTCGAAGCGATTAGAATTCCCGACCTCACTGATTTTATTTGATCTCTTTATTTCTACTTTGTGTGACCTCAAATTATCATATAAATCTAACTTTTCAGCTAATTCAACAGTATCTGTTAAATTCTCCCATTGGTCTAAATAATGTTCTTTGCAATCAGGGGAAACCTTTTTCTTTAATTGGTCAGCAATAATTAATTCCGATAATTTTCAAAGGAATTTATATTTAATTCGGATAGCCATCCCTCAAAATAGCTTCTAATTTCAAAATAATATTCTTTCCAGCTAATATCGGTTCGCTTTGGATGTCGACTAAACAAAACTCTAAACCTTTCTGCAGTTAACTTGAACCTCTGCAACAATATATCTTTAATATAAGAATAATCTTCAAATTTTTCTTCCGGCTCACGCGCTATTAGTTTATCGATTTCATTTGGAAGGACTCCAATTAAATACGTAATCCACAGTTCTTTAGAAACCTTTAAAAGTTTCATTTGCCTCTCAAAAGTTATTTAAAATAAATTCATATCATCTTTTTCAGGATTGAAATCGGGTAAAACCTTTTTCAAGTCAACGCGTATTGAAGAAGTTTCTAGAAGGTTGCTTGTATTTGCAACAACATCTCTTGTTCCTGCTTCTAACCTGAGCTTCTGTAGCTCAAATTCTCTTTCTTCGGCTAAACGTTTCTCTTCCTCAAGAGTCTTTCTTTCTTCTACGATATTTTCATAAATTCCCTGTACAAAATCTATGTTATCTTTAAATGCCTCACTATTTACAATTTTATCACGTAATTCAAGGACTTTATCATCGCTACTTACTTCTACTTTTAATTCTGAAGCTAATGTGATTAAATCAATTTTCTTACCCTTTGAAAGAAACGCCATCATTTGAACTAAATATGTTTTAGCTAACTTCAAACTTAATTCGTGTACGAATAACTCTTAGCAAAATACGTAATTTTTAACATATATAGAACATAAATAACATACAATATCTTTCAAAACTCAATATAATGACACCAACTATTTGCCTTTTTTTTTTACACAATAATATCAATTATATAATAATTAAATAATGCCAAGCACTCATTTATAATAATAACTTCATAATAAAATAGTTCAGTGCAACTATATAAATGTATAAAATAAAGCAAACGATTTTTATTTTTTAAAAATAATTATTAGAATTATCTCTCTTATGAATATCTTCATTTAATTCAGATACTAAAATACTTGAAGCTGCAGACGACTTTTCGTACTTTAATTCTATGGAAAATATCATTCAGCTGAATAGAACAATTCAAAAATATTTCGATTCTGGACGAATCAAATACAATTTTCAAAAATCATCAGATTCCGGATGAATCAAAAGTACTTTTGTATAAATTTTTGTACTTTAGTATCTAAATTTTCTTATTAAAACAGTTTAACTCAATTTAAAATAATACTTATCTTCATATCTTGCTTCTATTCGTGCCAGACGTTGGGGAGCCACTTCTGTAACATATTATTCAGAATCCGGGGTGGAAACTATTCTTTTGTTACGAAATAAAACTGGATAACTTATCATAGATTAATAAGTTTAATAATTACAACATATTTACATGTTACTATTTACAAAATAACTCAGTTAATTTAAAATACGGCATAGCACAAATGCCTTGTCGGCAACCACTTTGTAAACACATTCTACTCTCTCGTCGAGTCTAATTTACTCAGCTTGTCAGTTCTTTTTAAGGAAAAGAAAAAAAAAGAAAAGGAGAACAAATATGATGGAGTGCGTATTGTTCGAGCGTTACAGGTTTGCTTATCTTTATTGATGCCATTTTCTCATAAAATTCAAAATAAACTTTCTGAAAAAAAAAAAAAACTGACCTGAAAATGACGTCACGCTTTAAAAAAATACTCATGTTTTCTGCAAAAAGCTGTAATAATTCAATTCTTTTTCATTCACTGAGTTTTGATACGATTAGTGGAATGTTTCAATGAGGCAAAATGACATCATATTTAAATGAAAACGATCATTTTCTATGATAAAAGTAAATATTTTACTACGAACACCTCTAAAACAGATAAATTTCTGGAATTTTATTCGCCGATATGGAGATTAGAATTACAAGTCAAGAGTTCACATGCAAAGTCGTAGTTGACAAACTTGATTTCAAGTTTAGAAATATATGTATTATTCACATATTGCGCATTGTAATATTTTTGAAATGGTGAATGTAAATATGAGAGATGCGTATGCAAGTTTTGAGACGGTGAAAATAACGTTATATATTGACTTAAGGCTGTTCTTAACTGCTTTGCTCAACAAGCGCAAAACATTTTGACACATTTACAAATTCATTATTTAACGGAAAACTATAAAATTGGAAAGCCTGGCCATGAAAGCGATTTGGAATTGAACTGTTTATTTCATTTTTTTGATCAATCAATTACTTATTGAGTTATAAGCGTTTTCCGATCACGTGACAAACCCTGTTTTTCGCCCGCTCTTGAGTGCTCTTTCTCCCTTCGCGCGGAAATTCGGTTCAAAACGCCCACTTTGACGCTATTTTCTCAATTATCTATTGCGTTCGCAAAAAAAATGAAAAAACTGCTCAATTACATAGTTTTTGAACAACAACACCAGCTAGTTTCATGTATTTTCGAACAAAAATAAATTAAAACCTATGTCAGAAAGTTGCCCTTTTGGATTTGAGAACACCCTTAAGGTGAAATCCTTTTTTCTGATTTTCAATCGGTATTTTTAAACATAACAGCCTCAATGGGTAATTTCATCAAAATTACTTATCTTGATTAGGTATAATAATACAGTTTATTTTTAGTACTTTGAACAGTTGAAGTGTATGGAATTAGTATTTTGGTAACTTTAAGTTAAAAATAATATTTTTTTTAAGAGACTAAGTACCAACCTATGTATGAGTTCGTTTTAAAACAATTTCTTTCGTCGAAATTCGACGAGATTCATCCCGTTATTAATTAAAATATTATCTCCATTGCTATAAATTATGCATTTTATAACCTCATACGGATCATTATGGAGTCGAATGTTGAAGTCGATGTTGATACATTGGTGACCTGAGATATAGATTGATCCCCCCCCCCCCCCTTTCAGAAGTTTTACTTTCTACGTACGTAACGACCACTATTTTTTTCTTTTCTTTTTTTTCTCTTCCGAACTTTTCCTTCTCCGTAAGCTTCCAAATCGATGCAATTCATTTTGAATTTTGAATTAAGAGAAGCGAAAAGAAATCGAATACAGAAAATACGATTTTGGTCATTATCCGAATGGCTACGAGTGATACTCAAATAAATCGAGAAAAATATAATATCATGTATGTATTACTTATATGTATGTATTCTTATGTATTTATGTTTGTATTCAGATGATAACATATTTCTATTAGGAAATTTTCGGGTTTGTAGACAATTTCATAATTTACTCAGCGTTATTTGATGCGCAAATGTAAAAATTCGGTAGCGGTCCCAATTATGTGTGAATGTGTTGCAACTGAAATGCAAGTGAACATTCTGAAGTGCATGAGATAAGCATTGTTTTTCAAGATGTACACTAGAAAATGGAAATATGTGGTTTACAAATAAAAAATTCCTGTTACGGGTTGCAAAAGGTAGCTTCCCTATTTCTTGGTTTTAAGATTTTAGCTAACTTTACTGGAGAACACGAAGCTAAAATGTGAAGAACCCGATTAGAGAAGAATCATCAGTACTGAATTTAATGGAAATTTCGCCAAATTAGTCAGCTACAGCCAAATGGGCTTAATTTATGGCGACATATTTTTGGTCGCCAAATGTCGCGAAGCTTAGCGAGAAATTCGATATTAATGTATATGACTATATAGTTTTATGCTTATGATAGGGAAAATGGATACAGCAATGAAAGATAATTCCTGAGAAATCATGTTCACTAAAAGTCATAAATCAATCCCTATTTTTTTTTTTATCTGTTGCATAGATTTAGTGTACATTTTAAGAAATATACATATTTTTATATGTGTAACGTTATACACAGAAGTTTCAAAAATGCCAGGTAAAAGAAAGAAATTCAAATGTAAAGAGTTATTCAGCGTAATTCTATGTGGAAAAGTCGCATAGGAATAACCCAGATGTTTTCCGAGTATTTGCAGAATAACAGTGTAACAACAACTCAGATGAATAAAGGTATCACGTTTTACAGAGGAATATAGCAGACTACCTATGTGTGTGTGTGTTACATACGTGTTACAAACGTTTATCTGTTACCATATTAAATAAGAGTGGGCTATACCAGACTAGCAAGTCTTTGAAGGAGCTTTGAAGTTTTCTGCCTCTAACTCGATGGATCAAGTTCTAATTTTTAATTGTCTTATACATCGGAGCTACATTAAACAAATCAAAATCGCTCAAATACATCCGGTGGTAATTCTTTATCTTTACCGCAAATTCTCTAATCCAATGGTTTCTCTTTACTTTTAACATTTCTGAATTATTTTAAAGAACAATAAATTACGCTGCATAAAAATTTTGATAATTCTGATATCAGATTTACAGATGAGCAGCAGAAGATACTTCAGTTATGCACTGAACAGCTTTTGTCTTTGCAAACAAAAGTTAGAAATTTCCCTAGGTCAGCTTTTATCATTGGAAGAGGAAGAGCTGGAAAATGTACGATAATAAAAGAAATTAGTAAAACAATCATAGAGCAGTTAGGATCAAAAGCTATCGATCTTTTGGCACAAACAGGTACTGCTGCATTTAATGTCAAAGACAAGGCAATTCATTCAGCGCTTAAAGAACCAGCGTGTTTTCAATAGTTCGCTAATTTAAAAAGTCAGCAACAAATCTACAGCTCAGTATGTATCCATTGTTATTTCTCATTATTGACGAATTTTCAATGATAGGATGTCATCTTGTGGCTGACCTTGAACAAAGATGTTGCGAAGGCAAAATAGATAGCACTGAGCCTTTTAGAGACTTATTTAAATCCTTGGACATATTAGGTAGTTATATCGCGTAAAAGACATCCGTCTATATGAGACATTCTATAAAAGTCATTTTGGTTCTACGCGGACAAAAAACGCTTAGAGTTCTTCAAAATATGTTTCACATCAACAAACTCAGTGAGACAAAACGACGATCAGCAGACACAGTTCTGAAAGACTCTCAACTCACTTTGCGTGAGTCAAGTTTTAGACTACCCCTCACCCCTTATGTGACGACGCAAAGATATATTGCTTTCGGCTAACTTGAATGATTTCAAGATGTCATATGTATTTTTCTCAAAACCAAGCAAGCTAAAGAATATAATCAAGAAGTACTCCTTAAGTCAAAGCGGGGGGCCAATGCCAAGAATTTTAACAGATCACAATGATTAAATAGCAAGATGGAGTGAAGATGATCACGTGTCTGGACTTCAAGCTGGATTTTCCTCAGCAGCTGGATGCAGTGTTATGCATTATGCTACATACCATTATTAGGGCTTCCAAATGGTCCGCCAACTGAATACCAATATTTATTTAGAAAAATTTTCTTTTTAGATTTTTCTTACAAACCGCCCCGGAATCACCTTTGAAAGTTAATTCTAGCGCAAACCTACCATAAAATTTTCTGTTAAAATTTATTGGTGTTCAGTTGGCGGACCATTTGGGAGCCCTGCATTATCTGGACGGATTAAGGATTGGTAAATTGTGCACTGATTACCATAAAAGATATTGCCTATGGTCCACGATTTCAACATCGAGGCTTGCCACAGGCTATAATAGTTCCTTTTGTTGAGTATCATGGGCTATTTTTAACTGGAGGATTTTTTTTTTTTTTAATCAAACCTATTTGTAAATATTGGAAAGAAGAAAAAGCAGCTTAGCATTTGTGTATTACCCGAGGCAACTGACGACTGAATTAAACACTTTAAAATGAAGTATGGATTATTGTTATTTCAAACTTACTTTTATGCTATTAAACAGTAATCTAGAAAATAAAACATCTTTTAAAAATATCATCTTTTAGTTTACGCGTCTCCAGCCTGACGGATACTAGTAAAAATATGAAAATGTAATTTAACATTAGAAGCACTAAATTTTGAATGTGTATAATTCAAAAATTCAAAGTTATAATTCAAGTGACTTGAAATTTGGTATCTAGGCATAGTTTGAAGCGAAGATTTGAAATATCTTGTTAAAATTGGGTGCTACCATTGAAGAAAATCAAGTTTGGGTTCGTTTTAATAGGCAGATGGCCCTCTAAGCAAATTTTATATACATCATTTAAAAATAGATTTTATTTCCAATCGTTCGGTACCAGTTACTTTCTTCTACGGTAATTTGTTGAGGAGTTTGTAGGGGGTGTTTACTTTTTTTTACGTCTGTATATCTAGGAAATAACTGCGCAAGCGTAAAACGCCGTGTTTTCATTTATTTGTAGTATTTATATTCTGTCGGTATAGGATATTCTATTAATTTTTATTCGTGATTATTTAATTAATTTATTATATATAATTATTTAAATAAAAACAGTATAACAGTATAGTTAGAACTAATATTATTTGTTAAAATGACAAAATGTTGGCCTTCTAATAGCTGTAGTTTTCGAAATTGTAAGAAAATTCTTTTTCTAATGGAATTCATCTCTGTCCTTTTCCATAGAGTAAAAGCAGTTAGTTACGTGTTTTTAATTTATAAAAAAATATATAAAATATTATTTAATATACATTATTAAATGTTGCTGATTTAAATACGCTCGATTTTAATTATGATTTTCTTAACACTTTGATTACGGGGTTGGGAAATATGTTGTCGCAGCGACTATTTCTTTATTCTTATCCCATCACTTTTTAAAAAATAATCTCTGCCATACATTTATATTAGGATAGTTTGAAGAGAAATCGACGACAAATAATTTTTTTTGTAAATTGTGGTGAAAGTGAATACATAAAAATAGTCGACAGTTTGAGCCCGTAATCAATAGGTTAATGTAATGGAATGTGACGCATAAAAATCAGTAAGTAGTTAATGTAAAGATAGAATATTGTAGTCTCATTTTTTACTCAAGTTTTATGTGCTAAAGTTATAAAAAATGATACGCACGGTTGTATTCCCGATGAGAATACAGCGTTTATGAATGTTTAGAATGTGTATAGAATTTAATTATAAATAAAACATTCAAATTTAAGTCTTTCTTTCGTTTATCGAGCGCAGACCGATAAGTTCCTAGTGTTCTTTTGAACGCATTGCACTGATGTTATTTAACTAACAAATATTTCATTCATTTAATTTAAAACTCAATTCATTTTATATTAGAAATCACTTTAATTTAAGATACATGCATTAAATGTTGTACTATTAAACAATCAAATATTGTTAATTTATTTGTCTAAATGTTTTGCGATTCTAGACAATAGTTTCAATAATTATTCTGAAATCGCTAGATTAGATTTTTTTTAACCTGTTAAAAATTCAATCACGAATTTCAAATCGTTACTCACTTACGGAAGATGAATCTTGTTCACCAGATTTATTGAAAACTTTTCTTACAGCAGGTTTTGATAACAATGTGTGTATTTAAAAAATAGTCAAAAAGTCCTTTTAGTTTCAGGGCAATAATGATTTCGTAGCATCAGTGCTTTTTCTCCCGAAATGAAAATGATATTGTAGCTATTTTTTTTTAAAGTTCATAATTTTATCAAAATAAACTGTAAATAAATAGATAAATAAATAAATAAATAAATAATTGCAACAGATCTGATAAACAAGATTCATCTTCCATAAGTGAGTAAAGATTCAGAAAATATGCGCAAGGGATGCGCAGATAGTAGATATTCTGTCATATATGACGTCATACTAAAAACCTGCGTTTTTGCGTTATCAAACCCGTTCACATGATAGTGCAGCTGTGTCAATTTACGGCAGATTTCAGCATTAACATTGTACGATGAATATATATGCAGTTTTGGTAAGAAATTTAAGAAAGTGCTGCGAGACAGAATTAAAGCCTCACACTGAGGTCACGACGCTGCGTCGCATTTTTCGGTACTATACATTGGAGTGCTAGCGCGCCGCATATCTTTAAAGCGGTTAAATAGAACGTAGAACAAAGTATAGCAGGGATCGTAAATCTTGGTGTTCTTCGGGATGAATTTTTGGAGTCCCGGGAAATGGAGGGATGGGATGGGGGTAGTACATTTAAATCATTTAGGGCGGTTCTAAAAAAAAAAGAAAAAAAATCCTGCTCAATAGTGCGAAGCTTTCTGACTGATTTTCTTGTTATTTTTTTGCGCAAATGCATGACACTAGCAGGCATTAATATTGAAGTGATTTTTTTTTTCAGATTTTTTAGTTTTTTTGTTACAAATATTATGTAATAGATGACAGATAAATGTAATAGATCAGTTATAAGCGATTACCGCCTCACGAGAACTGTGTTGCCAGCGGCTACTTTTTTTAATTCAGATTTCTTGATTGGTACCACTTCTGAGAAAATGTAAAATTCGCCTTATTTAATGACTTATCAATTAAGGCGAAAACAAGGGGAATTTTACCATTTCTAAAAAGTGGCGCCAGTCAAGAAATCTGAAATTTTAAAATGGAGTGTTGGACACGATGCATGAGAACAGTTTTTTATTTTTATTTTAATTAACTATTGCACCTTGTCACACCTGGAAATGTGAGTAAAAATACCCACTTTAGCGAAATTTACTGAATTATCTTTTGCCTTTGCCGAAAAATGGTAAACGCTGTTCCATTACAGCGATCTGAATAAGAGTATCCGCCAATTTTATGCGTTTTCGATCGAAAATGCATTCAGAAATGTGTTCGAAGGGGAAAAAATCAGTCTGTATTTGTGAATAGCCTTATCTAACATAAAAACTCAAATATTTCTGGGAATTGTACCTCTGTTGTCAATGATTTAGCATTTTGTGCTACCTCCTGAAGTGTTTTTGTTTTTAACTTTTGAGGGTCCACTTTTAACTTTTTAACTATTTTCGCGCATGCACCATTCCATGTTAAATGATCTTATTGGGGAGATTGGAAAGGGATGGGACATCTGCAATAACGCTTAAAATAAGCTTTATTTTTAATTTATGACTCTTCCGCCAGATGGAGTAATCACTGCATCATACTTGTTGCTAAAATTTTTTTTTGTTGCAAGCACCTATGTGTTTGTGATTTAAAAAGACTATTATACATAGTTGCCAATTTATACGGATTTTTGCTACCACTAAAATTTAACAGAAATTTCTGCCTTATTTAATTATCAAAATTCACTGCAATTCGGCTATTGAATTAGGCAAATTTTTCTATTAAATTTTAGTTGTAGAAAAAATCCGTACAAGTTGGCAGCTATGATTATGCAATATCAAAAGCAAGAACTAATCAGATTTTTAATGTAAAATTTCAATCTCATTCTTTGTTTCTAGCATAATTGTTTTTAATATTTTGTAAACTAAACAATATATCTTTTATAAAAGAACATTTTAGAACGCATTTGAATTAATGAACAGATCTTTAACTTTTGAGATGTTTTAAATAGAAAAATAATGTGTAGTTGTCATCATTCGATATTGTCTGTGGAATATAATATTGATCATTACATATATTTATGTCACCAGGTTCAACGTTGCGATTTTTAACTTTTACTGAAAAAAGAAAACCAACTATTTTTGTAGACCACAGTTTTTAACATTGAAATATGAAAATAAAAATGTAATTTAAAGAATTAAAAAACACATTTAAAAATATACTAAATATCGAATTAATGAAAAAAGAACATTTTTGAATAATGAAATTTCAATTTTTAAAAATCCACTTTCTTTATTATAATTTATCATTTCTACATGAAATATTAGGGAAAAGATCAACATAGAGTGATGAAGGTAAATATTTGTAGCTGTTTAGAAACAAGGAAGAAAGAAACGGAACATATTAGTCCAGTCAAATTGTCAAAAATAGGTTAAAAAATTCTGCTAGAAGATTTTATGTTTTTAAAGTGTTTATGTGGATACTAATAACAGGAATTAATTGTTTTTCAACAAAATATCTCGAGGCTAAACTTTTTGGAGCCAAAAAACCGCGAAATTTTCGGACTTTTTTCAGTTTTTTGCCTATAACTTGAAAATTATAAATTTTTTGGTACAATACTTAATCACAGAAAGAAAGAGCATTAAATTCTCTACAAATTTGATAATTAAAAACGTTTTCCTAAACTCATTACTAAGCGTGCTACGGCTTTCTGAAAAATACACCTTTTTTCATTTTTGTGGAAAATCTCAAAAACCAGCATTTGACATCATTTTTTATTAATTTTATCCTCTTTAATGTAATTTGTTTATATTAAAGGTTTTTGCATGATAGCAATAACGGTTAATTACAATTGTAACATTGTAAAAAAATTTTACTACATTGTAATTTTTTTTTTCGTATCATATAGATTAAACGAGCAAGCGATTTTCCCGATTACGGATGATATCGTAAACTACTGGATCGATTTTCATGAAACTTGCCTCTTATTCTAAATCGAGCACGAGAAAAAGATCTAGATAGGTCCCAAATTCAAGAAAATTCGTTTTTACAGGGTAAAACAAGATCTTAGCTGAAACTTTTGCTTGCTATAAATCGAAAATTTCTCATGCAATTTACACAAAACGTGTTTTTTATACTAATTCGAGCACGAGAAACACATCTAGAGGCCTACCACGACAAGATCGAATTCTCCCCTTTCTCGTAAAATCTTCTGCATTTCCCGATGTGACGTTGCATTCCGATGACCCTGTGATAAATGCTACCACGACACAATCGAGAACGTCTTCCATCGGATTACTGTCATCGAGATCTCAACGAAAACTTCCGACCCCATTGAAGGGAGTGAGAAAAGCATATATTGTCGGAAGTGCGTCTTTGGGGAGAGATTTTAAAGCGGTTGATATTGTTTTCTCTGTTTAGTAAAAATACCATCGACAAACGCCTAATTAAGATATTTTCATAACCTTTTTTTAAAACGAGAGTGAAATGTTCAGATTTTCAGTTGTCAAAATCTCAAAGTGATATGACGGATAGTTATTTATAAAATGGAAAATAAAAATGAAATTTGTTTTTTTAACCAAGCAAGGGTTTTTCTTTGAAAATTAATAAAAAATTAACATGTTAACCTACAAATATTTAATTAGTATCATAACAAAGATCTTATTCTAGATTTTTAAATGGTATAAAAAGAAAAGTTTTATAAGTTCTTCTTAAGCAAATATGGGTATAAATACGCCAAAATTTCAAGAAATTCTACTTAAATATAAAATAACTGGGAAAATATTATAAGTTTTGAAACTAATTTTTAGCACTAATAATAAGCGTTTTTTTTTTTTTTTTTTTTTTTTTTTTTTTTTTTTTTTTTTTTTGCAAATACTGCAAACAATTTTTTGTAGATTTAGATTGATTTTTCCTTGTGATACGCTATCTTTTTAAAATGAAATGTTAACTTAAAATAACAAAAACCAATACTAATTTGAAAAAAGTAATTGAAATGCTTATTAAAACATAGTCTAACAAATCATCACGCACAATCTTATTAATCTGCTTTAAATAAACAACGCGCAATACCAAGAAAGCTAATTATATCATAGTTCTTGCACAAATAATTAGCAGTGTGACCAAGCGCTGCATATGCCCCAAAAATAATTGACCATATACTTTTACTAAAACTTCTGTATACTAAATATAACATTTATGCTAATATTTAAGCCCATGTGCGCTCTATCGTTGTTTACTCAAACAAAATAATTATCCAAAATTTCCAAAATATTTTCCTTTTCTTTTTTTTAATTATTATTAAATGCTTGCTGTATCAATTTTAATGACTTGTTGTATAATATATATATCTATATATAAATATATAAAATCTTTTAATAACATCCAATGAGAATTTCCGATTAGTACAAAATCAAAATATTCAATCAAAAAGTTTTCGGAAAGAAAAAAATCTTAGGAAAGTTTTGCATGTTTTTGAACGGCATATTTTATTATGGAATTTAAATAAATTGTAGTGTTTCTAAGGTCATCAAAAAACAACGTATTTCCTCGTAACTTTTTTACAATAAATTTCGAAAAGTTTCAAACAAAATAAAAAATATATATATATATTGTTTGAAGATGATGTGAATCAGTCTTCTTCACTTTTCATTTTTTTCTGCCTTTGATTATAAAACTATTTTTTCGGAATATAAAATAATTATTGCTCAAATTAACAAAAAAAAAAAAAAAAAAAAAAAAAAAAAAAGAAGTTTCGATATTAAATAAAGCTTAATATTAGGATCGCCAGAAAATCCCTTTTTTTTTTTTTTTTTTTTTTTGTGTGTGTGTGTGTGTGTGTGTGTGTAGATTGAGTAATATTTAACGTATATTTTGAAAGATTAGTTTTATATAGAAATTAAAGACGGAGACAAAAAAATAAAAATCTAAGAAGACTGATTCACATCATCTTCAAATAATATATTTTTTACCTTTTCTAAATTTACTGTAAAGTTACTATGAAATAAGTTGCTTTTTTATGTTATTAGAAACTTTACAATTTATTTTATATCCAATGAAATATGAAGTATAAAAAATGTAGTATCTTAAAGTATTCAAAATCCTGCAATACTTTCCAAAGATATTTACTTCTTTTTTTTTCTTTTTCTTTGCGCAAAAATTTTAAATTTAATATTTTTATCTTGTTCTAAAAAGAAATTCTCTATCTATTTACTAAAGTATTTTGTTATTTAAGCAACAAATAACAAATCTTAAAACTGATATAACATTTAATAATCTATATAAATAAATATTTGGAAATTTTGAATATTTGATTTATTTGGGTAAACAATGATAGTGCACACATGGGCTTCGATATTTTCAGAAATGTTATATTTACTATAAAGAAGTTTTAGCAAAAATATCTAGTCAATTATTTTCTAGTAAGCACAGCATGTTTTTTCTGCTAATTTTTTTATGCGACAACTATTGTATAATTAGAGTTTTCTCAGCATAACACACTGTTTATTTAAAGGAAATTAATAAACTTACACAGGATATTTTGTTAAACTATATTTTAATATGTACTGCAATTATTATTATTTTAATTCACATTAGAATTTATTTTTTTAATTTTGCGTTGAATTTTCATTACAAACACAGACTCCATACTGCATCAATCTAAATCTACCAAAAACTGCATGCAATATTTTCAAAGTACATTTATTATTAGTGTTTAAAATGAGTTTCAAAGCTTAAATATTTTCCCGTTTATTTTGTATTTAAGCAGAATTTCTTGAAATTTTTGGGTATTTATGCTAATATTTACTTAACAAAAACTCACAAAAAATTTATTTTCATATCATTTTAAAGTTTAAAACAAGGCCTTTCTTATGATAGTTATTAAATATCTCTAGAGTAATTTGTTAATTTTTTATTAATTTTTAAAGAAAAGCTCCCGCTTAGTCAAAAAAAGCTAATTTCATTTTTATTTATCATTTTCTAAAGATCTACCGGTCGTATGATTTTGAGCTTTTAACAGCTAAAAATCTTTATATTTCACATTCGTTAAAAAAAAGATTATGAAAATATCTTAATTAGGTGTGTGCAGATGGCATTTTTAATAAACACAGAAAGCAAAATTAAACATTTGTTTTCTTTTCAAAAGGGAGAAAAAGAGGGAAGGTCAGTGAGAATTGTCTCGTAACTGAAGTGGTCAATCTAGTTTTTTCCGATGCCTACTTGAAAAGGAATCTAGAATCCGTGAGCTATTGCCGTGCCCTTCGTGGTAGCACTTAATCTGTGTATCGGAAAAAATTTTCGGGAAACATGTAAATTCGACCTCGGGTTCTTCTCGTTTCGGAATGAACTTGATGCGCTTGTGGTAGGGCCCCTAGCTAGGTTTCGAATTCGAGAAAATTCGTTTTGATCGATTAAAACAAACTCAGCACTGAAAATGTTGCTATATATCGAAAACGGCTCTAACGATTTTCACAAAACTTGAGGCTTATACTAAACCGAGCACGAGAAAAATATCTAGCTAGGTCCCGAATTCAAGAAAATTCGTTTTTACTGGGTAAAACAAGATCTTAGCCGAAACTTCTGCTTGCTATAAATCGAAACATTCCCATGCAATTTACATGAAACGTGTTTTCTATACTAATTCGAGCACGAGAAACACATCTAGCTAGGTTTCGAATTCGAGAAAATTCGCTTTTATCGATTAAAACAAACTCAGCACTGAAAATGTTCCTATATATCGAAAACGGCTCTAACGATTTTCATAAAATTTGACGCCTATTCTAATTCGAGCTCAAGAAATCGATTTAGCTAAGCCGTTAATTCGAGAAAAATCGTTTTCTGTGGTTAAAATAAGCTCATTACTCAAAAAAGTGGTATTAATCGAAAAAAATTCTGGCGATTTTTATGAAATATTCTTTATTCTAATATGAGAAAACCTTCCAACTAAGTCTCGACTTAGGTAGAAAAAAAAAGGAATTTTAAGCATTTTTTTTATATTTAATCATCCGTAATCGGAATCCTCGCCAACACAATGAAAGGTAATCTCGAAAGTGGCACTAAAAGATTGCTTTCTACACTTAATCGAGCACTAGATAACGGCTTAAGTAGATCAAAAATACGGTAAAATTTCTTTTAACTGGCTAGAACAAAAAAAAATTGATTGATTATAATTATTGATTATGATTATATTTCATAAATTTAAATATTTTCATAAACATTAGTAATATTTCTTGATAAACAACTGTGCTTATACTTTTGCTAAGTTTAAAACAACTGCCATATTGTTACAAACATCTGTATAGTTTGTTGCCATGGCGATATACCCTGGCGAAAAATTAGCAATAATTTTAAAAGCAAGATAATTTTTCTGTGTTAATCTTTCCACATAGCTCATTTTTGTCACCAGACATTGACTTAGACAACGTATCTTTTTAATAATCATTTAATTTATAAAACATGGAGTATAGCACTCAGGATATGCTTGATAATCGCATGCATATAAAAATAGTTTATTTTCATATATAACAATCCAAATTTCCGGCTATATGCAAAGTTTTCTTTTCTTTACCTTTTTTTACTTTAAAATATATTATTTACGTACTCGAATGAATGCTCCTGAATAAAAAATTTAAATTTTATATTTCATCACCCCCTGAATAAAAGACACTATATTAAAAAAAAAAAAAAAAAAAAAAAAAAAAAACCAAGTATTTTTTCTTTTTAATAGTGAAATATCTCAACTTTTGCCCATCTATGGCATCATTTTCTGTGACTTTTACTTTCTGACCGTGCTAAGATTAGGAGCCGTAAATACAAACATTAACTCCATGACTTATTGATATTCTACTAATATTTTACAACTATCATTTTTCCATGTTTATTGGAAAAAGTAAATATTTCTAATACTGTGAAGTTAGGACTAAGGTATTCATTTTTCTTTAAATTTAGTTAGTATAACTGCACATTCATTATGTCTGCAGGACGGCCTAAAAAAAACGAGAGTTCAATTTTAACGAAAGAATGCCGAGACCGATTAGAAATACTTAAATTGAAAATGATATTTCAACATCTAGACCAATGCGTGTTGCTAAAGAAAGTAGCCGACAAAGGATCGCAGATATGATGTATTGTTACAGTGTCTAGAAGTATATAGTGTGGAGATCGCTAATACCTGTATAGCTTTTGAACGCATCCAAAAAATTACATTTTCTTAGGTGGCGCTGCCGTCAAATTTATTGCGTGAATGCGTAGGTTTTGTTTTGGCTTTCTTTTTGTTGTATTTTTTGTTGCATTTTTAGCGCTATATACAGAGTCTACAATTATTAGAAATTTATGTGAAAACATAGAAATGTATCGAAAATGATGTAAAAACGAGATTCTCATAGTTTTGTTCCCGGTTGTGTTACATAAAACAAGAACAGCAAACTTGTTTATTTTCGGTGTACCTAAAAATCAGTAGGTTTTGTTTTGGTTCTCTTTTTGTTATAAACACTTTTAGCGTTATGTATAGCGTCTACAAATATTGCAAATGTATGTGAAAATATGTAAAATTTATCGAAAATGATAAAAAAACGAGATTATCATTATTTTGTTCCCGGCTGTGTTGCGCAACACAAGAACAGCAATCTGTCTATTTTCGGTGTACCTAAAAGTCAAAATCTTTTTGAAAAATGGAAAAAAATTAACTAATATAATTAACTAATAACTAGTATGTTGTGGACATCACAAAACTTTCTTCTATATAAATCACGTCAATTAAATCATTTAAATAGTACAAGAAATTACATCAATTTAGCACCCATTCATATCAAAGTATATCTGAATTTGAAGTTTGATGAAAATTCGTGCCTTAGTTCTTGAGATAGAGCTATAGCGGAAAGTCTGAAAAATGTAGCATAGCAGCACCACCTGTTGAGTGATTTACACCAATACATAAACAACAATAATTGATATCCAGGTGTACATGGATCTGAAGTTCGTTGAAAACCCAAGCATTAGTTCATGAGATAGAGCTAGTGCGGAAATCACAAAAACAGCATAGCAGCGCCACCTATTGAACGATTTACACCAAACTGTATAAAATGTCAATTCATGTCAAGAACTAACTGATTCTAAAGTTTGATGAAAATTCGTGCATTAGTTCTTGAGATACACCTATAGTGGAAATTTTGAAAAATACAGCATAGCAGCGCCACCTGTTGAGCGATTTACACCAAAATGTCAATTCATGTCAAGGATTAACTGATTCTGAAGTTTGGTGAAAATTATTGCATTAGTTCTTGAGATAAAGCTATAATGTAAATTCTGAAAAGTGCAGCATACCAGCGCCACTTGTCGAGCGATTTGCACCAAAACACAAACAGCACTAATTCATATCAAAGTATACTTGAATCTGAAATTTGATAAAAATCTAAGCATTAGTTGTTGAGATAGAGCTATTGCGGAAATCGTAAAAATGCAGTATAGCAGCGCCACCTATTGAGCGATTTACACCAAAATGTACAAAACTTCAATTCATTTCAAGCACTAACCGAATCTGAAGTTTGATGAAAATCCGTGCATTAGTTTTGGAGATTGAGCTATTGCGGAGATCGTGAAAAAGGCTCCATAGCAGCGCCACCTGTTGAGCGATGTACACCAAAACCTAATCAGCACCAATTTATATCAGGGACTAATTGAATATAAATTTTTATTAAATTCCGTGCATTAGTTCTTGAGATAGAGCGCCCACAAAATTTGTGTTACATACAGACAGATAGACTCACAGATGCACAGACAGACATTTTGTAAAAACATGTTTTTTGGAGTCTCTGACCCCTAAAGCGTGTAAATCCGTCGGAAACCGAAAGTCGAAAAATTTCACGGATCCAATACTTTCTTCTTGTAAAGATAGAAGAAAGTAAATATTTACTAATATAAACAAAGATATATTTAATACAAAAAAGAGCTTATTCAAAATGCAAACGATAAAATTACATCATATCATTTATGTATATATAAGCATAAATTATTTTTTATAATTTCAACATATATATAATAAAATATTTGTACTATAATAAATCTATAGGCTAAAAAAAAAAAATAGTATGCACGGCGATCACATGAAATATTAAATCGGTTTATAACAGAGCAATCTGAAAATAAAGTGTTCTGCAATTCGTACAAATGTGAAATGCATATAAAATATATGCCTGAATTTTCGTTCATTCTTAATATATCGCGTATTACAAGCTTTTTTTTTTTTTACTCTATTTTTCAAAAAAATTATCTTTCAAAAAATAAGTTTTCCGCATCAAAAGTATCTAATACACATAGGATTTCTATACATTCGTTGCAATGAACTTGATCTTAGCGCCCTCTGGCGAAATTGTAATTTTTTGGATATGGTTTCGCTTGTTGATTTCTACACTATATACTTCTAGACACTGTAGTATTGTCTTAATGAATCTGGATCCCAAGAATTAGATCAATTGTATACATTGAAAAAACGGAAAATAGTTGCCAAAACAAACGAAAGCCGCATTCAACCCATACGTGAAATGCCGCATTGTTCCATTCAGCACATAGAAAATGAAATAAATAAGCGACAAGATCAAGATTTAGAAGAACAAAGACGCCGTAACATAAGACGCCTACAAATTTTAGTAAAGAAACGAATGGAACATGGAAGTGCGCAATTAACAAAGAAGCAACATACCAAAATTGGGTTCTTTTAACATTGAATGTATTCATTGCAAAGCAATTCATTTTCCAGAAGAACGTGTGTCTAATCAAATTAACCAGGACTCATTTGGCGACTTACATGGACGAATTAAGCTTGGCTTCCCCATTTTTCCAAATAAATTGGTGCGTCTCATTTTAAAATGTCATCCATTTGCAGAAATTTTTCACAAAGAAATTCGCAATTTAAATTCATGCTTTGCTTTGGCTTTATTTAAGGCACATGATGATCGAACAATTAACAGCCATGGTATTTACAGATTTGTCGCCGGCGGAAAAGTTTATCATAAGATGAATATGGCAGCTCATCCAAAACAAAACAACGAAGGTGAATTCTAACGGCCACAATATGGTCAGATGTACTTTTTAAGTTCAGAAGATGCTGTTAACGAAAGACTCGAATATCCTCTCAACCATGGAATCAGACGAAATTTAATGTAAATTTTAGAGCATATTATTCGGTCTCAAAATATGTTTGCGCAATCATTTATGATGATGCGAGAAGTTGAAGAAGAAGTGAATCGACATGCTAAAGCAGAAGGAATAACAGCTCCATATGTCAAACTTCTGTTTACAATGCAAGAAAATGCTGATTACAGAAGATTCAATGTCCCTATGACCAATGATGTATGCGCCGTGCTCACACTCAGCGCCGATCAAAGCTTTCCAGATAACGAAATAGCGGTGCATCAACGTGAAAAAGAAATTGTCAATTTGCGTAATATTGATAAACGAATAGAACCCTTCACGTACCCACTATTTTACCCCAAAGGAACACTTGGCTATTCTGTGTATCTACAATTGCAAACACCTTATACAAGTCGTCCGCATCTTACTCGACTAGAATTAGCACACTATAGAATTGCTTTTCGACTTGAACTTACTAAATACCTTCCTCCAGAATCAGCTATTATAGGTGCAGATTTGCGCCAAATACACTTCAACGCTTTGCATTTTGGTGGTCGGCTTTTCCAACAATACCTCGTTGATATATACATCAGAGTAGAGCGCGATCGCATCCAATGGATCAAGGCTAATCAAAAAAATAAAATTTGCTGACCAATATTCTGGGGCTACCCACATTATTAAGGCACTCGCTGAAAAGAAAAATGCCGTTGTTGGTGAAAAGATAATACTACCATCTTCATTCATTGGATCGACGTGATACTATGTTGAACAGTTTGAAGATGCGATGGCCATTGTCTACAGATATGGATCGCCAGATTTCTTTATCACTGTGACATCAAATCCTGAATGGCTAGAAATTAAAGAAGCATCAAGAGTTGTCTTGGAAAATGGAATAATACATGAGCCACCTGCTCAAGATAGACCTGATCTCGTCGCTAGATTTTGTAAAATTAAATTCGATCACATTGTTGAAGAATTGGACAAAAAACAAGTATTTGGAAAGGTTGCCGCTTACGTTTATACAATAGAATTCCAGAAACGTGGCCTCCCACATATGCATCAGCTGCTGATTATGACAACTGAAGATAGAATTCGTAACCCTGAGGAACTTGATGACCTGATTTCAGCGGAAATTCCCATTAATAATGATCCTGAATTACGAAATCTGGTATTAAAATGGATAATTCACAATCCGTGTGGGAAACTAAACCCAAATGCACCGTGTATGATTAATAAAAATAGGTGCGTGAAATGTCTCTTCAACTATCCTAAAATGTTTAACGAAATCACTTCTTTAGCGGACGATGAAAATCAAGTTATCGACGTAGATATAATCCACAGTTGCATCCACATAGTTTAGAATTTTCGCATGAGCATGCTGTTTATCGAAAGCATATAAATGGTTGCAAAATAACAAGAGATAACCGTCACGTAGCTCCATACAATGCTTATCTCTTGAAGCGGTACGTGTCATACAAACGTTGAATATGTAGGAAATATTCGTGCTGTAAAATATCTCTACAAATATATCTACAAAGGGTATGATTGTGCAACAATAAAAGTCCTTGAAAACCAAAGAAAACTTATGTATAATGAAGTAGACACCTATATTGAAGGTCGATGTATCACTTCACCAGAAGCATGTTGGCGATTATTTGGCAACGAGATTCAAAAGAAAAGTCATTCTGTTCAACGCTTAGATATCCATTTACCAGGTCAATTTCGAATTGAAAACATCGATATAGCACAAGAAGATTTAGCAGATACGGTCAGAAAGGTTCAACATTAGAGGCATATTTCCGGCATAATCGACGCCTAAAACAAACAGAAGAAAATAATCTTCTGAACGGATATTCCCAAGAAGTTACATATCACTACTATTGGCAAATTTCTGAATACTTCAAATGGGATGGAAAATCCAGCTAATGGATTCAGAGAAGTCGCCGTTTGCGCATTATTGGTCGAATACATAACGTAAATTTCATCTCCCAGCCAGAACTCTACCACTTACGGCTGTTGCTGTACCATGTTAAGAATCCAACAAGCTCCGAAGATATGCTAACAGTTGATGGCATTACATATGCATCATATAAGCAAGTTTGTTTTGTTCGTGGACTAACTTACGATGACCAACAATGGATTGAAAGTCTGCGAGAATCTGCTATGTCGAAGATGACTAAAGTCATGAGAATGCTGTTTACACAGATTCTCATTTTTGGATCTCCTGAAAATCCAAGACGCCTATGGGAAATGGTTAAGAAAGTTTTGGCTGAAGACTTCATCCGAGAAACAGGACGGATGGTTAATTCTGTCGAAGAAGCGCTTATGGGTGCTTATTTAATTATCGCATTCAAGTTAAATACAGAAGCTACAGAAGGTAGGCACCTGAGGCACCTGAAAGACTTTTATATACAAAACTCTTTATTACATCCTTTCAGGACAAAAGCATAAAGTAAAGTGCATGGCATCCACTGGGATTGCTTCTATTCTGCTACGTGATGGAAGTACTTCACACAAGACTTTTGGACTTAAAGTTCCATTACATCGGATTTAATTTCCAACATCAAACCTAGATCCGCTAAAGCATTAGAACTCAGCAAAGTTGATGTATTTTTGATGGATGAAGCTCCTATGCTGCCAAAATACGGACTTCACAACATAGATCACTTGCTGCGCTCTATTGGAAATCCAATTTTGCCATTTGGTGGAAAGATTATGGTCCTAGGAGGGGACATCCGTCAATGTCTACCCGTCCAACTGCGAGCAAACAGAAGTGAAATATTGTATTTATCAATCAAAAAAAGTGAGATGTGGCACGACTTCAATTCAATTTCATTAACAGGTAACATGCGCGTTGATCCGGAACAAAAAGAATTTGCCAAATATCTTTTGAAACTTGGAAATGGGGAGCTACCTGAGAACGCGATGGGTGAAATCGAACTTCCCGTAGATATACTTTCAAATGGTCATCTCATTGATGAAGTCTTTGGAAACTGCTTAAAGAAAGGAAGTTATGAAGAAATGAAGGATCTATCTATCCTTGCGCATTAAATAAAGATGTTAGCAAGATTAACGCCGAAATGATTGAAAAGCTTCCTGGAGAATATAAAATCTACCACAGCTACGATTCCTTCAAAGTTCAACCTGAAGGAGCAGTCCAGTTTACGAAGGAATTTCTCAATTCCATCGAAATAGCTGATTTGCGACCTCATGAGTTAAAGCTTAAAAATAACGCAATGATCATACTATTGCGCAATTTAAATGTTTCAGAAGGCCTTTACAATGGAACAAAGCTAATTGTTAAAGATCTTTGCAATAACATAATCAAAGCAAAAATAATCACAGGAGAATATTCAGGTATCGAAGTACATATTCCGCGAATAACTCTCGATTCAAGCAGAGGTCAACTTGGATGCACGATGCAAAGGCATCAATTTCCTGTGAGGACAGCATTTGCAATAACTATACATAAAGCTCAAGGTCAGACCTTCGAATTTGTTGGCGTCGACTTACGGACACCTGTTTTTATGCATGGAATGCTCTACGTTGCTTTTTCCAGGGTTAAGAGGCAAAACAACTTAAAGGTACTTCTAACTACAGAAAATCCTCATGACACTCATAATGCTGTATAGAAAGAAGTATTGAATACACAAAGAACCAATCAATTTAGTATTTAAAAGACTGCAGAAATACGTAATAAAATGGTTTACTAGAAAGTACTAAGAAAGGGATATAGATTTGTAAATAAATAAAAAGCTCAAAAAACGAATATTTAGTATGTGCTATTATTATTTTTAGAAAGTAGAAATGACATGTTCATGTAGAAATAAATACGCTTAAATAATAAATAAATGTCATTTTTTCAATGCAATATGATCGCAGAATAAAAAAATCACCGAGTGATCTCGGTGTACCAGGTACTTTAGAACTTAAGTGGAGAACACTAATAGTAGGTATTCACATGAATGTAAGTAAGAGTTACGGTAAGATTTTTAATGTTAGTAACTTCTGTATGTAGTGCTTGAGGATTGATGGATTTGGTCCGTCAACCTCAGTTTTAGGAGAAAACGAGCAGTTTGCGTTTTTCAACAGCTTTGATCTTCTTTAAGCTTGTTGCGACTTCATCAGCCTGGTTGTCTAAGTCATCTTCGTTGCTGGTTTGGTCGATGGTTTCCAAGGCATCAGTTTCATCATCCTCTTCTTCTGGGTAAATAA
Organism: Maratus speciosus; assembly: GCA_963932465.1. Classification (NCBI taxonomy): domain Eukaryota; kingdom Metazoa; phylum Arthropoda; class Arachnida; order Araneae; family Salticidae; genus Maratus; species Maratus speciosus. Next base: position 90,519,784 of record OZ010797.1, read on the forward strand.
TGTCGTCCACATTTTAGCAGTTGATCCCGTTACAGTTTTTGCAAATTGCCGAATATTAGAGTCCTGATTTTTGCCAAGAACATCCCTTGCTGCACACTTTTATACGGGTACATGAGATAACATGCAGCAAGGATTCAGGTGCTGGGTTTTGGCACATTTAAACTGGCTGAAAGAGACCGTCAGATCTGCGAACCCTTGTATCTGATAATAACATCGGAAGAAAAGATGCTGCTCAGAATCTTGCGTTGTTGGTAGTCTTGCAAGATGAAATTTGCTTTTATTGGCAGATTTAGCAAATAACGGGAACACCAAAATGTTCAATGCCTGTGTGGTGTCTATGCATCCACTGTATAGCGTAGTATTGAATTTTTCTCCAGCCTTGATAATTTCTTAACGGGTTGACTCTGGTTTATTGAACACACAGGCTATTTCCTTAAAGCTGATCACGTTTTTTCAAAGTGTTACAAAACTTTGACTTTCCTTGTCCAAAAAGAGCATATGTTGTATCGCATCCTCTGATTGCATGAATGAAAAGAACATTGTTGTAATTGTATTTGTATGACATGGTTGAAAACCACTTGGTTTCGATGTTACCTCTGCCTGGATTTTGGAAAAAGAGATTTTTGTGTTGATATTCCAAGCTCGTCTTGATCACGAGAAAACCAATGTCTTTTCCGACAATACTACACTTTCAAAGGCTTCGGCTCTTGAAATGGCTGAGGTAACAATCATGACATCAGCGTCTTCGTCTGCCAGGTCAGCTTGAATGGACCACAAGCATTACTGACGTCATACAACGTCACGATGGATTATAGCCAATCATCTTCTTGATATTTCCCACAAGCGCTCACGAAAAGCCAATCAACTATCCCAATGCTTGTGGGAAACATTGCAAGCTCCGCCCAATGCGCGTGGTCAATTCTGTTACTTTTTAAACTCTGTTTTAAAAAGTGAAATGAAGCGATTCCTGTTTCTTTCTTTGGTTAGAAATTTGTCGTGACGGAAGATTTTGATTGACACTAGTTTCTGTTTTATTGTGCTATCGTCCTTTTTCGTACTATGGCAAACTATGTTGAATATGTCAGTAATGTTTTCGTTAACGATTTTTTTTAAAATGTGGTTACTTTTAATTAATCTATTTAATCAAACTATATTGGTATTACATTATTCTGTTAACATTTTAAAACTAATTTTGCAGTCATATCATATTATAAATGGAAAATTAATTCAATTGTAAGAATAAAGATAAATCAGACCATCCTACAATCCAATGATGATCATAAAAAATTGTAGCAATGGACACCCTACAAAAATAAATATTTTTATTTAACCCTGTGATCGTCGCGCCCGATACATTCACAGAGAAATTGCCCTGGGCTCGACGATTAGGGGTTAAGCATAAAGGGTGATAATGCATCAAATAAAATATGTAAACTTAATCAAAGTATACTAAATTAAAATTTTATAATGTGTATATTTATAATCTATAATAAGGTCAAGTTCACATGATCTAATGCTACAGAAAATGCGCCGTTAATATTACACAACTTTCTCAAGATTTTTACATTACCGATCTGAAACAAGCATTTTTTACATTTGATGCACATGTGTATAACTTATTTTTGGCAAAAGGTGAAATTTTAAAGCAAACTAGAAAAGATTTCTTTTTCAACTATCAAAAGTAACATGTGGTAGAAAAACGGAAGAAATCGTCATACGGGCACATTTAAACGTACAGCTAATACCTAAAAAGCGCTATAGACCTAAAAAGCACTAAAAATCGTACAACTTAGGAGAAAAACGTACAATTTGGCAATCTTACCTTCTATCCACCCTTCTTGAATATTTCCCTCCTTACTCGTTAATATATACTTTTCATTTCCACAGTTAGTGATAAAAAGAAATTTTTTTGGGATGGGAGGCGAAAAATAAGTCAAAGTTAAAACATGAATACATTAAAATGATTCTCAGTTTTTATTACTAAAATAGGTGCTAAAAATACAATTAACAGGTTTTAAAACATTAAAACCAATAATCAGATGGTAAAAAACTTCCCGAGAGCTTTCGACCAAGCCCTGGTCATCATCAATGGGGTGAAAAAGGAGAAGAAGACCTTCAGACTCAATTTTCACCCCATTAATGATGACCAGGGCTTGGTCGAAAGCGCTCGGGAAGTTTTTTACCATCTGATTATTGGTTTTAATGTTTTAAAACCTGTTAATTGTATTTTTAGCACCTATCTTAGTAATAAAAACTGAGAATCATTTTAATGTATTCATGTTTTAACTTAAAGTATTAAGGTGAATGTGTCGTTTCTCTTACATATAGTTTTCTATATATATTTAATTGAAAAATAAGTCACTTTCTGTGAAGTTGAAAAAAAAGTGTTGTTTTCAAAAAGCCGTAGCGCACTTAGTATTGGGTATAGAAAAAACGTTTTTGTAATGAAATTTGTAGAGAATTTAATGCTTTTTCTGTTTGTAACTAAATATGGTACACAAAAATTTTATAATTTTTGAGTTATAGGCCAAAAACTGAAAACACATCCGAGAATTTCGTGGTTTTTTTGGCTGTACAAAGTTTAGCCTCGAGATATTTTGTTGGAAAACAATTAATTCCTGTTATTAGCATCCCCATAAACACTTTAAAAACATAAAATCTTCTAGCAGAATTTTTGCATCTATCGGCCCTATTTTCTGACAATTTGACTGGCCTCTATCCCATACTTACCCATATTTCCCCTTTTCCTTGTTCCATTCCTCTTTTCCATTAGTATACTTTGTATATGTCTTGTCCCATTTACCATGCTGATTTTGGGGTTAGCTTGATAAGTAATAATGAAAGATGGCAATTTATAGTCGAACGAGAACAGTCAACGTAATGTACACTAAAGTTTTTAATTTGTATAATATTTTTAACACTTTCCAACATAGCTGGAAAGTGTTTGTAAATTTGGTTTATTTCTTCATGCTATAACTCTGGTAAATATACTCGGATTTGCCTGTAATTTTGTTTAAAAAAGGCATAGAAATTACCCACATATGAAAGTTGCACTAAACTTGAAAATTAACTAACGGTAACGAAAATACTAAACGGCAAGTTATTCGGCCAAGTAGTTTAAGAAATATGCATGTTTAAAGTATGGTATTCTTAAAATTTATTAATCATTGCAAAACACATTCAGATGTGGAGAGATTTTAAGCATAACTCAAAAACTACTCGGCGGTATGAGCTATAATTCTTTATTCACACATTTAGAAATAATCAACAAATAAATAAACAGAATGCTAAATTCATCTTTAAAAAGTTAAACATAAAATTACACTATGCGCAAATCAATTAAGATATGATAAAATATTCAAAAAGGTGTTAAATTACTTTAATAATACTTAGTACTTTCAACTATATACATAGCTTTCGTCAGAGAATACAAAAATAAAAATACTGCAATTAACGTCTAGTTTTCAAATTTAACATAGTTGATGTCGAAAGGAGTGAAAGTGAAAGTCAATTTTTAGATCCGGAAAACATTGGGGGGGAAATTGGATATAGGGGAAAGTGAAATATTACCTGTTTTATGATTCTTTAAGCAAACTGAGCCAAATTCTCGGTATGTTGTAGGATGAAACGTCATTATAAACAGTATTTTCTTTACTAATATTTTCTATTTATTCACGGAAAATTAAAACATGACAATTCTTTATATATAATATAAAGCATATAATTTTTGCATCTTCGAAATTAACTTGTATATTCTGCTTCAGGTTGAGTCTTGACAGGTCTGTTGTTAGCCTTTTGTTTATTAATTAAATAAGTCTAATAGCACCATCCCTTTTGTAAGTGCATCACCTTTCAAATGCAAACTTGCCCCGTTCAACTTTTATATAAGACGAGCATTTAGTGTTTGCTCTATTAATCATCTTGAAAATGAATTAAATACCATTAGAAACATTGCAGTTGAAAACGGTTTTCCAAAACGTATTATTGATAAACTAATGAACTCACAGAAAAACCACATGATGATACAAAAAACTCCCCTGAGTAATAGGAGATATTGCAAAATGAACTACATTCCAGGACTTTTTGAAAAATTCAGACACGCACTTTTTTGCTTTGGCGTAAACTTAATTGACACTCTTCCAATAAAATTGAAAGATCTACAGTAGCGCTCAAAAGTATTTTGACAACCTTATATTCTTTCTTATTTTATTTAATATAAAAATGTAAAAGGAAATTTATTCCCTATAATTGAGAACACTATGACTGCAGTTATTCAAATGTATCAAGTTTCAACTTGTTTGTTTACATTCGGCGCCACCGAAGAAATATGACTCCCCCTTAGCTCAAAAGTATTTTGACAATTGCTTTTCATTTAATTGTTGAAGTTGTCAGTGGCGCTATAGCTTCGATTAGTGTTTACATCGACTTATTGTGATTATTTTTAAATGCCGAAATGTAAAAAAATAGTGAAGAGATTCTAGAAAAGCCGTTGGAAATGCACTTAAGAAAGGTAGACTGCAAGCAGAATTAGCCCGCTCTTTTAACGGGTCTCGGCAACTTGTTATTACATGGAATAAAGTTTTTAATAAACAGAAATATATCGAAAATAAGCCTCAAAGTGGCCATCCGAAAAAATCAACTGGCAATGTTGACTGTATTATAAAAATGATACCTACAAGTGATTGTCGTAAATCCGCTGTAATAATAAAAAATGAATTGAAAGAAATTTACGGCATAGAAATACACGTTTCATCAATCAAACGACGCCTAAACCTCTACGGTTTACAAGGCAGAAGACCGGCAAAATCACGTTTGTTATCTACTAAGAATAGGAAGGCTAGAGTTGCATTTGTAAAACAGCATAACCCTTTCAGGGGCAAAGCAATTCCATTGCTAAAGTGTTGAAATTAATGATTGAAACCGGAATTTTGGATTAAAAAAATTCGGTTTATTATGAGCGTGAAATGTAGCTTTTTCTTATTTATAAATAAATTTGTTTTCAAATTCCGGTGTCAGTCATTAAATTCTACACTTTAGCAATGCAATTGCTTTGCCCCTGAAAGGGTTATGCCGTTTTACAAATGCTACTCTAGCCTTCCTATTCTTAGTAGATAACAAACGTGTTTTTGTTGGTCTTCTGCCATGTAAACCATAGAGGTTTAGGCGTCGTTTGACTGATGAAACGTGTATGTCTATGCCGTAATTTTCTTTAATTAATTTTTTATTATTACAGCAGACTTACGACAATCACTTGTTGATATCATTTTTAGAATACAGTTAACATTGCAAGTTGTTTTTTTTTCGAATGGCCACTTTGAGGCTCATTTTCGATGTATTTCTGTTTATTAAAAACTTTATTCCATGTAATAACAAGTTGACGAGACCCGTTAGAAAAACGAGCTTATTCTGCTTGCAGTCTACCTTTTTTAAGTGCATTTACAGTGGCTGTTCTAGAATAACTTCAATATTTTTTACATTTCGGCATTTAAGAATAATCACAATAAGTCAATATAAACACTAATCGAAGCTATAGCACCACTGACACCTTCAACAATTAAATGCAAGCTAATTGTCAAAATACTTTTGAGCTAAGGAGGAGTCATATTTCTTCGGTGGAACCGAATGTAAACAAACAAGTTGAAACTTGATACATTTGAATAACTGCAGTCATATTGTTCTGAATTATAGGGAATATATTTCCCTTTACATTTTTATATTAAATAAAATAAGAGAGAATATAAGGTTGTCAAAATACTTTTGAGCGCTACTGTAGTTATTGCCAAAATAGACCTGATCCCGAAAGATGAAGTGTCTGGAGTATATGTAATTCCACTGAAAACAGAAAATATAATTCTCGAATACATAGGAATGACTTCTCGTAAACTTAAAGATCGTATTAAAGAACATTTTAGGGATTTGAAGTACAACCGACCAACAACAGTCTTGTCACGACTTAACCAGAAGCAGAATATACAAGTTAATTTCGAAGATACAAAAATTATACGCCGCTTAAAGAATTAATATGATTGATTATCCGGGAATCAATGGAAATTATTATTAAAGAAAATACTGTTTGTAATGATGCCTTATCATACAACATAACCAGGATTTGGCACAGTTTGCTTAAAGAATCATAAAACACGTAATATTCCACTTCCCTCTATATCTAAATTTTTTTCCCCAATGTTTTCAGCATCTAAAAATTGACTTGTACTTTTATTCCTTTCGACACCAGCTACGTGAAATTTGAAAATTAGACGCTAATTTCAGTATTTTTTAAATTTGTATTTTCTGACGAAGGCTATGTATATAGTTGAAAGTACTAAGTGTTATTAAAGTAATTTAACACCTTTTAAATATTTTATCATCTTTTAAGTAATTTGCACATAGTGCAATTTTAAGTTTAATTTAAAAATCAATTTCTGTTTAAACTAATTGGAGATTACAATTAATTTTTTTTTCTCAAAAATTAACTTTGGAAAAAAATATATTTTGAAATTAATTTCTGAAAAAAAAAAAAATTATTATCCACCTATGAATTTTTTAACAGAACTCGCATTTTAGTATTTTCAAATATTCGAAACAAAAATTATAGATTATTGTGCTAAGTAGGTATTTAGTCATGCTTATAAAATAAGATTAAAAATGAATTTATGGTAGCTACACACTTTTACGCTTTTTTTCTACCACTATTTGTGACCAGAAAAAATTGAAACATACATTGAAACTTACAATTCGATGATTAAATGACAAATTTCTCTGTTTAAAAAAATCGGAGCTTTTAGTGGTTTTCTTTGACTTTTGCGTAAATACCGGTTAGATTCTCTTAGAAATACGCCCCACCCCCAAGGAGAGTATACATCCTCGGGCTGCATCCCCAGTGTAGATAATCGGCTGTCATAAACAACACGAACACCTCAGAGTATTTGAATGCCAGATTTTTTGCAAAGTACCATAGGTCGTCATGTTTTTTTTTTAAAGAATTTCTTTATTATTAAAGAAAGTTTTACATAAAGAAAAATGTCCCATTTATATCCACCGAGGATTAAGTGTTGGTTATTACGGCCGATTATCTACACCAGGGATCTAGGCCCTAGGGGGTGGACGCCGGGTTTTTCTAAGGGAATTTAAGCCATATTTACACAAGGATATCCAAAGTTCGAAGAAAACCACGGAAAACCCTGAACGATAAGCCGATGGGCACGATTAGGTTCGAATCAACCACCTGCGTCAATCAAGTTCTGAGAGCAGAGCCTCTCGGCCACTGGCTGAGCTACTGTGAATTGGGATCTTCGTGTATATTTCAGCGATTACATAAATCTTATTAAATTAGTTCAAATTTTTATAAAAGAATTTAATCAGAAAAGTAAATTTATTTGGTGAATTTTTCTTTTATCTTGCTCTTCGAATATAAATTTGCAAGAGTAATAATAATAATAATAAAACATTTCACGGAATCCAATGCAATTTTATGTGCTATAGCTTTCATTAACCACTTCAACGGCTGCCCCGAGATATCTCGTCGTTTAAGCACCTTACCGTTTTTGTTAGCCCCAAAGCATCTCGTCAGTAGCAGGCTGTATCATTTTCGGCAACCCCGAATGTTGATGAAAGAATTTTAGCTTTCTCGGATTTCTTCCCTCATTTTTCGGTGGAGAAAAAAGGAAGTGATTGATTGCTTCCTTATGACAATGAAAGGAAAAGTCCCCTGCAGTTTTATGCTAGAGGGAGTACAATCATTCAATGTAACTTTGATCAGCATTTTTTCTATTTTCATATGCCACACTCTTATTTTAAGATTATTGTTGCAACTAGGGGCATAAAAGCGAAGAAATGATCCTAAATTATTGTATGACTATACAAAATTAAGGACTAATAATGATAAAAGCTATAAAAAATGAATTTTTATCCTGGTTCAAAGTTACCCAGCCATTTAGAGTAACTTTGCACCATTTGATAAATATTATCTAAAATAATTCATTATAAAATAAGTATTATAGTTAGGGCAACTTTGAACCCCCAAAAATGTTTTCAGATATAGAAAGACTCCGAATTTACATTTCCCAACATCACAAGATTTGTACAATTTATGATATTCCAACAAATATCAGGCATAAGAAAAGTGGAAGAAGAGAACCACGAACATTTAGTAATAAAAAAACCCCGTTTATTGTTCATATAAAAAATAACAATGCAGTGGAAAACAATTTTCAATGTTTTATCTCAATAATATATCCATAGTTACAGTAAAACATACTAGTACTAGATTATTCAAACAAGAATAAAAAATGCCGAATGTATGAAATGTCAAATTTGAGTAGCTCCGCCCCCAAAAAACGCCTTTAAATGAATTGTATGTATTTTACACGTATTTGTGAAAATATTTAAATGTTATATCTAATGTTCATTTTCGGCATTTATATAAAATATACGTGCAAATATGGGAAATTTTTCACAGTAGCACCTATAATTAATAATTTATAAATATCAGTATAACTTTGAGCCGGCTCAAAGTTACCCAGAAAATACGGTACAATGTTAGTGCCTTCTTATTTTATATTGTATTAACAATTAATAAATAAATAATCACAAAATATTATTACATTTACAACATTTAGGCAATAATATGTCTGATAAATGAGTATATTCTTACTTACTATGAAAATTTTATTGGATTACAACAACTTTAAAACGGCATTCAAAATTACCTTGAAAACAGTACAGTAGAGCGCCGATTATCCGAACTCCAATTAACCAAACTTCCAATTATCCGAACAACCTATTTCTCTTTAATTTTTTTTTTTTTTTTTTTTTTTTTTTTTTTTTACCAAACTTTCAGTTATCCGATCAGCCTATTTCTCCCCAAAAAAATTTTAACCGAACTCCCAATTATCTATTGGCTTCGAATAAAAATTTAGATAAAGAAAAAACTGATAGTGGATCAGAAATTGAGGAATGTAAGACAATAAAGGAGATGGGAAGAATCCTAAGCTATGAAGAAAATGAAATTAACGAGCGGTTAAATAGTAACGTACATGATCCTGGATATCAGATTTTAAATGATGATGAGATTGTGGATGAGATTCAAGTTGAAAAAGAAATTGAAGAAAATGAAAACGAATGCTCTGAAAATGGCCCCGGGTCCATCACATAACGAATCCTTTGAATGTATGGAAACAGCTATGAAATGGCTCGAACGGCAGAAGAGCGCTGATCCTATTAAACTAATGTATTTAACAAGAATTCGAGATATGGCAACATTGAAATGAATGTCTTCGTTGAAGCAAGCAACAATCAAAAGCTTCTTTGCTTAAATTATAATCACTGGAATTCAGAAAATGATAGATAGAGGGAAAAAAAAGTTTTTTTAATGATAAAAATGTAAAAAAAAAAAAAAACAATTTTTAAACAAGCCAGCAATTAACTGGCGCTGCCACTCCTAAACTTAGGTAACGTGTGAAGGTTTTAGTATATTCAAAAACATCTCTTAAATTGTCTATCCATTTATCCGAACTTTTGCTTATCCGAACTAGGGTCTGTCCCGACTCGTTCGGATAATCGGCGCTCTACTGTACTTCACAAAAATAGTTAGATGATGCATTTGACTGCGTATAATGTTGCTAATTTATTTTCTAAAATAAAGAGTAGAAATCCCAGTTTAGAATTTTGCCAACAGCACACAGTTCTGGAGTTTATTTAGTCTTTTAAAGTCAAAAATATTGAAAAATAGGTGGTGGTGCAAAGTTACACCCCATGGTTCAAAGTTAGCCTGAATGACTGTATCAAAGCTGTATGTAGCGTTGGAACATAGTGATTTCAGTCCAAGATGTTTTTCAGTTACAAACGGGGAATTATTTTAATGAGACAATGTTAGATCATTATTTTTGTTAAGTAAAATTAAAGATCGTAATTAAAGACAGTAATATTTTTGTTATAGTTTAAAATCTTTTTATTTGAAAAAGAAATTGTACGTTTTTTCGTCTTTACATTTTACATATATCTGTTTATAAATCCATAGAAAAATGTCCTTTTTAAGATACTTTATCTCTAACCAACAAACGTATTTAGTTATCTTTTTCATACGAATCATTACTTGATGTTTGAATTCTTGAATTTGACCAGTTCGAAATAAAAATTTTAAGTGACAGCTAAATTGTTCTTAATTTCTTTACAATTCATATCTCTTATTTACATAAACTGATATCATTTTTAAATGTTATTATGGAATTCCTTTTTACTAAACGTCCGTATCCAAATTTGTTTTCAAGGAATACAACATTTATTCTGAATCGCTAAAAATGATTTAAATTATCTTCATATGTTTATTTTTAGTTAATGTTTTTTTTATTTTGCTTAGGTATAAAATTCCCTCAAATATAATTAAAGGCATTAGTTGTTTGAAAATTTCATAAAAAGAGCTCCTTCTCAAATTTTTTGAGTAAAGGTGTGGAGGGGAGGATAAGAAGCAGCAATAGCAGTAATTCGAATATTTTGCTGCTATTATTTCACTATCTTTCTTTAATTTTTCAATGAAGAAGGGGATAATATTAAGAAACCCTGAAATATTTCTGTGATTAATCTTTTGTCCGTTTATGCTTTTCAGTAAGCCGATTTTCATACATCACCAATTAATCTAAACACGAGAAATTTCGTATAAATCTAATCAGTTTTTATGCGTGATGGAAATGTTTTTTAATCTCCACCCCCCCCCCTCCCTTTATTGCGCCATTAGTCTAAATAAAAATTTCTCATATTTAGGTGGTATTTACTTGTATATATATTTATACTAGAGTATCACCGATTTCGTCACTACGTGTGTGTTTCAGTTGCATTATTTGACACCCCACCAGCGGCTGAGACGTTCTGCTGTCGAATCTGGTAGACGGGAAGTGCTGGGTTCGAACCCAATCGCGGCCGTCGGCCTAACCGTTCGGAGTTTTCTTGGTTTTCTTCGAACCTTGTGAAGCCTTATGTAAATACGGGTTAGGTTCCCTTAGAAAGACCCCCACGGAGGACAACCTTCCATCCTAGGATCCATATCCCTCATGCAGATAATCGAGCGCCATAAATAACACCAGCACCAACATCATTGTTTGACTTTATACAGTGTGTCCACGTATAACCTGACCGACCTTTATTTTCGCAACCGTTGGTCCTAGATGCATACTTCCAATTACAAAAATGGTCAAAATTAGGTGCAGAGTTAAGATAAAAAAAGTTTGAAGCGAAAAAACAATTTAGTGAAGAATTACAGAATCTAAATTTTTATACGGTCCCCCGGTCCTATAAGTTATATTTAGTAAAATTTCCCTGTTACACTGGCAAGTAAGGCAAAAAAAGTCCTGTTATTCTACGATTAAAATTGACCGAGTAATAGCTGTTTAAAGTTGGAGTATATTTTTTGCTGCATATTAGGGGTCATTCACAAATTTAGTAGAAATATAATTTCGTCACATATATTAAAGAAATGCTTGAGAATAAAATTAGATTGCAATATAAATTTGAAATCGTTAATCATTCTGACATATTACTACAAAATGTACAACTTGTACTGACATTATAAGTGGATAAAAATAACCGATTTTTTGTTAAATAAAAGGATGAAAAACAACATCCTGCATTCTTTACAAAATGATACATATTTTAAAATGCTGTTAGATTACACTGTCTTTCAAATTTTGGGCATGTTTTTTAGCTTTTGAAAATTGATTCTTATGTATTTTTTAGCACGGAATCCGAAAATGACCTTCATTTTAAACCACCGCGTCATGAATTTCTCAAATCGCAAATTTCAAAGAAATTGATCTCCCCCCCCCCCCCCCAACCTCATCGGACCACCGAGCTGTTTAGCTGTAAGAAACCCAGTATAAGCCAAAAAATCTAATAAATTATTGAATTAAATAAAATTAACTGAATAAAAAAGTCTTAGATCTATTTTATAATACCAGATTTTTGGCTATTTTTTAACCTTAAAATTTATGATTTGCGAAAAATCTTGGCATGATGCTTAAAAGTGAAGGTAATTTTTTGATTCAGCGTTAAAAAATACATGTAATGTAATTACAAAAGTTAAAAAACACAACCATCGCAGGTTTATGTTATCTAATCAGAAACTTTTTCTTAAACTTCTTGACGGTAATCTATCCGAATTTTTTTGTGTTATCCTCTAATATAAGTATATATAAGATACTAAGAGTCGAAAATCATAATAATATTGCAATGTCATCGGATTTAAGTCAGTATGTAAAATTTAACTTCGATCGGATATTTGAAAGTAAATTAAAGTTCGAGTGCAAATTTTAAACTGGAAAGACGATCATTGCAAGTTAAATAAAACCTTATGAAAATAACATAATTTTAGTTAAAAGAAATTATAGCCTCAAATCCTTACAAAATAAAACATATGTTGAAATACAATTATTTTAACTAATCTGAAACTTAACTAATAAAAGTTAATCGTAATATTTGTACGATTTCTTTCAAAGCGAAGATACCTTTAAATAAGTTTAAATACTTTATACACGACCCCTGAAAGCATGGTCGAAATCATCTCTTTTGATATGCGAAAAAGTGGTATAAGTCATGCATTTCAAAGTTTCATAACTTGGTCAATTTTAATGTTAGTTGAATGGAACTTTTTTTGTCTTACTTTTTAGTGTCACAGTAAATTTTTAGTAAATATCACTTATAGGACCGGGGACCGTATAAAAATTTAAATTTCGTAATTTTTTAATAAATGTTTTTCTTGACCCAAATCGCTTTAAAAATAATTCTTTACCTTATTTAAACCATTTTTGTAATTGGAAGTATGTATCTAGGACCAACGGTGTCGAAAATAAAGGTGGGTCAGGTTATACGTGGACACACTGTATATAACATCCTTTATAGTATATATGCAATTAAATTAACCATTTATTTGATAGGCAAAATGCTGTATTTCGCGATTGTGTTACTTTGTGTATTATATAAGTTTTTAAATTTCTGGAAAAAATTTAAAAAGTAGCAATTTTTTATTCCATTATTTTCCAGGGGGTGTACACTGTACAATACATTGTATTGTTTACTAATCTTTTCTTCTTCTTTCTATATATATATTTATTTTCATGGCTTTTTAAATATGTGGATGCACTTATGGATAATTTCAGAGATAAAAAATTGGAATCAGTACAAAGACTAGTGTACACTTAATCTTCTACATAAAAGAAGAATTTTTTTTTCTCAACTTCTCTTTGTAGAAAAATATTAATATTTTTCTGGTGATGATAAACAAATAGAAATCGTCATAAATTACAAGACCATAAATTTTTATTTTATTCGATCGAAATGACCATGAAAGAAATCTCATTATATACATAAAAATGTGAAGTATAAATTTCTCGGGAAAAAAAACAAAACAAAAAAAAAACAAAAAAAAACTATAATGTTAAACTTTTTAGTATCGTATAATTTATAGTTGGCCTCGAAAGCAGATTCACATTTTTAATAATAAAATAAACGTTACGCGTTTCCAGATATTAAATAAAAATAATTAATTCACGACCGACATTAGAAATTCAGTGGAATATTTAGAAAAAATGAAATTAATACAAAATCCTTTCTTTTAAAAATGTTTATTCTACTGAATTTCAAAATTGTGTGAGATTTATTAATAAAACAAATAATGTTGAAGACTTGTGACTGCGTGTATCTGTTTGTAAGATGTAAGATGTGTTTGTATGTAATGTTTTATAGGACGGCAAACCCTGCAGTATAGAAAAAAAAATTGTTGTTGTTTGCTTATGTCTTTGTTTGTTTTTCTTTTTTAAAGGAAGAGACTACTTCACATTTGTAAATTAAAAGAAATATAAATATCTTATTTTTTCACCTTTTCCGAAATAATAACTAAATGTTTTAACAAAAAAAAAAAAAAAAAAAAAAGAATAAATAGATAAATAAAAAACGGAAGAAATCCAGAATAAAACCAGGTTATTAAAGGATTTATTTATTTCGGTGTCTTTAGTAGAATTTTTAAAAATATAAAACAAAATGTGCATAAATTTCGAGCGTTTTATAATGTTACCTGAAATAGAAAATAGCTAACAACCTCAGATTAGAAGCAAATCGATAAAAGTGTTAACGGTTGAGCAGAGAGAAGGCCCCGTTACTAACCTTCAAAAGTTGAGGATTGTGTCTACCCCTTATTCCAGACATTACGAACAGAATCGTCTCCGGAGATAACTTATCACAAAAGATGTTGACAACTGAATACAGGGGAAAGACCGGACTATGTAGGGAAACACCCAGTTCTGCTCTTCGATTTTTGACCGAATTTGTTTTCGGAAGGAAGAAAGAAATGGAACAGTTTTTGTAATATTGGTTCGCCGGTGAAGTGGTTAAATAATCAAAAGGATTCTCTAAATGGAACTAAAAATTACTTTCAAGTAAATATTAAATTAGCATTAACTATATTAAAGCTGGTTGGTAAAAAAACTTGTCATGTAACGCGAGCAAAATTTTTAAATTTGAATACTAGTATTTTAGTTTGGAAATTTTCACACTATCTAATCACAAATTTTGAGCTATTAAATAATTCAAAATTACAATGTGAAAAAAAAAAACGGTGTCGAATAATTAAAATAAATATAAAAGAGGCTCTTCCTTAATATTGAAAAACTGGTGAATCGAACTTATCCGTCGGAGTGTTTTATTTCCGTTATTTCAAAATAGAAGAAACACCGCCCTAAATCCTTTCCTTTTAATACTTTTATTATAGTTCCCGAAATATTTGAAGCATTTATGTGAATGAAAAAAAAAAAATACTTGAACAATAAATTAAATTATGCATTAAATTTTTTTATTTATGTTTAAGAAAATAATAATATATCATTTATATTATTATTTTATTTTATTTTTATTAACCTTATAAAAACAAAAAAAATAGTTTAACCTTTTTCAGGGGCAAGGCATTTTCAATGCTAAAGCGTTGAAATAAATGATTGGAATCGGAATTTATCAACAAATTTCATTATAAATAAGTAAAAGGCTATATTTCACTTTCATATTAAATGGAAAATATTTTACCATAATTCTGGTGCCAATGTGGCGTTTGGGAATTAAAATTAAGTGGTTTCATAAACATACCACCGCTCCTGAAATGGTAAATGCCACGTGTCGGTTATAGCTTATTTTTATACATTTGACACCCTAACTGTACTTTCCCCTCTCTAAATGAAAGATAACATATATCTTAATCTTTTAGTACTTGTAATTTTCTTATAACATTTAACCCAGAATATGTATCCCCCGCCTCCGTCTCTGCAAATATGCATTTTTTTTAGTAAGTTCCACATACCTTTTATGGAATGCTTCCTAAGGAATCCTATCCACGGCAAGGTCAGAATAAAATTATTTACAATTGTAGGAAAAAGGTGATCGCATTCACCCAGACTCTCCCTTCCTCGAAGAAAACCACGCCCACTGTCGAAAAATAATGTCCTCATACTTCATATTTTACCCTGTGATTTTTGTGTATCCTCTTCTTTATATTCCCAGTTGAACCTTTTAAAATGTAATAGCAGATTTTCTAACCTGTAAAAATATGTAACAAAATATTATCGTACCTAATAAAAAAGAAAAATCACTCTACGACTTTCCCATTTCTTTCAGATGCGTATACATGTGACATGGGGACTTTTGGTAGAATTCGCCAGTCTTGTCAATCACAGGAAATTCTACTTAGACAGATCCACTATTTCTGTTTTAAATTGCGTTGTAATTATAAAAGTTCGCTTGTCAAAATATGATATGTGTTTCGAGCTGATATTTTATTGACATCGAGGAAATCTTATTACCATAAAGATGCATCCTCGGCATTTTAATGCATTGTGTGCAAATCCACGTATGATGGAACGTATCTTACTTAAATTTTATTTCTACATGTTTTTTTAAATTTTACTGGTGTGAGTATAATATATTTATACTTATGTTATTTCGTTTTTCTAGCACATAGATTTTAAGGTTTTAAAACATTTCCAGTTTCATATTGTGACTGCACACTGATCGCACTGCACATTTCCGAAGAAAACATTTGTTTGAAATGTACTGTCAATTAGTAAAATGTTTTTTAATAAACTTGTTAAATGAAAAAGAAATTTTTTTAGGGATGGAAAACCGGCATATTAAGTACCAGTTTACATATAGTACTAAAACGTAGCTATAATACTCGTAATAAAGAAATAAATTTGTGTGTGTGTGCCTGACGATACTGTTCTGAAGAGACCGCTGCATGTAGAGCTACAAATTTTGGGAGAAAAATACCTCTACATATGTAAGTTGTCATCGCGAAGCCCGATTTTGGAATTTTTTTTTAAATTTTAATTTTTCATGCGCTTTTTAGCACTTTTTCACGTTTTAAAGAGATTTTTCTACATTAGTTTTTTAATAGATCACTGGGATGCATAATTTTTATAACATATAAAAATTTCAAAGAAGGGGGTAAATTTTGAGGAAAGGAGCGCGACCAAATTATTAAAAACTTTGCGTTTTCTGCATTAAATATCATTTTTTAAGAAGGTTGTTTTAGCTGATACATGTTTTATGAAACAAAAATCAAGAGGATTTTTTATTTCAAGGTTCACACCAATTCGATGCCCCATTGTAATTAGGAATCCGCTAGTGGGAAAAGCCAGCTAGTTGTAATAATAATTCCATTTTGTGCAGATTTTTTAAAAAAATTCTAAGCATATTTAATTTTAACTTAATCATTTGTAATAATTAACTCCAGATTTTCAAGTTATGGAGAAAAATAATATATATGTTAAAAAAAAAAATAGTAAATGGAATCATATATGTTGGTTTAATTGTATTTTGATAACAGATGGCAGCAACGCAATTATAATAGTAACAAATCACGGAGATTAAATAAGAGAGAACACATAAAACGATCTTCCATTCCCCAAACGCGTGTTTTTTCTTTTCTGTTTTATAAACCAAAGCAGAGACGCATTCTTCCAACTTCATTGCCGCATATAAACCCCCCTTTATTCTGAGCTATCAAAATTAGCTGTCCAAATGACTAAGACAAAATTAAACAGACTACAATTCTAAATATTATGAACAACACAATATTTATCTGTTTTTATTTAAGCAACAGATATAGTAGTTTAATAAATTTGTACTAATGAATTAAGATATGTATTTTGTAACTGCATAAGTTTAATTTAACATTTGTCCATGAAAATGAAACCTTGTTACTTTATTTACATTTAGCAGAATTAGAATAAATAATAAAAATTTTATCCAACAAAGAGCGCTACTAATCTGTATTGCTCAAAGAGCTTTCTAGAATAGAAGTCAAGTGACATTTTCACTTTGTCTGCCACATGTTTAGAATATAGAGCAGTATTATGAAGTTCTAAGGTGAGTGTGTTTTCTCTTTGTAACTTCTGTTACTCCAATTTTAGGTTTAAATATTGTTTTAAAAATAAAATTTCTCTTTAAATCACAAAACACTAAGTAAAATAAGTTTATATAAATAACATAGCTATTTTTTCGAATATTATTATTTAAGAAAAAAAATTGTTTTTGCTTAAATGTAACCTCTGTTACAACTTTTGGTAACAGACGTTACATACAAATAACAGGGGTTACATTTTATCCCAGAATATATATATATTTTGTTGTACTTATTGTCATTCTCATTACTTATTTATATTTATTTTTGCAGTGGCATGTATTATTTATTTGTGGTATTTTCTAGATCTAAAAATGTCTCTTAAGAAAACAAGCTTTCAAGTTCTCGAATCTACTGCAGAAGAAAATTAAATTAAAGAAATAACGCTAGATAAAATAATTAAAGGAACATACATACTAGTAGAATTTGTAACTGAAAAAATTGAGAAAATGAAGTGTTACTACATAACCCTTACACAAGATGATTTAGAAGATGGTGAAGTGCAAGTTATATTTTTGTAAGTTTGTGATAATACATCATCTATTTTTAAATTAGATGACAATGATATTGCATACATACAGTTCGAACAGATACAAAAATTTTTGCCCATGTCAACTGTAGTACAGAAAGGGGGCAGATTATTTTACAAGTTTCCCGACTCTGTTGACGTATTTGAAAAATAATTGCAGTGTTAAAAATTTGTGGAAATTTCTTTGGAAAATAAAATTATGTTGGATTTATTCAGTGTGTCTTTGTTAGTTGCTAAAAAGTCAGTTTGTTTCAATCTTGTAAATTTTTGCAACCTCTATTACTGGATTTAGCCTCTGTTACTGAATGTAACCTCTGTTACTTGAAGAATTTTTCTATTTTTTTTTTTTAAATAATTGTAAATTGATAATAAACCAAATGTATTTAAAACAAAGAATATGTTACGTACTTTAAATACAATTTAAAAAATACTTTCTTTTAAACTAAAATAAGTGGCAATTATGAATTTTAACTTAGTTTTTTTATTCTAAACGAGTTAAAATTACATTTGTAATGATAATTAAATTTTAGTATTTATTGTTAATCTTTCAAAAACTATTATTTTGAACTAAAGGCCATTTTTGCTAAAGTAATATATAAAAGTTATATTTTTTGCTGAAATATTTGTATCTTAAATTAAGCAAATACTGTCCAGTAACAGAGGTTACATTTTTCACGCTAGATATGACTTTGCAAGGTTATATTTTAATTGTAAAATAGATTTTTTTTTCTGTGCGGATGCTAATTTTGTGCAGCTTAAATATATATTTAAACAATATTATTGTTATTTAGCGAAATCTAGATAATAAAAAATGACGAAAAAAAAATCTTGAAAAGCACAAAGAAAATTGGTTATACCCTAATATTGTAAAGTTTTCTTCGCCTACGCTAATTTAAGAAAATTCTCTGATAAGATTAGGCGAACAGCACTTTACAAAATTAGTGGTATCCAGAACATTTGGACCCCCCCCCCCCACCCCCATCCTGGCTACGCCACTGCATCTGAGTTTAACACTGTGATTATCAACCCCTGCTATACTGAGAATATTTTTTCAACCCCTCTTTAACTATTAATATTAAGGAGGAAAATATTTTCGTAGCCTTTTGTTAAAAATATTTATTCGAAAAAGTGTACGTATCAGAGCTGTTCAGTTGATCCAATTAATTCTAATTTTCTTTCCCCAACCTGACACAAAGCTAAATGCATAAAGTTTACTACTATCATCTGTTGCAAAATAACTTACTTTTTACTTAAACATTTAAGAATTATTTTTTTCTCTTCATTAAATTGTGCTTATAGTTCAGATTAACAACAATGTTACTTTAATTTTAACTTCACACTTATAGTAATAATTAAATTCAGATTTTGAAGTTATAGAGGTAAAGAAGGATATACAGGGTGTCCTAAAAGGATTGACTGATTTTAAAATTCAATAACTTGCAAAAGGTGACAGATATTCAAAAAATTCTTGCAGGAGGTTTATGCATAAGGTCAAAAGTTTTTTTTTTTTTTTTTTTTTTTTTTTTTTTTACAGTGATTTTTGATTTTATTTCGAATTACAAACAATAGATAGCAAGAGGCGCTAAATTCAGGCTCGATTTTTGGTACTTTGGGACCCACTCAATACATTTTAATCTCTTTTTTCCGCATGGAAGAAGACAAAGGCCAAAAAATCGAGCCTGTATTTAGCGCCTATTGCTTACAGCGCCATCTATTGTTTGTAATTCGAAATAAAATTGAAAATCGCTGTAAAAAAAAAAAAAAAAACTTTTGACCTTATGCATAACCCTCCTGCAAGAATTTTTTAAATACCTGTCATCGTTTGCAAGTTATTGAATTTTAAAATCAGTCAGTCCTTTTTAGGGCACCCGGTATATGAAAAGAATGGTTAAATGGAGCTAGCAACAGTGTAATTAATTGTAGGTGATAGATGGCAGCACCAGAAGAATAATACAAACAGATTCATGGAGATACTCTTGTATTTCTGAAATCAGAGTTTGTTCGTTTTAAATCTAAATATAGGCACTTTCATCCCATTTCATTATCACAGATAAAGTCGTCGATTATCACCCCCCTCCCCAATCCGACACACACATGCACACCAGAAACAAAGTCCTGGCTCATTATATTATACCATCCATATCGATCCATCCACCTATTGAAAAATATTTTTCTAATAGGATGTCTCAATGCTAGCCTCCTTTATGGATGTACTAAGGGTTGTATTTAAAATTTATGGGCTCATGGACGTGAACAAATCTTTTGCCTTTTCCATGTATTGTCCTTTTTAAAGGTTAACGGACAATGCAGATTTCTAATAAGCTTCATAAAAAATAAAAAGTAATAAATAAAAAAATATAATAAATATTTGATTTAAAAAAAGCATAATTTACAATGATAAAATATTAATTTATAACATTGTTATTAAGTTTTGACGTTTACAATTTAAAATGCGTAATTTGTCTAGGCGTAGATTAATTTATTTGTGTGATATTTTGACATTTATTTTTTTATTCACGAAAATTTAAAGACTGGATCCTACAATTTACCCCATCAAGGGCGGTGGTCACACGGCGTGATCACAAAATTTTAGTTCTAAACTAACAACCCACACCAACATTATTTTATAAAAATTTGCTTTTATAATCAAAGTTTAAAAGAAACCGCAAGTTTCTGTCTCACTTTCCCGCTTTTCAGTGTCTTTCATTTGTGTAATATCCCTTTTCAATTTGTCCGGTTTCAATTTTCAATTTTGTTTCCGCTAGAGTGTTTTTCACTCGGGACGTGTCCGGGGACCTATGAACCTTGCTTCCGCAATAGAGTCTCAATAAGTGGAAAAATAAAGGGCTGCGGACGAATAGGGGACGCTCGCCGCGGCTTGATTGAGACTAACTAAAAATGATAATTCGAAGTAAAATTATGGGTTTCCTAAGTAAAATATAAAAGTATTATAATTCAGTTACAATTTAATAAATTAATGATTAAATTATATTCTTATAATTTTTTTCTTGTAAATACATTAATATTTAATGTAAATAACATAATAATTACTAACTATTGAAAATGCAAAACTAAATATCAGGAAAAGTAAATGTCATTTTAGTCACCTTCATCGATAAAAAGGTTCAACCCTTGATCTACTGACGGTACTTATAAGTACCATTAAAATAACTTGTTATAAAATTCATTTAATACATCGATTAGTTGTAATACAGTTTAGAATGAGTTATAGATACATTACTTTATCTTGGTCCAAAAGCAATATTGGTTACACGAAACAAAAATATTTTTAAAAGGTTGATTTCTTTTGCCTTCGCATTTTTTTTCAGCTTTCTTGGCGTTAGGAGGTCAGTGGGGAAAATTTTTCAATTCGGAAATATTTCTATATTTCTATTCTAAGAACATTATATTAGTACACTTCCTAATTCTACAAAATCCTAAGAAAAATATTTAAAATAAAAGATTTGAGTAAGGTTATAAATATTGCACAAAATCCCTAAAAATTAAAATTTAATTAATTCTTCTAAAATTTATTAAATGATTATGTAAATCTTCTAATGTAGTTTAAACAATTCACAAAAAATGCTTTAGAAAATAAAATTTTCATGAATTCGTAATTCAGTACATAAAGGGTTAAAACAGATGGCAAAATATGCAGGATTTTTTTTTTTTTTTTTTTTTTTTTGAGAAATGGATTTTTAATCCGCTGAAGGGGCTTTCAGTGCTCCTGTAAGTTTAATTGATGTCCTTGCTATGTTTCAAACAAAATTATTTTGAGAACTTCGATTAAACCAGTTTTTATTTCAGCGATTAAATAAATAGATAAATAAATAAATAAGGAAATAAATCAACGTAAATTGGGTGGGCGGGGAGATCAAATTATTGGGTGGACTCGTGCCGCACGGGTTGTAAGTTGTTGCCAGTGATAATAATAATAATAATAATAATAATAATAACAATAATAATAATAATAATGCACTTCTTAAAAACACAGAAAAGAAAGTTCTGCAATCTCATTATCAACATATAAAGCATACTGAAATTAAAAGCGAAAACATTGGAGAGAAGGGTGGAATTTGTAGTCGTCCGCTATTCATTTGGAAGGTTTATTATCCTGCAGATGAAGAAACAGTATTTCGGACAGAAAAATGAGAGGGAGGAGATTTCAAACGCGTTTGATGTATTCGAAAATGTACTTTTTATCTACAATCTTCTCAAGTCATTTTCATACCATAAGATCAATGTGTAATTTGGTGCTGAACTAATCATACAAAATCTTCGTTACATAATCTCTTATAATTTTTAATTAATATAGTTTTTAATAGTCTGTTATAATTTTTAATTTTTAAGTTTTAAAGCAGTGTGTGATATTCTCAGAACAAATTGCATTGTGCTGTTATTACAGTATTAATTATATGAAAATTTCTTATTACTCTGATACAACAACTGCAAAATTTAATAATATTTTGTTGTATAAGAAAAGAGTAGTTACTATTCAAATTTCAAACCTAATTACTTAGAATCTTTTTTGTATGTGATACTTATTCGACTTTATTTTAAACTCTTTCTTCATGCGATTTGACAGTATTTCTAAGATAAGAATTAACAAGGAAATGATGTGTCCAAATATTAAAAATATAAACGCGGGAGCAACATCTGTAAGGGTTAGTTTTCTTTTGCTGGTGTCTTTTTCCTCATGTTTCATTAGTCTTGATAAACGAAATGTAAAATCTCTATCAATCTGAAGCTTTAAATATAATCCCGAAGCTATAAATCTGTGAACGAACTTTTCCATCAATTTTTTGCAACATTAGTCTTTTCGGACAGGCAGTGCATCCATGCTTTCAAGAAAGCGGTCTTCGGAGACGAATTTTCTTCCTACAGTCAAAACATTAACATCATTTGTACTTAATATAAGACCCAGATTTGGTTTGTTTTTATTGTAATAAAAATCTATAAACACATTTTCATTAATCAAGTTACTTGTCTGAATGTCTGGTCCAATTATATTTAAATTTTGCTGTTTCGATTTCAATAGCCTATTAGGAAAATTTGTCAATCGAGGAGTTGCGCAGTGATAGTGTCCATCTTTTACTGCTTTGGCTAACTGTGACACATCTTTAATTTGATTGATAGGAGGGAAAGAAAGAAAGGGCAGGAATACGGAATCGTAAGCCAGACAAAGAAACATTGCTCCTACAATCCACGAAAAGACGAGCAACTTTTTTATCATGGATGACGGTTTTAAAACAGAACTCTGCCTTAACAAAACCGCTAAAACATGCAGTAAAATTTTATCAAACGAATACCTTCTTTTGAAGGTGGCGTAATATACAAAAGATATTGCAATTAATGCTGAGATGATAGCTATCCCAAGAGACAATGAAAATGTTTGTAAAATGTCAAAAATCTGTGGTTCATGCTCTGCTTTTTGAGTAATGAATGTAGCAGTGCTAAGTTGATAAGGGAAAGCGAAATCCACTATATCTGTGGTTTCTTCATTCATAGTAATCTATTCAACTCCAATATCAATTTTTGATCGATTTACCATCCCTATTATTCCTGTCAATGTACCATTCGGAAGTCTAAAACTGTATTCCTCTGCGATAACATAACGAATTCTATCGAATTTTTTTGAATATTTTGTAAGGTAATCTCCAAGAATAAACATTATCCTACCATAGAAGTTCTTTTCACATGAAAGGAAAGCGGTTAAATTTTCTCCAGATCTATGAGATAAAATTTTCTTGTCAACATGAATTCCGATAACCGCGACTTTATCTGTTTCCATAATTTTGGGTTTTGAGTAAGAATTGTAAGCCTTTAATTTTCAATAGCTATATTACCAAGACTAAACTAAAAACTATTTGGCGTCTTTATTTATTATGAATAAACTTCAACA
Source organism: Maratus speciosus (assembly GCA_963932465.1). Classification (NCBI taxonomy): domain Eukaryota; kingdom Metazoa; phylum Arthropoda; class Arachnida; order Araneae; family Salticidae; genus Maratus; species Maratus speciosus. Next base: position 90,543,646 of record OZ010797.1, read on the forward strand.
ACTATAAAATAAAAAAATTCATAGAAGCGATTTAAATATGAATCGCGTGTTAAATTTTTATAGGCAGTATATTAATTCAGCGTGATATTATTGGTAAATATAAATCATTAGAAAAACTAAGCTTTAATTATTTCTTATATTGAATCAGCAATCAAATAAAGTATAAAAACTCTTTATGGTTAGAGTAATTATATATATATAATTCGTTACACTATAAATATATTCATTTCGTGAAATTCCATTATTAAAAATCACTTTTTGTTTCATTGCAAAATTCACTTCTGAACTCACCACATACTAGATATTCGTGTAGGGGCAGTTTAATAACTATATAATATTTAATAATAGAAGACTTATACACACAAAAATAAACTACAATCAAATTTTAATGTAAGCTAAATATTTACCGTTTTGTACGCTTCAGCTATTACCAATTATTTAAACTTGAAATTTATGAGCTCATCACTTTTAATTTCTGTAGATGTTTTCTTTACAATAAAAAACGTATTAAAGAAGTATTTTTCAGAAAAGAAAGTTTAACAACTTTCAACATAATTTACATGTTCTAATTCAAATATGAGTTTTTGATCGTAAAATCCAATTTAAAATCTATGCGGTTTTTTTAAGTTCTTGGATTAATTTACTGAATTTATCTTCTTTGCCTTCTGTTGTTTCTTTTAATTAAATATAAATAACACTTTCCGGAGCATAGCTGACTTTGTCCGCTGAACATAAATTAATAAATTGGTATGCTTGTCGATAGTAGGCTTTCATTATAATTCAAGTAGTATAATAATATAATCAAAAACTGCAGTATGAAACATTTCCAGTGGGATCAAAATGTTTAAAATGTTATCCGTTTTTATATGTATTAATTTATACTGAAATTTTGATATTTAAAAATAATAATGTATTTAGAATAATATGCACATCAGTTAGGTTTGTTTCTTAAAAAGATTTACGACGTTAAGTATCTCGCAATTTAACCAGCTTATATTTTTGAGATCTGTTTTCCTGGAATAAAATAAAAGCCAAGATAATAATAATTTCTGATTAGCAATTATAAAAGTTGGTGTAAAGCAAACATTTTTTTTTTTTTTTTTGAAAATGTTTCCTTAATTTATCTTTTTTTCAAATACATTTAGATATTTCATTTCACATCTGAGTTTTTGTCAGTAGAATCTAGATTAAATTATAAAACATTTTTTAATTCTTCTTTCTTTAAGTTTTTTAACTAATTTATCTCTAATCCTGATTAATTTTAAAATGTACAATTTAGATATGTACAATTTGTGGATTCAGGTTTTTTTTTTTCAAGTTTTCATATTTAGTTTATCACTTTTATCCTCTTTAATTGTACCTTGTTGTTTCTTCTAATTTAAAAAAAAAAACACACTTTTCGGAGAATATTTGTCTTTCTGTGCACCCAAGATAAATTAACAAACTGTTATGCTAGATGATAGTATAGTATTCATAATGCACATCAAAATGCTCAGCTACATTAACAACTTAAAAGCACTTTCCACCAACTTCTTCACTTTTTTATAATATTATAAAACATTTCATTTATATTTCAACTAATACAATAATATAATCAAAAACTACAGAAAGAATTGTTTCCAATGTGGTTAAAATGCTTAAAATTTTATCCACTTTTATATATACGATATTTTACATTGTAATCTTAAACTAAAAAATGGTAATTTACTTAAAATAGTATCTTCGCGAATCAGGTTAGTCACGTAAAGCGAATTACAGTAAATAACTCGTAATTTATAAAGTTAAGGCTTTTTAGCTGAGTTCTTGGACAATAAAAAGCAAGTTCGTAACACTTTCTGATGAATAATTATTTACCTGTAAGTCAAGAATCATACCATGCACATGTACATTTATAGATTTCATAATGCTTAAACAAATCGCAACAACTGCATTATAACTTCAAATACATGCAATAAAATCTTCGAATTCAACTGACTTCAAAGAAGTTTCAAATATTGAAATTTAAATCACACTCACTCCAAAGTTCCATATTAAATTTTGTTCTCAATCTTTAAACTGAATCGTAAGAATTAAAAACATTCCACAGTAAAAATTTAAATAAGATTAAAACTTCAAATCGGTTTTTTACTTTTTAGCTAAATTAGTTTCTAAAAAGTTATTTTAAAAAAAAGTTAATTTATTTATCATTAAGGAACATACGAAGAATCTTCGTTAAAGTATGTCTCTGAACTGCAGATGAAGCGTTTATCGAGCTTTCTCCAATTGTTGCATAGTATTCAGTTAAATTCAGTTTTGTTCCATGAATAGTAGTCAGTTTTTGCAATTTTTAACAGAGTTTCATTTGATCTATATCATGCCATTTATTTCAAAAATAATATTTAACTACGCATGACATCTATAACGCACTACATTGGATCTGCTTCAGCTAGTGAAATTCGAGTAAACTTAGGGCACAACTTCAAGAGCTATTATAGCATTTTTTAATCGCTTTACACACCTGCAGTTTTATATGTACCTAACATTTTTTTTTAAATTTTTTTAAACTTTAAATATGAATAAATATTTTTGTGCATAGAAAATGTACTTACTGATATTATTATCTACGACAATACACCTTAAGTAATCGAACAATTTAAATATATTTTATATCGCTAAACTAATCATCTTTTTAATGGAAAAACTTTGTAACTTTAATAATTATTTTAGCCACTAAAACGTAATATATATTTATTGATTTGATTAAATGGGGGAATTATCGCGCGTTAAGTAATCATTTTGCTTAGAAATGGATTTGTTTTCATTTCGCAAATGTATTTTTGTGACTATGTATGTATCACCTTTTTTATGGAAAACTGAAATTCGCTCAAATGCCATTATTATAACAGAAAAGTTGAAACAACACGTGAAAGAATAAACATTGTCTAGTAACTAAAAAATAAACCCACATTATTTAAGCAATTAAAATAAGTTGTTACTGCGAAATATCTTCTGCGTGATTTAATGTAAACTAAAAGCAATCATCAAATTGTAAACTGTCGTCTGTGAAATGTTAAATAAATATTATCTTTTGTGAATGATTTTCTTTCGGATTTTTGAGTTACTATCAGAAACAAAAACTGATAAGTTATTTAATTATTTTAACCCATTCACATTGATTGGCAAAGGAAAATTACAACGCATATTGATAATCTATATTATAAAGCAACAAGAACGAAAAATCATGCGTATGACATAGATCATGAAACTCTTTTCAACACATTGAAAATATTGTAACAAAACTGTGGCGAAAGATGATGTCTAAACGAACAATTTGGAAAACCCAGTTTCTGCTATTGCCATGAATAGTCGGGAAAATACTTGATTTTTGTGTGCAAACCTGTATAGGATCTATTGATATGTATGTATGGTACAAAATACCCTAAAATTTAGTTCAGTTAAACGAATAGCACTGTTTAAAATTTCCATTCAGGAATTTCCGCGTAAAATCGGATGTTGTTGAAAATTTTATGCAGTTCCGCATGTGATCTATAGAATTATACCTACCAAGTAATATTTAAATAATAATTAAATTTAAAAACGCATACCACAACTGAAAACGCACTTCCAGCAATTAATGTTCGCAGGCTTCAATAGTTCAATTATTTTTCAATTTCTGCTATAGCCAAATTCTTCCGTGTACCTCTGTAAATGAACGATAAATTCTATGCTCACCATGTTCCATAGTAAGAACCTTTTAGTACACTTCAGTGATATATATCCATTTCAATATGTTTAAAATACTGTAATATCATTAGAATACATCGCCATAGCTGCCAAACTTTACGCTTTCCTCCTACCACTAAAATTTTATAGCGAATATTACCTTATTTAATCGTCGAAATCTCACGATTAAAGAAGGCGAAGATCTATATTAAATTTTACTGGTAGCAAAAAAGCGTAAAAGTTGGCAGCTATGCATCGCAAACGATTTTCCCCCATAGACCGTGATGCAACGGAACTCTTTTGAGTGGCCCTGTAAATGAACCTAAAATGCTACACACTTCATTTTCAATACCGAACATGCCATAGTGACACCCAATAAAGTATATCAATTTCATGGCAATCGGACTCTATTTACGCTTGTTAAAGCACCGACAGACAGGCACAGACGGAGACACAGACGGACAGACAAACCCAATTCATAAACATTTTTCAAATATGTGGGAAGGTGTTAAAAACTACGAATAACGCTAATGATGCGATGTCGACAGAGGCAATGACCTAAACAACCCTTTTCTATATTTTCACAAATTTAGCTACTTATAAACTTCGGATGATTTAAAATTTTACACCATCTAATACAGGAACAAATGGCACTTACAACAGGGATGAGAGCACTCCGACCCAAATGACTGCTTGCTACAACAAAATTTTAATGGTATTCCTCGCCTTTTTTAATGCCAGATTTTCTGAGATTTAATAAAGAAAAGAATACTAATAAAATTTAGTGGTGAAAATCAACAATTTGGGTCAGAGCACTCTCATTCCAGTTTCAAATAAAACTTCTTTAAAAACTGCATTTCAATTCTCTCATTTCTTATATTGTATAACCTCTTCAATCCCGAAGGTAAAATAACACTGCGAATACACATTCATTGATTTTGAACAAACAAAAAGATTCCATAGATGGCAGAAGGAAACTTTGCTCTGCTATTGATATATTAGGGAACTGATAATTTAAGTTCACAAATAGGGATCTAAACTTAATAATACCCTTAAAATATCAATTTAATTATGAATAAATTAAATTCAAGCGAGAACAAATTGAAGGCCTTTAATTGATTTAAAGATATACAAATCCTCAAATTTTTTTTATTGTGAAGCATTTAGGTTAATTATGAGAATCTCTTACTTCCTTGGGCACACTGTCTGTAATGCATTTTGCAAACTCAGATGAGAGCAAGACTTATTTTATGAAGAAATAAGCAGTTACTGTATCAATTTCTGTATCATATATCCAAGTTTCATCAGCAGTAATAATGCGTTTTAGAAAGGAATCACCTTGAGAAAGCATCTCTAGGGCTACTTCAGCTCGGTGTTGCTTTTGGAACAGATTCAAATTCATAGGAACATCTCGAGAAGTGACGTGTCGCAATCCTAAATGATCTTTTAAAATTACTTGAGAAGAACCAAATGATGTAGGAACTTGTTCAAAAATGTCTCTTTATGTCAAACAATGATCACTAAACACCGTTTCTCTCCCTTTATCGATATCTTTATTCTTAATAGAAATAGATTGTCTACCATATTGGGGATTTTCTACCATCTTTGAACTTTCTATACCAACAAAATATTGTTGTTTTTGATAAACAATTGTCTTTAAAAGCTTTTTGCAACATATCAAATGCTTTTGAAGAAGAAATTTTACTGCGAAAACTAAATTTAATGCATGTTCCTTGCTCAGTAGCCTTCGCCATTTCGGAAATTCAAAAAAGTAAAAATTCTTATCTCATTGAAAACAAATTTGTTTTCAGACGATAAAATAAAATTAATTCCGGAATATTGCCAGATGTTTATAGAAATCGTAAAAATGTTTGATAAAAACTTTGCAGACGTTATCTACAGTAGATGCAATTTTAAATAAAGCATTCTGGTCATTGATTAAAGTAGTACAAGTATGCATATATATTTTTTATAATTAACACAAAAAATTGCTTGCTGTCACAAATTTACACGTCGACACTCACATTATTGTCGCAATCCTAAATGATCTTTTAAAATTACTTGAGAAGAACCAAAGGATGTAGGAACTTGTTCAAAAATGTCTCTTTATGTCAAACAATAATCATGAAACACCGTTTCTCTCCCTTTATCGATATCTTTATCCTTAATAGAAATAGATTGTCTACCATATTGGAGATTTTCTACCATCTTTGAACTTTCTATACCAATAAAATATTGTTGTTTTTGATAAACAATTGTCTTTAAAAGCTTTTTGCAACATATCAAATGCTTTTGAAGCAGAAATTTTATTGCGAAAACTAAATTTAATGCATGTTCCTTGCTCAGTAGCATTTGCAATTTCGGAAATTCAAAAAAGTAAAAATTCTTATCTCATTGAAAACAAATTTGTTTTCAGACGATAAAATAAAATAAATTCCGGAATATTGCCAGATGTTTATAGAAATCGTAAAAATGTTTGATAAAATCTTTGCAGACGATATCTACAGTAGATGCAATTTTAAATAAAGCATTCTGGGCATTGATTAAAGTAGTACGAGTATGCATATATATTTTTTATAATTAACACAAAAAATTGCTTGTTGTCACAAATTTACACGTCGACACTCGCATTATTTTCACATTTAAAATTAATCGTAGCTGATAAAATTTGCAGCACTTTCATATTAATTATTTAATTATGAATACTCCTGATTCATTTATTTTCTTTATCTAAAATAAAATAAAATCAGCCAGATAGGTTTTTCTCTTTTTTTTATTTGGTTATTTTCCTTCCTGATTAAGCAGTAATAGATAATGAAAGTATTTTCAACTGATCAGTTTCAAAGTGTTTGCTTTTGAGCTAATGCTATAAGTAATTTCATTAATAAATATCCAAAGTAGCATCTGTTACCATTGTACTGGGATATTACTTGCACCTATTTCACTTTTTATTTAACTATTATATCTAACTATAACTGTACTATTTTTGTTTATTGATACTAGTAGCGCCAAGATCAGGCAATTTGACTGCTACCAAATATGTATAATTAGATTTGAATCAGAGATTTCTTTAAAAAAGAGTTATATATATATATATATATATATCACGTAGTGCTGAACTGTGCTGAACAGTAGAGCAGCATTGAGGGGTTTCCTAGTTGAGACCAACTTAACACCCAGTCTACTGTTTGAATGTCTTGTAATATTGTGAGCTATTGGGGGGAAAAAGTGTAGTTTACAACTACTTAAAAAGCACATGACAATAAATTTAAGGTAAAATTGAAAAGTTAAAAATTTATAAAAACTATAAAAGATTAAGAATTAATAGTAAGTTTTTATACTCAAGTCAAGGAAGTTAGTAATTAGAATAGTAAAATGAGAAATTGAATTATTAAGTTAAAGTATAGCTGTAGTTGCAAAATTGCTATATATAAAGAACAAAATGTAAAAAACTAAACTTAGTACTTGTTCAGAAATTTCACTCACCAAGGTAGAGCAGGAAAAGCTGTAAAGGACCCAGCAAAAGCCATTTAAGCAAAAAAAGGCACTAATCAGGGAAATATGTTTTTTGGTATATTTTACGATTTTTTAAAAATTATTATTATAAGGTCTTTTATATAAAATAAATAGAAAGCAATCTAGGTTTGGTGAACACAAAGCTCACTGACTCTCCATAATCATGTAATATTTGGGCGCTTGCGTTGGTGAGACTCCAACGCGTCATAATCTAATCCATTATAATTTTATTTGGTAGGTCATAAATTTTGCGATAAAAATTCTTTGCAAGATGATTGATGCCATTACGTAAAGTTTTTAAGTCCCTTCGGGCAGTAGAGTTCCGTAGATAGTGTCAAGCATTACGTACGGTACGAAGAGGTCTGTTGTGTAGGCCACTAAGATTATCTATAGACGATGTGCAGGAAAGACCCGGACAAGGTTATGTTATTACTAATTATTACTAATTATTTTTATTATTTTTATTTTTAGCATAAGTTATCGCATAAAATTGACGGATACTTCGTTGCAGATCTAATCATAAAATATCTTCGTTAAATAATAGCCTCATATCGTTTTGAAAATTTAATGTAATGGGATATTCTCAGAGGAAAATAGTATTCAGTGCAATACTAATAGGACGAAATTTTCGTATCAATTTCATTAAACATCTGTTAAAATTAATTAGATTTGGTAATATATGAATAGAGTAATTATAACTGAATATACAAAGCTAATTAACGAAAATCTTTTTATGCTATTCTCAATCTTCTTTTTTCAGTTTTCTTCAAACGATCCACTTTCTTTATACGATTTGTCAATATTTCACCGATAAGAACTAAGAAAGAAATGATGTATCCAAATATTAAAAATATGAATGCAGGAGCAACATCTTTAAGGGTTAATTGTCTTTTTTATGGCCTTTTTGTAGACGTAGCATACGAATTACAAATGCTTTATCCTGCTGGTAATTGAAATACAATCCCGAAGCCATAAATCTATGAACAAATTTTGCCACCAGTTTTTTGCAACAAAAGTGTTTTTAGACAATCCTTGCGCACATGCTTACAAGGAAATGATCTTCAGAAACGAATTTTTTCCCTACAGTCAAAATATCAACGGCGTCTGCATCTACTAGGAGAGCGAGATCTCGTGTGCTTCTATCGAAAACAAAAATCTTGAAAAGTATTTTCGTTAGTTAAATTATTTCTGTTAAGGTCTTGTCCAATTATTTTTAAATATTCATGCTTTGACTTTAACACGTTCACGCCGGCGCCGATATTCATGTTTTTCTCTGTGAGGCGGCGTTCGAATTCATGTTTTGCTTCATCTGGCGGCGCGGCACTTTCGCTTATTTATACACTGTATGTAATGACACGCCCCTCTTCATATTTATTAAATTGAACTCGAATATAATAATTGTAATTCATCGTGAATGTCTGAAAGATGGTAAGAAGTAAGCAAATTACTTAGAGACATAATTTTATTTACTACACTTAACAGTTCACGCCGGCGTACATCACCGGTGGGTCACACTTGAATATACGAATATTCAGTAGAAAAAACAATTCAGTATTGTAAATTTAACGTAATTAATTTTTTCGATGCAGTTTTTTAAAGCATTTTAAACAGGGTGCTGGCTGGCCCTTACAGCGGTTACAATACGTGGTTACTTTTTTATCTTTCATCGAGGCATACTGTCTACCTTTTCTTTTGGATAAGCATTTATAATATTCTTTACATCTTTTTCTCGTTTTTCTCGCGGCCCCTTTGTACGAATGAAGAAAATGCGAACATTTTTGTGATGACCTTTTTGTGTTTGACCTTCCAATTGACCTTTCTTCACTGTGAGGATTATTGATCAAAAGGTGATCAATAATTTGTTCTCTGAATTTTAAAATATTAATATGTTTATCCCCCCCCCCTTTTTTTATGAATATACCACGCATTTATGAGCGAAGTCCCGCATATTAATTCTATGATTATTTTTCTGTACCATTTAACGGTTTTCCGTCAACAACTATAATATGATGACATTTGATCGGATAAATCGACACCTTTTTTTGCATCATTATAAAAGAAAATAGTATCGGGCTTTAATTTATTATTTTTTCCTTGAATAATGGTACATGTATGATTCCTGGAAGTAGTCAGCATACATACTGGTCTTTTGTCAGTCCATTTCAAAAATTTAACTCCGTTAGGATTTTCCAAACTCATAATGTCACCCCGTTGTTGTTTTTCTTTTGCCTGTGGCGGTAGAAATTTTTTGTTCATTTTTATAGTACCACAAATAAATGTTTTTTTCTGCAAAAGTTCTTCAGCCAAAGGCACACTCGTATAATAGCTGTCTGTAAATAGTATGCGGCCTTCAAATAATAATCCATTTATCAATCTCATTACGACATCATGTGAATGTGTTTTTACAGTTTGCGTTACACGTTTTCCGGCATAAATATCAATATTATAGGTGTAACCTTCCGGAAGACATAGTTTATATAATTTTATGCCATACTTATGACGCTTACCTGGAATATATTGGCGAAAACCCAGTCGTCCTCTCCATGGAACCATGCTTTCGTCGATTACAAGGTTTTTGCCAGGTTTAATAGCATTTTTAAAAGTATCAACGATTGCTTCAACAATATTTCTAATTTTATTCAACCGATCTTCAAGTCTGGCTGTGGTGTTGTCTGAAAAATGTAAAAATTTCAGTATCGATAAAAAACGATCACGTTTCATAGCATTTTTTATGCGCGCGTTCGCATACATGTCCCTTTTAGACCAATATAATCTAATTTCTGGTAGTTGCGCTACACCCATAATAAGCAATATTCCAATAAATCTGTTCATTTCATCTCTTGTAACAGGCTGCCAGGCCTGTTGGTGTTTTCGGCTGCTAGATGAAGAATCATTCATACTTTGTACAGCATATTTATTTGTTTCTTCAACTATTATTTCTAGTATATAATCCGCGAAGAATAGTTTGTATAATGAAACAGGGTCATTGCAATCAGTGTTTTCACTTAAAAATTGCTCTTCTTCCGAATACTCATTTATTACGAGACTTCTTTCTCTTATTTGCTGCCATTCTTTGTCGTGATCCTCTGCCTCTGAATCTGACTCGAAATCTTCTTCCTCCGTGGTATATTCATTCACTTCATTACTTAACGGTTCACTTTCACCGCTTGCATTCAGAAACTGCTCATCTGAAGAGGTTGAAAGTATTCTTGGTGTTGGTTTATTCTTCCTGCTTCCGTGTATCGATTCATCAGAAGAATCACTTAATTCCATATACATGTTATCTATTTTTATATGGGCAAAAATTAACAAAAGAAAAATGCTAACCACCTTTCTATTTAAACTTACTGGAAGAAAGGTGTGGTCAAGATGAAAAAACTTCACGAGTTACAACTTGCAAAGTAAGCGACTAAGCACTATGTTACTGGGCAAACGTTGCACATACTTTTGGCATTTAAATTCAAAATTAAATCATAATTTAAAATTAAATTTTATCAGTTTAAGAAAGTTCTTAAACAACACACTGTATTACAAATGCTTTGAGATTTTGCATTTCCAGTTTCACTTACGTACAAAGTGTTGAGTTGTATAAAAATATACTTCAGCTAAAGAAACCGTAATAACTATCAATGTGAAAAAACAAGAAATGACGTCATAGCAAGGATGTCGATCGGACTATCCAACGACAGTCTCTTTCATTAGTTTGACGTCATTTTGTGATCGATGTTCGGCCAATCGTACGTATTTTCTTTAGTTTTTCTAAGATTTTGGCCACTGCAGTTTTGTCAGGTCGGTAAGTTTATGCAAAAGTAGTAAATGAGTTAAATGCTAAGACGTCGGCCGAAGATCAAATGTGCCCTTCAGAGCTGTTTTTTCTATGTAGTTGTTTTGTTTTAAGAAAATACAAACAGAATGTTTACTGTGTATGCAAAGTATAAAAGAATTAATGGTAAGAAATGATTTAAAGCAATTTTTCGTTCTTTTAATTATAGACCGGGAGCCGCAGCACAGATAACCACCTCATGGATTTGGAGGCTGAAATTCCAGAATTAGCTAAAACGCGATTCCCATATTAAAACGCAATCGGTCTGCCAAGTCATATCTTGGTGGAAAACATCTAAAAACCAGATTTCAGCGGTCGACTCGTAGGTTTACCATTGCGGTTTCCTGCACCCAAAGGTATGAGAACAAGGCGGACTGGGAGCAGGATAACACATTGGTATACCTACGAGTCAACCGGTAAAATCGGTTACTTAGGTGTTTTCCACCAAGATATGACTTGACAGACCAATTGCGTTTTAATATGTTAATCGAGTTTTAGCTAATTCTGGAATTTCAGCCTCCGATTCGATGAGGGGGTTGTCTTATGGTTCGTACGCCTCCTTGAATTTTGGAGACCAGAAAATTTTTTCAGCCCCAGTATTATTTTATAGAATATCTCTTCTTAAAAAAGGGCGAAAATTTGCGCGTTTAACACAGATTTCTTTCTCTATAAAAAGATACTGGTAATTGTTCCTGGAGAAATAACGGTATCCGTACGAACCATGTGTGTGTGCTGCCGGCTCACGGTCTATTATCAAAATTAGTATAAAAAACAGGCTAATAAACATAATTAATATTTTTTTAAATTCAGAGAATAAATTATTGATCACCTTTTGTTCAATATTCAACACACTGAAAATGGCAATTCGATGGCAAATACCGTGACAAAAAGATTCACGTTTTTTTCATTCGTATAAAGAGTCTACAAGAAAAAAGACAAAGAGGCAAAGAATAATACAAATGTTTATCTAAAAGAAAAGGTAGACAGTATACCTCGAAGAAAACTTAAAACGTAACCGCGTGTTGCAACCTCTGTAAGGGACAGCCAGTACTCTGTTTGGAATACTTTAAAAATTGCATCGAAATAAATAAACAAATAGTATATTAACATATTGCCGACGGCCAATTTTTATCAAATCTGAATTTTAAAAGTGCAGAAGCTCCTCTCTGTTCTGAAAAGATTTTGTAAATTGGTGTTCTAGATTGGTTTCCCAAGTTTATGCATCGGTAAATATCTTTCAATGTACGAATTTAATATAAAATGTCTTACAAACTAAAGAAATACGGACAGCATGATATAAATGTATTTTCTGTTAGGTAGAAACCACGCATTCAATGGAAAAGTTGAGTGTGACTCACCGGTGATGCACGCCGCATCACTGGCAAAAGTGTAGAAGCTCCTCCCTGTTCTGAAAGGCTTTTGTAAATTGGTGTTCTAGATTGGTTTCCCAAGTTTATGCATCGTCAAATATCTTTCAATGTACGAATTTAATATAAAATGTCTTACAATCTAAAGAAATATGGACAGCATCATATAAACGTATTTTCTGTTAAGTAGAAACCACGGCTTCAGTGGAAAAGTTGAGTGTGACCCACCGGTGATGCACGCCGCCTGATGCGACAGTCAGCCGTGACCCACCAGTGATGCACACTGCCTGATGGCACAGTCGAACGTGACCCACCGGTGATGCACGTAGGCGTGAATGTGTTAATGTCAGCCCGAAAATAGCTGAATGTGGAGTTGCTATGCAGTGATAGTGTCCTTCATTCAGCTTTGGTCAACTGAGGCACATCTTTAATTTGAATGATAGGGGTTAATGTAAGAAAAGGCTGCAATACGGAATTGTAAGCCAGGCAAAGAAACGTTGTTCCTATGACCCATGAAAAGAGGAGAAAGTTTTCTATCATTGGTGACGGTTTTAAAATAGAACTCTGTCTTAACAAAACAGCAAAAAATTGCAAAAAAATTTTATCCGATGAATAGCTTCTTTTGAAATTGATATAAAATACCAAAGACATCGGAATTAGCACTGAGATGATAGCTACCCAAAGCGGCAATGAGAATGTTTGGAAAATGCCCAAAATCTGTGGTTTATATTCGGCCTTTCGAGTCACAAATGCGAAAGAATGTAGTTTACACGGGTAAGTGAAATCCACTTTCTCTGTGCTTACTTCGTGCATCGTAATCGGTTGAACGCCAATATCCATTTCTGACCGATTTACCATCCCTATTATTCCCATCAACATACCATTCGAAAGTTCAACATTTACTTGATCTGTGTAACGAGAATAAACGCTATCGAATTTTTTTGTATTTTTGTCATATAATCATAAAGCGTTAATAGCACTCTCCCATAGATATTGGCTTTATATGATATGTACATTTTTAGTTTTACTTCAGATCCGTGTAATACAATTTGCTTTTTGACATAAAATCCAATAACTACGACTTTAGATGTTTCCATAACTTTCATTTTTGAAGTAGAATTATAAGCTTATAATTCTGAATAGATATATTATCAAAAATAAATTAAAGAATCATTTCATGTTTTTATGGATAAACTGCTGCAGCTTAAAAAAATATAATTTTCTGAAAAGCTCTAAATCCAAATCATATGTTTCGAATTATACACAGCATATTAATACAGCATGATATAAAGCCTAAATATAAAACAAGGTTAGTAAAGTAACCTATCAGTCGTTACAGTATGAATGTGTTTATTTTTTGGAATTCTTTTTGTAGAAATAACTTTTTGCTTTCCTTGCAGAAATCACACCTGAACTCGCTGGATTCTAGATTTTCATCTGGGGTTAGTATGCAAGCATAAATCGACTGCAATGAAACAGTAATTAAAACTAAACATTTTCTGGTTTTTAACAACACTAGATCTACCGATGTGATATATACCTAGTTTTACCGGACCCGTCAAATTGACGGATTATTTTTGATCATGACTTTCATTGTAACTTTTGACTTAGTTAATGCAAATAACAGAATATAATTTAACAAAAACAACATTTAATATAATAATTCATTAATTATTAATAAAAAAACAGTTTCTATTTGCATTTATAATATAGAACATTTGATAAGCCACGCCTTCTAGTATTCCGACGGATAGTAGGGTTCATCTATTAGTAAGTGACATCGGCTGTCGGAAATCAAGCTTTGCATGACTTAATGGAAAGCAATTAACCTTCCTACAATATTATTTTCCGAGATTGGACAGATTACGTTTAGCTCAGATTGCACTTTTCACCAAGAACTTTATCTCGTTAGAAGTAAAACTGATATTGATTGCGTCCTGAATACATTTATCAGTCAGACCGTTCAGTTCTAAACTGAATCGTAATCGGAGCAAAATAGATCCCGTTATAATGGCTGCCGAACACTTTGAACCATTCAACTTTGAAATTGCAATGCAGGGCTGCACAGGCGACCATTTTTCTATTCTATTCGCACCACTATTTTAAGAAAATAAATTTTGTAGTATATTTCTCTTGCAAATGTTGTCAAACGGTATATCAAAGATTTTTGTTTTGAAAAGTTGGTGCGAGGTATAATTAAAAAATAGTCGCCAGTGGCAGCCCTGCCAAAGCCGTCATTTCGACGGGTCTTGGTATAGATAAGTATAGGTCATACTGATTATGGAAATTAAAGTTGGTGAGCGGAAACTGATTGCTAATATTTAACTATTCTTATATTTCATTAAAATTCGTATCATAAAATTCTAGAACATTACATAAATTATGTAAAATTTTTAAGCATGAAATTTGAAAACCGTCAAAATGACGGTCTTGGTAGTTCTAGTGTTAAGCTGCTGCTGTTACCTACTATTTAAGCTTGTAATTTACCAGTTTATTAGTTTTAATTATTTTAGGTGTGTTTTTGAAATTAAAAGTTGTTTTAAAGGAAACATTATTTTTCGGAAAATTATTATTCTATTTGACAGCTTTCAAACAAATTTACATGTTTTTGTTGACATCTGAGTTCATGACAGCAACACCCAAATTAACACATATACAATTTTTCGAATTTTTTTAAGTCATGTTTTAAAATTCACTTATCACTTTTCTTCTCTTTAATTATGTCTTGTTAATTCTCCGAATTCAAAGGAACTGATACTTTTCAGAGAATATTCGCCTTTCTGTCTACTCAACATTAATTCATAAACAGGTATGCTTGTCGATAATAAATTTCCGTAATGCACGTGCAAAGCTTCAACCGAATTAACAACTAAAACATTATACATCCGCGGTTTTCTTTATAGTGCAACATTATAAAATATTTTATTGTATTTCAACTACTACAACAATAAGACAAGTAATATAAAAATTTTGTTTTTAAAGTTAATTCCTACTTAGGTCATCAAAGAAAAATTTAATATAATCCTTTAAGCTAATATTAGTTTTTGTTGCATTAAAATATCTCAATTTGTTGATTTTCTATAAGCAAGTAGGTTTACAATGGAATTCTAAGGGAATTTGGCGAAATATTAGAGATATTGCCAAGTTGGCGTCACATTTGGCGACTCATTTTGGTCGCCAAATTTGGCGATATATCGCGAAGTTGGCGACAAACTTGGCGGTATTTGGCAACAGAACAGTGTCCCCCCTATGGTAACCTCCCTTATAGGTATGAAGATGCATTAAACACTTCAATAACAATGGCCTCCATTTTGTCTCCCATGTAAAACTAAAATTAATTAATTAAAATTTAATTAATGTATTAACATCAATTGTCATCCAGTACAAGTTTTAAAAAAATTATTTCAACTTGATAGGATGAATAATAAGTATTTTATTAACGATTGAAAATTTGAACAAGATATATAAATAAATAAATATAGGGAGACACTCATACTATAATATATATTAAAACACACATATACACATAAATAACGCCTGCATTCAACAGTTAAAGGTACAGTAGCGCTCAAAAGTATTTTGACAACCTTATATTCTCTCTTATTTTATTTAATATAAAAATGTAAAAGAAAATATATTCCCTATAATTGAGAACGCTAAGACTGCAGTTATGCAAATGTATCAAGTTTCAACTTGTTTGTTTACATTCGGCGCCACCGAAGAAATATGACTCCTCTTTAGCTCAAAAGTATTTTGACAATTAGTTTGCATTTAATTGTTGAAGGTGTCAGTGGCGCTATAGCTTCGATTAGTGTTTATATCGACTTATTGTGATTATTTTTAAATGCCGAAATGTAAAAAATATTGAAGTGATTCTAGAAAAGCCGCTGTAAATGCATTTAAGAAAGGTAGACTGAACTAGCTCGTTCTTTTAACGTGTGTCGACATTTTTTATTACATAGAATAAAGTTTTTAATAAATAGAAATACATTGAAAATAAGCTTCAAAGTGGCCATCCGAAAAAAACAACTTCCAATGTTGAGTGTATTCTAAAAATGATATCTACAAGTGATTGTCGTAAGTCCGCTGTAATAATAAAAAATGAATTGAAAGAAAATTACGGCATAGACATACACGTTTCATCAGTCAAACGACGCCTAAACCTCTATGGTTTACATGGCAGAAGACCAGCAAAAACACGTTTGTTATCTACTAAGAATAGGAAGGCTAGAGTCGCATTTGTAAAACGGCATAATCCTTTCAGGGAAAAAGCAATTCCATTACTAAAGTGTTGAATTTAATGACTGACACCGGAATTTGAAAACAAATTTATTTATAAATAAGAAAAAGCTATATTTCACACACATGATAAAACGAATTTTTTTAAACCAAAATTCCGGTGTCAATCATTAATTTCAACACTTAAGCAATGGAATTGCTTTGTCCCTGAAAGGGTTATGCCGTTTTACAAATGCGACTCTAGCCTTCCTATTCTTAGTAGATAACAAAAGTGTTTTTGCTGGTCTTCTGCCATGTAAACCATAGAGGTTTAGCCGTCGTTTTACTGATGAAACGTGTATTTCTATGCCGTAATTTTCTTTCAATTCCTTTTTTATTATTACAGCGGGCTTACGACAATCACTTGTAGATATCATTTTTAGAATTCAGTCAACATTGCAAGTTGTTTTTTTCGGATGGCCACTTTGAGGCTTATTTTCGATGTATTTCTGTTTATTATAAACTTTATCCTATGTAATAACAAGTTGACGAGACCCGTTAAAAGAACGAGCTAATTCTGCTTGCAGTCTACCTTTCTTAAGTGCATTTACAGCGGCTTTTCTAGAATCATTTCAATATTTTTTACATTTCGGCATTTAAAAATAATCACAATAAGTGGATATAATCACTAGTCGAAGCTATAGCGCCACTGACACCTTCAACAATTAAATGCAAACTAATTGTCAAAATACTTTTGAGCTAAGGAGGAGTCATATTTCTTCGGTGGCGCCGAATGTAAACAAACAAGTTGAAACTTGATATATTTGAATAACTGCAGCCATAGTGTTCTCAATTTTAGGGAATATATTTTCTTTTACATTTTTATATTAAATAAAATAAATGAGAATATAAGGTTGTCAAAATACTGTATATATAAATATTATACAGACATACAAACAATAAGTACAATAAACCCAACTGGAGTGAAAAATTAGCCAGAGCCAGGAATCGAACCCTTATATATACCTTTAAATATAGGGAGAGTGTGAACTAATAGTAGGAATTTAATTAAAACCTTCAGTAAGAATTGTTTTGAATGGGATTAAAATGTTTAAATTTTATTAGTTTATGTATATACAGTATACTCCCGCAATTCCTCACAGCTAGGGACCAGAGGTTGTGCGGATTTCTGGTCATTGATTTGTTTATATTTTTGAAACAGTAATTTGATTGGTAGTTAAGCAAGGGAAATTATAATGAATGCTTACAATAAAGTGAAACATTAAAATAAGTAAAATATTAAAATAATTTATTAGTTTAAACGTAATTATTAAAATAATTATGTAAAATAAAAATTTGGAAAAATATTAAATTATTACCGATGAAATCGATTCAATTCGATTCCAAAAGTCCTATGCTGCCATCTAGTTGTAAAGCGATCGTAAGATCGATACGTCATCATATAGATATGCTAATTTATATCAAAATCAAAAGTAATGTAAATTTATTTAGTAAAAAATCAGCTGTAATAAGAAAAAGAGAATCATTAACAAAAAATTTAGTAAAAAACATCGCGGTAGTCTCTGATCTCGGCGCCATCTTGAATTTTGTTTCTGCAACTTAACTGTAAATTTCATCGTTTACATGTGAAAAAATTCGCGGATTTTAGGCGTTCGCTGATTTTAAGGTCGCAGATTTAAGGGAGTCTACTGTATTAATTTATACTAAAATTCCAATTTTAAAAGTAACTTTTTTTTTAGAATGTCTGCATGTACATTGAAACTGAAATAATAGTTCCTCCGATACGCTTAAATAGCATTTAGTGTTTGCAAATTTTACTGATTTTTGAACAGTATTTTAAGTTGAAATATCTGTTTTAAAAATAATACTTCTATACAAGTGACGCCTATAACATAGCACATTGGTTTCTTCATTGTCACATCAAAGAGGTAATATAAAAAGCGAAACAGCGTTAAAATTCCGCAAAGAGCGTTAATAATACTTTTTTAACATAAACATAAATTGTCGAACTTAATAAAATTTGAAGTTTATAAGATAGAAACATTGTTCAAAACATGCACTGAATCAAGATCATGTTTGTACCATAGAGCCGATAAAATGTTTGATGACAAATGTCAGAAAATGTATAATTTCCTTAAAATTCTTCAGACAGTGAAATTCATGTAAAGTGAGGACAAAACTTTGAGTGCAATTATAAATGTTCCCAGTCGTAAAATAAAACTATAAACCATTTTGTATTTCTATGCACAAGTAATTTAAATAAAGTTACTTTAAATCGAAATCCGGAGCATCATTGAAAAGAATTAAGAATCAAGAAATATTTAAGAAAGCTTGGTATACTTTTCTATACAACACGAATAATTTGAAGCATAATTTTTAAACTCATTTTTCAAAGTTTCTCAATTTATATTAAATAAGTTACTACAGTTTAGCAACGTTTTAAAGCTTTTGATGATCTCTCACCAACTCGCAGAAAATACTCAAAAACTGTAATAAGCAGCTTAAATATGATTCAAATGCCAATTCTAGTTGTATTTAAAAATTATTCGTAAAAATGAATTTCATCATATTTTGAATTTCTTTAATTAAATGGACTGCTATTTTCCGTTTCTGTTTGATAAAAACGCTTAACACAAAGAGCGGCGTCTGTTTACTTTGAATTGAGTATAAACCAATATTCATCGCCATTATCTTGATTCAAAACGCTTGAATTGTAATAAACAAATGCTTTTAAGTAAATAAAGGGAAAAAATAATTACTACTAAGCGGTTTTTTATTCGTATTTATGAGTGTTTTTGTAAACATGTTTATTACCTTCGTACTATGTAACGAATAACAAAAACAAGATATTTGGTAAGTATTTATTTGGTAGGTCATAAATTTTGCGATAAAAATTCTTTGCAAGACGATTCATGTTCTTATGTAAAGTTTTTAAGTCCCTTCGGGCAGTAGAGTTGCTTAGGTAGCGTGAAGCGTTACGTACGATACGGAGATATCTGTTGTGTAAACCACTAAGATTATCAATGGAAGAGGTGCAGGTGAAACCCGAGACCGGATTATAATTATTATTATTGCTAATTATTGCTACTTATTATTATTATTATTATTATTATTATTATTATTATTAGCATAAGTTATCACATAAGATTGATGGATACTTCGTTGCAGATCTAATCATAAAATATCTTCGTTAAATAATAGTCTCAAATCATTTTGAAAATTTATGCAGTAGGATATTCTCAGAGGAAAGTACATATTAGTATTCAGTGCAATACTAACTGGACGAAAGTTTCGTATCAATTTCATAAAACATCTGTTAAAATTAATTAGATTTGGTAATATATGAATAGAGTAATTACAATTGAATATACAAAGCTAATTAACGAAAATCTTCTTTTTATGCTATTCTCAATCTTCTTTTTTCAGTTTTATTCAAAAGATCCACTTTCTTTATACGATTTGTCAATATTTCACCGATAAGAACTAAGAATGAAAAGATGTATCCAAATACAGTGATGGAACAGTGGCGCAGTAGTTGAGCGATTGTTACCACTCAATTTTTATAGTATTCTTCGCCTTGAACAATCTCAGAAATTCTGTCCTGAAGTTAGATGAGGAATACTAATAAAATTTTGCTGTGTCAATTGATTGCCTGCTGCTACACTGTTCCATCACTGATCCAAATATTAAAAATCCCTGCCGGCCCGGCCTACAGGCAGAGGTAGATTTCGAAGTCAAATATACTAATTTCACAAACAAAAACTAAATCATGATTATAGATAAATCCACTTTAACAGTTTTATCTGGCCGCTCTTGACGAGTTTTTATTTCATTTTCATATAATAGATAGTTTTATCAGAATCATGTTAGGGCGGTATTCAAAAAAATACTTTTCCATGCTCAACAACTCGAAATTTTCTGGCATAATTCCAGATTCATTTTTAATTAAAAAAAAATATGAAACTTGCTGACGTGATTTTTGAAGAGATTTATAAGCGACCTGTGTTTTTATTTTTTGTTCAATTAATTAAAACTTGATATATAAACAATTATTTTCTCAGAAGGACAATATTTTTCGTTTCTAACACAATTGCTTCGGGAAATTCCGTTCAAAATGCCCACTTTGACATCATTTTTTGAAATATATTCTGCCTCTATCTAAAAATCGATTATTACGGTACATTATATAGTTTCTGAATAAGCGAATCTACCAATTAAATGCGTTTGAGAGCAAAAATGAATTTAAAAACCAGTCAGAAAATAAGCAGTTTGGATTTAAGCGCATCCTTAATACAATGATTTTTCCAACACAATCCGCTTCGGTAAATTCGGTTCAAAATGCCCTTTTTAACAGCATTTAAAAAAATATATTCTGCCCCTATCAGAAAATCGACCATTACGGTACATTATATAGTTTCTGAGTAAGAAAACGTACCAATTGGAAGCATTTGAGAGCAAAAATGAATTGTAAAATGAGTCAGAAAATAAGCAGTTTGGATTTGAATACACCCTTACTAAGATCATTTTTTACTTCAACCGGTATGTATTTTTAATTTGTTTTTGCTCTAAGAATTGGTCCTATCCAAAACTTGTCTATATAGATGTTGTAGACAATATTAAGAAGATATATGATAAATTCATGGGGATTTTATATCTTTTGAATTGACGGAGTTATGGATTTTTTTCTTCTTCAAACCCCCTTTTTGTTTTCGTTTTTAATTTTTTTTGCGGTACGAATTGGTCCTATCAAAAACTTGTGAATATAAAAGTTGTAGATAATGTTAAGGAGATTCATAATAAAATTAATTGGATTTGATATCTTGAGAATTGACGAAGTTATGGATTTTTTTCTTCTTCAAACGCCCTTTTTGTTTTCGTTTTTAATTTTTTTGGCGGTACGAATTGCTCCTATCAAAAACTTGTGAATATAAAAGTTGTAGATAATGTTAAGGAGAGTTATAATAAAATTAATTGAATTTGATATCTTGAGAATTGACGAAGTTATGAATTTTTTTCTCCCAAAAACCCTATTTTTGCGCCCCTTGAGCCCATTTTTAACTTTATCAAAAATCTGTGATACATAAATTTTTGGCCCTATTTTTAGAAGTAATAAAAACTTTAAACTGATTTGATATGTACAAAAATTAAGAAGTTATGGGGGGTTTTCTGTTTTCACAAAACCCCTCCCTATTTCCCTCCCCTTGGTCCGATTTTGCCCATTAACGAACTTGACTGAGATTTTATGCCCATTGATTTTATGTATCAGTTTGGAAGAGATTGGTGCAGAATTACGAAAGTTATCGTGTCCAGAAGAAAGTGATATAGATAGATAGATAGATAGATAGATAGATAGATAGATAGATAGATAGATAGATAGATAGATAGATAGATATATATATATATAAAGTTTTTTACTGAGGGTGGTTTTGGGTTCTAGGGGTCATGATCGGTGTAGATCTGCAAAATTTTTTCAGAAATTCCAACATAGGAACGATCCCAATAGGTAGTATTTCATACGAAATCTACCTAAAAATATGAACGCCGGAGCAACATCTTTAAGAGTTAATTGTCTTTTTTATGGTATTTTTGTAGACGTAGCATACGAATTACAAATGCTCTATCCTGCTGGTACTCGAAATACAATCCCGAAGCCATAAATCTATGAACTAATTTTTCCACCAATTTTTTGCAACAAAAGTGTTTTTGGACAATCATTGCGCACATGCTTTCAAGGAAACGGTCTTCAGAGACGATTTTTTTCCCTACAGCCAAAATATCAACGGCGTCTGAATGTATTAGAAGAGCGAGATCTTCTGTGTTTCTATCGAAAAAAAATATTGAAAAGTATTTTCGCTGCTTAAATTATTTCTGTTAAGGTCTTGTCCAATTATTTTTAAATATTCATGCTTTGACTTTAATGTCAGCCCAAAAATAGCTGAATATGGACTAGCTATGCAGTGATAGTGTCCTTATTTTACAGCTTTGGCCAACTGAGGCACATCTTTAATTTGAATGATAGGGGGTAATGTAAGAAAAGACAGAAATACGGAATCGTAAGCCAGGCAAAGAAACATTGTTCCTATGATCCATGAAAAGAGGAGCAATTTTTCTATCATTGATGACGGTTTTAAAATAGAACTCTGTCGTCACAAAACATCAAAAGTGTGCAATAAAATTTTATCAAATGAAAAGCTTCTTTTGAAATTGATATAATATACCAAAGACATCGCAATTAATACTGAGATGATAGCTACCCAAAGCGGCAATGAGAATGTTTAGAAAATGCCTAAAATCTGTGGTTTATATTCTGCTTTTCGAGTCACAAATGCGAAAGAATGAAGTTTATACGGGTAAGTGAAATCCACTTTCTCTGTGCTTACTTCGTGCATAGTAAGTGGTTGAACGCCAGTATCAATTTCTGACCGATTTACCATCCCTATTAGTCCCACCAACGTACCATTCGAAAATGCACCATTTACTTGATCTGTGTAACGAAAATAAACGCTATCGAAATTTTTTGTATAGTTTGTCAGATAATTAGCAAACGTTAATAGCACTCTTCCATAGATATTGGCTTTATGTGATATGTACGTTTTTAGTTTTACTTTAGATCCGTGTAATAAAATTTGCTTTTTGACATAAAGTCCAATAATTGCAACTTTAGGTGTTTCCATAACTTTCATTTTTGAAGAAGAATTATAAGCTTATAATTTTGAATAGATATATTATCAAAAATAAATTAAAAAATCATTTCATGTTTCTATGAATAAACTGCTACAACTTAAAAATATATAATTTTCTGAAAAGTTCTAAATCCAAATCATATGTTTAGAATTATACACAGCATATTAATGCAGCATGATATAAAGCCTAAATATAAAACAAGGTTAGAAAAGTAATATATCAGTCGTTATAGTATAAACGTGTTTATTTTTTTAATTCTTTTTGTAGAAATAACTTTTTTCTTACCTTGTACATATCACACCTGAACTCGGTGGATTCTAGATTTTCATCTGGGGTTAGTATGCACGCATAAATCGACTACAATGAAATTGTAATTAAAACTAAATATTTTCTAGTTTTAAAGCTGCTGCTGTTACCAATTATTTAAGCTTATAATTTACCAGTTTGTTAGTTTTAATTATTTTAGATGTGTTTTTGAAATTAAAAGTTGTTTTAAAGGAAACATTATTTTTCCGAAAATTATTATTCTATTTGGCAGCTTTCAAATAAATTTACATGTTTCTGTTGACATCTGAGTTCATGACAGCAATATCCAATTTAACACATATACAATTTTTCGAATTTTTGTAAGTCATGTTTTAAAATTCACTTATCACTTTTGTTCTCTTTAATTATGTCTTGTTAATTCTCCGAATTCAAAGGAACTGACACTTTTCAGAGATTATTCGCCTTTCTGTCGCCTCAACATTATTTCATAAACAGGTATGCTTGTTGATAGTAAATTTCTATAATGCACGTGCAAAGCTTCAACCGAATTAACAACTAAAACATTATACATCCACGTTTTCTTTACAGTACAACATTATAAAATATTTTATTGTATTTCAACTACTACAACAATAAAATTAAAACCTTCAGTAAGAATTGTTTTGAATGGGATTAAAATGTTTAAATTTTATTAGTTTATATATATATTAATTTATACCGAAATCCCGATTTTAAAAATAATTGTTTTTTTTTTAGAATGTATGCATCAATCGTGATAGCCTTTTAAAGTGATAATGTAAGTACACTGTAATTTAATCAGTTTACTCTCTTCAGCTGTGTTTTTGGACAATATAACTGTCAAGTTCGTATTAATTTCTGAAGAAGTGTTATCTCATGTAAGCCAAGAGCCATAACAAATTCATGCACATTTATAGATATTCATTATGCTTAACGAAAGCGCAACAATTACATCATAACTTATAATACATAATCTTCGAATCCAACTGACTCCAATGAAGCTTCAAATATCGAAAATTAAACAATTTAAGAAGGTTCTCAACTATTAGAATGATTCATAAAAATTAAAAAATCTCGTCAATAAATTTTAAATAACGTTAACAACAGTCAAGTTTTTCTAGTTCAACTAAATGAATTAATATAATTTAACGAAAGTTAATTTATAGGACATCACGGAACATCCGAGATATTTTTGTTAAAGCAAGGTTCAATACACTTCAGATTGATATAATCACATTTAAAACGTTCGTTAATATTTCACCAATTCATAAAATGGTGTACATTGAAATTGAAATAATAGTTCTTACGATACGCTCAAATAGTATTTAATTTTTCCAAATTTTACCAATCTTTGAACAGTATTTTAAGTTAAAATATTTGTTTGAAAATTAATAGCTCCATACAAGTGACGTCTAAAACATTTCACATAGGTTTCTTCATTGGCACATCAAAGAGGCAATATGAAAAGGAGAGAAGGGTTAAAATTCCGCAAAGGGTGTTAAGAATCCTTTTTTAACATGAACATACATTGTTGAAGTTAATAAAATTTGAAGTTTTAAAAATAGAATCATTGTTCAAAACATGCACTGAATCAAGATCGTGTTTGTATAATAGGGCCGATAAAATGTTTGATGATAAATGTTAGAAAATTTATAATTTCCTTAGACTTCTTCAAGAAGTGAAATTCAGGTAAAGTGAGGACACAACTTTGACGGCAATTATAAATGTTCACAGTCGTAAAATATATAAACCATTTTGTACTTCTATGAATAAGTAATTTCAATAACGTTATTTTGAATAGAAATTTGGGGCATCATTGAAAAGATTTAAGAATCAAGAAATGTTTAAGAAAGCTTAGTATACTTTTCTATACAACACGAAAAACTTAAAGTATAATTTTTAAACACATTTTGGAAAGTTACTCAATTTATAGTAAATAAGTTACTACAGTTTAGCAACGTTTTAAAACTTTTAATGATCTCTCACTGACTCGCAGAAAAATATTCAAAAACTGTAATAAGCAGCTTAAATATGATTCAAATAATAATTCTAGTTGTATTTAAAAGTTATATTTAAAAATTGTATTTAAAAATTCATCATATTTTGAATTTCTTTAATTAAATGAACTGCTATTTTTCGTTTCTGTTTGCGAAAAACGCTTAACACAAAGAGCGGCGCGGCGTCTGTTTACTTTGAATTGAGTATAAACCAATATTCGTCGCCATTAACTTGATTCAAGACTCTCGGAGTGTAATAAACAAATGCTTTTAAGTGAATGAAGGAAAAAATAATTACTACTAAGCGGTTTTTTATTCGTATTTGTGACTGCTTTTGAAAACATGTTTATTTCTCCATGGTACTATGTAACAAGGATAACAAAAACAAGAAATCTTTCTTCCGGAAAAAAATGGTAGTCGAATTCAATTCTTTACTCGGTTACCCATTACTATCAACACGCAGTATAAACTTTGACGTATATGAAGGAGTGCGAGAGAATATTAAATAAACTTCTAATAACAAACTTTTGTTTATGTAGATTTCTTTTTTATTTTTAATCAAGCTCAGTTTTGGGGTTCTCTGACAATACACTATAAAAAAGGAACACTTTTCAGAGTGGTGGATAACTTGGAAAAGGTTATGTTAGGTTATATTCGTCCTTATAAATAATTTTCATATGAAAGTATTTTTTTTTTTTTTTGAATCTATGCACTTCTGAAATAAATATCACAATGCTTTATTGAATTTTAACTAAAAATACTTAGTAAACGTAAACACAACTGCTTTTACTTAATCTTCTGGACGGACTTTTCTCACATTGGATCATTCATGTTTTTAAAATTTAGGCCTGAATTAATACTTTTATTAAAAAAAACAGGCGATCAAACCTGAGCTTTCCGATTTATAGAACAAATTGCCAGGTTTAAAACCATTTTTAACCCTTTAACCTACAATGACAGCATAGCCCGCGCACGATGATCGAGCCAAATGTAAATTCTTCTTACCAGTAAAATTTCACAGTAAATATAGTTTAATTTAATCGTCGAAATTCCATGATTAAACAAAGCGAAAATCTCTATTAAATTTTAGTGGTGGATATGGATTTGCCAAACCGTGGAGTTGTTGAGACGTAAATCGTAGGTTAAAGGGTTAATTGAAAGCTCGAATAGATTTTTTGGTGTTGTTGCTGTTGTTTTTCTTTTCGTTTAGCATTTATATGTAAAAAATGTATTCATTTATTTATTTGTGTTACTTATTTATTTTTGAGTGAAGTTTAAATTTCGTTATGGAATATAAACCGAGCCTTTAGCTTAAGCTGTCAACGTTCTATTAACTAAGCTATCCTGGACAACTCCGGTGAGCACATTTCTCTCAGACAACCTTAATCTATGAAAAGTCTGAGGTGATTACTATTAATGAATAACATTGCCAGGAATTTAAAAAAAAAAAAAAAAAAAAAAACTTTAATATTTTGGTTTCTAAAAAATACAAATTTACTGTACTGTATTAGAACTTATTTCATATTTATTTAAATTTTTTTTGTAAGAAATAGGCCGTTTTTTAGATCCGCACTTAACTCCTGAACACGTTACCATGATTTAATTTTTCTCTATTATGTATGAAATGCTGGCAGAATTAAAAGATAAAAGTGTTATCTATATCTGTACACCGTGTTATCGGCACATAAAGTGGAAATTGAGTTTTAATGCCTCCACGAAATACTCTGTTATTCAGAGATTGTGCTACAAAAATATTTTTCTATAGAACGATTTCGATTATGTAATACAGTTAGTCAACATTTTATTTCTGCGTGTGTGTGTGTGTTTGGAGGTGGGAGGGTGTAGCGACGACTTTACGCCTAATAATAAAATGGGTAGAATGTGCCTACAATTAAACTTAAAACAAACAAACAGTGATTGCGGGGATATTAGAGAATCTACATAAACATGTTTGTGTTATTCTTATATTGCTGCCGTCTATCAACTAGAATAATTTAAATCGTTGTTTGTTCTATTTACCATATCCTTCTTTCATTCTGTAACTTCAAGGCCCCACCAGTGGCCGAGAGGTTCTGCTCTCGAAGCTGGTAGACGGGAAGTGCTGGGTTCGATCCCAATCGCGCCCGTCGGCCTAATCGTTCGGAGTTTTCGTGGTTTTCTTCGAACCTTGGTTCTCCAAGCGTTAATACGGGTTAGGTTCCCTTAGAAAGACCTCCACGGAAGGCACTCCCCCCTTAGGGCCTATATCCCACGTGCAGATAATTGGCCGACATAAATACAACCAACCAATACAACTGTAACTTCAAAACCTGAATTTAATTATTATGATAGGTTAAAATTAAATAAAGAATTCAGTAAAAAGTGCCGATGCGCATTTTTGAAGAGAATTTAATGAAGAGAAAAGTTAATTCTCAGAGGTTTAAAAAATAAATAACGGCATTTGCAATAGATGGCAGCACTAAACTTTATGCTTTCAAGTTTGGTGTCAGGTTGGGGAATGTAATTTAGAAGTGACCGGATCAATAACTAACTTTCTCTTTGAACAGCGAAATTTGACTTTCCAGAAGACTTTTAGCATTAGTGCGAAATCCTTAAATTCCATTGGCTATCAGTGAACCGAACTTCTTTCCCTGAAAGGTTGGTTGGCTGGTTGGTTGATTTTTGACGGCCGATTATTTACTCTTGGGATATAGGCCCTAGGGGTGTGCCCTTCGTGGGGATCTTTCTAAGGGAACCTAACCCGTATTTACGCATGGGAAACCAAGGTTTCGAAGAAAACTCCGAAACGGTTAGGCCGACGGGCGCGATTGGGTTCGAGCCCAGCGCCTTCCGTCTACCAGCTTCGAGAGCATAACCTCTCAGTCACTGGTGGGGCCCTTTCCCTGAAAGGAAAAAATCCATTTTACAAGTAACAGCGCTGCTACTCATTTCATGTATTTCTTGATAACAATAACTTGATGCATTAAAAAAAAGCGTATATATTTCTCAAACTGAATACAAAATCAATTGTTATAAAGTTAATAACATAATATATAATTATTAAATTTGATTTAATTTTCTATAAGAAAACTATCAACTATTCTAAAACCTCATTGACTTAGTTAAATTAGGATAAAATAATGAGATTGTTACAATAAACTGCTTAGAACTTTTTTTTTTTTTTTTTTTTTTTCTACTCAGATGTTTGCAATCAGTTTTAAAGTTCTAGCCGCTTAACTAAAAATAAGTAATTGAAGTTCCATCTAGATATATAAAAATATTTTTCTATGTCAGTTTAAAAGATACTATTATTGCATTTAAGTAGATATTTTATTTTAATTATATAACATTATCTTCTAAGTGGTATTATGTAGTAAAATTTAATCACAATATAATATTTCGAATAAAAATTGTAAAGCTACTGATAATAAATTAATAAATAAAGATAAAAACAAAAATCTCCATAATAATAATAATAATAATAATAATAATAATAATAATAATAATAATCGTTATTTTAAATATATATATTGCAACTAATAGCAAAATATTTTTCATTGTTCATGTTTGATGTATATTACATTTTTATTGCAACACACACACACACACACACACACACACACACACACACACACATATATATATATATATATATATGTAAGAAATCTTTTCGCGAATAATTATTAAATCACAGATATATATATATATATATATTTGTTTTTGTTGCATTTTTACCATACATTCAATTATTTAAAGTATAGTAATTTACTGTCTTCAATGGTTAAATTATCATTGAAATATATATTATTAATGTAATTTATATATAAAGGATAAATAATTAATTTTTAAAGATGAATAATTTAATAATTTAATTCTGTTAATTACTATTTATATGTTACTGGAGTTCTAGCATAAAAGTATACTTTTCATGAAAGTCTAGAAGATATTAAAATTAAATTTTAATAAATATTCATTTTAAACATACAGTTTATATATGATAAGAATTTAGTAGTATTAAATATACAATAAAAAAATTAGAAAGCAGCTGATAAATAGATAAATATTTTTTTATATGAAAGATAATACTTAATTTTGAGAAATGCACGCTTTAATAAATTACTTCTGCTAATTATATATATATATATATATATATATAACTTACTAAAATTCCAACAAAAATATTTTTAATGTAAGGTAAAAATCTATCATTATTACATTATTATTAAAAAATAGATTAAAGGAATTTTTTTATTTAAAAAGATCTAATTGACATTTTATTTTTTCAAAGGAACTGGTGATAAAGATCAACTGATTTTAACTAACTGACTTAAGGGTGTTCTCAAATCCAAAAGGGCAACTTTCTGATATAAGTTTTAATTTATTTTTGTTCGAAAATGCATGAAACTAGCTGGTATTGTTGTTCAGAAACTATGTAATTGAGCTGTTTTTTCATTTTTTTTCAAACGCAATAGATCTTTCAGAAAATAATGTCAAAGTAGGCGTTTTGAACCGAATTTCGGCGCGAAGGAAGAAAGAGCACTGAAGAGCGGGCGAAAAACGTGTTTGTCGCGTGATCAAAATCGCTTATAACTCAATAGGTGATTGATTGGTCAAAAAATAGAAAAAACAGTTCAATTCCAAACGCTTCCATGGCCAGGCTTTCCAATTTTATACCTTTCCGTTAAAAAATGAATTTGTAAATGTGTCAAAACGTTTTGCGCTTGTTGGCCAGAGCAGTTAAGAACAGCCTTAAGAAAATATTATTATTACTCTTTAATTATTAAAGAAATTTATTTATTAGAAAAATACCCTATAAGTCATGTGAATTTTAAAATTTAATAATCTGTATAATATTTACAATAAAAAATTTTCAAAGCAACCTAAGTAACAGATAAATTTAAAATGATCAGAACTTGATTAAGTTCTAACATGAAAATACTTTTAATATAAGCCTAGGAGATTTATTATTGCATTTTAATAAATGTTTACTTTAATTATTAAAAAAGATTAAATGAATTTTTTAATTTAATTATTTAAATTTATTTAAAAAAATCTAATTGACCAAAAAATTTACAACGGAACTCGTAATAAAGATCAACTGATTTTAACTAACTGACTTAAGAAAATATTATTATTACACTTTAATTATTAAAGAATTTTTTTATTACAAAAATACCCTTTAAGTCCTATGAATTTTAAAATTTAATTTAAATATCTGTGTAATATTTAAAATAAAAAATTATAAAGTAACCTATCATAAATTAATAAAGATTTTTAGGTACTTTTCGGTTAGCCGGGCGCCAGTGTTATATATACATATGTATGTATATCTATATATACATATATATGTATATATACACACACACATATATATGTATACATGTAGCTCCTGTATGTGTATAAATATACATATATATATGTATATATAGATATGCATACATATGTATATATAACACTGGCGCCCGGCTAACCGAAAAGTACCGATTTTTATGTCTCAAAGATAATTTTAAAATAAAAAACCTTTAATATATTAATTCTGATAATTTTGAATTTATCTGTTACTATAGTAACAGACAAATTTAAAATGATCAGATCTTTATAAAGTTCTAACATGAAAATATTTTTAATGTAAGCCTAGTAAATTTATTATTGCATTTAATAAATGTTTACTTTAATTATTAAAAAATAGATTAAATGATTTTTTTAATTTAATTATTTAATTTATTTTAAAAAATCTAATTTGATAAAAAAAAATTACAAAATTAACTAACTGACTAAATAAAAATCAAAACAAAACTCTAAAAAGTGAAAATTCCAGCGAAAGGACAGAACACGCAACTTTAGAATTACAAACGCAAACTCTTAACCAGCCCCAGTCTTGACCACCGAGCGAGATCATTCATACGACTTGCGATACAAAAATACCATGTGCCGGCTTTACACAGTAATTTACCCTTATACTTGTCCTTTCAGAGAAAGAAGTTCCGTTCAATTTCATTGGTTATCGGTGAAGCGATAGCCAATGAAATTGCAGGATTTCGCACTAATGGTAAAAGTCTCGTGGAAAGTCAAATTTCGCCTCTGAACAGCTTTTATAATAAAAGACCTTTTGAATAAATATTATCCGCAAAATGCTACGAAAACATTTTCACGTAATATTAATTACTGAAGTAGAGTTGAGCAAACATTTTACTGTATAACAGGCAGGGCCGGCGAAACGTCGCGCTTTAATGGGACCCATAACATTTACTATAATGCTAGTCTAATAAAATTATTTTTTTAATTGTATATATTATGGAATAATATATAATAAAATTAAAAAAAAAAATGCATAAAAAATACCACTACTTTCAAATTTAATATGCGTAATTATTTTTAATATCGTAGAATCTTCTATACTTTACAATATTTTAAATATTTATCTTTTGTGTTCACGGCTACTTTCAGGTACATCAAATCTACACATTTCCCGACAATTATATCAACTTACCCTGTAAGGAATAAAGTTAATTCTAACTTTCTTGGTGCGAAGAAACATTTAAAGAAAAATCTAAATTAAAAATATTATTATTTTATTTAGAGGAAATGTTATTTTGAATTGTATAAAGATATTCGGAGCCCTAACAAGACCCCGATTGGCGTTTGCCCTATGATTGCACCCGGCCTTGCTAACAGGTGTTGCTAATCTTACGTTAGTGTTAAACGTAAACATTATACTTTGGGAAAAATTTTCGAAGTTCCAGGAAAGAGGGGAGGGGGGGGGGGGCTGTAAATGAAATGAGTTTAATAAGGTTAGATAAAAAATAAAAAATAAATAAAATAAAATAAAAAACAAAACAAACATTATTATTTAATGACAGAATAAATAAGATGAATGTTAGTGGTAGGTGTATAACTGGAATTTTTATCTAATTGGCAACACTGACTCGAAGGTCACATGTATACGTCTGAACCCTTTAAGGCGCAGCTTTGCATATATGCAAAGAACACTGTTTTGAATTTAATAGATTTTTTTAAATTCGCAAATACCTAATTCATACCAGAAAATTAAAATAGCAATATTTGCTTTAATTAAAAAACATACATTCTGTATTTAAATAAACGGAAGTTAACCAGTGAAACTTTCTGGTGTAAAGTCAGATTCTCTTAACTACGTAATTTCTAGAACGTATGCTACTATGGGAATTAAAGGGTTAAATGTTAAGTTTTATAAATAAATAATTATATAAAATAAGGTATTTGAAGACATACTTATTAAAGTATTTACTAATTTGTATTATTTTAGCGTAAAACAGCCCCACGGCAGCAGTTTTTACTTGTATTGCAGATGTGCAACAGAAGAAAAGATTGATGCATTATATAAAAAATGTATTTCTGATTTTTTTCATTATTTTTCCCGTGTAATAAACCTTTCAGTGAATCATATATAATTTTTTCGAAACAAAATAAAAAATCGCGCATTTAAGGGTTAATAATAATGATGTGGTAGTCACTTTTTCTGGCCCATCAAAACTTACCGCTATGTTCATTACCAAAACAAATTACTCTTTAGAGACATTGTCGCACCCATTTATAATTTGAATATATCATTTTGCTTAAAAGTCCAGTATACCATTGGTTATAATTTATGAAACATGACCCCTTGATTTAAACTCATAAATTTGT
This sequence comes from Maratus speciosus, assembly GCA_963932465.1. Lineage (NCBI taxonomy): Eukaryota > Metazoa > Arthropoda > Arachnida > Araneae > Salticidae > Maratus > Maratus speciosus. The sequence goes on from OZ010797.1 coordinate 90,576,903, forward strand.
GTTGAAAAAAAAGAATCCTCTTTTGCTGTTTAATTATTTTGAATATTTTTCTTTTTTACTGGTTTATAGGGATGTAAGCACCCTTTCGTAGTTTGAGTTGATTCAAACATTTATGGACCTACGATAGGGTTGCAGAGGATTTCTCCTCCTCCCTAAATGTTTGAGGAATTTAAAAATTAAGAAAGGAATGTCGAAAGAAGTATAAAAAGCTGTGATTGTGGTTGAACTGATTATTCCATGGTTGCAGTTTATAGCCTGATAATACAAATTAATTAATGTTATTTCGTTGTTTGTTTTAAAGTTATTAATGTATTAACACAATTTACATAACTACAGATATACACATATTAAAATTTTATTAAAAACAATTAAAATATAATTAAAAATGTATATAAACGTTTCGGCTATTTTCATAGCCCTCATCAGTAAACGAGCAGAGTCAATCATGTCCCCGATTTTGAGAATGCACGAATTGTGGAAGCCAATTGCCCCGTATATTTTAGTCGTGTCTTCCGTGAGGGCTGGGTGACTGTTTTAGCTGAATCGCAGATTAACGAAGCGACCCAGGTTCCTGCTGATTATTCTATCCTACTTAAACCGTGATTTTAAATGTTTTTTCGTTTGCTGTGGCTCTTGCTGTTTTGTGACTCAGCTCGTTTACTGATGAGGGCTATGAAAATAGCCGAAACGTTTATATATTTTTTTAATTATATTTTAATTGCTTTTAATAAAATTTTAATATGTGTATGTCTGTAATTATGTAAATTGTGTTAGTTATTAAGAAATCCAGACGTAACTATGTATGTATTTTTAAATTATTAATGTATGTTTATTAGTTTAATTTAATTATTCATAATTAAATATACTTTAACCCTTTCCGGGGCAAGGTACTTGTGTTCATAAAATGTTGAAGTAATTGATCGACACCAGTATTTACAAGGAAACTTATTTGTAGACAAGTAAAACTGTATTTTCGCGTACTTAATAAAAGTGAAATTTTCATTAAAAAAATTTGGGTGCCAATGTGGAAATAATGGATTAAAATTGTGTGATGCCATAGCGGCATCGTCGCCCTTCAAGGGGTTAACCCTTTCGGGACGAGCGTCTGTTACAGATTTTTTAATCTCTTATCACCGGTTTTTCAAAACAGAAATTTTTGCCTATTTGAATCGTAAAATGCTCGTATTAAATAAGGCAAAAATTACAATAAAGATTTACTGGTGAGAATAATCACGGAATCTGAACAACTTACGTGGCACGTATACAGGTCGCTCGTCCCCAAGGAGTTAATGAAACTTTTTTATTACAATTTATTTTAAAATATAACTTTTTTTAAAAAACAACTCTTAATAAATTACAAATAATAATAATAAAAACAACAATAATAATGATAATTAAGATTTTATTAACAATAAACAGTATTTAACAACATATAATTATCAAATTCGTGAAAAAAAATTATTAAATTAATTATTATACAGTAATAAATTAATAATATACAGTAATATATTAATTAAATATATAAACTAATTATTATAATAACAATTTATTTAAAATTTATTTATTAAATAATTTATATAACAAATCATTAATATTAACAGTATTATTAGTTTAAAATAAGTTAATAAATTTAGTAAATAATAATATGAAATTAAAAATAATAATAATTGTTTTTATTTTATTTTTTTAAATAAAAAGTTAAAACTAATAATTTAATATTCTAATAAATTTTAGTTAAAGTATTAATTAAACTGATCATTTTAAATTTGAGTAACCAAAACGTAAAATTTAAATCTTTTACCTTAAAACAGAATCGTACAAAATACTTTTTTCCTTAAAACAGAGCCCTTTATAAAATTATTTGTCTTAAACATAGACTTTTTATTTTTTATTAAAGACGACTGCTTTTCGATAATTCTCTTTTAGTGATGATGGGATCATTTAACTTTTTTAATTAATCATTCAAGCCATTAATGCTCATTTTCACAATACAGTAGAACCTCGATTATCCGAAGTAATTGGGACTGGCCCTCTTTCGGAAAATCGAAAGTTTCGGATAATCGAGAATGCTTCAATTTTAAGATTAAGGAGAAATAAATGCAATGTTCCTTATTATGGTAGCAAAGTGCTTAATAAAAATAAAGCGATAGCAAAATAGAAACAAGAATAAATTACCTGAATTTTAATTTTGAAATTAAGTAACTTTTACATGTCTCGCAAGGGTATCAAAAAATGCTTTGTTTGTCGCAGTTTCGATTGCCTTTGCTTTGAAGATCTCTCACGGAGTTTTGTAATATTAGTTCACTAGTATCAGACTTTCTGCTGCTTCAGCCATGCCAAATGCTTTTCAAAACATTCAAAAGCATCAGAATCGCTAATTTGTTAATTTTCTTCGTTCAACTTCGCAGCTCACGGGAGTTCAAGTTAAATTCAAAGGAACTCTAAGATAGGGGATCGAAAATATTTATATGTACTCTTAGTTCGGAAAGGACCGTTTGCACACGAGGAATATGATAGTTTAAAAAAAAAAAAATCTTTCAAAATGGATTTTGCACACAAGGAATGCGATATATATATACATGTATAAAAAAGCTTTAAAATGGATTTCGGTTAATCGAGAGTTTCGGATAAAAGACGTTCTACTGTACTTTCAGAAAAATGCCTTTTTACATAGAAAAGAGGAATTTTTATTAGATTTCTTGATATCTAATAAGAATATCTGATTTTTTTTTAATGTATTTTTCAAGTGAAATATTGTGGATGTGCCGATTTTCGTTCAGTATTCTCAGTTAAGAACAAAAGGATCGAATAACATTTTTCTTTTGCATGTGAGGTGCTTTTTAAAATACGGACGATTGTTAGCAACTTTCTGTCATTGTCGGTTCTAAAATTCGGTTTTAAATGCAGATTTCGAAACTTTCTGAAGAAAACTTTCTGTTATAGAGATAAAAAAACGTTATTCCATTTCTGGGTAGCTAGTAAATTTATCGAAAAAATTTTATGTATTCGAATTTCGTAATTGTTCTAATTTTCGTTTCAGGATTTTCTGATATCATATCATCGATTTATCGTGACAGTAAATCGATGTTACATTCCACGTTCCAATAAAGTGTCCCTGTTAATGTACACATTCCATATGAAATTTTTTATTGAACAATTACATACAGGGTGCGCCATAAATTCGTGCAAACTTTAAAAATTCATAATTAAAGAAATAATGGTCGGAAAAATTTTTGGTTTGCGCGAGTATGATCAGACGGATTTTGGATTTTTTTCCCATGAATAATAAAAAATGATTCCAAGAATAACCAATAGAGGGCGCTCACATGCCATATTGAGACGTTTTATGCAAATCAGACAAACACAAACAGACATTGAAAGAAATCACAATAACATGACACTGTGCATTAACTTTTATGGTACTAAAAGATGCTCAACATGACCACCACCACAAGGTATTAGGCAAGTGAGGCGTGTCAATACGCCTGTAACAGCTGAGTGTAGCATGTCGGCATCGATGCCACCGACGGTCAGTCGAATGGCATCTTTCAGTTCCGCCAAAGTGGCTGGGGAGCACCGATAAACACGAGACTTTAAGTATCCCCACAACCAAAAATCTGCTGGGGTCAAGTCTGGAGATCGTGGGGGCCATTCAAACTTACAACCTCCACTTATCACTCGGTCTTCAGTGAAAGTGTCTAACAGGAACGCCTTGACTTCACGTGCAAAGTGGGGCGGGGCACCATCCTGCATGAAGGTGACGGAAGGTAACGCATGTCTTTCCTGCAATGCAGGCACAACTTGGTTACGCAAAAGCGTAAGATACCGTTCTGCAGTGACTGTACACGTTTTCCAGCCGGATTCAGGACAAGACTCTTCAAAAAAGAAAGGACCCAGAATGAAAGCCGCGGTGAAACCACACCAAACAGTCACACGAGGAGAATGCATTGGCTTGGTCTGATACTCCCGAGGGTTTGACGTCGCCCAGATACGACTGTTTTGCGTATTGACGTCGCCATGGAGTGAAAAATGTGCTTCATCCGTCCACATGACATTCAGCAACCATTGTGGGTCACGATCCATTTGTGCCAGTGCCCATGTAGCAAACTTTAGTCTTTTATCTGTATCTGCCGGTAATAACTGGTGAAGTGTCTGTATCTTGTACGGATACAGATCCAAGATTCCGTGCAGAATACGTCGAATCGACGATTCCGGAATTCCCGTTATTCTACCAGCTTCACGAGCACTGCTACTTCCCGCTGATGTCTCGGCTGCCATTTCTTCCATGGCACTTTTTACAGCATGGACGCGATCCGCGTTCAAGGATGGTCTGCCACTACGTGGACGATCCTCCAAACTCCCCGTTTCCTCAAAACATCGTACTAAATTGAGTATTCTATTCAACGAAATAGGGCTTTTTTGCGCCTTTAGTCCTTTCTCCGTGCGAAACTTCCTCAATGCAATAGTAGTGGATTCCCCATTCTTGTAGAACAGTTTGACCAGCAGCGCTCGATCTGGTAACGATAGCATGCTGCCGAGATAGAATGACGAATCCATTTCCATCCAGGTGTTTTATTGCTAGCCTGATTTGCATAAAACGTCTCAATATGGCATGTGAGCGCCCTCTATTGGTTATTCTTGGAATCATTTTTTATTATTCATGGAAAAAAAAATCCAAAATCCGTCTGATCATACTCGCGCAAACCAAAAATTTTTCCCACCATTATTTCTTTAATTACGGATTTTTAAAGTTTGCACGAATTTATGGCGCACCCTGTATACTTTGCCGAGTGCTTTGAATAATCAAATTATAATCTATATTTTGTTCGTCTAGTTTTAGCATCAGTAGCATCTGATAAAACCAACTTTAAAAGGATGAATACTTAAGTGATTGTTAAAGTGTGCCATTTGTTAAATAAGAACTTTTTCCAATGAAAATTTTAGCTTCAGCCTATCATCCACACTGACCGCACCTAAAAAAGTTGTATGTTGTGCCCATCACAAAACTATCTTCTATATATATCACGTCAATTAAATCATTTAAATAGTACAAGAAATTACATCAATTTAGCACCAATTCATATCAAAGTATATCCAGTATATCAAAGTATAGAATTTGAAAATTGGCGAAAATTCGTGCATTAGTTCTTGAGATAGAGCTACAGCAAAAATTCTGAAAAATGCAGCATAGCAGCGGCACCTGTTGAGCGATTTCCACCAAAACATAAACAGCACTAATTCATATCAAGGTATACCTGAATTTGAAGTTTATTGAAAATCCAAGCATTAGTTCTTGAGATAGAGCTATTGCGGAAATTGAAAAAAATGCAGCATAGCAGCGCCACCTGTTGAGCGATTTACACCAAAATCTATAAAACGTCAATTTATGTCAAGGACTAACTGAATCTGAAGTTTGATGAAAATCCGAACATTAGTTCAGGAGATTGAGCTATTGAGGAAATCGTGAAAAGGCTGCATAGCAGCGCCACCTTTTGAGCGATTTCCACCAAAAACTAAACATCACTAATACTAGGTATACCTCAATCCGAAGTTTGTTGAAAATCCAAGCATCAGTTCTTGAGATTGAGCTATTGCGGAAATTTTAAAAAATGCGGCATAGCAGCGCCACTTGTTCAGCGATTTACACCAAAATGTTTAAAACGTTTATTCATGTCAAGGATTAACCGAATCTGAAGTTTGACGAAAATTCGTGCATTAGTTCTGGAGATTGAGCTATTGTGGAAATCGTGAAAAATGTTGCATGGCAGCGTCACCTGTTGAGCGATTTACACCAAAACCTAATCAGCACCAATTTATATCAGGGACTAACTGAATGTAAATTTTTATTAAATTCCGTGCATTAGTTCTTGAGATAGAGCACCCACAAAATTTGTGTCACATAGAGACAGACAGGCTCACAGACAGACATTTTGTAAAAATATGTTTTTCGGATACTCTAACCCCTAAAACGTGTAAATCCGTCGAAAACCGAAGGTCGAAAATTTTCACGAATCCAATACTTTCTTGTAAAGATAGAAGAAAGTAATATTCAGGGAACAGCACGAATCTCTCATATATGTGTGTGTATGAATAAGTCAAAAGTTGTACCTATAATTATGTAACAGAAAATAAATAATGCAAAATATGAAATTTGAGGAACAAAAGTGTAAAAATGAATAAATAAATAAATAATAATAATATTTAATTATAAATTTAATAATTCTTCAAATTGCTTCTGTTTCAACCACTGGCGCAGATATTGAAAGTTTCCGCAAAATTCCAATATATGTGACAATAACTGCATAATTTTCTTTAGTGAAAATATTGGATGCATGTTTTTTTCATTGTGCCACTAAATGTTTCAGAAAATTATCTTTAAAACATGAATTTTAAACCTCTCGCCGCGCAACCTGAGATTTTCTCGGGCATGCATTTTTCCGTCTAATTAATCCACCTTGATTATTCCCACCAGTTATTTTTTATGTAAATTTTGCCTTATTTAATCGGAGCATTTTCCTGATTAAATTAGACGAAAATGTTTGCTTTGAAAAACCGGTGGCAAAGAAGCTATTTTAATTATTTTGAAGCTATTTTAATAAAACAATTAGGCAGTGAGAGAGTTAAGCTGGAACCATATTAAGAATTAACACTTTTTAATTTGATACAATTCTGGTTATTTTATCTTTTTCTCATTAACAGACACCTTAATTAATAAAAAAAGATTTTAGTATAATTTTCTCTAAGCAACAAAACAATACATCTCAAAACCAGATATGAGAAATAAAATAAGAATCTACAAAGCGCCAAATATAATAGAATATGACAATATATAAACTTTTCAAAACATAAACAATAAATTATTATTTTTTTATTATTTATTATTATTATTTTTTTAGTACAAGGTTCAAATCGGCATTTAATATCTCTTTTTCCAATGCTTGCAAAAGTTTCCCCTCTTTACTAACATGTATACTGAAACATTTGGAAACGTTCCAGTCATTGAAAGTGCTTTCAAATCATTTTTTTCTATGGAAATATAAGATCAATGTACTTTCAAATATGAAATCGAAATACAAATACCAAAATTGTATTAAAACCTATGTACTAAAAAACAAAAAAATATAAGTATAAATATATTACATTAACACCAGTAAAATTTAAACATAAAATGTGTATGAAAATTAAGTAAGTTCTCGCCTAGAGCCAAATATTAAAATAATGATGAAATGAAATTTATAATAACAAGGAAGCACCTCTACGGTAAAAGATTTCCTCGTTGCAATTAAATTAACACTAGAACGCCCGGAAGGAGTCGATTCGACTCCGACCATATGATTAAATGTCAATTGAAACCAGAAATTCTTTCACAAAATAAGTTAAACTTTAAAACATCAGATTTACGTTAAATAAATCCGTTAAATAATTTTAAATAACAATTCTGGTGTAAATATTTTTATGAAACTTGAGTAAAATTTCCGGGCGTTCTAGTGTTAAGAGTAGGAAATATACATAGTGGTTATAATTAAACTTCCCCTCCCTATAAACAGCATCCTACAGCGCAAACGGGTGAACGGAATGCAACGAAATTTGGTATATAGACTATACACGAGATGCGCTCAAGGAATTTCGAAAAAAAAAAAAAAAATTAGTTCCAAAATGTCCACCAGAGGGCGCCTTTTCCGGAAAACATTAAATTTAACACAATAAACGACCAAAACAGAATCCAGAAACAATCTCATATCAAACATCTTTATATGCCTTTATGAAAATACAAAGCTATTATTAAAGCCATTAAATGTTTATAAAATAATTTCATTCCAAAATTTTCAATACCCCAACGTTTGGCATTCCGGTTCTTCTGCCATATGCGCATATAATTCACTATTAGAGAAATCAGGAGCATGATAAGTTGGAAATGATACTTTCTTTTACTAGTAAAGAAAGAGAAATAATGTTAACCACTGTTTTTTTTTATAAGTTCTGCATTTATCCTTCCCGGCATGGGGCAAGGTCAAGAAGACACTATTACTGTTCAATGCATTATGAAACGATAAGCTATTATTTAATACTTTTATACAGTAACTAACTCCTTGAGATGTTATTTGACATAAATTTATTTCATGTATTCATATTTAATTGACTTCTTGAATCTTTAAACTATGCGACTAATAAATGTATTATAATCATATGCTATATCACTGCAAACGTGTAAAAAGAAAGAAAGAGAATGTAAAAATAAAAAGGATTTTCAGATATGGATTACGACATCATCGGGGGGAGGGGGCTCGACGAATGTTATCGTATGACATCGTAATGCGGGGGAGGGGTCGAAAATATCAAAATGTTCATAAAGTTATATATGTATAACCACTAAGCGTTTGAAGGAGGAAAAAGGGTATAGGGAAAATTTATACAATTAATTTCTAAAGTAAAGTGATTTTTCTTTTTTCTTAGGTAGGATGACATTTTGTTATATATTTTTTTGGGTTAGAAAATCCGCTAGTACATTTTGAAAAATTTAACAGGAAACATTAATTATTAAAAATATTAAAAAAATAAAAGCAAAACAGTGTAAAACAAACCATTTGACGATAGTAGACTTAATTTTCATTGACCGTCCTTAATTTTTAAGTAAATATTTGTAATTTTCTTGGCCTTGCCGTAAATACGGGTTAGGACTCTTTAGAAAGCCTTCAAAAGACAGCATATTCAACTTACAGATAAAATGCATATTTCGGAAAGGTGAAAAGTGAAAAATATTCCTGGTTTAATCTTATAAGAAAAACATACTACACATCGTAAAGGATATATGATATCTTTTATTCATTACGAAAATAAATTACAGTTAAGGTACCAACTGTATAAAGAAAGGGTATAAGCGAGAGATGGCATTAAACAAATGTCGCTGATTTTTTTTTTTTTTTTTTTTTTTTTTAATAACAATATATTTCTCTAATTATCAAAGCTTAATCGACAACGTTTTTACTTTAAACTTAATTAAAACTTTTTTGAGAATTTATCTCATTGCAAAATTCTAAAATAGGATTTAGAGATATTAATAAATTATAACTGCTAATTAAATAAAGTTAAGAGGCAAATAAAAAACTAATACAGTAAAACTGTGAATGATATGTTTTTATTTTTCTAAATAATATAAAAAAGTTGAAATCAATGGGCAGCCATATTTTTCATACATGTACATGTTTACAAATATTCTCTGAATGATACGAAACGAAGTAAAAAGCAGGAATTATGGCGGAGCTTCGATATCTTTGTGACATATTACAATTCTTTCACAAGGCAAATTTCAGCATTTCCCTAAAATAATTTTTAGTTAAAAGCTGCTTTGTTCAGGGGCGCCATTTGAGGGGGGCTGGGGGGGGGGCAATGGCCCCCCAAGGAATTTGATATTTCAGAAAATTTATCAATCATCAAATGTAGGGATGCACCGAATAGTGATTTTGGCTGAATACCGAATGCCGAATGTTTGGCCTGCAGATAAACCGAATACCGAATATTCGGCCAGCCGAATAGTAACTGTTAGGCTGAATACCGAATATAGGTCAGCCGAATAGTATCTATTCGTCCGAATACCGAATATTCGGCTGGCCAAATATTTTTATATATCAGTGCTTAACGTTAAAAATTTAAATTTTAAACAATTTTTTATAATATTTAGCACAGATACTTCCATTTTGAGAAACAAAACTATTTTTATAAGTAAATTTTGTACTAAAAAAAGTATGTTTTGAGTTATTATTTAAGAAGACGACGGTTTAAAAATTTTTTAAATAACAAAAAATTCCATGACTTCAATTAATTCAAACAAATGAAAAGAATTCTCTCATATTGAACAAGAAGCAACATATCATTCCACTTCTTTCATCAAAAATGAAAGGTGTACAAGCCGTAGCAGAATTTTCGTTTATAACTGTATAAAAATGAAGATATTTTAGCGAAATTTGCATCACATTAATTTGCTTGTATGGAATGTGATGATATCCTTGGAAGAGACTGGATTTTGGCCAGTGGTACAGTATAAGTATTGTTAGCTGTATTCTTAATAAAATAATGTCTAGCTCAGTGCTGTTTAGATATGAATGGTTGCTATTTCCAGCACTTCTCGTCATGCTATCATATTTCACAGAAATTAAAGTAACTCTGTTGACAATACAGTTACAATACCTTCATTATTTTTAAAGTAACAAAAGAAAATTGAAGTTTGACTTGGGGATACACTGTATTTCTGACTGATTAAGTGAATTGCGATCCTGATTTACTGGACCAAAAATTGCCTGTTTTGATGCTTATTATTACCCCTGAAATTTTCTTCCATTTTGTTTAGAAACATCCTGTTTGCGAAAAAGCAAGAAACGGATTATTTACCAGACAATGCTCAGTAAGTTGCATTTCCCGTGAGCAAATGACGTGTCATTAATGGTTAATTTTTTAAGTGACATTTTTAAAACAACAAATAAATAATATAAAATCATTCTCTTTTATTTAAAGATTCTAATTATTCTGCACATCTTTATTAATTGACGGTTAAAAGTAGAAGTTGTGTATCGTTTAAAAAAATATTTTAAGAGGTTTTTCAAGTATTCGGCAAACCGAATAACTTCATATTCGGCCTAAACGAATATTCGGTAGTATGGCCGAATATAAATAGATACCGAATATTCGGTGCATCCCTAATCAAATGTCAGACTCAAATAAATATTAGAAAATTGCCCAAACTCTAAAATAACTTATCAGATTTTATTGCAATAAAAACATATGCATTAAATAAATGCTTATGCATAGAAATTAATAATTATCAAAAACTTTCCTAAAGCCTTACTATTCGAACTCCCTCAAGGTGAGACATATATTTTTAATGAGTACTTTGGTTAATTTTAAAAATACATGTGAGAATTTTTTTTTATCAGTTGCTTCTCAGATGTGTGCAAATTGATCATGGGAAAACTCGTCAAAATCATTGACACAACAATCACAATGATTTTCTTCTAGCCATTCTCGAATAAGCGCAAAGAAAATAATAACATTTAAAGCCGGGAACCCACATGCGGAAAAATAAGACGGAATGGGACAGCGGAACTGCAAATTGACCCCCAAATGCGAAAACGCAGCGGAATTGTAGTTAAACATGTTTTAACTTTTCCAGTTTTCCGCGACGGCATCTGTAGAAATCAAACTATGTAGGTTTGTCACAGACATGCGCAGTAGTTAACGCGGAAGCGCCAGCGAAAAACGCAAGTGCGATTCTCATTTCCAAGACGGAAATTTGGAGTAGCGGAAAATTTGCCGCTGCAGATTTCCGTCTATATTTTTCCGCATGTGGGTTCCCTGCTTCAATCCCACTGATGACGGTCTTGTGATGACTGAAAACGTTCTGGGTTTTTCGAATGTATTTTAAATAATTTTAAATTATATGTATGCACATGAAAGTAATTCTTGTGCATTTATTTGTGCTTTTTATATGGATATATACGTAGTATTCATTAATGTTCAAATATGTAGTTTTTTTATCTGAAAAATATGCAGAATTTCTTTCAAAAATCGGATTAACATGAAACCATCTCATAATAGTGAAAACACAATCCGAAAAAATTAACGCTCTACCTTCACTTGCAGAAAATCACTAACGAAAAATTTCTTATACTTACAGATCACAAAATTTGCAAATTTCGTGACCTGTTCATGACGTTCGTTGGCTGATTATCTCATGACTGATTGAATTTCATTATTTTTTTTTCGCGATCATCTGACGAAATTTGCGATTGTTTCTGCGATCGACTCATAGAATTCACGATTTTTTTCTGAAAGCATTATACGAAATGGATTTTTTTAGCGCGAGCACTTGCCGAAATTCGCAATATTTTTCCGCGACCAACTGACAAAATTCTGTATTTGTTTTCGTGATTTTTTTTTGACAAAATTCACGATTCCTTATCACTATCATTTATTGAAATTCGTGATTTTGTTTCTGCCACCGACTAATAATATTTGTGATTTTTTCGCGCGAGAGTTAGACAAAAGTTTGGACCTTATTACGTGATCATTTGACGAATTTCTCCTCGATTTAACGCGCGATTGTTCGACGAATTTCTCCTCGATTTTATTGCGCGATTGTTCGACTAAATTTTCGGGATTTTTTGCGCAATCTTTTGACGAAATTCTCGATTTTTTTCGCAATCCTTTTACGAAATTCAAGATTTCTGCTTGTGCAATAATTTGAAGAAATCTGTATTTCTTTTCGCGATCTCTGATGAAATTAGCGATATTTCCCACGGTCGTTTGATGAAATTAGCGATTTTTTAAGCAACCATTTTGAGACTTTTTTTTTTCAAAATTTCTGAGATTCGCGATTTTTTTCTGCGACCCATTGACGAATTGATTTTGCGGATTTTGAACGAAAGAAAAATCGCGGACTTTTTCGAAAATTTAAAAAAAAAAATTGTGGAATAATCACATGCTTGTGAAAGGAATTATGGAGACAAAATAACGTAGAGCATGTTTTATTGTGCGGGTTTTTTTTTTCTGTGTGATTTGTGCAGTTCTGCAAGTTGTGCAATTTTCCACGTTTCCTGTTTCTCAAAGAAAAATTTTCCTTGTCCTTCGTCAGGAAACTCATGAAATGGCGCCCCTGTAAGTAAAACTTCGAAAGGGACTAGTAAAAAAACTCCATTTAAACAGGTTTCCGTCTTAGCAAGTATAATTGTATGATGCTTTTTCAACGAAATTTGATTTTTTCCCCTTCTAGAAAGAAATCTGTTATAGAGAGGTTTCGTTTTCACAAGTTTTATTCTAATAATAATCTCTTTTCAGAGCCATACAGGCTTTTCAGCCTTTTCAGAGCGGATGGTTTGACAGTCAGTGAGGATACCTGTAAAAATGAAACCTGTCTATAATAGAATCCTGTCTAAAAAGGAAAAAAATCATGTCCAATATATTAAAATATTACCTTATAAGACGGAAACCTGTCTAAAACGAAATATTTCATTGGTTCTGAGTTTCCGTATTCGAAGTTTTTACTGTTATTATAAGCATAAGTCAGTAAAGGTTTCTCATACGGGGGGGGGGGGTTGGACCCCCTGGATCCTACCCTTAGTTATATAGCATCCCTCAAAGAATGTTTGCCAGCCCCCCCCCCCCCCCCCCGGCGCCCAAGAAAGTTCTGAAATGGCACCCCTGGCTTTGATGCTGATTTAATAGAAAATGTAGCACATAAAATTGCACGGAATTTTGCGGAAGTTTTTTTTAAAATTACTATTGTAATTTTATATTTGGAGAGTAAAATTAAAACTTTTCACCATATATATATAAATATATGTGTGTGTGTGTGTGTGTGTGTGTGTGTGTGTGTCAGTCATATTAAATTCTGCTATAAAATTTTGGATCGATTTAATAAGATTTGTGCAATCGTTGAAACATGCACGGTGTTCACAAGCCTCAGTGGATATAAATGCCAGATTTTTTGTAAAGTAATATTTTCCTTATTAACCCTCTAATTCTTAGGATAGAATACGTTCTAGAAATCCCGTATTTCAGGGAATCTCAATTTATACAAGAACATTTCAATAAAAAAATTCGCTTCATTTAATGACGAGGCTAAACAGGCTTTCAAATAAAATCCTCACGTCAATTTAATCATTTAATTAATGCCTGTTACATTAGAGTAAACATTGTTAAATTCATAAAGAAGTTCCGAGTATTTCACTATTTTGCTTACCCAAGTGGCAGCGTGTAGAATAAAGAGTGTGGAAATCTGCAATCCAAAAAGTGCTAAAAATTTGAATCCCTTAAATGTGCAACAATGCTAAAATCCAATGAGTCGATCGCAGCGACATTTATATTTTCGGTAAATTTTAAAATTTCAATGTAAACATCGTATTATTACAGCGTTTACACTGTTAAAAATCTGCAGCTGTGGCTGCATAGTCACTCCACCGCTTTTATAAAATATCTCTATTTTGACCATTGAAAATGATTCATAATATAGTAAAGTAACCGTCTTCTCTAAAAGCGGTGGAGTGAGTCTGCAGCAAAAGCTGAAGATTTTTAATACCGTATAAGATCGAATTGATGCGATGGAGTTAGCTTACTTGGAGATAATCTGTGAAATTCTGTAACTTTTGATATTTCGTCATCAATGACGCAATCCTCTTTCCAGAACCACGCAAACAAGAGTTTCAAAATTCGAATAGCTCAGTCGGTAGAGCATTGGCACGGATATCCAAGTTGTCCAGGTTCGAGTCCTGGTATGGGCATTTCTCTCTTTGTTGGAATGAACCTCAACTGCGCTACTCCAACTATGAATATGTTATACCATGGTTAACAATGGAAAGGTTTTAAGTACTATAAGATCATTAAATTAACATGGAAGGCAGTGGCGTAGCCAGGATTTCGTTTCGGGGGGCTCCAGAAATTTTCCTTCAGGTTATATATATAGTAAAACCTGTCAAGATAAAATCGTAAATATTGCTGAAAAATTCCGTTTTACACAGGTTTTCGTGTTATCAGGTGTATTTGTATAGTATTCTTTTCCGTAGAACTATGGAACATTTCTGTTTAAGACAGAATTCCGTTATAGGCAGGTTCCATTTTTACAAGTTTTGTGTATTTATATAAATATACTTATTTATGCCATATGAATAGAAAACTTGCCAAAATAGTAATTGTCTATAACAGAATCCTGTCTTTAACGGAAGCATTACATGGTCTTAATATGAAGTGTAATATAAATAAATTTGCTGAAAACTTGTCTGAAAGGGGATTTTCATCGTTCTTTAGTGAAACATAGTGAAACCTGTGAAAGCGGAATCTTTCTATAACGGAATTCTGTCTCAAACGGAAGAATTTCAGAATCCCTGCGAAATGGACAATAGATCTTATTGAGGTAGAATCTTAGAAGCATAATTAATTACACTTCCTTCTATGGAAGCCTGTCTAAAATGGAACGTTTTACCAGTCCCTTGCAATCTTGTCTTGACTGTGTATGTAATAGAAGTATTTCGAGTAACTTTAAGAATTTAGGTATATCGTTATTTAATTTCTTAATTTAAAAAAAAGCATGAATAAAAAATGTAGGGCGAATCTCTATAACTGCAACTAATAATACATTGAAGTTACATTAATATTTACCAATGAAAAAGATTCACTATGATGCAAAAAAGCTTACGCATACTGAAGAGTTAAATTTAATTAATCCATTCGCTGTCATCCACAAGTATACTCATGGCTTTAATTAGCCCCGGTACGGTATGCTATTTCTTTCTCCCAGCTTATTTTGTGTCCAAAAAATAACGTTAGGTTACAGACGCTAGCAATAAACAAAGTAGATGTATCATTGTACAATTAAATGCTCTATAGCATTTTTTTAAATTTCTAAACATCGCACATTTTCAGTTTTTATACCATCGTACTGGGGGAAAAAATGTACTTTTTAATGCAATTTGTTAGAAAACTGCATCTCTATTTGTTTTTGAAATATTAATTTTTTTGTAGTTTTTAGCGACATTTGTTTCATTTTGGCAACTCAAGTACGCCATTTCTGTAGAAAGTAGTAAAAAAAAAGTTGCTGAAAAATAGCAATTACATCTTTTTGTTGCCATTTTCTCATAAAATGGAAAAAAAATTAATTAAAAAAATTAAATTGAAAAAAAATAATTAAAATACGTGCTACTTTGAGAAAAATATAAATGAAGGATTTATGATAAATGAAGCGTTAGGTGAAGATGAAAGAGCTGCCGTAAAAAGTTAAAACTCTGATTTTCTGGTGAGAATGGAAAAACAAAATGGCCATAATTTTTTTTAACGCTTCTTTTATAATGGCTGTTTCATAATACTAGAAGCCACCAGTCCACCAGAAGAAAATGAAGTAATAGAAATGCCGGGGAGACACTAAATTCTGAAAAAGCAATTCCTGTTGAAAAAGAATTGAATTGAAAAAGAATTCCTGTTCTCTAGTTTATTAATTACTTTGACACCACTGTTTTAAAATTTAAAAAATTGCCTCATTTATTGGCAGAAATTTCGCTGTATTAGTAAAGCGAAAGTTACCTTTCTGAATTTGTGGTAGCAAACGACTTTTAACAAAAAATTAGAAAATTCTTACTTTATAGTTTTGGCAGCGAATGGGTTAAATAAAGTTTCATATTACAGAACATTTGCCTACAATAAAGTTAGGATCAACTGGTTAAGTTTAAAACAGCAATTTCCGTGTTTAATTTCTTGCCATTGAATTAGAACTTTTGCTGCATTGGATAATGATTTCACATAACTGTCAATTGCATGAGCCGTTCATGCGATCAGCCGCGCTCCCCAGGGGAGTTTTTGAGATAACCCGGATGGCATGAACATTAGCAACAAGTTTGATTTTTTTCTGATATTATCTTGCCGTGACAAATTTGAATTGAGAAATTCGTAGCAAATCTCACGCAAGGTATAGCATCACCCACTTGCATGAGTAGTTTGTTGTGAAACTGATGCAAGACTGTCTTTAATTCACGAAAGTGACGAAAGCAAAAAATCCATCTGTTGAGATAATAGACAATCAGCACATACGCAGAAATTGCAGAAATTTTATTCGAGGCACCGCTTTTTCTAAATGCTATACTTATTAAATACCAAAAAATGCTCGAAATGAAAAGTACAAATATTACCTAAATTTGTTTATGGTGATAAAACTGATGTATGCACCTTCTGACGGCGCTTTTGCATCAATAGACTTGATCAGGTCTATGGACCCCTTCGAAGGGGTTAAACTTATAGTGTGACATGGAAAGATTACTACTTTGCAGTAAGTTTGCAGTATTTTTGATTACTTGTTTGTCGTTAGTTTGCAATAAATTTGATACAGTATGAATTTAACTTGCACGACAAGTTAGCTGCAAGTTCAAAGTATGGTGACTTCGGCGTTTGCGTTATCTTGCTGCAGTCTTTTTATGAACTTTCAGTCTTGTCATGCTGAGCTTACTGCAATTTCGCAGGTTTTCAAATCAAGACTGTTGTAAATTTTCTGCAAACTAAAAATGCTATGCGGGAAGGTTTTAACTTTAAGAAAAAGTTCTTGTATTTTCAGCTACAGAAACTAGTAATGTAAGAAGCAAACACATCAAATATAGTTCATGCTGGAAAAAACAGTTTTGTTACAATTGTCTTATTCAGCCATACTTATTTTGGGTTTCCATGTTTCATGTCTCGCCGCTTTTGATACCATATTCGATCTAATAGTTGCTTCCGATATCTGGTCGTCTTTAAGGAAGTTAAATTTTTGTAATAAGTTTATTTGTGATGGATTAGCGCTTTTTTGGAAATATTAGAATGTGTAAAAAATGGTTCATAGTGGTTTCTGTTTTTGTACTTCCCAGCCAATTTATTTTAGACGGTTCGAAGCAGTTTTAGAACATTCTCCAAGTTCAGCAGTAAGCTTCGGACGGGTCGGATTTATGCAGCTCTGGAAGGAACACTTAGGAGTTCCGTGGAAGGGGGTAGCGCCCTTCTAGACCATTAATAATCATAAAATTCCGAATCTTCTGATTGCACCGTGAAACAACTTGACAGGAGGATCAAGAACCTCATCTTTGTATATTTCACATTCACAGTTGCACTGGTAAAAATGTGTCGGTCACTGCGGTCATTCAAAAACATGTCCGTCTATACCATGATTCTACGACCTTTGTATCGATGCCTTTCACCGATGTTTCTAGCCTTATTGCGTATGATTTTCTTGCTCCATATGGTAACACGTCTGTAGTAACTCTCTGAACAAAATCGGGATTCATCGGTAAAGAGAACTTGGCTCCAGTCCGTGATACTCCAATGACGATTATCTCTGCACCACTTTAACCCCTTAACCTACAATGACGGGCATAGCCCACGTACGATGATCGAGCCAAATGTAAATTCTTCTTACCACTAAAATTTTACAGTAAATATAGTTTAATTTAACCGTCGAAATTCCATGATTAAACAAGGCGAAAATCTCTATTAAATTTTAGTGGTAGCTATGGATTTGCCAAACCGTGGATCTGTTAGGCGTAAATCGTAGGTTAAGGGGTTACCTTTTAAACGCGTCGAAAATTAACGAAAATCTTCAAAGTTTGAATTAGTCTATCTTCAAAACCTTTTTATGTATAAACATGAAATTTTGGATATTGATTAAACAGATTGTGCTTTGTAAAATACTACCAACAGAAATTTATTAACCCTTTACAGAATTTGTGTATTGTTGAAATCAAAATAGCTCTTTTTTTAACCCCATAAGTCATTGCGCGCATGATATCTTGAGAAAGTATGTATGGATGGTCATGAAATTTGGTAAATATATTAAACGAATATGTGTGTTTAAAATGATCTACTTTTAAGTATTTACAATGGTAATATTTTTAGTTAAGACTATTTTTATTCATTAAAAATACAAAATTTTTATTTTTTTTTTTACGAAAATATTTTTTTATATAGTTAATGAAATAATTTTAGCCTAAGAGTAGATCATTTTAAACACACATATATGTTTAGTATATTTACCAAATTTCATGCCAATCCATACATACTTTCTCAAGATATCATGCGCGCAATGACTTATGGGGTAAAAAAAGAGCTATTTTGATTTCAACAACACACAAATTCTATAAAGGGTTAATAAATTTTTAATGGTAGCATATTACAAAGCATAGTCTGTTTAATCAATATCCAAAATTTCAGGTTTATACATAAAAGGCTTTGAAGATAGACTAATTCAAATTTCAAAGTTTTTTGTTAATGTTCGACGCGTTTAAAAGGTACAAGACCCCTTAAGGGGTTAACCGGGCGCATTTCGCTACCGGAGTTAGTGGAGCACAAATCATGGGTTTCCTTGCATTCAGCCTGTCACTCACAGTAAACTAGGATAGTCGAGTTCCTGTTGCTGCAGCAAACTCGCTGCAATCTGAACTGACGTCAATTGCCTATTTCTTTTAGCAATCGTTGGCAAATTACAGTCCTGAGCGCCTATTGTGGTGCGTTTTCTACATTGACCTGGTTGTTTGTGGGCATTATACCAGTGTCTTTAAACCGTTTCCAGATTCTAGACATCACGCTTTTGGCTATTTTTTAAGTCGTTATAGACCCCTAAAAGTGTCTGTCCTACTTCCATTCTCCCTATCACACGCAATTTCTCAAAATCGTCAAATGTCTTCTGGACGGCATATTCCACCTACTAGAAGCGAAAGTTTTACCTAATTACACGTACAATCCTTAAAATTAGACTTCAAATTACCCACGTGCGCTCCTTTTCACACGTGAACCGAAAGAACGGGCTGAGGCTGAAAAATGTGCTTGTATTTCTGTAGCGAATGATAATCCCATTGGACTACGTGATAACGTTGACATTGAATTACCTTTCTGGAAGTTTCCTTAATAGAATTAACATAAAGCACCTTTTTATGGTTGTTCCTTTTTCTCGCCAGTGTATTTTGAAAGTGGTAACAAATAACCAGACCAAAAATAAAGTACTTTTATTAATTGCAGGCAGCAGATTTAAAGTAATTGTTAATATTGTCCGTTATAAAGTGAACTAAGATAAGGGTCACGAAACTCAACCAATTTACCGTTGTTGCGTTCATATAAACTCGTTCTTTCCCATAAGTGTCGACAACAGAACCCCATCGAAGTCCAAGATAAAGAAGCTTTACGTTTAATCTAGATACCTTAAATTTGTGTAAACGGAATAGCAGGTATACTTGCATAGTTATCCTTTCGTCTTGGGACATTAAAATGCTTTTGTTTATGAGAGGATTCCGTGTTTTCAGAAAACCTGCCAAGAAGGATTCACAATTGGAACAAGTTTTGTTTCAGATAGGTTTCAAACGTTAGCAAGCACAAATATATAGTGTTGTTTTCGTTTAAGATAGGTCATTTTCACAGATTTTCTTGTAATAGATTTATGCTTTTCAGAGGTGGTGTCATAGCAGGGGTTGCGTACCCCTGGGGGTACGTGGCGGGTCTTGTGGGGGGTATGTGAAAATAATATCGGTAATGGCGGAAGTCACAAAAATGTTAGGAATATCAATGTAATTTTCTTCGATTTATTATATGGTTGTGATAAGAAGATTACTAATGAAAAAAAGCATGTTTACGTTATCTTCTTGAGTGCAGGGGGGGGAGGGGGCGTGCTTATGAGAAATGGGGGTACTCCGAAATGAAAAACCTAAGAAAGGGGTACGTGAAACGAAAAAAGTTTGGGAAGTGAGTACGCTTTAGCAGTTTTAAGGGATACTGTGAAAACGGAAATCTGCCTAAAACGGAAAAGTTCATAGTCCCGACGACAGACACACCTTTGAATTATACCTCTTAAAACGAACACCTCTCTAAAGCGGAATTTTTTATAGATCCTTTGTGATTCTTTCTTAACGGTTTTCACTGTTGTATTTGTATCCATGATTCAGAAAACCAGGTCTACTTTCGGGGTGGGGGGGGGGGTCCGGACCCCCAGGACCCCCCCCCCGCCCCTTGGCTACGCCACTGATGGAAGGGTTGCACAAGCAAAAACTAGAAAACAGGAATTCTGCTTTTTCAGAATTTAGTGTCTCCCCCCGTGAAAAAAAAATAATAATAATAAAAAAAAAATATATATATATATATATATATATATGTATATATATATATATGTGTGTATATAAATATACATGGTTCAGTTTTAAGACTTAAAACACACGCTTTTATTTTATATAAAACGACGTCATCCGCATCCGCTGAAGAATTCCACATTTACGATCCAGTCTTATACAACAGCTACAGTAAAGTATGCATAGGACGTCACTATTGCTCAATAGTACACAAATCCAAAAAAAGAGATGTCATTTAAGAAACTCGACAAAAAAAAATCGGCTATCTAATGATTCATATGCCTTTATTTGTTTGTAATATTATTATAGATACTTAAAATTAAATTGGGTTTATAATAGCTCCATGTTTTATCAGAAATCATTCATTTATATTTAAAATATATACATATATATATATCGTATAAATCGTATTTTAATTACATTTTTTTCAATTTTTATGGGAAAATAGTAAATACAATTACTATTTTCTATTTGCTTTCTACAGAAATGGAGTACTTGAGTTGCCAAAATTAAACAAATAGCGCTTAACTACAAAAAAATAATGTTTCAAAAATAAATTGAGATGCGGTTTTCAAACAAATTGCATTTAAAAGTAATTTTTTTTTTCACCAATATGACGGTATAAAAATAGAAAATGTGCGATGCTTAGAAGTTTAAAAAATTGCAGTAGAGATTATTCCGTACAATGATACATCTGCTTTATTTTACGGCTAACTTATACAACGGAACGTAATTTTTTGGAGATGACATTTTAATTGCTGGGAGAACGAAATAGCATACCGGAGGCTAAAAAATATCCTCGAGAGTTAAAAAAAATAATAATTCAAGGGTGGCCCAAAAGACACCGCCATTGAACATAAAAATATAACTCCTCAGAAGACTTGGGTTTTGTATTAGATAAAGATATTGAAAAAAAAAAAAAAAAAACAGACTGACTAATTTCTGAATACATTTTCGTTCGCAAACGCATAAAATTGGCAGGTACTTCTATTCAAAAACTGTGTAATCAAACAGTGTTTTCAATTTTTCGGCAAAGGTAAAAAATCATACAGAAAATTCTGCTAAAATGGACATATTGAATCACATTTATGGACGCAACAGAGTAGGTTAAATAAATAATAAAAAAAAAAGTTATAAAGATAAAGCAGTAGTTGCCCATCACTAATGGTATATTTCCGTTATAGAGCGGGGGGAAATCTAAAATAATTTCAATAATCATGTTTACAAGTGTCATGCATTTATGTTTAAAACAAGTAAGAAAATGAATCAGGATGTTTCGCATTGTTGAGCAGGAAATAAAATTTTTTTGAGAACCTCCTTAAATGATTTAAAAGCACTTCCCTTCCCTTCTACTTCCTGGAACTCCAAATATCCTTTCGGAAGAAAATTTTCTGAATTTAACATTAAAATTAACGACCAATGTCAACTTTGTTCTAACGTAAGTTCTGTCACGGCTAAACTCGATCCCAATCGAGTTTGGTCGTGGTTCTGTTTATTCGGTATTATTAAAAAGTTGGTTCTCTAAAAAAATTAATTCATTTATCGACAATGCGTTTTCGTAGAGTATTGTTGAAAATATTCATTCGAGAAAGTCTTTGGTAATTGGTTTTAAGAGTTTGTTTCAGGGGCGCCATTTCAGAACTTTCTTGGGAGGGAGGGGGGGGGCAAAGATGTTTTGAGGGAAGTTATACAGGGTGTCCGGTCTCAACGGTGTCCAATGGCTAATACTTAAACCATTAGTCATAGACATATAGTTCCAATTGCAAAAATGTTTTAAATGAGGTAAAGAAATATTTTAAAAGCGATTTCAGTCAATAAAAACATTTCTTGAAAAATTACGAAATTTAAATTTTTATACGGTTCCCCGATCCTATAAGTTATGTTTAGTAAAATTTTCCTTTTACACTGGCAAGTAATACAAAAAAAGTCCCGTTATTCTACAATTAAAATTGACCGAGTAATAGCTGTTTAAAGTTGGAGCGTATTTTTTGCTGCAAATTGGGGGTCATTCACAAATTTAGTCGAAATATAATTTCGTCAGATATATTAAAAAATGGTTGATAGTAAAATTAAAATTGCAATATAAATTTGAAATCTTTAATCATTCTTACATATTAATGCAAAATATACAATTTATAATAAACATTTAAGAAGAAAGAAAAAACAGAATTTTTGTTAAAGAAAATGATGCTAAATTAACAGCCTCAATTTTTTTACAAAATGATACGTATTTTAAAATATTATTAGATTGCACTAGCCTGCAAAAGTTGGGTTATGTCGTGTATTTTAGCTTTTGATAATTGATTCTAATATATTCTGTACTGCTGAATCCGAAATTGACCTTCATTTTATCACATCAGGATTTTCGCAAATTGCAAATTTCAAAATTAAAAAGTTAAAAGTTAAAATTGAATCTCCTCCCCCATCTCATCGGACCATTCAGCTGTTTAGCTGTAAGAATCCCAGGATAAGCAAAAAATATCGAATAAATTATTGAATAAAATAAAATAAAAAATGTTTTACATATGTTTTATAGAATGGGATTTTCGCTATATTTTAACTTACACATTTGCGATTTGCAAAAAAATTCTAACGTGATGCTTGAAAATGAAGATCGTTTTCAGATTCAGTTCTAAAAAGTACGTAAAATATCAATTATCAAAAGTTAAAGTTCAAATCTCCTCTACTATCTCCTCAAATCTCCTATCCGATTTTTCTTATTCTTTAAATTTGACAATTTATGATTTGCGAAATATCCTCACATGATGGTTAAAAATTAAGGTAATTTTCGGATTCAGTGCTAAAAAATACATAAAAGTTTAAAAACCCAACAATCGCATTCCTGTATTATCTAATCTAAAACGTTTTCTTAAACTTCTTGGTGGTAATCTATCCGAACTTTTTTGTGTTATCCTGTAAAATAAGTATAAATGGTAACCACAGAAAATCATAATAATATTAGATTGTTATCGGTTTTGCGCCAGTATGTAAAATGTAATCTCGATCGGATATTTAAAAGTGCGTTAATGTTCGAGTACAAATTTTGAACTGGAAAAACAGACATACGATTGTTGAAGTAACATAAAAACTTATAAAAATAACATAATTTTTGTTAAAAGAAATCATAAAAGAAACAGTCTCAAACCCTGACGAAATAAAACATACGTTATTTTAGCCAATTTGAAACTTAATCGTAATACTTATACGATTTTTTTCGAAGCGCAGATACACATGAAATAAGATCTTCGAATACTTTAAGCACTTGGTATATGACCCTCAAAACCAAGCCGATCTCATTTGTTTTCAGAGCAGAAAAGTGGCATAAGTCATGCTTAAAGTTTCATAACTTGCTGAATTTTAGTGTTATATGAATGGGACTTTTTATTGTCTTACTCGTCAGTGTAATAAGAAAAATTTACTAAATATAACTTATAGGACCGAGGGACCGTATAAAATTTAAATCTCTTAATTTTTTAAGAAATGTTTTTATTGACCAAAATCGCTTTTAAAATATTTCTTTGCCTGATTTAAAACATTTTTGTAATTGGAACTATATGTCTATGACTAACGGTTTAGGAATTAGCCATTGGACACCGTTGAGACCGGACAACCTGTATAGCTTAGGGTAGGATCCGGGTGTCTAAACCTCCTCCCCACCGAACGAGAAACGTAAACTGAATCATGCTTACAAAAGCAGTAAAAACCTTAAATACGGAAACTCAAGAACCAATGAAACATTTCGTTTTAAACAGGTTTACGTCTTAGCAGGTAAAATTTCGATATATTGAACAGGACATATATATTTTTTTTTTAGACAGGATTCTATTATAGGTCCCATTTTTATAATTATCCTCAAAGATTGTTAAACCATCCACTCTATAATATAGCTCTGAAAAGAGATGTATTACAGTAAAACTTGTGAAAACGAAGCCTGTCTATAACAGAATTCTTTCTCAAAGGGGGAAAAAATTCAAACTTCGATGTAAAAACATCATGCAATTATATTTTCTAAAACAGAGACCATGTCTAAAATGGAGCTTTTTTTCAGGTTTAACTACAGGGGCGTTATTTCAAGAGTTTCCTGGCGAAGGACAGGGAAAATTTTTTCTTTAAGGAACAGGGAACGTGCAGAATTGCACAGCGTGCAAAACTTCACACAAGTCTCACAGAAAATGGGAAAACCCCGCACAATAAAAAAGCTCTGTGTGATTTTGTCTTCTTAACTTCTTTCACGGACATGTGATTATTCTGCGATTTTTTTTTAATTTTCGTGATACTCCACGGTTTTATTTTTTTTTTTCGATTTCCGCGAAATCAATTCGTCAATGGGTCACAGAAAAAATCTCGAAATTTGCAATCTTTGAAAATAAAATCCCCAAATCGTCGCGGAAAAAATAGTTAATTTTTCTAAACGACCGTGGAAAATATTGCTAATTTCACCAGAGATCACGAAAAGAAATGCAGATTTCATCAAATAATTGTACAACTATAATCTCGAATGTTGTAAAAGGATTGCATAAAAAATCGAGAATTTCGTCAAAAGATTGCACAAAAAAGCACGAAAATTTAGTCAAACAATCGAGGGGAATTTCTTGAAACGATTGTGAAAATAAGATACAAAATTTCGTGTAACTATTGCGCAAAAAAATACAAATATTATTAATCGGTGATAGAAAAAATAATCACGAATTTCAACAAATGATCATGCAAAAGAATCGCGAATTTTGTCAAAAGATCGCAGAAACAAATATGGAATTTTGTCAGTTGGTCGCGGAAAAATATTATGAATTTCGACAAATGGTCGCGAAAAAAAATCAATTTTGATCACGGTTGCAGAAAAAATCGTGAATTCCGTGAAACTATAGCAGAAAAAATCGCAAATTTAGTCAGATGATCGCGAAAAAAGAATAATGAAATTCAATCAGTCATCAGATAATCAGCCCACAAACAACATGAATAGGACACGAAATTTGCAACCTTTGTAATCTATAGCGATAAGAAAATTTTAATTAGTGAGTATCCTGAGCATTTTTGCAAGTAAAAGTAATGTAAAGTGCTTATTGTTTCGGATTGAGTTTTCACTATTTTGAGGTGGGTTCGTGTTAATACCCCAAGAAATCCTGAACATTTTTCAGATGAAATAGCTACATATTTGAACATTAATGAATACTATATATATATATATATATATATATAACCATTAATTAAACATAACCTACCACCGTCAATTTTTATGAATGAAAGCTGTAAGTATTAAAAAAAAAATCTTCATTTTTCTACATAAAAGGTAAAGTTTATATTAAAAATATAATTATAGACTTCTTTTACAATAATTGTATTAAAATATAGATTAATTTTCTTTCATTTTGTGT
The DNA here is from genome assembly GCA_963932465.1 of Maratus speciosus. Taxonomy (NCBI): domain Eukaryota; kingdom Metazoa; phylum Arthropoda; class Arachnida; order Araneae; family Salticidae; genus Maratus; species Maratus speciosus. The sequence goes on from OZ010797.1 coordinate 90,602,884, forward strand.
CGGGTTGCCTTTTAAAGGAAATCTTTTTAGCGATTTTCGTATTTACATGAAATTACAGTCCTGCGTCAAGATGGGTTGACGTATTTTTTTCGTTGTGAATGAGGTACACTTTAAATTTTTCGGATTGCACTTTATCCCTTTCGGTCGTAGTCGGGATGACCTGGTTTTTGACAATAAAAAGTCCTGAATGTTTTTCAAATGAAACACTATTAATTTGAATATTAATGGTGTCACATAGTAATAACCCATTGGTTCATTGTTGTACAAAAGGGATAAAATTATAGACTACTTTTTTATAAACGTGTTAAAATATGGAGTAATTTTCTTTTACTTTTTGATTTGGTGGAATTCTGTCGGTTTTTGGGTTGAAGAAATTGTTTTATCGGGTGTGCGCAGACTCCATTGCTAGGCGTTGAAAAATTTTGAGAATGTACCATATATAATATTATTTAATAAAGCAAATAATTGAATAATTTGATAACATTGCAATGATTGCAGTAAATATAATGTGACAATAATAATCCAAAAAAGTCAGATAATTAAGAGCTTGAATTATACTCGCCCCTTCAACCCCACCCCTCCCACACACACACACACTGAAAAAAAAACTGCCTGAAAAAACTGTACCCCTGTATTTCTAACCATGAGGGGGTAGTTTTCCTATGGTCAAGTTGTACACAACTGAGAAGCAAATAAATAAAGAAAATGTCACTCGTGTATTTTTAAAATTAGCAAAAGTACGATATATGTCTCACCTTAAGAAAGTTCGAATAGGAAATGTTTTAGGTAGCTTTCTTTACAAAAAAGCTACCTATTGCAGCCGTTCGGAGGAAAGCGATTTCAAAAATTTTTGGTATATTTTCATCGATCATGACCCCCAGACCCCGAAACCACCCTCCGTTCAAAATTGATATATATATATATATATATATATATATATATATCTGACCTATGTCACACTGTAACTCCCGTAATTATGAACCGATTTCGATGTAATTCGGTGTGTACATAGTACATACCAATGTCTCGACCGAGTTCGTTGGCCAGCTTCATCCGCCGTTTTGTTTCAAAATGGCGGCCATTTAATATTTTTAAAAAACTTTAAAACTTGAAATGTGGTACCAAAAAATTAAAAATGGAAAAAGATTTTTTTTTATGTGTTTGGCCTTTATACAAAGATTCCGGAGCAGTTTTTGTTTCTGAAAATTTGTTCTTTTGTTGATATCTTAAAAAATGGTTGATTTATAGCACTTTGAATTTCTAGCATGGCTAACATTTTGAAACGATCTTGTATTTGTCACGCGATAACACACGTATTCGCCTATTTCGATGTAAGAAGGCATGTGGATAGTATACATCAACACCTCGACCAAGTTCGCTGGCCAGATTCATCAGCCATCTTGTTTCAAAATGGCGGCCATTAAATTAAAAAATACATATATATTTAAAGTGAGGTGAAAAAAAATTAGAAATTGAAAAAGGTTTCTTTCTTAAGTATTTGATCTTGATATAAGGATTCAGGAGCATTTTTTGTTTGTCTTTACCTTAAAAATGGCTCAGATATAGCAGTTTCAATTTCTATTGTGGGTGACATTTTGAAAAATCTGATTTTTTGCATGCGACAGCACTCCTATATATTAACCGATTCCGATGTGAGTGAGCATGTGCACAGCAATTACTAAGGTCTCGACCAAGTTCACTGCTTACCCTCATCCACCATGTTGTCTTAAAATGACAGGCACTTTAAGAAATTGCCGAATTTGGCAGCCAAATATAAGTTACTTTAAAGAAAAGCAGCTTGGATAAAGCTGACTAATTTCGCGAAATTCTCATTCATTATATTGATAAAAATTAGTATTGAATCTCCTATATTCGGTTTCCACTAAATTGAGCTTCGTGTGTTTGCATGATATAAGTTGGCTTTTTTTAAAATAAGGATTATGAAAGCTACCTCTTCCTCCCGGCACTGGCCGGAAGGACTTTTTGATAATTATTACATGCATAAAGCATTTATTTAATGCATTTGTTTTTATTGCAATCAAATCTGATAAATTATTTTAGCGTTTGAGCAATTTTTAAATTTTTGTTTGAGTCTGACAAAAAATGGTTTATAAAATTTTCTGAAAAATCAAATTCCTTGGAGGGGGCTATTGCCCCCCTCAAATGGCGCCCCTGGTTTGTTTAGTGAGAAAGTTTGTTATTGATTCAATCACTTCGAAATTTTCTCATTTTGACATAAAGTGAGTGTATGTATAAAGTTTAGTGCTGCCATCTACTAAAGTAAGATCTAGTTATTTCTAAAACATTTAAAAAATATTTTTTCTCTTTCATAGAAAAGTTTTATTCAAATGTTACTTAATTGTTACTTTAATTATAATTTAGTCTATAATAATTATTAAATCCTGTTTTTAAAGTTATAGACGGAAAGGGTATTGTATATGTAAGATTAAAAAAAAAAAAAAAAAAAAAATTAATCAGAGGTTGATGCAATAGATTTTCGATAATAGATGGCAGCAGTTGTGGGTCACCTGATGTCCGCGGTTTGAGTACCGCTAGTTTATAAACAATATTTGCATTATTGTTTACTTTCATTAATATTTATTTTACTTTTTACCTCGTTACCAATATATCACTTGAGTAATGCGAATTTTTGTAGAACATATACGTTGACATTTGGAAATCTTAATATTAGTGCTGCCATCTAATGGCAGTTTTTGAAACATTTTCCTCAATTGATGTCATGTGAGTACTGTTGCTAGATTTCCCGGTTTCCAAGTGCTCACCTACCAGCATAACCACTGCACCAAGGGCGGATCCAGCCCTCCATTTAGAGGGGGGGTCATGGCTCCTTTATTTATTTATTTTTATTTATTTATTTATTTATTTTGGGATGTCTTAATAAGTCATTTTTATATTGAAGGTTGTCCCCACATCCAAAATGGCTAAATTTGAAAAATTGAAGAATCCCCCCCCCCCCATTTCCTTATAAGGCAAAGAATCATTCAAGAAATCATGCATTTTATGCAAATTTTTAGGACTTGACAGTTACAAAAATGCCGTCACGAGGGAGCAATTGGCTGTCGCGGCCTGAAATTCAGTTTAAAATTTCATAGTTTACGGAGATTTACCGAAAGATGCTTTGGCTTTATCGAAAAAGGGGAAAAAACTAATCAATCACCTTTGTTCTGAATAAGTGCACTTGCAAATGTCTTGCATCTGAGATTAAAAATGGATTCATGGATGTGTCAGAAATTACCTACAGTGAAACCTCCCTATGCGACCACCTCCATTAAGCGACTACCTCCCTGAACGACCATTTTTTCATAGACCGAAATTTATTCCCATAGGCTCAATACTAATTTTACCTCCATTCAGAGACCATGCCAGTTGAACTCCCTCCATGAACGATCGATTTCTTTGAAGAAAATGAAACAAATTCTGTTTTTTCCTGGTCGCTTGAAGAAGGTTTTATTAGAAAAATAATTTCGGAGAACGCATTATTCATCAAACTTCTAAACAAAGTTTAGAATTTTTTTTTTATTGAATTTAACTCTGATGACAAATTAGGAATGACGGTCAATAAACTCCCCTGCCCTATTCTGTCAAGAAACTCTCAAAGAAATAGATATATTAATGAAATCGTCATTATTTGTTCCCCTCCAGAAGAATTGCATTTGTTTACTGAACTTTGAAAGGACTTGGAGATAAAAGTTATAAAAGATAAAACCGTGAAATCAAACCAAACGTCAATGTATTCATTTTGAAAACTCCGCAGTAATTAACTTATGTAATTAACTTTTGTTTTGATACTTAAATTTTCAGATTTTTTTCCTAATGTGAAACATAAATTTTAGTAACTTTAATTGTTACCTTTTTTTCAACAATTAAAATCTAGATTTAAACATGATTTCCATTAAGAGATCTCCTCTCGGAACGACCCATTTTTATTGGAGCGACACGTGGTCGTTTTAGGGAGGTTTTACTGTACTTTGGATTTAAGTACTGCTTTAAAAGTGTCAGAAAGATTCTCATTGTTGAGCAAGTGATAAATCCGAAAGAATTTAACATATATTTCATTTTTTAAATTTCCTTTAAAAATTTTCTTCGTTCAGGGGGGAATGACCCCCGTGACCTCCCCCTTGGATCCGACATTGCACGGGACGCCAAAAGTCCCGATTTTTCATGATGTACAAATTATTTTAATTTTTTTATATACAGTTGTATTCGATAATATGCATAGAATGGAACTTAATACAGTAAAATCTGTTGAAACAGAACCTGGCTGTAACCAGCATAGACAAAACCCTGTCGCGATCGGGAACAAATGCTGCATTCGCCCGGAGTCCACCATCTTGTTCCTTTGTTGGTCATTATAACTACTTTATGCTTGATTTTTGAAAATTTAGAGATTAAACATAAACAAAAACAAAAATAAATAAATCCAAATGAAGAAATTTAAAATCGGCAATGATCAACAAAGAAACAAGATGGCGGAGTCCGGGCGAATACGGTATTTGTTCCGAATTGGGATTTTTTTGTGACATATACCGATTCTGTTTTAAGAAGTTTCACTTTACTGTGTTGATTAAACCCTGAGAAAACGGACTATATAAAAGGAAATTCAGATTTAAAAGTAAAAATTTCACTTTCACTGGTTTTACTGCATAAGATTGTTATGTTTATTTAGTATAGTAAAATCTGCCAAGAAGAAATCCTAAGGAACTTGAGAAACATTCTGTTTTAAACAGCTTTTCTTCTTTGTAAATGTAGTCGTATTAACTGTATTCGTACCGGCGAGATAATGAGATTTTTACGACTAACACTGGATTATTTTATAGACAGGTTCCGTTATAAGAATGTTTACTATATTTTTATTTAGATGTCGTTGTTTCGCTTTTGTTATCACCCTGACCCGATTTTTGGGACACTTGTACCTGGTAACGCTGTCTATGATTGTCGGGTCCATCGGAATACTAGGCCCGAGTGTTGACACGAAAATGGCGGTTGTCGTAGACGGATTTATTGCAGCGCTGGTCCTGCGGTCCGTTGAATTCGAATACAATCATTTCTAAAAGTTTTTCCGGCCTTACTTTTCTTAGATTAACCCTTTATGTACTGAATTATGAATTCATGAAAATTTTATCTTCTAAAGCACTTTTCGTGAATTTTTGAAACTACATTAGAAGATTTACATAAGCATTTAATAAATTTTAGAAGGATTTTAGAAGAATTGAAGGGTTTAGAAGGAATAATTAAATTTGAATTTATAGGGATTTTGTGCAATATTTATAACCCCACTCAAATCTTGTATTTTAAATATTTTTCTTGGTATTTTGTAGAATTAGGAAATGTACAAATATCATGTTCTTACAATAGAAATATGGAAATATTTCCGAATTGAAAAATCCCCCTCCCCTATTCCCCAATACCAAGAAAGCTGAAAAGGCAAAAGAAATCATCCTTTTAAAAATATTTTTGTTTTATGTAACCAATAATGCTTTTGGAACAAGGTAAAGTAATGCATCTGTAACTCACTCTAAACTGTATTACCACTAATCGATGCATTAAATGAATTTTATAACAAGTTATTTTAATGGTACTTATAGGTACCGTCAGTAAATAAAGGGTTAAATGAGTAAAAGAAAACTTTTAGAAAATACTATTAAGTAATTTCAGGGGGAATCGTACCAACGTCTTAAGCTACGTTCTGACTTGTATTTTGCCTCCTTCTCTAGTATTCTTGGAAAATCTTTTATTCTGAAATCATCTGCGGTTTATTCACAAAAGAATGAGGGGAATCAACAATGGGTCAGGAGATAAGGAGCTCGACTCTACTTGAAGGAAAGGTTCCTCTTTTGCCGGACATCAGTCCCTTTCCTGCTAAAGTCGTTAAAAATCAAAGACACCGAAAAGCCACAAAAAACGAAGCCGACACTGAAATCAGTTAGAAGGATAGTGGGTACGCAGCCTTAAGGCTCTCTTTCACTGACAATTTTTTTCCAACTTGAGCTCTCCATGTGAGAATTCTACCACCCCCCCTCCTTTCTAAACACGCCTATGCTTTTTTACAGCTGTCAACGCAGTTAGGGTCAAGCGAGGAGTCAAACAAGGTGTCCAAGAAGGGGAAAAACTGCTTGAGGGCAGCCTTGGATGGATACAGAAAGAATAGTTTCACAGGTCGGACAGCCAAAGAGAGGTCCAGGGCTTGATATTCTTCCCTCCCCCCGCCCCCCCTCTTCTTATACCGTTATTTAAAAAAAACTAAACATTTTCGAAGTCTTATAAAACATATAATTGATTATATAAGTACGCACTCACACATTTAGAAATAATCTTATCCTATTTTAAAAGTTCAAAATATTGATTATAAAGATTAGAAGGTTAAAAAAGGCTTGCATTTTCAGCGATATGAAAATTCCCTAAAACAAAATTCGGGCGTCACTAAAATCAGGACTGTCAGTACCCAATTCGCCAAAAGCATAATCAGTCCGTAGATGAACCTGAATTCTCATGCCAAAATTAATTCCACTGTAAGCAATTTAGATCTTTGTTGTTTTCCTATATTGGTCTTATAAATTCTCAACAAATCTTTTAGTTGTTTAGGTATTATATTAAGGATAGACCGAAATAGGTATTTAAAACCGAAACAGAATTTTGGTAATCTTCTTATTTTCGGCCGAAAACAAAAACGAAAATGTCTAAAAAAAATTTTGAGTAATTAATACATACATAAATATTCATAATTATTAATTAATTATACGTGAGGCCCAAGTTGGCTTTCTGTGAATATGACCAAAACTTTTTATTTTCTTACAAAATAAAATAAAATGTAATTAATTCGTCAACAACACAGGATTATTTTCGAGTTACGCGAATTACATATAATTCGAAAATGTTTTAGGTATACATACCTCGATTTATCTTTTGTAATGATTTTTTTAATGATCATCTGTTATACTAGAACTTTCTCAAAGAGTATTCAAAGCACTTCTGTACTTTCTAAAAATTTTCTATTATTGGTAAGTCTGCATCTTTTAATGAGAACATGAAAGACGTCTTCAAAATTTAGTTATATTGACATTACTTACATTGTAATTTGCACTCACGTCTTGAGTCAGTCATGACTGACAATTATAATCAGTGAAGTTTATAGAAATAAACAAAGCTTGTCTCATTTAAGCCAATATAGCTCAAATCTCTGAGTAATGTCGACTTTCGGTCCAGCCGAATTTCTGGTAACATTTTCGCCGAAAACGAATTTTCGGCGAAACTCTGATTTTGTAACAAAAACGAAATCGATTTTTCCGTCGATCTCTAATTATTTTTATTATTGTTGTTATCATAAATATAAAATATAAAAATACTAGCAATATAAGCATATACCGTATTTTATGGAAGAGACGCCGCACTCCTCAAATTGGCCTGAATAAACTTAAAAATATCGTAATCGCCACATCTGTTGTAAACGCCGCATCCGTCGACAAACGTCTAAAGACAGCACTCTCACAAAATGCACCATGCACCAAGTTTTGGTTTCTCGGAGGCGAAAACCGGTTTCCCCGCAGTAGGAAAGTGGAGTTACAGTATGAGCGCTCGCTGACAACGAGATGATCTCTTCGTCTGCTATGAATACTTTAAAACCTTCGTTTAAAAGCAGTTCATGTTCATATGTATTGAAAATGTACTATATATTAACAAATAATGAATAAAGTGTTATCAGAATGTAGATTTATGGATTTTGAAAACATTTCGGAATTTTTTTTAGTAGTTTCTGCAACTTCCCCTCCCCTTATTAATACTTCATTATTAAAATTTTATTGCTTTACTTTTTTATTTGTTCAGTTTGCACTGCGATGTGGTTACGAACTTTTTAAAATGAGTTTAAAAAATGAAAATTAAAAACTATTAGTACTATCATAAGTTAGTATTAGTACAAAATACGTAAATTGCCAAAATAAGAGTTAACAAAAGTTTAGATCATTTTTCCTTTTAAAATATTGACTTATGAATTAAAAATTAAAAATTAGGGTAATTCTCAAAACAGGGAAACTGACAAGCATTATACGGATTACCTTATATTTACGGAACTAATATGATAATGCAAATCATTCGAAAATAATGAGAACATAATAGCAGTGGCACATTATAAGTGTCAAAACTTTAAAATATGTGAAAAAATATTGTAAATAAAATAAATAATTACTGTCATTATTATCATGCTTCTTGAATTATAGTTCTGTTTTCTTTATCGCTCTCATGTTGAAAAGTAGATTAAATGTTAAAATTTGGAACCTTTTTTTTTTTTTTTTTTTTTTTTTTTTTTTTTTTTTTTTTGAAAAAGACATATTTATCTTTATGGTGAAATAGGAAAAGCTATTTGATTTCTTAGTACATAAATAAAAATACCAGCTATTTTCATACATTTACTAATGAAAATGAATTTAGGAACAGGTCAGGAATTAGTGATTATGGATTCAATAAATAATGAAGGGGGGGGGGGACATAATTTATTTTTTCTTTTCTCCATTTTAATTTTAACTATTTATTTATTTGTATATGTATATTATCTAATGTTTTCAATTTATCGAACTAGCTGTATATTTTGAAATTAAAGAAAGCTGTAAAATAAATTTTCATCAGAACACTTGTATGCAGGATCCACTTAAAGAATAGAATATGCATGAAAAGCAGTTCCCCAAAAAACATTATTAATAATAATTAACATAAATGTTTGATATTCACATATCTGTGATGGTATTATGAAATATTACAAACTCAATTTCGAGGCATTGGGAAAGTTCTTATTAATCTGCAACAATTTATTGGAATTTAATGAAATTTTCTTCACGTAAAACTTAATTAGATTGAATAAAGTTAAGGTACTGCAGATCTGAATAAAAATATTTTTCTTCACATAAAACTTAATTAGATTGAATAAAGTTAAGGTACTGCAGATCTGAATAAAAATATTTCGTACAATTTATAATAAATGATAAACTATTATACGTGTAAATATAAGAATAAAAAATAATACACTTACATAGTTAATGAATTTAATTTTTATTAAAGTAGCCAATGAATGCAATAAAAAAAATTTGAAGTCAGCCTATTGTGATAGCAGAGGCTCATTTCAATGTACCCCCCACCCACCCTCATTGTGTCCTTGTACAACTTAAAACAGCCTGATGGAATAAATACAGATTACTTTTAAATGTTGAAGTCTCAAATATTTGAAAATTGAAAAGGCTGCTCATATTACCATATGATAAAGTAGGGCGGGTGGAGCAGTACTACATCACGTTAAGAATGCAAATGAGTATTATACGAAAAGAAGGCAATTTTAGTATCACATTGGTTATGGAAAATTCTTGAATACAATTACCGAAACAGCTTTTCCGCATGCTCCTAAAATAAATTCACATTATATATTAAATTGTTATGAATAAGCACATAATTTCATCATATTCATCACATAATTTTCTTTCACTTATTGACAATTAAAAGAAAATAAATAAAAGAAAAGTATTTTTAAAATTAAAATATACATCTAAAAGCTTAGTTATTAATTTTCACAAGGTTCTAAAATGACTTAACTTTTACCCTATATTATAGGTAATAAACATAAACAAATCTATCACTTTTCAAAAGAAAAGAAAGAAAGAAAAATCAATCTCTTAAAGAGAGGGTGGTTTTTTTTATTCGTCATTTAAGAAATTTATTCATTGAGATTTTCTTTATTTAACTCATAAACTCATGTTTCGAGAGTGGAAATGCTTCATGCTCGAAACACAAGCCTGCCGGCAAGATGACAGTTTTCGAAACTTTCATAAGATAAAAATTAAAGCTTCACAATATGAACATAAGATTTCTCAACACATTAATACTTGAGTGACGAAAACATTAACATTACATATGCGATAGAAAGTATGCATTTAAAATATTTGCGTGAAATACGCACAGTAACGAAACGACTAAGTCCAAAAGCATGCGCAATAAAAAGCCAATGGTCGAAAAACGGAGGAAACCGGTCGGAGGAGCAATAGAAACAGAAACTTGTGCTTTGTGCATTTTATGAGGGTGCTGTCCCTAGACGTTAGTCATCCGTCGGAGTGCTACTTTTGTCGACATCAGGGCCCGGTTAAGCTTCTCTGGGGCCCGGGGCTACTGAAAATTTTGCCCCCCCCCTTCCCTACTACTGAAAATTCCCCCTCCCCCAAACACACACAACTTGTTTCCCCCCTCAAACACAAACTTTAAAAATTGATTGTGTATATCGTTACTCAAACATCTTTTTTTTTTTTTTTTCTTTTGTATGTTTAATGGTGCTCTTAATTATTTTATTTAAACACATATTTTAACCTTTTATGTCCCAAATTATGAAAGAATGAAAAATCCAAGTATTTTTCTGATTTTTAAAAATTCATTAGAAGATTTACACAATCAATAAATTTTAGAAGGATATTGCCAATTAAAATTAATGAATGAAATATTTATTTATAGGGATTTTGTAGAATTCTCCTCTCAATTTTTTTTATATAAAATATTTTTTAAGTGTTTTTTAGAATTAGGGAATGTACAAATATCCCTTACAATAGAAATATAAAAATACTTAAGAACTGGAACTATCCACTTCCAACCTTCAGACATCAAGAAAGCTAAACAGATGCGAATGAAAGATAAATCATCCATTTAAAAACACTTTTTTTTATGCATCATCTTTTGGAACAACATAAAGTAAAGTATATGTAACTCACTGTAATTGCATTACTGCTAATCGATGTAGTAACCCTTTATGTCCCAAATTATGAATTCATGAAATTTTCATCTTCTAAAGCATTTTTCATGAATTTTTTAAACTGCATTAGAATATTTATACAATCATCTAATATATTTTTGAAGGATTTTGCCAATTAAAATTAATTAATTAAATTTGATATTAAAGGGATTTTGTGCAATATTTATAGCTCCACTCAAATCTTTCACTCAAATCTTTTATTTAAAGTATTTTTTTTTAAAGTATTTTGTAGAATTAGAAAATGTACAAACATAATGTTTTTACAATAGAAATATTTCCGAACTGAAACTATCCCCCCCCCCCCCCCTCCCTCAACCTTTCAACGTCAAGAAAACTCAAAAAATGCTAAGGCAAAAGAAATCATCCTTTTAAAAATATTTTTTTTTTGTGTGAAACCTTTTGGAAGAAGATGAAGTAAAGTATCTATAACTCATTCTAAACTGTAGCACTACTAATCGGTGTATTAAATGAATTTTATAGCAAGTTATTTTAATGATATATTAAAGTACCGTCGGGACATAAAGGGTTAAGAGCGATTCCAAATAGTTGCAACCAGTAAGGAGATGAAGTATTGGTTTTTAAAGGGATGCATTTACTTTGTCGAATCGCTCTAAAATATCATGCCAAAGTGTACACATTAATACCCATTCAAATTTAGAAAACTTTTTTAATTAGGAATTTTGCTTCCTTTCTAGTGTCAAGTTTCTCTTCACAGTTCGTACTTATTCATTCTAAAACACACTAAATATTGTCATGATTGAAATATAGCTCTTTTACTGATTTGTAACGGCAGCACCACCTTGTTCTGCACTAACTTTTTAGGTATACGAAATACGGATTCCTCATTGAGATTTGGGTCTGTGAGAGTGGTGCCCATTTACCTGGCGGACTAGAGAAATACACGTAATGCGGAAAGTTTTTAGTTCTCGGCTGAAATAAGTCAATTTTTGTACAAAATATGAGAAATTTTATTAAAAAAAAATTCTTTGTAATCAAACTTCCGCAATCAGGTAATCTTTTCAAATGTGAACAAATTAGCGTATTTTTAGCGGAGTCTACACGGCAGTTGGCGAGCGTAGCTTGTAGTGGGCAAACCGCCAAATTGTGTTAGAAAATGTAATTGTGAGATACATTTTTATTATGAAAAAACAATTTTTCCCGATTTAAAAAAAATCAACACTTCAGACTTTTTATAAAATTTACTTTTCCAGTTCAATCCATATCTTGACAATGAATTAAAAGTTCTGAATGTGTATGCCAAAATTTTTCAATTTTAATGAGATAAGTCAATTTTGTGCAAAATATGATAAATCTATTCTCAAATACAAAAAAAAACTACTTTCTGACGCATTTTTAAATTAATTTTTGTTCAGAAACGCATGAAATTGTCAGGTGTTCTTATTCAGAAACTATGTAATCGAATGGCATTTTCCATTTTTTGTTAAAGCAGATCTTTCAGAAAATACGGCCCTTAATCCGGCCCTGGTCGACAGCGTCACATTGACCTAACTTTAATCAAAGTTTTCTGAGCAGTGTAGGATGCCTCGTTTTTGATATCTTAAGATGTCTGAAGTTTTATTTAAAATATTTAAATCCTATTTTAAATATTTTTATGAATTTTTAAATTAAGGAAACTCAGTTGGTATTTTAAAAAAATCGTAAACGCCGCACTTGGAAAAAAAACGAACTTTTAGTCTCGTAAATGCCGCGGCGTTTCTTCCATAAAATACGGTACTAGCATATAAAGTATACTATCATACAAAGCTATATAATACTAGCATATAAAGATTATATAAAGATCATTATTAATATAAGATTATGTAAAATTTCACAGGAAAGTTTCTTTATTGTATATATTTATGTACAAAGGCTGAAATACATGTTATTTAATTATACATGTCGTAGGCTAATTGAGAAATCACACTCTTTGCAAAGAGCCTAGGCTGTTTGCAAAGAGCCGGACTAATTGGAGAATTATCTCTCTTTTTCTAATTAGCCTGATATTTTTCAGGCTTATTGCAAAGAGCCTGGAGAGCCTTAGGCTAATTGAAAACTGACCTCTTGTTTCTCAAACAGCCTGGTATTTTTCAGGCTATACTAAATGTTGACTAAATGTATACTAAAATGGTTATTTTGTCTTGCTCGGATCAAGTTATGGTTCTTTAGAATGTTTTTGTCGGTTATCGTATTTGGTTCCGGTGAGATTTCGGGTTTTTTTTAAATAGAACTTTCACGTTCTGCTCGGGTTGCGTGTCGACTGAAATTATTTTGTCTTGCACGGTCTGTTGCATTTTGTTTCGGGTTCGGTCCCGTTATGGGTTAATAAGCCTAAAAATATCACGCAAAGAGCCTAGAAAGCGTTAGGCTAAATGAAAAATAACCAATTATTTCCCAATCAGGATAACTTTTTTAGGCTTATTAACCCATAACCCGACCCGAACACGAAAAAAAAATTACAACAGACCGTACTCCGATCCGAGCAAGACAAAATAATTTCCGTCGACACGTAACTCGACCTAAACCTGAAAGTTCCATTAAAAAAACCTGAAATCTGACCAGCAACAACCGTGATAACTGACAAAAATATTACAAAGAACCATAACCCGATCCGATCAAGAGAAAATAATTGCCGGGTTCAGATTTGGTTCGTGTCAGATTTTGAGGTTTTTCTAACGGAATTTTTAGGTTCGGGTCGGGCTGTGTGTCCACGGAAATTATTTTGTCTTGCTCGGATTGGGTTATGGTTTTTGAGGATATTTCTGGTGGATTCAGATTTGATTCGAATAAGATTTCAGGTTTTTTTCAAATGGAATTTTTAGGTTCGGGACGGGTTTATGTCCACGGAAATTATTTTGTCTTGCTCGGATCCGGTTATGATTCTTTGGAATATTTTTATAGGTTTCATATCTCGTTCGGGCTATACTTCGGGGGGGGGGGAGGGGGTAAACAAAATTTTTAGGTTCGGATCAGGTTACGTGTCCACAGAAGTTATTTTGGCTTGCTCGGAACGGGTTATGGTTCTTTGGAATAATTTTGCCGGGTTCAGATTTGGTTCGTGTCACATTTCGGGTTTCTTCTAATAGAATTTTTAGGTTAGAGTCGGGTTGCGTCTCCACGAAAATTATTTTGGCTTGCTCGGATCAAGTTATGGTTCTTTAGAATGTTTTTGTCGGTTATCGTATTTGGTTCCGGTGAGATTTCGGTTTTTTTTTTTAAATAGAACTTCCACGTTCTGCTCGGGTTGCGTGTCGACTGAAATTATTTTGTCTTGCTCGGTCTGTTGCATTTTGTTTCGTGTTCGGGTCCCGTTATGGTTAATAAGCCTAAAAATATCACGCTGATTGAGAAATAAATAGTAATTTTTCAGTTAGTCTAACACTGTCTGGTCTCTTTGCAACAAGCCTAAAAAACGCCAGGCTGATTGAGAAACAAGTGGCCAGTCTTCAATTAGCCTAATGCTCTCTAGGCTCTTTGCAATAAGCCTGAAAACTATCAGGCTAATTGCGAAAAGGGAGATGATTCGGCAATTAGCCCGGCTCTTTGCAAAGAGCCTGATTTCTCAATTAGCCTACGAAATGTACACCGGATTCCCTTCTTTATTAAAAATTTCAAAGACGACTAGCGACCGAAAGCTTTAAAGATCGGTAATATTTATTGGCGTAATAATTCAAAATTAATATATTTTTTAAATCCATTAAAACAATGTCGCGATCGTCCCCAATTTTACTACCTTGCAACATTAGATATAAAATTTTAATATTTTCGTTAAAATTATATTCGTTGAAATTAAAGCTTCTTTCTCTTTTAATATTCACGTGTAAATATATCATTCAATTGAAAGGATTTGGCAATATTAGTATTTGGATTTTTAAATAAGACATAATTTCTATTGCTCAATGCTTTTCTAGCGTAATAATTTAATTAACATCAAGTTTTGTATCGAATACATTTTTAAAGAGGCAAAAATATTTATAAATAATAATTGGTAATAAGTATGTTAAAAACTTTTATTTATATGTAAAATTCTAGTATTTATCGCATTCATATATAATTAGCAAATTAAATGCGAAAATATTCTAATAAATTATCAACAGAATACTAATAATTGATTGAAGGGCAATAATTAAGAAATCTCATGAAATTCTGTTGAATAAGAAAAATGTAATGCAGCAAAACTATTTAATCGACCGTTTAAATACTTTTTTTAAGACAGAAAAACAAAAATTATTTTAATTTTTCAAAATTTCGTTCAAATCGTTCATAAAATGTCTTTAATCCTTTATCTTCTGACGGTACTTATAAGTATCATTAAAATAACTTGTTATAAAATTCATTTAATGCATCGATTAGTAGTAATACAGTTTAGAATGAGTTATAGATATGTATTACTTTATTTTGTTATTAAAGCATTATGTGTTACACAAAACAAAAGTATTTTTAAAATGCAAATAATGCATTTTTCTGAAAAACAAAAGCAAAAACAAAAACATTAAAAATCACTTGCTTCCTTGAAACCTAATAAAATCAGAAATTTTCCATGCATGCAAGATAGGAAAAGTTTTTATAAGTATGTCAAAACCACTTGGAGAAAACTGAAGAATAGAACAAAAAATTTAACTGTATGTATGTATAGTGTTTGATGCAGTTTTATTTCCGAAAAATTATATATAATTCAATGAAATGACATTGAAGCAAAAAATAAAAAGCAGTATTCAGAGGGGGGGGGGGGAAGGTGTTTTACTGCGCTTTAAATACAACTGAAACAAAATAGCTCTTTCTCTTTATAAAAATAATGAGGAAAGCAAGAAAACTATACCAGACTTCCCCCATCCAATTCACTTGATCCCCCAATCCCTTGATATCCCTTGAACCCCCCATTGGGACAGTCTGCATGTCAAAGATCAAACTCTGCTTCCTCTTGCATTGGTTTATGTCTTAGTGGGGGAATGAAATTTTTAACATTTTTCTAATATCTCAAGTTTAAATAGACCTAAACGAAAAATTTTAATTTGTATGAACAGATGAAAATACAGGCTTTCTTGTGTTGTTTTCAAAATTTTAAAACTCGAAATAGAATTGAAGTTATTTAATGTTATTTACATTTCCCTTACTTCTTAAGACTTTAGAATTAAATTAAAAAATAAGTATACATTTTAAAATTATTTTGTCAACTAAAACAGAAAGCGACATCTTTTAAGAAGTGCACACAGAAAAAATGAGTTAAAAATATTAATTTTCTGACGAGATATTAGACAAATAAAGAGGCATTAAATGGCCATTGGTTTAACATTGGAGAGGGAAATCTAAAATCTGAGTGATAAGGGGCCTTAAATCCGTCTACAAAGCCACCAGTTTTCTGTGCTGGCTTAGACTTAGTACTCAGGGGCGATGGCCGGGGTATAACCGATACAAATCCGACCAAAAAAAAAATCATCTCTCCTCAATCCAACCTGAATCAGCATACTTCAACTATACTCCCTGTAGGAAAAATTGGCTTTTCAAGGACAGTCGTCCTCTTTTCATTATTCCTTCGATGGTCACTCCTCGGTCCTTATCTTAGGTTAGTAACTATGGTAACGAAAGGAAAATGAAAAGAAGACGTTTGTCTTTAAAAAGTCAATTTTTCCTACAGGGAGTATAGTAACGGTCCAAATGAGGCTCGGAGACTACTCGGAGACTACTGACCAGGCCCCTACCTACCGGGGTTAACCCAACTGAACGGGTTTGTAATTGCCTGGAAAGCAGGGCGATGCATTGTGAGTACATACGCCAGATCGCCGCAGGCGGCGGACCACACCGCGGTGACCACACCAGCAAGCAACCGGGCCGACTATACTAAGCCAAGTTGATGAGTCTAGGTTGTTTATTGCACTTTGCAAAACTATGATTGTTGCCGCAGTCCAAATGAGGCTCAAACCCGAACGGACTACGAAATGAAATTAAAGAAAAAAAATATTTTAATACAATTATATTAGAGTAGTCTACAATTATCTATATTATAAAGGACAATCGTATCTGTGCGTAACGCTGAGGTCATTTTGCAAATGGCAACACTCCATAATGAAATTTCGGTTTTGCAATTTTTTAAATTACAGAACATCGCACATGTTCGATTTTTACACCATCATACAGGGGAAAAAATGCACTTTCAAATACAATTTTTTTGAAAACTGAATCTTAATTGACTGATTTATTATGGCTTTTTAAATAATTTTCAAGCATGGGTTTTTCTAAATCTCTCTCCTTCGCGTGCATTACAAAATAACACGTTTGAACTTAAAATTTCAAATGGAACATGGCTATTATTTGAATAGATAGTGAAAATAATATTGTGATAGAATTATATTTTTCTAGAAATTTTCAAGAAATACAAACTTATTTTCACATACTCAAGCTTCAAGAATCAGTTTATTTTAGAAAACAAAAACCGTTTGTCGACTGAAATATTGAAATAAATTCTATTGACGCAAAAAAAAAGAAATCACAGCTTTTGCAATTTAAAGTAGAAAGATAGATTTTTAATTATTTCCTTAAAACAGCGATTTTTACAAGGACGTTAAAAACAAAATGTTTTAGTGAGAAAAATTGTATTCCTCTAAGTATTTATTAAATTCATAAATATAAAATTCTATTGAATAAATTTGCCAAAACAAAGTCAATTTTGTATATGTTCATCCATTTCTACCAGCTCCGAAATTCGAGGCCAAATCTTAGAAAAGCGAAAATCTTTTGGCAAATAAAGCTATAGGATATGTGCATTTTTATTGGAAAGCTTTTGACTTAAGTGGTAAGTACAATTTACTATTTGAAATATTATTTTTTATAAAATTAATACTTTAATTGATTTCCAAATTTACAACAAAGTTAGACTGCATTTTTCTCAAAAGAATCGAATGAACTCATGGAATTCAAAAGCAACTCAAAGAATTGCCAAGCAACTAGTATCTCTAATATCAATTTTATCTTTTTTGCAGAAAGAAAAACATATGCAGTAACCTTTCACTTATACGCGATGTAAAGCAATTATTTTTCAATGCCTCTTTTTTTCGTAAAGCCTTTTTCTCCTTATAGTTTCTGAGATAAAAGTTGGGGAAAATCTCTTTTCAAAAGTAGAGATAGCAAAAATTAATTACCGTACGTCGTATATATATGAGAAGTCACTGTGTGCAAACATATAGCATACAGTGCTCGTCAAAAATTTAAACACAACATAAAATTTCAAAATAAAATTATATCATTGACTGAAAGTTACTTACCTTTTCACATCACCTACAAATTGTAGTTTTAGAAAGATATTTAACAGATTTATACTTTAAAATTTATCTCAAATAATAGAATTTATCAAAAGAACAACAATGAATGTGTCAAAAGTTTAGCACAGTAGTTCTTTAGTCTTTAGTAGAACAAGGATTAACGCATTAACAGTGACATTTGTTTTCTTACAAAAAAAATTAAAAATGGGGCTGGGCACCACTTTTTCCATACTAAAATATTTACCTTACTTAATCGAAAAATATCTGACAATCAATAAAGATAAATTTACAGTTACAAATTAGTGGTATCAAAATGCTTTTAATAACGAAGCAAGCAAAGTATTCTTGCCCGAATCCTGTTCGGGCCACACTGTTAAGCGGTTAAAAGAAAAAATAATACTTGATTATTGCGCTATACAGCTGAATTATACTTTAAATATACGGTCTTCCGTCGATAAAATGACACTCTGTATGTTTCTGGTTCAATTTTAAACCACGCGTTCTTAATAGCATTTTACAAATCTTTAACTGAAGAATACTGTTTTCCATTTGGATAAATTGCATGGGAGAGAATACCCCACAAATTTTCTATAGGGTTTTAATCAGGGCTAATTGGCGGCCATTTCAAAACAGATACTTTTTTTCGAGTTAAGTCACGTTGAAGTTGAGTTTGAGATATGGATCGAAGCATTATCATGTTGAAATAACCATTTTCCTCTCCCCCCCCCCCCCCCACCACCAAAAAAAAAAACCGTCAGCAACAGGGAGCAAATTATTGGCAAGTGTCTCTTGACAGTTTTCAAAGTTTTCCCGACTATTGATTAATGCTAGAGATGTCTGACCATTGAAAGAAATAGCCCCCCCATACCATTATACAAACACCGCCATGTTGTCAGCTAAATATACGCCTAGGTCTTTGCGGAGATCATGCCAATAGTACTTAAATCCATCAGGACCATCCAGATTCCATTTTTTTCCCATCACTGAATACGACATTCCGCCACTTACCACCAAATGGCATATGCTGTTTGGTCCACTGTAATTTAGTTTCTTTATGATGTCGTTTCAGGCATGGGAACGGAGCCATTTTATGGTTTTTGACGTCTTCCGATATCAAAATTCTTCTATGAACAGTTTTTTTCGGTATTTGTCCTCAAACGGCATGTTTTATTTGCGAAAGAAAGTAATTAACAGTTGAAGCCAAGTCTCTGATGCGGCGGTTTTAACACAAAGTAGTCACTCGTGGCCTTCCTGAACGGAATTTTCGTTTGAAATCATTACCACGAGCCAAAACGATGAATAACTCGCTTTGATCTTTTTAATGCACTTGCAATTTCAGAAACAGATTTATGTTTTGCTCTCATGCTCCAGATATTTATCTCTCCCTCCTCTGAAAATTCTTTCGACTTAGGCATTTTGTACTAACTCAAAAAAAGCAACTGATTGCGCCTTATACACCCAGAAATCGTTTGCGTGCGCAACCACTTACACCAGTTTGTAAAATTTGCGTAAAAACGATTTTGTGCTTAAACTTTTGACACGGTTATTTATATTCTATTCTTAAACTCCATGGTTTGAAATAAAATTTAAAAGATAATTTTATTGAATATGGTATTAAAACTGCTGTTATTAACATATACAAGACATATATTGAAATAAAGTCAATATTTAAAGTTTTATTTTAAAATTATTATTGTGCTTAAACTAATGCCACGCACTGTATGCTTACAAATCAATATTTTTTCGCGATTGTTTCATTTAAAAACATAAATTTCGACAACAAATTTGAGTTTCATTTAAGGGAATTATCAGGGGGCTGGGAGAGTCAGCTAGTTATAAATATATATATTTTTTAAATTAACCCCTTAATCGCCGCGCCCGTGTCTGCCACGGGCGGTGTAGGCTTCTTTTCTTTTATTCAGATTGTTTTATTCCCACCAATTTTTTTAAATAATGCAATTGGCTTTGTTCTCTCGACAATTTATCTGCCATTAAATGTAGAGAATATTTCCACTTGAAAAAAGTGGTGGCAATCAAACAATCTGAATTTTAATAAAGTATAAGACACTTATCAGGCGCGACGATTAAGGGGTTAAACATTGCATATTAAGTAAATGTAATGAGTTATTCTTCCAAGGTAATGTAATAATACTGAAACAATAGCAATCGGGTGGCGCTTGTCGAGCTGAAGACATTTTGGTAGGCCTCACCGCCTGGCCGAAGTAGAAACAAAAGCAATAGCACAAGTATTTTATGAGTATGAGCAAGAAATGTATGTTGTCTTATATGCAGGACGATAGTCAAATAAATCAGTCTGTTAAAAACTTATTTTCATGAAATAGAAAAAAATAACATATTTTCCACATCCGGGAAAAATAGGCTATACACTAACTTGGAATTTCTTTAACTCCTCCTACTCGCACAGGCTCCTCCTACTTACACGCATTCAAATGTTACCTTCGGATACTCAATTCTTTGGACTTCGGAGTATCTTACACAAATTTTATTCGGTCAACACCACTTTTTTAAAAGAAGTTTTCTTTCAAGTACACGATTTCAAAAATGCTATGATTCAATAAAGCAAATTTTATTTTCCTTTCTTACTGGTGCCGAAAATAAATTTTGCAAAGAAAGATGATGTCGCCGCAGCGGCGACAATGGAGTGCAAAGGGTTAAATTTAAAAACCATGTTTTAAAGTAGTAAAAATAATTTTTTTGCTAACTAAAATTGTTTCATTCATTACTTTTAAAATTAGGACTTTATTTTTTTTCATATAAATTTAATAAATATCTGTTCCTAATTCTGGTACACTTATTTTATCATAAGCAGCCTGAACGTTATTTTGGAGAGTCGGATGTAAAAATCATGTCTGATACAATAATAATAATAACTTTGTAACAGTTTATTTGAGCATAAAATATTGTCTTTATTTGAATAAGGAGGTGAGGTCGCTCGCTCTATGTGCCCACGTGTTCCTACTCCTTTGGTTAATTTTGTAGGAAAATATAGGTACAGATCGATTTAAATACATGTGCACCTTCATTTATTCTGAAAAAATATATATAATTACGGTGTCATATGAATTTTTTAAAAAAGGGATATTCCATTGAACCGATTTCATCTATTTGTTTCTGAGTTTTCCTTGTTTAGTTAATAATAAAGTTTCCGAATTTTGGATAAATATTATTATTGGTAGAGGGGTTAAAATGGGAAAAATCAATTCGTCTGAAAATTGAAATACCGAATTATAACATAATTAGATATGTTTAAAAGATATGAAGTTCATATAACTAATTATTTTGTAAAGTTATAATTATTTTATGACTTTTTTTCAGTAACAAAACTTTACCACATAAAAACATAATAATAGAAAAGTTATTTAATTATTTTTAAAGTAAATAAATCAACAAACTAAAAACATAACGAAAATAGATGTCAATCTTTATTATTGGGGGAGGGGAAAGAGGAGAAATATTCATTAAGTATGCCTAAATAATCTGTCTCACAACTGCGCACTGCGCACGACACAAAAATGTCACAAATATCTGTGGATTATTTTGGAAAATTAAATAAAGGCCAAGTTTATATGTATAAGCATCTGTATGATAAAAACAAATAGGAAAATTTTATACAATAATATTTAAAAACGTAGAGTGATTTTTCTTTTTTATTAGATACGATAGCATTTAGAAAATTTTCTAAATCCTTGTGAAAAATAAAAAAATTCAACTGGGATTATCCTTGAAAAGATAAATCAACAGAAAAATGTAAAGTGTGATATGATATGAAGTGTGTGATATTAACGCTACGGTAGTCGGTTTGGTTTAATTTGAACTTTGGAAGTCACTGCAAAAAAAGTGATCACTTTCAAAATAGCTTTCTCCTCTGGAATGTAGCATCCTGTTCTTTTAATATCTGAGCGGTAAGTAAATAAATAAATGTATTATCAAATTATCAAACTGAATCGTACGGAATTATAATAAAACCTTTGCATTAGAAATGTGACAGATTTTAGTTACAGATATATTACACTCATGCCAGTAAAATTTACAAATAATTTTAAAATAATGAATAAGCAAAAATATGTCAAGTGGTTTGTTGTTCAAAGCAACCAGTTCAAACACCAAGGGGACACCCGTGAGGTATAAGTTTCCCTTGTCGTTAGAAGCAATCAAGGGCCAGCACATACGAAGTGCTATAATTTTATTTAAAGATTGTAAGAAACGATTGTTTTTATACCTTTATATTTATAGACATGTAACTGTAAATTTCGAGCAATTCGCAACAATGAGTGAGTCACAACAAGTCCAAGTATATGTACGTGAAAAAGGAACGGGACAGTTTCACACATTTATTATTAAAGTGAGTGATTATTCATTTTTATTATGTATGATAACATTTTGTTGTATATAGTGCAACACACGTGCATTCGTGATTATTATTTATAATATAGATCGATATCAGAGTAAAATGTGAAGTATGAGGAATTCATTTTACGACAGTGGGTGTCTTTTTTTTTTTTTTTTTTTTCCTTATCGTCCGAAAAGACAATTTGATAGAATGCGATCATTTTATTCCCATAGCTGTAGGTAATTTT
This sequence comes from Maratus speciosus, assembly GCA_963932465.1. NCBI lineage: Eukaryota > Metazoa > Arthropoda > Arachnida > Araneae > Salticidae > Maratus > Maratus speciosus. The sequence goes on from OZ010797.1 coordinate 90,625,530, forward strand.
CTTCGAACCTTGCTGTAAATATGAGTTAGGGTACCTTAGAACGTATTCGACTTAATGAAGAAGAATGCATATTCAGAAATAAGAAAGTGAGGAATATTCCTGGTTTAATCATATAAGCACTATATGCCTACAAATCAAGTACGGTATATGTTATATTTCGTTTATTGTACAAAAAAAAAAAAAAAAAAAAAAAAAAAAAATAGTAAATAAAACTAAAAAATACAGTAAGTGTGTCTACTATATAAATATAGGGCATAACAAGACATACCATTAGACTAATTTTGCTGATTCCTTTTTGAGATATCAATGCTTAATAGCAATACATTTCTGTAAATTTGAACTGAGAAAAATTAATATCAGTCCACAATGTCTCTTCTTTGATGCTTGAAAAAAGAAAAAGAAATAAAACCCATTTTTTTTTTTATTCGCCTAACCGCATAGCTGTTACATATATATGATTTAAAGGTACTAATAAATTATAACTCATCATTAGGTAAAGTTATAAAAGTTAAATAGAAAGATAATAACACAATTAAGTAAATGATTTGTTTTTACTTTTATAAATCATAAATGCGAAAATAAAAATATAATTTAATTTAGATTGTCAGGGACTTTTTGTTTTGTCATGCTTATGATTAGAAATATCTTTGGAATAATACTAAAAGGAAATATAAGGTAAGATGTGGGGCGACGTTTTTCTAGCTTTAAATGACGTAACTGGCTCACTTTGTGTTAGACGATTTATCAGTTCTTCTTCAATATTTATGAAAATTTTATCATCTTCCTGAAAGTAATTTTTAGTTAAACATAAAGAATCTATTTGATGTGGCTTTAACCCTCCGTCTACCAGACGGGTCCGTTGGACCCGACAGGTACATACAAAATATTCATTCAAACCAGAAATTTCTTTAAAATAAACTAAGTATATAAACCAGACAAAAATAAGGTAAATAAACAAGTTAAATAGTTTTAAATAAAAATTCTGGTGTAGAACGTTTTATTAAAACTTGAATAAAATTCCCGGTAGATCTAGGGTTAAGAGAAGATGTAGCACTTAAAGGTGCGGTAAATTTTGTAAATTTATTAATTTTAATTGATAAATGGGCGCATATAAGCTTCTCACTATATACATTATTATTAATATTACTTAGATTAATAATGTCTAATTAAAATTACCCTTTCTTGAAACAAAACAACTATTCTTTCAATAATCGAAAAAAAAAAAGAAAAAAAGAAAGAAAATCGGAATTTCGAAAGAATTTTAAAAAGTTAAACAAACATCATTTTAAAAATTAGATAAAATGAATAACCTTTTTTTACAAGCAAAATTATGGGAAAATTGTTTACAAAACACTTCTTTAGATTTTGTTATAATTCAAGATTACATTACTTTGTTATAATACAAAAAAATCTTGTAGATATTAGAAGAAAATTTCTCTTTAACAATATTAATAGATTTTAATAAAAATGTTCTAAAAGAATTTTTTCTAATGCAATTGTTATAAATTTTTATGAAAAAAAAAATTTCAGAAAAATCGTACGCGGTAAGTAAATAAATAAATTTATTATCAAATTATCAAACTGAATCGTGCGGAATTATAATAAAATCTTTACGTTAGAAATAAAAGTTACATTTTTAAGTTACAGATATATTACACTCATGCCAGTAAAGTTTAGGAATAACTGTAAAATAATACATAAGATTGAGTCAGAACTCAGCACCAACCACAACGAAAAGCAACCACAAGTCGACATAACAGGGATATTGCATTGAACAGATTTCGTGTGTTTGTTACTAAGTTTTCCTTGTTTAGTTAGCAATGAAATTTCCGAAGTTTGGATAAATATTATTATTAGTAGATTGGTTAAAAGAGGAAAAATCAATTTGTCTGAAAATCCAAATACAGTATTATATCATAATCAGATATGTTTAACACGTTCACGCTGGCGCGGTGGGTGCTAGTGCGCAGTTCTGAGACAGATTATTTAGGCATACTTAATGAATATTTCTCCTCCTTCCCCTCCCCCAATAATAAAGATTGACATCTCTTTTCGTTACGTTTTTAGTTTGTTGATTTATTTACTTTAAAATTAAGTAAATATCTTTTCTATTATTATGTTTTTATGTGCTAAATTTTTGTTACTGAAAGAAAGTCATAAAATAATTATAACTCTAGAAAATAATTACTTATATGTACTTCATCCCTTTTAACACGTTCACGCCGGCGCAGTGGGTCACACTCGACTGTCTCAGAGTTATCAAGTCTCCGGCTTTTTGCACACTACTGCTATTTTAGAGAAAATGTTGTTCCTTTAAATCGCCCAATTGTTCTAATTAAATAAAACAACATTTTCTGTATTAAAATACTGGTAAAAAGCCGGGGACTTGGCAGCTCTGAGACAGTGGAGTGTGACCCACTGCACCGGCGTGAACGTGTTAAAAGGGATGAAGTACATATAAGTAATTATTTTCTAGAGTTATAATTATTTTATGACTTTCTTTCAGTAACAAAAATTTAGCACATAAAAACATAATAATAGAAAAGATATTTACTTAATTTTAAAGTAAATAAATCAACAAACTAAAAACGTAACGAAAAGAGATGTCAATCTTTATTATTGGGGGAGGGGAAGGAGGAGAAATATTCATTAAGTATGCCTAAATAATCTGTCTGAGAACTGCGCACTGGCATTTGTACACGACACAAAAATGTCACAAATATCTGTGGATTATTTCGGAAAATTAAATAAAGGCCAAGTTTATATGTATAAGCATCTGTATGATAAAAACAAATAGGAAAATTTTATACAATAATATTTAAAAACGTAGAATGATTTTCCTTTTTTATTATATACGAAAGCATTTAGAAAATTTTCTAAATCCTCGTGAAAAAATAAAAAAATCAACTGGGATTATCCTTGAAAAGATAAATCAACAGCAAAATGTAAAGTGTGATATGATATGAAGCGTGCGATATTAACGCTACGGTAGTCGGTTTGGTTTAATTTGAACTTTGGAAGTCACTGGAAAAAAAGTGAAGCTATATAGCTTTCTCCTCAAAATAGCTTTCTCCTCTTGAAATGTAGCATCCTGTTCTTTTAATATCTGAGCGGTAAATAAATAAATAAATGTATTATCAAATTATCAAACTGAGTCGTACGGAATTATAATAAAACCTGTGCATTAGAAATATGAAAGATTTTGGTTACAGAGATATTACACTGATGACAGTAAAATTTAAAAATAATTCTAAAATAAAGAATACGCAAAAGTAGGCTTAGCAAATATACATAAGACGACACAATTCAAATACCGAGGAAGCACCCGTGCGGTTAGAAGTTTCCCTTGTCGTAAATGTTAGGAAACATTCAAGGGCCAGCTCCCACCAAGTATAATGTTATAACTTTATCTAAATATTGTAGGAAATTAATCTTTTTATACTGTAATATTTATAGACATGTAACTGTAAATTTCGACCAATTCGCAACACTGCACTGAGTGAGTCGCAGATCACAAGTCCAAGTATATGTACATGAAAAAAGAACGGGATAATTTCGCACAATTATTATTGAAGTAGTACAGTGATTCTTCATTTTTATTATGTATGATAACATGTTGTTATACATAGTGCAATAAACGTGCAATCGTGATTATTATTAAAAATATATATCGATATCAGAGAGTATAATGTGAAGTTAATAGGAATTCATTTTACAGCAGTGGGCGTCTTCCCCCCCCCCCCTTTTTTTTCAATTTGGTGGAATGCGATCACTTGATTCCCATAATTGTAAGTAATTTTCTTCGAACCTTGCTGTAAATATGAGTTAGGGTATCTTAGAATAAAAGAAAGTGAGGAATATTCCTGGTTTAATCGTATAAGCATAATACGCGTACAAATCAAATACGATATATGTTATATTTCGTTTATTGTAAAAAAAAAAATGCAGTCAGTGTGTCTACTATATAAAGATAGGGCATAAATAAGACATGCCATTAAACTAATTTTGCTGATTCCTTTTTGAGATTTCATGGCTTAATAACAATACATTTCCGTAAATTTGAAGTGAGAAATTTTAATATTAGTCCACAATGTTTTTTCTTTGATGCTTGAAAAAAGAAAAGAAATAAAAACCATTTTTTAAAAATTCGAATTAGGTAAAGTTACAAGTTACCCTCATAGCATGCATGGTCACGGTGACGTCGTTGTGACGTCACTGTAAGTCACTGTGGTCACATCACATATGTGTCCAAAATGCCACCTCTCAGTGATGTCACATTGTGACTGAGATGAGAACATCTTAGAAAACTTTAAAAAATTACGAAAATCCTTTAAAACATGTTATTTAATGTAAAATTATATTTTTCTGGCAATTTAAAAAAAAATTGTGACGTCACTGTTATGTCATTGCTATGTACCGTACGTCACGTCACATATGTGACAAAAAAAACACTATATTGTAAGTCACAGTGTGACAAAAATATGAACTTCAAAAATCTTTGAAAATGAAGAGAAATATTTTAAACAGTCACGAGTTACAGCGGCATAAGGAATAAAAATATATTAGTGGATAGAAATGGTAAATTCTGTCACTTAAGGGGATGGGGGGCATAATAAATAAAGTGCACGATACAAGCATTAATAAACTAAATTTTCAGGCTATATTTTATCAATTTGATATCTAAGACAGTGAATGTATACTTTTTCATGATTTCAATTTTATCTAGCATTTGGATAATATATTTAGAATTAGGAATATTAAATTTATACACTTTACATATTTAGTTTGCTGGGAGGAAATTTATTTATTTCTTTTTTTTTTACCGACCAGGATTATTCGAAACACTTCTGTGGTTTCAAACTAAAAATTTTCTATTGCAGTTAAATCTGCACCTTTTAATGAGCACGTAGAAAGAGTCTTCAGAGTTTAGTCATCTATGCATTTATTGCTTTAGAATATTTTTATAATTTGTATTCAAGTCATAAATTCTACTTCTTTCAGACTTTTTAAATAAAATTAGCATTTGCCGAAAATAAAAGAAATATACAAAATTTGTGCAAAACAAACTTTACTTAAAAAAAAAAAAAGAAAAAAGAAAAAAAAAGAGGGGGTCGTTATTACCATTAAATTTAATTTTGCACCTTTATAAAATTTAAACAATGTTTTATCTAATAAACTCTAATTATGAATATTATTATTATAATTATTTAGAAAAAAGGAACTTTACAGTACATTTTAACTTGAATTATTTGGTACGGATAAAAAGAAAAGGTTAAATACATTGGACATTTCTTCAAATACAAAATTTTAATTAACGATACTTTCAGAAAATTACTGCGCATTCAAGTTCTATATTTCTTGTATACAAAACAAATAATCTGTAACAGACCACCTGCTTGAAAATCGTCTGCCCACAGAAAAATAAATATCAGAAGACGCCGGAAATAGTTCACTGTTTATAAAACATCACCACGTCTACAACATTTTAAGATAAGGAAATGACCATTTTAGGATACACGGATATTAATGGAACATATATGTAAGTGTTATTTAATTTAAATATTTTGTTCCTGATTTGTATATTATGAGTTAAATAGTTTTATGTTATATTTGTAAGAGACTGATCTTTAACTGTCAGAAGCGATATTTTCCAATTCGATAACTGTAAAGAAAAATATCTTAATCTGCCATCGCTTGAGAAAAAAAAAAAAAAAAACTGCGCAGAGACTGATTCATGCCTACATTCATACTGGAATTAATATAAACATTAATTTACTCTTACTTGAGATTGAAAATGTATGGAACGACAATGATTTGGAATTATTTTATCGGCTTCTTACTATTTTTTGATTACTAACGCTTATAGTTATTATTATTTTGGGGTTAAATATGATGTTCGATTATCATGAGATTACGAAACTGTTTCAGATTAGAAATTAACATTAGACTGGGAAAATGTATTTTTACATATTACAGTAGTGAAACATTTGAAAGAATTTTCTTTTAGTGCTAATAATATTTTAAATTATCTTTTAAAATCCTAAATCTTCAAACCAAGGTTTTCAGATTTAACATTTGCCAAAATTATAAAATAATAGGAATTCCTTATACCATATGGAAATATTTTTGAGATATTGTTAAATCTAATAATGCATTTAATTTATCTATTGTAGTTTGCTGTTGTTTAATAGTACAATTATTACTAATTATTACTTTTAGTGTTTTTCAAATTGGTATATTTATTTTTTTAAATTGTATGTAAGCATTTTTTCTGCTTGTGATTTTAATCAAACATTTAATTATAGATATTCTGAATCGGTTATTAAATTTTCTTCTATTGTAAATTCATTTTCTACGTTTATGATACGCGTAATTATCGGCACTAAAAAGTAAAATATGATATTTAAGCATTGAAATAAAGTGTTTTTCATGCCTGATAGGACGTTATAGATTAAACTGCTTTAGTGTATATTTTTTAAAAGTTCATATAATACAGGATACATAATATAGGACACAAGTTGAAAAGTGCTTATGACTTAGGTTTGTCTCTCCGTCTGTCCGTCTAGCAGTCTGTCCGCACTCTAACTCTCGAAAATATACTCGGATTGCCCTGAAATTTTTGGATGTTATTGACGTTTACCATAGCACGGTACCTATTTGTAATGAAGTTTGTAGCATGCTTTGTTCATTTACAGGGCCAGCCAAAAGTTTTCCGTTACATTACGGCCTATGGGAAAAATCGTTTCAAATGATTTTTAATGATTTTACGCACGCTTTCAAACATAATAAAATTTATATGAATTTATGAAGTGCACTAAAATATGAATTCTGTTGACTATGCGATGCAAAGAATAGTTATTGTTCATTTACAGGGCTAAAAAAGGAATTCAAATACATAATGATATAGGGGTGGAGGGAATTGTTTGCGGCATACTTTAATTATGTTAATCTATTTCATATATAATGAAATTGATATATGTCTCTGAGGTTTACATTCTATAAATTATTTCATATATAATACGAATAATACGTATATAGTATTTACAGGGACACACAAAATATTTCAGATACTATACTGTATCCGAAGTACTGTTCATTGGTGATGATTGCTGGAAATGTATTTTTAATTATGATATGCGCTTTTATGATTCACTATATTTATGCATAGTATATGGTGTATATAAATGCTATAATTCCTATACAAGGCTACACAAAAGTATTCGTAAGGATTACTGGGTATGGGCGCAAATTGCTTAAAGGTGGTTTTTAAATGAGTTATGCTTTTTTTCGCTGAACTGCATTTAATTTATCAAGAAATGTTTGTAGAATATAGATAAAATGATATACAGGGTCACGTAAAGAATTGGATACATGGCCGTCTATATATTATAATTTCTGGAAATGTGATTTCAGCAGTTTTAAGAGTGTCTTAGTTTGAATTAAACTTTAACTAAATAGTGGCGTGTAATAAAGATTCTAGGTAAACTACAGGGTTGTAAAAAAGTACTCAAGTATGTTTCCATACATTAGTATAAATTGCTGAAAAAGAATTTCAACCTGTTAGGCGTTTTCTTGCTAAACTACATTTTCCCATTTTATAGTATATATACACTTAAAAAATGGGTACTTGAAATTGGGTAAAAAGTACTCAATTTTAAATGCGTCACATACTCAAAATAGCTCCGATCCAAATGTACTCAAAGTTGAGAAACACATGTACTCATTTTTTATTCCATGGTTGTGATCAAATATGAATCGTTATGTACTGCCCCCCCCCCCACACCCAAAAAAAAAAAAAAAACTTAAATTTAAAGTAAAAATGTACTGACATTTATTTCCCGTTCAAAGTTCTTAACAAGAAATGTTTAATTGATTATTTATTATGAAAAATAGCAAAATTCTTAACAAGATACTCAAATCGAATATTTTTATGACAAGAGCATTATTTCCAAGCACTTTTAAATTATTTTTAAAATGCTATGCATAATTTAATATTTACATTAATAAACATCATTTATGCCGCTATAAATGAAATGAACCATTAAAGGGTACAAAACTATTCATTTGTTTGGATTTGATAACATGTGATGTTTCAAAATAGAGAAAACATAGGTTCATTTTTTATCCAAAAATATTCAATTCGATATGAGTACGTCGATTTACTCATTTTTGAGTACTTCATTTTTTTCAGTGTGTCAACCTACAGATCAAATATAGGGCTTTTCAAAAGAATTAGAAAACATATTTGGCTATGGACGGTAACTGCTGAAATCAGTTTTTCAAATGTTTTATGCGTTTTCTAAAATGTTTACTTAGTTATCTTATTTACGTCATTTCCCTAAATTACGATGTCTTGTTAAAGCATTCAAAAAGTGTTGGAAAGTATTTTATAATCTATGCTTAACGCATGATTTTTCTTACTCGTTTTTTTTCTATTTCCGAGATCAGTCTTTTCCTATAGAACATACCAAATCAATTTAGCTCATATTCACAAAATACAATATACACGGGAATAAAAAATTTAAATAAATATCGCTTATCATACCGCTCTATAAATAATAGTTGTATTAATATCCGTTAGTCTCCATGTTCATATTTAATAAAGCAATGACAAATCACAACAAATTAAAAAAATTACACATTCTAAATATCAAGCTTGAACTCAATATCAAGCATAGAACTTAATAAAGAAATATGTTAGTTGATAAGCATTGTTTTTTAAGTGGAAAATTTTAAAATGTTTTAGAAGAATAGGACTCCAAAATAGCGATATTTTGCTAAAAAGTACGATAAAAAGATAAGATTTTATATTTACAGCAAAAGTTTATTTTAAAATTCATCGCTGTATTAATACTTAGAATTTTTTCCAGAGAGAATCATTCGCCTTATATACTATATTTCAAATGAAAATCAAATATCAAATTAATTGCTTAAAAGGCGCAAAGGCCAACATAGTGAAAAAGATTCCATGCCAGGACTCGAACCCGGGCCATCAGTATAGCACACTGACATTCTACCAACTAAACCACATGGAACGACGCCCAGCCTGTAAAATTTCTCACTATTACATGTTGGCAAGGCTACAAACGCAGCACAAGATGGAATATTTATCGTGAGCCACCGACATGGGGGTAAACACGAAACTTAATTAAATCAAGCATCGATTGAAACTATATTAATAATTGGAAATTTTTCCAGGGAGAAACATTCGCCTTGCATACAACATTTCAAATTAAAATTGCCTTTTAAGCAATTAATTTGAAATTTGATTTTCATTTGAAATATTGTATGCAAGGCGAATGGTTCTCTCTGGAAAAATTTCCAAGTATTAATATAATTTCAATCGATGCTGGATTTCGAGTTTCGTGTTTGCATCATGTTGGTGGCTCACGCTAAATATGCCATCTTGTGCTGCGTTTGTAGCCTTGCCAACATGTAATAGTGAAAAAATTTCCAGCCTGGGTATCGTTCCATGTGATTTAGTCGGTAGAATGTCAGTGCGCTGTACTGATGGCCCGGGTTCGAGTCCCAACATGGAATCTTTTTCACTATTTGCGTCTTTTAAGCAATTAATTTGAAATTTGATTTTCATTTGAAATCACAGTGTTTATGACAAGTTCGTCACAAATGACACATATTTCACAAATTGGTCACGGTTTGACTTCAAAGCATTGTCGCTTTCGTCAGAGGTTCGTCACAAAGTTAATGCCAAAATAGTCACAAATGACACACTTTTCACAAATTTGTCACACCGTGACTTCACAGAGTGGTCACAATGGGACGTCACAAACGACCTCTAAAACGGCCATAACGACCTCGCATTCTAGTCACTATGACGTCACATCGACGTCACGTGACGTCACATCGACGGTCACAAAATCACAGTGTGACTTCACAGCGACGTCGCCGAAACGTCCCCATGCCTTACGGGTAAATATAAAGATAATAACACAATTAAGTAAATAATATGTTTTTACTTTTCTAAAACATAAATGCGAAAATAGAAACATAATTTAATTTAGATCGCAGGGTTTTTTGTTTTGTCATGCACATGTTTAGAAATATTTTCGGAATAATACTAAAAGAAAATATAAGGTAAGGTTTGGGGCGATGTTTTTGTAGCTTGAAATGAAGTAACTGTCTCTGTCTGTGATAGACGATTTATCAGTTCTTCTTCAATATTTATGAAAATTTTATCTTCCAGAAAGTAATTTTTAGTTAAACATAAATAATCTCTTGAGGTTCACTCTGTGATAGACGATTTATCAGTTCTTTTTCAATATTTATGAAAATTTTATCTTCCAGAAAGTAATTTTTAGTTAAACATAAAGAATCTCTTTAATGTTGCTTTAAGAGAAGATGTAGCGTTTAAAGGTGCGCTAAATTTTGTAAATTTGTTTATTTTAATTGATAACTGGACGCATATACTCCCAAATATTGATGCATTTAATGTCCAAATAGATGTAGCATTAAACTCAAGGTTTCTTTCTTGCGGCCACACGGTGTTTTTCATCTTTAATAACTTAAACATGGAACTGACGGACATCCTGCAGCAGGAAAACTGTTCCTACAAGACGATCTAATCTTCTTATCTCATTAGCTATTGTTGAATCTCCCCATACTTTTGTAAATAAACCACTAGTGGGTGGAGAAGAATACTTTTCCTGGAAAAAGTGTTGAAGGATGGCAAAATAAGCGTTTAAACCAGTGATTCCCAACGTGGGGCGCACGCCCCACCGGGGGGCAATTTGACTCTTTAGGGGGCGATTTCAAATTTGTAATTCATTGTCCTTTTCTGTTTTCAGAAAAGTTATGTTTTAGACTAAGAATAAAAGTAATACGTTTAAAATTAAAAAATAAATAATTTTTTTTTTTTGCTGAATTTAACACTAGAAAGCTCGCGAGCAGTCATTTTGACTGCTACCAAATGAATATATATCTGTCAGAACCAGATATTTTTTAAAAAATAAAACTAGTTTAAAAGATACAAAGAAAAAAAACTAGATAAATGCATAAGTTAATAATTTTAAATAAAAGTTCTGGTGCGAAATATTTTTCTAAAATTTGAGTAAAATTCTCGGTCTTTCTAGTGTTAAAAAAAGTTTCAAATCAAAATGTTTAAAATGTAATATATACCAGCATATTTATATGAACAATTTTTAAAAATATCTTACCAGCTTTTTTTCTCCCTTTTTATATATTTCAAATTTTCTGTAATTTTTCTGATTATTAATGTATTTTACAATTTTTCTCGATCTCTGATCAAATATAACATGAGCTATTTTTATCTATTTACTCTGATGTATGTAACATTAAATACTTTTACTCGTGAAGTTACTTAAGAGTATACCTAAATCTTATTGTCTTTAACATATTTAACAAAAAAATATTTAAACATCGTACTTACCAACTTTGTAAAACTTTTAACTCTTTAATAGCATTAGAAAAGAAAATGGATAAATAGTAAATATCTATGGCTGTTGTACAGGCCTCCTACACAGTAAATGAATATATAACATATGCCATTTAAATATGAAAATGCGATATTAAATAGCATTTACAGAACTGCCAAGTCTCCGGCTTTTTTGATACTAGTATTTTAATACAGAAATTGTTCTTTTATTTAATTTTAACAATTGGGCGATATAAAAGAACAACATTTTCTCTATGATAATAGTGGTTTGCAAAAAGCTGGAGACTTGACAACTCTGCAGTTAATTAATGATAATCGGAGAGAGTAAAACATAAATGTGTTTTGATGGGAAATAATGACTACTTAAAATTGCTAAAGGTCATAATATTGAAATTCTTCCCGTGTATTTTGTTATCCATAAGAAAGAAAATTTGGTGTCCAAAGCTTTTCCAACAACTCTTAATAAGTTACATCATTTAAAAGTAAACTTTATTTCCAATCGTTTGGTTTTTCTATTATAATTAATTGCAGAGTTAGTAGGGGTGTTCAATTTTTTTTGTTCCACGATTGTACATTGGTCGATAGTTTTGTGCTACTTGGGTATAGTATTTTAAAACGTATAATAACTTTGTACATTTTTTTTCAGATTAGTTATATATAATTCTTGGAAAATAGCTATCTTGAAATTAATGACAGTTCATCGAGGGAAAATAATCCAGTTACATAAAAATTAATAAACGTTGCTAGATGCTAACACAGAGATCTTACATTCATCCTTTTGTTGTCAAATAAAGCACCGTCTGAACAAGCGATGCTCAACTTGTTTTGCCCTTTCGAACAACAACGTCCTTGTTTATTTTCCACGGATCATCTAACAACGAAAGCCAACATGCGTAAAGAAATTGAAAGAATGAGCCAATAAACAGTACGAGAAGTGTTAGAGCAAAACATGGGCATCGCCAAAAGGAATGGGTGAAAATCTGAGTCACCTCTAAACACGTTAAAATTTATTTAACTAACTTAAAATAAAACTTTTTTTAAAACTCCCATCTTAAAAATAGTAAAGTTATTCATGTAAGATAAAAAGGATTGAAGTATTTCTTTTTACCCGACTGAAAAGAAGGGTTATGTGTTTCACGCGTATCTGTGTAGGTGGATTTCTTTATACCCTCGAAACATCCCAACGGCTGGATGGATTTTAATGAATGGCGTCTCTATCAATTCGTCTTAACGGCCCGATGGTTATAGGCTAGGTATTGTTTTTATAAATTCAAAGTGCCGGCCGTAAAATACAAAATGGCGGTAGAGACAAAAAAAAATTATGCACCCTATTGAGTGGCATATCATTGGATAGGTCTTTCAAAATGAAGACGATGTTTCATTGACTATTTTACAGTCAGAAGCTCCGTTAAAATATTATATATTCTGGAAGTTGTGTAGGTAGGATCTCTACCTTTACTGCAACTCTAGCCATCATAGACATCTATAGACCTCATCAAAACAGTGCTTATAGATAGGAACTAACCATTAAACAAAACTTAAAAGTCATCAATACAAGTAAATAAAAAAATAGGTAAGTAATATAAACAAGTAATATAAAAAAAATAATTTTAAGTCAATTCCTACTTAGGTCAATGAGGGAATTTTTTTTCTTTCATTCTTCTCTTCTCTTGAGTGGCGCTTAAAATACCTTGGTCAAGAAGAGGACTCTCTCGATTATTGGAAATTAATTAATTTAATTTAATTAATGAATTAATATTTGAAAAAAACTGGATTAACATTAACTGTCATCCACTGCAAGTTTAAAAATATTAATTTGATCTTGATTGGATGAATAATAAGTGTTTTAATAACGATTGACCATTTGAACAAGATATATATAGCGAGAGTGTGAGTTAATAGTAGGAATTGAAAAAATAGTTTCACATTGATGAGAAATAATTAATTAGTTCGCTTTTTACGCAGTCGGGTTTTTTGATTTTTTAAATTTAATTGTTTATTTCTTTTACTTTCGAGATAGAGTTAAAGAGACGGGTGAGCGCCTTCCAGGTTAAGCTTCTTGTATGCTTGTAATAATGAAAGAGTACTATCATGATTAGACTTGATCCCCATTATACGGCCGCACCAAAAAGTTGAAATCCCTCTTTGCCTAGAGGCGACATTACAATCCAACAACACTTGAAGCGTTTGGCGGGTTTGTACATTAAAACGACGAGTGAGCACCTTACAGGTTAGGCTCCTCGTATGTTTTTAGTAAAGAACGTCTACTATCATAATCAAACTCGATTCCCTTTCAACTGCACCAAAAAGTCGAAACCCTCCTTTTCCAGGAGGCGACATTACAATCCCAGAACACTTGAACGCTTTGGAGGGTTGGGGTTGACGGCTTTTGGCACTTTTGTAGGTGGAGTGAAATTAGTTCTTAGGGAAGAGAAATGCATTGTAATTCTTTGTATCGTGTGATAATGTAATGTGTAATAATGTAATGTGTAATTTATTGTGAAATACTTTGGAAATAGAAAATTACTCTTCTATTCCTAAAACAAATGATAAATGTTATCATTTTTATAGATAATTTTAGATTTCTTAATGCAAATAAATGATTTCATTTATATAGATTTTTCAAATCTTTTCCCCTTTTAATGTTTTTATTAAATATTGTTATTAGTTTGTACAACACCTGTAATATATTTTGCTGAAATTTCCTAAAACTTTTTAGTATTTTAATTTGTCTATACCGTTTCTTTTATTTTCTAAAATCGTAAATTTAATAAAGGTGTTCTAAAATGGGTTTATGTAATAAAGAAAATACAAAAAAAAAAAAAAAATAATAAAAAATAAATAAATAAAATAAAAGACTATTCAGTAAAAAGGTTGACTAGTTAGTTGTTAAAAGTCATATTGCTAAGGAAAGATGTTATAAACCTCATATATTTATTATTTATATCAAAAAATGAAACTTTATTAATTATGTTGTAAGAATTTCTAACGAAACAAAAAACTTATGAATTTTATACGTACCATCAGAGGTGGGTAAAAAACCCCTGCTCTGCAAAAATCACCATTTAACGATCAAGTATTAAAAGAGTATGAAATTTACAACTGAACAGGCAAAAAAAGTTAATTTTGAATTTGAATAAGAACACCTGAATAATTTTGTATATATAATACTTTTTATTAAAGGTATATTCTAAATTAAAATGCATAGTTAAATTCAGTATTTTGTGTGATTTTCAGATTTCTAAACCTTGTTGATTAGCAATTTTTCATTTATATTCAGACCCATGAATGAGTGTTTTCTTTGAAAAATAAATTGCATAGTGAATTAATTTAAACAATAATGATTAATATATTGTAAGCTAATAATGAAATATCGCTACAAAATAAAAAAAATAGTTATTCTAGATAATCTGATGTAACTTTTTGTAACTAGAAAACATAATTCTTGAATTTACAAAAGAAAAGTTTTTTTTTTAAGTCTTTCAACTTTATAAATTAACATTTGTAAATTCGGTCACTTAAGGGACAGAAGAAAAAAAAATCTATGCTGTAATTCTATGATTCTTTCTTTCTGATTTGATTAATTCTTTCGTCACATAGAACGTTTAGCATTTAAAGAAAATATTATTGAAGCCCAGCTGTCATTATGCTTTCTGAAATATTTATTTTTTAGATTTACTTTTTATAATAACAAAACTAATTTTTTTCAAAGTACTATGATTTTTTAAAGTGAACGTGCTCTAATGGTTAATCACATATACCCTTTCTAAATTCGTTTTACTTATGAATGAATGAATAAAAGCAAATTAAAAAAATGCTTTGTAATTAATTAAGAATAAAAAAATGAACTTTGAATATTGAGCAATTAAATTTTTAGCAAATAATCTAAATATTGTTGTCTTATGTACGATAGAGCTTGGAGGATAAATGGAGTTACTACTAATAATAATAACATTTAGAAAAAATGTTTAATATTACTTTTGGATGCTCTCTAAAATGTTATTATTCCTTTTAAAATATAACTTTGAAAATTCGCTATTTTTAGCATACATATTGTGGCTATTTTTTTATTTCCACTTTAATTAATAAACGAACAAATGTGTTCTTCTATTTAAACTAAATTCGCAAACTATTTTCTTTTAATTTCTTAAGGGTGTTCTCAAATCCAAAAGGGCAACTTTCTGACATAAGTTTTAATTTATTTTTGTTCGAAAATACATGAAACTAGCTGGTGTTGTTGTTTAGAAATGATGTAATTGAGCTGGTTTTTTTTTTTTATTTGTTTGCAAACGCAATTGATCTTTCATAAAATATTGTCAAAGTTTTGAACCGAATTTCCGCGAGAAGGAAGAAAGAGCGCTCAAGAGCGGGCGAAAAACGTGTTTGTCACGTGATCGAAAACGCTTATAAATCAATAGGTAATTCATTTATCAAAAAATCTAAAAAAAACAGTTCAATTCCAATCGCTTCCATGGCCAGGCTTTCCAATTTTATACCTTTCCGTTAAAAAATAAATTTGTAAATGTGTCAAAACGTTTCGCGCTTATTGAGCAGAGCAGTTAAGAACAGCCTTAACAAATCATTAATGAACATGCACTCATAAAAACATAAGACAGCATATCATGCCCTTTTACTGGGTAATCACCAAGCCATTTTTTAACCCTTTCTGGCACGGGCAATTTTTGTTGTAAAATGATGAAATGATTGACTGACACTGGAATTTTAAAACGACTTTTTTAGAAATTAAAAATATGTTACAATTCATTGTAAAAGCAAAATGTTACTAAAATATTCTTGGTGCCGTTCATAAGTTTGGAATTAAGATTAGGTATCCCGACCCGGGCACACTGTGCCGGAAAGGGTTAAAACACGAAATATAAAGCTATAATATTGGACATATGCAAGTTATGCATACAGAAAATGTACTTAAAAAAAACAACGTCAAAGCTCTTAGGTAGTGTAGATGATTTTTATAAACCTTGAAAATAACTTTAATAAGCATTAAGATAACATTTTTCAGAAGTGTTTAACTTTTTATTAAGACATTAGTGATCACATGTTGCTCATAAAACTTAATTGATTTAGCACATTTTTTCCCCGAAAGTTAATGGTGTTTTTTCTTTCACTGCACCCTCTTCTACGAACAATAAGATTAATTGAAACTGTACTGCCCCCCCTGTAAACAAATCTGTTACTGGAGTACTGGTAGAAAGTGAAGATTTCAGCGCTCTTGGCTCATTGCGTTTACCTCGCCAAGCCCTTAAATTTTTGTTGGTTTTTAATCTGGCATTCCGGAGGAATCACATTTTCCCTCCAGAGAAATGTAGGGGGCGCTTTACCTACTGTATCGAATGGGGAATTTTATTATCTTTTCACTGTGTTTTCGTGGATTTTTTTTTTTTTAAGTTTTAATTTAAATGAAATTATTTTTTTTAAATCGAAAATATATTATTGCTGTGTTCTATACTACTCTTCAAACTCATTAAGGGGGGGGGGGGGGTGCGGGAGTGAACCTGAAGTTTCTTTTAATTAATGTCTTTCAGCATTGGATTTAACCCCTTCGGGACGTGTGTCTTTTACAGAATTTTTAATCTTTTGTCACCGATTTCTTAAAACAGAAATTTTTGCCTCATTGAATCAGGAAAATGCTCGGGTTAAAAAAGGCAAAATTTACTATAAAACTTTACTGGTGAGAATAATCACTGATTCTGAACACCTTACGCGGCACGGATACCGGTCGCTCGTCCCCAAGGGGTTAAGGAATAAATGGTTGAAAGCTATGTACAGAGTTAGTTTCTGAATCCCAAACCGCAATTCGTCCATCTGATTTTCAAAATTTAAGACTTTATGGAACAGATTTTACCAATTCTGAATTCAAATGGAATCCTTAATACTATATATCAATGATGTCTCCAAAATTAATAAAAAGTTCTTTATGGGAATTTGACTAAGCAAGCAAAAAATAAATATATACTGATTAATATGTGCAAATTCTTGCATATAATTAAATATATATATGAGCAGCACTTAAAATTGTTCAAAATTGTTCAAAATGCGCAAATATCTGTATTTTCAGTGGAACTATTAAGAGAAACTGACATGTCCTTAAAAGAGTGAAGTTTCAACTGTAACCGCTGTTGCAAGGGTTGATTACCTCGGGTGAAAACATCCACCAGTAAATTTATATAGAAATTTACTCCGTATTTAAAGGCCTTTTTAATGCAAAATTTCAGCTATAAATAATGGCAGAAACAGATTTTCATTTTTGCTGGTGGAAGTTTGCTTTTGCAGTAGTCAGTCCCTGAGTTTCCGCCATATTGTGACAACAGGTGAAGCAAATTGGTTGTTTTACCAGTCAAACTGACACCAGTAAAAACAAAAGAAGTTTTTATCACATTTGTGTGAAAATATTTCCACTGAACAGGTCCTGAACAGGTAATCAGCATTGAGGGGTTTATGTCTCCACGCCCTATTTTGCCTATTATATATTTTTAGTTTTTCTTACTTATTTATAAAAAAAAGAAAAAAAAAACCTCTCTATATAATATAGAGACCAAAAAAAAATATTTCCATGAATTAGACGTTTAAATAAGACAAAATTTTCTATTAAATTTTACTGGTGAGATGTTTGACCTGGCTGTAATCAGAAACTGAAGATCTGATTTTAAAAAAAGCAGCCGCCATCTTGTGACAACCTCCTCAGTTACTTCACTCGCAACTGGTAGACAGTAACTATATGTCTCGTCCTCTTTATTCATAACTCCATTATATTTTCTATGTAATTAAGAATCATGTAAAAGTAATCTTCCTTCCGAAAATATTATTTCGATACAAATCGATTACTGGATACTGGTGAAAAGGCTTGCATATTCTGTTAATATTTTGAGACATGTAAATATCTTTTTATTTTTATCATATACAGGGTATCCACTAGAGAATGTCCCAGTTATAAATTTTAATAATGTCAACTGTAAGCGTTGTAGCGCATTGGTTCAAGGTCGCAATTAAAGAGTATCTCAAAAGTTTTAGATAAGCGAACGCGCGAGTTCTGCTTTGTTATTGACTCTGTTGCAGTGCCACATACGCAAAATGGCGACTCCTGAGCGTCAAGCGTTATTGTTTGGCTGAAGATTTAAAAGCCATTAGTGCCATGCAATGGCTAGATTCCTTTGGGGCTATGTGAAAGATCATCTACTGCGCCGAATGGTTAGCCAGAGTTGAGACACAGAATGGAAGAGGCTGTTGCTTCCATGACTCCAAACTTGTTAACCGGAATGTGGGAAGAATTGGACTTTTAGCTGGATGTGTGACGTATAACTAAAGATGCACATATTGAACATTTGTAAGGAAAACTAGGTTAACTTACCTCCATTGTGATGTATAATTTGTTGCAAATAGTCCAAATTAAACTGTTATAACATACCATTGAAACTATAAATTTTTTTATGGACACCCTGCATTTTTATACCATAACTGTTCAGAATTCGAATATTCCATTTTATAATTTGCCTTGTTTTTATATTTTTTAAACATAATCATATCTATAATATAGTTAATTCTCTATTTTCATATATTTTCAAGCTAAAACCTACAAAAGTTAAACTTATTGAAAATTGTTTGGAATATACTTTATTATCTAAATTATTAAAAATCATGCAAAACTAATCAGTGTTCTGAGACAATTATTTTTATACGAGTTGATTGCCATATATTAAAGAAAAATGCTACCCTATTCTCTTATTATTTTGAAAAATGTAAATTTCTTTTATATTATGTTAAAACTAACACTTTAAACTAACATTTAATTAAATACAAAATAAAATTACATATAAATTCTGTAGGCGTTTCGAATAAACGGTTTTTAAATATGACTTTATTGTGTATTTTATTAAATTGTCTCTTTTTAAGGGGATAAGGGACCTTCAAAGTGATTTTATTATTATTTTTAAATTGCAATTTAAATGCTATTCAAGAGCACACGATATGAATTATGGCATATATTTATCACGCAAGAATTTTTTTTTTAAAAAGGGCGAAAAATAAGAAATTTTCCTGAATATTTTAAACTTTATGAAAAACTTTCCAAAATGCCCCATTCGCATTCCATATCAATTGAAATCCCCAACTTTTGTTATGCCAATTTGGTTTACATATACAAATAAAACTGTGCATAGTTTTTTTAAACTAAGCACAATTGGAAAGTTAAAGGTAGTTAAGTGCAGAAAGGATGCAAAAATGCTCAAAATTTCATAAAATTTAGAAAAAAAATATATTTTTTTTTTACCTTTATATTCAAATATATAAAATTCGATGGACAGCTTTATTTGTATATGTAAAACCAAGCTGGCAAAAAGATATTGGGGATTTTAACTGATATTTAATGTGCATGGGGAATTTTGAAAAGTTCTTCATGACGCTTAAAATATTCAGGAAATATCCTTATTTTTCTCCCCAAACCTTTTTTTTTAAATTTCTTGTGTGATAAATATATGCCATAATTCATATAGTGTACCCTTGAATAGTCTTTACAGTGTAATTTAAAAATAATAAAAAATGAGTTTGAAGGTCTCTTGTCCCCTTCTATTCGGTACTTCCTCGTTGTGTTTAAAATGGCAAATATCAGTTTCTTAGTGGGATCATGACGTCTGTCTAACCCAGCCATATTCAACCTTTTTTCTCGCGGGCCGCAAACATATGTTTGCTATCTAATGCTGCGTACTCACTATCCTTCTAACTGATTTCAGTGTCGGCTTCGTTTTTTGTGGCTTTTCGGTGTCTTTGATTTTTAACGACTTTAGCAGAAAAGGGACTGATGTCCAGCAAAAGAGGAACCTTTCCTTCAAGTAGAGCCGAGCTCCTTATCTCCTGACTCATTGTTGATTCCCCTCATTCTTTTGTGAATAAACCGCAGATGATTTCAGAATAAAAGATTTTCCAAGAATACTAGAGAAGGAAGCAAAATACAAGTCAGAACGTAGCTTTAGATGGGCTGCAGCACACTTACAAAAAGGGTAAAAAGAAAGTGTAATTAAAAGAGTAAGATAACATAAGTAGTATAGCAAAGCAGTATAACGAAGTTGATATTATCAGTAGGTTTGAACACGTGTCTCGGAAGAAATATTAACATCACTATTTCCAAACAATAAACTTTGTCATAGATTTCTGCTGCCAATGTTGTAGAAATATTCCTCGAAATTTGTTGTTTGGAAATAGTGGAGTTAAAATTTTCTTGTACCTTATTTTCCGCGAAAAATGTTCAATCCTAAAAAACAATTAGCTATGTAATGAGTATAAAATGTAATAATATAACATATCCAGGTTTTAAAGAAGAAGAAAAAAAATCAGCCGATTTTATCTGATAAATCAGCCTTTTGCCAAATGCAAAATCTTCTTATTTTTTAATATAGAAAAACATAGTGCATTAATTAATTTGCAATAATATTTTATTTGTGTTGAAGATTAAGAAATGTATATACAACTGTTGCATAAATGCAACTACATTTTAAAAGAACTTTTGACTAAGCAAACTGCAATTAACATAATCACGGAAGTTTTAACATAATTTAAAATTAGTTATTAAGAGCCATTATTTTGAAAATCAGACAAAGATGCGATAGTTGTATTTTTTGTTTTGCTTGATTATTTTTTTATGTTGAAGTAGGTCACATTTAATGACTAATGTCCAATTTTGAAGCCCTGAAAAAAATTTTCCTTCCCTGTACAAAATGTCAAAGTTCAAGGTTGTGACCGTCATTTTTCATGAAAAGTGAAATGCGAGTATGTTTGCAGTGCTAAAGCTTGGGAAAGCAACGACATCCCAAAATTTTTTTGTGATGAAATATTAGTATAACACTACCTGCTTTGTAAAGTGTATTCGTTTTCATGGGGCATTGTTATTTTACTTTGCCATGTTACCTCAAAATGCAATGAAAATCACGTTTTCGTCCGTTTTCCGCTCGCATTTTATTATTTAAGCAATAGTACACCCCCCCCTTTTTTTTATATAGAATATCAAAGTGTAGTATTGGGAAAATCTAAATCATATAATAGTTTACCGGGATATTGCTGCTGTTAGCAGAAATAGTCTGTTAAATATTCAAAAATTTCAAAATCGGCAACATTTCAATTAGTTTTTTCTCAAAACAGCGTCACTGTTCAATAAAACAAAATATACCATGTAATAGTTGGAAGTATGTACAAACACAAGAACAGAAAAAGAAGAAAAAAAAAGTGGCACCTCGTCATATTTTTAGAAAAAAAATAACAAAATTTACAAAAATTCACAGTCAAAATATCCCGTTTAAATTTCCCTTTTTTCCATTTAGAACAAGGAAGGGGAAAGAAAAAGGGATATTTCATTTTCTCATAGGGAAAAAACATAGCTAGCGGAAAGACAAACGGGATGTTTCGTTTTATAATAGGGAAAAAGTATGATAAATGGCAGTCTTTTTTGTGACTTTTGAAATTTTTTTTTTCTAAAAATATGACGAGACCCCACTTTTTTTTCTTTTCCATGTGTTTGTACATACTTCCAACTACTACGTGATACATTTTGTTTTATTGAACAGTGACGCTGTTTTGAGAAAAGTCTAATTGAAATGCTGCCTATTCTGAAACCTTTGAATATTTAACAGACTATTCCTGCTAACAGCAGAAATATTCCGGTACAGTTTTATATTATTTAGCTTGTCCTAGTAGTACACTTTGTTATTCTATAAGAAAAAGTTTGAGATACTAATGCTTAAATAAGAAAATACGCGCGGAAAACGGACAAAAACGTCATTTTCATTGCATTTTGAGGCAACATAACAATGTAAAATAACAATGCCCCATGGAAACGAATACAGTTTACTAAGCAGGTAGTGTTATACTAACATATCATCACAAAAGAATTTTGGGATGTCGTTGCTTTCCCAAGCTTTAGCACTGCAAATATACTCGCATTTCACTTTTCATGAAAATGGCGGTCACAATCTTGAACTTTGACATTTTTTACAGGGAAGGGAAATTTTTTTCAGGGCTTCAAAATTACACATTATTCATTAAATATGATCTACTTCAACATAAAATAAAATCAAGTAAAACAAAAAATACAACTGTCGCACTTGTCTGATTTTCAAAATAATGGCTCTTAATAACAGAGCAAATTTTAACTTCCTACACAATTACATAAAATAACTTTTCGGATCTTAAATACTTTTTATGCACACCTCAATTAGTTTTAAAAATATGGATTAATGATTACATGCCTTACATGATGTATATGCCTCGGTCCACACATAAAATGTCGCCGGGCCTCAGGTTGAGTATGGCTGGCCTAACCTATTCCTGAGCAGTGGCTCACTTTGTTTTGTAGCGGCTGAGATCATCAATTCACTACCAAAAATCAGGCTTTATAAGAACAAAGAAAACCACGCTCGCTATTCGAAAATTAATTTTCTCTTTTTTCACATTCTCTGATGCTGATTTATATTTTTAATGATGATCCCAGATAAAGTATTTGAAAGCCTGTAACAAATTACCAAACGAAAAATTAAGAAAGATACGTTATTATAGCCAATAAAAATTTTAATGAACGGCTTTAGATATAATCGTACTATATTTTCCTTTACACACGCACAAACACATATATATATGAAACACAGATACTGACACATGTGACCTGGGATTCGCGGCTCTTTATGCATATATGCTCAGATTTAATACTGGATTTCTTATGCCTACTTAGGACCTGCAAACCATCTAAGTGTATCATTTGTATGTATATGAATGACAGTTATACATAATTGCTGGAAATGTGTTTAACACTGTCCTATGCATTTTTAAATTTATTTAATTTTAATGCTTTTCATAGTGTGTATAAATTCTATAGAACTAGATCATATACAGGGCTGCTGACAGAAATCGCACATTTTACGACATATGGAGAGGAATTTCTAAAAATTTATTTTTAGTGATATCAGTGTTTTTTAAGTTTTTGATTCATATACCTTATTTTATTGCACGTAAAAAGGGAAATTCTTAATACTATTATTATGTTATTGATAAAAAAAAAGTGTTTCGTGATCTATGAATTATCCGTGATTTTTTTGTTATTATTATTATTGTTTGACTTTAAAAAAAAAAAAAAAAAAAAAAAAAAAAAAAAGCAATTTAACAAATTACAACGGCCATTTGGAAAATGATTTTTTCAGAGACTAAAATTTAAGACATAAAAAGTTGCACGGAGTTGATTATACATTAACGTACGCCATGGATTAAACATTAATAGTGTTATTACACGAAAAAATTGCAAGATTTCCTGAAACTTACGTATTATCGAAGCATTTCAATGGCTGTTCGGGAAAACGCTTTTCCATCTTCAGGTTTCCAAGAAATCTGACGACCCATTTTAAATGAAATTTTAGTCTTAAACTTCTAAACATCCCACAATATTACTTTTTACACCGTCGTATTGAGAAAAAAATGTACTTTTAAATGCAATTTGTTGGAAAGCTGTATTTAAATTTGTTTCTGAGTTATTACTTTTTTTTTGCAGTTTTTATTACTTTTTTGTCATAGTGGCAACAGAAGAATCCATCTCTGTTGAAAGTAAAGGGAAATACAGATTATTATATAGACCAATCAGAAAACGAATAAAATGCGAATTTAACCAATAAAAAGCTTCAGAAATGCTTTTGATTTCCTACCCTGACGAGGACAATAACCATTTTTCCAATTGGTTAAAAAAAAAAAACGCGAATACCTAATTAAACTATCGAATCTAACTTACTGCTTAATTAAATACTTTCATTAACCATGTGAGAAAATCTACTGGGGTTAACCTTTAAGAGGTAAATCAAGACTTTGAGAAACGGATATTTAATTTTTTTTTCCGATTTTATTAACACAAAAGTTCACATATGTAGAAAGTAGTATTTAAGAAATGCTATTTCTTTAGATTAGCATTGAAAATGTTTTCGAAACATGTGTTTCGTTTTCAACTTTGGATCCTCTGCTTCAGGTTAAGTGAGTAAAAATATATACATTACATATACAGGGTGTTCCAAAATTCGACCGACAAATTCAGAGGGGCGATAGTGGGCATTAAAAAATTACTATCGAACATGGGGTCGCAAACCACGTATTTGATCAAAAATACAGGGTGTTTCATCCGAACTCAATTTGGATTGACGGTAATAACCTTCAGAAAACAGAAGTACATTATAACAAAACATTTAACAGACATTCTCATGTTTGTTGTAAATGTGACAACACCAAACAAAAGTGGTAGAAGTTTGTATTATATGCACCAGCAGTATGCATTTGAAGTCCCACTTTCTGGACTATGATAATCAGTTCATACAATATCATCGATTGCTCGAGCAACGTTTTTTCGGATCTTTTCGTGTCACATTTCACACAAAACAATGTATATATCGTTGCAATGTTTTTATTTTTCTCGAAATTATAACCGTCAACCCGAGTTCAGTTAGGATGAAACACTCTGTATTTGTGACTCAGTAAGAAGTTTGCGACCCCTATGGCAATTTTTCCTCCTCTTGATGCCATGCCTACTAGCCCCCCCCCACCCCTCTAAATTATTTTGAACACCCTTTATATGTTTATACTAGAAATTATTAATGCATTCCCAACCTTTAGGATAATGGAAGACCAAAGTGAATTACATGAAATAAATATGAAATACTTTAAAAAATATATCTCGCACCAGTAAAATTAAATTATTGTATTTAAATGAAATATAGGCTTCAATTAATATGCTAGTTTGATCTTCTACAAAGGCATTTAATAACGAGTGGGCACCTGTACAGTAATAAGTTCTCCTCGCTGCTTTATTCTTTCATATCATAACCCAAACCCTTAAAAGACGGCACTTCTTATACTTGACACAAATGCAATAAAATTGTATTTTATACATATTAATGACTTGAGGCCCTTGAATTAACCCCTTGAGGGGCACCGGTATATATTATATACCACCTACGATTAATGAAATTTTATACCAGAAAAATTTTATTAAATTTTACTTTTCTAACTTTGGTGGAAAAAGGCCGTAAAATTGCTTTTACTTATTTTGAAATAGAATATTTCGAAGATTCCGGTGGGAATTCAGCATTTCATAAACGTAATTGTTTGCTCCTCAAGGGGTTAAGAGAAAAAAAAATCCATATCGCAATTTTTTTTTTTAAATTAATAAAAAGTTTTAAATTGATAGGAAAAAAAAAAGTGTTTCGTAATCTATGAATTATCCGCGATTTTTTTTATTATTGTTTGACTTTTCAAAAAAATAAAAACGCGAATGCCTAATGAAAATATAGAATCTAACCTACTGCTTAAAATACTTTCATTAACCATGTGAGAAAATCTTCTGAGGTTAACCTTTAAGAGGTAAATCAGGACTCTGAGAAACGTATATTTTACAATTTTTTTCCGATTTTATTAACGCAAAAGGTCACACGTGTAAGTAAGGTTATGTGAGGTTACGAAAATGCAAACGAGGACAATCAACTACATTTTTGTCAAATAAAGATCTTTGAAGCATTTACTATGTAGCGGTACATTGCAATATCTGTATCTTGAATTCCTGAATTTTATTTCATTCTTTATAGTGCATCTATGAACATAATCCATAGCTGCCAACTTGTACGGATTTTTCTTACCACTAAAAATTAGTAGAAATTTTCGTCTTATTAAAACGTTAAAAATTCTTGAAATTCGGTGATTCTATTAGTTAAAATTTACTATTAAATTTTTGTGGTCGGAAAAAATCCGTACAAGTTGGCAGCTATGATAATCCGAAATTTATCCATAAAAATATTCAGAACATTCCATACTATTTTATTCATATTTCTAATTCTTTACAATTCGAATCAATTAACAATTTTTTTCTTAAAAATAAAATACCTTTATACAATATGAGATGAGATAATAAATTTGAAAAAAAATTTCACGATAAAACAAAAAAATCACAAACATAATGTTGCTATCTAAACGCAACTGTCTCCTATGGGGAGGAAAATCTCCCTATCGAAGCTGTTATACTTTACTTAATTTGTCTACTTATCGCTTTCTTGGCGAGTTAAATTCGTCCTGAAATAACAATAAGCAAGATTGGTTTTTAATTCCCCAAAAGAATGAAATGATTTGATGGAATCTGGAGGCTTTGTTATTTTATGTCAGAAATCTAATGTTAATAAATTATGGTAGCAAATAATGGTAGGAAATAATTAAGAATAATATTGCTTTAATATCATTAGCTACGATAATTAAAAAAGTTAAATTAACGTAGTAAATATTTATATATATGTATATTTCACGCTAATAATAAATTTGATTGCTCCTGTTAGAGTAATTGTTATTAAATATAAAATAAATATAATAATAGCATACCGCCATCGTTAGCTTAGTTCTATGGAATCTTTTGTCTATTCCTTTATTCGCATAAATTCGTAAAAGTAATTACGACCGAATAGATGATTTTTATTCACCATGTAATTAAATATTAGAATCATAAAGATGACAGAAATTAAATACACTTTGTATTTGATATGTAGCTAAAATTGTTTAATGATGTAATTCTTGTGATTAACAGTAGAATTAATTGTAACTATTGATATTTATAGTAAAAGTGGAATTTCTGTAAAATCATATATATAGTATATGAGGACCCCAGAAGTCAAGGGGTATAATTGACAAAATTTAAAAGAATGAGTTAAGTGCACAGGCTATCTGGAAATAAGGCTATTTATTTGGAGGGAAAGAAATATAAGTGATTTTTGAATTATGTGCTGCGTTCTAGAGGTCGACTTTTTAAGCTCTTTAAACTACTTAACTCTTTAATCTCTACTTAAATTTTAGAAAATATTGTACTCCACTTTTCTTTTGACAGTTATTGAAAAACTTTGACAGTTATTTAAGACTTCAAAGACCGCTGCGAAATAAGCTACAGTTTCATATTTTAATTCAATCAATTACTATTGATGTTCCCACTTTGAACTCAATTTACTCCAAATCTAAATTTTGTCACTTGCATCCCTTGGCTTCTGGGGTCCTCATATATATATAAATTTTAAAATAAAATATCGAACTAAATTGAAAACTCAGTATACAAATAATGAGCCGTTTCTGTGTCATAGCAAATGTTCGGTCTCTCAAAAAATTAACTTCACAACACGTATCAAGATTTTTAACATGTATAATTGTAGAATTTTTTTTTTTTTTTTTTTTTTTTTTTTTTTGTAAAATGAATTAATAATTTTTAAAATGCGAAATAAATACATAATACCCGAAGAACATGTATGTCAGTTTCATAATTTAAAATTGCTCAAGGGAAATAATATATCTTAGTATTATAATAAATAATATATATATATATATATATATATACACATATATTTGTAGAAATTTTATGGACAGATGAAATATACATGTTAAAAATTTAGGAAATTCGCTATAAAATAGTGTCAGCAGTTTTAATCATTTGATACATTTTTAAATCCTTGATTAAAGTCATAACTTCTGTTTATTTCTAAAATGTTGGGAAACAAAATAAAATTAAAACATAATTTGTAAAGTCTTTTTATCAACATAACAAATGAAAGAGGCTTTGAAAAGTTATTTACAAGCTTGTTTGATTAACACAAAGGAAAACTTTTCTTGTGCATAAGAATAATCAATACCAGATCCATCCTTCCATTAAAAAACTTTTTTTGTGGTTGGAAGGGAGGGGGTTACATTTCTTCTTGAACAATTTTTATATTTTAATTCAGTTCACAATTTGAAACTGGCTGAATGTATATCTAATCCAATATGTTTTATATGGCATATCTAAATTTCATTCGCATAAAATTTTCAGGTATATTCATAAATGTATAAAATTTGCTAATTATATTCGAATACCAAGAAATCGGACACAGTTTTCTATTACTTTATAAAGAATATTTATATTTTTAGTTAAAAATTTTAATTTAAAATAATATAATTTTTTTTATATAAAATGTCAAAGTTGGTCATTTAAGCAGATTTATATGACTCAACAATCATGGAAAGTCCCTTGTAAGGGAGCAATTAGCTTTTATTGAAGATGTATAACACATATAAGACAATTAAAATATTTATTAATTTTTCAGCCCTTAAAGAGTTAATGCCCACAAGCTTCATGCATTTCCATTCTAAATGACTTTGTGAGGGCCAGAAAGATTTGCATTGTTCAGCGGGATTTGGTTTTTTTTTTTTTTTTTTTTCGGGAAGGGGTGGGGCAGATGGGCTCACCCATAATATGTATTTACATTTTAAAGTATATTGTTGTATAGAATCTCTCATTGCTCAAAACGGATCATGACCCCACAACCTATCCACTCCTTTCTACTTTAAAGATATATATATATATATATATATATATATATTACTAATAAAATATTTGCATTACTTTCCAACGTTTTAATCCGTCTTGCTAATATAAAATAGGCAGTAAAACAAATTACACGAAAATTTATGCAGTAAATAATTGAAATCATTATTTGAAAAATTCACTATCTACAATGTACTGCTCAGAGAACAATAAAAATTGTACCGTACAAGAAAAAAAAAAAAGCAATTTAACAAATTACAACGACCATTTGAAAAATGATTTTTTCGAAGACTAAAATTTAAGATATAAAAAATCGCATTATCCACCTGAAACTTACGTATTATCCAAGCATTTCATTGGCTGTTCGGGTAAAGGCTTTTCGAGCGTCAGATTTCCAAGAAATCTGACGACCCATTTTAAATGAAATTTCATTCTTAAACTTCTAAATTCCACAATATTACTTTTTACACCGTCGTATAGAGAAAAAAATGTACTTTTAAATGCAATTTGTCTGAAAGCTGTATCTCAATTTGTTTTTGAGTTATTATTATTATTATTTTTTTTTTCTTTTGCCGTTTTTATTGCATTTTTGTCATAGTGGAAACACAAGTATCTATCTCTGTTGAAAGTAAAGGCAAATTACAGATTACTGTATAGACCAATCTGAAAACGAATAAAGTGCGGATTCAACCAATAAAAAACTTCAGATATGCTTTTGATTTCCTACCCTGACGAGGACAATAACCATTTTTCCAAATAGTTAAAAAAAAAAAAAAAAAACTGATTAGTCAGTTTCCTTTTTAAAATTTCATTAGGAAATAAACCATTATTTGAAAGTGAAATTATTGTTGACATACGACAAAGAAAGTACAATAATAAGATCTAGCAGCTGGTTGTGATAACGGCCCCATTACCAGACAACATTCGGGTTTCAGCTCTCTGCCTTAGCCTACATAAATCAAAAATGCCTTCTTTGCCATGTAGTAACAGAAATTCAAAATCAGAAAATAAAAGCCGCATTTATTAATGCAGTTGAACTCAATGAATATCAGATGCCTGGGACTGGGATTGATAATTTTTTTGTAGTACATAAAATCCATGAAAAGAATAAAATTTATAAAAACGCACATAATTTAAGATAAAATTTACAATATATTATTGGGCATTGATGTCGTATAATCCCGTATACGCCATCTTGGATTATTTGGCGTATTTGTTTGTATTATTATTTAGAATTTGTAATATTGGATTAAAATTGTAGATTTGAGTAATGTTTATTCACAAAAAAGGTAATGTTTCTGTATTAAAAATGCTCTGTTTCTATTTTTTCACGCAAAGAAATAAATCCAAGATGGTGGATGCGGGATTATATGACATCTGTTCCAGTTATTGCTCTAATTAGTCCAAAACTGAAATGAACTTTATATCATTTCATTAATTAAAAAAAAATAAAAATAAAAAATCTTCTGTATTTGTTTTGCCAGTAACAAAATCCACAAAAAATGCCGTTAAACTCAATGAATAACAGATTGATACATTTTTTCGTAATATATAAAATCCATGAAAAGAATAAAATTTATAAAAACGCACATCATTTATGATAAAATTTGTTACAACGATTGCCCTAATTATCTTCAAATCTGAAACGAGCTTTATATCATTTTTTCAATTAAAAATAAATCCGTATTAGTTTCGCCAGTAACAAAACCCACAATAAATAAATTATCGTTGGTCCAAATTCGTCCCCCCACACACACACTCACATTCTCGTAATAAGAGCTATATCGCGCACGAAACCTCATTTATTGAGTAAATCAATATGAGTATAATAAACACAATCTTCAAGCAAGTCGAACGAACGATGAGCTAAGGATCTGTTTGGTGTGGATTCTAGAAGAGTTATTTGTCGACATTCGTCACAGAACTGCAAAGTGCAAACCGAAAAGTAAAAGCAGCTATTAGCCTTTTAACTCTCATCACAATTATCCAGTACAAAAGTAGTGCACCGGACAGCGAGAATGAAATGTCTTTAACTTAGATGACTATTAAATACGGTTGTCTGTTAAATATATATTTTTATTCTTAAATGATAGTGGTATGAGAGTAATTATAATGTTGCTTTTGGAAGAATGTGCTTTCAATTCTTATATTGTCATTACCCCCCTAATGACAGGTTTCTATTACACATTTTTAATATCTCGGCACCGGTTGACACCAGTTTTCCTATACTGTAATTTTAAATTATTTGGTCTCTCATAGTTTGAGATTAAGAAGCAAGAAAATGTCCTTACTAAAATAGTGGTTTTCATATTTAAAATTTGCGTATTACTTAAATGGCCGATTTTCGAACCAACCGGCGTTAATGAGATAAGTAAAATAAACTTTGTCTAAATAATACATTATATATGCAGCTTTGCGTTAAACTGCTTTTAACACATTCTTGACCGGCAATTTCTTATGTAATCTGTGTTATGTGACAATGGGAGTCCCGTCTTTTCTGAAGTCGGTCGCCAGACAGGTTTTTGGGAGTTTATCCAGTAATTAATATTTTGAAATCGTTTCGCTTTTATATGATATTCGTATAGCCTAACAAAAAAAAAGCCAACTATCTCGTATAAAGATGTAATCTTTCTGATAAAATATTGTTGATATTTTATTCAATGTTCCTTAGTTCCGCCTACTCAAAATTGAATAGGCGGAACTAAGGAGCAGTCTACGCCTTTTATCAACAATGTTTGGTTTTAGAATTCTGAGTATACTCATGACCGCTCAATAAAGTGTTACTATATTCATTGAATATCAGCTCGCTGCTAAAACGCTCTTTTCCCGATAAACCAAATACAAGGAAACTATGTAGTTGACTGTCAATCATCGCCAACATTGGATGTTGCTAGTGTTGTGTTGCGCGATTGGAAACTTTTGTAAAATCAAAATATAAGCCTCTGTTTTTGATTAATAAAATCCGGTTTATACACAGAATCTAAACCATTAACTAAAGCGAAAATTTTAATATAAAATTTCTACAACTTGGAAACAAAAGATGTATAAGATAAAAAGATTTCCATAGAAACCTTGCTTGATGCTGCCTATTATTGCTATATATGATAATATTCTAAAAGAAAATCTTTTCAAATACTTCCTAGCATAAAATTATCAGTAGTGGTATCATTTGTTCTTTTAACGCTGACTAACTGATTATTAAAAAATGTATATATTTCGTTTTATAATGCATTTATTTTTCTACATTTGTCTTAATGTTACAGAAATAAACATTAAAAGAGAATTCCCAGAGAAAAGTAGTTTTTCAGAAATCTTCCATTACAGAGTTACATTAAATAAAGTATTTAGATTTTTTTTTTTTGGATACGATGTGAAGGTGCTTACTCTATCTGCAATTTTTAACGAGGTCTTCATTTAAAAGGATAGAAATGGTATCAGGATAACTATTTGATGAATAAAAGAAATATATATTGCACATTTTAAACATAAAACCTGAATTTTTGCATTGCATTTATGTCAAAATTAAACATGCTTAAAGCGAAAAAATTTTTTGGCTGTTTTATGAATTTTAAGATTAAAGCAATGAAAACTGTTAACTAAAAATAAAATAAAGGAAATAAAAAAAAATACTGCCGGCTAAAATTAGTTATGAAGACTTAAAGTTTTTTACAACAGTATTTTAATTCCTGCCAACCCTCTAAATTTTAAAAATTCATTTATATTAGAAAAATGCATTTCTTAAAATCAGAATATGTTGACATACCCATGGAGGTGGAGACTTACAATATACATTTGTCATTTGATGTTCAAATAATAAGGTAACACCTCACAAAATACACCATGCACGTGTTGATCTTAGAGGCGAGAACTGGTTTCCTTATTGGCAGAAAGTGAAGGATGAGCGAGCGCTTCAGCAGTAGGGTGAAGCGAAAAAAATTAATTTTTTAAAATCAAAAACGGGTAGGTGCCAAAAGTTGCCTTTATACTCGTACATCATCTGCGTGCAATATTACCGCTGAAAAAAAAAATGGCTTGAGTCTGCGCTTTTGGTCCAAAAGTCGAAATTTTGGGTAAAATTTGACATTTTTTCAAAAAAATAAAAAATTTTCTATAGAGATGGTTATTATTTAAAAGTGTTACTTAAACTTTTATTAATAATGACTTGACATATTTAAACGATAAAACGATATCTTTGTTCTGTATAATTGGAACAAAACTGACAATTTTCGGTGAAAAAAAAAGGCGTTGCCACTCTGTTGTGTCACACAACTAATTGTTGTTTAGAATACAGCTCTTACCTAGTAGCTTTCAAAACCTCCCAGGAGGTATCTCGTGGAGGTTACTGCATTTAATGTCACAATAGTGCATCGATGAACCACCCTACCATCTGAACTCAATGTTTTATTTATACATTGAATTGTGATTTTTTATCAAAGACTGGCACAAGTTTTCTATGTATCAACCTAGTACATCTCTTCTTTGGATCCACAGACTTTTGATGCTTCTGCTGTGATCTCCTTTACGTATTTTTCTACTACTTGTGTAAGAGAAGACAAACAGTGTAATGCAATGCGGATGATATTATTGTAATATATTCAGCCGTCTATTATCTTCCCCAAGATTGCACCCGATAAATGCATATTGATTGGGTGTTCTGTTAACCACAACACTTTTCCAATGAACTAGATTTATATAATTATCCGCTTCAAAGTTGATTGTCGATATTTCAGATTTGTGTATGCCATCATTTACTCTCATCTTTCAACTATTATGTGCCGAGCAACTAGATTTTTAATGTTATGGCGATCGTCAGAGAGCATTGAAATGAGAATTTCCTCTGCGTATGCAAAGCAACCATTATCCTAAGTATTTGTTTTATTCCGTTTTGTGTGTTGTTTAGTAGCCGAGTAATTTCCCATGAGCCTTTAGATCCCTTCTTTAGCTGTGGATTACATTTGGTTGTAAACTATCTTTGGGCCAAACTTGGATTACATAGTACTTTTTGAGAGAACATAGAGACTCTGATGGGCAGTGAGTGCTCATTTGAAGGCGGATAATTCTGTTCATCGTTGTCATCCATTCGGCGAGGGACATGTTTAGAATGAACCATTACAATGGATCATATGCTACCTCCAAGTCAGTGAATTTCCTCTGCATCATTTATTAGACAAAATCGTCGGCAAAAATTAGATTTTAACCCACAGGGATTCGCCGGACCAACAGGAAAATCTTTGTCCACGTGCTATTCCCTTCTTATTTCAATTTTTGATGCCATAGAGAGTAATTTTCAAACATTATTTCCTGAAATCGAGAAAAGTGTTCTCCGCACATACCAGAAATACCTGCTAGACGTTTGCAAAGTTATTTCATCAAGATATTGCTCAGAAGCACAAGCGAATAGGAACCCAAGAAACTTGTCCTACGCAAGATGACTCACAAAGACGAATAAAATTATTCGCCTTTACATAAGCACTGATTGACCTTCAGAGTCTGTAGGTTCACTCACAAAGTATATAATCCAAGTTTATGCCGCAGGATGGTTTACACCAAATGCAATCCACATCTAAAAATTTGATCTAAAAACTTATGGGAATTTACTCGGCTACTAAACATCACAGAAAACGCCAAAAAAACAAATACTACAAAAATTTATTTAGGACAATGGTTGCTTTTCACATCGAGAGCAAATTCTTACTGCAATGTTCACTGACTATGGCCATCACATTAAACAACGAGCTTATCAGCATATAAAAAATGCAAGAGGTAGAGTAAATGATGTCATACTCAAAGAGAAATACCTAAATGTTGTAGGAACAGAACTCCCAATCACTATGCAGTAACTGGATGCAATTTTGGTGAAGATATTAGGCGACTGAATAGATTCCATTAATTCCACTGCATTACTCTTATCATACACAAGCAGTAGAAATATACGTGAACGAGTGTCACAGCAGCATCACACAACGTCTGTGGATACAAAGAAGAGATGGACTAGGTTGATACATAGAAAACTTATGCCAGTCTCTGTTAAAAAATCACTATTCAGTGTATAGATAAAACATTGTGCTCAGATGGAAGGGTGGTCGAGTTATGCACTGTTGTGTCAGGAAATGCAGCCGCTTCCACGTGATACCTCCTGGGTAGATTTTGAAAGCAACTACGTAAGGGCTGTATTCTAAACAACAATTAGTTGTATGATACAACAGCGTGCAAACCCCTTTTTTTACCAAAAGTTGTCAATTTTGCTCCAGTTATACAGAACAAATATATCGTTTTATCGTTTAAATATGTTAAGTCGTTAATAATAAAGGTTTAAACAACACTTTTAAATAATAATTAGCTCTACAGGAGTTTTTTAATTTTTTTGAAAAAAATGTCAAATTTTACACAAAATTCCGACTTTTGGACCAAAAGTCGACGCAAGCCACTCTTTTTCAGCGGTAATATTGCACGCAGATGATGTACTAGTATAAAGGCAACTTTTGGCACCTACCCGTTTTTGATTTTAAAAAATTGATTTTTTTCGCTCTACCCTATTCAGCAGTGTTCAAGTTATTCCATCCTACCCTGGGAGTTAACCGTGGAACGGTGAATAAAGAGGAATCGTCATATCCTGAAACTTGTGAAGCTTTAAGTGAAAACGGTCGAACAAGGCTGATTAGAGTAGGGGCAAACTTCCACCAGTAAATTTCAATAGAAACTTATCCACTTATCAGTGGCGTGGCGTCCGGTCATCGCTGGATGCGGCGATGACCAAGCAATATTTTAAAACTCTTAATAAGCTTTTAAAACTCTACGATCCAGTTTTAGCAGAACATTTGGAGTTCATGTATAAGCGAAGGTAAGATTTAAAGTTTCTTTTTTGAACATTCAACCATTGAATTTTAGAGTTAATAATTTTTCACCACAAACTTAAATAATTGCGATGACCACCGAAAATTTTCACGCCACGCCACTGCCACTTATATAAGGGTAATTCCACGAGCACTTGTCGTGTAAGGCACGTACTATGCTTGTTGGCCACCGTTATTTTATAAAAGTTTTCTTCGGCTGTTACAATTAATGAGATATTTCCTATAAAATAAATCACATTTTTCCGTTCTAAAATACTGGAAGCCAAAAATCTATTATGCGACTTACACGACAAGTTCTCTTGGAAATGCCCATAAACGTCTTATCCGTGCAAAACTTTTGCCGTAGTTAAAGAGAAGAAATCTATTCGTTTTTACTGGTGAAAGTTTGCATCAGTGGTACTCAGGCTCTGCGGTTTTTCCCTATTGTGACTAATTAACAATACTCTTGAAAATGTCGGTAAATTTGAAACTTCCACCTGTTTGTAATAGAAATTTTCGCTTTACTGAAACACCTTATGTATGTAGTATTTTTGTCAAAGAAAGGGGTAAAATTTTCTATTCGTTTTTACTGGTCGAAGTTGCCCTGCGTTTATCATACCCTGATCCGATGTAAACAAACAATAGCCGCCATCTTTTAATTACATCCTAAGTTGCGTTACTGGTAACCGGTAGACGCAACAAGTATCTGTCTCCTTCTCTTTATTACTAGCTTCATTGGACTAACAAAACTGACTCTGTCGTCGACTGCGAGTCTACCCCAAACATTTATTTGAAACCAATTCAGATGAATAAAAGATGACTAAAAGTGAATAAATAATGAGTAATGTATTATGAGAATACAGGTTTATTTTTTTCGAAAGCAAAATTTTAAATAGTTGTTCATTTTAAAATATTCAAAATAAGATAGATTCTCAAAATATGGAAATAGACAATTATCCGATTTATCCGACATCAACGGACTGATATTATAATGGAAAACATTTGAAAATGATGAGACCGCATATTCAAAAGAATTTTATAAATGTAAAAACATTAATTAATGAGAAAAAAATTGTAAATAAAATAAATAACTACTGTCATTAATATTATACATCTTGAATTATTATTGAGTTTCCCTTGTCGATTTCGTGGGTCAGTAATTAGATTAAATGTTAACTTCTACACTATTTTCTGAAAACATTTTCTTTTTTATGATGAACTGGGAACGCGTTTGATTTCTTAGTATATAAATAAGAATATTTGCAATTTTCGTGCAATTTCTGTGCATCAGCTAATGCAAAGGATTTTCGTTATATAACATAAGTAATCGACTATGAAATTTCTGTAAACAAATGTTTTCGTAAAGGGGAACATAAGTTCTTTCTTTCTTTTTCCATTTTTATTTTAATTATTTACTTATTATCTAGTAAGTTATAGTAGTATATTATCTTATCTCTACAATTTATCGAGCTACCTGTATACTTTGAGATTAAAGAAAACTGTATAAGAAATTTTCATCGAAACACTTGCATATAGGTTTCACTTCAACTTAAAGAATAGGATATGCATGTAATGCAGTTCCCTAAGAAACAGTAATAATAATAATTAACATAAACCTTTGATATTCACATATCTCTTATATGTATATTTTTTATCTCTGACATATCGTCGCTACCATGTCAAACTATCCAATGTGAAAAAATGTATTTTTCCTATTTTGTGCCATTTTGTTGTACTGTGCTTGATACGTACTAATCAAAATCGTCACGTCTCTAGCTTGATTAGAAACTTAGATAATGAATATTTCAAAGTATTCAATATGCACATTTTTCTAAAATTTACAATGTCAAACTATCCAATATGGCATATTCGATCCTTTGCCGCAAATGTTTGGATATTTTTCTTTTTCTAAGTATCCGTACCATGTCAAACTATACAATAAGAAAATAGTCTTTTTATCAGGAAGACAAAAAGGGCTTTATTTATCGATTGAAATTTAACGCAATTGACATATGTTTTTGACGTTTACTATAGCATGTTTTCTATTGTTAATAGAATTGTGAGAATTTTTAGTTCATTTACAGGAACACGCCCGTTACATTACACTCAATACGGAAAAAGAGAGGTGTCTTTTAATGGTGTTACGATATTTAAAACATATAATGAAATTAATAGGGATTTATAAAGTGTATTAAAACCTGTTTTATGCAGAATATGGTGCGCATGCCATTTATAATTATTTACGGGTTCATACAAAATAATTTTGTTGTATAATGGGTTGCAGATTTAAAAAAAAAGTTTGAAGCATATTTTAATAATGTTGAAATGTTCCAAACAAAGTGAAATTGACATCCGTAATTGATATACATTACAAATAGCTTACTGTAGAATATGATATGTATGATAGTTATCGTTAATTTACAGGACTACACAAAAACAAAATCGGTTACACTGCTGTCTATAAGCGATAGTTGTTTGAAGTGTAATTTCAATTATAGTATGAATTTTTAAATATTTTAATATTAAGAGTTGCGTTTAAAGTCTATAGATCGTACACAGGACTATACAAAAGAATTTGTAAGCATTACTTTGCATGGGAGTGAATTTCATAAAAGAGGTTTTTAATTGAGTTCTGCGATTTCGGTCTTTTATTTCTTTTTACTATACTGAAATATGTTAGTAGACATTCCTAATATGCAGGGCGACGCAAAGAACTGAAAATATTCCCGGCTATGACTAGTTAATTTCTGGAAGTGTGTTTATAACAATTTTTGCCTGAATTAAATTTTACCATATTACGTAACATATATAAAAATCTGTAGATAATATACGCGGTTATACAAGAATTTCGAGTATATTTCCGTTTATTGGCGGAAATTATATAAGGTTGAAAGCGTAAATTGAGTTACGCGTTTTTTAATTAAAATAAATTATCGCGTACTATCTAGATTATATACAAATCTATGGATCATTTACGGGATTTCAAAAACTGATTCGAGAATTTTTTCTTCTGTCTATGGACGTTAATGGTTTTTTAGTGAATTCCTTTGTGCAGCCCTGTATACTAGGTATAGAATTTTTATACAACATGCAAAAAAATAGTTATTTTTAAAGACGCATACCGAAATTTAAAAACGCAATTCCAGCAATTATTGCTCAAAGGCAGTTACTGTAACCCATTTATTTTGTGTGTCCCTGTAAATGAGCGACACATGCTATGAATGCAAGCCCTATTCTATCGTATTCTTCTTCAAATGAAATTCAGTGATTAATATCAGTTTCAATATATTTGAAATAGCGTCATGTCATTAAAATACTCCTCAAACGATTTTCCCCATATACCATATTGTAATGGAAGTCTTTTGAGTGCCCTGTAAACGAACCATTAATGTTACACACTTCATATGCAATACCGAGCATGCCATTGTAAGCACCATTAAAATTTTTCAATTGTATGAAAATTCGATTATATTTACGTGAGTTAGAACGTGGACAGACAAACTGAATTCATAAACAATTTTCAACTTTGTTGAAAAGTGTTAAAAAGTGTAATAGGTTGAAAATTCACATTCAGTAATTTCTACCAATAGACGAGCATAACTGAATTATTTTGTACAACTCTGTACATTACCTACAGATTTCTATGCATGCCACGTAATAAGCTAAAAACTTAATGCAAGCTAAAAGACGAAAATGATGACTACAAAAATGATACTCCCAGAAATTATCATCCATAATTGTCCATGTTTCTAGTTTTTGCGTGTCTCTGTAAATGATTTTACTTATATTACACAAGTATCTCAAATACTAACTATAGTTCAGCTTTGAAATGCATAACACAATTAAAAATTACGTTTAAGAAGTTCAGAATCATACTTAGTAATGCGAACGAATTATTTTAGGTAGGTATGCAATCTATAGAATTTATACATACCACGTAGTATGCACATAGTTTTAAAACGCATATCAAAATATAAAACACATTTTCAGCAGTTACCGCTAATAGACTGCACTTTAACCGAAATATTTTGTGTGTCCCTGTAAATGAACGATAACTATCGTACACGTCATATTCTAATGTAGGCATGTTGATGTGCACCTCAATAATGTATATAAATTTCATTATGTTTGAAATAGTGTAACATAATTAAAATAAACCAGAAACGTTTCTATCCCTATTAACCGTAATGGAACGGGATTCTTTTGAGTGTCCCTGTGAAGGACTCATAAGTGCTACATGTTCCGTTTTCAGTGCCGGACCTGCCATAGTAAACGTCAAAAACATAAATAAATTATATGGCAATCGGAGTATATTTATGAGACTTAGAGCACGGTAAGACGACAGAAAAGTAAACCAAAAGTTATAAAAACTTTTTAACGGTCAAGAAAGTCTTGAGAAAAGGGATTACTTCTTTAACATTCATTTGAAATTATTGTAAGAAAATTATTGTATATAATAGCCTATTATGAATTTCTTCCAAATATTCTTCAAAGTCATTTGTTCCAACTTTTTTAAAAGGGGGATTAAATAAATCAAAGATTTCTATTTGAAACTAGTGGTAGAAAGCGTCCCATGAGTTTCTTAGAATAAGTAGTACGAAGATTAATATTTATAATAACGGGTATGAAGTGTCTGTTGTTACCTACCACAATTATTTGATATATTTTGTTTCCTTATATTTTATAAAATTAACAGAATGTTTAAAAATAAGCTTTTTACTTTATTAATTTACTGTATATTCGTTATTAAAATTATTTAAAAAAGTTCATAAGGGTATTATATTGAATATGTAAGTACCAAAATTTTTACAAATTAAACGATTGAATACGACACCTTTGCTACTATTAAATGGCGAATCTCCGAAAAGCACAATTTTTTTTTTTCAAGTTAAACTATCCAATATAGCATATTCGCTACTATGGAATGGCGAACCTGGGAAAAGCACAAAATTTTTACAAGTCAAACAATCCAATGTGGCATATTGGATACTTTGAAGCTGTAAAAGTTCAAAGAAGCTGAAAACGTACAAATAAGCATATCATATCAAACTATCCAATGTGATTTTTTGGCGACTAAAATTATTCAAATGATTTATCTCAATAGCATGCTTAAATAGGATATAAAACAACATCCGAAAAATATAATAATTGTTTACTGCTGCTTGGCGCTGATTTTGAATCCACAATTGAAACAGTTTTTTTGCCCTCCTGAAAAGTAGCTGTTTTCACATTGGATAGTTTGACATGGTGCCGACGATATCTCTGATATAGCAATATGATGTATTGAAAAATCAATTACGTTGGATTCTGAAAGGTATTATTAGTATCAAACAATTTTAATGGAATTAAATTTTCTTCACATAAAACTTAATGAATTCAATAAAGCGAAAGTCGTGTAAAACTGGATAGAAGTACTGCATATAATTTAAAACAAATGATGAGCTATTATACAAGTGAATATAAGAATAAAAAATATAATAGACTTTTATAGTGAATTAATTTATTTTTCAGTAACTTAATGAATGCCCGTAATAAAAAAATTAGCTGAAGTCAGGCTATTATGATAATAGCGGAAAACTCATTCATAATGCAAACTCTTCCCCAACCTCGTCATTGCATAATTTAAAACAGGTTGGTGAAGCATATTATTCATAAATTTTGGAGTCTCCAAGTGCAAGATTTCAAAACTGAATAGGTTGCTCATGGTTCATTATGTTTCTTAAATGCCAGCCTATGGGCAGAAGTGTTTTGCATGTAACTTTATCCTCATTTTGTTCATATGTAGAGTATAATTTGTTTAAATTATACGTTAGAAAACATATTAAAATGTATTTTTTACTCTACTCCACACCTCACTCCTTTTTATGATTAAATTCCACCCATAACCAGTCGGATGTGATTTCATTTGTAACGGAGTTATCAATGCATAAATTTAGCAATATAAAGTTTTTCTGAATTGTTTTCGGTTTTTGTTAAGTAGCAGCGAAAAAGTGCATTAAGTTTACATTGAAAATTATTTCAAATACCGATTACCCATGTATGGTATTCGCATTAATTTGATTGTCTCTGTATAGGGTTACTAGCTAATTCGCACATCACATTAGATACTACAATTTAATTCAGCTCAAAATATCACAGGAAACACATTTTAAACAAACGCCAAGAAACGAAAATGTATATTTGAATATTTCTATTTTATCCTGTACACGGTCTACACACTTCAATACATATAAATATCGATTTTTTCAAAAGTCTTCATAAAAGGTACTCCAAAACATTCCGATCATAGACCTTAAGACATAAGCAAAAAAAATGGCAATGTTTAGGGCGGATATCTTCAAGTAACTGTGTAGCTCCGTCATTAAAAATTTTTCATTCTTTATTCATATATTTGTATATGTCGTAGGCTAATTGAGAAATGGCTAATTGGAGAATCATGGTCCTTCTTCCAATCGACCTGATATTTTTCAGGCTTATTGCAAAGAGCCTAAGCAGCTTTAGGCTAATTGGAAAAAGATCAATTGTTTCTCATTTTTCAGGGTTATTGCAAAGAGCCTGTGGAGAGTTAAGCTAATTGGAAATTCTCCATTTACTTCTCGTCAGCCTAATTCACCTCCCCCCCACTCCCCAAGTCTCAAAGCAATGAGCAAATGCAGTTTTGGTCTAATGAGAAAATGACCACGTAGTTCTACAAAGAGCCTAGTTTAATCCAGGTTTAATGCAATTTGTCCAAGGCAGTCAATGTTTATGCATACATTTACTTTAAAAAATAGGGGGAGGAACTTAGGTTGCCTATAAAATTAGATTTAAAGTTTTATTGACAGATTTCACTAGTACGACTGAGTGTCTAAGGTTAGCGTTTACAGTAATTTCTGACGTATAAGCCGCGGCTCTAATAACGCTTCCTACCAGAAATTTCCGGTTTCGAACTGACTTATACGCCAAAAATTACAGTACTTAATTTTTATTTTAAGGGTATATTTTTCGCAAAAATCCCGTGCAGAAGTATCAAAATTGGATGCAGAATTATGATAATTATAAAACTCATATTTAAAAAAAAATACTGTATCAATGAAATCTGCAGATAAGGTCCACACACTTCATGCCGTACATATAAATATCGATTATTTCAAATCGTGAAAAGACTTATAGTCCGGTCAAATTGTCAAAAATAGATGCAAAAATTCTGCTAGAAGTTTGTATGTTTTTAAAGTGTTTAAGGGGATGATAATAATAGGAATTAATTGATTTCCAACAAAATATCTGGAGGCTAAACTTTTTGAAGCCAAAAAAAAAAAAACGCGAAATTTTCGGACTTTTTCAGTTTTTTGCCTATAACTTGAAAATTATAAAATTTTTGTGTACCATACTTAGTCACAAAAAGAAAGAGCATTAAATTCTCTACATGGTTTCCGAGGCATCAGTTTCATCATCCTCTTCTTCTGGGTAAATAATGTCGTCCGCATTTTCGCAGTTGACCTCGTTACAGTTTTTGCAAATTGCTGAATTTTTGAGTCCTGACTTTTGGCAAGAACATGCCTTGCTGCACCCCTTTATACAGGTACATGAGACAACATGCAGCAAGGATTCATGTGCTGGGTTTTGGCACATTTAAACTGGCTGAAAGAGACCGTCCGACTTTCGAACCCAACCCCATTTTTTAGGGGGATGTTGCTTCCTAGCCAAGCTTGTATCTGATAATAACATCGGAGGAAATTATGCTACTCAGAATCTTGCGTTGGTGGTAGCCTTGCAAGATGAAGTTTGCTTTTAGTGGCAGATTTAGCAAATAACGGGAACATCAAGGTGTTCATTGCCTGAGTGGTGTCTATGCATCCGCTGTATTGTGTAGTATTGAATTTCTCTTCAGCCATGATGATTTCTTGACGGGTTGACTGTGGTTTATTGAACACACAGGCTATTTCCTTAAGCTGATCATGTTTTTTCAAAGTGTTACAAAACTTTGACATTGGTTGCCCAAAAAGAGCATATGTTGTATCGCAGCCTCTGATTGTATGAGTGAAAAGAACATTGTTATAATTGTATTTGTATGACATGGTTGAAAACCACTTGGTTTCGGTGTTACCGATGCCTGGATTTTGGAAAAGAGATTTTTGTGTTGATATACCAAGCTCGTCATGATCACGAGAAAACCAATGTTTTCTCCGACAATACTACACTTTCAAAAGCTTCGGCTCTTGAAATGGCTGAGGTAACAATCATGACATCAGCGTCCTTTTCTGTAAGGTCAACTTGAATTCTGTTATTTTGAAACTCTGTTTTAAGAAGTGAAATGAAGCGATTCCTGTTACTTTCTTTGGCTAGAAATTTGTCG
This sequence comes from Maratus speciosus, assembly GCA_963932465.1. NCBI lineage: Eukaryota > Metazoa > Arthropoda > Arachnida > Araneae > Salticidae > Maratus > Maratus speciosus. Next base: position 90,669,461 of record OZ010797.1, read on the forward strand.
TGACGGAAGATTTTGATTGACACTAATTTTTGTTTTATTGTGCTATCGTCCTTTTTTTGTGCTATGCTAAACTATGTTGAATATGCCAGTAATGTTTTCGTTAACGATTTTTTTTAAATGTGGTTACTATTAATTAATCGATTTAATCATTAATATCCAACTATATTTGTATTACATTATTCTGTTAACATCTTTTAACTAATTTTGCAGTCATATCCCATTATGAAGGAAAAATTAATTGAATTGTAAGAATAAAGATAAATCTGGCCCTCCTACAATTCAATGATGATCATGAACATTTTAGCAATGGACACACTACAAAAATAAATATTTGTATTTAACCCTGCGATCGTGGCGCCCGATGAATTCACAGAGAAATTGCCCTCGGCTCGACGATTAGGGGTTAAGCACAAAGGGTAATAATACATCAAATAAAATATCTAAAATTAAGATACAGTTATACTAAATTGAAAATTTTATAATGTGTATATTTCTAATCTATAATGAGGTCAAGTTCACATGATCTAATGCTACAGCAAATGCGCCGTTAATATTACACAACTTTCCCAAGATTTTTGTATTACCGATCTGAAACAAGCCGTTTTTACATTTGATGCGCACGTGTATAACTTATTTTTTGACAAAGGTAAAGTTTTAAAGCAAACTAGAAAAGGTTTTTTTTTAACTATCAAAATTAAGATGTGGTAGAAAAACGGTAGAAATCGTCATACGGACACATTTAAACGTAGACCTAATACCTAAAAAGCGCTAGACCTAAAAAAAACTAAAAATCGTGCAACTTACGAGAAAAACGTACAATTTGGCAACCCTAACTTCTACCCACCCTTCTTGAAAATCTCCCTCCTTAATTATCTCGTTACTCCTTACTCGTCAATAGATACAATTCATTTCGCCATTTAGTGATGAAAAGAAATTTTTTGGGGATGGGAGGCGCAAAATAAGTCACTTTCTGTGAAGTTGAAAAAAAAAAAAAGTTGTTTTCCAAAAGCCGTAGCGCGCTTAGTATTAAGTATAGAAAAACGCTTTTTATTATGAAATTTGTAGAGAATTTAATTCTCTTTCTTTTTGTAATTAAGTATTGTACACAAAAATTTTATAATTTTTGAGTTTAAGGCCAAAAACTGAAAACAACCGAAAATTTTGTGGTTTTTTAGCTCTTCAAAGTTTAACCTCGAGATATTTTTTTGGAAAACAATTAATTCCTGTTATTACAATCCCCATACACACTTTAAAAACATAAAATTTTATAGCAGGATTTTTGCATATATTGGTCATATTTTCTGACTATTTTACTGGACTATTAACATTAAACTACAAAATATTCTGATCGCAGACCATAACCATAAACAAAGAAATGGCAATTTTTAGGGAGTATCGTGAATCTCGAAATGCAAAGTTGGGTAACCCTTTATATTTTTTACTTTTTTATTAATATATTTGTAAATATTTATATAGGTACCGATTTCACAATTTAGCGACACATAGCTGCATACATTCAATGTTTGTAAGAAAATGGTACTATTATCCGAACATGATACATATATATGTTATATATATATATATATTAGTATCTTTTTTGTCATGTTTGTCACTGAAAGAAAACTATAATAAAAGAAAAATGCAAGTCTCCATTAGCTTTGCAACATATTTTGATTTTGAGGAATTCGGTGCAGGCATTTTTGGGAAAAGTGATTTTTTTCGAATCTCAGTATATTTTTATAAATTATTACTTTTTACAAGCGCTTGTTTAGATTAAATTTATTGTTGGCCAGAAAACATCTGAAAAAAAAAAAAAAAAAAAAAAAAAAACAAGAAAGAAAGCAACACTTGGTCAGAGAATGCATGCCGATGAGAAATGAACTGACTGTGCAAACTGAATATATTTATCTTTTTTCTTTAAGCCCAATAAGTGTTTAAATATCCATAAATGCAATAAAATTAACAAAAAAAAAGTAACAATAAAATGTATCTTTAAAGATTACCGTATTCCCGGGAATTGCAGCAGTCCCCTAGATACCAAAATCTATACGTACGAAAAGACGGACGGAGACAACAAACTATGACAGTTTTCTAATTGATAAATTAATTTCTAATTTTAGAGCACTTCCAGATTTGATGTTCTTTTCCAAAAATTCAACGAGAATAACTTCCTCTCGTCCTTTCAATATGTTAAACAATTTTATACTGGAGATAACTTCTCACCTGTAGTAGAGAAATGTATCATAGAGCAATTCAAGTCATAGCCGAAGTCTGACTAACCAAACGTCATATACAGGGGGGGGGGGGGGTGCAACCAGTGGTAACATTTCTATTTACACTAGACTTTTGTACTGGGGTACTTCAGAGCCATTCTGATTGGCTAGCCAGATTCAGATGAAGTGGCCGAACGTCCGATCACTTTTTTAACATGTTCGGATGTTTGTTTTTAGCTACTTCGCTTCTGATGCTACATAAGTTTGATTTGAATGAATTATTTTTCATTTTTAGATGATGGAACTGCAATTTTCTACATAAAAGTATTCCAAAAATACATGTATAAAATAAACTTGCATCATTTCCATACTAAACCTTTTTAAGATGAACACTGTTTCATAAATCTAAAATGTTATTTATATTAAAAATTATTAAAAAAAAAATATCATTATGTATATTAAAAAAGCATTGCCACTTATAAAACGCCACAGTTGCAGGGAGATTTGTATATCCAAACAGAAAAAAATATAAAATCAAAAACCTTTTTTGGGGTAAGAGGGGGGGGGGGGGGTGGATTTCCTCCTAACTATACCCTGGATTTGTAACTGAATGCTCCTATACCTTTATTAAACATATTTAAAAATTCCAATATTCATTGGTAAAAACAGTATATTTTTCATGGTTATTATTTATTTATTTACTATTGTAACCTTTAATTGTTTTAATGCCACCTTAGTTGAAATTTTACATTTTAACATATAATTTTAGATTTCTGATGCAAATAAATTAGTTTCGCAGTAATATTACGTTTGAGATTTTTTGTTTTTGATTTTACAGATAATCATAAAATATAGAACGCAGATCTTTTTTTTTTTTTTTTTTTTTTTCCTGGAAGAAATAAACTTTGAATAAATGTTATTCATAAAAAGTGCAAAAATGGAAAAAAATGTAGTTTATTGTGTGTGTAAAAATATTTTGTAGTGAATGCATTCCTTCAAAAACCAACATAAAGAAAAGATCAAGTGCTTAGTAATAATTTAGCATACAATTTTTATGGTTTTTTAAAGCCATAATTCTCATCCCCAATTCCGAAAGATAGTTGTACTATTATTATATATAATAAAAAAGAAATAGCTGTAAACTGAATTTCTCGTAATTTACTAGTGCTTCTCTTTATATTGGTTTTTATGCATCGTGACAAAAAGAGTATTTTATTTTGTTTTGTTTTGTTAACGTTTAATGTCTTGGGAGAGATTTAAATTTATTATCATTCCCCGTCCCCTTTCGCGTTTGGTCCACTAATGTGAAATATTAACTAATTTAAACATTAAATCATAATCCATTTATATCCACAACAGTAAATACGTAGCTTTAAAAGCTTAAAAATAAAAACCAGCTTCAACATAAAAATAAAGTTCTACATTTTTTTTTTTTTTTTTTTTTTGGGGGGGGGGGGGGGGGGAATTTTTGTGAAAATTAATTTTCAAAATTATCAAACGTGCGACCTCTTAAATATATAATAGTTTGGAATACTCAAAAGAATAAATATAATTAATAATAATAATGAATATTATTTAAATAGAAAATTATTTGATAAATACTTCAAACATTTATTATTTATTTAAAATAAACTAATCCTATAGTATAAATAAAAAATATATAAAATGTATAATTAATAATAGTAATAATAATATAAAAATAGAAACACATATTTAGTACACTTAATTAAAAATAATCTGCATTTAAAAATACATTATTAAATTCGCATAAAATAAATTTGTATTAGTAGAATTTGTTTAATAAATGAAAAGAAATATTAAGTATATTTAGTTATAAACAATATAACGTTTAAAAAAAAACTGAAGGCTATTACTATTACTACAGTAAAACCGTTCGCAGGTTTCGCACGGCAATCTTTGAGTTTATTTTCTATTTTTTTAAATTAATTTATGATTAATTGCTTTTTGTTTGTAATCAAACAACTTGTTTTATCGAAATATGAATGTCTCTCAAATATCGTTCTCAAAAATGCATGAAATTCGTTAACCGCAAACACTGAAGCGAATTTTTAAAACTGCATTTTTAAAAAGCTTTGTGCTGTTAAAATCCGAATTGGGGGTTTACAGAAATGGTAAATAACGACTTACCATTTAACTATTACGCAGTCAACCCGAAACAGCCTAGAACAAAACTGTACCATTGATCATTGCTTCCAAGACATTAAAAATCTGTGTGGTATGGGTATCTTAATCAGGAGAGCCAATCACAAAGGCTCTATAGTACGCTAAAACAGAAGTCTAGTGGAAATAGGAATGTCGTTGTAATTACAGTAGAACCTCGATTATCCTAAGTAATTGAGACCGACCACCTTTCGGAAAATCGAAAATTTCGGATAATCGAGAATGCTTCAATATTAAGATTAAGGAGCTATTTTTATTATTTTTATTATTAAGGACATGCGCTATTTTTTATTATGGTAACAAGCGCTTAATAAAAATAAAGCAATAGCAAAATAGAAACAAGAATGAATTACCGGAACTTTAATTTTGAAATTAAGTACCTTTTACATATTTCACAAGGGTTTGAAGCAATGTTTTGTTTGTCGCAGTTTCGCTTGCCTTTGCTTTGAATCTCTGTCACGAAGTTTTTAAAAATTATTAGTTCGCCAGTATCACAGTCTTTCTGCTGCTACAGCCAAGCCAAACCTTTTGCAAAACATTCAAAAGCTTCAGAATCACTAATTTATTCATTTTCTTCGTTTGTTCCACCCCGCAGCTTACGGGAGCTCAAGTTAAATTCAAAGTAATTCTAAGAAAGGGGATCGAAAATATTTACATCTACTCGTGGTTCGGGAAGGACCGCTTACACACGAGGAATATGATAGTTAAAAAAAAAAAAAAAAAAAAAAAAAAGCTTTAAAAATGGATTTTCCACACAAGGAATGTGATAGTAAAAGAGAAAAAAGCTTTCAAAATGGAATTTCCACACAAGGAATGTGATAGTAAAAAAATAAATAAATAAATAAATAATTAAATAAATAAAAAATAAAAAAGCTTTAAAAATGGATTTCGGTTAAAACAGTTTCGGATAAAAGAGGTTCTACTGTATTATATTTTTGTGACACTAAACTATATCGATTGAAGAAAGAAATTTTTTAAGCATTTTCATCCACCTTTGCTTTTTTAGCCTTTTATGATATGATTATTTATTTATTGTTGTGGCAAAGTAACAAACAAAACAATTGCAAAAAAGTGAGGGAGAGAGGATAAATGTGAGCTAGAGAACAATCGGCGGGGAAGTTATTAACATTTTGGAGCTATATTATTTAGAATGTCACATACCATTAACCCCTTCGCGACGGGAGCCTTTTACGAAATTTTTAATATTTTGTCACCGTTTTTTAAAATCAGAAATTTGTGTTTCCCTGAATCGAGAAAATGCGCTGATTAAATAAGGCAAATTTTTCAGCAAAATTTTACTGGTGAGGAAAAACAAGGTTTCTGAGCGCTTCATGCGGCACGTATACGTGTCGCTCGTCCCCAAGGGGTTAATACATAATTTTTAAAAAAAGGCAAAATAATTGCAAGATTTAACCCCTTGAGGGGCAAGCAATTACGTTTGTGAAATGCTGAATTCCCACCGGAATCTTTGAAAAATTCTATTTTAAGATAAGTAAAAGCAGTTTTACACCTTTTTTTTCCGCCAATGAGTAAAATTTAATCAAATTTTTCTGGTGTAAAACTTCATTAATCGGAGGTGTGTATAATACCGGTGCCCCTCAAGGGAATAAAAACATTAAAATTGAACTGTATACTGCGGCGTGGGTCATTTAGAAATTGTTAGTTATTTACTTTTACTGTAACGCACGAATTGGGACAGACATTTTGCTAGTCTAAATGTAAATTTTACTTAATGCCAGCCAAAAGTAACAAATAGAGCAAAAGAAAAAAATAATGTAACAGTATTTTTAACTCTTGTGTACGGAGAACGTCGGGAGGGGGGGGGGGGGGGGCAAACATGTTTCGTGAAGTTAGATGATCGTTTATTTTTACACGAAAGCAACAAACACAGCAGATTTTTTTTTTATATATAATAAAGAGTTTTAATTAGAGAGTACAGTGCATGAAATGGCATTTTGTTTTACAATTCATATGAGTAACATTTCTGAAACTACATGAAATCTCACCGACAGTGATAATAATATTCATAAAAAGTTGCAATTTGAAAGTTTGAGGTGTTAAACAAAGTTAAGTCGTTGAGGCGCCTGATATACAGTTTTACTTGTTATAAATGTAACTAAAGTGTATCTTCTTTTAAAGAAAAAAAAAATGTTTTTCAGATATAAAATTTTAAACATGAAAAAAAAAATAATAAAAAAAAAAAACTTTGTAACAGTTTATTTGAGCATAAAAATTTTTTCTTCATTTGAATGGAGAGGCGAGTTCGCCCCCTCTCTGAGCCCGCACGTTCCTACTCCTTTGGTTCATTTTGTAGAAAAATATAGGTACAGATCGATTTAGATATGTGTGCCCTTTCCTTTACTATGAAAAAATATAATTAGAGTGCCATCTAAATAAAGAAAGGACATAACAGCGATATTCCATTGAGCTGATTTTGTTTATTTGTTTCTGAGTTATCCTTTTTTAGTTAATAATAAGGATTCCCAATTTTAGGTAAATATTATTAGTAGTAGAGGGGTTAAAATGGGAAAAATCAATTTGTCTGAAAATCGAAATACCGATTTCCATCATAATTAGATATGTTTAAAAGTGTCAACTTTAATCCAGTTTTATAAAACATGCAAGGGGAATTATAAAAAAAATAATTAAAGCTAAATACTTATTAGTTACTTTTTATGAACCAAAAACATCAAGGAGTGTCCATTACTGGCACATCTACTCTGCATACAGTTTCAAACCAAGCAAAACATTAACGTTAAACGTAATCCTAATTCGTAAAAAAATGAGTAAATCTTATTTTACTGTTTATTGATAAATGATTGCACAAATATAAAAAGTTATATATAAGATAAGAGTCAAAACTTACAGTTTTTAGTTTTCAAAGAAGAGGACTGCTTCTCCCTGTAGCCCTCTTCCTCGACGCAATGTCCGTCCATTTACGCAAGTAATTGACATCAGGTGGCGTCGATTCTTGCTGACTAACGTATTGCCTCAATCTTCTCGAACCTTTGCGAATGTGGGATGAGATTTTTTCCTGCAATTTTTTTAATCTTTTTCTTCTGATATTTATCCATCTGTCAACACGTCTACATTATCGTTTTCAATTAATTCATTAACTTCGTCGTTTGCCATCCATTCTGTAATGTCTTCTGCTTTGACATCGTCAGAACACGGTATATTTTTCAGCAACGTAAGAAGTTTATCGTTCTCATCTCCTATTGCAGTGTCACACACGGGTTTATGTCTACCTTTTTGATCCAAACAAAAGTTCCAAGACCTTGCAATTACTATGTTTGGAATTCCTTCCCATGCTTTTGGCAACCACCTGGACGGGAACCTGCCTGCCTTGGCCGCTTGCAACATTACGCATTTTTTTTAATAGGCCGGATAGTCGGGAGTTTACTGTATTTGCTTAATAGAATTGAATTCATTTAATGATTTTATTTATACACGCTAACAAAAGGGAAAAAAACTGCATATAGTTTTATATTTTATATGATTTTGAGGATTGATACATTTAAAATTTTTACAATATTTTTTTAAAAACTAATTCAGCAATGCCATCTTAAATATTTTTTATTGAGCATATTTTTAGTACATTGATATAATTACAAAAAGTTATATAAATCCAACTTTTTACTAATTATCATTTTTTTGCAATTATATCAAACGTATGTTTACTAAAAATTTACTTGAGATGATATAGCTGATTTATGTGAAGAAAATACTGTAAAATTTAAATGGTATATATCTTAAAAATCCAATAAAATATAAATATATCTCCATTTTTTCCCCTTTCTTTATCCTGTATACATAAACTTTAAATGAATCTTTAAGTGAATTTAATTCATACTAAGTAAATATTTCAATTAGTAGATTTCAAAGTATTAACACGTTGAGTGCACGGTGAGTGACATTGAAAAATTTAAAATGTTTTAAGTAATTTTTAAGAAAGTATAATCCTGTAATAAGTAAAAGGTAAGTAAATTTTAAATAAATTTTCAGTAATTACTTAAAACAATATATATATATTTAATTTTATATCATATTTTAGACCGTCAGTCATCGGCGAATGAGGCGTTCTAAACGGAAAGTTCAGTGTTAGTCACCGGTGACTGACGTGGCGCTTAACGAGTTGAATTGCTACAAAAATTATAAAATTTAATTTATTATGGAATTCTATAGAAGAATTTGTCTAAACATTTAACATAAGGAAACATTGTTATAAAATATATTCTTGTTAAATTACCAGGTTGAAAAGAAAACGAAATAATGCAAAGACAAAAATCGTATAATAAATTGGTGGCTGGTTTCTCTGCGATGCGCTCTGTTTCGCCCACCGGCCGCTGAAGTGAGCTAGCAAATTTAACACGTAGTGGAAAGGCTTATTATTCAATGGCTTTGGTTTGCACTGTTTCCGCTGCCCCCTGAATACTAGGTCTGAGCCCTGACACAAAATGCCGGCTGCCGAAGGCGGATTTTTTTTTAACGTAGGTACGGTTCCTTAATTGTTGACACTAGTATTTTAAAAAGAGATTTCACTGCCTTGTTTAATCACAGAAAATATATTGCGGAAAAAACTTTAAAAAATTATTGTTTCGATGAGTTACGGTTTAGAAAGCAATACCTTCTTATTCTTTAAGTTCTTTGACATAAAGACGAAATTTCTTTGTTTCTCTTTAATCGTCTGCTAGCAATAGCTGGCGATAATCTTGATAAAAGTAGAGAAGGAAATACTATCGAGAGTTTTACTAGTAATATTTATCTATAAATATGTTTCATATAATATTTACGGTGTCCGTTTAAAAAAAAAGGGAGATTTGTTTATGCTAATTTTCATGTTTAAGAGTTCCATTGTTCGAAATAAATTCCGTATTTTTCTATTTATCGAAATGTTCAAAAAGTGAAATCAACTGCTCGAGAAAATGTTTTTCATAAAATTCCACTGCAACATTCTATTAACAAGATAGGAAACCCACGGCGTTACATATATGCTGCATGTAACGCAGTGTTCGGATTATCAGAGCTGCGCATTGGGTGGCGGGGTCGATACTATGAAGCTGGTATATTTTAATTAATTACTCAGTGGTATGCGTCGACATCTGTGGTAAAGGGGGCAAAATGTTTGGAAATATTTCAGTTATTTTTCGATAAACAGTTTTTAAGGGATAATAAAAGCAAATTTAACATGTATTACTGTATTTTATTTTTAAACTGTAATTTTTTAATAAGTAGAAACAATTTCACCTTCAATCAATTTTTTATTCTCATGTTTCATTACTTTATCAAATATTATCACACATAATATTTATTTTGTAAATCTATTATTATTATTTTTAAATCATTAAATGTAAACAAAACTTACAGAAAATTTCAAAATTCAGAGCGGCCCTATTCCTTCATGTCGTTGCAAGTTATTTAGAGGATGTATGCGTCAATTGAAAAAAATAATAATACTAATTGCTTAAAAGACGTTGGATGAAGATAAATTTCCGGTCACATTTCACCAGCATTATCTTTTATTATAAAATGATGATCTGCAATGAAATTACTTTTATCAGAATGTTCTTATCTTAATAAAAGTTTCTAGCATGAAAAAATTATTCAGATCCTATCCAACAGATGTTCGTCTGAAAAATATAAAAATAATATCCCCCGAGTCCGCACTACAATGGTGGAATGTGACACACTAAATTCCGATGCAATACACTAATTGAATTTTCCCTGTCATGTGCTAATTTTCAAAGATTCGATCAAAAAAATGTATCTTCCACTTCTTGGGGAAGCTGGTTGGCACTTTTAGGCATATCGCACTTTGAGCAGATAAAGCGACAAAAGCGTAAGACAGGAGACACATTCTAGTATTCAAACCGGTTTTTTCTTATTTAACAGGGTGAAATGTCTCTTGACTCACGCTTTTTTTGTCGCTTGTCTAATCAGTATGCGATCTGCCTAAATCCATTCGTTTGTATAAATAGATGATAATGAATGATAGTTTAACATACTTTACTGTATAATAATTGAAATAACAGCGGCATTTTAAAATGAAATACCGTAGCTGCCAACTTGTACGGATTTTTTTTTCCACTAAAATTTAACAAAAAATTTTAAATTGTTTGACCTTTAGAAAAGTTGAATTTCGGCGATTGTTTTTGATAAAACTTACCATTAAATTTTAGTGGTGAGAAAAATCCGTACAAGTTGGCAGCTATGAAATACAAAAAACACCCCTTTCTTCACCAGTGTGATGTTACATATCAACACCGGATGATGTATATTAAATCTTTCCTTATTTAATTTTAAATTTAACGAAAAATTGACATTATTTTATATATTCTTTTTAAAGTTTACTTTTATACGTTAAATTTGTTTGATATAATAATAACAAAATGAAAAAGTTAATTATTTGTGCACAAATGTTTCTCTCTATTAAAAAATTGCAACAAATTTTAACGAAACGACTTAATAAATTTTAAAGTATTCTTAAAACTCTTTAAGGAAAAACACTAAAACATACTTATAACAAAATGTCCAAATTGATACTTTGATTAATTATATATTTTCTCGCTATTATATGTTATCCCTAATAAGCAAGAAATTCATTAGGTTTTTATGTAACTATAGCTAAAGATATCTCAACGTCTACGAAGGTTGTAAAAGACACAAAAACTCGAAGCAGTTAGTTACACTTGGAAGATAAAAAATAAAATCAGAATTGGCGAAAATGAAATGACAATAGCATTGTGCTATTAATGCAAACAAGCAATGATACAAACTTTATACAGAATAATTATGACATTTAAAAATATGAAGAACAAACAAAAAAACTTACAGTTTGCATTTATTAAGAATTACTATTCATATATGAGGAGCAAACATTCAAACCGTGTTTTCTCACAAAAAAATAAAAAATGAGTTATTGTTATTTTTATGAACTCTGTGTTAAATTGCACAGAAATAAACGGTATTTTTTGAAAAAAAAACATTTTTCTCCGGTTATAAATCAATTTTAAAACTTGACGTTTCAATCAAAGAGTGTTTCCTCCAAAGCCTGCATTCAGTCAAACAGTGATTTCTCCAATCTGCCAATCACAGTTGTCACTTAATGTGCTTACTTTCGAAACCTACCATACATATCACAATTGAAACGGATTGTTTTAGAGAAAAATAAGAGAGCTGTTAAGGTTAAAGGCTCCCAGAATTATAGATTTCTAGACTTAAGTGAAGAATATGATGTAAATCGTCTTAAAAAGGGAGTTACTATTGCCCTTGATCAAAGGGTTGTTTTAGAATCTCTTCCTCTTAGCCACGCCATATCAGTTGAAAAGAAAAAATATGTTGAAAAACTTTTGAAAGTAGTAATGTATGGTGAACAGTGGCAAAATCAACCTGATGATGTTTTCAAATGGTACAACCACATTATCCATAATTTATAAGCCTACAATGAAGAAGAGGGGGACGTGTGTCTGTCTAGATGAAGATGTTGGTTTTAAAATTTGAAGTGGATTTCTGGCAAACGAGTATTTATTTAGTAAATATTTAATGAATACTACTAGGTACCATAATCTGTCATTTTATTTTATCAATAATCAACTGAAATTCGGTATTTATTCAAATAAAATAATGCTTTTGTATTATTTGTGAGCTAGAACTTATTTCATTCAAAAAGCATTTTATCCACTTGTCAAACAATCAAAACATGTTTCCTCCTCTGAATTCGGTCAAAACGTGATTTCTCCAAATATTAAATGCACTTTATTATTTTGTTTTATGTTTAATATCTTAGGTATGCTTGCAATTCTTTCTAATAACCAGTAATAAAAATTCACAATAAAAATTAGAATTAAATACAAGTTATTTTCTAATTTATTAGTTTTTTGTGTTTTTTGAAAATTTGTATCTAAAGGAGAAAGCATGGATTGAATGTTTGCTCCACATATATATTGCCTCACACCTATCTACTTATATTATTAACATATATATAAAATACAAATGGAAATTTCGTTCCGGACCTCTATATTTCGAGTTCTACTCCATGGATTTTGACAGGACTTACACTGTTAGATAGATATCGTTTCAGGGAAGGTTTTAAGCTATAACACATCGTTCTACGTAGATTAGTTATAGAGTTATGATGGAAAGTTCAGTTATTTTGGACGAAAAGGTTGCCATTGGTATATGATTTTCATCTTGGCATATTAAGTTATCTTTTTGTTACAGAATTGAAACGTCTATATCATTTAGAAATTAAAATATACAAACAGCCCGAAAAAAACTATTACTGATTTTATTAAAAATACAAAGAAATACAATTTTAATCAGAAATAATAGTATAAAAAGAAACTACTTAATTTAAATATGAAAGAAATGTGTTTGCACGGCTTAAAAGAAGATTCATTTTCAAAGGCGATCCATTGAACAATACTTGGCATTTATCATCTTTGTGATTTATATTTGGCACCTGGATAAGAAAATATTTATTGAACTTTTATTTAAATAAAATAGCGGGGATTTTTTTTCTTTTTTTCTTTTTTTTTTTATTTTGTCAGGGTTGATTTCAAAAGTACAGGATGTATTATCATTTACACCATGGAATAAGTTTTCGGAATCATTTGTATGCATGGTATACCTATATAACTATTATTATTATTATTATTTAATTAAAATTTGGTGTTTCTCTTTTTTTTTCGGGCGCAAATGTAGCTGTTGGTCATTGTTTCTCATCTTGGCGACGATATATTATGCTATTATTGAGGAATTGAAACGGCTATATTATTTAGCAAAAAAATACGAACAGCATGGGAAAACTGTCGGTAATTTTATTTAAAAAATATAATAAAAAACACGAAATTAAAGGAACTTAGAATTATTCTTATTGAGATTTGTACAATTACGCATTATTTAAAAAAATTTCATGGTGATTTTTTTTTTACTTTATTACTTTTAAGTATAACTGCGTATACACGCCCAATTTTCTGATAGGTGATTACAGGATTTTTGAAAAATCTTCCGTAATTGAGCGCCCCACACAATTGGCGTATAAATTATGTTATTGGTAGCATTTTTCATGTTTGAAGAGAATTCTTCAGGATGAATCCTATTACAAAAGATGAACCGATTTCACAATTAGTGATTATTTAGAAATTTGTGGTTTTTCACTTAATCAGTTTTCACATTGGCACACTCAATGTAGTAATGAACAATCTGGCTGAGAGTGAAAAATTGAGAAGCTCGGGCCGTTATTTGCGGGTTCGAATATATATAATTATGATTTTAGGTAATAAAATTTGCTTTTTTACCCCTCTTATGCGAGAGCAAATGTTTCCAAAAATAAATTTCTTTCATCTTGCGACAACATACTTCAATATCCTTGGTTAATAATTTTAAACTTCTAAACCAGTTAGATAAATATAGGGAACAGTTCCATATCCTGTTCCCGTTTTTATGGCGAACATTTTTTGGCGATGAATTTTTCGATGTGGTTGTTGCGATCTCCAGCATTTGGGATTGCTTTTTTTATTACTTGAATGCTACTGGTGGATAAGTAACAATTTTGAAAAATTTTTTATAATTACTTTTTTTTAATGTACAGTGAAACCTCCTTGAACGGCCATCTATAAACAACGAAAACCTCCGAACGCCGGCCACATGTTGATGGAACCAGACACGTTCCACAGCATTAACATTAGTACGAACCTTTGAATAAGGAATTCTGAACATCGACCACTCAAAAGTCACGAGGAAAAAAATTTCCAACTCCACGTACAATTTCATATTTATTTGCGCACCGAAATGTGAAGCAGATCAAACAAAATGTACTTCATATGAGAACAAACAAAAAATGAAGACATTAATAATAATAGGGAAATTTTATATAATATTCTTAGAACAACAGGCATAACTAACATAAAGGCCAGCTTGTTTGTATCTCTGGTAAAATGTTTGGTAGTTACTGCCACATTTGATACCATACAGCAAATAGTGGAAGATAGAAGAGAAAAGAGGAAATAGATAATAGAATCACCCAAAATTTCCAGTATTAGCACATTTACCGGAGATTTGAAGAACGTTCGTGAAATCCAAAATTTCTCATTAAATCATAATGATGATGACTGATGAGTTGTATAGCAAATCAAGTCATATATATTTTTTTTTGGAGAAAGACATTTTCAGCAAAAAAACAGAGCAACTGCAAATCACTGGTTTTCTTATTATATTAAACCAATGATGATTAATTAAAATGACTGCGGATATTTCTATTTAAATGTATGTCATTTTGTTTTTTTTTTTAATGAAATCTCTGAATAACAACCATCTCTGAAGAGCGGTCACTTTTCACCGGCCCCACGAGTAATCGTTATTCAGAGGTTACGCTGAATATATTTTTTAATTTATAATTTTCCGGAGATTTTTTAAACGTTATTTTTCTGTATATACAATTTTATGTAAATATACATAAAACTAATAAATATATATATATATATTATTTTCAATATAAAAATAAATATTTATAAATATGTAAAAAATCATGTTTTTCCGCCATCTTGAAAATTTTGGTAAGATGCTAAATCGGCCTATTGGTGCCATTTTGGATTCCTTCGCCAATCGCGCCAACCGAGACACGATACGGAACTCTTCTCAAAATATACAATCTCTCCTGCCCTTTATTTTGCTTTTTCTTTTCTTTAAAATTTTTTAATTTTATGTTAGCATTAATTCGGAATTCAAGGTTATTTTTACGGATATTTATGCAATTATGTAATAATATCGTTTGCATAAATATTGCTATTTTGGAAAAAAATATATGCTTCCTAAAAGAAAGCTTAGATCATCTGTTTATTAGGTACTACTTGATTATCCCGCCAACCAATTTCGCCAAATTATACAAATCGCCAAACTATTTAGCCAAATTATATTCGAAAATTTTAAGATAGGAAAATTAATGAATTTAAATTTAAAAAATTACTAAATAATAGGGTTACTTTAATAATGACTAACTTATGGCATAGCAACATACCAAATATAAAATTTGATTTATTTAGATGATTTCCGACAAAAGAATACTAATAGTTTACGTATTTAAATGCATAATTATTGAATTAAACCATAAACAAAGCAATACTTATTGTCTTTGTGAATAAAATTTAAGTAACTTAAATGTAACAATCGAATTTATTGAAAACCACAATAAATATCAATGATTACGGAAAATTGTAACGAACCTAATGCTCTTTATTTAGTCAAAAAATGTAGACAGATATAGCTAAAAAATGCATGTAAAAATTAGATATAGAATTGAAGAAAAAAAATCAAAATTTGCAGTAATTTTAAATACGAAAAAACAAATAAATTGGTAAAACATTAATAAAAATGCCTGTTAAACGTCGAATTGAAAAGACTTGATGACGTAACAAACACGTGTATCGTGTTTAATGTCAAGTGAATGTGGCATTTACGATCATCCATTATTGGCATTAAATCTTACAGTTTAGCGACAGTTTTTGGTCAACGGGATAATCAAGTAGTGCCATTCATAGCATTCCGGGCTAATATTTCGTAGCTGGATATCTCGCAAATTGGCTTATTAAATATGATTTTGATAGCATCTTTATTGTTTGAAACAAAATCTTCATGATGTATTCCATTACAGAAAATTATATCATCTTTTACCATATTCATTTGAATTTCAACTGAACGGTTTATATTATGTTGATAGAAATTACAATGTTAGTTTTGGGAAGTGAGGTATACAATACATTGTTCTACAACACTTAGTTATAGAATTACGGAGAAATTTCTTAATTCTGTGGACCCGATTATTAAAGATTACATTTTTTAAGAATTTCATGAATTAAAAGAAGGGTTTTTTTTTTCCTTTTTGAGAGAGCTTTTTGTGACGTATTAAAAAGAGTGCTGCATTTTAACTGATGATGGAAGCTACAGTATTATTTGTTGCTATTACAGTTTTAATTGCATTTTTTTTCTTTTTGCTAAAATGGAAATATGAAAAACTGTGGCAGAATTGCGTTTTACAAAATATAACAGAACATAGAGCGATATAGCAGAATAACACATGGTGCAAAACCAAGAAGATCGGAATTTAAAAGATAGCAAATGAGAATGAATCATCTGAACATTATTTCGATGTGACGGACAATCTCTGCAATCATTGTTATGCACTTCATGTCAGTAGTGTAGCTATTTAAGTTCAATTTGATTCCTGTTGCCATAACGGCTTCATTTTTCTGCTAAATCAAACTGTAATTGATCAACTAAAATAGTAGCTGATGCTTAATAACTCAAATTTTGTCCCAACATGTTAGTAAATATAATACTGCAATGATACATCGTTTAAATCGTTTCTCTAAATCGGGAAATATATTACCACAGATATATTTTCTTTGATTCAAGTTGGGAAAATAGGACCAACGTAGCGGGCGTAGCCTGTTAGTTTTGTTATAAAAGGATGTCATCCTTCATCGGTTTTTTCAGCTGATCAAATTTATTCCTCACATATCTGGCGCTTTCTTATAAAGATATGATAAGACTTTTCCCAAGAAAAATATTTTTCGCTGCTCAATAATGTGAAACTTTGACACATTTATGGACTCATTACCATTGCAGTCCTGACCATTGAAGCGATTTGGAATTGAATGGCTTTTTCCATTTTTCTTTTTTTTTTAATAAAGGAATTATTGGATTATAAAAGTGATTTTACATGCTGTCGTGTCTGGTAATTTAGTTTAAAATGCCAATTTACAAATTTTCCCGAAAGATCTCCCACCTTTATCAAAGATTAATTGCATATTAGGACTTTTATAATCACATACAGTAGAGTAATAATTTTTTTCATCAGATTTGTTTATTTCATAGTGCTAATAATGTAAAATCTGTAATAAAAAACCTCCCGAAAAGATGTATCAACTTGTATAATGTATAGATTAAAGTTTTCCATATTTTAAGTACCACTATTTTTGAATAGTAATCTATGTAATTATTTTTTAGAATTTTTATTAGATAAAGTGAATAGTTAGTTCTATTTAAAAATAATAGCCCTCAAAATATAGGAATTTGGCAGATATGTGTACAATTGATTTTTGAAACAAGAATCAACATTGCCCCTCCACTAATCATGCTGTGCATTCTTTAGCTGAAAATACTCCCTGAATTTAAATATTCTGTAGATAATATTGCTTCTCTCAAAAAAATCGTTTTCTTCAATTATAAATTTATTACAAAAAGTTTTTAAAAAATAATAAGGGCTGTCACAATTCTTATTTCAAGGTAATAAGTAAAATTATTAATTATATTTAGACTACAACTTCACTATAATATTGTACATTGTAATGTTTGTAAAACTGAAACTTTTAAATCATTCATGTTTTGTTTTAAGTTCAAATAAAAGATATAAAAAAAGAATGTAATTTCTAATAGCAGAGAAATAATCATAATTGTATAAGAATAAAAGTTCTTTTTAAATTTGGAATAATTGTCAAGATAAGTCTCCTTTAGCATCAGCACTGGTGAAGTAGTTGGCAAAACAAATATGTGTGCCACACCCACCATTATACTGAGGAGCCATAGCAAAATGCGTGCGATTGTACCGCTATCTTGGAATGAAATGCCGATGAAAATTCATGTTGTCCGGAAACGATATCGTTAAAGTGGAAAAGCAGTTTACTAGACGGAACGATTCCGTCCTAATTTATCGTCCGGTTTAGTCGCTGTCATGAAGTGGAAAAGGCCCCTTACCCCTTATTCTTGTGGACCCTACTCACATCTTTGAGTACAACGAGGAAAACTTATTACCATACAGGTGATTCCTCGTTATTACAATTTCCTGCTGTGACGTTGCGAAGCGTTCAATAAGAACGTGCTTAATTTTCAGATATATATCGTGTTTAAATTTTATTGGTGTGAATGTAATATTTGTATAGTTATAATTTTTACTTTCTTCTATCTTTACAAGAAGAAAGTATTGGATTCATGAAAATTTTCGAATTCCGGTTTTCGACGGATTTACACGTTTTAGAGATCAGAGAACCCGAAAAACATGTTTTTACAAAATGTCTATCTGTGAGTCTGTCTGTCTGTCTGTCTGTGTGTCTGTGTGTGACATAAATTTTGTGGGAGCTCTATCTCAAGAACTAAAGCACGAAATTTAATAAAAATTCATATTCAATTAGTCCATGATACAAATTGATGCTGATTAGTTTTTGGTGCAAATAGCTCAACAGGTGGCGCTGCTATGCTGCATTTTTTATGATTTCCGAAATGGCTCTATCTCAAGAACTAATGCACGGATTTTCATGAAACTTCAGATTCAGTTAGTCCTTGATATGACTTGATGCTGACTACGTGTTGGTGTAAATCGCTCAACAGGTGGCGCTGCTATGCTGCATTTTTTATGATTGCCACAATGGCTCTATCTCAAGAACTAAAGCACGGATTTTCATGAAACTTCAGATTCAGTTAGTCCTTGATAAGACTTGATGCTGATTACGTGTTGGTACAAATCGCTCAACAGGTGGCGCTGCTATACTGCATTTTTTACAATTTCCGCAGTGGCTCTATCTCAAGAACTAATGCACGGATTTTCATCAAACTTCAGATTCAATTAATCCTTGACATGAATTGATGTTTTGTACAGTTTGGTGTAAATCGCTCAACAGGTGGCGCTGCTATACTGCATTTTTTACAATTTCCGCAATAGCTCTATCTCAACAACTAATGCTTGGATTTTCAACAAACTTCAGATTCAAGTATACTTTGATATGAATTAGTGCTGTTTGTGTTTTGGTGTAAATCGCTCAACAGGTGGCGCTGCTATGCTGCACTTTTCAGAATTTCCATTATAGCGGTATCTGAAGAACTAATGCAACAATTTTCACTAAACTTCAGAATCAGTTAATCCTTGATATGAATTGACATTTTGTACATTTTGGTGTAAATCGCTCAACAGGTGGCGCTGCTATACAGCATTTTTCACGATTTATGCAATCGCTGAATCTCAAGAACTAATGAACATATTTTCATCAAACTTCAGATTCAGTTACTCTTTGATATGAAATGATGCTGACTACGTGTTGGTGAATATTGCCCAATAGGTGGCGCTGCTATGCTGCATTTTGCACTATGTCCTCAATAGCTCTATCTCAAGAAATAATGCACGAATTTTCATCAAACTTCAGATTCAAGTACACCTTGATAAATGTTGATACTGATTATGTGGTTGTATAAATCGCTCAACAGGTGACGCTGTTATGCTGCATTTGTCATGATTTGCGCAATAGCTTTATCTTAGGAACTAATGCACGGATTTTCCCCAAACTTCATATTCAGTTAGACATTGACATATGTTGATGATAATTAGGTTCTGGTGTAAATCACCCAATAGGTGACGCTGCTATGCTGCATTTTGATGGATTTACACGATTTCATGGACAGTAATATCTCAAGAACTAATGCACGGAATTTCATCTTTTTAGAATCCTCATGATGAGCATAGATGATCCACTGTGATAATGAATTTTGAAGTATTGACAAGTATGAGATAGAAGAAAGTTTTGTGATGGCCACAACATACTAGTTTGTTTTTTATCACATGGGTTTTAATACTATTTCGGTATTTGTATTTTGGTTTCATATTTGAAAATGCTTCAATAAACATGTTAGTAAAGAAAGAAAACTTTTGTAGGTATTGGAAAAAGGCCGATTAAGTGGTTTAAAGCTTTAAAAAAGTTTAAAACTAGTACTAAAAAAAAAAAAATGTATTGTTTATGTTGTCATACTGTATTGTCTTTGGCGCTTTGTACATTCTTATTTCATTTCTTATATCTTGTTTTGAGATGTATTATTTGGTTGTTTAGAGAAAATGGTACTAAAATCGTTTATTATTGATTAATTTGTCAGTTAATGAGAAAAAGATAAAATAACCTAATATGTATCAAATTGAAAAAAGTTAATTCTTAATTTGGTTCCGGCTTAAAATTCATGTTTTAAGATAATTTTCTAAAACATTTAATGGAACACTGGAAAAAAAATCCATCCAATACTTTCATTAAAGAAAATTATGTCGTTATTGTCACATACATTAAAATTTTATGGAAACTTTCAATAGTTACGGCACTGGTTGAAACAGAGGCAATGCGAAGAATTATTAAATTTATTATTATTTATTAATTCATTCATTTTTAAACTTTTTTCCCTTAAATTTAAGATTTTATATTATTTATTTCTGTTACATAATTATGAGTAAAACTTTCGACTTATTCATACACACACACAGAAATAAGAGATTCGTGCTGTTCCCTAAATATTTTTTATGTTCAGTCACTGCGAATGATGGGCTGAAGCTAACATTTTCAAATGAAAATCAAATTTCAAATTATTTTTGCCTAAAAGGCGCAAAGACCAACTTAGTGAAAAATATTCCATGCCGGGAATCGAACCCGGGTCATCAGCATAGCGCACTGACGTACTACCGCTAAACCACATGGAACAATACCCAGCCTGGAACTTCTCACTATTACAAGTTGGCAAGGCTACAAACGCAGCACAAGATGGAATATTTTCCGTGAGCCACCAACATGGGGCAAACAGAGACACTTAATTAAATCCAGCATCAATGAATCTATATTAATATTTGGAAATTTTTCCAGAGAGAAACATTCGCCTTGAATACAATATTTCAAATGAAAATCAAATTTCAAATTATTTTTGCCTAAAAGGAGCAAAGACCAACTTAGTGAAAAATATTCCATGCCGGGAATCGAACCCGGGTCATCAGCATAGCGCACAGACGTTCTACCGCTAAACCACATGGAACGATACCCAGCCTGGAACTTCTCACTATTACAAGTTGGCAAGGCTACAAACGCAGCACAAGATGGAATATTTTCCGTGAGCCACCAACATGGGGCAAACAGAGACACTTAATTAAATCCAGCATCGATGAATCTATATTAATATTTGGAAATTTTTCCAGAGAGAAACACTGGCCTTGAATACAATATTTCAAATGAAAATCAAATTTCAAATTATTTTTGCCTAAAAGGCGCAAAGACCAACTTAGTGAAAAATATTCCATGCCGGGAATCGAACCCGTGTCATCAGCATAGCGCACTGACGTTCTACCGCTAAACCACATGGAACGATACCCAGCCTGGAACTTCTCACTATTACAAGTTGGCAAGGCTACAAACGCAGCACAAGATGGAATATTTTCCGTGAGCCACCAACATGGGGCAAACAGAGACACTTAATTAAATCCAGCATCGATGAATCTATATTAATATTTGGAAATTTTTCCAGAGAGAAACATTCGCCTTGAATACAATATTTCAAATGAAAATCAAATTTCAAATTATTTTTGCCTAAAAGGAGCAAAGACCAACTTAGTGAAAAATATTCCATGCCGGGAATCGAACCCGGGTCATCAGCATAGCGCACAGACGTTCTACCGCTAAACCACATGGAACGATACCCAGCCTGGAACTTCTCACTATTACAAGTTTGCAAGGCTACAAACGCAGCACAAGATGGAATATTTTCCGTGAGCCACCAACATGGGGCAAACAGAGACACTTAATTAAATCCAGCATCGATGAATCTATATTAATATTTGGAAATTTTTCCAGAGAGAAACACTGGCCTTGAATACAATATTTCAAATGAAAATCAAATTTCAAATTATTTTTGCCTAAAAGGCGCAAAGACCAACTTAGTGAAAAATATTCCATGCCGGGAATCGAACCCGGGTCATCAGCATAGCGCACTGACGTTCTACCGCTAAACCACATGGAACGATACCCAGCCTGGAACTTCTCACTATTACAAGTTGGCAAGGCTACAAACGCAGCACAAGATGGAATATTTTCCGTGAGCCACCAACATGGGGCAAACAGGTTGGTTGGTTGGTTGGTTGGTTGTATTTATGTCGGCCAATTATCTGCACGTGGGATATGGGCCCAAAGGGGGGAGTGCCTTCCGTGGAGATTTTTCTAAGGGAACCTAACCCGTATTAACGCTTGGAGAACCAAGGTTCGAAGAAAACCACGAAAACTCCGAACGATTAGGCCGACGGGCGCGATTGGGATCGAACCCAGCACCTCCCGTCTACCAGCTTTGAGTGGGTTGGGTTGATTTTTGACGGCCAATTATCTACACGAGGGATATAGGCCCGGGGGGAGTGCCCTCCGTGGGGGTCTTTCTAAGGGAACCTAATCCGTATTAACGCATGGAAGATCCACGGCTCGAAGAAAACCACGAAAACTCCGAACGATTAGGCCGACGGGCGCGATTGGAATCGAACCCAGCACCTCCCGTCTACCAGCTTCGAGAGCAGAACCTCTCGGCCACTGGTGGGGCCACCAGCTTCGAGAGCAGAACCTCTCGGCCACTGGTGGGGCCATGGGGCAAACAGAGACACTTAATTAAATCCAGCATCGATGAATCTATATTAATATTTAGGCAAAAATAATTTGAAATTTGATTTTCATTTGAAATATTGTATTCAAGGCGAATGTTTCTCTCTGGAAAAATTTCCAAATATTAATATAGATTCATCGATGCTGGATTTAATTAAGTGTCTCTGTTTGCCCCATGTTGGTGGCTCACGGAAAATTTTCCATCTTGTGCTGCGTTTGTAGCCTTGCCAACTTGTAATAGTGAGAAGTTCCAGGCTGGGTATCGTTCCATGTGGTTTAGCGGTAGAACGTCAGTGCGCTATGCTGATGACCTGGGTTCGATTCCCGGCATGGAATATTTTTCACTAAGTTGGTCTTTGCGCCTTTTAGGCAAAAATAATTTGAAATTTGATTTTCATTTGAAATATTGTATTCAAGGCGAATGTTTCTCTCTGGAAAACTTTCCAAATATTAATAGAGATTCATCGATGCTGGATTTAATTAAGTGTCTCTGTTTGCCCCATGTTGGTGGCTCACGGAAAATATTCCATCTTGTGCTGCGTTTGTAGCCTTGCCAACATGTAATAGTGAGAAGTTCCAGGCTGGGTATCGTTCCATGTGGTTTAGCGGTAGAACGTCAGTGCGCTATGCTGATGACCCGGGCTCGCTTCCCGGCATGGAATATTTTTCACTAAGTTGGTCTTTGCGCCTTTTAGGCAAAAATAATTTGAAATTTGATTTTCATTTGAAATATTGTATTCAAGGCGAATGTTTCTCTCTGGAAAAAAAAAAAAAAAAAAAAAAAAAAAAAAAAAATCCAAATATTAATATGGATTCATCGATGCTGGATTTAATTAAGTGTCTCTGTTTGCCCCATGTTGGTGGCTCACGGGAAATATTCCATCTTGTGCTGCGTTTGTAGCCTTGCCAACTTGTAATAGTGAGAAGTTCCAGGCTGGGTATCGTTCCATGTGGTTTAGCGGTAGAACGTCAGTGCGCTATGCTGATGACCCGGGATCGATTCCCGGCATGGAATATTTTTCACTAAGTTGGTCTTTGCGCCTTTTAGGCAAAAACAATTTGAAATTTGATTTTCATTTGAAATATTTTATTCAAGGCGAATGTTTCTCTCTGGAAAAATTTCCAAATATTAATATAGCTAACATTTTCATTGGAAAAAGTTCTCATTTAACAAATGGCACACCTTAACAATCACTTAAGCATTAATCCTTTTAAAGTTGGATTTATCAGATGCTGTTGACGCTAAAAAATAGGCGAACATAATATATATTATAATTTAATTATCCAAAGCACTCGGCAAAGTATATGGGAATGTCGAATAACCATTTTTCATATCTAATGAGTACATTAACAGGGACAATTCATTGGAATGTGGACTGTAACACCGATTTATTTTCGAAACCATGATATTAGAAAATCCTGAATCGAAAATTAAAGCAATCAAGAAATTTGAATACATTAAAAAAAAAAGAAAAAAAAATTCGATAATTTTACTAGCTACCCAGAAATGGAATAACGCTTTATTTTCTTTATAAAAGAAAATTTTCCTCAGAAAGTTTAGAAATCTGCATTTAAAATCAAATTTCAGAACCGACAATGTCGGAAAGTCGGTCACTAGGTAACAATTGGCCATATTTTTTAAAATACCTCGTATGGAAAAGAAAAATGCTATTCGATCCTTTTGTTTTTAACTGAGAAAATTCCATGGAAATCGGTACATCCACAATATTGCATTTGAAAATACATTAAAAAAATCCGATATTCTTATTAGATATCAAGAAATCAAATCGAATAACAATTCCTCTTTTCTATGTAAAAAGGCATTTTTGTGAAAGTATCGCGAAAATGAGTAATAAAACAGGTTTTAACACTAGAACCGCCGGCAAAAACGTATACCTATATCCGCCAAAGCAGTCATTTGGACCGATGTCGATTACCATGGTCAATTATTGTTTACTTGCCAATTTTACTCTTAGTATCGTTTATTACTATTATTACCATCATTCCCCATATAATAATATATACTTCATAATTTTTATTTTTTTTTTTTATGTTTGATTATGTTACTAGCAGGCTATGCCCGCTGCGCTGGTCAGTATTTCCAAATAAACCTTGAATTAAGCGAAATTCGAACTTGTATTTTTTTTTTTTTATGGACCTTTAGCTTGAATGTCCTTCCGCATTGCTGAAAAGATGCGAACGCCATTGCGATATTTGCGTAAATACGGGTTAGGTTCCCTTAGAAAGACCCCCACGAAGGGCACTCCCCCCAGGGCCTATATCCCACGTGTTGATAATCGGCCGTCATAAACACAAACCAAACCAAACCAAACCATTGCGATATTATATTACCTTATGCGTTGGACAAAATTTAGCTATTAAGAAGCAGTTCTTTTAGTTGATTATTCACTGTGCACTTTTGCTAGGGAAATGAGGCCGTTATGACAATAGGAATTAAAATGTTCTCATATGTGACAATATTAAATTGGAGATGCATTACAATGATTGCAGAGATTTACCATTGAACTTGAGTAATGCTCGGGTGGTTTATTTTCATTGGTTTGTCCTGGATCTGCTGGCCTCTCAGCTCGCGCAATATGTGATTCTGTTAGCTTAAACACAATCTCACTGGATGTTACATATATTTCTTAATAAACATCCTCTTGTGCTACTACTGTTTTCCCTCTTTGTTTTCTAACAGAGTAAATACTGTCAAAAAAGTAATAAATTATTTGCAGACAAAGAAGATTGTTTAACTTTCATATTTTAAAGAAATGGGAAACATAAAAAGGTCTGTTTTTAAAGATGAATTGCCTGAATAAATCTAAAAGGACGTCATTTTCACTGTCTTTTTATTTTGTAGACCAGCTGAAATCATGTGACCGTTAACACCGGAAAAAACTCGATGACTTAATCTTGTACAAAAATAAACCTCATGCATCCAATAAAATCTTTATAATCATCCGTAATCGACTCCATTGTGAGGGTTCACGTCAAACATTAAAACTGATGCAACAATATTGTTGCACGTGTACCAGGGTTAAGATCTGACAATGATAAATAAAGTTAGTTATACAAAAATGTTAGCAATATGCATTTTGGTGAATACCTGAATCGAAGATTTATTTTGCATTTTTCTAAAGAGCGTAATAACATGGACAAACAAAAAAGCCTACTTTTTTCTTTATATTTAAGAGTAAATTAATCTTCCGTCTGTTGTGTAAATAACCCAGATTATGAAAATAACTCTTAATTTGTTGCTGTGTTTAGCTGCTAGAGTGTGCGTCAGGACAATTCGCTTTATACTGATCGAAATTCCAGGTAATTTAATCCTATCTAGGCTGAAATTATAAGTCCATGGGCATTATTCCATTTGACACCATTTAGTAATCGTTAATTTCCAAATCTGTCTAATCTTTTTAATTTTGATACGCCATCCAATATGCTAATTGTCGGGTGACACGATTCCGTAAGATTAGTCCAATATGTTCAATAAAACATTTTTTAAACAATGGTTAAGCAAAAGAAAGTTATGCAGAAAAAGCTAAAAAGAAATGACAAATTAGCAAGCAATATTTATTGCAAAATGTTTATTTTTTTTTTTTATAGTAATAACGTATAATTGCAGAAATCTTCTTAACAATACTCTTATATCCTAACTTTTAAGTAGTGAATATTCCTATAAGTGAAATCGACAATATGTTAGGCATGTTAAAAAAATAACATTGTACACAATATTCAATTAATAAGTAATGATCTGAGTTCGAGGATATAAAAATCCCATGCTTGAGGAAAACAAAACGCATGTTTCCATAGTAATGGTATTCCATAGTATGGTAAAAATTATTTTAAATCTTTGAAAGTAAATTATTTTAGAATATGTGTGTATATGGAAGACAATTACACAAAATTTAAATGATTGACTACATAATTATAATTTTAACTGCTTTTTATATAATTTACGCTTGAATATAAAAATGTACTCCGAAATGCTCTTCTCTCGGCTTATTTCACACTTTTGTCTTATTTGGCTTAAAATTGCACTGTTTGGCGACGAAGGTAATAAATAAATAGTTTGTAACTCACTAATACAGCCATTTTTACAAATACTTCTAGTTTTTCCTGTAAATCATATGATGGGAGAATTATATAGAAATAATAATTAAATTGACAAAAAAAAAAAAAAAAGACTAATAAAGAATGTAACCTAGATTTTATTTCATCAAGTTTTCAGACACGTTTTTATTAACCTGGCGCATGCGATAAAAGAGCTAAAAAAAAAAAATTCATTCAAAATTGTCAAATCAAATTTTCAGATTCATTTTTTAACCTATCGCAAGCGATAATTAGCCAAATATTGTACTAATCGTAAATTTTCACAATAATTTATGCTTTAAGCATTACAAATATTTATTCCATGTTAAAATTAAATATTTTCGTTTTATAATATTATGTCTTATTAAAACTTTGTTTGTTGTTGTTTTTTAAATTAAATATCAGTATTTTTTTTTTCATTTATTCGCGAGGTGTTTGTATTATTTTCTAGCAGATATAGCCATCTTAATTCTTTAATCAACAAACCTTTCGCCAAAAGATAATCACTGGCAACCTTTTCGTTCAAAACAGCAGTAAAATACGAAATTTATTATCAAAAATCATAGCTATCCCTGTATATTCTCTCATAAACCACCCCGTGAATATTTCCTATCGAATGATACAATTTGGAAAAAAATCCACCGGGTAGTTTTTGAAAACACTCGAGCGGAACTTTTTAAGCTTACTGCTTTATAATATATATGATAATTATATTATATTGAGATATATATATATATACACTATTTCTATTTTTATTTTAAGAATATTTTTATAGTAAAAAATATTTTTCATGAGAAATCGAAATTGCTAAAAACAAGAATAAACTTGGTGAAAACAAACATTTATATTTATCCCCTGAGCAATACAATATTCAGGGTGGCCAGTGATCGGAGAAAAACAAAGTAAAAAAAAGAGGTCACTACTAGTATTTTCTTTTAGAAAATACTATAAATAATATAAAGTGACTAAATAAAGAGGATTTCTCTTCACAAAATACTGGTATTAAATACCTTTTGTGACCGTTTTTTTTTTCAGAATTTATGCCCGTTAGACCAAGAAAATTATAAAACACTTGTAGAGGAAACTAACTAAATCGTCCAGAACTAGCTTTTGTAGAATACTTCCGTGTTATTTGGTCGAGCACGTCGACGCCAAATTTTGTAGAATTATAGAATTTTACAGTTTCTGGCAAGTGTTTATCGCCAGTTTCAAATGTAACTGATGGATGTCGGGAACTTAGAATTAAAATATATTTATTTTTCTTCCCTTGATAAACTCAACGTAATATCATCTTCGGCAAGAATTTGGCTACTGTACAAAAACTTTATTTCAGATTTTATGGCCTGTGGAATTTTGTTTTTCGCCCGCGATTGATTGTGCCAACGATGCTTGTTTTTAGTGACTTCAGCTTTTCTGCAAGGGGCAGTGAAGTAAAGAAGTTATCTGTGGTAACGGTGTAACCTTCACTGAAGTATGTTTATATGAAATATGGATTGTTGCGACATCCACTAGATAAAAAGTGCATTAAAATTGACGGCGGTCATTTTGACCGTTTCGGCGGTTCTTGGTTACTTCATAAATTTTGGCTGACTGGAAAATTTATCCCTGGCATATCATAGCTTTTCGAATTATAGGAAAAGTCACGCAAACTGAAAGTTATACTCTAAATAGAAACAAATTGGTACGCAATGAAAGTTTCGAAACGGTCAAAATAACTGCCTTGGCGGTTCTAGTGTTAATTATCCCATCATCACTAAAAGAGGATTGTCGAAAAGCAATCGTCTTTAATAAAAAATGAAAAGAGTAGGTTTAAGACAAAGGATTTTATAAATGGCTCTGTTGTAAGACAAAAAGTATTTTGTAGGGCCCTGTTTTAAGGTAAAAGATTTAAATTTTACGTTTTAGGTTACTGAAAGGGCATAGCCGGATAAGCATTGGAAACATGCCTTTCAATCAAATTTCCTAATTTTTTTCCCCAGATGTGGCTACATATCTGAAAATATATTTATCCTATTATCACCCTATAAATATTGATATTTAATGAGATAAAAATGTTTTTTCGATTTTTTAAAAAACGGATTTTCTCAAAAATTGTTGCGCGGAATTTCATGCCATTAACTGAGGATATATAGATACCAAAGATGCATAACTGGTAATTTTTGTATAATTTTCTGTTTATAAAAACTGTGTGCAATAGCGAAATAAAAATTTAAAACAAAAATAAAAATCATATCTTATGGTTATCCGAAAATTACCATTTTCTTGTAAAAAAAATTCTCCATATGTGCCCGTATATTCTATGTAAATGCCGAAAGTTTCCGTTGGGTACTACATATAAATATTTACAAAAATGTATATTAAAATTATTGAAATTCATTTTAAGGCGTAATTTGGGCCGGAGCTACTTAACTTCAACATCTTAAGAAGTTTTGGAACAAAGTCAGCAGACAATATGTCAACTGATGTATTTTAGATTCCATTAAGCATATAAGCGATGTTTTTCAACATCATGCTCATTTTTATATCGTCAGTGTTGAGAATGTTGTTCACGTGTTCATTAAAATTTAAAATACAATACTTCTGTAACTGTTTATTCCAAAAATTCTTCGGGTGTGGAAGTTGAGTAGCTCCGCCCAAAATAACGCCTTAAAATGAATTTCAATAATTTTAATATACATTTTGGTGAATATTTATTTGTAGTACCCAACGCAAACTTTCGGCATTTACATAACATATGCGGGAACATATGGGGAAATTTTTTTACAAGAAAAATGGTAATTTTCGGATAACCATATGATATGATTTTTAATTTTTTTAATTTTTATTTCGCTATTTCACACAGTTTTTATAAACAGAAAATTATACAAAAATTACCAGTTATGCATCTTTGGTATCTATATTATCCTCAATTAATGACATGAAATTCTGTACAGCAGTTTTTGAGAAAATCCGTTTTTTAAAAAATCGAAAAAACATTTATATCTCATTAAATATCAATATTTACAGGGTGATAATAGGGGAATTATATTGTCAGATATGCAGCTACGTCTGGGAAAAAAATCGGGAAATTTGATTAAAAGGCATGTTTCCAGTGCTTATCTGGCTATGCCCTTTAAAATAATCAGTTTAATTAATAATTTAACTAAAATTTATTAGAATATTATATTAATTTTAACTTTTCATTAAAAAAATAAAAATATTATTTTTTAATTTTTATAATATTATTTTTTTCTAAATTTATACATTTATTTTAAAGTAATAATACTATTAATATTTACGATTTTTAAATAAATTCTTAAATAAATTGTTATAATAATAATTAATTTATATAGTTATTTTATTATTGTATAACTAGCTGCTCTTGGCGACCAGTTTGGTCTCCCTTAAATGTATGCAAAGCATTGTATCATTTTAGTTTTATGCATAATTTAATTTACTTGCTCAATCCTTCCTTAAATCCGAAGATTCTGATACAGAAATCATGAACACGGCATTTTTATGTTAGCCGGGCGCAGGTGATAAATCGCCAAACATTGTACCTATCGTATATTTTCGTATTTCACTAATTTCATTTAAAATATAGTACTTTCACTCATTTTATTTAAAATGCATAACTTTAATTTTAAACTAAAATATTTAAATTTTACGACTCTTAATTATTGCTTAAAAAAAGCAAAGAAAAAGTAATAAATCAGAACATAAACCATTATATTTAATTTAAACATCAAAGCTTTGTTTTAATTTACAAAGC
The DNA here is from genome assembly GCA_963932465.1 of Maratus speciosus. Lineage (NCBI taxonomy): Eukaryota > Metazoa > Arthropoda > Arachnida > Araneae > Salticidae > Maratus > Maratus speciosus. The sequence goes on from OZ010797.1 coordinate 90,700,129, forward strand.
GAAAAATTGTTTATGACAGTCGAATGAAATAGTCTATTATAATGCATGACATGATGGCGATGGATCAATATTTGGCGATTTACCAACCGCCCGACTGTCATTAAATTACCGAATTGGCCGCCTGGCATACAAAAAGTGGGGTGGTCAACCCGTAACTGTTGATGACAGTCACATGATTTGGGCTTTTATTATATAGATAATTAATTTAATAATTATTTTTTTCCAAGAATTTGATAATTATATGTTATTAAATACTTTTTATTGTTAATTAAAACTTAATTCACGTTACTATTATTATTGTTATTATTATTATTTTTAATTTATTAAGAGTTTTTTTTAAATTTATTTTTAAATAAATTGTAATAAAAAAGTTTTATTAAAATACATTTAATTATATATAATTAAATTAAACAACTAAACATATAATAATAATTTAAAAACAAACAACGATATAATATTAATTAATTATTATTAACAGACTATAAACTGCAATCATGGAATAATCAGTTCGACCACAATCACAGCTTTTTATGTTTCTTTGGACATTCCTTTTTAATTTTCCCCACCAGTGGCTGAGATGTTCTGCTCTCGAAGTTGGTAGACGGGAGGTGCCGGGTTCAAACCCTCTCGGAATTTTCCGTGGTTTTCTTCGAACCTTGGATTTCCTTGCGTAAATACGGGTTAGGTTCCCTTAAAAAAACCACCACGGAAGGCATCCCCCTCCCCTTTTGGGTCGATATCCCTCGTGTTGATAATTGGTCGTCATAAACAACACCAACACCCGTAATTTTTTATTTCGAATTTACAAATATTAGTGTGTTAGATCCTTAAATTATTACTTTATCTTCACCATTTATATTAATTACGTCATATAGAAATAAGATATGGATTATAGGGCTTAGGATATAGATTATATCAGACTATAAACGAGAGGTTCTGCTCTCGAAGCTGGTAGACGGGAAGTGCTGGGTTCGATCCCAATCGCGCCCGTCGGCCTAATCGTTCGGAGTTTCCGTGGTTTTCTTCGAGCCGTGGATCTTCCATGCGTAAATACGGATTAGGTTCCCTTAGAAAAACCCCCACGGAGGGCACTCCCCCCGGGCCTATATCCCTCGTGTAGATAATTGGCCGTCAAAAATCAACCCAACTCAACCCAGACTATAAACTGCAATCATGAAATAATCAGTTCAACCATAATTACAGCTTTTTATATTTCTTTCGACATTTCTTTTTTAATTTTTAAATTCCTCAAACATTTAGGGAGGAGGAGACCTGCACAGCAACCCTATGGTAAGCCCATAAATGTTTGAATTAACTGAAAATAGGAAAGGGTGCTTACATTCTTATAAATCAGTAAAAGGGAAAAATATTCAAAAGAATTAAACAGCAAAAGAGGATTTTTTTAACCCAAATTTATGAGTTTTAATCAAGGGATCATATTTCATAAATTATAAGCGATGGTACACTGGACTTTGGTTGGATGTATGACGGCCAGTTATCTGCACGAGGGATATGGGCACAGAGGTGAGTGCCCTTCGTGGGGGTCTTTCTAAGGGAACCTAGCCCGTATTAACGCTTGGAAATCCAAGGTTCGAAGAAAACCACGAAAACTCCGAACGATTATGCTGACGGGCGCGACTGGGTTCGAACCCAGCACCTCCCGTCTACCAGCTTCGAGAGCAGAACCTCTAAGCCACTGGTGGGGTGAGTGGACTTTGAAACAAAATCTTACATTCAAATTATAAGTAGCTGCAACAATATCTCTGAAGAGTAATTTGTTTTGGCGATGAACATGGTGGTAAATTTTGATTGGCCAGAAAAAGTTACTACAACACTACAACATCATTATTTTTAAGGCGTATACATGTGACCTTCTAGTCGGTGTTGCCAGTTAGACAAAAATTCCAGTTAGACACCTAGCACTATTTCCGTACGGGAGAAAAATTAATCTTATTTAATCTGTCATTGAACAACATTTTTTTTTTTTTTTTTTTTTTTTTTTTTTACTTTTAAAAAAATCTAAGATTAAGAATATTTGGCTCATTACATTAAAGTCCCTCTCTTTCCTGGAGCTTCGAAAATGTTTCCCAAAGGAAAATGTCTGCGTTTAACACTAAAATTAGCAAGCCCTGTTATCAGGACCGGGCAAACGCCAATTTGGGTCTTGTTAGGGCTCCGAATATCTTTATACAATTCAAAATAACGTTTTTTCAATATAAAATAATAATATTTTTAATTTAGATTTTTTTAAATTGTTTCTCCGCACGAGAAAAGGTAAAATTAACTTTAATCCTTACAGGCAGGGTTGATATAATTGTTGGGAAATGTACAGATTTGATGTTCCTGAAAGTAACCGTGAATATAAATATTTAAAATATTGTAAATGATAGAAGATTCTGCGACATTAAAAATAATTACGCATATTAAATTTGAAAGAAGTGGTATTTTTTATGCATTTTGTAATACTTATTATATATTATTCTATAATATATACAATTAAAAAAAATATTTTATTATACTAACATTGCAGAAAACGTTATGGTCCCCACTAAATTGAAACATTGCTCCGGCCCTGCCTGTTATACAGTAAATATTAGTCCAACTTTACTTCCGTTATTAATATTACGTGAAAATGTTTTCTTAGCATTTTGCTGAAAATATTTATTCGAAAATATCTTTGGTTATAAAAGCTGTTCAAAGAGAAAGCTGTTATTGATCCGACCACTTCTAAATTACATTTCCCAAACTGACAACAAAGTTGAAAGCATAAAACTTAGTGCTGCCATCTATTGCAAATGCAGCTATTTATTTTTTAAACATCTAAGAATTAAATTTCCTCTTTATTCAATTTTGCGCATTGTTACTTTTTACTAAATTCTTGCTTTAATTTCATTTTAACCGATCATAATAATTAAATACAAGTTCTGACGTTGGAGAAATAAAGAAGGATGTACGTGTAAAGAATGGTAAATGGAACAAAGATTTAAATGATTTCAGTTGATAGACTACAGCAACATAAGAATAATACAAACGTATATATGGAAATTTTCTAACATCCCCGCTAGCAGTGTTTTTTTTTTTTAAGTTTAAGTGTAGGCATATTCTGCCTATTTTATTATTAGGCATAAAGTTGTCGCTACACCCTCCCACCTCCAAACACACGCACGCACACCAGGGATGAAATCTTGACTGATTGTATTACATAGTCGACATCGTTCTATAGAAAAATACTTTTGTAGCAGAAACTCCCAATAACGGAGTATTTCGTGGAGGCATTAGAAAATCGATTTTCACTTTATGCGTCCACCGTCGTAATCAAATCTGCTGCTTTCTGCCCTTTAATATTTCCTTTAAAGCTTAAAAGCCAATGTAGCTTGCTAATAAGTATGATTTAAAAATAAAATAAAATTAAATAAGGCAATGTATATAAAAAAAATTAAATTGATATTTAATTTTAAAAAGATAAATTTTTAATGGTGAAAGATTATTTTCGGTGTTACATTTTCTAAAAATTAGAACAAATAAAACTTTTATCTTTTAATTCTGCCAGCACTTCATACATAACAGAGAAAAATTTATTCATGGTAACGTGTTCAGGATTTATGCGCTGATCTAAAAAACGATCTTTTTCTTACATTTTTTTTTTTTTTTTAAATCTGAAATAAGTTCTAAGAGAATATAGTAAGTTTTTCATTTTTGAAACCCAAATATTAAAGATTTTTTTTAATTTCTGACGATGTTGTTTGTTAATAATAATCTCCTCAGACATTTAATTTATTCAGGATGACGAGAGAAATGCGTTCCCCGGAGTTGTCCTGGATCGCTTAGTTAGTAGACCGTCCGGAGCTTAAACTAAAGGCTCTGGTTATACGAAATATATCTGTATTAAATGCCAAAAAAAGATAGCGCCCGTTTTAATTCGATATAATTAAAAAAAAAAAGTTTAATGCGTAACTGTATAATAAATTTATGTTTAAAAAAATACAAAAATAATTAAAATAATAATAGTCCCCACCAGTGGCCGAGAGGCTCTGCCCTCAAAGCGGGTAGACGGGAGGTGCCGGTTTCGAACTCAATAGCGCCCGTCGATCTAATCATTCGGAGTATTCCGTAGTTTTCTTCGAACCTTGGATTTCCTTGCGTAAATATGGGTTGGGTTGGGTTGATTTTTGACGGCCAATTATCTACACGAGGGATATAGGCCCGGGGGGAGTGCCCTCCGTGGGGGTCTTTCTAAGGGAACCTAATCCGTATTAACGCATGGAAGATCCAAGGTTTCGAAGAAAACCACGAAAACTCCGAAACGGTTAGGCCAACGGGCGCGATTGGGTTCGAACCCAGCACCTCCCGTCTACCAGCTTCGAGAGCAGAACCTCTCAGCCGCTGGTGGGGCACGCGTAAATATGGGTTAGGTTCTCTTAGAAAGACCCCTATGGAGGGCACCCGCACCTATCGGGACCATATGCCAAGTGTAGATAATTGGCCGTCATAAAACAACACCAATAATAAAAGTCATTCATACATAAGCTAATATAACTTTCAGAACAATTATTATTTAAAATATATTTACCATAATAAATTTTGCATTAATTTTACCTTTAACATTATTTGAAAAAAAAAATCGTTATTCTAATCCATACCTTATTTCTAAATGATGTAATCAATCACGATAAAGTAATCATTTAGGCTGGTTGGTTGGTTGTTTTTATGATTGCCGACTATATATATTCGAGAGGTATGGTCGCGGGGGTGGTGCCCCCCCATGGGGGCTTTTTGCTAAGGGAACCTAACCCGCATTTACGCAAGGTTCGAGGATAGCTTCTCACGATTAGGCAAAAGCGCGCGATTGGGCTCGAACCCAGCACCCTCCGCCTACCAGTTTTGAGAGCGGAACCTCTCGGCCACTGCTGGGGATAAAAAGTAACTGAAATGCAGATTTACACTTTTTTTTTTTTTTTTTTTTTTTTTTTTTTTTTTTTTTATCAACGGAAAAATATCTTTGAAGCTAAAAATCAGAACAAAAACAAGAAGAAACAACTTTTCATACATAGTTTTCATATTTTTGATCTATGTATATTTTAGTGCGTTATAGTTTTTCAATAAGTGCATTCCCAGAAAAAATTTAAATCATGCCAAGCAGCGGATACTTGGATGCAAACGATTTCTACGCCACCAGTGGCTGAGATATTCTGCTCTCAAAGTTGGTAAATGGAAATTTCTGAATTCGAACCCAATCGCGGCCGTTGGTATACCCTTTAGGAGTTTTCAGTGGTTTTCTTCGAACTTTGGGCAACCAACTTAAATACGGGTTAGGTTCCCTTAGAAAGACCCCCACGGAGGGCTTAGGCTTTTATTATATAGATAATTAATTTAATAATTATTTTTTTCTAAGAATTTGATAATTATATGTTATTAAATACTTTTTATTGTTATTTAAAACTTAATTAACATTACTATTATTATTGTTATTATTATTATTTTTTAATTTATTAAGAGTTTTTTTTTTAATTTATTTTTAAATAAATTGTAATAAAAAAGTATTATCAAAATACATTTAATTATATATAATTAAATTAAACAACTAAACATATAATAATAACTTAAAAACAAACAACGAGATAATATTAATTAATTTTTATTATCAGACTATAAACTGCAATCATAGAATAATCAGTTCAACCACAATCACAGCTTTTTATGTTTCTTTGGACATTCCTTTTTAAATTTCGCCCCACCAGTGGCTGAGAGGTTCTGCTCTCGAAGCTGGTAGACGGGAGGCGCTGGGTTCGAACCCAATCGCGCCCGTCAGCCTAATCGTTCGGAGCTTTCGGGGTTTTCTTCGAACCGTGGATTTCCATGCGTTAATACGGATTAGGTTCCCTTAGAAAGACCTCCACGGAAGGCACCTCCCCCAGGGCCCATATCCCTCGTGTAGATAATTGGCCGTCAACAATCAACTCAACCCAACACTTTTTAATTTTCCCCACCAGTGGCTGAGATGTTCTGATCTCGATGGTGGTAGACGGGAGGTGCCGGGTTCAAACCCTCTCGGAATTTTCCGTGGTTTTCTTCGAACCTTGGATTTCCTTGCGTAAATACGGGTTAGTTTCCCTTAAAAAAAACCACCACGGAAAGCATCCCCCTCCCCCTTTGGGTCGATATCCCTCGTGTTGATAATTTGTCGTCATAACCAACACCCGTAATTTTTTATTTCGAATTTACAAATATTAGTGTGTTAGATCCTTAAATTATTACTTTATCTTGACCATTTATATTAATTACTTCACATAGAAATAAGATATGGATTATAGGGCTTAAGATATAGATTATATCAGGCTATAAACTGCAATCATGGAATAATCAGTTCAACCATAATTACAGCTTTTTATATTTCTTTCGACATTTCTTTTTTAATTTTTAAATTCCTCAAACATTTAGGGAGGAGGAGACCTGCACAGCAACCCTATGGTATAAATGTTTGAATTAACTGAAAATAGGAAAGGGTGCTTACATTCCTATAAATCAGTAAAAAGGAAAAATATTCAAAAGAATTAAACAGCAAAAGAGGATTTTTTTTAACACAAATTTATGAGTTTTAATCATGGGATCATATTGCAATAGTAGACTGGACTTTGAAACAAAATCTTACATTCAAATTATAAGTAGGTGCAACAATATCTCTAAAGAGTAATTTGTTTTGGCGATGAACATGGTGGTAAATTTTGATTGGCCAGAAAAAGTTACTACAACACTACAACATCATTATTTTTAAGGCGTATACATGTGACCTTCGAGTCGGTGTTGCCAGTTAGACAAAAATTCCAGTTAGACACCTAGCCTTATTTCCGTACGGAAACATTTATCTTATTTAATCTGTCCTTGAATAACACTTTTTTTTTTTACTTTTTAAAAAATCTAAGCTTAAGAATATTTTGCTCATTTCATTAAAGTCTTTCCTGGAGTTTCGAAAATATTTCCCAAAGGAAAATGTTTGCGTTTAACTCTAAAATTAGCAAGCCCTGTTATCAGGGCCGGGCAAACGCCAATTAGGTCTTGTTAGGGCTCCGAATATCTTTATACAATTCAAAATAACGTTTCTTCAAAATAAAATAATAATATTTTCAATATAAATTCTTAAAAATTGTTTCTCCGCGCGAGAAAAGGTAAAAATAAGTTTATTCCTTACAGGTAAGGTTGATATAATTTTCGGGAAATGTACAGATTTGATGTTCCTGGAAGTAACCGTGAATGTATATATTTAAATTATTGTAAAGGATAGAAGATTTTGCGATATTGAAAATAATTACGCATATTAAATTTGAAAGTAGTGGTATTTTTTATGCATTTTATAATACTTATTATATATTATTCTATAATATATACAATTAAAAAAAATATTTTATTAGACTAATATTGCAGTAAACGTTACGGTCCCCACTAAATTGAAGCGTTGCTCCGGCCCTATCTGTTATACAGCAAATGTCTGTCCAACTTTACTTCAGTTATTAATATTACGTGAAAATGTTTTCTTGGCATTTTGCTGATAATATTTATTCGAAAATGCCTTTGGGTTATTGTTGTGTTTGGAGTTAGGAGGTGAAAGAATAATATTGTAAAGTTATTTTTAAATATTGAAATTCCAATTAATAACCTAGAAACCATTTTTTTGTGATCAAACGTATAGTGTATACACTATGACGCAAAAGTTTAGACAATGAAGAAATTCTTACATACTTTGAAAAATATTTATTCAATTTTCAAATCACTGCTTGAAATTAATGTGCTGTACATATAAACAATATTTATAACAAAGAAAAGTGGAATTGTGCATATTGCAATAAATTAAATGGTAACAAAAATAAACTGCTGTCTCAAAAGTTTAGACACAAATTAAATAAAATCGAAATAAACAATTTTTAAAACCTGGTTGCGCATCCATGCCTATGTATTACGTCATATACACGAGATTGCATGGAAGAAACTAAATCTTGCATAGTTTGTGGATCGATATCGTACCATGCATTCTCAATAGATGTCTTAAGTTCCTTTTCAGAAGAGTATTGTCTAGCGTTGCTATAAACTTTGCGACACATGATGCTCCAAAGGTTTTCTATAGGGTTAAGATCTGGGCTACATGCTGGCCAGTCGAGAACTCTTATATTATGGGAATTAAACCAAGATTTTGAATGTTTAGCAGTGTGAATTGAAACATTGTCTTGCTGAAATTCCCACTGAGGACCCCCTAGAAGCTCAGCAAATGGCAGTAGGTTTCCTTCTAATGTCTGTGTATAATGCTGTGAAGTTTGACGACCACTGGTGAAGGTCAGAGATACTTGTCCATTATAGCAAAAGGCTGCCCAAACCATCACCGAGCCCCCTCCTTGTCTGCCACTAAAAAAACGTCGAGGTTCCTTCCGCAAGTCATGCCAATACGATAAACAACCATCTGGACCATCCAGATTCCACTTTTTTTCATCGCTAAATATGACTGACTGCCATTTCTCTCCATATGACATATGCTTTCGAGCCCACATAAGTCTTTGTAACTTATGATGTGGTTTCAGAGCTGGTTTCTTCTGCATTTTGCTATAAATGATTGTTCCTTTTTCCAAAATTCGTCTACGAATCGTATCCTTTGATACAGAGAGTCCCGATGAGCTTTGAACTCCACGTACGCTCATTTGTTGAGTACTCGCTAGTCTTTGTATCAGGCGATCCTCTCGTACATTTGTCACACGTGGCCTCCCAGACCGACATTTTGCTTTATATTCGGAACCACTCGATAAAATTCGATAAATAGATTTTTTTGACCTATTAATAATAGCAGAAATTTCAGAAACGCTCTTCCCTTCACCTTTCAACTGCCAAATCCTTGAAACCTCATTCACTTGAATTTCTTTAGCTCTCGGCATGTCGACTATGAAGCGCAATCGTTTGCAGAACTTAAGTACTCCAAATTTGTGACATCATCGATTCTAAATTTGCATATGCCAGCGAATATTCAAAGAAATTTAGAATAGTGTCTAAACTTTTGCGACAAGCACATTTGAATTTTTATGAAAAAAATTAGTATTATAGCAAATAAAACGACTGTCTTTTGTACATAGCATTTTAAATCAGTTTTTGAATATATTTACAGGTTTTTGTAATTCTGACGTCATAATTCTACATTTTAAAGCTGAATGACGTCATTGTCTAAACTTTTGCGTCATAGTGTATAACATTGTGCTGTGGCCACAAAAGACCACTTTGCCATAACAGTCATTAATTTTAAAAAAATCTGAATTTACTTATCATATATTTGATAATTGAGAACAAAAAATTAAAAGGCAAAAGCATTACCTGCATTGACCTGAAAGAACAGAATTGGTGGACGCATTATAGACAGGAAATATACAGATGACAAATCATCCTTGAAAAATTTTTATTTAAGAAGAAAATTCTCTTGAAAACATAGAGCATTGTCGTAGAGTACATCTCTTATTCTTTTAGATGTACTTTTTTTATGATGAACACATACAATCGATTATTATACGCTCTTACTAAAGAAAATATAATAATTTTTTCCTTTGGGGAGTGTGGAGGCACAAGTAAAAAGAAGTAGCGCATTTAGATGATTTTTTTAGCATCAAATTCTACGACTCAACGCAAAAGCACCACTTGAATAAAAAAAATAATAATACAGCCGTCAGCAGGATTTTTATCCACATCTTACTGAAGAATCACTATTATAGCAACTGATCAAAGAATCTCGCCACAAAAAAGACGAAACTATGCCGCCGATTACACAATCTTAAAAGAAATATTCTTTCACTTTTAATATTTCTTGCTGTATATACGAAATCCGTTTATTTTTTTTTTCTTGTAAAAGGGATAGAGGCAGCCACCCATTTTTTGCGTTCGTTGACAGAACTCTCATGCTGGCGCGTACTTAAATTTTTTTACAGAACGGCAAGTGAAAACCATTCTGCCTTGAAATCCCAACTCAACTGACCAAAGCGCTATAATTAAGCGTACAAAGTTAATGCTGGAATCTGCCGTAAATTGACACAGCTGCGCCATCTTGTGGATGGAGTGAATAACGCAAATACGCGGGTTTTTTGTATGACGTCATATATGACATAATATCTACCATCTGCGCATCTCGTGCGCAGGTCTATTTGAAGATATTTACAATTTAAGAGTTATAGGCGGAAAAGCAGACAAAGCTATTTTAGAGAATACTTGTTAAAATTTTAATCATGAATTTCAAATATTTACTCCCTCATGGAAGATGAACCTTGTTTACCAGTTTTATTGCAAAATATTCTTGTTACAGTTTGTTTTGATGAAAATATGTGTATTTAAAAGAAAAAAAATCGCAATGCCATTTTAATTTCGGGAGAAAAAGCACTAATGCTACGTAAACAGTATTGCCTTTTGCCCCGAAACTAAACTGACTTTGCACCTATTTTTTATATACATATATTTTTATCAAAACAAGCTGTAACAAAAATATTTTGCAATAAATCTGGTAAAGAAGGTTATTCTTCCATGAGTGAATAAATATTTGAAATTCACGATTAAAATTTTAACAGGTATTCTCTAAAATGGCTTTGTCTGCTTTTCCGCCTATAACTCTTAAATTGTAAATATCTTCAAATAGACCTGAATTTTATGCAAGCTATTCAGGCTAAAAGAAAACCATTTTTGTTAATAAAAGTTATAGGCGTAACTTTTAATTCCATGGGTTTTTCCAGCTTTTTTTCCACATTGCAAGAAACTTGCCCACCTTGGGTTTATGTTATTATTCATTAGAAAAAAAAAGGTATTTTAAATATAATGAGCGAAAAGCATGTGTTTAAATTGATGTAATATACCAGTATGTATGTATTTTAAATAAAGTTATGTTTTTCAAATGACGAGTATATTTTTAAAATGATGATTTTATATTTTGAATTAAATGAATGCAACATAAACGCTAGTGATGGGGAAAATATTTGACGGCTTATGAACTGCGGCCAGCTAACATAAAAGTACTTTTTTACACTGTTTATTTAATCTAACCCTGTTCATATATGTGAAAAGATAAAAAAAAAATTTAATCGATTTTTCCCTCCCAGATATGCTAGAAAAATAAAAATTATGTACATGGATGTGTTTCTAGTAACAATACATTTTTGTATTTTTACAACTTGATTATAAATTAGCAAATTAATTTTACGTTATCTAAACGTGGCTGATAAATCCTTAAACATTCTTTATGGTTGTTACAACTGTATATTCAAGTACAACAATTGAGTAAGTTATGTTACAAACTACGATTTCTAAAATATACCAGCTGGTTGGGAAATTGCAAAAGAGAAATATTTAAAACCTTTAAGCATCTTAAACGTGATTTTCAGCCCTATAATTTTTTATAAAAAAGTTAAAATATTATTTAATATATATTAGTAAATGTCAGTGATTTTAATACGTTCAATTGGCCCATCTCCGTCCGCAGCCCTTTTTTCTACTACTTATTCCGACTCTTTTGCGGAAGCCAGATAGAAAAAAAAATTAAAAAATTGAAACCGGACAAAATTAAAAGGGAAATTTGAAATTATTGGCTACCGACCAACAACTGCTACGTCGAGCTTATTAGTAGTCTATAGTTTTCAGTTATTGGCAATTGTTGTGTGTTTCATAAGCCTTTTTCAAATTTGGAGAATGTTCCGCAATTGGGTTATTTCGATAAAAGTTACTTTCATTTTCTAACCATTTTTTAACTTTTATACAGTTACAATTGTATACTGTTTTCTCATTTGACGCCAATCATGGCTATCGGCCCGATTACGGAAAGTTATCCAATTTACCCCTGCGAAGAACCGGTGTAAGATAATAAATGTTTAATTGAGCATACCACGTACTATTTGTAAATATTTTATATTTTATTCCAATTTTTGAAGTTTCTTCTATACTTTGCATGCTTTCTGCAATGTTATTCACCTGTGCGAAGTGCAGGTATCCCATGAAAACTATTTTTCCCGGATATGACACAATGACCGACATATTTCTAGATTTAAAAAAAAAAAAGTAATTTGTCGATTTTAGGAATTTTTTTAAAGCTGTTGTCTAAAATTCTCAAAATATTTAAAACTATAAATAATCAATTATTGCTGGTTTAATAGTACAAGAATTACTGCTTGCATTTTAAATTAAAGTGGATCCTAATGTAAAATTAAATGAGTTTTAAATGGAATGAATGAAATGCTTCTATTTTAAATATTATAAATACAATTTAATCAAGAGAATATTTGGCAACTTATCGCCTGCGCCCGGTAAATAAAAAATATGCCTTAAAATTAATTAAATAATTTATACTTAAACTCTAAGCGTAATAAAACGTTTAATTATCATTGGAAATACACATGTTTATGTAATTTTTATAACTTTATCTTATCAGGAATTGAATTGAAAACGGTGCTGTAAAATTCTATCTTAACATACATTAACTAATTTTTATATGCCCTTGTTCATATTGCATTACAAAAACATGATTCAAATAGAACGTATTAAAATCACTGACATTTAATAATATATTTAAATAATATTTTAACTTTTTTATAAATTATAATAAAACACAAAACTAACCTGTTTTTCTCTTTTGCGAAGCGAAAAAAAAGTGTTCTTTCAGATAGAGAGTTATTTTTGCAGTTTTGAAAACTGCAGTAATTAGAACGCCAACGTGGCATTTTCCCAAATAATATAAGTTCTTAAAAGAACTGATTTTGTTTAAATAACTAACTTCAATTAATAAATTAAATAATGGCGAATAAATAAATCGAATTATATCTATACTTCACAGTTCAAAGATGCCTGTAAAACATTGAAAATAAATTTAGTACTTATTTTAAAGAAAAAAAAATAATAACACAAAGAAGAAATCTGGAATCAAACAAATTAAATTTTCTTTATGAACACATAATTTCTTATATCAATAAAATTGAATTTTTTTCTTTAACAATTCAATTGGAAAAAAAAAGAAAGAAAGAAAATTACACCACTGCATAGGTTTATTTTTATCTTCAGTTGCAAGCGAAAATATAATATTTTGCTGTTATATCTATATTATAAAGGACAAACATATCTGTGCGTAACACATACGTCATTTTGCGAATAGCAACACTTTGAAATTTGAAATGAAATTTCGGTTTTGCAATTTTCGCTAATGCAAATTTTTAAACTTCTAAACATCGCACATTTACAATTTTTAGACCTTTGTACAGGGAAAAAAATGTGCTTTTAAATGCAATTTGTTTGAAATCTGTATCTCAATTTATTTTTGAGATATTAATTTTTTTGTAGTTTTTAATACAAATTTTGTAATCGTGGCAACTGAAGTACTCCATTTATATTGAAAGTAAAAGGAAAATAGTCATGGTTTATTATTTTTATTGATTATATTTTATTTGATGCCATTTTTACATTACAAATAAAAGTAACTTTTTTATAATTTTTAAACAGAAAATGACGTCAGACAGAAAAAAAAAAAAAAAAAAAAAAACGCGCATGTTTCTTCATAAATCAGCTACATTTAAATATTTTTACATTACGCTGATACTGAGTTTGAGGCGCTAGGCAAAATGATTCAGTTAGTAAAAATGGTATATTTAAAACAAAAAGATTTTTTTTTTTTTTTTGATAAAACTAAATATTTGACCAATGCTAAATGGCCAATACTATGACAACTAAAGGCAAATTTCTGATTTTTTTTTTTTTTTTTTTTTCGCGGGTACTGAGATTACAACTTAAAGTTTGTGCGAATGTTCACATGGAAAGTTGTATCGGACAAACGTGACTTTAAATTTGGAAATACATTCATTAATAATCTATTGCGCGTTAAAATACTTTCAAACTGTGAATTTGAGTGGTGCGTATGTAAATTATGAGAATGTGAAAATAACGTACAGTTTAGATTTTATGGGGGGGGGGGGGGGGAATTTTATGATGTGACACAGCGAAATCCTTTTTACTGATGTTCCATCCCGTAAAAACAAACATAAGAGCTCCATCGATAACTTCATAATTACTCATCTTGATTGCGTAATCTAATACAGTTTAATTTTTTAATAATTTAAACAGTTGAGGTTTGTGGAAGTAATATTTTGGTAATTTTAGGTTTAAAATATTATTTGTTTTAAGAGTTAGACACCCAATGTAAGATGAATTTTTTATTGTAATTATTTTTGTAGGTTTATTATAAATTCGATCTGACAGTTCCTTTCTAACATTTTAGTTCGTCGAATTTCGACGGGTCGTATTTTTAAAACTCGTATTTTTCTCGTACACGACCAACTCGTATTTTTAAAAGAGCTATTTCAAATATTTTGACAATTTTTTCCCAATAAGTTAAGAATCGTTTATGAAAGGTAAAAGATATTTCATTAAATTCGTGACGAATGACTTCATCCTTGTTATTTATACAATCATTCTCTCTCTACAACATACTTTTTAGTTTGTTTCTACTCTCCCCCACCCCCCCCTCTAATTAAATGTAATTCAAAGACGACTCTGTAAAAGACTGAAAAGGAATTTATAAAGCGTTTGAAATAAAAATTAATAAAACATAGAATAATCTTAGGATCAAACAAATTTCATTTTCTTTAAAAATGAGAAAATTCAATCGTCTGAAATAATTCCTCCCCACCCACTTTTTTCTGTATATACAAATAAATTTATTAACAAAGTAAAACAAATTCAGGAAATCATAAATAATTATATTTTATTTATACATAATATCTCAAAACAGCAAGAGCACACAATAACATAATTTAAATTTAATAAAATTAATGCACATTGCAAAAAAAAAAAAAATAAATAAAATAAAATAAAATGAAAAATAAAATAAAATAAAATAAAATAAAATAAAATAAAATTCATCTGTGACAAAAACTTCCTAGTACAAAATAAGTGCTGAACATACAATTCTCATTTTCAGGCTTCAGTAATACACACAATTCGCCTCTATATTCTTTGGTTATGCTTTTGTATAATGCTATATTACAATTAAAATTTACTTTCATCACCTAATGTTTATTGATATGTTTTACATGCATATTTAAGAAAGACATTCATATCCATTGGACTATGTTTTTATTACTTTCACTAAGAAATTATGATATAATTTGTTATTAATAAAAAAAAAAATCTTCAAATGTTAATATTCTATGCAATAAGTTTCGTAAATTAAATATCTAGTTTTTACTATATAGTTGCATGTAAATTAACCCCTTATTAAAAATTTAAAAAGGAAATAATTTAATAAGGAAAAATGAGATCCTTCCGCGTTTCCGTTTCCTTTTAATTTCATATTTACCTCTCCAACATCCCTCTAAAACCGAAAAGTTTCAACCAAAAGTTCCGGATTTGTAAAACTGATGTATATATTTTTAAAACTTTTCTGCACATTTATTACTGTATTGACACAATAAATAATCAATCATTTAAATCTCCGACTTCCGGAATTACGGATTTCTCCCCCCCCCCCCCCCCCGACTTGAGCATTCATAATATAAAATAATTAAACAAAATTCTTTAATTTTTAATTTTTTTCTGCTGTATTTGTAATTTAATAGTAAGAGTAAATAAATAATAAATTGTTAAATAAAACCCCCCCTTCGCCAAGAAATTACATAAAAAAAAAATTGCCACTTTCTCCCCTTTTTTAGCTGACGAAATTAAAAATATTTCAGACTTACAATTTTTTTCTAATGCTTTTGTTATTTTTTTTCTAACAATAAATATAAAGCGATCTAAATCGCACCTTCCTCTGAACTTTCGGCTTTTTCCTTTTGAACCCCCCTTATTCTGCAAAAGTGTAATATCGTTAAATTTCGATTAAAAAACTTCTCCATTCTATACATTTTAGCACTCGGCAATGTGTATGTGATCGTTAAATAACAATTTTCCATATGTTATATGCACATTAATAGGGACACTTTATTGAAATGTGGACTGTAACATTAATTTATTGTCGTAACCAGGATATTAGAAAATCCTGAAACGAAAATTGGAACATTCACGAAATTTTAATACATAAAATGTTTTCGATTATTTTACTAGGTATTCAGAAATCAAATAACGTATTATTTTTAGCTTCCAATACGGTATGCTATTTCTTTCTCCCAACTTATTTTGTGTCCAAAAAATAACGTTACCTTACAGAAGCTATAGCCGTAAAAGAAAGAATTACGATTAAATACTCCTTAGCATTTTTTTTAACTTCTAAGCATCGCACATTTTCAATTTTTATACCGTCGTATTGGAACAAAAAAGTTCTTTTAAATGCATTTTGTTTGAAAACTGTATCTCCATTTATTTTTGAAATATTAATTTTTTTGTAGTTTTTGGAGGAATTTGCTTAATATTGGCAACGGAAGTATTCCATTTCAGTAGAAAGTAAAAGAAAAATAGTTTTAAAATAGTAATTATATATTTTCGTTGCCATTTTCTCGTAACAACCGAAAGAAAATGTAATTAAAATACGTGCTATTTTGAAAAATATACAAACGAATGATTTCTGTTAAAACAATGGAGCTATTATATACTATATTTAATTGTAAGTATCTATGAATCATTAGATAGCCTTTTTTTCGATTTTCTTGAATGACGACATCTTTTTGCTGCATTTGTGCATTATTTCGCGATAGTGATGTGCTATGCATGCCTTATTGTAGATGTTTAAGAGTAGATCGTAAATGTGGAATTCTTAAGCGGATGCGAATGACGTCATTTTACATAAAATAAAACGTGTGCTTTAAGTCTTAAAATTGAAATATGTTTTATACTGCAGTAGAGTCCCGCTTAACCGAGTTATTTTCCTCTGATGGACTGGTGGCTTCTATTATTATGAAACAGCCATTATAAATGAAGTGTTAGGTGAAGATGAAAGAGCAGACGTAAAAAAAATTATGACTATTTTTTCCCCCATTCTTACCAGAAAATCAGAGTTCTAACTTTTTATGGCTGCTCTTTCATCTTCACCAAACACTTTATTTATAATGGCTGTTTCATAATAATAGAAGCCATCAGTCCACCAGAAGAAAATGAAGTAATGGAAATGCCGGGGGCGACACTAAATTCTGAAAAAGCAGAATTCCTGTTCTCTAATTTTTTTATTTAAAAGAAAATTTTCTTCTAAAAGTGTCGAAGTCTGCATTTAAAACAGAATTTCGAAGCCGACAAGGACGAAAAGTGTGTCACTAGGTTAAAATCGGTCATATTTTTAAAAAAGTATCATGTAGAAATGAAAAACGTGCCCCATCTTTTAGTTTTTAACCGGGAATATTGAAACGAAAATCGGCACATCCGCAAAATGTCACATGAAAATACATAGAAAAAACACATATTTTTGTTAGATATCAAGAAATCGAATAACATTTCCCCTTTTCTACGTAAAAATACATTTTTCGGAAAGTACAGTGAAAATGAGCATTTAAAACATGCTTTAATGATCTGTCGGCGCTAAATCGCACAACGTTCTAGAATAAACAAAATGACGTTTCAATTAGAAACCTCCCACACTAGAAACATCACTAATAAACTTAGCTATTGTAACGGAGCCGATGCTGTAAGGTGGTGTGGTAGCGGGCTACTTCAACGGTCGATTCTTATCAATATCGAAAAAATATTTTATTGCATTACAAACAATTAAATAATGTTTTCTAGATTATATAAGTCCTATTTACAACATTTTTCATAAATGGGTTCGAGTTCAGCTGTCAATAATATATTTATAGAATCAAGTCCAGTCCTCGAATAATAGATCGCTTTCAGTGTAGTCAGTCTCTTATTTATTCAATGTCCACTATTTTCGAAAATAGAGTTCGAGATGCTCGACAGGAATGTCGCACTTTTGTAGATGTTTAACCGAGGTTTAGGAACCTCCGATATTCAACTCTGTGATGGAGATATCTTAACAGCCACACCTGGCTTTCGCTTTTCTGTGCTTCGGAATATGTCCCGAAGCCGTCGATCCGTGAGAGATTTCCACTCTGCACGGCCAGAAACACCTTGAAGTCTCAACTTCAATAGAAGAGAAAATTAAGCTCCCGAGAATGCTCCTGCATCCTCTTTTATCAGTTTCGTTTTTCCGTCTAGGACCAAAGCCACTCCCATTAGCCACTCATCATCCGTGGCCCATGATCTCATAGACAAGCCCTTTCTCTATAGGTCAGGAACCTTGGCGTCAGGTTTAATATCTGGTTTCACTTTCTACTTTCCCACGGGAACGAGGCACTCGTGAACATCAAAAGAATATTTCTCTCGCTAGATAAAAGAGTTCCTTTCACCCTAGTGTCCTCTGCGAAGATTGATTGAAATTGAAGTATTTGTTTCATGTTTAGCGACATTTTCTAGGACTCTGAAGAAATTTGGAGGCTAGGTGAGAATACATTAGTTTTTCTATGCTGGGTTGTACCTTGTAAATTGAGAGTTTCAATGTGAGATATCGTCGAATTCTCACAACACCCCTCCCTCAAATCATATTTCGGATGCCAGACGTAATATTCTGTAAGGGAAAAGGTTAGCTCATATATTTTAAGTGGCCCATGTTTAATTACATCACTTCCTCAAAAAACCTTTTCCGGTATTTTATACTTAGCTTGCAAATACTGGACACATTTGATTACGAAATTTCTCTTTAACAGACAAAACACATTTATATTTTACACGATTACATTTACACATAATAAAATGAATATTAATATATACATATAGTCGGGTTTAACGACCCACTTACTCTACTCGGCTCAAGTAATCCACGTGAGGTATACCTTTGCCTGGTCGATGAGTAATTGCATAATGAGTCAGCATGGCTGCAGTGTCAGTGCCCACCTGAGTAGTCTGGGATTGTTACCTGCATTGTTTTTCAAGAATATTAATGGGTTGTGGTCCGTTTCTATGGAAAACTTTTGCCCATCAATATAGTGCCTAAGCTTCTTTATTGCGAAAATTATTGCGGCATATTCACGCTCAGAGGCACTGAAACTCCGATCTGGTTCTGTGAATTTTCGGCTAAGAAAAATTACTGGGTGTTCTTCTGAGCCCTTCCTCTGCGCCAAAATAACCCCAATACCCACTTCAGACGCATCGGTTTGTATTACGAATTCGGAATCGTAATCAGGGGTATACAAAATGGGTTCTTCGGTGAGTTTGGTTTTTAAGAGTTTGAACGCCTTTTCCATTTCGTCGCTCCAATCTACTTTTCCCTTTTTGTTTTTTCCTTTTAAAGCGCTCGTGAGTGGTTCTACTATGGTTGCGTAATTTTTTATATATCTCGAATAGTAACCCGCCATACCCAAACATCTTCTAATTTCCGTCTTGTTTTTGGGTGCCGGCAACTTCGCGATGGCCTTGATTTTAGCCTCCGCCGGTTTGCGTTGACCTTCCCCCACTACGTGCCCTAGATATTTAACAGTTTTTTGCGCAAATTTACATTTTGCGATTTTGACTTTTAATTTAGCCTCTTTGATTCTGGTTAACACTATTTTTAGATGCTCAAGATGGTCCTCCCAGCTATTCGAGAAAATGGCCATGTCGTCTAGGTATGGAAGACAAAATTCTTCTACCCCACTGAGTAATCTAGCCATAAATTTGGAAAATGGGTATGAAGCGTTGACCAAACCGAAAGGCATTGTCAGGAGTAAATAACTGCCGAAACTTGTCACAAAAGAGACCAATTTTTGAGCTCTGGGGGGTCATCGGAATCTGCCAGTACCCCTTAGTCAAATCCAATACCGTGATATATTTGGCTGCGGCAACTCTTTCAACTCTATCCTCGATATTAGGAAGTGGGAAAAATTCAGCCCTAGTAATTGAGTTCAATTTTCGGTAATCAAAACAAGGTCGGGCTTCCTTACCCGGGGCTTCCACTAATATCATGGGAGAATTATAATCCGATTCCCCCTCCTTTATGATTTTTAAATCAAGCATACGCTTGATTTCTTTTTTCAAAATTTCATTTTGTCTGACTGATGCTCTATAAGGTCTTATCCTCACTGGTTTGTTTTCGGCAAGCTCAATATCATGCTCTGCTAGATCTATTAGTCCTGGGTCGTTCGAAAAGACTTCCCTATACGTGTCTAATAAATTCTCTAACTCCCGCAGCTTTTCAGATGTGCACCGGTCCCTCAAGTCACTTTCCTCCACTACATGACTCAAATCATAACTGTTAGAGTCTGCCGAAGGGTAAACTATCTCTAAATCTTGCATCGCGTCTGGGTCGTGAAATTCACGGGTCAAAATGTTGATTTTCTCCACGCGTTTTACATAAGGTTTTAATAAATTCACGTGGTAAATTTGGGATTTTTCGCGTCTACCTGGAACATTTACATTATAATTCGTAGCGGAAATTTTAGATTCGATTACGCCTGGCCCAATTCATTTTACCGACATTTTATTTGGTTCACTAGTGGCCAAAACAAGTACCTCGTCTCCTGGCTCGAAACTCCTTTCGGTCGCGTTTCTATCGTACCAGAGTTTTCTCTTATCTCTGCTAGTAGTCATGTTTTTGACGGCCAGTTCTTGGCAACGTTTTAACCGATTCATCAGTTTGAAAACGTATTCAGTGACTAGTACATGTTCTTGACTCTCTCCCGTCCATTGTTCAAACAACAATGTTTCCGGCGTTCTCAAATTTCTCCCGAAAACTAACTCAGCGGGACTGAATCCCGTCGATTCGTGGGTCACCGTTCTTAAAGCTAACAGTGCATGGGGTAAGTTTGCCTCCCAATCACTCCCATTTTCGACACACATCGCCTTCAATAGTCTCTTAACTGACCTGTGAAATCGCTCGATTAAATTCGACGAAGGGTGACACACGCTCGAATGTCTTAGCCTTACACCGAATTTCTTCAGAAAAGCAGTAGTTAAATTTGAAGTAAAGCAACGCCTCAAATCTGTCTGGATTTCCGACGCGTAACCTACACGGCTGAAAATAGTTGTCAAAGCTTCAATTACCGTTTCCGAAAGCATATCTGCAATTGGAATCGCTTCTGGGTATCGGCTGTACACACATATGGCGGTCAACATGTATTTATTTCCCATTTTGGATTCTGGCAAGGGGCCAACTAAATCTATTGATAGTTTTGAAAATACCTCTGAAATAATAGGTACAAGTGTCAAAGGGGCCTTTTTCTGCTCCCTTGATCTCCCCACGTGCTGACACGCGTCGCAGGATTTTACAAAATTTTCAGACTCCCTTATTACATTGGGCCAAAAAAGTATCTCAACAATTTGTCTTTCGTTTTCTTCCCTTCCAGATGAGCCGAAATGCCCTCATGGCACGCGATTAAAAGACCCTGTCTAAACTTCAGGGGTATGACTAATTGTATCCTTTCATTTCCCCGGTGGTCGAACGTTTTCCGTACTATTAACGAGTCCTTGTATTCGTAATGCGACTTCTTTTAACTCTGCCCTTTTTCTAACTTCGCTTAAAGAGTCATCCGTTTCTTGTTCTCTTTAAATTCGTTCTTCCCCACCTGGCTTAATCCTATGCTCAAGTCCTCCACTAGATCGGGCAACAATAAATCCTCTTCGTCTTCCCCCAAATCCCCATTAATTTCCCTTGAACTGGTTTCGTCTTCTATAGGTTTTTCCCCATGTATCCGCGCCTGTCTCTTTCGACTGGGGACTTCTCTTTTTCGCGTCCTTCCCCTTCGTCGGATCGGACTTTAATTCTTCTGGTTTCGGTTTCGCCTGACTCCGTGTTATCACGGCGTTTAAAATCTGGGCATTATCGCTCTTAATTTTATCGATCAATTTTTTAGTTTCGTTCCCTAGGATGTAATAAGACATGACTGATTCTACGTCTGCTACTATGGCCTTTGTTTTTATGCTCCCCAATCCGTCCAATTCTAACGTTACATCAGCCGTCGGAAAACAACGTAAATCGTTCATTAGCGGTTGTCTAACCCACACAACCATACCATCTAATTGCTCCGGCTTAATGAATTTGCCTGAGACCACATCGGAACAACTTCTACTGTCCCTTAATACAGTGATTTTCTCTCCATTAATTAAGGCATGGCTTAAGTAGGGTTTGAAACCTTCCTCGAGATCAATATTTCCGCTAACGTGATGAACTTTAGCAACGGTTTTTTTTATCCTTTTGTTTTCGGGACAATTGGCCCTCAAGTGCCCAGTTTTGGAACAAATAAAGCACATACTCCAATTTTTACGTTCGAAGACTTTTTCCCTTTCTTTATTTGTTTCTCGCTCATGCCAGTTGAGTTTACTTTCGGAATTCCTATCGCGCGATTTATCTTCATACTTAGGCCTTTCAGGTTTCCTATCAAGCGTAGGTCTCGTGTTCCACGTTTTTTTGGACACTCCTTTTATCGCCTCGTATTCGTCTAGTGCCGTAGCGAGCACCAAAGGATCTTTATAATTCGCCCACGAATCAATAAAATGTTCTTTTAATTCGACCGGCGCGCGTCGTTTGATCTAATCAGTGATCAACAAGTCTTTTAATTCAGAAAATTGCGTAATCCCCAAACCGTTAATCCATCCTTCAAGAAAACTATTCAATTCGAATGTGAGATCTCTTCACGGGTTTCCTGGATAACGTGTATGTTTATTCAATTTTTGACGGTGACCTTCCGCACTCAGCCTGTAGCGGGCTAATAAAAGCGATTTAACATGTTCGAAATTGTCAATTTTTTGAGCTGGTTCGCGTAAGATCAATTCTGCAATTTCCGCCTGCAATAATGCTAACAAGTGTGTGACGTATTCATCTTGCTCTATTCCGGACCTATTCGCCTGTCGCTCGAACAAATTCAGGAATAATGTTATGTCGGATCGTTCAGGATCAAAACGATGCATAATAGTTTTAAGAGGTAATTTAACGGATCTTTCGGAACCGCTGCTAGCCGTAGAATTTCGCCTTTCTGAATTCTGCGTTAATTTTAGCTGTTCTAAAGTAAACGCCCTTTTCTTATCTTTCTCTCTCTCTTCCCTCTCTTTTTCCCCTCTCTCTCTCTCTCTTTTTCCCTCTCTTTCTCTTCTTCTGCCGCGATGCGTCCTTCCCTATCCTTTACGATGTACCCTGCCTGTACTAACGTCAGTTCCTCGTCATATTTTTCTGCTGCTTCAATTTTTTCGATTATCATTGCCATATTGTCTTGTTCATCTATTTCCTCCCCTAAAACTTCCACGAGATTCTGTAAATCCGTTTTTTTGCAGTACTTCAGTGAATTTAACTTCGACATGACTACGGTATGTTGAAATAATACAAACGGAAACTATTCGTTTTGTTTATCAATTTAGAAGTATATGAACCTTACACCTCACAAGCAATATTTTATCCCTAAGCACACAATATAAATAAACATTTCAAATGCATAACCAATATGTAAAAATAATTTTATGATTTTTCAAAAGATTTTCAGAATTTCTATATTTTTGTGCCAAACGTAAAGCAAAAAATAAAATTCAAAATTTTAAAGCTTTAGAGTCCCTATACACACAATATGAAAACAATAAGTATTTTTTCAAATACTATAGGCAAACTACATTCCCAGCATTTCTCAAGAACTGAACACTCTCTGCAACCTTTATCAAAATGCATCTATACTATTTAGGGTAAAAGTTTAATTTATTCTGTTTGTCATTTAGCAATCCAGCATGCATCAAAATTTCTCTTTATACAATCACTCATCAAAATATATTTCTTACACAAGTTATATAAGAAAAAAAATTTACTGGGCATGTTTTTTGAGTAGTTATGAATTTAGCCTATCTAATCCTTTCTGCATTCCAAACATTAAAAATAATGATAAAGATAACATAACATATAAATTTGCATTAATCGTTAGATTTCCATTAACTACACATTATCGATTTATCATAATCTTAATATTTTCATTTACCTCAAAAAGTTTCTCATATTTTTATTTAAACAACATTTTACTGTCTATCCGTATGCTAAATAATAGTTTAAGAGCCACTCAAAATGACATGAGCTTACCTGTTACAGTTGTTGCTTGAAGTATCTTGTCTGGGGAACGGTCAGTTATGGCACTCCGCGGGTGTCGTCCAATGTAGCTCAAGGGCTCGTATCGGGCATGTTGTGTCCCACTGTTTGTCGTCCAAGGACCACGTTGCACTGTCTCTAAGCACTGTCTAGTTGATCTAGATGAACTGTCTCCGCTCCGGAAGGGCTGTCCGTCTGTCTTCCTCGGAACTGTCGTTTCGATTCTTTCGGCTGCCTCTCGAGTTGTTGTCAGAAACTCCGGGTGTTCGCCGTCTGTTTCCTCCTGGGCTTTCCTCTAATAACAATTATTCTTGCTGTAAATCTTCTAGCTGCCACCAAGTTGTAACGGAGCCGATTTCGTAAGGTGGTGTGGTAGCGGGCTACTTAAACGGCCGAGTCTTATCAATATCGAAAAAATATTTTATTGCATTACAAACAATTAAATAATGTTTTCTAGATTATATAAGTCCTATTTACAACATTTTTCATAAATGGGTTCGAGTTCAGCTGTCAATAATATATTTATAGAATCAAGTCCAGTCCTCGAATAATAGATCGCTTTTAGTGTAGTCAGTCTCTTATTTATTCAATGTCCACTATTTTCGAAGATAGAGTTCGAGATGCTCGACAGGAATGTCGCACTTTTTGTAGATGTTTAACCGAGGTTTAGGAACTTCCGATATTCAACTCCGTGATGGAGATATCTTAACAGCCACTCCTGGCTTTCGCTGTTCTGTGCTTCGGAATATGTCCCGAAGCCGTCAACCCGTGAGAGATTTCCACTCTGCACGGCCAGAAATACCTGTAAGTCTCAACTTCAACAGAAGAGAAAATTAAGCTCCCGAGAATGCTCCTGCATCCTCTTTTATCAGTTTCGTTTTTCCGTCTAGGACCAAAGCCACTCCCATTAGCCACTCACCATCCGTGGCCCATGATCTCATAGACAAGCCCTTTCTCTATAGGCTGCAGTCAGGAACCTTGGCGTCAGGTTTAATATCTGATTTCACTTTCTACTTTCCCACGGGAACGAGACCCTCGTGAACTTCAAAAGAATATTTCTCTCGCTAGATAAAAGATTTCCTTTCACCCTAGTGTCCTCTGCGAAGATTGATTGAAATTGAAGTATTTGTTTCATCTTTAGTGACATTTTCTAGGACTCTGGAAAAATTTGGAGGCTAGGTGAAAATACATTAGTTTCCCTATGCTGGCTTCTACCTTGGAAATTGAGAGTTTCAATGTGAGATATCGTCGAATTCTCACACTATTAAAATCGCCTAGGGAAAGAGTGCAATATTTCAGACAATGCCCTGCGCGCAACACGACGCTAATTGAAGAATTGAATTTCTTGTACTATACTTATTGAATTAAATCAATGAATTAATTTAGGGTTTTTATAAAAAGTTGTAAATGCGAAATTTGGATTAAAATTTTAAATATATATTTTTTAAAAACTTTATTATTTTTTTAAGTCCAAATGTAGAGTGTATTGCATTTTATGCAACTCACACTTAATTATTTATCAAATAACTTAAAAAGTCACTGAAATAAATGATGCTCATTTTTGTTGTTACTTTTTATTTAAAAATACCAGGGAAAGTCACAGTAGGTCACAAACCGATATGAGAGGTCGGAAATTAATAGTAAATTTTTCGAAAATTGCCAATAGGTGGCAGTACTGTCCAACTGTAAATTGTCAATTTTGAATTAATGAGACAACAGTTGTACAAGATGAGCAGGGGCGTTCAAAAGTTGTTGACGAAGAACGAAGTGGTCGCCCTGTTGAGATTGCGACAGAAGAAAACCGCGCGGAAGTTTGAGGAAATGGTTAGAGCTGACAGGCTAACAACAAAAGACAGCGTTAGCAACTACATCAGGGTGTTCACATGGTTTAGTCTACAGCCGACTATTGCAGACGTTGAATGGGAGGTACACAGATGGCTGAGTGCAGTCCAAAGACTTTTATTCAGCAGGTATTAGAAAACTTATAAAGAGATGGGACAACAGTATCAATGTAAATGACGATTATAGAATAGTAAACATGGCTTTTAAGTATGTATCTTAGTTTCCCTTTTTTTATTGGCTTTTGTGACCTACTTATTGACTTGCCCTTGAAGTTTGTTTTCTCCGAGGACCCCTATTTTACTATAGGGCCCTTACATCCCTATAAATCAGTAAAAAGTAAAAACATTCAAAAGAATTTAATAGCAAAAGAGAATAAAAAAATTATTTTTTCAACACAAAATTTCAAAAATTAATTAATTT
This sequence comes from Maratus speciosus, assembly GCA_963932465.1. Lineage (NCBI taxonomy): Eukaryota > Metazoa > Arthropoda > Arachnida > Araneae > Salticidae > Maratus > Maratus speciosus. The sequence continues at coordinate 90,726,383 of OZ010797.1, forward strand.
ATATTTAATATCAGGCTAGTATCTGCAATCATGCAATAATCAGTCCAACCACATTCACAGCTTTATATATATATTTTTTTGGCATTTCTTTTTTAGTTCTTAAATTCTTCAAGCATTTAAAAGGAGGAGGCCTCAACAGGAACCCTATCGTAGGCCCATAAATGTTTGGATTAACTGAAACTACAAAAGAGCCCTTACATCCCTATAAATCAGTGAAAAAAAATATTCAAAAGAATTAAACTGCAAAAGAGGATAAAAAAATTCAACACAAATTCATGAGTTCTAATCAAGGGCTCATATATTATAAATTAAAAGCAATGGTAGACTGGACTTTTAAACAAATCATGTATTCAAATTGTAAACTTTGGTGCGACAATGCTTCTAAAGAATAATTTGTTTTGACGATGAACATAGTGGTGAATTTTGAATGACCAGAACAAAGCGCCTATGACATTATTATTATTAAGACATATACATGTGACATTGTATTCACTCAGTGTTGCCCATGAGACGAAAATTCCAGTTAGACATCTACCACTATTTCAGTACGGAAACATTCGTCTTATGTCGTCTGTCATTAAATAACATAATGCTTTGTAAAATCTGACCCGTCAGGATATGATCACGAAATTTTTAATAGCGACGAAGTACTTGCATTCGTATAATAATGAAAGGATTGAATACGACAGGATTTATTAACAAACTTGTATGAAAATAAGTAGAAGCTTTTCTTCGTATTAAAACTTTCATTCTAAGATTTTTATGCCAATGTGGTATTTACGCATTAAAATTAAGTGGTCTAGAAAAAAAGCGCTGCTCTTCAATGGACTAAGGATCTTTTTTTTTCTCTAAACTTCTCCTACGAAAGTAATAAAAATGTCAAGTGCCTTTCTTTTCCAACAGTTCTGTGATCATCAATAAAAGAAAGGTGAGTTTCAACAATGGAAAGATGCGGAGATGGATTTGTCGGACCTATTCGGATACTACAAAAGTAATAAAACATGAAAAGCATCCCGAGACCTCAACAAAGACAGTGCAGTCCGTAGCACCTGCCTGTTTGAACCTTAACTCACATTCGTCGACAACAAGGAAATCTTACTACCACACAATTCCTCTCTCATCTTTAATTTGGTAATGAATTATTTTTTATAAACAGTACCAAACAGCGTAAGAAGCTTGATGGGATACCTTGTTGACAACAACTTTACCCCCAATCAAACAGTTGAGTGTCTTGATAATGCATGCGTCCGTAAGAAGACAAATAGTCCAACCAGCCGGAAAAATACTTGTATGCGACTTTCGTATCGTTTACTTCTAATAAGTTTTTTAATTTCACTGGTGTAAGTAAAAATATCTTTATAGTTATTATCTTTGTTGTTACGAAAATACGGTTTTTAATAGGATTTATTAGTTCAAATAATAAAACACCAATGTGAAGTCATGTGGTACATTATATCAAACGCGAGAAGTTTTTTCAGTGAAATAAGCTGCAGCATACGCAAAAAGAGGTTTTAAACGCTGAACAAATCCATCAGCTATAACGTCTTTGCTTATGCATAAAAGGCCATTTTTTTATATCTACTTGAAAAAAAAAAAGTGAATGAAAAAATATCGAAGTATATTCCTAGCCTATCTCCTCTTGTGTAAAGGATGTCTCTTAGTGTTTTAAATAACGAAATATTTCTGAACTATATACTAAACTTTAAATTTTAAATGTTCATATGTTAGCGAAGTTGATGGGCTGAGAATAAAATTATAACGCTTAAAACTAAGCGCATATTTTAAAGATGTTTTATCATTTGTAGAGAGCACACACAACCCCATTTCATGCGGTTCTAAAAAAACGGTAATAATAATAATAATAATAATAACTAATATGATTTTTTGATTAAAACAAAACAAAAATAAAACAAAAACAAAACATGCTTTTATTAACCACTGACTGCGTATTTTTTTTTTTCAAAATCCTTTCGACTAATATATAATGTACGAATATGACCTCTATTATTACATATTTCAAGCCATCAAGCATTTGCAATATATAGTATGTGCCTTTGATATGTGTAATTTCCCTTTTAAATTTGTCCGGTTTTAATTTCTTAATTTTTTTTCTTTTCAACCTGGCTTCCACAAGAGTCTCGGCTAAAGGGACACAGGCAGGGACGTCGGACGGGCACGCGGAACATTCTGCGGCGGTCGGCCGCAGAATTCGTGTCATATCATTTCCATTCTTACCCTTTGATTATAGAATTTTACAATTGCTTAAAAATTGTATATTATATAAATTTTTCTACAAATGTCTTGCCGTGGAAATCGTAGGACACGCAGTCAGATGGTTCAAATTCACAAAAATGTAGATTATATATTTTTGGGGGTTGAATTTCGACAAATTAGCCAGAAATAATCAAGTTGGCTTCATATACGGCATCTCATTTTTGTCGCCAAGCTGATCAAAACGTGGCTCTATTTTGGTAACTCTGCCACTAGTACTTTTCAACAAATGCTCATTGTTGAAGCTGATACTCATTTCTACATAGGAAATCAACCGTTGCCTTCGCCCCCCATCCCCCTTAGGGATCGAATTAAAAAAATCACTGCCCAATTCATGTACTGCCCTCAGGAACACACATATATTCCAAATTTTAAAGCTCTGTGTCAAGAGGAAGTGGGTGAAAAATGAATCACAAGATTTGACGGCCACATACAGACATAATTGTAAGTTAAAAGAAAGCATGTAGTAATAATAATATATTAAAATTAATAATGCTAAATTGAATAATGGATTTCCTAATTGTGGAATTTCGTTACAAGTAAAAAATCGCAATACAGTATTAATGAAACCTAAACGTCTTGAAATTTAAGAAATGTCTTTAGTATATTTTTTAGTGGACAATATATGTAAAAGTATCTAACTCTTTCTGTAACGGTATTTTCTAAAAATAGTAATTAATACTAAACCCATGAATGTTGGAACACTAGTGAACACTTTCAGGGGCGTAAAATACTGAAATTATACAATGACACCGGAAATTTCAAACAAATTTATTTGAAAATGAGTAAAAGTTTTTACTTCACGTACGTAATAAAAGGAAAATTTTCAATCCAAAATTCTGGTGTCAAAGTGCCATTTTGGGATTTAAATTAAGTGGTTCAAAAATGAACCACCGCTCTTGAAAGGGTTAAATCTATACTCTGTTTTTTTATTATTATTCTGATATAAGTAACTTGGTAATTTGATATCTATATATTGAGTTAAAATTTTGTATTAAAAGCTGATTTTGTAAGTCGGGAGTGGGAAAGAAAGGCCACAGATTTGGATTGCTTAAAGGCACTATATAACACACAGAGTACCTATAATCATATTGATAAATGCTACAAATTTTTCATTAGCAAAATTGGAAAATTAAGTTTATTTATTCCTCAAAAATCTCAAAGATAATTTTTGCCCTTTAATTTTAATAATAATAATCTAGTTCTATGCATAGTTAATTCTTATTCAATTTTAATTTTAATACAATCTCTAGCAATAGTTAACACCTTGAGGACGAGCGACCGGTATTCGTGCCGCGCAAGGTGCTCAGAATCGGGGATTATTCTCACCAGTAAATTTTTATTGTAAAATTTGCCTTATTTAATCCGAGCATTTTCCCGATTCAATTAGACAAAAATTTCCGTTTTAAAAAACCGGTTATAAAAGATGAAAAATTCTGTGAAAGACGCTCGTCCCGAAGGGGTTAAATCCAGATTTTCAGCTTGTAGGCGGAAAAAAAGGTATACATGTAACTTTTTAAAAAAAGAAACCTACAATTGACGTCATTCGTTTCTGATAAAAGATGGCAGCACCATAAATATGATAATAACAGATTCGCGGAGATTCAGTAATACTGAACACTTAAAATAATCTCGCATTCCCGAAATCACAGGGTTTTGTTGTTGTTTTGTATATAAATCTGAGCATAGGAACGTTTTTCCCAGTTCATCAAAGTCGCTTCTCTTTGGCTCGAAAATTCTTCCCAAAGTAAAATGTCTAAGTTTAAAACTAAAATTAGCAACCCCTGTTATCAGGGTTGGGTTGGGTTGATTTTTGACGGCCGATTATCAACTCGAGGGATATAGGCCCAAGGGGGAGTGCCCTCCGTGAGGGTCTTTCTAAGGGAACCTAACCCGTATTTACGGATGGGAATCCACGGTTTCCAAGAAAACCACGAAAACTCCGAAACGGATGGGCCGACGGGCGCGATTGTGTTCGAACCCAGCAGTTTCCACCTACCAGCTTCAAGAGCAGAACCTCTCAGCCACTGGTGGGGCAAGAGTCTGTCACTAAATAGGTTAGTTGTGTTTATGACGGCCAATTATCAGCGCGAGGGATATAGGCCTTAATGGGGGAGTGCCCAACGTAGGGGGGTTTTCTAAGAGAACCTAAACCGCATTTACGCTTGGAAAACCAAGGTTCGATGAAAACCACGAAAACTCCGAACGATTAGACCGACGAGCGCGATTTGGATCGAACCCAGCACCTCCCGTCTACCAGCTTCGAGAGCAGCATCTCTCGGTCACTGGTAGGGCTGTAAAGTGGAATGACATGACGATAAATGGTGGAAATCGCTACCATTTGCTAGGGCTCCGAATATTTTTATACAATTCAAAATAACGTTTCCTGTTAGTAAAATAATAATATTTTTTATTTAGATTTTTTTTAAATGTTTCTTTGCGCAAAGAAAGTATTAACATTATTTGTTACAAGCAAAGTTGATATAATTGTCGGGCAATGTGTAGATTTGGTGTTCCTGAAAGCAGCCGTGAACACAAAAGACAAATATTTAAAATATTGGAAAGAATAAAAGATTATGCGAAATTAAAAATAGTTACGCATATTAAATTTGAAAGTAGTTGTATTTTTTATGCATTTTATTATCTTTATTACATATTTTTCTATAGTATATACAATTAAAAAATAAATTTTATTAGACTAGTATTGCAGTAAACGTTACGGGACTCACTAAAGCTCGATGTTGCGCCGGCCCTGCCTGTTATACGGCAAATGGTTGTTCAACTGTTCCTCAGTTTGTTAAAAATTTTTTCGTTGCATTTTGTTGATGATATTTATTTATTTATTTATTTATTTATTTTTAAACCATTTGGAAAAATGGTTATTGTCCTCGTCAGGGTAGGAAATAAAAAGCATATCTGAAGCTTTTTATTGGTTTAATCCGCATTTTATTCGTTCTCTGATTGGTCTATACAGTAAGCTGTATTTTCCTTTACTTTCAACAGAGATGGATATTACTGTTGCCACTATGACAAAAAAGTAATAAAAACTACAAAAAAAAAAAAAATAATAACTCAGAAACAAATTGCGATACCGCTTTCAAACAAATTGCATTTAAAAGTACATTTTTTTCTCTATACGACGGTGCAAAAAGTAATAATGTGGGATGTTTAGAAGTTTATGAATGAAATTTTATTTAAAATGGGTCGTCAGATTTCTTGGAAATCTGACGATGGAAAAGCCTTTTCTCGAAAAGACAATGGAATGCTTGGATCATACGTAAGTTTCAGGTGGATAATACGTAAGTTTCAGGTGGATAATACGTAAGTTTCAGGAAATTTTGCAATTTCTACGTGTAACAACACTATTAATGTTTAATTCATGGCGTACGTAATGTATGATCAACTCCGTGCGATTTTTTTTCTTAGGTAGATTTCGTAAGAAATACTACCTATTGCAGCTGTTACCATGGTGCGATTTTTGAAAAATTCCTTCATAACTTGACACAACAATGACACAATCACACAACGACAGGTAAAAATAAATATTTTTCGTTATAGCAGTTGCCAACAATAAAAAAAAAACTATAAAATTCTCACCAGAACAATTGCTTTTCTGTTGCAAGATTTTCACGTGAAAAAAAAAATAAATAGTTTGACAAATTGAAAGCAAATTGAATATTACGTCATAAGATTTTTAGAGCAAGATTTCCGCATGAAAATTCAAAATGAAATAAATTGTTTGACGAATTAAAAATATATATATATATTGCGTCATATTGGAAATACAAATGGACCTCGGCAGGTGAATATGTAACGTCATGTGAGTTTGAAGAAATGTATTAAAACATGATAAAAACCCGACCATGGAAATATTAACATATTTTAACACTTTGAGGTTCTCTGAATTTGCTTTAGCTATTGTTTAAACCTATTCCATATTCATGCGTTTGTATATTCGTGTATATTAGAATTTTCACAAAATGTTTAGCTCCCTAGTGCTCATTCGCCCCACCAGTGGCTGAGAGGTTCTGCTCTCGAACCTGGTAGACGGGAGGTGCTGGGTTCGAACCCAATCGCGCCCGTCGGCCTAACCGTTTCGGAGTTTTCGTGGTTTTCTTCGAAACCTTGGATTTCCATGCGTAAATACGGGTTAGGTTCCCTTAGAAAGACCCCCACGAAGGGCACTCTCCCTAGGGCCTATATCCCAAGAGTAGATAATCGGCCGCCAAAAAAGTCAACCAATCAATCAACCTAGAGCTCATTCTTAGAAAAGGAACTGGGTTTATCTCTAATCTTGATTTAAGATTTGTTGGTGAATTTAGTACTTAACTTCGAAATCTACCTCCGCCTGTAGGCCCGAGCCGGCAGGGAATATTTTTTTTCTTTTTTTAATTAAAGCTACTGAAAGAGAAAGTTCGTTACTGATCAAGTCATTTCTAAATTTCGGCCCCACCAGCGGCTGAGAGGTTCTGCCCTCGAAGCTTGTAGACGTGAGGTGCTGGGTTCGAACCCAATCGCACTTGTCGTCCTACCCGTTCGGACTTTGGTTTTCTTCGAACCTTGCGTAAATACGAGTTAGGTTCCCTTACAAAAACTCCCACGGAGGGTCTATATCCCTCGTAGTAGATAATCGGCCGTCAAAAATCAACCCAACCCAACCCAAACCCTTTCTAAATTTCATTCCTCAACCTGACATCAAAATGAAAGCATAAAATTTAGTACTGCCATGTATTGCAAATGCAGCTATTCATTTTTTAAACATCTAAGAGTTGATATTTCTCTTCATTAAATTTTGCACATTGTAATTTTTTACTGAATTCTTGCTTTAATTTTAATTTAACCTATCCATAATAATTAAATTCGAGTTTTGACGGTACAGAAAGAAAGAAGGATGTACCTGTATAGAATGGTAAATGGAACAAACAACGATTTAAATGATTTTAGTTGATAGACGGCAACAACATAAGTTTAAGACAAACATATTTATAGAGATCCCTTATATCCCCGTTATCAGTGTTTGTTTGTTTTAGGTTTAAGTGTAGGCACATTCTACCCATTTTATTATTAGGCGTAAAGTCGTCGCTACACACTCCCACCTTCAAACACACACACACCAAAAATAAAATGTCGACTGATTGCATTATATAATCGAAATCGTTCTGTAGAAAAATATTTTTGTAACAGTATCTCTCAAGTAGTATTTTGTGGAGGCATTAAAAAATTGATTTCCACTTTATGCGCCCATGGTCGTGATCAATGCTTCTGCTTTCTCTCCTTTAATCTTCCCTTTAAAGCAAGCCAATGTAGTTTGCTAATAAGTATCATTTAAAAATAAAATAAAAGAAAGTAAAAGAAAATAATAAACAAAAAAATTAAAATTAATATTTAATTTTGAAAATATAAATTTCTGATGATAAAAGATTGTTTCAGGTGTTCCGTTTTCTAAAAAATAGAACAGATAACACGTTTATCTTTTAATTCTGCCAGCACTTCATACAAAATAGAGAAAAATTAAGTCATGGTAACGTGTTCAGAATTTATGCGCCGATCGAAAAAAGGGCCGATTTCTTACCAAGAAAATAAAAAAAATCTGAAATAAGTTCTAAGAGAATACAGTAAGTTTTGCATTTTTTGGAAACCAATGGTTGGTTGGTTGGTTGTGTTTATGACTGCCAATTATCAGCACGAGGGATATAGGCCCTAAGGGGGAGGGGGGTTCCCCCCGTGAGGGTCTTTCTAAGGGAACCTAACCCACATTTACGCTCTTAGGAACCCAAATATTAAAGTTTTTTTTTTAATTCCTGACAATGTTATTCGTTAATAATAACCTCAGACATTTCATTAATTAAGGTTGCCTGAGAGAAATGTGTTCACCAGAGTTGTCCAGGATAGTTAATAGAGCGTTGGAAGCTAAGCTAAAGGCTTTGGTTATACGAAATATATGTGTATTAATGCCAAAAAAAGATGACACCCGTCTCAATTTAATGTAATTATAATAATAAAAAAATTAATGCCTAACTGTATAATAAATTGATATTAAAAAAACTACAAAAACAATTAAAATACTCAAAGTCGTTTGCCCCACCAGTGGCTGAGAGGTTCTGCTCTCGAAGCTGGTAGACGGGGAGGTGCTGGGTTCAAACCCAATCGCGCCCGTCGGCCTAACCGTTTCGGGTTGGGTTGAATTTTGACGGCCAATTATCAACTCGAGAGATATAGGTCCTAGGGGGAGTGCCCTCGGCGGAGGTCTTTCTAAGGGAACCTAACCCGTATTTAAGCATGGAAATCCAACGTTTCGAAGAAAACCACGAAGCAGTTAGGCCGATGGGCGCGATTGGGTTCGAGCTCAGCACCTCCCATCTACCAACTTCGAGGGCAGAACCACTTAGCCACCGGTGAGGCCCTAACCGTTTCGGAATTTTCGTGGTTTTCTTCGAAACCGTGGATTTCCATGCGTAAATACGGGTTAGGTTCCCTTAGAAAGACCCCCACGGAGGGCACTCCCCTAGGGCCCATATCCCTCGAGTTGATAATCGGCTGTCAAAAATCAACCCAACCCTAAAAATCATTCATTCAAAACAATTATTATTTAAAATATATTTATTATAATACATTTTACTTTTTAGAAAAATAAAGTAATTATTCTAATCAATATTTTACTTCTATATGAAGTAATGATGTAATCTATGTAATTAGTCAAGACGTAATGATCATTTTAGGACCTAACAGGTTGGTTGGTTGTGTTTTTAACGGCAATTATCAGCACGAAGGATACGGGCCCTAAGGGGGTGGGGTGCCCTCCCAGATACGGGCCCTAAGGTGGGGGGTGCCCTCCCAGGGGGTCTTTCTAAGGAAACCTACACCGTATTTACGCTTGGAAAACCAAGGTTCGAAGGAAACCACGGAAACTCCGAACGATTTGGCCGACGGGCGCGATTGGGATCAAGCCCAGTTCCTCCCGTCTACCAGTTTCGAGAGCAGAACCTCTCGGCCACTGGTGGAGCAGGACCTAACAGACTAATATTTGAAATTTCAAAATGGAAAATTACTGAAACGGCAGAATTAAACATTTTCTTCAGTTTTATCAACAGAAAAATATTTTTGAAGCTAGAAATAAGAACAAAAACAGAAACAAGAAGAAAAAAAATTTCATACATACTTTTCATATTTCTGATCTATGTATATTTTAGTGCACTAGGACTTCCCTCAGAGGGATTAGTCTGAGAGATATTGCTGAGGACATAGGTTTAATAATAACATGTGGAAGCAAAGAAAATGAGATGTTACCTTTAATTGTTCATATACTGCGATAAATTGAAATGATGAAAATAAACGAATCGTAGAATTACACAACCTTATATATAAATTCGTATACACTGTTTAAAAAAATGGGAAATCAAACCATTCAAGACAGCCATGCATGGATATAAACTTGAAAGTACGCAATATATTAAAAGTAAAATAGAAAATGAAACACTAAATTACTTACATCGGAATTTTAACTGTATAAAATGATGTCAAGAGCATAATCAGACGCTCCGCACCAATTTGAGTAACTTTAAATAACAAATATATATATGATGTTTAAAAAGAATGGACTATACTTTATATGGTGTGTGCTCCCCGGAATAGTTAATATTGTACAATATCTGTATTCCACGGATGCAATGAGGCTGTAGGTAACATTTAAGGAATTCTCTCCTCAAAATCTGATATAGTGTCAAAGTACCGAATACATCAACATTGTCATGCAATGCTTCGTTAGAGTGTGTTTTAGAGAGTGTGTTTTAGTGCGTTAGAGTGTCGATTGGATTTAAATGATGAGTGTATGCTGGCCACTACATATGCTGCATTGTTTTGTTTTCAAACGTATTCTGCACAAGTTGAGCTGTATTTAACATGTATTAAATAAAAGAAAGCGGCAATGATTAGAACATAAAGTATGACACAAGATCTGAATATATCGTCTGCATAACTTTTGAGCTGTCAAAGTGTCATTTGAAGTAATTTACAAATCCATACATATTTATTCAGCAAATCATGCAAGCTAACATACGCCAATATGATATTATAAAATTTCACCAGAATAAGTTAATATATAAAAAATCTACTTATGATAATTGAGAATATGACATTATGATAAAATGTCTAGAAAAATGAATCGGATAAAAAATTCATATCACATTTAAAACGGCACTTCCCTCTGCCTAGTTCCCTCGCACCTAGTGGCCTTGGCGCGAGAGAGAAAAGCCTAGAGAAGGAACACTTTAACAAGTACTTTCGGGCAACCTACTCACTGTTTCATACAGGTCTTTGTTCAGTATTTACACAATTTATTTAATGCTAGGTGGGTATCTATCAGTTTTGTTGCATTTAAATTGCATGTTTTGTGTAGGAAATGCAGTATTGTGAAATATTTAATGTTACTGTACCTAATAATTCCAAATTAATGGTAATTGAGATCCCTTTCCGTTAATTTCATCTTTTTAAATTTTAAATTTTTTAGAAACCATTCATAGAGACAATTGTATATTTTAAAACTAACCCGAAGCAAAATTTCAAGATTTTGGGCTCAGCAGTAACACAGAAATAGAAAATTTTCGAAAGTTTTTGTTTCTGCACTGTTTTATATAGCGACATTTTTAGAAATTGTTCTATTGCGAGAATTTACGTCATGATAAATACAGCCATGTCAATTTTCATGTTTATATTCCTAACAATTCCATGTACTTCGTTACTTAGATCATCTTTATATCTTTATCCGCTTTGTTTAGTCTTTCTATTTTTTAGAATTCGTTCTACAACGAGCATTTACATCTTATTAATTACTACCATGCCAAAGTTCTAGTTTCTAATCCCAACAGTATCCAGAAAATTTCAGTATTCCAAATAAATCATAGTTTAGAACCTTTCTAGAAATTTTTACGTTTATCCGTCAAATTGAACATTTTAGAGAGCGTTCATTACGAGTATTTACATCTTAAAAGTAACTACCGCGCCAAATTTAAAGTTTCTAACCCAATCAATATCGCAGAAATCACAATTTTAGAACTTTTTTGCTCCTGCAGCGATGTAGGTTCTTCACTGACATAAAATAGTCTTTTATTCGGAGCAGAGATGGCCACCAACTTTTTTTAAGTTGGCTATGTAGTTTCAGAGATAACACCTCACAAACGTACAAGCATTAATAATATTATACACTTTATAATATTATAACGCTTTATAATATTAGCATTAGATGTACAGATACAAAAGTCATTTATCTGTTACAAACTAAGGTGCCGGCGTTGCCCAGAATTTGAAGGATGTTTGTTCTGAAAAATCAATTTCAAAATTTATCATACAATACAAAACAAACATAAAAAAAAGCAGTCGAAATGTTGTATGAATGAATCATATGAAAACGCTATATAAAAATGCAGAAATGTATATAACAGACGCAAAAGAATACAGCTATAAATGAACTTATTTCAATTTATAATTGGAGCAATAATGTTAAAATACGCCAATATTTCCCTAATCGGGTTTTTATCATGCTTCAATGCATTTTTCACACTCATATGACGTTATACTATATCCACCACGTCCTTTATATTTCCAATATGACGTAATATTTTCCTCTTTCACGTGGAAACCTTGAAATAGAAAAGTTATGAAGTTATATTCACTTTCATTTAAATTCGTCAAACTATTTATTTCATTTTCATTTTTCACGTGCATATCTTGCAACAGAAAAGTTATGACGTAATATTCACCTTTTTTTTTAAATTCGGCAAACTATTTATTTCATTTTCATTTTTCACCTGGAAATCTTGCAGTAGAAAATTAATTGTTGTAGTAATAATTTTATTGTGTTTTTTTTAATTGTTGGCAACTGCTATTACGAAAAATGTTTAAATTTGATAAGAAATTGCTGTTAAATTGGTGGTTTTTTATTAATTAAAAATTAACTATAAATTATTTCGATTCCGGATTACTTTAGTTGCCTCGGCCATGTTTTAATACACATGTACGTATCTTTTCACAATTTTGGCTTCCAAATTGTGGATTTTTATAGAATTAAAAACCGACAGATAGACAAGTTTTCATTTTTATATATCTCTCTATTCTAAAAAAGTAACTAACGCTGTCACCGCAGCCGCCACCGGTTTTGAATTTTTTGTGACCGGAGGTCTTTCTTCGTTAATATTAAGAAAACTATTGCATACAAAAATATTAAAATCAGTGGTATTATAGCGAAATGTTTTATCAACACGCTAATGCATACAGTTTTCAAATCGAAGAATTACTTTAAGAGATATTTAATGATAAAGTTGGACAAAATCGTTCCATTAAAAAAGTTTTGAAGGAGCAAAAGCTATACATGGGAATTTAATCATTTTTAGATCATTTTATTCAATAGAAGATCCCGGTGTGCAGATTCCATTAATTTTTTTAATTTGACTCATTTTTTGAGGTTTTATTTCTATTTTAAATTCAAATTTTCAGCATTTCGAGAGATATTTTTTACATATTCTTGAAAATTGTATTAATTTAAACTGTAACCAACTGTATAAACAGCGCAAACAATAATGTTTGCTTCAAATAAAAAAAAATATTTACGCGTAACTATTATAAACAGAAAAAAACCTTCAAATTAGAATTAAATAATTAGGTATAAAAAGCAGGCACTTATTGGAAATTACGCCATAAAAACTATATTTACATGTGAATTTTAAAAGAGAAAGGATATTGTAAAATAAATTCATTAACATGCGTTAGAAGTCTGAAATAGAAGAAATTACGTCACATTACACTTATTATGCAACATGAACAAAAAATAGTATTGCAAAACAGTTTAAATTTAAAAATTGCGCGAGGCAAAATATTAGAGGTTCAATATTAGATTTTTTCAAAACTTTATTATTTGTCGTTTGATGTGAGGTGTTCAGCTATAAGTATGCAAAATTTCATGTCTTCAACTCAATTAGGGGCTGAGTTAGAAAAATTGTTTAAAATACATAAGTTAGAGCCTAGAGGGTTAAATATTAGACTTTTTCAAAATTTTATTATTTGTCGTTTTATGTGAGGTGTTCAGCTATAAGTATGTAAAATGTCATGTCTTCAACTTAATTAGGGGCTGAGTTAGAAAAATTGCTTAAAATACAGAAGTTAGAGACCGGAGGGTTAAGTATGACTTTTTCAAAATTTTATGATTTATCGTGTTATCGCAAGTGTTCAGCTATAAGTATGCAACCTTTCATGTCTCCAACTTAAATAGGGGCTGAGTTAGAAAAATTGCTTAAAATACACAAGTTAGAGCCCGAAGGGTTAAATATTAGACCTTTTTCAAAATTTTATTATTTGTCTTTTGATGTGAGGTGTTCAGCTATAAGTATGCAAAATTTCATGTATCCAACTTAATTAGGGGCTGAGTTAGAAAAATTGCTTAGAATACACAAGTTAGACCCCAGAGAGTTAAATATTAGACTTTTTCAAAATTTTATTCTTTGTCGTTTGATGTGAGGTGCTCAGCTATAAGTATGCAAAATTTCATGTCTCCAACTTAATTAGGGGCTGAGTTAGAAGAATTGCTTAAAATACAGAAGTTAGAGACTGGAGGGTTAAATATGACTTTTTCAAAATTTTATGATTTATCGTGTTATCGCAAGTGTTCAGCTATAAGTATGCAAACTTTCATGTCTCCAACTTAATTAGGGGCTGAGTTAGAAAAATTGCTTAAAATACACAAGTTAGAGCCCAGAGGGTTAAATATTAGACTTTTTTCAAAATTTTATTATTTGTCGTTTGATGTGAGGTGTTCAGCTATAAGTATGCAAAATTTCATGTCTCCAACTTAATTACGGGCTGAGTTAGAAAAATTGCTTAAAATACACAAGTTAGAGCCCAGAGGGTTAAATATTAGACTTTTTCTAAACTTTATTATTTGCAGTTTGATGTGTGGTGTTCAGCTATAAGTATGCAAATTTTCAAGTCTCCGACATATTTAGTTTCTGAGAACGGGCTCTGTGACAGACGGACAGACAGACAGACAAAGGAGTGAGGCAGGTAGGGTTTCGTTAGATGAACGAAACTCTAAAAACATGCTGCGAATGACTGTAACAACATCCTAAAATTACATTACCATCAGCGATCTATAAATCCCGAATTTAGTTTATATTCGTTTCATATATTCTTATTCTTTTGTGCGGCCCTGTAAAATAACTATCAATATTGTATACAGTAAAACCTTTGAATAGCGGGCACCTCGAGAATGCAGAATTTGTCCTCTATTTAGAGGTGTCCGCTACTGAGAGTAAAACATGTACAGTTATTTAAGTGTTGGTAATCGAAGAAATGTCCGCTAAATAGAGGTATCCGCTAATCGGGTGTGTCCGCTATGGAGGTTTTACCAGTAAAACCTCTGAATAGCGAACACCTCGGGAGGGCAGAATTTTTCCTCTATTTGGAGGTGTCCGCTACTGAGAGTAAAAAATAAACAGTTTATTAAGGGTTGGTAATCGAAAAAATGCCTGCTAAATAGAGGTGTCCACTAATCGGGTGTGTCATGGAGGTTTTACTGCATAATAATATCATCCTTTACAAGAAAATTGCATGCTGTATGATAGACAGACAGACATCCAGAGAAAGATAACCTCCCGGAGCAATAAACACTCATGTCTTTTGTTTTAATCATCCACAATTGTATGTCATACAACAGGCCAAATTTTATACAACAGGCTAAAAACGGTCACCGTGGTGCGGAGTACTGTATTATTATTTGTTTGCCCACCAAAACTGGTTGCCACGGGTTGTTGCAAGGTTTGTGATCACGTGGTTGAAACTGATCTATTCAATATTACTGCGTGCGTATTTTTTTTCATTTGCTCCATGTGTTCAAACCAGTTGTCTACGAAAACATCCACCGGTGAAAGTGACGCACACCAAATTTCTGTGACGTATGCAGATAAATTGGGCTTTTTTATCAGTTTTTTTTAATATAATTTTTAAACGGTTTGGAACTTATTTTTCACAGTAGGTGCATTCAGTAGGTGGTTATAGGTACCTTCTGGTGCAATTAGAAACGAAATCCGACAAATATTTTTTGAGTTATGCTTGACGAAAGGTTTTTATTAGGCTTTTTTTTTAGTAGGACATAGCGTTAATACCCATCGTAGATGTAATGTGTCCGGACAGTAATATTTCGCTGAGTATTAGCCTTCGCTTCGCTCAGACAATTAAAGTATTTTAATAAATGTATTCCTAGGAAAAATTTACATTATGTCAAACGACGGAAACTTTGGATGCCTACGATTTCCGCCCCACTAGCGGCTGAGATGTTCTACTCTCAAAGCTGGTAACCGAGAAGTGCTGAGTTCGAACCCTATCGAGCACGTCGGCCTACCCGTTCGGAGTTTTCAGTAGTTTTTATCGAACTTTGGGTAACCTCGCGTAAATACGGGTTAGCAGAGTTGCCACGTCTCCGACTTTTTGCACACCTCTATTATCTTAGAGAAAATCTGGTTTTGTTTAAGTCGTCGAAATGCTCCAATTAGAAAAAAACAAGATTTTCAGTATTAAATTACTGGTGTCCATAAAACCGGAGATTTGGCAGCTCTAGATTAGGTTCCCTTAGAAAGAAACCCCATGGAGGGCACCCCCCCCCCCCTCGGTTCCATATCCTTCGTGTAGATAATCGGACATCATAAACAACACACACATGCAAACGATTTCCACACTTTATTGATCATCTCGACTTCCTAGTTTAATAACCGGCAGAGTTAAAAGCCCTGAACTTAGCATCATTTAAACTTATTCGGAGTTTCCCGTGGTTTTCTTCGAACCTTAGATTTCCAAGCGTTAATACGGGTTAGGTTCCCTTAGAAAGACCCCCACGAAGGGCACCCCCCCCTTAGGGCCTATATCCCTCGTGTTGATAATTGGCCGTCATAAACACAACCGACCAACCAACCATTTAAACTTATTCGAAGAAAACAAATATCATTATTATAATGAAAATTCACAATGCTTGTTAAATATGGCGTCATTTTTACAAGCTGGAAGATTTCTCTCGTTTCTGTGATCAATTGAGTTAACGGCACAATGGCGGATCGCTTTTACCGATGGAAAATGATACTCACTGTCTTTTGGATAGTTTTGCTTTTCAATACAGGAACACAATATTTCAGAAAATGGCATTTTAACAAAATTTCCAAACCTTTCCTTATCATTATGGATACTTTGACACCACTTTCAAGGACCTAAAAGCTTTAACCGTCGGTAGTGAATGTCCAATTGGCAAAAGAAAAAGCATTTTATTACCAAATCGCAATGCTCAATTATAAAATTAATTAAGTGTTGTTTTGATAAAATTTATAATGTTGCTATTCACTGCACAATTAAAACTGCAATAACATTTACAATCCCGCCGGCACCGTTGCACACTCTTTGTGGAGATCCCGGATGTAATTCTCTGGTGTTGTAAATTTCCTTGTGCTATCTCGTCCTTGTATATGGACAATAACTTAAAACGGGTCCTTGTGTCAAGCACACAAGTCTGATGTATGTGTTCAATAAAACAAGTAAACAATAGCATTTACAGTTGAAAATGTGAATTTTGACTGTGTATGGATTCGGTATGATTTTGTTTGATACTTTTTTTTTTTTTTCACTCACAAAAATTCAAAAGCTGGATCGAACAACTTAAAGAGGAGAAGTTGTTTCGAAATAGTTTAATCTTGTCATTGGTATTTCTATTCCTAGATACATTATGAATATCTGAACAAACATTCAAAGAAAGTACGAAGAAACCTCTGAAGACAACGTAAAATATACATCTGAGCTGAACATTTCTACATAGTTACATTGAACATTGATACATTTGAACATTTGAATAATCGCGACAAAACTACGTTTTTCACGGTTTTTAAGAAAATTGTCCCATATTTGAAATAGCATACTGCACTTGATATTGAGTGTATAAAAAAGTTATAAATATGAAAGTTGTAGAGAATTTTATCTTCTTTAATATTGTAATTGACAAATAATGTGCTACGGCAACAGGTCTCGAGATATTTCCAGAAAATCAAAAAATGTCCCAAAATTTTGTTGTTTTTCGGCCACAAAAAATTTAGCCTTAAGAAATTTTGTTAGAAAACTTTATTTTTCCATTTTGGCATCATTATAAACAATTTAGAAAAAAAATCTTATACCAGGCCTTTTGCAAGGTAAAATGTACATTTCCCCTGGACTATGTATATTACATACTTTTTTAAATATTTTTGGTGATAATGCAATATAGTTATTAGTTCCTTCGCAAAGGTTTTAATAGTATAATTGAGTATGATTTAGTTCGGAAATTTGACCTAAAGAAATACCTTAAAACAGTGCATTACTATTCAGTCAGTAGGTGGCAGTACTACCGAAGAATTCTAAATTGAAGCAGATTAAGAATCTTCTACGAATCTTCAATTGCTTATTTTTTATAAGTATCGGCGAATTTTTCATTTGCACGTAATTTGGAAATATATAACTTAAAACAATTTTATCATTGTAATTTTTTTTTCAACTTGTGCTTATGAATTTGTAATTAAGTAAAAATATTAACAGTATCATAAACTAAAACGTCTTATTTCGTCATCAAATATATATTTTTTTTCTTTTTGTAAGTTTCAGACGCTAAAAACAAAGGCTGTTATTGGTGAGGAATAAAATTCTGTTGACAATATTTACTTCATGCAAAAATAAGAAAAAATATATATTCTCCATAATTTGACAATTAAAACATTAAAAATTTCATTCTTCTACGACCAAAACACGCCTAGTTATGTCCGTTGAAGTTTTGTGCTTTCTTTGACTAAAAACAGACAGATGACTGATTCATACCAGAAAGTAAAAAAAATTCCTAAAATTCAAAGTATCGGTGAGTTTTGGTCGTAGAGGGATGAAATTTTCACTCTTACTTCTCAAAGGCCCCACCAGTGGCTGAGAGGTTCTGCTCTCGAAACTGGTAGATGGGAAGTGCTGGGTTCGATCCCAATCGCGCCCGTCGGCCTAATCGTTCGGAGTTTTCGTGGTTTTCTTCGAACCATGGATTTCCATGCGTTAATACGGTTAGGTTCCCTTAGAAAGACCCCCACGAAGGGCACTCCCCCTCGGGCCTATATCCCTAGTGTAGATAATCGGCCGTCACAAAATCAACCAACCAACTTACTTCTCAAAGCATGGGGGGGGGGGGGGAGTTTTCAAAATATAACTTGTAGGACCTAGTGGTCGTATAACAATTTTATAAAAGAAATATATCGGAAAATAATCGCTGGACTATTTCATGAATTTACATTGCATACGAATCTCCGATAGTTAAAAAATTACAGCGTGTTTCAATCTTTTTTATACATCCTGTATAGGACGTTTCTAAAACTAACAGAGCAAACTTTCAGGAATTTCATATAATACACAGGAATAGAAACAATATCAGTAGAGTCCTTTACCGGTCGGGTTGTACCGGAACCGAACCCGATAAGAGAAAACTTCGTTAATTCGAAAACCGACGACCGCCTTACCAGTGGCCGAGAGGTTCTGCTCTCGAAGCTGGTAGACGGAAGGTACTGGGTACGACCCCAATCGCGCCCGCTGGCCCAATCGCTCGGAGTTTTCGTGGTTTTCTTCGAACCTTGGTTTTCGAAGCATAAATACGGGTTAGGTTCCCTTATAAAGATTCCCACGGAGGGCACTCCCACCGTTAGGGCTCATATCCCTCGTGCTGATAATTGACCGTCATAAATACAACCAACCAATCGAAACCCGACGCGAGCTCGACACACTTATATCCGAAACCGAACCGAACCGAACCTAAAGAATAATAGGAGAAAAGAAAAGAAATTTATAATTTAATATTATGTAAACGTACTCTACAACTATATCATAATATCTTTTTTTTTTTTTTGGTATAAAAATGGACGCGTACTCTTATCAATATTCATATATGTATTGTTTTTTTAATGAAACTATTCAGGATTTCATGTTGTGAAATCAGGTCGATACGAACCGGATCCGAAAGAATCAAAACTCAAGCCGAAACCGACCCGCAATAATAATAATAATAATAAAAAACAGCGTTAAACATGCATGAACCTAATTGCGGGCCGCGTCGGACGCGGGGAAAATCGAGTACGCGTTATCCAATCCGATGTAAAACTCTCTTTTCGTGTACGAAACGAGGATTGTAATCCACATATTCAGTCAAAAATACAGAGTGCCTTAGTACAACCTAAACAAGATATTTATTATAACTTTAAAAATAATAAGAATACTTCAGAGATATTTCCATCAGATTAATTTTTCTTTGCATAAAATGGGTTAACATCATGGTTAGTGATGGAAATACACGACAATTTGTTCAATACCACCGTCTGTACTGTGAGTTGCATTCCGAATTACAGAGCGTCTAAATCTGTTTTGTCTGGTTGCGAATGGTAGCAATTTCTGCAATTTATCGTTATACCATTCCATGTTAGAGAAAGTGATATAAGCATTTTGGAAAAAGAGTTATAAAATTCTTATTATTATTTAAATGAACTACAGTAGGAAATTATGAGACCCACCTTAAATAATTGAAAAATACCAGGAGTATTTAGAGAAATACACTGCAAATTCGTATGGAACTTGAGATATGTAAAGAATATGTTTGATATCGTATATATATGTGTGTGTGTGTATATATTTACCCCAGTTTTAGTCAGGAGGGTAGTTAGAGGCTCAGAAACAAATTGACTAATAAAATAATATTAGATGTAACCCTATAAATTAAATTGCTGTAAATGATCTGTCGATGTAGTTGATAACAATGTGTGTCCCTACAAAATTTGTGTGAATTTTTGTAAGAATAGAGAGTATTTTCTTAGAGATATAAAAGTTTCTATAAGAAATCCGAAAATTTTCCGCATGTGTTTTGTTTATAGCATGCAGTATTTGAAACCAAATTTAACGTCTCTTTCAGAAAACTTGGTAACATGCTGTACAAATAACATAATGGAATTGGAATATGTATATATTAAATATGTGATTAACTATGATCTTCACTATAAATTACTTTTTAAATGAACATGCACGAATAAAACAATTCTTATTCACGATTTCGTAGACAACTGTATAGGACAACTGGTACAAGAAGACCAGTCAAATATTGTGACCCTTAATAGTTAATTTAAAAAAAATTTCGTAGCTTTTTGTTGAAAATATCTGGTCATATGAGTTATTTAGTTACAGTTTGGTTGGATGGTTGATTTTTGACGGTCAATTATGTGCCCGGGGGGGGGGGGGGGAGTGCCCTTCGTGGGGGTCTCCCTAGGGGAACCTAACCCGTATTTGCGCATGGAAATCCATGGCTCGAGGAAAACCACGAAAGCTCCGAACGATTAAGCCGACGGGCTCGATTGGGTTCGAACCCAGCACCTCCCGTCTACCAGCTTCGAGAGCATAACCTCTCAGCCACTGGTGGGGCTGTTAAGTGATAGAGACAGACCAGTTATTGATCAAATCACTTCCAAATTGGATTTCTCAAACCATACGTCAAACTGAATGCATTGCATAATGTTTAGTGCTGCCATCTATCGAAGTAAAGTCTAGTTATTTCTAAACATTTGACAAATAAGTTTTTTTTTTTTTTTTCTTTTAAACTTATTAGAATTACGTGCATAGTTAATTTTTATACAGTTGTGGCTAGAATTTTAATGTTTATCTATAGCAGTAATTAAATCCATATTTTCAAGTTAATGAAGGAAAGAAGAATGTACAGACGTGGAAAAAAAAAAAAAGTAAGCACTCCCTACTAACACCTCAACAAATTATTGTAGTAGAGAGTTACTGGTACCGAACGATTGGAAATAAAGTCTACTTTTAAATGATGTATATAAAATTTGTTTAGGGGCACAACTACGTATTAAAACGAACAATAACTTTGTTTTTTCGATAGCAGTACACAATTCTGATAGCATAAATGAACTCTACACCCTTCAATTAGCCTAAAAACAAATTTTTATGCAATTCGTACCAAAAGTTTCCGAGAAATTATTTATTTTAAAACAAGCGTATTTTAAGGGCTGTATCCAAATTGAAGTTCGGTACTGGAATGTTAACCGAGAGAGCCTCCTTCTTGATCAAGGCATCTTAAGCACCACTCAAGCAGTCAGTCAAGAGTGCTAGATCACAGGATAGCATAAGAAATTTCAAAATATCTGGTCACTTCTATAATAGACGGCCCCTTAAACCACCATTTTGCCGTGTTTCAAGCATCATTTGAAAACTACTTGGAAAAAAATGTGAAATTTTGGATTTTCATAAAACAGGACGTAACAAATCTAAATCCATAAAAAAAAATGTAGGTTACAATTCATAATTTTTTCGAATATTAATTTCATAATTCATATAATAAAATTATAAAAATTGCAAATTCAACGTATTTATGTTTGGGTATATTAGTATTATTGCTACAGAAAAAATTAGCGCATTAGGAGTATGATTTCAGGAGATATAAATAAAAATATGAAAATTTAATTCAACATTAGAAGCACTAAATTTTGAATGTTTATAATTCAAAAACTTATCATTCAAATGAATAGAAATTTGGCGTCTAGCCGGCCCATCGGCCCGAGGGCCGCCCCACCAGTGGCTGAGAGGTTCTGCTCTCCAAGCTGGGGCCCCACCAGTGGCTGAGAGGTTCTGCTCTCGAAGCTGGTAGACGGGAGGTGCTGGGTTCGAACCCAATCGCGCCCGTCGGCCTAATCGTTCGGAGTTTTCGTGATTTTATTCGAACCGTGGATATTACCATGCGTTAATACGGATTAGGTTCCCTTAGAAAGACCTCCACGGAAGGCACTCCTCCTCCGGCCCATATCCCTCGTGTAGATAATTGGCCGTCAACAATCAACCCAATCCAAGCTGGTAGACGGGAGGTGCCGGGTTCGAACCCAATCGCGCCCGTCGGCCTAACCGTTTCGGAGTTTTCGTGGTTTTCTTCGAGAGCGTGGTTTCTCATGCGTAAATACGGGTTAGGTTCCCTTAGAAAGACCCCCACGAAGGGCACTCTACCTAGGGCCTATATCCCACGTGTTGATAATTGGCCGTCATAAACACAAACCAAACGGCCCGAGGGCCGGTGCGCCCTCACCCAGGGAAAATGTCGCACCCCTAAGTGCCTAAGCCGCTCCAATATATTTTCACTTGTTGTACACATACATACTGATTAGTGTACTAAATTTCGAGAATTCGTTTAGGGATAATCATCAATTAATTGATAGCACAAGAGAGGTATTTCTTTATTATCACAAATAAAGATATATGGTAGCAATATCAGGACGGAAACCAAAACGGTTGGTTGATTTTGTGACGGTCGATTATCTACACTAGGGATATAGGCCCGAGGGGGAGTGCCCTTCGTGGTGGTCTTTCTAAGGGAACCTAACCCGTATTAACGCATGGAAATCCATGGTTCGAAGAAAACCACGAAAACTCCGAACGATTAGGCCAACGGGCGCGATTGGGATCGAACCCAGCACTTCCCGTCTACCAGTTTCAAGAGCAGAACCTCTCAGCCACTGGTGGGGCGAAATCAAAACGGACATCTTTCCATGCGATTAAAAGAGAAAATATGCACCCAACGAGTGCTTTAGTAGCCATTGCGCCCTGGACGAAATTTTTTTAATCGCTTCTTTAAATGATATCTTTTAGATTTTAACCAGTATTTTGCAAATTTTCAGTCCTTTTCTTTGAGTACTCTGCGCCCCCTTTCCTTATAGCCGCCCCTGAATGCACATATAATCCTGCTTTTTAAAAGCAACTTGACAGAAAAAAAAAAGATAGACTATCAGAAGGAAAAAAACTTTTTGTATGGATTTAGTTTTTGATTGGAAAACATGATCTTTCTTTTCGGGGAATACAAAGTTGATGATACCTTTGGATTGCAATCCTGCAAGCTGTGGGATCTCGCGGACAGCGGTTTCTCTTTCACAAAATCTGCCACCATTTTCGGATAGTAATTTCGCGCATAGTTTAGGCGTAATCAGTGAAAATACGTAATATATATATATATATATATATATATATATATATATATATATATATATATATATACATATATATATATATACATATATATATATATACATATATATATATATATATACATATATATATATATATATACATATACATACATATACATATATGTATATATACATATATATATATATATTACCATTAATTAAACATATATATATATATATATATATATATATATATATCTATACATATATATATATATATATATATATATATATATATATATCTATACATATATATATATATATATATATATATATATATATATATATATGTATATATATATATATGTATATATATATATATACATATATATACATACATATATATATATATATATACATATATATACATACATATATATATATATATATATATATATACATATATATATATATACATATATATATATATATATATATATATATATATATACATATATATATATACATATATATATATATATATACATATACATATATATACATATATATATATATATATACATATATATATATACACATATATATATATACATATATATATATATATATATATATATATATACATATATATATTATATATATATATATATATATATATACATATATATATATATATATATATATATATATATGCGTCGAAATGAGAACCTCCTCCTTTTTTTGAAGGGCCCCACCAGTGGCTGAGAGGTTCTGCTCTCGAAGCTGGTAGACGGGAGGTGCTGGGTTCGAACCCAATCGCGCCCGTCGGCCTAACCGTTTCGGAGTTTTCGTGGTTTTCTTCGAAGCCTTGGATTTTCCATGCGTAAATACGGGTTAGGTTCCCTTAGAAAGACCCCCACGAAGGGCACTCGCCTTGGGGCCTATATCCCTCGAGTAGATAATCGGCCGTCAACAATCAGCCCAACCCAACCCAACCCTTTTTTTGAAGCCCCACCAGTGGCTGAGAGGTTCTGCTCTCGAAGCTGGTAGACGGGAGGTGCTGGGTTCGAACCCAATCGCGCCCGTCGGCCTAATCGTTCGGAGTTTTCGTGGTTTTCTTCGAACCGTGGATTTCCATGCGTTAATACGGATTAGGTTCCCTTAGAAAGACCTCCACGGAAGGCACTCCCCCTGGGGCCTATATCCCTCGTGCAGATAATTGGTCGTCAAAAATCAACCCAACCCTTTTTTTGAAGTCGGTTATAAAATACTGGTTATGTGTCCTGCATGAATACAATCCCTGGGGCACTACACTCAAGTACGAAAACTTAAATATTTCCCTTGATCTCTAACAATGATAAAAGCTTTGGCAAATCATGGGAACAGTGTGCTGAGAATAGTAAAATTACTAAATTGTTTTAGCGATTTTAGACTAACAAAGAAATTCTTTAGAGTGTACTTTTTCTGTAGAAACCTTTTCACAACGTGATATCAATTCAGCTCTTTATGGACGCATAATAGTAATTTTTTAAAAATAAAAAATACCAATTATTTTCACAAGCAAGTATTATTTTCACATTCAAATAGCCTTATATTTGAGCATTCCAATGCCCTATAATACATGGTACTTTTATAAAAGCACAAAAGAAGCCTGAGATTTAGTTTTCAAAATTTCTATTTCCAAACGGAAAGTACATTTTTGTTCTAAATATAAATATTTTTTAAACGAAGTTTGCATACCCAATGTTTCTTGTGTGTGTTGAAGGAGATATCTGCAGATACCACATTTAAAAATGTTACTTGGTTAATAATATTAACATTAATAAAACGGTAGATAATAAAAAGTAATTTTTCTCAGATTGTAACAGAAATTGAATTTATAACATTTTAAACTGGTTTGATAACTAATTCATATTACTTTAAAGAAATATATTAAAAAAATAGGTTGAAGCCCTTAGCAGCACCGCAGCAACTCTATTTGGCGCTTGGTGCAAAAAATCGTGTTAGCTTTTCTAAGGATCCTTAGTGCATCAATGGTGAGAGTGGGAAAAAATGTGGTTCACAACTTACAAATTCTGCTAAAAATAATCGTAAAAATATATGTAGGTACCAATCGACTGAAAATAATATCAACTAGTTGTTATTATGTATAAATTATGTTTCCGAAGTCGTATACTTATTAAGGATTGTACCAACTTTTAATTTTCAAGCAATAACACCCATTTTAAACACCTTATTTGAGTTTCTTGGATCGAGACAGACCGGAAAAAGTCATAGTTTATATATATTATCTTAAATCTTGATAGGGTTAGAAGGGTTTGAATTTGAGGTTGTTGAAGATAAAACCATTTCAGAAACTTAATTTTTAACTTCATAAAAACTATCTGATTGATTTTTTATTAATTTATTAGTGATATAGTGAATAGACCCAAACTTATTCCAGACTTTTTTAGGTAGATTTCGTATGAAATACTACCTATTGGGATCGTTCCTATGTTGGAATTTCTGAAAAATTTTTGCAGATCTATACCGATCATGACCCCTAGATCCCAAAACCACCCTCAGTAAAAAACTTTATATATCTATCTACTTACTATCTGTCACGAGGCGTCTTCTCGTGTAATGGTTCCCGATAGTAATTAGTACTGATGAGACCAATGAGTAATCATGCCTCTAAACAAAACAAAGAACATTTAATAAGAAAAAAAAAAGTATTTACAGTTTCTAATACATCAACGGGCTAGGCTCATTGCCTATCTCTCCCGTGGTTTCAGAGCATTCGATAATAAAAACAAACGCAGTTTTTGCGACCAGCGGCCAAACATGTGTTCATCCTTCCAGGTCAAGGGCCTCTCTCTGCTCTCCCCGTCCAATGTTTATTTTCTCCAAACCCCCGCATCTCCCATCCACGGAAGCCCCACCAGTGGCCGAGAGGTTCTGCTCTTGAAGCTGGTAGACGGGAAGTGCTGGGTTCGATCCCAATCGCGCCCGTCGGCCTAATCGTTGGGAGTTTTCGTGGTTTTCTTCGAACCTTGGTTCTCCAAGCGTTAATACGGGTTAGGTTCCCTTAGAAAGACCTCCACGGAAGGCACTCCCCCCTTAGGGCCTATATCCCACGTGCAGATAATTGGCCGACATAAATACAACCAACCAACCAACCAACCCATCCGCGGAAAGTCCATTTCAAAATTCCAGAGATGCATTAGGGGTGCGAGGGTGTTAGAGTATTCGGGGGCCACACGAATGTGACTTTATCTATCTATCTATATATATATATATATCACTTTCTTCTGGACACGATAACTTTCGTAATTCTGCACCAATCTCTTCCAAACTGATACATAAAATCAATGGGCATAAAATCTCGGTCAAGTTCGTTAATGGGCAAAATCGGACCAAGGGGATGGAAATAGGGAGGGTTTTGTGAAAACAGAAAAACCCCATAACTTCTTAATTATTGTACATATCAAATCAGTTTAAAGTTTTTATTACTTCTAAAAATAGGGCCAAAAATTTATATATCACAGATTTTTGATAAAGTTAAAAATGGGTTCAAAGGGCGCAAAAAATAGGGTTTTTGGGAGAAAAAAATTCATAACTTCGTCAATTCTCAAGACATGAAATCTAATTAATTTTATTATAAATCTCCTTAACATTATCTACAACTTTTATATTCACAAGTTTTTGATAGGACCAATTCGTACCGAAAAAAAAAAAAAAATTACAAACGAAAACAAAAAGGGGGTTTGAAGAAGAAAAAATTCCAAAACTCCGTCAATTCAAAAGATATAAAATCCCAATGAATTTATCATATATCTTCTTAATATTGTCTACAATATCTATATAGACAAGTTTTGGATAGGGCCAATTCTTACAGCAAAAACAAATTAAAAATACATAGCGGTTGAAGAAAAAAATCATCTTAGTAAGGGTGTATTCAAATCCAAACTGCTTATTGTCTGACTCATTTTACAATTCATTTTTGCTCTCAAAGGCTTCCAATTGGTACGTTTTCTTACTCAGAAACTATATAATGTACCGTAATGGTCGATTTTTTGATAGAGGCAGAATATATTTTTAAAAATTCTGTTAAAAAGGGCATTTTGAACCGAATTTACCGAAGCGGATTGTGTTGGACAAATCATTGTATTAAGGATGCACTCAAATCCAAACTGCTTATTTTCTGACTCATTTTTAAATTCATTTTTGCTTTCAAACGCATTTAATTGTTAGATTAGCTTATTCAGAAACTATATAATGTACCGTAATGATCGATTTTTTGATAGAGGCAGAATATATTTCAAAAAATAATGTCAACGTGAGCATTGAACGGAATTTCCGGAAGCGATTGTGTTAGAAACGAAAAATATTGTCCTTCTGAGAAAATAATTGTTTATATGTGAAGTTTTAATTAATTGAACAAAAAATAAAAACACAGGTCGCTTATAAATCTCTTCAAAAATCACGTCAGCAAGTTTTATATATTTTTTTTTAATTAAAAATGAATCTGGAATTATGCCAGAAAATTTCGAGTTGTTGAGCATGGAAAAGTATTTTTTTTAATACCGCCCTAACATGATTCTGATAAAACCAGCAATTATATAAAAATGAAATAAAAACTCGTCAAAAGCGGCCAGATAAAATTGTTAAAGTGGATTTATCTCTAATCATGATTTAGTTTTTGTCTGTGAAATTAGTATATTTGACTTCGAAATCTACCTCTGCCTGTAGGCCGGGCCGGCAGGGATTTTTTTTCGATTCAAAAACTTTTCTTAATTAGAAAATTAACAAAGTCATATTAAATATAATATATATCATGAGCAAACCACAATTGTTAAAAGCATTGATGCATACATTTGAATTGCATTTGAATAATTAGTTTTCGAGATATAGAGAATTTTTTCCTTTCCATAATTTAAGGGGGCCGTATTCCGTAATCAAAGGAGCCAAAGAATATCGTAGAAACTTACCAGAGATATTTTGTAGAATTTTGTTTAATGTAAAGCAGTGGTTCCCCACCTTTTATTTGGCCACGCCCCACCAAAGCGTCTATAAAATCCCCATCCCCCCTCCCCCCCCCCTAACTCACGCGGTAAATTATGTGTGTTATTACTTAAAAAGGGAACTTTATTCACACGGTGGAAGCGAAATAGAGCCTTAACAGTGACTGTTCATTTCACATGCAATGAAGCTATGCATATTGGACATTGTACCATAAAGAATTTTGCTGTACATTTTTAACTTCCCTCAATGGTAAAGAAAAGTGTTATACGGTCTGAATTTTTATCTTCACAAAATATCTTGAAGAGAGGCTTACATTTAGTATTAAAATTAATAACATTCACGTATTTTATAATTTCTTCTTTTTCACTTATTTAAAGTTGGTAGAAAAGCTTTTGACACTAAATTTTCTTTTGATATATAACACAATTCACATGAAGCATTTCAAGATTATCATCGTTATCAATTTTAAATAGACATAATTCACCATAACAACATATTTTTACTGTTTTCCCAAATCGTTAATTTTTCTGAAACATGACTTTGGGATACTTCAAAGCACTGTATGCCATGACGTCTATTCGCGACATTATGAATAATAATTTCGAAACGATTCAAGAGATATAGCCAGTTTAAAAGATAGTTCAACTTTTCTTAAATATTAATCTATCAGTGCAAAAGGGATTCAAGTGATTTGGTCAGTGTGGCACTGCCAAAATCACCCTATGCTTCCTGAAGAAGTTTTGTCTCCGCCGGCCACTTTAAAAACTGGCTTAAAACAGTTTCACAAAAATTTCGAAATCATTTTTCGCGAAGTCGCACCTAGTGAGGTAGGCCTATTATGGCCAACGCCTCAATTGTTTTCCATGTATTATCAGATTTTAAAATTTAAAGAGCATATATCATCATGTAAATTCATTTACTGTGTTGGATGCTTGCAGTAGAGCCAGAGATATTTACTATCTACCATAGCTGCCAACTTTTAAGCTTTCTTCTTACTACTAAGATTTTATTGTAAATATTGTCTAGTTTAATCGTCAAAATTTCATGATTAAACAAGGCAAAGATCTCTATTAAATTTTAGTGGTAGCAAAAAAGCGTAAAGGTTGGCAGCTATGCTATCTACCCATTTCCTTTTCTAGAGCTATTTAAGATTTATAAGTTTTTTAAAGTTGTCAACAACTCGTTTTGATATTTCACACATATTTTAGGTTAAATATCTGCAAGACAGTCAACATATATAACTTTAAATAGGTTTACGCGTGAAAGATTCTTCATGTGACATATAGTAGAGCGAATCGAAGTTGCAACTGACAAGCTCATTTAAAGGATAATCGAAAGCATTACGAAAAATTATAAAGTACATTATTAACCGGAAAAATTATAGAGATTTTTAATAATACAAAACAGTGCTGAACAGTGCTGAACAGTGAACATAGTATACCAAAGTATTTCAAAAGATTATTCGAATAATTATTCTGGTGCAGATTCTATTCTAAACCTTTAATTGGGAAAAGTTTTGAAATTTAATAAAAAAAACTGATTTTTTAAAATTTTTTCTTGTATTCCATTTATGGTTACTGTCCAACATCTTTCTTC
Organism: Maratus speciosus; assembly: GCA_963932465.1. Lineage (NCBI taxonomy): Eukaryota > Metazoa > Arthropoda > Arachnida > Araneae > Salticidae > Maratus > Maratus speciosus. The sequence continues at coordinate 90,756,274 of OZ010797.1, forward strand.
AAAAAAAGAAAAAAAAAAAAAAAAAAAAAGAAAGAAAGAAAGAAGGAAAACTGATAGCGAATGCGTGAGCAAGAAATGTCGAATTGCCCTCTTAAAAAGTCTAATTGCCCCCCTAAAAAGCGAAATTTCCCCCCTGTGGGGCGTAAGCCCCACGTTGGGAACCACTGATGTAAAGTAAGTTTTTAATAAAATTATTATTCCTGTAAAATTTTACTGGGGACTAATTGAGAGTTTTTGGTACATTTTCTTGTAAGATCTTCGATTTATTTTCCGAAATTTAAGGATAAATCCCTCACACAATTTGTTTTATAACCGTATTAAGATTTAAGAAAACCATATAAGCTATATCTTTTTCCTGGCTAGCAAGGAACTCAAACAGGGTGTCAAAAGTGGATGTTACCATTTGAAAAATGAACGTTCGTGTATTTTATAATATGTAGACAGCCTCCAAAGCAAAATTTATGTAAATCATTTAATAGTAAATATTATTCCTCATCAATTGGAATCCTATGTCTTTTTTATGCAGTCATTTCCAGGAAAATTGGTAGGGGCGATCATTTTTTTTTTTTTTTTTTTTTTCTGCAAAGTGTCTATCGATAGAAGAAATTAAGAAAGCTCTAGTCTTGATATTAGTAATCTACTACTGTGTTCAACATGCTGGAGCTTTTAGATGTTATATGATGTGTTTTAAAAAATTGCGTAGTATTGTGTAGGATTGATGGAACTTTAAACATACACGGAGAGTACAACGAAGTCTTTTATCTAGAGTTAAAGATATAATTTACGCCATTATCGTTTACTTGGTGTTATGCGAGTGTGTTAATTCTTGTCAAGCCAGATACAACACAAACAAGTAAAATTGGCTTGAGTTCGTTAAAATTTTTGGGCCCTCTGAAAATCCAAGGTCTGCCCCTTTACACTGATCCAGTCCGACCCTGGTGTCTAGGCATAGTTTGAACCGAAGATTTGAAATATCTTGTTAAAATTGGACTCGTATAAAAAGACCAGTCAAATATTGTGACCCTTAATATGTAACTAAAAAATTTCGTAGCTTTTTGTTGAAAATATTTTTTGAGAAAATTTCTGGTCATAAAAGTTATTTAGTGACAGACTCAGTTATTGATCAAACCACCTTCAAATTGGATTCCTCAAACCATGCGTTAAACTGAATGCATAATGTTTAGTGCTTCCATCTAGTGAAATAGAGTCTAGTTATTTCTCAATCATTTGACAAATAAGTTTTTTTTTCTTTTTTTTCCCTTACTAAAATTATGTGCATAGTTAATTTTTATACAGTTGTTGCTATAATTTTAATGTTATCTATAGTAATAATTAAATCCATATTTTCAAGTTAATGAAGGAAAGAAGGATGTACATATAAGATAAAAATTGACAAATAAAGCAGGCTATAATGTATTTGATTTTGGATGATAGATGGGAGCACTGTAATGAAACTACAAACAGATTCACTGAGGTTCTGTTAACGACAAGTTACATGGAGGTCGTATGCATGAATTCAGTGTTTTTCCTTTTAAATCTAAACATGAACCTATTCTGTTTTTTCTTTTTCCTTTACCGGAAAATCGTCGCTACACCCTCCCACCTCCAAATACACACAACAGAAATAAAATGTTGACTAATTTCATTACATAATAAAAATTGTTTTATAGAAAAATATCTTCGTGACAGAATCTTTCAATAACGGAGTATTTTGTGGAGGTATTAAAAAATCGATTTCCAATTTATGCGCCCATGGTCGTTATCAAATCTGTTGCTTCTCCACTTTATTCTTTCCTTTACAGTTTAAGCCCCACCAGTGGCTGAGAGGTTCTGCTCTCGAAACTGGTAGACGGGAAGTGCTGGGTTCGATCCCAATCGCGCCCGTCGGCCTAATCGTTCGGAGTTTTCGTGGTTTTCTTCGAACCATGGATTCCCATGCGTTAATACGGGTTAGGTTCCCTTAGAAAGACCCCCACGAAGGGCACTCCCCCTCGGGCCTATATCCCTAGTGTAGATAATCGGCCGTCACAAATTCAACCAACCAACCAACCTTTACAGCTTAAAAACCAATGTAGCATGCTAATCTGTATAATTTAAAAGTAAAATAAGCTAATAAAAAATTAAATTAATATTTAATTTTAAAAAGATAAATTTCTAATGATGAAAGATTATTTTCGATGCTCCATTTTCTAAAAAATAAAACAGACAATGTGTAACAGACAACACTTTTACCTTTTAATTCTGCCAGCACTTTTGAGAAAAATTAAGTCATGGTAACGTGTTCAGGATTTATGCGCCGATCTAAAAAACGACCGATTTCCCGCCAAAAATATAAAAATAAATAAATTCTAAGGTTGGTTGGTTGTATTTATGACGGCCAATTATCTGCACGAGGAATATGGGCCCAGGGGGGAGTGCCCTTCGTGGGGGGTCTTTCTAAGGGAACCTAACCCGTATTAACGCTTGGAAAACCAAGGTTCGAAGAAAACCACGAAAACTCCGAACGATTATGCCGACGGGCGCGATTGGGATCGAACCCAGCACCTCCCGTCTACCAGCTTCGAGAGCAGAACCTCTCGGTCACTGGTGGGGCAATAAATTCTAAGAGATTGCAGAAAGTTTTACATTTTTTTAGGAACCCAAATATTAAAGTTTTTTTTAATTACTGACAATGTTATTCATTAATAATAATCACCTCAGACATTTCATTTATTAAAGTTGCCTGAGAGAAATGTGTTCACCGAAGTTGTCCTCTCGAAGCTGGTAGACGGGAAGTGTTGGGTTCGAAACCAATCCCGCCCGTCGGCCTAATCATTCGGTTTGGTTTGTGACGGCCAATTATCAACACGAGGGATATGTGTCCTAAGAGGGGGAGTGCCCTTCGTGGGGTTCTTTCTAAGGGAACCTAACCCATATTAATGCTTGGAAATCCAAGGTTCGAAGAAAACCACGAAGACTCCGAACGATTGGGCCGACGGGCGCGATTGGGTTCGAACCCAGCACCTCCCGTTTACCAGCTTCGGGAGCAGGACCTCTCGGCCACTGGTGGGGCCCTAGTCGTTCGGAGTTTTCGTGGTATTCTTCGGACCTTGGATTTCCAAGCGTTAATACGGGTTAGGTTCCCTTAGAAAGACGCCCACGAAGGGCACTCCCCCCCCCCCCCCTTAGGGCCTATATCCCTCGAAAAAAGTCCTCGTAAAAAGTATCCCGGTTTTCGTCCGGGATAGCTCAGATGGCAGAGCACTGGCGGCTTCAGCCAGGAGGCCCCTGGTTCGAATCGTGGTCCGGACATTTTTCGCCCAGTTGGAAATTTACATCTAATATATCCCTCGTGTTGATAATTCGCCGTCATAAACACAACCAACCGAAGTTGTCCAGGATATTTTAGTCAGTAGAGCGTTGGTAGCTTAAGGTAAAGTCTGTGGTTATCCGCAATATTTATGTATTAATACTAAATATGATGGCGCCCGTCTAAATTCAATGTAATTATAAAAAGTTTAATGCGTAACTTCATAATAAATTTATATTAAAAAAAACTACAAAAATAATTCCAATAATAAACGTCATTCTTACATAAGCTGATTTAACTTTCAAAACAATTATTATTTAAAATATATTTATCACAATAAATTTTTCATTTATTTTACTTTTTATTTTATTTGAAAAAAAAATTCATTATTCTAATCCATATCTCATTTCTAAATGATGTAATCAATGTAATTTAGTCAAGATAAAGTAATCATTTAAGGACTTAACACACTAGAATTTATAATTTCGAAGTGAAAAATTACTGAGGTTGTTTATAATCCGATTATCTACACGAGGGATAGGTACGAAGGGCGGCTACCTCCGTAGGGGTCTTTCTAAGAGAACCTAACCCGTATTTACGTAAGGATAACCAGGGTTCAAAGGTAACCACGGAAAACTCCAAACGGTTAGGCCGACGGGTACGATTGAGTTCAAACCCAGCACCTCACGTCTACCAGTTTTGAGAGCAGAACCTCTTTGACACTGGTGAGGCTAAAAAATTAATGAAACGGCAGAATTACACATATTTACTTTCTTCCATCTTCAATAGAAGAAAGTATTGTAATCGAAATTTTTTTCGATTTCCGGTTTTCGTCGGATTTACACGTTTTAAGGGTCAGAGATCCCAAAAAAACATGTTTATAGAAAATGTCTGTCTGTCCGTCTGTCTGTCGCCATTGTACCATCAAAAAGTGTATGAAGTTATGCATAGAATTGAACCAAATTTTTATTGTAAGTTTTTGGCTATGGCAAGCAGATCCTCCCTGAATTTGGGAAAAAATCGCCGGTAGGGGCGCTGTAATAGCGATTTTTGTGCGATTTTGAATATTGTAACATCCAAAAGTGTATGAAGTTATGCATAGAATTGAACCAAATTTTTATTTTAAGTTTTCGGATATGGCAAGTAGGTCCTCCCTGAATTTGGAAAAAAATTGCCGGTAGGGGGCGATGTAATAGCGAATTATGTGCGATTTTGAATATTGTACCATCCAAAAGTGTATGAAGTTTTGCATAGAATTGAACCAAATTTTTATTTTAAGTTTTTGGCTATGGCAAGCAGGTCCTCCCTGAATTCGGAAAAAATTAGCCTGTAGGGGCCGCTGTAATAGCGATTTTTGTGCGATTTTGAATATGGTACAATCCAAAAGTGTACGAAGTTATGCATAGAATTGAATTGAACCAAATTTTTATTTTAAGTTTTTGGATATAGCAAGTAGGCCCTTCCTGAATTTGGAAAAAATTCGCCGGTAGGGGGCGCTGTAACAGCGATTTTTGTGCGATTTTGAATATTATACCATCCAAATGTGCATGAAGTTATGCATAGAATTGAACCAAATTTTCATTTTAAGTTTTTGGATATGGCAAGTAGGTCCTCTCTGAATTTGGAAAAAATCGCCGGTAGGGGTCGCTGTAACAGCGATGTTTGTGCGATTTTGAATATTGTACCATCCAAAAGTGTATGAAGTTATGCATAGAATTGAACCAAATTTTTAATTTAAGCTCTTGGCTATGGCAAGCAGGTCCTTCCTTAATTTGGAAAAAAAATTGCCGGTAGGGGGCGCTGTAATAGCGAATTATGTGCCATTTTGAATATTGTACCATCGAAAAGTGTATAAAGTTATGCATAGAATTGAGCCAAATTTTTTGTGTTGGTTTTTGGTCATGGCACGAAGGTCCTCCCAGAATTTAGAAAAATTCCGCCAGAAGGGGGCGCTATAATTGCGATGTCTGTGCCATTTTCATTATTGTACCATCGAAAAGTGTATGAATTTATGCATAGAATTGAACCAATTTTTTGTGTACGCTTCTGGCTATGGCAAATAAGTCCTCTCTGAATTTGAAAAAAAGTCTCCAGGAAGGGGGTCGCTGTAATAGCGATGTTTGTGTCATTTTCTTTATTGTACAATCAAAAAGTGTATACAATTATGCATACAATTGAACCAAATTTTTTGTGCATTTTTGGCTTTGGCTAACAGGTGCTCCTTGAATTTGGAAATATTGCGCGCTAAAGGGGCTCTGTGATAGCGATTTTTGTATACTTTTCTTGATTTTTCGTAGTTCTATTGTCTATCGGTGGCTCGTGCAAAGGCGGGAACTCGCTTCCTGCTAAGCCGGCTATTCGCAAACATCTGATAACAACAGAATAAGGAAAAACTATTAATTTTAACAAATATCAGGACATAGATTAACTCGTTTTTAGATCGTTTAATTGACTGAAGCAGAAATTTAAGATGAAAATCAAAGTTGGTATAGTATTGAACTAATAATATTGAAGTATTAACATGTGTGTCTAGTTTTTGAAACATTAAGATGGATAAGATAGAAGAAAGTTTTGGGATTGGCACATCCAACTAGTTTTTTTTTTTTTTTTTTAGTTTTATCTATGGAAAAATATTTTTGAAGATAGAAACAAGAACAAAAACAAAAAGAAACAACTTTTCATACAGAGTTTTTCAGGCCCCCACCAGTGGCTGAGAGGTTCTGCTCTCGAAGCTGGTAGACGGGAGGTGCTGGGTTCAAACCCAATCGCACCCGTCGGCCTAATCGTTCGGAGTTTTCGTGGTTTTCTTCGAGCCATGGATTTCCATGCGTTAATACGGGTTAGGTTCCCTTAGAAAGACCCCCACGAAGGGCACTCCCCCTCGTGCCTATGTCCCTAGCGTAGATAATCGGCCGTCAAAAAATCAACCAACCAACCAATCAACCGTTAATACGGGTTAGGTTCCCTTAGAAAGACCCCCACGAAGGGCACTGCTCCCCTGGGCCTATATCCCTCGTGCAGATAATTGGCCGTCATAAATACAACCAACCAACGAACCATACAGAGTTTTCATATTTCTGATCTATGTATATTTTATTGCGTTATAGTTTTTTAATAAGTGTATTCCCAGCAAAAATTTAAATCATGCCAAGCAGCGGAAACTTGGATGCAAACGATTTCTGCCACACCAGTGGCTGAGATGTTCTGCTCTCAAAGTTGGTAAATGGAAAGTGCTGAGTTCAAGCCCAATCGTGGTCATCAGTATACCCTTTCGGAGTTTTCCGTGGTTTTCTTCGAACTTTGGGTAACCTAGAGTAAATATGGGTTAGGTCCCCATAGAACGACCCCGCGGAGGGAACCGCCTCTGACCCATATCCCTCGTGTAGATAATCGGGCGTCATAAATAACATACACACACTAGAGATCTGCACGGGCCGGGCTCGGGCCATACTTTTTTCTCAAAGCTCGGGTCGGGACGGGCCTAGTTACTACACTTTACGGGTCGGGCCGGGTTCGGGCCTTACTTTTTTCCGGAAAAATCGGACCGGGCATAACTTATTTTTTCTGAGTAGAGCCGGGACTGGTTTCTTTTCTAGCCTTCACGGCCCAAAATTATCAGCCCTAGTTTTGAGCCAGCTCCTATGAAAATCATTGTTTCGGCGTGACCTGTGCGTTCAAAGATCAGTAAAATTAAGCTTGACCCAAAGATTTTTGCAAAATATGCATACATTTTTGAATCGCCATTATTCTACAATTAATTTTTACATTGCATTTCTTACAATTTACATTTATTCTTTTTAAAGAATAGTAAATTTCTAAGCAAATTAAAATTTGTCTAAATTAAAATATAGTAAAACGCATGAAAAGAACCTGCCTATGACGGAATCCTGTTTTAAACTGAAAAACTTGTTGATACATGCAAAATTAATATTCTAATACGTAAGAAAAGAATATAATACATTTGCATTTGCTAAGAAGGGAACTTGTCAATAACTCATTTTTTTTTCTTTTCTATGTAATTGAGTCTGATTTTACAGTATCGCATTTTTCAGATTTTTATCACTTCAATACAGGGAATATGGATTAACAATATTAATGATAACTGAAACATTTATATAGAAGAAATAGCGATTCATTAAAAAAAAGTAAATATCGCAGCCTGCGGCACTTATATAAAAGTGAAGTTTAGGAACATGAAAAAAAAAAGATAAGATAAATATTTATTGGTCAGAACTCCTCGTAAGAGTCAAATTTTTAACCAAATCGACGTAAAAATCAATGTCTTGTAGCAATTCACTGGGGCCGGGTCGGGCTCGGGCCGAGATTTTAACTTTTTTCCGGGCCGGGCGGGCTCGGGTCGAACTTTTAGCTCTTATACCGGGCCGCGCAGGGCCAATAATTTTTTTTTCTACGGGCCGGACCGGGCTCGAGCCGAACTTTTAACTTTTCTACCGGGTCGGGCCTGGAAGTTTCGGCCCGTGCAGATCTCTAACACATAAGCGCAAACAATTTCCACACTTTATTGATCATTTCGACTTCCTAGTTTAATTACCGGCAGAGTGGAAAACCCTGAATTTAGAACCATTTAAACTTATTCTAAGAAAAAAAAAATCATCATTTATGAAAATTCTCAGTGATTGTTAAATATGATGAAGTTTGCCCACGGTGAAGTATTTCTCTCATTTCTGTGATTAACTGAGTATACGGCACAATGGCGGATCGATTTCACCGATGGAAAATTATGTTGACTGTCTTTTGGATTGTTTTGCTTTTCAATACAGGAACACAATATTTCAGAAGATGGCGTTGCAACTGATTTTTCAAACCATTCCTTATCACTATAGGTACTTTGACACTACGTTCAAAGACCTTAAATCTTTAACCGACGGTAGTGAATGCGCAACTGGCAAAAGAAAAAGCATTTTATTATCAAATCGCAAGGCTTAATTAATTTTACACGTGTGTTTCGATAAAATTTATAATAAAGCACACGTAAATTAGCGTTTGAATGTATTTATTTTTAAATTACTAAATGGTATATATATATTAGGACAGACTTGAACACAATTAATACATTTACCCAACAGGAGTGAAAAATTAGCCGGGGCCAGCATTCGAACCGGGGTGCACAGCATTACCGTGCTCCTGCTTTATCACTATTTAGGCCACTGCAGCTTAGTGGTAAAGCAACAGAGCGGTTACCTATGGACTCTAGTTCGAATCCTGATCCCGGCTAAATTTTCACTCCTGTTGGGTAATTGCATTAAATGCGTTCAAGTCTGTCTTAATATATATGTACCTTTAATAAATAACGCTTAGAAATTTGTGTCGCCGCTCAATTTTAACTCACTTGTTTTCTTCCGTTATCGACGATGAGGGAAACTTACAATCACACAGTTGCTTCCTCGTAGTTTGAATTGATTTGAACACCTTTTCATTAACAGAGCTATAATGGCTTATATTCTACTTTAGATACTTTATAAATATTTTGGTACTAATGTAATATAATTATAGTGATACGCTTTGGTGTTTCTAGCACAAAGGTTTTAATAGCATTATTCAGTATGATTTTGTTAGGTTGGTTGGTATTTGACGACCTATTATCAACTCAAGGGACATGGACCCGAGGGGAGGGAGAGGGCCCTTCGTAAGGGGTCTTTCTAGGGGAACCTAGGCCGTGTTTACGCATGGGAATCCAAGGGCCGAAGTAAGCCACGGAAAACTCCGAACGATTAGGCCGACGGGCGCGATTGGGTTCCAATCCAGCACCTCCCGTCTACCAGCTTCGAGAGCACAACGTCTCGACCACTGGAGGGGGGGGGGGCATGATTTATTTCGGAAATTTGACCTCAAGAAATACCTGAAAACAGTGCATCCCAATTCAGTTAGTAGATGGCAGCACTAAAGATGGTTGGTTGTGTTTATGACGGCCAACCATCAGCACGAGGGATATGGGTCCAAAGGGGGGGGAGTGCCCTTCGTGGGGGGGGGGGGTCTTTCTAAGGGAACCTAACCCGTATTGACGTTTGGAAGTCCAAGGTTCGAAGAAAACCACGAAAACTCCGAACGATTAGGCCGACGGGCGCGATTGGGTTCGAACCCAGCACCTCCCGTCTACCAGCTTCGAGAGCAGAACCTCTCGGCCACTGGTGGGGCGACAGCATTAAAGAAGAATTATAAATTGAAACCGATTTCCACGAATCTTCAATTACTTATTTTTTATAGGTATCGGCGAATTTTTCATTTGCACGTAATTTAGATGATATATATAACTTAAAACAATTTTATCATTATAATTTTTTTTTCAACTTGTGCATAAGAATTTGTAATTACGTGAAAAAATATTATTATAAACTAAATCGTCTTATTTCAACATCAAAGAATTATTTACTTATTTATTTGTAATTTTCAGACGCTAAAAATAAAGGCTGCTATTGGTGAGGTATGTTGTTGTTGTTGTATATTTATGTCGGCCAATCATCAGCACGTGGGATATAGGCCCAAAGAGGGGAGTGCCTTCCGTGGAGGTCTTTCTAAGGGAACCTAACCCGTATTAACGCTTGGAGAACCGAGGTTCGAAGAAAACCACGAAAACTCCGAACGATTAGGCCGACGGGCGCGATTGGGATCAATCCCAGCACCTCCCGTCTACCAGCTTTGAGAGCAGAACCTCTCGGCCACTGGTGGGGCGCTATTAGTGAGGAATAAGATACTGTCGACCATATTTACTCCATGCAAAAATGAGCAAAATTATATATTCTCCATAATTTGAAAACTACAACATTAAAACATTTATAATTCTGCGTCCAAAACTTCCCGAGTTATGTTCGTTGAAGTCTTATGCTTTCCTTGAAAGAAAAAACGCAGATGACTGATTAATACCGGAAAGTTCCAAAATTTCCTAAAATTCAGCTTATCGTAACTCGGTGAATTTTGGTCAAAGAAGGATGAAATTTTCACAACTTGTATATTAAATATAACTTGTAGGACTTAGTGGTCATATAAAAATTATATAAGTGTAACTTGTCGTAAAGTAATCGCAGGACTGTTTCATCAATTTACACTGCATGCGAATCTCCAATAGTTAAAAAATTACAGCGCGTTCCAATCTTTTTGAGACATCCTGTATAGCACGTTTCTAAACTAACGGAGCAAATTTTCAGGAGTTTCATGTAACACACAGGAATAGAAGCAATATTCGTAGAATCCTGCACCGGTCAAGTCGTACCCGAACCCAAGCGATAAAAGAAAAGTTCGTTAATTCGAAACTCGATTCGAGCCCGACACACTTCAATCCGAAACCGAACCGGCCCCACCAATGGCTGAGAGGTTCTGCTCTCAAAGCTGGTAGACGGGAGGGCCTGGATTCGAACTTAATCGCGCCCGTCGACCTAGCTGTTTGGGGTTTTTGTGGTTTTCTTCGAATTTTGGGAAACCTTGCGTAAATACGGGTTAGGTTCCCTTAGAAAGACTCCCCCCACCCACATAGGGTACTCCCCCTTGGGAGTATATCCCTCGTGCAGATGACCGGCCGTCATAACTAACACCAACACAAAACACCGAAACCGAACCGAACCTAAAAAAGAAAAAGAAATTGGAAATTTAATAGTATGTAAAAGTAGTCTAAAACTATATCGTAATATCTTTTTTTTTTTTTTTTTTTTTTTTTTTTTTTTTTTCGTATAAAAATGAACACATACACTTATCATTATTAACACATGCAAAGTTTCTTTTTCTTTTCTTTTCTTTTTTTTTTTCCTTTTTAATGGAAACTATTCAGGGCTTCCTGTTATGAAATCGGGTCGATAAGAACGGGACCGAAATAATCAAAATTCAAGCCGAAACCGACCTGCAATGAAAAACAAAACAGCGTTTAACATGCATGAATCAAATCGCGAGCCGGGTCGGACGCGGGTAAAATCAGTTAGGTGTTATCCAACCCGATGCAAAACTATCTTTTCGCGTAGGAAACGAGGATTCTAATCCACATATTCAGTCAAAAATACAGAGTGCCTTATTACAAGCTAGACATGATTTTTTTTTTATTATAACTTTAAAAATAATAAGTATGTTTCAGCGATATTTCCATCAGATTAATTTTTCTTTGCATAAAATGGGATAATGCCATGGTTAGTGCTGGAAGTACACGACAATTTGTTCAATACCATCGTCTGTACTGTCAGCTGAATTCCGAATTACAGAGAGCCCCACCAGTGGCTGAGAGATTCTGCTCTCGAAGCTGGTAGACGGGAGGTGCTGGGTTTGAACACAATCGCGCCCGTCGGCCTAACCGTTTCGGAGTTTTCGTGGTTTTCTTCGAAACCGTGGATTCCCATGCGTAAATACGGGTTAGGTTCCCTTAGAAAGACGCCCCACGAAGGGCACTCCTCCCCGGGCCTATACCCCACGTGTTGATAATCGGCCGTCATAAACACAAACAAACAAACGAAGCTGGTAGACGGGAGGTGCTGGGTTCGATCCCAATCGCGCCCGTCGGCCTAATCGTTCGTGGTTTTCTTCGAACCGTGGATTTCCATGCGTTAATACGGATTAGGTTCCCTTAAAAAGACCCCCACGGAAGGTACTCCCCCAAGGCCCCATATCCCTCGTGTAGATAATTGGCCGTCAACAATCAACCCAACCCAACCCTCTTTATTCTTCCCTTTAAAGCTTAAAAGCCGCTTTAGTATGCTGTATATTGAATTTTAAAAAGATATATTTCTAATGATGAAATATTATTTTCGATAATCCATTTTCTAAAAAATAGAAAAGATAACACTTTTACTTTTTAATTCTTCCAGCACTTCATACATAATTGAGAAAAATTAAGTCATGGTAACGTGTTCAGGATTTATGCGCCGATCTAAAAAACAGCCGATTTCTAGCCAAAAAAATAAATAAGTTCTAAGAGATTGCAGAAAATTTTGTATTTTTTATGAACCCAAATATTAAACTTTTTTTAATTACTGGCAATGTTATCCATTAATAATAATCACCTCATACATTTCATTTATTAAGGTTGCCTGAGAGAAATGTGTTCAGGAGACTGTACACTTTTAATGTTTTCAAAAATCGATTTTTTTTTTTTTTTTTTTGCATCGTTAGAAAGGTTATTGTATTCTCAATAAGCTGATACCAATATTTTAGCTGTGGGATAATTATTTACTGAGATATTAGGGAAAATGTAGACATCACCCCTTCATTTCTGGATCAACAGTCCTGCGACAACTGTCATGGCGACTTGTTTACATTTTGTTTTCACGCTTTCACATTATCGTAACTTTGGAAATATGCTAAAATACGGCAGTTGTTATTGGTTAAATACCTTAAACAATAATAAGAAAGCTGTAAAATATTAATTCAACTTCTACTTTCGCCAAATTTGTTTACTTTCATGATTTTCACTGTTTAATTGCTACTAAGTGCTTAAATTTGAAACGAAACATTTTTTTTTTTTTTTTTTTTTTTAGAGCAATACTTTCCTGATTTTGTAATAGTATTCTACTTCTTAGTATTTATTAGCTTTTTAGTGAAAAAAAAAATATGCAAAATGTGCTTCAGAACATCATCGAAGAAAGTGTCAGTTTAATGGTAATCGCTATACAAAACACAATGATAGAAATATGTCCTAAGATGCAAATTCATCTTATAGAAAACTAAAAAGTAGTCATTGTGATAGTGATTTTTGTTTCAATTGATAGTTTATAATACGGATTTATTGACATTAATATCTTTTTGTAGTGACCTATCCGGATTTTTGTGCTCAAAGTATGTGAATCAGGTATCGGAATACGAGAATCTTTATAAAATGGCCTTTGTTTTATATTAAATAATTTAGTTTTATAAAACGTGCACATTTAATTCACTTTACAATCAAAGCTAAACAAAATTTTAAGTTATATGTTTAAAATTAATTTTTTGCAATAGTAAATGCTATATTTTTACAAATAACATCTATTTATTTTTTAAGCATGTTCCTATATTCTGCAGCATTTTACAAATAATTTTATATTTATCATTTTAAACTAGCATCTAATTTTATTTTTAATACAGAATACGATATATAATTAGTAGTTTTGTTTCCTTTATTATGCATTTTATATTTAAAAAATACAATTTAATCTTTAAACGGCTTTTTCTCAAAATGACATTTTTTACTCTTGCGCGGATGATATCTCCAAAACTATTTGAAGTAGAGCTTTAAAATTTTTGCCCTACATAAATAGTTATATTATCATGAAAATGAACTAGGATTATAAATCTGTGTTCATTATGTAAAAAATTATCATGCCCTGAGAAGTAATAGTGAAAATTTCCTCTTTCTACGACCGAAACTTACCGAGTTGCGATATGATGAATTTAGGTTGGTTGTATTTATGTCGGCCAATTATCTGCACGTGGGATATAGGCCCTAACGGGGGGAGTGCCTTCCGTGGAGGTCTTTCTAAGGGAGCCTAATCCGTATTAACGCTTGGAGAACCAAGGTTCGAAGAAAACCACGAAAACTCCGAACGATTAGGCTGACGGGCGCGATTGGGATCGAACCCAGCACCTCCCGTCTACCAGCTTCGAGAGCAGAACCTCTCGGCCACGATGAATTTTAGGCAATTCTGGAACCCTCTAGCATTAATCAGTCATCTGCCTATTTTTAGTCAAGGAAAGCATAAAAACTGCAGCAGACTTAATTCGGCGAGTTTTGGACGTAGAAGATGGTTGGTTGATTTTTGACGGCCGATTATCTACACTAGGGATATAGGCCCAAGGGAGGAGTGCCCTTCGTGGGGGTCTTTCTAAGGGAACCTAACCCGTATTTACGCATGGAAATCCATGGCTCGAAGAAAACCACGAAAACTCCGAACGATTAGGCAGACGGGCGCGATTGAGATCGAACCCAGCACTTCCCGTCTACCAGCTTCGAGAGCAGAACCTCTCAGCCACGGGTGGGGATTGGTCGTAGAAGAATAAAAGTTTTAATGTTGTAGTTGTCAAGTTATAGAGAATACATTTATTTATTTATTTATTTTTTTTTTTTTTTTTTTTTTTTTTGCATGGAGAAATATCGCCAGCAGCATTTTATTCCTCACAAATAGCAGCCTTTATTTATAGCGTTAAAAAAAAAAAAAAAAAAAAAAAAAAAAAAAAAAAAAAACTTTGATGATGAAATAAGACATTTTAGTTTACGATATTATAGGGTTTTTTTTTTTACTTAATTACAAATTTTTAAGCACAAGTTGAAAAATAATATATAATGATAAAATTGCTTTAAGTTATACATTTCCAAATTACGTGCAAATGAAAAATTCGCCGATACTTATAAAAAAAAAAAAAAAAAAAAAAAAAAAAGCAATTGAAGATTCGTGGAAGATTCTTAATCTGCTTCAATTTTTAATTCTTCGATAGTGCTGCCATCTACTGAATGTATTGTAATGCACTGTCCTTGAGGTCAAATTTCCGAACTAAATCATATTGAAGTATACTGTTAAAACCTTTATGCTAGAAACACAAAAGCGAATAGCCGTAATATATTATCACCAAAAATATTTTAAAGTTATCTAAAATATAATATAAACAAGTATAACTTTGTTCAGGAAAGGTGTTCATAACAAATCAAACTACGAGGGAGCACCTGTGTGATTGATTGTAAGTGTTATTTATGAAGGCCGGTTATCTTTATGAGTGATATAGGCCCAGAGGGGGTGCCCTCCGGGTCTTTCTAAGGGAACCTAACCCGTATTTTTGTGATTGTAAGGTTCCCTCATTATCCATAAAGGAAAAAACAAGTCAGTTAAAATTGAACGATGTCATAAATTTTTAAGTGTTCAAAAATATTTATATTTAACATTTTTTGTTTTCAATTTTTTAGGACTCCTATCAGTCTGCAGTTAAGATGTTTCTTTCCGTTGTCTTCAGAGTTTTCTTCCCACTTTCTTAGAATGTTTGCTCAAATATACAGAATGCATTTAGGAATCGAAACACCATTGGTAAAATTAAACTATTTCGAAACAACTTTTCCTCTTTAAGTTGTTCGATCCAGCCTTTGATTTTTTGTGATTGTAAAAAAAGATAAATAAAAAAAAAATCATGCCGAATCCACATCCAGTCAAAATCCACATTAGGGTGGTTCAAAAAAACTTTTTTTGTGCTGGAGTGCAGGCCACTCCCTAATTTTTTTTAGACTCATCAATAGTATAATATTGGCAAATTTTTAGATTCTTACTCAAATTCTAAGAGGGTACTCAATGACCCCGCATTTTAATATAGCAGAAGCATAGGAAATGCAACAATAATGTATACTTCAGAAATATTTAATTTTCCCAGAAGTTTTTAGAAGAAATTTAGTTTGTTATATTATATATATTTGTATTTAAATATTTTATTATATGTAGCAACATTTCTGAGAATTTTTTACGTGATGAAGTTACAGACAACACTAAACCAAAGCAAGAATTCAACCAACTCCTTTTACGAATAATTGAAAACAATTTCTCACTGAAACATTTAATTTTTCATTATAATTTTTATTTTAAATGATAATCATATATATTTTATATATTTTATATATCATATATATTATTTTATATATCATATAATTCTGCACCCGGCAACAAACATCTGTTTGATAGTTGTTTACACTTAGTCATGGCTATTCCTAAGTGAAAGGTGACAAATAAAAGTAATATTTAAAAGGGATTTAATTGTTTATTGCAAGAGTTTTTACTTTTAAATATATATCAAGAATTATATTTAGGTTACATTACTTATATTAAATATTAATCTACTGTTATGGGATGCTAACATTATTCATGTTGCAGTTAAGAAGACAAACACTAAGTCTAATATGAAATAAAAATAATCACAAAATTTGTGTATTAATGAACAACTTTAATTTTATGAAAAATATATCCGTTTTCTGTTTAAAGAAATTTCAAAGCAAAAATTTGCAACGGCTCCGGTTTCAAATTTTCTTAGTAATGAAATTTTTCTGATTGGTCTAAGATCAGTAGACCAATTGATTAGATTGAAACAACTAACTATGACAAGACAAATCCTTCAGCGTGTTTATTATCAGTTGAAAGAATCAAAATTTGTACAACGTGTTAGGCATTTGACAGTTAAAGAATTAATGCAGGTATGTCAGAAATCTGCAATTCCTGCAAAACAAAAGAAACACATACATGATTAAAAAAGTAGAGAACATTCATTCTCATTAGCTTTTGTTAAATAAAAATAAAGGTATTTTTCTATAGCCCAATGACAAGGAGTGGTTAGAAATCTTGAAAACTTTCTTTGATATTGGTCATGAAGGTTATGAAAATGATAAGAATTAAAGGAGATTCTAATTTTCTTCAGGATCAAAGAACCAATACTAAAATGTATATGGGTTTAAAAGACAGAGTTACAGAAAAACGCATGAACATTCTCTTCAGAGACTAAAAGAAGAATGAAGCATTAGAGCCTCGTTACCTTCAGCTACCATCTGTTCATCCAATATTTGTCTAAATAGTGTAAGAGAAAACTTTCAGCCTTCAGACGATGAATTTATTCCAACACAGTTAAAGATCTTGAAAATTATCTATCAACAGATAAAGTAATAGTGCTAGAAAAGTGGTGGAACATCACATGTCTGAGTGTTCTGATGACTTAATAAGACTTTCTCTTTTCTAACAGAATTTCACTGGAAGAAAAATTGTTGTCGAGCGATTTACAGCTATGCAAGAACTTAAAAAGCGTTATGCAAGCTGAGAACTTGAGATTTTTAAAGAAGATGCTGTGCGACTGTCAGACCTTGCGACAAAGAGAACAGCAGAACTCTTACCTCGTATGAGTATAAGCAAGTCATTGTTAAGCCTTTCTCCCGAAAAATGAAATGGCAATGATGACCAAAGGAAAGGAAAGGCCTCAAAATTTACAAGTAGTGAATGACAGTGCAGAATGAAGAGTTAAGCTTACTGGAGATTTCAATAAAATTAGAACAAATGATGAAGATGAAAAGCAATTAATTCTTGCTGCAGGTCGGTAGAAGCCAACAGAAAATGCATTCCATTAGAAACAACGAAAAAATCAGTTTTAGACACTATTTTGTATTATTAAAAACCAAATATGATTAATTTCTATTTTTTACTTCTATATTGCTTTATTCTTTTCTATAAAATTATTTTTTGGAAGTATTTATTTATTTTTTAACAAATACATAGAAAAATTACAATGGAATACACTAACTTATGAAGTTAGTGGATGTTGAGCATCCTCTTGCAGTTGAAATATGAAGTTCAAATTCGGCCAGAATATTACTGTACACAAGTCTAAAAAATTTGAGGGGTGGCCTGGTATATATGTGAAAGGTTATTTTTTTTACATAGATGGCTGAACCACCCTAATCCACGTTTTAAACTGTAAATGTTATTGCAATTATAGTTGCACAGTGAATAACAGAAAAATAAATTTTATCACAAAACACGAGTAAAATTAATTAAACCTAGTGATTTAATAATAAAACTTTTTTTTCTTTTGCCGGTTGCAGATTCACTACGTCGGTTAAATCTGTTAGGTCCTTGAAAGTAGTGTCAAATTATCTATATGATTAGGAAAGGTTTGAAAAATTTTATACAACGCCATCTTCTGAAATATTGTGCTTCTGTAGTGAAAAGCAAGATTATCCAAAAGACAGAGAGCATCATCTTACATCTGTAAAATCGATCCGCTATTGTGCCGTTAACTCAATTGATCACAGGTTGGTTGCGTTTATGACGGCCAATTTTCAACACGAGAGATATAGGACCTAAGGGGGGGGGGGGGTCCCTTCGTGGGGATCTTTCTAAGGGAACCTAACCCGTATTAACGCTTGGAAATCCAAGGTTCGATGAAAACTACGAAAACTCCGACGGGCGTGATTGGGTTTGAACACAGCACTTCCCTTCTACCAGCTTCGAGAGCAGAACCTCTCGGTCAGTGGTGCGGCCAACAACTGATCACAGAGACGAGAGAAATCCTTCATTTTGGGAAAATGACGTCGATTTAACGAGCACTGAGAATTTTCATTAATAAAAATGAATTTTATTTTCTTAGAATAAGTTTAAATGATGCTAAATTCAGGGTTTTCCACTCTGCCGTAGAGGTCTGCACGGTCCCGTAGCCGGCCCGGCCCGCGGGCCGGCGGAATGAAGGCGAATTTTCAAACGGGCCGGGCCGGCAGAATTAGGACAATTTTTTCAACGGGCCGGGCCGGCAAAAAGATTGAACGGGCCTGCAGGGCCGGGCCGGGCCGATAAAAAAATTAATAGGGCCTATCGGCCCGATATAAGAATTCAAGCGGAACAGATAAATTACGAGCCATTTTCAATTAATATGATTTTCACGAGATGTATAAACGTGCGTCACCAGCCGATGCGAGTTTAACAACATCAATATAGAAATGTAACATGTCCGTCGAAGAGACCGGCATGGTACAGTTACAAGATGTCTGATTCCGAGTTTAATTTTTTTCAGCAGACTCGTGCCGGGACGGAACTGGTCTTGATCTCAGGATGTGTAGGACAGTCATTATGTTTTATAGTATTAGTAGTGATAATGAACTTCTCTTAACAGTATCTTTGGAAATATACCTTAAGGTGGTTCTCATATTCACTGCTCAACAATGCGAAACTTTCAGACACATTTTCTGACTCATTTTTAACTATAAAGGCATAAAATTGACAGGCCTGACTATTGAAGGCATTTGGAAACGAATAGCTTTTTCCATATTTGATAAATTACTTACAGAGATAACAGAGATTTTTGTCACGTGACTGTGCGTTCTTCTCCTTTCCTGTGCTATCGCTTCCGGGAATTCGATTCAAAACGCTAACTTTGGGAGTATTTTTAGAAAGATATACTGCTTTTAACTATGAAAAAAAAAACGACATTTACATCGCTTCTGAATAAGAATACCTGCCAATCTTACGCCTTTCCGAAAAGAAATGAATTCATAAATGTGTCGAAATGCAGCTCCTTTGGATTTGAGAAAAGCCTTAAAAATGAGAAAAATATTTTCACAAATCTACTTTTTATTATACAGCTTCAAAAGTTATGTTTTTAATCTTTTATTCTGAACTACATTAATCTTTTAATGAATCGCTATTTGAATTATGAAATGTCTGTAGACACGATGACTAAAACACTGTAAGTAATCGTTAATGTTTACTATTGTGTGTTTTCTGTTTTGCGAACATCATAGTAATCTAAAATATACTGTAAAATGTTCCCATAAATATGTATGTAGAAAATGAATTAAAAGTTGTTGATTTTGTTGTTGTTGATTTTGACGGCCGATTATCTACACTAGGGATATAGGCCCGTGGGGGGAGTGCCCTTCGTGGGGGTCTTTCTAAGGGAACCTAACCCGTATTTACGCATGGGAATCCATGGCTCGAGGAAAACCACGAAAACTCCGAACGATTAGGCCGACGGCCGCGATTGGGATCGAACCCAGCACTTCCCATCTGCCAGCTTCGAGAGCAGAACCTCTCAGCCACAATGAATTAAAAGAATCTTAATTGTATGTTGAGAAAAAACGGATTTTTTTTGTAGAAATTGTGTCGGGCCGGGCCGAGCCGGGCTTGTTCTCAGTTAGTTTTGTACGGGCCGGGCCAAGACAAAACCGCCTAAAGACTACAAGCCAAACACAAGGTTTCGTGACGTCACTTCGCGGGGCTTAAGCGAGCAGAGAAGAGCACAGACTTATTTAAAACATATAAATACTTCCCTCACCATTCCAACTTAATTATCACAGCATACGGAAAAAATTATATACGTACTTGTAGTTTAAAGACGCTAATTAAGCGCTTTTCATTCAATTTCGATTACTCCTCAACAGTAAAAATAAACATACTAATATTTATGAAATAATATCACTGTGTCAATGAAAATGTGCCTCAGTATTAAAGTTAAGAGTACATGAAAGAAAACTGGATCGTTAATAACGAAAAAAAACAAAAAAAAAAACCAAGTATTAAATTTATTTTAGTGAACAGTTTTTATTATATTTATTCTACTTTGAAATTTAGAAACAATATCAATTATCTACTTTCTATATATTCAAAAACAAGACATTAATATATATATACATATATAAATTTTCAGTTTAAATACATATCAGCTGAATTATTTTGCTTTCAATTATTTCACTTTCAAAAATAAATAAATACTAATAAGTGTGCAAAATCAAAACCCACATTTAAAATTAAGTTAAAGTGAAAGCAAAGTGCATGTCAAATAAAAACATATTCAATTTGTGTGCTATTTTTATTATTTATTGTGGCCTAAAATTATACAGTAAATATTCTATTAAATATTTAGTGATTTGAAACCTTCATATAACAAATTTAGCATAAATAAATAGTAAAATTAAAGCATATATGAAATTAAATATTCATACAGATAAATTTTTCGTACCTACTGCAAACTTTACTTATCAGAAATGGGTTATTTTCCCATAAAATCCATTAGAATTGAGAAACATAAAACTCTCATAATAAAACAAAACAAGGTCATGAAACAGAAAATTATTATTATTATTTTAATTTTGTGTTAGTTTAACATATTATGCAAGGTACAAGCAATAGATTTTTTTAAAGTGTACTGAAACATGAGAGAGGGTGGGGGGAAGAAGAAAGAAAACACTTTCATCGATCCAAATTACAATTTATCCCACGTGCAGATAATTGGCCGACATAAATACAACCAACCAACCAACCAAATTACAATTTTCCTAACTTATGTTCATTTTCCTCGGATATTTGAGTTTTAACTGCTAAAAAACATAGAGAAACCCAAATCCTTCCACGAAAATATTTCATTTCCAAAAATAATGTTGTGTGGGCTGTTTAAATGATTGTTCACATGTTTTAAGCTTAAAATAATCAATATTTATGAGATGAAAAGTATAAAGGGCCATGACTAGATCGAAAAGCAAATTTATAATTATAGAAAAAATATTTTATTTATTGTTATTTTTAATTAAATATTAAAATGTATATAAAAACACACACAATTATTTCGAATAGGTGGGGGGCTCGCCAACATCTGTTTTGCCTTCCAAGTCTTATGAATTAATTGTTTACAGTGGTTGCAAAAATAGAGATTCAAACACATTATCCCCATATCTCCAGTTTTCACGTATAAGCATGGTTTATGTAACAAATATTACAAAAGGAATTTTTATCAAGATATTAAGAGTTTAAGATTAAAACACAACAATAAATTGGTACGTATACAGGGACGTATACCGGCGAGTATTTTTCTATTCTATTCGCACCGCTATTTAAAAAAAAAATAAATTTTGTAGTATATTTCTCTTGCAAATGTTGTCAAACTGTATGTCAAAGATTTTTGTTTCGAGAAAGTGGTGCAAGTCAGAATAAAAAAATAGTCGCCTGTGGCAGCCCTGAGTGTATTGATTGGACTTTAAAAGAAGTAAACAATATAATATGTGTCCATAGCGACTTTGCTGAAAATTTCTAGTATATTTAAATTTTTAGTATGAAAATACCCATAAGAATACATAAATTTTATATGATATTAAATCCCAATCAATTCTGCTTACAAAATAATTAGTTATTATTCACACGACAAGCGTTTTCTAATAAATAGACGTTTATTAAAAGTCACTTTAATGAGAAAAAACAGAACAAATTAAAAAGGGAAGGTGTGAAAAGTTAGAAATTACTAAATAATTAGGCTTGTAACTAAGACTTTTGTCTGAACATTTTTGAGTAGGATTAGTACCCAAAGAACCCAGTCTGACATAAGTTTCAGCTGTCTGGTGCCAATATTTCCGAGTAAATAAAATTCAGAAGTTTTAACCGAAATTTTTGAATAGCAAGAAAGGTAATGTTGCAAATAGCTATTACCAAAATGTAAAATTTAAATAATAATATTTGTACTGTACTATAGACAAAATTTCACCAGTTTTCAGTGATAAATTACCGAGTAATAATGATCTTAAAGTTTTTTTTATTAATTTGTTTAAATTAAAAGAACTAATTAAAATTTCCTCTTGAAAATATAATAGTTGAGGTGGAAAAATATGTCGCATAGGACATTAAAATTTCAAACTGAATTGGCCGTATAGCTTCCAAATTATAAGGAGAAATGTGTTGGCCCCAACAGAACTGTCTAGTTCTAGCACATATTAAAATGAAGCTATTTTTACATATTTATAAAGAATATAATTAAACAATGAAAACTTTATTAATTAAAAACTTTTGAGATAATTCACCGATTCACACCGTTCAAGCACCAATTTTTAGCAAAATTACTAGAGACAGGGAATGATATAAGTCTCGATACGATTTAGTGGTTTTTGCCACTTTAAATTACTGCTGTTTTTGAAATGAAACAGAAGTTTTCGTTATGAACATATCGTTTTGTTTTGAGTCTCGCACACGGGATTATTTACAATACGATACTGGGCTTTAATAGTTAAATTATTTTAAAGAAGTTAAAAATAAAAGATATTCTGAACACAAAGAATAGAGCTAGTACTAATTAAGTAGTTAATTTGAAAATAAAACTTACCTTCAAAAGAATATGTTCTATTCTTTTAAATAAACAGCACGTGCATACGTTACATTTTAATTCTAAACAATCAGATACAACTTTCAAATGCTCGGCATTGGCGCCAGCCCCGGGTCGTTACGTCACATATGTGGGGGAATGAAATCGTGTCTGGCTTGATAGTCTTGAGAAGGCTTTGGCCGAGAACTGTAAAAATGCAAACGGGCCTGGCCGGGCTCGGGCCGAACTTTCAATTTTTACACCGGGGCGGGCCGGGCCCAGGCCTGGAAATTCCGGCCCGTGCAGACCTCTCTCTGCCGGTAATTAAACTAGGAAGTCGAGATGATCACTAAAGTGTAGAAATCGTTTGCGTGTGTGTTGTTTATGACGCCCGATTGTCCACACGAGGGATATGGGGCCGATGCGGTGGCCTTCGTTGAAGTTTTTTTTATAGAAACCTAACCCGTATTTACGCCAGGTTAATTAAAGTTCAAAGAAAACCACGGAAAACTCCGAAAGGGTATGCCGACGCGCGCGATCGCGTTTGAACTCGGCACTTTGCTTTTACCAGCTTTGAGAGCAGAACATCTCAGCCAGTGATGGGGCAGACATCGTTTGCATCCAAAGTTTCCGCCGCTTGACATGAAGTAAATCTTTGCTGGGAATAAACTTATTAAAAAACTATAACGCACTAAAATATACATAGATCAGAAATATGAAAACTATATATGAAAATTTGTTTCTTCTTGTTTTTCTTCTTATTTCTAGCTTCAAAGTTATTTTTCCATTTATAAAACTAAAAAAAAAAAAAAAAAAAAGTATAATTCTACCGCTTCAGTAATTTTCCATCTCGAAATTACAAATATTAGACTGTTAGGTCCTTAAATGATTACTTTATCTTGACTAATTACGTTGATTGCATCATTTAGAAATAAGATATGGATTAGAATAATGACATTTTTTTCAAATAATGTAAAAAGTAAAATTAATGCAAAATTTATTATGATAAATATATTTTAAATAATAATTGTTTTGAAAGTTAAATTAGCTTATGCAAGAATGAATTTTATTATTGAAATTATTTTTGTAGTCTTTTTTTATATAAGTTTATTATACAGTTGCGCATTAAATATTTTTTAATTACACCGAAGTGAAACGGGTACTATCTTTTTTGGCATTAATACACATATATTTCGTATAACCACAGTCTTTAGCTTAAGCTGCCAACGCTCTACTAACTAAGCTATCCTGGACAACTCCGGTGAATACATTTCCCTCAAACAACCTTACTAAATGAAATGTCTGAGGTGAGTATTATTAATGAATAATATTTTAAGGAATAAGAAAAATCTTTAATATTTGGGTTCCCCAAAAATACAAAACTTACTCTATTCTAACTTATTTCAGATTTTTTTTTTTTTCTGGTTAGAAGTCGGTTGTTTTTTAGATCGATGTACAAATCCTGAACACGTTACTATGATTTTTTTTCTCTATTATCTACAAAGTGCTGGAAATTTTTAGATTTTTTTTTTTTTTTTTTTTTAGAAAATGGAACATTGAAAATAATCTTTCATCATTAGAAAATTATCTTTCTAAAATTGAATATTAATTTAAAATTTTTTTGTTTATTACCTCATTTTATTTTATTGTATTTTTAAATAGTACTTATGACAAAGCTACGTTGCCTTTTAAGCTTTAAAAAGAAGATTAAAGGGAGAAAGCAGCAGATTTGATCATGACATAAAATGGCGCATAAAGTGGAAATCGATTTTTTAATGCCCCCACAAAATACTCCGTTATCGAGAGATTGTGCTATAAAAATATTTTTCTATAGAGCGATTTCGATTATAGTATAATACAATCAGACAAAATTTTATTTCTGGTGTGTGTATGTTTGGAGGTGGGAGGGTATAGAGACGGCTTTACGCCTAATAAAAAGATGGGTAGAATATGCCTACAATTAAACCTAAAACAACCAAACACTGGTTGAGAGGATATTAGATAAATGTATATAAATGTGTTTGTATTATTCTCATGTTGCTGCCGTCTATCAATTAGAATCATTTAAATCGTTGTTTGTTCCATTTACCATTCTTTACACGTATATCCTTCTTTCCTTCTGTAACTTCAAAAGCTGAATTTAATTATTATGATAGGTTAAAATTAAATTAAAACAAGAATTCAGTAAAAAGTAACGATGCGCAAAATTTATTGAAGAGAAAAATTAATTTTTAGATGTTTAAAAATAAATAGCTGCATTTGCAATAGATGGCAGCACTAAATTTCAGTTTTGATGTCAGGTTGGGGAATGTACTTTAGAAGTGACTGGATCAGTAACTAACTATCTCTCTGAACAGCTTTTATAACCAAAGACATTTTCGAATCAGCAAAACGCTACGAAAACATTTTCCTGTAATATTAATTACTGAAGTAGAGTTGAACAAACACTTGCTGTATAACAGGTAGGCAGGGGCGCGCCAACAGTGTCCAGCGCCTGTGTGCAGAATTTCAGTTGGCGCCCTCTATCCCCCCTCCCCCCTCCTCCACTCCTCCGAAAATAAATCTTTATATAAAAAAAAATCTTTGAATATCTATAACAGAATAACTGCCATCCTGTTGGAGTTTTATCCCAGATCAAATAAAGTTTTTCGAACCAGAAAATTATTTAATAAAATGTGTGTTGTTTCTATAGGGTTCGTATTTCATTTATTTATTAAACAAAATTTCTGGTTCCAAACATTTAAATTACTTGAAAAATAAGGGAGGTTGGCAGCTATGTAAATAAAATTCGAAACACAATAAAGCCTGTAAAAATAAAACCGATTATTTTATTCTGTATCAGAATCCTGCATTAAATGGGTTGGGTTGGGTTGATTTTTTTGACGGTCAATTATCTACACGAGGGATATAGGCCCGGGAGGAGTACCCTCCGTGGGGGTCTTTCTAAGGGAACCTAATCCGTATTAACGCATGGAAGATCCATGGCTCGAAGAAAACCACGAAAACTCCGAACGATTAGGCCGACGGGCGCGATTGGGATCGAACCCAGCACCTCCCGTCTACCAGCTTCGAGAGCAGAACCTCTCGGCCACTGGTGGGGCCTTGCATTAAATGGTAAAATTTCCCTATTCCATATAAAATAATACAATGCAATAATAATATATTGCATCCATACTAATGAAATAAAGTGGTTTGCAATCTCTAATTTGCATATCGATATTAATATAAAAGAAAGACTTTGACTTTACTTTCCATGTATTAGAGATGGCTAAGGAAATCTACGGTTGGTTGGTTGGTTGGTTGTGTTTATGATGGCCAATTATCAACACGAGAGATATAGACCCGAAGGGGGGAGTGCCCTCCGTGGAGGTCTTTCTAAGGGAACCTAACCTGTACTTACGCTTCGAAAACCGAGGTTCGAAGAAAACCACGAAAACTCCGAACGATTAGGCCGATGGGCGCGATTGGGATCGAACCCAGCACCTCCCCTCTACCAGCTTCGAGAGCAGAACCTCTCGTCCACTGGTGGGGCAGAAAATCTACGGAACATAGATGTCTGAAAATTTGGATAAGGATAGGCGATGGCAGGCCCAAATGCACCTGAGGATCAGATTTTTCATTTTTTGATAATTAGCCGAAATGTAATTAAAAGCCATAATGATAATCGCAAAATGATGAGCTTCCTTTCTTCAAAGTAATCATACCTTTACATTTCTTCAGACTGACGAAAGCGTGACGTTAGAGTTTTACTGCATTTTGAAATTGAAATGGCCGGGTCCCCATGAAGTTAAAAAAAATCATCTTATCTTTCCTAATTCAAATGGTATTTTTCTTTACTCTTTCAAAAAACCTTTTTATTTGGTCGCGATTCGTGTCAGTTTTCAAGTTTTCCGTTTTTCTGAAGTTTTAAAATTAAAAAAACAAACAAACCTATTAATACATTCTAGGTATTTTTCCGAATCTTACGATATCTCTGGTGTGAACAAATAAATATTAATATTTAGTACTATTTCAAAAAAAAAAAAAAAAACCTCTTAAAGTCATTTCATTCAAATTTTCTCAAGATATCGTTTCCCGTCTCAGCGATATGTGCTTGTGCTTTGAACATCATTTCGCATTTCAAAAAAGTGAGGGGATGGTACGCATTTTATATTATTAATGTTTTATCCCGAATTTTTGGTCAGAATTGAAACTTTTATATATCTAAATGCCAGAAATTAAATACAAATTCGAGGTTCACTTGAAAAATCAGGCCAGAGCGTTGATATCACCCCCCGGTGTACGCTGCAGAAGGCAGTGGGACCCTCAACTCGAGCTACATTTGGATAAATTTTCATTTAAAAATGAAAAATCATACAAATCCGAGCTTGTACCCTGCCGAAGGCAGTGCTGCTGACACATTAAGCTCGTTTGGAAAGATTTTCGTTTAAAAATATAAAATCAAAACAAACCGGACCGGTGCATATGCTGCTGAAGACATTGCGCCCCCCTCCCCATCTCTGGGTTCTTTTGGAAAATTTTTCCTTTAAAAATATAAAATCATTCAACGTTTGATTTTAAACTATTTAAGGTTATTATAATTTGCAATGCCGGGCGGGTCAGTTAGTACGGCAAACCACGGGAATTTAAAACTTTTTTTTTTAATCGAAATTTTTCCGTTCACAATACGGCTATTCATTTTAGGTCCTAACTTATTTATGTCTAAATTGAATTTTTTTTCATCCTAGTCTCTTAAGCGTCTAAGGTTATATCTAAAGCTGGTAAGTGCTCATATTTCAATACTTTCAATTTCATGTTCTGTATTAAAATGAACAAATCTTATAATCATCACAATTATTTATTCAGTATATGATTAGACACGAGCGTAGGAAGGAGGTGTAGGGAAAGGTCGCTTCTCTCAATCTTTGAAAAAGTAAGAATTTATCGCCAAATTCAGCCTATTTTCACCATACCCTCCCCATTAACAAAAGTTCTATTTCTGCCATGATGATTGGTACAGAGTGCAAGATAAAAAGTATTTGTTCTGCACGGAGGTTTATGGTCCGAAAAAAAAACCCTACAATTTTTGCCCAATACATAATAGTTTCAACAAAAGTGATCGCTTGTAGGAGCACTGAAAAAGTATATTGCTTCGGCCACCTAAAGTAGACTTTACTCTAGGAACGTAAAACTCAGTGTTAAACCTGTGTCACAGTGCCAAAACTTTCACAAACGGTTGATGCTTCATTCTACCAGTTAAAATTTGCTCCATAGTTGCTGTCAGTCTCTCCAATCTAAAATCTCTACATTGAACAACACACTCATACAAGTTCTGGTTTTATATTGTTTCTCTATTCAGGGTAGACAGAGGTCTACCCGGCCCAGAAAAATGAAGGCAAACTTTTAAACGAATCGAGCCGAGCTGGCGGAATAAAGACAATTTTTTTAACGTACGGAACGGCAAAAAATTAAACTGGAGAGTCGATAGAAAAATTAAGCCATATCCAGCGTAGAGATCGGCATCGGACAGCTATATCGTGCTTGACACCGCGCTTTATTTTTTCAGCAGACTCGGGTCGGGTTGAGGCTTACATTTTTCTTCTACATAGTCGAGCCGTGCCGGAATTGGACTTAATTGTTCCCAGGACATGTGAGGCAGGCAATATATTTTGTAAAATTAGTAATAAACTGCTGTTAACGGAACCACTGTAAATATACCTTAATAAATTACAGAGAAATATTTTCAAAAATCTACTTTTTATAATACAGCTTCAAACGTTATGATGCTTTTAATCCTCTTTTTTTTTTTCTTTTATTCGAAACTACATTAATTTTTTCAATGAATCTTTATTTGAATGTTAAAAACTCTAAGAGTCTAAGTAATCATTAATGTTGCTATTGTGTCATTCCTGTCTTGGAAACACATAGCAATCTAACATTTCTTCGTAAATATGTATGCAGTACTTTTTAAAGAATTTAAATTGCTAAGAAAAATCGGAATTTTTTTGGCCTGATTTAATTTATTTTTGACCGTTATTTAGTGTTAATTATATTATGTTATTAATTTGTCATTTAGTGTTTAAGGTTTCGGGCAACTTCACTTACAAAACTTTTGAGATAGGTTTGCCTTCTGAAAAATGCAATTTTAAATTCACTATGTATTTATATCATTTCTGCAAATTATTTTTAAATACGGTTTCTGAGTAGTAAGGGTCTTATGGTTATCACCGTGAGATGTACATGCATCGTATAAGATGCTTGTGACGCAAAAGTCTACCACTATTCGTGGCCTGATAATCGCAGGGGACATTTTTACCAGTATTTCCGAATAGTAATTGTCATCTTATTTATGGCAGAAACAGAGCTGATAAGTCTCCGGCTTTTTGGATACCAGTATTTTAATGAAGAAAATGTTGTTTTATTTAATTGGAACATTTGGTCGATTTAAAAGAACCAGATTTTCTCTAAGATAAAAGCCGGGGACTTGACAACTGTGCAGAAATTCTGCAATAAGGATAATATTTCTATTTAAAAATAAAAAAGAAACAAGTGGAATTTACCCCCATGTGGTAATAAAACTGTACTATGCTTTACCACTATTACAGTGAGATAATAGTGTTGCATGTTTTCAGCCATGTGAATTAGGGCGCCTTTCACTTTTGCAACTACATGAGGTGCGCACACATGAGGTTCATTTAAAGTTTGACCAGGTCTACGTCTAAATCACAGGAGACTCAGAAGTAGAATTAAACGAAATAAATAAATAATAAAAAAGGAGAATTAAATATCTATAAAAAGTTAGTCTCTGGTAAATCTACAAAACATAATTAAGATGTCGAGAAAATGTAATACATTTTAGTTTAATTAAATTAGGGATTTTTTTTTAAAATATCTGCTCCTCAACCGAAATCTTTGGCGCCTTTATTACTTCGGCGCCTTTATTACTTCGGCGCCTGTGTGCGCCGCACACTTTGCACACTGGGTCGGCGCGCCCCTGCAGGTAGGGCCGGCGCAACGTGGACTTCAGTGGTCCCGTAATGTTTACTCAATACTAGTCTAATAAAATATATTTTTTAATTGATATAATAAAGATAATAAAACGCATAAAAATTACCACTACTTTCAAATTTAATATGCGTAATTATTTTAAATTTAGCAGAATTTTACAATATTTTAAATGTTTATTTTTTGCATTCACGGTTACATTCAGGAACATCAAATTTGCACATTTCTCGGCAATTATATCTACTTTGCCTGTAAGGAATAAGATAATTCTAATTTTCTTTGTGCGAAGAAACATTTAAAAAAATCTAAATTAAAAATATTATTATTTTATTTTGAGGAAATGTTATTTTGAATTGTATAAAGAGATTCGGAGCCCTAACAAGACCCTAATTGGCGTTTGCCCCACGGTTGCGCCCGGCCCTGATAACTGGGGTTGCTAATCTAAATCGCCTGCAGGAAATTCCAAGACATTTGCAAGGATAAAAATCTGTGGATCTACCTTTTTATATTTAGAAAAATCTCTTTTTCTCCTAGAGTTTTTTTTAACAAATTGCACCTCCAAATCGAATGTCAAAAGCAGATGCCAACTTCACAAGTTTTGACAAGAAGTTCCTGATTTTTGGCCTAATTCCTACCTGTTTGCTTTATTTACAGTATATTTCTAATGACTTTGTATTATTCTTAAAGAAATTTTATCTTTTCCTATGATCTGCTCTGAAAGCCATATCATAACTTGCTACGTTCAATCTTTCTCTACCTCTTGTATGAGTGTTAGTGTTCACTTTATTCTTACTTCAGTAAAATATTAATACCAAAAATAAATAAAAAATAAAACAATAGAATATTTCAGACACATCATTTTTGTTTTATAATTTTTAATTTTTATTGCAATGTGATGAAATGGATAACAAAATTCATTACTAAACTTTTTCACTTTGTTCTTTATCAATCTGATAAAAGTAAAAGCAAAGAAGATTTCAGAAGGTGTGAAGAACAACTTTCCATTGTCAGTCTATTGTCATTTATATATACAGTAGATCTTTATAACGCAAACCTAAAAACGCAAGCTTGTGCATTATATGGATCACCTATCATGCAACATTAAATTTACTTTGAAAATTTGGCCAAATGTCTCAAAAATATCAAAATACATTAGAATATCTTTATATAGCATTCCTTGTTACCAGGAGTTATCCAGATAGCGAAATTCTAAAATGGAAGGCCAAAATCACAGTCAGGTGAAATACAGCCACCTCATTGGTCGTGTGGTCGCATGGTTTTAAGAGAGATAAGAATGAGGATCACCAACTTGTTTCTCCGTTTGAAAGGTTTGGTTTGGTTTGTGTTTATGACGGCCGATTATCAACACGTGGGATATAGGCCCTGGGGTGAGTGCCCTTCGTGGGGTCTTTCTAAGGGAACCTAACCCGTATTTACGCATGCCTTTTGAAAGGAGTGAGGGAAAAGTAATTTTGAAGCGATTGTTACCTTATTTACATTTATACATCATTTACCTTATTATTTTGTTAGCTCTTATTTATAATAAACAATCGAAATTAACTAAATTAAGATATTTTAATAACATTTCATATAACGAGAGTGAATAATTTAGATTATAAGTTGTAACAATTTTTAAATGATATGGCATCAGAAATATTCTTTAATAAAAATTTAGTTTTAATTGAAAAATACTTGTAATATCATTTAAAAATTGTCATTCGTATGGTTCAAATTTTCTCCTCTTCCTCTCGCCCCCCCCACCCATTTAAATCCATAAAATCATAAAAAAATAATATTACTCTAGAAAAAGTCAACAACTATATATAAAAAAAGACCTTTTTCTAGACTTTAAATTCAAAACTTTAAATTAACAAAATTATTTAAAAAAATTACAAAAATAATTTTAAAAATACAGAATTTAATGTTTTAGTATTAAATGAAAAAAAAAAAAAAAAAAAAAACTTAAAAATAAATCTAAAAACTTTTTTTTAAGTCGCTCCAGGTTCTCTGCCCATAATAAAATAAATATGAAAGTAAAAAAGGTTTTCTGTTTTTAACCCTTTATGCCCAACGGTACATTAAAGCGCCATGAAAATAACTTATTATAAAACTAATTTAATACATCGATTAGTAGTTATACTATTTAGAATGAATTATAGATATTTTACTTCATCTTGTTCCAAAAAACACTATTGGTTGCACGAAAAAAAAAATCTTTTGCATTTGTATCTTTTTCAGATTTCTTGACGCTGACAGATTGGGGGGGGGGGGGGGAGGCGAAAGTTTCTATTCGGAAATAGGTTTATTGTAAGAAATTATATTTGGATATTTTGTAATTCTACAAAATACAAAAAAAAAAAAAAAAAAAAAAAAAAAAAAAAAGTTTTTAAAAGATTTGAGAGGAGTTACAATTATTGCACAAAAATCCCTATAAATTTAATTTATTTAGTTAATTTTGGCAAAATCCTTCTAAAATTTA
Organism: Maratus speciosus; assembly: GCA_963932465.1. Taxonomy (NCBI): domain Eukaryota; kingdom Metazoa; phylum Arthropoda; class Arachnida; order Araneae; family Salticidae; genus Maratus; species Maratus speciosus. The sequence goes on from OZ010797.1 coordinate 90,788,559, forward strand.
TTAAATGATTGTATAAGTCTTCTAATGCAGTTTCAGAAATTCACAAAATATGCTTTAGAAGATGAAATTTTCATAAATTCATAGTTTGGGACATAAAGGGTTAACATTCTTTTATAGATGTTTATCTTAAAAATCAAGCCTAGTTTCATGACTGCTATTCAAGTCAACTACAATGTGTTAATTTGGCGTGGACCCCGATTATGAAATTTTCTTGGTTTAATTTACGGTTAGAAAAGCATGAACTTGTGCATTTATTTTAAAAATCACAATTTTTTCTTTGTTTCTTCTTTAACATATGCAAAAGGGAAAAAAGCATAGTTTAAACTACCTTTCAAGATTTCTAGATTGTTTTTTGAAACATAAAATTATAAATTAATTAATTAATTAATTAATTATTGATAAAAGTGCATTTAAAAATATATATTACTTTCTTTATATTTTATTTTTTACATTTTAATATTTAAAATATTTCATTGTTGCAGTTTCACAGCTAATTGGCATATTTTAGCGTGCATGATTTGGCACATAATTAATTTCATTCTTCTTGTAACTCTTATACAATTATAACCATAAACAATATTTAGAAATTTATCATTTGGACCCTCCTTAGGGAAACATATTATTAATTTATAATTAAATTCTCAAAATATTAAAATGTTATATTGTCATCGAAAACACACCTGCTTTTATAATTTTTATAACCTTAGCTTACCAGGAAGTGAGTCAAAAATCAATTTAAAAATTCCAGATTTAAATACATGAACCAGGAAATAAAATAACTTATTGTACATCCTATTACAAAATTGTTCATGTAATACTATTTGTTCTGTTTATTTAAAGTTTTTAGTATTCTAAGTTAGTTATTAAATTTTTCTAGAGCAAAGTGCGAATATTTGTTTCATTTTGGATTTTAAAAGAAACATAAGGAAAAAAAATGCAAGTTTCATTTTTAATTTTCATTCACTAAAAAAGAACTTGCTATATTATTTAAAACTTTTTACAGCTTAAAATCGAAATCTTTCATTCACATTTTATAAAAATTCATCAAAATGTCTTGAGTTAATTTCGATGGCTTATTTTAAATGAAACAGAAAAAATTCTCTTCAAAATTGACATGATTTTTTCTCGGAAAAGGGAGTATTCGACGTTTCCCCTAGCGCTAGAGATTGCTCTCTGAAAAGGACGCGACTCACTGGCCAATAAAGTGCTTGGATTTCACCTGACTGTGATTTTGGCCCTCCATTTTAGAATTTCGCGCCCTGCGATAACTGGGGTTGCTAATCTTAATGTTAAAGGCAGACATTTTTCTTTGGAAAAATTTTCGAAGGTCCAGGAAAGAGAAGTGGGACTTTAATGAAATGGGCAAAGTGTTACTAAGCTTGGATTAAAAAAAAAAAAAAAAAAAAAAAAAACAATGTTGATCAATGACAAATTAAATAAGATGAATGTTTCCGCACGGAAATAGTGGTAGGTGTCTAACTGGCAACACTGACTCGATTTCCACATGTATGTAGAGTTGCAAAAAACACGCAGATTTTGAGAGACGGAAATAAACCCGGGAATTTTGGGGAATAAACCCGGAATTTTGGGGAATATTGGAAATTTTGAAGGAGTTTTGAAGATAAACAAAACCAGTTATTTTTCAATTTGAAATTTTTATTTTAAAGAAATTTCAGGGAAGAAAGGTTCCAAAAAGATAGATTTTATGTCATGAATTCACAAAACTTATGATTTTACAGATTAAGTCTTTATAATTTATTAGCTTTACAACAATGGCAGCTGTAAATAGGTGAGGATTTGAATGTTTCTTTTAAAAATATTTTCTTTTAGTTTCTGTTGGCTCGCATATCTCTTATTCAAGCATACTTTATATTAATTTTCTAACAAGCTGCTTTGTATTTTTGCATTGATTTCTTTTAATTTTGTTCATTTTCTTTTTTGTTTGCATTCGTTAATTCGAAGAACATAGTTGAAGTTTATATTCATGTTAGGGAATATGAATTTCTCATCTGCCTCTTTTACTTTTTGCTTATCGACGATTAAACTACCAAATTACTTATGATATTTTAATTTCTCTTACTTAATATTTCTGCAGTTTAAGCCTTATTTCGTTAGTTTTCATGTAAACCGGGCAATTTTTTTAATATTTTATGGTTATTAGTTTTGTTTACATTGTCAAAAATTGAAATCATTAAAAATAATAAATTAAAAAATTTTCATGCTTAAAACTTTCTAAAACTCCCGGAAATTTTCAAAATTTCCTTCCCGAAAAACCCGGTTTATTCCCGGGAATAAACCCGTTTTTTTGCACCCTTTGCAACTCTATGTATACGTCTTCATAATTATGATGTGGTAGTCACATTTTCAGCCTAATCAAAATTTACTCCTATGTTCATTATCAAAACAAATTACTCTTTAGAGATATTGTCGCACCTATTTATAATTTGAATATTTGATTTTTTTTTAAAGTCCAGTCTACAATTGCTTATAATTTGTGAAATATGACCCCTTGATTAAAACTCATAAATTTGTGTTGAAAAAAGTGCTGTAAGATTCCTTTCGTAGTTTCGGTTAATTCAAACATTTATGGGCCTACAGTAGCATTGCAGAGGAGGTCTCCTTCCTAGATGTTTGAGGAAATTAAAAATTAAAAAAAGAATGTCGAAAGAAATAAAAAAAGCTGTGGTTGTGGTTGAATTGATTATTCCATGATTGATTTATAGAATGAAAAATAAAAATTAATTAATATTATTTCTTGTTTGTTTTAAATTTATTATTGTATATTTATTTTTTTAATTTCATTATTTATAATTAAATGTATCTTAATAAAACTTTTTTTATTACTTTATTTAAAAATATAATGAAAAAAAGACTCTTAATAAATTACAAATAATAATAATAACAACAATAATAAGAATGATAATTAAGTTCTAATTAAAAATAAACAGTATTATTAACATATAATTATCGAATTCTTAGAAAAAGTGATTATTAAATTAATTATCATACTATGATAAAGTACATATAAAGTGATATATAAAGATACATTAATTAATTATTATGATAGCAATTTATTTATTAAATAATTTATTAAACAAATCGTAAATATTAATAGTAATCTTACTTTGAAATATGTTAATAAATTTAACATAAAATAATATTAAGAAATAAAAAAGTAATATATTTTTTTAATTTTACCTTTTTTAAATAAAAATTTTAAACTAATAATATAATATTCTAATAAATTTTAGTTAAATCATAAATTAAACTGATCATTTTAAATTTCAGTAACCAAAATCGTAAAATGTAAATCTTTTACCTTGAAACAGGACCTCTCATAAAACTTTTAGCCTTAAAGCAGATTCATAAAATTCTTCGTTTTAAACATAGACTTTTTATTTCTTAATACAGACGATTGCTTTTCGATAATCTCTTTTAGTGATGATGAGGTCATTAAAACCTGTTTTAGTGCTCATTTTCGCAATACTTTCAGAAAAATGCACTTTTACTTAGAAAAGAGGAATTGTTATTCGATTTCGTTATATCTAATTAGAATATCTGTTTTTTTTTGTTTTTTTTTTTTCTTTTTAATTTATTTTTAAGTGCAGTATTGCGGCTGTGCCGATTTTCATTCAATATTCTCAGTTAAAAATAAAAGGATCGAATAGCGTTTTTCTTTTGCATATGAGATATTTTTGTAAAATATGGACGATTGTTACCTAGTGACCAACTTTCCGTCATTGTCAGTTCTGAAATTTTATTTTAAATGCAGACTTCGAAACTTTCTGAAGAAAATTTTCTTTTATAGAGATAATAAAACATTATTCCATTTCTGGATAGCTAGTAAAATTATCGAAAAAAATTTATGTACTCAAATTTCGTGATTGTTCTGGTTTCGTTTCAGGATTTTCCAATATCAAGGTTCCGACAATAAATCGATGTTACAGCCCACATTCCAATAAGGTGTCCCTGTTAATGTACACGTTACATATGAGAAATATAACATATACTTTGCCGAGTGCTTTGAATAATCAAATTATAATATATATTTTGTTCGTCTATGTTTAGTATCAACAGCATCTGATAAAATCAACTATCAAATGAATAATACTGAAGTGATTGTTAAGGTGTGCTATTTGTTAAATGAGAACTTTTTCCAATGAAAATTTTAGCTTCAGACTATCATCCACATTGACCGCACCTAAAAATATACTGTGTGCAGCACAATTCTCTTATACATGTGTGTGTTTGAATAAGTTGAAAGTTGTACTTATAATTATGTAAGAAGAAAACTGATAATATAAAATATTAAATTTGAGGGAGAAAAGTGTAAAAATAAATAAATTAATAAATAATAATAATAATAATAATAATAATAATAATAATAGTAATAATAATAAATTTAATAATTCTTCACATTGTCTCTGTTTCAAATACTGACGTAAATATTGAAAATTTCATAAAATTTCAATATATGTGACAATAATTACATAATTTCCTTTAGTGAAAATATTGGATGGATTTTTTTCCTTTGTTCCACTAAATGTTGCATAAAATTATCTTAAAAACATGAAGTTTAAGTCGAAAGCAAATTAAGAATTAACACATTTTAATTTTATAAATATCTGGTTATTTTTTCTTTTTCGCTAATTAACAGACAACTTAATCAATAATAAACAATTTGAGTACAATTTTCTCTAAACAATAAAATAATATATCTCAAAACGAGTTATAAGAAATAAAATAAGAATGTACAAAGCGCCAAAAATAATACAGTATGACAGCACAACCGTTTCCTAACCCAAACAATAAATTATTTATTTTTAATTTTCATTATTATTATTTTTTAGCACTAGATTTAAACTGGCATTTAATATGCCTTTTCCTAATGCCTACAAATGTTTTCCCTCTTTACAGGTTTTAAAAACAATTTTTTTCGCTGGAAATATAAGATCAATGCATTCTCAAATATGAAAATGAAATACAAATAGCGAAATAGTACTAAAACCCATGTGCTAGAAAAGAAAAAAAATTAGAACTATAAATATATTACATTACACCAGCAAAATTTAAACACCGTATATATATGAAATATAAAGAAGGTGTTTTACGGCTAAATTAAATAGGTTAATTAAACGTTCAACAAAGGAGGAAGCACATGTATGGTTTTTTTTTCCCTCCTTGTAAATAAATTATAAGTAAGAAAGTGGGATAGATAGTACATTTCTTAATAAATTATGAGTAAGAAATGTACGTCCTATCACTACCTGCTATCGACAGGATAAGCTCCCTACCGAATCTGTTATACATTACCTAATTTGGCAGCTTATTGCTTATTTCGCGAGTTATGTAGTAATTCATAAGTAAAATACCTAAGCGTTCGCTCCGAAGTAACAAGAAGGTTTATGATTCCAGAGGTAGGGGAAAAGTTAGAACATCATTGCTTTAATATCATTAACTACAATAAAATAATAAACAATTAGCCATTGTAACATATTTATGTACATATTTCGCATTGATAATTTTCTATTGCTCCTTTAATAGTAATTGTTATTGCATATCAAATTTGTGTGATGATTACTTAATTTTATGGATGTTTTTCTATTCAAATTTTTGCAAAATTTTATCGTAATTACGACAGAACAGCTGATTTTTATACTTTGTCTATATAATTAAAAATGATATATTAAATGTAATAAAGATGACATCAATTAATTGCATTTTTTATTTGACGTGTAGATAAAATTAATTTAATGAAATAATTCATGTGAGTAACAATAAAATCACATCTATTGATACTTAAAGCGTAATTTCTATAAAATTATGTCATCCTTTCTATTTTTAAAAGTTAATTAACATTTATTTAATGTGGATAAACCATTCCAACTCAACTATATCAGGTCTCTCGTGATATAATATATTAATGAAGTGTGGCATATTTTACATGAATATAATATAAAAACTTTTTTATAAATAAAATGCTACATTAAATCAAACGCTCAGTATGTAATTAACAAGAAGTTTCTGTGTCATAGAAAATGTTTTATCTTTCAAAAATTTAACTTTGAAATTAGTACCCAGATTTTACAAATAAATAAATGATTTTTAAAATGTGAAATGTTTCATTAGCTTGAAGAAATTTGAGCGTCAATTTAATACTTTAATATTGCTTAAGTGAAATAATAAATCTTTGACCTCTAATCCATTTTTTTACAGAAATTTCATGGAGATGAGAAAATAAACATGTTAAATATTAAGTAAATTTGCTATAGAAATAGCGTCAGGGATTTTAACTAAATTATATAAATCGTGGTTTTAAAAATTTGATGTAGTTTTAAGTCATTGATTAAAGTCTTAAATTATCTTAATTTCTAAAATGTTGTAAAATTAATAATACTAATAAAATAATTTGTAAACATATTTTATCAGAAGAATAAATAAAAGAGCCTTTGAAAAATCCATTACAAGTTCATGAGGGAGCAATTAGTTATTATTGCAGATATATCGCATTAAGAAAATTAAAAACTTATTCGATTTTTCGGCAAATAGCAATGTCTGCAAATTTCATGCATTTTCGTTTTAAATCACTTCAATGATTGTCAAAATATTTGCATTGTTAAGTGGATTTTGTTTCTTTTCTTTTTCTGGGAAGTGGGGGGGGGGGGGGGAGACTGTCAATATGTATTTACTTTTTTAAATATATTTTTATAGAGAAAAATTAATCGTTCAAAGAGGATCATGACCCTCATAAACTCCTTTTTAGATCCGCTTTTGAAAAATAAATAAATAAATAAATTAGTATTGATGTGTGGCGAATTGGGTCATCGTAAGCAGCTAAAATTTTACGAAAAATGAATCTGCATTACTTAGCAGCATTTTAATCTACCCGCTAATATAAAATAAGCAATGAAAATCTGTTTTCATGAAATTTTATACTTTAAATGGTGAATCTAAATAATTAATGCTGTAACTATAGTAATGTAGCAACAGGAACTCAAAGTAAGATTTATTTTCTGCCTTTATCATAAAAGATGTACAGTTAATACAGTTAAAGTCAATTAATATGGGGCGCCCGATATTGATAAAAATTTCTTATATTACATAAAATCCACGAAAAGAATAAAAATCATAAAAATGCGCTCATAATTTAGCACAAAAATTATTACAATTGTTGCTCTAATTATTCCAGAACTAAAATTAACTTTATACCATCTCTTTAAAAAAAAAAAAAATTAATATTCGGCAGCATTTTTTATTACGATAACAGTAAAAAATCAAGATGTAAGTTCTTCTCAAAATTTGTATTTGACTTACTGGTAAAAATAACAATAATAAAAGTAATTCTCCCCCAGGCCTTTTCTCCTACACCCTCTAATCTCGGGATAAAAATACTACTCCTCAGAACGTAAAAAAAAAAAAAAAAAAAAAAAAAAAAAAAATGTAACTATAAAAGATCGAACTATAAATGTTTTTTCACTTACATGCTTATTCTTCGCGAAACTTTAATAATTTATTGAATTTAAATTTAATCATATGAGTTTAATAAACGTAATCGGCAAACACGTCGATTGATAAAACTCATAAACTGGTTTTCCTGGAAGATACGAATGATAAGAAAAGGCTATCACTGTGTTATTTCACTATTTGGTGAAGTCCGCTATGAAATCGCCAAGGAAAGGAAGCTATCAGGTAGGGAGCCTATCCTCCCGATAGCCTTTACTGCTACGTAGAGAGCCACTTTTCGAGAGTGCCCTAGTGATTTCAACTTATCACACCATTTTTACAATTAAACGAGAAGCTGCCACGGTGGTGCTTACTCGTTTCTCCAAGTAAATTGTTATCAATATATAACGTGAAAACAGGCACTTGTATTACAGAAGACTTGTTATTAATATATTTTATTGGTGTGAGTGAAATATATTTTCCCTTATTTTTAGTGTTGATAGAAGCTTTTAGATTCTATGTTCCATGGAATAAAACTTACTTTAATATATAAGCAGTTGATTTTGAAAACTAAATCACGCTAAACAGAGAAGTTCCTACAATTTACTTCGATATGTCTCCAACTTAGTGCGTAACGAAAGATGTGTCTAAGTTTTTTTTTTTTTTTTTTTTTTTTTTTTTTTTTTTTTTTTTACAAAAAAGTAAACAAATAAGTTCAAAATGTAATATCTTCCGAGATGGCATTTTATAACTTGGAAATGCCTGTAGAAATTGCACCTAAGCTCTACCCCCTTAATTCACCATTCAAAATAACACTGCTTCGGCCTTAGCACGCTACTAAGCCACGCCCCAATTTGTAAAGACCAGTAATTGCATAAAACCGTCTTCTAGCTAATAAATCGTGAAGAAAATGATCTTTTTAATAATAGGGGGGGGGGGGGTAGTCCTTACAAAATGGGGCATGGCTTGATAGCGTACGAACCCTGTACTTGCACCACGAATAAGGTGCACAAAGGCAGCTGGGAACAATAGCATGTATATCAGATCGTATTATTACACACGATTAACCCTTACACGGGTAGTGGGAATATGCTTCCCACTTCATTTTTATTAAAACTTGATAGATTCGCACCAGAATGTTTATTAAAATATTTTGCTTTTATAATGCACATGATAAAACGTCTCTTCTTATTTTCAAATTAATCTGTTTCTAGATTCTGGTGGCAGTCTATATTTTCAACATTTCAATCACAGAATTGCTTTGCCCGGGTAAGGGTTAAAACTTGAAAAATCTCTGTAATCTAAAAAAAGTAACTAATGCTATCGCCGCTGCGAAAATGAATTTTTTTTCGTCTTTCTTCGCTAGTATTAGGAAAACTACAACATACGAAAGTATAAAAATTCGTAGTTTAGTATTATAGAAATGTTTGATAAATGCGCTGAAGCAGGCCGTTTTTGAATCGAATAATTATTTTAAGAGTTCAAAATCGTTCGATTCAAAAAAGTTTATAGAAACAAAAACGATACATAGGAATTTTATCAGGTTTTTTTTTTTTTTTTCTAAAGATATACATCATACACTTGTTGTGAGTTTATTTTTCTAATTTGACTAATTATTGGAGAGTATTTTTAAATTTTGTATTCAAACTTGCAACATTTCAAGAGATATTTTTTTCATATTTAGAAAATGTATTTTTTTTTTTTTTTTTTTTTTTTTTTTTTTTTTTTTTTTTTTTAATGCCAGTTTGTAAAACAGCGCAATTAATTATATTTCCTCTCAAATAAAAATGTATTTACACGTGACTATTAAAAACAGAAATGAAACTTTAAAATAATAATAAAATGATCACATGTTAAAAGCAGGGAATAGGGAAAATTACGTCATAAAAATTGTATTTGTACGTGAATTTTAAAAAAGTAAGAAAACTTTAATAAAATTAAATTATTATACATAAAACGCATTTTATGGTGACAATTACGTTATATGCAAAATGCCCAAAAATTAACTCATTAAAATCGGCTGGCAAGAAAACTTGCCATGCAAGTCGAACAAAATGTTAAAATTTGAATACCAGTATTTTAGTTTGGAAATTTTCATATTATCTAATCTCAGGTTTTGAGCGATTAAAGAAATCTAAATTATAAACTGGTGTCGGAGAATTAACTCCTTAATTCTCGCTCCCGTCATATTCTCGGGCTGTGTCTTTTACTCAGATTGTCTGATTCCCACCAGTTTTATAAAACAGCGAAATTGGCTATATTTTAACATCGTTTTACCTGCCATTAAGTAAGGTGAATATTTCTTTCTCATAAAAGTGGTGCCAATAAGCAATTTGAATTTTTAAACCGTAATTTAATTCGAGCGTTAAGGGGTTAAAAGAAGTGTAAAGGAAGCTCGTCGTTAATGGGTTAAATATCGTCATATGCAAAATGTCTAAAATAATTAAATTATTATGCGTGAAAAACTTTTAATGGTGAAAATTAGTTCATGTTTAAAAAGATCAAATTATAATTTTGTCAAATTTTGTTAAATTGAATTATATTTTTTCCCAAGAATCTTAAAAGAGTAAAAAAACACTTGTTAAATTAAAATAATTAATTATTTACGCGAAACAAATATAATAGTAAAAGTACGACATATATTAAACCGGTAAAGTTAAAAGTATTTTCTAAATGGAAAATAGTCGTATGACGTCACATTGTAAATAATATGACGTTAAAAAAAAAAAACGCGACTAGCAAATTTGTTTATATATTTCATCACTTCATATAATATAATAAAATACTTTCGGTTTTGTTTTGTGATAATTACTGTTCGATAAATAGCATTTAGAAATTTTGTACATGCTTATTAATAAAAATAAATAATTTACATTTTAAAAATATGAAAATATGCAAGGTGGTGCATTAAAATTGAGAAAAGAATTCATGCATGAGCTATGTCTGTTCCTGAAATCGAAATATCTAAAATATCTAAAATCCGATCAAAACATAAAATATAAGAGTAAAAGGGCATAGCCGAATAAGCATTGGAAACATGCCTTTCTATCAAATTTCCTGATCCCCCCCCCCCCCCCCCCGAATGTGGCTACCTTTCTGGCAGTATATTTCCCTTATTATCACTTTATAAATATCAATATTTGTTGAAAAAAAAATGTTTTTCGAATTTTTTAAAAACTGATTTTCTCAAAAACTACTGTACCGAATTTCATGCCATTAACTGAGATTATATAGGTACCAAAGATGCATAACTGGGAATTTTTGTATAATTTTCTGTTTATGAAATCAGTATGAAATAGAGATTAAACATTTACAAAAATAAAAATCATTTCTCTTGGTTATACGAAAATTACCATTTTCTCGTAAAAAATTCCTTATATGTACACCTATATTATATATAAATGCCGAAAGGATGCGTTGGGTATAACATATAAATATTTACAAACATATGTGTAAAAATACATAAAATTCGTTTAAAGGCGTTAACTGGGGCGGAGTTACTCAAATTCAATATCTGAAGAATTTTTAGAATAAAGTCAGCAGATAATATGTCGACTGTTGTATTTTAGATTTCAATGAGGATGTAGACCATCTTTTTAGCACTATTGGTACTGATTCGATATCGAAAACTAGCGTTTTCGGAGATAAAAGAGAAAAATATTTTTGCTTGGAAAACAACAACATTCTTCAATATCGAAATGCAACGACAGTTATTATAATGACATTTATTTAAACATTTTTCTCATCACTTTATTAGACTTCTAACGAAGACTAATAAGATTAAGTAATTCCGACATTTATAAGCGCAAGTCACAGTAATAAAATAAGAAAGTTATGTAACTAGAGTTTGAACAAATTGCGCTCATTTATTTCTGAGATGTTGCCATGTTTGGTTAGTAATAGACAATTCTTTATCCAATATATATATATATATATATATATATATATATATATATATATACTACTCGCAATTTTTGCTTTATTTAATGACATATTTCTGTAGCTATTCAATTCGAAGATAAATATTAGGGAAATGTGGTACGTAATTTGAGTAAAAAAAAAAAAAACAAAAAAAAAAAAACAAACAAACAACAAAAAAAAAAACAGTGACACTCCGGGCGTGCCAATAGAAGTGAAAACTTCAACAATTACGTGTGTGTTTTTTTAATCGTCAGGAAAATCTTTTATTGTGCAGGAAATACTTTTAAATGTAGTGTTTTTTTATTCATTATTATACAATAACATACACCATAGACATACACCATAACGAAAAAATAACACGAATTTTAAAAACAAGAGAGTTTTTCGGCTAAACTTACCCGATATTTGATCGAATAGTTCACTTTTGCTGCCAACTATTGACATAAAAGACAACTGTGGAATAAAGATAATTTTATTTTGCTAAAGCAAGGTAGTTTTATTTTAGCAAGAGTCACGAGACTTGGCTAATTTTTACATGAGATGTTTTTGATGAGATTTCCTTTTTCTAACTCTTGTACGTGTATTTCGGGAACCAATAGCGCACAGGCAAGCATGCGGCGCGCTTGCCAGTAAAATGTTGTCATTGATTAAGCAATCAATAACAATTAATTGCCCGCCCTCCTCATACCGAACTATGCGCAGTACCTGTACATATATACAGATATGTCGATATATACAGTATATATATACAGATATTATATACAGAGGTGTCGGTTACAATAACAGTATCACGAGTTCAATGGTTTTTCCCATCTCAAAAAATGCCAAACGCGCCCAAAGAAGCTTTCACTTCAATAATGAAAGTATCAAGTATTTGTCTTTAACAATAAACACAACAGCGTACTGCAACGAAAATGTAAATTTTGTGTGTGTTCCTGTGAACGCCGGGAGAAAAAGTGAGTTTTAGCTTAGTTCTTCTTTTGCGGATTGAGCTGAAGAGGGAAAAGTTCCTGTCATTCACCGCTTGGCGCGCTAGTGTCTATGTGCCAAAATGCTAGCATGTCGGTTACGTAACAGTGTCTCCAAATCAGTGGTTTTTCTCCATCTCAAAAAAAGCTCAACGCGCCTAAAGAAGTTTTCACTTAAAAAAAAAAAAAAAAAAAAAAAAAAAAATTCAAAGCCGACAACTCAGGATGATGCTTTGTATTTAAGAATATATTTCTTTAATTTTCAGTCTTTTAATTTTTGATAAGATAAAAATGTTTTTTTTTTTAAATAAATAAGTATTAGTCTAAAAAAAAAAAAAAAAAAAAAAAAAAACGTGGAGCAAATATCAGGAGATTAAAATGTACTGTAAAGACACTGCTAGTTTTTGGAAATATATTTATAAACATACATGCAAACTATTAAATTTTATGAGAGAAAAACAGCTGACAATGCTTTAATGTATTATAACATAAATATTTAAAAAGACGGTTACCAAACCAAACTGTGTGTTTAAAAAGGTTGAAACTACTAACTATAATTACTTTTCATTAAAATTGGTGAAAAAACATTTTCATTTAAATTGATTGTGATCACTGTCGTTACATTTCGATATCAAAGAATGTAGTCTGTTTCCTTGCCAAAATTATTTTTCCCTATTTTTGTCTGTGATACGAACGACTATTTTTGATATCGAAGCAGTATCGACAGCGTTGGGAATGATGCCTATGTGTTTATTTAAATTTGAAATACAGCAATTCTGTAACAGTTTATTCCACAAATTCTTCGGAAGTCATTATATAATAACTGTCGCTACATTTCGATATCAGAGAATGTTGTTGTTTTCCAAGCAAAAATATTTTTTTTTTTTTAATCTCCGATACAAAACGCTAGTTTTCGATATCGAATCAGTATCGACAGTGTTTTTAAAAAAAGGCTTATATGCCTATTGAAATCTAAAATACAGCAGTTGACCCATTGTCTGCTGACCTTATTCCAAAATTTCTTCGGGTATTGAATTTCAGTAGCTCCGCCCCATACAACGCCTTTAAATGAATTTATTATTTTTTACACATAATTTTGTAAATATTTACCCAACGCACACTTTTGGCATGTATATATGATATAAATGTACATATGAGGAATTTTTTACTAGAAAATGGTAATTTTCGTATAACCATGAGATATGATTTTTATTTTTGTAAATTTTCTTATCGGTATTTCACGCACTTATTATAAACAGAAAATTATACAAAAATTCCCAGTTATGCATCCTTGGTATCTTTATAATCTCAGTTAATGACATGAAATTCGGTGCAGTAGTTTTTGAAAATATCAGTTTTTAAAAATAATAATAAAAAAAAAAACATTTTTATCTTATCAAATATCAATATTTATAAAGTGATAATAGGGGAAATATATTGTCAAATAAATAGCCACATCTGGGGAAAAAATCAGGAAATTTGATTGAAAGGTATGTTTCCAATGCTTATCTGGCTATGCTCTTTGGAAATGGGAATTATACATAACATATTCTTTATTCTTAGCTATAGAGAAGTTATTGTTTGTTGAAAAAACATTAATGCCAGAAATTATAAAGCACTCCTATGTCGGATTATGGTAAATTCATCAGTTTCAAAGCATATCCGTTATTAGGTGTAAGAGAAGTCTGCATTTTTAAAATTACGAACCATGATTGACAAAATGTTGTTTTATTAAACTGTATTTTTCTATTTAAGATTTATCATGCTTTTCTTGTAAGTACTTAATCTTCTGTTTCAAATTTTGAAAAATAATGCATATGAGAGGGCGAGGGAGAAGGGTTCCTTTGGGCTCATAATATTTTCCGAAAATTAAAAAAAAATTATGTTTACCTCTTAAAAATGCGCGGAAAAAAAATAGGAATCAGATGTTCTCTGGACAACAATAAATTTAATCTTAACAACCGCTTGTAAAGAGTAATATAATTTTTAAAAATATACTGAATTTCGAAAAAAGTCGCTTTTCTCAAAAGCGCAGCACCGAATTCCCCAAAATCAAATATGTTTTAGAGCTGGGGTGGCCTACTGTGACACCCATACCACTAATTTTTTAAACAAATAACCGACTTCTTGAATCGCAACGATTCGATGATTAGATAAAGCAATGAATACTATGAAATTTTAGTGGTGTCTAGCGTGTGCAGGGCTAATGAAGACTCGCATTTTTCTTTTTTCATATTTTTTTTTTTTTTTCGGAGACAAACATGACAAAAAAAAATACTAATTATATCTATACAAGGTGGCCATAATTAAACTGGCAGTACTCGGAGTGTTCTGTCGCTCGATCTAATTGAGAGAATGCCGCCAAATTTTGTAAGAAGATTAAACAAGATGGGGGACGAAGGTTTCCATGAAAACAAAAACTTTATTCCAAAAGTCATCGCTAGGGGAACATCGCTGTGTAACGGAAAAGAGAGTATTATTTCCATATTGAGCTTGAATTAAATCGTTAAATGTTTTAAATAAAAGGTAATTTTATTTCAGTATTGCTGCTGCATTTTTTAAAGCTCTCTTTTCTGTTACACAGCGCCACATATTCCCTTAGCGGTAACTTTTGGAACTAAATATTTTTTTCGCAGAATCCTTCGTCCCCCATCTTGTTTAATCTTCTTACAAAATTTGGCGGCATTCTCTCAATTAGATCGCGCTACAGAATGCTCTGCAGTTTAATTATGGCCACCTTGTATATATGTATGTATAAATCATGTTCGGTTAGCAATACCATTTTTCGACAAACATTCAATATGTACACCTGTGTATCACCAAGTAGTGCAATCAGTACCTATATAAATATGTACAAATATATGAGTAGAAAACAGGGATCTCGCTGACTTTTATTGAACGTTAGCAAATGGGCTAATCAAAAATAAAAAACAGTAGCCAAATGAAAAAAATGTTAGCAAAATAGATTCGCCGTGAAAACTGAAAAATCAATCTTTAACCCCTGAATCTACCTCTCTTTTAATATATTCTAAACTAACCTAATTTTTTGTGACATCTTATACACCAGTTATTCATCTAAATTCAACTATCAGCTATAGAAACTGTTAAAAATAACTGCATTTTAATGTCTTCCTCAATCAAGAAAAAAAAAATTCCAAACCCGATTTAACCAAAAAAATAATTTATTTCCTAAAAATCATAACTTGCCAATTTTGAGACAATATGCATAACGAAATTTTATGTATCTTCTGAACCGTTTTGAGGGAGGGGGTAACACAACGATAAAAAAAACTTTGACACTTCTTTCTTTACGCACATAAGTTAGAGATACATCGAAGTAAATTGTAGGAACTTCTCTGTTTAGCGCGATTTAGTTTTTAAAATTAACAGCTTATATATTGACCCTTAAATGCCGGGTGTTGCTTTTCGGCAACATAACCAATTTAGGCTCTAAAATAATATTAGAATAATATTGAAGCTATAAGCTTAATGCTGCCAATAAAATACATTCTGAAAATTTTATTAAATTGATTTTCATCAAGTAGATGGCAACACTTGTGTTGTTTAAGAATAAAGATAGATTTATTTTTTCAGTTGTTGCTACTTGTTCTTTTTGTTTTGTTTGGAAGCTTGCGAAATACCCTATTTTGTTCTGCAGTAAGCACGTAAAATTTATTTCTTATTATAGTTCCTAAAATTCTTGTGTATTTAATATTATAGAATTTTATCAAGGAAAATTATTTTTTCAATTAAAGACCAGTATTGCCGATTAGTAACAAACTGTTTTTTAGCCGTAAACCATACTTAAAACAAAATATGATTTTTTAAAAATATTTTTCCCATGATTTATTTAAAAAATGAAAGCCGAAAAATATTATTACAATGAATTTTGAAAAATCCGGCATTTAAGGCTTAAAGCAAGTTTCATTCGGTGTAACAAAGAATCTAAAAGCTTCCATCAAAACTAAAAAATAATGGAAAACCATATTTCACTCACACCAATAAAATTCAGTAATAATAGTTTTATGTAATACGAGTGCTACAGATTTAGATACGTTATTATATTTTTGCCGAATTTAAAAAAAGACCAGTGGCCACTGTTGTGATAGCACTTCGTTTGATTGTAATTATCGTCGGGTAATGTGAAACCTGAATCTGATTGGGAGTAATTGTGTGGAAGAGAGTTTACCCCGGAATAGCTGCCAACTTGTACGGATTTTTGCTACCACAAAAATTTTATAGAAAATTTTGCCTAATTCAATCGCCGAATTGCAGTGAATTTTGATAATTAAATAAGGCAGAAATTTCTGTTAAATTTTAGTGGTATCAAAAATCCGTACAAGTTGGCAGCTATGCCTAGGCCTCATTGTTTCGGCTTTTAACAAAGAAGTTCAGTTGCAGCGAAGGGTAAGTATGAAGGAATATTTTAATTAGAGGGGCTTTAACCCTCTGTCTACCAGAAGGGTCCAATGGACCCGACATGTACATTCAAAATATTTATTCAAACCAGAAATTTCTTCAAAACAAACTAAATTTATAAATCAGACAATAATAAGTTAAATAAACAAATTAAATAGTTTTAAGTAAAAATTCTGGTGTAAAATGTTTTTATAAAACTTGAGTAAAATTTTCGGTAGTTCTAGGGTTAAATTAATATATATATATATCTTCATATTTAAGTTCTATCATTTGTTGAAACATGTTTAATTTTGTTTTTTAAATAACTTATTTTTATTAAAATTTTATGCTAAAATAATAGTGACGATGCTAAATTTCCCATTTATTTTTATCAATGTAACTTGTACAGAGATCAATAAAATAATTTACAAATGTAAATGCTTTCCTATAAAATTTTAAAGTAATAGTTAATAGTACAACGACTTGTTAGACACTTAACACGATAACAAATACTGCGTATTATTATGATTATTCGTGTTGTTTCAAATAAAAATAATCGAGTACAATTCAGCTGAATATTTTATTTTAGCTGTACGAACGTAGATTATAAAAAATCTCACTCTCACATCCTATATAAGTGTAACACAACTTACAGATATAAATGTTATTGCTTCACATTTTCGAGGCAATTTTTATTAAATTCAGTGCAATAGTTAATTTTCTTATGAATTATCATTTGAATAATAGCATTTACAATTGTAATTTATGTTACATTAGCGATTTTTATATGAGCTTCGTTGATGCAACTAAAATAAAAAGGTTCTCCATTATCATTACTTGAAATATAACAAGTATATTACGCAGTATTTATTATTAATTTAAGTGGCTAACATTATTATTATTATTAAAAATATATATATTTACATCTATGAATTATTGTATTGACTTCTGTACAGATTACAGTGGTTAGAATGGGTATTATCACTATTATTTTGATTTTAAGTATAATAATCAAAGAAAGAATCTATTTAAAAACAAAAAAATATATACTTTTTTCTATGAATTATGGAAGTAATATTTGGATATACACATAGTAACTTAAATTAACTATAATTAAAAGAAGCCATTAACTGTGTTTGATTATTCTCAGTATTGCAATAATTAAAAATTACATAAATATATAAAAAAAAAAAGTAATTTACATATAAAGCTCTAAAGTATACATAAAACGCGTTCATAAAGCTTAAGGCTCCCGTTGAACAAGCGCTGGGGAATACAGTGTTAATGTTAAACCTATGGAAGACCTTTTCGCCGATTTCTCATTCGCATTTGCGTATTTTTGAATGTTTGTTTTTTGTACATGATATTTGAGATTATAATAAGTGTTTGCCGTTGCTTAAATTTTCGATTTTTGTCGCTGTTTGATTATTATATTACTTATAATTTTGGAACGCGATAAACGAGGCATTTTTTCACCACTGCTTTGTAAACTTTTATCCATAAAAGATGCTGAAAATAAATAATAATAATAATAAAAACCTTGCCTGCTCGGCCTACAGGCGGAGGTAGAATTCGAAGTTAAGTACTAATTTCACCAACAAAAACTAAATCAAGATTAGAGATAAACCCAGCTTAACAATTTCATCTGGCCGCTTTTGACGAATTTTTAATTTCATTTTTTCTGCAAGAGCTTTTTTTATCAGAATCATATTAACCCCTTAATTCTCGCTCCAGTGGTATTCACGGATTGTGTCTTTTATTCAGATTGTTTGATTCCCACAAGATTTATAAAATAGTGTAATTGGCTTTATTATGGTATCACTTTAATTGTCATTAAATAAGGTGGATATTTCTTTTTCAAAAAAGTAGTGCAAATAAGCAAACTGAAGTTTTAAACCGTAATTCATTGCGAACGTTAAGGGGTTAAGGCTGTATTCAAAAAAATATTTTTCCGCGCTCAACAACTCGAAATTATCTGACACATTTTCCGACTCATTTTTAAAAGTAAAAACATGACACTTGCTGACGTGGTTTTTTGAGGAGATTTATAAGCGACCTGTGTTTTTATTTTTCGTTCAATTAATTATAACTTGATTTACAAACAATTATTTTTCTCAGTACGAACATTTTTCTCGTTTCCAGTACTATCGCTTCGGGAAATTCGGTTCAAAATGCCCACTTTGACAGCATTTTTCGAAATATATTCTGCCTTTATCAAAAAATTGACCAATACAGCACATTACATAGTTTGTGAATAAGAGAACCTGCCAATTGGATACGTTTGAGAGCGAAAATTAATTTAAAAATGAGTCAGAAAATAAGCCGTTTGGATTTGAGTACACCCTTAATACGTTACATTTTTCGTCAACCTCTATTTTTTATTTATTTATTTTTTTTGCTTAAGAGTTGGTTCAATCAAAAACTTGTCAATATGAAAGTTGTAGATAATATTGCGAAGATATGTAAAAAAATTAAGGGGATTGGACATCTTGTGAATTGGCAAAGTTATGATTTTTTTCTTCTTCAACGCCACTCCCCCATTATTTTTTTGTTTTTATTTTCTTTGAGTTAAGAGTTGGTCCTATCAAAAACTTGTCAGTATAAAAGCTGTGGATAATATTAAGAAGATTTATAATAAATGTAAGTGAATTTGATATATTAAGAATTGACGAAGTTATGATTTTTTTCTTCCTAAAACACATTTTTTTTTTTTTTTTTTTTTTTTTTTTTTTTTTTTTTTCCCTTGAGTCCATTTTTAATTTTATCAAAAATTTGTTATACCGTAATTTCGCGTATGTATTGAAACAAGCATATGCTTACTTATACAGGGTGATTCAATTAAGATGGGAAAATTTTTAAGAGGTGATAGTACACACCCAAACAAACATTTTGTATCAAAGAATGCATGGTCGAAAACTAAACGTAAAAAAGTTAGAGGGCGCCAAAAGTTATGTTCTTATACGAGACAAAAACACACTATGAACGATTAAGTTAAGTTACGAAAACAAATTTAATGGCATTTGATTACAATAAGTGCTCAAAACATTGACCGGCAGCTGTTATGCACGCAGTACAACGTCGAAGAACAGATTGGCGAATTTTCTGAAACACACCAGGTACTATCGCGCTCGCCAGATCTTTCATGTCTCGATTTTTTTTTTTTTTTTTGTGGGGACAGCTAAAGGCTCTTGGGTATGAGACTCCCATTGAATCCGCAGAAGAACTTGTCGCCAAGCTTTCGGCTGCTGTAGGGGAAGTTCGCGATATGCCTGGTGTGTTTCAGAAAATTCGCCAATCTGTTCTTTGCCGTTGTACTGCGTGCATAACAGCTGCCGGTCAATGTTTTGAGCACTTATTGTAATCAAATGCCATTAAATCTGTTTTTGTAACTTAACTTAATCGTTCATTGTGTGTTTTTGCCTCATATAAGAACATAACTTTTGGCGCCCTGTAACTTTTTTACGTTTAGTTTTCGACCATGCATTCTTTGATACAAAATGTTTGTTTGGGTGTCTACTATCACCTCTTAAAATTTTCTCCATCTTTTTTGAATCACCCTGTATTAGTTTTTCTGCAGTAAATTATAGTAATCACGGAAAGACTTTATGACAACCCTGTATTATAAAACATATGCAAGAATACATTAAATTTTTGTAACTCTATGGATCTTCATTGACAGTTTTTTTTATTCATTTCTTTTTGATGAAAAGACTTCTTCTGATGATTGGATGACATATTTTTAACATGCATGTAAAATATAAAGAAGACATATGCAATACATTTTTAGAAATGTGTGTCTAACAGACCCAAAGTCATAAACATTTGGATAAAGGTGAGTAATGATTAAAAATCCTTACTCAAAGAATATATGTAGATATATAGCACGCATTTTGTGTTAGACACGTTATAAATTAAATTACATCCATTTTTAAAGAAAAAGAATAACTTGTACATCATTTTATAAACAAGTTAGTTTATAAACAAGATTTTTAAAAATTATGCTGGAATCTGCTTCATTTATATCAGTGATTCCCGAATTTTCTGGTTTCATCTCCTCCACAAGCATATATATATAAAAGTTAACAAAATAATGTTACACTGTAGTATACAACTGCACTTTTCAAAGCATAGGTTCTTTGTTTAACCTGTTCAGGAGTAAAGTACTTTTATTCGTAAAATACTGAAATGATTGAATGACACCGGAATTTACAAACATATTTATTTGAAAATACATAAAAGTTTTACTTCACGTACTTAATAAAATTAAAATTTTCTATCCAAAATTCTGGTGTGAATGAGCCATTTTGGGATTAAAATTAAGAAAACCCGTATGCTGGAAATACCAAAAACTATAACTACAAATATATTACAGCCATACCAGTAAAACTTAAAAAATAATATAGAAATAATGAATAAGCAAATTTCTAAAGACACTGTATGATAAATATAAAAAGAATAAACATACCGAGGGTTTGCGAATTTGGTATCCCTCGTTGTTAGGAATTGGCAGAAAACATGCACCTTATCTTGAAGAAAAATAGTCACTCCTCTACGTGAGCAAAGCGATTACAATAATTTCACAAGCGTCTAGCAATCACACTCTTTCAACTGTTCCTCTGAGCCTGCGGGATCAACTCTCTGCAAATTCCCCTCTGCGCATGACATGGCGATCTTTTGTTTAAAATAATATTCTAAGCGGAGAACGTAATGGTGTAGTTGTATGGCGTGCAACTTCAGATCAGACGGTTTAAGTTCGATTCCTTACGTAGCAAACCGGAAATAAATGTCAAGTTTGCTTTAAAATAAATGTATTTTGTAGAGGAAAATGAAAAATTTTTATTTTTCAATATTAGTACCAATATTAACAATTATTTTAATGTGAATTTTTTAAATATTTGTTATAGTAGTTTTAACAGATTTCCTGCCTTTTTGCGATTTAGCATCGCACTCTAGCAAATAATAAAGAATATTAAAAAATCGGTGACTGAACGAATTATTAGTCATTACTATGCAGACAAGGTCTAATAAATATCACTCCTTAGAAAATTAAAATAGTAAGAGGAGTAATATTTTGTAATAATTTTAAATTTAGTTTAAATGTAGTATTTTAAAATTATTATTTATTCATTTCACAATTTTAAATTTAATAATAATTAAATATTTTTAAATAATAATTAATATTTTAAATTAAATTATTGAATAATTTAAATTTTTTATCATAATTTTAAAAGAACTTTAAATTTTGAATAAATAACAAATCTTAATATATTTTTTAGTAATTTTAAATCTATGTTTAATAATTTAAATTTAATATTTTTTCACAATTTTAAATCGCATAATAATTAAGTATTTTATTTTTCGTAATTTAAAATTTAATAATGATTTAGTAATTTAAATTTTTTTTATCATAGGCACTTTAAATTTTGAATATAATATATTTTTTATATTTTTCTAGTAATTTTATGTTTAATAATTTAAATTCAATGTTTTTTCAAAATGTTTAATCAAATAATATTTTTTTTTCTTTCATAATTTTGAATTTAAAAAGGATTTAGTAATTTCAGTTTTTTTAATCATAGTTCAATAGTTTTTTCATACTCTAAAATTAATTTTAGATTTTAATAATTAATAAATTCGAGTCAAAATTAAAATACTATTAACATAATAACTAACTAACTAGGTGGTACCCGTCAAAACTTGGTGGAAAATGACTTGATGGTACCAAATAAAGGTTTATAACCTTTTAACCAGAGTTGGGAAAATTTGTAATTCCAATTATCTGCAATGCAATTACAGTTTTATTGTATGTAATGTAATTACAGTTTTATTGTACGCAATTAATTATAGTTAGAATTATATGCCGTAAAAAATTATTGCAGCACTGTAACCGAAACCGCTCCCATCCCATTATTTGAGAAAAATTTCTTTGTTTGAATGCGTGTAACTATAATCAATTACATGCAATTAACCCGTTATTGCACCGCGGATAATTAATATTACAAATTTGCTCAACTCTGCTTAAGAATAGTTTTAAAAAAAGAAAGAGAAAGAAAACACCGCCTTTTACATCCAGGCTATAGGTGGGCTTTGGCAAAAATATAGTAAAATAACCAGATTAAGAACTCACAAGGAGAGGGTCCGAGTTTGGTTTCACCGTATAAGATGAACATTTGTGTATCGATAGAGTATAGTTAGTATATAACTATGTAAGCGTCATACAGCGCAACCTTTAGGGGGTCTTGAGAAAATAAGTCTCAAAGTTTAAGCTACAGTTCATAATCGGATAAATTTGCTGCTTTGGCAAGCGGTTCAGTAGCGCGATTGGCAGCACACTGGATTTGAGATTTTTCGGCCCTGTTTCAAATCCGGCTCGGACTCGTTTATCGGAATGAAAATTTTTATCAATCATTTTCGAACCGCAATTGAAAAAATATGTATAATAATCGTAATTTACGAAAAATATGAATTAAATGTATGTTTTGTAGCATATAAGTTATTTTTTAACTACGAAATTTTGCATGTTTAAATATATAATGAAAAAAAAACGCATATTTATATGTGTACAGACCAGAAATTTTTGGTTGTTATTTAAAATTATTTACGGTTATTTCAATGAATATCAACAATTTTCAACAGAGAAATAAATTAAAATAAGTGAACAAATATATTATTTTCATTTTGTTTCCTCATTCAAATACTTGAAATATTTGATGGTTTATTAAAAATGAGCTTTTATACTTTTAATATGATTTTTAAAGTCTGGGAATCTTGATTTTTAATTAGGATAAATATATACATAATAATTTCTTTCGGAAATACATTTTTTAATTTAATATTTTTATATAATGCAGTTTTAATTACACTGCTCAAAACAATTAAAGGATATTGCAGTTTTAGGTGGATTTTGTATCTGGTAAACTGTTTAGCTGATTGATACATGGTCGACAGACACAGTAGGTTATATGAGAATAAATTACACATGTTTGGCAGAAAAAAATGCATTTTATTGCGCATTTGTGTACTAAAGGAAAAAAACACAATTTGTGCATATGAGAAAAAAAGAATAAGAAAAGGTGTTTTCTTCAAAGAAAATCATTTTCAGTAGGGGGTATGGTTTCCACGGGCGGCCAGCAACGTTGAACACCTTTGAGGCATGGACTCAATGAGGCTATTAATGACGAGTTGAGGTATTCTGCCCCACTCTTCCAGAAGAGCTCTTTCCAGTTCTTGGAGAGTTTGTGGGGGTTGTTGGCGGCCAGAAACTCGTTTTCCTAGAGCGTCCCAAACGTGCTCGATTGGATTCATGTCTGGAGAACACGCTGGCCATTCCATTCGAACGATTCCTTCCTCGAAAAGGAAATCCTCCACCAGGTTTGCACGATGTGGCCTGCAGTTATCGTTGATTAAAATGAAGTTATCTCCGATTGCTGCAGCGTAAGGGACTACAATAGGTCTGAGGATCTCATCCCTATATCGGCGACCAGTCAGAGCTCCATCTAGAATGATGTTGAGGTCAGTGCGCCCGTCAATGGAGATGCCACCATACACCAACACTCCTCCACCGCCAAATCTGACACTTTCGTGCACGAACGCAGGATTATTCCTACTGCCACGGTCCCTCCAGATGAAAATACGCCTATTATCCGGATGCACAGAAAAACGGGACTCGTCAGAAAACAGAATATTGCTCCATTCATTTCTCCTCCAGTTGACATGCTCGGTTGCCCACTCCCTGCGGTCGCGACGATGCCTTGATGTTAATCTAACACATACCATCGGTCGGCGAGCATACAGACCTACAGCATGGAGCCGGTTTCGGACAGTCTGAGTTGAAATCGTGGTGCCTGTAGCCGAGCGAAGGTGTTGTTGGAGAAGAGTAGCGTTCATGGTTCGGTGTCTCCGAGCTGTTAACGCTAAATACCGATCTTCATTGGGCGTTGTTGCCCGTCTACGACCTTGCCCTGGTCTTCGGCCTGCACATCCACTCTCCAAAAAACGGTTCCAGATCCTGGAAATGGCACTTTGTGACACTCCAATGGCTTGCGCTACTTCGGCTTGATTTTGGCCCCCTTCTAACCTACCAACAATTCTCAAAGCTTCCGAATCTGTCAAATGACTTCGCTGAGACATCGTACTCATCGAAACAAAGCAATCACTGAATGCCGATCATCCTTGTCTTCATTCTCTTTTATCCAGATGAAAGTCAAATTTCATTCGCTGCCGCTGAAGCGACGTTTTTGACGTCGAACTCAAAATTTGCATACTCCACAGTTTGAAAACCAGAAAAATTTGCATTTGTGATTCTCTTCTTCTATTTTCGGCAAAAAAAATTTCGTTTATATCTTTATTTTATACAAAACTTCAAATATCCTTTAATTGTTTTGAGCAGTGTATATCAATGCAATTTTAAGTGGAAACCTTTGCATGTTTATACATTTAATGAAAAGTAAAGATAAAATAAATAAATAATAATAATAACAAACTAAAAAAAAGTCAATTGGAACTTTTATAGAACATAAAATTAAGCTAATTTAAAAATTTATTTACTATTATTTACATAAATAAGCTACTATTTTTCACAGTGAAAACAAATGTATCGTTTTTTATCAACCCGCTATTTAACTTATGAATTTTTTAAATCTTGGATTCTTATGATTATAGTTAGAATAACTGTCTTTGTGCTTAAAAATAAGTTCTAAAAAGATATTGAATTGCTGTAATAATTATTACGCAGGTAATAATTACAAAACCAAAAATTCGAATAAAAAAAAAGGTCACATTAAGAATTTTAAAAAGGATATTAAAAAATCATCAAATATTCGAAATACTTTCATATATAAATAAAATTAAAATAATATAATTATTCACGCATTTATATCACGTGTTTTAATTTTTTTTCTCTGTGAAAAATAGTAGATTATTCATTGAAATAACTGTAAATAATTTTAAATAACAACAAAAAATATCTGGTTTATAGACATAAATATGCGGGGGTTTTTTTCATTTCTTTTTTCTTTTTTACTTTTCTTTATCTATTTAAACATGCAAAATTTCGTAGTTAAAAAAACACTTATATGCTACAAAACATACACTTAATTCATATTTTTCGTAAATTTCAATTTTTATACGTATTTTTTCAATTGCAGTTCAAAAATGATTGATAAAAATTCCGAGCCGGATTTGAACCCTGACCGAAAAACTCAAATCGAGCGTGCTGCCAATCGCGCTACCGAACGGTTTGCCAAAAAAGGAAATTTATCGGATTATGAGCTGTAGCTTAAACTTTGTGACTTATTTTCTCAAGACCCCCTGGAGGTTGCACTTTATGGCGCCCATATATTTATGTACTAACTATACTCTATCGATACACAAATGTTTATCGCATTCGGTGAGACCAACCTCGGACACTCTGCTTGTCAATGTTATTCTCCCATTACTTCTTGATTCTGCAGCGGCTCCTTGCAACATCCATTAGAGTGGCAGAAAAAGGGTGGAACTTACGATACTACAAGTATCAGTGCATAGTGGATATCCGATTATTGAGATCTTTTGAGATCTATGAGCTTTGACGGAGGTACTATCACATAATTTCTCTTATTCAAACCCAGACATTTAAATCGTGTGAAAATACATTTAAATTTTATTATGTAGGGCATCAGCAATAACGTCCGCTTTGGTTTCGAATTCTGCAAATTCCTTTGATGCATGTACATCCTTTTTTTTTTTTGTATATATATATATATATATATAAATCTCTATCTTGTGCTATCTGTCTATTAACCCTCGAGCCGCGGGAAACGCTATTTTCGCTATCGAGTGGGTGTTTTTTAAAAATTCAGCTTGCTTGATTCCCACCACTTTTTAAAAACCGTACAAGTCGGCTTATTCGCGCATTATTTAATCTGTAATTAAATAAAGTGACTATTTCTACTTCAAACAAGTAGTGAGAATCAAACAATCTTAATTTTAAAAAAGTAACCAACTGGAAAAGTTACCCGCGGCTGGAGAGTTAATTGAAAACAATTTATAGTCATACCCTCCAAATTTTGTAATTATTCAATGCGTACAGCCTGAGAAAAAAAAACTGGATCGACCTGGGGATATAAAGCCAGTGCCGGGAACCAAGATCATTTTTGGCGGCCACGCGAGCATCCACCTGGGCGCTCCCCTCCCCGAATAACGAAAAATGCTTGACTTATATTCGTAAATTTTTATCTCAATAACATTACAAAAAACAAAAATATAAAGTTTATCTTTTCCAAGTAATCTTAAATAATTCAACATTAAGAGAAAAACTATAACTGGGAGTAAAAGAGTTTATTTATAATAATGCAAAATCTGTGATTTAAGGTTGGGTTGGGTTGATTTTTGACGGCCAATTATCTACACACGAGGGATATGGGCCCGGGGGGAGTGCCCTCCGTGGGGGTCTTTCTAAGGGAACCTAATCCGTATTAACGCATGGAAATCCATGGTTCGAAGAAAACCACGAAAACTCCGAACGATTAGGCCGACGGGCGTGATTGGGATCGAACCCAGCACTTCCCGTCTACCAGTTTCGAGAGCAGAACCTCTCAGCCACCTGTGATTTAAGGTAATGCATAGATTGAGACATCTTTTCAGAATGAATTAACTGCAAAATCTTGAATCATTTTTTTAAAATTACTTATGTAAATGCGTGTTATGTTATAGACTTGTTATTCAGCTCGTTACAACATGTGATGTGCTACTTTATTCCCATAGTATTACAAAATATTGACAGAAAATGTTGTTCTATGGCCGTGTAACTTTTTGATTAGAATTAAGCATTATTTATACTTAAAATACGTCATACATTTAATTGAGTGATTCTGAATCTCGAATACACCAAAGGCTTCCTCTCAACCACAATTTATGATGAAAAAGAGTAAAAAACATACTGTCAAATTTGGAATGGAAAACGCTATTCAATACTTAAGTATTGCAAATGTCATGCATGTATGCTCCAAAATGAGTCCTAGAATGTATTGAAGGAAGTGTGTGTGTGGGGGGTGGGGGAGGTGTATTTAAAGTGAGAACGCCCTTAAATAATTTTAAATTTGCTGTTTACTTTGGTTTTATTTACCATTTATTGAGGTTCCTTTTAGTAAATAATTTTCAGTATTCCGTTTTTAAAAATTCGGTATAACCATGGAATTATACATGCTAAAACGAAATTGTCCTAGTCCCGTGCGATTCCAACTTAGCAAGTTTGATTGTATAATACATTATATGGCCAAAGGTGACCGATCACTTGCGATTTTTAACGTTTTATTAAATATCTAGAAAAATACATGAGGAATGAACCAGAAACTGCAGGTGTGTAAACAGTATAGTATAGGTCATATATTTATGCGAAGATTTTTTCCCGAAACCCTATAGGGGACCGTGAACAAATTAAAAAAGAACGAATATCTTTTGGATAACCCTGTAAAAACTAATGTAGCAAAAGCGTTCAAACTCGAGATTATTAATAAGTGTCTTATTGTAATAAACTGTGTTCATTTTTATGAGGATAGCATTTATACTCGTAGAGAAATTAAGGTTTTTATAAAAACAGTCCCAAATGTCGCCAAGTTTGTTGCTTATAATTTGCAGAGTTCTTAATATTAAAAAAAGTTCCTTTCAAAATATGGTAAAAAATATGGCAAACAGCATTGTACACAATACTCTGTAATCAGAATTAAAAAATAATAAAAATTGGATAAAAAATGAGCAGATTTACTAAAAAAAATTTCACTGCGCATGCGCGAATGCAATCAAAAGGTAATATGCATAATGTATTAGCTAAGTATATCGAGCAACTTTTGTGAAAGTCTCAAAATCGTAGCTTGAAAATTCTGAAAATTATCGTCGATAAAATAAGCTCGAAATCCGTTGTTCCCAAAAAGAAGCAAAAAGGTGAGGGGTTGTATGTAGTACATGTAATATTGTGTACGCTATCTTAGCACTAATCAACAGATATTTGATACAACCACTCATATTTTTACTTCTTTTTGGGAACAACTGATTTCGAGCTTATTCTATCGACGATAATTTTCAGAACTTTCAAGCTATGATTTTGAGACTTTCACAAAAGTTGCTCTATATACTTAGCTAATAAATTATGTATATTACATTTTGATTGTATTTGCGCATACGCAGCGAAACAATTTTTAGTAAACCTGCTCATTTTTCATCCAATTTTTATTATTTTTTATTTCTGATTACAGAGTATTGTGTACAATACTGTTTGTCATATTTTCTGAAAAGAACATTATTTTATATTAAGAACTCTGCAAATTATAGCAAAAAACTTGGCGAAATTTGGGACTGTTTTTATAAAAACCTTAATTTCTCTACGAGTATAAATGCTATCCTCATAAAAATGAACACAATTTATTACAATAAGACACTTATCAATAATCTCGAGTTTGAACGCTTTTGCTACATTAGTTTTTACAGGGTTATGCAAAAGATATTCGTTCTTTTTCAATTTGTTGGCGGTCCCCTATGGAGTTTCGGGAAAAAATCTTCGCGGAAATATATGACCTATACTATACTGTTTACACACCTGCAGTTTCAGTTTGATTCCTCATGTATTTTTCTAGATATTTAATAAAACGTCAAAAATCGCAAGTGATCGGCCACCTTTGGCCATATAGTGTAGATGCGTTACCTGATATGATAAAAACCTTTTAAAAGTGGAATTTATCCCGTTCCTTGTGATACCTTCTTAGAAATTTTTATGGTGTTTTTTGCATGTTTCTTTAGATTACTCCTATTTGAGAATGATTTTTGACATTCACAACAGTGTTATTTCAGACTATTCTCAATACTGAATTGTTTGTTGTAATCAGTGCATTGAAATTCCCTATTGTTTGACGGCGCTATTTCGGAGACTTCTTCGGAGCATGTTTAGCATGTTTAATTAAATTACTCTTATTTGAGAACGTTTTTTGAAATTCACAACGCAAAAAAATTTCTGAAGACTGGTCATTCTGAATAAATATTGGCCCTGAAAAGGGTACTTGTTTTTTAAAGTTTTGTTTTAGATCACTAGGGGGCTCGGCCCCCTACGAGCTACGCTCGCCAACCCCCGTCCAGACACCGCAGACTCTAAATGCACGCTAATGTGATCGGCTTAAAAAAGATTTCGAAAGATTGAATTATAATTTAAAAAACAGTGGCGATCTCCCTATAAACGGATTTCTATTCATTTCTCTTTCATTGGGGAAATTTTAACGCCAAATCCGCTGCGGTACTACTTGATTATCCCGTCGACTAATTTCACCAAATTAGATAAATCGCCAAATTATACAAATTGACATAATTTTTATTTTAAATAACGAAAGAACAAATAAATTACTACAACATTAATAAAAATACAAATAAAACGTCGAAATAAAAATAACTTGATGACGTAGACACGTGTAACAGCATTTCAAAATAAGCTAATATAAAAGGAATTAAGTAAACAGAATCTTTGTCTCCCGGTATTTTTTTACAAAGCGAAAAGAAAGTTCTTTTAAATGAGACATTTTAAATTAATCGTTTTTAATCTGACGTAATTTTGACCAAACTATTCTTTCTCTTTTTAATATTCACGGGAAAATACTTGTGTTAGAAATAAAATATTATTTGCGCTTTCCTAAGAAAAATGGTTGAAAAGTATCCTCTCAAAATATCAAATAAATGTCTAGCGCAATTTGTAAATTTAAACCGTTTTGCAATATTATTTTCTGTTCATTTTATGTAATAACTGTAATGTGACGTAAATATGACGTAATTTCTCCTATTTAAGACTTCTAACGGATGTTAATAAATTTATTATATTATAAATTCCTTTCTCTCTTAAAATTCACATGTAATTATAGTTTTTATGACGTAATTTTTAATAAGCTCCTGCTTTTTGTGCATAATTTCAATTCTTATTCCAAATGTTTTTTTCTGTTTATATTAGTCACGTGTAAATAAATTTTTTATTTATTACACGTATAAATATATTTTTTTTAAAGCAAACATTATTGTTTTCGCTGTTTATACAGTTGGCAACAGTTTAAATTAATATCACTTTCTAAAATCTGTAAAAAATATCTCTCGAAATGCTGAAAATTTGAATTTAAAATAGATATAAAACCTCGAAAAATGAGTCAAATTAAAAAAATAAATCAATTCTGCACACCGGGAAATTATAACGTATAAAATCAACTAAAAATTATTAAATTCCGATGTATAGTTTTTGCTACTATAAAACTTTTTTAGTGGA
Source organism: Maratus speciosus (assembly GCA_963932465.1). Taxonomy (NCBI): domain Eukaryota; kingdom Metazoa; phylum Arthropoda; class Arachnida; order Araneae; family Salticidae; genus Maratus; species Maratus speciosus. The sequence goes on from OZ010797.1 coordinate 90,819,555, forward strand.
ACGATTTTGTCCAACTTTAGCCTTAAATATCTCTTAAAATAATTATTCGATTTGAAAACTGTCTGCATCAGCGTGTTTATCAAACATTTCTGTATAACACTACCGATTTTCATATTTTTGTATGCAATATTTTTCTTAATATTAACGAAGAAAGACCTCCGGTCACAAAAAATTCAAAACCGGCGGCGGCGGCGGTGACAGCGGTAGTTACTTTTTTTTAGAATAGAGAGATTCGCCATGTGATAAACGCGGAAAATGTAACAAAATCTAAATCTGAAAAAGTTTGGTTTGGTTTGGTTTGTGTTTATGACGGCCAATTATCAACACGAGGGATATGGGCCCTAAGGGGGGGGGGGGGGGAGTGCCCTTCGTGGGGGTCTTCCTAAGGGAACCTAACCCGTATTAACGCTTGGAAATCCAAGGTTCGAAGAAAATCACGAAAACTTCGAACGATTAGGCCGACGGGCGCGATTGGGTTCGAACCCAGCACTTCCCGTCTACCAGCTTCAAGAGCAGAACCTCTCGGCCACTGGTGGGGCCCTAAATCTGAAAAAGAAAAAAAAAGTTATGCGCGGAGCGGTATGCGCAAGCGCTGAACTAAAATACAAGGGTTGGGTTGGGTTGATTTTTGACGGCCAATTATCAACACGAGGGATATAGGCCCTAAGGGGGAGAGTGCCCTCCTTGGCGGTCATTCTAAGGGAACCTAACCCGTATTTACGGATGGAAAATCCAAGGTTTCGAAGAAAACCAGGAAAACTCCGAAACGGTTAGGCCGACGGGCGCGATTGGGTTCGAACCCAGCACCTCCCGTCTACCAGCTTCGAGAGCAGAACCTTTCAGCCACTGGTGGGGCTAAAATACAAGGACAATTGAATGTTTGTAAAATTGTATATACTCTGCTTGACCTCCATTCTGATAAAAAAATTTCTATAATATGTTTTCGTTATTTTGAAGGAGGAAATCTATCGCCAAATCTTATCAGACACTCAGACAAACGCTGTCTACTCTTGGTATAGGCCCCACCAGTGGCCGAGAGGTTCTGCTCTCAAAGCTGGCAGACGGGAGGTGCTGGGCTGGAGCGCAATCGTGCCCGTCGGCCTGATCGTTCGGAGTTTTCTTCGAACCTCGGTTGTGTTTTCATGTCGGCCAATTATCAGCACGAGGGATATAAGCTCAAAGTGGGGGGGGGGGGTGAAGTGCCCTTCGTGGGTGTCTTTCTTTTCCTAACCGTATTTACGCTTGAAAATCCAAGGTTCGAAGAAAACTCCGAACGATTAGGCCGACAGGCGCGATTGGGTTCGAACCCAGCATCTCCCATCTACCAGCTTCCAGAACCTCTCGGCCACTGGTGGGGCTCTTCGAACTTTGGATTTCCATGAATAAATACGGGTTAGGTTCTCTTAGAAAAAACCCCACGGAGGGAACCCCCCCCCCCCCTTTGGGCCTATATCCCTCGTGTTGATAATTGGCTGTCATAAACACAACCAACCAACCTGCTCTTGGTGCTAAATTTCAATATAAAGAATTATAACTGCAATTTTCTTCAAAATTTAGTGATATTAAAAAAGTATCTTAGTTCATTGAGCATGCAGTTTTGGTTTTGTCGAATAATTAATGAGTGAATATATATAATAGATAACTGAAAATTGTTCTGTCAGAATCCACATAAATATTTACAGATATATAGCTGTGAAAATGCATAAAGGAGGAAAAATCGATTTTGGGGCGGGGCTATTTATTTTTGCAATTTTGAATTTGAAGAAACTCTGCCCTAAGCTTTGCTTATCACTTACGATTAGAATTTTATTATGACTTTATACACTTTCAAATTATATTTATAGTATGTTATTGAGATGCGTAGGGCTTATACAAGACCTGATAGAAATACGTCGTTAGGCTTTTTTTTTTAAAAAAGGGAAAATTTTTTTTGGAATACATTAGGAATTTTACATTCGAGTGAAATTGTATTATTTAATGTGTCGGTGTTCATTAGCAAATATTCAAATAAAGGCATCCTTAAAAATGCGAATCCTATATATGGTAACACATAAAATTCGCATTTTTTTTTTTTTTTTTGAGTATCTATGGCTATTTGTTTCTTTAAGTAATTTTCGGTAAATATACTTTACTAGGAGCCATTTAAGATAAAATGAAGGCAATGCTTCAATCACTTTATACTATTAAGTTTACTCAATAATGCTTATATTACAAATGTCTATCACACTGGCAATCAGATAAAGAAAAAAAAAATTGAAGGGCGTAGTAGTGATGTCACAAAATTTTATAGTGAATGGAGCTATATAACAAAAGGAAAATTGTGCGTTTCCCATGCGTAATGTATTTAAAACATGCATGCAAGATCTAAAAATGGATAAAGATACAGCCAAAAAATTATCAGTGATAATATTGAAAATTTGAATGGATTTTCATTTATATATAAATAAGTAATAATTAAACAATTATTATTTATGATATTTCGGATGGCTCGTTTAATTTTACAAATATTTTCTTTATTTTCCGCTACCGATATATTTCAAGAACAAATAGATTGTCATTTAATTTTGATTGCAGCCGATTTCAAATATATAGACGAAAGCTTTGTAATGGCCACAGCATACTCGTTAGAAATGTCTGTCCTTGAATTTGGGTGTCTTTTTGTCTGTGTATGACGCAAATTTTGTGGGCGGTCTACCACAAGAACTAATGTACGGAATTTAATCAAACTTCGAATACATTTAGCACTTGAAATAAATTGATGCTGATATGGTGTAAATAGCTCAACAGGTGATGCTACGCATTTTTTACTATTTCCGTAATAGCCATATCTCAAGAGCTAATGAAAGAAATTTAATCAAACTCCACATTCTGTTAGATCTTGTCATAAACAGACGCTGATTAAGTTTGAGTGTATACCGCCCAACAGATTCGCTGCTAAGCTCTGTTTTTCTAGATTTTCTCCTTAGCTATATCTTAAGAACGAATAGAATATCCTTTAATTTTTTTTTGCAGACGATTTAACTTATATAGAAGAATGCTTTGTGATAGCTACAACCTATTAGTTTTATTTATTTATTTATTATTTTTTTAATTTTACATTTTATAATTTTTTACTGTAACGCATTGCCGTTATCAAAGTACTGTACCTGATAAAAGACCTCTCTATTTGGCTCCAATTGCCTATATTGCTAGGTAAGCGACTTTCGATGAAATGGCTCTTGACCTCCATTTTTTCAAGTCCGTAACTAAACATCATGCAGTATCTCTCTATTCTAAAAAAAAGTAACTCCCGCTGTCACCGCCGCCGCCGCCGCCGGTTTTGAATTTTTTGTGACCGGAGGTCTTTCTTCGTTAATATTAAGAAAAATAATGCATACAAAAATATGAAAATTGGTAGTATTATACAGAAATGTTTGATAAACACGCTGATGTAGACAGTTTTCAAATCGAAGAATTATTTTAAGAGATATTTAATGCTAAAGTTGGACAAAATCGTTCCATTAAAAAAGTTTTATAGGAGCAAAAACTATACATCGGAATTTAATACTTTTTAGATCATTTTATACGTTATAATTTCCCGGTGTGCAGAATTAATTTATTTTTTTAATTTGACTCATTTTTCGAGGTTTCATTTCTATTTTAAATTCAAATTTTCAGCATTTCGAGAGATATTTTTTTACTTATTTCAGAAAATTGTACTAATTTAACCTGTTGCCAAACTGTATAAACAACGGAAACAATAATGTTTGCTTCAAATTAAAAATTTTATTTACACGTGACTATTATAAACAGAAAAGAAAAACTTTCAAATTAGAATTAAATAATTACGTATAAAAAGCAGGAACTTATTGAAAATTACTTCATCTATAATTGCACGTGAATTTTAACAGAGAAAGGATATTGTAAAGTAATAAATTCATTAACATGCGTTAGAAGTTTTAAATAGGAGAAATTAGATCACATTTACGTCACATTACACTTATTACGTAAAATGAACAAAAAATAATATTGCAAAATAGTAGTTTAAATTTAAAAATAGCGCGAGACATTTACTTGATATTTTGAGATGAACTTTTCAACTGTTTTTTTTTTGGACAGCGCAAATAATATTTCATTTCTAATAAAAGTATTTTCACGTGAATATTAAAAAGGGAAAGAAAAGTTTGGTGAAAATTACGTCAGATTAAAACGATATATTTAAAATGTTTTATTTAAAAGGACTTTCTTTTCGCTTTGTTAAAAAATACCGGGAGACAAAGACTCTATTTACTTAATTCCTTTTATATTAGATGATTTTGAAATGCCATTGTATCTTTTAACAGCAGCTGATTTTTCCGTAAAATTCCCCAATCAAAGAGAAATGAATAGAAACCCGTTTATAGGGAGATCGCCTTTGTTTTTTTAATTATAATTCAATCTTCCAAAAAAATTCAATTAAAGCCGATCAAATTAGCGTTGCTTTTAGAGACTGCAGTGTCTGATCGGGGGGTTGGCGAGCGTAGCTCGTAGGGGGCCGAGCCCCCTAGTTGTATAAAGTATTCAAATAACTATCTTAGCATATGATAACATATTTCAGCTTTAGATGTGTCTCTGTAATAAAAAGTACAGGGTTATTCTAAATGATGGACCCATTTTCCGAAATTTTTTTTTATTAAAGTACAAATCCAAAATGAACAATCTTTGTACCAATGAAAAGGGAAAGTTTCAAAGTTTTTTAAACCCCTTGAGAACGAGCGTCACGTATACCGGCCGCATAAACTGTTCAGAATCTTGGATTATTCGCACCAGTTATTTTTTATTGTAAATTTTGCCTTATTTAATCAAAGCATTTCTCAGATTAAATTCTGACAAAAATTTCTGTTTTGAAAAACCGGTGGTAAAAGATTAAAAATTCTGTAAAAGCCGCTCGTCGCGAAAGGGTTAATACATTATAAATGTTCAATAAGTCCACCGTTAATACCGAATTTGGTACGAAAATCGCAGCACTGCAATTTGCGACTCACTTCTTGCGAACTCAAGAACGCAGAAAACCTTGTGCTCCACAGTAGCCATCTCACTCACAACTGACAGTGAAACGAAATCTCTACTGAATGACTCTAGCAAACGCTTCTGAACTATCACCGCTTTGAAAGCCGGGCACGCTTTCACACATCTGCCTGGCACAGCAGATACGCTTTCTCGTGTGTGGGAAGAGTCTGGCTATGGGATAGATGTTTGCCGTGCAGAAAATGGTGAACACATTGAACATTTATAATGTCTTTTAAAAAACTTTGAAACTTCCTCTTTTCATTGGTATAAAGATTATTCATATTGGATTTGTACTTTAGTAAATACAACTTTTTGAAAATGGGTCATCATTTAGAATAACCCTGTATATATCATTTCATCAGATATATTATTTAGCATTGTAGCAGAAGTCAAAGTCAAAGTTAGTTGAGTATTAAGTGCCTACGACAAAATATTCCAAATTTGAAGCGTGTTAAGTTGAGTTGATTTTTGACGGTCGATTATCTACTCGAGGGATATAGGCCCTAGGGGGAGTGCCCTCCGTGGGGGTATTTCTAAGGGAACCTAACCAGTATTTACGCATGGAAAATCCAAGGAAACCACGAAAACTCCGAAACGGTTAGGCTAACGGGCGCGATTGGGTTACCACATTTGAAGCCATTCGAAGCATTGCCCGAAGGCAGAATGAGATGATATTTTGAGTTTTGACGCATACTTGGAAATAAAAGCGATACTGAATGTCTTAACCCCTTGGGGACGAGCGACACGTATACGTGCCACATAAAGCGCTCAGAATCCTTGTTTTTCCTCACCAGTAAAAATTTACTGTAAAATTTGCCTTATTTAATCGGCGCATTTTCTCGATTCAAGAAGACACAAATTTCTGTTTTTAAAAAACGGTGACAAAAGATTAAAAATTTCGTAAAAGGCTCCCGTCCCGAAGGGGCTAATTTAGAAATTAAGCTAGGCATATTTAGCACGGCCCGACGGATTTTTTGATGTGCCGTGCTATTTTTATGTGCGCCATGAAATTGTTTGATGTGCCATGCTATTTTTATGTGCGCTGCTATTTTTTAATTTCGTTGACGTTTCTCTGAGAGCGCCTCGGCGATTTTCCATGAGCTGAGAATAATTCTGTTCCTAAATTTCCGAAAATTTAAGGCATTCAGTTTTTTAAAAAAATGTATCAGTAGTCCGAAAATTTGGTCACAAAAAAATTCTTCAAATTTTTTCCTTTACATAAAAACCTCATAATGGATATTAACTACCAGACAATAGTATTTTTGCGAATATTTACATCACTTATTCCCATCCTTGGGTGCAGGGCGCCATTTAAAGAAGGGGTTTTTTTGGTGGGGGATGGAAGGGGCGTACATTTTTCATTGGTGTACAGAGTTTGCAATTGAGTGCACATTTACACGAATCGCGCACAAAATAGAAAAATTCCTCATGCTGCGTCGCATTTTACCCCCTTTAATTCTTTACAGGCATAAGATTCTTAAGCGAATTTATTATAATTTTCGAGGAAACCCGCCATTTTTTCTCTTTTGAGGAATTTCTTAATATTATTTCGTGAATTTCTTCAAATGATGGTAGAAATGATCGTGAATGACGTCTAAGATCTCAGAAACAAATAGCAATTTTCTTCAATTGATCGCTGAAAAAAAATAGCAAATTCCAATAATCGGTTGCTCAAAAGAATCGTGAATTTCGTCTAATGATCGCAAAAAAAAAAAAAAAAAAAAAAAAAAAAAAAAAATTGTAATTTTTTCACAGAGTTGACTGCATAAAAATATTTACGACAAAAAGGAATATGAGAATTTACGCGATGTGTCGTACAGTTTATCTTTCATTTCTATCAGGTACGATAACATTTTGTTATATATTTTTTTCAATTAGAAAATTTTCTATCACATATTGAAAAGTTCAACTGGAATTATTACTCAAAATATTTGTCAGAGTGTAAAATGTGACGTACATAGCTGCCAACTTGTACGGATTTTTGCTACCACTAAACTTTAACAGAAATTTCTGACTTATTTAATTATCAAAATTCACTGCAATTTGGCGATTGAATTAGGCAAAATTTTCTATTAAATTTTAGTGGTAGCAAAAATCCGTACAAGTTGGCAGCTATGGACGTATGAGTAATTCATTTTACGATAAAGGGGCGTGGTTTTCTTTGAACTTTAGGAAAAACCATTTCGTAGTCACTGGGAGAATATGTTCACTTTTTTCTCGTAAATGTTCGTAAACTACTTCGAAGCTCGTCGTGAATAAGCAACCCCTTGAAAAGCCTCCCACAGAGGTCACTTCTTCAATAACGTCTATTTCGGGGGGGGGGGGGGTTGAATTCGTTCGGATTAAACCTTGTAAGAAAACACGCTTACAAAACAAAAAATATATACGTTATCTTTTATTTATTGTGAAAAGAAATACAGTTGAGGTGTCAACTGTATAAAGAAATAGTATATAACCGAGATATGACATAAAACTTATTTGCTGTTTTTTTTTTTTAGATTTCATTGCTTAATAACAATGCATTTCTTTTTCATTGCTTAATGACAATGCATTTCCCTAAATATCAACTGACAAAAATTAATGTCAGTCTATAAAGTCTTTTTTTAAAATTTAGAAAAGAATAATAATTCTGCACAATGAGAATATATGTTTAGAAGGTACGAATAAATTGCAATTCTAATTAAGTAAAGTTTTAAATTATATAGAAAAATAATAGAATAGTACTTTAAATGGTACATTTTTATTATTTTTAACTTAAATAAGAAATTTAAAACATAATTTAGAGGGCAAGCATTGTTTGTTTCTTTTTTCATGCACCGCCCCATCAGTATACAGAGGTTCTGCTCTCAAAGTTGGTAGACGGGAGGTGCTGTGTTCGAACCCAATCGCACCCGTCGGCCTAAACGTTCGGAGTTTTCGTGGTATTCTTTGACCCGTGGATTTCCACGTGTAAATACGTGTTAGGTTCCCTTAGAAAGACTCCCCACGGTGGGCACTGCCCATCCTTCGGGCACATATCCCTCGCGTTGATAACTGGCCGTCACCACTAACAACACTTTTTTCATACACAGATTTTACATTTACAAATATTTCTGAAATAATACAAAAAAAAATAAATAAAAGGAAGAACTTAGGTCTTAGGTGGTGTTTCTTCTCGCTTGAAATGACCAAATTGAGACACTCTAAGCCAAATCACGTTTGTTTCGTCAGTTCTACTATATAAATACAGATCGTAACATTTTCATAAACTTAGTTTTTAGTTGCATTTAAAAAATCTCTTTGATGTGCCTTTAAGAGCATATGTAACCTATAAAATTGTAGTGAATATTGTGAACATTTTTATTTTTGCTATTTACAATTTTATATTCGAAGAGTATGATTAAATATCTTTTTCGCGAAATATATATATATTTTTTGTGATTAAATTCTCCTACAGTATTTTTAATTGATTTAATATGATTTATGAAATTGCTGAAACATACACGGCATTCATAAGCCTCGGGGGATATAAATGCTAAAATTTTCGTAAAGTAACATTTCTCTCATTTCAAGAAGGAACTCTTTGTTTAAATATGGCTATCTTTACTTTACGCAAAATCTGACATTAAAATCCCCAGAGGCAAACGAACTGCCAAACAAGCTTTTCTGTCAGTTAAAAGTGAACGGACGAACAAACTTTTAATAATTCATAAAATGACGACCTTTTGTTTTACAAGCTTTTACATACACATTTCGAGCAATAAATATTTTAAGATTATGAGGAATAATTTCAGTGCATTTTATGTCATTGTTACACTTTTTTAATCGTAAATACTTTTTAGCTATTCAGGGTTAAGTTGGGTTGATTTTTGACGGCCGATTATCAGCTCGAGGGAGATAGGCCCTAGGGGGGAGTATCCTCCGTGGGGGTCTTTCTAAGGGAACCTAACCCGTATTTACGCATGGGAATCCACGGTTTCGAAGAAAACCACGGAAACTCCGAAACGGTTAGGCCGACGGGCACGATAGGGTTCGAACCCAGCACCTCCTACCTACCACCTTCGAGATTTTCCCTATTCAGAAATGAAAAGAGTTAAGCGCTATTTATTGGCACTATAAGTAATTTGTATGGGTATGATAATTTTGTTAAAAATATGAGTTTTTGCATCACAGAGAAATAATTTCGATTCTGTAGGTTATTAATGCCGGAGGACATGAAAACATAAGACGGTTAGCGAATTTTATTTTTTTTTCAATTCCGACCACATTACCATGACTTGATTTTTCTCTGTTATATATGAAGTGCTAATGGTATTAAAAGAGAAAAAAATTTTCTGTACTATTTTTTAAAAAATGAGAACATTCAAAACAACCTTTCATCGTTACCGATTGTGCTTTTAAAATTAATTAATTCATTGATTATATTTTTATTACATTTAAATTTATATATTTTTTATTCATTACTTTTCAAAAATTTGTGATGCTTATTAACAATTTGCATTGACTTTTAATATACTATAAAAGGAACAACAAAGGAAAGGGAGCTGATTTAATAAGGCCTATGGGCTCATAAACTTGAAATCCAGCACTTAAACATTCCATTACTTACAGATATTTTTGTATGAAATAATGGGCCAGAATTTTGGTTCCAGTGAAGGAGGATGAGCGTTGACTAGGTTAATTTTAATTAAAAAAACAAATGCAGAAATTTACTTATAATCTTTGTTTTCCGTGTTATAGTAGCGTGTTATTTAATATATTTTCAGTTGCTTATGTTTAAGGCATTGTATTTATTTAATCTCCAAATCCTTCAGTTTTCTTGTTTGCAGTATAAAAAACGCCGAGGCAAAATATACGTATGTTATCTATACATTTTATAACGCAAATACAGAGACGTTTTTCGTATTTTTATATATGAAAGTAGTACTTAATAAGCATTATTTACAGTAGAGAGAATACAATTTACTGTAGGTATTCGCGCCATCTGACGGGGACTGTAGTCTTTAACGATTCCGAAACTAGGGGTTATTGTGAAGGCCGTATAAGGCAGGCGATCGAGTTTGGCCGTGGTTAGGGTATCATTGCAAGAAGCATGACTCACTAATTTTTGCCAGAAACATTACAATGGTAATATGGAAAGTTGCCGACATTTTAAAAATTCTACGTTTTATAACAAATTCTCAGAATTAAAGTAATTAAACAACTTTCATCAATTTATACCCAAAGCAATATCATTTAACCCCTTGAGGGGCAAGCAATTACGTTTGTGAAATGCTGAATTCCCACCGGAATCTTTGAAAAATTTTATTTCAAAATAAGTAAAATCAATTTTCCGGCTCTTTCTCACCAAAGTTAGAAAAGTAAAATTTAAGAAATTTTTTCTGGTGTAAGACTTCATTAATCGTAGGTGGTATATAATATATACCGGTGCCCCTCAAGGGGTTAAGGTGGTAATAAATGATCCGCTCAAGAATGCAGACATGATTATTGAAGTGATTTATAATAGAAGAGTTTTTAATTTTTCGATACATCAATTACATCTTGAGATATAAGCTATTATTGTCTCTCGACGGCGGGTTATTTGCATTTCTACGCAATTTTATCTCCAAATTAGGTTCAAATTGCCCATTTTGAAAGCATTTTCTAGAAGATCTTCTTCCTTTACCGAAAAAATTGCAAGAACTGTTGAATTACGTAAATTCTGAATAAAAGTACCTGCCAATTTCATGCGTATGCGAACAAACATGAATTAAGAAATATATCAGAAAGTAGCCTGTTTGGATTTTACAACAAAAAACTTTAAATTAGAAAAAGGAATTTGTTGAAATTAGTTTATTACTATAAAAAAATATATTGCATAACGAATGACATAACTAAAATCGTTGAAATCCCAATAAATACAATAATTTATAAAATGACAAGCGCATTTACATATTTTTACAATCATAATAGTAATTACACATGTATTTTATGTTAAAACTTTCGTTGCGATAAAATTATTTTTACATTATAATAAACGACTATCGCGTCTCCGTCACTGCATTCTAACATTGATAATAAATAATGCAATTTTCAAACAGAAAACACATTTAAATCTTTCTGTAGTTTCAAAAGAGTAATTATATTTGCATGTAATGGTTATGAAAAGTTATTTCACTTTTTCTAATCAACGTTCCCTATCATTAGGGTAGATATTTGTGGTTATATATATGTAAGACTGATTGCCTACGATTTATGTCATGTTCTGAGTGTAATGAGTTATTGGTTTAAATATCCGAGAACTTCCTGAAATTTTAAGACTATTTCTATAAATTAACATACAAAATATGTATGAGGAATCTTCAAAACGATCATTTGATGAAACTGGAAGCCATTTTTTTACATCGTAGTTCATTACTATTTAGTATTCAAATTATATATTTCTGTGGAAAAAATGATCAATCTATCGTGAGGACCTTTTTGGCTAGTACCAGGTATTGCCTTATTTTTCATTAAAGTTGTAAAACATAGAAGGAAAATGCATAAAAATAATTTTGAAAATAATTACTAGATAGTATCCGATAAAACTTGACTGTAATAGTAGGAGAGCTGTTGAACATTTTTGAGTAGGTATTTGAGGCACCCTGAAAATTTGTGCAACACTTCTTTTGTAATGCCTGAATACAAAATCGAATGTCTGGCTGAAGGATCGTGGCCCAAAACCTGTGCCAGACACGTGTCAAGTGCCATTTTTTGACACTACCCTAAAAAGGTATTTGAGGCACGCTGAGATTGAAACAGAATAATATTTATACTTAGAAAAAAATATTTTGAAAATGACAGACACTTTAGTCGGCCCCAAAACTGTGCCAGAAACGTGTCAAGTGCCATTTTTTGACTACCCAAAAAAGGTATTTGAGGCACGCTGAGATTGAGGCACAATAATATTTATGCTTAGAAAAAAATATTTTGAAAATGACAGACACTTTAATCGGCACAAAAACTGTGCCAGACACGTGTCAAGTGCCATTTTTTGTCTGGCACAGGTTTTGGGCCACGATCCTTCAGCCATACATTCGATTTTGTATTCAGGCATTACAAAAGAAGTGTTGCACAAATTTTCAGGGTGCCTCAAATACCTTCCCTAAAATGTTTAACAGCTCTTGGACTATAAACAACTTAATGGTTACACGAAAAAAAAAGTCATGGCATCATTAAAATGTCAAAATTCATTGCAGAATATTAAATAGCAATAATTAATAGATTTTAAAACCTCTTCCTTAACACATTGTGTACGGGTACATTTCGCGGCGGAATTGTGCCGAGGGCGGGGGTTTTGCGCGCAAATTTAGTTAATCCGTACTAGTACGTGTCAGGCGCTCAAGTATCAATTGTCAGAAAACGTACTAGTACGTGTCCCGCACACAATGTTTTAATGACCGGGCTGGGAACCGCCAACATATTAACTGTCCTGTCATATTATAATATACTGACAACAAAACAGACCTATATATTTTGTTATATTATAAACATATTTATTTCGTGAAATTCCTTTACTAAACATGACATTCTATTTCACTGCAAACGTCACTTCTGAAATCGCTGCATTCTTGAGTTTTGCGTGGGATCACCTTAATAGAAAAAGAGACATAAATCAACTATCGTCCAATTTTAATTAAGGCTAAATATGTACCAGTTTTTTTTACGCTTCCTTAGTTAACAATTATTTAATATTGTAGTCTACCAGTTTATCAATTTTAATTGTTTTAGGTATGATCTTGGCAATAAAAGACGACTAAAAAGAATAATGGTCCAATATAGCTTTTTTAAATATCAATAACATGTTTTAGTCCACATCTGAATTCTTGTTAGTAAAATCCAAATAAAAATTTATAACGATATTGGATTTTTCTTATTTTAAATTTTCACATTACTTTATCGCTTTTATCCTCTTTAGTTGTGTCTTGTTGTTTCTTAGAAATTTAAAGTAAATAACACTTTTCAGAGCATCTTTGTCTTCATGTACACTCAAGGTAAACAAACAGTTATGCTTTCTGCTAGTTGGTATGCCAAATCACATCAAAATTTTCAACTGCAATAACAACTAAAGTATTATAAAACAATTTTTACGTTATTTTACAACATTATAAAACATTTCATTCTATTTCAACACATTTAACAATATCATCAAAAACTTCTGGGAGAGTTATTGTCAATGAGATCAAAATGTTTAGTATTTGCATTAATACATATGGCATTAAATACATCTTAAGCAATCGACCTAAAACACGTACATCTAGTCTCATTTCATAAAGGTATTTTTCGTACGTTTCTGGGCATATCATACTTTTAATGAAAAAACAGTGTAATCTAAATAACGATAATAAAAAAATCAAGTCATATTATTGAAACACATTATCATTATCACACTATTCTGTATTATAATGAGATGTTATTGCGAAATATCTGAGGAATAATATGATATGATATGAAAGCTATCGTTCAATTCTAAATTGTGGATTGTGAAATGTCCAATATTCCTTTTTTGCGAATACTTTTCATTCAAATTATTGAGTTCCTATGAGGAAAAACCATTTATAATCTATTTAATTAATTTAACATAATCATACTGATTGGTAAAGAAAACATATACACAGTTTGAAAAATTACAACTCGTATTGATTATCTATATTATAAAGTAAAAAACTTACTAAACGCTGACACCATATCGACTGTCGCAACGTCCTGAACAATCTTCTATTTTTTTTTTTTTTTTTTTTTTTTTTTTTTTGCAAATTTAATTACTTCTAAACATCACAAACTTTTAATTTTTATGTCATAGAATTTAAAAAAAAAAAAAAAGTTCTTTTAAATGCTGTTTCTTTGAAAACTGCATCTCAAAATAATTTTATTTGGTCCAAAAGAAATAAAAATGCATTTATAACATTATAAATAAATCTTTATTTCTTATATTGAAAGTTAAAACGTTGTTGCAGCACAATCTCTTGGCAGTTTTGTTTAACACAAATTATCGTGTAATATCAGCTGGAATGTATGTTTTTCTTTAAGAATTAAAAATTAATGTGCACGCTTTGGTTGGGGAACGTAGTAAATTTAAAAAAGGAATATCAAGATAGACTCATTTTCAAAAAATCACTTAATTGCGTGATATGGTAAACGAACTTGAACGATATTCTCGCTTGCCTTACGGACTAATATAGTGCACTTTATTTCGAATTATTTTAGTACTTCAGAAACCAAAACAAAGAGTAAAACTCTTTAGACTCAGTTCTGCACTGCGCCTCTACAAAGTGTTCCTTTTTTTCCAATGTTCCAAGTTTTTAAATTAGTTAAAGAATAACTGCATGATCAAAGTATATTGAAATTACGTTGTTTTTATTTTTTCGGCTTCCATTGCTGACCCCAAATCGTGCGCTTCTTCAGAAATTTAACAAGAAATGTCTAGTGACCTCTACAATTCTTAAAAATATAATAATCATCGAAATAGCGCATTCGTCATTTTTAATGAATTTTGAGTTCCGAAAAAAATTCCAGTTTCTGCTCATTTTGCGCACGAGTTACGACAGTATACTAATATTTATTTACGGTTTAATATTGTTACATTTACAGTATAATACTGGCAGCTAGAGTGCCAGTATTACACCCGAAAATCAACATATTTTTTTCAGTGTACCAAATAAATACGGAATTATTAATATTCCACTTAATAAAAACGTACTTTAATGAGGGTGGCGAGTTTTACAGTACAGTATTAAAATAATAATGGCATTTGTAAATATAAACAATGTTTTTGTGGATGACGAATTATCAAGGTTTTAGAGACTATTTAAAATCAATCAAGGGTGTTTGTCCCCCCAAAAATATTTTTCTCCACGAAATTATTTACGTATTATTCAACTGGTATTTTTATGTTAGTTGCCATATAGATAAAGTTGTCCTCTAAATCACGAAGAAAAATTGCTCAAGTTGGCTGCAGTTAAAAATTATTTCATGCAACTACTCATGTTTCCTTAAATATCCTTCTATATATATCCTTCTATATATAAAAAAAAGTTTTGACTTGGAAATGGACCAATAAAAAATCTGCGTAGATACCGTGAAATGCATCTGATTGGCCAGAGCTTTATGACGCTATGAGTGAGGTTACCAATGGGGGACCTGTCTCTCTGTCGCCAAAAGTGACGCCAACTTGGCACTCTTTCCAGTATTTCGCCAAAATTAAGGGTACTTTTCCGTTATACGGACAGCATGCGAAAATGTATGCTAATGCGCCAATTATTTCAGCCCTCATCGTAAAAAAAGGATTTTTCTTGTAAACCATGCGAAACATTGGGATTTGTTATTTATGAAACGTGAATGATTATTATTTAACCTTAACCTTGGAAAGCTTTTTAATTTGCTATTATTCGAAATAAAAATGCTTTTTTTTTTATAAAATTATAATTTACTTTTACTGCTGACGCTGAGATGGATTTTACCATTTGTCAATTACCAGATGATGAGAAAGTTGCGATAAAACTGTTTCAGAAATTTGGAATTCTGCATAATAAAAGGTTGTGTTCAAACAACCATGAAATGAAATTATGGATGAGTTCTGGAAATCCGAAATGGAGATGTAGCTTACGATCATGCGAAGAAAGCGTAGGAATACGGCAAAGAGGCACAGATGTCATATTCGCCCCATATTGGCGCGATTTTTTTCTGACGCCAATGTCATATACGCAACGGGTACTTAATTGGCGCCAAAGTGTCGTTATTTTGCTTGATGTGGTTACCCGGATTATGTTGTTTATGCTGTTGATGTTTTCGCCAAATTGGCAACCGAAAAAAAATCGCGCCAATATGGGGCGAATATGACATCTGTGCCCGACAAAAAACATGGTTTGAAGGATCGCGGTTGTCTTTTCTTAATGCTTTGAGGTTTATATATTTATTGTGCCAAGAGTTGACATCGATTGAGTTTTGTGAGCTGCAACTTGATATGAACCACAACACAACAGTTGACTTGAATAGTTATTTTAGAGAAGTTTGTGCAAATGCTTTATGTTCACGACCAAATAGAAAAATCGGTGGACCTAATAAAATTATAGAAGTAGATGAAAGTCTTTTTACCAGAAGAAAAAGCAATGTAGGGCGTGTTCTTCCTCCTCAATTGGTGTTAGATTGTTTATGCCGTGAAACACGGGATGTTTCCTTACTCCTATTTCCGATCGCACAGCTGAAACTTTAATTGCGGCAATAGAAAACAATGTAGCTGATGGAAGTATTATTTATACAGATTACTGGAAAGGATATTAAACAGATGAACTGCGAAGTGCAGGTTATGATCATTTCACAGTAAATCACAAATACAATTTTGTCGACCCTAATACTGGATGTCATACTCGAAATGTTGAGAGATTATGGGGCATCGCAAAATGACGCAACAAAAGACATCGGGGAACAGTTCGTCATCATTTAGAGTAGTATCTCATAGAGTTTATGTGGCGACGTCTTCATTCAAAAAATGAAATGTTTACTGCAATGCTAAAAGATATGGCACAGATGTCATATTCGCTCCATATTGGCGCGATTTTTTCGTGACGCCAATGTCATATACGCAACGGGTACTTAACAGGCGCCAAAGTGTCGTTATTTTGCTTGATGTGGTAACCCGGATTATGTTGTGGCACAGATGTCATATATTGGCGCGATTTTTTTATGCCAATTTGGGGAAAATATCAACAGCATAAACAACAACATCCGGGTTACTATATCAAGCAAAATAACGACACTTTGGCGCCAGTTAAATACCCGTTGCGTATATGACATTGACGTCAGAAAAAAATCGCTCCAATATATGAGCTCCAATTGATGTTTTTAGACTATGCATGGTATATGACATCTGTACCTATGTTGTTTATGCTGTTGATGTTTTCGCCAAATTGGCAACCGAAAAAAAATCGCGCCAATATGGGGCGAATATGACATCTGTGCCAAAGAGATTTGTAATTTTATGGCAGCAGTTTAATATGATTTTTTTATTTTATTACTTTATTGTATAACAGCTATTTGTTCACTTATTTTAATTATATATTTGTGATTTAATAAAATAGTTCGTAAAATTCTGTAATTTTCAAATGTTATATTTTTAAAATGCTCACATTACTATCGACAATGTTTTTCTTTTATTTTTCAAATGTTTCAATTCACGTGATTTTTATTTTGCGCCAACTATTGCGCTTGGCGACAATGCTGTCCGTATAACGGAAAAGTACCAAAAAGCAAAGCCTACAATGATATATACGGCCCACGCATTTCGCCGAAAACCGTCGAAAAAGTGAAGTCGGATTCAGCTTCAAACCCTGAACCAAAACATCACAACGTACTCTTTTTTGTTTACATTTATACCCTGCCCAGGTAGCGGCTTGTTTCTCATCGTCGAAGTTTCAGAATCATTAATCATATTTTCAGAATAATAAATTAAATACTTATATTCTTCAATTTCCTTCGATTTAAAAGGATATGTTACACAGCTTGTAGTATTTTAGTGTTCACATACTTTTAAGATTAGCTAAATTACTTATTGTTTACTTGATCGTTTGGTTCATTCTGTTATCCTTTTTGGTACTTGTTAGTTATCCCGTCGACCAATTTCGCCAAATTATATAAATCGACAAACCACCCGCCAAATTATACAAATTGACATCATTTTTATTTTAAATGACAAAAGAACAAATAAATTAGTATAACATTAATAAAAATACAAATAAAACGTCGAAATAAAAATCACTTGATGAAGTAAACACGTGCTGTCAAGTGAATGCGACATTTACGATCAACCATTATTGGCATTTAATCTTACAATTTGGCGATAGTAATTTGGTCGACGGGATAACTAACAAGTACCTTCTTTTTTGAATCTAACGTATTTATATAAAAATAACTTGTGTTTCATATACACGTTTTAAAATTAAAATTCGGTTTTTATCAAACTACAGTTCTCATAACTGGCTTGAAGCAGTTATTTTTGACGAATTTATTGCTACCCGTAAAATGTTTGTTTGATATCGTCCGAACTAAATAATAATAATAATAGTAAAAAAAAAAGACGATCTTCCTTAAACATTAAATATTCTTATTTTTAATCATAGAAAGAAATGGTGATCGCAGATTTAAATATCGTTGCAATATTTTATGTTATCCAAGCAATTTTGATTAAATCATGTAAGTGTATTTGTTACTTAATAAATTATATTTATTAATTATTACAAGGAATTTTATGAGTACTTTAATATATTTAAAAGAAATTCCATTAGTTTTATTGTTTCAGCAGTGAAGATAGCAAATAAATTTGTGACATTGACTATGTGATATTTGTGATATTGTTTTTAGACTATGCATGTTTTTATTGATTAGGGTGAATCGTAGAATACTCTACGTCTCCCCAACCTGGCGATAAATGCGCTAAAGTGGCAACCTTGGTATTTAGTATTAACTTGGTATTAAGTAGCAACCTTGGAAGTATTCTCCGATCGCACCATTTATTATTCCTATAATTGTTAAAATGATAATGTTTTTTTTTTTTTTTTTTTTTTTTTTTTTTTTTTTTGATGATTAGAGTTAATATTTTTATGAAACTCTTTTGAATCATATCTATACGGGAAAAAAAATGTAAACGCATTGGAATTCTCTGAACCCTGCCCAGAGCGGTTTGATTGGTTCTCGTCGTTGAAGTTACGGTCAGAGTCAAATTTCTGTTTTGGGCAGCGTATCAGAGTCCTCTGGCGAGCAACTTCATACATTAAACGCAAATCGGTCTGCCGGTAGTAGTATCTAAGTATGCCTTGCAAAAAGTAATGTTTTGGAAATAGAACAATGAAAATCTGCGTAGATACCGTGAAATGCAACTGATTGGTCAGAGCTTTATGACGCTATAAGGGAGGTTACCAAGGGGAGACCGTCTCTCTGTCACCAAAAGTGATGCCAACTTAGCGCTATTTCCAGTATTTCGCCAAATTTCCATAGACTCCCATTGAAATATAATAGGGTTTACTTGCATGCAGGAAATCAACAAATTGAGATATTTCAGTGCAACAAAAACTAATATTAGCTTATGAATAGAGCTTAATTGAACTATTTACATTATTTTTAAGCACAAACAATAATCTGGAGTTGGCTAGAAAATAGGAATTGCTTCGCTATACCAAATGGAATAGCTAAGCGATTACGCGGGGGGTTCGTGAGCGTAGCGAGCAGGGTGGCGGTGCCCCCCTTGTTTAATATATTTATATTTTAATTGTACTGTGTTGTTTCTATTATATTTTGTCAAATTTTTTGAAACAAACAAAATTTGATTGAAATCCCTGCATGCAATTAAAAATAAATAAATAAATAAAATATAAAATAAATAAAAAGTAAGCCAAATTCATGTATTATTTTAAAGAAATCATAATTTAAATATATAAATAAAGAAATTAGTAAAATAATTAAATAAAGAAATCAAAGAAATCTTAACTTCACCGCATAATATTCCATATTTTAGGCGAAATCGCCGTGAAACATAATCAGTCGTTTCATAAAATCGTTTCATAAATTCGTTTCATTAGGATTTTATATATATAGGGTAGATATTCTGATAGTATTAAACCTATATTTTTACTTTCTTCTATCTTTACAAGAATTATTGGGTTCGTGAAAATTTTCGAACTCCGATTTTCGACGGATTTACACGTTTTAGGGGTCAAAGATCCCGAAAAACATGTTTTTACAAAATGCCTGTCTGTGAATCTGTCTGTCCGTCGGTCTGTGTGATTGTGTGTGACACAAATTTTTCTGCCGCTCTATCTCAACAACTAATGCACAGAATTTAATAAAAATTTATATTCAGTTAGTCCCTGGTATAGATTGGTGCTGATTAGTTTTTGGTGTAAATCGCTCAAAAGGTGGCGCTGCTATGCTGCATTGTTTACGTTTTCCGCCATGTCTCTGTCTCACGAATTAATGCACGGATTTTTATTAAACTTCAGATTCAGTTAGTCCTTGATATTCAGGCCTGAAACTAGCCTTTTTTTGCACCCGGGGCAAACATGGATTTTGGCGACCCCCTCTCCCACCTTCCGCAAAGTATATTTCCAAAGAGAATTTTAGAAATTTTCTAATAGCCGACTTATTTTAAAATTTAAAATATGTAATCATAAAACATGTAATTCTGAATTACGTAATCTAAAAAAATTATGGCCATTTTTTCCCCCATTCTGACCAGAAAGTCAGAGTTCTAACTTTTTACGACTGCTCTTTCATCTTCACCTAACACTTCATTTATAATGGCTGTTTCATAATAATGGAATCCATCAGTCCATCAGAAAAAAAATTCTCCATTCCAAAGGTATAATCCTTCATTTGGCGCCCCTTTGTTCTAGCGCCCGGGGCACATGCACCCTCTGTCCTCCCTTAGTTTCGGCCCTGTTGATATTAGTTGGTGTTTACTACGTTTTGGTATAAATCGTCCAACAGATGGCGCTGCTATACAGCATTTTTCACGATTTCCGCAATGACTCTATATCGCCCAACAGATGACGCTGCTACGCAGATTTGTTTTATAATTTCCATCATAACTCTACTCAAAAACGAATGCGCGGATTTTAACGAAACTTCAGATTTGAAGATAGAATTTGACATAAGTTGTTGCTGATTAGATTTGGAGTAAATCATCCAACCGGTTGCGCTGATATGCTACATTTTTCAGGAAGTATTAACTTGTATGAGATAGAAGGACGTTTTGGGATTGCCACTTCCGACTGGTTTATATTTGCAATGCATTTTATAATATTTTGAATAGTCAAAATCAATAAAATCCATTATAATCAGCATACCTACATTTTATGCGTTTATTCGTTTTTCTGTTACATATTGGATGCTGGTCTGTTACACGTACAGCTCATATTCAAAATATTAGAATAATTACTTAAAAAAAAAGGGAAAATATCGTTTGGTAATTAATAAATTTTAATGCAAATATGCAAACGATATTTTATTAAGAATTTATTGTTGATTAAACTTATTTATAATTTTAAAAATTAATATCATTTTTGAAAAGATTAATTGAGAATTTTTTTTTTTGAAAAGTCAAAATATTAAAATATTTATTCAAGTGGTTCAAAATATTAGAATATTTCACATTAATTCTCCTTTAATTATGTCAATTCATAACTGGTGGCATCATTGATTAAATTCAGACGATTTTATTTAAAATCAGTGTTCCTTTTGAAGTTTGTTGACTTTTTCGTCTTAAAATGGGTCGTGTGGGTGATATTCCTGAATCTATTAAACTTCGTATGGTTGATTTGTATCGGCACGATAAAAATCAATGTTATATAGCGAATTATTTGCATTGTTCGCAATCAAGCGTTAGTAAAATACTAACACAGTATTCAAAAAATGGAAGATTTCTAAATAATTGCCGAAATGGCGGCTGAAAACAAAAAACATCTGCTAGAGATGACAGGAAACTGAAGCGTATAGTTAAGAAAAACCGTTTTCAAAGTGTGCGATTCTTGCACCAAAAATGGAAGAAGGAGTTGAAGTTTCTACATCGGCAACATTAAAACGTCTCCTAAATGTAAGTTTGAATCTCGTGTATCGAAAACAAAACGTCTCATTACTGCAAAACAAAAGCGTATAAGATTGAATTGGTGTAAATCAAGACGTTTATGGAGCGATGAAGATTGAGAAAATGTATTATTTACTGATGAAAGTATGTTTTGTGTTTCATATGGTAATCAAGGTACTCGAGTTTGGAGAATGAAGCAAGAAGCATTTGATAAAGAATTCCTTAAACGTTCCATAAAATTTACTGCTAGTGTCATGATTTGGAGTTGCATAAGTGCAGAAGGACCTGGAAAGTTATGCATCGTCTACGAAAAGGTTAACTCTCAGATATATCAAGAAATTTTGGTACATTACATGATTCCATCATTAGAAGATTTATTTGAAGATGATTTCATCTTTCAACAAGATTTAGCGTACCGCGAACCTCGTTGTCAACTGAGAATAGGTTCTGCAAACGCAACATTAAGGTACTTCATTGGCCACCAAACTCACCAGACCTTAATCCCATCGAAAACTTATGGTGAATAATGAATTAAAAACTCCAAGAAAATTCTCCTTTAAGTAAAACTGAGTTAGTGACACATATAAAGTCTATTTGGGCTAATATTGATAGAAATGTTTGTAAACACCTTGTATATAGTATGCAAGATCGATTGTACGCTGTTATGAAAGCTAAAGGGGATGCTACAAAATATTACCTACCATTTACTTCATATTCATAAGGTAATATTGTTGCGTAAAATAAAATATTGTAATATTTTGAACCAATCTAAATTTTATTATAATATTTTGATGTGTTTCAGAAAGCTGTATACCTAATTTATTGTAAAGTATTTTATATTTTGTAAATGTTAAAATCTTATCAAAATGTTCCAGATTTAATATTTAAGAAATTTAATTCCATTTACTTAGTATCAAAAACAAATAAATGAAAAATAATTTTTTCTAATTACTTTTTCGCAATTATTCTAATATTTTGAATATGAGCTGTAAGATTACATATTTTTCATAACTATACTGTAGCAACATTCAAATTTTGTGAAAGACGTGTGTTTCTGAACTCTATCTTTATGAAAATACATTTTTGTCATAATATGTTAAATGTTATTTTATAAGTAATATAGATAAACATTAAGGTATTCGGAAAGGATGGTAATTCCTGTTTGTCTGTTACAATATCATTTTTTTAATCATAATTATTTACATTAAATATTTTATTCACAATGACTATATTAATTTATCTACTAATAGCATAAGCTTATTGGCAGCCATCTCTGAATTATATAATTAGTATTTTATAAATAAAGTAAGGCCATTTTTTCCCCTATGTTCGTTAGTCTGTTAAAATCAGTGGCGTGGCGTGAAAATTTTCGGTGGTCATCGCAATTATTTAAGTTTGTGGTGAAAAATTATTAACTCTAAAATTCAATGGTTGAATGTTCAAAAAAGAAACTTTAAATCTTACCTTCACTTATACATGAACTCCAAATGTTCTGCTAAAACTGGATCGTAGAGTTTTAAAAGCTTATTAAGAGTTTTAAAATATTGCTTGGTCATCGCCGCATCCAGCGATTACCGGACGCCACGCCACTGGTTAAAATGGAATTTCTCTTCAATAATCATGCATACAAAAATCATGCTTTTATGTTTAAAAATATGTTAGAAACTTTCCCATTGTTGAGCGGCGTAATATTTGTTCTTTCTGGAAACCGCCTTAAATGATGCTTTCTTTGCTGTCTAATTGACAACAGATTTTTTACAAAGTATGCTTTATTTAAAGTGTTGCAATATAGTCGCGGCAATAGGGGATTTTACCTGGCAAAATTAATGGTAGTTCTAGAAATCGGCTTACTTTTTGTTTTTTGGGTCGCTGAATCCGAATTTGTAACTTCCCACTAAAATTTCCCTCGGCAACCCCAGCAAATTTTGGTAAAATTCCCCCCATAAAAGGTTTTCATTAAAAAAATCAATTTTTTATTGTTTTAGGGGAAAATTATCTAGAAATTCAGAAAGTAGACAAAATTTGCAACAAATAAGGTACATGACATTATGACGCGGGATGAATGAGGAGGGGGGGATCTGCCTCGGGACATGCGCCGCGGTGGTGCGTGGACTAAGTTGCGCAATTCTACTTAACCACTCACACGTTTACATTCGCCCACCCATCTCCCCTTCGAACTTTCCTTATAAGGTTTACTTTAAGTTTTTTGGTTCGCTGAATCCGAATTTTTAACTTCCCCCCAAAATTTCCCCTACCGCAACCCCTCAATATAGTTGTTTTTAAATTTAGTTTTTTATTGTTATAGGGAAAAAGTATGTAGAAATTCAGAAAGTAGACAAAATTTGCAACAAATAGGATATATGACAATATCATGTAGGATAAATGGGGAGAGGGGGGGCTGCTTCGGAATATTCCCCGCGCGCTGTTCTTAAAACCAAATTTTTTTCAAAAAATCAATTTTTTGGGGAGTTTGCCGGGTGAAATTTGGGTGGGAAATTACAAATTCTGATTCAGCGACCCAAAAAACATAAAGTGAGTCGAAATCCAGAACTAGCATTAATTTTGCCAGTAAAATCCCCTATTGCCTGGACTTGCATAACTTAGTGCACGTAGCGCCGCAGTGCATGTTCAGAGGCAGCTCTCCCCCTCCCCGTTCATCCTACGTCATAATGTCATATATTCCATTTGTTACAAATTTTGTCTACTTTCTGAATTTTTAGATACTTTTCCCCTAAAACAATAAAAAATTGATTTTTTTAATGAAAACCTTTTTTGGGGGCATTTTACCAAAATTTGGGGGTGTTACCTGGGGAAATTTTGGTAGGAAGTTACAAATTCGGATTCAGCGACCCAAAAAACATATAGTAAGCCTTTTCCCAGAACTACCATGAGTTTTGCTAGGTAGAGCCCCTATATCAGGGTTGGCGAACCTTTTTGTTGCTCCGTGCCAAATTTGATCAAAAAATATTTTACTTGACCATGACGTGCCAACTAAAAACCAAATTTAGTATGTGTAAAATAACTTCAAATAACTTAAAATAACTTGAAATTTTCTATTATCATTTAAAAAATAAGAGGAACATACATGTAGGTATTATATACTAAAATAATTATGAAAGCAAATATATTTTAGAAAAAAAAATGCGACTTAATTTGATTTCTGTTTTTGCATCTTAATATCAAGTTAATTTTAATGCAAACAGAACCGGATTTATCTAATAAGTGCTTTCAATTTCAGTTTTGATGCTATTCATTTGTGAAAACAGTGATTCGAAAGCATAGATAAGCAGAAAAACTATTAAAATGACAAACATCAGTTTCTTTGAATAGCTCTGAAATAAATTCAAAAGTTGCCACAACTTTACCATCGGAATTTAGAAATGTCTAATAACCAATCATTGCCGATAGTTTTGAAATATCGTCTTTGTTTGAAAAAAATTTGAGACCATAATTAATTAGATTGGAATATAATTTGCGGCAATTATTTTTTTTTTTCAATTTCCATTTAATAGAATTTAGAAAAGATCAGGCGCAATTTTATGTAATCTCACTTTATTTTGATTTAGAGCAATAAGCAATGTCGTGCCAAAATTATTCTTTCGCGTTCCAAAAGTGGCACGCGTGCCATAGATTCGCCATCCCAGCCCTATAGGGTCTCTATTGCCTGGACTAATATCATTCTTTCCACCAGATTCGCCAACATTTCAAAACTTAAAATATAAAAATAAGTACAATTTTGTAGAAATATTTTCTTATTCAAACTGCTAAGAAACGTTTTCTAACAAGGAGAATTAACCCATTTGCGCCTGAATTTTTTTTTTTCAAATTTGTTGGTAAAATCTCTTTAAAATTTTGCCAAATGAACTGGAAAAATACTAAAAAAAATTACTGAGTTATCTGAATTACATCATTTTGATATCTTCAGATAATTCAAATATTGGATTTTAGGCTGGAAAATAAAGAACAGAATCCGTTAGCAGCGATAAACATACAGTTATTACATTAAAGAGTTGACTTAGACACACACGTGTATAATAAATATATAAAATGACGCATAAAAATATTTTTAGATAATAAAATATCATATTTTCAAAAGGATCATACATTCCTTAACCCTTTATGTACTGAATTATGAATTCATGAAAATTTTATCTTCTAAAGCATTTTTCGTGAATTGTTTAAACTACAGTAGAAGATTTACACAATCATTTAATAAATTTTAGAAGAATTAATTAAATGTGAATTTATAGGGATTTTATGCAATATTTATAGCCCCACTCAAATCTTGTATTTTAAATATTTTTCTTAGTATTTTGTAGAATTAGGAAATGTACAAAAATATAATGTTCTTACAATAGTAATATAGAAAGATTTCCCCCAAAGCCAAGAAAGCTTTAAAGATGCAAAGACAAAAGAAATCACACTTTTAAAAATACAGTAGCCTTCCTCTTAACCGGAACTCCGCTTTAACCGGTCGACATTTTT
Source organism: Maratus speciosus (assembly GCA_963932465.1). Classification (NCBI taxonomy): domain Eukaryota; kingdom Metazoa; phylum Arthropoda; class Arachnida; order Araneae; family Salticidae; genus Maratus; species Maratus speciosus. The sequence continues at coordinate 90,845,638 of OZ010797.1, forward strand.
TCCCAACATCAAGCAAAATTCAGAAAGGAAAATTTCGATTTTCACTTCTTTATGGTTAATTAACTAAAATTTACATAATGTAGAATAATTTCAACTTCTTATAATGGAATGTGACAAGATTTTCAATAATTTAATTTATACTAAATATTTTTCATTATTTGTTATTAGTGGTAATTTTTATTTCAATTCAGTTAATTACATCTAGTATTCATTTCACAAAATATAGAAAATATGTACTTTTTTAAACCTACACAAATTAAAAAACTAAATGCATCCTATGCATTTAATTAATTAAAGATGCAGTTATTTATTTAAATTTTTTACTTCTCCGTTTTAACCGGTTTTTCGCTTAACCGGCTAACCCTCGGTCCCATTTAGGCCGGTTAAGAGGGAGGCTACTGTATTTTTGTTTTGTGTAACTCATAATGCGTTCGAAACAAGGTAAAGTAATGTATCTATAACTCATTCTAATTTGTTCATTCATTTACATATTGTTTTTAGTCAGAAATCAATAAACTATTACTTTACAGATGCGTACATCGCAAAAAAAAAAATACAAAAAAGAAAAAAAATACAAGTGCATCTTAACAAAAAATCCATCCACGGAAACATAAAATAACTTCTTCCAAATTACTCACTTTTCCGAAAAGACTTTCTTTATTTTTAGAAATCTAAGAAACCAATATATTTTTGAGATTTAAAGAAGCATTTAAAAAATGCGCCGTATTTAAATAATCAGTTATATCAGTTATCCAATAGAGTAGTTCAATAATCAGATTTCGGAAACTGTATTACAACTAATCGATGTATTAAATGAATTCTATAACAAGTTATTTTAATGGTACTTCTAAGTACCGTCAGTAGATAAAGGGATATGGTGAAGGTTTTGACGCATACTCAGTAAAAAATAATTCCATGAAAAAACGGAAAATGAATTGACAGCAAAATTGCAATCTATTCTTCATTTTATCACTAAACTTCCGCACTGATATTCCCGCGTGTTTAAGATAGGAATTTTCCGCAATTCACGAAGTGAAATTTCTGTTTAAAAAAAATAATTTGTGAAATGGAACAATATTAACAAAAATATCTATATACAATTACCATATACTGTTTCATATTTATACGGAGCAGAAACTTGTATTACATACTACGCACCCACTTTTTATAGCCTTACCTTTCTCAAGATTGGAATACCGGTACTTGCCATTATGGTTGATTAACCCGTTTGCACCGAAACAATGTAAATAGTTTATTTGTTTCCGGCTAATATTTCGAAAGTAAATTAAAACTTCACCAAATAAATAAATAAACACGAGTTTAACCGATATGTAAAGGAAGTAACACAATTCATTTGAAATATAAACGATGCTGTTATTAGTGATTTTTATTTCTCTCTCAATATGTGGTTTATATAAAAGTACCGTTTTTAATAAATTGCAAAATTTTATTTGAATATATAATTGATATTTTTCACACAGAACTGCTTTCTAGGTGCGTTCGTAATTACATAAATAGGTAGCACCTATAATCGTCTTCTGGTCCTTCCGTCCGTCCGCCTGTCCGCATATAACAGCGCAAAAACTACCTAAGCGAATGGATTTAAATTTACTATATATTTTAGATTTTTGTCGAGTCATTTCAAATTTTATGACAATTCAATTAAAATTAAAAAAGATATTAATAAAAGATTTCTTCATTCAGTTAAATTCTATCATACATCATTAATTCAATGCTATTCCGTGATAGGTAATGATTCTAGGTTGCCATGGTGATGACGTCCTATTCTTTTCGAATTACTGAATTGTATACATATAATCAAAATATATAATCGTAATATACTTTGTATTCATGCGTTTTTGCATAAGAGTGGAATAGCTATTGCACCAAGGACTGAATCTTTATAAAACTAGTTATAGTGTGAATGTCCCTAATTTGCCACGTCTGACGCGTAATTTACAACTTATTTTTAGTAAGAACTCAATAAACTATTACGTTACAGATCCGTATATCGCAAAAAATACAAAAAAATACAAAAAAAAAAAAAAAATACAAGTGCATCTTAACATAATGTCCACCAACGGAAACATAATACAACTTTTTCCAAATTACTCACTTTTCCGAAAAGACTTTTTTCAATTCCTACTATTAGTTCACACTCTCCCTATATTTATTCAATTCCTACTATTAGCTCACACTCTCCCTATATTTATTTATTTATTTATATATTTATCTTGTTAAAATTTTCAATCGTTAATAAAATACTCATTATTCATCCTATCAAGTTGAAATAATTTTTTTTTAAACTTGTACTGGATGAAAATTGATGTTAATACAGTTTTTTCAAATATTCATTCATTAATTAAATTTTAATTAATTAATTTTAGTTTTGCATGGGAAACAAAATGGCGGCCATTGGTTATTGAATTTCAATGAAAGTATTTTCAATTAGGGGTTACCATAGGGGGGGACCCTGTTCTGTCGCCAAATACCGCCAAGTTTGTCGCCAACTTGGCGATATATCTAACTTTTCGCCAAATTCCCATAGACTTCCATTGTAAACCTACTCGCTTATAGAAAATAGAGATATTTGAATGCAACAAAAACTAATATAAGCTTAAGGGATTATATTACATTTTTCTTTGATGACCTAAGTAGGAATTGACTTTAAAAACAAAATTTTTATATTACCTGTTTATTTTTAGAAATCTAAGAAACCAATATATTTTTGAGATTTAAAGAAGCATTTAAAAAAATGCTCCGTATTTCAATAATCAGTTATCCAATATAGTTCAATAATCAGTTTTCGGAAACTGTTATACATGAAATATGAGCCAGAAAGGAACTTTGATCAATTTATATTGTTTTAAGTGCAAATAGGTTAATCATCTGTATTCGGGATGCACAATGAACAGATTTTTTGTAAAATCCATGCTTCAAATTTATTTTAACCAACACAAAAAATGAGAGAATTGACATGCAGTTTTTAAAGAAGTTTTATTTGAAAGTGCCATTTGTTCCGGTATTAGATAATCTAAAAATTAATATCTTGCGATGTTTAGAAGTAATTAAAATTGCAAAAGAATAGAAAAGGTTTGTCCAGTGTTGTTCACACCGTCGTTATGGCGTCATCAGCGTTATTCGTAGTTTTTAACACTTTCCAGCATAGTTGGAAAGTGTTTATGAATTCGGTTTGTCCGCCCGTCTGTCTGCCCGTGCTTTAATTCACGTAAATAGAGTTCGATTGCCACGAAATTGATATATGTTTTTGGGTATCACTATGGAATGTTCGGTATTGAAAATGATGTGTGTAGCATTTACGGTTGATTGACAGGGACACTCAAAAGAGCTCCGTTGCATTAGGTCTATGGGGAGAAATCGTTTGCGGACTATGATACTATAATATTTAAAACATATTGAAATGGATATAGAACATTTCAGTGTACTACAAGGCTCTTACTATAGAACAGGGTGAGTATAGAATTTATTGTTCTTTTACAGGGATACACAAAGCAATTTGGCTACCGTAGAAACTGAACAATAATTGGCTACGAACGATAATTTCCGGAAGTGAGTTTTCAGTTGTGGTATGCGTTTTTAAATTTAATTATTCTTTAAATATTACTTGGTGGGTATAAATTCTACAGATCATATACAAGGTCGCACAAAAGTTCTCAACAACGTCCGTTTATTGGAGGAAATTGCTGAATGGAAATTTTCAACAGTGCTATTCGTTTAACTGAACTAAATTTTAGTATACATTTTAGTATACATACATATCTATAGAACCTATACAGGGCTGCATACAAAAATCGTATATTTTCCCTGTTATTCATGATAGTAGCAGAAACTGGGTTTCCCAAATTGTTCATTTAGACATCATCTTTCACAACAGTTTTGTAACAGTATTCTGAATGTGTAGAAAAGAGTTTCATAATCTATGTCAAACGCATGATTTTTCGTTCTAGTTGCTTTATACTGTAGATTATCAATATGCGTTGTAATTTTCCTTTGCCAATCAATGTGACTGGGTTAAAATAATTTAATAAATTATCAGTTTTTGTTTCTGATACAAATTCAAAAATCTGAAAGAAAATCATTCACAAATCGTCATAATTAACATTTCAAAGCCGACAATTTACAATTCAGTGATTGCTTTTATTTATATTGAATAACACAGAAGATATTTCACAGTAACAACTCATTTTAATTGCTTAAATAATGTGGGTTTATTTTTTTTTTTCGTTACTAGGCAATGTTTATTATTTCAAATGTATCTAACTTTTTCGTTATAATAAAGACATTTGATCGAATTTCAGTCTTTTTCCATAAAAATGGTGACACATAAATAATCACAAAAATACATTTGCGAAATGAAAACAAATTCATTTCCAAGAAAAATTATTACTTAGCGCATGGGATTTGCCCCATTTAATCAAATCAATAAATATATATTACGTTTTAGTGTCTAACATAATTATTAATGTTACAAAGTTTTTCCATTAAAAAGATCATTAGCTTAGTGATATAAAATATATTTAAATTGTTTGATTACTAATGGTGTATTGTCGCAGATATTAACAACAGTAAGTACCTTTTCTATGCATAAAAATATTTATTCACATAAAAAAAAGTTAGATACATATAAAACTGCTGGTGTGTAAAGCAATTAAAATATGCTATAATAGCTCTTGAAGTTGTGCCCTAAATTTACCAAAATTTCACTGGCTGAAGCAGATCCAATGTACTGTGTTATAGATGTCATGCGTAGTTAAATATTATTTTTTAAATAAACGAGGTGATGTAGATCAAATGAAACACTATTCAGATTTGCAAAGGCCGAATATTTATGGAATAAAACTAAATTTAACTGAATACTTGCTATAATAGGTGAAAGCTCGATAAACGCTTAATCTGCATTTCTGAGATCCATATTTTAACGAAGATTCTTCGCATGTTTCTTGATGATAAATAAATTAACCTTTTTTTAATAACTTTTTAAAAACTGGTTTAGCTAAAAAGTAAAAAAAATGATTTGAGGTCTTAATCTCATTTAAAATTTTACAATGAAATATTTTTAATTCTTATGATTCAGTCTAAAGATTGGGAACAAAATTTAATATCTGAAACTTTGAAGTGAGTTGGATTTAAATTTCAACATTTGAAACTTCTTTGAAGTTAGTTGCATTCGAAGACTTTTTTACATGCATTGGAAGATATAATGCAGTTGTTGCGATTTTATTTAACATTATGAACATCTATAAATGCACATGTGCATGGTTGTGATTCTTGACTTACAGGTAAATAATTATTCATCAGAAAGTAATACGAACTTGCTTTTCATTGTCCAAGAACACAGGCTAAAAAGCCTAAACTTTATAAATTACGAGTTATTTACTGTAATTTGTTTTAAGTGACTAACCTGATTCGTAAAGATACTATTTTAAGTAAATTCCTATATTTTAAATCAAAATTCCAATGTAAAATATGGTATATATAAATGTGGATAAAATTTTAAGCGTTTTAACTACATTGGAAATAAATATTTCTGCAGTTTTATATTATATTATTGTATTAGTTGAAACAGGATGTAATGTTTTATACTATTATGAAAAAGTGGAAAAGTTGGTGTAAAATGTTTTTAAGTTGCTAATGCAATTGAGCACTTTGATGTGCATTATGAATCCCATACTATCATGAAGCATAACAGTTTCAACTTTTGTGTACAGAAAGACAAATATGCTTCGGAAAGTGTGTTTTTTATTAATTAGAAGAAACAACAAGACACAACTAAAGAGGATAAGTATGATAAACTAATATAAAAGCGTGAAAAAAGAAACCTCGATTCCACAAATTGTATATATCTAGATTTTATATTTTAAAATTAATCAAGATTAGAGATAAATTAGTTTAAAAACTTAAAGAAAGAAGAATTCATTTTTTTTAATATTTTAATCTAGATTTTACTGACAAAAACCCAGATGTGAAATGAAACATTTAAATGTATTAGAAAAAAGATAAATTAAAGAAACATTTTCCAAGAAAAAAAACCTGTTTACTTTAAACAAATTTTGATAATTACTAATCAGAAATTGTTATTATCTTGACTTTTATTTTATTCCAGGAGAACAGATCTCAAAAGTGTAAACTGGTTAAATTACGCGATGCTTACCGTAAATCTTTTTAAGAAACAAACCTGACTGGTGTGTGTATTATTCTAAATAAATTATTATTTTTAAAAATTAAAATTTCAGTATAAAATAATACATATAAAAACTGATACTATTTTAAACATTCTGATCCCATTGGAAATATTTCATTCTGTAGTTTTTGATTACATTATTGTATGAGTTGAATTAGAATGAAAACATACTGTCAACTAGCATATCAGTTTATTAATTTATCGGGAGCGGACAGAGGGTCAACTATGCTCCGGGAAGTGTTATTTCTATTTAATTAATAGAAAGAACAAGATATAAAGAAGATAAATCCTATAAATTAATCCAAGAACTAAAAAAAAAACTAAAAAAAAAATCATTTAGATTTTAATTTGTATTTTAAGATCAAAAACTCATATTTGAATTAGAACATGTAAATGATGTTGAAAATTGCTAAATTGAGCAATTCTTTTCCGAAAAATACTTCTTTAATTCAATTTTTATGGTAAAGACCACATCTGCAGAAATTAAAAGTGAAAAATTCATAAATTGCAAGTTTAAATAATTGGTAATAGCTGAAGCGTACTAAATGATAAATATTTTGCTTACATTGGAATTTCATTATAGTTGATGTATGTGTGTATAAGTCTTCTTTTATTAAACTGCCCCCACATGAATATCTAGTATGTTGTGAGTTCAGCTGTGAATTTTGCAATGAAACAGAGAGTGATTTTTAATAATTAAATTTCACGAAATGAATATGTTTATGGTGTAACGAAGTATATATAATTACTCTAACCATAAAACATTTTTTTCACATATTTGATTCCTGATTCAATATAAGAAATTATTAAAGATTAGTTAATTTAATGATTTATATTTACGAATAATATCACGCTGAATTAATATACTGTCTATAATTTCTAACATACGATTCAGATTTAAATCGCTTTAGGGAAATTTATATTTTATAGTTCACATATGATTCATTATAAACCAACATAAGATCCAACATAACATTCATAAGACACCAAATACTTTTTAATTTAATCTGGGTAATATAGCTATTGAAAATTAAAGGCTTATAATTCTTATTCAAAACACAAAATTATGGAAACAGATAAAGTCGCGGTTATCGGAATTCATGTTCATAAGGATGTTTTATCTCATAGATCTGGAGAAAATTTAACAGCTTACATTTCACATAAAATCAATATCCATGGTAGGATGCTATTTACTCTTATAGATTATCTTACAAAATATACAAAAAAATTCGATAGAGTTAGTTATCTTATCTCAGATGGAGAAAGTTTAAGATTTCCGAATGGTACATTGACAGGAATAACAGGGGGAATAATAGGGCTGGGAAATCGATCAAAAATTGATGTTGGTATTGATCCATTCCTTATGAATGAAGTAACCACAGATTTAAAGGATTTCGCTTTCCCGTATGAACTTGATACGTCTACATTTATAACTCAAAAAGCAGAGTATAAACCACAGATTTTTGGTATTTTACAAACATTTTCAATGCCTCTTTGGATAGCCATCATCTCAACATTAATGGCGATGTCGTTGGTCCATTAAGTCACCTTCAAAGGAAGGCACTCTTTTGATAAAATTTTACTGCATGTTTTTGCGGTTTTGTTAAGGCAAAGTTCTGTTTTAAATACGTCATCCATGATAAAAAAGTTGCTCGTCTTTTCGTGGATTGTGGGAGCAATGTTTCTTTGTCTAGCTTACGATTCCGTATTCCTGTCCTTTCTTTCTTTCCCTCCTATCAATCAAGTTAAAGATGTATCACAGTTAGCCAAGGCTGTAAAAGAAGGACACTATCACTGCCTAACAGCTCCTGGCTCAATATCAATTCCTGAAATGTTATTAAAATCTAAAGATGAAACTTTAAAAATAATTGGACGAGACATTCGGACGAATAACTTAAGTACCGTAAGTACTTTTCTAGATTTTTTTTACGACAGAAACAAACAAAATCTCGCTCTGATAGTCAATGCGTTCGACATGGATGTTATTACCGTAGGACAAAAATTCGCCTTTCAAGATCGTTTCTTTGGAAGCATTTATGCAATGCCTGTCCGAAAAGACTTTTGTTGCAAGAAACTGATAGACGAGTTCGGTCACAGAGTTATGGCTTCGGGATTGTATTTGAAGTATCAGAATGATAGAGCATTTTTAATACGTATACGAAGACTAATGAAATATGAGGAAAAAGACACCAGCAAAAGAGTATTAACCCTTACAGATGTTGCTCCAGCCTTTATATTTTTAATATTTGGGCACATTATTTCCTTCTTAGTTCTTATCGTAGAAATATTGTCAAATCGTATGAAGAAAAAGTATAAAAAGTCGAGTGAATATCGCATACAAAGAAGATTCTGAGTAATTAGTTTTGAAAATTTAATAGCAATCACTCTATCCTTATATAATTAAATTTTATTAAATTTTGCTGTTGTTATACGAGAATAGTAAGAAATTTTCTTGTAATTAGCACTGCACTGAACAGCACGATGTAACTCTCAGAATATCACATTGCAGTATAATTAAAAAGTTATATTATACTATTATGTAACGGAGATTTTTGTGTAATTCGTTCTGCACCAAATTCCAGATTGATCTTACGGTATGAAACTTATATGAAAAGATTTATGCAAAAAAGTACGCATCTCAGTACATGAAACTCATTTGAAATCGACCCCTTCTCATTTTTCTGTCAAAAATATTATTTCTTCGTTTGAAGACGCCTACGATAAAAATCCGCCAAATGAAAATAACAAAATCAAACGACTACAAAATCCGTCATTCTCCCCTCGATGTTTTCTCTTTTATTTATAAATTCGAAAATGCTTAACATATTGATATTGAAATTGCAGAACTTCCGTAGCTTAGTTTCCGAGAAATATTTGAATAATTGATAAGTTATAAATTAAGGTATGATAGATGGTAAATTACTTAATACAAGCACTAATATATTAGTACCAATTATATTAAACATGCATGTTTTTGTAATTACTTGCATTGTAATAAATAAAAATTAAATATTGAATATCTTTGTTTTATTGTTCATATCACCTTTAATAATAATTTAAAAAAATTATGATGACCATTTCGAACATTTAAAAGGAATAATATATTAACTGTGTTATGCTGAATAAAATAGTTAATAAGTTTCTATAGTTATAATGTAAGGGATTATCGACATTTATTAATAAATTACTCACACGTTTATTTTCAAAGCTAATATTTTGAAATTGAGCAGTGGAAAATACATTCATTATCAATTGTGTTATTAATCAGAAAAGAAATCATCTAGAAAAAAAAATGAGAGAAAAACTTATCTGACTATTTTAATTGTCTTTTTGATTAAGAAAGTAGTTGAATCAGAATACTTGAAAAAAAATAATTTGCAAATAAAGATGAAAAAGAGTAAAATAATAATTATCTCAATTCATTAACTTATATAACATATGTTACGGCTAAAGCAAGAATTAAGGGTAAACCTAGGTTTAACCGGTTAAAGTGCGGGATTACCCAGGCCTTGCAAATAAAGCTCGAAGAGTTCCCAACGCTTCCATCTTTAACCGGTTAAAGCTAATCGGTCTAACCAATCTTGGTCGGTTAAAGCCCGAAATTTTTAAATTCCGATATCAAATACAGTTATAAAATCAATTATATCTATTATTTTTTGTGGGGTGTCCATTACTGGAACAGAGAGTGTCCATCACTGGAATGTTGGCCGTTTTGATATATGCTGGCCTTACGAATGTTGTACATTTTGAGATTGCTACACAGCGAGAACTGCTGAATCCAGTGATTTTTTTTCGGTTAATGAACGCGTAAGCGTTCATACGATGTTTAGTGATTGCCGCTTTAACGAGTTTTCTGCGTTTCTCAGATTGCTGCAGAACTAGGTTGCTGTATTCAGTGATACATATTATTTTTTTATGTACGCCAAGCGTTCATACTTCGGTAAATTAGAAATGAATTGTTCAATGTTTAATCTGATATAGGCACGTACTTAAAATATTAAATGACGCCATGATTTTTTCTTAAAGTTGTTGAGAAATGAAAATTTTAATCATTGTCAGGAAGAGCGTCTTTTACAGAATTTTTAATCTTTAACCCTTTATCTACTGACGGTACTGTTAAGTACCACTCACTTTAAACTTTTATACCATAGTGAATATTACTAATATTCTAATGATACTTTGCAAAAATCGCTCTTTTAACTCCACGTTATCCGAATACATGGCAGCGATAGTTCTAGGTTTGTTATTTTAGTGAGGAATGAGGCTATCTTTGAAGCAGTCGATGTGTTTTGTGCCGACTTTTTTACAGATTGCCACGCTCCTCTTTTCATTGCTGCAAACACAGTAAAGGATATAAGATAAGTGTTGGATTCTTTTATGTGTTCATTATGGTCTTACAATGCAATTTGACTAGCTATTTTACTTGAACGGTGTATGTATTTGATTTAACAGTTGAATTACCCGGTGGCACTTATATGTACCGTCAGTACAATGGGTGCTGGAGAAAAACTTCTTGTTTACTTTTCGTCTGTGTACTTATCCATCGTTTTCATCGGATTTAAAATGCAATTACTAAAATGTAGTACAGTAGTGATTTCCCTGGTATTTCTTTTCTGTTTCATTGTTATTTTTTTTATAGGAAATCGAAAAAGTTGTGGCACCGGCTGGTTTTTGATATGCTAGAAATGGCATATGTAAATTCATATATTGCATATGTGGGGATACGAGAGAGCTTGTTGTCCCTGAAATATTGACGTCGCAAAACTAAAGGACTGCTAACAAGATCGAAACCTAAAAAAAAAAAAAAAATCGTTTTTTTAAACCCTCTCAGGAGCAAAGCATTTTCAACTCTTAAGTGTTGATATAAATGATTGGCAACGGAACTTGCCAAGCGATTTATTTGTAAATAAGAAAAAGCCTATATTTCATATATTTATTAAATCGAAAATATTTTCTGGTGCCAGTTGAAATAACTTGTGGGTTTTCTGTTACGATAATTTAGTCATAGTGTACTGACGGTACTTTAAAGTACCACTTTAGTTAATTACCTCTAAATAATTAAATATCTCACGGGTGAGTATTTTTTTGTGTTTATCCTTTAATTTTCATTGTGGTAACTGAAAGAAAAAATATTACATGAAAAAATTGCAGTAGATCATAATGCCGTAGATAAAGGGTTAATCACCGGTTTTTCAAAAGAGAAATTTTTGAATAATTTAATCGGGAAAATACCAGGCAAAATTTACAATAAAAAATAACTGGGGGAATAATGAAGGAGAATTAATAAAACGGGAAAATGCATCCCCGAGGGAATCTCGGGTTGTCTGATTACAAGGTTTTAATATGTTTCTACAAAGATGTTTTATAATAATTTCGGGCTTTAACTCAGCAAGATTGGTTAAACCTAGCTTTAACCGGTTAAAGATGGAAGCGTTGGGAACTCTTCGGTCTTTATCCGCAAGGCCTAGGTAATCCCGCACTTTAACCGGTTAAACCCAGGATTACCCTTAATTCTTGCTTTAACCGTTACATATATACTAATTTGTGTATTTTGTGAAGATTGCGAGCTATTTTACTTTTTTGAAATATTTTTAGAAATATAGTTTTCATTCACAATGTCCCAAATACTTTTCTTAGTATCATGTTTATTGTAAATGCACCACTTAATTGTAAATGCATCTTAAATTATTTAGTATTTTTTTCTTTGTGTCAAATTTTAAAAATAGAAAATCTTTGTAATGCTTGTAAATGCACTTTTGCCTTTCGAAGCATATTGTTGCCACAAAAACATATTTCGGGCACGACTGGGATTTTCATTGGCGTGAGGCTGGTTTAAATGCTGATGTAATCTATTTTTATATTATTATTTTATTGTTGTAGTTGTTGCTAATTTATCTTTTAACCCGTTCAGGACCGGCATCTTTTACACAAATTTTTTTCGTTTGTCACCACTTTTTGTTAATTATTTGACTTAACTTTATGAATCACGAAAATGTCGTAATTAAATAAAATAAATTTTTCTTTTGTTTTTTACTGGTATCAAACTCAAGCGTTTTTAGCACTTTTTGAGGGTGCATATATGCACCTATGATCCCGGACGGGTTTACAATATTTAAAAATTTTATCTTTTTAAGATGTCATATAACACTTAAATCTTCAAAAAATTCTTTTTTTTTTTTAACACTGTCTAATTTAGTTGAAAAGTTTTTATGAATTCGGTTTGTCCGTCTGTTTCTGCTCTAACTCACGTAAATATAGTCAGATTACCTTGAAATTGATATATGGTTTTGGTGTTTACTATGGCATGTTTGGTAATGAAAATGAAGGATTGGGCATTTTCGGTTCATTTTACAGGGACACTCAAAAGAATTCCGTTACATTACGGCCTTGGAAAAAAATCGCTTGCAGTGTATTTTAATGATATTTTAAATACAGTATAACCTCGATTATCCGAAGTAATTGGGGCCGGTCATCTTTCGGAAAACCGAAATTTTCGGATAATCGAGAATGCTTCAATTTTGAGATTAAGGAGAAATGTATGCAATATTTCTTATTATGGTAACAATACTTAATAAAAATGAAGCAATAGCAAAATAGAAACAAGAATAAATTACCTGAATTTTAATTTTGAAATGAAGACCTTTTACATATATCACAAGTGTTTGAAAAAATGTTTTGTTTGTCACAGTTTCGATTGCTTTTGCTTCACGAGTTTTTTTAATATTATTAGCTCACCAGTATCACAATCTCCAGACATGCCTAACTTTTTGCAAAAGCTTCCGAATTGCTAATTTGTTCGTTTTCTTCGTTCCACTCCGCAGGTTACAGGAACTCAAGTTAAATTCAAAAGAACTCTAAGAAAGGGGATTGAAAAATATTTATGTGTACTCGTAGTTCGCAAAGAATCGCTTGCGTAGAAAGAATATGACAGTTAAAAAAAAAAAAAAAAAAAAAAAAAAAAACTTTCAAAATGGATTTTGCACTCAAAGAATTTGATAGTAAAAAAAAAAAAAAAAAAAAAAAAAAAAGCTTTAAGAATGAATTTTGGTTAAAAGAGTTTCGGATAAAAGAGGTTCTACTTATATTGAAATTTGTATAAAAACATGGAAACACTTAAAATGCTTCATTTAAAACACATTACTACATAGGTGTGTTAAAATATATACAAATGCTTTCAAAAATTAAAAACACTAGATGTTAAAATGATAAAAAGCTACTCCGAGCGCTTTCGGCTAACCTTAAGCCTTTTTCAAGGAGAAGAGAATTATCTGATAAAAACACTTGACGCTCGATGTTCACTGCTACACATTGACCGGAAACTCACTTCAGGAAGCTCGCAGGTGGTCGTATCCACTAAACTGCAGGAGGGGGAAGGTAGAGAAAGATCAATCCTCCGAGAGACCGAACTCTCCAGTAATATTAAGTAAATTAAACCAGATACGCGGAATTTGGTATGATAATACGTCATTACAACAATTTTCTGCTTGCGTTAAAATTTCCAAAGACTCTAAAATAGCACAACTATTGAAATCGGAAGCCTGCATAACGACTTTCGCTCTATTGAAAAGGATGTCAATATCTTTAGTATAAAACCGGTAAGCTGAAGCTTTATAATGAAATGGAGAGTGGCTATTATAAGGAATTGTATTGTTTGAACGACAAGATTTTCTGTAAACTGCCCTATCAATGCAATGAGTTAGTTCATTCCTAGTGAGGGAAACATCCAAAAACGGTAACGTTCCATTCATCTGATGATAAAACCGCGAGTTTGTTAGACTTGTCCGTAGGTATGATGGCATAGTTAGAATAACATTTGAGTTGTTTAAATAATATAGTGCTATCGTATAGCTATCGATATATAATATAATATAGTGCGATTTAATGGATACGACCACCTGCGAGCTTCCTGAAGTGAGTTTCCGGTCAATGTGTAGCAGTGAACATTGAGCGTCAAGTGTTTTTATCAGTCAATTCTCTTCTCCTTGACAAAGGCTTAAGGCTAGCCGAAAGCGCTCGGAGTAGCTTTTTATCATTTTAACATCAAGTTTTTTGAATTTTTGAAAACATTTGTATATATTTTAACACACCTATGTAGTAATGTGTTTTAAATGAAGCATTTTAAATGTTTCCATGTTTTTATATGATAAACAAAGGTGAATCTGGCGTTCAAGATTGGACTATTTTATTAAGTCAATTTATTAATGAAATTTGTATGCAAGAAATTTAAATATATCACTGAGGTGCACTACAGAACGCATACAGTAGAATCTACTGTGCATATAATTTATCGTTCGAAATATCGATAAAGAAAACGATATATCGAAACATCGTTTATCGATATTTCTACATCGCAATATTCATATATAAATATTGTTCATTTACACGGACACACTAAAGTATTAGGCTAAAGTAATGCCTATGAAAATAACTGTTGGAAATGGGCTTTCAGTTGTGAAACGCGTTTTAAAATTTAACTATTTTCTTGCATATTACTTGGTTTGCATATATTCTATAGACCATAGACAGGACTACACGAAAGATCTCGAGTGCATTTCCGTTTATTGACGGGAATTGCTGAATGGCAATTTTCAACTGAGCTTGGGCGTTTAAATGAACTAACTTTTAGCATACTATGCAATATGCACCCGAATCTGTGGATCTATACAGGACTACACAAAAGAAATTCGGATATTTTTCGTACTATTCATGGTAATTCCAGAAATTGGGTTTCCAAATGCGTTATGCATTTTATAAACTATTTATTTAGGCATTCTTCACCTTAAATAAATTGTAAATTTTTGTCAGAGTTTTCTGAATGTGTTGGAAAGTGTTTCATACTCTATGTTGGAAGCATGATTTTTATTTTTTAGGTGCGTTCGTAATTATATAAATACGTAGCACTTACAGTCGTGGTCTAGTCCGCCATTCAGTCTGTCTGTCTGTCCATCTGTACGCCTGTAACTGTGTAAAAACTACCCCGAATGGTTTGAAATTTAATATGTAGAATCTTTGGAGAAGTGTGTCGAGTCAGTTCAAATTTTAAGAAAATCCAATCAAAACATAAAAATATAATAATAAAAGTTTTCTTCATTATATTAAATCCTTTCATGCTTAATTAATTCAATGACATCCCATGATACATAGCTGCCAACGTCTTACGCTTTTTCAGACCACAAAAATTTTATAGTAAATTTTACCTTTTTAAATCGCCTTAATCTGCCGATTAAATAAGGCAAAAATTTCTATTAAATTTTTGTGGTCTGAAAAAGCGGAAGAGTTGGCAGCTATGCATGATAGGTAATGATTCTTGGTTGCCATGGCGATTATTCTATTAAATCCTATCATATGTAATTTATTTAATGAAACCCCATGATAGGTAATCATTCTAGGTTGACTAGTGATTACGTCCTTTTTAGGATGGAGCCCTATTATTTCCGTATTACTGAAATTATTAAATATAATCGTAATAAATGTTGTTTTTATGCATAATAGTGCAATAGCTATTATACCAAGGTCTGAATATATATGAAACTAGTCAAAGCACGAACGCACCTAACCTACTAATCACATTAAATATTTCTTTGTAATAAAATCCTGATACTCCAATATAATATACCTTTCAAAGATTACTTTTAAGTTTTTAGAATCTGGCAACGACTTCTCGTTTGTTTGAAATATTGCAGAGTATGTGAGTCAACGTGGTATTCGACCAGGTGATAGTAAGTTCCATTTTTTTCTTTACTTATTGTCTTTTTTATGCACATTTTAGATTGTATAAGTTAATTTTACTGTCTTTGTAGTACCCGAGATAATTTTTAACTATAATTTGACAGTTTTACTGCTTTAATGCTCAATTTAAAATCATTAAAATGGGTATTGGGTTTTACTTTTTGAAGTTATAGTTAATTTTAGTACTAGTTTTGGTTTTAATCATGTGCTAGATTTCCAAGTATTTGATGTTTATTTAATTTCTCTGTAATGTTTCACTTACCTTTATAAAAAAAGAAACATTATTACACAATATTACATATTTTTTTGTATTTTATTTTATCCAAAAAATTAACAACATTAGAAGAAGAAGAACTAATAACAAATGGGGATGATTCTGATCTTGATTTTAGTGATTCTAATGATGAATATTTTAATGTTAATAAAATTTATGAAGATTCTTTTGAAGCTGAAAATGAGGCTACTAAAGAAATAGTCAATAATTTTTCTGGCGGTTCAGTAAGCCAAACTTACTGAAGTGAAAAAGCGAAATATCAAAAAACCTTTTATTTGGATAAGATCAAAGTAAGTTCAAGTTATAAATTATGTACACATAAAAAAAAATTATATGTAAATTAAAATAATTATTTCAGCTAACTTTTTTCTTTGGTTGAAATTCGTAAAGATAAACAAAAAAATTAATTTAATACAATTAAGAATATTGTACTTTCATAAATTTCTTGAATCTGATTTTAATTATGTTTCCTTTTAGGTTTACTTGAAGAATTCCACATGCTCCTGATATTTCACAGTACCTAGAACAACAACAACAACAACAAAATTAAAGCACGTGATTACTTAAAAAATTACATTGATAATAATAAGTATTGAAAGTAAAAGTAAATTTAGATGGACAAGGTGCAATATGTTTTTTATCATTACTAGTCAAAGAAATTACTTCAAAGATTTTAATTTAGATGAAATATCTATAAAATAACTCGGTGTTGTTCATTAAATTAATAATAAATACATATATGTTTGAATTTATTGTTAATTTACTGCTTTTCAGTATAACTTTGCATATGAAAAGTTTAATTGAACTGTGTTTACATTTCATGATAATTAAGACCTCAACATCCATTAAAATGGATATGGTCCTTAACAAATTAAAAAAATTAAAACAATTAAATAGCTTTAAAAATGATATTTCTTTTGCCCTCTTGATGGACATTTGACATTTGAAGTCCACCGAAGTGGAGATTGCATTGGGGGCCTATAGCTACAATGGCTGTCGCCTCGAATGATCCTTATTATACATAGAAATAACAACAAGTCACAACAATTATTATTTCCATTACATATATTTATGTAACTACAAAGAGACATTCACAATTACATCCATGCCTTACCCAGGGACTCGAACCCGGTCCCTCAGCGCGACAGCAGCCTCCACTTACTGACCACGCCACCAGGCGACCTCTTGATGAAAATAAAATAGTAAAGAAAAAGGTAAAGTGCTTAAAATGTTCTTGGGTCTCAGGAGGTTATATATACAAAACTATATTTTCATAAAAACTGGGTGGTTTCGAGCAAACATTTGCTCATTATCAGGGTTACAAACGAACACAAATACATAATGATGAAATCAGTGGAATATGTCGTTTAACTGTTGGAAAATGAAACAAATCATTAAAATTAAACAGGGGAGGGGGTGGGGAGGAATGTGATAATTTTGATCGATAAGTAAGATCAATTACACATTTGAATATCTGCTTCTGTAAAATGGTTGGGTTAAAAATGTCGCTGCCTCTCGGACTTTCATAATGACACTATTGACAATACCCTTCCTTTCGCATAAAGCTTATAAATCACAGTCTGCTCAGAAATAAGATTCACAACCACGGTATTGAATAGCACAATGTTTTGAAATTTTATCCTTATATTTTATGTTACGATATTAGATATTTTCAGAAACAGTGTAGCTTATGCATGAATCCTTTTCTGTATTTTAATGCATCACCTTGCATATTTTCAGGTTATTTTTAAAATGTAAATTATTTATTTTAATAATGAGTTTATACAAAATTTCTAATGCTATTTATGGAACAATAATTCTCACAAAATAAATCGAAAATATTTTGCGGATACATTTACCTGTATTTATGCTGCATCAAGTGATGAAATATATAACCAAATTTGCTACCTGCGTTTTTTTGTTTTGTTTTTTTACATCGTATTTCCAATGCGATGTCTTATGAACAGTGTCCATAACAAAACAGTTTTAAATGCATCGGTTTAATATATAACGTAATTTTTACCATTAAATTCCTTTCGCATAAGTAATTAATTATTTTAAGGGGGCTGGTCACTCAGCTTCGGAATTCTCCTCCGTAATGTAATGTTAAGTCTATGGACTTTTGATGCATTCGTATATTTAAAATATCTTCTCGGGAAATTCATATTTTTGACATCTTTTTTCTGTGTACTCTTCTTAAAGGATGTCTCTTTTCTTCTTAGTTTTCAAAATAATTCTAAAATCTATGCTGCATTTAACATTTTATGTGTTAAAAGCGGGCGAACTGTGAGTAAAATTTTAACACTTCCTATGAAATTGAGTCTATACTTTAGAAATATTTTGAGAACTAAGAAAAAAAGAGACATCTTTTAGGAATTGTACACAAAAGATAGAAGATAAAAATATTAATTTCCCGAGGAGATATTTTAAATATACGGATGCATCCAATGCCTATAGACTTTACATTAGGGAGGGGATTTCGGAAGCTGAGTGACCAGCCCCATTAAAGGTTTTTTCCTCTTTTAAAATTCTCGTGGAAATATATACAGTAGAGCTCCGAATATCCGAAATAATTGGGACCGAACATCTTTCGGAAAATCGAAATTTTCGGATAACCGAGAATTCTTCAATTTTAAGATTAACACTAGGAAGACCGAGAATCTTAGTCAAATTTTAGAAAAATATTTCACACCAGAATTTTTATTTTAAATTATTAACTTATCCATTTAACTAGTTTTTTCTTTGTATTTCTTAAACTAGTTTATAAAAAAACCCATTTGGTTGCAGTCAAAATGACTGCTCGCGGGCTTTCTAGTGTTAAGGAGAAATATATGCAATATTTCTTATTATTGTAACAAGTGCTTAATAAAAATAAAGTAATAGCAAAAGAGAAACAAGAATAAATTAGTTGAATTTTAATTTTGAAATTAAGTATCTTTTACTTATATCACCATTATATCACAAGGGTTTAAAAAAAATGTTTTGTTTTTCGCAGTTTCGATTGTCTTTTTATTTTCAATCTGTCACTGAGTTTTTTAATATTATAATTAGTTCACCAGTATCACAGTCTTTCTGCTGCTCCAGTCATGCCAAAAGTTTTGCAAAACATTCAAAAGTTTCAGAATGGACTTTACCCATGTGACGTCAAAGTAGATATATAAAATCAAAAGACCAATAAGCGTGCATAATTTTTTAACGCTGCTTCCCCTTCGTCCAATAAACAGTCATTTTCGGAGGCTATATGCCTACAGAGGCGTGGCTTTTGCCATTCCTGGGGGAAGCCCGTTGCTAATTTGTTCGTTTTCTTCGTTCCACTCCGCAGCTTATGAAAGCTCATGTTAAAGTGTTTTTTTTTTCTTTTACAATAATATTTCTTGTATGCAAAATCCATTTTGAAAGCTTTTTTTCTTTTTTCTTTTGGTTATCATATTCCTTGTGTGCAAGCGGTCCTTTCCGAACTAACTACGAGTACATATAAATATTTTCGAACCCCTTTCTTAGAGTTCCTTTGAATTTAAAAATGGATGTTGGTAAACCGAGAGTTTCGGTTAAAAGAGTTTCGTATAAAAAAGGTTCTACTGTAATTCAATTTAAAAGTGTTTGGCAAAATTATTATTTCAGCTTTTTAAATATGAACATATTTTGACCATTAAAAGACTTTCTCGCGTAATAATTTAATTATTTTAGACATTTTACATATGCCGATATCTAATATATATTTTGCATTAAAACGTAATTGCCATCATAAAATGCATTTCATGTGCAATAATTTATTTATTTTAAAGTTTTCTTACTTTTTTAATAATCTTGTATAAATACATTTTTATGATGTAATTTTCTTTATTTCCCACTTTTAACATGTGTTCATTTTATTATTATTCTAAACTTTCATTTCTGTTTTTAATAGTCACCAATGGCGGATCTAAGGGGCGGGGGGGGGGGGGGGCGAGGGGCAAATAAGGGTTTGAAAACGGCATTATGTATCCTCACGAGAAATGACTTGGGGCGAGCTCGAGCGCGGCGCGACCCGCCCCGGGTCGCGCCAGTTTTAATCCTCGAGACTCAGGCTGGGTCAGGTCTTCCCTCTTTTAGAGCCGGGCCGTGTCCTGATCTTAAATTTTTCTGCAGATTTTGGTCTGGCCAGACTTCTTTTCTTCCAGGTCGAGCCTGGCCTGGACTTCATTCTTCCTAGAGGTTTGCACTGGCCAAAATTTCCAAGTCGGGCCTCGGCCCGGAATAAAAGCTAAACGTTCAGCTCGTATGATAAATGTTACTGGCCCGACCGCGACCTGTGCACTCCTCTAAATTCCTCCCCCTCGAGGCCAAGTTAGTCTGGCATCTTACTTATTTGTTATTCGTAAAAATCATATTTATGTAGTACATTTGTTCAGCGAAATCTTTATTTGATTTGATAAGTAACAGAGATGCATTTTTAAAAATCTACTTTTGTTCCTTGTAGAGCTTTAAAATTATGATTTTATTTTATCATCCGTTTCTTTCATTCTAAACTGATTTTTTAACTGGATTTTCATTTGAATGTAATTGTCTCATATTTTAAGTAGTGTTTATGTACATAATTGCCTAAATATTAATATTATCGTTTTTATGTATTCATGAATTTGGAACATAATCTGAAAATAAAATATGAGCATAAGTAAGTGTGGTGTGCTTTATGAATAGTTTTAAAGGCAAAATGCAGGCTGTGCTGGAGTCGATTTTTTAGCTTTTATACCGGGCCGGGCAATAATTTTTCTTGTGCGGGTTGGACCTGGACTTGGGTCAGAAAATTTCAGCCCGGGGCTGACACATCGAAGGCCGCTTTATTTTTTTTTTTAATGCTTCTTTTATCCATCATCCCATAGCTACTGAATATACAGGGTGTCCCAAAATGCACTCTCTGATTTTAAAATTCAATAACTTGCAAATGGTGGCAGCTATTAAAACAATTACTTGTAGGAGAGATATGTAAGAAGTCAGGAGCAGTGGTGATTATGTTCCGAATTTTCCAAAAATTTTACCCTCTCGCTGCGCATCCCGCGATTTCCACGGCCAACGTAAACGTAGAAAATTTGCACAACCCGCGATTTCCGCAGCAAACCTTTTTTTTTTATGATCTAATTCTATTTCAAAAAAAAAATCTTTCACAAAGGTTTCGGGCATATTTTAACTCTAAAATATATGAAGATTTGAAATATGTAACAAAATAAATGCGAAATTTTTGAAGCTATTTTGCTTTAAAAAAAAAATGAATAAATACGCGGCGAGAGGGTTAAGGCGTTCGGTTCAGAAAATTAAAAAAATCATCAATACTTAAATTCGGACATAAAAGTAATCGCGAATTTTGACAAATGGTCGTCATAAAAAATCTATTTCGTCAATCTAAAAATAACTTCAATTTCTCCAAAGGATCACAGAAAATCGCGAATTTAATCAAAAGGACGCCGAAAAAGCGCGAATTCGGTCAAAGGGCCGCTGAAAAAACTCGAAATTCTCCAAATGATCGCGAAAAAAAGTGAGTTTCGTCAAAGGGCAGCGGAAAAAACTCAAATTTCGTCATAGGATATCGGGGCAGAAAACGGGAATTTTGACAAATAGCCGCGAAAAAACACGAATTTTGTCAAAGGTTTGCGAAAAAATGCAATTTTTATCAAAGAATTGCGAAAGAAACGCGAATTTCATCAAATGGTCGCGAAAGAAACGCGAATTTGGTCAAAGAGTCGCGAAAAAACTCAAATTTCGTCAGAGTATCGCGGATAAAACTCGAATTTTGTTAAAGGATTGCTGAAAAACGCGAATTTTGTCAAAGGGTAGAGGAAAACGCGCATTTTATCAAACAGTCGTCGAAGAAATGAAAATTTCACCAAAGAGTCGTAGAAAAAATACAGCGGTCTCTTTAGAAAACAGCACACGTACATATATCTATGTTTATTATTATAGATATAGTTTTTAATCTGAAATAATATACTGAACTAACTTTTGAAGAAACAGGTTAACACAAACCCAGCTTGCGCAGGAATCTGCACTCAGCGACTCAGCCTAAAATCGACTCGAATCGAAAACAGTTAAGCCGACCTGCAACAAAAATAATTAGTGCCATGATTAACGACCCCCCCCCCCCTCTACTGTAACGTTTCAGAAAATTTGCTTTGAATTTCAGAATTTTTTTTTTTTTTTTTTTTTTTTTTTTTTTTTTACCGGGAGATCATCCCTAATCAGGAGTTTTTTTTTTACTGCGATTCTTGATTTTAGTTTGAAATAGCAACGATAGAGGGCGTTGCAAGCAATAGACGCTAAATCTGTGCCCGGAAGAGGAAGGCCAGAAATTGGGCCTCGATTTAACGACTATTGATTGCAGCGCCATCTATCCTATGCTATTGCCAGCGCGTATGCAATTGTAAAATAAAATCAAGAATTGCAGCAAAAAATCTCCTAACATCTTACATAACCGTCCTGCAAGGTTTTTTTTTTAAATGACTGTCACCATTTGCAAGTTATTGAATTTTAAAATCAGTCAGTCCATTTTGGGACACCCGTTATGTTTTTTTATAAGTTTCAAAGCATTCTTTACTGAATTACAACTGATCTTAGATATGAAGAGACAAGCAATTATACCTATTAAATTATACCAAATTAGTATTTTTTACATAATCCTGAAGATTAAAAAGTATTCCTAAATAATTATTTGGACGTGTCCGTTATGGAGCTTTTACTGTGTATTTTTTTTATCTTCAAAAATATTTAGACTTTCTTTTCAAAAATCGGGTCAACCCGAACCCTTCTCGCAATAGTGAAAACCCAATCCGAAACTCAATCCCGAAATAATGTATGTCAATCTACCCCAAACCCAGAGCGCTAGGCGCAGCTAAAAAGTAGAAATCAACCCAAACCCGCAGCAGAAAAATGGAAGTCAACTGGGCCCAAACCAAACCCGCAGCAAAAAAGTAGAAGTTAACCCGACCCGCAGCAAAAAGTAGAATTCAACCGGACCCAAACCGACCCGCAGCAAAAAGTAGAAGTGACAAGACCCGCAGTGAAAAAAATTAGTCCCGACCCGCGCATCAGATTGGAGTCTCAAAATTTCTAAAATCGCCCCTCCCACCCCCCCCCCCCCTTGAGGACTCTCCAGATCCGCCCTTGATAGTCACGTGTAAATACATTTTTTATTTGAGAGGAAATATAATTATTTGCGCTGTTTTACAAATTGGCATCAATATAAAAAAAAATGACTTTTTCTGAATATGAAAAAAATATGTCTTGAAATGCTGCAAATTTGAATACGAAATTAAAAAAAAACTCCCCAAAAATTAATCAAATTAAAAAAATAAACTCAGTCTGCACACTACAAGTTTATGATGTATATCCCTAGAAAAAAAAACAACAACAAAAAAAACAAATAAATTCCTATGTATAGTTTTTGTTTCTATAAACCTTTTTTAATGGAACGATTTTGAAGCATTATTCGATTTAAAAACGGTCTGCTTCAGCGCATTTATCAAACACTTCTCTATAATACTACGAATTTTTATACTTAGTATAAGGTAGGTTTCATAATACTAGCTAAGAAAGATCCCCGGTCACAAAAAATATCATTTTCGCAGCGGCGACAGCGTTAGTTACTATTTTTAGAATACAGAGATTTTTCAACTTTTAATCATACGTAATAATGCGATCTGAAATGTGTGCTATTGTTCCCAGTTGCATTCCTGCAGCTTATTCGTGTTGCAAGTAGTGTTATTTTGAATGATAAATTAAGGGGGTGGAGCTTAGGCAAAATTGGCACCGGCATTTCCAACCTATAAAATGCCATCCCAGAAGGTATGAAATTTTGCAATTAATGATGTTTAGAAAGAGCAATTTCGCCCTGTGAACCCTATAATATCTTCTCCGGCGCTACGAAATTCCCTATAATAAAAAGTCTGATTTATTTATTTATTTATTTTAAGAAATAATAGAAAATATTAATTGATATTAATGTTCGAATACTTCCAATCTTTGTCCAGTAACTGCTTGTAAGTGTTTTAAAAAGCTGCGCAGATTCCAAGACCTGAAAACAACTATAGTTTTGGAGCTCTCTGATTTGTGGAATGCAAGATAATATATTCCGTTCGACAGATAGAAATAGCGATAAGTTCGTGACTGATGAATTTACTAGAGTACACTATCACGTCGTCCGTTTTCCACTTCCCAATATTTTGTTCACTTAGAACTGCTGTGCATATAATGAAAAAAATTATTACTGTATAGATATCTGACTGTTCTGTTTGTAAATGGTATAAAGAAATCACAAAAAATGAAAAAAGCCATTTATCTAAAAAATATTATTTTATTTTCTAAAAATCGGAACATACGTGTTTTAAGACGATAGCTATAAAGAAATTTTAGGTATCTTCTGAAACGTTTTGGGGGAAGCGGGTAACATTGCGATAAAAAAAAAAAAAAACTTTCCATTACGCACATATGTTTGAGAAGCATCGTAGTAAATTGTAGGAACTACTGTGGTTAACGTTATTTAGTTTTTAAAATCAACCGCTAATATATTAAAGCAAGTTTCCTTGGATGGAACATAGAATCTAAGCTTCCATTAACACTAAAAAATAAAGGTGAAAGAATATTTTACTCACATCAATAAAATTTAATACTAACAGTTTTATGTAATACAAGTATCTGTTACAGTTTCATTCTGATTACATATCTATAGTTAAAAAGACGAGTGTGCGCCAATGCCGTAGCGCCTCGTTGATTTACAATGGACTTTACTCATATGACGTCAGTCGCGGGTAAGGAAGAGAAAAAAACCAATAGGCGTGAAGAACATCTTAACACTGCTCCCCCTTCCTCCAATAAATAGTCTTTTTCGGAGGATTTTTCCCCGCAGAGGCGTGGCTGTTGCCATTCGTGGGTAAAGTCCATTATGGTTGTATTGTTTGAACCAAAGCCCTTGAATATACAAGCCTTCTCACTACGCGTTAAATTTGCTAGTGCACATCAGATCAGCGGCCGGTGGGCGAAACAGAATGCGCCGCAGGGAAACCAGCCACCAGGTTTTTATCCGATTTTTGTCGTTTTGCTCCTTTAAAAGCTTGCTAATTATTGATACATCAAATCTAAAACTTTTACGAAAATAAAATAATTGGAATTAAAAAAGAATTTAGTACATATATTAACAAAAATCTGCTAATTTAACAAGAATATTTTATTACTGTATTTCATGACTTTTTTTTTTTTTTTTTGGTGAAATAATCATTAATCTTATGAAAATACAGTTTTTTCAGACATATTCATCAATAGAATTGCGTTGTTTTTTTTTTTTTTTTAAATAGCAATTTAGTACTTTAAAATCGGATAATTTAAATATTTGCTTTCTATGAAATAAATACATTTGAAGATTTTATGTACATACAGGATAAGAAAGAGGAAAAACTGTACACACACATACATACATATACCGGGTGTCCCAAAAAGGACTTACTGATTTTAATATTCAATAACTTGCAAACGGTGACAGATATTAAAAAAATTCTTGCAGGAGGGTTATGCATAAGGTCAAAAGTTTTATTACAGTGATTTTCAATTTTAGTTCGATTTACAAACAATAGATGGCGCTGTAAGCAATAGTCGCTAAATACAGGCTCGATTTTTGGTCCTTTATCTTGTTCCATGCAGAAAAAGAAGATGGAAATGTATTATCCGGGCCACGAAGTACCAAAAATCGAGCCTGAATTTAGCGACTATTGCTTACAGCGCCATCTATTGTTTGTGATTCGAACTAAAATTGAAAATCACTGTAATAAAACTTTTGACCTTATGCATAACCCTCCTGCAAGAATTTTTTAAATATCTGTCACCGTTTGCAAGTTATTGAATTTTAAAATCAGTCAGTCCTTTTTGGGACACCCGGTATATATATACATATATGCATGCATACATATATATATATATATATATATATGTATGTATATATTGGGGTGGGGGCAGGGAGTTAAGAAATATGCAATAAAAAAATTATAATATTTTTCCACCTAAATCAGCCATATATCAAATAATTTTTAATTCAGCATATTTTTAGTACCATGATACAATTTCAAAAATGTATACTCATAAAAATGTTAAATAAATTAAGCTTTAAAATTTATTAACTTAACAAGTTCAATTTAACATTTTACTAAGTATAAATTTTTGCAATTATATCATGGTACTAAAAATATGCTGAACTAAAAAATATTTGACATAGGGTTGAGTTCGGTGAAAAAATATTTTAATTTTTTTAATTATACCCTCCTCACAAATCAAAATAATATATATATATGCATGTGTACAATTTTTCTCTTTTCTTATCTTGTATGTACATAAAATCTTCAAATGAATTTATTTCATATTAAGCAAACATTTAAATTATTAGATTTTAAAATACTAAATTGCTATAAAAAAAAAAAAAATGAAATTTATTTCGAAATTCTATAGTTGAATGTCTTAAAAAACTGTACATTTTCATAAGATTAATCATTATTTCACAAAAAACAATTTGCATCATGAAAGGCAGTAATAAAACATTCTTGTTAAATTATCAGATTTTTGTTAAAATACGTACAAAATTCTTTTTTAATTCCAATTATTTTATTTTCGTAAAAGTTTTAGCTTTGATGTATCAGTAATTACCAAGCCTTTAATAAATTTTCTTAATTTATTTAAATAAATTATTATTCCCCACCCCCCTCCTCTTCCTTAAAAAATACACATTTCCATTAAATGCAGTAAAAGAATACATTTTTTCTTTTCTTTTCTTTTTTTTTTTTAAAAAAAACACAGGACGTCATAAACTTTTATAGTAAATTTATCTAGTAATTTTTTGTTTAAATATCCACTACTAAACTTTTTATGCATTTTTAAGCTTCAGGTAAAATGCTTCATTTAAGACTTCAAACTTTTGATGAAAATAAATAGGTCAAACTAATTAGCAGATAGTTAACTTTTTATCCACTTTTTGATAATAAATTATAAAATGAGTAATTTTAATAATTTACATAAAAAATGTCATTTTGACGCAAATGAACTGGGAAAAATATCAATAAGAAATTGAAAAGATAATATTCAAAATCATTCTTAATATTAACCATTATCTTGTTTTAGCACACTTGCAAACATTTTTAAAGAAAATTATCAATAGCAAATATAGGAATTTGTCGAATCATTGCTTCATTACAAGTTATACCAATAACAAATATAGGGGGTTGTCTAAGGGACATAAAATAGAGAATTGGCGATTTTATGCTTATAATGCTTGTGTGATATTAACTATGAATTTTGAAATATATCTTATCAATTTCATTGTAATTTTTCCAGTTATAAGAATGAAATACATCTCGCCCTCTTCAGGGGAGGGTGCTTGAATCCAATACTTAACTCTACAGCACCATTACAACAAAAGACAAAGAATAATGTATATTTAAGGAAGTTTTCATTTTAATGGAATTAAACTTGACATAATTAAAAATATGAAAACCCAATAAAGATTCATATTCATTATTGATGAACAACATATTTTAAAGTTGGATCCTTTTTATAGTTCTTGAATAAAACATCTATCATAAATTAATGATTAATATAAATAATCCATAAGATTTTGACAAAGGATCACTAACAGCATTACATAATACACAAGCACGACCTTTCCACAATGTGCCAATGTAATGCTAAGAAGCAGCAGTTGAAGTCAGGAATTCTCATACCGAGTACAAAATTAAAAAAAATAATTATTAGAAATGAGATTCCATATACAGTAGAGACCCGATTATCTGTGGAATTGGGTGGCAAGGGCACCGCGGATAATCCGAAAAAAAAACTGAAAATGAGGTGCAAACACGAAAAAAAATATTTCAACATAAAAATTATGTTTTAGTGTACAAAAAACATGATAAAACGTTTAAATCACATATATATGCGCAGTAGAGCAGAAACATTTGCTTTACGTCTAAATCACTAAAATAAAAACTGTAAACAAGAAACAATGCCATACATACTGTATAAAAAGTGTTGTGTTAAACCTTTTTAAAAAAATCAGTCACTTGTTTTTGCTTCTTGCTTTGGAAACACCTTTTCTTTATTCTAAATTGTACTTTCCTTAACATAAGTTTTTCTGTGGGGTAATTCGAATTTTTTGTAATCCGAACACGCACGGTCCCAATTAGTTCAGATTAGCAGAGTTCTACTGTATTTTAAACGTGGCAACCGAAACTAGAAATATTCTTCTATTACTTGCGAATACACGAATTAATCTGTTTATATTTATTAGTAGAGCTTATTGAATTTCTCTTGTTGTTGGCTTGAAATTTAAAAAAAAAAAAAGAAAGAAAAAGAAAAATCGCCTCGCGGATAATCTGGGCTCTACTGTATATATTTGTACATATCCAGTTTGGATGTTCGAAGTTCACGGATGTCAGCAAATGTGTATTAGTCTAGTTGGTCATTTTTTTATTTATTCTGTAGATATTAATTTTTGGGACTATTGGCAGTAAATACATTTTGGTTATTTTTCTGATGCAAAGTTTAATGTTGATCATTAAACTTAAAAAGATAAGAACCTCAAAAATGGTTTTTACACACAATATGTAATGCAGAGCTCGGCCTCAAATATCTCATAAAAATATTGAAATATTCTGGAAATACTTTTTTTCCCCAAAAGGATTAACAGACAGATTTATTATGTACATCTGGCAGAGTCATCATTTTATTTAAAAAAAAGTCAAAGCTGCAAATGGGTCAAAGATTACTACGAGTATATATTTATATATACATTTTGGTTAGTCTAAAAATTAAAAAAATCAGAATCTTAACATTGATTTTTAAGTGTTTATATGCAATAAATAATGCAGAGCTCAGCATCAAATATTTAAGTCAAAATATTGAAATATTATGAAATTATGTTTTATTTTCTTTTTTTCCAAATAGGATTCCATTACAGATAGAATTAGTATGTTAACAATTAATGGATGAATCACGTAAATTTACATTTTTACATTCTGACTTCCTAGGACCGGCTGCATACAACCACAATGTGTCAGAAAATGCCCGGAAAACAAGAAAAACAACCTGTCTGTTAAGTGTTAACATTAAATATGTACATCTACATGTAGCAAATTAATCACTTTATATGAAAACAGTTAAAGCTGCAAATGTGCCAGAGTTCTGCTAGTATGTACCCAGAAGAAAGGATACTGTGTTCAGGATATATCTTTAAATGTAAAGGGAATTTGAATTAGATGCATAATCTTAAACAAAAAACAACAGTATGCATTATCAAACAAACAACTGGAAGATTCTTCAAAAAATCTGAACTCTGACCACTCTCTTTGGGTTCAATCATCACAAGCCGATCAGTTAATCAGAATAGACTTCACCAATAAGAAAAAGCAACTAAATCTTATTTGCAGCAGTCAAATGGAAAAATTAGTCTGAATAACACTAAGCCTTTCCCCCCTTCTCATAGGTAGGGACAGAACTCTCATAAAATCCAAAAGTTTCTTTTTCAGTCTCCTATGCAGCCAGATTTACCCAAAGTTTTTCAATCGGTGACTTTTGTGCATTATTTTAGACAAGAACGCCTATAACAGGAGAGAATTTAAATGCCTTAGTTTAGATTTTTTTTGTCACAGTACATATTTTCTGCAAATATTTTAAATGTTTGAAAAGACTTTCTATCGTATGCAATTTTGATGTTCTCATAACTTGAGTATTATTGTGCCGGAAAATATTACATTAGTTTTGTGAAGCTTTATTTTTCACTCTCTTTGCTACTAAGTTTACTAGTTAAATCAATTAAATTTCAAATTAATATATTTTTTAAATGAAGAATTCTTTAAGGGTGCATTCAAATCCAAACTGCTTATTTTCTGATTCATTTTTTAATTTATTTTTGTTCTAAAATGCATCAAATTGGTAGATTCTCTTATTCAGAAACTATATAATGTGCCGTGCTTGTCGATTTTTTGATAAAAGCAGAATATATTTGAAAAAATGCTGTCAAAATGTGCGTTTTGAACCGAATTTCCCGAAGCAAGAGAGCTGGGAATGAAAAAAAATGGTCAAGCTGAGAAAATAATTGTTTGCAAATCAATTTCAAATTAATTGACTGAAAAATGATAACAAACGGCTTCTTATACATCTCTTCAAAAATCATATCAGCAATTTTCATGTCTTTACTTTTAAAAAATGAGCCTGAAAATGTGTCAGAAAATTTCGAGCTGTTGAGGGAGGAAAAATATTTTTTTTTTTTTAGTATACCCTTAAAAATTGATTTTTTTATGTTTATTATGTACAGCATAATGGGCGAAATACAAGTCATATTAGAATCTCTTTGTAATTAATAACTAAACAGTTAGAAGTGTATTATTATTTCATTTATTTTAATTGTTGATAAGTTAAAATAAATTGCGTGATGGGTTTTGCTTATGCATAATAAAGTAATTTTTTTACCAGCATGCACAAAACCTGTTTCAGTAATTCAACTTTGGAGTTTTCTATAATCAGTGTGAACATAAAATTGGCAATTTTGATGTAATACTCATTTGAAACTTAAGAAAATACTTCACTCAAGCGAAATCATACTAAAGTTAATATTAAACTTTTAAAGATATCTTGTTTAGATTTCAGTATTTTTTTTTATTGGATAGCTGAAGTCAATCTCTACAAAGGCTTTCTTTCTTTCTTTTTTTTTCTACTTTCACTTTCAGAACTGGATTTGAAATTGAAAATATCATCATAAAAGGTAATCCTGCAAACAAAAAAGTAAAAACGACCTTTACAGAGATTGACTTCTGTTATCCGATGAAAGGAAAAAAAAAAAAAAAAAAAATACCGATATTTAAAAAAAATTCTCCCATGCCATAAACATTAGTTAACAGGTATTTTCACCCGAGTGAAGTAGCCCATTAACGTAAAATAGTACTGCTCACCCTGCACTCCGTTTATCATATGTAGAAGAAGATATATAAGCAATCTTTTCTTCAGTTTTAAAATCTTTCAAATTCCAAAATTTACAAATAATCTGTATTTATTTTACTAGTCTATTTCAACAGGGTGTCTAGTCCAGTTCAACCAAAATTTACTGACTTTTTTTTCCATGTAAAAGAAAAAAAAAAGACAGGTAATGAGAATTTGTGATGTTACATAACAAAAAATTGAAGCAAAATTTTCATACCTGTTTATGAAGAAAAAAAAAATTAAGCAATTTTATAAAGGTGACAATGGCTCCTCTATTATCACAATAGCCAGACTTTTTTTTTTTCATTGATTGGACTATTTCATTGAAACATTTTAAATTAATTCATCATGAAAGTGCGATTTTTTTTGTTATATTCATTTGTAAAATACCTTGTCATTTATTATAAATTGTATAAAATATTTGTATCCAGATCTGAACAACCATAACTTTACTACATAAAATTATAAAAAATATGCCCCCCCCCCCCCACACACACACAACTTTATGAAAATATTTGTTTGCAGAAAAAGTCATTATTTATGAATTCCATAGTCACTAATTTCTGACTTATTCCTAAAGTAATTTTTATTTGTTTAATAATAATAAACTAGATAGTACCCGTCAAGATTTGAAGATAAATAACTTGAATGTTCCATTAGAAAATTCTTGAATTTTGAATTAGTTGCTTTTAAATGAATTATTGAAATCTTAACAAATTTTTATATTGCATAAGTGATTCTTATTTCTGGAAAGCGAGCTAAGGGTGCTGTCAGTCTAACCTATTAAATGAAGTGAAAGAACTTTAAGTTTATAATTTAGAACCAATTATGCTTGCCTTTTATCAGAAATTTACTAAAAAAATACTGGGCTGAGCATTTACTTTTACTAACTACAATCTCATTTTTTTGTTGAAAAAATAACAATATCTATTTTTATTTTTTTAATTACACGACCTTTAAAAGCTGCCAAGAATTTTATTTATATCAGTCTCATTCTCTACAAGCCTAATTTTAAAACTTGATGCAATTAACGATTTATAATATATTTTTTATTACTTGAATTCTATTTTACTTTTTTCTTCATTTTTTAAATATTAAACCATGGATATCAATATAATTTATTTTACAGTTCTTATATGAATATTTTCCTTTCTTTCAGTTTTATTTATTTATTTATTTATTTTACGGAAAAGAATGGCAAACTTTTCCTTCTGACTTGCACACTTATATCTTCTTGATAATGGTGAAAAAAATAAACAAAAGTTGTAGATCAGCTCAATTTATTTAATTGATAATTACAATTACATGCAAAACATTTTAGGTTAAATATTTTAAATAGAAAATTATTTTTTCAAAATATTTGAGCGTTAAATTTTATTTAATGATAAACCATTCAAATAATAATAAAATCAAAATAATATAACTTCTCTTAATAAAATGTCATTATCGAAAAGAATTATCACCAAAAAGGGTACAGAAATAATTTTGCTGGGCGTTGGGCTCAAACCTGCGTCGTCTGCAAAAGTTCAGAGCTTTAAACTGGTGCTTTAGACCACTTGGCTAACCAGACTGCACTACCTTTCCTCTAAATGGAAGATCTAGTAAATTTAACTTCACACATGCACAAATGCGTGAATTTTGTAGTCTTATCTTACAGAATCAGGTTTACGCTTTAATATATATGATCAGCTTTCGATCTGAAGATACTTCATCTTCCAGAAAATAGTCTAAAATTTAAATAATTTTCGACTAATGACATAGACAAAGCAAACTAAATTATAATTAAAGATTATCATAATTTTGACAGTAATAATTTATTTTATTTACAAATTTTTTGACATAAATTAGTGTTCATTACTTATAATATAATAAGACACAAATTATAATAAAAATTGAAATGAATAATTCTGGTTTTGAGTACATGATGATTCACCGTCTAAATCATAATTTTCTGAAAAACTATTACAGCCAGATAGGAGAACATGACTGAAGTCCCACAGCTCGTGAATTTCACCATTATACAGCAGACACTGCTGTTGAAAAATTGGGTCTGAAGTTTAACCTGAAAATAAGCAAAATAGACAAAAAATAAGTAAGTAATTCCAGAAGATACATATGAACATTTCATATTTGCAAATTCAGAAGAACAGAACTACTTATCAATAAAGCAGACGGACAAAATTCTCTTGTATGACAGAAGAAAAGGAATGCCAAATGTTGGGGTATTATATATTTTGGAATTAAATAATTTTATAATCATTTAAAGATTTTAATAATAACTTTGTATTCCCATAAAAAGAGATAACAGACTAAAAAAGATAACATGCAATTTTGATATAAAAACCAAGTTACAAATAAAAAAAGAAAATTTTGGTTGCGTGAAAATTGATATCGATATCAAAACACAAATCCCCCCTCCCCCTATCGATATCATGTGCCAGACTCCCCCCCCCCCCCTAAAATGATAGACGTTATATATGAACAGCCCCAAAGAAGAGTTCCACCCTGATTAAGAAATAATACAAGAATAAAATTAAGCATTTTTAAGGACTTTTTGCAGATTTTGCAAGAAAATAAGTACTTTTAAGCACTAAAAATTCTATTTGAAAAATGTAAGCACTTTGAAGGACTTTCAAGGACCATACGAACTCTGTTTTTGTTTTCCAAACTAGGAAAAGAAATGAATTGAAAGGGCATGTCAAAAATGGCAGAAAGAGACTCTGGGTGAATAAAATAATTAAAAAAAATTGGGCACATAAATTAGTTAAAAAGGGTTGTCTAGTACCACATCTTGCCAAATTGGCCTATAGTCCATTCACCGTAACTTGTCAGTGCTGATTACCCTAGAGGAGCCGAATTGCAGCTGTTAACGTAGAAACCAGGGTTTGCTCGAAGAGCAAAGGATTACTAATAAACAAGGAAAAGTGCCATTTTGGCAGGAAAACCTGTATGTTTTGAACTTCCTGGGAAATTAATTTTATTATAATAATCATTTATTAAAATAACGAATGGCATTATTATTCTTTTCTTATTTTTGCATTTTTTAGATTGATTTCAGCACTATTTTATATTATATTAGCTGAACTGCCCGACATTGTCTGGCTCACAAAATGCAAAAAATATCTAAAAATTGCATTAAAAAATCGAGAAAATTTAAAAAATCACTGTACGAATTCCAAATGAATTTTGCTGAAAACAGGAGAGCATTATTTATATTGATTTATTAGATTTAAACCAAATTATCCGGAAATTTATTTAAACAGACAGTTTGTTATTTATACGAAACCATTGGCATAAATTTGGAAAAGACAAGGTCTGCCCGTCTCATCTTTAATGTACATATAATTATATATATTAAGGTGTAATAAAATCATGATTTTTTAAAAATCAAAAGTTATCGGATTTTTTTTAGTCATATAAGATTTTTAAAAAATTTAAATAAATTTTTTTATGTCCCCCACACCTCCCTGTGTTTTAAAAACCAGAATTGCTACCAAGAAATTTATGTTTCCAAAACAATCACATTTCTAATTGCTAATATAGTCTATGTTTTTAAGCTTTAAATATTAAGATTATAATTATTAGTTAGAAATTACAAAAATTATATAAACTGCAAATCAGTAATTTCATTAGTTAGTAGCATATAATAACATTATGTACATAAAATTTTTATAAATATGGAAAACTATGTTAAATACTACAGATACTTAAATTTATTAAAATAATTAAAAACTGCATTTAATATTAAATTGTTAACACTGCTGATAAATAAAGGACTACTTTACTCACACAAAAACACCTGCTTGCTAATGTTAATCCTATGAAAGAATTTTTTTTTTTTTAGTATCTCATTTGCATTTCAGTATTTTTAAATTATTTTTTCTTTCTTTTTTGGGGGGTATTGGATAACTGGCGTCGATCTCTACAAAGAACCTTTTTATTGTTTCGATTTCGTTTGCAGGGTTTTTTATTTTAATTTTTTTTTTTTTTTTTTTGGGGGGGGGGGGGGTTACAGAACCGGTTTTGAAAATGAAATTATCCTAAGTAAAAAAAAACCTCTAAACAAAATCGGAAAAGTAAAAAAAAAGATCTTTGCGGAAATCGACCTCAGCTATCAAATGCGGGGAAAAAAAACTAGAGAACAGGAATTCTGCTTTTTCAGAATTTAGTGTCGTCCCCGTCATTTTCATTACTTCATTTTCTTCTGATGTACTGGTGGTTTCTATTATTACGAAACAGTCATTATAAATGAAGCGTTCAGGTGATCATGAAAGAGCAGTCGTAAAAAGTTAGAACTCTGATTTTTTGGTCAGAATCCGAAAAAAAAAAAAAATGGCTACAATTTTTTTTTGAAAAAAAAAAAAAAAAATTATGGTCATCCCTCCCCCCCCCCCCATTTTGACCAGAAAATCAGATTTCTAACTTTTTACGACTGCTCTTTCATCCTCAACCAACGCTGCATTTATAATGGCTGTTTTGTAATAATAGAAGCCACCAGTCCATCTGAAGAATATAACTCGGTTAAAGCGGAAACTCTGTTAAGTGGGACTCGGATAATCGGGACTCTACTGTAGCTCAGTTTTAAGACTTAAAACTCGCGATTTTATTTCTATAAAACGACCTCATCCGAATCCGCTGAAGAATTTCTCATTTACGGTCCAATCATAAACATCTACATAAAATTATGGGTAGGACGTCCCTATCTCAGAATAATAGACAAATGCAGCAAAAAAAAATCAATTCATTTATATTTTTTCAAAATAGCACATATTTTAATTACTTTTTTTCAGTTTTTATGAGAAGTGGCAACAAAAAGATATAATTGCTATTTTTCAACTATTTTCCCTTTACTTTCTACAGAAATGGAGTACTTGAGTTGCCAAAATTAAACAAATGTCGCTAGAAACTAGAAAAAAATTAATATCTCAAAAACAAATGGAGATGCACTTTTCAAACAAATTGCATTTAAAAGTACTTTTTTTTCCAACACGACGGTATAAAAATTGAAAATGTGCGATGTTTAGAAGTTAAAAAAATTGCTATAGAGTAATCGTACTGATTTGATTTACGGCTTTCTTCTGTAAGGTAACGTTATTTTTTGGATACGACACAAAATAAGCTGGGAGAAAGAAATAGCATACTGCACCGGGGGCTAATTAAAATATTGAAATAGGAATGAGATATTTTAAAAAAATTCTTCCATAGGATTAAGATTAGCAGGCAGTGAGAAAAGTAGCCCCTTAAATAATTATTAAAGAATTGACTCTCTAAATAGGAACATAAGTTTTATGCTTTAATTACTAAAACGATAATTAATAATTTAGTAATCATTACTGGCAGAAAAAAATAACACGGTGCCAGTTCTAATACGATACAAGGAAAAAATAATACTTTTTTGATCATTTCATTTTTCTTTAGCTCCAATTTGCTATAAATTTATTATTTCAAAAGTAGAAGGATAAAAAAAAATACTGGCTATTTATTCTTTTATTTACAGAACCTTATAATTTTTTATCTAAACCGTGGATGAAGATAATGCTTTATCAGACATTTTATAATTCAAATAAGATTTATTCAACTAATGTAAGATAACAAATTTTACGGTACTACTTAGTTATCCCGTCGGCCAATTTCGCCAAATTATATAAATCGCCAAGATGTTGTCTCTGTTTATCGGAATTAGATTAGTTCGGTTGGTTGTTATTGTCATACAGATCGAAGAAGCTGAAATATAATTTAATGTATCCCAATCGAGCTCAATATTGGATCACAAAATTTTACGAATAAGAGAGAATTAGAAGATTAGAAGCAAAAGAAAGATTAAAATGCATTATAAGCAAAACGGCCGATGGTTAAATTATAACAACTTGGAATTCAATTCCAAATACTAAAAGTTGTAGATTCTGGCACTTGCTATTTTAACAATTTTTTTTGTGAGACATTCTTTTCGGAAATAAATAATGTGAAAAATTCAAGTAATTAAACATCTTGTCACATGAGTCCAATTCAACTTGCATTCTCTTTAAAAACAACTAAGTACGAAGTTGATAATAAATTATTTGGCATCTAAGATAAGACAACAGATATAATAATTTTTAATTAAATTTCTAAAACTTTTAAACTTCTAAAATTTTTAAACTTCTAAAATTTTTAAAACTTACATTCATCAAATTTAGCATTTCAGCTGAACATGCTTGTCAGTAAGTTTCTGCACTAATTGTTGAAATCTCTTGTGATCCACAATTACTGTTAAACAACACCACAGTCAAATCTGTTACTGGCATCTAAGGAAAGCAAGAAACAGAAAATACTTAAAACTTGAATTAAAATATAACTTGTCGGCATAAAATTTATAGATATTTACAAACTGAGTAAAGGATATTTTCATGTATATAAGGCTCATTTTAAGCAACAACAAATATTGAGAAATTGCTAAATGGATGGGCATTTAAGATTATACATTATTTGATGTGGCTTTGCATTATGAAAAATTATCTGCTTTTTAACACTTGGTAAAAAGCACAAGCAAGTGAATTTATCAAAAATATGTAATTTTTGTTCTATTTTGTAAAGACAAGGCAATCGGGGGGGGGGGGGGGAGAAACATTATTTAATTCTCTTTTTAGGGTTTCTAAGTTGATTTCTCAACAAATAAGCATCGAAAATTAATATGAAACTATTGAAACAGGGTTCATACTCTATTTGAATTACTACAAAATTCCCTGACTTTTCCAGGTTTTCCAGGCCATATTTCCTACAATTCCCTGACCAAAATTCACGACATTTTTAGAAATACGAATTACAATTCAAGATCTTAATGATTAAACTTACATCTGAAAATTAAAATAACGTATAAAATTGAAACTAAAAATCTATATCATTTGACATTTACAATATATACACAGTAGACTCCCTTAAATCCGCAAACACCTAAAATCTGCGTATTTTTTCAGATGTAGACAATGAAATTTATAGTTAAGTTGCAGGAACAAAATTCAAGATGGCGCCGTAATCAGCGACTACCACAATGATTTTTTTTTCTAAATTTTTTTTTTAATCATTCTCTTTTGGCTATTAACCCTAGAACTACCGGAAATTTTACTCAAGTTTTATAAAAACATTCTACACCAGAATTTTTACTTAAAACTATTTAATTTGTTTATTTAACTTATTATTGTCTGATTTATACATTTAGTTTGTTTTGAAGAAATTTCTGGTTTTTATAAATATTTTGAATGTACATGTCGGGTCCATTGGACCCTTCTGGTAGACAGAGGGTTAAAGCTGATTTATTAATAAATAAATTTACATTACTTTTTATTTTTATATAAATTAGCATATCTATATCAAAAATTCCAGGGTTCGAAATGGAAAAATCCACGAACCGGAACGCTATTTTAAAATAATTTTCCGCGGATTTTTTTTTTTTTTTAAATTATAGACAAATTTATTTCTAAACATACAAAGCAGTATAAGAAAAGCATTCAAGACTCTAAATAACTATGAAAAAAGTTACAGTGAGCGCAATATAGTTATACTGATAATAGCATTAACACTGTTCTCCTTGCTATCACTAGATGGCAGCATAGGACTTTTGGAATCGATTTCATCAGTTATAATTTAATATTTTTCTAAATTTTTATTTTACATAATTATTTTAATAATTACTTACTTTTAAACTAATAAATTATTTTAATATTTAACTTATTTTAATGTTTCACTTTATTGTAAGCATTCATTATAATTCCCCTTGCTTAACCACCAATCAAATTTAATGTTTCAAAAATGTAAACAAATCAATGACCAGAATAATTGACCAAAACACAGCTCAGATGGAGTCAAAGTAACTTTTTATTTACATAACTGAATTTATACATATCAAACATTTAACTTTTTTTAGACTTCTACTATCATGTCATTTACTTGCGTTGTTTTAGAAGCAGTTTGTTGTGTAAAAGTTTCAATTTTTTGTCTTTTAACATTTTAACTTCAGCAACAGCTTATTGTATTAATTTATACTTAAATTCTAAAACTATTAAAATTTTGTATTACCATTGGACATACACTGGTGGGCATATATTTTTTAAATTCTAGCACATCATGAAGAGGGCTAAAAATTTATTATAAAATTCCACCTTTACACACTAAAAAATCTCAATTATTTTACATAAAACATAAATTAAAGAGTAAAATATATACAAAAATTTATAGGGCTGTAATAAATACTTATTTAGTCAAATTGCAATATATTAAGTGATCAGGTAAATGCTAACACAATAACAAATTAACACTAAAATAAAACTCTATTTTCCTTGCCCTATTTGTACTTTTATAGTACTAATAGTAAATAAATAATGAATCATCAAATCAATCGCCCCTTCCCCGCTAAAAAACTGCCACCTTCTGATGTTTTTATCACTTATTTCTAACATTAAATAAATAATGATCGAAATCCTCTACTCCCTTTGAACTTTCAGTTTTTCCTTATGAACCTCCCCACCCCCCACCCCCCCTCACAGAACACAAAGTGCAAAATTTTTAAATCGTGATTTAAAAAAAAACTCCCTATTCTTTACTTTTTAGTAGGGATGCACCAAATATTCGGTATCTATTCAGCATTCGGCCAAGTTACCGAATAGCAAACTATTTGGTATGCTGAATATTCGGTTTGGCCGAATATCAAATTATTCGGCTGAGCCGAATACTTACAAAAAACTTTTTAAACATATTTTTAAAAACCTTATACAACTTCTATGTTTAAGAGTCAACTTATAAAGATCTTCAGAATAATTAGAAACAAAATCATAGGTATTTAAATAAAAGGAATGTTTTTACATTATTTATTTGCTGTTTGTTTAAAAGTATTTTTTAAGAAAATTAACCAATCACGAGGATTTTCATAGGAATTAATTGTGTACAAAGGCAAGTTCCTGAACATTATCCAGTAAATAATATGTTTCTAGCTAAGATTATCAGAACAATGTTTACAATCTCTGAAACTGATTGCCCACTCCAGATACCGATCTAGGATGCATTTAAAAACTTCCTTGCTTTATCAAAGGGAGTACAACAGTTATTCTTGCTAAGTTACAACCATATAAAATTTGAATAGATTGTATTATTTTTTTACTTTTACTTTCGTCTCTTCCTGACAAACAAATATTGTGCTGTCCTCTAAAAACAACCCACTTTTTTTAAATTTTCTCTATATAAAATTTAATAAAAAATACAAAACAATTTGAAGTAGCTACATTTTCACAGCTTGTTCTGACTAAGATTTTAATGCATAGTATTTTTGATTTTGTCAATATATTACAAAATGGCAGTCAATTAAAGAAGAATTTGAAAAAAACCCACATGTAAAAACACTTCTAGAAACCAAAATATTAGACAGCAAAATATTTTTTCCATTATTAATTATTTTTAAAACACAATTCTGCAAAAAAAAAGTTTTTTGTTTTTTTGCAATCAAATCCAAAGGGCAACTTAATCACACAAGTTTAAATTAATCTTTTTTCAGAAAGTAGAAATGCCTGAAATTGGAACTGTGTTGTTCAGAAACTACAGAAATATTCAATTTTTTGGTAAACATAAAAGATCTTTCAGAAAATAATGTCAAAGTTGCCGTTTTGAACCAAATTTCCTGACAAAAGGAGAAAAAACACCCAAAGAGAGGCGAAAAACTAGTCGTCATGGGACCCAAAATCGCTTGTAACTCTATAAGTAATTTATCAAAAACGTAAAACTCATTTCGATTCCAAATCGCTTAGTCAGCCCTGTCAATTTTGTACCTTTATGTTTAAAAATGAGTAAATGTGTCAGAAAGTTTCGTCCTTGTTGAACAGTGAACTTGAGAATCG
This sequence comes from Maratus speciosus, assembly GCA_963932465.1. Classification (NCBI taxonomy): domain Eukaryota; kingdom Metazoa; phylum Arthropoda; class Arachnida; order Araneae; family Salticidae; genus Maratus; species Maratus speciosus. Next base: position 90,886,679 of record OZ010797.1, read on the forward strand.
CCTAATAAAATTTGCATAAAAAAGCAAAATAATGATTAAAATAAAATAAGCTTGTAAGCATTAAAACAATGTATGATATAAAAGTAAAAGGATATCTTTGTGCACATAAAAAAAGTGGACGGGTTTTATTTTTGCAAAAACAAAGAGGCGGGGGGAGGTATGACATAACTTGTACAAATTCTTAGAAATGCAAAATTTGCATATTTTATTGTGTTTTTCCCTTAATTAATATTTTAAAGAAAAAATATATGCTCCACCATATATTTATATTTATATATATATATAACCATTAATTAAACATAATCTACCACCATCAATTATTATGAATTAAAGCATATATATATATATATATATATATATATATATATATAAGTGGGGGGTTTTTTTTAGTTCCCGCATGGGTTTTTTTTACATCTGTTTTCAAAAGGTCACAAACTGAGCCAAACATAATATAATCAGCTGAAAATGGTGCATTTTATTCACATATTAATAGTTTAACATAAAAATATCTAAAAACTGATGTAAATCATTGTAACATGTCGTATTATAACAAGAAAAACTGTGAAAATGAAGCTCTTTTTTTTTTGCTAGAATTCTGTATTATTAGCTTATTTAAAAAAAAAAATTAAATAAACACTTTTAAAGTAATTTTAAATAATTTTATTATTGTAAATGGCATATAGAAACAGGACAAAGAGAAAATTTTACTTCAGTGATTTTTTTTTATGAAGTTCTAGGGTGGGGTTTTTTTAGGATACATTTTCCTGTGGGTTTTTTTTAGAGGACAGCACTATAATATACGATCCTGTACAATTTTCCTTCCAATATTTTCACAATTTCTCTTTGATTTTAAAATGTTTCTTTTGAATTTAACAAAATTTTATTCATCTGTTTTAATTCTCAGAAGAAGACATAAAATTTAAAATTTTATTAATTAAAAAAGTTTTGGCCTAGCAGTTACTATTCGGCTAGCCGAATATTCGGTATTCGGTTCGCCTGTAGGCCGAATATTCGGTATTCGACCAAAATCACTATTCGGTGCATCCCTACTTTTTAGCAACATTAAATTAATTCAACCATCTAAATCATCATCCCCAAACCTCTTTAATTCTTGTGGCAATGACACTAATAAAGAATAAATGAACGAAATTAATCTCATAAATATTTTACAGACTACAGACTCTTCATTAAAAAACTTTACTTTAGTTTTGATTCTAAATACAATCATAAAATGAACAATTTTATAAAAAATTAAGTCACCAGAGGAAAAAGAAATTACATAAGTAAGAACAATAAGTAAAACTATTTACATTACACATTTGAAACAACGATTTTAGGCCTAGCCTAATATAAATAGCTATATTAAAAATAAAACAATAAGTTTAAAATGAAATACCTGATTACATCTTTGGAACATGCTATTACAGCATATTTTTTACTTGAGTACTAGTTAATCATATAACTGAATTTAAAATAATTAAATGTCAGAAATCATAACGTCACGCTAGTCCGCCATTAAAGCCTCTCTCAACAGCAACAGCAAAGTCAAATATGTAAACAACGAGAAGTTTAACCTCACCAGCCGCCAGAGGGCGCTACCTTCAACTCGCTAAATTTCTCCCATTGAACGGACAAGGCTTGTATATTCAAGGGCTTTGGTCTGTAGCAAGACAAATAGTCGAATAGCCGATGAGATGTTTAAATGTAACTTTCGTATAGTTTACTTCTAATCCTTTTTTTAATTTTACTGGTGTAAGTATAATATCTTTATAGTTATTACTTTTGTTGTTACCAAAATACGAGTTTTAATATGATTTATTAGTTTCAATAATAAAACACCAATATGAAGTCATGTGGCACATTATAACAAATGCGAGAAGTTATTTCAGCGAAATAAGCTACAGCATACGCACAAAGAGGTTTAAAACGCTGAACAAATCAATCACCTATAACATCTTTGCTTATACATAAAGGGCCAATTTTTTATATGTATTTAGGCCCTTGAAAAAAAAAAAAATAATGAAAAAAATCTAGGTATATTACTAGCCTGTTTCCTCTTGAGTAAAGAATGTCTCTTAGTGTTTTAAATAAAGAAATATTTCTGAACTATGTACTTAACTTTAAATTTTAAATGTTCAGATGTTAGCGAAGTTGGTGGGCTGATAATAAAATTATAACGCTTAAAACTAACCGCATATTTTTAAAATGTTTTACCATTTAGAAAGAACACAAAACCCCATTTAAAGCGGTTTTAGATTAAAGGGCAATAATAATTATAATGATAATAATTAATATATAATTTTTTGTTTAAAAATATGCTTTTATTAACCCTCTGACTGCGTATTTTTTTTTTTTTTTTCAAAATCCTTTCGACTAATATGCAATGGACGAATATATACTCTATTATTATTAACATATTTCAAGTCATCATGTATTTGAAATGTTTAGTATATTTATCATTTGCATTCTTACCCTTTGATTATAGAGTTTTAAAATTGGTTAAAAATTGTATATTATATAATTTTTTCTACAAATGTCTTGCCCGTGGAAATCGACGGATAAGCAGTCAGAGGGTTAAAATTCACAAAAATGTAGAATATATATTTTTCGTCGTTGAATTTCGACAAATTAGCCAGATATAGTCATGTTGGCTTCATATACTGCTTCTTATTTTTCTCACAAAATTTAGCGATATTTCGTCAAGTTGGCCAAAACTTGGCTCGACTTTGGTAACCCTGCCATTAGTACTTTTCAACAAATGCCCATTGTTGAAGCTGATACTTATTTCTTCATAGGAAATCAACCGTTCCCCCGCTTTCCCCCCTTAGGGATCGATTTAAAAAAATCTCAATGTCCAATTCATCTAACCTCAGGAAGGCACATTATATTTCAATTTTTAAAGCTCTGAGTTAACAGGAAGTGGTTGCAAATGAATGACAAGCTTTGATTGCCACATGCAAACATAATTGTAAGTTTAAAAAAGCATGTAATAATAATAATAATATATTAAAATTAATGATGCTAAATTGAATAATGGATTTCCTATTTGAGAAATTTCGTTATACGTAAAAAATCGGAATACAATACTAATGAAACCTAAACGTCTTGTAATTTGAGAAATGTATGTAGAATATTTTTTGAGAACAATATAGGTAAAAGTATCTAACTTTTACTGTAAGGGTATTTTCTAAAAACAGTAATTAATACTAAACCCGTGAATGTTAAAACACTAATGAACCCTTTCAGGGGCAAAGTACTTCTATTCGTAAAATACTGAAATGATTCAATGACACCGGAATTTACAAACAAATCTATTTGAAAATAAATAAAAGCTTTTACTTCACGTACATAATAAAAGGAAAAATTTTCAATCCAAAGTTCTGGTGTCAAAGTACCATTTTCGGATTAAAATTAAATGGTCCAAAAACGAACCACCGCCCTTGAAAGGGTTAATGAAAATGCTCTTATTTTAACAACAGTTTTTAGCATGAAAGAATTATTCAGATCTCTTATACAGCTATCTGTCTGAAAAATATAAAAATAATATGCCCCAAACCCGCACTGCAACTTTGGAATGTTGCATACTAAATTCCGATGCAAAACACTAATTCAAATTTTAGTGTCATGTGCTAATTTTCAAAGAATCATGGAAATTGAATCTTCCGTAGAATTGGAGAGGCTGAATAGCACTTTTATCCGTTTGTATAAGTAGATAATAAGGAAAGCGAGTTTAACATATTTTATGATATGAAAGTTAAAAATTACATCGGCATTTTAAAATAAAATATAAAAAACAAACAAAAAACACTTCTTTCTTCACCAGTGTGATGTTACAATCCAACATATATTAAATCTTTCTTTATTTAGTTTTAAATTTTAATCAAAAATGAGCTGTTAATTAATTATTTTATATTTTCTCTTTAAAGTTCATTTTTATTCGTTTTACTTGCTTGAAATGATACTACTAATAATAATAACAAAATAGGAAAGGTTATCATTTCTATAAAATCAATAACTGTGCTCTTATACGCAGAAATCTTTCTATTAATTAAAAAATAGCAGCAAATGTTGGTGAACAGAGTTAATAAATTTTAAAGTATTATTAAAAATCTTTAAGGAAAAAGCCTAAATTATACTCAGAAACAAGATGTCTAAATAACTACATTGATTCTTTATATATTTTGTTGTTATTATCTGTTATTCTTAATAAGCAACAGATTTATAACTAGTATTTTATAACTTTAGAAAAAGATTAGACAGCATGTACGAAGCAGCTAGTTACATTTGAAAGTTAAAAAATGGAATCACAATAGCATCACACCATTAATGCAAACAAGCAATAATGCAAACATTATAGGGAATAATTACGACTTTAAAAATGTGACGAATAAACGAAAAACTTATAATTTGCATTCAGTAAGAACTACTATTCATGCATAATTATCTCGCATATATTAATAAATTTAAATTTCTGTTCGGATCATTTATGTGATACGCAGAATTTTAATAAAAAATTTAGAAACAACGAAAAAATTTGAATGGAAATTATAATAATAATAATTAATTAGTTAATGAAAAAGAAAATATATGTTTATCAATTCATATTTCTGCGTTCAAGGTCGTGGACAGAAGCAAAACAGGACTCGGAGTACGTCAAGCAGCAGCAAACATCCCAAGTAATCTGTAATGTTCATTTTTAATTGTTTTTTTATGATTGGTCACACAGTAACCCACCATTAACTCGATCTAGTTACTAATGGTTAAGACATATTGCCGTATTTTTTATGATACAAATAAAATATCTAAGAAAAATGCGGAAGAAAGAAACACCGTTTCGTAGACATCATTTTTTGCTCTTTAGAAAGTCCTTGGCAAAATCCAACTTAATATTTTCAACTAAGGCAACTATACAGGGTGTTCCGTTAAAGGGGTCCAATATTAATAGGGGTAATAGAGGAGATCACACGGAGCATAAATCAGTATATAATGCCTGGCCGGATCTCAATAATTTTCAAGTTACAGCAAATAGAATGAAAAATCGGAAATTTGTAAAAAAAACCCTCATTGCTAAACTATCGATAATGCTACATAAAAACGAAGCACATATTTAGAAAGAGCAGAAAAAATCCTACGAAATGACATAAGTTGTTTTAGAATATTGAGAATTAATGGCGAGTTACAAGCTCTGAAACAGTGAAAAAATACAAAATCAAATATTTAGCAAAATAGTTAATCGTTAATTCCAAAAATGCAACTCTACCTACATCAAGGAAAATGTTATAAAATTTGGTCCATTCCGAAAGCTTTCGAAGAAGCTGACAATAAACCATATCAGTTTAATTGTATGGGAGAAATCAAGCAGTTCCCTAGTTACAACTCTGTACTGTCGCACGCTCGGAAAGGGCGAAACTCCGCCCATGACGATTGTAAACACCCCGTTTTAATATCTTTCAATTATACATTTCTGATCAACCGCTATCAATACCCTTTCATTATTCAGTCTGGTCAAGTGAATGACATATTGTGCAGCTCTCGCCTTGTCTTAAAGCAAACTCCGTGACTGCTGCGTTTCCTCCATGAACTTTCAGGATGATGAAGAAGAAGTACTTTTTATGCAAATTTTCTATGTGTATAGGAAGAAAAGTGTAATAAAACAGCAGTCATCAGTGGGCGTTATGTTAAAGGGAGGCTGTTGTAAGTGGGATTGTAGTAAGTTGATGTATAATAATTATGCCGGAATACTCTAACGAAGAATATGCGGACATGCATCTGATGTACGGGCAAGCTCATGGAAATGCATGTCTAGCACAGCGCATGTACCGTGAGCAATTTCCAAGGAGACGTTGCCCAAGTTCGAAACTCTTCATAAAAATCGATAGACGGTTACGGGAGACTGGATCGTTTAATGCAGCAAGCATTGATGCAGGGAAACCTCGACATGTACGAACACCTGCAATGGAAGAAGATGTACTGAATATTTTTAAAGATAACCCCTCCACGAGTACACGAGCTGCTGCGTCTGAAGTCGGTGTTTCTCACCAAAGTGTGTGGCGTGTTCTGCGTGCAGAAAACATGCACCCCTTTCATGTGCAGCGGGTACAACTGTTATCAGTAACAGATTGTGCTCAGCGGACAGAATTCGTACGCTGGTTGCTTAATGTAACAGAAAATAATCCACAATTTCTGGAAAATATTTTATTTACTGATGAAGCAACATTTACGAGAGAGGGCGTGGTAAACACGCACAATATGCACACATGGTCATATACAAATCCGCACACTGTTTTCCCGTCGAACGCACAACAAAAGTTCAGTGTGAACATATGGGCAGGTGTCCTCGGCGATTATCTCATAGGACCATATTTACTCCCAGATGTACTCAATGGCAGTACGTACTTGGTTTTCCTACGGGATATCTTACCGCAGTTACTGCAAAATGTGCCAGCAACATTGCGCCACAATATGTGGTTTATGCACGATGGCGCACCGGCACATTTTTTCATAGGTGTTCGCAATCACCTCAATTCAACATATCCTGGGAAATGGATTGGACGCAGTGGACCTGTTGCTTGGCCTGCACGCTCTCCAGACCTCAATCCGTTAGACTTTTTTGTTTGGGGACACCTTAAATCGCTGGTGTATGAAACGCTTGTGGATACACCGGAGGATTTACTAGCGCGAATCGTTGTCGCTGCAGGAGACATTCCCAACTCCGTCGGAGTTTTTCGACGTGTTCGCCAATCTTTACGACGTCGCTGTCGGCTGTGCGATTCTGTTAATGGGCGCAACTTCGAACACCTATTATAATAATGTCCGTTCGTCTGCCTTCCGACATTGAACTGTGCAGCGCAGGCCAGAAGACTATGCTTCCCATATGTCATAAAGTACGTGGAATGTAATTCTTTATTTGTCATTTTTCTTTTATTTTCAACACTTTTTGGCACAGTATTTTGTAAGTCACAGACTGTGGTGTACTCAAATTGTAAATTACAAAGTTTGTATGAATTAATTTAAAATTTAGTGTCTTTTTTAAATTTATAATTAATAAAATTATTATGCTATTTGTTATTATTATTTCCTATCATAAATTATGATGCACATATACATACAATAATTGTCCATGTAAAACATGTACTGAAACTTCTTGCATAGTTACAAATCGCAATATTTTTAATTATTTCCGAATTTTCACCACCAGTTTAATTTTAAAGAATTTAACTTAAGTTTTATATCAATAAAAGACCACTTTAAAATGTAGACTATTATTGTAAAGTTATTTTGGTTCATTAAACTCTTGAATAATTAAAAATGTTGCATCTCAGAAGAAGCATGATCGAAAATGTATAGTTGAGAGTAATTAAAAAGGCGGTGTTTCCAATCGTGATGGGCGGAGTTTAACCTTTGCTAGTGTCAAAGAAAGCGGAGTTGTAACTTAGAAACTGATTAATTTCTCTCACACAATTAAACCGATATGGTTCATTGTAAGCTTTTTCGAAAGTTTTCGGAATGGACCAAATTTTACTACATTTTCCTTGTTGTAGCTAGAGTTGTCTTTTTGGAATTAACGATTAACTATTTTGATGTATATTGGATTTCGTACTTTTTTCACTGTTTCAGGGCTTGTAACTCGTCAATAAATATTGCTATTTTAATACCATTGATGTCATTTTGTAGGTTTTTTTCTGCTCTTTCTAAATATGTGCTTCGTTTTTGTGTAGCATTATCGATAGTTTAGCAATGAGGGTTCTTTTACAATTTTCCGAATTTTCATTCTATTTGCTGTAACTTGAAAACTATTGAGATCCGACCAGGCTTTATATACTGATTTATGCTCCATGTGATCTCCTCTATTACCCCTATTAATATTGGACCCCTTTAACGGAACACCCTGTATATATGAATTGGCTCACCACCCGCCATTAACATACCCAGATGGTAAAAAATTGGCGGCATATTTTCCTGCACAATCTGTTTGGTGCCTTTATTACCGCCATTTCAGATGCTTTGCTCAGTTTAACAAAAAATACGATACTGAATGGAAGTTTTGTCAAAGGGTTTTTATTGAAAATAGCGCTTTTTGAAATTTATATTGCGAAAATAAAAAATCATACGGGGCTAATTCCATGGGTCTTTGTAATGTAAGTCATACAGATGATAACTTCTGTGCTTTCTTGTCACCGTTCTTTTCAAAAGTTTTCTTCGCCTTATTCAATTAATGAGATATCTCCGATAAAATAAGTCACATTTCCCGTTGTAAAATACTGGTAGCGAAACATTATAGCAATTTGCACGTATGTGACTTACACTATAAATACGCATGGAATTAGCCACTGTAGAGGTGTCTAGCTGCCACTAATCTTCAGGGTTGAAAGTTTGGCCTATTTTTAAGTTTCGAAATTTCTTATTCACTTCAGAAATTCCCTATAATATTTTTTTCTCAATTTAATGACAACATTTCTTAATTGCCCAAAATGAAAAATCTTCTTTGAGAATTTCCGGTATGAATTCGAAATTTTTTTAATTAAAAAAGGGGCGAAACCGACAACCTTGCTAATCCTCCGTATTGTGTGCATTAGTTTGATCCGGTTTAATGACATCTCGAATTGAGAAATTCATTTGATGAATATTTAATTATTTAATTTGAGGTTTCTACGTGGAACGTATTTAATTTCCAATCTTAAAAAAATTCTGGCGCGAAACGTATTAAACCTGCGTTAAATTAACCCACATATTGGGGAAGTTTAGTGGAAGGTTATCACCTTTCATTTTGTGAACGTGGAAACTTATATTGTGAAACACCTTATCAAGGGCAATAAGTCACAGTATAAGGAAGTCTTTGACGATGTAGGAAATTATTTCTATTTGAATACAGATTACGATTAAGTAGAAATGTTTATATTGCCCGATCAACAACGGCACTACATATGGAAATAATGGAAGGGCAAGAACAGATCCATCCTCAATGCCATATAAAATATTTCTTGCAGGGCTTAATTTGCGCCGGTGCCCATCGGAGGCCGGCGCGGGTACTTCTCTGTTTTTAGTAAATATTTAAATATTGGTCGGAATTCATCGGAGCTCATAAATACAGGGTTCTGGAACCCAGCGCAATCGCGCTTCCGAAAAACCGAAGCCTAAATTACATTTTCCTTTCCTTCCCATCTCCTAGTTTTTGCATACATTTTTACCAAAACACTTATATTTGATGTAATGTGTCGCACACGTAGGAGATGGAGATAAAACAGACTCGATTTTTATATCAGTTTTTGGGCTTGTTCTGACTCGAGCTATTATTTATGTCAATCTTTATTACATTTAAAATTTTATTTATTCATGAATAGGGGGAAAAAACTTTTTCTCCTTTAAAATTACGTATTATATTCTATTTTAAATCATTTTAATGCTATTTTGATCAGAAAGAAGGGGAAACAGAAATAGTGCATTTCACATTTATGTCGGCGACGTGTTGATACGGCGCCACTCAAGAGACTGAACAATGAATTTGCTTTCAGTTCGATTTTCTTTTGTGACAGTAGGATATTTTTTTATTGGCTGTTTTTTTAAAATTTATTTAGATGTTTAACCAGAAAAGAATATTTTATGTTTTAGCCAATGAGTATCAGCTTGAGGTTTTGTTTGTTTGAATTTTTTTGTCTTCTATTGCGTACAAGTATAAAAATTACGTTCGTGATTTTTCTATTTATTTTGTATCATTAACGGTACCCATGCTAAGGCTCTGCTCTGCACATTTACGAAGTCACTTTCATTTGTAAGTAGATATAATTGCCATGTATTATTTTCTGATAGAAAGCAATCGAACAGTGTTACCCCTTTTTCTATAAAAGCATCGATTCTTTCCGATAACGGTGTCAAATTTTTAATTTAATCTGATTTTCAGGGACTCCCCACAAAAGATTGTTATGCGGAAGGAATCTATTATAGTTTAAGATATGCACCTTTTATAAGAGATTGTAAAACACTGTTCTATTCTTCAGCATATAAATATTAATTTCTATAAATTTCATTCATTTTCTCTTAAAAAAGCATAGCTGCGAACTATCCCTTTTTTCTGTTAACACTATTTCCTAATCATAATCATCACCATATTTAATCGAAGAATTCTGCAATTAATTAACATTAAAATTAGGCATAGATTATACTATTCAGAAGGAGTGATAACTAAAAAGTGGAATAGTTGACAGCTAAGTATATGCTGAAAGATATATTTAAATTTTTTATTTTGCTGAAGAAAAAAAAATATGTATTAAATTTTGCAAATAATGTACGAAGTATAAATATGTAGATTGGAGTGACAGTGTTTGAGGGTGAACGGTACCGTTGTTGTACCGGTACCGAAGAATATTAGGGATTCGGTACTTTTCATTGTTAGAAATTAAGCCCTGATAGAGATGCTCATATATATGCCAACGCATAACTCTTGAATGGATTGTCCGATTTCACTTTTTTTCCACTTGGAAATGTCTTCCGTTTCATTATTATTATTATTTTTAAATGATATGTTTGTCTGTCAGTTTCATGTCTTTTTTTTTTCCTTCCCCCCCCCCCCTTTTTTTTTTTTACTTTATACGTTTCAAGTTTCACAAAAATGGACCAATCGTACAAAAGTTTAATATAATGTTGCGGTACACAACACTTCATTACATTTGTAAAACAGTCGTCATATCGAAAATAGATTTTTACAGGAAAAAGTATTTCAGGAAAAGTAATGATTCTTTTTGAACTGCTTCCATTTCATTCAGGTTCATGTGAGGTCATTCAAAAGGTTGACCTTACTTTGGAGAATATGAATACTTTCCTTTGCTATATTTTCCACGAATGGGAATACAAAGATAAATTTTTCGATAACTTTTCTCCCTGATGTATTTTATATTTTAGGATCATCATACATTCCTTTCTTTTATTTCAGTTTATTTAGCAAAGTTTATTTTTGACGGAAAATGTTGGGTTATTTTAAAATCGTTTCTTGAATAAAATTTTTAGATAAAATTAACATCTTTGAAACTGATAACCAAAAGCATGAAAAATCTTTAATTTTTTTTTCATATATGGATAGACAGATAGATAGAAAGATAAAGATAGATAGATATGTGTGTCTGTGTCACCTATCACGAATATATACTTACTATATCACGTGAAAGACTAGGTAATAAGCAGTCCAAAAGAGTGTTTTTCTTTTTTCGACAATTGAAAGTGAAGTTATGGCAGTTTTTGTTCAGCCCTTAAACTGCGTATTTCAATAACCACAAATTGCTATTTAAAGCCGTAACAGAAGATGTGAGGTCAAGCTGATTGAGATTCTTTTGATGAAGTATGGTATAGAAATGAAAGTTTATTGACTCCATAAATAAATATTTGCTCTGTGACCGCAAGTTTTTTTTTGTTATGCTTTATTCTTCTAACTTTCCCTGTAAATGGTTAAGGGCTTCAAGAAAGAAAAGAACTTCTACGATTGAGATTAAGGAAGGTATAGCCATATCTTGACAGCTGTCAGAACTTAAGGTGGGAGATCACCTTCAACAGGTTATTATTGTTTGATTTTACCATATTAAAAAATTTTTGGAGCTGTAAATATTTCTTCAATTTGAACAATTTCTTTAGAGAAAATCGTAGAAATATTTCTTTACGTATTCTTTTAAATACATTTAATGAAAAATAATTAGAATTTAGTTTAATTAATCCCTTAATTCTCGCTCCCGTGATACTCACGGGCTGTGTCTTTTGTTCAAATTGTTTGAATCCCACCAGTTTTATAAAACAGTGTAATTGGCTTTAGTGTGGTATCATTTTACCTGTCATTAAATAAGGTGAATATTTCTTTTTCAAAAAAGTGGTGCCAATAAGCAATTTGAATTTTTAAACCGTAGTTTAATGCGACCGCTAAGTGGTTAAGACATACTAATTAAGTGATTGATGAATTACAAATTCACTGTAAAAAGAATTTTACAAAAATAGCAATTAGAACAGCAGTTATCGCTAAAAATATCTTGCATACAAACATTTTTTGTTATGCTACAAAGTGAATTTCGAAACCGTTTTTCTAAAAACTAATTTTTGGGGGGATTGCGTGCACCCTGATTTAAAAGCTAATCACCACAGAACCTTGAAATTTTGTATATTACTATTATATTTTGTACATTTAAATTTCGCTTCCTCCCTTCACACACACCATCACTAAAATTGTCTTTTTTAACTTGAAATAATTCTTTACAAATGAAATAATTTTAATGAAAAACATTTTTGTCATTTATTTTTTTTAATTTGGTTGCATAAAAAAAATATAAATTTGTTTTCTCTCTCTCTTTTGTAATGTAACTCGCGGCCTTACATACAGAGCTTAATTTGACCTTCAGTGAAGCAGAATTGAGGGCTCACAATCCATTTTGAAAAAAAAAGAGGTAGTCAATTTAGAAGGTGCATAAAATCGGTTTTATCCACTCCCACAGTGAACCAAGTCTGTATTCACATACTGTATCATATATGTCATCTGTTTACAGACTTTGTTGACTGTGGGAATGAATAAAACATATTTTATGCACCTTTTAAATGGGGTCGATTTTTTTTTTCAAAATGGACATGGTCTATTATGGCTGTGAGCCCCTCAATTATAAAAGACAGACAGCCGAAGCCTACTAGTTTATTAAGATCATTCAAAAAAATATGTTTTCACCTCTGAAATTGTCAAACATATTTCCAAGCAAATTACTAAACGTAAAAGAAGGAGTTATGCAGGCTGTTGATGAAAATTGGAGTCGAATAGTGTTTTCAATTTTCGATATATGAATGATATCCTCTTTAATAAATTGTTGCTGTCTAATAACGATTTTCATTTAGTTGTTCATTACGGAAATTCGCTTGAAAACGCCAACTTTGACGGAACATTCTGCCTTTTTCCAGAAACCAGAAAAAACTATTCCATTTCATTGTGTATTAACAAGAATACTTGCCAATCATATGCATTTACCAGGAAAAATAAATTCAGGAATGTGTCACAAAATAGAAAGTTTAGATTTAAGAACAGCCTTAAACAAAAGGTATTAATTCATGTCATTCGATGTTGTTTAGTCAACTTCTAAAATAATTCAGTGAAAAATGCCTTACAACATACAGGTCCGTGGACATGCGTATCACACAAAATGATCGTTAGGTGATTATGAGGATTTTATTTTACAATAGTGGGCGTGGTTTTCTTTGATCTTCCGGATGGACAATTTGGGAGAATGTGAGCATTTTATCCAGTAAATGTAAGTTATTCTCTTCGAACCTTGCCGTAAATAAGAGTTCGGAACCATGAAAAAAATATATTTGGGAATATTAGGAACTGGAAAAACAAAAAATAAAATTTCGAAAAATAAAATAATAATAAAAATAATAAAAAAAGAGAGGTTCTTGTCTTATGTGAAATATACACGTATAAATCGAATAAGATAGGGTAACTCCGGGAGAGTCGCCGCATACGGGATAGATGCCGCAACCCTTGTATTTCTTGTAATTATCGATAGATGGTCGCCAAACGCACGGTATAGGTTCGCAATGAGATTACTTTAACCAGTGTATAGCGTGAATCCCATTTCGATGTTTACTTGTAGAAGTACAATCCTTAATTTGACGTAAGTGCATGATTTCACTGTCCAAAGTTTTAAACACGTTATGTTTAAATCCTTTTCATACACTAATTACTAAATGTATGCATGATTTCGAAGTCAAAAGTAAGTATAGCCTTTGCATAGAGTACTGTGTGTATGGTTACGACATTCCCCTTAGCAATAGCAGGTAGCTGTGATGGCCGACGTCTGCACCATGCAAAATGGGATACATGCTGCACTGCTATTCCGGTATACATGCCGCAGTTTCTTTTATACGGGATGATTAAATGTTACTAACTTTTCCTTTTCTTTTTGCACAGACTGACCATGTTAGGCATGTTATCAAGTTTACTAAAACCAAAGGAGAAAAAGGGGAAGAATAAAAAGTAAAAAGGGCAAGAAAGATGCAAGTCACGATGATAATAATGAAAAATTGGATTACGCGTAACGCAGGCGTTCTTTGCAAACTACTCCAAAAAACAGGACGGGTAATTAGCTTCGTTGTATCATGTGTTTAAATGTAGTTACATAAAGACTGTACTTTTTCGACACTTTTTCTGTAGATTGTAGTCGAAAAAACAGGTCTCTTAGCCCATTCGGGACCATAGGTGCATATAAGCACCTTCATAAAGAGCTTACAAAATTTGTTTCTGGCACCAGTAAGAAAGAAAAGTAATATTTGCTTTGTTTAATTAGAGCATTTTCATGATTGTTTATGTAAAGGTAACTTCTTTTAAAAAAGTGGTACCAACCGAATTAAATTTTTGTAAAAGCCACCGGTCCCGAAAGGGTTAACAAATAAATTATGGCTAGTTCCATGAGTGCCTGTAGTGTAAGTCACAGGCTACAGTTTTTGGCTACCAGTATTTTAGAATGGTAAAATGTGACTTATTTTATCAGAGATATCTCATTAATTGATTAAGGCGAATCAAACATTTTGAAAGTAACGGTGGCCAACAAGCATAACAGTTACTAGCTATGTGACTTACACTACAAAAACCCATGGAATTAGCCTTATGTAAACACAATTTTACTTTTTTTCTTTTCCCTTTCTAATACATTGATGTTACATTGTTGCTGAAATAATAATTAAAATTTAATGTAAAAAAAATGAGTCGATAATTTTAATAGTGAAAGTAGGCAACAATTATTGATTTGAATCTACTAATACGTTTCATTGTACTCATTTAGTTTCATTTTGTTATTACATCGTTAATTATAGTCCAGATATGATTTTTTTTAAATATTTTTATTTATAATTTCATTCTGTTCTTATTATAAGCGCGGCATAACTACCGCACAAGTGCGGCGTCTCAGCCTGAATGTACGGGTGATACGCCGCTGTATAATGTTTTAGAAAAAAAATTGTTAAAAAATATTAATAATTTCTTTTGAATTTTTTTGTCGCACTACACGCGTTGTATATTTAACATTAAATAGCACAGAATGATTTTTTTTATTTTATGTCCACCATGGTACTTTATACAGAAGTTTAAAAAAAAGTGCGGCATAAATCCCGGAATTACCCTATACGTTATCTTTCATTTATTTAAAAAAAAAACAAAAAAACAAAAAACAGAACTATTAGGGTGTCAACTATGTAAAGATAGTGTATAACTGAGATATGCCATTAAATTATTTTGCTGATTTATTTTTGAGATTTTATTACTTAATAGCAGTAAATTTATCTAAATGTCAACTGAAAAAAATTACTATTAATTCACAAAGTAGTACCCGTACATTAAATTTTGAAAAAAAAAAAGAAAAGAAATGTGCCATTTTACACGATACTAATATATGTTTTAGAGGTACTAATAAATTATAATTACTAATCAAGTAAAGTTATAAATCAGAATAAAAAAGATAATAAAATGATAGTGAAAAGGATGTGTATTTATTTTTTTAAAGGATATATAACAAATTTAAAAAATAATTTTATTTAGAGGGCTAGCATATTTTGTTTCCATTTTCATACACAAAAATGCTTACAAATACAACCTGTGGCCAGAAAGTTCGGTGAATGAATTTTTATTTCAAATACAGTATTATACAGCATCAAATACAATTTACTGTCCTTCAGAATAATCTCCATGGATGGTAATGTACTGTTGGGAACGAGTATATAAGTCTTAGAAACTCCTGTCAAACAGTTCTTTCGGAATGGCTTAGAGCCCAGCCGTCACGGCGGAGTCCGTCGTCGCCTAAAAAAACCAAGACAATACTTTTCGCATTCTTCGACTCTAAGGGTCTCATTCACAAAGAATTTCTCCCTGAGAGTACCACATTGAATGCTGTTGCCTACGCAGATGTTCTGAAGTGTTTACTGCAATGGATCCGTCGGGTTCGCCCAGAGTACGCCACGCAAGGTTCCTGGACTCTTCTCCACGATAATGCCCAGCCACATACCACCTTGGTTGTACGGCAGTTTCTGGCCGCGAATAGAGTTGTGACACTTGATCACCCCCTTATTCACCTGATTTGGCCCCTGTAGACTTCTTTCTCTTCCCCAGATTGAAGTCAGGCCTGAAGGGAAAGAGATTTACGGACATCACCGACATTCAACGCAACGTGACGGCCGAGCTGAAAGCCATTCAGAAAGAACTGTTTTACAGGAGTTACCAGGATTTATATACTCGTTCCCAACAGTGCATCACCATCGATGGAGATTATTTTGAAGGACAGTAAATTGTATTTGATGCTGCACAATACTGTATTTGAAATAAAAATTCATTCATCGAACTTTCTGGCCACAGGTTGTATTACAAAAACGAACTAATTTGATTCACTAAATGTCAATGCAAATTTTAGCATTTTCTTGGACACAATTTTTAGTTACATTTAAAGATTCTCTTTGATACAGCCTAAAAGAAAAATATAGCATTTAAAAATGAACTTAGTTTCAAAAAGTTTTTTATTATTACTATTTATAATTTTATATTAGGATACTAAAATTAAATTTCTTTTCGAGAAATTAATTTTCTTTTGCTAAAAAATTCTGCTATGATATTTTTGATTGATTTAATAAGATTTTGATATTGCGAAACATGCATGGCATTCGTAAGCATCAGGGGATATAAGTACTAAAATTTTGGCAAAGTCATATTTCCCTCATTTAATGAAAAAATTGTTTGTTTAAATATGGCTACCGTTACATGACGAAAAATCTGGTATTCATATCACGTAAGACGTACGAAAAGTAATACATAAAGCTTTCTTTGTCAGTTAAAAGTGAACAAATGAACAAACTTTTGATAATTAATAAAATAATGACCTGTTATTAATAAGCATTTACATATACATTTCGAGCGATAAATATTTTAAGATTAGGAGAAATAATTTCAGTGCATTTTACGGAATGGCCATTTTTTTTAGAAATTGTAATTACTTTTTCATTATTCAAATATGAAAACAGTTAAGCGCTATTTATTGGTGTATTAAAAAACTTGCATGTATATAATAATTTTGTTAAAAATACGACAGTTTTAATACCATAGAGCAATAAATTGGACTCTGCAGGCTATTAATACTGGTTAACCATTTTCTACGCAGTGGTCCCCGGTCTGGATACTTAATTTTAATTCCAAACTTACAAACGACACCAACAATATTTTAATCAAATTTTGCTTTTTCAATGATAGTATAAAGTAAGAAGTTCTTATTGTCTAAAAAAGTCGTATATAAATTCCGGTGTCAGTCGATCATTTCATCATTTTACAACAAAATTTGTCTTTGTCGGAAAGGGTTAGCTGGAAAGAATAAGACTCTTAGCTAAAAAATTTTTTTAAGTTACTTAAATTTTTCTTTTTAAAATCCTCACTTTAACCCCTTAACAGTGACATTTGTTTTCTTACAAAAAAATTAAAAATGGGGCCGGACACCACTTTTTCCATAATAAAATATTTACCTTACTTAATCGAAAAATATCTGACAATCAATAAAGATAAATTTACAGTTACAAATTAGTGGTATCAAAATGCTTTTAATAACGAAGCAAGCAAAGTGTTCTTGCCTGAATCCAGTTCGGGCAACACTCTTAAGGGATTAAATCGGAATCAAATTGAAAATTAGCACTTTTCTTTTTGATATACATATTTTGTAATGCTTTTCAATAAAAACGTTAAATCAATAGTTAATTTTGCGATGCGATTTTCCAGAAAACAAGAAAAAATCTTAAAACACTTTATAGAAATATAAAAATTTTAGCAAGTACTGATACCGATAAAATTGAATGGTGACACAAATTTCTGGGTATTAAAAAGTATTTGTATTTATATTTAACCTTTTTTCCCCCTTGGACTCGTATAAATGTGCAATTCAGATGCTGCTTTCCTTTACCTTGAGAGGTTTCTTCGTACTTTTTTAGAATGTTTGTTCAAATATTCAGAATGTTTTTAGGAATCGAAATTTCATTAAATGTAAACTGAACCCCCTTTTTAAAATGTTGGATGCGGTCTTTAAATTTTCGTGAGTAAAAAAAATAAACATAAAAAAAAAGTACTGAGGTCACCGAGTCAAATTTCGTATTTTAAATTGTAAACGTAAAAAATTTGTAACAGCATTTATTTTTTTTTCAATTAAATATTAATTATATATTTTTATTTATTTCCTCTAAAATTTCTTTAATGAAGTTTATTAGCAACCTGCATTGGCAAGTTTTAAGTGAGTCTGGAAGACAAAATTTCATTTTCTTTTTTATAGGTATATTTGAATGCATATTTTCCTGAAATGTATCTTTATATAAAGACTATTTTTCAGATAAAACTTTTTTGAAAAGTTTGAAAGTTTGCTTTAAAAGGTTTTTTTATTTAAAATTTTAAACTTATTTAAATTTTTATATAACTCCTGCATAATTTGCCCGATTTCATTACTTTTTTCACTATTGTGTGCAGAAAAGATTTCTTGTTAATTTCTCTTCAGGATGAAAAAAAAAATAATAATTACAAAAATTATAAAAAATTTAAAAACTTTAAAAATGGGAATTTTGAGATTGATTTTTACTTGTAGAAATATCATTTTAAAAATTTCCCAAGAAATAAAAAATACCGAAGACGATTTTTTAAAAACATAACTTGGAAACTCTGTACAAAATTTCATACATATATTTTGGAAGAAAGTTTAGAAATATCCTTTTAAACACAATAAATTATGAGAAAATCCATACTGAGATAAATGGAAAAAGTTTATGTTACTAGGATGATAGAACTGTTAATACAACTCAAAACTTGTTATATGTGTTGATGTAATCATCGTATAAATACGAGCTCTACTTTATTTAATTTATTTAACTTTGTAAAATCTTATTATCAAGGAAAATAAAAATACATTTTTTGAGAGTTTTGATCCTTGGATAATTCAGTAAAAATTGATACGTACAATTTGATGAAGGGGAGGGGGGGGGGGTTGGTTGGTTTTGTGACGGCCGATTATCTACACTAGGGATATAGGCCCGAGGGGGAGTGCCCTTCGTGGGGGTCTTTCTAAGGGAACCTAACCCGTATTAACGCAGGGGGGGGGGGTATTAATTCTTAAATGTTTAAGAAATAAATAGATTCTGTTGCAATAGATGGCAGCACTAAACTTTATGCTTTTAATTTTATGGCAGATTGGGGAATGAAATTGAGAAGAGATTTGATGAATAACTAACTTTCTCACTAAAGAGTTTTTATAAAAAATTACTTTTTCAAATAAATATTTTCAATAAAGCTAAGAAAACAATTTTCACTTAATATAAATAGCTAAAGAGCAGTTGGAGCAATTATTCGCTGCAGTGCCGAAACTAGCCTTTTTTGCACCCCGGGCAAACATGGAGTTTGGCGCCCCCCCCCCCCCCCCCCCTTCCACAAAGTATATTTACAAAGAGAATTTTACTAATTTTATAATAGACGATTTATTTTAAAATTTAAAATATGTAATCATAAAATATGTAATACTGAACTAAGTAATCTACAGTGGCGGATCCAAGGGGGAGGTCCCTCTGAACATCAACAAAAATATTCTAAAGATCATTTTTAAAAAGGCATATTCAGTAGAGTCCCGATTATCCGAGTCCGAAATGTCCGATTATGAAAGAGCAGTCGTAAAAAGTTAGGACTCTGATTTTCTGGTCCAAATGGGGAAAAAAAATGGCTCTTTCATCTTCACCTAACACTTCATTAATAATGGCTGTTTCATAATAATGGAAGCCATCAGTCCATCAGAAGAAAATGATCTTTTCCAAAGGTATAATCCTTCATTTGGCGCCCCTTTGTACTGGCGCCCGGGGCGCGTGGCCCCTCTGCCCACCCGCCTTAGTTTTTCCCCTGATTCGCTGTATAGAAGTCAGTGTTGAATTCAGACACTTTTCTCCGGGAGGTATTTCTCAGGCTTCGATCGGGACATTATACAGTTCCGGTGGGGGGGGGGGGGATTTCCTTTTTGACAATTGAAAACAGAAAATTTCAAATCTTCGGGCGGGGACATCTCATTGCTCCAACACTGATAGAAGGGGTTGTTAATCTCACTGATAGATTCAGACATTTTTTTAGGAAGTATTTTCGAAGAGAGGGATAGATTTTATATGTGTGTAATGAAATGGGCAGAATGTGTTTATGCATAATAATAATAATAATAATAATAATAATAATAATAAAATAACACATTTGGGGAATATGAACTTGGGGAATATGAACTTGGGGAATCTTTGGGGATCCGAATCATTTTAAGTGTTCACTGTTATTGAATCGCCATGAATCTGTTAATCTGTTAATATTATATGTATGGTGCTACCATCTGTTATCAAAGAGTAATTACATCAATTCATACTTTATTTACTATAATTTTTATGTTCCATATATATCCTTTTTTTCTATAACTTAAAAATCTTGATTTAATTATAACGACAGATTAAATCAGAATTAAATATTATTAGAATTAAAACTAACTGTGCACAGAATTCGGGGGATTATTATTCCAACTGAGGGGGGAAATTCTCTTTTAAATGTTTGAGGAATAAAATGATATTAGTTAAATAGATTACTATCTACTTCAGTAATATCAATTTATACCTAATTAAAAAAATAATATTTTCTCAAAACTTAATAATATTTTTGAATTTTGCTAATGTAAAATTTGTAAGATTTATAAGTACGATTACGGATACTCAATGTATTGTATAACCTTTAGTCAATTCAAATCTGCGGCATCTCTTTCCAACTCCCGACTTTCGAAGTCAGTTTTAACACAATAGTTTTAGTTTATATTTTATGTATCAAATTCTGAAGTAACCTAAATCAGCACACACACACACACACAAAATAAATAAATAAATAAATAAAATAATAATAATAATAATAATAATAATAATACAAACAGTCTATAGATATAGTTAGTGTTTGAACATTCGTGGTGGGAATATTAAACACACCTTTTAGAAAATACCGTTACGGAAAGAAGTAGACACACATACCTATACCATCTATTTCATTTTTTTTTAATTCTAAGATCTTCAGGTTTCATTATCGTTATATTTAGATTGTTTACTTATTACAATATTTCATTATTCAGATATGTACCTAAATAAACAAATAAATAGAAGTAATAATTAAAAAAAGAAAACCCCGTAAACTATGAATGGGAAATCGAATGTGTTTAAATTTCTCACACCATGAGACTTTTAAAATTTCAGTGGCTTATTGGCAGTCGCTTGATCTGCCTATATGGTATTCAGACTTAGGCAATGTTGATACAAATGAAAACAAATATAGGTGGCGCCAAAAGTACGTTACAAAATAATAATAATAATAATAATAACAATAAAGAATGAATGAATGAATGATAAAAAGACATTGTAGTTTGCACAAACTGGATAAGTTTTTGCCCCATTAACACATTAACCGCTGGTGTTGGGTTGACGCAACGGTAAAAATAAATGCGCATTCTTAAATTAACTATAAAGCTTCCACTATTTTTGAATTGAAAAATTTGCCTTATTTAAATAACGGAAACTTTGACGCAGTATATAGCGCAGTTTCTCTTTGAAATGTTCTGGTAATCATGGTCAACGTATTTCAGCAAGAAAGTTGAAGATTCCTATCCTATAGTTTCGGCAATTAATGGGTTAATACTCCCTCATTTTTTGGAAGGCTGTTAATAAAAATGCAGCTTACGGAAAATCACTTCTCATCCAGGTACTTACATAAGTATCTGAAATTCAGATAACTGTGTCGCCGATAACTTTTTGAAATTTCACAATATTCGACTGACCTTTTTATAAGATTTCGCCGATATAGTTGACTAACAAATTATGAGAAAACAAGTTGGATGTGCCAATCCCAAAACTTTCTCCAATCTCATATATTTTAATATTTCAAAATGTTGTTACAGTTGTCAATATTTCATTTTTACTAGTTGAATACTCCATCAACATTGACTTTCATCTTAAATTTCTGCTTCAGTCAATTAATCGGAGTAAAAACGAGTTAATCTCGATCATGATATTTATTAAAATCACGAAAAGTTGCCAATAGTCGGCTTATCCGGATAGGAAATTCCCGTCGATTCACGAGCCAGTGGTGTACAATCAGGGCTTTCTAGATTATACCGGGCTTGGACAGAGGTGGCTCTGGTGTAGAGTCACGTGATCAAAGGAGGGAAGGAGATTTGAAATCTTAACCTCGCCCCGATTCCCCTTCTGTTTGTTTTGTGTATTGCTATGGTGTGAGCTGTGCACACGTGCTTTGCTTTCATAGTGGTTTAAAATGAGATGATTTAAATTCTGTAAAAGATTAAAAACGAAAAAGATCCTGTGTAAAACTTTCGTTAAATTGAGAGAAGATGCGTACTTGGATATACTGAAAAAATACCCCGATGTTGCTGCATTCCGAACTGCACATCTTATAGACCTGATGAAAAATACTTTACATCATTTCGGTTTCCAAAGGATGAAGTATTAAAGGAAATCAGAAAATCTTTTCCGAATGACACATAAAGTCCTATTATTAATGCAAAATATTGGTTTTAGGGTAATATCTATAATGTCTGATAATAACCGTATCAATAGAAATATGTTCATAAAATTATGTGGAAACAATGAATTAAAAAATTATATTAAACATCCTTATAATGATTCAGAAAAATGATTGTTATTGTTTGATACTGAAGTCAAACCTGTATTTATAGATGAATTCTATAATATATATATATAGAATGAAATATTAATATTTTATTTCGAAATATTCATTTGTCAATTGTGAAGTTTACAAGTTGATTTGCTGTACGTTGATAAAGGTAAGTAAATTTATTAAATAATACTGTATTTCAATAAAGAGTTCACTGTAGTTTATGAGTATAATTTACCACTTAACAAGCCATTATCTTTAGAGGGATTTCAAGGTTAAATTCATCAGCACTATAAAGATAATTATGGCTATGTTTAAAAGTTATATTGTTTATGTAACTGAAGAAATTAGTTTATTTCTAACACAGTTATGATTTATGTCCATCATTCGTAATATAAATTATTTATTCTCTGAACCAAGAAAAAAGGAATTTTATACATTAAAAATATTTGTAAATTTATAATTTTTTTCCCTCTTTTTTTAAGGGAATTAACTGTATTTCATCTATTGCAATGCAAAGATTTAAAAATTTTTCTGTTAGGGATGTTTTATACGGTAAATATATCTATAATACACTATATGTTTTCATTCATTTAGGTGATCTTTTTAGAATTTATGTGAAATTTTGTTCTATTATTAAAAATGATAAAAATCTATTATATTCGTAATATATACTCTCTGAACCGAGGAAAAATAAATCAAGATGTGATATTATACACTAAACATGTTAATAAATTTATATAGGGGAGATTGCGGTGGAATGGGACAACAGTTTTTCTCTTTATGTATCACTCTAAACATTTCATAAATCATACATTAGATGAAGCAATGGTACACCAATCTTCACTTGATAAAAGTAGCTGATCTGCATAAGCTTGCGATTGCATATATTAATGAATTGTTTATGCGTAGATGTAATAGTTTCCTTATTTATGAAACATTATAGTGTACATTATCCATAATTTAAATTATACCTAAAAACAGTATTTTTGTTTATACAAGAAGTTTAACATAAAAGAAGGTAGAGGGAGGAATGGGACATGCCTAATTCCTTCTTTTTAATAAGATGAATGTAAATTGCTAATATACAAATATTTTTAGAGGGTAGTATATTAATTATAACATTACAAATATATTCATTTACTTCAAAATGTAAATAAATTGAACTGAGGATTTTTTTTAATGTCATCTCTGACTTACAATCCTGAATTTTCCTTCCAGTGATGAATGTACTGGAATTTGATATTCTAGCACAGACATTATCAACCTACAATCTTCGTTAGACTGTATATATGGCCAACACTAGACTATTTGTGCCTTATCATACATTGTTTTATAGCTGCCCCATACCTTCCTGTTAGTGGGGAAGTATGGGACACATTTTGAAATTACATTTTCTTTATTTATAAAATTGTTTCTGCAAATTATGTTTCCATATTGTTCAAGGACATTAAAAAGTGTTTCATTTTGTATTCTATATATTGCTATATTTTTTCCCCCTCTAAATTAAATAATACTGTACTTCATCAATTGAAAGGCAAAGATTTACAAACTTTTTTGTAAGAGCTGTTTTATACAATAACTATATGTAGAATACACAATACCTTTTCCTTCATTTAGATTTTTTTTTCTTCTTTAGAATTCATGTGAAATTTTATTTTATTATTAATAATGATAAAAACCAAATCTATTCAAATCGAAGATTTAAAGGCGCTCTGTTGCAGCTGTTTTATACAATAAATATATCTAGAATACCCAATAACTTTTCATTCTTTTAGATGATTTTTTTGAATTCCTGTGAAATTTTGTTTTTTAATAATAACTTACTAATAATGATAAAATGTAGTTGTATTCGTTACACAATTGTACTCTCTGAACTGAGAAAAACAAAAACAAATAAACATCTCAAGAATTAATTTTATGTAACTGATTAATTCCATAACCTATTATTTGTAATATAATTTGATAGACATTAATTATACATGTAAATAAAAAAAAAGTATAATAATTATCACGAGATTTACTTTCAAATTTATTGAAAAGCAAAGATTTAAGTGTTTGAGTTTTGTTATACAAATATTAAATAAATAAATGCCTTTTTCATTCATTCAGTTAGTTTTTAAACAGTAATGTGAATTAAAAAATATATATACCATATATACTTACAAAAGGGAGTTCTATTTGTTTTTTAAATTAATTGCGCTTACTTTAAATGAGTAAAGATGAAGATAGCTTAATATTTGTATGGTATTATTATTATTATTTTAAATGACAGGAGTGATATTTAATATCTTGAACTTTGAAGCTGTATACTTTACAATAATTATACAGTAAATTTTAGATATTTTTCTTTTGAAATTTGCATTTATTTATTCTGTAATAATTCCTGCAAATTGATTTCCTATATGATGAAGGGAAGTAAGTTTATATTTTTCTGTATTTTTCTTAGATAAGAACAACAAAAGCAAATAAGTATTGAGAAACAAAATTAATTTTATTTAAGAAAAAAAAAAGCATGTTATTTTATATATAAACTTCATATTTTAGCATGGTAGATTTGTATAGTAGCATGGTGGCATTAGATTCCAACCTTCCCTCCATTCCCCTAGCGGCGAAAACGCTGTCCCGGCCTGTTATATCAATATGGCCTTGGTACAACAGAACTACGGAAAATTAAGAAGATTACATAAAAATCTCTATTATAGTGCTTCTTTCCGACGGAATTTTTCCACATCAGGGAGAACCTTCTTGCCATGGCCAAAAACATACACAAAAAAATTGGTTCAATTCTATGCATAACTTCATACACTTTTCGAAGGTAAATTATTGATAATGGCACAAAAATCGATATTACAGCGTCCCTCTACCGGCGGATTTTTTTCCAAATTAAGGTAGGACATGCTTGCCAGAGTCAAAAACTTAAAAAAAAAATTTGTTTCAGTTCTATGCATAACTTCATACACTTTTTGATGGTAAAATGGCGACAGACAGACGGACACACGGACAGACAGACATGTTCTATAAAGATGTTTTTTGGGATCTCTGACCCCTAAAACGTGTAAATCCGTCGAAAACCGGAAGTCGAAAAAAATTTCGATTACAATACCTTCTTCTATTAAAGGTAGAAGAAAGTAAAAAAGGGGTTATCATTCGCGCGTGCGCAGTTAAACTTAATTCACAGGAATGGCAGTGTTTAATCACATATTTGTGTTATTCATATTTTAATTATTTCATAATATTTCTATTGCTTTTTTTGAAGTTGCCTGAAAATGATGTGAAATTTGCTTGAAAACACTGCATGCTATAAGCACCAAACTTGCTGTAAGCACCAAAGTTTTTAAATTTTTTAAAGAAACTTATAGAAAATCCGTCCTCTTCTTACACAAATTTTGCCGAGCAACTGTATTATCGCCTGCTACTCTAACAGATCATTTCAAGGTTTATTTTTCTTTCATTATTTTTTTCTTTTATTATTTTTATTATTATTATTTTTACAGCGAATAGCGGATAGCGATTAGTATTTTTTTTTGTTTTTGTTTTTGTTTCATATGTTGCTTTGAGTTTAAATGAAAAGTTTAAATGACTCTATAAAACATATTCTTTAAACTCTTGAAAAGTTCAATTGCAAATCAAATAAATAATAATCACTGCAAGTATATTTATGTTTAAAATAAATCAGTACCACAAATTTTTGCGTTTTAAACTGGGATTTTATTTATTTAATTGTTTAATTCTTTTTATATTCATTGAAGAACTAATTTAAATGAGGTTTTTTGCCCTCTTCAATAGACAAAACATTTTAAATATATGTACTTAGTTTTAAGAGTTACAATCTTATTCTCGGGCCATCAGCTTCGTTAACATTTAAAAATTTAAAAATAAAAATTAAGTACATTTACATCATGTATAAAATGCAAATGTGAATCTTGTTCTGATTATGACTTGAGTTCTGCTGAATGAATTTCGATGGAACTTGCACTATGAGCAGACAAGAGGGCATCTATGGGGTCTACAGTATCGGGGCTCCTCGAAATCCGTTGTTCCCAAAATGCAGCAAAAAGATAAGGGGTTGTATCAAATATCTGTTGATTACTGCCAAGATAGCGTACAAAATATTGCATGCACTACTATATTTGGATACAACCCCTCATCTTTTTACTTCTTTTTGGGAACAACGGATTTCGAGCTTATTCTATCGACGATAATTTCCAGAATTTTCAAGCTATGATTTTGAGACTTTCACAAAAGTTGCTCGACATACTTAGCTAATATATTATGCATATTACATTTTGATTGCATTCGCGCATGCGCAGTGAAACATTTTTTAGTAAACCTACTCATTTTTCAACCAATTTTTATTATTTTTTAATTCTGATTACAGATTTGAGTACAATGCTGTTTGTCATATTTTCTGAAAAGAACTTTTTTTTATATTACGAGATCTCCAAATTATAAGCAAAAAACTTGGCGAAATTTGGGACTGTTTTTATAATAACCTTAATTCTCTACTGCTATACATGCTATCCTCATTAAAATAAACACAATATATTACAATAAGACACTTATTAATAATCTCGAGTTTGAACGCTTTTGCTACATGAGTTTTTACAGAGTTATCCAAAAGATATTCGCTATTTTCAATTTGTTCACGGCTCCCTATAGGGTTTCGGTAAAAAATCTTCGCAGAAATATATGACCTATACAATACTGTTTACACATATGCAGTTTCGGGTTGATTTCTCATGTATTTTTCGAGATATTTAATAAAACGTCAAAAATCGCAAGTGATCGGTCACCTTTGGCCATATAGTGTTTTATACATGAAAGGTTTGCAAGGAATACATGCTTTCGAAACATTTAGAATAAAATATTAAAAGTCTAGAAACCGACAAGTGGCTATTCAGTTTGAAGATAAATATTGGGGAAAACTGGTACATAATTTGAATAAAAATAAATCCAAAGCCGTCAACACTGGATGATGCTTTGTATTTAAAAATACATCTCTTTAATTTTGAGCCGTTTAATTTTTGATGAGATAAAAATGTTTTTTTAAATAAAAAATTTCTAGTCTAAAAAAACAGTGGAACAAATATAAGAGATTAAAATGTACTGTAAAGACATTGCTAATTTTTGCAAATATAATAAACATATATACAAATAAATAATCGGGTTCAGTGCTTCAGGCTTCATTTTAAAAAATTGACTTTTATGAGAAAAAAAACAGTTGACAATGTATTAATGTATTACAGTTGTTAGACATAAGCGTTTAAAATAATTGTTTCCAAAGGAAATTGCTAGTTAAACACCTTAACTGTTTTTTTTTTTTTTTTTTTTTTTTTTTTTTTTTGACACAGTAAATCAAAAATAAGGACCCGGCACCACTTTTTTTTTTTTTAACTAAAATATTTGTCTTTGTACAATCGAAAAATGTATGCCATTTAACAAACCAAAGATTACAGTTAAAATTAAGTGGTATCCAAAAGCTTTTAGTATCGAAGAAAGCAAACACTTTTTTGCCCGAGCGGTTATGGCAAAACAGGTACGAGGTTAAAAATGTTGAAACTACTGATTATAATTGCTTTTCATTAAAACTGGTCAAAAAATTTTTCATTTAAATTGATTTTGATCACTGTCGTTACATTTCAATATCGAAGAATGTAGTTTGTTTCCATGCCAAAAATATTCTTCCCAAATTTTGTCTGCGATACCAATGACTATTTTTTATATCAAAGCAGAATCGACAGCATTGAAAATGATATCCATGTGTTTATTTAGATTTGAAATACAGCAATTCTGCAAGTGTTTATTCCATATATTCTTCGGATGTCGAATTTGACGATCTCCGCCCCAAATCACGCCTTCAAACGAATTTTATTAATTTTTACACATATTTTGTAATTATTTATATGCTGTACCCAACGCACACTTTCGACATTTATATGTAATGTAGGTGTACACATGAGGAATTTTTTACAAGAAAATTGTAATTTTCGCATAACTATAAGATATGATTTTTATTTTTATAAAATTTTTATCTCTATTTCACACAGTTTTATAAACAGAAAATTATACAAAAATTCCCAGTTATGCATCTTTGATGTCTATATAATCTCAGTTAATGCATAGCTGCCAACGTCTTACGCTTTTTCGTACCGCAAAAATTTTATAGTAAATTTTACCGTTCTAAATCACAGTAATCTGACGATTAAATAAGGCAAAAATTTCTATTAAATTTTTGTGGTACAGAAAAGCGAAAGACATGGGAGCTATGGTTAATGGCATGAAATTCGGTGCGGTTTTTAAAAATTTTGAAAAAACATTTTTATCTCATAAAATATCAATATTTATAAGGTGATAATATAGGAAATATACTATGAGATAGGTAGCCACATCTGGGAAAAAATCAGGAAATTTGATTGAAAGGCCTGTTTCCAATGCTTATCCGGTTATGCCGTTTGTATGTAATTACATCTTGCTCACGAATTCATACGAAAATTTCCAAATAACGATCCTTTAACCGAAGGAACTCCCGGCTGGAATCACTGCTGCCCATTGCGCCATATACCGAGCGTGTTGCGCTCGCTCTTGCAAATCTTGTATTTCCACCTTCCACCGCCAGTTGGTGCATTTTGTTCAAAGCAAACCTACAACACGTGTCCCAGCTATTTATGACATCGTATAGCAGACGTGCTGTGCACGCGCTGCAAAATCATTTAGTTCGGCTTTCCATCACCAGAGTGCGAATTCTGTTCTAAGCAAAGCACCTTCCTGTCCGACACGAGTTCCTGCTGCCTCTGGCACGGCATAACATGCGTGGTGTGCACGCGCTGCAAACACCTACAGTTCCACTTTCCATCGCCAGAAGGCGCAGTGTATTTTACATCAACTTTTGACATCAGTCATCGTGTAGCAGGCGTGCTGTTCTACCGTCATGGGAGGCCCTCTATTCTTAACATTTCTTTATCCGAACGAAATTTCGATATTCAACCTATCTGAAGCAGTTTTAATCGACCCCATCATGTGATAAAGTTAGGAAATGCCCCCGGGGGGGAGGGGGTTGTCATTAGCCCCTAATGGTCGGGGAGCAAACAGAGGCAGAAACGGACAGCAGTTTCCTAGTTACCCTTATAGTCAACTATTTAAGAAGGGGCGATATAATTTCCTCAGTTAATTAAGGGCTAAGATATGATTTTCAAAAATCGCTATTCAGAAGTAGTGGTAACTCTTAATATATTTATACTTTATAAAAAATAAATATTCGAGGGTTTCCATAAAGAAATCTGACTTTGGTTAAGAAAACGGTACGATTTAAAGAATTTCCAATGGGATCAAATTTGCATTACATTCCTTTTTTCCTATAATAATCGTTTTAGATAAAATGATAAGTTACTGATGTATTTTCTTAAATTTTGAAATAGAACATTATTTTGTATATATATACTAACTTTCAAATCCCTACCTGAAATATTTTTAAAAATTTCAACATACTAAAAATCTCTGTCTATTTTAAATATTTTTCCTATGGAGAAGTACTTGAATATGCTTCTTCCCGTGTCAGAAATATAAATTTAATACAACCCCTTGTAGGTGTTTAATTGAAATAAGAAAATCGTGTTTTAATAGATTTTTAATTGATATTTCAGAATTTATTGGGGATTTTTTTTTTATTTTTGGAATTTGTAAAATAGAATATTAATTTGCGTATTGATCTAAATATTCAAATCACTACCTCAAAGAATTTTTAAATTTTCAATATGCTTTAAAAATTTCTACTATGGTTTTTAATTATTTTCATCTGCAAGGGCGGATCTGGAAAGTCCTCAAAGGGGGTGCCGATTTTAGAAATTTGGAGACTCCAATCTGATGCGCGGATCGGAGCTAATTTTTTTTACTACGGGTCGTGTTACTTCTACTTTTTTCTGCGGGTCGGGTTTGGGTCCGGTTGACTTCTAATTTTTGCTGCTGGTCGGATTAATTTATACTTTTATGCTGTGGGTCGCGTTTGTCCGGTTGACTTCTACTTTTTGCTGCGAGTCGGGTTAACATCTATTCTTTTGCTGTGAGTGGGGTTTGGGTCCTGTTGACTTCTACTTTTCTGTTGCGTGTCGGGTTTGGGTCCGGTTGACTTCTACTTTTTGCTGCGAGTCAGGTTGACTTATACTTTTAAGCTGCGCCTAGCGCGTTGGGTTTGGGGCAGATTGGCATACATTATTTCGGGTTTGGGTCAGATTCCGATTGGGTTTTCACTCTTGCGAGAAGGGTTCGAGCCGACCCGAATTTTTTTAAAAAAGTCTAAATATTTTTGAAGATAAAAACTATATACAGTAAAAGTTCCGTAACAGGCATGCCCAAACAATTATTTAAAAATGCTTTTTAATCTTCAGGATTATGTAAAAAATACTAATTTGGTATAAGACTGCTTGTCTCTTTATATTTAAGATCAGCTGTAATTCAGTAAAGAATGCTTTGAAACTTGTTTAAAAACATACCGGGTACCCTGAAATGGACTGACTGATTTTAAAATTCAGTAACTTGAAAATGGTGACAGCAATTTAAAAAAATCTTGCAGGAGGGTTATGTAAGATGTCAAATTTTTTACTGCGATTCTTGATTTTACTTTACAATAGCAGCGATAGATGGCACTGCAAACAATAGTCGATAAATCAGACAACGATTTAGCACCTATAGCTTGCAGCGCCATCTGTCGTTGCTATTTTAATCTAAAATTAAGTATCGCAGTAAAAAAAACTCCTGATCAGAGGTGATTCTCAGTAATAAAAAAATTCTGAAATTCAAAGCAAATTTTCTGAAATGTTACAGCAGAATGGGGACAATAGGATTCCCTCCGGGCACTAATTATTTTTGTTGCAGGTTGGGTTAGCTGTTTTCGATTCGGGTCGATTTCAAGCTGAATGTAGATTCCTGCAAGCTGGGTTTGCGTTAACCCGTTTTCTTCAAAAGTTAGTTCAGTATATTATTTCAGATTAAAAACTATACCTATAACAATAAACCTAGGTGAATGTATGTGTGCTGTTTTCTAAACAGACCACTGTATTTTTCCACGACTCTTTGATAAAATTCGCATTTTTCCCACGACTCTTTTATAAAATTCGCATTTCTTTCACGACTCTTTGACGAAATTTGCGTTTTTTCCGCAACTCTTTGACGAAATTCACATGTGTTCGCAGCCCTTTGATAAAATTAGCGTTTTTTCGTAGCTGTTTGAAGAAATTCGCATTTCTTCCATTACCCTTTGACGAAATTTACGTTTCTTCCACGACTCTTTGACGAAATTAGTGTAATTTTGCAGCCCTTTGAAAAATTTCGGTTTTTTCCCCGCGACCCTTTGACAAAATTCGCATTTTTTCCGCGATCCTTTGAAGAAAATCACGTTTTTTGCAACGATTCTTTGACGAAATTCGCACTTTTTAAGCTAATCTTCGACGAAATTCGCTTTTTACCGTGATTTTTTGAGGAAATTCGCTTTTTTCGCGGTTACTTGACAAAATTCGCGTTTCCTCCGCGATCCTTTGACGGAATTCGGGTTTTCCGTGATCATTTGAATAATTTCACGTTTTTATCCGTGGCCATGGCCCTTTGACCGAATTCGCGTTTTTTCGCGGCCCTTGGACTAAATTCGCGTTTTTTCCGCGATTCTTTGGCGAAATTTAAGTTATTTGCTGCGAACGATTGACGAAAGAGCTTTTTTATGGCGACTATTTGTCAAAATTCGCGATTTTTTTATGTCCGAATTTTCGGATTGATGATTTTTTTTTAATTTTCGAAACCGAATGCCTTAACACTCTCGCTGCGTATATCTATCTATCTCTCTATATATATTTATGAAAATAGGTTCGAAAATTGAGCCTTTATTTTACTACACATTTTAAATCTGCATATATTTTAGAGCTCAGATATGTCCAAAATCTTTTTGAAAGAGTTTTTTTCTTTAAATAGAAATAGATCATAAAAAAAGATTTGCTGCGGAAATTGCGGGTTGAGCAAATTATGCCACTTTTACTTTGGCCGTGGAAATCACAGGATGCGCAGCGAGAGGGTTAAATTTTCGAAAAATTCCGAACAGAATCACTCCTGCTCCTGGTATCTTACATAATCCTCCTTCAAGTATTTTTTTAATAGCTGTCGCCATTTGCAATTTATTAAATTGTATTTAAAATCGGCCAGTCCATTTAAGGGCACCCGGTATATTCTGTAGCTATGGGATGATAGCTGAAAGAAGCATTTAAAAAAAATTAAAGCTGCCTTCAATATGTCAGTTAGAGGTTTACTACCCGGGCTGAAATTCCCAGGTCCA
Source organism: Maratus speciosus (assembly GCA_963932465.1). Classification (NCBI taxonomy): domain Eukaryota; kingdom Metazoa; phylum Arthropoda; class Arachnida; order Araneae; family Salticidae; genus Maratus; species Maratus speciosus. Next base: position 90,919,693 of record OZ010797.1, read on the forward strand.
ACCCACACACGAAAAAAAATTATTGGACCTGCCGGTATAAAAGCCAAAAAATCGGCTCCAGCCCAGCTTGCATTTTGCAATTAAAATTATTCATAAAGCTCACTTACTTATGATCATAGTTTATTTTAGATTATGTTCGAAATTCATGAATAAAGAAAAACATTAATATTAATGACTATTTATTAGGGTGGGCCGAAAAAAACTTTTTTTTGATTTTCGATGATGGGTAGTGCGGAAAAGTGGCCACTAGTGGCACCAAGTTCACACAAAAAATTTGAGATTTTTAGGACAATTCCTATATTTGCCGCTTTTGGCTTGAAGTTTTGCTAAAATGCCGATTTTTGAACTTTTTTAGCAAAAATTTAAAAAATGTTAAATTAAGCTTATTTTAATCGTATTTACCTGAAACGGCATATTTCATGTTCCAAATGTATAAATATGCTCTGATAATGTATTATTTAATTGCTATGTGTATTTTAAATTAGACGATTTTTATAGCCTTTTCGTGTTTAAGTGAGCAAAAGTTGCAAGTATTGTTTGAATCTTTCAACAGTTTCTCTCCTTTGTCTTGTTTATGTCCCTTGGTATTCCTTATTTTTTTCGATGCTTTAAGGGTCATATATTTGGGTGACGGACAGCAGAATCCCCCAGAAACAGATCTGGAGGCAGAGAAGGGGGTGAGGCGAGAACTAAAGCGAACGCAGTGACTCATCCCGATATTGGGGGAGTGAAGGAGGAAATACAAGAGGGGAGAAAGTGCGATAAGGGATGTTTATTATTTTTCAGTGCTCGGTTTCCCTGTGACATTTGTTCAGTGTAAAAGTAAAACCTTTTTCTCGTGCAATGCATTGCTTTTTGGATCGTTTAACGTGACTTTACCGTGTTTTGTGCGTTTTATTACGACGAGTTTGGAAATGCGAAAGTTCATGATCATGTAAAGACATGTGATAGTGTGAAAAGTAGCCATTTTGGGGCACCATGCAAATTGAAAGACTTGCAATTGCCAACTATTGCTGACATCATGCGCCACTATTATTGGTTGCGAAACGATATAGAAGAAAATCGAGATATTTATCTTCAACCAGTGGATGATATTATTAAAATGGCAGGTGAAAAAGTTTCCGAAATCTGGATAAAATCTTCCATACCAGTGTTTTCCCAACGAACAATTAACGGAGAGATTAAAAACTATTACAATGAGCGTAGATCATTGGAGAAATCTTGTAATCATACGGGTGTTAAAGGCAAGGCGATCTGCGAAGATTTCGTACGAAATGCGGAAACCTCTCTCTTTGACATTGCAGCTTGTAAGTGTAGAGGCTTGAACAATTTAGCTGCGACATCAGGCGTAAAGTTCCACATCGGGAGGTGAACTTCTTGCAGGATCAAAGAACTGTTCGAAAAATGTTTATTGGAAATATTGATTTAAAAACAAGCAAAACTCTTGCAAAGAAAATATCGCGGAAAATGGAGAGGGATACAATTTCAACGATTAATAGTGGTTCTGCGACAAAGCCTGCAACGAGTGGAGTTAGATCCAGATGGAAGACAGTTATATTGTTGGAAGATTCAAGTAGTGGGAGCTTTCAAGCAAGCAGTTCGACTGAATCTGAATTTGAACCAGACCCTTCAAAGTCAAACACTCCTAAACGCATATTCCTGTCTCACACAGCGTCCGCCATGTCTCAGGGAAACGGAACACTGAAAATAATAAGCATCCCTTAATTCACTTTCTCCTCTCTTGTATTTCCTCCTTCACTCCTCCAACATCGCAATGAGTCACTGCGTTCGCTTAAGTTCTCGCCTCACCCCTTTCTCTCCTTCCAGATCTGTTTCTGAGGAATTCTGCTGTCCGTCACCCAAATATATGACCCTTAAAGCATCGAAAAAAATAAGGAAGACGAAGGAACATAAACAAGACAAAAGAGAGAAACCGTTGAAAGATTCAAACAATACATGCAACTTTTGCTCACTTAAACGCAAAAAGGCTATAAAAATCGTCTAATTTAAAATACACATAGCAATTAAATAATACATTATCAGAGCTTATTTATACATTTGGAACATAAAATATGCCTTTTCAAGTAAATACGATTAAAATAAGTTTAATTTAACATTTAAAAATTTTTTTCTAATAAAGTTCAAAAATCAGCCTTTTAGCAAAACTTCAAGCCAAAAGCGGCAAATATAGGAATTGTCCTAAAAATCTCAAATTTTTTGTGTGAACTTGGTGCCACTAGTGGCCACTTTTCCGCACTACCCATCATCGAAAATCAAAAAAAAGTTTTTTTCGGCCCACCCTACTATTTATGTACAATTAGGCAATTATGTACATAAACATTACGTAAAAATCATTACTTAGACAAATACATTCAAATGAAAAATCCACTAAGAAAATCGGTTTAGAATGAAAGAAACGGATGATAAAAGAAAATCACAATTCTAAAGCTCTCTAAGGAAAAAGTAGATTTTTAAAAGTGCATCTGTAACTTATCAAATCAAATTAAATTTTTAAAGATTTCGCTAAACAAGTGTACAACATAAATATAATTATACTAATAACAAATAAGTAAGAGGCCAGACCAACTTGGGAGCAGAATTTAGAGAAGTGCACGGGTCGCGGTCGGCCAATACTAATTACCATAAGGGCTGACACGGACCGAACGTTTAGCTTTTATTCCGGGCCGAGCCCCGACCTCGAAATTTTGGCCAGTGCAGACCTCGAGGAAGAAAGATCTTTAATCCAGGCCAGACTCGACCTGGAAGAAAAAGAAGTCTGGTCCGACCCGAATTTGCTGAAAATTTTAAGATCGTGGCACGGCCCGGCTCTAAAATAGAGAAGACCTTACCCAGGCCGAGTCTCGTGGCTCGAATCTCTATGGCCGAATCTCTAAACTGGCGTGACCCGACCCGGGTCGCGCCGGGCTCGAGCTTTGACCAAGCCAATTCCCGTGAGATAATGCCCTTTTGCAAACTCTTTATTTGCCCAAGGGGGGGGGGCGATCGCACCCTCGCCCCCGCCCCTTAGATCCGCCATTGTTCATCTGTGGTTTTCAACTCTCATGTCGCCTCTGGCTTCCCGATAAATAAAAATAAATTATGTTTTTAAAATTGGATTTTTTTTAATATTTTGAATTTCTGAAATAGAATATCATTTTGCGTATATGTGAAAATTTTGAAATCCCTACCTGAAATAGATTTTTAAATGTCAAGGAGTTCAAAAATGCCCACACCCCTATCTTTGTTGATGCCCCGCATTTTCTGACAACTCTTTCCTCCGCTGAGGAATCCAAGCATTGTGAGCATTTGAAATAAACTGCGATGCTTTTCTTTACTATTTTTACTAAATTAGTTGGGATTTTTAACATTTTTAATTAATAACTTGACTAATTGACAAAACATTAAAATTCTGAGCCTCGGGAGCATTTGGAACTGCTTCAGACTATCCTCATACAAATTTTCATCCTTGTACGTGCGGTAGATTTTCCTAACCATCGCACATAGACAGACACACCGAGCGAAATTTTCTGTTATTAATATAGATAAAATCTTTTAATTTTTATTAATATATTTTTTAATTTTCAGGAAAATCGTACCGCAAAGCTGATTATTAATGTAATGGTTCTGTTAAAATATATTATCAACGCTATAAAAAATGACAAAGGTGTAAATTCTGAATTTGATTCCTATTTAAAATTCGGAGTTTTAAGATAAAAAAAAATAATTAACTTTATTAATTGTTTGGTAAGTGTCTTATACTTTCATTTTAACTGATGTGAACATCCTCCAAAGCCGAAATTATAAACTTGTGATATGTAAACTGTCCAAAGTCAAAATCATGCACTCACAATGTGCAAAATTTTGTATTTTCTAAGACATTGTCGTAAACGTACAAGTTATCACTAGAACCGCTAGAAATTTTACTCATGTGTTATAAAAATATTTTACACCAGAATCTTTATTAAAAACTATCTAACGTATTTATTTAACTTACTTCTTTGTTATACATGTTTAACTTATTTTGGAAAAAAAAATTTAGTTCGAATCGAAGTATTTATATTTGGTAGCTGTCAAAATGGCCGCTACGGCGGTTCTAGTGTTAATCTATCGATAAATAGAGCTGAAAATTTTTCATTTCTGAATAATAAAAAAATAATTAAAAAAAAAAAAAGAAAGAAAGAAATGGCCAGTAAATAAAATGTACTGAAATTCTCTGAATCTTAAATTATATATTACTCTAAACCAGGAGTGGCCAACTCTGGCACGCTAGACACCACTAAAATCTTATGTTAAATCATTGCCTTATCTAATCATATAATCTCTGCAATTCAAGAAATCGGCTATTTCTTTAACCCCTTAATTCTGGCTTCTGTGATATTCACGGGCTGTTTCTTTTATTCAGATAGTGTAATTGGTTTTATTATGGTATCATTTTACCTGTCATTAAATATTGTGTTTATTTTCTTTTTCGAAAAAGTGGTGCCAATACGGAATCTGAATTTTAGTTCTGTAATTTAACGCGGCCGTTAAGGGGTTAAAAGATTAGTGGTATCTGGTGTGCCACAGTTGGCCACCCCTGCTCTAAAAATTTATGGGAGTGTTTGTAAATAAAATGACATTGTTTTATGAATTAATCAAAAGAGATTCGTTCACTTTTAACTGACCAAAAACCTGTATCACTGTTTGAACGCCTGAGAGGATTTAAATGCTGGAGTTTTCGTAAAGTAAAGGTCACCATATTTAAAAAAGAATTCCCTTATTTAATAAGGGAAGTATTACTTTAAGAAATATCTGGAATTTATATCCACCGAGGATTACGGTTTATTATGTTTCAGCAATCGCTTAAATCTTATTATATCAATGCACAATTTTACAGCAGAATTTAATCACAAAAGAAAATTTATTCGGTGAAAATATTTAATCTTATGCCCTAATAAAAAATTACAAGAGTAATAATAAAAACTCTTCGCGAAATTCAGTGCAATTTTATGTTCTACATCTTCTGTTAAAACAGAATCAAAGAGGTTCTCTAAATGTGAGGAAAATACTATAATTTGCATTAATATTGATGAAGTGGTGATTCGAACTCATTTGCCGCAGTGTCTCAATTCAGTCATTTGAAGTTAGAAGAAACAACGCAATAAATCCAGGCTTTTACTTCTTTTTGTATAGTTCCCGAAATATTTGTAAACATTTATGTGTATGAGAAAAAAAAAAAAAAAAAAAAGTCCAATAAATTAAATTATGTATTTTTTTTAATAAAATATTTCATTTATATTATTTATTTTATTTTTATTAACTTAAAAAAAAAGAAAAGAAAAGAGAAAAAAAAACACAGCAAAATTAGTTTAATGCCATGTTTTGGTTTATACCCCATCTTTATACAGTTGCCATCCTGTGATTTTTTTTTCTGTATAAACGAAAGATATCATATATCTTAATGTTTTAATACTTGTATTTTTTTTATAAGATTAAACCCGCAATATTTATCACCCCCCCCCCCCACACACACACACAAACTCACACATACACACTATATCCATGAAATATGCATTTTTCTCCTTAAGTTGAATATACCTTTTGTGGAAGGCTAAAGGATTCTAACGCGTAACGCAAGGTCAGAAAAAAATTACTTATATTTATGGTAAAAAGGTGATCAAATACTCGCAGAAATTCCCCATTACTCAAAGAAAATCACGCCCACTATCCTAAAAGAATTTCCTCATTTTACTCCGTGTTGTTCTTGGTTTATCTTTTCCATAATGATCGCCGTTGAACTTTACAATATGTATACTCCCCCCCCCCTTCCCCTCCTAAAATGTTATCGTACCTCATAAAAAAGAAGAAAAAATCTAGGACTTTATAATTTAATCATATAAAAATTTCTTCTTTCTTTTTTTTTTTTTTTTTTTCGTTCAAATGCTTATACATATGACCCATCCAGTGTTGTCAATCACCGGAAGTCCTACTTAGACACTCCCACTATTTCAGCATGGAATGATACGTCTTATTTAATATGTGCAGTCATTCAGGGTAACTTTGAACCATGGGGTGTAACTTTGCACCACCTACTAATTTTCAATATTTTTCACTCCAAAAGACTAAATAAGCTCCAGAACTGTGCTCTGTTGACAAAGTTCTAAACTGGGATTTCTACTCTTTATTTTAGAACATAGCAACATTATACGCAATTAAATGCATCATCTAACTATTTTTGTGAAGAACTGTTTTCCAGTTAATTTTGAATGCTGTTTTGAAATTGTTGTAATTCAATAAAATTTTCATAGTAAGTAACAATATACTCATTTGTCAGACATATTATTATCTAAATGTTGCAAATGTGATAATATTTTGTGATTATTTATTTATTAATAGTTAATAACATGTAAAATAAGAAGGCACTAACATTTTACCACATTTTTATACTGATGTTTATAATTTACAGATTATAGGTGCTACTGTCAAATAATTCCCATATTTGCACGTATATTTTATATAAATGCCGAAAGTGAGCATTAGGTATAACATGTAAATATTTTCACAAATATGTGTAAAATACATACAATTCATTTAAAGGCGTAATTCGGGACGGAGCTACTTAAATTTGACATTTCATACATTCGATATTTTTTGTTCTTGTGTGAATAATACTAGTACTAGTATGTATTCAGAGTCTGATTACCCACGGGGCAAAGTCCTACCACTAAAAATAAACAGAAAATTTTGCCTCATTCATGGCAAAAATTTTACAGGAATACGGCGTTTAGATAAGTCGAACTTTTCTTTTAAAATTTATTGGTGTAAGTGTGCCCCGTTGGTAATCGGGCCCTGTATGTGTTACTGTAACTATGGATATATTATTGAGTTAAAACATTGAAAATTGTTTTCCATAGCATTTTTATGTTTTATATGAACAATAAACAGGTTTTTTTTTTAAATTTCTAAATAGTCATGGTTCTCTTCTTCCACTTTTCTTATGCCTGATATTTTCTGTAATATCATAAATTATACAAATCTTGTGATGTTGGGAAATGTAAATTCGGAGTCTTTACATATCTGGAAATATTTTTTGGGTTCAAAGTTTTCCTAACTATAATACTTTTTTTATAATGAATTATTTTAGATAATATTTATCATATGGTGCAAAGTTACCCTAAATGGCTGGGTAACTTTAAACCAGGTTAAAAATTCATTTTTTATAGCCTTTATCATTATTATTCTTTAATTTTTGATAGCCATACAATAATTTAGGATCATTTCTACTCTTTTATGCCCCTAGTTGCAACAATGTTTATAAAGTAAGAGTGTGGCATATGAAATTAGAGAAAATGCGGATCAAAGTTACCCTGAATGACATTAATTAAAAGAGCTTGCGAATCCAAATACGATGGATATGGATGTTTATTAACCCTCCGCCTACCAGACGGGTCCAATGGACCCGATGGGTACATTCGAAATATTTATTCTAACCAGAAATTTCTTTAAAATAAACTAAATATGTAAACCAGACAATAATGAGTTAAGTAAATAAGTTCAATAGTTTTAAATAAGAATTCTGATGTGTAATATTTTTATAAAACTTGAGTAAAATTTTCGGTAGTTCTAGGGTTAAATTGAAACGGTTATTGGCAAATTCGATTTTTCGAAAATGTATAATTATTCTAATTGAGATTAATCATATGTTTTTATAATGGATTAAAATTGCAAGTTCTGTAAATAAAATAATAATAAAGCAAATGTCATAAAAATTTTTAAAAAAACTATTAATTTTAAATTTAATGGTGCGTTAGTGCACCATTGACAGAAAGAATGAAAATGCCGAATGCATTCTATTTCTCAAATAAAATATTACTTTTCATGCACGAAACTTTTTTTTTGTCTTGATGAATGTAATTTAAGCATATTTCAATGAAAATAATACCACATTTTATAAAATTTCTATGCTTGGCCTAAAATGGGTTAAACTGTGATATGGGATTTCGGTTTTCCAATTGACTAGAGTAGGCTCTTAAGAATCTTTGTGGCGCTCTCGTTAGCAGTGTATATGCATCTGGAAGACAATTTTCAAACGTCCTTGAGTTGAAAAAAGAAATCGAAAGAAGTTGGTTTGCTATAAAGCCAAAATAGTTATACAACTTAATAAAAAGCATGCCAGCTAGAATATTTTCTGTCATTAATAAGAATGGATTATTTATTGGACGGTAATTCAAAAGTATGTAAAATGTCTTTATATTTATGAGACACCAAATTTATTTATATTTATCAATTTTCGATTTGAAATTATTTAACTCTAAATTAATTTACTGTAAAATGTTTTCTTGGCACATACTTTTCGTTATATGCGTAAATATAATTTTGAATACTAAATTATTAAAATATTATTTCGAAAATATCAGTGTCTTTATATTTATGAGACGCACTGTACAATGTTTAAATTTACTGAAAATTGTTCACAATGTACACATGTCTATATTTTTCTAAATTAAAAATCGTATAAATATCCTTTTTTTTTTTTTTTTTTTTTTTTTTTTTAAGAAAAGAAAAAAAAAATCGACATGATTTGATTGCCGGATATTGGCGAAAAGACCTGCTTATTATTATTATTATTTTAATATTATAAAACATGTAAATATATTTTTATTTTTATCGTGCATTTTTATATGATGACTGTCCAGAACTGTGTGTCTGAACTGAAACTTAATTTTAAGTGTTGTGATCTTACTTTCAGCCAATCAGCTTCTCTAACATTTGAAGATTTTAAATACAAAATTAAGTTCATTTTTTAAGAAATAGTTTGGTAATCAAACCACTAAGAAATATTATCCTAAAGAGGGCAGTTAAGTAATGTTTAAGAAAATGATTTTAAAAAGGCCAATTTTAAGTCGGAATTTAATTCAAAAATAGAATTTTCGTCTTTTGTACATATCTGATATATATACATATATTTTTTCAATAAAAGTAAATTGAATCAATAAAAATGAAGAGATACAATTTTCTCCTAAAGCAAGATAATATATATATATCAGCAAACTATAAAAAATAAAGTAAGAAATCTAGAAAGCATTAGATATAATATAGTAGGAGGACATAACTTTCTTAACCATAGAAAATTAATTATTATTATTATTATTTATTATTGTTATATTTTATTTGGAACTCCATGTAAACCTGCATTTATTATATTTCTTTCACGTGTCTATAAAAATTTCCGCACTTCATTAACACGTTTATTGGAGCATCAAGAAGCATTTTAGTAACTGAATGTACTTTCAAAATAACATGGAAATGTAGTATTTTCTTTTCATTTTACTTTATATTATTTTTATTTATTTTTTTTTTTTTTTAATGTATAATGGGTAAGTAAATACATAAATGTATTGTCAAATTACCAAACCGAGTCATACCGAATTATATTAAAATAATTGTGTAAATAACTCCAAAACCATAATTGGGTCCCACCAGTGCTTTCGAAGCTGGTAGACGGGAGGTGCTGGGTTCGAACACAATCGCGCCCGTCAGCCTAATCTTTCGGATTTAGAAAGACCCCCACGTGGGATAAGACTCCTCAGGCCCATAGCCTCCGTGCAGATAATTGGCCGTCATAAATAACACAAACACCAAAAGCATAATTACTGATAAATTCAACTCACACCAGTAAAATAAAAGAATTAATTCTTAATATAAACTATGCATGTTTAGTGCGTTCATATTATTTTGATTCTGGCCAATTAATTAAACTAACGAGAGAGCAGCTGCTCCCTCGTAAGCAAATGATAACAAGTAAGATACATGTATGTATATATAGCATAACTTATGGACCACCTGCTTTTACGAAGTATTATCAAAGAATATGTAGGAGATAATATAATATGAAATATGGAGTTAAATTTTCTTTGGTATCATGACTTTATTTAATGACAAATTGAATGAGAGAAATTTTGTATACAGAATTGGTAGTCGACATCTAACTAGAATTTCTGTTTAATTCGAAACACTGAGTGAGTGAATCTGTAAAATCATGAGTTCCAGGTACATGTATCGTAAGCAAATGATAACAAGTAAGATACATGTATGTATATATAGCATAACTTATGGACCACCTGCTTTTACGAAGTATTATCAAAGAATATGTAGGAGATAATATAATATGAAATATGGAGTTAAATTTTCTTTGGTATCATGACTTTATTTAATGACAAATTGAATGAGAGAAATTTTGTATACAGAATTGGTAGTCGACATCTAACTAGAATTTCTGTTTAATTCGAAACACTGAGTGAGTGAATCTGTAAAATCATGAGTTCCAGGTACATGTATAAGCATCTGTACTGTAAAAAGTAACAGGGAAATTTTACACCGTTACTTCTAAACCCTTACATCTTTTTATTATTATTATTAGGTACGATAATATTTCGTTATGTATATATTTTCGGTTAGAAAATCTGCAACTATATTTCGCCATGTTCAACATAGATCATTATTAAAAATATTCAAATCAACATCAGAATGTAAAAGAGGAAGTATGAGGAATGCAATTTGCGAATGTGGGCGTGGTTTTTTTTTATACCGAAGGGACAATTTGGTAGTGGCTGGGAGATTGTGGTCACTTTATTCCCGTAAATGTAGGTGATTTTCTTCGAAAAAGACCCTAAGGAAGGGTTGGGATCCCTTAGAGAGTCCCCCATAGAAGGCATATTAAATTTAGTAATTTACTGAAAAATGCATGTTACAGAAACAAAGTGAGAAATATTCCGGGTGTAAATTTGTAAGTAAAATTGACGTTAAATCTGAACAACACATGAGTTATCTTTAATTTATTGAGAAAAAAAATTACAGTTAAGTTGTCAACTGTATAAAGATAACATATAACTGAGACTAAACTAATTTTGCTGATTATTTATTTTTTTACATTATTTATTTTTTTGCTTATTTATTTTAAAGTTTACTCCTTAATGGCAATATATTTCTCTAAATATCAAATAAGACAAATAATATCGATAATGTTTTTTTTTTTTTTGAAAAAGAAAATATTAATAATACATAAATTTTTGGAAATTGCTTCACGTTATTGCATGATACTAAAACATATTTTAGAAATATTAATAAATTACCATTACTATTTAATTAAATTTATAAGGCAAATAAAAAGATTATAAAGTTTAATATAGATTATTTGTTTTTATTTTTGAAAAAAAAAAAAAATAAAATAAAGAATTTATTTTGAATGGCTGGCATTTTATATCTTTTTTCATACATATAAATATTTACACATCTTTCCGGAATAATGCAAAAAATGTTTTTAAAGACAGGATTTAGGGCGACGTTTTTTCCAGCTTGAAGTGACAGAACTGAGTTTCCATGGTTATAGGCAATTACTATCGATTCACCAATTCTTCATCAATATTAATTTAGGGTTCGTACGGGTCCTTGAATTCTCAGACTAAGAAATTCTTCGGTACCAGTATTTTCGTATAGAAAATATTTCCTTAAATAAGGTGAAATTTCGCGCTTTTAAACTAGAGTTATTATTCTATAAAAAAAATACTGATATTTGACTCAGAAAATATTGGTACCCGTACAAACCCTGTAATTCAATGCAAATTTGACATTTTCCTGAACGTTATTTTTAGTTACTCTTAAAGAACCTCCCCTGAAGCTGCTTTAAGAGAAAATCTAGGATATATTAATGCACTGAATTTCTTAAAATTTTGTATTACTATTATTAGTGCAACTTTATATTTGGCGAATAAGATTAAAACTTTTTCTCGAGATAAATTACCTTTTGAGATTAAAGGAAGTGGGTTGATAAGGGCCATTTTTCGCCCATCAGCCCCTTGATGTGACGTACATTTTTTTAAAAGTAGTATACATCATTACAAATCAGGAAAAAAATATTTTTAATGAAAGCTCTAAAATTGATGGAAAAAATAAAATATATAATTAAGTAATTATATTAATACATGGAAATTATTCCAGAGAGAAACATTCGCCCTGCATACAATATTTCAAATGAAAATGAAATTTCAAAGTAATTGCTTAACCCTCCGTCTACCAGACGGGTCCATTGGACCCGACAGGTACATACAAAATATTCATTCAAACCAGAAATTTCTTTAAAATAAACTAAGTATATAAACCAGACAAAAATAAGGTAAATAAATAAGTTAAATAGTTTTAAATAAAAATTCTGGTGTAGAACGTTTTATTAAAACTTGAATAAAATTCCCGGTAGATCTAGGGTTAAGAGGCGCAAAGGCCAACATAGTGAAAAAGATTCCATGCCGGGACTCGAACCCGGGCCACCAGTATAGCGCACTGACGTTCTACCGACTAAACCACATGGAATGATACCCACTGCGCTATACTGGTGGCCCGGGTTCGAGTCCCGGCACGGAATCTTTCTCATAATGTTGGCCTTTGCGCCTCTTAGGCAATTACTTTGAAATTTGATTTTCATTTGAAATATTGTATGCAAGGCGAATGTTTCTCTCTGGAATAATTTCCATGTATTAATATAGTTTCTATCGATGCTGGATTTAATTAAGTTTCGTGTTCGCCCCAGTTCGGTGGTTCACGATAAATATTCCATCTTATGCTGCGTTTGTAGCCTTGCCAACATATAATAGTGAGAAATTTTCCAGGCTGGGTATCGTTCCATGTGGTTTAGCCGGTAGAACGTCAGTGCGCTATACTGGTGGCCCGGTTTCGAGTCCCGACATGGAATCTTTTTCACTATGTTGGCCTTTGCGCCTCTTAAGCAATTACTTTAAAATTTTATTTTCATTTGAAATAAGCAATTATTATGTGCATTAACGAACATAAACACTATTGTCATTAGTTTCGATCCATATAATCAATAGTAAATGCAAAATTAAGATGAATGAATCTTATTAAGACTATTATTTCAATGTATGAAATATCGAAAATAATCATACAATTTCAGATTTTTTGGCAATGCGTTTTAGATTAGTCTTCTTACTTGTTTTGCTTACCCGAATCACTACTGGACCAACCGGCGGCGACATCTTGTAGTGTTATGACCATATTAAAGACTTATTTTTTTAAAACTTCAGTTGAGTTGTGGCGTCAGTAAGCCAGAAACCATAATACGGAAGCAATATGCGCACATCACCCTACGATACTCCCGCCTACTTTACATTGACAGTACCATTGTGTGATGTTGCTTCGCTCAGTTTTTATCCAAATATTACAGTGTTTAGCACTTGTGTGTCGAACAATCGAGCTTTTGTCACGAAATGTGTCTCCTTAGCATCCTCTGTTGAAAACTGTTGCTTCTTATTTAGGAATCTAGGCATTTCATGTACGAAATTCGTTTCTTGCAGAAGTTCCAAACAATCCCGGAAGCGTCTATCAATAATTATAACGTCATTTGGCTTCAGGCACTCTCTATATTTCTGTGCATATTTTTTAATATATCTGTAAGTATGTTAGCATCATTGCTCTTTGAAACCGCGAGGTAAGGCTCGAAGACATCCTTAATGTAACCTAAAATAGTGACCAACATCATAGGCTTAACCAAAGGTCTTCCTTTGTGTAGCGAGAAAGATCATCTCTGAAGGGAATAATTTGCATTCCTCTGGATATAAATGTACGTGCCATCATCAGCAAGTATCACAGTATCGTTGTCGTCATCCGGAATAAATAATCCCAACAAAAAGTTTTCGGTAAAAAAAAAAAAAAAAAAAAAAAAGCGCCAAGTTCTCCTTAATGTTTCGGCCAGAAAAAGTAGTGATATCTGATGTTCGCACAAGTTAAAAGCCAAACATCCCAAATCTTTCATTGAAAATGGCTTCCTGCGACTTGGTCGTTAATGCCTTCTACAACATTTCAAAATTAATGATTGGAAATTACGTATTTATGAATTATTTAAATATTAAAAGTAATATTAGAATGCAAAGAGGCAAATTAACATAAAGACATTATAAGTAAAAGATTTCTGATAACTACCATTCAGTTTCAACAAACATTAGATTTGATTACAGATCATTTAGTCCACTTGCGGTTTAATTGCCATTTTGTACGGTCAAAAGCTAAAGTCATTAACGTAAAACCCAAGAAATAAAACAAAATTTACTTACTTCATATCTCACAATATGTTACATTATATTTTATTGTATAATATTGAAACCTTGTGTATTGACGAAAGAGATTTTTTTCGTTTGAACATTTATTATAGTTTGTTTGCAAACATTAAGAGGTATTCGATTTATAAACTGTTAAAAGTTGATATTAATTATGTTTTAGCAATTAGGGATATTATCTCCTGAATACAAGTATTTTGTTATTTTTAACTTCTAAGCATTTAAATAGTCTGAAGTTGTTTAAATGCTTTTTTCAAATGTATATTTTATTTCTGTATTCTGTGTCACAAAATGCCTAAAATAATCAAAAAATGTAGTTGGCATGTAGCTCATTTGTACATATTTGAAAATTTGAAAAACTCTCACGAAGGCATTAACGGCCAAGTCGCAGGAAGCCATTTTCAATGAAAGATTTGGGATGTTTGGCTTTTAACTTGTGCGAACATCAGATATCACTACTTTTTCTGGCCGAAACATTAAGGAGAACTTGGCGCTTTTTTTTTTTTTTTTTTACCGAAAACTTTTTGTTGGGATATCAGTACTTTTTGTATGTTTTTTTCAAGTTTGTTTGTCTAAACTATATTAATATTTAAAAAAATTAAATTTCGGTACTTTTATGTTAGCAAGGAGCAAATCTCCTGATTAGCATTTTGTTTTTTTGCCAATAGCAGTTTTCATTTTTCACATGTGTAAAATTAGAAACAATGCTTTGATTTTCAAATAAAATATTTTGGTTTATGTTATTATTTCTTATTTATTTATTTCTATGTTAAATATTCTATTAAATAAAATGAGGGAAATGCATCTATTTTAAATGAGATGACTGAAAAATATATATCTTTAAATGAAATGAATACAATATGAACAATGGAGTTGAGAACAGTATTTGGCGATTTGCCACTTGCGCCCGGCTAACATAAAAATACCTAAATTTATTTTATTGAGCTTTACAAATTTATATTTTATTTCTTTTTATATTAAAGTACTAGCCGCCTCTAGCAGGCAGTATTTACCGTATTACTTCCATGTTAAACGTTGCATCATGTTACTGTGATTCATAATTTAATTTACTTGCCCATTCTTTCGCCAATTCGGAAGCTTTTGATAGAGAAATCAAGAACTCTTTACGATCATGGAAGCACATCATATATTTTGTGTTGTTATGCATTTCATCTTTCGTGACAAATATCTCTTAACTCACTTATGCATGCTTCCTTAGCAGTTACAATTCGTTCTCTAATGCGGAAATTTTTAATCCTATTAAGTAATCTTTTCTAATTGGGCTCACTGCCAATTGTTGTATTTTAACTGATACGACTGGGTACAAGTGAAATGATTCTTATGAAATCCTTTGACAATATCTGTATTTGCATTAAACCATATTGATGCTAATATCATTTTGTTTCCCGTTAACCTTTCAATAGACTCGATTACGGAAGAATAGAAGGTCTACCGGCTCACTGCCATGATCCATTTGAAAATCTATCATTCTTCTTATCTAATCGTGTTGAAGAATTAGTCAATGTGCCATGGTTTTAAGATTTTAGCTAATTTTACTCGAAACCCGAAAACTAAAATGCGAGGAACCGGATTATAAAAGATTCATTCTAACGTACATATTGATTAACAGGTTACATATTATAGAATTATAATAATCATAAGGAGAACTGGCAGTTTCAATGCTTTAATAGTTTCCGTAAATTCTCTTTATATAATACAGAAGTTTTAGCGGTGTAAAGGTTAACAACATAGTCACAGTAAGTATAATAACAGTACAATATAATAACAATAGCAGAGGTTTTGGGCAGTGACGAAACTATTAGCACTTTGGAAATATTAGTACGTGATATCATTTAACTATTCAGATGATATGCGGAAAAATAAAAATAGATGGCTCGCATTAATAATTAACTCATTGAAAAATAGCCACTAGCGTCAAATATTCGCCAAGCTTGGCGACATTTAGCAAATTTTCGCCAAATTTGGTAATATATCATGTCAATTCTCAAATTTGGCGACAAAAAAATGTTTTGTTTATTCTGACGTCATAATGATCCATATGTATTATGTATTATACACATACCTATAATATGTATGATGCAAATGTATTACGTATTATATGCATATGTATAATATGTATGATGCATATGCATAAGTTCATTAACATCACTAAAACGCACTTAAAGGAATAATGTTTCATAAATAGTAGGGATAATTGCCAGATTGACCAGAGTGCTATTGAGATTAGAATACCGACATTTATAATAGACGTCTGTACACACCATCACCTCATCGAGTTTACAGCTGACATTTTAGGATTAGTTAAAACTAGATTAGCATATTTAAATGCAACTGGTCTGTTAAGTCATATCTTGGTAGAAACCACCTGAAGACCTAATTTTAGTGGTTAACTGATAGGTTTACTATTGTATTTTCCTGCATCCAAAAGTTTGGAAACATGGAGGAATGAGTGCAGGAAAACACAATGGAAAATCCACCAATTAACCCGTAAAATCGGG
This sequence comes from Maratus speciosus, assembly GCA_963932465.1. Taxonomy (NCBI): domain Eukaryota; kingdom Metazoa; phylum Arthropoda; class Arachnida; order Araneae; family Salticidae; genus Maratus; species Maratus speciosus. The sequence continues at coordinate 90,936,314 of OZ010797.1, forward strand.
TCTGTAGGTAGTTTCCACAAATATATGACTTGGCAGACCAGTTACATTTCAATACGCTAATCGATATTTAACTAATCCTAAAATTTCAGCCGCCAACTCAATGAGGTGATGATCTGTGCAGACGCCTCCCGGTCTTTAATAAAATTTGTTTTAAGGAAGTAAAAGATAGAAAGATGGACAGATAAACTGAAAGATTTGCCTTATTAAGATTTTTGTAAAAGCATATAAAAATTCATTCTGCTTGAAATCATGTAACACCTTTATAACTCAGGCTAATTTACTGTAATCGGGTTTTGGCGACCAACATATCTTATCTATAACTATAATCTTTCTTTTACAGATTTAAAATTAACAATAAATTAACAGTAAGTAGGTTAATAATACAATATAATAACAATAGCAGCGGACTTCGGACGCCGCATCTGTCGCATATCGTTAAAGATAGTTTATTAGTTACCCATTTCATTTAATTAAAAGGAGATTTTTAAACTTTCATATGGAATTAGGATATTTTTCCACTATAGGGATCTTGGCATTTTTAAAAAATCTTGGCGCAATTCGGACTTCAGAAACTGAGATATGTTGCCAAATGATATAAACAACTACGAAAACAAACCTGATGAACTTTTATGTTATTTATATGTATTTATATACATATAAACATTTTATTTATACTTATTTATACATGTATAAAATATTATTTTTTATATACAGATTATTTATGTTGGTATATAAAAATAAATAAACGGGTTCCTTACATTAAATAAATTGTATACATATGGAAAAAATTGCTTGTGTATATGACACAGTAAATAGGTTGCCAGAAAATACGTTATTATCAAATTTATTTTCTCGTCAAGGCTATTTTCTGTATTTCGCCATGTCTACTATATAGGAAACGTACCGAATTGCGGTTATAATAATTTGTTGATATAAGTTGTATAATAAATTGTTAAATGTTTTATTGTTTTAATATCGTAAATATATCATAACCTATACTGATTAAAATTTTTAGGTATATTCATTTTTTCTATTTAACAAACATCTTTGGAAAAGCATATATATAAAATGTTATTCGGCTTGAAATCACGTGACCGCCTTCAAAGCTCTGTAATCGAGTTTTGGCGACCAACATTGGCACAATTGAATGCGTAGGAACTGTTTACGGCCAAATGAACACCCTCTGTATGAAGGGTTTAGAGGCGGAAATTCTGTGTTTTCAGATTTTTCTGGTTAATTGTGCTACAAACCCGACTTACTTGTGAAATTTCATGATTCTACGACTTTTAGAAGTACCTTAGTCATTTGATGATGCGAAGTGAGTCAGTGACAAAAAAGCGCTTTTTCGGAATTTAATATTTCGAAAACTACTAAATATAGAAACATAAAATCGCGGAACCTTAGTTCAGTTTGATCATACGAACATGTGTATAAAAGAAAAATTTCTATATCTCTCCCTAAAACGACGTTATGAGGGGCTGAAAAGTATGCCAAAATGGTTCAGGAAAAGGTAGCTTACGGCTTGTGCGAACTTGGCGGACGCACTGCCGTGCTCCCAGATCTTCTTGCTAAAGGCATCGTATATTTTTTAATAACCTCTTTTCTGGTGATATGTTCCATTCCAAGGAGGACTGGGACAATGTTCTCAATCAATGCCTGGCATGCATATTGGCACAGAAGATATTCTTTTTCATATATTGAATAATGTATGACATAGCACCACTAGAGAGACCAGTTCTAAGCTTTACAAGTAACACGGGCGAGGAAGTACGAGATGACCTCTTTATCGAGGAACGCATTTTGGACTTTACTAGTTCAAAAATATAGTTAAAATCAGACATGCATATACCCATGAGAGTTTAATAATCGGATTCGGAAAGCTGTCCAGGTGTGTAAGAATTGAGACCTCTCTTTATTGCTATCTTTCTGATATTGTTTAAAATACTTTCAATATATTTTTCATACTCTGATGTTTTCTCACTTACAGGGCGTAAATCTTGCAGAGTCAACTTTATGAACACACTGCTGTAATATGGGTTTTACAGCATAGTTTTCCCGACTAAATGTAGATTTTATGTTTCTATAAAGGCTAGGGTTTGAGCTGCTTTTTGAACAGTCACGAGGCCGTTCTTCCCCTTAGATATTATACAAGTGTTAGAGTTGTGACAACGAGGTATTGATAAATGTATATTAGGTTTGTTATTTGTGGTGTCGTTGGCAGTACTTGTTGGCGCATAATCTCTTATTGTTACGACAGAAGAAGAAATAGGAGTATTTTGAGCCCGAAGAGGACGAAATACATATGGTCTACATTTAGAGCACTACTTAGAACCACTCTGCATATCGCAGCTTTTAGAACTTCTAAGTATCGATATAACTTTTCTGTCAGAACAGATACGAAAATCACTGTTTTTCGTCGGGTTTTACAACAATCAAACTGACTTCCAAGCATTATTTATTATTAAGTTCTTCAATAAAAATTTACAACAACAGTTTTACAGCACAACATTGGCATCTGAACAACGTAAGTACTTTTTGAGCGCGGCAAAACAAATTTGAACACGCTCGGATAGCAGTGCAACTGATACTTGCGCAAGAAATATTTTTTCTTTAATAGGTAGAAGCGCACACTGAACCAAAATAAAATAATGCTCATATAAAAGCTTATAAAGAGTAGTATCATTTCAAGTCAAAATTAATTTGGTTCATGAAACGCTTCTTAAAAAAATAATAATTCAAACATTAAAAAAAAACGACAAAAATGTAGGAAAAAGACAAGACACTTTATTTTCGGGCTATAATTCATGTGACTTACTATTTTATTTATCGCATAAATGTTACATTAAACAAAAATTCATATCTTTAAGTATACAAATACATTAAACAATTGTCGGAATACGATTTTTTTTTTCGCGTGTATGATGCGCGAAAAATAGCTCTTATCAACCCACCTCTTTTTGCTGCAAGATTTTTGATTGACTTACCACCGCCCCCTGAATACTAGGCCTGAGCGCTGGACCAAAAATGGCGGCTGCCGAAGGCGGATTTTTTTCAGCGTGTGTACGGTCCCTTAAATATTCATACCAATAATTTTTTGAAGTTTTTTCCGCTTCATTTTTCTGAGAATAAACAAGGTAGAGAAATCTTTTATAAAATACTGGTGTCTACATTTAAGGGACCGTACCAACGCTAAAAAAAATCCGCCTTCGGCAGCCGCCATTTTTGTGTGAGCGCTCAGGCCTAGTATTCAGGGGGCGGTGGACTTACAATCATTTACGTAATTCTTGAAACACACACATGGTACATAAACCTCAGTGCTTATAATTACCAGTGTTGAATTTTCATAAAGTAATATTTGCCTTACTTAATGAAAAAATTCTTTGCTTAAATTATTAAAGCGAACATTATTTACGAAAAAATCTGGTATTGAAATCCTCTGAAGCACATTGACTGTGATATACGTTTTCTTTATCAGTTAAAAGTAAACGAATGAAGAAGCTTTTCATACTTCATTAAAATAATGGCATTTTTTTAATAAACGAATGCATAGGTATTAGATCAATAAATATATTAAGATTAAAAGAAATAATTTTATAATATTTTATTTGTTGGCATTTTTTTTTTTTTTTTTTTTTTTTTTTTTTTTTTTAGTAATTCTTGTTTTCGTTACTCGAAACGAAAATACTTAAGCGCTGTATATTACTATTTTAAATAGCTTGTATGTATACGAAAACTGTGCTGCGTATATGATACTTTTCGCACCACTATTGCATAATCCCGACTATAGAGGAAATTAATGTTGGTTGGAAGGAAAGCATAAGACACTTATCGAAAAACTTTTAAAGTTATTTAAATTTTTATTTTTAAAATGCTGATTTTGAATCGGAATCAAATTGAAAATTAGAACTTTTGTTTTTTAGGGTAAAGTGGTGGAGGAGTGCGCACTTTAGCTGTTTCATTAAATAACAATAAATAAAGAGATTTGAGAGAAGATTATATTCATTTCATATTATCACTTCATTTATATTCTTAGATTATTAAGATAACAACAACAATAAAAAAATATATTAACTTATAAGAAACACTTTCGGTATTATTTAAAAAAATATATTAATCTCCTGAATTTGCGCTTTTGTACGACAAACAAGGGCAAGTGTGCAAGAAAATAAAAAAATCCCAGCCGACTCGGCCTACAGGCGGTAGATTTTGAAGTTAAGTATTAATATAATTCTGTGACCAGATGTCTCCACTTCTGCACATCACCCCCAACGAAAAAGTGGACTTTCCCAATTTTCGTTCTTCCATAGGGAACCATCTAGGAATGAGACGTTAGTGTCCTCGCAGACCTTGTACACATGATAAACCATAGTGTAAACGAAGCAGTAGCGACACGGAGTAAAAGAGGTGGAGGCGAAACTAATGTTAAAATTTTGCTATGCAGTTTTTCCCCCGTTAGATGGCGACACCGTAGAATGTAGGCTATCGGTCGATTGTTCTACAATAGGGTGGGCCGAAAAAAACTTTTTTTTGATTTTTGATGATGGGTAGTGCGGAAAAGTGGCCACTAGGGGCACCAAGTTCACACAAAAAATTTCAGATTTTTAGGACAATTCCTATATTTGCCGCTTTTGGCTTGAAGTTTTGCTAAAATGCTGATTTTTGAACTTTTTTAGTAAAAATTTTAAAAATGTTAAATTAAATTTATTTTGATTGTATTTACTTAAAATGTCATATTTAATGTGCCAAATGTTTAAATATGTTCTCATTATGCACTAATTTTGTGCTACGTGCTTTTAAAATGTACAGCTTTTAGCTTGTTTTGCGTTCGGTACCAACGCGAAACAACCCGGAACTCACCACGAGGAGGTAGCTGTACTGCGAGTTCCACCAGCCCTCCTACCCACAGAATATTATATATTCAAAGTGCATACCTTTTTAGATTACGAAGTCCTTCTTAGAAATGAATTTTGGCATCTTTTTCTGCGCTTGCAGTTTTGCTCTAATGAAGGCATCTCTTCCTTCACTCCCACATACCTTTGATGCAGCTTCTGTAACAATTTTAACGACTCTTTCCACAGCCTGGGAGTGACTTGGAAAGCAGATTAATGCTTTATCCAACATGGATCCTGAAATTATGTTTTCTTAAATTTCTTCTAATGAAAGAGTTTTTGTTATAGGAGGCTCGCTGATTTCCGTGGCTACCCAGTCGATGGAATCATAGTATTCCGTTGCTTTAAAGTTCAGCTTTGGAACCTGAAATTCTCGCATTCTGTTGGTTTTTATTTTTTTAAATTGCGGCATTTTTTTATTCTTTCCCATACCATTCTTCTAATATCTATGCTATCATCGGTTGCCATTGCTATCAGTAAATTCTCGGGATGGCCATAGTATCCATTTGTCTGTACGACTGAAAGGACTGTCTCTTTTAGCTCATCTGGTAGAAACGTCGAAAGTTTAATAATCTGCCACAGATGTCTAGGCCCGTCCGCGCAACCTGGCCTTTTCCTTACAGAAAACCACACTGGCGCATAAACCTTTATCACGTACTGCGCGAGATATTTAAACGCTTCAACAGGATTTACACTACTAATGTACAAGCGTAAAATTCTGCAGGCAGTTGTGATCCATCTCGATTGTACAATTGGTCAAGGTTTTCTGTTTTCCAGCCCTCGAGGACACTGTCCGCTTGAAACCGCTGCACAAATATCAAATAAATATTTTTGATCTGTACTCAGATCTTCAGTCTTTTCCATTTCTGATGTCCATGAAACAGCAATAGGTTCGAACGAAGTGACACGTAGATTTTCGCACCCTGTTAGTCTAGAACCGATTGGGCCGGCAAAAGACTTAGGTCCCGTGGTTCCACCATCAAGTTTAGACAGTAGATGTCGGAGTGGAAGTTCGTTTGTATGAAGAATACATATAATATGTTGAAACTATCTTCTTAATTTTTTTTCAAGACAGGCAATGACACCATTGCGTTTTCCTGTATTAACAGCGGTGCCATCACACCCGAGTGCTATCAGTTCAGAAAAGTCTACTTTGTTCTGACATAGAAAATTATATAAGGATTGAGATATTTCTTTTCCGTGACCAGAACGATGTGTCAAGTGACCCAAATATTCCGAACCAGGTTCAGACAACACGGCGATATGTTCCTCGCCTTTCTCTCGACGGTGTCGCTTGTTTCCTTTTTTTTCTATCATGATCGTTTTATCCTTTCTACCATCAAAGAATATGCTTTTAATTTTCCTTCCTTCAAGAACTTCCTCCGCCTGTATCTTCTTTCCAAGTTTATGTTTCTCTCTTCTGACCTTGTTTTTATCAATGACGAGATTCTTATCTTTTTCTGTCACAATTCCTGCATCTTGAAGCACGGATGAAGCTATTAACGCAACTTCCCTCTCTGATACACTTGTCCTAAATGCAGCAGACGCTGTGTGAGACAGGGATATGCGTTTAGGAGTGTCTGGCTTTGAAGGGCCTGGTTCAAATTCAGATTCAGTCGAGCTGCTTGATGAAAGCTCCCACTACTTGAATCTTCCAACAATATATCTGCACTCGTTAAAGGCTTTGTCGCAGAACCACTATTCCTCGTTGAAATTGTATCCCTTTTCATTTTCCGCGATATTTTCTTTGCAAGAGTTTTGCTTGTTTTTAAATCAATATTTCCGATAAACATTTTTCGAAAAGTTCTTTGATCCTTCAAGAAGTTCACCTCTCGATGTGGGACTTTACGCCTGATGTCGCAGCTACAATTTTTCAAGTCTCTACACTTACAAGCTACAATGTCAAAGAGAGAGGTTTCCGCATTTCGTACGAAATCTTCGCGGATCGTCTTGCATTTAACTCCCTTTTTATTACAGGATTTCTCCAATGATCTACACTTATTGTAATAGTTTTTAATCTTTCCGTTAATTGTTCGTTGGGAAACCACTGGTATGGAAGCTTTTATCCAGATTTCGGAAACTTTTTCACCTACCATTTTAATAATATCATCCACTGGTTGAAGATAAATATCTCGATTTTCTTCTATATCGCTTCGCAACCAATAGTAGTGACGCATGATGTCAGCATAAGTTGGCAATTGCAAGTCTTTCAATTTACACGGTGCCCCAAAAAGGTTCCTTTTCACGCTATCACGTGTCTTTACATGACCACGACCTTTCGCACTGGCCATTTCTAAACTCGTCTTAATAAAACGCACAAAACACAGTAATGGCTCGTTAAATGATCCAAAAAGCACTGTATCGTACGAGAAAAAGGTTTTACTTTTACACCGAACAAATGTCGCAGTGAAACTGAGCACTGAAAAATAATAAGCATCCCTTATCGCACTTTCTCCCCTCTTGTATTTCCTCCTTCACTCCCCCAACATCGCGATGAGTCACTGCGTTCGCTTAAGTTCTCGCTTCACCCCCTTCTTGATCTGTTTTTGAGGGATTCTGCTGCCCTTCACCGAAATATATGACCCTTAAAGCATCGAAAAGAATAAGGAAAACCAAGGGACATAAACAAGACAAAAGAGAGAAACCGTTGAAAAATTCAAACAATACATGCAACTTTTGCTCACTTATACGCGAAAAGGCTATAAAAATCGTCTGAATTTAAAACACACATAGCAATTAAATAATACATTATCAGAGCTTATTTATACATTTGGCACATTAAATATGCCTTTTCAAGTAAATGCGATTAAAATAAGTTTAATTTAATATTTTTAAAATTTTTGCTAAAAAAGTTCAAAAATCAGCCTTTTAGCAAAACTTCAAGCCAAAAGCGGCAAATATAGGAATTGTCCTAAAAATCTCAAATTTTTTGTGTGAATTTGGTGCCACTAGTGGCCACTTTTCCGCACTACCCATCATCGAAAATCAAAAAAAAAGTTTTTTTCGGCCCACCCTATTCTACAATGCTTTTCAATGGGAAAAGCACTGATTTTTAAAAAAATTTTAATAGAAAATTTGAATTTTAAGGAAGTCGTACAAGTAGAAATCTGATTAATTACAGTTTTCTTCATAAGATACATATTTTTTTAAAGGCACTTTGCTTTTTGATTGCTTCTTAAGACACTTAAAATCAGAGATCATTCTGACAAAAAAAGCAAATGCAGGCCATTTATAAACATTGAATATCACGGATTATTCTGCCACGAAGAAATAAATGGACTTACGACTTTTAAAAATTAAAAATATTATTCAATATTTTTTGGAGTAAATTTTAATCTCGCGTATATTTTATAACCTTTGAATAATTTAATAATTCATAACTTTTGATATCTATGCAATTAATAAATGTAGAATTAAAACAAGTTTTTATCTTAATTATTTGGGAAAGAAAACGTGTAAATTACAGGTCATTGTTCAGGAACTAATTTCTTCAAAAGTCGTAAGGTTTGATTTTAATATAATCTTACTTATAAGGAGGAATAGGGGGGGGGGGGTAGAGGACGGAATTTCCAGGCACGCGCTCGACCCACCCGAAAGAGAAACAATTAGGCTTAGCCCGGACCTGGCGGGTGGAAAAACTAAAAGTTCGGCCCGGACTGGTCCGTTTGTATTTTCGCAGTTCACGCCCTGGCCCGCCCCATGGAAAAATCCGTGAAAACAATCCCGGCCCGTCCCTTGCAAAAAAAAAAAAAAAAAAAAAAAAAAATAATCAGACCCGACTCAATCTCTACAAAAAATTCCGATTTTTCTTACATACAATTAAGATTATTTTCCAGAATACTTCATAAATATTTATGGAAAAATGTAACAGTATATTTTAGATTACTATATGTTTTCAAGTCAGAGTATACAAAATATCAAATTTTAAAAACTTTTTAGACTCACTCTTATGCAAAAATTCATGAATACAATATACATTAAATTCAGTAATACGAAAATAATAGGACTCCATCTTAAATTGAACGCAATCATCATGGCAACCTAAAATCATTACCTATCATGGGATATTTTTGAATTAATTACGTGTGACAGGATTTAATAGAATAATCACCATGGCAACCTAGAATCATTACCTATCACGGGATATCATTGAATTAATTACGTGTGATAGGATTTAATAGAATAATCACCATGGCAACCTAGAATCATTACCTATCATGGGGTATCATTGAATTAATTACGTATGATAGGATTTAATAGAATGAAGGAAACTTTTATTAATTTCTTTTGAAGTTTTGATTCCATTTTCATAGAATTTGACATGACAAAATTCTGCTATTTAAACGGTTCAATCTCAATTTAAATGGTATTTGACAGATAGGTACATATCAATTACCCACAGCAATTTTTAGTGTTCATTAAGTATAGCACTTAAAAAACATATACACTAAGATCGATTTAAGATAAAAATTTCTCAATTTAAACATAATTACAAGCAAGTAGCTTTATATTAAAGCCTAAAAAAATCTCTCACCTGTAAAGCACAGAACAAGCTCAATTTTATTTTCCCTTCGTTTTTTCTTTTTTTTTTCTATGTCACTGGTATAACCTGTTTTCAATCCAGGAACAAAGCACTTATACCCCATCTTAATTTATGCTTTGTAATATCAATAATAAAAAATAAACGAATAACATAAAATATTTTTTAATTCTAACGTACGGCTCTTATACATACAATCATATGATATTCAGCTAAAAGAATGGCCAACATGCGGTTCGTAACGCCCTCATTATTTACCAAAATGTAACTTGCGGTTTCGGCGAGTAATGCCTATTAAGTTTCCTCTCCACCTCTTTTACTCCGTAGTAACCAATACCGATATCTTATATATTGACAAATGACAACGAGGAAATCTTATTACCATGAAGGTGTTCCCTCGGTTTAGAATCGATTTACCGGTATGAGTATAATATTGTTATAGTTGCTCTCTTTCTTTTTTTCTAACACAGTTTCTAAGGTTTTAAAACTAGATAGCACCGGGACCGTCGCGAAACAACTTTTTTCTCAAACAACTTCAAAGAAAGTTGTTTCGCGACGGCCCCAATAGTACCCTCAAGATTTAAAGTTAAATAGCTTGAATGTTTCATTAGGAAAATTCTTGAATTCTTAATTGGTTGCTTTTAAATTAGTTTTTGAAATATTGACAAATTTCTGTATTGCATAAGTGATTCCCGCTAATTTACAAACCCTCAAGCTTTGAACACCCTTGGCGAATGGGAAATGTAGCCAAATAATTTGGCGAGAAGAGGTCAGTGCGCTCATGCGTGTTTGGTAGGTGTCCAAAGTTAGAGAGTTTATAAATTAGCGTGCGCAAGCGTGTATCATCGTAGGTGTAGGTAGGTACGAGCCGTTAATTCCCACATTGGCTCATCCGATCTCAGCAATCTGATTCTTTGCTAATATTGATATTTTGGATTACTTTACTGTGATTTTGATCAAATTTAACAAAATAAATCAATTTAAGTCATTACAATTGCATTCTGTTTCACATTACACTACTTCATAAGAAAATAAATATAATTATCTAGTATATAAATATCAGTTTTAGCCAATCAGATTGCTGGGCTCGGTTGAGCCAGTTTGGGAATTAACGGCTCGTTAGGTAGGTGGTGTTCAAAGCTTGAGGGTTTGGAAATTAGCAAGAAGCTATTATTTTGATATGAAATTTCTTTTAGCGTATTATCCTTATGAAATATTGTTAAATTAGCGAATAACTGTGGCCATTTTATAAAATATTTGGTATGTAATGAAGTGTTTTTTTTTTTTTTTTAAATATATAATTATATATTTTGTATTTAAATGTAGTTTTATTAAAGTTTCGTAATAGTTGATTGAATTTAGGCCTAGCGGTGGAAGCATATGTAGTGGCAATTAAGTGGTAGCATGTGTATTTTTATAAATTATTGCTTTGAGACAAAATTCTTTTTTTTTTTTTTTTTTTTTTTTTTTTTTTTTTTTTTTTAGGATTGTGTTAATGTTACAAATAATACTGTTTTAGTAAACATGTATAATTAGCTATCTTCCGTTTCCCTGGCCCTACTTTAGGGTACTTTAAAAAATCGGCGTTTATCTTTTGAATCAAATATTTATTCTTGTATTATATTTTGGTTTTCATTTTTTAAATATTAATATGTTTAAGGTGCTTTTATTTTTTAAATAAATATAATTGTGTTTAAGATATTTTGATTTAAAATTCCTAAGATGTTGAGGCTGTCATTTTGTGAATCCTTATTAACTTTATCCTAAAATTTGATAAAAATGTAATGTAAACAAAAGAACTCTTTTGCCGTACCGTATCTTTTTTTTTTTTTTTTAAATACTAAAAATTTATTCCAATATTTATATCACTTTAAAAGTATTTTTTCATAATTAGCATTATGAAATATTGCATAATTAGCATTAGGGTAGATGCTCCAGTTGTGGCCACATTGGATAAGTTTGTCCAATATTTAAGCTGTGAATTGATGCAGACAAATAATATGCATTTTTACGTCTTAAGCAAACACCCTTTTATCATTTAGAATCTCATTTGTTTATTTTTTGATAAAATGTGACTTACAAAAAAAAAAAAAATAAAAATAAATGTGTGAAACTGTAGTGTGTGCTCACATGTATTAAGATTTTTGCTTAACTGTCAAGTTTTCCAAATCTTTCAATATTAGGCACTTATTGGGATCTGTTTTTCCTGAAATAAATTACTATTAGGTTTTATGAGGTAAGCTTCCACTCTAATGCAATTTCACATTTAAATTAATTATTTTAACAGTTTAATGGGAGGTGGCAAAACTGGTGCTTTAAAATTGCTATATGTACCAGTTGTGGCCGTGATATTTGGACGTGGCAAAAAAGGTACAACATATGTTCCACTTTTGGCCGCATGATTCCTTATAGTAAGAATTTTAGCCATTAAATAAATTTTGAGAATATCAGGATAAAACAAAATCAATTTAGTTTTGTTTTATATAGTAATGGCTTCAATAATAAAAAAAACAAGGCTAATAGCAGTTCTATCAAAGAGATTTTGTTTTCTCTGTCCAATAGATAATTTACTTTAGAAAGGACATTGTGCTAGTAACTAAAGAATGATATATTGCTAAAGAAAATATAGTATATTATGTTTAGTATTGATAAAACCAAAGGGGAGGGGCGATATGTCCTATATGATAAATAAATTAAAACATAAATTTTGAAAGATTTTATAAATTATAAAGTTCAATAAAATTACAGCATAATTTCTTGTATTTTTCCTAAAGAAATGAAGAAGTTCCATAATTTTTGCCAGATTTCGGGCAAACGGATTTAGAAATACTAAATATTGCGAAAATCTTAACTAGAGATATCTAAATACAAGCAAGAATGTATTTCCCATTATTTAAAAAGAACAGCGTTCATTTTACCAAGTTTAAAAGACACAGAATTCTGTGCTCTTAAAAAATGGCCTAGAGGGAACACTGTTCTAGGATAAGAAATAAAATTAAGGCCATTCAAAATGTATAATGCCAGCACTACAAGCTAGCAAAGTTTCGGAGCACCAGAAATATAACACTTTGGTGACGATTCACGTGTTTTAATCAATCCACAATCCATTGGATAATTATAAAACTGATTTAAATAGTTAATCTTGATGTCCTACAGGCACTGTTGTCCCTTTTATGAATCAAATTAAATATATTTTTTGTTTTTTTAATTGAAATTTTCAGTTAAAATCAACATAAGTACATTTTACTTGATGGTTTTATCAATTCATAAAAAAAAATTGCAAAATTCTTTTAATATATTAACAAATATATGTGTGGTAAAATAGATGTTGTATAAAAATGCTTTATTTTTACTTATTATCAATTAAAATGTTTGTTAAACTACATGATATTGGAGTGGCCACAACTGGTGCATATAGATGGCCAAAACTGGTGCAGGGGTGGCCACACATGGTACAAATTGATATAAATTATTTAATGAGTTATTACTCACAATCTAAAATATTCTTTAGAAAATCAGTATAATTCACAGAAAGACAATTAAATTTGCTAAATAATGATGTTATTATGATTTAACCCCCTAAGTGTTTGGGGCGTAATATTCCGTTCACTAAGCTCCAGGTTTCACAGCAATACAAGCAATATTTAAGATAATATAATTCTATAGATTTAATGAATTTTAAATACATTGAAGAATGATTAATACTCTGAAGGATTACATTCATATTTGTAATTGAGTTTTTTTTTATAATGGTGAAATAAACATATTTTCTTAGCATTTAAAACAAAATGCAGAGAAAACAACATTACAATTTTACCCTTTTGCAAGACGCTCGGAGGGTTAATATGCTTCAATCGGTCAATAACTGTAAAATTTCTATTTCAAATTTTCTCTAAAGGTGGCCACAACAGGAGCATCTACCCTATGTGATAAATATTTAGATGGTACAGTAGCATAATTTTTTCTTTTTTTGTCTAATGGTTTCAAACAAGCATACTTACATTTCTTAGTTAATAAATAGTTATTCATTAGTAAATAACATTTGCTTTTCAAAATCTAATTTCTGTATATGTATGCATGTACCCATTAGATTTTTTTTTTTTTTTTTTTTTTTTATTAGTTTCCTACATGCTTTAGCTGCTACAGTTGCTGATGGAAAGGCAACAAGGATGGTGTGAGTAGGTGTTAAGCTGGGTGATCTGTTCATCAGCAGCATCAGTTATTGCCACTAACATGACAACGGTCGGTGCAGAAAAGAGCAAAATTCAACTAATTTCTAGTACAGTTGCAGCATCGTTGGTTGCTTATTTTTGTGTTGGCCCGTTGGAATGCGTCTTGGAGGCTATAGATTAGAAAGAATAATCTTTAGCCTTTTAGATTCAAACTTGCAGGCTAAATCACGTTTTATATGCTGCATGGAAGCTACTTCTTTATTTTGCTGTATTACCTATCTGTAAGTAAGTAACTTATTGCTTATTATAAATTTTTAGTACTCTATTATGTACTGTTTATAGAAGAGTAAATTTAATTTATTTGGTATTTTCTGATTTAAGACATTAATTTTTATGGAAATTAATAATTATCAATTAGGAAATCAGAACAATCCGGTAGATTAAAATAAAGACTTTAATATAGTACTAAAATTAGATTATTGTTTGAGGAAGTACCATGCTTAAAATAAGCATAAATGTTAAAAAAAAAAAAAAAAAAAAAAATGAGCACACTTTTATTAGTGTACTCAGATAGAATAGAATATCTAGAAACAACCTGGAGATGAAATCTTTTCCTTTAGCTGGACACCACTTTGTGCTGAGTGCAGAAATAGCACAAAAATCTATGGCTGTACTGTACATGGTCATAAATCATTTAATATATCAAACAACAATCGTTAATAAAAGGCGAACACGGAAATCTTGATATCTGGTTCTGTGTGTATCCCTATTCATTGGCTACAGCACCATTTTATTCAAGAAAAACAGCATAACAGTCAACAGTGCCACCTATTGAGTGATATACACGGAAATTTAATCAGCAACAATTTCATAGTTCTAAACTGAAACAAAGCTTAGTGAAATTCAGGGGTGCAGAAAATGTTTCTACTCCCATCATTTTCCCCAATCGACACGAAAATTTCATCAAAATTTTACGGTATGTTATAGGTAAGTGCTGTATTACAGTAGGTATAGAAAATTTATTTTTCAAATATTTCTCAACTTATGCGCGAGAATATATATATACTCGCGTGATTCTGGGTGAAAAAAAATTCCTAAAATTCACAGCAAATTTTCTGAAAGGTTACAGCAGAGTGGGAAAAATCCACTCCCAACACACTATGTATTTTTCATAGATTTTTTGATGCAATTCGTGTTTTTTCGCGATCTTTTGACGAAATTTGCGGTTATTTCTCCTTCGTTTTGACGAAATTCACAGTTGTTTTGCCATCATTTGATGATATTCGTGGTTGTTTTGTGATCGTTTGGTGAAATTTGCGGTTCTTTCATGATCTTTTGACAAAATTTCCAGTTTTTTGCGATCTTTTAACGAAATTTGCAATTCTTTCGTCATCTTTTGACAAATTTTTGATTCTTTCGTGATCTTTTGACGAAATTTGCGATTCTTTCATGATCTTTTGACGAAACTTGCAGATTTTTTGCGATCTTTTAAGAAATTTGTGGTTATTTCGCCCCTTTTGACGATATATGCGGTTGTTTCGCAATCTTTTGACAAAATTTGCATTTATTTCGCGATCTTTTGTGTAAATTTACGTTCATTTCGTGATCTTTTGATGAAATTTGCGGGTTTTTTCGCTTTTCTTTGACGAAATAGAAGGTTATTTGCCCTGTTTTGACGAAAATCGCGGTTGTTTTGCGATCTTTTGACGAAATTCGAGGTTGTTTTGTGATCTTTTGACGAAATTCGAGGTTGTTTTGTGATCTTTTGACGAAATTTGCGATTGTTTCGCAATCTTTTGGCGAACTGTGCATTTGTTTTGCGATCTTTTGACAAAATTTGCATTCATTTCACCATCTTTTGAAGAAACCTACAGTTCTTTCGCGATCTTTTGACGAAATTTGCGGTTCTTTCGCGATCTTCTGATGAAATGTGCGGTTATTTTGCGATCTTGTGATGAAATTCGCGTTTTTCCCGTACTTCTTCGCGAAAATTCGGGGTATTTTTATGTCTGAATTTTCAAATGACAGATTTTTTTTTTTTTTTTTTTTTTTTTTTTTTTTTTTTTTTTAACCGAATGTCTTAAACTTTTGGAAAATTCGGAACATAATCAACCCTGATATACGGTACATATTATTCTGAGATCGATTTTGTGAAGGTCGCCATACGAATATTTTTATTTGTACTGAAATTGTTCTATCTCAGGGAATTATGGAATTCGTTGTTAAAATCGAAATCAATTGTATATGTTTCTGAAAAATTTCCCCCGATCCTATATCGCCGGATCGGACATATTCTGCACCCCTGGTGAAATTCTGTTTGTTGGTTCTTGAGATAGAGAACCCACAAATTTTGTGTCATACATATTTTCTTAAAATAATCAAATTATATTCAAAAATGAAAATTGAAAATTTTCGTGATTCTAATACTTTTTTCTTATGTTATATATAAAGAAAGTAAAGGTGGCATATGCCTCCCATTGGGCATACCCGTCACCAACGGGTCAGGTCGGATTTGCACTAATTTTTTTCAGTTGCAAGTTGGGTTGACTTTTTGATCTCAGTTCAAGTTTGTTTATGATTGAATTTTGATATTTGCAGGTTGGGTTTGGACAAACCCGATTTTTTCATAAAATGTCCTAAATATTCATTGAGATAAAAATCAACATATTTGATATATGGATGATCTTTACATGCTTATTTTAGAATATAAAATTTAAATTGAAGTTATAATAATATACTATTTTTCCATTAATACATTAAATTGTGGATAAATTTTGAATGATTGTGGATTTAGAATCGACTTATATTGAAGTATTTCGGGTTGAGTTTGGAATATGGAAGATGAAAAATATTTTGGACTTGGGTTGGGTTGCAAGTACAGTTGCATCAGGTCTGGCAAACTGAATCTAGCCTGAGCTGCAGCATGGTCTGGGTCAAGTTGGACCTAATCTTTTGACATTGCAGACTGAATTCCAATCGGTTAACTTTGTTTCAGGTTGGGTTCTGACACTTGCGGTTCTTGGTTTGAGGTGAATCAATTTCTCAAAAGAAATCCCTAAAATATAGTTTAAGTTGAAAAATTATATATTTGAATAGCAACGAGTTCATATATAATTATATGAGGGATGGGCATTTCGATTCATTTTGAGAAGTCTACATAGTGACTTAACTTTCGACTCTCTTACGGAAGTATGATTGGTTGGTTATAAAGATGACGCAATTCTATTTTTCCTATCACAGAAGAAAATGTTTGAGCGGGTACTTCAACGATTTTGATTTTATGTAAATGAAGTTTTTAATTACTAGACTTTGTTAAATGGGAACTGGGAACAGCCAAACTAGAAGTCTGTATGGAGCGAAATTTCAGCCCTAGTCTGGCCCACCTATAAAAAAAAAGTTTGACCCATCCCATACAAAAAAAAATCACTGGTCTGCTCCGATATAAAATTTAAAAGTTCGTCTTGCACAAGAAAATTAATGGCCTGATCCGATATCAAACTTAAAAGTTCGGCCGAGACTGGCCCGGCCCAGAAAAAAGTTAAAATCTCGACCTGAGTCTGCCCCGGCCCCACTAAATTTCTAGAAAGCATGGATTTTTATGTCAATATGGTTAAAAATTGTTTCATATAAGGAGTTCTGACGAAAAATATTTATTTTAGTCTTTTTCATGTTTATAATTTTCGTTTTTAAAGAAGCATCCTGTGCTGCGATATTTATTTTTTTAATGAATCTCTATTTGTATGTAAATGTTTCAGTTAACATTATTAGCGTTAATCCACATCAGAGCCGTTCTTAGGGGTGTGTGACAGGTGCGGCTGTACAAGGCCTCACGCCCGAAAAAAATTAAATTAATGCAAAATAGCTAAATATATATTATTTTGTTGTGAGTTATTTATATCACAATAGAATTTATATGTGTAAACACACATGATTATTTATAAAAAGTAAAATGTTTTATCAATAAAATGCTCGGTGCAAGTTATGAACACTAAGAAGAGAATAGCTCGTTTGTAACTCATTTTTCATCTACTAGCTCACCCGGGCTCGTTATAATAAACTTGAACAAATCTCAAATTTGTATGATTTTATATCTTCAGAAAATCTTTCAAATGAACTTAGTTTTGGAGACTGCACTGCCTTCAGCACCATATAATATTTCAAATGAACTTACTTTCCAGGATCCCAATGTCTTTGCCAGCATCTAGTGTGTTCCCAACAAACCTCTTTCTCAACCTATGACCTGGGTCTCTGCTACCTAAGTCAGCGTATATCAGGAGGGCGCTTGTTTTCTCCGTAGACAATCAAAAATCAAATTGAATTAGGCAAACGCCATAGTAATCAGGTATAGAAAACGGGGAAAAATGTGCCCCCAAGCGGTGTAATGTGCCCTCTCATGCAAATTTAATGGATTACCTTTGACATTGATGTGATATTTAATTTACACATGAAATTCCCCCCCCCTTTCTAAAATTAAATACTTACCTAGAACAGAAACTCGATTTTTAATTTACGGCTGTAGTGAGTAAATATATGTTGATGACGAGAAAGTAGATTAATATTAGAAAAAGGTGGTAGATGGGGTTATAAAGAATTTTTTTAGTAGTTTATAAAGTAGCCGGAGGACTCTAGAACTATGTTACAGAAAATTAAAAGAGAATTGGATCACCCTTAAAGAAGTTGCACCAAGTACCCAGTGCAGGCAGTTAATATTCAAAGGGGCACCCGACCAATCCCTAACTAGCCAGGGTCTTAACTGGGATGTAGAAACAGGGGAATAACGGAATGGAATGAGCTCCAAAAAGGAATATTGGATTAAAAAGGGGAAATTTATTAACAATTTAGGGCACAAAAACTTCAAGGGGCCCTATACCAGACCCCTGGGGGCCTTAACTCTCGGTTGAATGTGAAATCCAATTCTCCGTTTACCCAACCTGGCGAAATTCGAGGTAAATGCTAACCTGTGGTTGACTTACTCAACCAAGCTCTGGTAGGTAGGTTAGTGAACCGCGCATGCCTATAGTAGAAATAAAGATGGCGGTCGTTTTAAATCGTGCGCTGATGCTTCTTTTTTTAAAACAAAGCTTTTTGGAATTTACTAATTAAACGAAGCATTAATTATTAAAGATGGTATTATGAAAGAATGTGTCACTTACATTTTTCTCCTTTTTTTGGATATTTTTGCTCTATGAATGCAAAATTATACTAATTTGTGTATCGAAAACGAAGCTTCAATTTTTATTGATTTACAAAGTTTTTTTTTGGTGGCGCCATCTATCGAATCTAAATGGAAATATGTTCTTTCAATACCAATTTTGTAAAAATATATGATTCAAATCTTTCTTTCTCTTTCTCTTTTTTAATAATAATGAAAAAATAGAAAACAAATTTTCTTCCATTTGAGTCTCTCGCTGTACCGTTCATAGTTGCTTAAATCGTTAATTCTCTACCAAATTGTATATATGTGATCAATTGTTCATAATAGATAAATAATTATTTTTTTATTACATACTTAGTAAGTTTGAAATAATGATTTTTGTTTTAAAAAAACCTTTTTTTCAAAGGATTTTTTTTAAATTTCTTAATACATTAAGAACATTAATACATGTTCTCGGCCTTCTTCTAAAGTTATTAAACATGATCTCTAAAAAAAATGTGTAATAATCAACGCAGGATTTTCTTTAAAAAGGCCTCTTGTCCTTTTTATTTTATTTTATTTTATTTTATTTTTTTGTGCTACCGGCATGCTATTTTATCCAAGATATTTTAATTGAATCTGTAATGAATAACATTTTTTAAATAAAATATATATGCATTAGAAATAATTGTAAGAAAATATCTTCATATCTAATATTCATTGTAAAAATAAATAAATAAACCTATTGCATTATTTACTTTTGTTCTACTTAATACTACTAGTTTTGTTGAAATAAATAAAAGGCAGACATAAAGGCGTGGATCGAATTGAGTATATTTGATATTAACAAGAACAATTACACAAACATACTGAAAGAAAACAGAAAATTTACAGGTATTTATAGATTTTGCAAGGCCCATGTCGGGGAATTGGCGGCCGTGAAAGAAAGCTACATTAAACAACCAATCACAATAAACATAGTTGTACAAAAAGAAATTAATAAGAATTTAATGTAATGCTATGATTATTTTCAACACCCGCCTATAATCTAACATTACATCAGAAAACAAAGAAATTTCTTGAAATCAATCATTAATAATAATATGACACAATTTAAACATTACTTGTACAAACAACAAAGAAATAATAGTTCATAAAATTTAACTTTAGGTAATGCCTTTGTAAATAAATCAGCAATTTGCATATTCGTAGGAACATATTCAATTTTGATGTTATTTTCTTTTATAATATTGCGAACAAATTTCAATTTGATATCGATGTGTTTCATTCTACCATAATTACTCTCGTTACTGATACATTTTATACATGATTGATTATCCTCAAAAATTACTAAATCCTTAATATTTACAATTTCACTAGCAATATTTTTAAACCATAACAAGTCTTGCAAACTTTTAGTTAAAACAATGTCTTCAGCTTCAGTTGACAATAAAGCAACTGATTTTTGTTTATTACAACACCACAGAACAGGCATGTTACAAAACATTAAAATATAACATGTTACTGATTTGCGGTCATTTGTGTTAGCCCCCCAATCAGCATCAACATACATGGATAATTTAGGATCAGAATTTTGCTTTTTATACACAAGTTTTAAAGACAATGTTTCTTTTAAATATCTTAAGATTTTCTTAAGTGCTTTCCATGCAATTTCAGTAGGATTTTCTTGCAATTGACTTAAATAGTTAATAGCATACAAAATATCAGGTCGAGAAATATAAGTTAAATATAATAAACAACCTACAAGTTCACGATATGGGCCATTAAAAGGTTTAACATTTTTGAAATCAGATGGGGTGGACTTAGGAGAAATAGGAATGTCACTGGGTTTACAATCTAGCATATTAAACTTACTTAACAATTTAAGTATGTAAGACTCTTGATCCATTATTAAACTATCAGAATTGAATTTCATTTGAATACCTAGAAATTCTGAAACACTTTCCGATTTTGACATATGAAACTCTTTATATAATAGGGAAATAACTACATTAGTTTCATTTACATCTGAACCTGCAATTAACATATCATCTACATACAAAGCAATAATTATTTTATGATCATTATGATACCGAATAAAAATACAAGGTTCATTATCACAAGATTTAAAATTTAACTTATAAATAAATTCATGAAACCTTTCAAACCATTGTCGTGGGGCTTGTTTTAGACCATATAAACTTCTTTTAAGTTAACACTTTCGCCCACTTTTATCATTATAGCCTTGAGGCTGATCCATAAAAACAAGTTCATTTAACTTACCATTTAGGAACGCTGTTTTAACATCTAACGCAAATGCATATAAGTCTTCATTTAAAATCAAAATAAGAACCAAACGTAAAGCTGGCATACTTATGACAGGGGAAAAGGTTTCACTATAGTCTAGCCCTTCTTTTTGCATAAATCCACGAGCTACGAGTCTCGCCTTATATCGACCATCTCTTTTGATGGTAAATACCCATTTCCAGGAAATAGGTCGTTTGTCAGGTGGTAACTTTACAAGATCCCAGACATCGTTGATTTTCATACTTTCAATCTCCGCGTCCATAGCTTCTTTCCACAAGCGTTGTTCATCACTAGGGAGGGATTTGATATCATCAAACGTTAATGTTTCTTGTTGGCAAAGTAATGATTCGTAAACTTCAGGATCTGGATACCGTACAGGTTGCTTTTTAAATCTTTCAGATTTTCTTGTTTTGTCTTCTTTCTCTTCAGGATCATCTAATTCATCACTCGAATTTTCTAGAACATCTGGATCAATTTCATTATCGACTGGTTCTGAATTTTCTAGAATGTATTGTTTCGACTGAACATTTTCCTTTTTCTCTTCATCGAATTTCACATTTCTTGATACAGTTATCCGTTTCGTTTCAGGATCTAGTAATCTATATCCCATTGAAGAATAACCAATGAAGATCATTTATTTAGACCTATCGTCAAGCTTCTTTCGATGAACGGAAGGAATTAATATGTAAGCACTGCA
This sequence comes from Maratus speciosus, assembly GCA_963932465.1. NCBI lineage: Eukaryota > Metazoa > Arthropoda > Arachnida > Araneae > Salticidae > Maratus > Maratus speciosus. The sequence goes on from OZ010797.1 coordinate 90,958,053, forward strand.
TCCAAAAACACGTATGTGTTTGAAATCGGCTTCTTCTCCATATTTCAGGAAGTGCGGAGTTTTGTTCTCAATAGTGCTGATTGGCATTCGGTTTTTCAAGTAAGCTGCTGAAAGGATAGCTTGACCCCAAAAAGTCTTTGGTAAATTTGATTCAGCAATGAAAGCACGTCCTACATTCAGAAGCGACCTATTCCAGCGTTCAGCTACTCCATTCAAAGATTGCGTGTATGGAGGAGCGGGATCGATCACTATACCAAGATCTCTAGTAAAATTCACTAAATCATTAGAAAAATATTCCTTCCCGTTATCACATCTAATTTTCTTCACTGTAGGGTTGGATTTTAAGAACATTTTTAATTCTTCTGAGACTTCACTTTTATGTTTCAGTAAACGTACTTCAGTAAAACGAGAAAAATCATCGATAAGAGTCATAAAATAGCACTCGCCAGAAAAAGTTGTCGGAAAAATAGGTCCACAAATGTTACTATGAATCAAAGTCATTGGCTTGGTTTCTCTTTTTCTTGGTCCTCTTCCCATTGGTGTTGCACTCTGTTTTGCCCGAGCACAAATATCACAAAAAGAATCAGGTACCGGAAGCTTCATATCTTTCAATACTTTGTCACTCGGATGACCAAGTCTGCGATGCCAGATATCACAATGATTTTCCTTTGAAGTAAGAACGGTTTCGTAAACAGGGACAAAGTCACTTACGTATTGTCCATTCAAATCACGTTCACCAAAGTAAAAACGGTTTCTCCCTTTTTCGATAAATACCTTTTGATTCTTGAAAATAACTGTATAATTTGCACTTTCAATTTTCCTAATGGAAATGAGCTGCCCGTTTAATTCTGGAACATAAAGCACATCCTTTAAAGTAATTTCCATTCCAGTTGGCAGTTTTCCATTGATATTTCCAATACCTTTGATTTCAAGATTCGTTGTTTTCGATGCGCATTTAATAGTTCCTGAAGAAGGTACTAAGGATACGAAATAATTCTAATTAGAACACATATGGAAAGTTGCTCCGGAATCTACTATAAATTCATTCTTTTTAATGCTTCCAGCAACGAAAAAAACAGCTGAAGAGGCAAATTTTTCTTCATTTGAATTTTTAACAGCTTTACAGTTACGTTTTATGTGTCCGGATTTTCCACAAGAATGGCAAGTAATTTTCTTTCTACAATATTTCGCTGTATGCCCTTTAGAGTTGAAAATTTTGCAAAAGAATTCTTTGCGAGTCGACACAAATGCAGTATTATCATGAGCAGCCTTAGTATATACTTTTTCTTTCTTTGAATCCAAAAGAATTGCTTCAGTATCTAATAATCTTTGTGTCACGAAATCTAATGTCAAAACAGAATTCGGTTGGTTTTCTAAAGCAATCTTAACATTTTCAAATTCCTGAGGCAATGACATCAAAATATAAACAATTTTATCCGTTTTATTAACTTCTGCCCCAGACAGCTTAAGATCCGAAATTAATTTATTTATTTCATCAATGTGATTTCTCATAGAAACTGTACAATCTTTCTTAATCGTTGCCAATCTCTTCCGAATTAAAATTTGATTCACTGCACGCTTTGTATCATAAGTGCGTTCTAATTTATTCCAAATTTTATGATCTGTATTTTCATCTTGAAGTGACGCAAGAACATTATCACTTAATAATGATAATAATAAAGCGTAAGCCTTTTTTGCTTTCACAACATCGGCGGCATTGTCTGGAGCCGCTTTATTTTCCAGGAATTTTTTCAATTCCTTAGCAGCAAAAATTGCCGTTACTCTTCGTTTCCATACCGAAAAAACTTTTCCATCACCTTCAAAAAGAGGGATGCCGTAAACATCTTTTGAAGAATCCATTCTGCTCGATAAAATATATAAAAAGAAAGATGAAATCTTTTTCACTCAAAATCCCAGCAGAAATGAAAAACAGAAAGATAACGGCGTCAGTATGTCTCGCAGCTCATTTCAACACTTGCTAGAACCAACGCTCTGCTGTTGAAATAAATAAAAGGCAGACATAAAGGCGTGGATCGAATTGAGTATACTTGATATTAACAAGAACAATTACACAAACATACTGAAAGAAAACAGAAAATTTACAGGTATTTATAGATTTTGCAAGGCCCATGTCGGGGAATTGGCGGCCGCGAAAGAAAGCTACATTAAACAACCAATCACAATAAACATAGTTGTACAAAAATAAATTAATAAGAATTTAATGTAATGCTATGATTATTTTAAACAAGTTTGATCAGGTAATTGTTTATTAAACTTACATTAAGGGGGTTCGGGACATAAAAATCTTCAAATTTTTTATTTTTTTTTATTGGATTGAAAAATTTTCTGCCGTTTTCTGCTTAAAATGATGTTTAAATCATGTTTCTATCTTAATTAGAACAGGAAATATTAATTTTTTCGTTTTGGCTTGTTTTCAAAATCTGTCTTTCAAGCTATGGTTGTCAAGGAAACGAGTTCTTGTGAAATTGCGTTTTTCTTCATGATAGGTTTTTTCACCATTTCTTATTTTTAAATTCTTATAACTCGAGAACCGTTAAAGATACAGGGTTGAAACTCGGAACATATCTTTTTCAATTATTTTACTTTACTTTTCAGCCAGCATATTTGAAAAAATATTTACTTTTGAAAATATGATTTTTTTTTTAAAAGTTGCACCACTTTTTACTTTCTTCTATCTTTACAAGAAGAAAGTACTGGATTCCTGAAAATTTTCGACTTCCGGTTTTCGACGGATTTATACGTTTTAGAATGCCCAGAACACGATTTGATGATTTTTAGAAAATGTCTGTCTGTGAGTCTGTCTGTCACTCTGTCACTCCGTCACTCTGTCACTCTGTCACTCTGTCTGTGAGTCTGTATGTGACAAAAAATTTGGGGGCGCTCTATCTCAAGAACTAATGCACGGAATTTCACAAAATTTCATATTTAGTTAGACCTTGATATAAACTGGACTTGATTAGTTTTTGGTGAAAATCGTCCAACAGGTGGCGCTGCTATGCGGCATTTTTCACGATTTCTGCAATAGCTATATCTCAAGAACTACTGCACGGATTTTCATAAAACTTCAGATTCAGTTAGTCCAAGATATAGTTTGGTGCTGATTACTTTTTTGTGAAAATCTCCCGACAGGTGGCGCTGGTATGCTGCATTGTTCATGATTATCGCAAGAGCTCTAACTCAAGAAAAAATGCACGAATTTTCATCAAACTTCAGATTCAGTTAGTCCCCGATATAAATTAGTGCTGTTTAATTTATGGTGTAAATCGTCCAACAGGTGGCGCTGCTGTGCTGGATTTTTCACGATTTCCACAAGAGCTGTATCTCAAGAACTATTGCACGGATTTTCATCAAACTTCATATTTAGTTAGTCCTTGACATGAATTGATGTATAAGTTAGTGCTGTTTAATTTTTGGTATAAATCGCTCAACAGGTGGCGCTGCTATGCTGTATTTTTTACGATTTCTGCAATAGCTTTATCTCAAGAACTAATGCTTGGATTTTCAACAAACTTCAGATTCAGGTGTAACTTGATATCGTTTAGTGCTGTTTACTTTTGGTGTAAATCGCCCAACAGGTGGCGCTGCTATGCTACATTTTTTCAGAATTTCCGCTATAGCTCTATCTCAAGAACTAATGCACGAATTTTCATCCAACTTCAAATTCAGATATACTTTATATGAATTGGTGCTAAATCGTTGTTATTTCTTGTACTATGTAAAGGATTTAATTGGCGTGATTTATATAGAAGAAAGTTTTGTGATGGCCACAACATACTAGTTTTGTAATATTTTCGTTAAATATTTTTAATTTTTTTTTAAATTAATATTTTTTAAAATGCTGGCTCTAAATTAAAAAATATATATTTCTGTTTATTTAAATGAAAAACAATTGAAATTCTACAAATAATATTTCGAGTTATAACGATTTTAAGTTATACCACTTTTTTCATAAATTTAAAATTAAATTTTTTTTAAAAAAAGCTATGAGAAGTTTTATCATTTGATTTTGTTTACAAATGATATGGTTAGCCATCACAAAAAAATTCAAAATTTTAACTCAATAAATAAAATTTTTTGAAAATGTGTCCCGGAGCCCCTTAAAGAAAATGATTTTTTTAATCAAGTTTTTTTTTAATCGACTGTTTTTTAAGAATTTTATTAAAACTTTTGTTCTGTAAACGAACAAAATCATGAAATCAAAATGGTAATGGCACATTTACTTATAAGAATTTTTTATTTAAAAATTTAAACATGATAAGTATGCATTTCCAATTTCAATACTGCCTTTAGTTTCGTTATTGAAAAGAAACAGATTAAGATGGTTTCAAGGAAGGACAGAACTCGCAGAGAGGATTACTAGGTCATGTGATTCCTTTGGCCAATCAACTACGCAGATTCCAACCGAGAGTTGACTAACTAAGGTCAACTAATGGCGGCTTGAAAGTTATCGATGAATTCGAAATATTAACCGGCGGTTAGATTTGTCAACCGAAGGTTTCTCAACTGACAAGGGCACCACCAAACATGATGCGCACAGATTTTGATGATTTCAGAGTATGTTGTTGGGGTCACACCACTAATTATTCTGATGAAAGGGTTTCTTCAAATGGGTCATAGTTTTTGAGAAATTGGGGGTTAAAGTTCAGCGTATATTTCAAATACCGTTAGTGTGACTCTCTGAATGTGAATTCATGGTGCAGAGGCAATGTGCGAGCTTGCGAATCAAGACATTGCGGGTTCGATTCCACTTCGAGGATTTTTTTTCTTTTTTACTTATTTTTATATTTTTCATACGTTAAAAATTTTAAACAGATTTGGGCATTCTACAGCTTTGAACTTTGATATTTTCTTAATAAACTACATTTAGATTTTCAAATTTTTCATGGCAATTTATTTTTCTCTTCAATTTTTAAACTAATATTTCTATTTACAAAACTACAACACTAATTTATGCCTAAAACTTTTTTTAAAATTAATTATTATTTACATTTTTTATTTTAAGCACAATTCTGAAATAATGATTTTTCTTTTTTCTATCTTTTTTTTCTTTTAACTTTATGGAATTTTAAGGGAAATTTTATCCTTTTCTTGTATAAATTATACAAAATAATTTTCAGGTGCAATTTCTCAAACGTATTTAGGGTTAGATAATTCAAATAATGCATATCTTCGAAAGAGTAATAAAATATTAAAGCAGTAATGCTTAAATACAAGTTTTTTACCAGTTGTGCAAATTTTTAATACTCTGTAAAATACATTTATCTTTAAAGTTCAACCTCAACATCATTTTTCTTTTGCACAACTAAAAAATTAAATTAAAAAAAATATTTTTTTTTATTATTATAGCAAATAAAAACACTCTCTAAGTGATTCATAAAAATTCAACTGGATTGCAAAAATCGTCTGTTAATGAGATAAAATTTGCGATACATATAAATATATTTATATATTTTTTAATCGTCTGCTTTTCTTTTCTCGGTAATATTGAAATAAATAAAAATTTCTTTTATTGATCTCGTTTACCTTCTTTTTCAGACAATTAGAAGTTTTGAAATATTGTTATATATAGGGAAAATTTCGGTATGAAAATTGAAAGAAGACTACAGATTGTGACAGATTGTGTTATGGAAAGAACCAACGCTGATGCGGAAAATTCTCGTTTGGAAGAGAAACAAAAAGGCCGAATTACAAATGTATTAAAATATTGCGAGACGTTGTTACAAAATGATGATCTGTTTAAAAGTTCTCCACCGGATGAAATTTCCGGTGCTGCTATTCCGGTGCAATTTTAGAAATATTAGAAGATCGACAAATTATTGAGGCCGAGGAATTGATATTGAATGAAGAAGATGAATTTAATGAATTTAGAAAGGTATAATTTTTTACTTTAGCAAAAAAAAAAAAAATATTCGTTATATTTCATTGTTAAAAAATATCGAAATCAAACAACTGAATTTTAAATATTTTTTTTTTTTTATAGTATCCGGGATTTCATGAAGATCGTGAGAATTTTGTACCTGAAGAATTTGCACCTGAACCACGCTATTATATTCCATTGTGGTACAAAAAGATTGCTGTTGCATTAGTTGTAGGCTGTAATAAATAAGTAAAAAAGTAAATAAAAGTAAATAATAAAAATGAAAAAAAGGGCGCCAGGGTGGAATCGAACCCGCAATATCCTGGTCCGTAAGCTCGCACTCTACCGCTGAGCCACGAATTTATATGCAGATAGTCATACTAATGTGGGTATTTGTAATATACGCTGAACTTTAACCCCCAATTTTTCAAAAACTAAGGCCCATTTGAAGAAATCCTTTCATCTGAATAATTAGTGGTATGACCCCAACAACATACTTTGAAATCATCAAAATCTGTGCGCATCATGTTTGGTGGTGCCCTTGTGAGAGTTGAACCGCGAGTTAAAGGTTGGTGGAGAATCGACCGGTAAGCCGGCTATTCACAACAGCTGATGTACAACAGAATAACGAAAAACTATTCATTTTAATAAATATCATGATCAAGATTAACTTGTTTTACTCTGATTGACCGATTTAGAAATTTAAGATGGAAATGAAAGTTGATGTAGCATTAAACTAATAATATTGAAGCATTAATATCTGTAACTACTTTTTGAAATAATAAGATGTATGAGATCAAAGAAAGTTTTGGGATTGGCACGTCCAACTAGTTCTTTATTTTTATTATACGAACGTCCTGATTCCCCGGCATTGTAAAGTTTCATAATCATAAGCTTAAAATATCTCAAATCAGTGTTGAAGGATTTCATATTTTTACACAACAATCTGTCTAAACAAGCCGAATGATGGACGTTGCACTGCCTTCGGCCATTTATTAATACTTAATGAAATCTAATAGAATTTTTCAATTTTTGATAAGGGAAAAAACATTTGGAAAATGCTGAAAGTTGATTTTTTGAACTGAATTTCCAGATAAGACAGCTCGGGAAAGGTCATCATCAAATAGCCATCGCTTATAACTTAAGATATAATACATTTATCGAAAATGGAAAAACGTATTTGATTTCAAATCACTTTGATAGATATGCCAGCAGATTCTATGCTTTTCCATTTAAAATTACCAGATCTTGATGAATTATATTGCGCGAAGTTTCTTTTTAATGCCCCCTCCTTAAAAAAAAAGTCTGTAATCTCGATCTACAGATTCTTTTAGAAATGATTAAAATGTGAATTTTTATATCTTATTCAATTGACGAAATGGGATGTGATGACGTTATTTTATTTGTACATAGTACTAAATATTGAAATTAATACATTTATTATTTATTTGTAAATAATTTGAATATATGGCACGGTGAAAATAAATGTCATTTTATCCCGTTCGAACACACTACTTAAAATACTTGAGTTAAAGTTGAGACTGCTAACGCCCAATCGTTCTCATGATGCTCTTCAGTGTATAGAAAAGTTTACTCAATTTTAACGGATTTTTTTTTCTTTTAAATATTATTTACAATGAATTAGCAATTTTGAATATCGTACTTATATTATTTATATCAAATTAATAATTTCATATTTCGGTGCTTGTGGTTTCTAAAATTCAGTTTAATTAATTTTTTTTTGTTGCAGAATCATTCGCGATATACCAAGATAATGCAATTTATCATCTGCACCATATGCCAGAATTTAAGCTGCAGATTTTATGCAATATTAGTGTAGTTTTTCATAAATATATTATTTAAATCATATTAATAATTTCGAATTTTGTATTTAAATTATTTACTTCTAATTAATAATTTCATTTTTATGATTTCTTAATTCAGCTTATTAATATGTTTCTGTTTAGCACGTCATTCACGATTACTGCGGAAATTTCACATGCCATTCTTCCAGAAGTTACGGTAATTGAAGAACTAAGGCCATTTCCCTAATCTTAAAAATTGTCCGATTAACTAGCTTTTTTAAAAAACAATTTCTTAGGTCCTCCAACTACTACATGAACAACAAAAATTTTTCTCAGACTTCAGCTACCACCAATTTCGAATATTAATCTCCTTCTTGGGGCCTTTGCTGCAACTTCTTGAAAAACAATCTGATTTTATCACAACTTTCTGTAACATATTTTTAGCATCCTTCAGCTATTTTAAAACTACCAACTATATTCCAGCTAAGATCCTGACCCCCAGAACCCGGTCCTTCTTTTTACCTCAGCTACCACCTTTTTTGGCAAAAACTTATGTTTACTCACTACAGCCGTAAATTTAAAATTATGTTACTTTAAAGGTAACTTTAGATAAGGGTTTTCATCCGTTTATTAAATATCGTGTAATGTTAAAAGTAATTAATGAAATTAACAGGATGGAGCAAGGGCGGCGCTAGAGTGGGGTCCGGGGGGGCATATGCCCTCCTCCCCCGTTGGTGTCAAAATTCTACGTCGTCGGGGAAAATATTTTTAATTTCGGCCCGTTCGGTTTCGGCCGAGTTGGAGCTCTTTTTTTGTTCCCAAATGTGATTGACTAAACTAATTCTTCTGTGTATGAGTCGGTTTCTGATTGAATTTAGATTCTTGTGGGTTGGGTTCAGGTGAACCCAATTTTTCGAAAAAAAAATGTCAAAATTCTTCCAGATAAAAATCTACATGGATGACTACACATGATGATACATGGATGACTCTTTACATGTTTATTTTTCAATATAAAAGATAAAATTTATACTGAAGTTATGATCATATGCTATTTTTTCATAACTACATTAAATCATGGATCAATTTTTACTGATTGTGGATTTACGGTCGGCTCCGTTCGAAGTATTTCGTGTTCAGTTAAGAATACGGAGGACGAAAATTATTTGTCGGTTTCATCTTGGATGGCAAGTAGAGTGCTGCATCAAGTCTGTAAAACTGAACCTGACCCGATTTGCGGTCTGGGTCGGATCGGGTTGGGACTAATCTTTTGTCATTCGAGTCGGGTTAACTTCAATTGTTTCAGATTGGGGTTGGGTGTTAACACTTATGGTTCTTGATTCGAGATGAATCGATCTCTCAAAAGAATTTATAAAATTTATTTTAAGATGAAAACTATATATTTGAATATTTTGAGTATATGTATATTGATTTTTTTACTTAAAAGTTAAAATTGATATATTAGAGGAATAATTGTAAACTATTTTTACATAGTTGCATTACAATATGGATATATATATATATATGTGTATTCATAAGTTTAGGTTGGTGTTTGGTTGAGGTTGGAGTATTTCGGGTTCAAATCGAAATGAGGAGGATGAAATTTTTTTGCCGGGCTCAGATCGCGCTTCGGGTAAAGTCCTGCATCGGGTTGGGCAAAACCCGACTGGCGGTGTGAGTCGGATCCGGCTAAAGCGAATATTTTTTCGGAGAGGTTTGGATTGTTTTTCAAGTCGGGTTAACTTTAATTGTTTCTAGCGGAAGGGTTTGATTCTACCCGATTCCTCAAATGATTCTCCGAAATATATTTTAAAATAAAAAACTGTATTATTTCAGTATCAACGAGTACATATACAGATATTTTGATTTTTCTGCATAAAAAATATAATTGATACTAGAGGTACAATTGTAGACTACTTTTCCATTATTGCATTACAATATGGATTTTTCCTCTCTTCTATTTCGGGGTTGGATTGCGTTTTGATTGAAGCCTGTCAGTTGTAGATCAAAGTTTGTCGGGTTCGGGTCATCTAATTTTTTTTAACTGGTTCAGGTCGGGTATAACCCAATCTCTATGTTCTCAAAATAATCTGTGTATTGAACTAATTTTGCCCTTGATTATATATCGTTAAAGCAAGAAAATCTGCGCTTCGATTTGGTCAACCCACCCTTACCCCCCCCCCCCCAAAAAAAAGAAATAGAAAACACACCAATTACCTGAAATACTATCACAAATATAATGCATGTGTTTTTGTGTGTTTTAAAAACAAAAAGTTGGCAATATTTCTCATATTTCGAACGAAGAAAAAATTGTTCTTAAAGAAAAAATAATCTATTATCACACTTCTTATGTATATTTTATTTCCCATGCAATAAATGGAATATACAGTAAAACCTCCCTAAACCGGCCGCATTCCGTTCCAATAAAAATTGATTGCTCCGAGAGGTGGTCTCTTAATGGAGGTCATGTTTAAATCTAGATTTTAATTGATGAACAAAAGTAACAATTAATGTTACTAAAATTTATTTTTCCCATTAAGAAAAAATATGAAAATTTAAGTATAAAAATATTTTTCCCATTAAGAAAAAATATGAAAATTTAAGTATAAAAAAAGTCCTTCCGGCCAGTGCCGGGAGGAAGAGGTAGCTTTCATATTCCTTATTTTTAAAATGCTAGCTTATGTTATTCAAACACACGAAGCTCAATTTGGTGGAAATCGATTATAGAAGATTCAATACTAATTTTTATCAATACTAAATCCTTATGAATGAGAATTTCGCGAAATTAGTCAGCTTTATCCAAGCTGCTTTTATTTAAAGTAACTTATATTTGGTTGCCAAATTCGGCGATATCTTGAAGTGCCTGCCATTTTAAGACAACATGGTGGATGAGGCTAACCCGTGAACTTGGTCGAGACCTTAGTAATTCCTCTGAACATGCTCACTCAATCGGAATCGGTTGATATATACGATTGCTGTCGCAGGCAAAAAATCAGATTTTTCAAAATGTCACCCACATAAAGAAATTCAAACTGCTTTAAAGATAAAGACAAAACAAAAAAGCTCCGGAATCCTTATATCAAAGTCAAATACTTAAGAAAGAAATCTTTTTCAATTTCTAATTTTTCACCTCACTTTAAATATAATTTTTTTTAATTTAATGGCCGCCATTTTGTAACAAGAGGGCGGATGAAGCTGGCCAGCGAACTTGGTCGAGACATTGCTATATACTATCCACATGCCTTCTTACATCCAAATAAGTTAATAAATGCGTGTGTTATAGCGTGACAAATATCAGATCGTTTCAAAATGTCAGCCATGCTTGAAATACAAAGTGCTATAACTCAACCATTTTTTAAGATATAGACGAAACAAAAGCAGCTCCGGAATCTTTGTATCAATGTCAAACACATAAAAAAATCTTTTTCATTTCCCAATTTTTTGGTACATCACTTTAAATTAAAATATTTTTTAATTATTTAAATAGCCACCATTTTGAAACAAGATGGCGGATGAAGCTGGCCAACGAACTCGGTCGAGACATTGGTATGTACTACGTACACACTAAGGTATATCCATATCGGTTTATAATTACGCTTGTTATCGCGTGACAAAAATCAGGACGTTTCAAAATGTCAGCCACGCTAGAAATTCAAAGTGCTATAACTCAGCCATTTTTTAAGATATAGACGAAACGAAAACTGCTCCGGAATCTTTGTATAAAGTTCAAATACATAAGAAAAAATATTTTTCCATTTTCAATTTTTTGGCACCACATTTCAAATTTCAATTTTTTTTTAAATTTAAATGGCCACCATCTTGAAACAAGATGGCGGATGAAGCTGGCCAACGAACCCGGTCAAGACATTGGTATGTACTATCTACAAATCAAGGTACATCCAAATCGGTTGATAAATACGCCTGTTATCGCGTGACAAATATCAGGACGTTTCAAAATGGCAGCAACGCTAGAAATTCAAAGTGCTATAACTCAGCCACTTTTTTAGATATAGACAAAACAAAAACTGTTCCGGAAACTTTGTATTAAGGTCAAACACATAAGGAAAAATCTTTTTCATTTTCCAATTTTTTGATACCTTATTTTAAATTTTAAATTTTTTAAATTTTTTTAAATGGCCGCCATTTTGAAACAAGATGGCGGATGAAGCTGGCCAACGAACTTGGGTGAGACACTGGTATGTACTATGTACACACGAAGGTACATCCAAATCGGTTCATAAATACGCCTGTTATCGCGTGACAAAAATCAGGACGTTTCAAAATGTCAGCAACGCTAGGCATTCAAAGTGCTATAAGTCAGCCATTTTTTAAGATATAGACAAAACCAAAACTGCTCCAGAATCTTTGTATAAAGGTCAAATACATAAGAAAAAAATATTTTTCCATTTTCAATTTTTTGGTGCCACATTTGAAATTTGAAAATTTTTTAAAATTTTAAATGGCCGCCATTTTGAAACAAAATGGCGGATGGATCTGGCCAACGAACTCGGTCGAGACATTGGTATGTACTATGTACAAACCGAGTTACTTCCAAATTGGCTCATAAATACGAGAGTTACAGTGTGACAAAGATCAGATATATATATATATATATATATTACCATTAATTAAACATAACCTACGACCGTCAATTATTATGAATTAAAGCTGTAAGTATTAAAAAAAAAAAAAAAATATTATAAGAATTATTATGGAAGAAAAAAGAAAAAAGTGGACACCGACAAAAATTGAAAAGCTTATACATTGAATTACGTTATCAAGGGCACAGAATTCAATGATATAAGCAAAATGGTTGTTTTCTGTGGGAAAAATAAGCTAAAGCTAAAATTAATTTACCCCTGTGCCCGAACAACCACTAAAATCAAGTGAATTGATTAAAAATGAAAGCAGAATAGAAACAAATAATATGAAATGGAAGAATCAATAAAACGTATTTAAATATTTATAGGATATAAAATATAAATAATAAACATCATACCGATTAATATTTCAGTATTTTACAAAAATCCATATATATATATATATATATATATATCAACTTTTGAACGGAGGGTGGTTTCGGGGTCTGGGGGTCATGATCGATGAAAATATACCAAAATTTTTTGAAATCGCTTTCCTCCGAACGGCTGCAATAGGTAGCTTTTTGTAATGAAAGCTACCTAAAAAAATTAATTACATAAGTTAATTAGTGTAGAGTTTAAAAAATGAATAAATTGACGTTTGCTTTGATTTTACGGTTTTATATTCTATAACTTTTATTTCCAAGTCCTTTCGAAGTTCAGTAAATAAGTGCAATTTGTTTTTGGATGAAAACAAATTATGACAACTTCATTAATTTATCTACTTCTTTGACAGTTTCCTGACAGAATACGGCAGGGGATTTATTGACAGTTATCCTTACTTTGACATCAGAGTTAAATTAGAGTAGCCTAAAAAGGCACAAAGGGATTTAAACACTTAAAAGTTACCGGAATAAATAAAAATTCTAAACTTAGTTTAGAAATTTGATGAATCCGCTCTCCAGAATTATTGTTTTAATGAAACCTTCTTCAAGCGACCAAGAAAATACAGAATTTGTTTCATTTTCTTGAAAGAAATTGGTCGCTCATTGAGGGAGTTTAACTGGGGTGGTCTTTGAATAGAGGTAAAATTAGTATTGAACCTATGGGAATAAATTTCGCTCCATGAAAAAATGGTCGTTCCGGGAGGTGGACGTTTAATGGAAGTGGTCGCACAGGGAAGTTTCTCACTGTATACTCATTCATATTCAAATACGTATTTATTTTCATCTGACACACACTTGTGGTCAAACTTTTTGTGAAAATCCCAGCAATCCAAACTGCAAAATACCAATGACTCGCATGAATTATTGTAGTGTGAACTAAGTGTTGCCAGGTGTTCCGATTTTCAGAGATCCTGAGACCCTTCCTGCAGAACCCTTACGCGGGATGCTAAATGTTCCCTCTTATCACCATACCCAAATTACATCAAATTTTAAGGAGTTTACTCTAATTTTCTTCCCTAGTCTGAGATGAGAGAATTCAACCACAAATCGGCAAAAGTAAAAGTTATCACAATGGCCGGATGTACCAAATACCTTATATTTTGTCTAGAATTCATGTATACATCTGTTCAACGTTTATTCAATTGACTGCAATTTTTATTTGGCGCGTATACGAAAAAAGATACAAGAAGAGATAAGATATGCAAAAATTCACCTGCTCACTTTAATCTTTTTATTGAAAAGTGTTTGGCAAGTATTTTTATAAATGAATGAGTAAACAAAGGGGGTTTTAAAGAATCGTTTCCCTACATATTCCACCCTTTATTTAGAAAACGCAAAAAAAAGAAGAAAGAAAGAAAAAGAAACGTTGTTTGTCATTCACTTTCTCTAATTATATTACTACGACATCACAAATTAAAAAAAAATCGCATCAGACACGGGCCGGAAGGAATAAAATACAGCCCTAGTCCGGCCAAAATCTACAGCAAAGATGTGTAAGGTCCTGTTAATACCTGTCCCGCAAAGAATAAAATTCAGGCCCGTCTGAACTTTCAAAAAATAAAATAAGCCCGGCACAAGTTTAATGAAAGAAAACTTCACCGAGCTCGGGTTTCTGGATAGGCCACGGTAGAGGTCTGCACGGGCTGGTCTCGGGACTACTTGCATTCACGACACTCAGGCCGGGCGAGGCCTGGTCATCAGTCTTTTCAGGCCAGGCATAACTTATTTTTTCCATACCACACCGGGATTGGCTTCATTCTGTCCTAGGACTTCACAGGACGAAATTTTCAGTCCCGGTTTCAACCCAGCCTGTATAAAAATCATTCTCGGGCTCGGCAAAGCCTGGTCCATGCAAAAATCCGTAAATTTTGGCCCAGTCCAAAAATTTTTGCAAAAATGCATATATTTTTATATGTTTAAATTGCCATTTTTCTACAATTAAACTTTAAAATTTATTATATTTAAAGAATAATAGATTTCTAGGCAATAAAATTTAAATACAGTAAAACCTGTGAAAAAGAACCTGCCTATGACAGAATCCTGTCTGAAACGGAAAAATGCGTTGTTCCATGCAAAGTGAATATAATAATACGTGAGAAAAGAATCTAATACATTAACACTTGCTAAGAAGACAACTTGACTATAACAATTTTTTTTTCGTTCATATGCGATTCCTTCTTAGAAGATTTTACCGTCTAGCATTTTTCAGATTTTTAAGTCTCCGGTACATGGAATATGGATTAACTATATTAATGATAACTTAAACATTTACAATTTACATGCAAATAGAGATTCATTAAAAAAAATAATATCACAGGCTAGAGCACTTCTTTAAAAAGGAAGATTACAAACATGAACCATTTATAACTTTATTGACATAAAAATTCATGTTTTATAGAAATTCAGTCGGACCGGGATGTTAACTTTATTTTCGTACGGGCAGGGGTCAAGCCGAATTTTTAACTTTTATACTGACCAGCCATTAATTTATTTTGGATGAGCCGGGTTGGGCCCGTGCAGACTTTTAGGCCCAGCCTGGCTCTTGCAGACCTCTAATACATATTAAGAATTTGGCCCCCCTGTCGGGCAAATTCTGGTGCCACCCTTGGAAGGGAGCACCTTCCACCACTTGCAGGTGCAGTCCTTTCTCGGGTTCTAAGGACCTAATTTCAGTGGGATTTGGTTCATTCAACTTTGATGACAATTCGGCTACTTTCTGTATTACGAAATTTTATCTTAGACAATCATTACCAACATTTTCAAACAATAATGTTGCATTCTTTTTTCGGGTTCTATCAATTTGATTACTACAAGGTTTGGCTCACTCAACTTGGTTTTTGATTGTTTCCAGCACTTCTGGTGCATGCTGCTTTAGGTAGCGGGGACCCAGGTTTGTTCGGTACACACTAAACGCTGCGGATGTTAATGGGACTCCCAAAACTAGGTTCATTTAAAAGATATAAAATAATACAAATTTAGGTTTTGTTTAAGGTTATTATAACGGGCCCCAGGCAACACAGGACGGGTAGCTATTTTTTATATACATATCAAGTTTTAAAGATTTAAATTTTCTGTGGAGGAAATATGAGTTTTTTTGTTTTGTTTTGTGTGTGGGGGGGGGGGGGATTAGTAAGTGAAATGTATTCCCAACAAGGGCAAGAATTCTTCAAAATTTCCTAAATCCTCTTTTCGGTAATTACCACTTGTGATAAAAATGTCATTTAAATTCCCTCTCGAAATTTTAGTTTCCACTCCTTTGTGCCACCCTCCCCAATCACAACATTTTAAATTCTTTGATCTATTTTTCATTGATTTTTTAGGGTTCCATACTTAAAAAAAGAAAACGGAGCCAGTGGTGTAGTCGTAAAAAAAACAGAGGATATACGTTCTAAGCAGAGGGTATACGCTCAAGGCAGAGGGTATACCCTAGTGTATGTATACTATAGCTTTCTTGAGAAACAGAGGGTAAACGGTGTTCCTTAAAAAAATCCAGAGGATATACGGCGTATACACCCGTATACCCTCCACTACATCCCTGAACGGAGCCATTATAATTTAATCGTGTCCACATATTTATAGATTTTTAGCTATCCACAAATATTTAAAAAAAAAAATAGGGTAACTAACTAAATTACTTTTTTTTTTTTTTTTTGGCATGTGTGTGTATCATGTTGGGTATTGTTGGAAAGAAAATGTAATGCAAAATTATGTCCCCCCCCCCCCACACACACAGCTTATTTACAAATCTAGTGAAACTAAAAGGGGCAGTAGCGCTTATTCAAACTTTGTTGGAATGTTATGGTGATTATCTTGGGTGACATAATTTTGGAGAAAGTCACATTTTTCCGTTACACACAAACTTCACTTTGCAGGGCTCAGTGGCAACATTTTTAACTATAAAGTTTTAAAATTGACAGACCTAACTATTCAGACGATTTGGAATCAAATAGCAATTTCCATTTGTTTAATAAATAAATTGCTTATCAAATAAAATGAGATTTTTGTCACATAATAACAGGTTTTTCTCTTTTCCCGTGCTATCATATACCGAAATTCAATTCAAAACTCCAACTTTGACAATATTTTGTAAAAAGATATTTTGGCAAAAAATGGAAAACGCCATTTGATTACATAGTTCCTGAATAAGAACACCTGTGAATTTTATGCATTTCTGAACAGCGAACAAAAATGAATTCAGTAATGTGTCAGAAAATTGCTTCTTCGTATTTGAGCCTTAATTACAGAAAAATATTTTCAAGAATCTACTTCTTACTATACAGCTTCAAAAGTTATGATGTTTTTAACCCTCTTTTTTATTTTATTCTAAATTACATTAATTTTCTCATGAATGTATAAGTAATCATTAACATTGCTGTTGCTATTGTGTACTTTCTGTCTTGTGAATACATACTAATCTAAAATAGGCTGTAAAATCTTCCGATAAATATGTATACAGTATCTCTCTATTCTAAAAAAAAGTAACTACCGCTGTCACCGCCGCCGCCGCCGCCGGTTTTGAATTTTTTGCGACCGGAGGTCTTTCTTCGTTAATATTAAGAAAAATAATGCATACAAAAATATGAAAATCGGTAGTATTATACAGAAATGTTTGATAAACACGTTGATGCAGACAGTTTTCAAATCGAAGAATTATTTTAAGAAATATTTAATGCTAAAGTTGGACAAAATCGTTCCACTAAAAAAGTTTTATAGTAGCAAAAACTGTTCATGGGAATTTAATCATTTTTAGATCATTTTATACGTTTGAAGTTCCCGGTGTGCAGATTGTATTTCTTTTTTTAATTTGGCTAATTTTTTGAGGTTTTATTTCTATTTTAACTTCAAATTTTCAGCATTTCTAGAGATATTTTTTACAGATTTTAGAAAGTGATATTAATTTAAACTGTTGCCAACTGTATAAACAGCGGAAACAATAATGTTTGCTTCAAAAAAATATATATATTTATACGTGTAATAAATTAAAAATTTATTTACACGTGACTATTACAAACAGAAAAAAACATTTGGAATTAGAATTAAATAATTATGTACAAAAAGCAGGAACTTATTAAAAATTACGTCATAAAAACTATAATTACACGTGAATTTTAAGAGAGAAAGGAATTTGTAAAATAATAAATTTATTAACATGCGTTAGAAGTCTTAAATAGGAGAAATTACGTCATATTTATGTCACATTACAGTTATTACATAAAATGAACACAAAATAATATTGCAAAACGGTTTAAATTTAGAAATTGCGCTAGACATTTATTTGATATTTTGAGAGGATACTTTTCAACTATTTTTCTTAGGAAAGCGCAAATAATATTTGATTTCTAACACAAGTATTTTCACGTGAATATTAAAAAGAGAAAGAATAGTTTGGTCAAATTTACGTCAGATTAAAAACGATTAATTTAAAATGTCTCATTTAAAAGAACTTTCTTTTCGCTTTATTAAAAAATACCGGGAGACAAAGATTCTGTTTACTTAATTCCTTTTATATTAGCTTATTTTGAAATGTTGTTACACGTGTCTACGTCATCAAGTTTTTTTTATTTCGACGTTTTATTTCTTTTTTTATTAATGTTGTACTAATTTATTTGTTCTTTCGTTATTTAAAATAAAAATTGTCAATTTGTATAATTTGGCGAGTGGTTTGGCGATTTATATAATTTGGCGAAATTAGTCGACGGGATAATCAAGTAGTACAGCAGCGGATTTGGCGTTAAAATTCCCCAATCAAAGAGAAATGAATAGAAATCCGTTTATAGGGAGATCGCCACTGTTTTTTAAATTATAATAATTCAATCTTTCGAAATCTTTTTAAAGCCGATCACATTAGCGTGCATTTAGAGTCTGCGGTGTCTGGACGGGGGTTGGCGAGCGTAGCTCGTAGGGGGCCGAGCCCCCTAGTCAATATAAAAAAAAATGACTTTTTCTGAATATGAAAAAAATATCTCTTGAAATGATGCAAATTTGAATACAAAATTAGAATACCTAACTGAATTTGAATAACTAGGGGGCCGAGCCCCCTAGTTATTTAAAAGAATCTCAATCTTAATTATATGTTAAGAAAAATCGAAATTTTTTGTAGAAATTGAGTCGGATCTGACCGTGACTGACTTAATTCTTCTTTTTTTTTTTTTTTTTTTTTTTTTTTTTTTTTTTTTTTTTTTTTTGCATGGGCCAGGACCGGACTGAACTTTTAATTTTTACATCATACCGGGATAGCTTTCGCTCAGGCCGGGCTGAGTCTGCAAATCCGGCCTGTGCAGACCTCTAAATGAATAAATGTCATTTTATAAAGCTATCAAGATTTTTTCAGTGTCTGGGACATAATTATAACCAATAAATTAAGATATATCCATAGAGATTACACGTGCAGTCTCCCTGTTCGTGAAAAAAAAAAAAAAAAAAAAAAAAAAAGTGAAGGGACTGGATTCCGAAAATATCTTCTGTATCTGGTTTTAAATAAGGAACATTGAAAATATCAATTGGCTAAACTTAAAAAAATTATATGTAAATTATACTCATTTTAAAATTATCTGTGAACATTTTTATTTATAAAACGGAATAAAAAAAATAATATATAAGCAAACAAATAAAGGATATTCACTTTATGAGGGAATTGGCTGACGAGTGGACTGATCACACCTGCAGACTGTGTATCATTAAACGGAAAGAATGCAGTTGTTTCTACCCTTTAATAATCAGACTTATCGCTGATTTGCACCATGTTTCAGTGGCTGGCATGCATTTTTTTATTAAATTTGAGTCAAAGTCCTATTTTCACAACTGCGGAAAAGTTAGAAAAAAAAATTCAGTGGTCAACTGAAAAAAATTTCGTTATAGCTGTTTGTTAAGATTGCGAAGATTTGCTATAAAAGGATAAATTAGCATTAAATACAATAGTAAAACGGTAGAATCAAAATGTTAATATCTTCCATTAATTTAAATTTGTGTTGTAATGAAAGCATAGCCTTAAAGAGAGAAATCCAAATGAATTTAGGAAATGCATGCTATTCTCGGCTGGGGCAGTTTTCAAATAGAAAGTGGAACTTCGGTTTCTAAAGTCCATGTTTTTCCTAGTAAGGGAAAGGGTCAGGTGCCTTCATATCTAAAAAGAGTAATGCGGTGCCCTTTGAAAAATGTCAAATGTAAACACCAATTTAAAGGTTAAGACAACCGATAATCATTTTCAGAAACACCAAAAATTCAAATAAATAACAATAGCTCAGATAATTTGAGACAAAAATCATGAGAAAAGAAATTTATACCAGTAGAAAAAAAATGTTGTAATATTGGATATTAACATAATTAGTCTACTTTAATTAAATTTATAAGAATATACATTTCAAAGTTGAATTACATTATAGGAAAAAGTTTTCTTATTTAAGGAACTGTAAACACATAATTAGAGATCAACTGAAAATTCATTTTCATTCAAAAATCTGACTTTACTGCGAAAATGCTGCTGGACCAAAACTTAGTATTCCAAAAATCTCATTTCTTCCTTCAGAATTTTTCAACATTACTTATTAATTTGAGCTGTAATGGCTCAAATGAGACACTCTTTATTCATTGCTATGAACTTCACTGTTTATCGGTCATGACTGACTCGAGACATGAATACAAATTATAAAGCAAGCAATGCATATATGTGACTAAACTTTGAAGATGCTTTTCATGCGCTCATTAAAAGCTGAAGACTTAACAGTAACAGAACATTTTTAGTTTGAAACCGCAGAAGTTTTTCCAATACTCTTTGAGAAAGTTCTAGTATAACAAATAATCATTTACATAATAAAAGATACATTAAGGTATGCTTATCTAAAACATTTTTTAATTACATGAAATTCATATCATTAGAAAATCATATACGTGTGTTGTAGATGAATTAATTACATTTTATTTTATATGAAAATAAAAAGTTTTGGTCAAAGGCACACAGAGCCAACTCGGACATATAATTAATTAATATTTCCATATATTTATGTATGGATTAATACCTTTTAAAAAAATTATGTTTTCGTTTTTCGCCAAAAATAGGAAGCTGACCGAAATTCAGTTTCCGTCGATCCTTACACATAATGCATATCCCTGTGGAAAAATTTTTGTAAGCTTTCTGCGTCGACAAGCCTCAATGACAGCAAAATTTTTCTGCAACGTGGTATTTTTTAATAGTAGAAATGAATGACAAATTTGTACATAGTATAATTAGGAAAAATACATTGAAAAACTAATATAGCTTAAAGCAGGTATTATACGTAATGGTCTTATCTGTTTTTAATGTAAAAAAAAAACAACAAAAAAAACTAAGCTTAATGAACCAGCATTAGAGGAATTGTTTAGCCTATTTCGAGTAATTTACAATAAATAAATTGTTCCGATACTTTTCTTAAGAATTATTGATTGAGTACGAGCTTAAATTCTTGTAATTTGTTGCAATGCACCATAGATTAAAAAGCTATAAGATCAATTTATTGGAAGGAGTGAGAAGGATTGTACATATATGCTTTAATTATTTCAAATAATTAAAATATTAAAAATGAAATTTAATTATTTTTTTCTAAATAAGTTGTCTGTCATACAAGCAAACATAATTTTCTATATTTGATATGGAAAGCAAGCAAAATAAAAAAAAGAAACAAACAATAAAGGATTAAGCAAAAAACATTTTATCGATTAAATTACTTTAAACTTAATATATTTTTATGGGCTACACTACAAGTTATTCAAATCTTATATACAAAAAATAAACTTGTCATAAATAAAAAGATTTCTTTCAAGTGAACTGCAACATATAATTTACATTATACAGAAAATGATTTTATTTTTTAATGTAAAAAGGGGGCTGTATTTATTGTTTATAGTATGATAAACAGTAAGAGGAGACCATTTATGCATTTTCAATATTTCAGGAAAACAAACAGTGAATGAAGATTTATGATACTTAATAAATTTAACAATGAGAAGTAACATAAAAATAAGTTTATCAAAAGAATATGATGAAGACTTATCTTTATGAAGATAAAGTTAGGCCTAATAATGCTTAAATAAAAACAATTCTTAAGCTAAAAATATTTATAACTGAATAGAATATACAAATAATATTCATGAGAAATAACAAAAATACTTGTTAATTATATAAACTTTTCAATACAAAATGCACAAGATATTTAAATTTCCAGTTCAAAAATTTTGTTTTCACTAAGAAAAAACAAATATGGCTTCCTTTAGTTTACTTG
This sequence comes from Maratus speciosus, assembly GCA_963932465.1. Classification (NCBI taxonomy): domain Eukaryota; kingdom Metazoa; phylum Arthropoda; class Arachnida; order Araneae; family Salticidae; genus Maratus; species Maratus speciosus. The sequence goes on from OZ010797.1 coordinate 90,980,013, forward strand.
TTAACTGCAGCTGTGAAAACCTAATTAAAATAACTATAGTAAGATCTAATAATGCTTAAATAAAAACAATTCTTAACCCAAAAATATTTATAACTGAATAGAATATATAAATAATTAACGAGAAATAATAAAAATACTTATGTTAATTATAAAAGCTTTTCAATACATTTAAATTTTTGTTTACACTAAGCAAAAACAAATATGGCTTCCTTTAGTTTAGTTGTTAAAACTGCAGCTGTGAAAACCTATTTAAAGTAACTATAGTAATATTCTTGAGGTGCAGAGGAAACAAATATCAAAACAATTATTAAAATATTTTAGAAGGAATGCTTATAATATTTTTTCATAGACTATAACACACTGATGTACTTTTAAATTCATATAAAAATACTAGTCCAGTTAACAGCTTTGAAGATGTTTTTCATTTGGCACACTAATGGCTACAGTTTTAAAACTGAAATAATCAAATATTTGAAAACATATAAACACTTTAAAATATACTTTATTAATTATAAAATAATAGACTATCCTAACAATATCAAAAGGGTTTTTTTTTTATATATATATAAAACATTGATTCAAAGATTGAGACAACAAACAGTTGCCATCTTGAAAAACACCAAAAATTCAGATAAGTAACAATAATACCTGAGATAGATAATGTGTGGTAAAAAAGGAATTTTTACCAGAACAAAATAGAATACAGCAAAACAGCACCGAAAACTGGCGATATGTAACAATTAAAATAATAAATATTTGTAAAAAATCACCATAAAATAAAAACAATATAAGACGCGTTTCGAGCTAAAAATATTAACAGCTCGCCATCAGCTAAAGTTTTTGTCCCCTTACAGACAAGTGTTTTACTTTAGTTGATGACGAGATGTTAACATTTTTAGCTCAAAACGCATCCTATGTATTGTTTTTATTTTATGGTGATTTTTCACAAAGTTTTGTTATTTTAATTTTAACAAAATAGAATGTTATAAAATTCGATCTTAATTAGCTTGAATGCAATGTTTTAGATTATGCATTTCAAAATTCATTTACACTTTGGGATTAAATTTCATAATTTTAGGAACTGTAAATACATAATGTGCAGTGCTAATATTAAATGAAGAAAACAAAAAACGGTCAATGTAATGTACTCAAATCATAAAAGAATAAGATGCAAAAGTCTAAATAAGACGAGTCATAGGTTATTTTTTATATTTAATTATAACAATTGCGTACTTACCACAAAGTTTAAAATGAAAGGATACGTACGAAACAATGATTAGCTGGACCTGATTTACTTACAGAAAACTTTGACTTAACAGTTTGCATCGTCCTCAAAATAGCTTTCTGTAGAATGGTCAACCAACACATCCACACGGTCACCTAAGAGCTAGCAAAAAGACATTTAAAGGCAAGAAAAGCAACTGCATTTCAAGCCATTTGAATGCTTTCAACTGGCTGAATATCAGAGTCAATGGAACAATGGAACAATAAAGCTGGTGTATGGATTCCCTAGTTGCTTGGCAACTTTACATCCGGGCTAAGAGTTAATCGTGTTACAATGCACTGCGAGCCTTAGAAAAAAGAGCGTTTAAACGCGGCTAGTAGCCACGAAAAATAGAGAGTAAAAGCTAAAAAGATAGACAATTTTTAATAGAAAAAATTGTTAGTATAACTAGTGGGAGAAAAAATGTTCCATATGATCCACATAAATGTCCAGGACAGGCGAAAAAGCTACCAAAGGAAGCCCCGTAAAAAAAAAGACTCAATTCTGATACCATACATTTAATATAGCTTGATAGGAAAAAAGTTTAACACAGTGAAGAAGAGAAACAAAACTAAATAAATACTTAATTACAAGAAAAATTAAATTTCTATAAGTAAAAAAAGAATAAAAATGTAAGAAAAAGCTACACTGAGGAGAGTTCAAACTAAAAAAAAAACAGATAAATGCAGAAGCCGAGGGGATCAAACGACAGCAAGAGGACGGCGTCCACCCAGTCTAGTAATTTGAGGTGAATTAAACATGGGAATGAAAGAAATAAGAGTAATATCATGAGAAGAGCTTAAGATACTAGAATAGAAGTTTTTTTTCTTTTTTATAAACAAACAACACAAACAAAAAGAAGGAAAAAAGTTTAGCAAATGAAGAGCTTAATCTTCGTTAATGTTGATATGACTTGCAAGTCTATCAAATTCAGTTAATGTAACCATCAATTTTTGCATCGGATTATCGAGTTTCTTAGTCTGAGTTGAGATGTTCTTTATACATTTTAGGAATTTAGTGATTTGAAAGATTTGTTTAACTTCGTTGAAAGTATTAAGAATGTCTTTAATATCATTGGTGTAATTAGTAGGAGCATTAGAATTTTCAATAGTAGGGGAGGAATGGGTGTTTGCGGTAGTACTATCATTGTTATCAGAGTTTAATTCAACATTACTAGTTGAGGGTTCAGAGTCTTTAGTATTTTTGGTATAATTATAATTCTTAAATATATCCGCTAAGATTTGGGTTTCTTGGGATAGATTGCTGACGCTATTACTTGTTTACGGTTTTGTTTATTTTCTAATCTATAGGGATTTTTTGGACAACCGCGGAAATTCGCTGGGTGCCCGAGTCCACAATTGGCACAAGTGGGTTTAATACGCCCCTTGTGGTGACAATCTGTACTTAAATGTAGATCTCCGCATTTTACACATTTAGCATCGAAGCCACACACTTCTGATGCGTGACCGTAACATTGACATTTGTAACATTGTTTTACACGATTTTTGCTAGTAAAAGCTTCAATCTTAACAGAAATATAATGTATATTGTTAATTTGGTAAATTTCTTCAAAGTTCTTACGAGGTATAACATTTACCATGTATATCGGCATTGGTTGGCCAGTTTTACGATTTTTAAGCATGGCAGCCCTAGTGACTGCGATACCATGCTCCCTGAGACTATCTTCAATAATTTTAGTATCGGTGTAACAGGGGAGGTCCCTAATGCATATTTTTTTGGGTCGAAGTTCTTTAGGATCAAGAGTGGTATATTTCTTTTTGTTTTGGTCTAGCCATTTCTGAGTAGATTTAAAGTCCTTATCAGAGTTACATTGTATAACAATGCGTTCGCCTTTTAGCGTTATTTTGGGTTTTTCTGAGTTTAACTCTGTAATTTCATGGGCAACCGTCGCCCAATTGCTGTCGACTTCGATGTAGAAAGGGTTAACAGATTTTTTAACTTTGACAGTATCCTGTTTATTTTTACTAATATTTGATTCATCCATATCCACATTTTCAGTTAGGGTAACTTCGCTAGCGATATTTTTATATTTATTACTAAGTGGGTTAGGAGAACTCTCCTCCGAAATAGGTCGTTTAACTCCTTTCTTAACAGCGTTGAAAATTTCTTTTTTAAGATTAGTGTTAGTAAGAAAGAAATTAGGAGTTTTCTTATACTTAATAGAGCAGAAAAAACTAAAGATAGCTGAATTTAACAAATTATCATGGGTTGGCTCCCTAAGCAACGTAAAAGCATCAAGGCAAGTTTTCCTTACCTCTTCTTGCTCTGAAGCAGAAGCAGAATAGCCGTCCCTAACCTTAATGTCCAAAATATATTGATCCACAAATGTGTAGAAATCTCCTAATATAGTTTTAGCATATTCTTCAAAATTTGAAGAAAATCTGTCAAACTGGTCCTTGAAATTGCTGTTTAACGTTCCATTACATATTTTGTCGATAACTTCCTTAATATAATAATCTTGATCATCTGTAGCCGTCATAATGCAGCACTAAATAGCGAGCGAAAACTATTCTAACGAACCGCCCCACCTGCCATTCACACTGCGAAAAATATAACATGCGATGGAGCAAGCACCTCTTACGTCCACCTCACAACAGAGCTCCAACGCAACTGAATCAGAGTCAACAACAACTCGTCTAAAGTCCATAATTTTGATCTGGAAAAAAATTGGTTTTAAATTTAATAAAAACAAATCATGCATACACAAACTGAAGACTTACAATTTATATAAACAAGTCATGCATACACAAACTGGACAATTTATAAAAATATTTTGTTTTAAAGGACAGGGAGATAATCAGAGAAGGGTGTAGGTGGAGCCCCACCAGTGGCTGAGAGGTTCTGCTCTCGAAGCTGGTAGACGGGAGGTGCTGGGTTCGATCCCAATCGCGCCCGTCGGCCTAATCGTTCGGAGTTTTCGTGGTTTTCTTCGAACCTTGGATTTCCAAGCGTTAATACGGGTTAGGTTCCCTTAGAAAGACCCTTACGAAGGGCACTCCCCCTGGGCCTATATCCCTCGTGCAGATAATTGGCCGTCATAAATACAACCAACCAACCAACCAGCTCTCGACGGTGGTAGACGGGAGGTGCCGGGTTCGAACCCATCGCTCCCGTTGACCTAACCGTGCGGAGTTTTCCGTATATTTGTTCGAACCTTGCGTAAATACAAAATTAAAAAAAAATTCCACTTATCTCTTAGGGGTTTTCTAGGTGATGCCGTGACGGCATCGCCGCCCTACTAGGACAATTCAATCCAGCGAAGATGTATCCAGGAAAAGCATTCTCAAAAGCGTTGTTGTGATTTTCAAAATCGCAAAATTTGCATTAAATGCTATTAGACTTCAATTTTTATGAAGCAATTTTAATAAAATATGCTAAAAATATTTTTTCCGATTTTTTTTCCGTTTTAAAAATTAAATATTTTTTTTGTTTAATTTTTTCAGAAATATAAATTGAATAAGGTACTGTTTTTTAATACGGGTTAGGTTCCCTTAGAAAGACCTCCCACAGAGGGTACTCCCCTTAGAGCCCATATCCCTCGTGCAGATAATCGGCCGTCATAAATAACACCAACACCTAATAAACTATGTTATTATTGAAATGAATTATTGCCAAAAATATTGCAGAAATCGTCTTGTCTGGCGTTGGGTTCGAACCTGCGTCCTATATAAAAATTCAGAGCTTTGAACTGCTACTTTAGATCACTGCGCCAGCAGGAACTCGTTTTATCTTCCTTTAAATTGGAGAAGGTTCGAAAAAGAATTGACGCATGCGAAAATGTGTCGAATTCGATCTGCTTAAATGTTTACCTTTGCGTTTTAACCCTTTCTAGGTTTTCGTGAATTACTTCAGTTATTAAACTTTTGAAATGATTGAATGACAAGAGGTTTCAAGGAAAAAATTCTTTCAAAATAAGTACAAGCTTTTTCTTCGCGTACATTACAAATGCAAAATTTTCTTTTAAAATTCAGGTGGCATTTGGCAATTAAAATTAAGTGGGACGTAAACTTCACACCACCGTATAAAGAATTAATATACAGGGTGTCCACTCTCAACGGTGTCCAATGGCTAATTCCTAAACCGTTAGTCATAGCCATATAGTTCCAGTTACAAAAATGTTTTAAATGAGGTAAAGAAATATTTTAAAAGCAATCTGGGTCAATAAAAACATTTCTTAAAAAAATATGAAATCTAAATTTTTATACGTTTCCCCCGGTCCTATAAGTTATATTTAGTAAAATTTTCCTGTTACACTGACAAGTAAGACAGAAAAAGTCCCATTGTTCTACGATTAAAATTGACCGAATAATAACAGTTTAAAATTGGAGCATATTTTTTGCTGAAAATTAGGGGTCATTCACAAATTTAGTAGAAATATAATTTCGCCAGATATATTAAAAAAATTGTTGATAGTAACATTAACATTGCAATATAAATTTGAAATCTTTAATCATTCTGACATATTAATGCAAAATAGCAAAATATAGAATTTGTAATAAACATATAATAAGAAAAAGAAAAAAACAGAATTTTTGTTAACTAAAATGATGAAAATTAACAGTTTTAGCTTTCGATAATTGATTCTTGTGTATTCTGTACCGCTGAATCGAAATTGACCTTCATTTTTTACCATCACGTAACGATTTTTTGCAAAAGAAAAAAATAGCGAAAATTTGATACTATAAAACAGCTGTCATTGTTATGTTTATAACTTTTGATAATTGATCATTATGTATTCTTTACCGCTGAATCCGTAAATGACCTTTATTTTTAACTATCACGCCAAGGTTTTTCGCAAATTGTAAATTTCAAAGTTAAAAAATTCAAATTTAAAATTGAGCCTCGTCCCTCACCTCATCGGATTCCTCAGCTGTTTAGCTGTAAGAATCCCAGTATAAGCCGAAAATTAAACAAATTATTGAATTAAGTAAAATGAAATTATATGAAAAAAGTTTTACATCTGTTTTATAATATCAGACTTTTCGCTATATTTTAACTCTGACATTTACGTTTTGCAAAAAACTTCTAAAGTGAAGATTAAAAATGAAGGTCATTTTCAGATTCAGTGCTAAAAAGTGCATAAAAATCAATTATCAAGAGTTAAAAAATACAGCCATTTCCTCTATTTTATAGTATCCTATTTCAGTTAATTTTTAACTTTGATTATGATTTGCAAAAAATCGTGACATGATGGTTAACAATTAAGGTAATTTTCGGATTCAGTGCTAAAAAATACATAAAAGTTAAAAAGCACAACCATCGCAGCCTTGTGTTATCTAAACTAAAACTTTTTCTTAAACTTCTTTGCGGAAATCTATCCGAATTTTTATTTTTGTATTATCCTGTAACATAAGTATAAATGGTAACCATCGAAATTCATAATACTAGATTGTCAACGGTTGGTTGGTTGTTGTATTTATAACGGCCAATTATCTGCACGACGGATATAGGCCCAGGGGGGAGTGCCTTTCGTGGGGGTCTTTCTAAGGGAACCTAACCCGTATTTACGCATGGAAATCCATGACTCGAAGAAAACCACGAAAACTCCGAACGATTAGGCCGACGGGCGCGATTGGGTTCGAACCCAGCACCTCCCGTCTACCAGCTTCGAGAGCAGAACCTCTCAGCCACTGGTGGGGTGATTGCCATCGGATTTACTTCAATATGTAATATTTAATCTCGATTGGAGATATTTGAAAATGAGCTAAAGTTCGAGTAAAAATTTTGAATTGGAAAAACATACACATATGATCTTCGAAATTAAATATAAACTTTTAATAATATTTGTTAAAAGAAATCATGAAAAGAAACAATCTGAAATCCTTACCAAAAAAAAAAAAAAAAAAAAAAAAAAAAAAATGTTAAAATACAATTATTTTAGACAATCTGAAACCTAATAAAAGTTAACTCACATCAGTCGTAATACTTGTACGATTTTATTCAAAGCGTAGATACATATGAAATAAGTTCTTCGAAAACGTTAATCACTTGGTATATGACCCCTCAAAACCTGGCGAACTCATTTGTATTCAGATGTAGAAAAGTGGCATAAGCCATGCATTTTTAAAGTTTCATAACTCGGTCAATTCTAGTGTTATATGAACGGCACTTTTTTTTTGCCTTACTTATCAGCGTAATAGAAAAAGTTTACTAAATATAACTTATAGGACCTGGGGACCGAATAAAAATTAAAATTTTGTAATTTTTTAAGAATTGTTTTTATTGACCCAAAACGCTTTTAAAATATTTCTTTACCTCATTTAAAACATTTTTGTAATTGGAACTATATGTCTATGACTAACTAGCCGTTGGACACCGTTGAGAGTGGACACCCTGTATATGATTCTAGTTTTATATTGTGACATTCCATTGATTCTACTGTACATTTCCAAAGGAAACAGCTGTTAGTTGTTTAAAAGGCACTGAGACAATTACTAAATTTTTCTAAAGGCTTTAATAAACATGTTAAATAAAAGTGACTTTTTTGTAAACATGGGAAAAGGACTTATTCATAGCTGCCAACTTTTCCCCTGTTTTCTAACACAAAAATTTAATAGAAATTTTTGCCTTACTCGACAGATTACAGCGATTTAAAAAGGTAAAACTAACGGTAAAACTTTTGTGGTACAAAAAAGCGTAAGATGTTGGCAGTTATGCATATTAAGTGCCGGTTTACATATAGTACTAAAAAATGGATATAATGCACTTAATAAACAAAGAAATTTGTGTGAGTTTGTATGTCTGTAGACGCTGTTCTGAAGAGACCGCTGTGCATAAAGCTATAACATTTTTGAGGATTTCTGTACGTAGATTTTCATCGCGAAGCCCGATTTTGCATTTTTGCTTTTAATTTTTAATTTTAATTTTTTAATACGATTTTTAGCACTTTTTAACGTTTAGAAGTGATTTTTCTGCATTAATAAAAAAAATCCGAGTTTCAATCTTTTAGCCCAATATTTTAAATTTTATTCTATTTTCAATAATGTTTATTTCATAAAAATTAGCCCGTAATTAATTCAGATATTAATTAAAAACTCAATGAAAGGCTCATCAAAAAAGCATTTTTCTCCAATTTTCAAGTGTCCCCACCAGTGTCCGAGAGGTATGCTTTCGAAGCTGGTAGACGGGAGTCGCTGTGTTCGAACCCAATCGCGCCCGTCGGCCTAATCGTAAGGAGTTTTCGTGGTTTTCTTCGAGCCGTGGATTTTCCATGCATAAATACGGATTAGGTTCCCTTAGAAAGATCCACACGTAGGGGCACTCCCCCTCGGCCCTATATCCCTCGTGTAGATAATCAGCCGTCAAATATCAACCCAACCCGAAACTTCAAGAATCGCATAGCTGCCGGACTGGATTTCAAATGAAATCAGTATGAAAGATACTGATAATTGTCACTAATTGGCTAAATTTAAGAAAACAAGTCAAGATATCGACGTGAAATTTTCAGAGGGAATGTAGAAACAGCACACATGTGATAAAAACGTTTACTTAAAGACGATTAATATACCCAAGAGATAAAAACTTCCGAAACATTAAAAATAAAATTTTAAAAATCTAAAAACCGACAAGTGTCAACCATTCTGTGCCTATCATCAGGGTTATCCTTCAGTATTGAGAGACAGAAATATCTATAGATTGAAAATGTAAAAAATAAACATTCTATGTTGCGCGCACCATCATCATAGAGCCATGTGTACAGCTGTAATTTAACTATCCATTTTCAAGAGACAATCCATTTTCACGAAATCAGAATATTAATACCAATTAGACACTTGAATCTAGAGTTAAATGTTGCTTCAAATTATTTAACCATAATTTATGTATATTGTAAGAAACTCCTTCATTACAAACATCTCTAATTATCAATTCAATTTCCCGGGATTCTCTATTTATGCTTTTTTGCGGATAAGTACGCGGCCAAATAATTTTTGCACTTTCATAATCTATTACTTTAATCCCATTTTTACAACAAAATCTTGCAAATGCTGTTGATTATCTATCATATTTTATATCTGCTTTTTGTTCTTTTAATCCTGAAACAATTTTTCTTTTTGTCATACGTATACAAAGTAATTTCTCACCGTTACCTTAGTAATCGGAATTTCATAAACTCCAGCTAAACTTAGAGGGGAGAGGGGGGGGGGGCATAAATTTGACTTGAAAGTAAATTAATTATGTTGGGTCTGGGTATTGCTATAAGTTTTAAAGGAAGTGTTCTCTTCAACGTGTCGTAAATACCTGTAACATAACAAAATTTTGAATAGATAACATTGGATTTACAATCGTCTTGAATCTTGAAAGCGGGGTTAATATGCTTTTCAATAATTTTATCTAAAAATTTTACAGGGAAGCCATGTTCAACTGCAGTTCTTTTAATAAAATTAAGTTCTGTTTGAAAAGATGTACCATATCAGAAAAGCGAGTTTTATAAATGAAGAAAAAGTAGAAATTTTGTAGTTAAAATAATGATCAGATTTAAATGAAAGACTTTGATCTACCCTTAAAATATCCATATCAAGGAAAGGTGGCCTTCCTTTAATTTCTGTCTCTGTTTGTAAATTTCATATTTGAATAGAATTTATTAACTTCCTCAAGGAATTCATTCGAAGCTCGTATCCCATGCGCCCAACAGATGAAAACATCATATACGTATCTCACCCAAACATCAGGTTTAGTCCATCTAATTTAAAAATAGCGTCCTCTAAAAGACTTAAAATAAATTCAGCTAGAATTCCGATACTGGAGCTCCCATACGTGTCCCCGTCGTCTGCTCATAGTGCTAGTGCCATCAAAATTCATTCAGTAGAACTCAATTTATAATCAGCCGGAACAAAATACACATTTGCATTTTACACATGAAGTAAACGCTTTTAATTTTTATTTTTAAATCTTCAAATGTTAGCAAAGCTGATGGGCTGAGAATAAGATTATAACTCTTAAAACTAAGTACATATATTAAAATTGTTTTTTCGATTAAACAGTCAGAAAACACCATTTAAAATAGTTCTTAAATGAAAAAAAAATAATACATAAATAAATAAATAAATAATATACCAGTTTTAAATGCAAAAATTTCCGACACTGATTTATTTTTTAAACATAAAAGGTTTTAAATATCAATAGACTTGTAGTGATTAATATAGATTTGATTTGTAATTGAACGTTTTAGGAATATAAAGAATATGCTTTATCCAATATTTTTCGGCAAAAAATAAATCATGGAGGGATTTATATAAACAGTGACATAAAGAATTAAAAAAAAAAATACTAATCGCTATTCGCTGTATAAAAATAAATGAATAAATAAATAAATAAAAATGGAAAAGATCTGTTGGAGTAGTAGACAACAATATAGTTACTCGGAAAAATTTGTGTAAGAAGAGCACGGATTTTCTAAAAGTTTCTTTAAAAAAGGGGAGAACTTTGATACTTATAACATGCAGTGTTTTCAATCAAAATTCAAGTCATTTTCAAAGAACTTGAAAAAATGCAATAGAAATATTATAAAATAATTAGAATACGAATAACACATATATGTGATTAAATACAATCATTCCTATGAATTAAATTTAACTGCGCAAGCGCAAATGATAACACTTTTTTTTTTTTTGTCATAAATTGTTAGTCAACTATATCAGTGAATTGTATAAAAAGACCAGTCGAATATTGTGTAAAATCGGAAAGATGTCGGCGATACAGTTATCTGAATTTCAGATACTTTCTAAAAATTCTTTCTTCTCTAAATAACTTTCTAAAAATTCAGATACACTCTAAGGATGAGAAGTTATTTTCCATAAGAGGCCATTTTTTATTAACAGCCTTCCAAAAAAGGAAGGGATATTAATGGTATTGTTGTTGTATCTCTCGATTATTGGGATCTCTCGATAACGGAATGTTGTGTAGATATTAAATGCGCGATTTCCAACTTATGTGTTCACGGACGTGATCAAATCTGTTTCCCTTTCCCTTTATTATTACTTGGATAACCTTGCATAATAAATACGGGTTGGGTTCATATCAGATGTAAATTTCCAACGGGGCGAAAAATGTCCGGATCAGGATTCGAACCAGCGATCTCCTGGCTGAAGCCGCCAATGCTTTGAAAAATTAGAATAAAAAATAAAGCAAGTTAAAGTATTTATAACACTATTACTGAAACAATCCTCTATATTTTTATATAATAATTGGATGAAGAATATATTTAAAAATAAGAATGATGCAGAAAAAATAATCATAAATTTAATAAATAAGCAACACGTGCTGATAAGTCTTCCCAATAAGTGAAAAATAGCGCAAAAATAAAGAAAAAAAAGAGACAAAATACATTTTCCATTATAAATTACTTTATTTTTAATATTAGATGAAGTAACGTTAAAAGATTCTACAAAACATAATGCTAAATAATTTAAAAGTGTTTACGTTTTTTATAATAACTCATTTAACTTTATACATTGCAAAGTAAGATTTTAATTATATATATCCTCCTGAGACCCAAGCAAAAATGATGTTTTTAAAGAAATTAATAAATTTCGATTTTTTAATTTTGTTTTAGAGCACATCCATCTAAATGGATGTTCAGGCCATAACTCGCATTAAAATAATTTAAAAAATGCTAAGAGTATCGGGTGGATTTTTGACGGCCGATTATCAATACGAGGTATATAGGCCCTAGGAGGAATACCCTTCGTGGGGGGTCTTTCGAATGGAACCCAACCCGTATTTACGCACGAAAATCCAAGGTTTCGAAGAAAACCACGAAAACTCCGAAACGGTTAGGCCGACGGACGCGATTGGGTTCGAACTCAGCACCTCCCGTCTATCAGCTTCGAGAGCAGAACCTCTCGGCCACTGGTGTGTCATGGGAAAGGATAGAATTTATTATAAAGAACACAAGGCAAGTATTAACACCTACTATAAAAATTGCAAAATAAAATAGTTTAAACAAATTAAAATAACATAAAAACAAAACTTAGCAACAGAACGTAAAATTCCAACTTGACTCCTTTATTACGCCATTTTGTAAACAAATTACCGTTGCCAAAATCCAAAAGCAGAATGTTGATTTTTGATTCATAAATTACCATGCCAAACTGGTTTTAGATTACTACAATGAAATTTAACGCAATAGAAGGTGAAAGCAAAGCATCCATTTAAATCGACGCCAGGTCTCAGGAGGATATATATATATATATATAATTTAATGGAATTCAATATTAATAAAACAGGCTCAGCTATTCACTTTAGCTTTAGTTTAATTTTTATGGCCAATAAAGGGATAAGTTGCCAAATATGGCGAACTGCAGCAGATGCCGTCACGGGCTACACTTCCATTACGACAAATGGAAGATTGCAATCTGTATAATATATATCTGCGGTTCGCTCATCAGAGAATTCCTATTTCTTAATGACAACGAGGAAATCTTACAACCATAATGGTGCTTCCTCGTCATTCAAGTAACTCTGCTACTTTCCTGGAACCTTCTCGATCAGAACTTACTTAAATTTTATGTATATATATTTTTTTTACCGATGTGGGTACAATATATTTATAGTTATACTCTTTCATTTATCTTAGCATACGGGTTCTAAGGTTTTAAGACCAGACACTAGACAGTAGGGTGGGTCGAAAAAACCGAAATTTTTATAATCGAAATGTAATAGCGCGGAAAAGTTGCCTTTTGTAATACAGAATAAATTTCTAAAATATTACACCGATCGGTTAATATCTTTTACCGCCGCAAGGGAGCCAAAGTTTCAAAAAATCGCAAAAAACATGCTTTTTTTATCATTTTTTTTTTAAATTATCCAAACATACCAATACAATTTTTAATAGAACGCAATAGCTACATGAAGATATGAGAAATGTCCCGGTAAATGTTCATTATGATGAAATCATATCTTTATTTGCCGCAAAAAGACCATATTTTTTGTAAAAATTTCAAAATTTCAATTTTTCATTTTTTTTTCTAAATTTTTATAATATGTCTAGAAATAAATAATTTTACTTTATATCTATTAATATATCATAATTTTTTATACTATTTGTAATAGACTTGAAAATAAAGTTAATCATTCATTTTTCTTGACGATCGCTTCATCTACTGATGTTTTACTTCATAACAGCCAATTCATGCCACAAAAATTATATAAAATGAGCAAAATGTTTTAGTATTTTATTAATTAAAATATAGAGATGTTTAACCGAAACGGGTTAAATAAACTTAAAATGAAGAAGAATTTAATGTAAATGAATTTTATAATATAACTTGCTTTCAGATGAAGCCATTATTTCTCGAGAGGCCAAAACTGATCAGATGTGATCCTCCCTCTGTTCTAGTAAACAAACTTTATGAGTGCTTCAATGAATAATTCCACGCATCTTTCTAGTGATTGAGTGGGACAAGGAAAGTTATAATAGCTGGTATCTTTAATCGAACATTTTAAACTCACCAGCGTTTTTAGTCGATAAAGAAACCATAACAGGTGGTTCCGTTAGTTTTCAGTTTTGTCAGTAGACTAAAGCCATACAATTTTAAGCTTCAGTGTTGAAGTGTGCTATTGTAAAGTGACGGATGGCACTATTCTAGTCCACGGAACTTCGTGCTTTTGCAATTTTCTTCATTGCTGGGGCCCTGATGTTCTCCTCTTCATATGCTATCATTCCAAAGGGGCTATTTGTATGATTTGCAAAATAGTCATTTCGTGAAAATAAAGGAACTATAATCTTTCGTAGATTATCTGTCAAGTAACGTAAGTTAGTAACTATAGTGCACAGATTCTGGAAAACATGAGTGATTAATTTTAATTGTGAACCAACTGATGCAGTACATTTTCAGGATGTACTCAAAGAGTATGACAAGTTAAGAAGAGGGTTTCTTTGTTCCAACGTAGAGTCTCAAAATTCGAATAGCAGTAATGATCCACCTTGAGTGAAATATTTGTCCAGGGACTCAGCAAAAAAGGTCAATTCTATACACGCGTGTTGAAAGAGCTTGCAATACTTCTGCAATACTTCTGGTTAGTTGACAAATCATCTTTATCAACAGCTAGGTGATCAGATTAAATTGGCTTAAATTTTGCAATTGGGTATAATTCGCAAATCGCAAGAGATCAACCAATTGGGCCACAATATGATAGAGAACCTGTTTTTTGTCACCAAGATGTTTGAAAGGATGTCTCAGTGGAAGCTCATTGAAGTGAGGTCAAGGAAGCCAATAAAATGGTGTTTTAAAAGTTGTTCTCAACTAATCCTACTATAACACCACCTTTGCATCCAGTTTTGAAGATAGTTCCGTGAAATTCAACTGCAATTATTATTCCAGTCGGAATTTCATTTTTCTTCAAAAAACCTATAATGTCATTGCATATAGAAGTCGCCTTGCCAGACGATGGGGTCAAATGACGAAAATAATTCAGACCTGGTTCTAGTACAAAGAGATATGTTCCTCCTTGACTTCGCAAAGATGAAACTTTGCCACCACTTTAACCTGGCAGATATTTCTATCTTTAGGGCCATCAAAGTATAGAGTAAAAGGAGTACATTACAAAAAAAAAAAAAAAAAAAAAAAAAAAAAACGAACAAAGTGAAACGTGGCCCTCTAGCAGCGAGAAATTAATTTTACGTACAGGCTGCTGCAGGTGTTTCTATCATTGAGCATTTTTTTTTTTTTTTTTTTTTTTATAGAATTACAGTGATCATGGTTAAAAATGTGCATGAAATTAACAACATAAAATGCCTTTCCCAGCCTATTAGAAATGTAAAAAATCTGAAAACATTACAAAAGTTATGAAAATTTGAAAAAATGAAAAACTTTAATTTTTAACATTTTTTAGAAATCTTGGCCCTGTTGTGGCGGTAAAAGCAACGATGTCACAAAAATGAAATGTTAATGTTACATTACTAATATCTTGGCGTGGCCGTTGCGTTCTATTAGAAATTGAATAAGTATGTTTGGATAATTTAAAAAAAAAAATGCTAAAATTATGTTTTTTGCGATTTTTTCGAAATTTAGACCCCTTGCGGCGGTAAAAGATATTAACCAATCGGTGTAATATTTTACGTATTTTATCTTTTTTACAAAAGGCACCTTTTTCGCGCTATTACGTTTCGATTATAAATATTTCGGTTTTTTCGACCCACCCTACTATTTATTCTTTTATTTACAGGACCTTATAATTTTTTATCTAAACCGTGGATGAAGATAATGCTTTATCAGACATTTTATAATTCAAATAAGATTTATTCAACTAATGTAAGATAACAAATTTTACGGTACTACTTAGTTATCCCGTCGGCCAATTTCGCCAAATTATATAAATCGCCAAGATGTTGTCTCTGTTTATCGGAATTCGATTAGTTCGGTTGGTTGTTATTGTCATACAGATCGAAGAAGCTGAAATATAATTTAATGTATCTCAATCGAGCTCAATATTGGATCACAAAATTTTACGAATAAGAGAGAATTAGAAGATTATCGCAAAAGAAAGATTAAAATGCATTATAAGCAAAACGGCCGATGGTTAAATTATAACAACTTGGAATTCAATTCCAAATACTAAAAGCTGTAGATTCTGGCACTTGCTATTTTAACAATTTTTTGTGTGAGACATTCTTTTCGGAAATAAATAATGTGAAAAATTCAAGTAATTAAACATCTTGTCACATGAGTCCAATTCAACTTGCATTCTCTTTAAAAACAACTAAGTACGAAGTTGATAATAAATTATTTGGCATCTAAGAGAAGACAACAGATATAATAATTTTTAATTACATTTCTAAAACTTTTAAATTTCTAAAACTTTTAAACTTCTAAAATTTTTAAAACTTACATTCATCAAATTTAACATTTCAGCTGAACATGCTTGTCAGTAAGTTTCTGCACTAATTGTTGAAATCTCTTGTGATCCACAATTACTGTTAAACAACACCACAGTCAAATCTGTTACTGGCATCTAAGGATAGCAAGAAAACAGAAAATACTTAAAACTTGAATTAAAATATAACTTGTCGGCATAAAATTTATAGATATTTACAAACTGAGTAAAGGATATTTTCATGTATATAAGGCTCATTTTAAGCAACAACAAATATTGAGAAATTGCCAAATGGATGGGCATTTAAGATTATACATTATTTGATGTGGCTTTCCATTATAAAAAATTATCTGCTTTTTTACACTTGGTAGAAAGCACAAGCAAGTGAATTTATCAAAAAATATGTAATTTTTGTTCTATTTTGTAAAGACAGGGCAACCGGGGGGGGGGGGGGAGAAACATTATTTAATTCTCTTTTTAGGGTTTCTAAGTTGATTTCTCAACAAATAATCATCGAAAATTAATATAAAACTATTGAAACAGGGTTCATACTCTATTTGAATTACAAAATTCCCTGACTTTTCCAGGTTTTCCAGGCCATATTTCCTACAATTCCCTGACCAAAATTCACGACATTTTTAGAAATACGAATTACAATTCAAGATCTTAATGATTAAACGTACATCTGAAAATTAAAATAACGTATAAAATTGAAACTAAAAATCTATATCATTTGACATTTACAATATATACACAGTAGACTCCCTTAAATCCGCGAACACCTAAAATCTGCGTATTTTTTCAGATGTAGACAATGAAATTTATAGTTAAGTTGCAGGAACAAAATTCAAGATGGCGCCGTAATCAGCAACTACCACAATGATTTTTTTTTTCTAAATTTTTTTTTAATCATTCTCTTTTGGCTATTAAAGCTGATTTATTAATAAATAAATTTACATTACTTTTTATTTTTATATAAATTAGCATATCTATATCAAAAATTCCAGGGTTCGAAATGGAAAAATCCACGAACCGGAACGCTATTTTAAAATAATTTTTCGCGGATTTTTTTTTTTTTTTAATTATAGACAAATTTATTTCTAAACATACAAAGCAGTATAAGAAAAGCATTCAAGACTCTAAATAACTATGAAAAAAGTTACAGTGAGCGCAATATAGTTATACTGATAATAGCATTAACACTGTTCTCCTTGCTATCACTAGATGGCAGCATAGGACTTTTGGAATCGATTTCATCAGTTATAATTTAATATTTTTCTAAATTTTTATTTTACATAATTATTTTAATAATTACTTACTTTTAAACTAATAAATTATTTTAATATTTAACTTATTTTAATGTTTCACTTTATTGTAAGCATTCATTATAATTCCCCTTGCTTAACCACCAATCAAATTTAATGTTTCAAAAATGTAAACAAATCAATGACCAGAAATCCGCAAAATTCTAAAATCCGCACATCTGGTACCAAACTTTGCGGATTTGAGGGCGTCTACTGTATAATATAAAACAAGGAAAACTAAAATACAGTTCAGATGGAGTCAAAGTAACTTTTTATTTACATAACTTAATTTATACATATCAAACATTTAACTTTTTTTAGACTTCTACTATCATGTCATTTACTTGCGTTGTTTTAGAAGCAGTTTGTTGTGTAAAAGTTTCAATTTTTTGTCTTTTAACATTTTAACTTCAGCTACAGCTTATTGTATTAATTTATACTTAAATTCTAAAACTATTAAAATTTTGTATTACCATTGGACATACACTGGTGGGCATATATTTTTTAAATTCTAGCACATCATGAAGAGGGCTAAAAATTTATTATAAAATTCCACCTTTACACACTAAAAAATCTCAATTATTTTACATAAAACATAAATTAAAGAGTAAAATATATACAAAAATTTATAGGGCTGTAATAAATACTTATTTAGTCAAATTGCAATATATTAAGTGATCAGGTAAATGCTAACACAATAACAAATTAACACTAAAATAAAACTCTATTTTCCCTGCCCTATTTGTACTTTTATAGTACTAATAGTAAATAAATAATGAATCATCAAATCAATCGCCCCTTCCCCGCTAAAAAACTGCCACCTTCTGATGTTTTTATCACTTATTTCTAACATTAAATAAATAATGATCGAAATCCTCTACTCCCTTTGAACTTTCAGTTTTTCCTTATGAACCTCCCCCTCCCCCCCCCCCCCCCCCTCACAGAACACAAAGTGCAAAATTTTTAAATCGTGATTAAAAAAAAACTCCATATTCTTTACATTTTAGTAGGGCTGCACCGAATATTCGGTATCTATTCAGTATTCGGCCAAGTTACCGAATAGCAAACTATTTGGTATGCTGAATATTCGGTTTGGCCGAATATCAAATTATTCGGCTGAGCCGAATACTTACAAAAAACTTTTTAAAAACCTTATACAACTTCTATGTTTAAGAGTCAACTTATAACAATCTTCAGAATAATTAGAAACAAAATCATAGGTATTTAAATAAAAGGAATGTTTTTACATTATTTATTTGCTGTTTGTTAAGTATTTTTTAAGAAAATTAACCAATCACGAGGATTTTCATAGGAATTAATTGTGTACAAAGGCAAGTTCCTGAACATTATCCAGTAAATAATATGTTTCTAGCTAAGATTATCAGAACAATGTTTACGATCTCTGAAACTGATTGCCCACTCCAGATACCGATCTAGGATGCATTTAAAAACTTCCTTGCTTTATCAAAGGGAGTACAACAGTTATTCTTGCTAAGTTACAACCATATAAAATTTGAATAGATTGTATTATTTATTTACTTTTGCTTTAGTCTCTTCCTGACAAACAAATATTGTGCTGTCCTCTAAAAACAACCCACTTTTTTAATTTTTCTCTATATAAAATTTAATAAAAAATACAAAACAATTTGAAGTAGCTACATTTTCACAGCTTGTTCTGACTAAGATTTTAATGCATAGTATTTTTGATTTTGTCAATATATTACAAAATGGCAGTCAATTAAAGAAGAATTTGAAAAAAACCCACTTTTTCCTAAAAATAACCCATGTTACCTAAAAAAAAACCCACATGTAAAAACACTTCTAGAAACCAAAATATTAGACAGCAAAATATTTTTTTCATTATTAATTATTTTTAAAACACAATTCTGCAAAAAAAAAAAAGTTTTTTTATTTTTTTGCAATCAAATCCAAAGGGGCAACTTAATCACACAAGTTTAAATTAATCTTTTTTCAGAAAGTAGAAATGCCTGAAATTGGCACTGTGTTGTTCAGAAACTACAGAAATATTCAATTTTTTGGTAAACATAAAAGATCTTTCAGAAAATAATGTCAAAGTTGCCGTTTTGAACCAAATTTCCTGACAAAAGGAGAAAAAACACCCAAAGAGAGGTGAAAAACTAGTCGTCATGGGAACCAAAATCGCTTGTAACTCTGTAAGTTATTTATCAAAAACGTAAAACTCATTTCGATTCCAAATCGTTTAGTCAGCCCTGTCAATTTTGTACCTTTATGTTTAAAAATGAGTAAATGTGTCAGAAAGTTTCGTCCTTGTTGAACAGTGAACTTGAGAATCGCCTAATAAAATTTGCATAAAAAAGCAAAATAATGATTAAAATAAAATAAGCTTGTAAGCATTAAAACAACGTATGATATAAAAGTAAAAGGATATCTTTGTGCACATAAAAAAAGTGGACGGGTTTTATTTTTGCAAAAACAAAGAGGCGGTGGGAGGTATGACATAACTTGTACAAATTCTTAGAAATGCAAAATTTGCATAATTTATTGTGTTTTTTCCCTTAATTAATATTTTAAAGAAAAAATATATGCTCCACCATTTATATATATATATATATATATAAGTGGGGGTTTTTTTTTAGTTCCCGCATGGGTTTTTTAACATCTGTTTTCAAAAGGTCACAAACTGAGCCAAACATAATATAATCAGCTGAAAATGGTGCATTTTATTCACATTAATAGTTTAACATAAAAATATCTAAAAACTGATGTACATCATTGTAACATGTCGTATTATAACAAGAAAAACTGTGAAAATGAAGCTCTTTTTTTTTTTTTTTTTTGCTAGAATTCTGTATTATTAGCTTATTTAAAAAAAAAAATTAAATAAACACTTTTAAAGTAATTTTAAATAATTTTATTATTGTAAATGGCATATAGAAACAGGACAAAAAGAAAATTTTACTTCAGTGATTTTTTTGATGAAGTTCTAGGGTGGGTTTTTTTTAGAGGACAGCACTATAATATACGATCCTGTACAATTTTCCTTCCAATATTTTCACAATTTCTCTTTGATTTTAAAATGTTTCTTTTGAATTTAACAAAATTTTATTCATCTGTTTTAATTCTCAGAAGAAGACATAAAATAAAAAATTTTATTAATTAAAAAAGTTTTGGCCTAGCAGTTACTATTCGGCTAGCCGAATATTCGGTATTCGGTTCGCCTGTAGGCCGAATATTCGGTATTCGGCCAAAATCACTATTCGGTGCATCCCTACTTTTTAGCAACATTAAATTAATTCAATCATCTAAATCATCACCCCCAAACCTCTTTAATTCTTGTGGCAATGACACTAATAAAGAATAAATGAACGAAATTAATCTCATAAATATTTTACAGACTACAGACTCTTCATTAAAAAACTTTACTTTAGTTTTGATTCTAAATACAATCGTGAAAATTATAGAAACAATAATAAAATGTCATCATAAAATGAACAATTTTATAAAAAATTAAGTCACCAGAGGAAAAAGAAATTACATAAGTAAGAACAATAAGTAAAACTATTTACATTACACATTTGAAACAACGATTTTAGGCCTAGCCTAATATAAATAGCTATATTAAAAATAAAACAATAAGTTTAATATGAAATACCTGATTACATCTTTGGAACATCATGCTATTACAGCATATTTTTTACTTGAGTACTAGTTAATCATATAACTGAATTTAAAATAATTAAATGTCAGAAATCAGAACGTCACGCTATTCCTCCATTAAAGCCTCTCTCAACAGCAACAGCAAAGTCAATTATGTAAACAACGAGAAGTTTAACCTCACCAGCCGCCAGAGGGCGCTACCATCAACTCGCTAAATTTCTCCCATTGAACTGACAAGGCTTGTATACTCAAGGGCTTTGGTTTGAACCCTCCAAGGAGGTTGAACTAATGGAGAAGGCAACGCTCCGCTACGCAATGCTACGAAAGTGAAGCCTGCCACGCCCCCTCATCCTCCCAAAACATTGAAGAACGCATAGCGATACATTGAAAAATGAGTATCGAAAATTCCTAATAAAAATAATTTTAGAGTCAAGATCCGATTTTTTCTATGATTTTACATTTATAGAAGACTGTTTATACGTATTAACTTGTTTTTTATTGTAAAATTTCAAATATTTTCTCATTCATACGTCTTAAACACCAAGTGGGAAAAAAAAAAATATTACTATGATTATACTTTATAAAACTGATTATATTCGGAAAAGTTTGACTTTTTTTAACGAAAAAAATGTTTATTGTAAAAAAAAAAAAATACTTTTTATACTACTAGGAGGAGATATTTTGTTTCAACAAGGTTTTTTTTTTTTTTTTTTTTCTTTTTTTCACATCAGTCTTAATTAAATTGCTTACATTAGATTTAACATAATTTTCAGTCATGCTACAAAGATTAGAAGTAAGAATGCGATTTTAAATATGTTAAATAAGATTTCTGAGGTATTTACAGACTGTAACAAAAACATCCTCTAATTTAGATATGAGCAAACAAATATGTTTCAAGCTTTTTAGGTCAATTTCTTTTATGAAAATATTGTTATTGCGAAGCTTATTTTTATTAAATAAGGCTGTCAAACAGATAATAAAGAATTCTTGAAATGGAAAATACAGAATTAGACTGACATTTGTAGGCAACCCCTGTATGTAAATATGTACCTGCTACTAACAAATTCTTAAAGATTAAAGAATGGTTCAAATAATTCTAATTATATATATATATAAACACACCGTTTTTTATCTATTTTTTAAGTGTTATAGATCTTAGCAATGTCTTCATTTTAAAAGGGAGGATTAGTAATATGTATATCTCTTAAGATTAAGGTCAAATTTTCCTGATACAGAAAAGGTACATTTCACAAAGTTTTCCAGAATCAGAATTGTATTATTAAATTTTGTTTTACTATTTTTGGAAGAATTTTTTTTAATCATGAGATTTTTAAACTTAAGAGCCTGTGCATTATAAAGAAGAGAGACTTCTTTTAAAATAGACACCTGTAAGAAGTCAAGGAAGGATCATTATCCCTCCCTGAATTTTCAAATTTATTTAATTCAAAATCTGTCATGGTTAGAAAAAAAAAAAAAAGAAAAAAAAAAAAAAGAAAACTGTGCAATTTAAAATAACACAAAAAAACTAGGGATTTTTCATTGGGGGAAGCATGGAAGAGACAATGGTAAATTTTTGTGTTTTTAAAATGTGGCCCACTGCTGAAAAAATATCCAACATTCTTAGAATTTTCAAACAGTTTTATTCAGTTTCTCAAGAATTTAACAGTTATACAAATTTCACAGTTATCAGTAAAATTTAATTATCTTGTAAAAGATATTGCTAGAGAAACTGTCCTCTTGTTCCCGTGAACATCATATGAGGCTCCCAATTAAAATATTTTTTCACTCTCAACAGCTCGAAATTTTCTGAGACATTTTCAGACTCATTTTTAAAAGTAAAAACATGAAACTTGCTGAGGTAATTTTTGAAGAGATGTATAAGAGGCCGTGTGATTTCATTTTTTGCTCAATTAATTGGAATTTGATTTATAAACAATTATTTTCTCAGTATGACCATTTTTTTTCATTCCCAGATCTCCCACTTCGGAAAATTCGGTTCAAAATGCCAACTTTGACAGCATTTTTTGCAATACTTTCTGCATTTATCAAAAATCGACAAGTTAATATCGTTAATATATTTTTATTACTATATTATTATAATATAGTTAAAATCGACAATCGGCACGTTATATAGTTTCTAAATAAGAGAATGTGCCAGTTTGATGCACCCGAGAGCAAAAATTAATTTAAAAATAAATCAGAAAATAAGCAATTCGGATTGGAATACACCCTTAAATGATAAAACAATGTTTTAGAAAAGGTTTTCTTCTAAATTTTATTTTGAGTGATGTTTTTTATGCATCCAAGTCTTATTTATGGCATAAATTTTTATTGCAATTTATAATAACATTTTAATTCTACTAATTCAAAGACCGATTTGTGGGGGAGGGGGGGGGGCGGAGGAAAATCGTGAATAAGAGTGTTAAACAAGCAAGTAAATCACATGCAGAGGATTTTGAGAGAGTCGGCTGTACAACAGTTAAAAGACTTTGAGGGCTGACATTTGTCAACAACTATTGGGCATGTAAATACCATGGAAAAAAAATGTCATACATCACCCCTCCCCCCCCCCCCCAAAAAAAAATCGAGCTGGGTTTTCTTAAGGAAAAAAATAGGGGAAAAAAAGATGTCAAATCGCTATAAGAGCAGAAGTAATATCTCAAATGAAGTTTGTGTCTTTTTATGATATTGCATATTTACCACTATTTAAATTTGATTACAAAAAAATTACTTTAAAATATTATTAATTACTAATTATTACTAAATAGCTAAGAGCAAGTTTCTCCTTATTAAGCAATACCATTATTTACTATATTTATCATCATACTATTTTGTACTTACAAACAGTTTAAGGGACTAAAAGGAAAATAAAAATTCAATAATTTCCGTTCATACTTTTTACTTCACTTTGTAGCGGAAAAAAAAATTATAAGGTCTCAAATAAAATTTGATAGCTAAAAGATGTTTTTAAAACATTTAAAAATTCAAGGACTATTTTGTCAAAGTTAGCGTTTAGCAGTCGCATCCTGAAATTCAGTTTTAAACACCAAATTTTAAAGAAGTTTTTGAAAGATTCTTTGCTTTTATTGAAAAATGGAAAACACTTTTTAATCACATAGTTTCTGAATAAGTGCACTTGCAAATTTCTTGAGATTAAAAATAATTTCACGGATGTGTCAGAAATTACCTAATTTTGATTTGATTAGAGCTTTAAGGAGTTACAAAGATTCGTATTGTTGAGCGGAGGAGGGGGGGGGGGGATTGAAAGGATTTAATATATATTTCATTTTTTTTAATGATTTTTAGCATTTTTTTTTTGTTGTTGTTCAGGGTGGCCGCGACCCCCCCCCCCCCACCTTGGATCCGCCATTGCGCGTCGGGCTTCACCTCAAAGTACATGATATCAACGTAGGTGAAAGACTATCACAATAATAATCTCTTAGTCACGATTGCTGTCCGATCATTAACACGTACTTCGAAAATTGCCAATTGTTTTAAAAATAAAGAGTGAAAACATCATAAAATGGAAATCAGATTTATGCTTAAAGCTTTAGATTTAAATTCAACAAAAGTGTAAGCGAGAAACATAAAAAAAATCTTTCAATAAAGCACTTTTATACAAGAAAATTTATATACATTGCTATTAGGCGACCCGATGTTTTGGGAGGATGAGGGGGCGTGGTCGCTAGCTTCAACAACGGGGAAGAACGGCTTCTCCATGGTTTAAGCTCCTTGGAACCCTCCAAGGATTTGGGATCAAAGCGGTTATATAGGAAAGCGAGGACACTCCCATGTTAAATGATGCTGGAAAGTAGCGCAACAGTGCCACTAATGGCCGTGCTGTAAACTAAATTGTTCGGTAGCGGGCGGGGCACTCCACGAAGGATTTGGTTTTGCTTTCACGGACCGATTCATTTATTGCGCGGCAGAACAACGGTAACGACAATTAGAAATTTAACTGCTATAATTAAACTCAGATTAATGAAATATTTAAATTTTTGATAACTAATCTCATTATGTATTTCTTTCAGTTTTTAATATTTTCTGTTTACTTCTTATAATTTATAATGGCGTGAAGAATACGAATGTTTTAAGAGAGATCCATTTCTGAAATAATAGATATATATATTATTTAATGCATTCGACAATTTGTTTCAATGGGATTAATATTTACAACAAATATTTTCTTGTAAAAACATTCATATTTTTCACGCCTTATAAATTATAAAAAGTAAACAAAAAATAAATAAGATTAAATATAAAAGAAATACATAATCCGATTACTTTTATCAATAATTAAAATATTTCATCACTCAACGAGTTTGTTTACTGACAGAATTGAAAACTTCTGATTGTCGTTTCGTTACTGTTATACTGTCGTGAAATAAACGAGAATTTCAACGGTTAGTTTTCATTAAAAATTCTTTACTGCAAGTGTATGAAGTGTTTGTTTTATAAGGGTACATAACTGGTTTTATTATAAGCAGGAAGCATTTAGAAAAAAGAAAAATCAGATGTCCATTTATATTTTAAGTAAATACTAACTTAGAAGGTGTTTTTTCTTAAAAAATTGCTTTTTTGAATTTTTGCACGCAACTATTATCAAGATTTATAAAAAAAAAAAAAAAAAAAAAAAAATTTGCTCTGAAGAAAATTGACTTTTTTTCAGTAATACATATAGCTTTGAAAAAAAAAATTAAATTGAATAAATGAATTTTTTTTTTGTTTTTGTTATTTAATAATTAATTGTTAATAAATTAAAAAGTTTCAACTATTATTTTATACCGAAAATACATATACAGTTTAAATAAGTTAAAATGCATTCTGTACCCTGTTCATGAACTCACGAAATATTGTTTGTGATGTGTTATTGTTTATTATCTTTTTTTTTTTTTTTTTTTTAATGTCCTTTATTTTGCTGATAAGTCTGTAAGTTATGCTCAGTTAATTTAGCTGTATTAAATCCATTAAAATCTCAAGCTAAATAATTTTGCATAATTTGATTTCGTAAAGATTATTCCCTTTGTAAAGATTTTTCTTTTTTCAGAATCATTTGTATCTTACATTATATCAAACTTGAACTTGATGCTCCATAATTTAATTTTTATTTAAATCAAGTAACATTATTTAATTTTTCTCTTAAATTTTACTTTTTCAAATATACATTTTCAAAATCTCTCATATCTATTATTATATACATTGAAAATGTCAAATATTTAAATTGATTTAATCAAAATTAATTTACTTTAAATTTCACTGAGATGAAAAGCATTAAATACATTTAATAAGATTTTCCAATTCAAACAACATGTATAACAAAAATTTAAGGAATTAAGATTGCCCATTTAAAACCGTCTGTTGCTGAACGGTATTATTTGAAATTTTATACAGCAACAGATTAATAGGATAAGTGAAAATAAAAAAAGCTCTTAAAATAATAAAAAATTAGATCATTTAACAACTTTGAATAAATTACATTTCAAGAAATAAGAAAGGTTTAATTTGAAGAACCCCTTAGAATCTTATTTTTCATAATAATATTTTGAATTTATACTTAATAAAAGAAAAAGGGAGAAAAAAAAATAACATTAAGAACTACTTTCTAATAATTTTAGCTATCAATTACTTTCCAATATCTTCATCTAAATCTTACTTAAAGCTTGTACTATACTTACTGAATTAAATTAATAAATTAATTTATAGGATTCTTTAAATGTTGCAAAATTTGGATTTAAATTTTTAAATATGTTTTAAAAAAATTATTACTATTTTTATTTTAAGTCCAAGTGTAAGAGTACGATTTTTCTTTTTCTTTTTCATGTAAAAAACTCTTAAATAGTTATTCATCAAAAATAACTTAAATTTAATTGTGCCTTTTTCTGTTGTTGCTGTTTTTACATTAGAAATAATTTTTCTCTACTAAATTATTAAAAACTTATGAATGACTATGAG
Organism: Maratus speciosus; assembly: GCA_963932465.1. Classification (NCBI taxonomy): domain Eukaryota; kingdom Metazoa; phylum Arthropoda; class Arachnida; order Araneae; family Salticidae; genus Maratus; species Maratus speciosus. Next base: position 91,007,007 of record OZ010797.1, read on the forward strand.
AATTCTTTTGTATAAATTTGTCTTTTTTATTTATAAAAATTTATTATTTATTTAAGTAAGATTTAGCTAAGAGTATCAAAGTAATTGACAGCTAAAATTAATAAAAAGTAATTGTTATTATTTTTTGTCTCCCTTTCTCTTTTTTTTTAGTATAAATTCAAAATATTATTATGAAAAATAAGATCCTAAGGGGTTCTTCAAATTAAACTACTCTTGTTTCTTAAAAAGATGAAAAAATTATGAATTTAAAAAGTTCTTCTTTGAATTCTTAAATAACAATAATAATTAAATAAGATTTTTCTATGATTAGCGGTAAATTTTTGACATCATAATCTGCATGACATCATAAACTAGTAAATGGGAAATAAATTTTCTTTAAAGTAAAAAAATAAATAAAACATGCTATTATTAGCAGTTGCTAGTCCTAAGTCAAGATACACACATATATATTTTAATATAACTTCAATGTTAAAGCATATAAATTAAATATTTGGTATTAAAATATATCCTCCCCCCTCCGCAACCTCTCTTTTTATTTATTTTTTTTTTTTTAGCCACAGAAAGAACAAAGAAAAAAGTCTCAGAAAAATGATATTAATCTAAATAACCCTTCTAGATGTTTTTTTTGAGGATTAGCCAGTAGATGGCGACTGTTTTTAGAGTGGGAGGGGACTTCAGTTGTTTATGCCTAAGCGTTGTGCGATTTAGCGCTGACTTTGCAAGGCAACGAGATGCTACCACACTGGCACACACTCGTATTTCGGGACCTGTATGGTAAGATAGACAAGCTTTGAACAGGTACTTGCATTACATAGAACTGTTATTTTTAAATTTTACTGGTAGGAGTGAAATATAGCTTCACCTTTATTTTTTAGTGTTGATGGAAGCTTATATTCTATGTTCCATCCAAGGAAATTTTCTTTAATATATTAACAGTTGATTTTAAAAAATAAATCACGTTAAACACAGAAGTTCCTACAATTTACTTCGATATCTCTCAAACATATTCTCGTAATGGAAGATGTGTGAAAGTTTTTTTTTTTTTTTTTTTTTATTGCAAGTTACCCGCTTCCCCCAAAACGTTTCAGAAGATACGCAAAATTTCTTTATGGCTATCGTCTTAAAATACGTATGTTTCGATTTTTAGAAAATAAATTAATATTTTTTAGATAAATGGCTTTTTTCATTTTTTTATGATTACGTTACACCATTTACAAACAGAACATTAAGATACTTCTATACAGTAATAATTTTTTTATTATATGCATAGCAGTTCTAAGTGAACAAAATATTGGGAAGGGGAAAACGGACGACGTGATAGTGTACTCTAGTATATTCATCAGTCACGAACTTATTGCTATTTCTATCTGTCGAACGGTAGATATTATATTGCATCCCACAAATGAGAGAGCTCTAAAACTGTAGTTGTTTTCAGGTCTTGGACTCTGCAAAGCTTTTTAAAACACTTGCAAGCAGTTACTCACCAAAGATTGGAAGTATTTAAACATTAATATCAATTAATATTTTCTATTATTTCTTAAAATAAATAAATCAGACTTTTCATTTATGGGAATTTCGTAGCGCCAGGAGAAGATATTATAGGGTTGACAGGGCGAAACTGCCCTTTCTAAACATCAATAAGTGCAAAATTTCATACCTTCTGGGATGGCATTTTATAGGTTGGACATGCCGGTGGCAAATGTGCCTAAGCTCCACCCCCTTAAATTATCATTCAAAATAACACTACTTGCAGCACGAATAAGGTGCACGAAGGCAACTGGGAACAATAGCATATGTTTAAGATCGAATTATTACGTATGATTAAAAGTGGAAAAATCTCTGTATTCTAAAAAAAGTAACTAACGCGGTCGCCGCTGCGAAAATGAATTTTTTTGTGACCGGGGATCCTTTTTGGTACTATTATGAAAACTACTGCATACAAAGTATAAAAATTGGTAGTATTATAGAAAAATGTTTCATAAATGCGCTGAAGCAGAGCATTTTTAAATCGGATAATTATTTAAAGACTTCAAAATCGTTGCATTCAAAAAGTTTTATAGGAACAAAAACTATACATAGGAATTTAATAAAAATAATCTGAAAATATGCAAGATGATGCATTAAAATACAGAAACGAATTCATGCATAAGCTATACTGTTTCTGAAAATAACTAAAATTCGATCGAAACATAAAGTATAAGGATAAAATTTCAAAACGCTGTGTTATTCAATACCGTGGTTGTGAATGTTATTTCTAAGCAGACTGTGATTTATAAACTCGATGCGAAAGGAAGGGTATTGTCAATAGTATCATTATGAAAGTCCGAGAGGCAGCGACGTTTTTAACCCAACCATTTTACAGAGCCTGATATTCAAATGTGTAATTGATCTTACTTATCTATCAAAATTATCACATACCTCCCGTGTTTAATTTTAATGATTTGTTCCATTTTCCAACAGTTAAATAACATATTTCGCTGATTTCATCATTATGCATTTGTATTCGTTTGTAACCCTGATGATGAGCAAATGTTTGCTCGAAAACACTCGGTTTTTATTAAAGTATAATTTTGTATATATAACCTCCTGAGACCCAAGAACATTTTAAGCACTTTACCTTTTCTTTTACTGTTTTATTTTCATCAAGAGGGCAAAAAAAAAGCTATTTAGTTGTTTTAATTTCTTAAATATGTTAACCCTTAACCGGAAACCTGAAATCCCGTGCACAAACAGAACACTTAATAATTTACCAAATAGTGAACTTAAACATTTAATCTTTAATAGTAATGCATTAACAGGACCAATTTTTTAATATAACAGCATAAAAATAAGTTTGGAATGGCGGAGAGAGAAAATAATAAAGGCAGATATGTAGACACAAACATCTCGCAGACGTACGTTTCCCGTTAAGGGTTAAGGACACATCCATTTTAATGGATGTTGAGGTCTTAATTATCATGACATGTAAACACAGTTCAATTAAACTTTTCATATGTAAAGTGATACTGGAAAGCAGTAAATTAACAATAAATTCAAACATATATATGATATGTATTCACTAATAAGATATAAACATATCGGTCTTAAGCAGCAGCCATACACTCGTTATCTAACTCAACCGAGAAATCAAAGTTTTGCAGTTGTAATATTATGGTTAAGAGGGGAAGATCAGGCCGACGTCCATTGGTAATTAATAACTGAAGCCTTTAGATTCGCCAGATATTTATTAGATGTTCATGAAATGCACCAACTTCACTAGATACTACCCATATTCGGGTCGTTGCTACGCCGTAAAATGTAAACCACTTTGTCTCCCGGTACTTTTTAACAAAGCGAAAAGAAAGTTCTTTTAAATATGACATTTTAAATTAATCGTTTTTAATCTAACGTAATTTTGAGAAAACTATTCTTTCACTTTTTAATATTCACGTGAAAATACTTTTGTTAGAAATGAAATATTATTTGCGCTGTACTAGCAAAAATAGTTGAAAATATCGTCTCAAAATATCAAATAATTGTCTAGTGTAATTTCTAAATTTAAACTGTTTTGCAATATTATTTTGTGTTCATTTTATGTAATAACTGTAATGTGACGTAATTTCTCCTATTTAAGCCTCCTAACGTATGTTAATGAATTTATTATTTTACAATATCCTTTCTCTTTTAAAATTCACGTGTAAATATAGTTTTTATGACGTAATTTTTAATAAGTACCTGCTTTTTATACATAATTATTTAATTCTAATGTCAAATGTTTTTTCTGTTTATAATAGTCTCGTGTAAATAGATTTTTAGTTTGAAGCAAACAATATTGTTTGCGCTGTTTATACAGTTGGCAACAGTTTAAAGTAATACCATTTTCTAAAACATGTAAAAAATATCTCTCGAAATGCTGAAAATTTGAATTTAAAATACAAATAAAACCTCAAAAAATGAGTCAAATTAAAAAAAGAAATACAATCTGCACACCAGGAACTTCAAACGTATAAAATGATCTAAAAATGATTAAATTCCCACGTATAGTTTTTGCTCCTATAAAACTTTTTTAGTGGAACGATTTTGTCTAACTTTAGCATTAAATATCTCTTAACTGTCTGCATCAGCGTGTTTATCAAACATTTCCGTATAATACCACCGATTTTCCTATCTTTGTATGTAATATTTTTCTTAATATTAACGAAGAAAGACCTCTGGTCACAAAAATTTCAAAACCGGCGGCGGTGACAGCGGCAGTTACTCTTTTTTAGAATAGAGATATTTTTATGTTTTGATTGGATTTTCGTAAAATTTGAACTGACTCGACAAACTTCTGCAACTATTCTATATATTAAATTTCAAACCATTCCGTTGGGTAGTTTTTACACTGTTCTATGCGGAGAGACGGACTGACAGACAGGCGGAAGGGCGGACCAGACCACGACTATAGGTGCTACGTATTTATATAATTAGGAGCGCATCTAAAAAAGAAAAATCATGCTTCCAGCATAGAGAATGAAACACTTTCCAACACATTCAGAATATTGTGACAAAAATTTACAGCTTATTGAGGTGAAAGACGTCTAAAGAAACAATTTAGAAAATGCATAACGCATTTGAAAACCCAATTTCTGCAATTACCGTGAATAGTACGAAAAAATATCCGAATTTATTTTGTGCAGCCCTGTATAGAACCATAGATTTGTGTGCATATTGCATAGTATACTAAAAGTTAGTTCATTTAAACGCCCATCTCAGTTGAAAATTCCCATTCACCAATTCCCATCAACAAACGGAAATGCCCCTGAGATGCTTCTAATGTTAAATTACATTTTCATATTTCCATTAATATCTCTTGAAATTATACTCCTAATGTGCTAATTTTTTGTGTGGCATTAATACTAAAATACCCAAACATAAATATGTTGAATTTGCAATTTTTATAATTTTATGATATGAATTATTAATTGAAGAGCTAAGTGGAAGAACATGTTAAGAAACAAAAATTACATTTGAAGAAATTTGAAGTGAAAGTTTTTGCTGTCAATTTTAATGAATTATTTTCTGTTTGATATCATGTATTTAAAATATTAAGAGGTATGGTACTAAACTCTCTCAGAAAAACTTATTCATATTTAATTTTCAAGTATTAAAAATTATTAATATTATTGACATTAATAAATATTAAAATATTAAGTATTTATGAAAAATGTCTTAAATCTTCAAGACTAAATAGAATCTTAGTATTTTAGCTTCACCATGTGATAGGATACCTCATAACGCTTTTAACCAAAAGATAATTTTTTTTTTTTTTTTTTTTTTTAGAAAATGTAGCATAACATGTTCTGATACTACACGTCGATCAAACTGCAGGTTCGCAACATAGATGATAATATTCCTTTTGTCGAAATTCGAAGTTTTTATATAAATTAAATTCGAAACTTTTCACTTATAAAATCGAAGAAAGGCACACTCACATCAATTCTAATAAATTCACACACTAGATCTTAAATTAAAAAACTTCCTTTAAAAACGTATATGTACAATTTATTTACAAATATAGAGATATTAATATTATTATTACTTTCATTTGAGAGTTCCATTTTTACCGACAGCCGGTTCAAATCAAACTTTTACATCTACCTTTTAAAAGAAAATCAGAAAACAAGAAAAGGGGGTTGCCACAGCAGCCGACTGACAGAAAATGGCAAGTATCGCCAAGGCATTCTCAACATGTTCATCCACTCAGCTATTCCATTTAGAAAATGCATAATGCATTTCTAAACCCAATTTCAGAAATTACCACGAGTAGTACGAAAAATATCCGAATTTCTTTTGTGAGCCTTGAGCCCTGTATAGATCCATAGATTCGTATGAATATAAAATTCAGTTCAATTCTAATTTATTATTAAATTTTTATTAAAATTTAGCTCAATTAAACGCATAGAACAATTTTCGTCAATAAACGGAAATGCACTTGACATCTTTTTTGTAGCATAGTACATAGGACCTTATAGAATTTATACAAACCAAGTAATGTGCAAAAAAATAGTTACATTTAAAACGCGTATCACAAGTGAAAACGCATTTCTAGCAATTATTTTCATAGGCATTACTTTAGCCAAATGCTTCAGCGTGATCCTGTAAATGAACAATATTTATATATCAATATTTCGTTATAGAAATACCGATAATCGATGTTTCGATATATTGATTTGTATATCGATATATTTTCTACAGTAAGCGTTCTGTAGTGCACCTCAGTGATATATTTAAATTTCTTACATACAAAATTCAATATATTTAAAATATCATTAAAATACACCGCAAACGATTTTTTTTCCATGGGCCGTAACGTAACGGAATTATTTTGAGAGGCCCTGTAAAATGAAACGTTAATTCTGAATCCGTCATTTCAATGCCGAACATGTCACAATAAACACCAAAACCATATATCAATTTCAAGGTAATAACTATACTTACGTGAGTCAGAGCACAGGCAGACAAATCGAATTCAGAAACACTTTTCAAATAAATTGGACAGTGTTAAAAAAAAAAAAAAATAATAATAATAATAATAATAATAATAATTTTTTGAACATTTAAATGTTATATGAAATCTTGAAAAGATAAAAATTAAAAAAGAACTGTTAAAAGATAAATTAGCAACAACTGCAACAATAAAATAAAAATATAAAATTAGATTATATCAGCATTTAAACCAGCTTCATGCCAATGAAAATCCTGGCCGTGCCCGAAATATACTTTTTGTGGCAACAACATGCTTCGAAAGGCAAAAGTGGGTTTACAGGCATTACAAAGATTTCCTTTTTTGAAAAATTTGACACAAAGAAAAAAATACTAAATAATTTAAGATGCATTTACAATTAAGTGGTGCACTTACAATAAACATGATAATACGAAAAGCATTTGTGACATTGTGAATGAAAACTATATTTCTAAAAATATTTCAAAAAAGTAAAATAGCTTGCAATCTTCACAAAAATACACAAAGTAGTATATATAAGTTAATGAATTGAGATAATTATTATTTTACTCTTTTTCATCTTTATTTGCAAATTATTTTTTTCCAAGTATCCTGATTCAAATACTTTCTTAATGAAAATACAATTAAAATAGTCAGACAAGTTTTTCTCTCATTTTTTTTCTAGATGATTTATTTTCTGATTAGTAACACAATAGATAATGAATGTACTTATTTTCCGCTGCTCAGTTTCAAAATATTAGCTTTAAAAATAAAGCTGTGAGTAATTTATTAATAAATGTCTGTACTACCTTACATTACAATTATACAAACTCATTACTTATACCCATTTTATTCAGCATAACACAGTTAATATCTTATTCCTTTTAAAATGTTCGAAATGGTCACCATAATTTTTTTTTAATTAAAAATGATATGAACAATAAAACAAAGATATTCAATATTTAAATTTTTATTTATTACAATGCAAGTAATTACAAAAACATGCTTGTTTCATACAATTGGTACTGATATATTAGTGCTTGTATTAAGTAATTTACCATTTATCATACATTAATTTATAACATATCATTAGAAACAATAATAATAGTCTTGTGTAATAATAATAATAATGCAATTCAAATATTTCTCGGAAACTAAGCAACAGAAGTTCTGCAATTTCATTATCAATATGTTAAGCATTTCCGAATTTATAAATAAAAGAGAAAACATCGCGGGGAGAATGACGGATTTTGAAGTCGCCAGTTTTTTTCGTTTGGCGGATTTATATCCTAGTCGTCTTCAAACGAAGAAATAATATTTCGGACAGAAAAATGAGAAGTGGGCGATTTCAAATGAGTTGTATGCACTAAGATGTGTACTTTTCCCCATAAATCTTTTCACGCAAATTTCATACCATAAGATCAATATGGAATTTGGTGCAGAAAGAATCCCGCAAAATTCTTCGTTACCTAATAGTCTCATATATTTTAAAATTTTACTGCAATGTGATACTTTCAGAGTAAAATATATAGTGCTGTTCCATGCAGTACTAATTACAAGAAAATTTCTTACTATTGTCATATAACAACTACAAAATTTAAAAAGATTTTGTAATATAAGAATAGAGTGATTACTATTAAATTTTCAAAGCCAATTACTTAGAATCTTCTTTGTTTGCGATACTCATTCGACTTTTTTTGTTTTTTCTTCATACGATTTGACAGTATTTTTACGATAGGAACTAAGAAGGAAATAATGTGTCCAAATATTAAAAATATAAACCCAGGAGCAACATCTGTAAGGGTTAATACTCGTTTGCTGGTGTCTTTTTCCTGATGTTTCATTAGTCTTGGTAAACGTAATAAAAATGTTCTATCGTTATTGTACTTGAAATACAATCCCGAAGTCATAAATCTGTGAACGAACTTTTCTATCAATTTTTTACAACAGAAGTCTTTGCGGAAAGGCATTGCATTCATGCTTTCAAGGAAACGATCTTCAGAGACGAATTTTCGTCCTACAGACAAAATATCAACGTCACACTGTCAAAAATAATTTACTTAAAAAGGAGAACTTCCATGTACTCGTATTTTTTTAAGTACAATTGTTTCAAAAAGAAGTACATTGTTAAAAATAATCTACTTAAAAATGAGCATTTCTATGTACTCATATTTTTTAAGTACAATTGTTTCAAAAGCATTAATCTACTTAAAAATGAAAATTTCTTTGTACTCGATTTTTTTCAGTACAATTAATTCAGAAACGAGTACACGATATTTTGAAGTTGTGTATACTTACACTTGATTTATAAATGTATGCAGAAATGAATACATTTTGTATTTTAACTCTTAATATTCATGTTTAAATCCTATGTGCTCAAAAATATGAGTTTTCTGATTAACCCTTTTCTTATACCGAATTGACAGTAGGGATTTCCAAGCTTTTATTTAAAGATATGTCTATCTTTGTTATAATTTTTAATTTATAATACACACTTTTCAAATTTATTTACAATTTCATTAGAAATGTTAAAGAAGAAAAATTAGTTTAAAAAGTGTTTTATTAGAAATTAAAATATTTAAGAAAGGGGAAATTCATCTCTGCTGTTAGCAATCTTCCGTTGCTGATTCATAAAATTGTCATTTGGAAACAATTGGTAACTGCTCTTATAGCACAGTCAGTTCAATACTGATCTCCCACCTAGAGGACTCGGGTTCAAATCACGGGGCGGCTCGTACAGAAAATTTCAAGAATTAGTAAATTTCGTTGTTCTTTACTCCAAAAATTGTAGTTCTTCGCAATTAAAAATGGTGATTTGTTGGTTCTCTGTAATTTCGCTTTTTTTGTTTTTTCTTATAGTGTATGTGTGTTCCTATACATACTTATTTTCGAGTCCCTGTATGTACTCAAAAAATGAGTACATACGTTTCTCAAATTTAAGAGTTAAGTGCTCGGAGCTATTATAAGATCGGAAAGTACTCAAAAATGAGTACATTTTACTTATTTTTAAGTATCCAGATTTAACAGTGCATATGTAGCGACTATAAGAGCAAGATTTTGTATGTTTCTATCGTAATAAAAATCTAGAAAAGTATTTTCGAAACTTAAGTTAATCGTCAGAATGTCTCGTTCAATTATTTTTAAATTTTCATCTTTAGATTCTAATAACATATCAGGAATTGATGAGTCTAGATCTGTTACGCAGTGATAGTGACCTTCTTTAACAGCCTTGGCTAACTGTGGCATATTTTTAATTTGAGTGACAGGAGGAAATGACAGAAAAGACAGAATTACGGAATCGTAAGCCAGACAAAGAAACATTGCTCGTACAACCCATGAAAAGACGAGCAACTGTTTTATCGTAGGTGACGGTTTTAAAACAGAATTCTGCCTTAACAAAACGGCAAAAACGTGAAGTAAAATTTTATCAAAAGAATACCTTCTTTTGAAGGTCACGTAATATACCAAAGACATCGCCACTAATGTTGAGATGGTGGCTATCCAAAGAGACATTGAAAATGTTTGTAAGATACCAAAAAGTCTGTAGTTTATACTCTGCTTTTCGAGTCATAAATGTAAAAGTATCAAGTTTATAAGGGAAAGCGAAATCCACTGAATCTGTGCTTACTTCATCCATAAGAAGTTCATTAATACCAATATCAATTTTTGATTCATTTACCATCCTTAATATTCCTGTCAATGTACCATTCGGAAATATTAAAATATCTTCATTTGAGAGAAGATAATGAACTCTATTGAATTTTTTTGTATATTTTGTAAGATAATCTCCAAGGGTAAGTAGCATTCTACAATAGAAATTTTCTTTATCTGAAGTAAATGCTGTTAAATAGTCTCCAGATATGCGAGGTAAAACACTCTTGGGAATATAAAGTCCAATAACTGCGACTTTATCTGTTTCCATAACTTTATGTTTTGAATAAGAATTGTAAACTTTTAATTTTCGATAGATTTATTATGAAAACTAAATAAAAACTATTTTGATTCTTTATTTATTATGAATAAATAACCTGCAATAACTAGAAAGTAAAAAAATTCCTTGCAGCGATTTAAATCTGAATTGTATGTTAGAAATTATGGGCAGTATATTAATTCAGAATGATATTGTTCATGAATGTAAATTATTAAAACAAACAAGCTTTAATTATTTCTTATCTTGAATTAGGAATCAAATAAAGTAAAAAATTCTTGATCAGAATAATTGTTCATTATTCGTTGTACTATAAATATGTTTATTTCGTGAATTTTTATTAGTAAAAATCATTTCACCTTTCATAGCAAAATTCACATCTGAACTCACCCGATACTAGATATTCGTGTGGACGTCTATTTAATAAAAGAAGAGTTATACAGGCATTAATTAACTACAATCAGATTTTAATGAAAACTAAATATTTACCATTTTCTACGCGTTTTATATTAGCACTTATTTAAGCTCGCAATTTATGCGTGTATCCTTTTCAATAGCGCAAATGTGTTCTTTATAATAAAAGCTGCTTTAAAAGAGTATTTTTCAGAAAAAAATTGTTCAGCTTAGAAGTTTTAAAAAAATTAACATGTTCTAGTTCAGATATGAATTTATGATCTCAAAGTCCAAATTGAAATCCATACCAGTTTTGAGATTCTTGTTTTTTAAGTTCTTGGATTAATTTATCGATTTTATCCTCTTTAATTGCATCTTCTTTCTTTCAATTTAATAGAAGTAGCACTTTTCAGAGAATATTTGTCTGTCACTCAACATAAATTTATAAACTAGTATTCTTGTTGATGCTAGATTTTCATTCTACTTCAACTGATACAACAAGAAATATTTCCAAAGGGATGAAAATGTTGAAAGTTTTATCTATTTGTGTATGTATTATTTTATACTGGAAATTCAATTTTAAAAGGAAAAGTTTCTTTAGAAAAATATGTACACCAATCAGGTATGTTGCTTCAAAAGATTTACGGTAAGTACCCCGTAATTTAACGATCTTACTCTTTTCAGATCTATTCTTGGAGAATAAACGTCAAGCTAATAATACTTTCGGAATAATAATTATCTACCTGTAAGTAAAGAAATATAAGAAAGTTATGCGCATTTATAGTACCTATGTACATTAAACTCCACAAAATCGCAATAACTACATTATAACATACAATGCATAAAAAAATCTTCGAATACAATTGACTTCAATGAACTTTCAGACATTTAAAATTAAATAGTTTAAGAATGATCCAAATCTTTAGAATGAATCATAATAACTAAAAATACCCCACAATAAAGTTCATATGACTTTAGCACCCCAGGTCAGTATTTCAGCTAAAAATATCTCCCAGACGGTTAATTTTAAGAAAGTTATTTTATTTACCATGAAAGAACTTACAAAAAAATCTTCGTTCAAGTAAGGTTCTATGCAGTGCAAATTAATGTAAGTTCATAGCGACCTTTAAAACGTTTGCTGTTCGGTCACCAATTCCTAGAATAGTATAAGTTGAAACAGTAATAATAGTTCTTTTCGGAAATAGTATTCAGTTTTTGCAATTTGAATTGATCTACCAAGAGCATTTCATGTTAAACCATTTATTTCAAAAATAATATTGCACTATGCATGACCTCTATTACATATTATTAGGTGGAAACTTCACTGGCTCATCTAACGGTAAAACAAGAGAAGGAGGGGGGAGGGGTTCAAATTCCTCGAACAGTTTTGATATACCTCCTTTAAAATGAAAATAAAATATTGAAGTTATGAAAATTAATATTCTTAAAGTACGTTGAATCAGGAAAGTATAGTCGTTGTTCAACAAGAGCCTTATATCCAGATAATAAAATATCAAACGATAAATATCGCAAAATTTATAAGTTCCTTAGAATTTAACCAGTCAAATTTTACACAAAATTTGCAGAACAATTACAAAGTACTTTTCTCATTTCATACATCTGTAGTTTTATATGGATCTTTCTTTCTGTTTTTTGTTATTTTGCTTTCTTTTTTAAATTTAAACCTGAATAAATATTTTTATGTTTAGAAACCTCATTTACTCACGTAATTTTATGCGACAATATACAACACCTTAAGAAATCAAACTATTTAAACACACATATAATCTCATCTCATACGCGTGTTTTTACTAATCTAGGCGTATCGTTTGTTTAAAGGAAAAATTGTATAACCAAAACGATTAGTTTTCCCCCTAACACAATATATATTTATTGATGTCAGTAATTTAGCCAATACTCCCGCGTTAGAAATCATTTTGTTTGGAAATACATTTAGTTTGATTTGCAAACGTATTTTTGTGATTCTGCATGTACCCACCGTTTTATGCAAAAACACTGAAATCGAAATAAATGTCTTTATTAAGACAAACAAATTACCTACTAATTACATGATAAACATTGCGGAATATTGAAGAATAAACCGAAATTATTTAAATACACTGCTCAAAACAATTAAAGGATATTTGAAGTTTTATATAAAATAAAGATATAAACGAATTTTTTTTTGCCGAAAATAGAAGAAGAGAATCACAAATGCAAATTTTTCTGGTTTTCAAACTGTAGAGTATGCAAATTTTGAGTTCGACGTCAAAAACGTCGCTTCAGCGGCAGCGAATGAAATTTGACTTTCAACTGGATAAAAGAGAATGAAGACAAGGATGATCGGCATTCAGTGATTGCTTTGTTTCGATGAGTACGATGTCTCAGTGAAGTCATTTGACAGATTCAGAAGCTTTGAGAATTGTTGGTAGGTTAGAAGGGGGCCAAACTCAAGCCGAAGTAGCGCAAGCCATTGGAGTGTCACAAAGTGTCATTTCCAGGATCTGGAACCGTTTTTTGGAGAGTGGATGTGCAGGCCGAAGACCAGGGCAAGGTCGTAGACGGGCAACAACGCCCAATGAAGATCGGTATTTAGCGTTAACAGCTCGGAGACACCGAACCATCAACGCTACTTTTCTCCAACAACACCTTCGCTCGGCTACAAGCACCACGATTTCAACTCAGACTGTCCGAAACCGGCTCCATGCTGTAGGTCTGGATGCTCGCCGACCGATGGTATGTGTTAGATTAACATCAAGGCATCGTCGCGACCGCAGGGAGTGGGCAACCGAGCATGTCAACTGGAGGAGAAATGAATGGAGCAATATTCTGTTTTCAGACGAGTCTCGTTTTTCTGTGCATCAGGATAATAGGCGTATTTTCATCTGGAGGGACCGTGGCAGTAGGAATAATCCTGCGTTCGTGCACGAAAGTGTCAGATTTGGCGGTGGAGGAGTGTTGGTGTATGTTGGCATCTCCATTGACGGGCGCACTGACCTCTACATCATTCGAGATGGAGCTCTGACTGGTCGCCAATATAGGGATGAGATCCTCAGACCTATTGTAGTCCCTTACGCTGCAGCAATCGGAGATAACTTCATTTTAATGGACGATAACTGCAGGCCACATCGTGCAAACCTGGTGAAGGATTTCCTTTTCGAGGAAGGAATCGTTCGAATGGAATGGCCAGCGTGTTCTCCAGACGTGAATCCAATCGAGCACGTTTGGGACGCTCTAGGAAGACGAGTTTCTGGCCGCCAACAACCCCCACAAACTCTCCAAGAACTGGAAAGAGCTCTTCTGGAAGAGTGGGGCAGAATACCCCAACTCGTCATTAATAGCCTCATTGAGTCCATGCCTCAAAGGTGTTCAACGTTGCTGCCCGCCCGTGGAAACCATACCCCCTACTGAAAATGATTTTCTTTGAAGAAAACAACTTTTCTTATTCTTTTTTTCTCATATGCACAAATTGTGTTTTTTTCCTTTAGTACACAAATGCGCAATAAAATGCATTTTTTTCTGCCAAACATGTGTAATTTATTCTCATATAACCTACTATGTCTGTCGACCATGTATCAATCAGCTAAACAGTTTACCAGATACAAAATTCACCTAAAACTGCAATATCCTTTAATTGTTTTGAGCAGTGTAATTAAAATGCGTTGTTACCGTGAAAAATATTCTGAGTGGAGATCTGATATGGATAAAATCAATAATTTAATTTTAAACTGCTGATTGTGAAATATCAATGTTTGTTCATTGCGAATAATTCTTTTTTTTCAAATCCTTGAGTGACTATCATAGCAAAACAGTGATAATATACTTAAGTATTTTAACACATTCATATTGATTGCTTAATAAAACTTACACTCTGTCAGAAAAATTACTACTCGTAATAATAATCTAAATTATAAAATAAAATCCAAATTAACGCTGCCGTCATACCTTAGGTCGCAAAAACCTGAACAATACTTTTCTAATTTTTCAGAAATTCAATTGCTTCTAAACATTGCATAACGTTAATTATTACACAATTAAATAGGGGGAAATGAACATTCAAGTGCAATTTCTTTGAAAAAGTTATCTTACTTTCCTTATATTTTATGTTTTTTCAAAATAAGCTTGAAGCATGCGTTCTATGAAAATCTGTTCTCCGTGCAGCTTAGAGTCTTGCGATGGTTTGGTTGTACTCGATCCGAAACCGAAAATTCGATGTGAACTCGATCCGAAACCGAAAATTCGATGTGAACTCAACTCGTAACCCGAACCGAAACCGACGAAAAAAATTCCAAGACCCACAACCTATCCGAACCCACCAAAATAACATTAGACGACCCGCAACTAGACCCAAACCCGAAATATTTCAATTTGCAACCGGACCCGAACCTGAAATGAAAAGAAGGCAAATCATGGTTTAATGTAATTAAGAAAAGTAATGTACAATTATATCTCTACTACTACCTTTTTTTATATAGAAAAATGGACAAACGCATATTTTTAATATTTAAATATAGGAAAAACCTCTAAATAGTGGGTACCTCGGGACCCTTTTTCAAACCACTTTTTCAAAAAAAAAAAAATCTCATACCTACACTTTGGGAACATTTGCAAGAAAAATATAGTACAACGTGTATTTTTTTTTAAAATAGTAGTACGAACAGAATATAAAAATAGTCGCCCGTGGCAGCCCTGTATTTAAGGGTTTTCAAGTCGGGTTGTTGAAATTTTCACAAAAAAATTGAGCAGAACTATGTTTCAGATGAAAATAAATACGTATTGAAATATGAATGAGAATAGTATATTCAATTTACTGCATTAGAAATAAAACGTAAATATAAAATGTAATCATAGATCCTTTGTTCTTTACGTTATTGATCAGAGCCATTTTTAGGTGCGTTCGTAATCATATAAATACGTAGCACCTATAGTCGTCGTTCAGTCTGTCTGTCTGTCCGTTCGCATATAACAGCGCAAAAACTACCCAACCGAATCGTTTGAAATTTAAAATATATAATTTTTGCATAATTTTGTCCAATCAAATTTCAAATCGAGTCGAGATTCACATTTTGTGAAAATCGGATGCAAAGTTTTATTACAGGAACAGTCAAAAGATTTCCGTTACATTACAGCCATTGAGAAAAAAAATATTTCAAGTGCATTTTAAGGATATTACAGCATTTTGAACAGAATGAAATTGATTTGCACTTATGAAGTAGGGGTGACTAGGGAGGGTTGACCCACTTTTTACAAAATATTTTTTTTATTTTTTAAATATTAAACGTAGAATAAAGTTTTATATATCATTTTAACCGTTATACAATCAGTTACCAAAGTAAAATTGCTACATAAGTGTGATAGATAAGAAATTTGAAAAATGATTGATTTTAATCATTTTAAAATAATGGGTCAAGGCTCCCCACGTATGAGAGGGTTGACCCACTATATGGGAGGCTTGACCCACTTTCTTTTATATTGAAATATTTGTGAAGAGAAATAAAATCAGTTTAAGAAAAAAAACAAAATATCTTTGTGCTACATGCTTTAATTATTATAAAAAATATTTTTGATAATATGATGCTTCAACAAACCTGTTTAGGTGTAATCGCATGTCAGAGGAGAAAAATTTTGTTTTAAACAGGATTTTGGCTGAGCCGGTATAATTGTACAACAGGGAAATGAAATTTTAACATTTAAGAGAGTATTCCACTAGAGACAGGTTCCGTTTCCATTGAGTTTCATGCATTATAATGTCCGGATTTAGTAGCCACTGTCCCGCTTTTTTTTTTGTCTCCTTGTCCTACTTTTTGCGACATTCGACCTGACTATTCTAGTTGTCACATAGTTTGGCTTCATCTCACTCTTTTCATTGTGTTGAAATTTGTCTACATACCTTCCTAAAGTTTTTCTATCCATGCTATGTTCTTTTGCAGCCGCATGAGTACTTAACTTATCATTAACATCGTTTAACCCTTTCAGAGGCAAAGTACTTTCAGTACTAAATTGTTGCAATAAATGACTGGCATCGGAATATACAAACAAATTTATTTGGAAATATGAAAAAGTCTATATTTCACATACATATTAAATAGAAAAGAATTTAGCAAAATTCTGGTGCCATTGTGGAGTTTGGGAATTAAAATAAAGTGATTTCATAAACATACCATTGCCCCTGAAAAGGTTAAAACAGCTGATTTCGTACTTTCTAGTCTTTTCCACTGTTTCTATTTACCTATTTTAAGTAATATTTAAATGGAAAAAAGTTCCTATCAACTTTGGCATTTACATTTCATTAATTTTTTTCGTGCAGTGCAAATAGCAGTTTTTACATCTTTCTTTAATCAGTTTTAAACGTTTTCATTTCCATCACCCCATTTTAATGTACCTTTGCAGAATAAATTTACATTCATTTTTATATATAACCATTAATCTTTCATTATGCATAGTGTACAATAGGGTGGAGCGAAAAAAATTATTTTTTGAAAATCAAAAACGGGTAGGTGCCAAAAGTTGCCTTTATACTAGTACATCATCTGCGTGCAATATTACCGCTGAAAAAAAATGGCTTGAGTCTGCGCTTTTGGTCCAAAAGTCGAAATTTTGGGTAAAATTTTTAATTTTTTCAAAATTAAAAAAAAAATTCTATAGAGATGGTTATTATTTAAAAGTGTTATTTAAACCTTTATTATTAATGACTTAACATATTTAAACGATAAAACTATATCTTTGTTCTGTATAACTGGAACAAAACTGACAACTTTTGGTGAAAAAAAGGCGTTTCCACTCTGTTGTGTCATACAACTAATTGTTTTTTGGAATACAGCTCTTACGTAGTTGCTTTGAAATCTACCAAGGGGGTATCAAGTGGGAGTGGCTGCATTTCATGACACAACAGTGACCACCCTTTCATCTGAGCACAATGTTTTATTTATATATTGAATTGTGATTTTTTTTTTTATCAAAGACTGACATAAGATTCCTATGTATCAACCTAATCCATCTCTTCTTTGTATCCACAGACGTTGGGTGCTGCTGTGACACTTCTTCGCGTACATTTCTACTGCTTGTGTATGATAAGGCAAGCAGAGTAATGCAGTGGAATTAATAGAATCTATTCAGACCTCTAGTATCTATCACCAAAATTACATCCAGTTACTGCATAGTGATTGGGAGTTCCGTTCCTACAACATTTTACAACATTTAGGTATTTCATCTTTGAGTATGCCATCATTTACTCTACCTCTTGAATTTTTTATATGGTGATAAGCTTGTTGTTTAATGTGATGGCGATCGTCATCAAAATTGCAATAAGAATTTGCTCTCGATGTGAAAAGCTACCATTGTCCTAAATGAATTTTTTTAGTATTTGTTTTTTGCCGATTTCTGTGATGTTTTGTAGCAGAGTAATTTCTCATAAGTTTTTAGATCAATTTTTTAGATGTGAATTTTATTTGGTGTAAGCCATCATGTGGTATAAACTTGGATTACATACTTTGTGAGTGAACCAGACTCTGATAGTCAATCAGTTCAGTGCTTATATAAAGGCAAATAATTTTATGCGCCATTGTAGGCCATCTTGCGTAGGACAAGTTTCTTGGATTCCTATTCGCTAGTTCTTCTGAGCAATATCTTGATGAAATAACTTTGCAGATATCTATCAGGTATTTCTGGTATGTGCTGAGTACCCTTTTCTTGATTTCAGGAAATAATGTTTAAAAAATACTCTCTATATGGCTTCAAAAATTGAAATAAGAAGGGAATAAGCATGTGGACAAAGATTTTCCTATTGGTCCGGCGCATCCCTGTGGGTTAGAATCTAATTTTTGCCAACGATTTTATCTAATAAATGATGCAGAGGAAATTAACTGGACTTGGAGGAGACATATGATCAATTGTAATGGTTCATTCTAAACATGCCCCTTGCAGAATGGATGACAACGACTAACAGAATTATCCGCCTTCAAATGAGCACTCACTGCCCATCAGAGTATCTGCGTTCACTCAAAAAGTACTATGTTATCCAAGTTTGGCTCCAGAGTAGTTTACAATCAAATGTAATCCACAGCTAAAGAAGGGATCTAAAAACTCATGAAAAAAATTGGCTACCCAAAAACAACTTGGATACTAAACAACACACAAAACGGAATAAAAAAAATACTGAAAAAAGGTTATTTAGGACAATCGTTGCTTCGCATACACAGAGGAAATTCTTATTTCAATGCTCTCTGACGATTGCCATCACATTAAACAGTTAGCTGTTCAGCACATAATAGTCGAAAGATGAAAGTAAATGATGGCATACGCAAATCGGAAATATCGACAATCAACTTTGAAGCGGATAATTATATAAATCTAACTCATTGGAAAAGTGTTGTGGTAACAGAACCTCTAATCAATATGCATTTATCGTGTGCAATCTTGAAGATAATAGAAGGCTGAATAGATTACATTAATATCATCCGCACTGCATTACACTGTTTGTCTTCTCTTACACAAACAGTAGAAAAATACGTAAATGAGATCACAGCAGCAGCATTCAAAGTCTGTGGATCCAAAGAAGAGATGTACCAGATTGATACATAGAAAACTTAGGCCAGTCTTTGATAAAAAATCACAATTCAATGTATAAATAAAAAATTGAGTTCAGGTGGTAGGGTGGTCGAGCTATGCACTGTTGTGACATGAAATGAAGCCACCTCCACGTTGTACCTCCTGGGTAATTTTGAAATCAGCTATATAAGAGCTGTATTCCAAACAACAATTAGTTGTATGACACAACAGAGTGGAAACGCCTTTTTTTCACCAAAAGTTGTCAGTTTTGTTCCAGTTATACAGAACAAAGATATAGTTTTTTCATTTAAATATGTTAAGTCATTAATAATAAAAGTTTAAATAACATTTTTAAATAATAACCATCTCTATAGAATTTTTTTTTAATTTTTGAAAAAATGTCAAATTTTACCCAAAATTTCGACTTTTGGACCAAAAGCGCAGACTCAAGCCATTTTTTTTCAGCAGTAATATTGCACACAGATGATGTACTAGTATAAAGGCAACTTTTGGCACCTACCCGTTTTTGATTTTAAGAAATTAATTTTTTTCGCTCCACCCTAGTGTACAATAAAAAGATTTCCAAAATGCCTTAATTAACATATTGCAGACGGTCAATTTTTATGAAATCTGAATTTTAAAACAGGAGAAGCTCCCCCCTGCCCTGAAAGTCTTTAGTAAACTGGTGTTCTAGACAGGTTTTCCAAGTTTATGGATCAGTAAGTATCGTTCAATGAACGAATTTAATATAAAACATCTCACAATAATAAAAAAAAAATATAGGCAACATGATATAAATGCATTTTCCGTAAGGTAGAAGCCACGCTTAGATTCAATTAAGGAATAATAATGATATAAACAACAAAAAATGTACTTTTATACTGATTCAAAGTTATCCAGCCATGTAGGGTAACTCTGCGCCATATGATAAATCTATACTAATAAAAGAACAAATCGCTCTGTGTGTGTGTGTGTGTGTATCTATTGGCGATGGCTAGCGAAATCTACCGCACGTAGAAGTCTGAAAATTCAGGAGTGATTAGTCCAAGACAGGTCCTGATGCACCTGAGGCTCAGATTTTTAATTTTTTAAGGGCCGGGGACCCTGAGCCCCTTTAAGTTTATATGCACTAAATTGATAATAACATGCCTCTTTTCTATCCGATCTTCGTCGTTTTCGGGGTAAATTCTCCTTTCAGTTTCTGTCCCATTTCTACATTTCAGTTAAGACACTGGCAGCCTGTCAAGGGGCTCAGTACAGGGCTCCATGAAGTTTTAGTGCACTAAATTTTAATAACATGCCTCTTTTCTATCCGATCTTCTTCGATTTCGAGGTGAATTCTCCTTTCAATTTCTGCCCCATTTCTACATTTTCAGTTAAGACCCTGGAACCCTGTCAAGGGACCCAGTGCAGGGCCCCTTGAAGTTTTAGTGCACTAAATTGTTAATAACATGCCTCTTTTCAATCCGATCTTCTTCGTTTTCGGGGTGAATACTCCTTTCAGTTTCTACCCCATTTCTAAATTTCAGTTAAGAGCCTGGCACCCTTGCAAGGGGCCCGATAGAGGGCCTATGCGGGGCCCCTTCAACTTTTTGTGTGCTATGCATTTTTTACTCCCTAATTTTCTCACCTTCTCATTGCATAATTTAAAAATTGAGTGTTGGACTCTTCCTCCTAGACCAACACCCTCATATTTTTATTGGGGCTCTAGGGCCCCCTTTTAAGCATTTACTCCATTTTTGCGCATTTCTTTAAAATATTATTCTAATGATTATTTCATACCCTTTGATTAATTTTGACTAATTGAAGATCTAAAACGCTAACTACTAAAACATTTAAACATGTTTTCATGTTAGGGCCCTGCTCTCAATTATCAGTTGGGCCCTTTTGGGTCCCCTGTAATAGCTCCCTAAAAATGGTCCGATTCAGGAGCTTTTTTCTTCTAACAACTTCTTAAGTTCTCCAGCTATTACATGAACGAGGGGAAAAAAATGCAGACTTCAGCTACCACCAATCTTGAATCGTCTTCTTGGGGCCTTTGTTGCAGCTCTTTAATAACTATCCTATTCTATTGCAAATTTCTTTAATATAGTTTTAGCTTCTTCCAGCTACTTTAAAACCTCAAAAAAATTTTCTTCTACCCAATTACATTCCAGTTAAGACCCTGGCACCCAGGGACCGGTCTTTCTTTATACGTCAGCTACCACCTTTTTCGAACATTAATCTCCTTTTTCAGCATCAACTTACGTCTACTCATTACAGCCGTAAATAAAAAAATCGCGTTACTTTAAAGGTAACTTTAGATAAGGGATTTCATCCGTTTATTAAATAGCGTGTTAATGTTAACAGTAATTCATGAAATTTACAAGGTGAGGAGGTATCTTTCACCTCTTGGTGGCGCGTTATTTCCTCGGGTTTAAGGGCCCAATTTCAACGGGATTTGCTGCCTTGAACTTAGATTACAATTCATCTGCTTTCTGTATTACGAAATTTGATCTTAGACTTTAGTTACCAACATTTTCTAACATTAATAGTGTATTTTTTTTCTGTGGCTTGATTCCTACGAGGTTTGGCTCACTCAACTTGGTTTTCGATTATCTCCGGTAAATGCTGCCATAGGTTGTGAGGATCTAGATTACAGGTTTGTTCGGAAAGAAGTTTGATGGGAACACATTACGCGCTGAAGAAGTCAATGGGGCTTCCGAAATTAGGTTCTTTAAAAGAATTTCCAAAGATATAAATTCATATAAACTTAAGTTATATTTAAGGTTATTATTTACAAACTGCGGGCAACGCCGGGCGGGCCTGCTAGTATCATATAAAATAAGACATTATTAAAAAAAAAAGTATTATCGTTAGGACAACTTTGAAGCGAAAAATGTTTTTTTTTTTTTTCAGATATTTATAGACTCCTCGTTTACATTTCCCAACATTACAAGATTTTTATAATTTATGATATTACAGCGAATATTATGCATAAGAAGTGTGGAAGAAGAAAACCATGAATATTTCGCAAAAAAGAGCTGTTTATTGTGCATATAAAACATAACAATGCAGTCAAAAACAATTTTCAATGTTTTAACTCAATAATATAGCCATAGTTACAGTAGTACATACTAGTACTAGTATTAATTAAGCAAGAATAAAAAATGTCGAATGCAGAGTTGCCAGTGTGGCCTCCATTCTTATTAAGAAATTTAGTGTACATACCAGAAATAAAGAATAGTATTTTATGCTTTATTTAATAAGATAGATTTAACGATCACAGAAAATAAAAATTCTTCTTTAGAAATTTCCGGTATGAATTTAAAATGTCGGATTAAAATTTGACACCAAACTGGCATCCCTGGTCGAATATATGGGATGTCATATTTCAGTAGTTCAGCCCCAAATAACATCTTTAAATGGATTTTATGTATTTTACACATATTTTTGAAAATATTTACATGTTATATCCAATGCACACTTTCGGCATTCGTATATAACATACGTGCACATATGGCGAATTTTTGACAAAAAAAATGGTATTTTCGTATAACCATCAGATAAGATTTTTATTTTTGTATTTTTTTCAATCATTATTTCACTTAATTCTTATGAACAGAAAATTATACAGTATTTATCAGTGAACAATAAACCTATGATCCTAACTTTGAACCGGCTCAGTGTTACACTGAAAATAAAGTGAAATGGTAGTGCCTTCTAATTTTACATTTTACTGACTATTAGTAAATACATAAACGCAAAATACTAACACATTTATAACATTTAGATAATAATATGTCTGATAAATATATTATTGTAGATAATGTTACAATCGGATTACAACAACTTCAAAACAACATTCAAAATTAACTTGTAAACAGTACTTCACAATAACAGTTGGATGAACAGAGTGTAGCACTGGAGTTTTTTCAGCCTTTTGAAGTCAAACATATTGAAAATTAGAACGTGGCGCAAAGTTACACCCCATGGATCAAAGTTACCCTGAATGACTGTAATTTATTAATAAATATCTATGTTACTGTGAAAGACCGAAATCGGAAGAATGTCAACTTTCACCGGTGAATGTTTGCATTCACATAGTCGCTTGGCGTATGTCCGAAATATTTGTTAAATATCTTTATTTCTCACTTATACCGGGAAAGGACGACATTCACCATGCACAATGGTAAATGTCGAACATGTCAGAACGTTTCTTCTCCATACTTCAGGCGCGTGAAAACGTCGCAAGACTGACGTAACTTTTTTCACCTCTCTTGCTGAGAGGAGTGACCAATCACGCGATAAGAGTGGTTCGTCCCTCTGTCGAAGAGTTTTCACTGTCGGACTAACCCCGGAGAATTTAAATGCCGTAGTAGATTTAAAGGGCAGCCGAGGGTTTTTTGTTTTTTTTTTACATGTAGCTTTAGATTCCAGCGTGAGACTAAAAGAAGGGATGCTCAAAATTACTTGCCTTCTTAATAATGATCGCAGTTGTACTTGGATAAATGCTAAGCATTAAGATTTTAGTTTTAAGTTTAGCCAATAAAGAACTTGGCATTCATACCGTAGTGGACTTTTCTTCAATAAATCATACTTTATTATTAAAACACATTACGATAGTATATGTCAAAATAAGAGAAAGCTTAAGTAACAGCACGTACAAGTGAACTGTTGAACTTAAAATAAACAGTACATTCTAAATGAGAAAAGAAATTAATACCAATAAAAAATTTTCTTAATTGTGGGATTGGAATCTTATTTATTGCAAGAACTTAAATTTTTATGACACTTTGAATTGTACAAGAGTTCCTTGCTTTTAAAATTGCATTTGTTTGTCGAACACTTTCTTTTGTAATGACAGCGGGTATGTATAGTCTTGCCCACCACTTCTCGAATTAGCTGCAGCTGCTTATGTCTGCGACATTTCTCGAGAAGAAATATCATGTATGGAAAGTAACTTCACTTTATAAATTACTAGCTTATTACAGCTGTAAAGCAGTTTGAGGGTACCACTTTTATTTGTATTCGTACTGTATCACCAGTTTGAGCAGGAGGAAATTTTTTTAGGTTTGTAACATTTTCGTTGCTTGCAGTAGAAGATTTTCTTTCGCGGCCGCTCTTTTTATAGAAATAAATTTGTGTTGTTCAGTCAGGGCTTGAATTGAAGACGTGGTAGGTTGTAGGTCTTCTTCAATATTTTTCTTTGGAATGTGGTTTTCAGTATGGCCACTGCTCAAATTTTCTTCAAAAGTATTAACTCTTCAAACTGTTCTTTGGTTTGAAATGTATTAGCAATTTCTTCGAGTTGTCCTTCGGTTTCAATATTTGCGATTTGATCACTGGGTAAAAAAGACGATGCTATGGCTGTTTTTGGTTCTAATCCAAACATATTTTCGTAAGGACTTTGGCGTATTCCTTCGTGGTATGTCGTGTTCTTGGCAAATTGAACAAAGGAGAAATTATCTGACCATTTATTTGCATCGTTAGCGTTCATCCATGCTCTTAATATATCCTGTTTGGCCCTTTCAACTGATCCTTGTGCTTGACTATGACGAGGTTTTCCATGAACTATCTTAATATCTTTCCACATAGCTCATAGTTCGGATATTACTTGATTACTGAATTTCCTATCATTATCTGATTGCAGTATGGGTGGAGCACCAAATGTTAACAATATTGGAAGAACGTGATACGCTACTTCTTCAGTTCACTTAGTTTTCAAAGGTCGTAGCTGACAAACTTAGTTAAATGATCTTGATGCACCATTATGAACTTATATTCGCCATCCTTGTGTAACTGTAGGACTATCACATCTAACTGACATCTTGGGTCTAACTAAGAACTGAACATTGGTTTCTCAAAAACACTTTTCTTAGGTGCGCTATGTTTCCTTTGATATTGTTTGCATAAATTTAAATACAACATTACAACTTTATATGTAATATTTTTTTAATTAACTTCCGAATCTTTAAGCATACGTGTTCTTCGTCCGTGGCTTATTCTGATGTGATTTTCAAGTAGTATATTGAACAATTTATCATTGGTAACATAATATTGTATATTCGTTTCTCCTGGTTTTAATAATACAATTAACTTATCTTCATCATCAATTTTTTTAAACGTCAAAACGTTTTAATCGACTGTAATATAAAGGTATGCTGCACTTAGTTTTAGCAAAAATCCCTTCAGAATGTATTTTAAAGTACTTTTCTTTAGAAAAATTAAAACAATTGTCTTCTCGTTTACTCGAAATTAATGCATTTAACTTTTGAAATAAAAAAAAAAGATCACGATTCACTGCAGTTTCCATTCAATATAAATTTGGGTATCAAATAAAAATATAAAATTTAAGAAAACTTTGCGTGTACCATCCAACCTTGCATAAGACTGACAAAGTCGACTGACTGGAAGCAGCACAAAGGATTTAGCGATAGACTGTCGCCTCTCTTTTCGACCTCCATCAGAGCATATTTGTGCTTGTCGACATACACTGGTGAAGGTCAGAATGTACAAGAATATAATCAAATATTCGGTCTTTCACTAACGTATTTGGTATGCGTTGACATTCAACGGTGAAAATCGACATTCTCCAATTTCGGACTTTCACGGTAACATCTATATATAATAGCATATTTTACAATTATATCAACTTGTTACTTATACCTGTTTTATTCAGCATAACACAGTTAAGCTTATTTTTAAAATGTTCGAAATGATCACTATATATTTTTTTATTATTAAAAGTGGTATGCGCAATAAAACAAAGATATTCAATATTTTAATTTGTAATTATTACAATGCAAGTAATTACAAAAAAATGCTTTTTAAATATAATTCGTATTGATGTATTAGTGTTTGTATTAAATGATTTACCATCTGTCATACCTTAATTTATCACTTATCATTAGAAACAATAATAATATACTTGAAGAATAACAATACTGCAATTCAAATATTTCTTAGAAACTCAGCAACGGAAGTTCTGCAATTTCATTATCATGTTAAGCTTCTTCAAATTTATAAATAAAAGAGAAGACATCGAGAGCAGAATGAGGTATGTTGTAGTCGCCTGCTATTTTCATTTGTCGGATTTATATCCTAGGCGTCTTCAAAAGAAGAAACAATATTTTGGACAGAAAAATGAGAAGGGTCGATTTCAAATGAGTTTCATGTACTGAGATTAGAGTTGGGCAAATTTGTGATTACAATTATCTTCAGTATAATTACAATTTAATTGTATATAATCGATTATAGTTACACACATTCCAGCATTTTATGGCATGTGATTATAACTATACTTAATTACATACGATTAAATTGTAATTATATTGCAAATAATTGGAATGCAAATTTGCTCAACTCTGACTGAGATGTGTACTTTTTCGCATAATTTTTTTTCACGTAAATTTCATATCATAAGATCTAAGTGGAATTTGGTTCAGAACAATTCGCACAAAATCTTCGTTACAGAATAATCTCACAATTTTTTTTATTATTATTTTACTGCAATGTGATATCCTCACAGCGAAACATATAGTGCCGTTCAGTGCAGTGCTAATTACAAGAAAATTTCTTACTTTCCTCATTTAACAAATGCAAAATGTAAAAAGATTTTGTTATATAAGAATAGAGTGATGACTATTAAATTTTCAAAGCTAATTAGTTATAATCTTCTTTGTATGCGATATCCACTTGACTTTTCTTTTTTTTTTCATACGATTTGACAATATTTCTACGATAAGAACTAAGAAGGAAATGATGTGTCCAAATATTAAAAATATAAACGCGGGAGCGACATCTGTAAGGGTTAAAACTCTTTTGCTGGTGTCTTTTTCCTCATGTTTCATTTGTCTTGGTAAACGTGCTAAAAATACTTTATCCTTCTTATACTTGAAATACAATCCCGAAGCCATAAATCTGTGAACGAACTTGTCTATCAATTTCTTGCAACAAAAGTCTTTTCGGACAGGCATTGCACTCATGCTTTCAAGGAAACGATCTTGAGAGACGAATTTTCGTCCTACAGTCAAAATATCAACCTGATCTGTAGTGTCTATCAGAGCGACATTTGGCTTGTTTCTATCGTTATAAAAATCTTTACGAACATTTTTTGTACTCCAATAATTCGTCTGAATGTCTCGTCCAATTATTTTTAAATTTTCATCTTTAGATTTCAATAACATCCGAGGAATAACTGTGTATCGTTTCGCTACGCAGTGATACTGCCCTTCTTTTACAGCCTTGGCCAACTGTGGCACATCTTTAACTTGAGTGACAGGGGGAAATGAAAGAAAAGACAGAATTACGGAATCGTAAGCCAGACAAAGAAACATTGCTCCTACAACCCACGCAAAGACGAGCAACTGTTTTATCATTGAAGGCGGTTTTAAAACAGAACACTGCCTAAACAAAACAGCAAAAACGTGAAGTAAAATTTTATCAAAAGAATACCTTCTTTTGAAGATGGCGTAATATACCAAAGATATTGTAATTAATGTTGAGATTATAGCTATCCAAAGAGGCAATGAAAATGTTTGTAGAATGCCAAATATCTGTGGTTTATACTCTGGTTTTCGAGTAATGAATGTAGCAGTACCAAGCTGAAAAGGGAAAGCGAAATCCATTATATCTGTGCTTACCTCATCCATAAAAAGTCTATCAATACCAATATCAATTTTCGATTCATTTACCATTCCCATTATTCCTGTCAATGTACCATTCGGAAATCTTAAACTTCCTTCATCTGTGATAATATATCGAAATCTATCAAATTTTTTTGAATATTTTGTAAGAAAATCTCCAAGAGTAAATAGCATTCTGCCATCGAAATGTTTTTTATCTGAAATGTAAGCTGTTAATTTTTCTCCTGATATACGAGGTAAAACACCCTTGTTAATATAATATCCAATAACTGCGACTTTATCTGTTTCCATAGTTTTGAGTTTTGAATAAGAATTTTAAGCTTTAATTTTCAATAGATTTATTGTGAAAACTAAATTAAAAACTATTTGGCGTTTTAATTTATTACGAATATGCTGCATCAACTGAAAAAAAATATTTTTGAAGCGATTAAAATCTGAGTTGTATTTTAGAAATTGTAGACAGAATATTAATACAGCATGATATTATTCGTAAATATAAATCATTAAAACAAACCAGCTTTAATTATTTTTTATATTGAATTAGGAATAAAATAAAGTAAAATGAAATGCTTAATGTTAAGAATAATTCTATATCATTCGTTTTACTATAAATATATTTATTTTGTGAAATTCCATTAGTAGAAATCACTTTTTATTTCATTGCAAAATTCACGTCTGAACTCGCAGCATGCTATATATTCGAGTGGGGTTAGTTTCATAAAAGAAGATTTATACACGTATGAATCAATTACAATAATATTTAAATTAAAGCTAAATATTTACCAATTTGTATAGGTAAAATGTTAGGAATTATTTAAGCTTACAATTTATGGATTTATCCATTTTAATTGCTGCAGATGTGTTCTTTACAATAAAAGCCAGTGGTTTAAAAGAGTATTTTTCAGAAAGGAATAGTTCAACTGAGCAGTTTTCAAAATATTTACCTGTTATAGTTCACATGAGAGCTTTTGATCGTAAAATCCAAATTAAAATATATACCAGTTTTTGGATTCTTGTTTTCGGATTAATTTATCGGTTTTATCCTCTTTAATTGTTTTTTGCTTCTTTCAATTTAATAGAAATATCACTTTTTAGGGAATATTTGTCTGTCACTCAAGATAAATTTATAAACTAGTATTCTTGTTGATAGTAGTTTTTCATTCTATTTCAGCTGATACATAATCAAAAACTAGAATAAGAAATATTTCCAATGGAATCTAAATGTTTAAATTTTATCCCTTTATGCATGCATTATTTTATACTGGAAATTCAATTTTAAAGGGAAAAGTTTATTTAGAATAATATGTGCATCAAACAGGTTTGTTGTTTAAAAACATTCACGGTAAGTATCCCGTAATTTAACGAACTTCAGAATATTCTTGGAGAATAAAAGTCAAGATAATATTATTTTCTGAATAATGATTAACTACCTGTACTTCAGCTAAATAAAATTACGAGAAGGTTAAATTTAAGAAATTTACTTTATATACCATCAAATAACATCCAAAGTATCTTATATCAAGATGATAAAATGTCAGACGATAAATATCGCAAAATTTATAAATTCCTTAGAATATAACCAGCCAAATTTTAGACAAAATCTGGAGAAGAATTATAAAATCCTTTTCTCATTTCATACATCTGTAGTTTTATATGGATATTTCTTTCTTGTTTTTTTTTTTTTTTTTTTTTTTTTTTAAATTTAAACCTGAATAAATATTTTTATGTTTAGAAAGCTTATTTACTCACGTTAGTTTATGCGACAATAGACATACCTTAAGAAATCAAAGTACTTAAACACACATTTAATCTAATTTCAAAAGCGTGTTTTTTATTATTATTTGTGTGTTTTAAATTTATGCGTGTTTTTATTTTTAGTAACGCTTGTTTAAAGGAAAACTGCATAACGAAAACGATTAGTTTTCCCCCCTAACACAATATATATTTATTGATGTCAGTAAGTCAGTCAATACTCTCGCGTTAGAAATCATTTTGTTTGTAAATACATTTAGTTTGATTTGCAAACGTATTTTTGTGATTCTGCATGTACCCACCGTTTTATGCAAAAACACTGAAATCGAAATAAATGTCTTTATTAAGACAAACAAATTGTCTACTAATTACATAATAAACATTGCCGAATACTGAAGAATAGACCCATATTATTTAAATAATTATAATGCGTTGTTAACGTGAAAAATATTCTGCGTGGTGATCTGATATGAAATAAAATCAATAATTTTATTTTAAACTACTGATTGTGAAATGTCAATGTTTGTTCTTGCGAAAATTTTCCTTTCAAATTATTGGGTTACTATCATAACAAATCAGTGATAATGCATTTAAGTATTTTAACACATTCATATTGATTGCTTAAGAAAACGTACACTCTATTGGAAAAATTACAACTCGCAAAACTAATATATATTACAAAATAAAATCCAAACTAACGCTGCCGTCATACCTTAGGTCGCAAGTACCTGAACAATACTTTTCTAATTTTTCAGAAATTCAATTACTTCTAAACATTGCATAACGTTAATTATTACACAATTAAATAGGGGGGAAATGAACATTCAAATGCAATGTCTTTGAAAATGTTATGTTAATTTCCTTATATTTTATGTTTTTCAAAATAAGTTTGATGTTTTATAAAAATAAAAATCGTTTTATAGAAAAATCATTTTATAAAAATCTGTTCTCCATGCAGCTTAGAGTCCCGCGATGGTTTAGTTGTACCCGATCCGAAACCGAAAATTCGATTGAAATCAACTCGTAACCCGAACCGAAACCGACGAAAAAAATTCCTCGATCCGCAATCCTACCTGAACCCACCAAAATAACTTTTGGCGACCCGCAACTTGACACAAACCCCACATATTTCAACACACACCCGACCCGAACCCGAAAAATTACAATTCGCGACCCGATCCGAACCTGAAATGAAAGGAAAGCAAATCATGATTTAATGCAATTAAGAAAAGTAATCTACAATTATATCTCTAATACTATTTTTTATTTATATAGAAACTAATCGTTGGGGGCCACCGTAACAGGCCCGTAGCTAGACGATGCTTCCAGGTCGGGCAAATGTTTTTCCAAGAGGGGCAAAATTACTTCTTCATTTTTTTAGACTTTTACGATCCTTTAAAAATATATATTACGTATTCAGATTCAATATATGTTTATAGCTCTTCCCAAAGTAGTTGAAAAATGATATTCTTTCATCTTGCTGTCAATCCATAAATTAATTTTTGTTAATATGGTTAAGATAATATGGATTTCCACAAAAATGTTGGATGTTGTTGAGGATTACTACAACAGCGTCACCAGCCAGTTGTCTGTGGACACCCCTCTCTCCCAAAGTTGTCCGTAAAAAAATCTGGATACTTACATTTTTATGCTTTATTAATAATAATCTAATAATACAATATTCCAAGAAATTCATTAACAGTAAAATCTGTAAAAATTGATTTTGATATGATCGAAAAAATATTCCGTTTTAGAAAGTTTCCATCTTATGAGGTATAATTGCAGTGTTGAATTTAGGCACTTTTCTCCGGAAGAGATTACTGATGCTCCCGGAGTGGTAGACAGAAAGGAGCTTTTAGGGTGGGATTTGCACTTTTACAACTTTAATAAGCGCAAAATTAGAAAGCTTCCGGGAGTGACATTTCGATGCTCAGGGGAGAACCCTCCTCCCGGGTCACTGAATTGCTTATTTATTTTATGGTATTTCTTTCAACGGGAGCATGAAATGCTTTCATATAAGACAGCATTTTGTTATAGACAAGCTCTATTTACAAAGATTTTACAGTATTTATGGAATTTTATATGATTTAAAATTTAATATAAAGAACGCCTTGGTAATTACGTTGATAGATTCGTCACTTATTTACAAAGCAGGTAAACCTCTCACAACTAAACATTAATATATTTTCACGAATTTTTTACCCATGCTTTAAAACCATAATATGTGTTTATGACTGATAACATTTTCAAACAGTTTGGACAATAGAAAAAAAAATCACTGCCAGCTAGGCCTACAAGAACAGATAGATTTCGAAGCTAAGTACTAATTTCACCAACAAAAACTAAATCAAGACGAGAGATAAACCCAGTTTAACAATTTTATCTGGTCGCTTTTGACGAGTTTTTAATTTCATTATTCTGTAAGAGTTGGTTTTATCAGAATCATATTAATACGATAATTTTTTTTCAACCCCGATTTTTCCCCCCCTTGAGAATATTTTTAGTAATATCACCCATTAGTAGATTTCATCTTATCAGAAACTTGTTACTACAAAAGTTATAGATAATATTAAGAAGATTTATATAATAAATTTAAACCGTGTGGTGATTGTTTCATTAAATGAACCATACACTGGATTTTAAATTCTTACGTTCTTTTTATTGATGCACGCGCACGTTTAATAATACAACCCTATATACAGCACCTCTGAGGGTTGTCAAGAATTTTCATCACGCCAATGATACTTTTTTTGTTACCTTAGTGGTAGATTACCGGAGATGTGAATTTTTTTCTTCTACAACCCTTTCCTTTTTTATTTTAATTTATTTTATTATATTTTTCTATTATTATTTTTTTTTGTGTGTGTGTGTGTGTGTGTATGTAAGAGTTGGTCCTATTATACACTTGTCATTACAAAAGTTGTAGATAATATTAAGAAGATTTATCATAAATTTAAGTGGATTTGATATCTTGTGAACTGACGAAGTTATGAATTTTTTTCTTCTTCACAACGCCCCTCCTCTTTTTTCCCGTGTAAGAGTTGGTGTTACCAAAAACTTGTCAATATAAAAGTTGTAGGCAATATTAAGAAGATTTATAATAAATTTAGTGGATTTCATATCTTGTGAATTGGCGAAGTTAGGATTTTTTTCTTCTTAAAACCCTATTTTTTTCTCCTTGAGGCCATTTTTAATGATATCAAAAATCTGTCATACATAAATTTTTGGCCCTTTTCCTGGAAGTAATAATAAGTTTAAACAGATTCGATGTGTATCATAATTAATAAATTGTGGTTTTTTTTTTCAACTTTCACAAAAATATTTTCCATTTCCATTTTCTGCCCCTTGATTTCATGTATCAGTTTAGAAGAAATTTGTGCTGAATTATGGGAGTTATCGTGTCTATAAAAAAAAGTGATATTATATATATATATATATAGATAGATAGATAGATAGATAGATAGATTAGATTGATAGATGAAGTTTTCAACTTGGCCGTGGTTTTGCGTTCTAAGCGTCATGATCGGCATAGATCTGCAAAAAGTTTTCAGAAATTCCGACGTAGGGGAGAATGTTATAGGTAGTGTTTCTTACGAAATCTACCTAAAATAGGGGTGCACAACCTTTTTTTTAGAAAAGGAATAAAAATGTCTGGGTTGTCGAGGGTCACATCAGTAACATAGAGAGAATGGTATTTTAATGAGGTGGGAGGGAATCTGTTGCCTATAATCAGATAAAAAGTGAGGATTTCAGAGGGAGGAGGAGTTTCCCCCCTAGGTTCCCCTACCCAGTCAACATACCCAATTCAGTTGGCAATTTTTCCGCGCCCGATCAATGAAATTCGCGATTTTTTTATACCTGATTACCAAAATTCGGGAGGTTGTCACCCCCCCTCCCCCAATTGACGAAATTCGAGATTCTTAACTGAATCTGATGAAATATAGAATTTTTTGCGCGGTAAACTGACAAACTTCTCGATTTTTTTTCCGGCGATAAACTGGCGAAATTCGCGAATTTTTACGCAGCTGATCACCGAAATTTGACATTTTTCCGCGCCCGATCAACGAAATTCGTGATTCTTAACTGTCTGACGAAATTTGCAATTTTTTCTCGCGGCAAATTAACGAAATTTGCGATTTTTTCTCTGATTTTTTAAAGCCGATCAACGAAATTTGCAATTTTTCTGCGCCTCATTGACAAAATTCATGATTTTTTCGTGCACAATCAACGAAATTTGTAATTTTTCGCTCCCGATCAACAAAGTTCGCGATTTTTCCGTTCCCGATCGACGAGACGCGCGACTTTTAAAGTCCGGAATGGAAGACTCGCGATTTTTCCGTTCCCAATTGGCGAAAATCGTTATTTTCCGGTTTTTATCAACGAAATTCGATTTTTCCATGCCTTACCCACGAAATACACCCTTTTCACCTTTTTTTTCATGCCCGATTGGCGAAATTCGAGTTATTTTTCGTTTAGCGACTGATGGAATATGCAACTTGCGAAATTCCTATGCTGATATGTATGGTATCGGCTGGCCGCTTAACGAAGTTGGCAATTTAATTGATTGACGAAATTAGCAATTTTTTCCCGCGACAAATTGACGAAATTCACGTTTTTTTCTTCCCTGCTACCTATGGACAAAGATTACTATTTTTTTCGAATTAGACGAAATTCGCAAGCCACAAGTTAACCCATCGAAGGCCACTTTCGGATCGCGGGCCACAGGCTGTGCATCCCTAACCAGAAAGTCTTCTTACAAGCGTCTTTCCGCTAAATATCAATAGTTTTCCACGAATCTTGTGCATAATCTTTGAAACCATTATGTTTATGACTCATAAAAATTTCAAAGAGTTAAAACAATAAGAACTATTTTTTTTTCTATATTAAATGTCTAAAGAGAAAAAAAAAAATCCGCGCAGTTTAAAATTCCGAACCCGCTATTTTTTTTATTGAAATACGGAAAGATATATAACATCCTAACATCCTTTAAAGAGCGCACATTCTACTTTAAAATGTCGCATTCGGTATAAATATTGCAGAGCCACCGATATGAGGTTCGTTTTAATTTTTTTTTTTTTCAGAATAAATTTTTAAAATATCGGATTAAAGATATAAACTAATGCTTTCAATATTATCACATCACGGGCGACAATGGGCTGGTCAGCAAGTATCACACAAATAAAAACTATCAGGATAATGTATGTCAAATGTCAATATAATTCACTATTGTGGGTTTCCATTCGAACTCTCTATTCTCTAACACAATCACGAAAACATTTTTATGCTTAAATTCCATAAAGTTACAATTATTTTGATTTTGACCCCACGATAGCAAATAGCGTTTTCTGTTTTCTATAAAGACAAAGTATATTTCAGAAAAAAAAAATGCAAAATGGTGTTATAAGCCAATTTTTGAGGGTAGGAAAGGTCATCTGAGACACTATCGCTTAAAGCTTAAGATTCGATGCATTTATCAAAAAATGAAAAATTCTATTCTATTCTAAACTACTTCAATAATCTTGCATGCGAATGTCAGGCCTTAATCATAAAATGCCTTAATCATCGATGCCTTAATCATCGTTTGCGTAAATCCGCGAACGCATTATAAAGTTTCACAAAGTCTAATGAACAAAAAATTTTTTAGAAACAGCAGTACGTGATTACTGTTTGCAAACAGCAGCTATAAATTAGGGAAATACCAAAATAAAAATGAGTATTTCATAGTTTAAAAATATTAATGCTCGTTTAGTATTTTTTTAATTTTTCAGTTTATCTTACCGCTTCGCAATCTTTCCTTTATTTCCCCTTTTTCATACAGAAATTATGTAATATTCGGATATTTATATCGCAGATATAGGAAGAAAGGAAGAAAACAACTAAAAAGTAGAATAAATAAGGTGATATCTTCGTTAAAAATAAAGGGTTGGGGAAGCACCATAAAAAACACTTTTTGTACTCATAAAAAGAATAATTTAATTCAGTAATATTCTCATTGCTAAATTACATTTAAATCATTTAATTAATAATTAATAAATAACTTAGACAGTATATTCAAATAGTCATATATGACAATTACAATGATTATAAAGCCCCTTTACTCTGAAAAACACTTCCTAGATATTGCAATTCTGTGTGATAATGATTTTACAAACTTTTATGAGTTGTAACAGTGTCAAGAAAGCTGTTTCAAAGAACATTTCCTACTTTTGTTGAAAAGCCCCCAAAAGCAATATAGTGAAATTAACAATGACAAAACCACAGGATTGTAACACATGTTAGTTGCCTGTTTTGTGGAACTGAAAATCCAGCATTTGGTTTCGACCTTACCCGATTTCAATAAATTTCGCGTATGACAGTTGTACAAAGAAAACGATTTTCGCGGACATCAGAACCAGTTTGAGAAAAAGAGTTCAGAGGGCAATCTCTAAACCCTATTATTCTTGTAGTTTGACTCTTTGGGGAGGGGTAAATTTCTACAAAGGAACAAAACGAAAAATTTCCTACAGATCTTGGAATGAAAGAAAAAAATGTCTTTGCAATTGAATTTTTTGTTTAAATTGTGTTGTTTGAATTGAGAAGTTTTAGAGATGGGTGTCTGCTAGGTT
This sequence comes from Maratus speciosus, assembly GCA_963932465.1. Taxonomy (NCBI): domain Eukaryota; kingdom Metazoa; phylum Arthropoda; class Arachnida; order Araneae; family Salticidae; genus Maratus; species Maratus speciosus. Next base: position 91,043,322 of record OZ010797.1, read on the forward strand.
ATGGTCTATTCTAAAAGAAGTTTTTCTTTTAAATGAGGCAAAAAAAAGTTTGGAAATTTAATGTGTTGATCAGGGATCAGGATGTCCAGTCAATTGTGCTGGGTCGGGCAAATATTTTTCCAGGTCGGGCTTTGCCCGACCTCGCCCCCACCTAGCTACGGACATGCACCGTAATACTTACCCATCATGGATATACATAATATAAAATATGAAAATAAAGCATGTGATACCATGCAAAGCATTGTATTATGTTACTTTAATCATAATTTAATTTGCTTGGGCTCCCTTAAATATAATTAATAGAATCCCTTAAGCTGATGTTACTTTTTGTTGCATTAAAATATCTCAATTTGTTGATTTTCAGTCAGCAAATAAACACTATTGATTTACAATGGAAGTCTATTGGAATTTGGTGAAATATTAGAGATACCGGCAATTTAGCTTAACTTTTGGCGAATAATTTTGGTCGCCAAATTTGGCGATATATCTACAAGCTGGTGACAAACTTGGCGGCATTTGGCGACAGAACAGGGTCTCCCCTATAGTAACCCCTTTATAGGTGTGGGGATGCATTAAATGCTTGACATTTACGATAAGTCATTATTGGCATTTAATCTTATAGTTTGGCGATAGTTTCTGGGTTGGCGGGATAATCGAGTAGTACCGAATTGCGAAAAAGAAACATCCTTATAACTCAAAAAATTATAATCCTATTAACTAACAGTTTACTGCGTCGGATTAAGCGTCTCATTGCCAATTAAAATATATCTTTGAATTGAAATTTGAATGAAATACAGGGTCATGAAAAATCGAAAAGTGTGAAAAATAGGATTACAAATACCTCAGCAACTAATTATCCGATCGACTTCATTCTTTATGCAAAATTTATGTTTTGTTATTGTCTTTTACATTCACTCCTTCAAATTAACAATTTCGAAATTTCTTGTATACCTTTTATCAGAACGAATATTTCAAGAGTCCGAAAAAAATAGTTCCGGATAATCGAGGTTACTGATATTCAAAAGGCTTCTTCCCATTATTATTTCCTAAAAACACACCAAATTTCAAGTCTCTATCTATATTTGTTCGGGAGATAGAGCGTTTACTGACATACAGACACACACTCACACCCAGACGGACGGCAAATTTTTTTTTCTAAAAATATGTTTTTGGGAATCTCCAGTGTCTGAAACGTGTAAATCCATCAAAATTTTTTTTTCAATTTTTAACCCCCTCCGAGCGTCTTGAGGGCTTTCCTGCATTTTCATAAAAATGCTTATAAAACTAATATTAAGTAAAATTTTCTTTCCCTGTTTGCTTTTATAATGTACATCATGCCCCTTTATTTGATATACATTTTAAAATACAATTCTGTTTAAAATATTTTTTTTCTACACCAGATTTAAGTTGTTTTTGGGAAACGGAAAAATACGTCCAAACCGCTCAGAGGGCTAAAACGATTACAAGACTTACCCTATACTACGTATGATGGGTAAGTAAAATGTACAAACCTATATTTTTAATATTCAAATATAGGAGAAACCTCTAAATAGAGGGTACCTCGGTACCATTTTTCAATGACTAAAGAGTCCTGCATCGGGTCGAGTTGTCCCCAATTTTCTTTTTTCGGGTCGGGATGACTCTAACTTTCTGTCTGCGAATCAGGTTCAAGCTAAAATAATTCTTGCGGGTCATATTCACAGGGCTGCCACAGGCGACTAATGTTTAATTCTATTTCGTACCACTTTTTGAAAACAAAAATCTCATACGTACACTTTGAGAACATTTGCAAGGGAAATGTAATACAACACGTATTTTTTAAAAATAGTGCTACGAACAGAATACAAAAATAGTCGTCTCTGTAACCCTGTATTTAGCGTTTTTCCAGTCGGATTGTTTGGATTTTCACAAAAAAAATTTAGCAGAAATATGTTTCAGATGAAAATAAATGCGTATTGGAATATGAATAAGAATAATATATTCAAATTACTAGATTTGAAATAAAACGTATATAAAAAATGGTATCATAGATTATTCGTTCTTTACGTTATTGATCAGAACCATTGTTAGGTGCGTTCGTAATTATATAAATACGTATCACCTATAGTCGTCGTTCAGTCTGTCCGCCAGTCCGCATATAACAGCGCAAAATCTACTCAACCGAATCGTTTGAAATTTAAAATATATAATTGTTGCATAATTTTGTCGAGTCAAATTTCAAGTCGAGTCGAGATTCAAATTTTGTGAAAATCGGACATATTATTTAATTACAGGAGCAGTAAAAAGTTTTTCGTTACATTACGTCCAATGGAAATAAAATATTTCAAGTGCATTTTAATGACGTTACAGCCTTTCGAACAGAATAAAATTTATTTGCACTTATGAAGTACACTAAAATATATATTCAGTACAATATGCAGTGCACAAAAAAATTATAAAACTAGTTAAAGTACGAACGCGCCTCATTTGCCACGTGTGACGTGCGATTTCCAACTTGTTTCTTTTGTCGGAATACGATAAACATTACCAATTATTAAATTTACCGTTTATGATACATACAAAAGCACATCCATTGTATTTGAGATAGTTTATGTCCATGCACACATATGTACAAATGTGCAGATTGGAGGCGCCCTATTCAGATGTATAAGAGTACAAATGTGCATGAGCTCGCTAAATAGAGATGTCAGATTTTCGGGAGTATCGATTATGGTGATCTTATTGTATATAGACTTTTAACCTTGAAAAATATTTTGGACATACTTTTGAAAAATCGGATAAACTCGAAACCTATCAGCAAGGGTAAAAACCCAGCCAGAAATCAACTCGAACACGAAACAATGAAACTCAATCCGACCCGCAGCCTAAAAGTAGAAGTTAAACCGACCCGCAGCGAAAAAATATAGCGCCAACACGACCCTACTGTAAAGCGGGTCGGGAGTGTATAAAAGCGGATAACATGACCCGAGGCTGGCCTCAAAGCAGTTCTAATACCGAAGGTTAATCTGTTCGGACTTAGCAGAAAACAAATAGTTCAGCGTTAATTTCCGGTTAATTTTCCATAAAGACATTAGTACTTAATCGATAAATAAAATAATAAAATAAAATAAATAAACCACAAATTTAGCAGATATGATCGAACTAGTAGTTTAATCAGTGAAATGATTATAATCAAAATAGACTATTGTAAGCAACAAAACCTTGGCAGTTAATTGGTCTATCAACTTTGGCATGAGGCTAATACGAAAGTACAGCTTTAAATAAATTGTAAAACTTGCTTTAAATACATAAACTTATTTTTCGTCTAATAATATTTTATGGTGGTGTTAGTGTGTAATCTAAAATATAAATTAAATGTAGAAATTCGATTAGGGTATTCAATTTTAAAAAATGGTTTTCCACATTTGTGTCTGTGTGTGTATGTGTGTGCACAAGTTAGCATATTCTGTAATCCGGGAATTTTCGATTCCATTCTGTTGTTTTAATAAAAAGACTATTTAAAATAGGAAACTCTTAGAAATGGAAATTATATATCTTCTTCATTTTTAGTAACAAAACATCTGATATTTTTGTTTGTTCAAAAAAAAAAAAAAAAAAAAAAAAAACACTATTACCAGAAATTATAGGAAACTCCGATTAGGAAAAATTTCCCAATTTCAAAGTGCATTAGTTATTAGGTTTTAGTGAAGTCCACATTAGTAAAGTGCGAACTAAACCACTAATAAATAATAATAATTTTCAACAGAATTTATTTTTTAGTTAAGATATATCATACTTTCCTTATAACTGCGCTATTTTCTGTTTCAATTTAAGTTTTTAAAAATGCATATTGCATGCTAGTTGCAAAATAATGTAGAAAAATGGGTATACACCTCAATTATGGAAACTTGACGATGAAAAGTGCAAGAAAAATTATTAAGTGAATGGCAGCTGAAAATCTTCAAAACATGCAAAATTTATTAACATACCTGAGAAGCAAATATATATCGTTATTTTGTAAATAAAAAATTAAAAATCGGTAGTTACAACACTCGACTTTAAGAACACTGGAGTATGTGACTAAATAATAAAATTATAAATTTGTGACAGAATGGATTCGGCTAGATTTAAAAGCTGAACCTTTCGTTATGGAACAGTAGGTGTTACCACAGCGCCTCTAATGATTGATTACATCAACGCCATCTTTATCACTTATGAACTGGCACATTTCGTTGTGGATTTTCCTTATACACTATTTAAAAAAAAAAAAAAAAAAAAAAAAAAAAAAACACAAGCGTTTATTCATCTAGAAAAATTAATATTATCACGAAGGAAAATATTCAATAATTTCTTAGGAATTACCCACAATTTAGAAAAGGGTTCCGCATCTTTAGAAGCTCAGAAACTGATATACTTTCGGGAATTACAGGATGCTTAATCAAAAAATAAATTATTAAATTAAAAAAATAACAAGAATAAACTTCAAATTTAGCAGATATATATTCGATTAGTGTGTTTAACATTGAAATATTTGGGATCAAAATACAGTGAAACCTCCCTGTGCGGCCACCTCCCTGAACTCAATACTCATTTTACATCCATTCAGAGATACTCCCAGTTGAACTCCCTTTATGAACGACCCATTTTTTTGAAGAAATTCAAACAAATTCCGTTTTTTCCTGGTCGCTTGAAGAAGGTTTTATCAGAAAAATAATTCCGGAGAGCGCGTTATTCATTAAATTTCTAAACTAAGTTGAGAATTTTTTTTTATTCAGGTAACCTTTAAGGGTTTAAATCTCTTTGTGCCTTTTAGGAAATGAATTTAACTCTGATGACAAATTAAGAAGGACGGTCAATAAACTGCCCTGCCCAACTCTGTCAAGAAACTCTCAAAGAAATAGATAGGTTAAGGAAATAATTATTATTTGCTCCCGTCCAAAAAAAAATTGCATTTATTTACTGAACTTTGAAAGGACTTGGAAGGTAAAATCGTAAAATGAAAGGAAACGTCAATGTATTCATTTTTTAATTCTATTGTAATTAAATTATGTAATTAACTTTTGTTTTGATACTTAAATTTTCGTATTTTATCCTAATGTGAAAAATAATAGTTACATTTTTCAACAATTAAAATCTAGATTTCAACATGACCTCCATTAAGAGACCACCTCTCGGAGCGACCAATTCTTATTGGAACGGAACGTGGTCGCTTTCGGGAGGTTTTACTGTAGTCTGTTGTAAGTAGCAGAAGTTTAGCGGTTGATAGGTATGTTAACCTTTCGTATGCGGCTAATACGAAATTATCATTTTTAATAAATGGGAAAACGTACACTGATAATTTATTTTTATTTTTTTCATATAAAACTACTTTCTGGATGTTGTTAGCGTGCAATCTAAAAAATAAATTAAAGTTAAAAAATCTATTAGAGTGTTTTATTAAAAAAATAATAATAAAAGGCTTTCACCTGGATATCTGCATCGAGCAGTAAATTCTGTAACCCAGTAAGTTCGGATTTGGTTCTCTGTTATTAACAAATGGAATAATTTAAAAGAGAGAATTTTTAAAAATTGGATTTATGTACAGTCCTGGAAAAAAAAAGTAAACGCCGACTACTAACACTGCAACTAATTATAATAGGAGAATGTTACTGGTACCAAAGGATTAGAAATAAAGTTTACTTTTAAATGATGTATATAAAATTTGTTTAGGGGTCATCTACAAATCCAAACCAGACCAAACTTTGTTTTTTCAATAGCAACACCCTATTTTGACACTATATTTTAAATTTTCTGTTCTGACAATACCTATTGACGAAATTTCAAGTCATTTGGATGATAAGATTTTGAATTATAAACATTCAACATTTAGAGCTTCTAATGTTAAATTACATTTTCATATTTTTATTAACTCCTGAAATTTTTATCCTAATGTGACAATTTTTTGTGTGGTTATTATACTAAAAAACCCAAACATAAATACATCGAATTTGTAATTTTAAAAATTTTATAATGTGAATTATAAATTATGAAATTAATATTCGAAAAAAATATGAATTGAATCTACATTTTTTTTTTTTTGGTAAATTTACATTTATTATGCCCTGCTTTATACAAATTCTCATTTTCAAATTTGTTTTCCAAGTAGTTCTCGAATTATGCTTAAAAATCTTCAAAATGGTGGTTTAAGAGGCCGTCTATGATGCACAGAAAAGCAGAAATTGAAAAAAATATATCTTACACATTTTATTGAAACATTTGGGCTGGGATTAGTTGAAACCTATTAAGCTAGTGAAAATGTCATATTGGCAAGAAATGATACATTAATAGAAGTGACATAGTCATTCTGTAGCATTTCAACAATCGAGAACAAAACTTCAATTTGGATACAGCCCCTAAAATAGGCTCATTTTAAAATAATTAATTTCTCTGAAACTAATTGTACGAATTTCATTTGGATTTAGGGTAATTGAAGAGTGTAGAATTTATTTATGGTTTCAAACTTGAGTATTGCTATTGAACAAAAAACAAAGTTTCGATTCGTTTTGATATGTATATGGCCCCTAAGAAAATTTTATACACATCATTTAAAAGTAGATATTATTTTCAGTTGTTTGGTACTGGTAACTTTCTTCTACAATGATTTGTTGCAGAGGGGTGTGTTTATTAATTTCTTTTTTTTCCACGACCTTTTTTTTTTTTCACTTTCAGTAAGGGAGTACCTATCATTTTTCGTTCTTGAAAAAATATTATTACAAGAAATTATGGAACACGTCCGTTATGGCGAATTCTTCAGTTTTAAAGAACATTTCTTATTAGTGTTTATTGATGTCCGGATTATTAAAATGCAAACTAATGAGCGATTAAATAAATGGAAGTTTTAATAAAATGTATTTTAGATTTAAAATATATCATGCTTTTGTTATAAATACGTAATTTTTTGTTTCAATTATAGTTTAGAGAAAATGTATATTGCATCCCACCTGGCGTGTGTGTGTGTGTGTGTGTATTATTTATAACGGCCGATTATCTATCTACACGTGTGATATAGGCCCGAGAAGTCTGTGCCCTCTGTGGCGGTCTTTCTAAGAGAACCTAACAAGTATTTACGCAAAATTCGAAGAAAACCACGGAAAAATCTGAACAATTAGGACACAGGTGCGATTGGGATCGAACCCAGCACGTCTCATCTGCCAATTTCGAGAAATGAACCTCTAGGCCACTGGGGACGGGCATACAGTCTGAAAGGGACGTTGAAAAGGAAATATGTATGTAGGGGAGACCGGGGCTAGTAGGAGCAGTTTTTTGTTATTGATTTTTATTAATTTTTTGTTTAAGTTTTTAAACAAAATTTCACTGAACTCTTAAAGCAGAGACATTTGGTGATAAATAGGAAGAGTTCTAAGTTTATAGCTTTTGCAGTTTATGTTTAGATGAAGCCTGAAGTAATAGAAAAAAATTGTGCCAACATACCCCGTTGCGAGGCAAGTTGCCTATACCTATGGTGTAAGTTGGCTCATGCTTCATAAAATGTTTATTGAAGCTCAAATAAGACACGTAGTTAAGAGAAATCAATTTTATTATTACCAGCAAGTTTAAACAAGCGTATTATCATCTTACAATGTGGATTCTAAATAATAAAGACATAAAAATAATGAATAAAACTTTAACATTGTGTAAATTTTATCGTACTCGATATCATCTTCAGAGTTACAGTTATCACAAATGTAAAATCAAGTGTCTCCGTTTGTGTAGGTTACATGTGCCTAAACATTGCATCGCATACACTTTTATCTGTGTTTGCTGCTTCTAAAGTTCCAACACACACCAGATATTAATATTCCTCGTCATCTGAGTTATTGTCAAGATTCGTGGTTTCCTCAATGACAAGTTTCCTTTTATTATAGGAGGAAAATAGGTTCTTTATTATCTGTTTAGCTTTCGCCAACTTTTTCTGTTGCCTTTATTAGCCCCCAATATGCTGTGTCTTTCGGACAGCAATTAAAATGTTGTCTCTAAAAAATAACGTTACGTTATATAAGCCAGCCGTAAAACAAAGCATTTGTACCATTGTACGGTTAAATGCGGATAATCTATATTGCTATTTTTTAAACTTCTAAACATCGCGCATTTTCATATTTTACATCATAGTATAATGGGAAGAACTACTTTTAAATGCAATTTGTTTGAAAACTGCAGCTCAATTCATTTTTGAATTTTTTTTTTTTTTTTTTCTGTTGTGGTGGCGACTAAAGTACTCCATTTCCGTAGGAAGTAAAGGAAAAATAGTTGGAAAATAATACATTATTATACATTTTGTTACCATTTTTCCACTGAAAAAAAATGTCATTAAAATACGTGATATTTCGAAAAAATATAACTGAACAATTTCTCATAAAACACTATTATAAACATAAAACGCTATTATATACTACGTTTAAAATTTTCAATATTAATGTTAAAAAAAGGAAGGCATATAAATCATGAGATAGACGATTATTTATCAAGTTTCTTGAATGACGACATCGCTTTTTGCTGAATTAATGTATTAGTTTGCAATAGTGACGTCATATGCATACTTTTCTGTATATGTTGTTTAACATTGGATCGTAAATGTAGAATTCTTCAGCGGATGCAAATGATGTCATTTTATATAAAATAAAAGCGCGTGTTTTAAATATTGAAACTGAAATATGTTTTGTACTATCTATATTTATATGCATTTTTTTTTTCATCGGAGCGACACTAAATCTGAAAAAACAGAATTCCTGTTTTCTAGTTTTCTTCTTTTTTCTACTTCATCTTTTTTTCTCTCTAAAGCTTACTTTTCCTCTTTCAATCCCTTTAGATTTGGTGAATCTGTCAATATTCACGTGGCTCTCTTTTACGTACAGCTATTTTCCCCTATTTTCTTTCTTGATTCTGTCATTTTTGTTGGTCTAACATCTTCAGGATGTAATTTTTTAACATCCTAAGCTGAAATCAGATGAGCTCCAGTGACTGCTGGAGATAAAACCGAAAAGGTTGATACTGAATTTTTTCAACATCCAACTTCCAGCCTATCATAGGTGAGGTATGTGTGAGTTAGTCATCATTACTCGTTTAAACTTCATTCTTTATAATGTGGAAATATCGGGTCAGACTTCTCGAAGGAATATTAAAAGCTTTAACAGTTTGCTTAATAGATCCTCTGTTAATTATTACTACTTCCACATCATTTCTTATAATATTATTCTATGTGTTAACCTGTTAATTTTTATTCTTGTAATTACGTATGTTTTCTGTAAAAAACAAAAAGTAATTCATTTATCAAACGGGTTAAAATAGTAGAAAATATTACCAAAAAATGTCACGGGGTTAGTTGGCGCATCAAGCCAACATGCCCGTGTTCAATGCGCCTACTATCCCCATAACAAATTTTTTCACAAAATTGGAGATGTCACTCTCTAAACATAAAAAATCCAAGTAAATCACATATGACGTAGGTAGAATTAATCATACACTATGCAAAACTACAAAATTTAAATCGCAATTATTAAGATAAGTATTAGAAATTAGAAAAAGAATGAAATAACAAAAAATTACTTATGAATGCAAAAAGAAGAAAACTCGTAATAAATGCCCACTGCATGTGGGTAACCCTGCAAAACTACAATGGAGATTGTAGAAAGCAAGAAGAAAGATACTCTGTGACTGGGTGCGTCATCTATCAATAAACAGAAAAATTATGATGACTGCGCCTACTTCCCCTTGTAGCCAACTAGCCCCGGTCTACCCTATTGTATGAAAATGAAACGATGATATATGCCAGAAAAATTATAAAGGGACATTCAACGGAAAATGTTAAAAATATGCGGATTTTACTAAACCACTTGGGGGCAACTATGTACCATTTTCAAGATAAACGAAATCTGTAGTGACTCCTCTTGGCTTTCTGAAGTCGTGTTAAAAAAGTGAAAAAGAAAAAAAAGAAAGAAAAGAATATCTGACAAAATGAAATCAGCTGGATTTGAACGCTGAAACTTCCGTACTGAAACTGAAGCATGTTATCTCAGCACCACTAATGCTTGATAATGTTTGATCATATAATTATTGGGTCAATCGGAAAATCATGTCGTATTTTGCTAACAGATGTCGTTAGTGCGTTTTTGGAGTAGAAGCGTCACCAGCACGCACCTCTCTGAAATACTAGATAAGTTACATTTCTAACCCATTCAATAAGAAGGAAATTGTTCGATTCGAATGAGTTGGACAGATTTTATACGAATTTGAAAATGGGGGAAAAACTGTTGGTTTTCGCTATATTTTGCTTTTTTATTTCCGCAAAGGCAAGAATGCGACGCACGCTTTTGAAAAGTTGCGTAAAGTTTATAGGGACGATGCTCTAAGGATACGTAAGTGTAAGCGGTGGTTTGCAAAATTCCGTTATGGTGATTTTGATGTGAATTATGCACCTTGGTCAGGAAGGACATTGGAGGCTGGTGTTGATGAAATAAATGCAACGGTTACATCTTACCCGCGGTAGATGACACGAGAGATTACAGAGGCACTATACATTGCTCAATCAACCATTGCCGACCATTTAAAAAAGCTCGGATTCGTAAACAAGCTTGAAGTTTGGGTTCCTCATGATCTGAAGGAAATCCATTTGGTGAGGCGTTTGAGCATCTGCCATTCCCTTCTTAAACGTGAAGAAAACGACCCTTTTCTGAAGTGTATGGTCACTTCCGACGAGAAATGGATTGTTTACAATAACGTGGTACGCAAGTGGTCTTGGAGAAAGCACGATGAACCACCTAAATCAACGTCCAAAGCGACCTTCATCAGAAAAAGCTCATGCTGTGTGTGTGTGGTGGGATTTCAAAGGTGCTGTGCACTTCGATCTCTTACCACAGAAGAAAACGATTAATTCAGCCGTGTACTGTTAGCAATTGGACAAATTGAACAATGCAATCAATCAAAAGCGGTCAGAACTCGTGAATCGTAAAGGCATTGTGTTTCACCACGACAACGCCAGACTACACACGAGTTTGGTCATCCGCCAAAAGCTGTTGGGGCGTGGTTGGGATGCGTTGTCCTACCCACCGTACTCACCTAACCTTGCACCTTCAGATTACCATTTGTTTCGCTGTTCTCAAAATTCCTTGAATCGTAAAACATTCCATTCCGATGAGGCTATAAATCGGCACCTGGTACTGTATATATTTTTCGCTTTTAAAGACAGCTCATTCTACAAGCGTGGAATTATGAACCTTGTTGAGCAATGGCAAAAGGTCATCAAACAAAATGGCCAACACGTTATTGATTGAATTCTTATTTTTATAGGAATAAATCATCTTTGAAAAACTTTGTAAAAACACGACGTGACTTTCCGATCTAATATAAGTACCCTATTACCGTTGTTAAATGTGTTCTTGAAGTTTATTATTTTTTTTTTTTAACTTCTTTGATCGCAAAAAATTAAAATTTTTTGTTTTACACTTTCATATTTAAATGCATCAAAATGACTATCTGTAAGTCAGTATGGTAAGTTAATAACTGCATTAAAATATTAAACGAATTCTTCACTTCTAATATTTAGGGATATTTTTATCCTTTCTTACATTCAAAATTATGGAGTCCTTCGCAATGCATATTTCCACCCGTGATTCACAATAGGACATATCTTGAAATAGCTTTAACTTAGTCAGGTAATTTTTGATAAGGTGTTTGTGTTGTTATTAATTAAAAAAAATAGATAATACACATTTAACACAACTTTTAACACCTTAACCAGCAATTTATAACACAAAGATTTACATCTTAAAGAACACATATAGAAAGTGCAGAGCAGAGACCAACATTTTCGTTGTCTTTTATCTTTTAAACAGGGTTCGTACGGGATATTACAGAAGGATTACATTTTTTAATAGAAAGAGATATCTATGTTAAACGCGCGAAATTTTCGCCTTCCTTTAAGGAAAGATTTTAAATAAGAAAATACTGGTGCAGAAGAATTTTCTGGTCTACAGAATTTCAGAAAGCGTACGAACGCTGTTTATATTGAATATATTTAACCACTTCCCTTATTATCCCAAGTTATCTCGGGTTCATATATATATATATATAATAAAATTGAAATCACAAATATATGAACATAATGGTGCAATTCTAAAGATGAACTAGATATGAACATAGGAAACCAGTATGTAAAATAAGAAACTATGAATAACCCGCAGAATCGTCAGAGGAGCTTGCGGGTTGATTCATATTGAAGATGAGTTATTTCACCCAATTTTGTCAGCATTAAGCCTAAAATGACAAAATTTAGCTCCTAGTAACGCAACATAAAAGAAAAGAGATAATAAAAATCCAAGAGATCCAAAGAAAGATACACCTCACACAGGATATTAAAAATTATAAGAGCATAATACCTCATTTACATACTAGGAACCAAAACTTCAGCATGTGAGGATGCAAAACAAAGTTAGGACTATTATAACACGTGGGCCGCAATTGAGTAACTGACTGAAACCCATAAATTTGCTGCCATAGCGTGTGAGAAAGGAAAAGTATATTGGAACTAGATTATAAACAAAAATGTTTATTGCTACCATTTATAGCAAAAAAAAAAAAGAAATGAAATTAATTGAAGAAATCAAGAAATGACTAAGATTAACATTTAGTTAAAGTAGAATAAAAAAATAGGAATAAACTTAATATGTACTGAGTAAATACGAAATAATATATATATATTTCAATTCATTATTAACCCGAGTAAACTCGGGCGTACACGAATGCCATTGGCTACTACTTTCATATTGTATTCGCACCATTATTTCCAAAAAATAAATATTATAGAATTCTGTTGCACATCTGAAAGATTTTTGTTTTGTAAAAAGGATGCAAGTAAGAATTAAAAACTAATCGTCAGTCGGGATTGTAAACTGGTGATAAAACTAAATGCTTTAACGCATGTAAAAAAATACAAAATCAACGTAAAAGCTGTATATTATGTTTTGTTTCATTTCTTTATATTTAAAAATGGAATAAAAATATGGTGATTTTTTACAGTTTTTTTTTTTTTTTTTTAAATGGGTGAGGAAAGTGGTTAAGAATGCTCTTAAATATATATATATATTAGGTTGTAACGAAAGTTTCCGCCAAACCCCCATTACATAATGATCATACTAAACAAAATTATATATTGTAATATTATATAAAACCACCATTCCGCCAAACCTTCATAGAATCATAATATACAACAGTAGTACATAAAGCTGCACACATGATTAGGTGAGAGCTTGTAGCTGACCTTTTGCAACAAAACTGGTAGTAATTGATGGCTCTAATTTGGTAGCATGATAGTTCTATTTCAGACACCTTTTACTTATGACAACGATTTATTTATTTTTATATTTTTATTTATTTATTTATTTATTTATTTATTTATTAATTTATTACAAATTTCACAACACAGTGTTATAAAGCAAATCCCTTTCTTTGAAATGCGAAAAATCGTTTGACAAAATATGAGCAAACACGTCAACGCGAACTGTTTGCGCAGATGATATTACTCTGGAGGGAAACTTTCGTTACAACCTGATATATATATTGAAAAAATCCTGCTGAGCAATGTGATATTTCTGTCACAATCACACAGCCATTTTAAAAGCGCATTAAATTTGCAGATCATTAATATCCAAGCCCTTTACAATTGAATAGCGATTATTATTTTTATATAAATGTACTGTAACAGTACAAACTGTTATAACAAATGTACGGCTGTAAACAATAATTTATCAGTGAAGATCCTTTTCTGACAATTCTATCTATAAAATTACTTTAAATCTCCAACTTTTACACAACATTCGTAAAGATCCTTAGTCATAGATAATTTACCATGTGTCATACTTTAATTTATCGATAATTGTGTTATAAAAAATTATAATAGTCTTGAGGAATAGTAATAATACAGTTCAAATATTTCTTATAATCTCAGCAATCAAAGTTCAGCACTCATTATCAATATTTGAATCACCACAGAATTCATGATACAGAAGAAAAAAACATTGAGGACAAAACGATAACATTTATAGTTGAAAGAGCACCGAAAAACTGGCGATAACTCACAATTAAATAATAAAACTTTGTATTATATCATTAAAAAAAGAGCACACAAGGCACGTTTCGGGAAGAAAATTTTAACAGCCAGTCATCAGCCAATGTAAACATATGTGTACTTTTCTGTAAAATCAATATATAATGTGAGCCATAACTAATCATACGAAATCTCCTTTACATAACAGTGCCCTATTATTTAAAAATCTTATAAACTGTGATATTCTCTGTGTAAAATACATAATAATATTCAATGAAATGTTTATTATACGAAACATTCGTACAGTTTTTACGCAGCATCCGCAAACTGCAATAAGATTGGATTATATAAGAATGGGGTAGTTAGAATTAGTTTTTTTTTTTTTTTTTTTTTTTTTTGAATACTACCTAAGATCTTCTTGATATGTGATTCTAATTCTTTTCCCTTTTTTTTCCAAAAAAATCTACACTTTTTATCAGTTTGTCAGTATTCCTACGATATTAACAAAGAAAGAAATCGTGTGTCCAAATTTGAGATCGACCGAAAATTCGGTTTTATTTTCGTTTTCAGCTCAAAATATGAGTTTCGATGAAAATTCGTTTTCAGCGAAAATTCTGCCGGACCGAAACTATCTGTATTTTAGAAATGTCGTTTCTTCCTTCGGAAATTTTTAACATTAGGGCCATTCCATGTCAGTTCAGGCAGGCCCACCATCACATATTTTGATGAAACTGCGTGTGTTTGTTCCTTTTATTAAGATATGATTCCCAGTATTTTTTTTTTTACTTCTTGGTCAAATAGTTTCTGAGAAAAAAATTGTCAAAATTTTGAAAAACTGCCATCAGTTGGCATTCTTGACTGCTCGATTTTCAAATGTAGCATGACATAAATATGATCATATATCAATATCTATTCCACAAATCATCTTCAAATAATTTATGCATAATATATAGGGTACGTATTTTATGAAAAAAAATACTGTTACGCTTATATAACATTTTAAGTGTGTCTAAAAAAGTGTTTAATCTTTGAAGTCGTGATTTTTTTATGAAAAATAATGCATTAACTAAAATAGCATTATTAACAAAAGGCGGTATTTTTATTAAATTTATTTTTTGTGGGGGATATACTTAAAGGTGTCCTTTACCTGATTCTGAAATAAAAGTAGTGGGATTTTGGGTGTTTTTAGTAGTATTTCATATTTAAAAATATTTTGAGGCGTATTTCAAATCAAATCAAGCAGAGTCATTCCATGTCAGTTCGCCTAAGACATTTAATTCACTGTCACAAATTTCAATGAAACTGGGTATGTTTATAGCTCATTTTAAGACCGGATCAAGGAAATTAAAGGTGATCACAAGTAAAATATTTTTTAAGATAAAAAAAAATATCTAAATTTTGAAATTTTTTAAAAATGTTTTTAATGACAGATCTATATTCAAAGACTGCATAAAAAAAGTCATTTCAATATAAAATCACTAAATAAGTTTCAAATAATGTATATGTGACAAATAATGTAGGCAGATTATTATTTATTGTTGTTTGTCATGTTTAAATGCTAAGAGTGTGTTTAATCTTGTGAATTCTTAAAATCAAGAATTTTGTGAAAAATAATGTGTTAATCAAAAATTCATTATTAACCGAAGGCAGGCTGTTATTACTTTTTTTAAATGTACGTAAAAATATCTTCCAAATAGTTATAAAATAAAAATAGTGAAAATATGAGCAATTTTAACAAAATTTTCATAAAATGTGAATGTTTAATGATAAATATTGAAGCTTTTCATGCTAAGATGTACTAAAATGACTACGATATCGTGTATTTCTACTCTTGCTTAAATATAATACATACAATAATAAAATAACAAATATTATTTACAGCAATAAAAATTAAATTAAATAGTACCAGTTCCTTTACCAACACTACATTGCTCAACAGCCGACTTAAAATCAACAGCCCACTCTTATTGAAAAATACTTTCAACTGTTCAAATAATAAATAAATTGCATTTAAAAATTTTAATATCAACTTATTATCTTAAGACGATAATAATAACTAAACAACATGATGAATTTATAAATCAGCTTTTAATTGAAAAGTCATGAAATGGTCCCTTTTATATATTGTTGTTCATCGAGTCAATCAAAACAAATTATATAAAAAAAAAATAGTGAGCCTAATATGCTGATTGCAATGACACTTCTAACAAAACTAATTAATTCATTACCATCTGAAATCAAACCCGAAAGATCAAAAAGAAAAAAAAATCATCTGTAGTGTGAATGTGACATACTCAGTGGTTGTTGAGGTAGGAATGTCTTTGTGACATTTTCACCTGTACTTCAATAAAATATAAACATGTAAGTTTTTTTCATTCATCCAAATTAAGTAAAACAGTTATAAAATTTTGTTGTCATTACACCAGATGTTAAATTTTTCGTTACATACTATTAGATAAGTTCTTTACTTTTAGACATTATTGACATAATATCATAAAATTTACTATATGTATTTTCTATAAGTGTATAAACAATATATATATGCTTTATTAAACATAAATGAATAAATTTTTAAATAATTTGTTTGAGAACAGGGATATATATACACACATATATATGTTGAAAATCCATCTTTCAGCAATACTGTGATGAAATAAATCAAATTACCGTAATTTCCGGTGTATAGCCCGCGGATCAAACAATCGTGTTTCGACCCAGAAATTTTTAAAAATAAAATGTAACTTTTTAGATCACAGTAAATATTGGTCTTCAAATACTGAATAAAATTTCTGGGTCCAAACTGAATTGTTGGATCTGCGGGCTATACACCCGAAATTACGGTACATATCATTAGAAATTGAATAAAGTTACAAAAGTGCAACTCATTAAGTTTTAAATATTTTTTTAGATATAGTTATTTGAAAGATATAAATATAATGGATTATGCATTTTTTGCTTATATTTAAAGCACAATACGTCAAAATTTTCTTCAAAAGAGTGAAATTTGGTATTTTTTTTCAATATTAGCAGCTCAATGCTAAATTTTCAATATTAACAGCCAAATATGAGTTTAAAGATTAGGATTGTCATTTTGAAAATTTCTATTGGGCGGTGAGGAGCTAGTGATTTTTCTCTTTTTTGGAAAGGGATAATTGCTCTTCGCCCTAGAAGTTTTACTAAAAAACAATATTGTTTATTTTTTTCCTTAAGAAACGAACATAAAAGATAATTTGAAAAATAAAATAAATGTATAAATAAAAATATTTCCAGGGATGATACATTGGATAGGTTTTACATTTGAAAATATTGATAATTTTAAATATGATTTAAATACTACTAAAACCAACCAAAATCCCACTATTTTTATTTCAGATCCAGTTATAATGTAGTATTATGTAAATTTAAAATTAAAAAATTAGTCATAGTAACTCCGCCTCTGATTGATAAAGATTTTTTAATAATTTCATTATTTTTTGTAAAATATTTTTGATTTCAAAGATTATACAATTTTTTAGACACATTTAAATATTTTTTAACATTACAGCAATATTTTTTTTCATAATCTACATACTTTATTTACCTTGCTTAAATTATTCGAAGAAGATTTCTTTATTAGTTATTGAAATATGATTTTATATATAAAATGAGGCCTTTGAAAATTGAACAATCATTAATGGCAACTCGTGGCATTTTTCCAAAATTTTGATAATTTTTTCTCATATGTTCACTATTTTTATTTTATAACCATTTAAAAGATATTTTTACGTACAATTAAAAAAAAGCAATAACACCCTGCTTTCGGTTAATAATAAATTTTTGATTAACACATTATTTTTGACAAAATTCTTGATTTTAGAAATTCATAAGATAAAAGACACTCTTAGTGTTTAAACATGATAAAAAACAAGAAATAATAATCAGCCTACATTATTTGTCACATATACATTATTTGAAACCTATTTAGTGATTTTATATTGAAATGACTTTTTTTTTTAATGCAGTCTTTGAATATCGAACTGTCATTAAAAAAATTTAAAACAATTTTTCAAAATTTTGATATTTTTTTTCTTAAAAAATATTTTACTTAGGATCAAGAAAATTAAAGGTGATTACGTCTTAAAATAAGCTATAAACAAACCCAATTTCATTGAAATTTGTGACAGTGATTAAATGGCTTAGGGGAACTGACATGGAATGACTCTGCTTGATTTGATATGAAATGCACCTCAAAATATTTTTAAATAGGAAATACTACCAAAAACACCCAAAATCCCACTATTTTTATTTCAGAATCAGGTAAAGGACACCTTTAAGTATATCTCCCATAAAAAATAAATTTAATAAAAATACCGCCTTTTGTTGATAATGCTTTTTTTGTTAATGCATTATTTTTCATAAAAAATTCACGACTTCAAAGTTTAAATATTTTTTTAGACACACTTAAAATGTTATAAGCGTAACAATATATTTTTTTCATAAGCTGCGTACCCTAAATATTGTGCATAAATTATTTGAAGATGATTTGTAGAGTAGATATTGAAATATGATTATATATATGACATGCTACATTTGAAAACCGAGCTATCAAGAATGCCAACTGACGGCAGTTTTTCAAAATTTTGACAATTTTTTTCTCAGAAACTATTTCACCAAGGAGCAAAAAAAATTACTGGTGATCATATCTTAACAGTAAGAACAAACACACGCAGTTTCATTAAAATCTGTGATGGTGGGTTACATATTGATATTTTACTGCCTGATTTGACATGGAATGCCCCATTACTCATTGATTTGAGGTGTATCGGCTCAAATGAGAAACTCTTTATTTATTATTACGAACTTCACTGCTTATAATTATCCGTCCTGACTGACTTAAGACGTGAATGTAATTTATAAAGCAAGAAATGCATATATGTCTAAAGTTTGAAGACGTTTTCAACGTGTTCAATAAAAGCTGCAGACTTAAACGTAATGGAAAATTTTTGGTTTGAAATCGCAGAAGTGTTTCAAATAGTCTTTGAGAAACTTCTAATATAAAAGATGATCGTTTACAAAAATCCTTATAAAAGATAAATCGAAGTACGCATACCTAAAACATTTTTTAATGAGATGAAATTCGTATAATTAGAAAGTCATTCTGTGTCGTTGACGAATTAAGCACATTTTATGTTATATGAAAAGAAAAAGTTTTAGTCAGAGTCATAGATACAACTTGGGCCACCGCTATAATTAATTAATAATAATGTATACATTAATTAATAAAAAATATTTCACATTTTAGTTTTTGGCGGAAAATGGGAAGATTACTGAAATTCTAATTTGGTTTCAGTTTTGATCTTGAAAACCTGTTTCGGCCTATCCTTAATCCAAATATTAAAAAGACAAACGTAGAGGCGACGTTTGTAAGTTTTAATTTTCTTTTACTGGTGTTTTCTCTCTATTCGGGTAGACGCATTTATTTATTTTTTGTATTTATATATTATAAATATATTTTTGAAAAAAAAATAACTCTCTTTTTTGCAGAAAAAATGCAATTTATTAGAAACAAGTTGGAAATTGCTCGTCAAACGTGGCAAATGAGGTGCGTTCGTACTATAACTAGTTTTATAATTATTTTTTGCACCCCATATTGTACTGAATGTATAATTTTTTGCACTTCATAAAGTGCATAGTCTGATACATCATTAAAATGCACTTCCAATAATTTTTTCCCATTCCCGTAATGTAACGGAACACTTTTGACTGTCCCTGTAATTAAACTATACATCCGATTTTCCTAAAATTTGAAATAGCTCAACAAAATTTTGCAACAACTATATCTTTAAAATTTCAGACCATTCGGAAGGCTGTAATATCATTAAAATGCACTTGCAATAATTTTTCCCATTGGCCGTAATGTAAAGAAAAACTTTTGGCTGTCCCTGTAATTAAACTATACATCCGATTTTCCTAAAATTTGAAATAGCTCAACAAAATTTTGCAACAACTATATCTTTAAAATTTCATATCATTCGGAAGGCTCTAATATCATTAAAATGCACTTGCAATAATTTTTCCCATTGGCCGTAATGTAAAGAAAAACTTTTGACTGTCCCTGTAGTTAAACTATACATCCGATTTTCCTAAAATTTGAAATGGCTCGACAAAATTTTGCAATAATTATATCTTTAAAATTTCAGATCATTCGGAAGGCTCTAATATCATTAAAATGCACTTGCAATAATTTTTCCCATTGCCGTAATGTAAAGAAAAACTTTTGACTGTCCCTGTAATTAAACTATACATCCGATTTTCATAAAATTTGAAATGGCTCGACAAAATTTTGCAACAATCATATATTTGAAATTTCAGACCATTCGGTTGGGTAGTTTTTGCTCTGTTACATGCGGACAGACGGACAGACGGACGGACTGAACGACGACTGTAGGTGCTACGTATTTATATAATTACGAACGCACCTAAAAACACATTTTCCTTTTCTGCAATATACTAATTCACTGTTATAGCCAAGCTTACAAAGTAATGAAGGAAAAAAATGTTTTTCAGAATCTGAAATGTAAATTTGTTGTTTCTAAATTCAGATTATTCTTCACAAAATTCAAGAAAGCATATGATGAAAAAAAACGTACTCAAGAAGAATTTCTAATAAATTAAAAAATACTGTATATTTATTTTAAGTTTTTATGGTCAATAATTTTCCAGAAAAACGACAATTTACATATATATTTAAAAAATAATTTAAATTTCATAATTTTTTATAGTCAGTATTTAAGTTATTTAAAGATACTTTTTGCTTGATGCAAAAGAAGTTTGTGAGAAAGAATTTCTTTTTTCTCAGAACCTTCTATATCAAAACGTATAAAGAAATTTTTACTACATTTAAATGTTCAGGTCTGAAATTGTTCTTCAACAAAAAAGTTAGTTTTCTCATATTATTATTATAATTATTATTTTATTTTACTTTTTTCTTTTCTTAATTAATTTAATTTAATTTAATTTAATTTAATTAAAAAAAATTGGCACAAATATAAAAATTACAAAACAATTTAAGATGCATTTGACATTCAGGACCGGAAAAAATGAAAGGGTTAGTAAATTGCAGCCAACGTGCAGAAAACAGTGTATGCGTGATAATACGAAAAGCATTTGTGACATTGTGAATGAATACAATATTTCTTAAAATGCTCAAAATAATATATAAATAAAACATCTGACAAACTTTTCAAAAATAGACACATTATTGCATATAAATTAAGGAATTGATAGAATAAATTATTATTTGCTCTTTCTTCATCTTTATTTGCAAATTATATTTTTGGAGCATCCTGATTCAACTATCTTTTGACACTATGACAGATAAAGTATTTTCCGCTGCTCAGTTTCAAAGTATTAGCTTTAAAACTAAAGCTATAAGTAATTTATTAATTAGTAATATCAATAATAGCTTATACGAAGTCTGTCTGAATAGTTTCCGACCTCATATAACAGTTACCTGACGGGATTGGGACCCTAGTTCCCTTCCAATTAGGCCCCATGCGTCTCCACACACTTGGCTCACCGTTTAGTCTACTTCTGTAAACACTTCTGGGAGGCTTCTTTTGGAACGGTGTTCAACTGATCCATCGCGTTCTGCATTATTTCATGTCCACTCTCAAAACAGCGATTCTTTCAATGGCGCCTCCAGTTTCGGAAGCAACCAAAAGTCGCACGGAGCCATGTTTCGAGAGTAGGGATGATGGACAACGGCTGGAATTCCATGTTTCGCCAAGGAAATATAAATCAGGTGCGACGAATGAACTGGAGCATTGATGAATCGTATGACACCTGGTGAATCTTACGAACTGTTTCGCTTTGAGCATCACTAAGCTTTTGAAACATTTGATGCAGTATATATTGCTCAACTCATTCAGTCATCTTGAGAGAAATCAAAATCTGACGAACACGCATGAAAGCATCATTCGGTGGCCAGCAGGTAACGACTGGCTCACTGGAAATTCGGGAGGAAATTTCAGGATGCGCATTAAGCTATCTCCTTCTACTGTGCACAGTGGCGCCACCTTAGAGTCTCTACTGTGCACGTGAAAAATAAAGGTTGGATAATTATACAACAGGCCTTGTATATTACAGCTCTACAGACATGGTACCTATTTTATTCAGCATAATGCATTTAACACCGAAAGCCATTTAAAATGTTTGAAATGATAAATTTAATTTTTATTTATTAAAAGTGATACGCACAATAAAACAAAAAAGTCAATATTTAAATTTGTTTTCATTAAAATGCTCTATTTACAAAAACATGCTTTTTTGATGTAAGAAGCATTAATGTATTATTGCTTGAATTAAGTAATTTTCCATCTGCCTTACCTCAATTTAGAAATTTTTAGAAAGAATAATAATAGTCTTGAAGATTAATAATAATGCAATTCAAAAAATTCTTAAAAACTCAGAAACGGAAGCTCTGCACTCTCATTATCAATGTATCAAGCACTCCGAATTTAGGAAATACGAGAGAAAAGTAATTATCTCGCAGCAGTCTTCCAATAAAGAAATAATATTTCGGACAGAAGAATGAGAGAAAGGAGATTTCAAACGCGTTTGATGTATTCCAAAGTATACTATTTCCCTAAAATCTTTGAATTTCATACCATAAGATCAATGTGTAGTTTGGTGGCAGAGAAAATGTTGTTCTGTTAAATTGCAGTATTTTCCGATTAAATAAAATAACATTTCTCTACGATTATATTGGTGTAATAAAAAGCGGGAAAATTGCATCCCTTATTTGGTGCAGAACTAATCATACAAAATCTTCGTTACAGAATAATCTCATATAATTTTTAAATTTTAGTGAAATGTGATATTCCCAGAGTGAAATACGCAGTGCTGTTTAGTGCAGTTTTTATAAGAAGATTTCTTACTATTCTCATATAACAACTGCAAAATATATTAAGATTTTGTAATCTATACTCATATTATAAAGAGGCAAAAATTGTTTATTTGTAGGAGGTAAGCTCTGGAACTACCGAACCGATTCCAAAAGTAATGGTATCAAAATGATGGTGTTAGTCCAACTTAGAACATGCGCTATATTTTATGTCGGTGCCACCACCCCAAAGGGGGTGCAGGAGCAAAAAACGTTCTAAAAACGCAATTTTTGCGTTACTGAAAGGCCTAGAAATATGAACTTTGGAATATTAGTTACTTATAAGATATAAATGATGTCTAAGAGCAGTTCTTAAACAATTCGAAATTTAAAAGGGGTGAAAATGCACAAAAAGCGTTCTAAATGGTAGTTTCTGCATAATCTCAGGAAATACCAAACCGATTTAAAAAATATTGGTGTCAAAATGATGGTGACAACGCTTGCACCAAGATAGGCTATGTTTTATGTCGGTGCCACTACCCCAAAGGGGGTGCAGGATCAAAAAACGTTCTAAAAATGCGATTTATGTGTTACTGAAGGGCCTAGAAATATGAAATTTGAAATATTAGCTACTTATTAGGTATAAAGGATTTCTAAGAGCTGTTCTTAAACGATTCGAAATTTAAAAGGGGTGAAAATGCGCGAAAAGCGTTCTAAAAAACGTTCTAAATGGTGGTTTCTACACAATCATAGGAAATACCAAACCGATTTAAAAAATCCCTGCCGGCCCGGCCTACAGGCAGAGGTAGATTTCGAAGTTAAGTATACTAATTTCACCAACAAAAACTAAATCATTATTAGATATAAATTCACTTTAACAGTTTTATCTGTCTGCTTTTGACGAGTTTATATTTCCTTTTTTATAAAATAGCTGGTTTTATCAGAATCATGTTAAGGCGATATTAAAAAAAACATTTTTCCATACTCAACAACTCGAAATTTTCTGGCACATTTTCAGATTAATTTTTAATAAAAAAAAAAATATGAAACATGCTGACGTGATTTTTGAAACGATTTATAAGCGACCGGTGTTTTTATTTTTCATTCAATTAATTAAAACTTGATTAATAAACCATTATTTTCTCAGTAGGGCAATATTTTTCGTTTCTAACACAATCGCTTCGGGAAATTCTGTTCAAAATGCCCACTTTGACATCATTTTTTGAAATACATTCTGCCTCTATCAAAAAATCGATCATTACTGTACATTATACAGTTTCTGAATAAGAGAATCTAGCAATTGGATGCGTTTGAGAGCAAAAATGAATTTTAAAATGAGTAAGATAATAGACAGTTTGGATTTGAATGCACCCTTAATAAGATGATTTTTTTCTTCAACCGCTATGTATTTTTAATTTGTTTTTGCTTTAAGAATTGGCCCTATCAAAAACTTGTCTATATAAATGTTGACGACAATATTAAGAAGATATATGATAAATTCATGGAGATTTTATATCTTGTGAATTGACGGAGTTATGAAAAATTTTCTTCTTCAACCTTCTTTTTTTTTTCTTTTTTTCGGTACGAATTGGTCCTATCAAAAACTTGTGAATATAAAAGTTGTAGATAATATTAAGGAGATGTATAATAAAATTATTGGATTTAATATCTTGATAATTGACGTAGTAAGGAATTTTTTTTTCCCAAAAACCCTATTTTTTGCGCCCCTTGAGCCTATTTTAAATTTTATCAAAAATCTGTGATGCATGAATTTTTGGCGCTATTTTTAGAAGTAATAAAAACTTTAAACTGATTTGATATGTACAAAAATTAAGAAGTTATGGGGTTTTTTCGGTTTTCACAAAACCCCTCCCTATTTCCATCCCCTTTGTCCGCTTTTGCCCATTTACGAACTTGACCGAGATTTTATGTCCCTTGATTTTATGTATCAGTTTGGAAGAGATTTTTGCAGAATTGCGGAAGTTATCGTGTCCAGAAGAAAGTGATAACACAATTGCTTCGGGAAATTCCGTTCAAAATGCCCACTTTGACATAATTTTTTGAGATACATTCTGCCTCTATCAAAAATTCGATCATTGCGGTACATTATATAGTTTCTGAATAAGCGAATTTACCAATTAAATGCATTTGAGAGCAAAAATGAATTTAAAAATGAGTCAGAAAATAAGCAGTTTGGATTTGAGTGAATTCTTAATGCAATGATTTTTCCAACACAATCCGCTTCGGGAAATTCGGTTCAAAATGCCCACTTTAACAGCATTTTTTTAAATATATTCTGCCTCTATCAAAAAATCGACCATTACGGTACATTATATAGTTTCTGAGTAAGAAAACGTACCAATTGGAAGCCTTTGAGAGCAAAAATGAATTGTAAAATGAGTAAGAAAATACGCAGTTTGGATTTGAATACACCCTTACTTAGATGATTTTTTTCTTCAACCGCTATGTATTTTTAATTTGTTTTTGCTGTAAGAATTGGTCCTAACCAAAACTTGTCTATATAGATGTTGTAGAGAATATTAAGAAGATATATGATAAATTCATGGGGATTTTATATCTTTTGAATTGACGGAGTTATGGATTTTTTACTTCTTCAAACCCCCTTTTTGTTTTCGTTTTTAATTTTTTTTTTGCGGTACGAATTGGTCCTATCAAAAACTTGTGAATGTAAAATTTGTAGATAATATTGAGGAGATTTATAATAAAATTAATTGGAATTGATATCTTGAGAATTGACGAAGTTATGAATTTTTTTCTCCCGAAAACCCTATTTTTTGCGCCCCTTGAGCCCATTTTTAACTTTATCAAAAATCTGTGATACATAAAATTTTGGCCCTATTTTTAGAAGTAATAAAAACTTTAAACTGATTTGATATGTACAAAAATTAAGAAGTTATGGGGGGTTTTCGGTTTTCACAAAACCCCTCCCTATTTCCATCCCCTTGGTCCGATTTTGCCCATTAACGAACTTGACCGAGATTTTATGCCCTTTGATTTTATGTATCAGTTTGGAAGAGATTGGTGCAGAATTACGAAAGTTATCGTGTCCAGAAGAAAGTGATATATATATATAGATAGATAGATAGATAGATAGATAGATAGATAGATATATAAAGTTTTTTACTGAGGGTGGTTTTGGGTTCTAGGAGTCATGATCGGTGTAGATCTGCAAAAATTTTTCAGAAATTCCAACATAGGAACGATCCCAATAGGTAGTATTTCATACGAAATCTACCTAAAAATAATGGTGTCAAAATGACGGTGACAACTCTTGCTCCAGCATTGACTATGTTTTATGTCGGTGACACTACCCCAAAGGGGTTGTAGGGGAAAAACGTTCTAAATTGCGGTTTTTGCGTTACAAAAGGGCCTAGAATCGTGAAATTTGGAATGGTAGTTACTTATAAGATATCAATGATCTCTAAGGGCATTTCCTAAAAAAATCGAAATTTAAAAGGGAGTCAGAATGCGCAAAAGGCGTTGTAAAAAACGTTTTCAATTGCGATTTCTATGCAATCTTAGGAAGTACTGAACCGATTTCAAATATAATGGTGTAAAAATTATGCTGACAGATCTCGCTCCAAGTTAGGCTATTTTTTATATATGTTTCCACTACCTCAGAGGAGATGAAGGAGTAAAATGCGCGAAAAGCGTTCTAAAAACGTTCTAAATGCCGATTTGTCAGCGATATCTCAGGAAGAATCAAACTGATTTCAAAAGAAATTATAGGAAATTGATGCTGACAGACTCTGCTCTAACATAGACGCTATTTTATGTCGGTATCACTATCATCTAGACGTTGCAGGAGCAAAAAAGCGTTCTAAATTTCGATTTTTGTGATCGGTACGGGATAACCACTTAAAATTAGGCAAGGTACATATTTATTAGATATAAATGATCTTTAAGAACAGTTTCGAAAAAATTATAAATTTAAAAAGGGGTGAAAATGAGCGGAAAACGTTCTAAATTGCGATTTATACTCAATCTCAGGAAATACCGAAGCTGTTTCAAAAGTAATGGTTGCAAATCAGTGGTGATAGTCCCTGCTATAACATAGGTTATATTTTATGTTGCTGTCACTACCATCTGAGGGTTGAAAAAGCAAAACATGTTCTAATTTGCGTTTTTTTGCACAACTGAGGGGTCTGACACTTTGAAGTATGGCATGGTATTTACTTACAAGATGCAACTGCTTTCTAAGAATAGTCGAAAGAAAATTCCAAATTTAAATAGATGAAGTAAGCAAAAAGCGTTATACATTACAATTTTTATGAAATCTTATCAAATACTAAACCAATTAAAAAATAATGATGACAAATTGTTGGTGTTAGAACCTGCTGAAACATAAGATATATTTTATATCTGTGCCACTACCACCAGAGGGTTGCAGGAGCTAAAAACTTTTTAAATTGCGATTTCTGTGATACTGAAAAGGCTAGAAACTTTAAATATGGAATGGTAGTTACTTATAAAATATAAATGCCCTCGAAGGACTGTCGAAAATAAATTCGAATTAAAAAAGGGTGAAGCGAAGGGGAGGTGTGAAAAGAATTCTAAAAAAGTCCTAAATTACGATATGTATGCAATTTCAGGGAATATAAACCGATTATAAAAGTAATAGTTGCGAATCAATGGTAACAGTCTCTGATCCTACACAGGCCGATGATTCTACCACCTGGGGTTTACAGGAACAAGAAACGTTCTATAAAATGCCTTTAAAAGCTTTCTAAATTACGTTTCTGTGGAATATTAAAAATAACAAACCGATTTCAAAATTAATGTTGGCAAATTAATGGTGATAGTTCCTAATTCAACATAGCCCTTTCTGTTGAGAGATATGGTAGGCCTTGGAATTTGACATGATAGTTAATTTTAAGATGTAAGAAGATGGTTTCTAAAAAATTCAAAACTTCAAATGAATACTGAAATGAGCATATTAAATGAGCATAAAGGTTTCAAAATATTTTTTTAAATTATCATTTATTTAGTTTTATTAATATGTCTCATTTATGCTTAATGCAGTGTAATAATGATGTTTAATCAAACTGTGTTTTAAATAGTAATTTTTGAATTATTCTTAAAAGTAATAAGTAAAAATTTAGTTAGTACATTTAATAAAAATTAGACATATAAATATCACTTGGCATATTTCAATTATTACGCGAGCAAAGCCGCGGGGTTTGCTAGTATAAGAATAAAGTGATTACCCTTCAAATTTCAAACCTAGTAGTTACTCAGAATATTTTTTGTATGAGACAAATATTCGACTTTTTTTTTTATTTTTTTCTTCATACGATTTGTCAATATTTCTACGATAAGAACTAAGAAAGAAATTATGTGTCCAAATATTAAAAATATAAACGCAGGAGCAACATCTGTAAGGGTCAAAATTCTTTTGCTGGTGTCTTTTTTCCTCATGTTTCATTTGTATTGGTAAACGGAATAAAAATGCTCTATCATTCTGATACTTGAAATACAATCCCGAAGCCATAAATCTGTGAACGAACATTTCTATCAATTTTTTACAACAAAATTCCTTTCGGACAGGCAGTGCATCCATTCGTTCAAGAAAACGGTCTTCAGAGACGAATTTTCTTCCTACAGTCAAAAGATTAACCTCATCCGTACTTATTATAAAAGCGAGATTTGATTTGTTTCTATCGTAATAAAAATCTGTAAATGTGCCTCCGTTAGTTAAGATATTTGTCTGAATGTCTTGTCCAATTATTTTTAAATTTTCGAGTTTTGATTTTAATAACTGTTCAGGTAAAGATGGGATTCGAGGAGCTGCGCAGTGATAGTGTCCATCTGTTGCAGCTTTGGCTAACTGTGACACATCTTCAACTTCGTTGATAGGAGGGAAAGAAAGAAAAGACAGGAATACGGAATCGTAAGCCCGGCAAAGAAACATTGCTCCTACAATCCACGAAAAGACGAGTAACTTTTTTATCATTGATGAAGGTTTTAAAACAGAACTCTGCCGTAATAAAACTGCAATTACATTAAACAAAATTTTATCAAACGAATACTTTCCTTTGAAGGTGGAGTAATATACCAAAGATATTGCAATTTATGTTGAGATGGTAGCTATCCAAAGAGGCAATGAAAATATTTGTAGAATGGCAAAAATCTGTGGTTTATATTCTGGTTTTCGAGTAATGAATGTAGTAGTACGAAGCTGAAAAGGGAAAGCGAAATCCACTATATCTGTAGTTTCTTCATTCATAGTAATTACGTTCAACGCCAATATCAATTTTTGATCGATTTACCATCCCTATTATTCCTGTCAATGTACCATTCGGAAGTCTTAAATTGTATTCATCTGCGATAATATAACGAATTCTGTCGAATTTTTTTGAATATTTTGTCACGTAATCTCCAAGAGCAAATAGCATTCTACCATAGAAATTCGTTTCATGTGAAAGGAAAGCGGTTAAATTTTCTCCAGATCTATGAGATAAGATATTCTTATCAACGTGAATTCCAATAGCTGCGACTTTATCTGCTTCCATAATTTTGGGTTTTGAATAAGAATTGTAAGCGTTTAATTTTCAATGGATATACTATCAAAACTAAATTAAAAACTATTTGATGTCTTTAATTATTGTGAATATGCAGCAACAACTTTAAAATAAAAAATAATTTTTGAAGGGGATCTAAATCTCAGTTGTATGGGAGAAATTCGAGTTAGAATATTATTTCAGCATGATATTAAGCATAAATATAAATGAAATAAGTTAACGAAAATGCTTTATGATTAGCATAATTATAACCAAACCAATATATACTGATATCTGTCCGACTTGCAGAAAAATGGTGTTCAAAAACTGTAATAATAAACTTAAATATGATTCAGTTGCTACTTACACATTTGTAAAAACTTTATATTTAAATTTCGATTTTAATATCAAGTTCATAATAAAAGTTATAATAAGTTCATCAGGCGTGACGTCTACAACATTAGCAAATTATCTGGTGCGGGGAAGAGGGGATATGTGGGGAAGAGTAAAATTCCTCTCAAAAGATTGAGCAACAGGTGCATACAGATTACTGAACATAGCAACAATTCAACCTTTGAGTGTTTTAAGATATAATTTTATTGCCCAAAACACTTCTGAACATGGATCTTGATCGCCCCGCTGCTAATGTTAAGAAATATATTCAACTTTCAATGCTTCAAGCATACATTTCTCCAGTTAAGATAAGTCTGAAATTGTACGTCAAACATGGCAAATGAGGTGCGTTCGTACTGTAACTTGTTTTATAAATATTGGTATCTTGGTGCAATAGCTGCTGCACTCTTATGCAAAAATGCATGAATACAAAATTTATTACGATTATAGTAATTAAATTCAGCAATACGGAAATAATGGGACTCCATCTTAAATAAGACGTAATCACCATGGCAACCTAGAATCATTAACTATCAAGGGGTATCATTGGATTAATTACGTATGATAGGATTAAACAGAATAAAGAAAACTTTTATTAATATCCTTTTAAGTTTTGATTCTCTTTTCATAAAATTTAAAAAAGACTCGACAACGGTGATATATATTAAATTTCAAACCATTCGGATGGGTAGTTTTTGCTCTGTTGTATGCGGACAGACGGACAAAGAGACAAATGGACGGACCAGACGACGACTATCGGAGCTACGTATTTATATAATTACGAACGTACCTAAAAATGACTAAATTATAGTAATATCAATAAAATAATCGATTTCATGTTGAAATTTGGTTGGTCAGTGGATAAATGGACTTAAAAATATAAGGAGCAGTTTCAAAAGTCGAAACGTGATTTATCATAGTACTATACCTGTACAGAAAATTGTGAAATATTTTTTTAAAGAAAATTTTGTGGAAAATAAACTTTGTTCATAACAGAAGTTGCTACTAACTTTTTTCGCTTGTTACATCACCTGTCAGCTCATCGATTTAATCATCGATTACATGATTAAGTTCATATAAACAAATAATAATATATATGGTAGTCGAAGCAAGGTAATTTAAAAAAAAAAACGAAACCACCTAAAATATAACGATAATAATACAGTAAAGTTTTAAACATTTTTAAAAGTAAAAATTTGTTGCAACAAACATTTTTCGGAAGTAGATATCAATGAGTCCCTTTATTATTTCTAAAACTATAACGATTAAATTGCACAAATTCGCAAAGTTATATTTTCTGTAAAACATATCATCATAACAACATGGTATATAGTTTTTCTTTAAAAAGTATGAAATCTATGAATCGCGTGCGAACGTAATGTATATATTGTTATTTACTTCAATAATCGATTATAGAGATACATTTATTGCAATTATGTATTTGAAAATTCTGTAACGGGCAATTTGTAAAGGAAAAATATAATCTATGTTTTCCACGTAATAATAATATGTATGCTGTTGAATATTTTAAAGCCTGAAGCTTTTTCCGAACAAACTTTTTTCAACAGACATCCAAGAGACATCTGCGTGCTTTTTGTTCTGTTGTTGTTAACAGCGAAATTTATTAAATTGGAAAATTTTCATATTTTTTAGTTCAGCCTAGATAAGTATACAACATTTACAAATATATAAACCTAATAATTTCCTCCACAATGTTTTTAAAAATGATGTAGATCAATATAAATGTAAAAATTTACAATTTGAAAGATTTTAACTGAATATTATAATAATAACATACACAGGTTTTGTAAACCCCAAAATTGTGGCTCTCTTAAATCTAAACTTCGTTCGAATTTCGTTGTTTATAAAATCCTTATTGTTTTCAAAACCATATCGATTTAGCTGAGAAAAAAAAATCGCGAAATTTAGTTTATTATTACAAAAAGTATGTTCCTTTGATAAATATGACCTGGAAATTTTTAATTTCTGTCAAATTTGCTCTTTACTGTAACACGATTTTCCAATATTTTTCTAGTTCTAAAATTTGATAAGAATGCTCTTAATTAGCTTATCGATTGGATCGTATATGATATGCCTGATCATACTTAATTCGTGTAATTCGAAAAAAAATTGTGTAATATAGTTCATAAAATTTTCCCATGGATTTTAATAATATACTTGCAGATAAATACCAGAAGATTTAAAAATTACTCAGTTACGTAAGAATTTTTTTTTTCCAAAATATGTAGTCATCAGATTCAGGAAATATGGGTGCATATGCGAGTGCAATTCGCAGACAGCTTTCAGATTTTACAGAAAATCTTAATAATTTAAGTAATCTTTATTTTAGTTTAATTTTTTGTTCAATCTTTGAAAGTATTAAATGGCAATCATAAAATCAATATCTGTTTACCTCATAAATGTGAATTTGGCTTGGAAAAATTACGATATACAGCGTGTCCCAGCTAAGATGTTACAAACTTCGAGGGGCGGTGGGGTACACATAGACGACTCGGAATCACATAGGAATGCCGGGTCGAAAACGCCTTCCTGACCCAGTAAGGGCATTGACAGTGTTGCCAGTGGGCTACTTTTTATAAATTCATATTTCTTGATTGGCAGCACTTTTCTGAAATGGTAAACTCCCCCTTCTTTTCGCCTTAATTAATATGTTATTGAATAAAGAGGATTTTACTATTTCAAAAAACTGGTGCCAATCAAGAAATCTGAATTAAAAAAAAAAGTAGACCACTGGCAACACTAAGCAATGAAAAGGCATGAATTTTTTAAACGTCAAAACGTTTTAATCGTCTGTAATCCAAAGTTGTGTTCCACTTACTTTTAGCAGAAATCCCTTCAGAATGTATTTTAGAGTACATTGTTTGAGAAAAATTAAAACAATTATCTTCTCGTTTACTCGCAATTAATGCATTTGACTTTTGAAATAAAAAAAAAAAAAAAAGATCACGATTCACTGCAGTTTCCATTTAATATAAATTTGGGCATCAAATAAAAATATAAAATTTAAGAAAACGTTGCGTGTACCATCAAACCTTGCATATGACTGACTGGAAGCAGCACAAAGGATTTAGCGTAGACAGTCGCCTCTCTTTTCGACCGACATCAGAGCATATCTGTGCTTTTCGACATACACCGGTGAAGGTCAGAATGTACAAGAATATAATCAAATATTCGGTCTTTCACTGGCGTATTTGGTATGCGTTGACATTTACCGGTGAAAGTCGACTTTCTCCAATTTCGGATTTGCACGGTAACTTCTATATATAATAGCATATTTTACAATTATATCAACTTATTACTTATACCTGTTTTATTCAGCATAACACAGTTAAGCAATTTGTAAAATGTTCGAAATGATCACTATAATTTTTTTTATTATTAAAAGTGGTATGAACGATAAAACAAAAAGATATTCAATATTTAAATTTGTATTTATTACAATGGAAGTAATTACAAAAACATGCCTTTTAAATATAATTCGTATTGATGTATTAATGTTTCTATTAGGTGATTTACCATGTGTCATACCTTAATTTATTACTTATCATTAGAAACAATAATAATAGACTTGGATAATAATAATAATAATAATAATAATAATGCAATTCAAATATTTCTCGGAACTAAGCAACGGAAGTTTTGCAATTTCATTATCAATTTGTTAAGCTTCTTCAAATTTATAAATAGAAAAAGAGAAAACATCGAGGGGAGAATGACGTATGTTGTAGTCGCCTTCTATTTTCATTTGTCGGATTTATATCCTAGGCGTCTTCAAACGAAGAAACAATATTTTGGACAGAAAAATGAGAAGGGGTCGATTTCAAATGAGTTTCATGTACTGAGATCAGAGTTGGGCAAATTTGTAATTGGATTTATCTTCAGTATAATTACAATCTAATTGTATACTTAATTGGTACATTTGATATTTAATATTATTTATAGATAATATTATAATATTTAATATTTAATATTTATACATTGTATATTTAATTAGTACATACATTCCAGCACAGAAATTTTGTAAAATATTACAATGGGGGTGTGGTTCCGTCTACAGTGCTGCAAGAATTTTTTATGGCATGTGATTATTATTATACTTAATTACATACGATTAAATTTTATTATATTGCAGGTAATTGGAAATGCAAATTTGCCCAACTCTGACTGAGATGTGTACTTTTTCGCATAAATCTTTTCACGTAAATTTCATACCATAAGATCGACTTGGAATTTGGTGCAGAACGAATCACACAAAATCTTTGTTACATAATAGTCTCATACACATTTTTAATTTTACTGCAATGTGATATTCCGCAACGTGATATATAATGCTGTTCAGTGCAAGGCTAATTACAAGAAAATTTCTTACTATTCTCATTTAACAACTGCAAAATTTAAAAAGATTTTGTTATATAAGAATAGGGTGATTACTACTAAATTTTCAAAGCTAATTAGTTATAATCTTCTTTGTATGCGATATCCACTTGACTTTTCTTCTTTTTTCTTCATACGATTTGACAATATTTTTACGGTAAGAACTAAGAAGGAAATGATGTGTCCAAATATTAAAAATATAAACGCAGGAGCAACATCTATAAGGGTTAAAACTCTTTTGCTGGTGTCTTTCTCCTCATGTTTTATTTGTCTTGGTAAACGTATTAAAAATCCTTTATCCTTCTTATACTTGAAATATAATCCCGAAGCCATAAATCTATGAACGAACTTGTCTACCAATTTCTTGCAACAAAAGTCTTTGCGGACAGGCATTGCACTCATGCTTTCAAGGAAATGATCTTGAGAGACGAATTTTCGTCCTACAGTCCAAATATCAACCTCATCTGTAGTGCCTATCAGAGCGACATTTGGCTTGTTTCTATCGTAATAAAAATCGAAAGTAACTTTCTTTGCACTTACGTTATTCGTCTGAATGTCTCGTCCAATTATTTTTAAATTTTCATCTTTAGATTTTAATAACATTCCAGGAACATATGTATTTCGACCCGCTACGCAGTCATAGAGTCCTTCTTTTACAGCCTTGGCCAACTGTGGCACGTCATTAACTTGAGTGACAGGAGGGAACGAAAGAAAAGACAAAATTACGGAATCGTAAGCAAAACAAAGAAACATTGCTCCTACAATCCATGAAAAGACGAGCAACTGTTTTATCATTGATGGTGGTTTTAAAACAGAACACTGCCTAAACAATACAGCGAAAATGTGGAGTAAAATTTTATCAAAAGAATACCTTCTTTTGAAGATGACGTAATATACCAAAGATATTGTAATTAATGTTGAGATGATAGTTATCCAAAGAGGCAATGAAAATGTTTGTAGAATGCCAAAAATATGTGGTTTATATTTTGGTTTTCGAGTAATGAATGTAACAGTACTAAGCTGGAAAGGGAAAGCGAAATCCATTACATCTGTGCTTAGTCCATTCATAATAAGCGGATTAATATCAATATCAATTTTTGAATCATTTACCATCCTTGTTATTCCTGTCAATGTACCATTTGGAAATATTCTATTTACTTCATCTGTGATAACATAACGAAATCTGTCGAATTTTTTTGAATATTTTGTCAAATAATCTCCAAGAGTAAATAGAATTCTAATATATAAATATCTTTTATCTGAAATGAAAGCTGTTAAATTTTCTTCTGATCTATGAGATAAAAAATTCTTGGGAATATATTTTCCAATAACTGCGACTTTATCTGTTTCCATAATTTTGAGTATTGATTAAGAGTTGTATATATTATCTTTCAATACATTTATTGTGAAAACGAAATTAAAATCTATTTGGCGCTTACTTTATTGTGAATATTCTGCAACAACTGAAAAATAAAAAAATTCTTGAAGCGATTTAAATCTGTGTTGTATGTTAGAAATTGTAGACAGAATATTAATGCAGCATGATATTATTCGTAAATATAAATCGTTAAAACTGCAATAATATTAATTCTTCCCTTAAACAGCATTCAGTTTGTGCAGTTTAACAGGTTGTAACGAAAGTTTTCCGCTACAGCTAATACGGTCTGTGCAAACAATTCGCATTGAAGTATTTGCTCATGTTTTGTCAAACGATTGTTGGCATTTGAAAGATAGAGACTTGCTTTATAACACTGTGCTGTGAACTTTGTAAATAAATATCGTTATTATTAAGTATAAGATGTCTGAAATGGAACTGTCATGCTACCAGATTAGAACCATCATTTACTTCCAGTTCTGTTGCAAAAAGTCAGCTACAGAATGTCACCGAATAAAGTGTACAGCTTTAGGTACTGGTGTTCTATCATATGACACTGTGAAGGTTTGGAGGAATGGTGATTATACATAAAATTACAGTTAATTATATATATTATAATTAGTATTATGTAGTGGTGATTTGACGGAAAACATTCGTTACAGCCTAATATATTGATCTTATAATAGCTTATTTTCTTAAAACATCTATTTAAAAAATAATGTTTCACAATACATGTCCTCTATTACGTACTGTTACAAGGATATTTCACTGGCACATCTAACGGATAAAATAAGGGAAGGGGTGGGGGGAGTTAAAACTCATCGCAGAGATTTAAACTTATTTTATTACGAACATGAAATATTGAAGTTGTTGAAAATTAATGTTTTTAAAGTGCAATCATTGTTCAAATCATACAATGGATCTCAATCTTGGTTGTAATACTAAGTTGATAAAATATCTGATGATAAATTTAAAATTTCCTTGGATTTCGCCATTCAATGAAATTGAGCTAAATTTAGAACACAACTTGGAGAGTAATTAGAATTGTTCACAGTCAAGAAATGTATAAGCAATTTTGTATTTCTATTCACCACTAGATTATGTATAGTTATTTTAAATGATTTGTCAATGATAAAAGAAAATATTTAAGAGTAAAGAAACTTACAAGATAATACTTTCCTATTCAAAACGAATATTTTAAAGAACAATAATTTTAAAGAACATTTTAAAAAATAATTATAATTATAATACCTTCAACAAATATACTTTTCTGATGGTATACGTTTCAATACAAACAGGTTTTTGCAAGTTCAGGAAAATTTTAAAACTGTTGATGAACTCTACCCAACTCGCAATAAAACAGAGTTAAAAAACCGAAAGAAGCAGATTATATGGGATTCAGATGCAAATATTCTTAGCTATTTATAATATTTTGAGTTTAAAATTCCATTTTAAAATGATAGTTCATTGCGCATGACGTCTGTAACATAATACATTGGCTGATTAACTGGTGCAGCAGTCGGGATATGGAAATGGCGGAGGGGGTGGGGGATTAAATTCATCCCAGAGTATTCAGAAACATATTTCAATATGCATATAAAGTACCGAATGTGTCAAAATAGGAAAATTTGATATATTTTGGGTGTAATTCTTGGTAATTTGGGAAAAGTAAAATAATTTGAAATGGGTATTTATAAGGTATAATCGTATCAAGTAATAGTAATCGGTTTCATGTTTAAATTTAGCAGTCAAGTGAATAATGTGCTTTAAAATTATAAGGGGCAACTTTAAAAGATGAAATATCACCAAACGCAATACCAAAATTATACAGAAAACCGATAAATATTTTGAAAACTAAAACTTTGTAGAAAACAAGTTGTTTTGAAATCATAAGTTGTCTTCAAATTATTCCGCTTGTTATATTATTTTCGTCAATCCGTTTGTTTAAAAATAGACCATGCGGTTAAATTCATTTAAATAGTAAATTACTCTTCTTGTAGTTGATAAAGGATAATTAATTTTTTTTTTTGAAATATCACATACAACATGGTGATAATAAAAATAGTTAAGTATATAGTTTACACGTGTTTTATAATAAATTTTGCTCTAACAAACTTTTATTCAAAAGTGGCTATCAATATTTTGTTTAAAAAACAGCCATTTTATTAGATGAATTTGCATAATTGTATTTTCAGTAAAACATATCATAACAACATGGTACATATTTGTTTTTAAAAATTATATTCCTTTAGAAGCATGCGAATTTAAAGTATTTATTTTCAATTACTTCAGTAACCGATTATATAGTCAAATTTGGCAAAATTACTTATTTGAAATTTAAGTAAAGGGCAGTTTGTAAAGTGAAAAAATAATCTACTATTGCACTTGAATGTAATAGTAATATAAATATTGTTGATATTTTTTTTTTAAAGTCTGAAGCTTTTTCATAACAAACTTTGTTAAATTTAGTAATTTTCAAAGAAATTTACGTGCTTATTGGTTCACATCTGAGTTCTCGAGATTAAAATATGTAACAAGTTCTGGAATTTTTTTTTTCTCTATAAGTTTACAGATTAATCTATTATTTTTATCCTCTTTGTCTACATCTTACTGTTTCTTCCGATTTGTAGGAAATAACACTTTTCAGAGCATATTTGTCCTTTTGTACACTCAAGTTAAATTTAAAAACTGTTAACCTTGTTGATAGTAGGCATGCATAATGCACATCAAAATGTTCACCTACATTGACAACTAAAATATTATGCACTAATTTGTTATCATTTTACAACATTATAATAACAAAATTATTTTAGAACATATTTAACCAGTTTACACATTTAGATAAGTTCACAGATATTAAAAGTTAAGTTCGTACTAGAAGAATGATTATCCGCCTGAAGCTGAATACCTGAAACTTATACCTCAGCCTGGTATAAGCTGAAACTGTAATAACAGTTCTTACTATAAAAAGTATTCAGTTTTTGCGGACCTTATGGATGTTTGAACAGTGTTTCATATAAAAACTTGTACTTCAAGAGTAATTATTCACTACACATGACGTCTATAACATAGTACATTGACTACTTCATCGGCGCATCAAAGGGGTAATATAAAAGGATTTAAGTATTAATATGAACATATATATGAACATAATAAGACATTAATATGAATGTAAACTACTGAAGTCGTTAAAAATTGAAGTTTTTCAAGTACAACCAATGTTCAAAACACGCTCTGGATCCAAATCTTGGTTATGCCACTAAGCTGATAAATGTCGCGAAGTTTATAATTTTCTCAGACTCAATACAGTGAAATTCAAGCAAAGTTAAGACACGACTTGGAAAGCTTCACAGTCAAGAAATTAAGAAGTTTCGTATTTCCATACACAAGTAATTTAAATAAAGTTATTTTAAGTCATATATCTTAGAATAATTATAAATATTTAAGAGGCAAGAAACTAATAATAAATCTTAGTTGACATTTCTATGCAAAATGAATAATTAAAAAAAATCCTTTTAAAGAAATTCCTGTAACTAATTATAAGTATTTACATTCAAAGAATATACATGTCTCACGGTATAAGTTTCAAAATGCAAGAAATTTATATAAATTCAGAAACATTTAAAAACTTTTACTGACCTCTGTTCGACTTCAGAAAAATGGTGTTCAAAAACTGTAATAATAAACTTAAATATGATTCAGTTGCTACGTACACATTTGTAAAAACTTTATATTTAAATTTCGATTTTAATATCAAGTTCATAATAAAAGTTATAATAAGTTCATCAGGCGTGACGTCTACAACATTAGCAAATTATCTGGTGCGGGGAAGAGGGGATATGTGGGGAAGAGTTAAATTCCTCTCAAAAGATTGAGCAACAGGTGCATACAGATTACTGAACATAGCAACAATTCAACCTTTGAGTGTTTTAAGATATAATTATTGCCCAAAACACTTCTGAACATGGATCTTGATTGCCCCGCTGCTAATGTTAAGAAATATATTCAACTTTCAACGCTCCAAGCGTACATTTCTCCAGTTAAGATAAGTCTGAAATTGTACGTCAAAAATGGCAAATGAGGTGCGTTCGTACTATAACTAGTTTTATAAATATTGGTATCTTGGTGCAATAGCTGTTGCACTCTTATGCAAAAATGCATGAATACAAAATTTATTATGATTCTATAGAATAAATTCAGTAACACGGAAATAATAGGACTCGATCTTAAATAGGACGTAATCACCATGGCAACCTAGAATCATTACCTATCAAGGGATATCATTGGATTAATTACGTATGATAGGATTAAATAGAATGAAGAAAACTTTTATTAATATCCTTTTAAGTTTTGATTCTATTTTCATAAAATTTGAAAAGACTCGACAACGGTGATATATATTAAATTTCAAACCATTCGGATGGGTAGTTTTTGCGCTGTTGTGTGCGGACAGACAGACAAATGGACAAATGGACGGACCAGACGACGACTATCGGAGCTACGTATTTATATAATTACGAACGTGCCTAAAAATGACTAAATTATAGTAATATCAATAAAATAATCGATTTCATGTTAAAATTTGGCTGCTCAGCGGATAAATGGACTTAAAAATATAAGGAGCAGTTTTAAAAGTCGAAATGTGATTTATCGCAATACTATAGCTGTACAGATAATCGTGAAATA
Source organism: Maratus speciosus (assembly GCA_963932465.1). NCBI lineage: Eukaryota > Metazoa > Arthropoda > Arachnida > Araneae > Salticidae > Maratus > Maratus speciosus. Next base: position 91,083,611 of record OZ010797.1, read on the forward strand.
TTTTTTAAAAGAAAATTTTGTGGAAAATAAACTTTGTTCAAAACAGAATTTGCTACTCAATATTATCCGTTTGTATATGCAATTACTTTATTCTGAAATTTTTATATTTAAAAATAATAATGTATTTTGAATAATATGTACATCAGTCAGGTTTGTTTCTTAAAAAGATTTACGGTCAGTATCGCGCAATTTAACCAGCTCACATCTTCTGGAATAAAATAAAAGTCGAGATAATAATAATTTCTGATTAGTAATTATCAAAGTTGCTATAAAGTAAACAGTTTTGTTTTTTTAAAAATGTTTCTACAATTTATCTTTTTGAAATACATTTAGATATTTCATTTCAGATCTGAGTTTTTGTCAGTAAAATCTAGATTAAAACATAAAAATTTTTTGGATTCTTCTTTTTTAAGTTTTTTAACGAATTTATCCCTAATCCTGATTAATTTTAAAACATAAAATCTACATATTTGCAGTTTGTGGACTGGAGTTTTTTTTCAAGTTTTCATATTAGTTTATAATTTTTATCCTCTTTAATTGTGTCTTGTTGTTTCTTTTAATTAAAGAAAACACACTTTTCGGAGAATATTTTTCTTTCTGTACACCCAAGATAAATTAACAAACTGTTATGCTAGATGATAGTATAGTATTCATAATGCACATCAAAATGCTCAGCTACATTAACAACTTAAAAACATTTTCCACCAACTTTTTCACTTTTTTATAATATTATAAAACTTTTCATTCTATTTCATCTAATACAATAATATAATCAAAAACTATAGAATGAATTGGTTCCAATGTAGTTCAAATGCTTAAAATTTTATGCACTTTTATACATACGATATATTACATTGAAATTTGGATTTTAAAAATAGTAATTTACTAGTATCTTCAAGAGTCAGGTTAGTCACTTAAAACGAATTACACTAAATAACTCGTAATTTATAAAGTTTAGGCTTTTTAGGTGTGTTATCGGATAATAAAAAGCAAGTTTGTATTACTTTTTGATGAACAACTATTTACCTGTAAGTCAACAATCATACCATGTACATGTACTTTTATAGACGTTCATAATGCTTAATAAAATCGCAACAACTGCATTATAACTTCCAATACATGTAAAAACAATATTCGAATGCAACTGACTTCAAAGAAGTTTCAAATACTGAAACTGAAATCCAACTCACTCCAAAGTTTTAGATATTAAATTTTGTTCTCATTCTTTAGACTGAATCATAAGAAATAAAAACATTTCACACAGAAATTTAAATGAGATTAAGACCTCAAATTATTTTTTTTTACTTTTCAGCTAAACCAGTTTCTAAAAAGTTATTTTAAAAAAGGGTTAATTTATTTATCATCAAGGAACATTCGAAGAATCTTCGTTAAAATATGGATCTCTAAACTGTAGATTAAGCGTTTCTTGAGCTTTCACCAATTATAGCATAGTATTCAGTTAAATTTAGTTTTATTCCATAAATAGTATTCAATCTTTGCAAATTTGAATAGTGTTTCATTTGATCTATATCATGTCGTTTATTTCAAAAATAATATTTAACTACGCATGAAATCTATAACACAGTACATTGGATTTGCTTCAGCCAGAGAAATTCTGGTAAAGTTAGGGCACAACTTCGAGAGCTAGTATAGCATTTTTTAATTGCTTTACACACCAGCAGTTTTATATGTATCTAATTTTTTTTATATGAATAAGTATTTTTATGCATAGAAAAGGTAATTACTGATGTTATTATCTGCGACAATACACATTAAGTAATCAAACCATTTAAATATATTTTATATCGCTAAGCTAATCATCTTTTTAATGGAAAAACTGTGTAACTTTAATAATTTTTTTATCCACTAAAACGTAATATATATTTATTGATTTTATTAAATGAGGGAATTTTCACGCGTTAAGTAATCATTTTGCTTAGAAATGGAATTGTTTTCATTTCGAAAATGTATCTTTGTGATTATGTATGTATTACCTTTTTTTAAGGAAATAAACTGAAACTGGATCAAATGTCTTTATTATAACAAAAAAGTTAGATACTACGTGAAAGAATAAACATTGCCTAGTAACGAGAAAATAAATAAACCCACATTATTTAAGCAATTAAAATGAGTTGTTACTGCGAAATATTTTCTGCGTAATCCAATATAAACTAAAAGCAATCGCTGAATTGTAAATTGTCGGCTGTGAAATGTTAAATATTATTTTTTTGTGAATGATTTTCTTTCAGATTTTTGAGTTACTATCAGAAACAAAAACTGGTAATTTATTTAATTATTTTAACACATTCACATTGATTGGAAAAGGAAAATTACAACGCATATTGATAATCTATATTATAAAGTAATAAGAATGAAAAATCATGCGTACGACATAGATTATGAAACTCTTTTCAACACATTCAGAATAATGTAACAAAACTTCACATTTTACTATGATGAAAGATGTCTAAATGAACAATTTGGAAAACCTAATTTCCTCTATTACATGAATAGTCTTGAAAATATACGATTTTTGTGTGCAGCCCTGTATACGATCTATAGATGTGTGTGTATACTTCAAAGTATGCTTAAATTTAGTTCCGTTAAACGAATAGCACTTTTGAAAATTTCCATTCAGCAATTTCCGCCTGCAACTGGATGGTGTTGAAAACTTTTGTGCTGTTCTGCTTATGATCACTTATACACACCAAGTACTATTTAAATAATAATTAAATTTAAAAATACATACCACAACTGAAAACGCATTTCCAGCAATTATTGTTCGCAGGCTTCGATAGTTCAATTTACAGTTTCGATAGTAGCCAAATTCTTTTGTGTATCCCTGTAAATGAACGTTAAATTCTATGCTGACCGTGTTTAAAGTAAGAACCCAGTAGTACACTTCAGTGACATATATCCATTTCAATATGCTTAAAATAGTATCAAATCATTAAACTACGTCGCAAACGATTTCTCTCCATAGACCGTAATGTAACGGAGCTCTTTTGAGTGTCCCTGTCAATCAACCGTAAATGCTACACACTTCATTTTCAATACCGAACGTGCCATACTGATACCCAATAACATGTATCAATTTCATGGCAATCGGACCCCAGTATTTACGCAAGTTGGAGCATGGTCAGACATACGGACGGACAAACCGAATTTATAAAAAATGTTCAACTATGTAGGAAAGTGTTAAAAACTACGAATAACGTTGATGACGCCACTTCGACCGTGGCAACGACCTAAACAACCCTTTTCTATTTTTTACCAAAGTTATATACTTTAAAACATCTCATGATTTAAATTTTTACACCATTTAATTTTTATATTATGTTTCCTTTGGTGGACATTAGGTTAAGATGCACTTTTTTTTTTTTCTTCATACGCACCTCTTACGTAATAGTTTATTGAGTTCAAACTAAAAACAAGGCGGAAATTGCACGTCAGATGTGGCAAATGAGGGGCGTTCGTACTATAACTCGCTTTATAAATATTCAGGACTTAGTGCAATAGCTGTTCCACTCTTAACAAACATGCATGAATACAAAGCATATTACGATTACATATATACAATTCAGTAATACAGAAATAATAGGAAGTCATCATCATGGCAACCTAGAGTCATTACCTATCACGGGATATCATTGATTTAATAATGTATGATAGGATTTAACTGAATGAAGGAATCTTTTATTAATATCTTTCTAAGTTTTGATTCGATTATCATAAAATTTTAAATGACTCGATAAAATTCTATCATATATATTAAATTTCAGTCCATTCGATTGGGTACCTTTTGCGCTGTTATATGCAGACAGGCGGACAGAAAGATGGACGGAAGGACTAGAGTACGACTATAGGTGCTACGTATTTAAGTAATTACGAACGCACCCAGAAATTTTGCAATTTATTCAAAACGGTACTTTGGTACAAACCACATACTGAGAGAGAAAAAAATGAGTAATAAATACATAATAAAATGACTAAATGTTGCACAAAAGGGTTTTATTGTTAAGTTTACACCCAAACTTCCGGAATTAATAAAAATACTAGAAAACAGGAATTCTGCTTTTTGAGAATTTAGTGTCGCCCACGATGAAAAAAAAATATATATGTATATATAAATAGTACAAAACATATATCAGTTTTAAGACTTAAAACACACGCTTTTATTTTATGTAAAATGACGTCATTCGCATCCGCTTAAGAAATCCGCATTTACGATCCACTCTTAAACATCTACAGTAAAGCATGCATAGGACATACTATCGCAAAATAATACACAAATGCAGTAAAAAGATGCCGTCATTAAAGAAACTCGACAAAAAAGGGCTGTCTAATGATCCATAGGCCTTCATTTGTTTGTAACATTAACATAGATACTTAAAATTAAATATAGTTTATAATAGCTCCATGTTTCAACAGAAATCTTTCGTCCATTTTTTTTTTTTGAAAATAGCACGTATTTTAAGTTTTCTTTCGGTTGTTATGAGAAAACGGCAACAAAAATGTATAATTACTATTTTAGAAGTATTTTGCCTTAGGCTTTCTACAGAAATGGAGTACTTCTATTGCCAATATTAAGCAAATGGCTCTAAAAACTACAAAAAAAAAATTAATAAGTATTAAAAGAACTTCTAAAAACACCGTCAAAACATTGAAATGCGCAAAGTTTTGATGGTGTTTCAAGAAGTTTTTTTAATACTTATTGATTCTCACCAGTTTCAACTCATTATCTTTAAAAAAATTAATATCTCAAAAATAAACGGAGATACTGTTTTCAAACAAATTGCATTTAAAAGTACATTTTTTCCCAATACGATGGTATAAAAATTGAAAAATGTTCGATGCTTAGAAGTTTAAAAAATTACTATAGAGTATTTCATCGTACAATAATAAATCTGCTTTGTTTTATGGCTGGTTTATACAACGCAAATTTATTTTTTGAAGACGACACAAAATAAGCTGAAAGAAAGAAGTAGCATAACGAGGGCTAATAACAGCATTATTTATATTTCAAATGATTTGTGTTACTTCATTTATTTTTCTGTTAAACTTGTGTTTATTTATTTATTTATTTGGTGAAGTTTTAATTTCGTTTCGAATTATTAGCCGGAAACAAATAAACTATTTACATTGTTTACAGTGCAAACGGGTTAATCAACCGTAGTGGCAAGTACCGATGCTCGAATCTTGAGAAAGATAAGGAACCAAAGAGCGGGTGTGTAGCATGCAGTACACGTTTCTGTTCCGTATAAATATGAAACAGCATATAGTCATTGTATATATAGTTTTTTTTTTTTTTTTTTTTTTTTTTAACCATTTGGAAAAATGGTTACTGTCCTCTGTCAGGGTAGGAAATCAAAAACATATCTGATTTAATAGTTGAATCCGCATTTTATTCGTTTTCTGATTGGTCTATACAGTGATCTGTATTTTCCCTTTAATTTCAACAGAGATGGATACTTCTGTTGCCACTATGACAAAAAAGTAATAAAAACTACAAAAAAAAATTAATAACTCAGAAAAAATTGCTTTTAAAAGTACATTTTTAACACTTTCCAACAAAGTTGAAAAGTGTTTATGACTTCGGTTTGTCTGTCCGTCTGTCCGCGCTCTAACTCTCGTAATGTACTCGGATCGTTCTGAAAATTTTGGAGGTTAGTGACCTCTAACATAGCACGAACCCTATTGCCCTATTGCAAATGAAGTTTGTAGCATGTTTAGTTCATTTACAGGCACAGTCAAAAGTTTTCCCTTACATTACGGCTAATGGGAAAAAATCGTTTCAAATGATTTTTAATGGTATTACACTCTTTCAAACATAGTAAAATTGATATTCATTTATGAAGCCCACTAAAATATGCATTCTGTTGAATATGCGGTGCAAAGAATAGTTATTGTTCATTTACAGGGCCACACAAAAGAATTCCGTTGATAATGGTATAGGGGAAATTGTTTGCGGTGTATTTGAAAAGATTTCAGATACTATATTGTATCCGAATTACTGTATATTAGTAATAATTGCTCAAAATGCATTTTTAACACTTTCCAACAAAGTTGAAAAGCGTTTATGACTTCAGTTTGTCTGCCCGTCTGCCCACGCTCTAACTCTCGTAAATATGCTCGGATCGTTCTAAAATATTTGGATGTTAGTGAGCTCTACCATAGCACGTTCCCTATTTCAAATGAGGTTTGTAGCATGTTTAGTTCATTTACAGGGACAGTCAAATTTTTCCGTTACATTACGGCGAATGGGAAAAAATCGTTTCAAGTGATTTTTAATGGTGTTACACTCTTTCAAACATAGTAAAATTGATATTCATTTATGAAGCCCACTAAAATATGCATTCTGTTGAATATGCGGTGCAAAGAATAGTTATTGTTCATTTACAGAACCACACAAAAGAATTCCTTTCATAATGGTATAGAGGAAATTGTTTGCGGTGTATTTGAAAAGATTTCAGATATTATATTGTATCCGAATTACTGTATATTAGTAATGATTGCTCGAAATGCATTTTTAATTATGATATGCGCTTTTCTAGGGTTTCGTTCATCTGACGAAACCCTATTCGTCTCGCTCCTCTGTCTGTCTGTCTGTCTATCCGTCTGTCCGTCTGTCACAGAGCCCGTTCTCAGAAAATATAGATGTTGAAGACTTGAAATTTTGCATACTTATAGCTGAACACCACACATCATACGACAAATCATAAAATTTTGGAAATGTCGTACATTTAACCCTTTGGGCTCCCACATGTGTATTTTAAACAATTCTATCTACTTGAGTCCCTAATTAGGTTGGAGGCGTGAAATTTGGCATACTTATAGCTCAACACCTCACATCAAACGGCAAACCATAAAATTTTGAAAAAGTCGTATATTTAACCCTTTGGGCTGCCACATGTGTATTTTAAACAATTCTTTCTAAGTAAACCCCTATTTAGGTTGGAGGCGTGAAATTTTGCATACTCATAGCTGAAAACCTCGCATCAAATGACAAACCATAAAAATTTGAAAAAGCGTACATTTAACCCTTTGAGCTCCCACATTTGTATTTTAAATACTTCTTTCTAAGTGATTTATTGTGATCTATTTAGGTTGGAGGCGTGAAATTTTGCATACTTGTAGCTGAACACCACATACCATACGATAAATCATAAAATTTTGAAAAAATCGTACGTTTAAGCCTTTGGGCTCCCACATGCGTATTTTAAGCAATTCTTTCTAACTGAGCCCCTTATTAAATAGGAGATTTGAAATTTTGCATTCTTATGACAGAACACCTGAGGCCAGGCGACAAATCATAAAATCTTGAAAAAGTCTTACGTTTAACCCTTAGCAGTGGCTCAGGGAGGGAGGGGGTTTTCAGACGCTGAATACCACTTTTTTTTAAAAGGTTTGTTTCGTATAATTAAATCAAAAAAATTCTACAAGTATACGTTTTACAAAGTTAACTGAATACAAATAGTGGTATATTGAGCTTGAAAACCCCCACCCTGGCTGCGCCGCTGACCCTTTGAGCTACCACATATGTATTTGAAGCAATTCTTTCTAAGAGACCCCCCTATTAAGTTGGAGACATGAATTTTTGCATACGTCCAGCTGAATACCTCAGACCACACGGCAAATCATAAAATTTTCAAGAAGTCTTATATTATTTACTCCTCCGGGCTTTAACTTGTGTATTTTAAGGAATTTTTCTAACCTCCGCCCTTTTCACCCGGGAAGCACTTTTCCAACTTTTGCCGACACCCTTTGACCATTCTTTCATATTATGCACCATAGCCTTACATATTTTAGTTCCACTTTTTACCGCCAGGGCCGCGTACTTATCTCGGGTGCTATCGGCTCAATCCCCTCGACTAATATATCTATGGATAGTATATAAAACGGAGTTTCGTTCGAATAGAGGTTTGTTTGGAATAGAGTGAGCCGCTGGTTACGAAATGTAGAACTAACTGATTTTTCAAAAGGATAAAGTTTTTTGAAAGGAATATTAAACGAAACCCTCTGTGCGAAAGGCGATCACACTTACCTACTTGTTCACTATATTTATGCGTACTATAAAGTGCGTATAAATGCTATAGCACATATACAGAGCTACAGAAATGAATTCGTAAAGGTTACTGAGTATGAGCATAAATTGCTTAAAGGTGGGTTTTAAAGGAGTTATGCATTTTTACGCTGAACTGAATTTAGAGTACTAAGAAATATTTGTAGAATATAGATAAAATGATATACAGGGCCACGCAAAGAGTTGGATACATGGCCGCCTATGGGTGATAATTTCTGGAAATGTAATTTCAGTAGTTTTATGCGTGTTTTAGTTTGAATTAAATTTTAGCTAAATAGTAGCATGTAATAAAGGTACTAGGTAAACTACATGGCTGTACAAAAGATTTCTGAACCTGAATCTGAAACATCCAATTGACAGTTTTTCAAATTGAGGTATTTACAGGATATCTTGCGAATGCAACAAAATGTACATTGGTCAAACGAAGCGTGCCTTTAAGATCCGTTTGGGGGAGCATAAAACTTGCGTTAAAAATTGTGATATCAAACGTTCCGCTATTGCCAACCACTGCTGGTCCAACAACCATAATTTTAAATTTTCCGAAGCCTCCATAATACAGAAATGTACTTCAATCTATGATCTGGACTTCTGGGAGGCTTACCACATATGGAAAAATTCAAACAGTTTAGTTAATGATTTATCTAGTACTCCCAATTTTTCAAAGGTATGGTTTAATTTTCTATAATTCCCTCCACTCCCTGCCCCCCTTTTTCTCCTTCTAAGTTTGGACTCTTCCAGAGCAATTGGGTATTTTGATTGGTCTCCCTGAATATGCGCGTGAGATCAACTCCGTAACTGTTTGTCAGCCGTAGGTCGCATTTCGCCGTTGGCAGTAGAGCTGAAAGGTACGCTTTTCTGACTCTCTGTCCACCTCTCTCCCCCCCCCCTCTTTTTACACAATGTCTTAGTTTTAACTTTTATTTTAAGCACTGATGAGGAAACCTTAGAGGTTTTGAAACAGCTGTATGCTTTTAAACACATTTTATTTGTGCCTTTATACGTTGTTTCTTCTTTTTCTTAATGTGTAACTAGGTTTTGAAATATTAAGATGTATAAGATAGAAGAAAGTTTTGGGATTGGCACATCCAACTAGTTTAATGTGTATGCGTTAAAATCTGTACCTTAAGCCAGGGAGGTCAAACGGTGGGCTGCCGGATAAGACTAAAATTTTACAGTTATCATCGCCGTATCTAGTCATCGAATCCCTGCGATTCAAGAAGTCGGATTAAAAAAAAAAAAAGTGGTATCCGACGGGGCACAGCTTGACACCCCTATCTTAAGCAGTAAATTCCTAAAAATATATTTCAGCTAGCTTGACTTCAATAGGGATTATTGCTTATCTACGGATATCACCTGTTTTAGGAAGAAACTCGGAAATCTTTACAAATATTTTCACTTAAAATAATAAAACATGTTTGCTGGTCCGGTCCAGGTAAAACATGCTTGGTGGTACTGATGAAATATGTTTTCTGGTGCATACATAGATGTCATCACCTACATTTTAAGGAATAAAAGTGCTTAAAAATACATTGCATTTATAAATATATATTTGTTATTCTAAACATACTACCTGTTTTATGAGGAAAGAGTGAAATACTACTGTGATAAAAAAGTAACCGGAATGGTCATATAGCATAAAATGTATCAATTTATTGGTTTAAATTTATGGCATCTCCTTCAAAGTATTACATTCCTCCGACTGCAATGTACTTCTGCTAACGTTTTTTCCAATCGTCAAAACATGCATTAACCCTTTATCTACTAACGGTACTTATAAGTACCACTCACTTTAAACATCCATCCTATAGGGAATATTACTAATATTCAAATGTTACTTTGCAAAAAACACTCTTTTAACTCCACTTTATCCGGTAACATGGCAGCATTAGTTCTAGGTTTGTTATTTTAGCGAGTAAGGAGGCTATCTTTGACACAGACGATGGCTTTTGTGCTGCCATTTTGTACAAATTGTCACGCTCGTCTGTTTATTTCTGCAAACACAGTAAAGAATATAATATAAGTGTTGGATTTTTTTTTTCATTATGATGTTTTTGTTCATTATGATGTTAGAATAGAGTTTGACTAGCTATTTTAGGTGAACGGTGTATGTATTTGATTTAACAGCTGAATAACTGGGTGGTACTTATAAGTACCGTCAGTACACTGGGTGTTGGAGAAAAACTTCTTGTTTACTTTTCGTCTGTGAGGTTATTCATCGTTTTCATCTGCTTTAAAATGTAATTACTAAAATGTAGTGTAATAATGATTTCCCTGGTATTTCTTTTCTGTTTCATTGTTATTTTTTATAGGAAATCGAAAAAGTTGTGGCACCGGCTCGATTTTGCTAAGCTAGAAATGGCATATGAAAATCTATATATTGCATATGTGGAGATGCGAGAGAACATGTTGTCCCTGGAATATAGACGTCGCATAACTAAAGGACTGCTAACAAGATCGAAACCTAAAAAAATAGGGTTTTTTTTAACCCTTTCAGTGGCAAAGCCTTTTCAATTCAAAAGTGTTGAAATAAATGATTGGCACCGGAATTTGCCAAAAGATTTATTTATAAGTAAGAACAGCCTATATTTCACATACTTTTTAATTCGAAAATATTTTCTGGTGCCGTTTGAAATACCTTGTGGGTTTTCTGTTACGATATTTTAGTCATAGTGTACTGACGGTACTTTAAAGTACCACTTTAATTAATTACCTCTAAATAATTAAATTTCTCACGGGTGAGTATTTGTTTTATGTTTATCCTTTAATTTTCATTGCAATAACCGAAAAAAATATTACATGAAAAAAACTGCAGTACATCATAATGCAGTAGATAAAGGGTTAAAATCGTTTTCGTGAAGCCCCTTTAGAGTTCACAGAGAATTTTCTTTCATAGAATTAATGGACTCAGAACGGTGATCACGAAGAGCCAATTTTAACGACTGAAATAAGAAAAAGTCACACGGTACCAATCAGAAGGCGCTTGAGGAGCCATATTTGTTGAATGTTTGATTAAAAACAAACGGATAATAATTGCACTGTGAGAAAGCAGATTATCGTGGGGCAAAACCCATGAGTTTTCTTGTCATTTTCAACGAATTACTTCCCGCAAACGGCGCAAAACACAAAAAAATAATTGTTATTCGACGTCTGGACAGTTGGTAGAAATTCATAATTTAAAACACCTCGGAAAAAAAAGTCATCGTTACCTTGATTATTGAACGAATTTGACGTGGTCTTTTCGGTCTTATTTCTAAACCTTTAAAGCTCCACTCACTTGAATGTTGAGCTATTTCTTGTATCAAAATCATATTTCCAAGTTTCAAATACAGGATTGTTCAAAAGAATTGGAAAACGTATTTGGCTATGGACGGTAACTGCTGAAATCAGTTTTTCAAATGTTTCATGCGTTTTCTAAAATGTTTACTCAGTTATCTTATTTACGTTATTTCCCTAAATTACGATATCTTGTTAAAACATTCTGGAAGTGTTGGAAAGTATTTTATAATCTATGCTTAACGCATGATTTTTCTTACTTGTTTTTTCTATTTCCCAGATCAGCCTTTTCCTATAAAACATACCAAATCTATTTAGCTCATATTAACAAAATACAATATACACGGAATAAAAAATTTAAATAAATAGGGTTTATCATACCGTTCTATAAATAATAGTTGTAGTAATATCCGTTAGACTTCATGTTCGTTTTTAATAAAGCAATAAAAAATCACAACACATTAAAAAACTTACACATTCTAAATATCAAGTTTAGAACTTAATAAAAAAATTTGTCAGTTGATAAGCATTGTTTTTTAAGTGGAGAAATAAAAAATGTTTTAGAAGAATAGGGCTCCAAAATAGCGATATTTTGCTAAAAAGTACGGTAAAAAGATAAGATTTTATATTTATAACAAAAGTTTACTTTAAAATTCATCGCAGTATTAATACTTAGACATTTTTCCAGAGAGAAACATTCGCCTTATATACAATATTTCAAATGAAAATCAAATTTCAAATTAATTGCTTAAAAGGCGCAAAGGCCAACATAGTGAAAAAGATTCCATGCCGGGACTCGAACCCGGGCCGTCAGTGTAGCACACTGACATTCTACCGACTAAACCACACCCAGTCTGTAAAATTTCTCACTATTACATGTTGGCAAGGCTACAAACGCAGCACAAGATGGAATATTTATCGTGAGCCACCGACATGGGGTAAACACGAAACTTAATTAAATCCAGCATCGATTGAAACTATATTAATACTTGGAAATTTTTCCAGGGAGAAACATTCGCCTTGCATACAATATTTCAAATTAAAATTGCCTTTTAAGCAATTAATTTGAAATTTGATTTTCATTTGAAATATTTTATGCAAGGCGAAAAAAATATGGAAAAATTACTAAGTATTAATATAGTTTCAATCGATGCTGGATTTAATTAGGTTTCGTGTTTGTCCCATATCGGTGGCTCACGATAAATATTCCATCTTGTGCTGCGTTTGTAGCCTTGCCAACATGTAATAGTGAGAAATTTTCCATGCTGGGTATCGTTCCATGTGGTTTAGTCGGTAGAATGTCAGTGCACTATACTGATGGCCCGGTTTCGAGTCCCAGCATGGAAACTTTTTCACTAAGTTCGCCTTTACGCCTTTTAATCAATTAATTTGAAATTTGATTTTCATTTGAAATCATCACAGTCTTTATAACAAGTTCGTCACAAATGACACATATTTCACAAATTGGTCACAGTGTGACTTCAAAGCATTGTCGCTTTCGTCACAGGTTCGTCACAAAGTTAATGCCAAAATAGTCACAAATGACACACTTTTCACAAATTTGTCACACCATGACTTCACAGAGTGGTCACAATGTGACGTCACAAACGACCTCTAAAACGGCCATAACGACTTCGCATTCTAGTCACTATGACGTCACATCGACGGTCACAAAATCACAGTGTGACTTTACATCGACGTCGCCGAGACGTCATCATGCCTTACGGGTATTTAATATTCAATAATTTCGGGCGTAATTTCACTGCTAAAAATTAATTAAAAATATAAATTATTTTTTATTTACACAAACAAATTTTATTAAACGTTTATCTTAATTTTCGAATACTGTCATGTAAATCTATGGTAAAATTGTTGAGGAATGATTTCTTTTTTATTGGCAGGGGAGGGCAGTTAATTGTTCGTATTATATTTAATGGTATTAGTTTACATCCTAATTTAAATTAAAACTGATGCTTTAATGTAAACTTATTTACTAAAATGGATTTCATACTTATTTACATTTTTTTCTTGCTAAACAAAGAAATGATTTCGTTAAAAAAACCTTCAAAAGGACATAATAAAACATCGAACCCAACATATCATCATTCCGCAGTTTGTTGTAACGTTGCTTTCAGAAACTGTGACATTTTACGATTGTTTGAATCTTGGAAATTCACATCTTTTAAGGGTCTTATTCTTTAAAAAAAAGAAACTATGTATATATATATATATTTTTAAGAGTTATAAAATTGCTTTATATTAAAGCACAGATGGGAGAATATGAACCCCTATCCTCAACCAAAGCCACCTTTATTAGGGGACATATGTCGGGGCGAAATTTTCGAAAGTGGATTTAGATGGTTGAGTTCTACTAATTCATTCATCAATCTCATAATTATTCCCTATAATGCCTGCATCATTGCTTATTTTCGTTGTCTGTTAATTTTTGATTAAAATTCTGCTCATCACATGAATGACCCAGATGCATAGTAAACAAAAGGGGTCTAGTCGGATAAGCATAGCAAAATGGCCCCCACGGCCGATGTTTGAAATAACATGTATGGTAATAAGGCTCACCATGAGAATATAATACAGAGTGTTTTTAGCCTCTGATCTTGAATTGTCCTTGAGATAATCGGGGAAGTATGCGCCGGCGCTGTTATTTTTCAAATACGTTTTTCAGAAAAAGTACAAAAGTTAAAAAAATGAAATCAACGCCAATTATTGAAGAATGACTGTTCATATCATATATTTTTTCACATTTTTACACAAATTTTAACATAGAAAAATAAACAAAAATATTTTAAAAAAAATATTAATGTAGTAATTTTATGTTTACACCAACTAAAAAATTACAGAATGATGCTCAAAGGACGTACTTTTAAGAAAAAAAGTTTCATTAAAATCGAAGATGCGCTTTTTGAGTTATAACAAAAATAATGCTAGCAACTTACTAAAATATTCGTAACTTTCCCTGTTTGTATTTGCAGAAATACGCTGCTATCAATGCATTGGTCGATTCGCTACATTTCCACTCGGGCAGGATTCTCAGTGCGCCAAAATAAGAGAATACTTCCATACATAACATTCCCCTATAGGTTTGTTTCGTGTTTGTAAATTTCGTTATTTTAGCGTACTGCGGATCCTTCTTGCGTACTGCGAGATGGATCTCGCGATATCAAGAACTGACAAACAAAATGGTAACATTTAACTACGATGATTTTCACACAGAAGAAGGCTATGCGGCTGTACAGTGTACATATAAAAGTATCACTTTATGGGGGGTTGTAGGAGGTCTGGCACTTGATAACGTAAGATATCGGTAGGGGAAGGGAGGTTTGTCATTTGAAATCGTTATCAATGTTGATCAAACCAAAATTTACTTTTTCGGTATCTTTTTCTTTACGTGTGCTATCTTAATTCTTTTAAGCCTGTTTTCTTCTTTGTATGAAAATACAAAGTTATTATTAAAACCATTGAATGATTATAAAACTTTTCATTCCAAAATATGGAATAACCCAAAGTTCGCCGTTAATATTCCCCTGTCATATGCGTATATAATTTGTTGTTAGAGAAACCAGATTAGAAATGATACTTGTTATTTTTGGTAGTAAAAGATGGGGAAGAATGTTGTCCACTTGTTTTGTTTACAAGAAGTTCTGTTTAGCCCTGTGCAAGGGCGAAGTGAAAGAAGACAATGTTGCTGTTCAATGCATTATGTAATAAAGAGCTATTATTAAAAACTTTTAAATAAAAAGTATTTCTTTAAAATGTTATTTGATATAAAGTTATTTCTTATATAACAGTGATATTTTATGAATTTCTTCTCTTCATTTAAATCAGTAAAACATGCAAATAAAAAATGCACAATCGTATCTGTATATCTTTGCAAACATATAAAGAGAAAAAAAAGAAAGAAAATTGTAAAAAAAAAAAAGAATTTTTAGACACTGATAGCAATATTATTAGGAGCAGGGAGGTTCGAAGAATGATAAGGTATGATATCGGAAGGTCGGGAGAGGGTCCGAAATTGCCCAAAGTTTGATAACCTTATGCATTTACAGCCCCTATTCAGCTTCACCTGCACAATCGACTAGACCATCGACCTATTATTGCGCGAGAAGGATGCGCAGTACGCCAAAATAACAGAATGTTTACGAACACGAAACAAATCTATAGGGAAGTGGTATGTATAGAAACATTCTCTTATTTTGTCGCGCTGCGCATCCTTCCCGAGAGGAAATGTCACGATTCGACCAATGCATTGATAGTAGCGTGTTTCTGCAAATACAAACAGGGGAAGTTACGAATATTATAGCAAGTTGCTAGTATTATTTTTTTATAACTCAAAAAGCGCATTTTCGAATTTAACGAATTTTTTTTCCTAAAAGTACATACTTTGAGCATCATTCTGTAATTTTTTGGTTGGTGTGAATATAAAATTACTACATTAATAATTTTTTAAAAATATATATTTTTTATTTTTCTATGTTAAAATTTGTGTAAAAATGTGAAAAAAATATATAATGTGAACTAATATATTCTTCAATAATTGACGTTGTTTCAATTTTTTAACTTTTGAACTTTTTGAGAAAAACGTATTTGAAAAATAGTAGCTCCGGCGCATACTTCCCCGATTATCTCAAGGGCAGTTTAAGGTCAGAGGCTAAAATTACTCTATAGTGTATTCTCATGGTGAGCCTTATTACCACACGTTATTTCAAACATCGGCCGTGGAGGTCATTTCGCTATGCTTCTCCGGCTAGACCCTTTAAATTTATATATGTGAGATAATATATATATGAATAGCAATTTTTACTAAATGCAAATTGTAATTTTTTTTGTTTGTTTCTCATATTTTTAAATGTCTTAATTATTCTCTACTATAATGATTGCATCGTTGCTTGCTTGCATTAATAAGTGATGCTATTGTGATTTCATTTTTCAACTTCCAAGTATAACTAACTCCGTCGTGTTTTTCTTTCTTTTTACAACCTCCGTAAACGCGACCCCATCTTTAACGGTAGTTATTTAAAAAAAAAAAAAAAAAACTAATAAATTTGTTGCTTTTTAGAGATACATAAAAAACAACAAAATATATAAAGAATCAAAGTAGTTATTTGGACATTTTGTTATAAGTATATTTTAGAGTATTTTTCATTAAATATTTTTAAGAATACTTCAAAATTTGAGTCGGTTCATTAACATTTGTTGCAATAAT
Organism: Maratus speciosus; assembly: GCA_963932465.1. Classification (NCBI taxonomy): domain Eukaryota; kingdom Metazoa; phylum Arthropoda; class Arachnida; order Araneae; family Salticidae; genus Maratus; species Maratus speciosus. The sequence goes on from OZ010797.1 coordinate 91,100,188, forward strand.
TTAATAGACAAAAAGATTTGTGAGCAAATAATTATCTTTTTCATTTTGTTCCTCTTATTATTATTATTTCAAGCAAGTAAATGAATAAACATGAACTCTAAAAAGAAAATATAAAATAATTAAATCAGTTTTTGATTACAGTTTAAAATTAAACAAGAAAAGGTTTAATATATATCATCCTGTGATGATATGTAACTTCACACTTGTGAAGAAAGAGGTGATTTTTGTTTTCTGAATTTTATTTTAAAATGCCGATGTAATTTTTAACGTTCATATAATAAAATATGTTAAACTCACTTACCTTATCATCTACTTCTAGTGCTAATCAGCCTCTCCAATTCTACTCATGACACAATTTTCATATAAAATCATTGAAAGTTATCACATGACACAGAAAATTAAATTACTATTTTGCATTAGAATTTAGTGTGTGAGCTTCCAACCTTATAGAGCTCGCTCGGGGCACATTATTTTTGCAGTTTTCAGAGGAATAGCTGTTGGATGGGATCTGAATGATTTTTTCGAGCTTAAAACTTTTACTAAATTAGAACCTTTTGATTAAGATAATTTCATTGTTGATCCCCAGCTAAAAATGAACTGCAGTGAAACTTAAAAAAAAATGCAGTTGGAAGACTGTGGTGATTTGGCACAAATCCCTGCAGTGTTTTTGAAGTCAACATAACTATAAATTAACCGCAGTATGTGTGTAGTTGATAACTACACACTCACCGGAGTAGATTTATAGTTATGTCGACTTCAAAAGAAATGCAGGGATTTGTGCCAAATCACCACAGTCTTCCAACTGCATCTTTTTTGCAGTTTCACTGTAACCTTTTAAAAATTTATTACAAAATATGTACATATATAAAAAATTAATTTTAATTTTTCTGTAAGTAAAAATCAGCACTAAAATCTAATTAAATATTTTTTTTCACATCTCAATTTATTTGCATTCTGTGCATAAAATTATATCATGCATGCAACGACTATAATCACCATAAAAAAATATTTGCTCATGGCTGATTTATTCAATTATTATGGTTACATTTTGTAAAAAGAAAGAATTTAAGAAATTGTACGAATGACTTTACTCAAGATAATAATATTGAAAGATGTCAGATTATTGAAGCATTTAAAATAATCATAGGACTTCAATCTTCAAGCTATGATTTTGTTGTAGTATGTGGTTACATTTTGCCCGAAATATCTGCAATTTTCTCTTAGGTACAAAACCTGCATTTTCTCTTTGCATAAAAACCTCTGGTATTATCACCGTGCTGCCTTATTTTGATATGAAGGTTTTGGTAAAGTGGGGAGAGAGACATCGGATGTGCAAAGCATGAATAAGTGCTCACAGGCCTTTCCAACAATATGTCGCATGAAGCATGACAGCAAAATTTAGAAAAGTGCCCCTTTGGGGGAAAAAGTGGTGTGGGAGGAAAGCCGTATGTGCATGACACGAATAAGTAGTATTAGGCCTTTCCAACAATATGTCACATGAGGGGTGACTGCAAAATTTACATAAGTGCCCCCTTAGGGGTGAGGCAAAGTAGGGGAAGAGAAACCGGATGTGCATAACATGAATAGGTGCCCACAGGCCTTTCCAACAATACGTCACATGAGGCATGACGGCAAAATTTAAAAAAGTGCCCCCCTTGGGAGGGAAGTCGGGGAGGAAAGCCGGATGAGCATAACATGAATAAGTGGCATTAGGCCTTTCCAACAATGTCACATGAGGAGTGACTGCAAAATTTAGAAAAGTGTTCCCTTGGGGGGGCAAAATGGGGGGAGGAAAGCCAGATGCGCATAACATGAATAAGTGGTCGCAGGCCTTTCCAACAATATGTCACCTGAGGCATGACGGCAAAATTTAAAAAAGTGCCCCCTTGGGGGGGGGGAAGCCGGATGTGCATAAGATGAATAAGTGGTACTAGGCCTTTCCAACAATATGTCACATGAGAAGTGACTACAAAATTTAGAAAAGTGTCTCCCTTGTGGGGACAAAGTGGGGGGAGGAAAGCCAGATGCGCATAACATGAATAAATGGTCACAGGACTTTCCAACAATATGTCACATGAGGCATGACAACAAAATTTAGAAAAGTGCCCCCTTAGGGGGGAGCAAAGGGGGGTAAAGAAACCGGATGTGCATAACATGAATAGGTGCCCACAGGCCTCTCCAACAATATGTCACATGAGGCATGACGACAAAATTTAAAAAGTGCCTCCCTTGGGGGAGGGAAGTGGGTGGGGTGGAAAGCCGGATATGCATAACATGAATAAGTGGTATTAGGCCTTTCCAACAACATGTCACATGATGGGGGACTGCAAAATTTAGAAAAGTGTCCCGCTTGTGGGGGCAAGGTGGGGGGAGGAAATCCGGATGTGCATAACATGAATAAGTGGTATCAGGCCTTTCCAACAATGTCACATGAGGGATGATTGCAAAATTTAGAAAAGTGCCCCCCTTGAGGGGTGCAAAGTGGGGGGAGGAAAGCCGGATGTGCATAACTTGAATAAGTGGTCACAGCCCTTTCCAACGATGGGTCACACGAGGGTTGTCGGCAAAATTTAGAAAAGTGCCCCTTTGGAGGAGGAGGAAAGTGGGTGAGGAAAGCCGAACGTGCATAACATAAATAAGTGGTCAAGGGGCCTTTCTAACAATAGTCACATGAGGGATGTCAGCAAAATTTAGAAAAGTGGGGGGTTGCACCACCCAGAATACATCCTCCTTCCTCTATGAAATTTTTATGTATTATAAATGACATTTATCGGAGGGCTCTGTAAAAAAATCCAATCTAAAAGGATTAAAATATTAAAATTTTAAAAAAGTTCAAAAAGTAAGAGAAATAATGAAATTCTTCGGTCGGCCGCGGTGAAAATCTGCGAAATTCATCAATCTACAATATGAAAAAAATCCCCCGAGTTTTGCAAATCGATCGCAAGGAAACTCCCGCACATTTCCCCAATCAGTAGAAATAAAATATTGCAAAACTCGTGAATTGGTATCGTGAAAAAAATTGCAAAAATCATTACTCACTCAACGAAAAAATTATGAAATTCCCCAGTCCATTATTGCAAAAAAAAAAAAAAAAAAAAAAAAAAAATTCTTTAGTCGGCTGCTTTAAAATATTGTGGAATTTGTCAATCTGGTGCAGAAGTAAATCGTGAAATTCATCAATCGTGAGACAAAAATCACAAGATTCTTCAGTCGGTGGTAGGAAAAAATGTGAAATTTGTCGGCCGATTGCAGCTGAAAAACTGCTAAATAAGTCACATTAACTGATAATTGAATATCACCTTTGAAAAATAGTTATTGAATATTAATATTTATAAAAAAGAATGCATAATAACATTAAGTGTGGGGGGGGGGGGAATCGCAAAATTCAATCTGTCACAGGAAAACATTGCAAAATTCTGTTGATAAAAAAGGAGTCTAAGAAAACCAATTCAAATTAGTTTTTGTGAACAAGATACATGAGTGCAGGAAAAAAATTTAGGCGACAACGGGCAGTCTCTCCCCACTAAATTTTATTTGTTATTTTTCGTCTAATATTTCACCTAAAAATTTTGTAAGAATTTAAGTAAAGAGAACTAATAAAATTTAGTGGTGAGAGACTGCCCGCTGGCGCCTAGAGTTTTACACCTCTGTTCTGCGAGTGCCCTTTTTTAAAAATTCGCAATCAGCAGTCCTTTCTTCTAGAATCAACACTATCATAGTGTTGATTCTAGATGAAAAGGGCCAGTGGGCGGAAATGTTTAAAAAACGGCACACTTGTACCTTGTTAAAAATAAAATATTTTGAATTGGCTTCTTTAGAGTACCCTTTCCTCAAGAGAATTTTGCGATACTTTCCCATGACTGATTAAACTTTGGAGATTTTCCTCCCAATCAACTGCCGGATTTCATGATAATTTCCTCCTGTGACCAAATGAAGAATTTCGATATTTTTTTTTAATGTAAATTTCATCGTTAGGTCAACTAGAAATCCACCAGTCGATTATGATAAAAGAATCCTATAGTACTTCAAATCACAAAGAAAAAAATGCGTAATTCACCCACTGATCGCATTAAAAAAGTTGCAGTTTTGCAAGTAAGTTGTGGCTGAAAATACGTCTCTAGGGAAATTTGGCAGGGCGCAGGGTCCGACAGCCTTCTTCAACTAGTTTATGTGCTTTCTTGTATGACATTCACAAGCTAATGTTAAACCAATGGCAACATTCTTGTAAATTTCACAATTGTATTTCAATTTACTATTTTTGTTTATTTGACACACTTGCATTTTTTCCCCTTTATGTGAAAATATTTTTTTAAGCAACCAAAATAGAAAAACCACAAAATTAAGATGATGTCAAATAACCTATGCAAAAAAAAAAGAAAAAAAAACATTTACAAGAAAAATTAAGGATATTGTCATTGGTTTAACATTAGCTTGTGAGTATTGTAACATGACAGTGTACTAAGCTCATTCAATATCCTCCTATGCAAAAAAAAAAAACATTCAAAAGAAAAATTAAGGATATTGTCATTGGTTTAACATTAGCTTGGGAGTATTGTAACATGACAGTGTACTAAGCTCATTCAATATCCTTCGCAATAAATGAAAAAATCATTTAAAAAATTGAAACGCATATGAGAACTCTGTGTCGTGTGGGAAAAAAAATGAGTCGACTGCGGGGGAAAAAATCGCCTAATTCTTCTATCGATTGCATAAAAACAATCCTTGCAAGTTTTGTCAGTAAGTCGTGGTGAAAAATCAGGAAATTCACCAAAAATTCACTGGAGAAAGTAATGAAATTCTTCGATCGGTTACAGAGAACATCTGAAAAAGTGCTCTGAAAGTCGAAATTCATCCATCGACCGCAATTAAAAAATCCCACAAGTTTCACAAATCAGTATCAAGAAAAAAACTACATATTTCACCAGTGGGTAGCAATACAATATTGCAAAATTTGTCAATCAGTTGCATGAAAAAAAAACTGAAAATTTTCATTCAGTCGTCAGAAAAATTCATGAAATTTGCCAATTGATTGTTGGAAAAAATAGAGAAATTCTTCAGCCGGGGATTGTCATAAAAAATTTACTTTAAATTAAATTGAATTGTCTTAATGAAGTCTAATTGTAAAATGCATACACAGTTTCTTTGTAAATGGTATCAGGATTCTTCTTATGAATTTTATGAAATTTAAACATAAAATAAGCCGAATGGAACATTTTAAAAATTTGGTACTTTTCGGTTAGCCGGGTGCCAGTGTTGTATATATATATGTACATATATCTATCTATATATATATAGTATGTATACACACACACACATATATATATATATATATATAACTTCTATCTATATATGTGTATATGTATGAATATATATATATATATACACACACATATATATATATATATATATAGCTTCTATCTATATATGTATGCATATATATATATACATATATACATAAGCTATAACACTGGCATATATAATACTGGCGACCGGTTAACCAAAAAGTATCAAAAATTTATATACCTTAAAAACCTGTTTTCGAGAAAATCAAAACATAGCCTTTTTATTATTTGAGTCTTAGAAGTGTCATAATTGACGAAGAAAACTAATTTGGCACTATAATCATTCAGAAATGTAATTTTTTTTTTTTTTTTTTTTTTTTTTTTTTTTTTTTTTTTTTTTTTTTGCATATTAACACAATTAACCCCTCAGCGCCCACACAGCCTACATTTGTAGATCAGCTTCACAATGTAATTAGGGTAGATTTTATCCCAGCGTGTGTGCTGACTGCTGACGGGTTAATATGATAGTAAAAAAAAGATTGTTTCTTTTTAAAAATTTGATATTTTACATTATTAGCGGATATGTACTCATACATAAAAATTATTATAACACTATTGCTATCTGCGTCAAATGACACCATTTTAAAATTTCAATTCATAGTTATTTTGCTTGTAGTTTTTTGAATGGAATAAGCTTTTTTGGCACTACTTAGTTAATGTGTCGACAAAAAATCTTATCGCCAAACTATAAGATTAAATGTCAATAATGGTTGATCATAAATGTCACATTCATTTGACTTTAAGCATGTTACACGTGTTTACGTCATAAAGTGATTTTTATTTCAATGTGTTATTTGCATTTTTATTAACGTTATACTAATTTATTTGTTCTTTTCATTATTTAAAATAAAAATTATGTCAATTTGTATAATCTGACGAAATTGGCTGGCGGGATAATTAAGTAGTACCGCTTTTTTTTTTTTCTGATATGATTCATGTGTAGCCTGGTGCAGAAATATATTGTATTTCAAACTAGCCTATATATAGCAATCCTTTTTTTAATAACTGCTTTGTACATATTAAAATATTTCATTCCTGAAAAGGAAATAAGTTACTTACCAATGAAATGTAGTTATTCTATTGACACCTATTGAGGTATCTTAGGCATCAAATTGAAATCTGTAGTTCAGTATTGATTTTTTATGTAACTTAACAACATTAAATGCATATAATTATTAGAAAGCACATATATTTTATTTAAAATTTCTGAAATTTTAATCTAAAAGATAATGATTGAAGAAACTGGAAATCTGAAATAAAACATTTTTAGTTGTTTCTATAAATAGAAAAGTGTATTAAATCATGTAAACACAAATTCGATAACTGTCTAGATAGAAACAAAATGTTATGAAATGTTTTTGATTTACTTGAATTTAATAATAATAATTTAAGTTTAATCTTCTCAACATGACGTGGGACAAAATTTTTTGTGTATGTTGTCACCGTTAATAGTACGATGTTACTTGAATCTGTAATACAAGCGAATACATAAATTGCAACTGTGCATAATCCTTAATTTTTTATTTTTTTTTTTTTTTGTAAACAGGAGTTTTCATTTCTTCCACTTAAAATAATTTCACTACAATATTTTTATTTGTTGCTTTCTTCATTCGGTTTTAAGCGCTTAATTTGAACTCGAATCGTAAAATACGATAGATGTTGAGCTATTTTATGCATTCTTTTAAAGCTTCAGGAAAAGACACTCTATTTATCGAAATCTCTTATCACTAATTTATATTCACGCAAACGTCTGGATCTGACAACAATTTCATTCAATTCACAATATTAAAATACTCCAATATTCACGCGTTCTAACTTAAATTCAATAAAAATAAGTTATTTTTTCTACAAACTAAACACCTACAAACTTTTTCTAGCAAAAAAACGTGGATCGCCACACTGCCGCGCGGAATTACATGTCAACAAGCCGATTAGGAGAGGAGTTGAGATGTTTCTTTGGTACCATCTCTTCTAGCGAATACGAAACCATGGGGTCAGAAATGCAGTTGTAAGAGTTTGAAAAATAAATTATATGTACAAATGAGAATTTTAAATAAATAAAGGAAGAAAATTATGCTATTCTTTCGTTGTTGTTCTTTGTTTTTATGAAGTACAAGTGGAAAATTTGAAGTTATGTGTATGTCCGATATAGAAGAAGGACAATTTATGCAATGAGTAAGGAGTAAAACCACCTGTGTTTCTAAGCTCTAATCCTGGGCGACATAAAAAAGAATGGGAGGGCCATTATCCCTCCCTCGATTTAAATTTATCTAATTAAATTTTCTTTTTCTTCGATTTTGAAAAACATAGTAATTTTTTTTCGAGCAATTTAATATAAAAGAAGAACTAAAAATTTTCAGTAGTGAAGATGGTGGGGCATTGAGCAAGGGAGACCTATTGGCCTCCCTGAATTTTAAAATGTAATTAATTAGAATTTCCTTTTCTCCTGTTTTCAAAAACACAATGTAAAATTTTTCAAGTAACTTAAAATGAAAAGAAATAAGAAATTTTTAGTTAAGGGGTGGGGGGGGGGGGACACTCATTGTCCCTCCCTGGATTTTGAAATTTAATTAGTAATTTTTTTTCTCTAATTTACAAAAACGTAATAAAATTTATTCTTTTCGGATAACTTAAAATAAAGGAACTAAGAATTTTCAGTTAGGCGAAGGGGGCATAGGTGAGTCATTGCCCCTCCCTCGATTTTGAAATTTAACTAATTTTTTTCTCCGATTTTTGAAAAACATAATGAAATTTGATCTTTTCTCTTAACTTAAAATAAAAGAATAACTAAGAATTTTCTGTTAGGGGGGGACGAAGGTAGAAGAGAGCTATTGCCCCTCCCTAAATTTTAAAATTTAATTAATTAAATTTTCCTTCTCTTCTATTTTCAAAAAGAAATTTTACATTAAGAAGTCGGGAGGGGAGGGGGTGAAAGGTTCATTGCTGCCCCTCCCTGGATTTTAAAATGTAACTAATAAAAATTTATTTTTTTCCACTTTTGAAACAGCAGTAAAATTTATTCTTTTCGAGTAACTAAAAATAAAGAAACTAAGAATTTTCTGTTAGGGGAAGGGGGCATAGCTGATCTATTGCTACTCCCTCGAATTTAAATTTTAACTATTTTCTTCGCTTTTGAAAAACATACTGAAATTTAATTTTTTTTTATATCTTAGAATAAAGGAGGAGGATTTTCCGTTAGGGATAGAGGAGGGGGGGGGGGAAACCCATTGCCTCTCCCTGTATTTCAAAAGTTAATTAATTAAAATTTCCTTTTCTTCTATTTTCAAAAACATCGTAAAATGTATACTTTTCGAGTAACTTACAATAAAAAAATGAGAAGAAATTTCTCATTAAGGGGCTGGTGAGTGAGAGGCCCATTGCCCCTCCCCCCGGGTTTTTGAAATTTAATTAATATTTTTTTCTCCGATTTTGAAAAAACATAGCAAAATTTATTCGTTTTGAGTAAGTTAAAATAAAAAAACTAAGCATTTTCCGTTGTGGGCAGGGGCACTGGTGATCTGATGCCACTGCCCCTCCCTCGATTTTGAAATTTAACTAATTTTTTTTTCTCTGATTTTGAAAATCATAGTGAAATTTAATTCTTTTCTCTTAGCTTAAAATGAAAGAGGAACAAAGAATTTTACGTAAGGTAGGAATGTAGCTTTTAATTAAGTCCTTAAAAGTCTTGGAAAGAATATTAATTATTATTAGTATTTAAAAAAAATGTGTTTCATCTTATATAACTCGCACAAAATTAAAACATTTTTAAACACTTTAGAAACTTCGGAAAATATCACACAATCACACTACATTGTGTCTTGCAAAAGAATCTTACAGTAACTGCTGTTATACTGCAGTTACTATTATAATAATCATACTTACAACAATTAAGACCTGTAAAGTTCTTCAGTAACTGCAGTTACACTGCAGATACATCACCGAATATTTTTGTGAATTAATTACTGTAAAATCACTTCAAATTCATTGCCATTTTACTGTAGACATAAAGTGTTTCTATTTTTTTTTATTTTGGGTTGAAAACATACTTGACAATAACAGTAAAATAACTGAAATGTTTTTACTTTCGATTGCACTACAAAAAAAAAAAAAAAAAAAAAAAAAAACTACAGTTGACCGTAGAAAAACTTTTAAAATACCTCATTTCTGTAAAAAAAACTGCAGTTCATTTTTAGCTGGGTCATCATTTTAAAACTAAAAGTAATGCTGTTGAAATGTGACCTGACATTTATCTCGAAAGTCTTTTAAATGACAGTTCTTTTTATTATTATTATTACTTTTTTTTTTGACACATACATCCTCCAAATAATAGATTCCGAAATGAAAGAGCATGCACACTCTGAATTTTGAATTTCTTATTAAATTTTCTTTACTTCTTAGGATTTAAAAAAACAATAACCGATTTAATAAATAAATATTAGATATGATAATATCGTATAAAATAAAGGAAACATGAGTATAAAAAAGTTGATTGAAAGTGAAATTACTTTCATTTATTAAAAATTGCACCTTAAAATAAAATAAAGAAGGCATAAAAAGTTTATTTTTATTCTTCCATAAAAGCGTTTATCGAGAAATAACTAAATTATCCTCAAATATCTTGCCCCCTTTTCCACAGGTGCCGATGCTCACCACTAATCTATTAATTAAAATATACCAGCTTCCTAGTATCGACGCTGCCACCCAGTGTGAATCTTTGATTATCCGAACACGGCACAATATGCAGCATATATGTAGTGCCGTATATCTCGTTACCAGAACGTAGCTACGGAGTTGTATCAAAAACATTTTCTCGAACAATTAATTTCATTACTTGAACATTTCCAAAAGTAGAATAAAATGGAATTTATTTCGCACAATGCAATGCAACTCATAAACATCTGAAATAACATAAATCGATCGCATTTTATTTAAAATCTCATACCGTAAATTTATCTAAAGTATAGTTTTAAATAAATACTACTAGCGTAGTTAGCAGCAGACGATTAATCAGATTTAAGTAATCCGGTCTACAACTTTGTCAGGTACAAGGTGATTTTTAATGCATATTAGAAAAATCCAAATCTATTACTAGTCTTAGCCAAACAGAAACACGTTCACATTGTACTTTGATGGTTTTGTCCGATTTTAATATTTTCGCCAGTCAGAAAATCAAGTCATTACTGGAGTTCGTTGCGATCCAAAGAGTTTTTCAATCTTCCTGATTCTTCTTTTGACTGGTGCACAGCAAGATTGCTCTTTTCACGTGGATGATACCAGGGTGTTCGATTTAATCAACTAAATGGCATTTCTGACAACAATGGAGTACATGCCTTTAACCTTCTGCCTACGTGCCCGGTCACTTTAATTTGCTGCTATCTTTACGGGAAGCTTAAAATATATGCATCCCCTTTTGAGTAAATATGATAAACACTGGTGTTCTATGAATGTAGTTAATTGTTTGTTCTTAGTCCTCTGCTTGTTGTTCCCGGAATCTGTTTTCACTTCTTGGGCAATGTTTTCTCTGAATGAAATCCACAGAAATCGTATGCTGTTCGAAATACAACGACTGTTTTTCTTTGCAAAGACTTCAGAAATATTCAGATTGTATTTTCTCATGGTGAATATGTAATTGATTTGAGATACTGGAATTGTGTATTGGAAACGATACCTTTAACAAAATACTAAATTGTGTTCCAACATACATTTTTAGTTTGCAGAAAATTTGCAGAAATCTTGCTTTGAAAACCTGCAAAGTTGCAGCAAGTTCAGCATGACAAGACTGAAAGTTCATAACAAGACTGCAGCAAGATAACGCAAACGCCGAAGTCACCGCAATTTGAACTTGTAGCTAACATGTCGTGCAAGTTAAATTCATACTATATCAAATTTATTGCAAATTAATGGTAAACAAGTAATTAAAAATACTGCAAAGTAATAATCTTTCCATGCCACATTAACTGTTTGCAACTACTACACTATAAGTTTAACCCCTTCAAGTGGGTCCATACCTGCCCTGATCAGGTCTATTGATGCGGACGCATCGTTCAGCTGCATGCATCGTTTTACCACCATAAACAAGTTACGGTAATATTCGTACTTTTCAATTAGACCCTTTTTTTTTAGTTTTTGATAAGTATAGCGTTTAAAAAAAGCGGTGACAAATGAATAAAATTTCTGCAATTTCTGCATAGTTGCTGATTGTCTATTTTCTCAACAGAGAGATTTTTTGCATTCGTCACTTTCGTGAATTAAAGACAGTCTTGCCATCAGTTTCACAACAAACTACTCAAGTGGGTGATGTATACCTTGCGGAAGATTTGCTGGGAATTTCTCAATTCAAATTTGTAACAGCAAAATAATATCAGAAAAATCAAACTTGCTGCTAATGTTCATGCTATCTGGGTTTAATCTAAATTAAATGAGATAGGAAAATTACGTATAAATTCTAAATATATGAAATGAGTGAAATAAAAAAAAATCGTTTTTTATTTACATTTTAATTTTAATTTAGGAATTTAACTTCAATATAATTTGAAATTTGCGTAAGAAACTGTCTAGTTCGAGTTCTGAATTTCACCATAATTTAGTATTTTTATATTTAGTACTTTTTATGCATAACAATTTTAAAAGTGAAATATCAATTTTAGTTAAATACATTTTAATTCTTAAAGCAATTCATGCACACATATGGAAAGAAATAAGTTACAATAGGTTTGCTGTGATTATAAATTTATGACCCCCGTGTTAACCCTTTCCGGCGCGGTGTCCTTAAAAAAGGACACCTAATTTTAATTCCAAAACTGACAAACGGCACCAAGAATATTTAACTAAAATTTTCCTATTATAATGTACATGAAAATAAGCAAGTTCATATTTTCGAATAAATTCGTTAATAAATTGCGGTGTCAGTCCATTATTTCATCAGTTAATAAACAGAATTACTCCGCGCCGATAAGGGTTAGTTTTCAAGATAAACATTATTCAAAATCAAAATTTTATAAATAAGTTCAATTCTTGTTATATGTTTTACATTTTCTGCTATGTGTTGAGTTCCTAAAACTTTGTTCTAAATGGAATTGTTAAATTATTTAACAAATATATACTAGTCAGATGTGGCAATCCCAAAACTTGCTTCTGTCTCATGCATGTTAATACTTCCTGAAAAATCTAATATTTTATATATATTTATATTATATTTGTAATTTATTGGTGTGACTGTAATATATTTATAAATGTATCATTTGGTGTTCTTTGTACAAAGGTTTTTTACATAGCTAGATCAAATATGGTGAAATATGGCATGTATTTCGGTATGATTCAATTCGGTAATTGAGAAAAGAATTATTTTTTTACTTACCCACCCCCTATTACGAAGAAAGATCTTACTTTTCCAGATGAAAAGGTTGTTTTGAAAATATTTTCAGTTACTAATATGTTTCGTAATGCTTCAAAAAACATGTTAATGAAGTGGGGAAATGTCTATAGTCACGTGAAAGAAAAACATTAAATGCAGGTTTACCCAGAATTCTAAACAAGATGTAAACAAGATGTACATTCAAGATGTAAACAAGCTGTTCAATTAATAACAATGTAATTTTTAATATTATTCATTCTAAACAAGATGTAACATCGTATAGCAGTCGTGCTGTGCACGCGCTGCAAAATCATTTCGTTCTACCATTCATCACCAGAGTGCGAACACTGTTCTAAACAAAGCACATTTCCACTCCGACACGCGTCCCTGTTGCCTCTGGCACGGCATAATATGCGTGGTGTGCACGCCCTGCAAACACCTTTAGTTCCACTTTCCATCGCCAGAAGGTGCAGTGTATTCTACATCAACTTCTGTCACGGGTCCCCTTTGCTTGCGTCACTGTATAGCAGGATTGCTGTTCTACCGTCATGGGACGCACTCTATTCTTAACATTTCTCTTTTCGAACGAATCTTCGGTATTCAACCTATCTGGAGATGTATTAGTCGACCCTATAATGTGATAAAGTTAGGAAAATGCCCCCCGGGGAGGGACATTAGCCCCTAATGGTCGGGGAGCAAACAAAGGCAGAAACGGACAGCAATTTCCTAGTTGCCTCTATGTTCAATATTTTAAAGGACGATATAATTTGCTCAGATATTTAACCCCTTAACGGTCGCATTAAATTACAGTTTAAAAATTCAAACTGCTTATTGGAACCACTTTTTTGAAAAAGATATTTGAAGTATATTTGAAAGAATACTTAAGTAATATTCATCTTATTTAACGACAGGTAAAATGGTACCATAATAAAGACAATTACAGTATTTTATGAAACTGGTGGGAACCAAACAAAAAAGAATAAAATGAATATAAGACACAGCCCGTGAATATCACGGGACGAGAATTAAGGGGTTAAGGACTAAAATATGATTTTCAAAAACTGCTATTTGGAAGTAGTGGAACGCTAAATATATTTATGCGTTATAAAAAAATATGTATTCGAGGGTTTCCATAAAGAAATCTGGCTTTGCTGAAGAAAATGGTACGACTTAAAGAATTTCCGATGAGATCAAATTTGCATTACATTTCTTTTTTTCTATAAAAGTAGTTTTTTGATATAATAATAAGTTACTGATACATTTTCTTAATTTTCGAATTATTGAAATAGAATATTATTTTGTATATTTAATTACTATTTTCAAATTATTATTTTAATTTTCAAATGTCTACCTGAACCAGTTTTAAAAATTTCAACACCCTAAAAACCTCTGTCGATTTTAAATATTTTTCCTATGGGGAAACACTTGAATATGCTTCTTCCCGAGTTAAAAATATAAATTTAATACAACCCCTTCCAGGTGTTTAATTGTAATAAGAAGATCGTGTTTTAATAAATGATTTTTAATTGATATTTCAGATATTGTCGGTGGATTTTTTTTTAATTTTTGGAATTTGTAAAATAGAATATTAATTTGCGTATATGTGCAAATTTTCAAATCCCTACCTCAAACACTTATTAAATTTTCAATATGCTTTAAAAATTTCCACCCTGGTTTTTAATCATTGTCAGCTGTGGTTTTCAACTCTCAATTCCCAAAGGACAGCTGAGAGTTATCGTCGCCTCTGGCTTCCCGATAGATTAAAAATATATTACGTTGTGAAAGATGGGTTTTTTTTTTCGAATTTATGAAATAAAATATTATTTTGCGTGTATGTGAAAATTTTCAAATCCCTACCTCAGATAGTTTTTAAAATGTCAAAGATTTTGAAAATGCCCACTCTCCTATCTTTCATGATAATCCGCATTTTCTGACAACTCTTTCCCCTGCTAAGGAATCCGAGCATTGTGAGCATTTGAAGTAAAGTGCGATGCTTTTCTTTCTTATTTTTACTAAATCAGTTGGGATTTTTAACATTTTTAATTAATAACTTGACTAATTAACAAACATTAAAATTCTGAGCCTCAGGCTATCCTCATACAAATTTTCAGTCTTGTACGTGCGGTAGATTTTCCTAATCATCGCACACAGACAAACACAAAGACGAAATTTTATTTTATTAATATAGATAAAATCTTTTAATATTTATTTATATGTTTTTTTTTAATTTTCAGGAAAATCGTATCGCAAAGCTGATTATTAATGTAATGTTTCTATTAAAATATATTATCAACAATATAAAAAATGACAAAGGTGTAAATTTTCAATTTGATTCCTATTTAAAACTCGGAGTTTTGAGATAAAAAATAATTAACTTTATTAATTGTTTGGTAAGTGTCTTAAACTTTCATTTCAACTGATGTGAATAACCTCCAAAGCCGAAATTATAAACTTGTGATATGTAAATTGTCCAAAGTCGAAATTATGCACTCAACGATGTGATAATTTTTGTATTTTCAACGGCATTGTTGTATACGTGCAAGTTATTTAAATTATGAATAAATAGAGCTGAAAAATTTTCATTTCTGAATAATGAAAAAGTTATTACAATTACAGGGCTCGTACGGGTACCGTTATTTTCAAAGTCAAATATCAGTATTTTTTTTATAGAGAAATATATCTAGTTTAAACTGATGAAATGTCGTATCATTTAAGGAGAGATTTTCCTTTAAAAAATACTAGTATCAAAGAATTTCTTAGTCTGGAAATTCAAGCACCAGTGTGAACCCTGAATTTCCCCAATCTTAAACCATATATTGCTCTTAACCCTTTCGAGGTCCTAATTTTAATTCCAAAGCTGAAAAATGGCACCAAGAATATTTAGTTAAAATTTTCCTTTTATAATGTACGTGAAAATAAGCAAGTTCATATTTTCTAATAAATTCGTTCATAAATTTTGGTGTCAGTTCATTATTTCATCAGTTTATAAACAGAATTACTCTGCGCCAGTAAGAGTTAACCAGGGGTGGCCAGATGTGGCACACTAGACACCACTAAAATTTTATAGTTATCATTGCTTTATCTAGTCATCGAATTTCTGCGATTCAAGAAGTCGACTATTTCTTTAAAAAATTAGTGGTGGCGTGCCACAGTTGGCTACCCCTACTCTAAACATTTATGGGAGTGTTTTTAAATAAAATGATATTGTTTTATGAATTAATCAAAAGAGATTCGTTCACTTTTAACTGACAAAAAAAGAAAAAAAGATCTGTATCACTGTTTGAACACATTAGACAATTTCAGTATTAGAGTTTTCGTAAAGTAAAGGCCGCCGTGTTTAACCCCTTGAGGGGTGGTGGGATATATTTTATCCCACCTAGGTTTGATGAAGATTTACACCGGAAAATTTTTATGAAATTTTACTTTTCAAACTTTGATGGAAAAAAGTCGTAAAATTGCTTTTCCTTATTTTGAAATAAAATTTTTCTAATTTTCCGGGGGGAATTCAGCATTACACAAACGTAATTGCTTGCCCCTCAAGGGGTTAAACAAAGAATTCCCTTGTTTAATGAGGGAAGTATTACTTTAAGAAATATCTGGAATTTATATCCACCGAGGCTTGCGAACCCCGTGTATATTTCAGCAATCGTTTAAATCTTATTAAATCAATACACAATTTTATAGCAGACTTTAATCACAAAAGAAAATTTATTCTGTGAAAGTATTTCATCTTTTGGCCAGAATCCGGAATTACAATAGTAATAATAATAAAAAAAAAGACTATGCGAAATTCAGTGCAATTTTATGTGCTACTGCAATATCATCTATTAATACAGAATCAAGGTTCTCTAAATGTTAATAAAAATTACTTCCAGGGAAATACTAAAATTTCCATTAATATTGAAATACTAGTAAATCCAACTCATTTTCTGCAGCGTCTCAATTCCGTCATTTGAAGTTAGAAGAAACACCGCCCTAAATCGAGGGTTTTAGCTCTCTTTGTATAGTTCCCGAAATATTTGTAAACATTTATGAAAAAGAAAAAAAAACATTACTTGCACAATAAATTAAATTATGAATTTTATTATATTTAAAAAAATAAATTAACTAAATTATTACTTTATTTTATTTTTATTAACTTAAAAAAATCAGCAAAATTGGTTTAATGCCATTGTTTATACCTCATCTTTAAACAGTTTACAACCTGTGTTCTGTTCCCTCTATAAATGAAAGATAACATATATCTTAATCTTAAGTACTTGTATTTTTCTTGTAAGATAAAATCTGGAATATTTATCACTCCTTTCTACTTTCTCCACGAAATATGTATTTTTTTCAGTAAGTTCAATATACCTTTAGTGGAAGGCTTTCTAAAGCATTCTAACGGCAAGGTCCGAATACCTAAATTGTTGGAAAAAAGTAATCACATTCTCCCAGAGATTCCCAATTCCTTAAAGAAAACCACACCCACCATCGTAAAATAATGTCCTCATACATCACTTTTTACCCCGTGATTTTTGTGTATCCTTTTCATAATGATCCCTATTCAACTTTTCAAAATGTATTAGCAGATTTTCTAACCTCCAAAAACATGTAACAAAATTTATCGTAACTAATAAAAAATGAAAAAATATTCTACGACTTCAGAAATTAATAGTATAAAAAATTCCTACCGTATATACTCACGTATAAGTCGACCCCTAAATTCCTGAAAAAAGCATGTTGCATACCAGTATTTTCTTGTAGCCATCTTCATCTTATTTAATATCAGCAAATTCTATATTTAGATAAGACGAAGATAACTTTTTTTAAATACTGGTATTCAGTCTGTTATTCCTCTCGAATTTTGGGCCGACTTATACGCGAGTATATACGGTACTTCTTTTTTTCGTTCAGATGCTTATACATATGGCCTAGGACTGTTGTCACTCACAGGAAATTCTAATAGTCAACTCCACTCTTTCCGTTTTAAGTTCCGTTGCATTATAATTATTAAACCTGTATCGTCAGATTACAATATATGTTTCTTAGTGATATTTTATTGACAACGAGGAAGTCTTGCTACCATAAAGGTGCTCCCTCGTGTGATGTAGTAATCACATTTATTATTTATTTTTTAAATTGTAATGCAGCATTATTATCTCACGTTTTAAACTATTTATTTTCAATGCAAAACATCGTTCAAATCGCTTTTTTCCTTTCCTTTTTACCGCAAGTAGCAGATAACTTTTTATTTCAGCTTTTCCCCCTCTTCCTGTTCTATTTTTAGAATCAGCGTGGCGCCGCCCGCGTCATATTGGAGGTGTGTCTCCTCTTGCCTTTTGACCGTAGTTTCGTTTTCTCCCAGCTGCTATTCTTTCTACAGTTCAAACGCAATTTTAATATTAACGAATAGATTTAAATCATTTCTGGATGTAGTTTTGTAAACCCCTTTTATGTAGTATATATATCAATGCAGCCAGTTTTTTAACAGATTTTAACAGATTTACGAAAGTTTAAGATGTATTTTTGATAACGTGATTTGTCTTTTGAATTTCGGGCCTTTGTGACTAAATTCAAAGAGCGATGTTCTTCAATAGCTATACCTCGATATCTAAAAGTTTATCTTCGGTCTCTGGCTTTTTAATTTAACGCATGTTTGATTTCGGACTTTTTATTATCAAGACCTTCTTTAAAAAGTGATTTTAACCAGCATTCATTTTTATCATGGAATTACTTCAAGTTTTTAATAATGCTACGTGGAACGTTTTTTTAATGTGTACGGTGACCTACTTTTTCTAATTGTCTTCCACCTCTCAAGTGAATCAACGAATAAAGAAGATTTTTTATAACTGCTGTCTCTTCAATGTGTATCTCATAATTAAGTAAGAACGTTACATTTACTTATTTATCCTTCTTTTATTTTTATTTTTGCTGCAAGTCAATCTTATCATCTTAGCTATACGATCCATTTACGGCATTCAAGAAAATGTTTATTCTCGGCACATTGACTCTTTATTTATCTTACTGCAACTCAATTTATCTTATTCACGGCATCTCATCAATAAATTAACTTCGTAACACCTCGGCATTTGAATTGAATCAGCCCATGATACTGACGGGAGCGAGAATTAAGGGGTTAGTGTTGGGTAACTCATACATGAAGCGCCTCATTTGTCCCATAGACCATGACAATTTGTCCCAATACCTCAAATTTCAGATTTGAGGTACCTCCAAAATTTTGTCATGTTTGCGTCTTTTTGAAGCGGCGAGACGCGAAAGCTGTTTCGTTTTAGGAATATATGAATGAATGTGTGTGTGCTGTGTCGTCATTGTCTGCAGGTGAAAGAGTAGGAGTCCAACAGGATTGCGGCCTACGTTTAACCCTAGATCTACCGGGAATTTTATTCAAGTTTTAATAAAACGTTCTACACCAGAATTTTTATTTAAAACTATTTAACTTATTTATTTACCTTATTTTTGTCTGGTTTATATACTTAGTTTATTTTAAAGAAATTTCTGGTTTGAATGAATATTTTGTATGTACCTGTCGGGTCCAATGGACCCGTCTGGTAGACGGAGGGTTAAAGTTTGAAAAAGCTTAAGCTCTGGGAAAAGGTGAAAATGAAAGGAAAGAATGCAGCAAGATAAAAACTGAGACGAATTTGGGGAGGGATAAAGGGGGTTGGAAAGAGCTATTTTTCTTCTCTTTCTTTTAATATTATTGAACTCATACTTCCCAACCTGTGCTTGTGCTGTGCTTGTCATAATGTATATGTCATTTAAGATAGGAAAGGATTTGACATTGAGTCACTTAAAGAGTAGAAGCGAAAACGGCCATGAGCCATCCTTTTAAAAAATGCCACGACTTTTTTATGTGGAAAGAGACTCATTTAGAGGCCTGCACGGTTGAAATTTCGAGGCCCGACCCGAACGAAAACTATCTCGGCCCGTCCCGGTGTAAAACATAAAAGTTCGGCCCGAGTCCCGCCCTGCACGTTCATATTTTAACAGTTCACGGCTCAGACCGTGCAGAAATAAGTAAAAACAGGCCAAGCACATACTTATGGGATAATTTTACCGTATATTTTAAAATTACGATGCGTTTGCAAGGCAGAAAATACATAATAGCAAAATTAATGAGTACTCAAATTCTTAGATGCTCCAGTATTAAAAGAAAAATTCATTAAAAAATTAATGTAGTTTAGAATAAAAGAAAAAAAAGAGGGTTAAAAAGATAACTTTTGAAGCTGTAAAAGTAGATTTGTAAAAATATTTCAGAGGGGGCATTTGCCCTGGTGCCAGAAGGAAAGGCGAAGGAGGTGGGGGGGCGCCAAATGAATATTTTATTTGTCGTTTCACTCAAAAATGTTTACAGGCATACATGAAATACAGAGGAGCTTGTAAGCTAATGTTAAACCTTTTCAAATTTGTAAGAGTAAAGTTTTTAAGTTTTAAGAGTTTTTTTTTTTTTTTTTTTGAATAGGGTACTTGCGGTTGATAACTTTTATTGCGCGTAAGGACGGGGCTGGCGCAAAAACCCATGTTTGCCCCGGGATAAAAAAAGGCTAGTTTTGGCCCTGAGTAAGCACTTCATTTTCAGTTCTGAACATGCTACAGTAAACTTTAATAGCGTTTGTAAGTTGCATGTCAATCTGACTATATTTACGCAAGTTAAATCACGCAAAGACGGGCAGAGGGACAGACAACGCGAGTTCATAAACAATTTTAAATTATATCGGAAAGTGTTAAAAAAGCTCTATTTCTTTAATATGACAAAGAAATATTACAAAATGTCTAAAAGTATGCAGAAAGTATAATATCTAAAAGCTATATATTTTAGTGTTCATATTTAGTGCAGTATTTTTTTAATTTAATTTAATTATATTTTTAAGTGTACGCCGTAGTGTTCAAAACGTTAAGCAACCAGAACCAGTGAGTCTTTCTACTCTCAAAACCCAAATCTCCCAATGAGAGAAGAAAGGTTTTGGAATTACATTATTTAAATTTCATGTTATTTCCAAGGAGATCTTGAATGGATCTAAAAACATGTTTTTACGTGTAAATAACAATTTTCCTGTTATAGCTTCTTAAAACTTTATTTATTTTCCGTGTATAAGCTTTTATATAATTTTTATGCGAAATCTGTCAATACGCTAAAGCACTTTATCAGTTATTTCTATATAAATTTATTCTTAAGTAAAATGGAAGAAAGACAGTCAATTTAACCTCTCACACACACAAAAAGAAAACTTTTAAAATGCGAACTTAAATGATCAAAATGATAACAAAATTATTATTATTTTGCAACGAGAAAAATAATTTTGAATTGTGCGGAAAGATGCAGGTCCCCTCTGAACCTTAACAGAACGCGCCCTGGGCAATCGCCCCGTGGTCGTCTGCCCGATAGTTGCGCCAGTCCTGTGGTTACAAGCCCCTCAAAACCATCCAAACACGCACTATGCTATGCCTCCCTAGCATACAAAACTTTAAAATTCTTATTAAAAAAAAAAATCTGCATATCTTATTTCGCAATAAAAAAAAAAATAAATAACTAAAAATTTCTTTAAAATTCGCTACGTCACAGCACACATTGAATCTTAAAAATGTTCTTATTTTTTTAAACTGTTATTTATTTATTTATTATTAGCATTTCTTTTTCTTTTTTTTGGGGGGGGGGGGGATAAATTCTCCTAATTATTACTCTGTTGGAATAATAAATAAACGATCAAATCACAACTCCGTGTGAAAGCAAAGGTTGTCGAAAAAGATCAAAGTTTTCTTTTTCATTAGATATATTAATAATAATAAGTATTTTGTTTTTTGTAAATTGTGATTTTTCAGATGAATAATAGCAAGCAAAAATATGCATTATAATTTGCAGCTTTTGTACATAACTTTTTTAAACAATTACGAAAATTCCTCACTGAGGTTTTCCATTTCCAAAGTCCTGCTTCTTGTTCAGTATATGCTGAACAATTCAATTTTGCATTCTTTGTAATCCAATTATTTTCAAAAGTACTTTAAATTCTTTACAAGTACAATTATTTATTTCTACAGATTACTATTGCTAGGGGGAAAAAAAGTACTTCTGATAATCAGGTAAACAGCGCGTTACTTCATTCATTCATTGTCCAGTTCTTCTAATTCCATTTATGTTTTCCGAAAACTATATATTTCTATTTATCAACCTGACAGTAACACTAAAGTACCCACTCCCCTAACGTCTGACTTCACATTGTCAGGGTAGTGGGGAAGCGGAAAGCCAGTACTTCCATCTCAGCTCAATTGTAGTTCCTGCGTTTTAACTCCTCACTACCTCATTCAATTGAGGCATGACATTGTCATATGTCATGACAAAAATGTTTCAGAGGTACAAGACCTCACTAGCGCCTCTTTCGTGCGCTATTCCCTACCTGAGCGGTGGATAGCGGTTAAGTCCATTCTAAATGCAGGTGGGAAGGTTGGGAGAGCTCAGAAATTTGCTCCGCAAACCACGTGATGTTTGCGTCATCATTGTTTATGTTCATATTTACTACTCTGATTTCGGCGTTAAGATATGCAGCTTCTTAAAATCTTGTATATCGTCAATGACGACTATTTTATTATTAAAAACATCATAGATATAGGAAGGTGTATTCCTTATTCCAAGAAAAACATAATTTATAAGAGTTTAGAAAATGCACATTTAAATATTCATCCTCATCAAATAAAATCAGTTTTCCATCTTTTTAAATTTATATGCTCTATTATTTTATTTTTGCAATTTTTCTGATCATAAAGATATAATTATATTTAGATGATGATAAAAAGGTATGATTGGTAAAATATTACTGTTAACTTTTATGCCGATCTAATTAATTTCATTAAAATCCTAATTATGTAAATATATGCTTAATAATAAGCATTTCTTAAAGTGATAAAGGCTGTTGTTTTTAAAAAGTGCTTTTAAAGAAAAAATCAAATAAATATTAGTTATTTGTGATTATAATATTCCAATAATATTTATTTCAATTTATAGAGTATAACGTGGTTTTTTGTGAATAATACAAATAGCTATTTTATTTCTCTGTTAAGGTGGTGATTTTAAAACTAATGTTAATAAAATTATTGAATTAAATTAATAAATTAATTTATAGGGTTTGAAAAAAGTTGTAAATGCGAAATTTGGATAAAATTTTTAAATATATTTTAAAAAACAAAAGGTTTTTTTTTAGTCCATATTGAAGAGCATATTGTAGTTGTTTTTTTATTTTTAACACACTCTTAAATAGTTATCA
Source organism: Maratus speciosus (assembly GCA_963932465.1). Classification (NCBI taxonomy): domain Eukaryota; kingdom Metazoa; phylum Arthropoda; class Arachnida; order Araneae; family Salticidae; genus Maratus; species Maratus speciosus. The sequence continues at coordinate 91,123,143 of OZ010797.1, forward strand.
AAATTAACTTAAATAACTGATAGCTTTTTTTTCATTAAAAATATTTATTTTTGCAAATTATTAAAAACTTGTGAATGGTTATGAGAAATGTTTTGTGTATGAATTGTACTATTTTTATATTTTTTAAAAAAAAGAAAAAAATCATTTACATATTTAAGTAAGATTTGCCTAAAGGTATTGGAAAGTAATTGCTAGCTCAAATTATTAGAATGTAACTGTCAATATTATTGTTTTATTTTTTCTCCTTTATTAAGCATAAATTTAAAATCTTATTATGAAAAATAAGATTCTAGAGAATCTTTAAACTTTTCTTATTTTTTAACAAGATGCAAGAAAAATGCATAAAAAAAACAAACTTCCCTGAATTCTTAAACAATAACTAAATACCATTTTTCAATGACTAGCCTTAAAATTTTCAGTATACACACACACACATATATTTAAATATAATTCAACATTTATTCGGTATTCAAACATATTATCACCCCCCCCACACACACACACACACACACACATACACACACACCTCTATCTTTCATACCTTATAAATTGAATCATTAACTTAATTCAATTAGTATAGTATAAGAAATTTAATTCTCCAACAAAATATGGTTCCACACTGTCATGTTTTTGATTTCATGTCGATACAAGGCAGAATTAGAAATCCGTCTTTATCTTGATTTAAACTAGGTCTTAGCTGAAAATTTGCACTCTTTTTCTAAATGTTTTCATCATTTGAGCACTACTATATGGCAGAATAGACTTTAAAATCCGAAGGATCAAGAATTAAAATTAAAAATTCAGTTCTTAATTCACGAATTTACTATTTTCAGTATCTTAAGTTCAGATTAATAAAAGATTTTAAAAATAAAATTGAAATTTTAAAATAAAATTGAAAAGTAAAGTTTAAAAAAGAGAGAGGGAGAGGGGGGGGGAGGCGGAGGGGATATATTTTAATGCCAAATATTAAATTTATATGCTTTAACATTGAAGTTATTTTTAAGGGGTCAGGTCACCTTCGAACCGTCCAAAAATCGAATTTTTTTTAAATAGCTTATAATTAAATATGATTCTTTAGAAACATTTAAAAGCAAACCCCATACGAAAATTCGCATTAGAAGAGAAGTTATGTGTAAAACACTTTAAGCTTTTGCTATATGATCAACGGAGGATTCAATCTTTAAAGCCAGTTTTCTCAAAACAGCGATTTTGATCATTGCGCGCACGATTTCTGAAAAACGGTTATCTAGAATTTCACGAAATTTCTGGTGGATGTATTAAACGTACATAAGAACAAAATGACCTATTATTATGTTTCTCAAGTAAGAAGTTTAGAATTCACGACTACTTTTGTAGAAAAAAAATCTCGATATTTCGAATTTCTTAAAAAAAAAAAAAATTTCTCGGGATCTACAAGTTTTATTTTTTTCATTGTAGGTCATTTTGAAAACACATTATATCTGCACTCATTAAAAAAAATCTCGGCTTGTTTCAGCCATTCAAATGGAAAAAATCATGCGCGCAATGCCTGCAAGAATAATTCTTTCGTAAAAATTGTATTATCTTTAAAAATAAATTAAAAAAAACTATATATGTGTATAACTTTTTTAACAGCTTTAATTGATAAAATAAATCGTTCCTAACACGTGTTTTCAATTTTATAATTAAAAGTTAATTAGTTAAAGAGTGACTGCAATTCTTACAGAGGTCTTTTTTCCATGTACTTTATTGGTTCAAAGGGTACCTGACCCCTTAAGTCATACCTGCCAACATCTTACGCTTTTTCAGACCACAAAAATTTTACAGTAAATTTTACCTTTTTAAATCGCCGTAATCGGCCGATTAAAAAAGGCAAACATTTCTATTAAATTTTTGTGGTCTGAAAAAGCGGAAGAGTTCGCAGCTATGCCTTAAGTATATGTACTGCAATTTATATGCATAAATACTTTTCTATCCTCAAAACCTAAAAAAAAAAAAAAAAAAAAAAAAAAAAAAAAAAAAAAAACCTTTTTCTTTATCTTGATTAAGGTCAAGCATCTGTTAGTATTAGCAAGTTTTATTTATTTGATATTTATTTCTTTTATTGTTTTTACTTTAAAAAAATTTATTTTAGATTTACTAGTTTATGATATCATACAATAAATTGAAAAAATTACGGCTATTCATAGAAAAATCATAATTAATTATTATTATTATTTAAGAATTCAAAGAAAAGTTTTTTTAATTCATTATTTTTGCATCTTGTTAAGAAACAAGAAGGGTTTAATTTGAAGAACCCCTTAGAATCTTATTTTTCATAATAATATTTTTAATTTATACATAATAAAAGAGAAAGGGAGAGAGAAAAAAATAATATTAAGAATTACTTTCTAATAATTTCAGCTATCAATTATTTTCCAACATCTTCATCTAAATCTTACTTAAAGCTTGTATTATACTTATCGAATTAAATTAGTGAATTAATTTATAGGATTCTTTAAATGCTGCAAAATTTGGATTTAAATTTTTAAATATACTTTTAAAAAATTATTTCTATTTTTTTTTTTTAAGTCCAAGTGTAAGAGTATGATTTTTTTTCCCATGTAAGGAACTCTTAAATAGCTATTTATCAAAAATAACTTAAATTTAATTGTGCCTTTTTCTGTTGTTGTTGTTGTTTTTACATTAGAAACAATTTTTCTGCACTAAATTATTAAAAACTTATGAATGGCTTTGAGAATTCTTTTGTATAAATTTGTCTTTTTTATTTATAAAAATTTATTATTTATTTAAGTAAGATTTAGCTAAAGGTATTGGAAAGCAATTGATAGCTAAAATTAATGAAAAGTAATTGTTTTTTTTTGTTTTTTTTTGTCTCCCTTTCTCTTTCATTTAGTATAAATTCAAAATATTATTATGAAACATAAGATCCTAGGGGGTTCTTCAAATTAACTTTCTCTTGTTGATGCAAAGAAATACAAGATGCAAAAATTATGAATTAAAAAAGTTCTTCTTTAAATTCTTAAATAATAATAATAATTAAATAAGATTTTTCTATGATTAGCCATAAATTTTTCAATTTACTGCATAACATCATAAACTAGTAAATCTGAAAAAAAAAAAAAAAAAAAAAAAATTAAGTAAAAAAATAAAAGAAATAAATAACAAATAAATAAAACATGCTATTATTAACAGATGCTAATACTAAGTCAAGATACACACATATATTTTAATATAACTTCAATGTTAAAGCATTTAAATTAAATATTTGGTATTAAAATATACCCCCCCCCCCCCCAAAAAAAAAAAAAAACTCTTTTTATTTATTTATTATTATTATTTTTGTCACAGAAAGAACATATTATAATTTTTATTGTTATTATTATTTTAAGAATACAACGAAGAATATTTTTTATTCGTTGTTAAGAAGAAAAAAGAAATGCAAAATTAATTAAAAACCTTTCTACATGTTATTTTTAGAAGAATAGTCAGTAGATGGCGCTCGTTTCTAGAGTGGGAGGAGCCTTCAGTTTGTTTATACCTAAGCGTTGTGCGATTTACCGCTGACCGCAGAATTCTGTCTACCCTTCCCACCTGCATTTAGAATGGACTTAACCGCTATCCATAGCTGTCGTAGGGATAAGCGCACGAAAGAGACGCTAGACAAGACCTCATACAAACGTCTGAAAATCCTGGTGTCCTACCCAACACTATAAGGGGGTTAACATTTACCAACGAGGGAAACTTACAACCGCACGGGTGATCCCTCGGTATTGCAATGCTTTCGGCTGCGATTTTGTCGCCATTTTAAAACTTTGCTTACAATATGTACTAGAATTACTCCTAAATATTACTGGCATGAGTGTAATATATCTGTACCTAAAATTTTTGATACCCCCTAACGCAAAGGTTTTATTGTAATTCCGTGCGGTTCAGTTTGATAACTTGATAATACATTTATTTATTTACTTACCGCCCAGATATTAAAAGAACAGGATGCTATATTTCCAGAGTAGAAAGCTGTGTTGAAAGGGATCACTTTGTTTGCAATGACTTCCAAAGTTCAAATTAAATCAAGCCCACTACCGTAGGGTTAATTTCACATACTTCATATCATATCACACTTTACATTTTGCTGTTGAGTTATCTTTTCAGTGATAATCCCAGTTGAATTTTTAACTTTGAACCAGGATTTAGCAAATTTTCTAAATGCTATCGTATCTAATAAAAAGAAAAATCATTCTACGTTTTTAAAAATTGATGTATAAAATTTTCCTATTTGTTTTTATCTTACAGATGCTTATGCATGTAAACTTGGCTTTTATTTAACTTTCTGTAATAATCCACAGAATTTGCGACATTTTTGTCTCGTGCACAAACGCCAGTGCACAGTTGTGAGACAGATTATTTAGGCATGTTTAATGAATATTCCCCCCCCCCCACACACACACACACCAAAAAAAAAAAAAAAATATATATATATATATATTGACGTCTAAATTCGTTATGTTTTTAGTTTGTTTAAGCAATGAAGTAACGGAGTTTTAAGTAACGAAGACAATTTTTATGCTCAAATAAACTGTTAAGTTATTATTATTATTATCATTACACCAGACATGTTTTTATATCAGATTCTCCCAAATAACGTTCAGGCTGCTTATGATACAATCAGTTTTCCAGAATTAGAAACAGATAATTATTAGATTTGTATGAAAAAAAAAAAATAAAGATCTAAAGCGAAAGAATTATTTTTACTATTTTTAAACATGCTTTTTTAAATTTAAGTATCCCAAGGTAACATTTGAATGCGGGTAAGTAGGAGGAGCCTGTGCGAGTAGGAGGAGTTAAAAAATTTCAAGTTAGTGTATAGCCTATCTTTCGCGGGTGTTCAAAATATGTAATTTTTCTATTTCATGAAAATGAGTTTTTAACTGACTAAGTTATTTAATTCATGTTTGACTGTCGTCCTGTATATAAGACAGCATACATTTATGGCTCATATTCATAAAATACTTGTACAATTGCTTTTGTTTCTGGTTCGGGGAGGCTTACCAAAATGTCTTAATCTCGACAAGCCCCGCCCTAATGTTGTCCAAGAAGTTCCATTGCATGCAGCTAAAGTGACGATATGGTGCGGTTATGATAGGGCCATATTTTTTTAAGGAACTAACATCCACAGGACCCATTACATGTTCCGTAAATGGGAGAAGGTATGTTGTCAAATTTTCTTATTCCCAAGCTGCAACAGCGAGGCTGCCTTCAAAATATCGTGTTTATGCAAGACGGTACCACCGCACATTTCTAGAGCAGTTCGGGTTTTCTTAACAAGCAATTTTACAGAAGACCGCATCATAAGTCATTATTTTCAAACAGTCTGGCCACCACGATCGCCTGATCTAACACCATGCGATTTTTGGGTGTGAGGATTTTTGAAAGATTCTGTATCTAAAGACAGATGTCAGACAATCTCTTATCTGAAAGACTATTCACTTCATATTCGCTCTTCTAGACTTCATATTCGCTCAATCTCACAGGACAGTTTACGCAACGCTGTAGAAAGCACAGTTCTGAGAATGGAATGTGTTATTGAAAATGGTGGAGGATTCATTGAGCATGCGTAATGTTATTCTTCGTTATTTCCTCGTTGCCGAGCGACATGTTTTATTTTATTTTATTTATTTATTTATTTTTGATGCAGATTACATCACATGAAATTATATTCATTTTTCTGCATTGTTTGGAGTCATAGGTCAGGCTCTAGAGCTGTCTGATTAGGTGAACTTTAATTATAACAATTCGCAGTTCCTCGAAGTTTGTTGAGACTTTTAAATTTGTGTGCTTCGTCTGGATTGACTGAAATTGATATAAAAAATCTGAAAACATCGCCTTAAATATTGGCGCAGCCCCACCTACAGACGAAAAATGTAACTAATTTTTTTTTTCGATTTTCGCAGAGCGCATCTCTTCAACTACGTACTAGTGAAATTTTGTTTCGTTTGGAGCCATAGAAGAGCTCTAGAGCCTTCTGAATAGGCGAACTTTAATTATAACGACCCTGTATATAATCATAAAGCAATGCATTTTCGGTCTGATGTCTATCACAAGAGGAAAAGTATCTGCTTTCACCTCTTTAATTATTTTTTTTTAAACACGTCGAAAGAATGTTTCGGATAAGTCCTGCAGATTTAGTCAAGTGAAGTCTTAAGCTGCTTAAAACTTAAGATTTTCGGTCAAGTTTTTCATAAGGAGAACAAAGTCATCCGCTATACATTGAGCAATGTTCAGTTATAAAGCCAGCAATTTTTAATTCGACAATCTTTCTTGAAATAAATATGAGAATTCAGTTACTACTTTCTTAGAAACTTTTATTACTATGGACCTTTTTAATGTGTCATTATGTTTATTGCTGTTTGAATGCTTTCGGATAACTTTCTTATGTGATTATAGTATGCAACTGCACGTTTTGGAAAAGCTCTACTGTCATTCTCAGAAGAACAAATTAATCAATCTTAGACACAGAAAGAAAAAAAAAGTTATACAATTGTTTCTATTTTCGTTGTATCAATCTATAACAATAAAACAAAGCTGTACGTGTATGTGTCTGTCCGCTATGACTAAGAAAATTTGCCTCACGTAGAGGTAGTGGAAAAAGAATATTTTGGAAGTACGATAACAAATCTGTGTATACATTTATTTCGTTTTATGAATGTTTCATAAATTACTTTACATAATAAAAATGATAAAAGACACACATATATATAATTTCACAAACTGTTTAGCTATAAACAGTTATAAACTCACTACTGTTCTGTAGATGTGAAAAAGTGTCTGGTGGGTATTTATTGTTGTATTTACAGTCGAACCTAGTTATACCGACACTCTAATGGCCAGAAAAATGTGTCGTCATAAGCGGAGAGTCGCGATAATCGGAGTTGGAGAAAAATATGTTTATAAAAAGCTGTATTTTTAATTAATTTAAGACAATTTTAAATTCATAACTGTTCTTGCAGTTTTTAGCAATAAAACATTATTATTAAACAAAATAAACGCAAAAATGAATAAAAATCAGATTTATGATGACTTGTTTTTTTATTTTTACATGAAATATTTATGAATTAAGGTTTGCTTATCCCTAGATGTGCTTCCTACAATTCTTTTTTTTTTTAAATATTATACAATGAATTGTAATCAATATTCGTTGTTTCAGATATAGATGTTAAATAATTTCTGATCGTTTCAATGCCATGCAATGCTTCGGTTTTAGTCGGATGAAAAACGCCGTGTAACCACAAGAAAGCGCCGCCTGACCGGAACACAAAAACCGCGAGTAGACTGATACATCTGTCTGGAGCTTAAGTGTTTCATTCATAGTGTGTGGGTTTATTTATTCAGATAAAAGATTGAAGTGAAATTTCTCCTTTATTCCAATGGATATTTTAGACAGTTTTGTGAAAAGATTGGTTAAGACATTTTTTACCGTTTAATTTCAGTACTCATAAGACTGATTATGGAATATAGACAATTTTCCTAAACCATCAGGATATCCGGAGTTTGAAAATTATTCAACGACGTAAAATTCGGAGTTTATTTACATTAAAATCTTATACAGAAAATCGGGACTTAAAACTGACGGTCGCCCGCTGGAGTGGTCAGTAAGCGGAGGCTGCTGTCAACCCGAGGGCCCGGGTTCGAGTCCCTGGGTAAGGCATGGATGTAATTGTGAATGTCCCATTGTAGGTATATAATATATGTAATGGAAAATAAAATTTGTTGTTACTTGTTGTTGTTTCTGTTTAATAAGGATCATTCGAGGCGACAGCCATTGTAGCTATAGGCCCCAAAGCATTCTCCACTTCGGTGGACTTCAAATGTCAAATGTCAAATGTTAAAACTGACGTGATAAGCGGAGTGACGTGAAAACTGGATGTCGGGATAACGAGATCCGACTGTAATAGTAACTATAAACTGAAATTTATTCTTTATCTGTTTATTCCTTTTGCATTTTCAGTTACTAAAATTTAAAATTATCAGTACAATTAATAACTAAACTAAAAATTATTAGATTATTAAGAATATTAATTTTAACTTTTTATTTAAATATAAAATTAGAATTTAAAATTTTATTATTAATTTTGTTTTTTTTTATATTAATTTTTACTGAATTTATCAACTTATTTTAAAGTAACAGTACTACTAATATTAATGATTTGTTATTTTAATACATTACTTTTTAAATAAATTGTTAATATGATAAATTAGCTTTTAAATAAAATATTAATATAGTAATTTATTTAATTTTTTACTTGATAATTGTATAATAATTAATAATTATTTTTTTTATAATTTTACAATTATATGTTATTAAAATAATGCTGTTTATTGTTAATTAAAAATTAATTATTATTATTGATTTTGTTGCTGTTGTTATTATTTGTAATTTATAAAGAGTTGTTTTTAAAACAAATTATATTTTTAAAATAAATTGTTATAAAAACACTTTTTTTTAATTAAATTAATTAGAAATAATGAAATTGAACAAAGCAAACCATAACAACTTTAAAAGAAACAAACAAATAGTATTAATTAATTTTTATAAATCAGGCTATAAACTGCAATTATGCAATAATCAGTTCAACCACTATCACAGCTTTTTTATATTTCTTGCTGCATTTCTTTTTTAATTCTTGAATTCTTTAAACATTTAGGGAGGAGGAGACCTCCATAGCAACCCTATCGTAGCCCCATAAAAATTTGATTACGGAATTTCCTAAATGTGGAATTTGGTTATAACTAAAAGATCAAAATGCAAACTTAATGAATCCTCAACGTTTTGAAATTTAAGAAATATCTTCAGAATACTTGTTGGTGAATAATATAGGTATGTGTGTCTAACTCCTTCCGTAATGGCATACCTGCCAACATCTTACGCTTTTTCAGACCACAAAAATTTTACAGTAAATTTTACCTTTTTAAATCGCCGTAATCGGCCGATTAAAAAAGGCAAAAATTTCTATTAAATTTTTGTGGTCTGAAAAAGCGGAAGAGTTGGCAGCTATGGTAATGGTATTTTCTGAAAGCAGTAATTAATACTAAACCCATGAATGTTGTAACCTTAATTAAATCCATACATTGTTCTTTTTTATATAAGTTACTTGAAAATGTATTAGTTAAAAATTAAATTAAAACTATTAAATTAAAATCTGAATTTGAAACTCAGGAGTGGAAAAGAGAGGCCGTAGGTTTGAATTGCCTTAAGGCACTATATAATATTTAGAGTACTTATAATCATATTTAAAAATGTTTCAAAATTTATATCAAAGAGATTTGAAAAAAAATTAAGTTTACAGCTGCCATCTATTACTAGTTATATTATCGACTAGCTATATGTTCCACAAACATTTGACAGGCAATTTTCCTACTTTATTTGGAATAATAAGGGGTGTAAAAATCTAGGCGCCAGCGGGCAGTCTCTCACCACTAAATTTTATTTGTTATTTTTCGTCTAATATATCGTCTAAATTTTCTGTAAGAACGCTAATAAAATTCAAGCGAAGAAAAGTATTAAAATTTAGTGGTGAGAGACTGCCCGCTGGCGCCTAGATTTTTACACCCCTGGCAATACTTCTTAATTCTGTGCACAGTTAATTTTCATTATAATAATATTATATTTTGATTTATTCTATACTAATAATTAAATTCAGATTATAAAGTTTTCGAGAAAAGGGATATAAATGTAATATAAAAAATAATAAATGCACCATGTACATTGATGTATAGGCATTTTGATAAGAGATGGCAGCACCATAACGTAATGCTAAGAGCCTCGTGGAGATTTAATAATAATGAGAACTTAAAAAGATCTCGAAAACAGTGGGTTGTTTTTCTTCTTTTCTTTTCTTTTCTTTTTTCTTATCTTTTCTTTCTTTTTTTTTTTTTTATCTAAGCATAGACACTTTCCGCCCATTTCATTGCCGCGCATAAAATCCTCATCCCTTTCCCGGGCCATTCAATATACTTCAACTTCCCAAAGAAAAATGACTGAGTTTAACACTGAGATTGGGTATCCCTGCTCCTGCTACATCAGTGAATCTTTGTTCTAATCCCTCTTTCACAATTAATATTATGTAAAAAATGTTTTTAATAGCATTTTGTTGAAAATATTTGTTCGAAAAAGTCTTTGGTTGTAAAAGCTCTTCGCGAAAAAGTCAGTAATTAATCCAATCACTTCTAAATTTTACTCCCCAACCTGATATCAACTGAATGCATAAAGATTAGTGCTTCCAGCTATTTCAATAGATTCTACTTATTTCTTAAGCATTTATCGATAATTGTTTCACCTTCATTATATTTTGTGTATAGTTACTTTGGAACAGATGTGTTATTATCCCATCCTCCGCCATCTTGGATTTTTTTGGCGAGAAAACCCCTTTTTCGCCAAGTAGAAAATGTCGCCAAGTAGCGATATATGCGTATGTTACGCTTAACGAAAAAAAAATGTAAATAATGAAGAAAACATGCGCATGTTAGGCTTAACAAAAACAATGTAAATTTGTCTAATTTACATTTTTTTTTCATTAAGCCTAACATGCGCATGTTTTCTTCATTATTTTCATTTTTTTTCGTTAAGCCTAACATACACATAAATCACTAAAAAACACATTAAAGAAAATGTAACAAAAATGAATTCCATTAAAATTAACTCAAAATTAATTCCCCTATAAATTAAAAGCAATATTTCCGAAAAAAATACAAAAATGACATTAGATTCTCTGTAATAAAAGCAATATTTCTGGAAAAAATACACATATAAAAATATTAGATTTTTAAGATTACTTACCTTTTTGGGTTTTTTTTTTTTTACACTTGAAATACACACTTTAAATAAACAAATTCCGAAAAAATTAAAATTCTGGATTATAATAAGTTATATTTTCGATACCAGGTTGTATCTCGCGATTACTTAAAATATGAAAAAAATACAAAAAAAAAATGATTAAATTTTCTAAATTCTCTGGAATAAAAGCAAACAATTAATAATTTCAAACGTCAGCAAAAAAATCTCCTCAATCGTCAATTCACTACAACCACTAAACCAGGAACCATATCTAAAAGACATTTCAGTGTTACACTTTTTATTCTGACCATCCACAACGCTCCTATTACGACAAACCCACGTGCAACCGTCAGAGAGTTGCGTTCTTTTTCTAATTATCATATCGCCGCTACATTTATCACAACACATGCTAGATTTCAATAAGCCAATCTCTTTTAAAAAACTAAAAAACAATTCTCTGTCGCGTATTAGCTCCAATACAAAAAACCTACTAGCATCCCCCTCATTTCCTAAAATTGCCCGATTCCCTTACGTGCGGAAAAAGCCGCCTTTTTCTTTTATAATGCTCTGGTATTTTGAAATAACATCTCCTACAGCGCAAGTCGTAACAGCAAACAGAAAAAAAATCCTCAAAATAAAATGAAAAAAAAAAAAGATACAACCTGGTACAAGAGTCAAGCAACCGACAGCAACGACACCCGGGAGTGAAATGAATGTTCCCGCAAAAAGCACGCTCACGCGTCGTAAAAAAGGGGTTACCATAATAAGTTACTCGACGCCAATCGCCGGGGTTGCCAGAACGATAAAAACCGCCAAAAATCGACAAATACTCAACATCGGCGGAGGGTGGGATAATAACACATCTTAGCCGTTACTTTTTACTGAATTGGGGAGTTAATTTTAATTTAACCTATAAAATAATTAAATTCATATTTCGAAGTTACAAAAAGAAAGAAAAATATACATGTAAAACTTGGTAAATGGAGCAAAATGTAATTGATTTTAGATAATAGGTGGCAGCACAAGAAGAAAGATACAAACAGATTGATGGAGATTTTCTCGAATTCCCGAAATCAGTGTTTGTTTTAACATATTTCCTGATAGGCTAGAATGATATATATATATATATATATATATATAATATCTACAAAGTTTTGTTTCTGATGTCAATACGACATTTCAATATTTTTACAGCTTAATTATTAATTACATTAATTTTAAAGCATTTTCCAATAAGCCTGCCATAGGTGATCTGTCGCCAAATATTTTCTGTAACTCGTGCAATTGTATGGGAGATGAAAGAAGCAATGGATATAACGGTTCACCAACAAAAGCTCGTCAGAATAGGCTATGAAACTACGCCAATGAAACATTTGAAACACTTAAGGATGTATTCGAAAAAATATTTTTCCACCCTCAACAGCTCGAAATTTTCCGAGACATTTTCAGAATCATTTTTAAAAGTAAAAACATGAAACTTGCTGAGGTGATTTTTGAAGAGATGTATAAGATGCCGTCAAGGGCGGATCTGGAGAGTCCTCAAGGGGGGGGAGGATTTTAGAAATTTGGTGGTTCCAATCTGATGCTCATTTCGGGTCGTGTCGGGGTTCTTTTTTACGCAATGGGTCGTGTTACTCTTACTGTTTTGCTGCGGGTCGGGTTTGGGTCCGATTGACTTCTATTTTTTGCTGCTAGTCGAGTTAACTTATAATACTTTGCTATGGGTTGCGCTTGGGTCCGGTTGACTTCCACATTTTACGGCATGTCGGATTTACTTCAACTTTTTTGCTGTGGGTCACGTTTGGGTCCTGTTGACTTATACTTTTTGCTGAGAGTCGGGTTGATTTCTATTTTTTTGCTGCGGATAGGGTTTGGGTCCGGTTGACTACTATATTTTGCTGCTGTTCGGGTTGACTTCGACTTTTTTGCTGCGAGTCGGGTTGACTTCTAATTTTTTACTGCGAGTCGGGTTTGGGTCCGGTTAACTTCTATTTTTCCTGCTGGTCGGGTTAACTTATACTTTTTTGCTGTGGGTCGCATATGAGTCCGGTTGACTTCTACATTTTGCTGCGGGTCGGGTTTGGGTCCTGTTGACTAGTATACTTTGCTGCTGGTTGGGTTGACTTCTACTTTTTTGCTGCGCCTAGTGAGTTGGGTTTGGGGCAGACTGACATACAGTATTTCGGGTTTCGGTAGTTTCGGATTCGGTTATCACTCTTGTGAGAAGAGTTCAGGTTCACCCGATTTTTCAAAAGAAAGTCTAAATATTTTTGAAGATAAAAATTATATACAGTAAAAGCTCCATAACGCACACGCCCACATAATTACTTAGGAGACAATTTAAAGCTTTGATGACTCGCCATATTTCAGAATTATGTAAAAAATACTAATTTGGTATAAGGCTGCCTTTCTCTTTATATCTAAGATTAGTTGTAATTCAGTAAAGAATGCTTTGAAACTTATTAAAGAAACATACCGGTTGTACTAACATGGACAGACTGATTTTAAAATACAGTAACATGCAAATGGTGACAGCTAATAAAAAAAATCTTGCAGGAGTGTTATGTAAGATGTCAGGAAATTTTTTACTGCGATTCTTGATTTTATTTTACAATAGCAGCGATAGATGGCGCTGCGAAATTCGGGTCCCGATTTATCGCCTATTGCGTGCAGTGCCACATATCGTTGTCATTTTAAACTAAAATCAACAATCGAGGTAAAAAAAAAAACTCCTGCATCTTACATAACCCTCCCGCAAGACTTTTTTTAATAGCTGCCACCATTTGCAAGTTATTTTAAAATCAGTCAGCTCCTTTTACAACACTCAACATATTCAGTAGATATGGGATGATGGATGAAATAAGCATTTAAAACTAGAAAACCGGAATTCTGCTTTTCCAGAATTTAGTGTTGCCTCCGATGAAAAGAAAAAAAAAATCATAAATATAGATAGTACAAAGCATAATTCAGTTTAGAGACATAAAACACACGCTTTTATTTCATATAAAATGACTTCATTTGCATACGCTGAAGAATTCCATATTTACGATCGGGTCTTGAGGGTGTACTCGAAAAAATATTTTTCCACTCTCAACAGTTCAAAATTTTCTGCACACTTGCAGATTCATTTTTAAAAGTAAAAACATGAAACTTCCTAGCGTGATTTTTGAAGAGATGTATAAAAGACCGTGTGTTTTCATTTTTCGCTCAATTTATTAGAACTTGATTTATAAACAATTATTTTCTCAGTATGGCCATTTTTTTCGATCCCAGATTTCTCGCTTCGGAAAATTCGGTTCAAAACGCCAACTTTGACAGTATTTCTTGCAATGTATTCTGCCTTTATCAAAAAATCGACAAGCACGAAACATTATATAATTTCTGAATAAGAGAATCTGCCAATTGGATGCGTTTCAGAACAAAAATGAATTTAAATATTGATCAGAAAATAAGCAGTTTGGATTTGAACACACCCTTAAACAACATCTACAGATTAACAAATTAACTTTCCAAAATCAAAAAACCCGACTCCGTAAAAAGCGAATTAATTATTTCTCATCGATGTGAAACTATTTTTTATTTACTTGTATTGAGGGCTTTTAAGCTGTGTTTATTTGTTAGTTCCTATCTATAAATACTGTTTTGATGAGGCCTGTAGACGTCTATGATGGTTAGAGTTGCAATAAAGCTAGAGATCTTACCTACACAACTTCCAGGTTGTATAATATTTAAACGGAACTTCTGACTGTAAAATAGTCAATGAAACATCGTCTTCATTTTGAAAGACCTATCCAATGATATGCCACTCAATAGGGTGCGTAATTTTTTTTCGTTTCAACCACCATTTTGTATTTTACGGCAGCCATTTTGAATTTATAAAAACAAAATCTAGCCTATAACCATCGGACGGTTAAGACAGGGTTCGTACACATTTCTTTAAATAAAAATCAAGGACTTTCAATGACCAAAACCAAAAAAAATGTAAGACCTGTAAAATTAAATAAACTAATAAATTGCAATATGCATTTTTTAATAAAGAGTTTCATTTTTGTAAATACAAGTTTCAAACACTCAAATGGCCAGGAAGAGGGGAATTTCAGCATGTGGCATGGCAATAGAAATTTGGAAAATTTTAAAATAACAAATACAGCAGAAGAAAAAACTAGTCGGATGTGCCAATCTCAAAACTTTCTTCTACTTCATATATATTAATACTTCAAAATTCACTATCAGAGTGCCAAAATTAAATGACAATCTATGCCCATCATGAGGATTTTAAAGATATCAAATTCTGTGCATTAGTTCTTGAGATATAACTATTGCTAAAATCGTGTAAATCCTGCAAAGTGCAGCACCACCTGTTGGGTGATTTACATCAAAACCTAATCAGCAACAACTTATGTCAACGTCTAACTGAATCCGAAGTTTGAAGAAAATCCGTGCAATACTTTTACAGATACCATTGTGAAAATCTTGAAACATACAGTATAGCAGGGCAATTATAGGGCTGTTGGGCAATTTTCACCAAAACATAATCAGCACCAATATTTATCAAGGTATACCTGAATCTGAAGTTTGAGGAAAATTCATGCATTAGTTCTTAAGATAAGCGTATTGCGAAAATCATAAAAAAGGCAGCAAGTAGTACCACCTGTCGGATGATTTACACCAAAATGTAATCAAGCATTTTTAATGGACTTATTGCAGATTTTGCATGAAAATAAGTACTTTTAAGCACTAAAAAGTTTACTTGAAAAACGTAAGCACTTTTAAGGACTTTCAAGGACCGTACGAACCCTGAAAGTCGAATCGATAGAGACCTCATTCATTAAAATTCATCCAGCCGTTGGAATGTTTCGAGGGTATAAAGAAATCCACATACCCAGGCCCAGATACGCGTGAAACACATAATCCTTCTTGGCAGTCGGGTAAAAAGTATGCATGGGACGTCAACGCAGAATAATACACAAATTCAGCAAAAAAGCGATGTCGTCATTCAAGAAACTCGACAAAAAAAGGGATCTAATGATTCATGTGTTTGTAACATTAATATGGATACATAAAATTAAATATAGTTTAAAATAGCTGAATGTTTTATCAAAAATCCTAAATTTATATTTTTTTCAACATAGCACGTATTTTAATTACAATTTTTTTCAGTTGTTATTGTAAAATGGCAACCAAAAGATGTAATAATCTACCATTTTTCCTTTTCTTTCTACAGAAATGGAGTACTTCTGCTGCCAAAATTTAAAAAATGGCGCTAAAAACTACAAAAAAATTAATATCTCAAAAATAAATTGAGATGCAGTTTTCAAACAAATTGCATTTAAAAGTAACCCCCCCCCCCCCCCCCTATACGACGGTATAAAAATTGACAATGTGCGATGCTTAGACGTTTATAAAAGTGTAATAGAGATTATCCTTATTTAACAGTACAATGATACATCTGCTTCATTTTAAGACTGACTTCTATAACGGAACGGTATTTTTTGGAGACGACACATTAATTCCGAAAGTAATAGCATATCGGGGGCAAAAAATAAAACTTGACTTCGATATGTTGGTTAGAGGTTCAGTTCCAAACCCAGGTGCAACCCACAAAAACAAATTATTGTCCCGTCCCGGTGTAAAACCTAAAAAATCGACTTGGCCGGCCCTGCATCCTGCAATTAAAATTATTTTCAAAGCACACTTACTTATGCTCATACTTTATTTTCAAATTATGGTCGTAATTCATGAATACAAAAAATATTATAATTTTAAAGTTCTACAAAGAAAAGATTTTTTTAAATGCATCTCTGTAATTTATTAAATTTCTAAAGATTTCGCTAAACAAATGTACAACATCAATGTAATTTTTACGAATAATAAATAAAATGCTAGGCCAACGTGGACTCGGGGGGGGGGGGGACGGATTTAGAAGAGTGCACGGGTTGCGGTCGGGCCAATAATGCTTTTTATACGGGCTGGGTCTGACACGGACCGAACGTTTAGCTTTTATCGTGGGCCGAGCCCTGATCTGGAAAATTTGGCCAGTGCAGGTCTCTAGGAAGAATGTAGTCCAGACCAGGCTAGACCTGGAAGAAAAGGAAGAAATAAACCGGCCCAGCTCTCAAAGAGAGAAGACCTGACCCAGCCCGAGTCCCGTGGACTTAAAATGGCGCAGCCCGGGACGTGCCGCGCCGGACTCGCGCTTCGCCCCAAGTCATTTCCTGTGAGGATCCATATTGCGAGGTTTTGCAAACTTTTATTATCCCAAGGGGTGGGGGGGCGATCGCCCCTTCGCCCCCCCCCCCCCCTTAGATCCGCCGTTGGAGATGCCGTGTGATTTCATTTTTCACTCAATTAATTAGAATTTGAGTTTTAAACAATTATTTTCTCAGTATGGCCTTGTTTTTCATTCCCAGATGTCCCGCTTCGGAAAATTCGGTTCAAAACGTCAACTTTGACAGCATTTTTTACAAAATTTTCTGCATTTATAAAAAAAATCGAGAAGCACGGCACATTATGTAGTTTCTAAATAAGAGAATTTCCTAGTTTGATGCATTTGAGAGCAAAAATGAATTTAAAAATTTATCAAAAAATAAGCAATTTGGATTGGAATACACCCTTAACTGTACAAAATAAATAAAAAATGAAAAGTGTAATAATAATTAAAAAAAAAACTTTCATCTATTAATAGTTAAATATTAATTCACTTAGGATATTTACGAATGTACGTCGAGAAATCAATGTAGAAATCCTATAAAAATAGCTTAAATAATGTATCTTTTTTTCCAGCTCCCTTTCTTAAAAATCAAACAGAGCAAAAATTATATATTTTCGTTTAATAAATTCATTTGCTCGAGCTTTCTTCCAAAACGTAAGAAAAATGCAGTGACATTTTCATAATCGAGTTCATTGCCCATGAACATTGAATGCTCATAAAAGAGCATTAAAAAAAAAATTCACTTTTATTTAAAATATGGTGAAACTTGAGGAATTCAATAGGCAAAAGTGGGCGTGGTTTTCTTTGATCGCCCGAAAGACAATTTGGTACTGAGTGGGAAACTGCGATCACTTTATACCGGTAGAAGTAGGTGATATTCTTTCTTTGAACATGGCCGTCATCAGGAGTTAAGCCCCCCTTAGAAAGCCGCCCACAAAGAACATATTTAACTCACTGAAAAATGCATACTTCCATAGAGAAAAGTGAGAAAAATTCCGGGCTTAATCTATTAAGAAAAATTCACGTTCAAAGCAAAAAAAATATGCGTTATCTTAAATTAAATATGAAAAAAAAAAAAAATACTACAGATAGGTGGCAACTGTATAAAGATAGGGTATAGCCGATATTAAGCTTTTTTTTTCTACAATTTCCTTCTTAAACAGTAGATTGCTCAAAATTTTAATTAAAATGTCATTTTCTTTAAATTTTGAAAAGAATTTTTTTTTTTTTTGAAAAATTACTCAATTTTATTGCAAGGTGATATATTTTTTAAAAAGATATTAATAAATTAAAATTACTAATTAAATAAAATTATTACGCAAATAAAAAGATAATAAAATAGTGTAAATAATATTTTTAACATAAATTAAAAATGAAATTAAATTTAGAATGTAAACATTTTGTTTTCTTTTTTCCTACATAAAAATGTTTACAAAAATTTCAGGAATAATACAAAAAATGTATTAAAAGGCTGTATTTAGGACGGCG
The DNA here is from genome assembly GCA_963932465.1 of Maratus speciosus. Lineage (NCBI taxonomy): Eukaryota > Metazoa > Arthropoda > Arachnida > Araneae > Salticidae > Maratus > Maratus speciosus. Next base: position 91,141,655 of record OZ010797.1, read on the forward strand.
TTTTTTTTTTCCAGCTTGTAATAACGGGACTGAGTTTCTATGGTATAGAAAAGTACTGTCGATTCGTCAATTCTTTTTTAAATAATAATTTAATACAAATTTTAACATTTATTTTCTTGAAAGTAATTTTTAGTTTCATTTAAAGAATATCTTTTATGTTGTTTTAAAGAAAGATGTAGCATAAAAAAATGCACTGAATTTCGTTAAGCTTTGAATTATTTTTATTGTAATTTTATATTTGGAGAGTAAGATTAAATATTTTTTCGCGAAATAAATTATCCTTTGGCATTAAATTTTGCTACAAAATTTTCATTTGTTTAAAAAAGATTTATGCAATTGTTGAAACATGCACAGTGTTCGTAAGCCTCAGTGCTTATGATTACCAGAGTTTTTGTAAAGTAATATTTTCTTTATTTAATAAAGATATTCTTTTTTTAAATATGGCGACCATTACTTTACGGAAAATCTGGTCGTGGAATACTCTGAGTAGTATTAAATGTAACAGAGGTTTTCTTTGTCAGTTAAAAGGGAAAGAATGAACAAAGTTTTAATAATTCATAAAATAACAGACTTTTGTTTACAAACACTCACACACATATTTACAGAAACAAATATTTTAAGATTAAGAGAAATAATTTCAGGGCATTTTATTGGTTCACATTTATTTATAGTAATTATTTTTTCATTAATCGGAAATGAAAATAGTTAAGCTGTTATAATATTAATGGCTAATTAAGCTGTTATAATATTAATTAATGGCTGTTAGCCGATAATTGTTTTAAAAACGTGAATGTATACGATAATTTTGTTTTCACATAACGAGTAGATATTTTCGACTATCTATTGTAAATAACTTTACTGTAGATAATTTCGACGCTGTTCCAACTGCTTGGAAGAAAAGTACAAAACACTTAGCGAAAAACTTTTAACGTTAATATAATACAGTCAATCAGGGTAGCTTTGAACCATGGGTGTAACTTTGCACCACCTCCTAATTTTCAATATTTTTAACTCCAAAAGATTAAATAAGCTCCAGAACTGTGCTCTGTTGACAAAGTTCTAAACTGGGATTTCTACTCTTTATTTTAGAAAATAAATTAGCAACATTATACGCAATTAAATGCATCATCTAACTAATTTTGTGAAGTACTGTTTTCAAGGTAATTTTGAATGCTGTTTTGAAGTTGTTCTAATCCAATTAGATTTTCATAGTAAGTAACAATATACTCATTTATCAGACATATTATTGTCTAAATGTTGTAAATGTGATAATATTTTGTGATTATTTATTTATTTATAGTTAATAAAATGTAAAATAAGAAGGCACTAACATTTTACCATGTTTTCAGGGTAACTTTGAGCCGGCTCAAAGTTATACTGATGTTTATAATTTACTGATTTATAGGTGCTACTGTCAAAAATTTCCCATATTTGCACGTATATTTTATATAAATGCCGAAAGTGAATATTAGATATAACATGTAAATATTTTCACAAATATGTGTAAAATACATACAATTCATTTAACCCTCCGTCTACCAGACGGGTCCATTGGACCCGACAGGTACATACAAAATATTCATTCAAACCAGAAATTTCTTTAAAATAAACTAAGTATATAAACCAGACAAAAATAAGGTAAATAAATAAGTTAAATAGTTTTAAATAAAAATTCTGGTGTAGAACGTTTTATTAAAACTTGAATAAAATTCCCGGTAGATCTAGGGTTAAAGGCGTTTTTCGGGGCGGAGCTACTCAAATTTGACATTTCATACATTCGACATTTTTTATTCTTGTTTGAATAATACTAGTACTAGTATGTATTACTGTAACTATGGCTACATTATTGAGATAAAAGATTGAAAATTGTTTACCACTGCATTTTTATGTTTTATATGAACGATAAAGAGGTTTTTTTTATTTCTAAATGTGCATGGTTCTCTTCTTCCACTTTTCCTATGCCTGATATTTGTTGTAATATCATGCATTATACAAATCTTGTGATGTTGGGAAATGTAAATTCGGAGTCTTTACATATCTGAAAATATTTTTTGGGGTTCAAAGTTGTCCTAACTATAATACTTTTTTTATAATGAATTATTTTAGATAATATTTATTAAATGGTGCAAAGTTACCCTAGATGGCTGGGTAACTTTGAATCACTTTAAAAATTTATTTTCTATAGCTTTTATCATTATTATTCCTTAATTTTTGATAGTCATACAATAATTTTGGATCATTTCTTCCCTTTTATGCCCCTAGTTGCAATAATATTCTTAAAATAAGAGTATGGCATATGAAAATAGAGAAAATGCGGATCAAAGTTAACCTGAATGACTGTACTAATTTTTATATACAGGGTGGTAATAATTAAAGTTTCACTTTGAAATGGTCATAAAAGGAGAACTACTGGACCAAATGTTATAAAACTTGGTAATATTTTAAAGGAGGTCATGGGAATTTATTTCCCGCCAAAAAAGAAGAGGAAGTTCAAATATTCCCTACCAGGAGGGAAATGGCGCTGAATGCAATATTGTTAAACGGCGTATTGTTTTTGGTGTTGTTTGTGACGGCCGTTTTTCTACACGAGAAATATATGACCGAAGGGAGAGTGCCCTCATTGGGGGTCTTTCCAAGGGGACCTAACTCGTATTTATGCAAGGATATCCAGTATTCGAAGAAAACCACGGAAAACTCCGAACGATTAGGCCGACAGACGCGATTAGGTTCAAAACCAGAACCTTCCGTCTACCTGCTTTGAGAGCAGAACCTCTCGGCAACTGGTGGGGCCTATTGTTAAACGAAATAAAGGTCAGAAACCAACTTAAGCTTTTGTTACACGGGTTTACCATTTTTTGTGCCCATAAGTAACATTGGCCTAAACGAAATTACCATTTAGAGGCGACAAAAATCGAGTGCGCCATGTGTGTAATAAAATCCGTTCGTGTTCTTAAAATTGCAAACCAGAAATTAGCGATCACAAAATTTAAGATCGCAAATCACTCGCGAATGTGTGCGCATTCCGGAAATCGTTTTCTTACACATCGCTAATTTGTGATTTATGAAGCCTATGTTCGGCCTAAAGACACGGAGATAACGGTTTAAAATGTTATTAATCGTTTCTTAAACAGTTTGTGGGGTTATTCAAAACCGCAATGACTTGCAATTGGCTTATGGAAGGAGGAAGAAAATTAGAATTATGCAAATGTGCGTTACACATCATTTGATTTGTCAGATAAAAGCGAGTCTGTTTGTCAGAGTTCTCATAGTTACGAATTTACAATGTCTCTAACCATGCAAGAACGTGCTTGTCTTGTTAAATGTTATTATCAGGGATGAGATTTCCGCGTTTTTCCACACCAGTATTTTTTTTTTGAAAAAATGATATTTCATTTAATCGAATCATTTTTGCGATTTAACAAAACATTATTTTCTCTAAGAATATGCTGGTGTGCTAAAACGTGGAAATCTCATCCCTGTATTATGAATGCCACAGCAATGAATGGCGTGCTTTGCAAAAGTATCGTTCAGTAAGAGGAATACGCCGAGGGGCAATGACATCGCAGGTTTTGAGGAAAATGATGGCAAAGTTTGAAGCAACGGGTTTGTTATCTCTTGCACAAGGGATGGGAATTAAATTTGCTTCTGTGGAAACCGAGAAGGTTGTTGCGTTAGAAGTGGAGGAAGCAACAATGGAACTGTCGCACGTCGAATGGCCGTGCTACAGAGTACGGTGTACAAAATTGGAGTCCGTAATTGGTGGTGGTGTACGGTGTCCGTAAAGTGCTGCAGTTCTACCCATACAAAATCAAACATGTTCAAGAACTTCAACCTAACGATCCCGCTGTAAGAGAATCTTTCGCTTTGGAATTAATTGCACGGATGGAAGTGAACGAACATCGGCCATGGAACATTTTGCGGACAGATGAGGCCCATTTTTACCTAAATGGCGATGTCAATGCCCATAACTGCAGGATTTGGGCCAAACAAATCCCTCATGTTGTGTACTTAGTTCAGTAATGAATTCTGCTAATGTCACCGTTTGGTGTGGTATGACAGCAAGTTTCATAATTGGACTATTTTTCTTTGAACAGCAGTCGCAGCTGGACCTGTTACATGTACTGTGACTGCAGCTCGCTTATAGTCAATGTTAAGACGTTTTGTCATACCTGAACACCAGCAACGTGGAATTTTAGACTCTACGATTTTTATGCAGGACGGGGTCCCACCGCACATTGTTACACGAGTCGCACAGTTACTTAAGCAATATTTCACGATGAACGGATTATAGGCCGGAACTTCCCCACTTCTTGGCCACCCCGGTCACCAGATCTCAATCCCTGTGACTTTTGGCTATAAGGTTGTCTCAAAAGCACTGTTTATGGTGATAATTTAAACAATTTGGCGGAATTGAAAGATGCGATACATCGACATGTCCGTAACATTCCTCCTGATATGCTAAGAGCTAGTGTTGAGAATGCAGTAATAGGATTTCACTTGCTTTCGGAAAATGGTGGACGCCACATTGAACATGCTTTGTAACACGTTTCTGAAACGATTAAACACATTTTAAACCGCTGTCTTCATGACTTATTTCGTTTAACAATATTCCATACAGCGCTATTTCCTTTCGGTGGTAAATATTTAAACTTTTCTTTTGGCTGGAAATAAATTCCTATGATATTTTTTAAACTATTACCAAGTTTGATAATATTTGGTCCAGTAGTTTTCCTTTTATGACCATTTCAAAGTGGAACTTTAATTATAACCACCTGTATATTCCTCTCATAAAAACTCATCAAAGAAGCTTTTTTTTTTTTTTTTTTTTTTTTTTTAAAGCTTTGAATGAAAAAGTATTATACTCTGATCGCCTGTCTCTCGCAATCATAAACGATTCCTAAATGAACTTTTTTTTTTGTTCTTTGAAAATATACAAGGCCTTCCGAAAATCATCTTTCTCGTGGCCGTTTTAAGCTGACTGTAAGGCAAGAAGATTTTCTGACTGCTCTATATTTAATTATTAACCCTCTTACCCTGTTGAAATTTTACTCAACCTTAATAAAAACATTTCAAACCAGAACTTTCTTTAAAAACTATTTATTTATATTTGTTTTCGGTGCCTTATATTTGCCTTACTTTAGTAAAAAAATTCTGGTTCGAATAGAATGAAATGAATTATAGCAATGTGTCGATTAGACCTATTCAGGATAGAAAGGTTAAATAGTGGGTTTAGAGCGGTACTAAAAAAAAAAAGTATATATATATTCCTCTCATAAGAAAAAAACTTTCTTACGAATTCACAGAGTCATTTTTAAGAGTGAAAGCATGGAATCTGCAGGAATATTGAAGGGATTCGAAATCGAATAGTGTTTTCTTTTTTCTATAAATGTATTACGTTTTATGAGCGACTGTTGCCTCACTACGACCTTTCTCAAGCTACTAGACCCCGAAAATCTCCTCAAGCTGTTAAATTTAACAAAATTGTTTTAGAGATCCTTTTCCTTTATTAAAAGTGAAAAATGCTATTTAATTTCGTAGTTTCTGAATAACAGCTCTTACCAATTGCATATGTCTAAGAATAAAAATTAATTCGAAAAATTGCCTGAAAGTTGTATTTTGCATATTTAGAGCAGCCTTTATATATTTTTTTCGGCAGCAAGCGAATTGTTCGTTATCATATGAAAAATCCGGTTCTTTTGACCATCTTGCGGAAGAAAATTACGTATAAAACCTAAGAACTTTGATGTTTAATTTTTATCACTTATATTGTGCAGCTGATGTATGTTAGAGGCCGTCCAGAAATGATGTCACGTTTGGTGGGGGAAGGGGGGTTCGTAAAATTGTGACAGTTTGTGACAAGGGGATGTGAGGGGGTAAGAAGAAGTGTGACATCACACATTTTGGTTAAACATTAGAGGGCTTACTATGAGTGCATTGACATTAGAGGGCTTACTATCCCCGATAATGAGAGTGATGTCAAAATGCCTGTGTACTCTATGGACGAGCATATATCTTCTCCATGGACAGAAGAGTCGTAATAGTAAATGATTCAGAGTAATTTCTATTTTAAGATTTAATATATAATTTTATAAATGTTCATGTTAATGTGACAAATGAAATGTGATGGCAATTCCATTTAAGTAAAACTAATATTGAGGCTTCCTCTTCAAAATCAATCTGTTTTAAAGTATTTTGTGTTCATAAAATAAATATAAGATTTAAAACCAAATATATTAAATTTCATTTCAACTTCTAAAATACTACTGTATTCAATTGCTTTTTCAGCGTTAATACGGGTTAGGTTCCCTTAGAAAGACCCCCACGAAGGGCACTCTTCCCTCTTAGGGCATATATCCCATGTGATGATAATTGGCCGTCATAAACACAACCAACCAACCAACCATCAATTGCTCTTTCATATTAATATTTTATTACTATTATATATTAATAATGCTTTTTATTGTAAACCTTAATATTATTTCATACAAAATAAGTGCACAAATCATTTTTATGGTTATACTCACAAATGTCATTAAAACACATAGTTAAAGTTCAAAAATAAAATTTGAAATATGATCTATAAAGTAGTGCTTTGTTTCTGAACTGCAAGTATATGTTTATGTAATATAGCGTGAGGTGTGACACGGGAGGGAAGAGGGTATAGTGAAGTGTGACATTTTGTGACAAAGGGGAGGAGGGGGGGGGGGGCGTAAAAAATATTGAAAAAAAGTGTGACATCATTTATGGATCACCCCTTATCTCTACTATATGACAATCATACATAGTTTTGTACAATTACTAAATCATTTTCCTCTCTTCATGCGAAAGAAAAATCAGATATTCTTATTGGAATTACAAACAAACATGTAACCCTTTTGCCAATGAATGTGATATATAATGTGTTATTAATTTTTGCATAATGTTAGGAAATACAATTGACTAAACTCACAAAACAAAATAATTACAGATTCTGCCTAATTTTACTTTTGTGTAGATTAAGCCGCTTTTATTATATATCTGAAGAAAGTTTTTTTAGTAATGTTGATTTCTCAAATAAAGTGCATTGTTTATTTTTAATTTTCTGTCCAATTAGACTGAAAGAAAAATATTGCTTAGTTAAAATAAAGCTTTAAAAAAAAAAACCAAGAGTTTTAATATCTGATGCAAGATTTCCACTATACAAGCACTGTACAAGATTTCCTTTAAGAAATTTCTGAAAAAAAATCACTTGTGCAAATTCTGATAACAAAATAATAATAATAATAATAATAATAAGATAAGAAATGTGAAAGAAATACAAATTGATACTTTATATTACTGCGGTTACAATATTGAAATAATATTAACAAAGACGTTCTTAAAAGTCAATGAAATTGACCATTACTAAGTGATTGCCCCATTTTATTTTTTGTCATGCTTCCTATTTCGACTAATCACATTAAGTTTGAAATTTGTTTTCTGAGGGACGGAATAATAATAATAAAAACGATATACAATAACATAACAGTGTTCAATTATTCTAAAAATCGAAAGGTAATTGAACTGTGTGGCCAGTTTGATTCCGACTGATCTCATTTCTACCTATTATTATTATTATTTTAAATATTTTAATGTCGTCAGATGACCAACAAAATCGTGTTTAGACTCGAGGAGACACGGTACCTCTTAAACTATTTTTTCAAATTTGAATAATACTGTATTATCTCTGGTGGCAATATTTTTAATAGTGTAAAGCAAATATAGTTTTTTCAAAAATCTTACAAAACAGCCTATTTAACTAAAATTTATTTAAAAAAAATTTTTTTTAATCCCTACTTCTTATTTGAATATGAATGTTTTTGCTTCAATTTTTTTTTTCGGCATTCCTTAGAACATACTACATAAAACTGTGCATGGATTTTTAAATATATGGGATATTACATATAATATGATATTTTTTATCTCGTGTATATTAAAAAAATCAAGGAAATTAAAGAAACTTATTATTTAAATATTTAAAAAATGAAAACTAGAAACTAGAATTTTAAATCCATGCTCAGAAATAGTAAATACACCATGGAAAATGAGAATAAAATTCACACCTTTTTCTAAATTAGCAAAAAAGGCTTAGATAAACAAGCAAGCTATGAGACTATTAAGATGAAGAAAAATCAGTTTAAAGTTTTCATTTTTAAAAATAGCACGCTTAAACTTCTAACTTGAGTGAAGTTCTCGAACTATTTTATCAGACTCATAAATTAATATACAGGGTGTCCAGTCTCAACGGTGTCCAATGGCTAATTCCTAAACCGTTAGTCATAGACATATAGTTCCAATTACAAAAATGTTTTAAATCAGGTAAAGAAGTATTTTAAAAGCGATTTGGGTCAATAAAAACATTTCTTAAAAAATTACGAAATTTAAATTTTTATACGGTCCCCCGGTCCTATAAGTTATATTTAGTAAAATTTTCCTTTTACGCTGACAAGTAATACAAAAAAGTCCCGTTGTTCTGCGATTAAAATTTACCGAATAATACCTGTTTAAAGATGGAGCATATTTTTTGCTGCAAATTGGGGGGAATTGCACAAATTTAGTCGAAATATGATTTCGTCAGATATATTAAAAAATGGTTGAGAGTAAAATTAACATTGCAATATAAATCTGAAATCTTTAGTCATTCTGACATATTAAAGCAAAATATACAATTTGTAATAAACATTCAAGAAGAAAGAAAAAAACAGAATTTTTGTTAAATAAAATGATGCTAAATTAACAGCCTCAATTCTTTACAAAATGATACGTATTTTAAAATATTATCAGATTACACTAGTCTGCAAAAGTTGGGTTATGTCATGTTTTTTAGCTTTTGATAATTGATTCTTATGTATTCTGTACCGCTGAATCCGGAATTGACTTTCATTTTTAGCCATCACTTCAGGATTTTTCGCAAATTGTAAATTTAAAGTTAAAAAGTTCAAAGTTAAAATTTAATCTCCTCCCCCATCTCATCACACCACCCATCTATAAGAATCCCAAGATAAGCAAAAATATCGAATAAATTAATGAATAAAATAAAATAAAATAAGTTTTACATATGTTTTATAGTATGAGATTTTCGCTATATTTTAACTTACACATTTTCAAAAACATTCTAACGTGATGGTTAAAAATGAAAGTCATTTTCAGATTTAGTGCTAAAAAGTACGTAAAAATCAATTATCAAAAGTTAAAAAATACAACCATCTCCTCTACTTTATAGTATCCGATTTTTGTTATTCTTTAAATACGACAATTTGTCATTTGCGAAATATCCTGACATGATGGTTAAAAATTAAGGCAATTTTCGGATTCAATGCTAAAAAATACATAAAAGTTAAAAAACCCAACAATCTCCGTCTTGTATTATCTAATCTAAAACATTTTCTTAAACTTCTTGGAGGTAATCTATCCGAATTCTTTTGTGTTATCCTGTAAAATAAGTATAAATGGTAACCACCGAAAATCATAATAATATTAGACTGTTATCGGATTTGCGCCAGTATGTAAAATGTAATCTCGATCGGATATTTCAAAGTCGGTTAAAGTTCAAATACAAATTTTGAACTGAAAAAACATACGTAAGATCATTGAAGTAGCATAAAAACTTATAAAAATAACATAATTTTATTAAAAGAAATCATAAAAGAAACAGCCTCAAATCCTGACAAAATAAAACATATGTTATTTCAGCCAATCTGAAACTTAATAAAGGTTACCTTAATCGTAATACTTGTACGATTTTTTCAAAGCGCAGATACACATGAAATGAGATCTTCGAATACTTTAAGCACTTAGAATGTGACCCCTTAAAGCCAAGCCGAACTCATTTGTTTTCAGAGCAGAAAAGTGGCATAAGTCATGCATTTTTTAAGTTTCATAACTCGCACAATTTTAGTGTTATATAATGGGACTTTTTTTGTCTTACTTGTCAGTGTAATAGGAAAATTTTACTAAATATAACTTATAGGACCGGGGAACCGTATAAAAATTTAAATTTCGTAATTTTTTAAGAATTGTTTTTATTGACCAAAATCACTTTTTAAATATTTCTTTACCTAATTTAAAGCATTTTTCTAATTGGAACTATATGTCTATGCCTAACGGTTTAGAAATTAGCCATTGGACACCGTTGAGACCGGACACCCTGTATATATATAAATATTTCGGCATAATTTTGTACGTATAATAAGTGGGAAAAAATAACGTTAATCAATCTTAAAAAAGTGGAAATTGTCTTATTTGTCGTTCTTTATGTAAAATATTCTTTACTAATGATATATTTTATGCGAGAACTTATATAAGCTCATATACATATAGTATGAAAATTGAAAAACAGTCAGCCTTATATGTAAAGCCCTCATTTTTCATTTTTGAGACATTTCTGTATCGCCGAATAAATTTATTTTTTGTCTGTTAAGAAACACAGAAAAAACTTTCTTTACACTAAGGTTGTTTCACAACAAGCAAAATGCAACAAACGAACGAAAGCACAATGTAAACAACACAAACAGTTACCGTTAAATCATAACCTGCCATGGAGGAAATTAAATAATTAGCTATGTCCCTGGGTTTGTTCACGAGAAATCTAAATACACCAGGATCGCTGAGTGGCCGTGGCGTCCCTTTAAATTCTGTCATCCACATAAAATCTTTAATAACTCATTTATTATTAACCCTTAAAAGCCTATCATTTGTGATATCATTTATGATATCATTATTAAAAGGTATCATTTATGATATCATCAGTGTTCCTGATTCAGTCAATTTTTTCTATTTACATATTCCGTATACACTAGAAATTTAAAATGAAAAATTTTGATTTATTTAATAAGACATTTCGTCATTAAATAACCGAAATTTACTATTTAGATTTTTCTAGTATCAATTCCGATTCTCTGAAACGCATTATATCCTGGGCATTTAAGTGTTAAAGATGCACCTGTAAAATTTTACCAGTATATTTTTAAAAGATGTAGTTATACTTTAAGCCAATAGTAATAATAATAAAATCGATATTTTGACCATTTCCGAGGTACTCTGCCCCTTTAACAGAAATAACAATTTGTAAAAATTACGAAAAAAAAATAACAATACCGAAAAAAATAATAACACTTAAAATTCATCATTAAAAATCACCACGCCATTAAAATATATAAGCAATTCTAGCAAGCGTACCGGTGAAAATTTGTTCATCCAAAGAGAATTTTCCGTAAAAGGAGACTTCCTGACCTGAGCTCTGATTTCACAAAAAATACGACCTAGGCTGACTTCCCCTCCGAACGGACTTGTAAATTCTAAACGGTGTCGGGTATAAAATGACCGTACCGAGAAGCTGTGAAAAGGGGACTCGAATGTACGTGTAAACGGTGCTTAATGGGAATAGTCTTCGTTCGATATCTACTTATGCACAAAACATATCTTCGAGGCGAAGCGCCATCTAGTGACATAATTCTTGTAAATGTTATTCCAAACGAAGCATTTTGAAAGTACTAATAAATACATGAATTTGGAAGGAAAATCAGATATTTAAAATCTTTTGAAATTTATATATAATAAAACTATTTAGCTTACGCTTCTCTTTATTTTCATAATAGTGAAAATGCCTTTCTCCCCCTTTTTTTTAATGAGACATAATTTTTAGATATTTTTTTTAATTTTTACTTTTGTAAAATATCAGAATCTATAATTTTCTTGAGTAAACTATTGAAAGTTAAAAAAAAAAAAAAAAAAAAAGAGTAAGAATTTGAACTTTATAAACTGAAGCCATTTAAAATTAGTAAAAAAACGTTATATGCGTTACATATAATAAAATTTTTAGGATGATGTCTGTTTGATAAGTATAAAAGTGATTAGATTAAATTTCATTCAAAAAATTATATAAAACATATTTTCTATACATCTATTCTCCCTGTACATAAGTTTCGTTTGAAGGAATTATTTTTCATTTTCAGATGATAAAGCTGATACTTTCTATGCAAAATAATTGTTAAAAAGTTTCTCTTAAACAAACATGCATTATTTCCAAACTGAAACTGTTTCTCTTTTCTTTTTTTTAATCTTAAGTGCATGCTGAATGCAATAGTAATAATAATAAAGATAAAGCACAGTTATTATTTTCCCATATTTTATTATTTAAGTATTTTACTTATATACAAATAGTATATCTATTTTTTCAACATACCACAACGTAATAATAGTTCTGAAGTCTGCAGCAAATGAGCCAGTGACCTTTCATGAAGAAGCACATCACAAAAAGGGCGGTGCTATGATTTAAACCTTTAAAGATTATAATCATTAAATAGTACTAAACGCTGTTGGAAATTTCGAAAAGACAATTAAAATTGCTAAAGATACTTTCTAAATTTTCATTATGCTTTAGTTTCCTCTTATGACACTGAAAAAAAAAAAAAAAGAAAAAAAAAAAAAATGTTAAAATCAAAAGAAATTCTTACAGACAAACATAAATTAAGTAAATAATTTTGAAACCGCAGATAACTAAAAGCAATATACATATGGGACGGGTTATTGTTTTATTTAGATACTAAATTCCATAAACTGAATATGTAGCTAAATATAATATCATAAACTAAATATAATAGCTACTCAAGTCCACTAATTCTGAACTCAAAGAAACCCCGCCCTAAACATTACATTTTGTTTGTTTATCATTTGCGAGCAGAAAACTTTTGAAGTAATTTTCTCGTGCCATTATGCAATTTCAGATCATGGATATTTATAGAAAGTTGTTGAGGCTGGTAGATATAAAGTATCTAATGTACTCAGATATTTTATGTTACCCTTTATTTATTTATTTATTTTTTAATGCGTTATCAATAACATTATGTGTTTCCGGCTCAGTCGAATTGTACATGTAGAATATAATGTGGGTTGCACATTATATTCTATCCCATGCATTACCCCCCTCCTTCACCCCTCCCCCCCCAAAAAGTGGTTATCGTATACTGCCATGTATGGGTATTTATTGCTTTAAGTTTTTTTTTTTGTGATTGCACTGAACACATTGAACGGCGATATTAAAAATTAATTGGAGACAATGCTCCCCCTATTTTATATTGGTGTTTATTATTATTATTGTCATTATTACTTGCATGGCCATTTTAATGAAATGTCTATCACACTGGCAGTGGGGGAAGTTTAGGAATGTAAAACATCGGGAGGTGGAATAGAGAAATAACAAAATTATATTAATCCGTTTCCAGTGGATAATTTAAAAAACAAGCAAAAAATGTAAAAAACTAAAAAGGGATAGTTAGAGAGAAAAAGAATTCGGTCTGTAAGCTATAATCATAAAAATATATACGGAGTGGTTAGAACTCCGGCAGTCCGAGCTATAGTATGGGCAAGGGCGGATCTGGAGAGTCCTCAAGGGGGGGGGGGCGATTTTAAAAATTTGGAAACTTCAATCTGATGCGCGGGTCGGGGCTAATTTTTTCCCTGTGTGTCGTGTTGCTTCTACTTTTTGCTGCGGGTCGGGTTTGGGTCCGGTTGACTACTATTTTTTGCTGCTGGTCGGGTTAACTTACATTTTTTTGCTCTGGGTAGCGTTTGGGCCTGGTTGACTTCTACTTTTTGCTGCGGGTCGGGTTAAATTCTACTTTTTTGCTGCGGGCCGGGTTAACTCCTGCTTTTATGTTGTGGGTCGCGTTTGGGGCCGGTTGGCTTCTACTTTTTGCTGCGGGCCGAGTTAACTTCTACTTTTATGCTGCGGGCCGGGTTAACTCCTACTTTTATGTTGTGGGTCGCGTTTGGGGCCGGTTGACTTCTACTTTTTGCTGCGGGCCGAGTTAACTTCTACTTTTATGCTTTGGGTCCGGTTGATTTCTACTTTTCTGCTGCGGGTCGGATTTTCTTCTACTTTTCTGCTGCGGGTCGGGTTGACTTCTACTTTTCTGCTGCGGGTCGGGTTGATTTCATTTTAGCTGCGCTTAGCGCGTTGGGTTTGGGGCACATTGACATACATTATTTCGGGTTTGGGTCAGTTTCGGGTTGGGTTTTCAGTTTTGCAAGAAAGATTTCGGTTGACCCTATTTTTTAAAAAGAAAGTCTAAATATTTTTGAAGATAAAAACTATATATACTGTAAAAGCTCCATAACGGACACGCCAAAATAATTATTTTGGAATACTTTTTAATCTTTAGGATTATGTAAAAAATACTAATTTGGTATAAGACTGCTTGGCTCTTTATATCTAAGATCAGTTGTAATTCAGTAAAGAATGTTTTGAAACTTGTTAAAAAAAACATACCAGGTGTCCTAAAATGGACTGGCTGATTTTAAAATTCACCAACTTACAAATGGTAACAGCAATTTAAAAAAATCTTGCAGTACGATTATGTAAGATGTCAGGAGATTTTTTACTGCGATTCTTAATTTTACTTTACAATAGCAGCGATAGATGACGCTGCAAACAATGGTCTTTAAATTGGGCCCGATTTCTGGCATGCCTCCTCCGAGCACCGATTTAGCGCCATCTATCGCTGCTTTTAAAAACTAAAATCAAGAATCGCAGTAAAAAAATTCCTGTCAGGTGTGATTCTGAGTTTTAAAAAAAATCTGAAATTCAAAGCAAATTTTCTGAAAGGTTACAGCAGATGGGGGATTTCCTCCTGGCACTAATTATTTTTGTTGCAGTTCGGGTTAGCTTTTTCGATACGGATCAATTTCAGGCTGAGTGTAGATTCCTGCAAACCGGATTTGGGTTAACCTGTTTTTTTTTGTTTTGTTTTTTCAAAAGTTAGTTCAGTATACAATTTCAGATTAAAAACTATACCTATAGTAATAAATATAGCTGTATGTATGTGTGCTGTTTTCTAAAGGGACCACTGTATTTTTTCTACGACTCTTTGATAAAATTTTCACTTCTTCGACCCTTTGTCGAAATTTGCGTTTCTTCCGCAACCCTTTGACGAAATTAGTGTAATTTTGCAGCCCTTTGATAAAATTTGCGTTTTTTTACCGCGATCTTTCGACAAAATTTGCGTTTTTTCAGCGATCCTTTGGCGAATTTCACGTTTTTAAAGCGATTCTTTGAAGAAATTCGCGTTTTCTCCGCGATCCTTTTCCGAAATTCGTATTTATTTGATAAAATTTGCATTTTTTCGCAATCCTTTGACAAAATTTGAGTTTTTTTCCGCTGCCCTTTGACGAAATTTGCTTTTTCTGCGATCATTTGCATTTTTTCGTGGCCGTCTGACCAAATTTGCGTTTTTTCCACCGCCCCTTGACCAAATTCGCGTTTTTTCCGCGATCCTTTGGCGGAATTGAAGTTATTTTCTGCAAAGATTAATAAAATATATTTTTTTATGGCGACCACTTGTCAAAATCCGCGATTACTTTTATGTCCGAATTTTCAGATTGATATTTTTTTTTAAATTTTCGGAGCAGAATTCCTTAACCCTCTAGTTGCGTAATTAAAAAAAAAAATCAAAATAGATTCAAAAATTGCGCATTTATTTTATTACATATTTCAAACCTGCATATATTTTAGAGATAAAACATGTCCAAAATCGTTGTGGAAGAGTTTTTTTCTTTTTTAATTAGAATTAGATCATTAAAAAAAACAAGTGGGAAATTGCTCGTCAAACGTGGCAAATGAGGTGCGTTCGTACTATAACTAGTTTTATAAATATTTTTTGCACCCCATATTGTACTGAATGTATATATTTTTTTTTTGCACTTCATAAGTGCATAGTCTGTAACATCATTAAAATGCACTTGCAATAATTTTTTTCAAATTGCCCGTAATGTGATGGAAAAATTTTGCTTGTCCCTGTAATTAAACTATGAATCCAATTTTCATAAAATCTGAAATGACTGGACAAAATTTTGCAACAATTGTATATTTAAAATTTCAGACCATTCGGAAGGCTGTAACATCATTAAAATGCACTTGCAATCCTTTATTCCCATTGGCCGTAATGTAAAGAAAAACTTTTGAATGTCCCTGTAATTAAACTATACATCCGATTTTCATAACATTTGAAATGGCTCGACAAATTTTTGCAACAATCATATATTTAAAATTTCAGACCATTCGGTTGGGTAGTTTTTGCTCTGTTATATGCGGACGGACGGACTGAACGACGACTGTAGGTGCTACGTATTTATATAATTACGAACGCACCTAAAAAGATTTGCAACGGAAATTGCGGGTTGCGTAAATTTTGTTACTTTTACGTTGGCTGTGGAAATTCGGGATGCTCAGCGAGAGGGTTGAATTTTCGTAAAATTCGGAACAGAATCACCACTGTTGCGATTTATTGAATTTTCAAATCAGACAGTCCATTTCGCAGAACACCTGGTATATTCAATAGCTGTGGGATGATGGCTGAAAAAAGCATTTAAAAGAAACCTAAAGCTGGTTTCGATATGTCAATTAGAGGTTTACCTGGGCTTAAATGTCCAGGCCTAAGTCTAGGTCCAACCCACACAAAAAAATTATTGGCCCGGCCTGGTATAAAAGTTAAAAAAATCGACTCCAGCCTTGCCTGCATTTTGCAATTAAAATTATTCATAAAGCACACTTACTTATGCTCATATTTTATTTTCAGATTATGTTCGAAATTCATGAATAAAGAAAAAAAATAATATTAACGACTATTTAGGCAATTATGTACATAAACACTACGTAAAAATATGACTTAGACAATTACATTCAAATGAAAATGAAGTAAGAAAATCAGTTTAGAATGAAAGAAACGGATTATAAAAGAAAATTATAATTTTAAAGCTCTACAAAGAAAAAAAAGCAGATTTTTAAAAAATGCATCTCTCTAACTTGTCAAATCAAATTAAATTTCTAAAGATTTCGTTAAACAAATGTACAACATAAATATATTTTTTACGAATAACAAATAAGTAAAATGCCAGACCAACTTGGGCTCGGGGTAAGAATTTAGAGGAGTGCACGGGTCGCGATCGGGCCAATAATGCTTATCATTCGGGCTCACACGAATCGAATGTTTTAGCTTTTATTCCGGGCCGAGCCCCGACGAGGAAATTTTGGCCAGTGCAGACCTCTAGGAAGAAAGAAGTCCAGGCCAGGATCGACCTGGAAGAAAAAGAAGTCTGACCCAACCCGAATTTGCAGTAAAATTTAAGATCGGAGCACGGCCCGGCTCTAAAAGTGAGAGAAGACCTGACCCAGACCGAGTCTTCTAGATTTAAACTGGTGCGACCCGGTGGGTCGAACTGGGCTCGAATTTCGCCCCAAGTCATTTTTTTTTCGTGAGGATGCATAATATCGTTTTGCAAACCCTTTATTAGCCCAAGTGAGGGGCGATCGCCCCTTCGCCCCCCCCCCTAGATCCGCCATTGAGTATAGCTCCTTCAGTGAACCTTTGAATCAACTCGAATCATAACAACGACTCCTCCTTGAAATCATTTCTACGATTCTCCACTGGCCACCGTCGTTTCATCATCATGTTGCTGATAAACCAGTATCTCAAATTAAGAAAAGTTAGGAATGAATTATTTTATTGATCTCCCTTCGGTATGTAATGCTTTTTCTTACTTTACTTTAGAGTTTTATGGTTTTTTTAATTTAAAATTTGTATATATATATTTTTTAATTATCGCCATGCTGGATGCACATATTTAGGCCTAACGCGAATTACTATAGCGTTTCATGTTTTTGTAATTAATTTTACTGCCTCTCTCAGTGCTATTGGCAGTTTATATGTTTTCCCGTAATAAATATTTTGCAGGGTAATGTCATAAATTGAATTTTTCAATTTCTTGCAAATAATTTGCTGATTTTATTGTTTGTTTCGCAGTGACTGGATGTGTAGACTAGGCTACTCATGTCATTTTATACTTTCATTTTAAAGCTTGATGTGTATGAAATATTATTCAAATTGCTTGTTTTCAGAGTATTTTATATTATAAAATGCATAATCTTTATGAATTTTATTGCCTGGTGGAATTGCCTGGTGGGAATTTTATTGGCCTGCTTTAAAGCAGGCCCCTTGGGCGAATATCCAGTTAGGGGGGGGGGGGCTGTAATTTGATTCTAATTACTGTTTGTACACTGTTTAATCCCTTCGGGACGAGTGTCTTTTACAGAATTTTTAATTTTTTATCAAAGTTTTTTTCAAGCAGAAATTTTTGCCTCGTTGAATCGGGAAAATGCTCGGATTAAATAAGGCAAAATTTGCAATAAAAATTTACTGGTGAGAATAATCACTGATTCTGAACACCTTACGAGGCACAATTACCGGTCGATCGTCCCCAAGGGCTTAAAGAAAATACCTATTTTTTGCTTTTGGGGCTGTCAGAGTTGTGAAACACAACGGACAAATTTAAATGCAGTTGTCAGAGTAGTGAAACCCGACGGATAAACTGAAATGCAGTTGTCAGAGTAGTGAAACACAACGGACAAACTGAAATGTCTAGAATGGACGTTTTTACTTTGATTCACAGTCTACCGTTGAACTTTAGGTAACTCAACTGGCAACGGGACGAAACAGAAGATCGTGAGAGCTGATACAGAAGAGGTTGGAAAATGTAGTGGAGTGTGGAATAGAATGTTATATAGTTCTGATTATAGGTTATTTAAAAAAATTTTTACAGTATAAAAGCGTTGAGTTTTAAATATGTGTAGTGTCAAGATTTTTATGAGTGGTGTGAAGTTTATTTCCATAGTTCCATGTTTGAAGTGATACTCGGCTGCGAAATTAAATGGTTTCAGAAGATCCGTATCACAAAAACGTCACTGCCGTAGTCTGGCTAGAAGGACTGGTCATATCGGGAAAGGAAAGGAAAGCAAGGTGAGAATTTTTCTGTAAGTGGCTTCCCATTAAGATGAGATATTAGTATATAAATGTGTTAATTTGAATTATAGCGTATGTCAGTACGAAAAAAAAGCAGAATGGTTATTTAGGATAATAATTACTGTTTTTTTTTGTAAAATATGTGTCAATATGGAAGGGGGGAGATATAACTGTTCAGACACATGGTTATTATGATTTGTTTTAGAATATAGCATAAGTACTGAAATGTTGAGATGGGATATATATGTTCAGATGAGATTGCTTTGTATAAATAATTATGTATTGCACAAAAAAGTGTGAAATATGATATTGCGGATTTATAAATATAATCCTTGTGTATATTTGTGTGATGGTTGGTTGGTTTGGATACTGAGGTTAATGATTTATGAAAATTTTTGGAATCGATGTGAAATAAGTTCACTTTGAAATGATCTATATTAAGATATAAAATTGAGTTATTGTGATATATGCTTATATAAATGTTTTTGATAAATGTTATGAACTGATTATGTGTATACAGTAGACAGTAATATTTGAGCTCATAATTTTGCATAACTGAGTGTTGGATTGTTGATACCGAGTTGAATTGGGGTCTTGCACAATTCTGGTGGACAAGTTTGAGTTTGTTTTTTTTGTCAAGCTATTAAAGAGATAGAGGGGGGAGAGATGGCGTTTTTCGGGAAAGATTTGCGATGTGTAGCAGAGAAGTTGGGAGAACAGCCCGCTCTGGATGCAAGAATAGTTGATTTGAAAGAATTGATTATGGCAAATAAGAATTATGAGGTTGAATTCGTGAAGGGATTATTAGAAACAATTGTAGAAGCGAGATTGGAAAGAGAAAAACTGGTGTTAGAAAGAGAGGCGAGAGAGTTTGAATTGGAAAAATTAAGGTTGGAACAGAGTAATGAAAGTAAGGAATCTAAGATTGGATTGGATGTGGAAGGGTATAATTACGGAATAGAGGTTACAAAGCTTATGCCGAAATTTAATGTTAGGGAAGATGACATTGTTTTGTATTTGTCCATTTTTGAACGGCAGGTAAAGAGGATTTGTTTGAACCCGAAACATTGGGTGTCAAGTTTGTTGGTGTTGTTGCCATCGGAAATTGTTCAGGTTCTTGCACGTAAGGCAGAGGAAAAATTTGAAGACTATGATTATATAAAAAGATTTTGTTAAAACGATTTAAGCTGAGTCCCAAAAATTTTCGTAAGAAGTTCATGGACCATCAACGAAACCCCGAACGGACATGGCAAGAATTCGTTTTTGAAATAAACGGTTATTTTCAGGAATAGATTGATGGGCTGAAAATTGTTGATTTTGATTCCCTGAAAGAGTTGATGGTAACTGATCAATTAAAAAGGAGAGTGCCGTATGAAATGAGAGAACATTTTGTGGATGAATGGCCTAAAATAGTGTCCCCCACTGAGTTGGCAGAGAAGCTTGATTTGTATGAAAGTGTGCGAGAGGACTGTAGGAGGCAAGTTAAGAGGGATAGATATGCGGAAAGAAAAAGTAGTTTTTCATTGAATCCTAAGTATGTTGATAATAGGAAACCTGGTTTTGTACCATATCGGAAACAGGACTCTAGAGCTAGTACTTATAAATCAAATACACAGATAAATAATAAAGTTACTTGCTATTCGTGCGGAGGGGAAGGTCATAAGGCTCCATTCTGTCCAAATAAACGTAGTACTCCTTCTATACAGAGATCACAGAGAAATTCGGTGCAATCGGAAAGAAAAACTGGGGAATACCAATCGCCAACATTAACTGCTAGAATAACAATACCGGTATCTGCACACGTGGGAAAGAATGGAAAGTGTGATGAATTGGAAAGGGTGAAAATTAAATGTGGAAGTAATGTTGTGGATGGAATCTATGATTCCGGTGCGCAGATTTTGGTGATACTAGCTGATCTGGTCAAGGAGGGAGAGGGAAGGATCGAGATAACCTCAGCGTTTGGAGAAGGTGAAGTCACTCCGTTAAGAGTGATATCAATGAGAATAGATGATGGATTCCATGGAGAAGTTCTTGTAACTTGTGCTATTTCAGAAAAACTGATAAATGATATGTTAATATGCCCAACGGCTTATGAAGCGTTGAACCAAAATGTTATATTGTATACTAGGGCAACGACTATCCCCAGTCTGGTTGGTAATGTTGATTCAGAGGAAGATTGATCCACAGATGGAACACGAGGTGGCGAGAGAACAGAACATTAATTCTGAGGAAGATGCTGGTGGAGATCAGGAAATATATGACTTTGGTGAAGGAGAACAGGCCGGCAATAAAAATAAGAGCGAGGGAAGAGTAAAGGAATCTTTTCTTGAATTACAAAGAGCTGATGATTCATTGGAAGATATATGGGAAATGGCTAAGAATAATAAAAATGATTACTTTATAGAGGAAGGGATAGTAATGCATCTGGAAAATGTGTGCGGTGAAGACGTGAAACAAGTAGTGTTGCCTGTGTGTAAGAGACAGCATATTTTATCAGTTGTTCATGAAATTCCCTTGGCAGGCCATCTGGGAGAACAGAAGACAAAACCGAGAATTAAGTCTTCCTTTTATTGGCCGGGGTTGAAGAAAAATGTAAAAAAATTTTGCGCAAGTTTCAAACAATGTCAGTTAAGAAGAACCGTCACATATAGAGACAGAGTACCCATACGTCCGTTAGTACGATCGGAAAACCCATTTGAAGTGTGGAGTCTAGATTGTATTGGACCTTTGGAACCATCTTCTCGTAGAGGACATAAATATGTGATATCTGCTGTTGACCTGTGTACCAGGTGGGCTGATGCGGTAACAGTTAAAAATATAACCGCAAGACCACATGTGAAGTGTTAATGAAAATATTTACCCAAACGGGATTTCCCATTACTATGTGCACAGATCAAGGACCGAATTTTACTTCACAATTGTACGATGCGTTTTTGGACACTTTCGGGGTAGCGCCTAGATTTTCGACTCCTGGACATCCAGAGAGTATGGGGGTGGTAAAACGCTGGAATAAAACGCTAAAAGATATGTTGAATAAGAATATTCAGGACAATGGTCGTGATTGGGATTTACATTTACCGTATCTGCTGTTTGCTTATCGGGAAGCACCACATACTACTACTGGAAAGTCACCTTTTCAGTTGGTTTATGGGCAACTTCCTTCCGGACCACTGAAATTGTTGAGCGAGTTTTGGATTGGCAAGAGGAAAATACCACTGGCAGTATCGCCTTCTATAGAGCAATATATGAAGGAATTAATTGGGAAATTGGAGAATGCGCATAAGATCGCATCAGAAAATGCTGACAGAAATCAGGCTGATTATGCCGCACGTTACAATCATCGATTTCGAGAAAAAACCTTTTGCGTTGGAGATCAGGTGTTGATTTTACATCCATCG
Organism: Maratus speciosus; assembly: GCA_963932465.1. Classification (NCBI taxonomy): domain Eukaryota; kingdom Metazoa; phylum Arthropoda; class Arachnida; order Araneae; family Salticidae; genus Maratus; species Maratus speciosus. The sequence goes on from OZ010797.1 coordinate 91,163,865, forward strand.
TCGTCGCACAAATTACTGAAGACATGGATTGGACCAGTCACAGTGATAGAAATTACTAGACCACATTCTGTAGTTGTGAAGTTGGATGATGTTAGTACAAGAAATCTGCATGTGAATAAAATACGACCTTTTATTGCAAGGGTTCAACATATAGGTTTGATATTTGAAGAAGACTCTGATTTTGGAGATTTGTACTGTGTTCCAGAGGGAAAAGCCTCCAGTAGTGGGAATTATCGTGTTCCAATGAAGACGAAGGAACAGGGAATGAGAGATATAGAGAGAATTATTATGGATGAACATGAATCGTTGAGTGATGTTCAGAAACAGGAAATAATTACGATTTTAGGAAATTATCATGAATAGTTTAGTAAATCACCTGGATTGGCAAAAGTGAATGGGCATGCCATTCGAGTTACGGCTGATGATGTCCCGAAGAGGTTATCGCCATATAGAATTCCTATGACTTTGCAGGAGAAGGTGGATCGCCAGATTCGAGAATTACTTGAGCAGGGATTGATTGAACATAGCAACAGCGAGTGGGCACATCCAGTTGTATGTGTGGCAAAGAAAGATGGAACTGTTAGGTTATGTGTGGATTTCAGACACTTGAGTAGTTTTACCATACCGGATGCATATCCAATGAAAATTGCGAAGGATTTGTTATATGAAATTGGACAGGCGAATTTTATTACAATTTTAGATTTAACGAAGGGATACTGGCAGATTCCAATGGTGGAGGAATCGAAACCTTTTACAGCGTCTGTCACGCATTCAGGACATTATCAATGGAGAGTGATGCCATTTGGTTTGAAAAATGCCGGAAGTACATTTCAGAGATCTATGGATGGGTTGTTTCAATGACATAAAAAATGTTGTAGGTCATATATAGACGATGTTGCTATATTTTCTCAAACATGGGAAGAACACTTGGAACATCTTCGACAGGTATTTCAGTGCATTAGAGACGCAGGATTGACTGTAAATTTGGGAAAGTGTAATTTTGGTAGAAATGAAGTAATGTTTTTGGGTCATGTGATTGGATCAGGAAAACATTCGCCCGATCCTTTGAAGGTAGAAACTATACGGAAAATATCTAGACCTACTACAAAGAAAGAGTTACGAAGTTTGCTGGGTCTAGCTAGTTATTACCGGGATTATATTTCAAATTTCTCGGCATTGGTTTTGCCTTTGACTAACCTTACACGAAAAAGAGCAGCAAACGTAATTCCATGGGATGCAGACGCTGAAAATGCATTCACCCGGTTAAAGGAGAAATTGTCACAAATGTCGTCAATGTTTACCCCTAAACTCGATCGACCGTTTCAGTTGTATACTGATGCTTCCGCTAATGCTATCGGAGCATGTCTTGCTCAGATGGACGATCAGGCACAAGGGAGACCTATTGCATTTTTTAGTAAGAGACTTACAGATACCCAGATGCGTTGGGCTACTATAGAGAGAGAAGCATACGGTGTAATCGAGGCTTTGAAGAGGTCTGATACTTGGATATTCGGTGCAGAGATTGAGCTCATTTCGGATCACAATCCACTCACTTTTCTTACGAGCAGCGTGCCGCATGGAGCAAAATTGGCTCGTTGGTCTCTGGCATTGCAGAGATACAATTTAACTATAACTTATAGCAAGGGTTCTGGACATTTAAATGCAGATTCTATGTCAAGATTGACATTTGATGAAGGTTAAACTGTAATTTAGTTTTTAATTTGTGTCTTTGGAAATTATTATATTTTTGTGTATTAATTTATGAAATTCATGTTGATGAATAATATTGTATATATATATATATTTCTTGGATTAGTTAGTTTAATTAGTTATAATGAGTAGTTCCACATTATTCTCACCTTTGCTGAAGAAAAAAAAACTGTGTGGTATAATTATAATGTTACGCTTCATTGTGACAAGGGTCACGAATGAGCTTCTTTGAGGGGAAAGTTGTCAGAGTTGTGAAACACAACGGACAAATTTAAATGCAGTTGTCAGAGTAGTGAAACCCGACGGATAAACTGAAATGCAGTTGTCAGAGTAGTGAAACCCAACGGACAAACTGAAATGTCTAGAATGGACGATTTTACTTTGATTCACAGTCTACCGTTGAACTTTAGGTAACTCAACTGGAAACGGGACGAAACAGAAGATCGTGAGAGCTGATACAGAAGAGGTTGAAAAATGTAGTGGAGTGTGGAATAGAATGTTATATACTTCTGATTATTGGTTATTTTAAAATGTTTTTACGGTATTAAAAGAGTTGAGTTTTAAATATGTGTAGTGTCGAGATTTTATGAGTGGTGTGAAGTTTATTTCCATAGCTCCATGTTTGAAGTGATACTCGGCTGCGAAATTAAATGGTTTCAGAAAATCCGTCCAAATAAGCGTCACTGGTTCCCTGGGCAGCTGTTTTGTTTACCTTTGTGAAAATCAGATCCTGTTTTAAAAAACTAACACTGATATTTTATTGTCTATACATTTGTTAATAAATGTCTGTTGACATTTAAGTATTTAAAATATCTTCTTTTCAGATTCTTGAAAATTTCCCGAGTAAAAAATATTTACTTTATTAAATGTTTCATAAATTAAAAAATATATATATTTCATGCTACAGTTCAAAACGAAATTCGGACTTCTAAATATTCAAATAAGTATAAAATCTGAAATCTTTTGAATCATTATTATATTTCGTTCAGTACTCCAGTTAAACCTGCATTTATTCTTCTTTCACGTTCCTATAGAAATTTCTCTACTTTATTAACATGTTTCTTTAAGCATTTAAGAAACATTTTAGTAATTTAAAGTACTTTCGCGACAACATTTTCCTCTGGGATATTTTTTTTTATTTAAATATTTGGTGGGTAGGTAAATTAATTAATGTATTGTCAACTTATTAAACTGAAACATACAGAATTTTCTTGAAACGTTTTTTCAAAAAGCATCAAAAGTCATAACTATAAATATATTCCACTCACTCCAAGAAAATTAAAACATAAATTTTTTCTTGAAATACAAGCAAAGCTCGGTGAGTTATCATTGAGTGACTGTCAATCAATTATAATATCGAGGGAGCAGCTGTACGGTTATAAGTTTCCCTCGTTGTGTTTTTTATAAAGATATGCATTTCCACCCATTTTAGGGAGTCTAAGTCGACTCAGTTGACCGATGCGTCGGCTTACCGAAGAAATTGAAGCGTGCCTTTACTTTCTGTGGACCAAAGCTGGATATTAATAAAGCGAAGACACTCCCAAGTTAAAAAGTGCGCAAAGTAGCACCTCTAGCCGTGATGAGAACTAAATTGTTCGGTAGTGGGTGGGGCCTTCTACGATTAGCTTTTGGTTCTGCTTTCATCGCCTGAAATTTTCGTTCATTTCGCGGCAGTATAACAGTAACGAGAATAAGATGTTTTCAATCCTGTCATTAAACAAATTCATAGAGTGATGAAATATTTAAATTTTTGGGAAAAGTAATCTTATTATGTATTTTTTTTATTTTTAATATTCAGTGGATGCATATACATATATTTAAATGTAGAATTTAATGTGTTCAACAATTTGTTTTAATGGAATATTTAATATGTGGGATTAATATTTACAACAAAAATTTTCTTGTAAAAACATTCATATTTTTCACGCCCTATAAATTATAAAACGTAAACAGAAAATAAAGAAGATTAAATATTAAAATAAATACATAATCCGATTACTTTAGTCAATAATTAAAATATTTCATCACTCTAAGAGTTTGTTTAATGACAGAAATGAAAACTTCTTAATGTCGTTTCGCTACTATTATACTGTCGCGAAATAAACGAGAGATTCAACGGTTAGTTTTCATTAAAAATTAAATTCCTTACTGCAAGTGTATGAAGTGTTTGTTTTATAAGGGTACACAACACGTTTTGTTATAAGCAGGACGCATTTAGGGGGGGGAAAATCAAATATATATTATATTTTAAGTAAATGTTAACTTAGGTGTTTTTTTCTTTAAAAAAAAAAATACTTTTTTGAATTTTTGCACACAACTATTATCAGGATTAAAAAAGAAAAAGGAATTTTGCTCTGAAGAAAATTGACCTTTTTTCAGTAATACATATAACTTTAAAAAAAATTTAAATTGAATAAATGAAATATTTTTCGTTACTTAATGCTTAATTATTAATAAATTAAAAAGTTTCAACTATTATTTTATACCGTAATACAGTTTATGAAAATAAATATACAGTTTAAATTAGTTAAACTGTATTCTATACCCTATTTATAAACCCATGAAATATTGTTTGTGATGTTTTATTCTTTCTTATCTTTTTTTTTTTTTAATGTCCTTTAATATGCTGATAAGTCGGATCATGCTTGGTTAATTTAGCTTTATTTAACCCATTGAAATCTTAATTTAAATAATGTTGCATAATTTAATTTCGTAAAGATTATTCACTGTTTAAGAACTACATAAAAACAAATAAAGAGTTTATATAATTTCTTGGCAAAATAAGAAAAATACATTTTTGTAACTTTATTTCGAAATATTTTCATTTATACAGAAAAACTATTTTTCAGAATCATCGTACATTATATTCAACTTGAACTTGATGCTCCAGAATTTAATTTTTATTTAAATCAAGTAACATTATTTCATTTTTCTCTTAAATTTTGCTTTCTCAAATACACATTTTAAAAATCTCTCATGTCTATTATTATATACATTGTTAATGTCAAATATTTAAATTGATTTAATCAAAATTAATTTATTTTAAATTTCACAGAAATGGAAAGCGTTAAATACGTTTAATAACATTTTCCAATTCAAACAACTTGTTTAACAAAAATTTAATAAATTAAGATTGCCCATTTAAAACCATCTGTTGTAGAAAAGTAGTATTATAATAGGATAAGTGAAAAAAACCCGCTTAAAATAATTAAAAAAATAAATGATTTAACAACTTTGAATAAATTGCATTTCAAATGCAGTAAACTGCCGACTATCCGGCCTAATGTGGCGGAAGGGTAGGCCAGATAACAAAAAAAGCCGGATAGGCCGGAGTTCTTCAAATATTTACTAATTTCGTGCCCTCCCCCCACCATGATATTTAAAACACATGTTATACACATATTAAGATAAATTTTATATATACAGTACATCCAGTTTCAAAATAAGCAAAACATTAACATAAAACGCAATCCTAATTCGTAAAAAAATGAGTAAATCTCATTTTACAGTTTATTAATAAATGATTGCACAAATATGAAAAGTTATGCATAAGATAAGAGTCAAAACTTACAGTTTTTATTTTTTGAAAAAGTCCTTAATAAAGGACTGCTTCTCCTTGTTAGCCCCCTTCTGCGACGCAATGCATTTAGGCAAGTAGATGGTATCAGGTGGCGTTGATTCCTGATGACTAATATACTACATCGTGTACTACCTCAATGGTCTTAAACCCTTACGAATGTGGGATGAGATTTTTCCTACAGTCATTTCAATCTTTTTCTTCTGATATTTCTCCCTCTGTCAACACTTCTACAATATCGTTTTCAATTAATTCATTGACTTCGTCGTTTGCCATCTATTCTGTAATGTCTTCTGCATTGATATCGTCAGAGCCCGGTATATTTTTCAGCAATGGAATAAGCTTATATTTCTCATCTCCCGTTGCAGTTTCCCACACGGGTTTATGTCTACCTTTTTGGTGCCAAAAGAATGTTCCAAGACCTTGAAATTACTATGTTTGGAATTTTTTCCCATGCTTTTGACACCCACCTGGACGGGAACCTGCCTGCCTTAGCCGCTTGCTACATTCTTCATTTTTTAAATAGGCCGGATAGTACGGAGGGCCGGATAGTCAAGAGCCGGGTAATCTGAAGTTTACTGTACTATATACAGAACAAATTTATCAATTCAATCCTAATTATAGACGATTTTTTAAATGCATAAACTATATTTTTAAATTGTGGAGCATCAAATAAATAATGTAAACAAATGATAAACAAATGTCTTTCTGTATTTGTTAAACAAAAATACGTTTAAAGAAGTAACACTAATTAATCTATAATACTAAAGAAAGAAGTTTGTGTGTGAGTGAGTGAGTGTGTCGACGATGTTCTGAAGAGATCGCTGCACGTAGAGCTACAAAATTTGGGGAAAATGTACGTCTATATATGAAGTTTTGCACCTCGAAGCTCGATTTTCGATTTTTTGATTAGATTTTTTTTTATTTAATTTTTATGCGATTTTTAGCACTTTTTTAAGTTTCGAGGCGATTTTTTCCATATAAGTGAGAAGAATATGGTTTCTTTCTTTTAACCCAATATAATAAATTTTGTTCCCTTTTCAAAAAAGTTTATTCGGAATTCGTGCAGCGATTTTTGAATTTTTAGTGAATTTTTTATGCAATTATTGAACAGCATTTAATGCATTTCCATACCTATATGGAGTTTACTGTACAGGGACACAGTTCTATCGCCAAATGCCGCCACCTTGGTCGCAGACTTGGAGGTGTATAGCCAAATTTGGCGACCGAAGTGAGTCGCCAAAAGTGACGCCAACTTGGCGATATCTCTAATATTTCGCCAAATTCTCATAGACTTCCATTGTAAACCAATATGGATTATTTGCTTACAGAAAATCAACAAATTGAGATATTTTAATGCAGGGGTGTCAAACTGTGGCCCGCCGAATACCACTAAAATTTTACAGTTATCTATGCCTTATTTAATTGTCTAATTGCTGTTATTCAACTTGTCGACTATTTCTTTAAAATTTTAGTGGTATCCGGCGGGCCACACTTTGACACCCCTGTTTTAATGCACCAAAAACTAATATTTATAATAACTAGGGGGCTGCCAACCCCCGTTCAGGCACACCAAAATCCAAAAAGCACGCTAATTTGATCGGCTTTAAAAATATTGATAAAAAAAAAAAAAAAAAGTAGGAATCTCTTTGTGAACGGGTTTCCATTCGTTTACCTGTATTGGGGATTTTTAAGACCAAATCTGCTGCTATTAAGAGATACAATGGCTGTTTTCGTATTTAATTAAAAAAATTAGTTAAACATTTGAAAATACGCTAATGTAAAATGAATTAAGTAAACAGTGTCATTGTCTCCCGGTATTTTTAAAAAGCGCTGTAAGATAGTTCTTTTAAATAATTCATTTTAAATGTGTCGTTTCAAATCTGACGTAATTTACACGAAAGTTTTATTTCTCTTATTAATATTTACGTGAAAATACTTTTGTTGTTAGAAGGAAATATTATTTGCGCTGTCTTCGAATTCACGATAATAGTTGAAAAGATTATCTCGAAATACCTCGTGCAAATATATTTTTCAATTTAAATTGTTTTGCTATATTTTTTGGCCATTTTAAATATGACGTAATTTCCTCCATTTTCAAGTTTTAACGCATAATACTGATTTTTTTATTTTAAGATTTTGTTTCTCTTTTAAAATTCAAGGTTCTTATGACGTAATTTTCCTGCTTTTAACATGTAATCATTTAATTATATTTTTTAAGTTTTTTTTTCTGTTTGTAATTGTCACGTGTAAATAAATTTTTAATTTGAAGTAATCATTATTGTTTGCGCTGTTTATACAATTGGCAACAGTTTAAATTAATAACATTTTCTAAAATTTGTAAAAAATATCTCTCGAAATGCTAAAAATTTGAATTTAAAATAGCAATAAAACCTCAAAAAATGAGTCAAATAAGAAAATTAAATGCAATCTGCACACCGGGAACTTATAACGTATAAAATGATCTAAAAATGATTAAATTCTCATGTATAGTTTTTGCTCGAATAAAACTTTTTTAATGGAACGATTTTGTCCAACTTTAGCATTAAATATCTCTTAAAATAATTTTTCGATTTGAAAACTGTCTGCATCAGCGTGTTTATCAAACATTTCTGTATAACACCACCGATTTTCCTATTTTTTGTATTTCAACAGTTTTTTTTAATATTAACGATGAAAGGCCATGTTTAAGAATTCAAATTGGATGCCGATCTACCCGGAATATCTATGCAGATTTTCATTGGTCCATTTCCAAATCAAAACTTTTTTTTATATATAGAAGGAAAACACTCATACTACAATATATATTAAAACACACATACACACATAAATAACGCCTGCATTCAACAGTTAAAGGTATATATAAATATTATACAGACATACAAACAATAAATACAAAAAACCCAACTGGAGTGAAAAATTAGCCAGAGCCAGGAATCGAATCCGGGACCAAAAACTAATATTAACTTAAGGGATTATATTAATTCGATTTTTCCACATTAGGAAAAAGAATGCGGTTTCTTTCTTTTAACCCAATATAGTAAATTTTGTTCTCTTTTCATAAAAGTTTATTCGGAATTTGTGCAGAGATTTTGGAATTTTTAGCGAATTTTTTATGCGATTATTGAACAGCATGTAATGCATGTCCATACATATAAGGGGGTTACCGTAGGGGGGATCCAGTTTTGTCGCCAAATAACGCCAAGTTTATCCTCAACTTGGCGATATGTCGCCAAATTTGGCGACCAAAATGAGTCGCCAAAAGTGACGCCAACTTGGCGATATCTCTAATATTTCGCCAAATTCCGATAGACTTCCACTGTAAAACAATAGGGTTTACTTGCTTACAGAAAATCAACAAATTGAGATATTTTAATGCAACAAAAACTAATATTAACTTAAGGGATTATGTTAAGGGAGTCCAAGTAAATTAATTATGAATAAAAGTAACATGATCTAATGCTTAGCATGATTTCCAAAACATAAATTTTAAGAGAGCCCACAGGTCAAAGGAATTAGATTTGAAACTTTTATCCAATTATAGGAAATTTTGACGTTCGTGATTCTTGAACTTTTTGTGATTTTTAATGCGATTTTTACGTTTCTTCGCGATCTGCTGCAATTTTTTGACATTCCATTTTTGACCTAAAGTACATTCTGCCCTCATTTCAATAAAGTTTATTCGGATTTCGTATAGCAATTTTCGAGTTTTTCGCGAATTTTGTATGTGATTTTTAGTGTATTTTAACGATTTGCTACTATTTTTCCACATTAGTGAAAGGAATCAACTTGCAATCTTCGAACATAATATATATATTTTTTTTCTCTTTTCAGAATTTGAGAAGCGATTAAAAAAATTTTCGCGATATCTTATTGTGATTTTTAGAGTTTTTTCATAATTCCTGCTGTCTTTTGACGTACCCGGGCAACGCCGGGCAAGTTCGCTAGTCTATAATAATAAAGAAAGAATTTTCTGTGTGAGTGAGTGAGTGAGTGTGTCGACGATGTTCTGAAGGGACCGCTGCACGTAGAGCTACAAAATTTGGGAAAAAGGTACGTCTATATATAAAGTTTTGCACCTCGAAGCCTGATTTTCAATTTTTAGATTAGATTTTTTTTAATTTAATTTTTTATGCGATTTTTAGCGCTTTTTTAAGTTTCGAGGCGATTTTTCCACATTAGTGAAAAGAATACGGTTTCTTTCTTTTAACCCAATATAGTAAATTTTGTTCTCTTTTCAAAAAAGTTTATTCGGAATTCGTACAGCGATTTTTGAATATTTAGCGCATTTTTTATGCGATTACTGAACAGCAGTTAATGCGTCTTCATACCTATAAGGGGTGTTACAGTAGGGGGGACACCGTTCTGTCGCCAAATACCGCCAATTTTGTCGCAAGCTTGGCGATATATCGCCAAATTTGGCGACCAAAGTTAGTCGCCAAAAGTGACGCCAACTTGGCGATATCTCTAATATTTCTCCAAATTCCCATAGACTTCCATTGTAAACCAATAGTGATTACTTGATTACTTGCTTACAGAAAATCAACAAATTGAAATATTTTAATGCAACAAAAACTAATATTAACTTAAGGGATTATATTAATTATATTTAAGAGAATCCAGGTAAATTAAATCTAAAATAATAAAGAAAGAAGTTTGTGTGTGAGTGAGTGAGTGAGTGTGTCGACGATGTTCTGATGGGACCGCTGCACGTAGAGCAACAAATTTGGGGAAAAGGTACGTCTATATATAAAGTTTTGCACCTCGAAGCCCGATTTTCAATTTTTTGATTAGATTTTTTTTATTTAATTTTTTATGCGATTTTTAGCGATTTTTTAAGTTTTGAGGCGATTTTTCCACATTAGTGAAAAGAATACGGATTCTTTTTATAACCCAGCATAGTAAATTTTGTTCTCTTTTCAAAAAAGTTTATTCGGAATTCGTAACGCGATTTTTGAATTATTGGTGCATTTTTTATGCCATTGCTGAACAGCAGTTAATGCGTCTTCATACCTATAAAGGGTGTTACCGTAGGGGTTCTGTCGCCAAATACCGCGAAGTTTATCGCCAGCTTGGCGATATATTGCCAAATTTGGTGACCGAAGTTAGTCCCCAAATGTGACGCCAACTTGGCGATATCTATCTATAACAATAAAGAAAGAAATTTGTGTGTGAGTGAGTGAGTGAGTGTGTCGACGATGTTCTGAAGAGACCGCTGCACGTAGAGCTACAAAATTTGGGGAAAAGGTACGTCCATATATGAAGTTTTGCACCTCGAAGCCCGATTTTCGATTTTTTGATTAGATTTTTTTAATTTAATTTTTTATGCGATTTTTAGCGCTTTTTTAAGTTTTGAGGCGATTTTTCCACATTAGTGAAAAGAATACGTTTTCTTTCTTTTAACCCAATATAGTAAATTTTGTTCTCTTTTCAAAAAAGTTTATTCGGAATTAGCACAGCGATTTTTGAATATTTAGCGCATTTTTTATGCGATTACTGAACAGCAGTTAATGCGTCTTCATACCTATAACGGGTGTTACCGTAGGGGAGATACAGTTCTGTCGCCAAATACCGCCAAGTTTGTCACCAGCTTGGCGACATATCGCCAAATTTGGCGACCAAAGTTAGTCGCCAAAAGTGACGCCAACTTGGCGATATCTCTAATATTTCTCCAAATTCCCATAGACTTCCATTGTAAACCAATAGTGATTACTTGATTACTTGCTTACAGAAAATCAACAAATTGAAATATTTTAATGCAACAAAAACTAATATTAACTTAAGGGGTTATATTAATTCTATTTAAGGGCATCCAGGTAAATTAAATTTAAAATAATAAAGAAAGAAGTTTGTGTGTGAGTGAGTGAGTGAGTGTGTCGACGATGTTCTGATGGGACCGCTGCACGTAGAGCAACAAATTTGGGGAAAAGGTACGTCTATATATAAAGTTTTGCACCTCGAAGCCCGATTTTCAATTTTTGATTAGATTTTTTTTATTTAATTTTTTATGCGATTTTTAGCGATTTTTTAAGTTTTGAGGCGATTTTTCCACATTCGTGAAAAGAATACGGATTCTTTTTTTAACCCAGTATAGTAAATTTTGTTCTCTTTTCAAAAAAGTTTATTCGGAATTCGTACAACGATTTTTGAATTATTAGCTCATTTTTTATGCGATTACTGAACAGCAGTTAATGCGTCTTCATACCTATAAGAGGTGTTACCGTAGGGGGGACACAGTTCTGTCGTCAAATACCGCCAAGTTTATCGCCAGCTTGACAATATGTCGCCAAATTTGGCGACCAAATTTAGTCACCAAAAGTGACGCCAACTTGGCGATATCTCAAATATTTCTCCAATTTCCCACATACTTCCATTGTAAACCAATATGGATTACTTGCTTACAGAAAATCAACAAACTGAGATTTTAATGCAACAAAAACTAATATTAACTTAAGGGATTATGTTAATTATATTTAAGGGAATCCTAGTAAATTAAATTTTGAATAAAAGTAACATGATACAATGCTTAGATTATTGTATTTTAATGATATTTTCAACGAAAGGGTTGCCAGTGGTCATTTTGCCGAAAATTATAGTTGATAAATGAATTGAAATGGCTATATCCGTTATAAAATAATGTAAACAACTCGCAAATTAAAAGAAAATAACTGTTATTTGTTTAATTTAAAAAAAAAGAATCAAAAACCTTTTTAATGCGAGATAAAATTTATAAAATGAAAATATTTAATTTAAATATGAAAGGAATGTTTATAAAACTTAAAAAATAAATTAGTATGAAAGAAGCAATTGATACATTATTTGGCGATTTTTCGCTTCGCCAGGTTAATAAAAATGTTCCTGAAAAAACTTGAAGAAATAAAATTTAAGTAACAGTCTTTTAGTCCTTCTTTTTTTTAAATTCAATTTAATTATCATTTTTATGTAATTTTCCCATCGTATGTCTTACAGGAGAAAGGCTTTATTTCTGAGTTACATGCTATTTAATTATCACCTTGGTCGCCAAACAATGCAATTTTAAGCCACAAAGGCAGAAGCGTGAAATAAGCCAGGCGAAGGTCGCAATAATTTTTTTTTAAGTATAGGAGAACATTTTGGAGTAAATCTTTATATTCAAATGTAAATTATATAAAAAAGATTTAAAATTATAACTATGTAGTCAAGTATTTAAATTTTAGTGTAAAAATGTGCCATATACACACATATTTTATAATCTTTGATAATCAAGCCACCATCAAATGACAGATTTACTATATTATTGAAAGTTTGTTGGCACAGATGTCATATATCCTCCATGGTACATAATGGGCTCCAAAATGGCGTTATTTTGCCTGACATGGTAACTCGGCTATTGTTGTTTATTCATTAATAAATTGTTTATTTACTTTTGTTTTCTTTTTTACAGTTATATAAACTGTTCCGTTCTATAGATATTAATTAAACTTTTTATTATTTATTGCTATTTCCTTTTAAAACAATAGAAAATAATTTAAATACATATATGTAACTGGTATTCGAAAACGATGTTTTCACCAAATTGGCGTGAAAAAAAATCGCGTCAAACCCGGTACGTATCTGTGCCTAATAGTTATTTACATTATTGTGATTACTTAGTATCAGGCAACAGATTGAAGAGTATTTGGTATATTTTTAATATATGGGCTTTGGTGAGTTAGAGAAAATGGCCTTGGCGAGTGAAGTGAATTTTACTTATATTTACTGGCAAGCTATTTACTTTTCATATACATATAAGCATTTTTTTTCAATATTTATTTTATTTATTTATAGAAAGAAGAGCTATTTATCTACTTTTAAATACGAACAGAAATAATTTGTGGTTCTACCTGATTATCCCATAGACCAAAAAAAAAAAAAATCGCCAAACTATAAGATTAAATGCCAATAATGGGTGATCGTAAATGTCAAATTTACTTGACATTAAACACTTTACACTTGTATGTTACGTCATCAGGTGATTTTTAATTCGATATTTACGTTTCATCGCGATCTGCTGCAATTTTTTGACATTCCATTTTTGGCCTATAATACTGAAGTAATTTCTACCTTCATTTCGATAAAGTTTATTCGGATTTCGTATAACAGTTTTCGAATTTTTCGGGTATTTTGTATGTGATTTTTGGTGTATTTTAGCGATTTTCTGCCATTTTTCCACATTAGTGAAAGACGTTGATAGAAGTTGAATCAACTTTCAATCTTCGAACACAATATATATATATTTTTTTTTTCTCTTTTCGAAATTTGTGCAGCGATTTAAATTTTTTTCGCGATATCTTATTGTGATTTTCAGAGGTTTTTCGCAATTCGTGCTGTTTTTTTACGTACCCGGGCAAGTTAGCTAGTAACAAAAAAAAAAAAGAGTGTAATAAAAAAATACGCCTTTATCAATTAATAATTAAATATCAATAAATTTACAATTACAAATGACACTACAATTACAAAAATAAATTTAAATGACAAAACAGATAATTTGAATAATGTTTCATTTTTCTCTCTGGTTCTCTCTTATTTGTAAATAAACAGATGAAAAAGTGTATATTTTTAATAAGTTCTCTGCCTTGAGCTTTCTAGCAAACATGGATAAAAGCAGTGAATTTTTCATAGTCGAGGTCGTTGTCCATGCCAAATTAGTGTATTGTAATAGATATTTTTTGGAAAAAATGTGAATTGCAGTTAAAAAAAAATGGCGATATTTTCAAGAGAACCATTGGTTGCTTATATAAGAGTGTTTTTAAAAAACTGTTTTTGGTACTTCCCCATTATCCCGTCGACGAATTTCCATAAAACGAACTACCGACAAACTAATTGACAGACTCTAACGCCAAATAAACAAATGGATGAATGTTGGCACTGGAATCTCAAAAGAAAAAAAGAAATCGGAAAAGCCCCATTCACTCTATTTTTATAAAATAAATATTAAAATGTATTAAAGAAAACGAAAAAAAAAATCTTGAATATTTATTTATTTACATTATTTTTCTTAATTATCGCTCTCTACTGGTCAATGTTTGTAACGACATGACAGTAGGAACTGATCTGAGGCTAACGAAAAAGAAAGCTACCGCGGTACTTTACGCGTATCTTTTTTACAGATCGCTGAAGTCAAGTGACGCTCGAGTGCACTAATGCAGGCGCACGAAAAGAGCATTAAGTCACTCTAGCGATCTGTAAAAAAAGGTATGTGGAATGCACCGCAGTAGCCTGTCGGTTTCGTTATGCTCAAAATTGATCTATTGTATGTGAACTATGCATCGCATCATTTTTTCAATGCTTCTTCTCTTTTAAAATTATGTCGTCGCCGTTTAACCCTTTCACGGCAAGGTACTTATATTCATAAAATGTTGAAATAATTTTGTGACACCAGTATTTATAAGTGAATTTATTCGTAAAGAAGAAAAAGGATATTGTCGCGTACTTACCAAAAGTAAAATTTTCATTATAAAATTTCGGTGCCAATGTGTCAATTACGGATTAAAATTATGTGATGCCGTGACGGCATCACCGCCCTTCAAGGGGTTAAGAACACAATTGTTTGTTAAAAGATATACTTTACGCACGCAAAAACACCCGCTAGCTTACTTTAGTCCTACAGGACATATTTTTAAAATATCTCGTTTGCATTTCAATATTTATGAAAGTTTCTTGTTAGCCTCCAGTACGGTATGCTATTTCTTTCTCCCAGCTTATTTTGTGTCCAAAAAATAACGTTACCTTACAGAAGCTAGCCGTAAAACAAAGCATTACGATTAAATACTCTTTAGCAATTTTTTAAACTTATTTGGTGATATTTAATAAATATTTTGCATGTAACGTAATTGTCATCATAAAATGCGTTTCATGTGTAATAATTTAATTATTTTAAAATTTTCTTACTTTTTTAATATTCACGTATAAATACAATTTTTATGACGTAATTTTCTTTATTTCCTGCTTTTATCATGTGATCATTTTATTATTATTTTAAACTTTCATTTCTGTACTTAATAGCCACTTGTAAATACATTTTTTATTTGAGAGGAAATATAATTATTTGCGCTGTTTTACAAATCGGCATCAATATAAAAAAAAAGTCTGAATATGAAAAAAATATCTCTTGATATTCTGCAAATTTGAATACAAATTTTAAAAACGCTCCCCAATAATTAGTAAAATTAGAAAAATAAACTCACGACAAATGTATGATGTATATCCTTAGCAACCCCCCCCCCCCCCCAATAAAATTCCTATGTACAGGTTTTCTTTCTATAAAAGTTTTTGAATAGAACGATTTTGAAGTCTTAAAATAATTATTCGACTTAAAAACGGCCTGCTTCAGCGCATTTATCAAACATTTCTATAATACTAAACTACTTTTTACATTTTCGTATGTAGTAGTTTTCCTAATATTAGCGAAGGCAGACGCAAAAAAATTCATTTTCGCAGCGGCGACAAGTTACGTTTTTTAGGTTACAGAGATTTTTCAAGTTTTAATCATATGTAATAACACGATCTGATACACATCTTATTCGTGATGCAAGCACAGGGTTCGCACGCTATCAAACCATGTCGATGTATATTCACAATACCTACTCGGTTCAGATTCCACTCTGGCATTTTTCAGTATATTTTTCTGGTATGCAATTTTCAATATTTTGAAACTCTTAGTTTTGTTATTATCTCTTAATATTATAAATGTGAAGGTGTGAAAATGTTTAGCTGGAGTCGGAGTCAAAACTGATAATTAAATGTCTTTGTATTCATTATGCATTATATTCATTTTTTCCTATGCCTAAAATTTTCACTTAAGTTAAGGACACATATAACATAAAATGGTTCAAATTTTTCAGTTTACAATTACAGGCCTAAAAAATAGAGTTAAAAGATTATAGTGCTAAATTATTATGGATTTAAAAGATTATGGTGCTGGAAGGTATTAAAATAATATATTTTAAGCACTGTGGGTGTGTATATAGTTTTTTGCCTTCTTCTCGAAATGTGTTTTTTTTTTTTTTTTTGGCACACTTTTCTAAAATTCTGTTTCGGGTAAACAGCTGAAATTTTCCAAAATTGTGTAACCAACTTGTTTCTTTAAAAATATCTAACATTATAGGTTTGAGTTAAAAAAAATAAATAAATATTGAGAAAGATATTCTTAAATTTTTTAGGATTTTACAAGATTTTAGAAAATATTTTTTTTTCTTTTAATCTAAAATGAAAATTACTTCTTATTATTCTCAAATAGTATGTTTTTTGTCACCACAACAAATGTTAAGGTGATATATTCAACAGTTTTTTAGAAAAGTGTACCCAAAAAACATATTGTACAAAAAATTACATAGAGATATGTAAAAAGTTAAATATTTCTTGAAAACCAATTTATGCATGAAATCATTTTCTTTTGATTCATATATGTGTATATTTACTGTAAAAAAAATTAAAAAAAAATCATTTCAATCTCTAATTAGTATAATACATGATGCTAAATATTTCGCAAAAACTGCTTCATGTTACTTGTCGAGATGTTCCATGTGCCCTTAACCTACGATTTACTTTTAACAGCTCCACGGTTTGGCAAATCCATAGCTACCACTAAAATTTAATAGAGGTTTTCGCCTTGCTTATTCATGGAATTTCGATGATTAAATTAAACTATATTTACTGTGAAGTTTTAGTGGTAACAGGAATTTACATTTGGCTCGATCATTGTACGCGGGCTATGCCCGTCATTGTAGGTTAAGGGGTTATTAAAATTTTCACATTTTGTTTGTTTATTATACATAGAATAAAAGTTACAAGCAAGCTGCAAAAAATATTTACTTTATAATGGAAATATTAATAATGAAATTGCAAGTTTTTTTTTTTTCAATATTGTACAAATATATGCAAAATGTAAACTGCCGAAAAATATTTTGTATTTTCACTATTAATATTTTTAACATGAAGTAAACATTTTCGCAATATTGACATTTTGTTGGAGATAGTTACTATTTAAACTGTTGAGATTTCATTACAAATATTTCCAAGGTAAATTCAATATTTTACAAATATTGGTGCTATAATTCAAGTACCAGTGATAGCGATCAGTACTTAAAATTAAACGTATTAAGTCATGGAATATTCACTGAAGTCCCTGAGTTATTAATTATCGTATATCACTCGTGGAGTATTCAAAATATGTATCAGAAATTTTTAATACTAATTTTCGCTTTTTTAAATGGCAGGCTTTCGTCGATTAAATAAACTGAAAACACTGTTTAAAAAGACTGGTAGAGATTTTGAATTCAGAATTCCAATAAATTGACAACACTGTTAGCGATAAATTAAAACATTAGCACAATATAACCAACATAACTAATACTCGTATTCAGGGTAATTGGGCTTTTGGATTTCTTAAATATCTATTTCCAAATGGTAATCGTCACATTTTTTAATCACGTAATTTATAAGGCGAATATTACTATAAAAAATAATAGTGGTTATAAGAAATCCAGAAACACAACCACTCGTGGATTTTCGCCTCAAGTGCAATTTTAGTAAGGTTAACATTGCTGTGCCTACTATTGCTTTAATGTCCAATCAATTTTCATACATTTTTTCTTTGAAATGCTACAAAATTACAAACGCAATATAATGTTCTATTATTACGTTTGATTGAAAGTGAGTTTTATTTTTATAACTTCTACTTTATGTTTTACAAACAAATAATATTAATTTACGATAAAATTTAAACATTAGAAAAAAAATTATATGATGAATAATGAATGCAACATAAAAAAAAAAAAAAAAAAAAAAAAAAAAAAAAAAATTGTAATGATGGTAGGATGATTTGAAACCTGTAACAGCTTGGGAGTACCTGTTTGGTATAAACATCCCTCGTTGTCATTGTTTCGACTTTTAATTAAGAAGTCCAGTTGCGGCGAAGGATAAATTTGAACGAATATTTTAATTAGAGGGACTTTGAATTTATATATATATCTTCATATTTAAGTTCTGTTATTTGTAGAAAAATGTTTCAATTTATTATTATTTTTTTTAATAGTTTCTTTTTATTATATTTTATGCAAAAGTAATAGTGATGATGCTAAATTTCACCTTTATTTTTACCAATGTAACTTGTACAGAGATAAATAAAATAATTTACAAATGTAAATGTTTTCCTATAAAATTTTAAGGTAATAGTTAATAGGACGACGAGATGTTAGACACGTAACCTTTTGAGGGGCAACAAATTGCGTTTGTATAACGCTGAATTCCCACCGGAAATTTAGGAATTTTTTTTTACAAAATAATGAAAACCAATTTTTCAACTAAGTTCCCCCAAATATATAAAAGAAAAACTTAAAATTTTCTGATTCAAATGTTAATTAAACCACCCCTTAATCAACCCACCGCCCGCCCCTCAAGGTGTTAATACGGTAACAAATACTGCATATTATTATTATTATCATTCGTGTTGTTTAAAATAAAAATAATAGAGTACAATTCAGCTGAATATTTTACTTTAGCTGTATGAACATAGATTATAAAAAATCTCACTCTCATATTGTATATAATATAAATGTAGCACAACTTACAAATATAAATGTTATTACTCCACATTTTCGAAGCAATTGTTATTAAATAATGTGCAATAGTTATTTTTCTTATTTGAATTATCATTTGAATAATAGCATTTACAACAGTAATTTATGTTACATTAGCGATTTTTATATGAACTTAGTTGATGCAACTAAAATAAAAAGATTCTCCATTATCATTATTTGAAATATAATAACTATATTACGCAGTATTTATTATTAAAGTGACTAACATTTTTATTAATAAAAAAATATTTATATCCATGAATTATTTTATTGATCTCTGTACAGATTAGATGGAGGAAAATAAATATTAGACTGGATATCATCACTAATATTTTGACTTTAAGTATAATAATAGAAGTAAGAATCTACTTAAAAACAAAAAAAATTATATAATTATAAATATTTCTAAGAATTATAGAACTAATATTTGGATATACATATATTAATTTAAATTAACAATAATTAAAAACAGACATTAATTTTGTTTTATTATTATCTGTATTACAATAATCAAAAACTAGATAAATATATTAAAAAAAGTAATTTAGATATAAAACTCTATAGTATATATAAAACGAGTTCATAAAGCTTAAGGCTCCCGTTGAACAAGCGCTGGGGAATACAGTGTTAATGTTAAACCTTTGAAAGACCTTTTCGCCGATTTCTCATTCGCATTTGCGTATTATTGAATTTTTCTTTTTTGCACATGATATTTGGGATCATAATAAGTATATGACGTTTATCAAATATTTGATTATGATATTACTTGCAATTTTGGAACGCGAAAAATGGAGGCATTTTTTCTCCACTCCTTTGTAAACCTTTATTCATAAAATATTCTGAAAATTAAAAAAAAATCCCTGCCGGAACGGCTTACAGGCGGAGGTAGATTTGAAAGTTAAGTACTAATGTCACCAACAAAAACTAAATCAAGATTAGAGATAAACCCAGTTTAACAATTTTCTCTGGCCGCTTTTGACGAATTTTCAATTTCCCTTTTCTGTAAGAGTTGGTTTTATCAGAATCCTATTAAGGCGGTATTCAGAAATATATTTTTCCACGCTCAACAACTCGAAATTTTCTGACACATTTTCAGACTCATTTTTAAAAGTAAAAAACATGAAACTTGCTGACGTGATTTTTTGAAGAGATTTATAAGCGACCTGCGTTTTTTTTTTTGTTCAATTAATTGGAACTTGATTTACAAACAATTATTTTTCTCAGTACGACCATTTTTTTCGTTTCCAGCACTATCGCTTTGGGTAATTCGGTACAAAATGCCCACTTTGACAGCATTTTTAAAAAATATATATTCTGCCTTTTTGGAAAAAAAAAAAAAAAAAGAAAAAGAAAAAAAAGAAAAAAAAAGACCAATACGGCATATTATATAGTTTCTGAATAAGAGAACCTGCTAATTGGATGCGTTTAAGAGTAATGATGATTTTAAAAATGAGTCAGAAAATAAGCCGTTTGGTTTTGAGTACACCCTTAATACGTTATTTTTTTCTTCAACCCTTATTTTTGTTTAATTTGTTTTTTCTGTAAGAGTTGGTCCTATCAAAAACTTGTCAATATAAAAGTTTTGATATTGCGAAACATACACGGCATTCGTAAGCATCAGGGGATATCAATAATAAAATTTTCGCAAAGTGATATTTCCCTCATTTAATGAAGAAATTGTTTGTTTAAACATGGCTACCGTTACATAACGCCACCAGTGGTCGAGGGACTCTGCTCTCGAAGCTGGTGGACGGGAAGTGCTGGGTTCGAGCCCAATCGCGCTCGTCGGCCTAATCGTTCGGAGTTTTCGTGGTTTTATTTTAACCTTGGTTTTCCAAGAGTAAATAGGTATTAGATTCCCTTAGAAAGACCCCCACGAAGGGCACTCCCCCCCCTTTGGGCCTATATCGCTCATGCTGGTGATCGGCCGTCATAAACACAACCAACCAACTAACTGTTACATAACCATAGCTGCCAACATCTTACGCTTTTTCAGACCACAAAAATTTTATAGTAAATTTTATCTTATTAAATCGCCGTTATCTGCCGATTAAATAAGGCAAAAATTTCTATTAAATTTTTGTGGTCTTTAAAAGCGGAAGAGTTGGCAGCTATGTACAACGAAAAATCTGGTATTCAAATCACGTAAGGGGTACGAAATATAACACAAGCTTTCTTTGTCAGTTAAAAGTGAACGAATGAACGAACTTTTGATAATTCATGAAATGATGGCATTTTATTAACAAGCGTTTACATATACATTTCGAACAATAAATATTTTAAGATTAGGAGAAATAATTGCAGTGCATTTTATGGAATGGCCATTTTTTTTTTTTTTTCTAGAAATTGTAATTACTTTTTCGTTATTTAGATTTCAAAACACTTAAGCGCTATTTATTGGTGTATTAAAAAACTTGCATGTATATGCTAATTTTGATAAAAATACGACTGTTTCATGCCACAGAGCAATAATTTGGACTCTGCGGGTTATTAATACCGGTTGACTAGAAATAATAAGACTGTTAGCGAAAAAAAAAATTAAAGATACTTACATTTTTCTTTTAAAAACTTCACTTTAAATCGGAATCAAATTGAAAATTAGCATTATTCTTTTTATATATGTATATTTTATCATACTAAAAAAAAAAAAAAAAAAAACTTTAAATTTATAGTTAATTTTGCAATACAATTTTCCTAAAAAAAATCTTAAAACACTTTATAAAAATATAAAAAAAATTAGCAGGCAGTGATACCGACGATAAAATTGAATGGCGATAAAAATGACTAACAAGGAGAGGGCCAACCTTGTTAATCACAGATTTTGATTATTTTAATATATGTTGTAGGATATAGACCCCTTAGTCTCAGGTTCAACGGATTTTATATAACACTCGTTAGTTCTTGAGAAACCGGGGAGCCTAATATTAGTACACAACTTAAATACTTACTTTGAAAACAAAAGGGCAAGTTGGGCGTAGCTCAGTTGGTATGGCGTTTCCTGGCTGACCCACACGCCCGTGTTCGATACCCGAACACGCTGCATCTTTTGTCTTTCTCATTTTTTGTTTTATAAATATACTTGTAATTATAATTTAATAATTTCAATTAAAAATTTTAATACCGTACATTAATTATAATGCTAACAAATTTAAATTTAAATTTATCATTTTTTATTTTGAACAATTATTTCTCATCCTTTAAAGACATTTAAAAAGAAATTGGATCTATTATTGAATAATAAAAATTCCAAAATCGTTAGAAACCTGTTGTGGTGCCATCTAGTTATGATAAAATAAAATATATTCAAATAAAATAAAAATAAAAGCAGAAAGAAGATAGAGGGGAAAACGAAATATTTGAAAGCGCAAGCATACATATTACAAATTTAAAAATCTTTAATATGCAAAAAATCCGTTGTAATTTAATTCCGATGCTAATTTTTAATATAATTATGTTTGTTACTTTAAAAACAGAGTAATAGTATCATCGTATTGATTTCGCTTGTTAAAGCAATGAAAAAATGATATTTCTTTAAAATCACGAATTGACACAATTGTTCAATATCATTGCATACATACTGAATATATGAAATACATTTTAAAAGTGATTTTTAAAAAATTATTAGTTTTATGATATTTTATACAACTATTTAGTTAAAAGTAAAAAAATTAAATAGGTTAAATTTATAATTGAAATACAATGGTATAAATTTTAATTGACAATGCGATTATTAAGTTATAATTACATTTATAAAACAAAATATAAGAAAAGCAAATTTAGCGCTTTTGGGTATCGAACCCGAGCGCGCCGATCAGCCAGCAAACGCCGTACCAACTGAGCTACGCCCAACCTATATTTATAGTTACAAAGTAAGTATTTAAATCATATACTAATATTACCCCCCCCCCCCCCCGGTTTCTCAAGAACTAACGAGCGTTGTATAAAATCCGTTGAACCTGAGACTAAGGGGTCTATACCCTACAACATATATTAAAATAATTAAAATCTGTGATTAACAAGGTTGGCCCTCTCCTTGTAAGTGTTAAAAAATATATGTATTTATATTTAACCTTTTTTTTTTTTTTTTTTTTTTTTAAGGACTTGTATAAATAAATCTGCAGTTCAAATGTTTCTTTCCTTTGTCTGGAGTCGTATCCTCGTACTTTCTTAGAACGTTTGTTCAAATATTTAAAATGTATTTAGGAATCGAAATTTCATTAAATGTAAACTGGACTATATCAAAACAACTTCCCCTTTTTAAAATGTACGATCCAGTCTTTAAATTTTCGTGACTAAAAAAAAAAAAAAAAAAAAAAAAAAAAAAAAAAAAAAAAAATAAAGGAAAAAAAAAAAAAAATAAATAAAGGTACTGAAAGTACGTAATTTGAAAGTACTGAGGTCATACATTCAAATTACGTATTTTAAATTGTAAACGTAAAAGCTGTATAACTGCGTTATGAATTAATCTTTTACTATTGGAAATTAATTTTTCTTCAACTAAATATTAATTATATTTTTTTATTCATTACCTGTAATTTTGTTTTATTGAAGCTTATTAGCAACCAGCATCGGCAAGTTTTTAGGAAGTCTGGAAGTTAAAATTTTGTTTTCTATTTAAGAGGTATATTTTAATGATTTTTTTCCTGAAATGTGTCTTTATATAACGATTGTTTTTCAGATAAAACTTCTTTAAAAATTTTGAAATTTCGCTTTATTTATATATTTTTTTTAAATTTTAAACTGATTCAGGTATTTTCTTTAAACTACTTTCAGGACTGGTTGGTTGGTTGATTTTTTGACGGCCGATTACCTACACGAGGGATATAGGCCCGGGGGGAGTGCCCTCCGTGGGCGTCTTTCTAAGGGAACCTAATCCGTATTTACACATGGAAAATCCACGGCTCGAAGAAAACCACGAAAACTCCGAACGATTAGGCCGACGGGCGCGATTGGGATCGAACACAGCACTTCCCGTCTACCAGCTTCGAGGGCAGAACCTCTCGGTCACTGGTGGGGCTAACTACTTTCAGGACTCTTAAAGCTTCAAAATTTTATGTTATTTTTAGATTTTAAACTCCTATCTTTTCTAAACATTTTGATATAATTGTTTCCTTGAAACTCCCATTAGAACAGAGATCCACCAGTGGCCGAGAGGTTCTGCTCTCGAAGCTGGCAGACGGGAAGTGCTGGGTTGGAACCCAGTCGCGTCCGACGGCCTAATCGTTCGGAGTTTTCGTGGTTTTTTTCGAACCTTGGATTTCCCTGCGTTAATATGGTTTAGGTTACCTTAGAAAGACCCCCACGAAGGGCACCACCCCTTTAGGGCCTATATCCCTCGTGTTGATAACTGGCCGTCATAAACACAAACCAAACCAAACCCATTAGAACAGAAGTCATGGCTTTTAGAATTATGGCCGCTCAATAGCCGAAGCGGCGTTTCGGAAATTTTGAAGTTATTTTTCTCCAAATGTCGTTTTTGAGCATAATGCGCAGGATATCTCAATAACTTCTGATTATTTTTCCACGAAATTTTCAAAACATATGTTTCATGTTAGTCTGCATAAACTGAAACTAAAATTTCCTTTTTATCGTTCAAAAAAAAATTTTAAGGTGATTATGCTTTTTAAATTTTCAAAATTTTGTATTGGCTAAATACAACTTCGTATTAAAATGTAAAAATACTTTAAATACAAATTTATTTAAATTCAGGGTAATTATAACAATCTGAAGCATAAATAGGCACCAAAATATTCATTCCAGTTTTAATATTTATTTTGTAACCTTGCGCGTAAACTGTTATAGCAATTTTCTGCTTGACAAATGTCTGACAGTTTGGAGCACCCTATAGATGCTACTTCTAGATCTTGCAATTTTTTAAATACATGAAATGAAAGAACATATCAGTAACAATTATGTTTTAAAAGCATATACATTTTAAGATATTAAACGTTAAAATTGGTCTCTTTTTTTTCCAATTTTTCCCATTTTAAGAGTCCTGAGATCCCTTAAATTTTTATATAATTCTTGCATAATTTGCCCGATTTCATTACTTATTTCACTATTGTGTGCAAAAAAGGTTTCTTGTTATTTTTTCTTCAGAATTTAAAAAAAAGGATTCATTACAAGATTTATAACAATAAAAAAGTGGATTTTGGAAAATGATTTATACTTGCCGAAATGTTAGTTTACATTTTTCACATGAATTTAAAAATCCTAAAAACAATTTATTAAAAACATAACTTGAAAACTCTCTGCAAAATTTCATGCATGTGTCATGCAAGAAAGTTTAGAAATATGCTTTTAAACATGACAAATTATGACTAAATCCTTTCTGAAATAAAGGGTTTAGGATAGAATTGTTAACACAAAATATTTTATATCTGTTGATGTAATCATCGTAGAAATACAAGATTTGCTTTATTTAACTTTGTAGTACTTTATGAGCAAGAAAAAAAAAAAAAAAAAGCATTTTTTTTTTTTTTTTTTTTTTTTTTTTAGAATTTTGAACTTTGGATCCTCTTAACCCCTTGAGGGACGGTGGTATTTTTATGAAATCACTTAATTTTTATTCACAAATGCCCTAATGCCATCGGAAATTTGGTTATTATATATACGAAATATAGCTTTTTCTTTTTTACAAATAAATTTTTTTTTAAATCCGGTGTCATTCATTAATTTCAACACTTTATCAATGGAATTGCTTTGCCCCAGAGAGGGTTAAAAGGATCAACAAAAGGAAAGGGAAACTGATTTGATCACGTCCATAAGCGTATAAATTGGAAATTGCGCCCGTAATACCTCCACAAAGTATTTCATTGTTGAGAAATCATATTTCAAAAATATTTTTCTATAGCGCAATGTGGCTGGTATAATATAATGAGCCAAGATTTTGTTCCAGATGTGCGTTTACGCGTGCGTGTTTGCGGAGGGGCGGGGGGAGGAAAGATGGCTGAATTGACGACATTACGTGTAGCAATAAAATGGGCAGAAAGTGCCTATAAAAGTGCTGTAAAAGAAACGAACACTGATTTTGGGAATACAAGAGATTCTCCATGAATCTGTTAATATTATTCTTATGGTGTTGCCATCTATCACCTAAATTAATTACAACATTGTTTGTTCCATTTACCATTCTTTACAGCATATCCATTTTTCCTTCTATATTTAAAAATGTCAATCTAATTATTTTACAGAATAAATTAAAATTAAAGCAATAATTCAGTGAAAATTACTACGCGTAATTTGATGAAAGGGGGGGGGGATTAAATCTTAAATGTTCAAGAAATAAATTGATTGTATTGCAATAGATGGCAGCACTAAACTTTATGTTTTGAATTTTATCTCAGATTGGAGAATGAAACTGAGAAAAGATAGCATTTATAACTGACTACTTTCTCACTGAAGACTTTTTATAACGAAAGACCTTTTACAAATAAATATTTTTTAAAAAAACGAAAAAACATTTTTCACCTAATATTAATAGTTAAAATAGTTACAAATGACCACTGTCATCAAAATATCACCGTGGTGAAATGTGCAGAACGAATTCTTGTTTCCCCAATGGCGATCAAGGAATGGGTTCAATTATGAGGGACATTGTGTTTTAAAACATTGTGGGTCTGTACCCAGAATGCTCTTCCTCATTGCTGAAAACTATACGAACGGCATTAAATTATTATATTTTCTAATTTGTTTGCCAAAATTTTGGCTGTTAAGTGGCAACTCTTTTAACTGATCATTTACTGTAGAACTTTGTAAAGAAAAATAAAACGATATGGAAAAACTAAAACCATCCCTGAAAAATTATACAACAGCAATGCAAGTCTCATCGAAATTTGCCCTGTAGGTAAAAAGGCTAATCTTTTATAATCCTGTTTACCTGATTACATAACTTTCCTCCATAACTTTATAACATAACAACTTTAGAACAATATGTAATATACTAAAGCTGTTCTGGAGATATTACCTAAATAACAATGCAAGTCTCATCAAAATCTGTCCAACAGTACTTATTAAAAGGCTAGTTTTTCATAATTGGATTCACCAGATTCTAGAACTTTCACCCATAATTCTGAAACTACGCAACTTAAAACAATACGTTATATACTAAAACCTTCTGTGAAAATTTATCTAACTAACAGTGCAAGTCCCATCAAAATCCGTTCACAAGAACTCAAGTTATAAGCATCCGGAACGAAATTCACTTTGCATTTTATACACAGTCAAACCTCCCTGGTCGACCATCTCCATTAAGCGACCACCTCCCTAAACGATCATTTGTTCATGGAAAGAAATTTATTCCCATAGGCTCAATACTCATTTTACCCCCATTCAAAGACCATCCCAGTAGAACTCCCTCTATGAGCGACCCATTTCTTTGAAGAAAATGAAATAAATTTCGTTTTTTCCTGGTCGCTTGAAGAAGGTTTTATTAAAAAAATAATTCCGGCGAGCGCATGATTCATCAAATTTCTAAACTAAGTTTAGAATTTTTATTTATTCCGGTAAATCCTAAGTGTTTAAACCCCTTTGTGCATTTTTAGGCAATGAATTTAACTCTGGTGACAAATTAAGAATGACTGTCAATAAAATCTCCTGCCTTATTCTGGCAGGAAATTCTCAAAGAAATAGTAAATTAATGAAATCGTCATTATTTGTTTCCGCCCAAAAAACTGCAGTTATTTACTGAACTTCGCATAGACTTGGAAATAAAAGTTATAAAAGAAAAAACTGTAAAATCAACGCAAATGTCAATGTATTCATTTTTTAAACTCTGACGTAATTAACTTGTGTAATTAATTTTTGTTTTGAAACTTAAATTATTATATTTTTTCCTAATGTGAAAAATAAATTTTAGTGACAGTAATTGTTACTTTTTTTTAACAATTAAAATCTAGATTTAAACATGATCTCCGTTAAGAGACCACCTCTCGGAGCGACCAATTTTTATTGGAATGGAAAATGGTCACTTTAGGGAAGTTTTAATGTATATACTAGAAGGTTTCACCCTCTAGATTGGTAGGTGTCTCAAAACGAACCTTGAATCGAACAAAATTTATCGATAAATTTGATCTTGTGTTGTAAAGAAATATGGAGCTTCATCTGGAATGCCCTTCCTCATTGCTGCAAACGATACGAACGTCATTGCTCCATTATATCTTCTAATGTGCCACACAAAATTTTAAGAACTAACTCTTTTAGTTGATTATATGCAGTAGGATACGACAAAGAACGATAGAAAGATATGCAATTAACTAAAACCATTACTGAAATATTATCTAACAGTGCAAGTCCCATCAAAATCCGTGCAGCCGAACTTTTTAAAAATACAAATCTTTCATAATCGGGCTCACCTGATTATAAAATTTCCCACATAATTCTATAACTAAGTTACGTAGAACGAAATAGTATACATTAAAACCTTCCCTGAAACATTATCTAACAAACAGTGCAACTCCCATTAAAAATCCTTTAAAAAAACCCATGAAATAAAATTTTTTGGCAACATGTGCAAGTAATCTTACCCCTTTTTTGTTGTTGTTTTTGTTTTTTGCTGCATCAATGCTGGTAACAACGGCTCTCAATGTGGTAATATGCTTTTTAACCATTTGGAAAAGTGGTTATTGTTCTCGTCAGGGTAGGAAATCAAAAGCATATCTGAACGTTTCCATTGGTTTAATCCGCAATTTATTCGTTATCTGATTGGTATATACAGTAATCTGTATTTCCCTTTGATTTCAACAACGATGGACAACAGAGTGTTGCCACTATGACAAAAAAGTAATAAAAACTACAAAAAAAATTAATAAATCAGAAACAAATTGAGGTACAGCTTTTAAACAAATTGCATTTAAAAGTAAATTTTTTTCTCTATCCGACGATATAAAAAGTAATATTGTCGGATGGTTAGAAGTTTAAGAATGTAATTTTATTTAAAATTGGTCGTGAGATTTTTTGGAAATCTGATGATAGAAAAGCCTTTTCCCGAACAGCCAATGAAATGCTTGGCTATTACGTAAGTTTCATAGGAAATCTGACGAGTCGTAGGCGATTTTTCTTACTTGCAATTTTTACGTGTAATAACATTATTAATCTTTAATTCATGGCGTATGTAATGTATGACCAGCTCCGTAGAAGTTTAAAAATTTACAATACCGAAAATTGTAAAACTGAAATTTCTTTTAAAATTTGTTCATGATGGGTCCAGGAATCTTATCGTTTAATCCATGTAATGTAGGATCAACTCCGTGCGATTTTTTATGTCTTAAATTTTAGTCTTTGAAAAAATCTTTTTCCAAATGGTCGTTGTAATTTGTTAAATTGCTTTTTTCTTTTTCAATCCATTTGTATCAAAATTTATTTTTATCTTATTAGTTTTTCAATAGTTTATTTCTGGATTTATCGTTTGTGGTAGACCTAAATTCGTATTGTTTAGCTTTTTTAAGGCTACTGCAATGATGAACCACAGACTTTAACCGTAGTATCATTGCATTTAGGGCCTGATGAATCTGCCTTGGTTTAAAAAATTTCCATTATATTTCTTTTATCCTATTTTTACAATGTTTTATAATATAATTTTTATTTGACTCATTTTTTGAGGATTTATTTCCGTTTTAAGTTCAATTTTTCAGCATTCAAGCGATATTTTTTACATCTTTTAGAAAAGGGTTTATTTTAAATTGTTGCCAATTTTAAAAACAAGGCAAAGATTATTTCCTCCAAATTAAAGATTTATTTACACGTGACTATTACAAACAGAAGAAATCTTTCAAATTAGAATTAAATGATTACGTATTAAAAGCAGGAAAATATTGAAAATTACGTCATAAAAACTATATTTACACGAGAATTTTAAAAGTGAAAGAAAATTGTAAAGTAATAAATTCATTTATATGCGTTAAAAGTTGTAAATGGAGAAAATTACGTCATATTTAAAATGGACAAACAATAATATTGCCAAACAGTTTGAATTTAAAAATATATTTACTCGAGAAATTTATTTCTTATTTTGGGATAATCTTTTAAACTATTGTTGTGAATTCTATTCGCGCAAAGACAGCGCAAATAATATTTCCTTTCTAACAACAAAAGTATTTTCACGTGAATATTAAAAAGAGAAAGAAAATTTTGCTGATCAGATTTTTAGCTTCAGATTTAAAACGATAATTTAGAATGTCTTATTTAAAAGAACTTTCTTTTACAAAAAACTCAGTTTACTTAATTTTATATTAGATTATTTTCAAATGTTTCACTGATCTGATTTTATCAAAGACGAAAACAGCTCGTTAACAGGGAGATCGCCACTGTTTTTTTTTAAAATTATAATTCACTCTTCCAATTAAAAAAAAAATCTGACCAAATTAGCGTGCTATTAGAGTTTGTGGTGTCTGGAAGAGGTTTGGCGAGCGTAGCTCGTAGAGATCCCTAGAAATTTAAAATGAAACATAATATTAAAGAAACTCCAAGCTCAATTCACAATTTTCAATCCTAAATTAAATGACAATCAAAATGTTTTATCGAAATTTTCATCAGAATAAACCTGTTTTGTGTTAAATGGGATACTAATGTAATATAAAAATTGTTGGAAACGCATTATCTTTCGATTGGTAACACCATATAAACAGACTGAAAAATTACCATTCAATTACGAAAAATCGCTAAACTTCGCATTAAAAATCTCTAAAAATTCAAAAGATTGCGCAGGACAAAGTTTACTATATTAGGCTAAAAGTTGAAACCGCATTGCTTTAATCAAGGTCAAAACACTAAAAATCGCATAAAATATCTCGAAAAACTAAAATACTGCTGTTTGAATTCCGAATAAATTTTATTGAAAAGAGGGTTGGGTTGGGTTGATTTTTGACGGCCAATTATCTACACGAGGGATATAGGCCCGGGGGGAGGTGCCCTCCGTGGGGGCTTTCTAAGGGAACCTAATTCGTATTAACGCATGGAAGATCCACGGCTCGAAGAAAACCACGAAAACTCCGAACGATTAGGCCGACGGGCGCGATTGGGATCGAACCCAGCACCTCCCGTCTACCAGCTTCGAAAGCAGAACCTCTCGGCCACTGGTGGGGCCCCTTATTGAAAAGAGGACAACATTTACTATGCAAAGGATAAATTTTCCTATAGTAGACTTTGTAATATTCTAATCGAATCTAAAAATATTCTAAATCTTTCTTTTTACGAATGTAAAAAAAAAAAAAAAAATTGCCGCAAAACGTGAAAAAATCCTCAAAATCGCATAAAAAATTTCAAAAATTGCTCTGTGAATTCCGAATAAACTTTATTGAAAATGTGGCAACATTTATTACATTGAGCCAAAAGATTAAAATCGGGATCCCTTTTATTAATGTGGAAAAATCGCCGCAAAGCACAGAAAAAAACCCTGCTAAAAATTCAAAAAATAGCAGAGGACAAAATTTATTTTGGTGGCTAAAACATCGTAACAAGAATACTTTCACGAATAACATTACAGCGCTGTCCAGTATTAAAAACAGATGTGCAATTTGGAAAGGCTACCCCCCCCCCCCCTTACAAACGAGACTTGGAGCTAGTGGTCGCTTTCATCAATCAATGTCAAATAGACGGAACCTATTGAAAGTGGGATTTTATAGAGATTTTGCTTAAAATTTCATTAAAAATCCAAATCAGTTTCGCTGATTTTACATTCCCTAATTGGTATAAAATTGGGAAACAAAGTTATCTGAAAAGTTCAAGGTTTAAGCTAGGGGGCGTTGTTTTTTAATTTTCAGAATCTCTCATAGATAACATTTTACAAAGCTTTGAATGAAAAACACCGCGCGTTCCAAAATTGTTTTCACGTTCCAAAATTGTAAGTCATATTATAATTAAACAGCAGCAAAAATTGACAATTTAATCAACTGGTACCCTTTATTATGATCTCAAATGTATTGTGCAATAAGAAAAAATAAGCAAATGCGAAATCAGCGAAACGGTCTCTCATATCTCAAATGAAAATCAAATTTCAAATTATTTGCTTAAAAGGCGCAAGGGCCAACCTAGTGAAAAGGTTCCATGACGGGATTCGAACCCGGACCATCAGCATAGCACACTGGCGTTCTACCGACTAAACCACATGGAACGATACCCAGCCTGCAACTTCTCACTTTAGTTTGCGCCTTTTAAGCAAATAATTTGAAATTTGGTTTTCATTTGAGATATTGTAAGCAAGGCGAATGTCTCTCTCTGGAAAAATTTCCAATTATTAATATGGTCTCTCATAAAATTAGCAAATAAAGCCTTTGTGCAACAATATTAAAAAGCAGAAAAATCAACATTTAAAAATACACAAAAAATACATGAAAAGCAGCAAACAGCTGTTTCGAATCTATTAGCGAGATTCTTCTTCAGTGCAAGATAGGGAAAAAGGAACAGCGTGCTACAAAAGCTCGTGCTAAGCTCATCCCTGCTTTTTCTAGCACGCAGATCCTTTTTCCCTATCTTGCACTGAAGAAGAATCTTGCTAGTAGATTCGAAACAGCAGTTTGCTGCTTTTCATGTATTTTTTGTGCATTTTTAAACGTTGTTTTTCCTGCTTTTTAATGGTCTCTCATAGGTTTAGCATTAGCTCGCGAATGTTTTCGCTTGCAGGGACAGGAGCCTTAAATGGCGGATTTGTCAAATCTGCCGGTGCGGCAATGTCCAATCTCTCTCAAATGTAGGATCTCTAGGCGGATTTAACCAACGCCCCCTAGATAACGGAGAAAGCCTTGATACGCATCACGGGACCGTCACACAAAGCAGTTAAAACAAAGAAAAAAATTGAACAACTTGCATGTTTCGATTTCGTTGGCTTGTGGAATCCCTAATTCTTATATTCTAATAATAATAATCAGTAATTCAACGAACCAAAGAAAACGAACATGCAAGTTGTTAAAGTTTTTTTCCTTTTTTTCCGGCTTTGTGTGATGTTTTCGTGACATGTGCCAAGACTTTCTCCTTTATCTGTGGGGGAAGGGGGGGAGGTAGGGCGTTGGTTCAACATAGTATGTTTATTTTTTACTTTTATAATTCATAAATTTTTGTGTCTCCCAATACTGAAATATGACCCTTTTTATGGCCACAATGTGGTTGAAACTTGTCGGTTTTTAAACCTTAAATTTTTTTTTAATATTTCGAAAGTTTTTACCTTTTATGTATAATACACGTCTTTAAGTGAACCATTTTATTATACGAGGGCATTTCGAAAAGTAAAGATACAATGGCTCGCATTCCTTAAAAAAAAAAAAAACAACAGTTACTTAGAAAACGTAAGTTACATCTTATTAACTGGATTAATTATTATTTTTCGACATAATCACCCCCGTTATCCAAACATTTGTTAAGTCGGGGCACAAGCTTTTGTATCCCACAGTTATAGAAGGTTTCCGCCTGTTGTCGGAACCACATTTCAACTTCATCTTTGATCTCATCATCGTCGTGGAATGATTTTCTTCCAAGATGTGACTTCAGGTAACAGGAGACGTCTATTCGCACGAATTGCTTCCTCCGTTCTCTGAAGAAGGGCATCAGAGATCACAAATGGCCGACCTGTTCTTTGTTCGTCATGAACATCGGTCTTACTTTCAGAAAAATGACGACACCATTTCGTTACATTTTGTCGATTCATAATTTTCCCATAAACAGAAACAATTTCTTTGTGAATATCCGCTGGTTGCTGACCTCTTGCATGAAGTAAACATATGACGGAGCGCACTTCCAGTGGCGTAGCTACATATTCAGCGCCCTGGAGCAAGTAAAGTTTGTGCGCCCTCTTGTCACTCAAAAAAGTTCTGCGTAATTTTGTTTTGAAGTTACATATATACATATATATATACATATATATGCAACTAGCTGATCTACTCGGGGTTGCCCGGGCCCTTTATAATAACGTAAACAAAACTCAAGTTTGTATGATTTTATATATTTCGAAAGTAGTTCAAATGAGCCTGGTCTTAGGGGTGGCCAACTGGCTGCCATCGGCAGCGTCTATTGTATTCTCGACAAACCTCTTTCTGAACAAACTTGTGTCCTGGATCCCCGCTACCAAAGGCAGTGTATGCCAGGAGTGTTCCGTACGCACCGGAGACAATCGAAAACCAAGTTGAATCAGTCAAACCCCGTAGTAATCGAGCTCATAGAACGCGAGATAAGAATGCGAATCCTGGCGGTGGAACTATAATCTTTAAAACAATCGTAAACTAAGTTGAATGGACCAATTTCCGTTGAAATAGAGCCCATAACAACCGAGAAAAGAATCAGCTGTTAATGTTCCAAAATGGTGGTAACAGAATTCTAAGATAAACTTTCATAATGCACAAAGTAGCTGAATAGTAATCTAAGTTTAATTATCCAATTACCGTCGAAATCGGGCATATTGAACCCGAGAATAGGATGCACCATTAATGTTCGAAAATGTTGGTAAGTGAAGTCTAAGACAAACTTTATAATACAGAAAGTACCTGAATCGTTATCTAGGTTGAATCAACCAATTCCCGTTGAAATCGAGCCCCCAGAACCCGAGGAAAGAATGCGCCCCCAAGCAGTGGAAGGTGCTTGTGGCTCCCACCCCCTGTAAATTTAACGAATTACCTTTAACATTAACGCGATATTTAATTTACGGAAGAAATTCCACCCCTCTAAAGTTAACCACTTACCTTTAACAGTAATGTGAATTTTAATTCCCGGATGCAGTGAATAAACGTAAGTTGATGCCGAAAAAGAAGATTAATATTCGAAAAAGGTGGTAGCTGGAGTATAAGGAAATTTTTAGTCCTTTATAAAGTAGCTGGAGGACCCTTGAAATATGCTAAAGAAAATTGCAAGACAATCGGATAATTTTTAAAAACTGCACCAAGGACCCTAAGAAGGCGATTAATAATCAAAATTGGTGGTAGCTGAAGTGTGAGTATTTTTTTTTGTTATTCATGTAGTAGCTGGAGGGCGTAAGAAGTTGTTAAGAAAAAAATCCTATTGAATCGGACCATTTTTAAGAGAGCTATAATAGGGAGACAAAAGGAGCCAACTGATAATTGAGAGCAGGGCCTAAGATGAAAACATGCTACAACGTGCTAGTACTTAGCACTTTAGATTTTCAGTTTGTCGAAATTAAGTACAAGGTATAAATACTAATAATTAGAAAAAAATTTCAAAGAAATGCTTAAAAAAGAGCCCTAGGGTCCCAGTAAAATATGAAGGTGTTGTCTCGGGGAGGGAAGTCCAAGTTCAGTTTTAAAGTTATGCAATGAGAGTGCGACACAATTAGGGGGTGAAAAATGCATGGCGCACAAAAAGTTACCCTAGGGGGGCTGTGTCTTAACTGAAATGTGGAAGTGGAAGAAAAACTAAAGGAAAAAAGAGCCCCCAAAACGAAGATCGGATTAAATGGAGAAAATTTATTAACAATTTAGGGCACAAAAACTTCAACAACGTTAAAGAAAATTGCAAGAGAATCGGATCATTTTTAAATAAGCTGCACCAAGGGCCCCAAGAAGGCGATTAATATTCAAATTTTGTGGTTGCTGAAGTCTAAAAAATTTTTTTTGTCGTTCGTCTAGTAGCTGGATTTCCTAAAATGTTGTTACAAAAAAAAGTTAGTGAATCAGACCATTTTTAAGGGAGATATAATTGGAGGTCCAAAAGGGGCCAACAGATAGTTGAGAGCAGTGCCTTAAGATGAAAACATGTTAAAAGGTTCTAGTACTTGGCGCTTTAGATCTTACTAAGTCGAAATTAACCATAGGATATGTATTAATCATTCGAATAAAATTTTAAAGAAGGGCGAAAGAAAGTGGGGAAAAGGTTGACAATATTAGGGGATGAAAAACGCATGGCGCACAAAAATTTCAAAGGTCCCAGGATCTTAACTGGAATGTAGAATTGTAGAATAACTAAATGGGAAAAGGGCCCCCAAAACGAAGAAGGTCAGATAAAAAGGGGAGCAAGTTATGAGCAATTCAGGGTATAAAAACTGAAAAGTGCTCTGTGGTGGCCGGTCATAAACAATTAAAAATCTCAGCTCCAGGCGCATCAGGACCGGTCTTGGACTACCCTCACTCAAAATTTTCAGACTTCTACGTGTAGTAGAATTCGCTAGCCACCACACAAAGAGCGAAACTTCCTTTTATTAATATAGACTAGCTGACCTACCCGGTGTTGCCTATGCCCGTGGTAATATTCTTAAATGAACTTGAAATGTGTAGGATTTTATTTCTTAAGGCTGTTCTTAAATCCAAAGGAGCAACTTTATAACATACGTTTTAATTAATTTTTGCTCGAGAACGCATTAAACTGGCAAGTGTTGTTATTCAGAAATTTTGTAATCGAAAGACGTTTTACGTATTTTTTGTAAACACAGTAATAGATCTTACAGATAACACTGTCAAAGCTGGCATTTTCAACGGAATTTCCCGACGAAAGCAAAAAAAAAAAAAAAAAAAAAAACAGTCAACGAAGGCAGAAAAACGTCTTGTCATAGATCTTTAACATGATTTTGTCTGAAATACGCGCTCGATAACTGTGTGAAAAATCGGTTAAAAAAACCAGTCCTGTTCTAACGTATATTCAAAATTGCTGACCGCCGCCTTTCTGATTATCACATTTATAGACAATATTGAAAAAGGCCCGTTTTCATATTAAAATGTATCGGTTTACAAAAAAGAATGTTTGACTTAACATTTTCTTTGCCGAAAACATTCTTTATAAATATTTTTGTACAAAGCGCAAAAATCAATGTACCAAAATTTATTATAGAGGAAATTACAATCACAGCATTTTGTACGAATACACGAAACCTATACGCATTTCAAACAAATGCTTAATAAATGGTTTTACAAAAAAAACTAAATAAAATAAAATATGTATATATATATATATATATATATATATTTTTTTTTTTTTTTTTTTTAAGGGAGGCCACGCTCTTTGGTACAAGACAGTCTGAAAATTTTTGGGGCAGACCATGTCGCTATTGGTCACAGACAAAATTACAGAATATATACGTTAAGTTTTAAAAGATTTAAATGGTCCTCTGAAGCAAAGAAACTTTCGAGGAAAAAAATCAATTCTTCTGCTTGCAAAGAGAAATAAAAATCATTAATAAAATATGCTTCAAATAAGTGAAATTTTTTTTTAAATTATTAAATGATTTAAGACTTTTCATATCTAATCCTTAAAGCAAATTTTAAAACTATTAGCTTCACCTGATGGAGGGCGCAGCTTTAGATGGAGGGCGCACTTTTTAGGGCGCACCGACTCGCAGGTCGGTTGCCGGGCGGGACAGTCTTAGCCAGCCAGAATGTGACTAATTTAGTAAAATTCTATTTTTTTCTGTTTTTAATTTATAGACCTTGTTTCGGCATTGGCAGAATGAAAATTTGTTGAAAATTATGTCATTAGAAAAATGTTTAAGCTTTATGAATGAAAGTGCACGTTTTCTTTAAAACACGACGTCCTTATCACCAGTGGAAATACTTCGCCTCTCTATAAAACTAGGAACTAAGTTTTTATTCATTCTGTTTTGAACAAACAGTATTTCTGTAAGCTGTTCAGAAAGTTGAATGGAGTAACTCCAAACTTTTTTTTCCCTTTTTTTAAATCGAAAATCCATTGACTACTAATATGTGCTAGCAGATGGTGGTGGAGTGTGCGTGTGTGTCGGGGGAGTAGGTACAGCCTAATTACGGCCTAAGCAAACTCACATTACCATGTTCGAAAAATATGTTTTGCCTTATTTAATCCTAAAATTTTGCGATTAAATAAGCTTTAATGTGGAAAATTACTGTTAGAAAAAAGTGGTGTAATTCTGCATAGGCTATAATCAGGCCCTAAGGAACACTGAATTTGGTACTTAACTTTTCTCTCTTTTTGAATCTTATCGATTCTGCATTTGACATTTGCAGTATTTTCAAAATCTCATAAACAATACACACAAAATTTAAGTTGCTGCTTCCTCCTCAATCCCTCCCCCCCCCCCCCCCACACACACACATCTAAATTTTGTCGCCGTGGGCTGATGTAGAATATGTTTAAATCCGGCTCTTATTATTTTTTTGTAATCTGTATTGATGCATGCTTAGTTTCCACGAAACAAAACAAAAAAATCTTCAAAATTTTCGTTTATTGGTTTTCATTTGTAAAATGGTCAATAATTTTCTTCAACTTGTCTGGCTACTTTTTTTTCCAAATCGTAAAATAATTATCGCAAATTACTACTGTTACATCGTACATATAGGTTTCTCTGCGGTGAATTCTTTGGCTACCATTATTTCCGTACAGTAATCATCATGATAAATGTCTAAAACATTTTTAATACAAATGTACCAGAAATATTACTGTTTGGAAATAGTAGTAGCTAGTAAAGTGGCCGATGAGAGCCCTGTTAAATAAGTTTTGATTACTTTAATATCTGAAAATCTTCAACAGTCGTCTACGGAAAAGTTGCATGGAATCAGGCATGCTGAAACGGTGTTGGAGAAGTTACTTGAGGCTGCAATATGATATGAATTAAAATAAAAGCTTGATGAATAGAAGTCATTTCTTTCAACTGTGTATGAAAACATGTTTTAAATCGAAATAGATGAGGTTGAAAACAAGGTAAAATATCCTAGAA
The DNA here is from genome assembly GCA_963932465.1 of Maratus speciosus. Lineage (NCBI taxonomy): Eukaryota > Metazoa > Arthropoda > Arachnida > Araneae > Salticidae > Maratus > Maratus speciosus. The sequence goes on from OZ010797.1 coordinate 91,202,365, forward strand.
ATACGCTGATTGTAACAAGATTAACCGGTACTTTTCGGTTAGCCGGGCGCCAGTGTTATATATACATATATATGCATATATGCAGTATGTATACATAGATATTTACATATATATATATATGTGTGTGTATATACAATATGTATATATATGTATATTTACATATATGTATGTATATAAATATGTATATGTAACACTGGCGCCCGGCTAACCGAAAAGTACCGATTAATTTATAATGTCTGATTAATAATGAAAAAATATGCAAATATATTAAGAAATCTTTATTTCACTTTTTTCTAATTTTGCGCCCTTAGGATTCGTGCGCCTGGAGCAGTTTGCTCCAACTGCTCCACGGTAGCTACGCCCCTGCACACTTCGCATTTGGCGGGATTCTGAATCGGCGGAACCATTTTAAACACGATCTACTCCAACCAGAATCAACGTTGAAATGCCGAACGACCGCGAGGAGAAAGCTAACGATTCAAGGTTAACACCTGTGTTGCCAACTTGCTTGCCAAAACTTTTCTTTTCCTCCAGCGTACGGTGTATCTTTACTTTTCGAAATGCCCTCGTATATCTGTTGTTTCTATATTTGATCTGAAATTTTCAAATCGATATCTTGCATAGTTCTCTAAATTTTATCCAATTACAGAAAATTATCATTATTTTTCATTTTCATTTGAAAACCCAGTCCAGCAGATATTTGATTCTTCTGAAGTTTCGGAAGAAAATGCTTTTTTTATGGGTCTTATATTGAGTTCTTAGTTAATATCTGAATTAATTACGGGCTAATTTTTTATAAAATAAACATTATTGAAAAGAGGACAAATTTTATAATATTGGGCTAAAAGATTGAAAACAATAATTTTTATTAATGTAGAAAAATCGCTTCAAAACGTGGAAAATGTGCTAAAAATTGCATAAAAATTTAAAATACAAAATCTAAAAAATAAATATTTAAAAATACAAATTTGGGCTTCGCGATGAAACACTACTTACATAAGGACACACTACATACATCTTAGGAAGTATCAGTTTAAATCTATAAATTTTTGCAGAGAACGCAAGTTCGAACCCAACACCCGACAAAATGATTTCTGTAATATTTTTGGCAGTAATTCGTTTCAATAATGACATATTTCATTAGGAGAAGAAATATGATTTTAATTTTATTATTATCATAATTTAAATGCTTTATAATTAAATGAAATTTAACACTGAACAATATTTTAAAATAATAATAATACAGTAAATTCTGTGTAAGGCGGACTCTGTGTAAGACGGAAATCTGTCCAACTCGGAAAGATTTTCAAGTCCCTGTGAATCCATAGACATAGAGTAAAATTTTTCTAAGGCGGAATATTGCCTACTGCGGAAAAGTTTCTTGGTCGCGATCGCTTCCGCCTTAGACAGAGTTTACTGTAATAATTTTATATTTAAAGTATTTTGCATGTTATTATCAATTAAATAAATTTAGCTGATCTACAATTTTTGTTATATTTTCTTACCATTATCAAGAATATTTATGTGTGTGCGTCATAAAGTTGTCATTTTTTTCCGTAAAAAAAAAAAAAAAAAAAAAAAAAAAAGAAAAAAAAGAAAATAAAACGGAAAGAAAAAAAATATTCATATAAGTATTGTAAAAGAAATTACCTTGATATGCATGGTTTAATATTTAAAAAAATGTATAAAAAGTAAAATAATATTTAAGTATTAAAAAATATATATTATAAATCGTTAGCTGCATCAAGCTTTAAATTTAGTCTTTTACAGAATGATACTGATAAAATTTTAAATTCAAGGTAACTTTTAATGGTCGTGCAATTAAGAAATATATAAAATAAAATATAAATAAATATAATTCTAAAAAAAAAAAAAAAAAAAAAAAAAAAAAAAAAAAAAAAAAAAGAGGCTATAGTAAGTAAGAATAAATTCTCTACCTAACATTTTTTGGTAAATTTCTGATAAAAAGCAAATTATAAATGTAAATGTAAATTATAAACTTAAAATTCTTTCACTTCATTGAATAGGGTAAGCTGACAGCACCATTTATCGCATTAAAGAAATAGGAATCACTTATGCAATATAGAAATCTGTCACGATTTTAATACATTTTTTGAAAGCAAAAAAAATTAAGAATTTTTCCAATGAAATATTCAAGTCATTAGTCAAACCCTAACGGGTACCATCCAACTTTAAACTCCTAGAACCTGTATGCTAAAAGAAATTAAAGTATAAAAGTAGAGAAATGTTATACTCACACCGGTAAAATTTAAAAAATATATATATTAATATAATTTAAGCAAGTCAATTTCATGTAAGGGAGGCTAACCGATTCAGTGTCACCAGATGTAGTATTCTTCAATGCAACGGTCTTAACTAGGGATGGGCGTTCCTGCTACTTTTGAAAAACGAACCGTAACCGTTCCCTCAGAAGCTGGAACTGTTCCTTTTACCTGTTCCAAAGGAACAGGTCACGTGATCTCGTAACGAACGAGAAGAGGAACGAAGACACCAAGACCTGTTCCTGGGACTGTTGCAGTAACAGACAGAGCATTGATTGATTGTTCGGTTTCAGGGATTACAAAAAAAAAAAAAAAGCCGTCTTTTCTCTTTTCTTTACTGAATACATAACACTGAGGAAGGGAGTTTAATGCAATGAGGGTTTCTGATACAAAAAAAATCTGGATACATCATATTATTTTTACTTTCTTCTATCTTTACAAGAAGAAAGTATTGGTTTCATGAAAATTTTCGAATTCCAGTTTTCGACGGATTTACATGTTTTATGAGTCAGAGATTCCAAAAAACATGTTTTTACAAAATGTCTGTCTGTGAGTCTGTCTGTCTGTCTCTCTGTCTGTCTGTCTGTCCGTCCGTCTGTCCGTCCGTCTGTCTGTCCGTCTGTCTGTCTGTATGTGACACAAATTTTGTGGGCGCTCTATCTCAAGAAGTAATGCACGAAATTTCACAAAACTTCATATTTAGTTAGATCTTGATATAAACTGGAACTGATTAGTTTTTGGTGAAAATCGCCCAACAGGTGGCGCTGCTATGCGGCATTTTTAACGATTTCTGCAGTAGCTGTGTCTCAAGAACTACTGCACGGATTTTCATAAAACTTCAGATTCAGTTAGTCCAGGATATAGTTTGGTGCTGATTTCTTTTTTGTGAAAATCGCCCAACAGGTGGCGCTGGTATGCTGCATTGTTCATGATTATCGCAATAGCTCTAACTCAAGAAAAAATGCACGAATTTTCATCAAACTTCAAATTCAGTTAGTCCCTGATATAAATTAGTGCTGCTTAATTTTTGGTGCAAATCGCCCAACAGGTGGCGCTGCTGTGCTGCGTTTTTCACGATTTCCACAAGAGGTGTATCTCAAGAACTATTGCACGGATTTTCATCAAACTTCAGATTTAGTTAGTCCTTGACATGAATTGATGTATAAATTAGTGCTGTTTAATTTTTGGTGTAAATCGCTCAACAGGTGGCGCTGCTATGCTGTATTTTTGGCGATTTCCGCAATAGCTTTATCTCAAGAACAAATGCTTGGATTTTCAACAAACTTCAGATTCAGGTATACCTTGATATCGTTTAGTGCTGTTTACTTTTGGTGTAAATCGCTCAACAGGTGGCGCTGCTATGCTACTTTTTTTCAGAATTTCCGCTATAGCTCTATCTCAAGAACTAATGCACGAATTTTCATCCAACTTCAAATTCAGATACATTTTGATATGAATTGGTGCTAAATCGTTGTCATTTCTTGTACTATTTAAATGATTTAATTGACGTGATTTATATAGAAGAAAGTTTTGCCACAACATACTAGTTTCTTTTTCTTTTCTTTTTTTTTTTTTTTTTTTTTTTTTTTTTTTTTACTTTTGTGTTTTCAAGTGGAAATTTTGATTATACAAAAAATGAAGAAGATGTTGCTTGAAAAAGAAATGAAATACAGTAAATTCTGTCTAAGGCGGACTCTGTATAAGCCGAAAATCTGTCTACCGCGGAAAATTTTTCAAGTTCCGGCGAACCCATAGCAAATTACATTATTTCAAGCTGCATACGGCGGAATCTGTCTAACGCGGAAACGGAAAGGTTTTTATGGTCCCACCGAAACCAAAATTTTGCACAAGCCGGAAAAAATGATAATTAAAAAATTGAAGGCATTTTGTTTATTAAACTTTAAAACTGATAAGTCAAATACTCAATGTCGAGCATGTTAGTTAAATTCCGTAACACTTTGAAAAAGTTAATCGAAAAGAACAGAAACTGTTTAAATTTTAAGGTATTTATACTTATGCCATTTTTTCATATGCAAAATTGCAAAATTTAAAAGTTAAAGTTAATATTTCTGGTAGAATGAGCATTCATCAAAATATATATTTCAGAAAGTACAATATATTATACTTTAAGGTTGTACTCAAATTCAAAGTTACAGCGTTCTGTCTCATTCTCGAAGTTTATTTATTTATTTTGTGTGTGTGTGTGTGTGTGTGTGTGTAAACATCCAATTCGCATGTATTACAGCAGTACTAAGAAATTGAATAGCGTTTCTCATTTATCTATAAAGACAAAAGATCTTTCCGAATTTCAGTTTTCAACCGATTTTCGAGTCAGGAAAATCAATGAAAGGTCATCATCTTCGAGGGATATTTATTTATTTATTTATTTATTTTTTTTTGGGGGGGGGGGGTTGCATAACCCGGAATATTGTCTACCACGGAAAATTTTCTCAGTCCCGATCGATTCCGCCTTAGACAGAGTTTACTGTAATAAAAAAAATATACAATAATATTTTCAGTAATGTAAAAATGGACACCATGGCCAATATTTAAAACAACTGCGATAAATACTATGTTAGCATTTGACTCGAAACTGGCTTTAAGATAATACAATAAATAAATTCCGTGAAATACCTTTTTTCAAACTTATTAGTTCTAAACTTTTAAACTAATAGGATTAGATAAACTAAAATTTTTGAGACTTCTTATTAAAATTAGCAAGCTAAAAATTGAAAATAATGCCAAGAATTGAGATATGGCTCTAGGGAGGCGGGAAGGGGGGGGGGGAAGGTGAGTGTTCCAAGTTCAATTAACTAAATTTTCTTTTTATCAGATGATTTAAAAAAAATGAATATTATTTATTTATTTTTCAAGTAACTTAAAATAATTATACAGTAAGAGAAAAGTAAATTAAGGATTTTTTGGTGAAGGGGTAAGCTTTCTCTCACTAAATCTGTCGTTGAAGACAATATTTAATTCCGTTTCTCTTAAGTTCATGAGTTTAAAATGATCTTAAACGGCAGATGGGGGGGGGGGGGGATCCTCGACAAAAAAAGATAATAAAATGATTTAATTCTTCAAAGTTCTATTTCATGTGTATATGCCCGATTTAAAGAAAAAACAGACTTGGCGATTGATGACAGACATATTCGTTCAAAAATCTAGTGCGGCCCCACCAGTGGCCGAGAGGCTCGGCTCTCGAAGGTGATAGGCGGGAGGGGCTATGCTCGAACCCAATCGCGCTCGTCGGCCTAATCGTTCGGAGTTTTTCGGGGTTTTCTTCTAAACTTGGGTTTCCATACGTAAATACGGGTTAGGTTCCCTTAGAAAGACCCCCCACGGAGGGTACTCCCCCTCGGGCCCATATCCCTCGTGCAGATAATCGGCCGTCATAAATAACACCGACACCAATAACCTCAAAATCTAGTGCCACCGTGATTTTATTTTTTTTGTGTGTGTGTGTTGGTTGTGTTGGTCCTTGGTTGTGTATTTCAAAATTGCATTAAAAAAATCGTTTAAAAACCTCTCAATGTTGTTTCTAATAGAATCTAAGGAACTCTTTAAATGCAAATATTCTCAGTGTTTAGTATCTGCTTCTCTAAACCTTAATTCCGATAGCGATTAATTAAGACCACATCTGGCACTGCTTCAAAGTTTTTTAGGATACATTATTAAGCTGACACCGGAAATATTTCTAGCGAATACATGAAGAAAGATTTGTAACTTCAAACTGGATGCAGTTTCTTCCTTGCATTCATTTTATTTATTTATTTATTTTATTTATTTATTTTATTTATTTATTTTATTTATTTAGATTATTTATTTATTTTATTTATTTATTTTTGCGAAATCTTCTAAAGAATTGTTTATCCAATTGACTTGAATCCATAAAACAACTATGATAAAATATCTTTATTTTTCAAGAAAAGCCAAAATAAAAAAGGCATTTAAGGAATATTTTCTTTTGATTTCATTGGTCATCATAATTAAAATTCTATAAATACAATACTAATAATAAACTATATTTTTCTACCTGATGTCTATGAAAATCGGAAAATACTCATAATGTATAATGAATTTTTCCCGAACAATTCGTTTAACTGAACTAGCTGTTTTTTTTAAAGCTATATGAATTTTAAAAATATCTGACCTCATGTATACTTTCTTGATTTTCTTAAGTCTGTTCTCAAATCTAAACTGTGTTCTTTCTGACACATTCTTCATTTCATTTTTATTCGCAAACGCATAAAATTACTAGGTACTTTTGCTCAAAAATTAGCTAATCGAATGGGTTTTCCCCCATTTTCAATAAAAAGGTAGGTATTTCAGAAAATTCTGCGAATTTTATATCTTTGACCGAATTTCCGGACGCGACAGTGCGGAGAAGAGGAAAAACTACCAACATGATACAACAATAGCTAATAGCTCAAGATGTAGTCCATTTATCGAAAATTGAAAAACCGTTAGATTACAGTTTTTTTAAATACCCTTTTTAAGAATCTACAGCAATATTCCTTAATTCTTTTAATTGCAAGATTTAAAATGAAATTTTTTGATGAAATATTTTGTAATACAAATTTAAAAACTGAATTTAAATAATAACATTTATTGAGCTGCTGATTTAATTAAAATTACATTTTTTAAACTTTTAAACATTCTTTGTGGATTTCTTCATAAATTAAAAGTTTTTATTGATTCGTTCGTTAGAGTTTTGTTCGTTTTCTAGAAATAGCATTCAACTTTTACCTTACAAATAACCTTACTAGTGCTGTTTTATTATTATTATTGTATTAACATTAATTTAACCTCATTCCTTTTGCTATTTTAACATATCCTTACTATTCAGCTGCGCAAAAATCGTGTTTATAAAATAGTTAAAAAATAATCTTTAGTTATAGTAACAAATTTAGAGTTGGGGGCGGACTGGAAACCTTCATTCAGATGTAAACGAAAACGTTTATTATTACTATTATTAATACTAGTATTGATTTTTATGTGCCTATTACCATTCATACATTTGTTGAACAAATATTAAGAACGAAAAGAAATATTATTATCATAATTCGATACTGACAATAAAAAAGAAATCGACATTTTTGTGTATTAAATGTGGAAATTGAAATTTTTATGTATTAAATACAAAATAAATATCTTATGGTTAAAAAATAGTAATTATTTCTTACATTAATAATGCGTATTAAATTATAGTATTAAATTCATGAAAATGCAAAAGACCTTTAATCTGACGTATCTTCAGTAAGAAAAAGGGTTAAGAGACCTTCTCCCCTTTCCTTTATTTGTCTAATTTATCAGCGACCGACAAATTCTATCCGTCTTGTCCTCATGTCAAAGTGAAAACTGAATTTTCAACTTGGCCCCAAGAAAGTTCCTTTCTTACCAGAGCTTCTTATCACCCGCCCCCTCTCTTCCGTCCCTCACACACACTAATCCAAGCAAAATACCTCTAAAATGATACGAACAAAGAAGAAACAGCAAAAAAAAGACATGTTCCTGAAGTACGTTTCTCGATCTGCTCCTGTTCCTGCTCCATTCCACAATCTGTTCCTTGCGTTTTTCCGCGGCTGCGCAATGATTAGAAACAGAAACGAGAAGTTTTTTTCCCAAAGATATGTTCCTTTTAAACTGCTGCTCAGATCTGGCATCGTTAATCAGGCGATTTTCCCCTTTTCTGGCATCTAGCATTTGATACTTTAATGACGTTTCTCATTGTTTGGAAAACTTTTGACATCATCAACCGATCGCAAGTGAGAGAAAAAGGTGACAACGTTTGCTTCGGCGACAGATGGGATTTTAGTTCGAATGGAACGGTTCCTTTTGGCGAAGAGAAACAGTTCCTTCGTTTTTTCTCTTGGAACTGTTCCTAGGAACCTGTTCCACGTTTCTCTACCCATCCTAGTCTTAACTCTTCGCCCAAATTCAGGGGTGTAATATTTTATATGGTATTTCGTTTAAAAGTAAAATTAGTATTTTATGGTATTTTCGAAAAAAAAACATAAACAAAATTGTAAAAATTTAAAAGATAGAGAAATTTGATATGTGTCAAACTAATTTTCTGACAATATTCATCTGCGCGCACTACTGAGCACAGTTTATTTTTAAAGCAAATCACTCGAAATCATCGTTCTACCACTCTGGATGATATTTCTGTGTTCTACCCTTCTGTGGAACTTAATGGCATTGATCAGATTCATAGTTTTCAAGTCTAATCGTGAATAAATTATGCACAAATTTAATATTAATTGAATTAAATTACATGAATTAAATTACATGAATTTAATATTGTATAGTATAACATTAATTTTTTGCATACAGTCAACAAATAACGTTGTCAAACACATAGACAAAAGCAAATGTTGTCAATCTGAAAAAGCAATATAATATAAACATCAGTTTCTCTGTTAATTTATTTCCATGGAGATATCAACATAAGAAATGTATCGATAATGGAAGTTTATCATTAAATAAGTTAAGTGTTCTGATTAAAAATTTTCTTATATATATTTTTCTCAGAGGATTTTATTATAGTCGGATATAATTTAATGTTGTTATTGATTGATTGATTTTTATAATACTAATTAACTCCGGTAGATGGCGCCAAAGTCGAATTTGTAGCGTAGTATTTGATAGTATTTTTTTAGAGGTAGCTGTAGTATTTTTCGTTTTAAAAATCTGCCAACACTGAGTCGATTTGACAATACAGCACCAGTGTATCAAGACTGCAGTGCTTCCCTCAAAGAATACTGTTATCGTGCATATTCTCCCTTAAGGGCGGTCCGTAAATGATGTGTATCACACTTTTTTTCAATATTTTTGAACTCCCTCCACCCCTTTTGTCACACTTCACCTTACCTTCCCCTCTCTTCTCACATTCCACGCTATATTAACATAAGCATATACTTGCAGTTCAGAAACAAAGCACTACGTTATAGATCATATTTCAAATTTTATTTTTAAAGTTTAACTATGTGTTTTAATCACATTTGTGAGCATAATCATAAAAATGATTCGTGTACTTATTTTGTATGAAATAAGATTGCGGTTTACAATAAAAAAACATAGTTAATATGCAATAGTAATAAAATTTTAATATGAAAGAGCGATTGAAAACAGTAGTATTTTGGAATTGAATTTAAGATGTTTTGCTTTATTAAATCTTATCTTTAGTTTATGAATACAAAATACTTTAATTTTAAAATAACTTCAAAATTTAATCTGCTGATTTTTAATACTTTTATTTTAACCAAAGTGTGTGATATCATATTTCTCCTTACCCCTCCCACCCCCTTATCACAATTTCACGAACTCCACTCACCCCCTACAAGCGTGACATCATTCATGGACGGTCCACCGCCCCCTGAATATTAGGCCTGAGCGCTGGACCAAAAATGGCGGCTGTCGAAGGCGGATTTTTTTCAGCGTGTGTACGATCCCTTAAATATTCCTACCAATAATTTTTTGAAGTTTTTTCCGCTTCATTTTTCTGAGAATAAACAAGGTAGAGAAATCTTTTATAAAATACTCGTGTCTACATTTAAGGGACCGTACCTACGTTAAAAAAAATCCGCCTTCGGCAGCCGCCATTTTTGTGTGAGCGCGCTGGACCAAAAATGCGGCTGCCGAAGGCGGATTTTTTTCAGCGTGTGTACGGTCCCTTAAATATTCCTACCAATAATTTTTTGAAGTTTTTTCCGCTTCATTTTTCTGAGAATAAACAAGGTAGAGAAATCTTTTATAAAATACTCGTGTCTACATTTAAGGGACCGTACCTACGCTAAAAAAAATCCGCCTTCGGCAGCCGCCATTTTTGTGTGAGCGCTCAGGGCTAGTATTCAGGGGGCGTTGGACGGTCCTAGGGATGGGTAGAGAAACGTGGAACAGGTTCCTAGGAACAGTTCCAAGAGAAGGAACTGTTTCTCTTCTCCAAAAGGAACCGTTCCTTTCGAACTGAAATTCCATCTGTCGCCAAAGCAAACGTTGTCACATTTTTCTCTCACTTGCGATCGGTTGATGATGTCAAAAGGTTTCCAAACAATGAGAAACTTCATTAAAGTATCAAATGCTAGATGCCAGAAAAGGGGAAAATCGCCTGATTAACGATGCCAAATCCGAGAAGCAGTTTAAAAGGAACATATCTTTGGGGGGAAAAAAAACTTCTCGTTTCTGTTTCTCATCATTGCGCAGCCACGGAAAAACGCAAGGAACAGATTGTGGAATGGAGCAGGAACAGGAGCAGATCGAGAAACGTACTTCAGGAACATGTCTTTTTTTTGCTGTTTCTTCTTTGTTCGTATCATTTTAGAGGTATTTTGCTTGGATTAGTGTGTGTGAGGGACGGGAGAGGAGGGGGGGGGGATAAGAAGATCTGGTAAGAAAGGAACTTTGTTGGTGCCAGGTTGAAAATTCAGTTTTCACTTTGACATGAGGACATGACGGATAGAATTAGTCGGTCGCTGATAAATTATACAAATATGGGAAAGGGGAGAAGGTCTCTTAACCCTTTTTCCTACTGAAGATACGTCAGATTAAAGGTCTTTTGCATTTTCATGAATTTAGTACTATATAATTTAATACGCATTATTAATGTAAAAAATAATTACTATTTTTTAACCATAAGATATTTATTTTGTATTTAATACATAAAAATTTCAATTTACACATTTAATACACAAAAATGTCAATTTCTTTTTTATTGTGAGTATCGAATTATAATAATATTTCTTTTCGTTCTTAATATTTGTTCAACAAATGTATGAATGTTAATAGGCACATAAAAATCAATACTAGTATTAATAATAGTAATAATAAACGTTTTCGTTTACATCTGAATGAAGGTTTCCAGTCCGCCCCCAACTCTAAATTTGTTACTATAACTAAAGATTATTTTTTAACTATTTTATAAACACGATTTTTGCGCAGCTGAATAATAAGGATATGTTAAAATAGCAAAAGGAATGAGGTTAAATTAATGTTAATACAATAATAATAATAAAACAGCACTATTAAGGTTATTTATAAGGTAAAAGTTGAATGCTATTTCTAGAAAATGAACAAAACTCTAACAAACGAATCAATGAAAACTTTTAATTTATGAAGAAATCCACAAAGGATGTTTAAAAGTTTAAAAAACGTAATTTTAATTAAATAAGCTGATCAATAAATGTTATTATTTAAATTCAGTTTTTAAATTTGTATTACAAAATATTTCAGCAAAAAATTTCATTTTAAATCTTGAAATTAAAAGAATTAAGGAATGTTGCTGTAGATTCTTAAAAAGGATATTTAAAAAAAACTGTAATCGAACGGTTTTTCAATTTTCGATAAATGGACTACACCTTGAGCTAGCTGTTGTTGTATCATGATGGTAGTTTTTCCCCTTCTCCGCACTGTCGCGTCCGGAAATTCGGTTAAAGATATCAAATTCGCAGAACTTTCTGAAACACCTACCTTTTTATTGAAAATGGGGGAAAACCCATTCGATTAGCTAATTTTTGAGCAAAAGTACCTAGTACAGTCGAACCTCGTTAACATGAACCTCAAGGGGAATCAAAATTTTGTTCATGTTAACAGTAATTCATGTTATCAGTATCAAATATTTGTATTCGTTTTTATAGGGGCTGTGAAAACAATTCATTTTAAAAGTAATTCACGTTAAGCGTGTTCATGTTAAGAGGTTTGACTGTAATTTTATGCGTTTGCGAATAAAAATGAAATGAAGAATGTGTCAGAAAGAACACAGTTTAGATTTGAGAACAGACTTAATAAAGTCAAGAAAGTATACATGAGGTCAGATATTTTTTAAATTCATATAGCTTAAAAAAAAAAAAAAAAAAAAAAAAAAAAAAAAAAAAAAAAAAGCTAATTCAGTTAAACAAATTGTTCGGAAAAATTCATTATACATTATGCGTATTTTCCGATTTTCATAGACATCAGGTAGAAAACTATAGTTTATTATTAGTATTGTATTTATAGAATTTTAATTATGATGACCAATAAAATCAAAAGAAAATATTCCTTAAATGCCTTTTATATTTTGGCTTTCCTTGAAAAATAAAGATATTTTATCATGAGTTGTTTTATGGATTCAAGTCAATTGGATAAACAATTCTTTAGAAGATTTCGCAAAAATAAATAAATAAATAAATAAAATAAAATAAATAAATAAAAAGAATGCAAGGAAGAAACTGCATCCAGTTTGAAGTTACAAATCTTTCTTCATGTATTCACTAGAAATATTTCCGGTGTCAGCTTAATAATGTATGCTAAAAAACTTTGAAGCAGTGCCAGATACGTTCTTAATTAATCGCTATCGGAATTAAGGTTTACAGAAGCAGCTACTAAACACTGAGAATATTTGCATTTAAAGAGTTCCTTAGATTCTATTAGAAACAAGATTGAGAAGTTTTTAAACGTTTTTTTTTACGCAATTTTGAAATACACAACCAAGGACCAACACAACCAACACACACAAAAAAAAATCACGGTGGCACTAGATTTTGATGTTATTGGTGTCGGTGTTATTTATGACGGCCGATTATCTGCACGAGGGATATGGGCCCGAGGGGGAGTGCCTTCCGTGGGGTCTTTCTAAGGGAACCTAAACCGTATTTACGTATGGAAACCGAAAGAAAACCCCGAAAAACTCCGAACGATTAGGCCGACGAGCGCGATTGGGTTCGAGCACAGCCCCTCTCGCCTATCTACTTCGAGAGCAGTGCCTCTCGGACACTGGTGGGGCCGCACTAGATTTTGGAACAAATATGTCTGTCATCAATTGTCTAGTCTGCTTTTTCTTTAAATCGGGTATATACACATGAAATAGAACCTTGAAGAATTAAATCATTTTATTATCTTTTTTTGTCGAGGATCCCCCCCCCCCTCATCTGAAGTTTAAGATAATTTTAAACTCATGAACTTAAGAGAAACAGAATTAAATATTGTCTTCAAAGACAGATTTAATGAGAGAAAGCTTACCCCTTCACCGAAAAATCCTTAATTTACTTTTCTCTTACTGTATAATTATTTTAAGTTACTTGAAAAATAAATAAATAATATTCATTTTTTTTAAATCATCTGATAAAAAGAAAATTTAGTTAATTGAACTTGGAACACTCACCTCCCCCCCCCCCCCCCTTCCCGCCTTCCTAGAGCCATATCTCAATTCTTGGCATTATTTTCAATTTTTAGCTTGCTAATTTTAATAAGAAGTCTCAAAAATTTTAGTTTATCTAATCCTATTAGTTTAAAAGTTTAGAACTAATAAGTTTGAAAAAAGGTATTTCACGGAATTTATTTATTGTATTATCTTAAACCAGTTTCGAGTCAAATGCTAACATAGTATTTATCGCAGTTGTTTTAAATATTGGCCATGGTGTCCATTTTTACATTACTGAAAATATTATTGTATATTTTTTTTATTACAGTAAACTCTGTCTAATGCGGAATCGATCGGGACTGAGAAAATTTTCCGTGGTAGACAATATTCCGGCATTACTGATTAATACATTACTAAATAATACATTACTGAAAATATTATTAAATGTATTTTTTTATTATTATTTCATTTTCAAGCAACATCCTCTTCATTGTTTGTATAATCAAAATTTCCACTTGAAAACTCAAATGTAAAAAAAAAAAAAAAGAGAGATAAAAGAAAAAGAAAAAATAACATGATGTATCCAGATTTTTTTTGTATCAGAAACCTTCATTGCGGTTTCCCTTCCTCAGTGTTATGTATTCAGTAAAGAAAAGAGGGATTTTTAATCCCTGAAACCGAACAATCAATCAATGCTCTGTCTGTTACTGCAACAGTACCACGAACAGGTCTTGGTGGCTTCGTTCCTCTTCTCGTTCGTTACGAGATCACGTGACCTGTTCCTTTGCAACGGGTAAAAGGAACAGTTCCAGGTTCTGAAGGAACGGTTCGTTTTCGTTTTTCAAAAGGAGCAGGAACGCCCGTCCTTAGACCATCCTCAGATCGTTCTTTTTTCCGAAAGGCTAACATCTATAGACAACGATGGCAACTACACAGATATATCATCGTTTATTTATTCATAATACAGTAATAGAGGATTACAACTACATGAAAGCAGCTTATATTTAATTACAATATTATTTTTAAGTTTTACTGGTATGAAAGTAATATTATATTCATAATCTTTTGCGTTACCAACACATAGGTTTTATTTAACTTTGATATGATGTTTTTTCATAATTTGATAATACAGTTATTTATTTACTTAGCAACCAGATTTTTTTTTAAACTACATTTCCAGAGGAAGAAGCTGTTTTGTAAGTACAGTAATCCCTTGACATTCGGGGGTTTTGAAGTAGGAAGTGCAGAACAGTTTTTTTAATGGAAATTTAGATGAAATTATGAAAATTTCTGTGCCCCTCCGAAATTTCGTGTGATAGTCAGGGCTTGCTTCCAGGCGTGATTATTGAAGGGATTTTTAATCGACCATTTTTTCCGATGAATAAATAACATCTTAAGTTATAAGAAATTTGACGATATTAATGTATTCAATGACCATAATATAGTTGCATAGTCTTTAGATTTTCGGCTACCACTACTTCTGATTATTAATATTTGTCCTGTTTAATAAAAATTATGTTAGTAAATAAAGCGAATTTTTGCACATTGCAAATAAAAGTAAATGTATAAATGTCCTCTTTAAAGTGTATTCACCTCACACTATAGCATTTTATTTTATTTATACGTATTAATTATTCCCGAATGTTTATATCGCTGGAAAAGATCAAATGAAATTAAAATTCTCCAAACTGTTAATCTTACTTAATCAGATTATAGATTTTTAAAATTTCCAATCATTCAAGCTCAGCAATTCTTTTCCTAGAAATTTTTCGATTAGTCTTTGTCGTTATCAGTGCAAAGTATTTTAAATCAAACTTATGTAAGAACAAAAAGTTTAATTGTATGACAGTTGTATGGCGAAATTCGGTTTTTCAGACTGGCAAATGAGGATGTTATCCGGGCGTTCAAAACTGCATATATCTACTAACGAGTTGGTGACGAGATGCATACTGTTACGGAAGACTTATTATAAACCAACTGGAATCGATTAAATTAAGCTTGTTGTGAGTATTTCTGACCTGTAAAGTTTCTCGATATTTTCGCATAACAAATATTGCTTTAGAATTGTTAAATCTTGGTTTAGAGAAGTAAGGCAATTTTTTCAAATGGTGTTAATAAAGACCAAGTGCTTAATATACTGTAACAGTTCTTGTCAATACCTAAAGATGAACTTCTAAATGATTTTCTTATTTTTCCAAACACTTTGGATCAGGATCTAGATTTTTTTTTTTTTTTTTAGATTCAGAAAAAAAAATTAATTATCTAGTTTTCTCATTATATACAGAAGACTTTTTTTTCCTTTATGAAAATTAATTTAATTCTGCAAAGCAAATTTTACGGGTAACCTAAATTAAAAGCTAAGCAACAAACATAATTGCTATAGAATACTCGCAACAAATAAATAAATATCCTAAAGCAAAATTTACTTAAAAAACGCAAATTTTAAAATTACTATAAAATAATGGGTGGGATCAGTCTTGAATTCAGAAATTTTTCTGCAGTGCACTATCCTGAATTTATCCCAGCGTGAGAATCAATAATATAACACCTTTCTTTTACCTTTATTTTACTAAATGAAGCGTTATGAATTAGAATTATTTTATTTCATCAATAACATTAGTAACATATTTTGAAACAGGTATTATAGTAATCTTCTTAGCGAAATGTCCTAAATAACATTGCCCGCGCCCTCCGAAAAAAATTTTGTACAGAAAAAGACATCGTCCCCCCTTTTCCCTCCGCAATAAACCAGCTCAAAAGTCTTAAAAATGCCTAAAAACTTTTCTCCTTTTTTGTGACATGGGCGTGTGTATCTTTGAATTAGGGGAGGGCAGTTAAATTAAATGTATTTGCGTTTGTACATTATAGCACTTGGAAGATGCGTGACAAAATATTTCTTTTGACACACGACGTCTAAATATCACAAAATGGTGCTTTTATTATTCCAAACCTAGTAGAGAAAAAGGTTTGTTTCTAAGAAAAAATAGTTTAGAGGAATTAATCTACGAAACTAATCTTAAATCACTTCTGACTCCAGCCATTTGACAGCTAAATCTTCGTCTTCAGACTTGATAAGTAATAATGGATAAGAATTTCCCCTAAATTTCATGAAATTTATTTTCCTAAATTTGTCGCTATAAGAATTCAATCAGAGTTAAAAGAAAAGATAAAATCCAGGAATTTTTCTAAATACTGTTTGAGTGTGTTATCACACCATCTAGCGACTTTTTCTTAAAGAGGTATAAATAATTTTCTGATTAAATAATAAAAAAAATTAGTACTGAGAAATTAATAATATATTTTGAAAAAAAGGGGGGGGATTATTAAATATTAGCAAGGCTGTTTCAAAAATTTTTATAGACGACAACGATGGCAACCACACAGGTATATCATCTTTTATTTAATTATAATACAGTAATAGAGGATGACAACTACGTGAAAGCAGCTTATACTTAATTACAATATTATTTTTAAGTTTTACTGGTATAAAAGAAATATTATATTCATAATCTTTTGCGTTACCAACACATAGGTTTTATTTAACTTTGATATGATGTTTTTTCATAATTTGATAATACAGTTATTTATTTACTTAGCCACCAGATTTTTTTTTAAACTACATTTCCAGAGGAAGAAGCTGTTTTGTAAGTACAGTAATCCCTTGACATTCGGGGGTTTTGAAGTAGGAAGTGCAGAACGGTTTTTTTAATGGAAATTTAGATGAAATTATGAAAATTTCTGTGCCCCTCCGAAATTTCGTGTGTTAGTCAGGGCTTGCTTCCAGGCGTGATTATTGAAGGGATTTTTAATCGACCATTTGTTCCGATGAATAAATTACATCTTAAGTTATAAGAAATTTGACGATATTAATGTATTGAATGACCATAATATAGTTGCATAGTCTTTAGATTTTCGACTACCACTACTTCTGATTATTAATATTTGTCCTGTTTAATAAAAAAATTATGTTAGTAAATAAAGCGAAATTTTGCACATTGCAAATAAAAGTAAATGTATAAATGTCCTCTTTAAAGTGTATTCACCTCACACTATAGAATTTTATTTTATTTATACGTATTAATTATACCCGAATGTTTATATCGCTGGAAAAGATCAAATGAAATTAAAATTCTCCAAACTGTTAATCTTACTTAATCAGATTATAGATTTTTAAAATTTCCAAATATTCAAGCTCAGCAATTCTTTTCCTAGAAATTTTTCGATTAGTCTTTGTCGTTATCAGTGCAAAGTATTTTAAACCAAACTTGTGTAAGAACAAAAAGTTTAATTGTATGACACTTGTATGGCGAAATTCGGTTTTTCAGACTGGCAAATGAGGATGTTATCCGGGTGTTCAAAACTGCATATACTGCTTGGCCACTTTTTAAAGACCGACCTTGGCATACTGCCAAAATAATGGACCTTTCCGAAGGTAGGGAAGCATTAGGAGGAGACGAAATTCAGGTTTCTCTTAACCCGTCTGACCGGACCGCTGACCACATGTCATTTCCACACTGGCTGTTGTACTATTAACGTTATTTCTTACTCGCCTTATTCTGTTTTCTATTTTCAGAAAAGAAGCTTTTTCCTTTTGATTTTGTATTTGCTTTTACTTCTATAAAATGAATGTAAAAGAATCTAAAAGCTCTAAAGGCAAACACTTTCATAGTGCAACCAAAAATATTTTACATAATATTGTAAAATATTGTGATAACGAAGCTGACAAAGGCTGCTTAACTATTCCGTTATCACATTCAAATAAAAGAGCTAGCGTAATTGCCGGTGTTTCGGAGAGCACCATAAAAAGAATTCGCAAAGAAGGCGATAATAATGCTAGTAATTTCGCTTCTCCTAAAAAGAAAAAAGCGAAGACAACCATAGAAAATGTCAACTTGGATGATTTTAATTTGGATGTAATTCGAAGAACTATCCAGGATTTCTACACGAAAGATAATTTAGTGCCTACTATTCCGAAATTATTAACCAAGTTGAAATAGAATATCGGATTTTCAAAAGGTAAAGAGACATTACGGAAAGTTCTCCATGAAATGGGATTCCGCTGGGGAAAGTGTGAAAATAAGAGGAATCTGCTCTTGGAACGAAGTGATATTGTTTTATCTCGCACGAAGTATCTACGAAGTATCCACCAATTCCGAAAAGAGAAACGACCTCTAATTTTTGATGATGAAACGTGGATTGACAGTAACTTGACTGTTGGGAAATGCTGGCAATCAGAAGAAGTGTTCGGTGTTGTGAAAACAGGGGCGGCATCGAGACGCATTATTGCTTTATGTGCGGGAGGAGAAATGGGATTTATTCCAAATTCATCCCTAACGTATAAAGCCAACACGACCACAGGTGACTATCACGGGCAGATGAATTCAAACATTTTTGAAAAATGGGCAAGGGAAAAACTCATCCCAAATTTGCCAAAAAATTCTGTTGTGATAGACAATGCGCCCTATCATTCAATTCAATTAAATAAGCCTCCGAATTCTTCCCAGAACAAAAGAGAAATTATGGATTGGTTGGAACTTAATAAAGTCTCATATTCTTCAAACATGCGAAAAGTTGAATTAATGGATTTAGTGAAGTTGAATTCCCCTGCTACGAAAACATATAAATTTGACAATATGTTAGCCGAGCATGGGCATTGTGCGTTAAGATTGCCTCCATATCATTGTGACATAAATGCGATAGAATATGTATGGGCGGATATGAAGAATTACATTCGCGAACGAAATATCACAGCAGATTTAAATATGGATCAACTATTTAAACTGACGAAACTTTCCCTAGAAAATGTTGATGCTGATAAATGGAAAAACTACTGCTTGCACATAGAAGAATTAGAGAATGAATATTGGAAAAAAGACGGCATAATAGAAGATATGTGTGATCCACTAATTATTTCGTTCGACGATGATGATGATTCTGATGACGTTGAAAGTGATAGTGAATAAAGCTCCCCCCCTTTTTTTGAGGAGAGATCCGTGATGATATTATAAAATACAAGCATTTTTATGGCTTCATTTTTTTCTGAGACCCTCTCTTCTTTTTTTTTTTTTTCTTTGGGGTCAGCTTCTGCATATATATATATATATATATATTTTTTTTTTAGTTAAAAGAATTTCTACATGAATTTATCCGAAAAATAGATTCAAAACGCGAACATTGACTGCATTTATATAAAGATTAATTACTTTTATGGTAGAGTAGAAAACGCTGTTCGATTTCGGGATATCTAAATAAGCAGGGCCGAAGCTAGGGGGGTGCATATGCCCCGGCCCCAGAACGAAAGAGGGAGGGGGGAGAGGAAATGAAGACTTTGTTTGTCGTTTCATACAAAAATGTTTATATATATATGAAATACCAAGAAACTCGCAAGCTAATGTTAAACCTTTGGGAGCGCTCTTTTCAAATTTGTGTAAGGGAAAGTAAATTTAAAAAATAAACAATCTGCAACACAAATCGAAAAAGTAAACACTAACCCGGTTAGAATTTAATCTCAGCTATTCTAAGCCAAAAAAAAAAAAAAATATCATTTGAAACTGCTAATATGCAAGTGAGAAATTTTAAAAAGAACGCTCTCATAGGTTTAACATTAGCGATCCAGTTTCTTATCGAGACTAGTGTAGGCTCTTAACGCTCAAGCTAATGTTAATCCGATGGGAGCATTGTTTACATATTTCTTGTTAGCATTTTAATTATTATTAAATGATTTTTATTTTTTAATGACTTTTCTTTCTTTCTTTGCATACTGTACCTGCGGTCGATAACTTTTATTGTGTATGAGAAGGGGGGGTGGGGCAAACATGACTAGTTTCGGCCCTGTAAATAAGAAAAACTGAAATTCTCCCATATTTACGGATAAAAATGTCTCCGTATAGGTATAAGGAAATTGAATTTGAAAACAGATTAAAAAATATTTCAGTGTATTCATATTTAATAAGAAATTTATACTTATAAGTGTATCCTTTAAGGAATAGATATTTAAAATATTAATTTATTTAAGAAAAAATAAGTTACAATGACATACGTAAAAATACAGTAAATATGACAGTTTTTTTACTTAACATTATTTTTGTTAAATAAATTATTTATATAACTGAAAATTCCATCCTTATTGTTTTAATGCACCTTAAAGAATAATTAAAACCTTTCATGGGGGTGTTTATACCATTTAAAAATGTTTCATATTTTATAAATAAAAATAATAAAGTTTATATATCTAAATTATCCTAACATGTTTCTTTTGATTGAAGATATCGTCTTCATCGAAAAGAAAATAACGCATTATTATTAGATAAGAAGAAGAATCCTTTCTATAATCTTGAAGACAAGTGAATACGAAACTAGTCCAGTAGTATTTATTCTCCTCCCCATTCCCCACAAAAGCAATACTAGGGGAACCTCCCTTTTCATTGCTCTCAGCCCTATTTTGAAGAATAGACTAGTCCGTCTTAGACCTGTTACTCACGTGACCGGTCTTTAATGCTTGGCTCAGCAGTATCTACTAACGAGTTGGTGACGAGATGCATACTATTACGGAAGACTTAATATAAACCAACTGGAATCGATTAAATTAAGCTTGCTGTGAGTATTTCTGACCTGTAAAGTTTCTCGATATTTTCGCATAACAAATATTCCTTTAGAATTGTTAAATCTTGGTTTAGAGAAGTAAGGGAATTTTTTCAAATGGTGTTAATAAAAACCAAGTGCTTAATATACTGTAACAGCTCTTGTCAATACCTAAAAATGAACTTCTAAATGATTTTCTTATTTTTCCAAACACTTTGGATCAGGATCTAGTTTTTTTTTTTTTTTTTTAGATTCAGAAAAAAAAAAAAAAAAAAATTATTATCTAGTTTTCTCATTATATACAGAAGACTTTTTTTTCCTTTATGAAAATTAATTTAATTCTGCAAAGCAAATTTTACGGGTAACCTAAATTAAAAGCTAAGCAACAAACATAATTGCTATAGAATACTCGCAACAAATAAATAAATATCCTAAAGCAAAATTTACTTAAAAAACGCAAATTTTAAAATTACTATAAAATAATGGGTGGGATCAGTCTTGAATTCAGAAATTTTTCTGCAGTGCACTATCCTGAATTTATCCCAGCGTGAGAATCAATAATATAACACCTTTCTTTTACCTTTATTTTACTAAATGAAGCGTTATGAATTAGAATTATTTTATTTCATCAATAACATTAGTAACATATTTTGAAACAGGTATTATAGTAATCCTCTTAGCGAAATGTCCTAAATAACATTGCCCGCGCCCTCCGAAAAAATTTTGTACAGAAATAGACATCGTCCCCCCTTTTCCCTCCGCAATAAACCAGCTCAAAAGTCTTAAAAATGTCTAAAAACTTTTCTCCTTTTTTGTGACATGGGCGTGTGTATCTTTGAATTAGGGAGGGCAGTTAAATTAAATGTATTTGCGTTTGTACATTATAGCACTTGGAAGATGCGTGACAAAATATTTCTTTTGACACACGACGTCTAAATATCACAAAATGGTGCTTTTATTATTCCAAACCTAGTACAGAAAAAGGTTTGTTTCTAAGAAAAAATAGTTTAGAGGAATTAATCTACGAAACTAATCTTAAATCACTTCTGACTCCAGCCATTTGACAGCTAAATCTTCGTCTTCAGCCTTGATAAGTAATAATGGATAAGAATTTTCCCTAAATTTCATGAAATTTATTTTCCTAAATTTGTCGCTGTAAGAATTCAATCAGAGTTAAAAGAAAAGATAAAATCCAGGAATTTTTCTAAATACTGTTTGAGTGTGTTATCACACCATCTAGCGACTTTTTCTTAAAGAGGTATAAATAATTTTCTGATTAAATAATAAAAACAATTAGTACTGAGAAATTAATAATATATTTTGAAAAAAAAGGGGGGATTATTAAATATTAGCAAGGCTGTTTCAAAAATTTTTATAGACGACAACGATGGCAACCACACAGGTATATCATCGTTTATTTAATTATAATACTGTAATGGAATATGACTACTACACAAAAAGCAGCTTATACTTAATTAAAATATTATTTTTAAGTTTTACTGGTATAAAAGAAATATTATATTCATAATCTTTTGCGTTACCAACACATAGGTTTCATTTAACTTTGATATGATGTTTTTTCATAATTTGATAATACAGTTTTTTATTTACTTAGCAACCAGATTTTTTTTAACTACATTTCCAGAGGAAGAAGCTGTTTTGTAAGTACAGTAATCCCTTGACATTCGGGGGTTTTGAAGTAGGAAGTGCAGAACGGTTTTTTTAATGGAAATTTAGATGAAATTATGAAAATTTCTGTGCCCCTCCGAAATTTCGTGTGATAGTCAGGGCTTGCTTCCAGGCGTAATTATTGAAGGGATTTTTAATCGACCATTTTTTCCGATGAATAAATTACATCTTAAGTTATAAGAAATTTGACGATATTAATGTATTCAATGACCATAATATAGTTGCATAGTCTTTAGATTTTCGACTACCACTACTTCTGATTATTAATATTTGTCCTGTTTAATAAAAAAATTATGTTAGTAAATAAAGCGAAATTTTGCACATTGCAAATAAAAGTAAATGTATAAATATCCTCTTTAAAGTGTATTCACCTCACACTATAGAATTTTATTTTATTTATACGTATTAATTATTCCCGAATGTTTATATCGCTGGAAAAGATCAAATGAAATTATAATTCTCCAAACTGTTAATCTTACTTAATCAGATTATAGATTTTTAAAATTTCCAAACATTCAAGCTCAGCAATTCTTTTCCTAGAAATTTTTCGATTAGTCTTTGTCGTTATCAGTGCAAAGTATTTTAAACCAAACTTGTGTAAGAACAAAAAGTTTAATTGTATGACAGTTGTATGGCGAAATTCGGTTTTTCAGACTGGCAAATGAGGATGTTATCCGGGTGTTCAAAACTGCATATACTGCTTGGCCACTTTTTAAAGACCGACCTTGGCATACTGCCAAAATAATGGACCTTTCCGAAGGTAGGGAAGCATTAGGAGGAGACGAAATTCAGGTTTCTCTTAACCCGTCTGACCGGACCGCTGACCACATGTCATTTCCACACTGGCTGTTGTACTATTAACGTTATTTCTTACTCGCCTTATTCTGTTTTCTATTTTCAGAAAAGAAGCTTTTTCCTTTTGATTTTGTATTTGCTTTTACTTCTATAAAATGAATGTAAAAGAATCTAAAAGCTCTAAAGGCAAACACTTTCATAGTGCAACCAAAAATATTTTACATAATATTGTAAAATATTGTGATAACGAAGCTGACAAAGGCTGCTTAACTATTCCGTTATCACATTCAAATAAAAGAGCTAGCGTAATTGCCGGTGTTTCGGAGAGCACCATAAAAAGAATTCGCAAAGAAGGCGATAATAATGCTAGTAATTTCGCTTCTCCTAAAAAGAAAAAAGCGAAGACAACCATAGAAAATGTCAACTTGGATGATTTTAATTTGGATGTAATTCGAAGAACTATCCAGGATTTCTACACGAAAGATAATTTAGTGCCTACTATTCCGAAATTATTAACCAAGTTGAAATAGAATATCGGATTTTCAAAAGGTAAAGAGACATTACGGAAAGTTCTCCATGAAATGGGATTCCGCTGGGGAAAGTGTGAAAATAAGAGGAAACTGCTCTTGGAACGAAGTGATATTGTTTTATCTCGCACGAAGTATCTACGAAGTATCCACCAATTCCGAAAAGAGAAACGACCTCTAATTTTTGATGATGAAACGTGGATTGACAGTAACTTGACTGTTGGGAAATGCTGGCAATCAGAAGAAGTGTTCGGTGTTGTGAAAACAGGGGCGGCATCGAGACGCATTATTGCTTTATGTGCGGGAGGAGAAATGGGATTTATTCCAAATTCATCCCTAACGTATAAAGCCAACACGACCACAGGTGACTATCACGGGCAGATGAATTCAAACATTTTTGAAAAATGGGCAAGGGAAAAACTCATCCCAAATTTGCCAAAAAATTTTGTTGTGATAGACAATGCGCCCTATCATTCAATTCAATTAAATAAGCCTCCGAATTCTTCCCAGAACAAAAGAGAAATTATGGATTGGTTGGAACTTAATAAAGTCTCATATTCTTCAAACATGCGAAAAGTTGAATTAATGGATTTAGTGAAGTTGAATTCCCCTGCTACGAAAACATATAAATTTGACAATATGTTAGCCGAGCATGGGCATTGTGCGTTAAGATTGCCTCCATATCATTGTGACATAAATGCGATAGAATATGTATGGGCGGATATGAAGAATTACATTCGCGAACGAAATATCACAGCAGATTTAAATATGGATCAACTATTTAAACTGACGAAACTTTCCCTAGAAAATGTTGATGCTGATAAATGGAAAAACTACTGCTTGCACATAGAAGAATTAGAGAATGAATATTGGAAAAAAGACGGCATAATAGAAGATATGTGTGATCCACTAATTATTTCGTTCGACGATGATGATGATTCTGATGACGTTGAAAGTGATAGTGAATAAAGCTCCCCCCCCCCCTTTTTTTGAGGAGAGATCCGTGATGATATTATAAAATACAAGCATTTTTATGGCTTCATTTTTTTCTGAGACCCTCTCTTCTTTTTTTTTTTCTTTGGGGGTCAGCTTCTGCATATATATATATATTTTTTTTTTTTAGTTAAAAGAATTTCTACATGAATTTATCCGAAAAATAGATTCAAAACGCGAACATTGACTGCATTTATATAAAGATTAATTACTTTTATGGTAGAGTAGAAAACGCTGTTCGATTTCGGGATATCTAAATAAGCAGGGCCGAAGCTAGGGGGGTGCATATGCCCCGGCCCCAGAACGAAAGAGGGAGGGGGGAGAGGAAATGAAGACTTTGTTTGTCGTTTCATACAAAAATGTTTATATATATATGAAATACCAAGAAACTCGCAAGCTAATGTTAAACCTATGGGAGCGCTCTTTTCAAATTTGTGTAAGGGAAAGTAAATTTAAAAAATAAAAAATCTGCAACCAAAATCGAAAAAGTAAACACTAACCCGGTTAGAATTTAATCTCAGCTATTCTAAGCAAAAAAAAAAAAAAAAAAAAAAAAAAAAATATCATTTGAAACTGTTAATATGCAAGTGGGAAATTTTAAAAAGAACGCTCTCATAGGTTTAACATTAGCGATCCAGTTTCTTATCGAGACTAGTGTAGGCTCTTAACGCTCAAGCTAATGTTAATCCGATGGGAGCATTGTTTACATATTTCTTGTTAGCATTTTAATTATTATTAAATGATTTTTATTTTTTAATGACTTTTCTTTCTTTCTTTGCATACTGTACCTGCGGTTGATAACTTTTATTGTGTATGAGAAGGGGGGGGGGGCAAACATGACTAGTTTCGGCAATGTAAATAAGAAAAACTGAAATTCTCCCATATTTACGGATAAAAATGTCTCCGTATAGGTATAAGGAAATTGAATTTGAAAACAGATTAAAAAATATTTCAGTGTATTCATATTTAATAAGAAATTTATACTTATAAGTGTATCCTTTAAGGAATAGATATTTAAAATATTAATTTATTTAAGAAAAAATAAGTTACAATGACATACGTAAAAATACAGTAAATATGACAGTTTTTTTACTTAACATTATTTTTGTTAAATAAATTATTTATATAACTGAAAATTCCATCCTTATTTTTTATTTTTTTAATGCACCTTAAAGAATAATTAAAACCTTTCATGGGGGTGTTTATACCATTTAAAAATGTTTCATATTTTATAAATAAAAATAATAAAGTTTATATATCTAAATTATCCTAACATGTTTCTTTTGATTGAAGATATCGTCTTCATCGAAAAGAAAATAACGCATTATTATTAGATAAGAAGAAGAATCCTTTCTATAATCTTGAAGACAAGTGAATACGAAACTAGTCCAGTAGTATTTATTCTCCTCCCCATTCCCCACAAAAGCAATACTAGGGAAACCTCCCTTTTCATTGCTCTCAGCCCTATTTTGAAGAATAGACTAGTCCGTCTTAGACCTGTTACTCACGTGACCGGTCTTTAATGCTTGGCTCAGCAGTATCTACTAACGAGTTGGTGACGAGATGCATACTATTACGGAAGACTTAATATAAACCAACTGGAATCGATTAAATTAAGCTTGCTGTGAGTATTTCTGACCTGTAAAGTTTCTCGATATTTTCGCATAACAAATATTCCTTTAGAATTGTTAAATCTTGGTTTAGAGAAGTAAGGCAATTTTTTCAAATGGTGTTAATAAAAACCAAGTGCTTAATATACTGTAACAGCTCTTGTCAATACCTAAAGATGAACTTCTAAATGATTTTCTTATTTTTCCAAACACTTTGGATCAGGATCTAGTTTTTTTTTTTTTTTTTTTTTTAGATTCAGAAAAAAAAAAAATTATTATCTAGTTTTCTCATTATATACAGAAGACTTTTTTTTCCTTTATGAAAATTAATTTAATTCTGCAAAGCAAATTTTACGGGTAACCTAAATTAAAAGCTAAGCAACAAACATAATTGCTATAGAATACTCGCAACAAATAAATAAATATCCTAAAGCAAAATTTACTTAAAAAACGCAAATTTTAAAATTACTATAAAATAATGGGTGGGATCAGTCTTGAGTTCAGAAATTTTTCTGCAGTGCACTATCCTGAATTTATCCCAGCGTGAGAATCAATAATATAACACCTTTCTTTTACCTTTATTTTACTAAATGAAGCGTTATGAATTAGAATTATTTTATTTCATCAATAACATTAGTAACATATTTTGAAACAGGTTTTATAGTAATCCTCTTAGCGAAATGTCCTAAATAACATTGCCCGCGCCCTCCGAAAAAAATTTTGTACAGAAAAAGACATCGTCCCCCCTTTTCCCTCCGCAATAAACCAGCTCAAAAGTCTTAAAAATGTCTAAAAACTTTTCTCCTTTTTTGTGACATGGGCGTGTGTATCTTTGAATTAGGGGAGGGCAGTTAAATTAAATGTATTTGCGTTTGTACATTATAGCACTTGGAAGATGCGTGACAAAATATTTCGTTTGACACACGACGTCTAAATATCACAAAATGGTGCTTTTATTATTCCAAACCTAGTAGAGAAAAAGGTTTGTTTCTAAGAAAAAATTGTTTAGAGGAATTAATCTACGAAACTAATCTTAAATCACTTCTGACTCCAGCCATTTGACAGCTAAATCTTCGTCTTCAGCCTTGATAAGTAATAATGGATAAGAATTTCCCCTAAATTTCATGAAATTTATTTTCCTAAATTTGTCGCTATAAGAATTCAATCAGAGTTAAAAGAAAAGATAAAATCCAGGAATTTTTCTAAATACTGTTTGAGTGTGTTATCACACCATCTAGCGACTTTTTCTTAAAGAGGTATAAATAATTTTCTGATTAAATAATAAAAACAATTAGTACTGAGAAATTAATAATATATTTTGAAAAAAAAGGGGGGATTATTAAATATTAGCAAGGCTGTTTCAAAAATTTTTATAGACGACAACGATGGCAACCACACAGGTATATCATCGTTTATTTAATCATAATACAGTATTAGAGGATGACAACTACGTCAAAGCAGCTTATACTTAATTACAATATTATTTTTAAGTTTTACTGGTATAAAAGAAATATTATATTCATAATCTTTTGCGTTACCAACACATAGGTTTTATTTAACTTTGATATGATGTTTTTTCATAATTTGATAATACAGTTATTTATTTACTTAGCCACCAGATTTTTTTTTAAACTACATTTCTAGAGGAAGAAGCTGTTTTATAAGTACAGTAATCTCTTGACATTCGGGGGTTTTGAAGTAGGAAGTGCAGAACAGTTTTTTTTAATGGAAATTTAGATGAAGTTATGAAAATTTCTGTGCCCCTCCGAAATTTCGTGTGATAGTCAGGGCTTGCTTCCAGGCGTGATTATTGAAGGTATTTTTAATCGACCATTTTTTCCGATGAATAAATTACATCTTAAGTTATAAGAAATTTGACGATATTAATGTATCAATGACCATAATATAGTTGCATAGTCTTTAGATTTTCGACTACCACTACTTCTGATTATTAATATTTGTCCTGTTTAATAAAAAAAATATGTTCGTAAATAAAGCGAACTTTTGCACATTGCAAATAAAAGTAAATGTATAAATATCCCCTTTAAAGTGTATTTACCTCACACTATAGCATTTTATTTTATTTATACGTATTAATTATTCCCGAATGTTTATATCGCTGGAAAAGATCAAATGAAATTAAAATTCTCCAAACTGTTAATCTTATGTAATCAGATTATAGATTTTTAAAATTTCCAAACATTCAAGCTCAGCAATTCTTTTCCTAGAAATTTTTCGATTAGTCTTTGTCGTTATCAGTGCAAAGTATTTTAAATCAAACTTATGTAAGAACAAAAAGTTTAATTGTATGACAGTTGTATGGCGAAATTCGGTTTTTCAGACTGGCAAATGAGGATGTTATCCGGGCGTTCAAAACTGCATATATCTACTAACGAGTTGGTGACGAGATGCATACTGTTACGGAAGACTTAATATAAACCAACTGGAATCGATTAAATTAAGCTTGCTGTGAGTATTTCTGACCTGTAAAGTTTCTCGATATTTTCGCATAACAAATATTCCTTTAGAATTGTTAAATCTTGGTTTAGAGAAGTAAGGCAATTTTTTCAAATGGTGTTAATAAAAACCAAGTGCTTAATATACTGTAACAGTTCTTGTCAATACCTAAAGATGAACTTCTAAATGATTTTCTTATTTTTCCAAACACTTTGGATCAGGATCTAGTTTTTTTTTTTTAAGACTCAGAAAAAAAAAAAAAAATATTATCTAGTTTTCTCATTATATATAGAAGACTTTTTTTCCTTTATGAAAATTAATTTAATTCTGCAAAGCAAATTTTACGGGTAACCTAAATTAAAAGCTAAGCAACAAACATAATTGCTATAGAATACTCGCAACAAATAAATAAATATCCTAAAGCAAAATTTACTTAAAAAGCGCAAATTTATAAAATAATGGGTGGGATCAGTCTTGAATTCAGAAATTTTTCTGCAGTGCAGTATCCTGAATTTATCCCTGCGTGAGAATCAATAATATAACACCTTTATTTTACATTTATTTTACTAAATGAAGCGTTATGAATTAGAATTATTTTATTTCATCAATAACATTAGTAACATATTTTGAAACAGATATTATAGTAATCCTCTTAGCGAAATGTCCTAAATAACATTGCCCGCGCTCTCCGAAAAAAATTTTGTACAGAAATAGACATCGTCCCCCCTTTTCCCTCCGCAATAAACCAGCTCGAAAGTCTTAAAAATGTCTAAAAACTTTTCTCCTTTTTTGTGACATGGGCGTGTGTATCTTTGAATTAGGGGAGGGCAGTTAAATTAAATGTATTTGCGTTTGTACATTATAGCATTTGGAAGATGCGTGACAAAATATTTCTTTTGACACACGACGTCTAAATATCACAAAATGGTGCTTTTATTATTCCAAACCTAGTAGAGAAAAAGGTTTGTTTCTAAGAAAAAATAGTTTATAGGAATTAATCTACGAAACTAATCTTAAATCACTTCTGACTCCAGCCATTTGACAGCTAAATCTTCGTCTTCAGCCTTGATAAGTAATAATGGATAAGAATTTCCCCTAAATTTCATGAAATTTGTTTTCCCAAATTTCTCGCTATAAGAATTCAATCAGAGTTAAAAGAAAAGATGAAATCCAGGAATTTTTCTAAATATTGTTTGAGTGTGTTATCACACCATCTAGCGACTTTTACTTAAAGAGGTATAAATAATTTTCTGATTAAATGATAATAAAAAATTAATACTGAGAAATTAATAATATATTTTGAAAAAAAAGGGGGGATTATTAAATATTAGAAAGGCTGATTCAAAATTTTTTTTTGAAAATAGGCAGGAAAATTAATTATACATTTAAATATATTTCATACAGAAAAAAAGAAAAAAAATCAAAATCCTGAGTTCCTAGAAAGAAAGGATTCCTTCCGTCAAATCCAGTACTATGAGGGTTCATATGGATCCTTGAATTTCCAGACTAAGAAATTCTTCGATACCATTATTTTCTTACTGAAAATCTCTCCCTAATTAAGGTGAAATTTCGTCCGTTTAAACTACATTAATTTTTCTATAAAAAAATTCTGATACTTGACCTTGAAAATAACGGTACCCTACGAACCATGTCTATACATTAAAAAACTAATTTACTTAAATCAGAAAGAAAAATGTATCAGTTATGATGGAATGTTTCATGTTATTTAATGCAAAGAAACACTTTGCTTTCTACTAAATGAAACGTGTTTCCTATGTAGTCTGAAAATAAATCTGATGACCCAAATTATTTCTGTGTCATTTTTAAGGAACGTTAGAAAAATTGAATATCTTAACTTTTAAATCAATACTATGGTAGTACTAAAGGAAATCCTAATTAATTTAACTCTAGGTTATCCTAGAAACACATGAAATATCCAAGTTATTAGAGTAAAATATTCACATAATTAATTCAAAGGAGAGTGAAAATGGTTCAGGTGTCGAATTGGTAAGATTAAAACCGAATATTTTTCCTTGTACTATTTTTATTTGTACCACGATAACAGCACTGGACATCACATGGAACATTTAAATTAAGGATGTGAATACATATTCCATGTCAGCGGTTAGTTACGCTCCCAGGCCGAGTAATTCAGGTGAATTTTCTACAAATTTTCATGTATCACATCTAACATTAAATGTAGATAACATTTATAATTTCCGAGAAAGCGATATTTTCGCACCTCTTTTTCTCAACAAAAATTCAAGCATCACTGCTCGTTTTTGCGTAGGCTAATTCTACCTCCACACCTACTCAGTCACGTGGTATGGTTCGGGATAGTTTTAGCGCCGCCTATGCACACACGCGCCTAGTCATGGGCTAATTTTAGCTTTTACACATATACACACATGGCACTGTTCGCAACAGTGCTTCCCCCCTCCCATGAACATATGGGTGTTCATCACAAATCCAATATATTCTACGATATAATCAAACCAGTACAAATAGAAAAGTATAATGAAGGTTATACATACTTCAAGGAATTAACACTTTAAAATTTTACATCAACTAAATAGAAAAAAGAAAAAAAAAAGCAAAAAAACAAGATTTGTACATGAATTTAATTAGAGTTATAATCAGTTCCCAGTTCGATATGATAAAGCGATTAAATGGGTCTTTAGAGAATATATTTCTCAATTTTAACTTTACAGGCCCTCACCTTGCCGTCTCTTCCAGGAATTAGTTCAATAATTTTACCTAGACTCCAGAAATTTCTGGGTAATTTATCATTTAATTAATACAATATCATTTAGTTTAGATTGGGGAAATTCTGTTTTGTTCAAACTTAGGTGGGCTGACCCCAAATTTAATAGGTATTCGCCCTTCCATCTCGATCAAAACAAGCGCATCAAACTTTCACGATAGTTATAAGATCTAATTAATTCTTTTCTGGAAGAGACTGGTGGCAGAGAAGTTATCCTTCTCCCTAACAAAAAAAGAGCTGGCGTTAAAGGTAGGGGGTCTAGTCCTTCATTATTAATGTAAGTTAAAGGTCGGGAATTTGCCATTCTCCCAATTTCCGTAAGCACTGTGTTCAGTTCAATTAAAGTTAGTGAAGATTTACCCAAAGTCTTTCTCAATGCTGTTTCCACAGTCTTGATCATTCGTTCAACCTCCTCTCTCCCACTATGCAGCTGTCTCAACTATGTATTTCCACTTGATATTACGGGATGCAAAAAAATCTTACCCATTAGGATGAGTCACAATAATCCATAATTATTTTTAGTTCTAATTCTGCCCGTTTGAAGGTTTCAGCGTTGTCCGAATACACAATAGAAGGTAATCCACGTCGAGCAATGAACCTTCGGAATGCTAGTAAAAAGGTTTGCGTAAATAAGTACCAGGCGGACATTTCTCGTTACAGCACAGGTGATCGGTAAAATATACTGCTTGTTGTCACTATCTTTGACGAATGACGGTCCCGCAAAATCACATCCTGTAACACTAAATGAATTCGCCTGTTCAACACGATCATGTAGCAATGGAACTATCGTTTGTTCTCCTGCAGTTGAAGATAAACGCTTGCAAATAATGCAATTTTTAATTAGATCTTTTATCGTTTGTCTAGTTCTTAGTAGCCAGAACCTTTCTCTTATTTGTACAAGTATATGCGAAACTGCAGAGTAAAAGACTCGATACTATCGTAACCGCTGGTGTTAATTCGATTCTCCAAAATAATTAAAAATTTCCCTTTCTTTATTTAAATTAGTACGCATGAAAATCACATTTAATTTTAAGACATGGATACTAAATTAATTCTACTAATTAAGTATTTTTGAAATTATAAATATTTTCTGAATTGAATTTATTATATTTAATTTTTCTATTGCTTCTATGAGAAAATGTCTTTGCTTAAAATAATGTCACCAGAAAATACTTTCAAGTAAATTTACAGACAATAACTATATACACTTCATCGACATTTAAAATGCTTCTTAATTTTCTATTTTATTTTACTCTGTTATTTATTTAATTATATTTCGAGGTTGAACCCGTAGAATTTCGACGAAGAAAAATGTTTAAAAAGGAGCTGTTTCATTAATTTATAATAAACTTACAAAATTAATTACAATAAAAAATGAATCTTATTTTGTTAGTCTATCTCAAACAAATATTACTTTAACCTAAAGGTCATTGCTCTTCTATAAATATACTGTAAATTTTTGTAAAACTTTGCGTTTTATTTGTGTGTGACTTCAACTGCGTTATTTTCAAAAAGGAAGCATTTCGACCTGTGAAGAATTTCAAAGCCGCTAGAGTAAAAATGATTCACTTCTACAAAACATATTTTAATTTTAAGACTTAAAATACAGGCCTTTATTTTATATAAAATTACATTATTTGCATCCGCTGAGGAATTACACATTTACGATCCATACTTTAAAAAAATCTATAGAAAAGTATGCACGTGACGCCACTATCGCGGAATAATACACAAACCCATCAAAAAGCGATGTCTTAAACTCTATTAAAAAAATCATCTATCTAATCGTGCCTTCATTTGTTTGTAACATTAATATGGCTACTTAAAATTAAATATAGTTTGGAATAATTCTATGTTTTCTCAGAAATCATTCATTTATATTTTTCTAAATAGCACTTATTTTAATTACATTTCCTTTTTTCAGTTGTTATGAGAAAACGGCAACAGAAAGACATAGTAATCTACTATTTTCCCTTTCATTTCTACAGACATGCATTACTTCAGATGCCACCATTAGGAAAAAAATTGAACATGTGCGTAGAAGTTTAAAACATTGCAGTGGAGATAATCATTTAACCGTACAATGATTCATCTGCTTCGTTTTACGGCTGGCTTATATAACGTAACTTAATTGTTTAGTGATTACACTTTATTGTTGTCTGGAAGAAATGGTTTATCGGGGGCTAATAAAAGTACAAGGTGGAACAGGTCGAATTTCAACGAAAGAAAATCTTTAAAGAAGCAGCACATTTATTAATTTAGCAGCACATTTATAGAAGAGCAGTCACATTTATTAATAATAAACCTACAAAATTAATTGCAATTAAGAATCCATCGAACATTGGTTAATCTGACTCTTAAAACAAACATTAATTTAATCTAAAGTTATCAATTTATTATTTCATTAAACTTCAACAGTTACAAGTTATTGAAAAAATAAACTTTATTCGTATACGTAATCAAGAAAATATAATCAAGAAAAGTAAATATGATGAAATCATCAATTGAGGTTCTTATGCTACGTATTATGGAGTGAAAAATCAGCAAAAATTATTTCATCCTGACACAATCCTAGAATTTTTTTTCTGCATGAAATCTAAACATTAAGTCGTATTTACCATCTCATAATTTACATACGCATCTTCCATACCCCTGTTCACCATTTTAATAATATTTTGACGCCCAATAGTTTATCAATAACTATTTCTCCAAACTTAAAGCCACATTTTCAGTTACAACTTTGCATATGAACTTTCGCACTCTTGACTTGAGGTTCTAATCTCAGTACCAGCGAATAAAAAATCCAGAAATTTATACCGTTTTAGACGCATTTGTGGTTAAATATCAATATGTGGTTTTTATCAAAGAAAATGTTAGTTTTATTTTAAATATGACGACATTTTCTCTCATTTTTAATGAAGCATTTCGAGTAGAGTCTCATCAGTATCGACGGAGCGAAAAAATATTGAAATGTAACAATTTTATGAGGTAAATGCGTGTTTTTTAAAACCTGAAGTCATTCTCTGTTAAATTATTTTAAAGTTATTTTTAATTATAATGAGAAAATAGCACCAATAAGGATATAATAAATAAAAATACACATTTTCCACTTTATTTTATCCCTGCAACAATGGAAGTAATCCGATTGCAACCATTTTAAAGAAATTTCACAAAAAACTTTTAAATTTAAAAATAAAATACAAAAATAAATTAAAAAATGGCTAATATGGACACATGTAGAAATAAACTGCTTTCATTAACCCGTTAACGGTCTCATTAAATTACGGTTTAAAAATTCAAATTGCTTATTGGCACCACCTTTTTTAAATTAAAAAAAAATGTTCACCTTATTTAATGACAGGTAAAATGATACCGTAATAAAGCCAACTACACTATTGTATGAAACTGGTGGGAATCAAACAAATCTGAATAATCTGAATAAAAGAAGCTAATACTATACTAATAATAAGCTAGAGGAGGCAAGGGGTAGTTCGGTAGCTTCATCGCCCCGAGGCCAACCTTTCCGCTTTTCGGTGTCTTTAATTTGTGTAATTTCCCTTTTAAATTTGTCCGGTTTCAATTTTTTTTTTCAATCTGGCTTTTGCTAGAGAGTCTCTTACTCGGGACGTGGCTGGGGACCTAAGAATCTTGCTTCCGCAAAAGAGTCGCAGTAGAGTAGAAGAATAAAGGGTTGCGGACGAAGATGGGCCGCTCGCCGTGGCGGTTGTGAAGCTAGCCCATGAATATAACGGGAGCGAGAATTAAGGGGTTGAAAAAAAGACAATTATCAAAGCTGGTTCAGTGGAAAGCTCAGGGCTGACGACTAAAAGGACAAGTCTTGTCTTTTAAATATACTGATTACTTTTTTGTTGCTCATTTAATCATATTATTACTTTTCTTTTAACAATGAGAAATACTTATTTTATGCTTATTTATTTATATATTTTACTTTGTTAAGTATTTGTTGTATGCTTATTTATTTTTCTTTGTTAGGTATTTAATTGTACTATTACTGTTTTAAAAGGGAAGGACATTTATTTTATGATTATTTATTTATTTGTTTTTCATAAACTTCCGTATAACGGAACAAAGATTATCGAATAATCTTTAGCTGCAGGTGAAGGAAGTGTGTGTGTGTGTCTGTAGGGGGGGGGGGAGGTAATGCTATAAATGTAAGCCATGTTCTTATAGAGGCCTTCAATGGGATTCAGAATTGCCTTATATTCTCCAAATTTTCCTTTTTACAAAGGGTTTTTATTGACACTAACGGTTTTGGAAACTTATGTTGTGAAAATCAAAAATTATACTGAAGAGGTGCCAAACTCCCACTAACTTCATGGTTGCCAGTTTGGCATTTTCTAAGTTTCGAAATTTCGTATTCACTCCAGAAATCCCCTATAATAATTTTTTCTTAATTTAATGATAGCCAATTCTTAATTGCCCAAAGTGAAAATTTTTCTTTGAGAATTTCTGGTATAAATTCGAAGTTTTTTAATTAAAAAAAGGCGAAACCGACAACACGGTCAATCTTCTGTATTGTGTGGATTTGATCTGGTTTAATAATATCTCCAATTGGGAAATTCATTTGAGGAACATTACCCTCTTAGGGACGAGCGACGTGCGCGTAAGGTGCTCAGAATCCGTGATTATTCTCTCTAATTAATTTTTACTGTAAATTTTGAATTATTTAATCCGAGCATTTTTCCGATTCAATTAAGCAAAAATTTCTGTTTTGAAAAACCGGGTGATAAAACATTAAAAATTCTGTAAAAGACGCTCGTCCCGAAAGGGTTAATTATTTAATTCGAAGTTTCTATGTGTAACTTATTTAATTTCCTATCTTAAAAAAAAATTCTGGCGCAAACGTATTAAACCAGCGTTACAATAACCCACATATTGGGAAAGCTTAGTGGGAGCTTAGCACCTCTCATGTTGTGAAAATGGAAACTTATACTATTGTGAAACATTTTATCAAGAGCAATATATATCACAGTATCAGGAAGTATTTGATGATGTTGGAAATTATTTCTACTTGCATACAGATTGCGATTAAGTAGAAATGTTTATTGCCTAAACAACAGCGATATCACATATAAAAATAATGGAAGGTCAAGAACAGATCCATCCTGAATTCGATATAAAATATTTCTTGATCAATACTAATAGAGATACTCATATATATGCCAACACATAACTCTTGAATGGAATGTCCGATTTTACTTTGTTTTTTCACGTTGAAATGTCCACGGTTTCAATTTTATTATGATTTTTAAATGATATGTTTGTCTGTCAGTTTCCATGTCTTTTTTTTTTTTTTTTTTTTTTTTTTTACTTTATAGTTTTCAACTTTCACAGAAATGGAGCAATCGTACGAAATTTTAATATAATGTTGCGGTATGCAACACTACATCACATTTTTAAAACAGTGTCGTCATATCGAAAATAGATTTTTACAGGGAAAAGTACTTCAGGAAAAGTAATGATTCTTTTCGAACTGTTTCCCATTTCATGCAGGTTCATGTGAGGGTATTCAAAAGGTTTGTTGTACTTTCCAGAATATGAATACTTTCAATTTTCTATATTTTCTACGAATAGGATTACAAAGATAAAATATTCGCTAACTTTTCTCCCTTATGTATTTTACATTTTCGGATCATCATGCATTCCTTTCTTTTATTTTAGTTTATTTAGCAAAGTTTATTTTTGGCGGAAAATGATTATTTTAAAATCGTTTTCAGAATTAAAGTTTTAGATAAAATTAGCATCGTTGAAATTAATAACCAAAAACGTGAAAAATCTTTAATTTTTTTTTCATCTATGGATAGGTAGATAGGTAGATAGATATGTGTGTCTGCGTCATATATCACGAATATATATTTACTATATTACTTGAAAGATCAGGTAAAAGCAGTCCAAAAGAGTGTTTTTCTTTTTTCGAAAATTGAAAGTGCAGTTATGGCAGCTTTTGTTCAGCTCTTAAACTTGAACTGCGTATATTTCAATAACCACAAATTGCTATTTAAAGTCGTAACATGAGATGTGATGTCAAGCTTATTGATGTTCTTTTGATGAAGTATAGTATAGAAATGAAAGTTTATTAGATCCATAAATAAATATTTTCACTGCGACCGCAAGTTTTTTGCTATGTTTTATTCTTTTAATATATCCTCTATCTGGTCAAGCACTTCAAGAAAGAAAAGAACTTTTACGATTGAGATTAAGGAAGGTATAGACATATCTTGACAGCTGTCGGAACTTAGGGTGGGAGATCAAACTTCTGCAGTTCGATATTGTTTGATTTTAACACAATATTGAAAAAAATTTGGAGCTGAAAGTATTTCTTCAAATAAACAGTTTCTTTAGAGTAAATCGTACAAATATTTCTTTTCATATTCCTTTAAATACATATAATGAAAAATAATTAGAATTTAGTTTAATTAAGACATACTAAATAAGTGATGGATGAATTACAGATTCACTGTAAATTTTCTTTTTACAAAAATAGCAATTAAAACAGAAGTTATCGCTAAAAATATCTTGCATACAAACATTTTTTTTAATGTTACAAAGTTAATTTTGAAACCGTTTTTCTAAAATCTGATTTTATTGCATCTCATTTGCTGTCTCATTTAAAAACTAATCATTGTAGAACCTTGAAATTTTGTATATTACAATTATATTTTGTATATTTAAATTTCGCCTTCTCCCTTCGCGCACACACACACCATCAATAAAATTGTCTTTTTTAACTTGAAATAATTTTTTACAAATGAAATAATTTTAAAGAGAAACATTTTTGTTATTTAATTTTTTTATTTCGTTTCATAAAAAAATATAAATCTGTTTTCTCTCACTCTCATTTGTAATGTAACTCACGGCCTTACATACAGAGCTTAATTCGACCTTCGATGAAGCAGAATTGAGGGCCCACAACCACAGTAGACCAAGTTCATTTTGAAAAGAAAAATGAGATAGTCCATTTAGAAGGTGCATAAAATCTGTTTTATCCACTCCCGCAGTGAACCAAGTCTGTATTCACATACTTTATCATATATATGTCATCTGTTTACAGACTTGGTTTACTGTGGGAATGAATAAAACAGATTTTATGCACCTTTTAAATGGGATCTATTTTTTTTTTCCAAAATGGACTTGGTCTACTATGGTTGTGAGCCCTTCAATTATAAAAGACAGACAGCCGAAACTTACTAGTTTATTAAGATTATTTTAAACAATGTGTTTTACCCGTTAGAATTGTCAAATACATTCCAGGCAAATTACTGAACGTAAAAAGGGACAGCTGCAGGATGTTGATGAAATTTGGAGTCGAATAGTGTTTTCATTTTTCGATAAGTGAATCATATCATGCGTAATAAGCTATTGCCGTCTAATAACGATTTTGATTTAGTTGTTCATTATAGAAATTCGCTTGAAAACTCCAACTTTGAAGGAATATTCTACCTTTCTCCAAAAACCAGAAAAAGCTATTCAATTTTATTGTGTATCAACAAGAATACCTGCCAATCATACGCATTTACGAGCAAAAATAAATTCAGGGATGTGTCGCAAAATAGCAATTTTACATTTAAGAACAGCCTTAAACAAAAGGAATTAATTGACGTCATTCGATGTTTTTTAGTCAACTTTTAAAATAATTCATTGAAAAACGCCTTACATACATATGCGTAGACATGCCTATCACACACAAAGATCATTAGGTGATTTTGAGGCTATTATTTTACAATAGTGGGTGTGGTTTTCTTTGATCTTTCGGATAGAATTTGGGAGAATGTGAGCATTTTACTCAGTATATGTAAGTTATTCTCTTCGAACCTTGCCAAAAATAAGAGTTCAGGATCCATGAAAAAAACATATTTGGGAATTTTAGAAACTGGAAAAACAAAGAAAATTTTCGGGAAAAAAATAAAGAGGTTCTTGGTTTAGTCTTATGTGAAATATACAGTGTTGCCAGTGGGCTACTTTCTTAAAATTCAAATTTCTTGATTGACACCACTTTTTTGAAATGAACCCCCCTCCCCCCCCCTTCTTTTTGTTTTTCTTAATTAATGTGTCATTCAATAAGGCGAATTTTACGATTTCAAAAAAGTGGTGACAATCAAAAAACCAGAATTTTTAAAAAGTAGCCCACTGGCAACATTGGAAATATACACGTATAAGTCGAATAAGATATAGGGGAGGTGGGGAATGAATGGGACATTTTCACAAAAATATTTTTTTATATTTTTTTATTTACGTTACTATCAATATTATATATCACATTTCATACATTAGGTATTTGCCAACATATATGAACAATATTTATTCTAGATTATGATTTATTCATAAAAATATTATGAAATCAAAAAAACGTTCCTCCCTGTCCCAATCATCCCCACAGCAGGGATGAATGGGACACTAATAGGGATGGATGGGACACAAAGATTTTCCTCCCTGTATTCAATTTTACCAAATAAAAATTTATAATTGTAACCTTATATGAAAATTATATTTGTAATATATGATTTTACAGCACGAATCGATATGTTTTTTTTTCAATAACTTCTTTTATTGCAGTTTTAACTTTTAAAGCGGACTTCGGCTATTAACCTGTTCTTTTTTTCCCACTTATGAGGCATTTTAGATTTGAAATGAAAGTGCAAAATGTCTTTTAAATATAGCATAGCTAATAATTTTCAATCATAACTTATTAATTAATATTAATTAAATGTATCGTAGAAACATGCAGAACGGAAATTATTGTGTCGATCGGAAAGTCATGTCGTGTTGTGAAAATCAATTCGTACCGGAAAACTCTGCCCGATAATTATTAGACATTAGATATCGGAATCAATGTCTAATAATTAAATGATTGAATTTTCCGGTACGAATTGATTTTCCCAACACGACCCGACTTTCCGATTGACCCAATATGTTAGGGGTGGGGATTTATTTGTGTAACATTTCAAAATTCAATATAATTTCCCCCACTTGATCAATACACATATACTATTTTTATCAATTTTATCTATTTTGATTAAGTTTTAGTACCAATTTTTTGATAATCTATTAATAATTATTACAATACAATAAGTAACACTCAGAAATTTTAAACAATAACAACTCATATAATACTATTTAATACTATTAATTGACGTAAATTATTGATTTATCATCCTATATAATACTATTTAATTAATAAATAAAATGTTCAACATCTCTAGGGTGGAGTGAGAATGTCCCATTCATCCCCATTTGAAATGTTCCAATCATCCCCATGATGCATAATATCCCTTCTCAGCCATTTTACCTCAAAAATTATTTTTGTCACAATGTTTACTATTCATTCATTTTAATTATTGATATTGAACCTTAAAATAAATAACTACAACATAGCTTAATTTTTTATATTGTATAAGATATTTCACATCTTCAAATGTAAAAAAAAAACTTACTTTTAAGCAGAGATTTCAGAAAATGCAACTTTGAAGGAAAATGAATACAGCAATGTGGTCCTACTTTTAGTTCTGAAGCACACTGTGGTAGAGGTATATGGGGTTAGGAAGCAATTTAAAATAAATATTTATTGCCTGAAATATTGAGAATGTCTCATCCATCCCTCGTCCCATACATACCCTAGCTCCCCTACGTTATCTTGCATTTGTCATGAGAAAAAAGCGAACTATAAGGTCTCAACTATGTAAAAATAGAGTATAACTGAGATATGACATTAACCCCTTAACGGTCGCTTAATATTTGGGAAAACCATAAAAAAAGTACCTATTTTTTTTTTTTTATTATTCCAGAAATTGAATAATTATAAGGCTTCTAAATAAAATATGCAATTAGTTTTTTTTTTTTAAGGCAAAAAAAAAAAAAAAAAAAAAAAAAAAAAGATGTTATTGAACAAATTCATATTTGAAGAAAAGCCACCATGCGAGGAATCTGTGTCTTAATGTTTGTTTTACACCATACAAATTAATGTGAATACAACCTTTATTTTTCACATCTTAGATCTTCATTTATCATCATCATGCAATTTTTACAAATAATATTTGAAATAATATATATACAGTAGGGTGGTCACAAGAAATGAATTTTCGAATTTTTTCAGGGGGACCCCCCAAAAAGTTGCCAATTGGCTAGAAAATGAGATTGGGAAAGTTTCAGCTCATTTGAATAATATTAACCCGTGCCTCATTGAGGTCAAAGTTCGGAAAAAACGTGATTTTTCACAAAAATGCTGTTTATTTTCTTTATGAAATGAATACAATTAAACCTAGAAACATAATGCTGATCTCATTTCATATAAAATATTTTTACTTTGAAAAACCACTCGCTAATTTTTTGTAAAAATTTATAGATTTAAACATATGCACGTTTTTCAGGAACAGACTTGATCCTAATCCTAAAAATTGACTTTTTATGAAAATGTGAAAAAACAATGTAACATTCCCTTTCATCTGCTTTCAACATTTTCTTTTTCTTTGTTTGTTTGTTTTTTTCATTTTGTATATAATAAAGGGTTTAATTATGATAAAAAATGAAGTTTAAACTGAAAGATTTAAAAGAAAAAATAGGCAAAGAAAGTATAAAAATGGGAACAAAAATTTTAAAATGCATTTTATTATTAAATTTGTGTTACAAGAAAGGAAGCATTGTAGAGAAAAGAAATTACTATCCCTTACATCATATACCCCGTTGTCATGTTAAGGTGGTAATGGTTCAGATAAGGTCTGTCTTGAAATGTTTTTCTACATTCAGATACAACTTTTAGCAGAAACGTTTTTGTTCTTCATCTTTTGTTAAACAGAAATTGAAATCATGGATTAATTTTGTTCCCCTTTCAGCTCTCTTACCTTAAAATGATTCAGTACTTTTCTTGATTTCAAATAATGTTTATTTTCACACCATACATCGGGATTAGTATTTAGAAATTGTGTATTAATATACAATCTAATAAAACAAATCAGCTTGATATTAAACAAAA
The DNA here is from genome assembly GCA_963932465.1 of Maratus speciosus. Lineage (NCBI taxonomy): Eukaryota > Metazoa > Arthropoda > Arachnida > Araneae > Salticidae > Maratus > Maratus speciosus. The sequence continues at coordinate 91,245,163 of OZ010797.1, forward strand.
ACATCGATTTATTTGTTCAATAAATAATAAACTTGGTTGAAACCTATTGTTGCTCTTACAATACCCAATTACACTCCTGTTACCTATGCTCAACATCATTTTCTTTTTCAAATAATATTAATTTTACAGCCATGCTTATTTTCCCTTTTTTCCCAAAGTATTATCAAAAAATGAAAATGCAACTTTAACAGAGTTCAGATACCAAAGGTGGTTTATCATTTTAGTGAGTGCTATGTCTGCAAGCTATTTATAAAATTTTCTGTATTCAACAAGTGACTTTAATAATTGCAGGTCTTGATTGCGGGGAAGTGGAAGCGTTGAACCATACTTTTACATAAATATTGATTATAAATAATCAAATGTCTTTAACACCTTCTTTTTCTAAATTTGTTAATGAGAATTGATCCCTGAAAAGATATATTTGGAGAAAATAAATGATCCGTGATATCCATCGTCGATGAATTGAAATTGGACGTCTTTTGGAGGAGATGTCCTGTAAAAATTAAACAAAGTTAGATAAATTCTTTACAATCACCCATGGGCTATTACTTTTTTAAATGTTCTATAAGAAAGCTTGAAATTTCTTCTGAATTAAGTATTTTGTATCTAATATATTTTACCATCAATAGCATTTTCATATTTAATCTGGTCCAACTTGGGCCATCCAATCTGAATCTTATTTTAAATAATCGGCTGAAAACAGCTTTTATGTTAATTTGTAAATTATAGTGGCGACATGGTAAATACAGAAGATTTTACTTTAATAATTGATATAGATGTATGCAAATTCCTCTGAGGCGACCAGTGTTTACTGCAGTGGTATCAAAACACATTGCCTGGTTTTTACCAACTTCCACCCACTTTTCAACTGCTGAAAATACAGTTTTTGCCCGAGTTATTTCGATACTATTTTTTAAGGTGAGGAACTCTTATTAAGTGTTCCTCATGCCCAAAACTAATTAAAACTGCTATCCTCAATCAACTGCTATCTCTTTTGAATAAATAAATTGTAGACATTTTCTTTATTCAAAAAATGAGGAAATAGTTTTCCATCATAGCTAACAAAAGCTCCATGTAAAGCGGAATTGTGAAATTTGTTTTTGATGAACACAGTTCGTTATTTTCGAAATAGTTGTTTGCGAAGTCCTATTACACTTCTACTTAAAATTAAAATTTGTGATTAACTGGTGGGTGTACTGTAAGTCGAACAGCTTCTCTGGTGTCCAGTTTAACTGGGGAATATTATGAAACAAAATATACATCAAACATAACTTACTGCTGGTGATTTGATGAGCATGTGATCTAATAAAAAAATCTTGCATTGCTACCATGATACCGAAAGAGAGGGTGGGGGTCGGAATATTTCGTCGATTTAAAAAATAAATAACAATATCATGTAATAAAAACAGCCCTGTAATAAAAAGAGAAATTCAGAGGTTCATTTTAAATGCACTTCGACTGGAATACAAATTGGGAATTCTTTCCATGCATAGAACTAGATAACTAATAATTAACTATAACTCGTGAAACATTGTTAAAATTATAAAAATTGTCTTATTTCTTTTCTATTTTAATGCAAATAATAAAAATAATAATATCAAATTTAATAAAAATTAGTCATTTCTCATTTTTCACCTATTTTTCAAAAATGCAGAATTTGAGGGTATGGTTCATAAGCTGACTTGAAAAACACTAAATGTCATGAAATATAAGTTTTGATGAGAGTAAAAGTTCAAGGCAACAACATTTTCTATGAAATAAAATAAGAATAAGGTTTCTAAGACAAATAGTTTTCAATTAATGAAAGAAAAACTATGATTTTTCGCCAAAAATCGCAAATTTTCAAGAATTCAACCTCGATGAGGCACGGTTTAATATTATTCAATTGAGCTGAAACTTTGCCAATCTTATTTTCTAACCGATTGGCAACTTTTAGAGGGGTCCCCCGGAAGAAAATGTTAATTTTTTTTTACCCATGTTGCTTGTGACCAACCTAATATACAGTCATACCGTTTAAACGAATATTGGCGGTTCCAGAAATAATATTCCATTAAGCGGGGTATTTGATTAAACGGGGATTCATAACAGTAGTATTTAATGCCTAGTAAAAAGGTAAAATAATCTTCTATCGTATATTTAATTAACAGCATAATAAATCGTTAATAGACTAACATACAATAAAAATAAATACAAATACTAATATAAAGTAAATACGTATTAATTTAATGTCAGTAGATACATTTATATGGTTTACATCACGCTTAATGCAGCTCGTTTGAATTGGGTGAAAGCTTTGCTACTTCTAATTTACGTTACTTATACTGCCTTAAAAAAATCTTTTAAAGTGGTTTGTTTAAGTGGAATTTTAAAGGAGTAAATATCGAGTTATTTTTCGAATGAGGGCAAAATATCACATCTACCATCTCGAGTATCGAAGGGAATTGCCATTAAAGCCTCGTTAACAGAAAGAAGTGATGGTGGGAAAATCATTTAACATGTCCATTATACACCTGCCGGCCGAAATCATTGCAGGAAGAACTGAAAATTTGTTTTCAGCGTAAAGGAACCGAAAATGACAAAAGGTGGAAAGAAATTCCAGCTGAAACGGGTTTTCCGCGCCTATTTTCAAACATCGGTCACACAGTTGTTATTCGAATGAGCGAGGATGTTCGTAAAATGTATTTGGTTTAAGCGGGGAAAAATAACTTAGAATCAATAGGAATAAATTCGGTTCCTGAGGATTCTGTTCGAATAAGCGGGGTATTCGTTTATACGTGACCCGATTAAGTGGGGAGGACTGAACATTAAATTCTAATTATTAATAATTTTTTGAGTGTGATATATTTTGGAACATGCAATACAAAGTCCAACATTACAATCAGCACAAAAAACCAAACCCGAACGGAAATATTCAAAGACATCACACGGAAATGACTTTAAAATTTTTCTGGTTGCGTAATTTTTTCCAGCAATTAAATCTCCAATCCGGAAATATGACGTGCACGAGAAATAACGAACGACACCTCAGCCCCTGATATTGACGGGAGCGAGGATTAAGGGGTTAAATTATTTTGTTGATTTGTTTTTGAGATTTCATTACTTTATAACAGTTAATTTATCTAAATGTCAACTGACAAAGATTACTATTAGTTGACAAAGTAGTACTCGTACTTTGAATTTTGAAAAAAAAAGAAAAAAATCTGTGCCATTTTACACGATACTAATATATGTTTTAGAGATACTAATAAATTATAATTACTAATCAAGTAAAGTTATGAATCAGAATAAAAAGATAATAAAATGTTAGACAAAATGATGTGTATTAATTTTTTTTAAGGATAAATAAGAAAAAAAAAATAGTTTTATTTAGAGAGCTAGCAAATTTTGTTTCCTTTTTCATATTCAACAAAGCTTACAAATATTATAAAAACGAATTAATTTGATTCACCAAATGTCAATGTAAATTTTAGTATTTTCTTGGACATAATTTTTAGTTACATTTAAAGATTCTCTTTGATACTTCCTAAAAGGAAAATATCGCATTTAAAAATTAACTTAGTTTCGAAAAGTTTTTTATTATTATTGTTTAATAATTTTATATTCGGAGACTAAGAAGCAAATTTCTTTTCGGGAAATTAATTTTCTTTTGCTGTTGAATTCTGCTATGATATTTTTGATTGATTTAATAAGATTTCGATATTGCGAAACATACACGGCAATCGTAAGCATCAGGGGATATAAATACTAAAATTTTCGTAAAGTGGTATTTCCCTCATTTAATGAAGAAGTTCTTTGTTTAACCCTCTCGCTGCGCAACCAGAGATATTCTGGGGCATGCATTTTTCCGTCTAATTAATACTATTTGGTTGTCTGATTTAATCAAGACATTTTCCCCGATTACGATAGTCAAAAATTTCTGCTTTAAAGAACCGGTGATAAAAGATTAAACATTCTGTAAAAGAAGCTCATCGCGAAGAATTACTTCGCGGCGAGAGGGTTAAATATGGCTACCATTAAATTAAGAAAAATCTGGTACTCGTATCACGCAAGACGTACGAAATGTAATAGAAGCTTTCTTTGTCAGTTAAAAGCGGACAAATGAATAAACTTTTGATAATTCATAAAATAATGACCTTTTATTGACAAGCATTTGCATATCCATTTCGAGCAATAAATATTTTAAGATAAGGAGAAATAATTGCAGTGCATTTTATGGAATGGCCATTTTTATTTTTTTGAAATCGCAATTACATTTTCATTATTCAAATATGAAAACAGTTAAGCGCTATTTATTGGTGTATTAAAAAACTTGCAAGTCTATAATAATTTTGTTAAAAATACGACTGTTTTCAGACCACAGAGAATAATTTGGACTCTGCAAGCTATTAATACTGGTTGACTGAAAATAATAAGACACTTAGCGAAAAAAAAATTTCAAGTTACTTAATTTTTTTAAGGTAATTTTAAATCGGAATCAAATTGAAAGTCAGAACATTTCTTTATATATATATATATATATATATCAGACACAGGAAGGAAGACTAGACTGGGCAACATCAATTCAGCCTATGTTAACGAATGGAGTAACTGAGAGCGTGATCTAGGGACGTTTTCTGACCCTTCCAATATGGAGGCCAGTGCGAGAGCAGTGAAACTCAAATTAGCAATTATTAAAAATAAATTAACATGTATACAATCCAAAGGGTTCCCGATTATTCCTGTTTTCATTTAAGAGTAATACTGTTAATTTCAAGTGATTTCTCAATTTTTATTTAATGTTTATTGGGGAAATCCTTACTCGAAAATCTGAAAGAATAAAAATACCAACTGTCTAGATTGCTGCTGCTGCCATCTGTCGAACCAAACTTGATGAACTTGAATAAAAATGTCTTTCACAGTAAAAATGTTTAAAAATTATTAAATGTTATTAAATGATACTGAAATACTCGAGAAAAATGTGTATACTGACACTAAAGTACTAAAATACTTCGGTTTTACTCAATAATAAGCAACATTCCTCCACCATTTATTTACTTTAAAATTAAAATTTCAAATTTTAAACTAGTTTTTTTTTTTTTTTTTGCATTGATTTTATTAGCGTTCAGTATTCTTATAAAAAAAATTATGATTCATAAAATTTAATGACAAAATTAATTACAGTAGACTCTCGATTTTACGAACCTCTTTTTTACGAATTATTTGTTTTTACGAACTGATGCACTGGTCCCAACCAGCATCCCATTGAACTAATGTTACTCCCATTTACGAACTTTCGATTTTACGAACACATTATATGAGTCCCACCGAGTTCGTAAAATCGAGCGTGTACTGTATTACCCCCCCCCCCTTTCAAAATACCTTTTATTATTGATGAGGAGAAATTTGCATTTAAAAATAAATTTTATAAATAACATATTAGCTCGCATTACCCCTCGTCTAGCATCTCTCCAATACCCTTTTAAGCATCATCTTTTAGTCAGCTAAATGCAATTATTATAAGCTCAGTGATCATTTTTGCTTCTGGGAATCCTATATACTTAATGAACTATGCCTCCAACAAATATACATATAAATTAATCTTTTATTTATGACACATTCCTTTACTCTCTTAAATATTTCAATTCGTCTTCGTTAATAAAAAAATATTAATCGTCTTGCGCTGTGTATGTTAGAAACACAAAGTTCCTTTTGAAGCCTCTAACTAAAATGCTCAAATTAACTAGTACTAAAATTAAGCAGACACATGAATAGATTAATCAGACACCCATTCCGTTTTACATACAAACATAACATTTATTTACATAAATAAAACACAAATAGACAATACAAACACATAGTAATATTTTGGATAATTTTCATTGGAAACTTGTAAATCGGATTACATATTAATTGCAAACGTTAACTATTGATTGCCGACTGATTCTAAGTTATGTAATTAATTTATTGACCCAGGTACGCAAGGGCATGGTTTGACTAAAATTGTATAGCTCATTAATTTAGCAGACGGAAAGGGAAATAATAATATGTAGCTCTTATATCAAGAATCATCACTTGGTAAAAACACTAGAGGTGAGTGTAGTTAGATCCATATATTGTATGTATCCATGTTGAGGGCCTTCGGGCACAGGCCTCCATTCTGGTCTCGTTCCACATAGAACTATATCAAACTGATCGGAAAACTGGCAGAGCCCCCCTTTTTAAGTGACACTCTTAGAAAAACATTTTTTGACTGCCTTCACTTCTTGCTCTCGTTGTATTAGTCTTACCTTTAATTTTTGTAATTTATTCGCCCATTTTTACTTTCTCATCTCCTCGGTATCCAGTAGGATCTCACTTATTGTTTTCCCTTCTGCCGCTCTTGCAATTTTTAGTAGTCCTTTGGAAAATTATGTGCCCTGCCTCTATTTCTGCACCGACCCCTTATTATCGTCCAGCTGTGTGTCCTGAGGGAAAGCATCCTTTTCGGGTATAGCATCATAAATCGAATGTCGGAATGTTGTTGTAAAAGTTTCCATTCGTAAGATTTATTTGTAAGAGTTCTGCTTAGTTGTAAAAATCCTGAATGCCGGTCGTAAAAAGTGTCCGATAATAATCTTTACTTCTGGGAGGTCCCGTAAACCTTGGGATTTTCTTTTTCTTTAAATTTCAATAGGTCTGTTTCGCGATTTTGATGCTGTGCACTTTAATCACATCATCTATCCCCCGTCACCAAAAAATGATGAGTTCCTTCGTCATTTTAGTCGTTGTAGGGTGTGACCCAGTCCACAATAAATGATCCAGTCCACAATATGAAAGAGTCGATGGACCGCTCTATTTTATCCAGAGGTCTGCATTCAAATATATTAAATTCCCCCTGCCTCAATTTTGAGAACTCGGTTAGAAAAATGCCAAAACACTTGAACAAAATTATTTTCGAATTTGGATTAATATTTAATCCCTACCAAAATAATCCGAAAATATAAAAGTAAGGAAAATTTCTTATACTTAATCGTTAGATGTATATTGGCATATTTTTCATTTACAGACACAATACAAAGTAGATATATAAATAAACCTTAGTACTGCAATAATGTTTTTTTTCCCTTGTTATACATACATATCTAGAGTAAAATATAAACCAAAGTCATTTATATACACATATAAATACATATATAAACAGCGACGATTGGTACAGGTTGGGACCTATACCTAGATTCTACACGAATCTATCCACGGATTAATGCATACTGTCTATAAAGCATAATCATATAATGATCTTTTATTTAAGCCCTAGATAAAATGGTTGTTTTTTCATTTAAAAAAATGCATTCTTACTTTATCATTAAATTTATGCTAAATATGAAAATATACATGCCATAGGCAGCGCCTATTGCAGTTAAACGCGTCCTGAGCCTCTTCCCTGCAAAGAGAAATTCTTATCCTTCGGGGAGGATGTGGAGTAGACCGTTCATCTTTACGTCTGCCGCAAAATTTCCCCCCTTATGTGCTCTTAGTCAAAGATACCCCGAGCTATGACTAATGGCCGCGGGCAAAAGAAAGGGTTATTTCCCCAATATGCGAAAAATGAGGTGCTAAAGTCATCACCTCGAAATACTTGCCCTGTGGTCAAAACCTGTTTGTAACCCCTTGATCCGGACTTTCTGAAGAGCATTCTGTAACCGGGGTCACTCGTGGCTACCTTCCTCCAGCAAAACAAATATGGCGATTTTAATGAAACCGCGTGCTAGTTGTCATCTATACTTCTATACTCCTATTATAAAGAGGAAAAAATTGTTTATTTGTAGGAGGTAAGCTCTGGAACTACCGAACCGATTCCAAAAGTAATGGTATCAAAATGATGGTGTTAGTCCAACTTAGAACATAGGCTATATCTTATGTCGATGTCACTACCCCAAAGGGGGTGTAGGAGCTAAAAACGTTCTAAAAATACGATTTTAGCGTTACTGAAGGGCCTAGAAATATGAAATTTTGAATATTAGTTACTTATAAGATATAAATGATGTCTAAGAACAGTTCTTAAACAATTCGAAATTTAAAAGGGGTGAAAATGCAAAAAAATCGTTCTATAAAACGTTCTAAATGGTAGTTTCTACACAATCTCAGGAAATACCAAACCGATTTAAAAAATATTGGTGTCAAAATGATGGTGACAACGCTTGCTCCAAGATAGGCTACATTTTATGTCGTTGCCACTACCCCAAAGGGTGTGCAGGAGCAAAAAACGTTCTAAAAATGCGATTTATGTGTTACTGAAGGGCCTAGAAATATGAAATATGAAATATTAGCTACTTATTAGATATAAAGAATTTCTAAGAACAGTTCTTAAACAGTTCGAAATCTGAAACGGGTGAAAATGCGCGAAAATCGTTCTAAAAAATGTTCTAAATGGTGGTTTCTACACAATCTCAGGAAATACAAAACCGATTTAAAAAATAATGGTGTCAAAATGACGGTGACAACCCTTGCTCCAACATAGGCTATGTTTTATGTCGGTGCCACTACCCGAAAGGGGGTGCAGGAGCACAAAACGTTCTAAAAATTCGATTTTTGCGTTACCGAAGGGCCTAGAAGTATGAAATTTGATATATTAGCTACTTATTAGATGTAAAGGATTTCTAAGAACAGTTCTTAAGCAATTCGAAATTTAAAAGGGGTGAAAATGCGCGAAAAGCGTTCTAAAAAACGTTCTAATGGGGGTTTCTACACAATCTCATGAAATACCAAACCGATCTAAAAAATAATGGCGTCAAAATGATGGTGACAACCCTTGCTCCAACATAGCCGATGTTTTATGTCGGTGCCGCTACCCCAAAGGGGGTGCAGGAGAAAAACGTTCTAAATTGCGGCTTTTGCGTTACGGAAGGGCCTAGAATCGTGAAATTTGGAATGGTAGTTAGTTAATTATAAGATATCAATGATCTCTAAGGACATTTTCTAAAAAAATCGAAATTTAAAAGGGGGTCAAAATGCGCAAAAAGCGTTGTAAAAAAACGTTCTAAATTGCGATTTCTATGCAATCTCAAGAAGTACTGAACCGATTTCAAATATAATGGTGTAAAAATGATGATGACAGATCTTGCTCCAAGATAGGCTATATTTTATATCTGTTTTCACTACCCCAGAGGAGATGCAGGAACAAAATGTGCGAAAAGCGTTCTAAAAACGTTCTAAATGCCAATTTGTCGGCAATATCTCAGGAAGAATGAATCTGATTTCAAACGTAATGGTAGGAAATTGATGCTGACAGCCTCTGCTCTAACACAGACGCTATTTTATGTCGGTATCACTATCACCAAGACGTTGCAGGAGAAAAAAAGCGTTCTAAATTTCGATTTTTGTGATCGGTAGGGGCTAGCAACTTAAAATTAGGTAAGGTACATATTTATTAGATATAAATGATCTTTAAGAACACTTTCGAAAAAATTGGAAATTTAAAAAGGGGTGAGAATGCGCGAAAAGCGACCTAAAAACGTTCTAAATTGCGATTTCTACTCAATCTAAGGAAATACCAAAGCTATTTCAAAAGTAATGGTTGCAAATCAATGGTGACAGTCCCTGCTATAACATAGGTTATATTTTATGTTGCTGTCACTACCATCTGAGGGTTGCAAAAGCAAAACATGTTCTAATTTGAGTTTTTTGCACAACTGAGGGGTCTAACATTTTGAAGTATGGCATGGTATTTACTTACAAGATGCAACTGCTTTCTAAGAACAGTCGAAAGAAAATTCCAAATTAAAAAAATAAAGTGAGTGAAAAGCGTTATAAATTACAATTTTTAAGCAAACTTATAAATTACCAAACCGATAAAAAAAATATTGATGACAAATTGTTGGTGATAGAACCTGCTCATACATAAGCTATATTTTATGTCTGTTCCACTACCACCAGAGGGTTGCAGGAGCTAAAAACTTTCTAAATTGCGATTTCTGTGATACTGAAAAGGCTAGAATTTTAAATATGGCATGGTAGTTACTTATAAAATATAAATGCCCTCGAAGGAACGTCGAAAATAAATTCGAATTAAAAAGGGGTGAAGCGAAGGGGAGGTGCGAAAAGCATTCTAAAAAAGTTCCAAGTTACGATTCTATGCAATTTCAGGGAATATAAACCGATTATAAAAGTAATAGTTGCGAATCAATGGTAACAGTCTCTGATCCTACACAGGCTATATTTTATGCCGGTGATTCTACCACCTGGGGTTCACAGGAACAACAAACGTTCTAAAAAGGCCTTTAAAAGCTTTTTAAATTACGTTTCTGTGAAATATTAGGAAATAACAAACCGATTTCAAAATTAATGTTGGCAAATTAATGGTGACAGTTCCTGTTTCAACATAGCCCTTTATGTTGAGAGAGGTGGTAGGACTTGAAATTTGACATGATGGTTAATTTTAAGATGTAAGAAGATTGTTTCTAAAAAATTCAAAACTTCAAATGAATACTGAAATGAGCGTATTAATTGAGCATAAAAGTTTCAAAATATTTTCTAAATTATCATTTATTTAGTTTTATTTCATTTTATTAATTTAAGTCTCATTTCTGCCTAATGCAGTGTAATAATGATGTTTAATCAAACTGTGTTTTAAATAGTAATTTTTGAATTATTCCTAAAAGTAATAAGTACCTTTTAATAAAAAAAAACCTTTTAATAAAATAAAATATTACCTTTTAATAAAATAAAAATTTAGTTAGTACCTTTTACGCGAGCAAAGCCGCGGTGTTTGCTAGTAGAAAATAATTTGGGGATTTTTTTTTTTGTTTGTTGAATTTTATATCTCTGTGATCCCTTGGATACCTCGTGGTGTGACCTGACTGTGGTGAGTGTCCGCATGTTTTATTATTTACATAGATGCCATGTGGCCTTTTGATGAGCGAAATTATCTGGAAGTGGAGGTAAGTATATATATATATATATATTTGTGATATTGTACTTATACCAGTGGGTGATTTTTTTAAGATTGTTATTTATTTTACCCGTATTTAATAACTATGTATTTATGCGATGTGGTACACCTCATTATGTGAATATTTTTAAATTAAGTATTTAATTAATAAACAAAATGTTCTTATTTCAGAAAGTAAACTCTGAGGTAATGTGATTTATTAATTTATTTATTTTATTGAACTTTCCTTGTAAAAATATGTACACACTTCATGAGTACAAATAGTGTAAATTATTTTCATTGCATGATTTATTTTTATATATATATATGTGGTGTAAAAAAATACTTATGTGATTGTAAGAGCCCAGACAATTAAGTCCTGATTAGAGCCGTGCATGTTATTCCGCCCGCGGAATCAATCTCCCCCGGAAATAATTCTGTTCTCTCTGACGTCTATCCATAGTTATAAGAAAAAAAATATTTAAAATAATTAGAGAGGTACATCTAATAGTGTTGAAAATGCGGGCCCTGTATGTTTTAAAATGCAAACCCTGTATTTATCTTTAAGGAAAAAAAAAAAACAATTATCCGTTAATTAATGGTGATTTAATATTATCGTATCCTGTTAACGTTGCACCTGGTTAGCCAAAATCTTGTGTATTTATATTTAATGTTTTAATCTGCCTATGCTAACGCTATGTATATATGTGTATTTTTTTTTTAAATCCCGTTATGTAAAATTGTGAAGTTAAAACATTGTGTTTGCGATGCTCAATGCGTAATCAAAAGAGAAAAGAAATCTTACGGTCGCATTAGCAGACTTCATTTCTAAATTGTCTAAGTCTAATATTGTATGAATAAGTTTTATATGTGCTCCTAATTGTTATTTAATTTTCAGATTTTTTTTTTTTGATCCTATGTCTGTACATAATTTTATTCGGGGTTTGTGATCTATGATATGTGTGTGATCACATTTTCTGTTTCCAATATTCTTCGCAATGTTTATACCACCACCTTTTCATGATATCTATTGAGGGAAGGTATTTCCTACCGCTAAGATCTTTCACATGACTCAGCTAATTTTGTGTCGTCTGTCTGTAGCGTATGGAGGGGAAAAAATCCCTCTACCTGAACAAACTAGTTTCGTTTAATCGATTCCTGACCTTATTCGATTTGTTGTAGCCATTACCTAAAATCGAATTTTCTAGAACCGAATTTTTAGTCTCTATCCATTCGGTTACTGTGAATCGAATCCTCATCAAAATAAACCGCTTGTTTGTTGACACGTGTCAATGGTCATCTTTCCTTTAATTGTTTAATCCTTACTGTTTTTTTTAGCCCCGTTACGGAATGCTATTTCTTTCTCCCAGCTTATTTTGTGTCGCCTTCAAAAAATAACTTTACCTTACAGACGCAAGCCGTAAAACAAAGCAGTACAATTAAATACTCTATAGCAATTTTTTAAATTTCTAAGCATCGCACATTTTCAATTTTATACCGTCGTATTGAAAAAAAAGGTACTTTTAAATGCAATTTGTTTGAAAATTGCATCTGCATTTATTTTTCAAATATTAATTTTTTTTTGTAGTTTTCAGCACCATTTGCCTAATTTTCGCAACTCAAGTACTCCATTTATGTAGAAAGTTAAGGGAAAATAGTTGAAAAATAGCAATTATATCTTTTCGTTGCCATTTTCTCATAACAACCGAAATCAAAATGTAATTAAAATACGTGCTATTTTGAAAAATATAAACGAAAAATTTCTGTTAAAACATTCAGCTATTATAAAGTATATTTAATTTTAAGTATCTATAGACGCTTTCAGTGTGACGTTAGTCATGACGTTTAGGTTGGAAACTGACTCCAAACAAACGGTTGCTATGCTTCATTTCTTTTTAAATATAAATCGTGGAAAATGTTACCAGTACATATCAAGTATTTAAACACTTAGATGTGAGATATAGATATAAGATATAGCTGCAACAAACAAACAAAATAGAAAATACAACATAGCAACCGTTTGTTTGGTGTCAGTTTCTAACCAAAACGTCATGACTGTCGTCACGACTGAAATCGTTTACATTAAAGTTACAAACAAATGAATGCCTATGAATCATGAGATAGCCTTTTTTTGTCGAGTTTCTTTAATGACGGCATGTTTTTGCCGCATTTGTGTATTATTTCGCGATAGTGACATCCTATGCATGCTTTACGGTAGATGTTTAAGAGTGGATCGTAAATGTGGAATTCTTCAGCGGATGCGAATGACGTCATTTTACATAAAATAAAAATGTGTGCTTTAAATCTTAAAATTGAAATATGTTTTGCACTATTTATATATACATATATTTTTTTTCATCGGGGGCAACACTAAATTCTGAAAGAGTAGAATTCCTGTTTTCTAGTTATTATTGTATTTTAACACTAGAACTACCGGAAATTTGAGTGAAGTTTTATAAAAATATTTCACGCCAGAATTTTGATTTTAAACAGTTTAACTTTATTATTTAACGTTTTTCTTCTTTGTATTTTTTAAACTTATTTCATAATCAAATTTCTGATTTGAACCGAAACATATTCATATGGTAGTCGTCGAGATGACGGCTCACGGTATAATATATTAGGTAGCTTTCATTAGAAAAAGCTACCTATTGCAGCCATTCGGAGGAAAGCGATTCCAAAAAATTTTGGTATTTTTTTATCGATCATGACCCTCAGACCCCGAAACGATCCTCCGTTCAAATGTTGATATATATATATATATATATATATATATATATCTGATCTTTGTCACACTATAACTCTTGTATTTATGAACCGATATGGACGTAACTTGGTGCGTACATATTACATGCCATGTCTCGACTGAGTTCGTTAGCCAACTTCATCCGCCATCTTGTTTCAAAATGGCGGCCATTAAAGAAATTTAAATTTAAAATAAGGTACAAAAAATTAGAAATTGAAAAAGATTTTTTCCTTATGTGTTTGACCTGTACTAAGATTCGGGAGCATTGTTTCCTTCGTCTATATTTTAAAAAATGGCTGAATTATAGCACTTTGAATTTCTAGTGTGACTGTTATTTTGAAACGATATGATTTTTTTCACTCGATAATACGCGTATTTATGAACCGATTCGGATGTAACTTGGAGTACATAGTACACACTACTGTCTCGATCGAGTTCATTGGCCAACTTCATCCGCCATCTTATTTAAAAATTGCGACCATTGAAAATTTAATTATTTCTTTTATTTACAATGAGGTACAAATAAATCAGAAATTGAAAAAGATTTTTTTCTTATGCGTTTGAACTTGATACAAAGATTTCGGAGCATTTATGGTTTCGTCTATATCTTAAACAATGGCTGAGTTATAGCACTTTGAATTTCTAGTGTGGCTGACATTTTGAAACGATCTGATTTTTGTGACGTGATAACACGCGTATTTATTAACCGATTTGGATGTGACAAGGCATATGCATAGTATAAACCAATGGCTCGACCGAGTTCGTTGGGTAACTTCATCCACTATCTTGTTTCAAAATGGTGGCCATTTAAAAATTTTTTAATTTAAATTTGAAATGAGGTACAAAAAATTAGAAATTGAAAAAGATTTCTTTCTTATTTGTTTGACCTTGATAGGAAGAATTCGGAGCATCTTTTGTTTCGTCTATATCTTAAAAAATGACTGAGTTATAGCCCTTTGAATTTTGATGGTGTATTCCATCCAGATGTCATATAAATGCAAAAGAAATTCTGAGTTGTATCCTCCAGTAGAGAGGAATAATTAAGAAAAATACTGTGAATAAATAAATGACCCAGACTTTTTTCCTGTTTACATTAATATATTGTAAAATTTATTGTTTTCAGTAACTGATAGTTGACACTTTAGTGAGTCGGGAATTTCCGTATTCTTTTTTTTTTTTTTTGGAGTTTCCAATGACAACATTCTTCTATTTGTTTATTGGGGGTAACAGTTTCGTTAATAGTTGGCGCTATTTTTTTTTTTTAATGAAAAGTGGTTGATTGGATAATGAAGAAGTACCGGTTGAAGTATGTAAATATAGAATTTTGTACCTGTGTCACTAATGAGAATGCAGCATTTTGATATTTCTAGATCCTAGTTATATATAAATTTTTAGGAATTTTCCCATTAGTCGGGCACAGATGATAAATCTCCCATTATTCCTTATGGCTGCAACAGTATGCGACATACGAGTTATTATATAAATTGAGTTAATAATGGGCCAAATTACACTCTCTAAATTAGTCGAAAGTGTAATGAAATTGTTACAATAAGTGTTTTAAACATTAAAAAGTAGATAATGCATTAAAGGTAATATAACGGGTGTTTTTTCTTCAGAGAAATATTTTATTGCAATATATTTTTCCATTCTGATCTAAATCAAGGAACTCTAATAAAGCGTCAAAAGTAGGTGTTACCATTTGAAAAACTAATGTTAGAACGATTTTCAGTTTTGTAGGCGATCGCTATTTTATTTATTTATTTTACTATGAAAACATTATCCCGATGGGTCATTACGGCGATGTTGTTGTTATTTTAATGTAAATGATCTCTGAATAAAAATAACTGTTTTTTTTTGTTACACATGTAGGAATTCTTTAAAAGTTTGCCGAAAAAAAAAATACAACAATGAATTTAAATTTGGGATAAGCTATTTTCAGCAAAAATACAGATTCAATTCTCTCGTAAGGATCCTAGTTAAATCTATTTGTTGTTCCTGGTAAACAAAAACAAAGCAGCAAAAACATTACATCCATTTCGTCATTTAACAACAATTGACCTTGAGCATTCGCAATAAAAGTGTTTCGCGGAACTGTTTGCTTCTATTGTTGAAATAATGCTTTATTTTCGTCCACAAAACACAACAATGAGTTTCTTCTGTAATGTTGAAATAAGTAACAACATTAAACAATTGTTGAAACAAATGATATTGAAACTATCAACAAATTTGTTATTCTCACAAAAAGTTTTCGAGCTTGTAGGTTGGATTGCTATTGAAATGATTTCAAACCACATTTTTCAGTGAAAGAAAAAACCAATTATTGCGTGATTTTCTAAATTTATAACGATTAATTCAAGTGTGAACATCCTCATCTTCAAAATAGCTATGTTTTGGGACTTTTTGTTGATTTTCTGGCGTGGTTCACCTTCATCTATGCTATTTCTATTGTTATGATGCACTTAATAAGTCAAGGACTCAACGAAGCTGAGAAGAAAAAGAGAAGAACATCTACTACGTCAATCTCAATCAAGCTTCGTCGAAGATTTTTTTGATGCTGTCTCAAGTTCTGGTGCCAACAGTTATGAAATTGGACCTGGTTGCGACACAGATAAACCTAAAATTTTATGACCTTTTCTGGAAGATCTCCCGGAAAGTTTCTTGACTCATGCTTTGAAGAAATGAGCTTCATGCGTATGGAGAACGTGCAGTGGATATCAGGCGCACTCGTATCAGAAAACGAAGAAGCACGCAGAGCCGAAGATGAAGTTACAAATAAAGTGCATCCGGCAAAATAACTCCAAACTAAAAAATGGTTCATAAAATTCCTGTATGCCTAAAGCAAATTTTCAGGCCATCCACATCAGGCTCATAGATATCTTCGAAAATTAATTACCATGATCGTGACAAACTCTGCTTTTTGTTCCTGAGCGAAGGTATGTAATACCGTGAGGGCAGAGGAATGTCTCCGCCCTGGAAAAAAAAGAAGAGATGAAGCTTCATCAACACGTGGTTCTTACATGAAACGCCTTACGTCTTCGAGGTGCTTCGACTGCCAAAAGGCTTTTAGAGATTGATATTGCAGATAGAGTACAGGAAATACAAGCTGTTTTAAAATGACGTGTATGCACAATTCTAGTGATTAAAAGATATTTTTTAATTAATACACATTCGATTTAAATTTGTGAAATGGAACTACAATAATGAATGTTTTAGGTTTATCCTCCTCAGTCCTGGTGTCGCCTGTAGGATATACTAAACAACACTCTTTAAATCAATTTAAATGCTTCTATTGTTAAAATTACTTCTAGATCCTTTTAAATAAATGTCTGCATATGATAAGCATTGATTTATAGACTAATACATTTTTGGAGTTGTTTTTTAGTAATTTTAAACTGATTTTTGTGGTCCCACGTAATATTTGTCTAGGAACTGAGAGGTTTATGTACATAATGAACGGATTAGGTTTCGCTAAAACACACCAATAATACAGATTCATTTCTCTCGTAGGGATCCTAGTTAAAAAATTTTATTGTTACTAGTAAAAAATGAAGGAAAACTAATTGATGGTAAACAAAAAAAAAAAAAAAATGTTCCAAACATTACACCCATTACGTATTTAAAAACAATTGACCTCGAACATTCGTAATTAAAATGTTTCGTGGAACTGTTTGCACGTACTTCTGTCGTTGAAATAAGGCTTTATTTTTGTCTGCAAAATACAACAATGAGTTTGTTCCAGTGTTGCCAGTGGGATACTTTTTTTAATTCAGATTCCTTGATTGACACCACTTTTTTCAAATGGTAAAATTTGACATATTTAATGACATATTAATTAAGGAGCAAACAAAGATAAATTAACTCTTTCAAAAAAGTGGTGCCAATCAAGAAATTTGAATTAAAAAAACGTAGCCCACTAGAAACACTTGTGTGTTCTGTAATTTTGAAATCGGTAGCGACAATAAACAAATGTTAAAATCATTAACAATAATCCAATTCACAAATTCTCCATTCTCACAAAAATATTTTTTGCTTGTAGGTTGGAAAAAAATGTTTCGTGGAAGTGTTTGAACGTTCCTATACTGCTGAAATAATGATTTATCGTTGTCAACAAAATACAACAATGAGTTTGTTCTGTCATGTTGAATTAAGTAACAACAATAAACAATTGTTGAAAACACTAATATTGAAACAATTAACAAATTTCTCATTCTCACCAAACATTTTCGAACTTGTAGGCTGGATTGCTATTGAACTGATTTCAAACAATATTTTTCAGTGAAAAAGAAAAGTGTTGCGTAATTTTTTACATTTATCGAAAATATCTCGAGATTTTTACGTCCTCATGTGCAAAAATAGCCATGTTCTTAGACATTTTGTTGACAATTCTTGAATGGTTCATCTTCATGTATGCCATATGTCATGTTATGATGTACTTCACAGTCAAGGACTCAATCAAACTGAGAAGAGAAAGAGAAGAATGAGACATCTACTACGACACATTTTCTCAACCAGCTTCGTCGAAGATTTTTATGATGCTGTCTCAAGTTCTAGCGCCAACAGTTATGAAACTGGATCTGGTTGCGAAACAGATGAACATAAAATGAGAAGACCTTATGCAGAAGATCCCATGCGTAAGTTTCTTGACTCATGCTTAGAAGAAATGGGCTTCATACGTATGGAGAACGTGCAGTGGCACTGAATTGCACTGGCATCAGAAAAAGAAGCAATACAGACAAAGGAAGATGAAGTTACGAGAGATGTACAGACACCAAAGAAGAAAAGCAATTTCAAGAATCGCTTGAAGAACGTATTTTGTAGGCGTTTGTGGAACTCTCTCAGAGAGTAGGCGGTTAAGATATCCTTAATATCCAATCTGTACGGGGGAACAGAAATAATTTTTTTCTCTTATACTTTGTTTTACAACTTAATATATATACAATATATATATTTTTTTTCATTTCAAGAGCGCCTGTTTTTACAAGAGGATATAATAATAAACATCTCTCCGATATATAGGTAAACAAGAACAGTCACCTTAGAACGGTCACCGTATTCAGTGGATGACAAGAGAATGGTGGCAACGGCCATAAAAGAAAAAAATGAAGAAAATGGGAATATCGGAGGTAGGGGAACTACAACGGGGTACCGGGCGGAATGAAGTTTGACGTTTTTCGCTGTCAAGAAGGTGTGCCAGCGAGCGGCAATAAGCGGAAATAAGAAGACCTGTTGCCGGCCAATTTCGGCAGCCATGTTAGTATAGTTTTCTCAAGCATTGGTGCGTGAATTTTACTTTCTGTGGTTTTTTGCTCTTGTATTGTAACTTCTGATGATTTTGTAACCAAGGTAAGGCATACAAACTTGTTCACATTACAACTATAGTTAGTTTATGCTTTAAGTACATTTGTCTTCGGTTTCGTGTAGCTAAAAGTTTACTTACCTATATTTCTTGAGTGACCTTACCTCCCTAACCTATATCGTGTCACTGGGGCGGAATGGGGAAGTACTTCATTCTGCCACAAAATGTTTTAAATTATCTTGTTCTGACTGTGAATGTTTATATTGCGGCGAATTTTATTGAAAGTCAGTTGATGGTTGGGTCGCTTCTTCCATGTCTAAAAAATGGGCCCACATTTCATGTGCGGCAATAGATAGCGAAAATGATAAGATTTCCCTAGTGTCTGAATTTTGTCAATAGGCTTAAGAACAGTATTCAATCAATGAAAATTGTAGTTAAACCTTTATAGTAAAATAAAACTAAATAAATATAGAGCAAATTTTTTTTGCATTTCCATTAGTTTTATATTTTTTTATAATTACTTGTCCTTACCAGCCCGTTCTGTTTCATAGTCGGGGCAGAACGGGGCAAATGACATAATGTTCTGTTTCTGAAAAAAAAAAAATATATATTGCTCTTTTGTTTTCTTACAATATTATTAAATTTTTCTGAGGATTACATTATAATGTGTTCAAAGAAAATTTTGAAGCTCTCTTAATTAACCCTTTTGTATTTTTAAAACACATTTTCAAATTGGTACCTGTTCTGCCCCCGGAGTCTCCTAAGTTTACTACAATGTTTAAAAAATTAATTTTTTCTCTTATACCTTTCTTAATAACTTAATATATATATTATTTTTCATTTCAGGAATGCCTATTTTTACAAGAAGACGCAAAAAATCTCTCCGATTTATGGGTGAACAAGGACATTACTCTTAGAACGATCACCGAATTATGTGGATGACAAGAAGATTATGGCAACCTCCATGGAGGAAAAAAGGGAAGAAAGTGGGAATATCGGAGGCACATATACTACACTGTATAAGAAATTAATATTTTCTCTTATACATTGCTTAATAACGTAATATATATATTTTTTTCATTACAGAAATATCTATTTTTGAAAAAAGACACAAAAATAAACATGTCTCCGATTTATAGGTGAACAAGGACACTCCTCTTAGAACGATCACGAAATTATGTGGATGGGAAGAAAATGGTGGCAGCGCCCATAAAAAAAATTGTATGATGTGCCAATCCGAAAACTTTCTTCTATCTCATAGATTTTAATCTTTCAAAATGTTGTTACAAATATCAATATTTCACTCATTAGTTCAATGCTATACAGGGTGTCCGGTCTCAACGGTGTCCAATGGCTAATTCCTAAACCGTTAGTCATAGACATATAGCTCCAATTACAAAAATGTTTAAAATCAGGTAAAGAAATATTTAAAAAGCAATTTGGGTCAATAAAAACATTTTAAAAAAAATACGAAATTTAAATTTACATGCGGTCCCCCGGTCCTGTAAGTTATATTTAGTAAATTTTTCCTTTTACACTGACAAGTAATACACAAAAAATCCCGTTATTCTACGATTAAAATTGGCCGAGTAATAGCTGTTTAAAGTTGGAGCATAGTTTTTGCTGCAAATTGGGGGTCATTCACAAATTTAGTCGAAATATAATTTCGTCAGATATATTAAAAAATGGTTGAGAGTAAAATTAACATTACAATATGAATTTGAAATCTTTAAAGATTCTGACATATTAATGCAAAATATACAATTTGTAATAAACATTTAAGAAGAAAGGAAAAAACAGAATTTTTGTTAAATAATATGATGCTAAATTAACAGACTCAATTCTTTATAAAATGATACGTATTTTAAAATGCTATTAGATTATACTAGCCTGCAAAAGTTGGGTTAGGTCATGTTTTTTAGCTTTTGATAATTGATTCTTATGTATTCTGTACCGTTGCATCTGAAATTGACCTTCATTTTTAACCATCACATCAGAATTTTTCGCAAATTTCAAAGTTAAAAAGTTCAATGTTAAAATTGAATCTCTTCCCCCATCTCTTCGGACTACTCAGTTATTTAGCAGTAAGAATCCCAGGATAAGCAAAAATATCAAATAAATTATTGAATAATATAAAATAAAATAAAACAAAAAAAGTTTTATATGTTTTATAGTATGAAATTTTCGCTATATTTTAAATTACACATTTACGATTTTCAAAAAAAATTCTTACGTGATGGTTAAAATGAAGGTCATTTTCAGATTCAGTGCTAAAAAGTACGTAAAAATCAATTATCAAAAATTAAAAAACATAACCATCAACTCTGATTTATAGTCTCCGATTTTTGTTATTCTTTAAATTTGACAATTTATGATTTGCGAAATATGCTGACATGATGGTTAAAAATTAATGTAATTAAGTGCTAAAAAATACATAAAAGTTTAAAATAACCAACAATCGCAGTCTTGTATTATTTAATTTAAAACTTTTTCTTAAACTTCTTGGCAGTAATCTATCCGAAATTTTTGCGTTATTCTGTAAAATACGTATAAATGGTAACCACCGAAAATCATAATAATATTAGATTGTTATTGGATTTGCGCCAGTATGTAAAATTTAAACTCGATCGGATATTTAACAGTGAGTTAAAGTTCGAGTACAAATTTTGAACTGGAAAAACATACATATGATCGTTGAAGTAACATAAAAACTTATAAAAATAACATAATTTTTGTTAAAAGAAATCATAAAAGAAACAGTCTCAAATCCTGACAAAATAAAACATATGTTATTTTAGCCAACCTAAAACTTAATAAATGTTAACTTAATCGTAATACTTGTACGATTTTTTTCAAAGCGCAGATACACATGAAATAAGATCTTCGAATACTTTAAGCACTTGGTATATGACCCCTCAAGACCACGCCGAACTCATTTGTTTTCAGAGCAAAAAAGTGGCATAAGTCATGCATTTTTAAAGTTTCATAACTCGCTCAATTTTAGTGTTATGTGAATGGGACTTTTTTTGTCTTACTTGTCAGTGTAATAGGAAAATTTCACTAAATATAACTTATAGGACCGGGGGACCGTATAAAAATTTAAATTTCGTAATTTTTTAAGAAATGTTTTTATTGACCCAAATCGCTTTTAAAACATTTCTTTACCTGATTTAAAACATTTTTGTAATTGGTACTATATCTCTATGACTAATGGTTTAGCAATTAGCCATTGGACACCATTGAGACCGGAGACCCTGTATAAACTTTGACTTTCATCTTAAATGTGTGCCTCAGTCAATGAATCAGAGTAAAAACGAGTTAATCTCCATCATGATATTTATTAAAATCAATAATTTTTTGTTATTCTGTTGTATATCAGCTGTTCGTGAATAGCCGGCTTATCAGGATGGAAAGTTCCCGTCCCTTCACAAGCCGCAAGTGTACAATAAAACTACGAAAAATCAAGAAAATTACACAAAAATCGCTATTATAGTGCCCCTTTCGGCGGAATATTTCCTAATTCAGGGAGGACCTAAAATTTTTGTTCAATTGGTGAATGAGCTATTTATAGATTCGCGATTTTGAACCTTTTGTAATGGGTTGTTACGTAATTCCTCATTCTGAAGTTTCATTGGATTATTATAAACATAAACAATGATTAAACAAGGTATACTATTTTTCCAAAAGCTGTGCCGGATTATCCAGCATACCGGACCTTAGGATCCCGGATTACAGCATGTTTTCTGTACTACTGAGTACTTTTAAATTATATATTAATAGAACGCAACTTTTTCTTTTCAATTTTTTGGGTAAACAGAATTTTCTGTAATGCGAACAGGCACCGGCCCCATTTAGTTCGGATTAGCGGGGTTCTACTGTATTGTCACAAAGAGTTTGACCCCATAACAGACTGATGATATCTAATTGTAATAGGATTTAGAGAAGATTTTCAACATGTCTTGGAATACTTTTTTCTATTACTATTTAATAAATAGCACAGATTAAAATTCGTGTTTAAGAGAACGTTAGATTTTTATCTTAGCGAGAACAATTTTGAATATTTTTCATTAGAAAGAAAAAACATAGTTTTAGAAGAAATTTTTCGATCTTAAACGTGCAAAATTTCATAGAATTTTTTTTTTAAGAAATGAGAGAATATAATATACGTTACGCTGACAATCGATATCACCTGTAGTGTAAAGAAATAATCACTTTAAAAGTTATTTAAATTTATTCAATTTTGAGGAAAGTTAATTTTTTATTCATTACAAATAAGATTTATATTTTTTTCCATTAATCCATCGATATCGTCAGTATTATCAGACACATATTGAAACAAAGAACTACTTAAGTTCTTGAAATGTTCACTGAGGCTGTTTTTGCATTAATTGCTAAGTAATATTATACCATTTTCCTACTAATCCTAGGAAATCGTGTCTGGCGCTATATTAAGAAAAAAGAATTACTGTAATTCATTAAATGTTCAATGATGCAAGAATATTGATACATAAAGTTTATAATTTAACTATGACTTTAATCTTTATGTCTACAGCATCAGACGTGTTAAAACAGCACTGGAGTCATAATGCGCTAAATTACACTCTCTAAAATAGACCAATGTCTGTGAGAGTGCATCAATAAATACTTTAGACATTAAAATGTACAAAATACCTTAAAAAGTATTTCACGTCTTTTTTTTTTCTTTATAGAAATATTTTTGTCGGGATATACTTTCCATGCTGATTTGAGTCAAAGAACTCAAATAAAGTGTCAAATGTATTACTATATGGAAAATTAAAGTTAGAACAATTTTCAATTTGTAGACGTCCCCTATTTCAATAATTATTATGGAAACATTATCACGAAGGTGTCATTACGGTACATTTTCTGTTATTTTACGGAAAACGATCTGTGAATAAAAATGATTGATTCTTTCTCTTTTTTTTTTTTTTTTTTTTTTTTTTTTTTGGTACACACATCTAGGATTATATTAAGTGATAAAAACAAAAAACATATCACAATAAAATTGCATTTTCTTACGCTCGCTAAAGTACGCCAACAATATAGATTCAGTTCTCTAGTAGGGATCCTAGTTAAATCTATTTGTTGTTACTGGTAAACAAAAACAAGGTAAAAAAAAACAAAGCTGCGAAGCGTTACAGCCATTTCGTCATTTAACAACAATGGACTTCAAGCATTCGCAACAAAAATGTTTCGTGGAACTGTTTTCACGTTCCTCTATTGTTGAAGTGTTTCATTGTAGTCAACAAAACACAACAATGAGTTTGTTCTGTAATGTTCAAATACGTAACAAAAATGAACAATTGATAAAACCTTTAATATTGAAACAATTAAGGAATTTCTCATTCCTACAAACAATTTGTGAGCTTAAAGATTGAATTGCTAGTGAACGGATTTTAAACAACATTTTTCCATGGAAGAAAGACAACTATTGTATACTTTTCTAAATTTATCGGTTAATTCGACAGTGCAAATCTTCATCTTCAAAATAGCCATGTTTTGGGACATTTTAGTGACATTTCTTGCGTCGTTTATCTTCATTTGTGCTGTTATGATGCAAAAAATAGACATCTCTCCCATTTATGAGTGAAAAACAACACTCCTCTTAGAACGATCACCAAATTCTTTGGATGACAGGATAAATGTGGCAACGCCCATAAAAGAAAAAATTAAGAAAGTGCGAGTATCGGAGGTATGTATACTACATGAACGAAATTATTTTTTTATCTTATACCCTGCTTAATTACTTAATATGTATATGTTTTTTCATTTCAGGAATGCCTATTTTTACAAGCGGACACAAACAAATAAATATCTCTCCGATTTATGGATGTACATGAACATTCCTCTTAGAACGATCAACGAATTCTGTGGATGACAAGAGAATTGTGGTAATGCACATGGAAAATAAGGAAGAAATCACGAATATTGGAGTTAAGCATACTACACTGTGTAAGAATTTTTTTTCTCTTATACATTGTTTTATAACATAAAATATGCACATATATATATTTTTTTTCAATGATGCTTATTTTTGCAAGAGGATATAAAAATAGATATCTCGCCGATTTCTGGTCGAAGCACACTCCTCTCTTAACGATCACAGAATTCTCTGGATAACAAGAGAATTGCGGTAATGCCCAATCAAAAAAATAAAATAACGCAGAATGTACGAATATTGGTGGTATGTATATTAAACGAAGCAATAAGTGATATTTTTTCTTATGCCTTGAATTGTTTTGAGGAGTGCTTTCTATAACAAGAGGAGCTAAAAATAGTCATATTTCCGATTTGTGGATGACAAGAACTCTCCTCTTTGACTGACCCCCGAAGAAGACTGTGAATTACGACCATGAAAGAAGCAAAAGATAGTATGAATACTGGAAGTACGTATATACACACTGATTATAACAAGTTAAATTTTTCTCTCTGACTTTGATTAAAACTTAAAATATATTTATTTTAAATTTCTGGAATGATTATTTTTACAAGAGGAACTACAAAGAAATATCTCTGCGGTCTGTAGGTGACAAAGGGTTCTCTTTTTTGAACAATCACCGAAACAGACTGTGGATGATAGGAGGAGAACGACAACACCCATGAAAGAAACAGAAGAATTTGCGAATGTTTATGGTACGTACTCAGAGGTACTTTGAGTAAGAAGTTAAAAATTTCCCGTATAACTTCATTCCTAAATGATTTCATTTTTCAGGAATGCCCGTTTTTACAACAGAAATTAAAAATAGACATATATCCGATTTGTGGATGACAAGAACTTTCCTCTTGGAGTGAGAACCGAAAAATAGTGTTGATGACAGTGGCAATGCATTCACCATGAAATAAACATAAAGAAAGTTCCAATATCTGATGTATGGTGTACTGCACTGGGTTATAATGCGTTAATTTTTTTCTTTCCCTCGATTTATAACTGAAAATAATTTTATACTTAGGAAAGCCTATTTTCAAAAGAAGAATTTTATAGCTAAATCTAAGTTTTAAGCATAAAAATTGAGTTTTAAAATCCGAAGAAGCACCTATTCTATTATTGTAATTGTTTTGAATAAAAGGTAAGGTAATTCCGTATGAATATATTGTCGAAAAATGTGTGACCCCATAACAAATTGGCGAATTCTAATTGTAATAGGAATTATAGAAGAATTTATACATGTTTTAGGATATTTCTTTCATTTATCTTTGATTAAATAGCGCAGATTCAAATTTGTATTTAAGAGAACGTTGAATTTTCATGTTTGTGAGAGAAATTTTGGAGATTTTTCATAAGAAAGAAAAAATACAGTTTTAGGAGAATTTTTTCGATCTTAAGCGTACGCAATTTTGAAGAATTTTTCGTAAGAAGTAATAAAATATAATATACCTTACGATGAAAACAGATACCGCCAGTAGTGTAAAGATATAATAACTAAAAAAGTTATTTAATTTTATAAAATTTTGAGAAATTTTAATTTTACATTCATTGCTACACTTTGATCTTAACATAATGCCGAGGAGCGGTCCTTTTGTTTTGTCTATCTATTAACAACTCCTCCGTAAGCTGAAATCGCAGAAATAACCTTTATAGGAGTTTTTCAGCTTTGGCTGGCGGTAAAGCAAGCCGGTGTAGAGTCGCTAGTCTCCGAGCACGAGCAGTTCCTATGAGGTGTCCCCGATTAGGAGTCGATGATGCGACGGAACCTCTGCATAGGGTAGAACCTGTTCCAACCCCTGTTTAGAGTTTAAATAGTCGGGTTATGTACGGACCTCAGTATTATAAGGGCTGGATTGGGGTCAAAGGGGGGTCCTCTTGGACGCTGTGGCGGCTCTTTCTTGGCTCTCGTGTGGTGACCAGCAGTGGTCAAGAACACGTAATCGGATCGTCTTACATTCATTACAAAAAAGATTTACATTATTTTTATTAATCTATCGATATCGCCAGAATTATGAAACAAATATTAAAACAAAGAACTGCATAAGTTCATCAAATGTCCACTGAAGCTGTTTTTAAATTAGTGTTTCAAAGTAATATTATACTTTTTTCCACCAATCCTAGGAAATCTTGTCTGGTGTTAAGGATATGTTAAAAAAAAAAAAGAAAAAAAAGGAATTACTACAGTTCATTAAATGTTCAATGATGCAAGATCATTGACACATAAAGTTTATAAGTTGACTATGACTTTAATCTTTATGCCTACAACAGTATACGAGTTAGAACACCAATGAATTAATAATGCGCTAAATTACGCTCTCTGAAATAGACCAATGTCTGTGAAAGTGCATCAATAAATAGTTTAGAAATTAAAAAATAGAAAATACTTTAAAAGTTTTTGACGGTTTTTTTAATTTTTAATTTTTTACTTTATAGAAATATTTTTATCCAGATATAGTTTTCATGCTTTTTTGAATCAAAGAACTCAAATAAATTGCCAAAAGATATTACTATATGGAAAATTAAAGTTAGAATATTTTTTCAATTTGCAGACGTCCCCTATTTTAACAATTATTATGAAAACATTACCACGAAGGGGTCATTACTTTACCATTGTTGTTATTTTACAGAAAACGATATGTGAATAAAAATGATTGATTCATTCTCTCTCTCTCTTTTTTTGGTAGACACATCTACGATTATATTAAATATTTGCCACAAAAGTAAAAAGAAAAAGCATACAACAATAAAATTGCATTTTCTAGCGCTCGGTAAAGTAAGCCAACAATATATATTCAGTTCTTTAACAGGGATCCTAGTTAAACCTATTGGTTGTTACTGGTAAACAAAAATAAACCTGCGAAACATTACATCCATTTCTTCATTTAACAACAATGGACTTCAAGCATTCGCAACAACCATGTTTCTACGAACTTTTTTCATATTCCTCTATTGTTGAAATAATGTTTTATTGTTGTCAACAAAACACAACAGTGAGTTCGTTCGGTAATGTTCAAGTATGTAACAACAATGAACAATTGTTAAAAACTTTAATATGGAAAATATTAAGAAATTTCTCATTCTCACAAACAATTTGCGAGCTTGTAGGTTGGATTGCTATTGAACGGATTTCAAACAACATTTTTCAGTGAAAGAAAGATAACTATTGCATAATTTTCTAAATTCACTTAATTCGCTTAATTCGCGGTTGGATTGCTATTGAACGGATTTCAAACAACATTTTTCAGTGAAAGAAAGATAACTATTGCATAATTTTCTAAATTCGCTTAATTCACTTAATTCGACTGTGCACATCCTCATCTTCAAAATAGCCGTTCTGGGACATTTTATTGACTTTTCTTTCGTCGATTATCTTCATCTGTGAATTTATACTGTTATGATGCGAAAAATAAATACCTGTCCGATTTATGGGTGAACAAGAAGGCTCCTCCTAGAACGATCACCGAATCCTCTGGATGACGAGTTAATTGTAGCAACGCCCATAAAAAAAAAATGAAGAAAGTGTGACTATCGGAGGTGTGTATACTACATGAACGAAATTATTTTTTTCTCTTATACCTTGCTTAATTACTTAATAAGTATATATTTTTTCATTTCAGGAATGCTTATTTTTACAAACGGATACAAACGAATAGACATCTCTCCGATATATGGATGAACAAGAACACACTTCTTAGAACGATCACCGAATTCTTTTGAAGACAATATAATTGTGGTAACGCCCATAAAAGGAAAAATGAAAAAAGTGCGAATATCCGAGGTATGTATACTACATGAACGAATATATTGTTTTCTCTTACACCTTGCTTAATTACTTAATTTATATATATATTTTTTTTTATTTCAGGAATGCCTATTTTTACAAGAGACACAAAAAATTGACATCTCTCCGATTTATGGGTTAACAAGAACACTTCTCCTTACGATCACCTAATTCTGTGGATGACAAGATAATTGTTGCAACGCCCATAAAAGGAAAAATAAAGAAAGTGCAAATATCGGAGGTTTGTATAATACATAAACGAAATTATTTTTTTTTCTCTTATACCTTGCTTAATAACTTAATATGTATATATAATTTTTTCATTTCAGAACTGCGTATTTTTACAAGAGATAGAAAAGAAAAACATCTCTCCGATTTATGGGTGAACAAGAACACTCCTCTTAGAAC
Organism: Maratus speciosus; assembly: GCA_963932465.1. NCBI lineage: Eukaryota > Metazoa > Arthropoda > Arachnida > Araneae > Salticidae > Maratus > Maratus speciosus. The sequence continues at coordinate 91,274,226 of OZ010797.1, forward strand.
GGCCACAGAATTCTCTGGATGACAAGATAATTGTTGCAACGCCCATAAAAGGAAAAATGAAGAGAGTGCGAATAACGGAGGTATGTATAATACATGAACGAAATTATTTTTTTTATCTTACACCTTACTTAATTACTTAATATGTATGTGTTTTTTTCATTTCAGGAATGCCTATTTTTACAAAAGACATAAAAAATAGGCATGTATCCGATTTATGGATAAACATGAACATCCCTCTTAGATCGATCACCAAATTCTGTGGATGACAAGATAATTGTGTCAACCCGCATAAAAGAAAAAATGAAAAAAGTGCGAATATCGGAGGTATGTACACTACATGAACGAAATTATTTTTCTCTCTTACACCTTGCTTAATTACTTAACTTATATATATTTTTTTCATTTCAGGAACGCCTATTTTTACAAACGGACACAAACAAATAGACATCTCTCCGATTTATGCGTGAACAAGAACACTCCTCTTAGAACGATCACCAAATTCTGTGGATGACAAGATAATTGTGGCAACCCCCATAAAAGAAAAAATGAAGAAAGAGCGAATATCGGATGTTTGTATATTGCATGAACGAAATTAATTTTTTTCACTTATACTTAGCTTAATAACTTAAAATGCATATATTTTTTTTTTCATTTCAGAAAAGCCTATTTTTACAAGAGAAACAAAAAATAGATATGTCTCTGATTTTTGGGTGAACAAGAACACGCTTCTTAAAACGATCACCGAATTCTGTGCATTGAAAGATAACTGTGGCAACCCCCATAAAAGAAATAATGAAGAGAGAGCGAATATCGGTATGTATACTACATGAACGAAATTATTTTTTTTCCTATTATACCTTACTTGTGTATATTTTTTTTTCATTTCAGGAAGGCCTATTTTTAGAAGAGGACACAAACAAATAGACACCTATCCGATTTATGGATAAACATGAACCGTCCTCTTAGGTCGGTCACCGGATTCTGTGGATGACAAGATAATTGTGGCAACGCCAATAAAAGGAAAAATGAAGAAAGTGCAAATATCGGAGGTATGTATACTACATGAACGAAATTAATTTTTTCTCTTACACCTTGTTTAATTACTTAATATATATATATATATTTAATTTCAGGAATGCCCGTTTTTGCAAGAGACACAAAAAATAAACATCGCTCCCATTAATGGGCGAACAAGAACACTCCTCTTATAACCATTACAGAAATCAGTGCATGGCAAGATAATTGTGGAAACGCCCATAAAAGAAAAAATGAAGAAAGGTCGAATATCAGAGGTATGTATACCACATGAGCGAAATTATTTTTTTCTCTTACACCTTGCTTAATTACTTAATATATATATATTTTTTCATTTCAGGAATGCCCGTTTTTACAAGCGGACACAAACAAATAGACATCTATCCGATTTATGGATAAACATGAACATTCCTCTTAGATCGATCACCGAATTCTGTGGATGACAAGACAATTGTGGCAACGCCCATAAAAGGAAAAATGAAGAAAGTGCGAATATCGGAGGTATGTATACTACATGAACGAAATTAAGTTTTTCTCTATATATATTTTTTTCATTTCAGGAATGCCCGTTTTTGCAAGAGACACAAAAAATAAACATCGCTCCGATTTATGGGTGAACAAGAACACTCCTCTTAAAACGATTACCGAAATCTGTGCATGGCAAGATAATTGCGGCAACCCCGTAAAAGAAAAAATGAAGAAAGAGCGAATATCGGAGGTATGCAGATTACATGAACGAAACTAATTTTTTTCTCTTATACCAAGCGTAATAACTTAATATGCATATATAATTTTTTCATTTCAGGAATGCCTATTTTTACCAGAGAAACAAAAAATAGATATGTCTCGGATTTTTGGGTGAACAAGAACACGCCTCTTAGAACGATCTCCGAATTCAGTGGATGACAAGATAATTGTGGCAAAGCCCATAAAAGGAAAAATTAAGAAAGTGCGAATATCGGAGGTATGTATACTACATGAACGAAATTAATTTTTCCTCTTATACCTTGCTTAATTACTTAATATGCATATTTTTTTTCATTTCAGGAATACCTATTTTTACAAGCGGACACAAACAAATAGACATCTATCCGATTTATGGATAAACATGAACATTCCTCTTAGATCGTCCATCGAATTTTGTGGATGACAAGATAATTGTGGCAACGGACATAAAAGGAAAAATGAAGAAAGTGCGAATATCGAAAGTATGTATACTACATGAACGAAATTATTTTTTTCTCTTATACCTTGTTTAATTACTTAATATATATATTTTTTTCATTTCAGGAATGCCCATTTTTGCAAGAGACACAAGAAATAAACATCTCTCCGATTTATGGGTGAACAAGAACATCCTCTTAAAAGGATTACCAAATTCTGTGGATGACAAGATAATTGTGGCAACGCCCATAAAAGGAAAATTGAAGAACATACGAATTTCGGAGGTATGTATACTACATGAAAGAAATAATTTTTTTTGTCTTATATCTTGCTTAATTACTTAATATGTATATATTTTTTCCGTTTCAGGAATATCTATTTTTACAAGACATACCAAAAATAGACATCTCTCCGATTTAAGGGTAAACAAGAACAATCACTCGTCTTAGAACGATCACCGAATTCTGTGGATGACAAGATAATTGTGGCAACGCCCATAAAAGGAAAAATGAAGAAAGTGCGAATATCGGAGGTATGCATAGTACATGAACGAAATTATTTTTTTTTCTCTTATACCTTGCTTAATTACTTAATATGCATATTTTATTTCATTTACGGAATGCCTATTTTACAAGCGAACACAAACAAATAGACATCTCTCCGATTATTGGATGAACATGAACATTCCTCTTAGAACGATCAACGAATTCTGTGGACGACAAGGTAATTGTGGCGACGCCCATAAAAGGAAAAATGAAGAGAATGCGAATTTCGGAGGTATGTATACTACATGAACGAAATAATCTTTTTCTCTTATATCTTGCTTAACTAATTATTATGTATATATTTTTTTTCCTTTCAGGAATGTCTATTTTTACAAGATATACAAAAAATAGACATCTCTCCGATTTAAGGGTGAACAAGAACACTCACTCGTCTTAGAACGATCACCGAATTCTGTGGATGACAAGATAATTGTGGCAACGCAAATAAAACGAAAAATGAAGAAAGTGCGAATATCGGAGGTTTGTATAATACATGAACGAAATTATTTTTTTATCTTATACTTTGCTTAATTACTTAATATGTATATGTTTTTTGATTTCAGGTATGCCTGTTTTTACAAGCGGACACAAACAAATAGACATCTATCCGATTTATGGATAAACATGAACATTCCTCTTAGATCGTTCATCGAATTTTGTGGATGACAAGATAATTGTGGCAACGGACATAAAAGGAAAAATGAAGAAAGAGCGAATATCGGAGGTATGTATATTACATGAACGAAATTATTTTTTTCTCTTACACCTTGTTTAGTTACATTATATATGTTTGTTTTTTTTTCATTTCAGGAATGCCTGTTTTTGCAAGAGACCGATTTGCAAGAGGCCTCTCCGATTTATGGGGGAACAAGAACTCTCCTCTTACAACGTTTACCGAATTCTGTGCATGGAAAGATAATTGTGGAAACGCCCATAAAAGAAAAACTAAAGAAAGATCGAATAACGGAGGTATGTATAATACAGGAACGAAATTATTTTTTTATCCTATACGTTGCGTAATTACGTAGTATGTATATGTTTTTTATTTCAGGAGTGCCTATTTCTACAAGTGGACACAAACAAATATACATCTCTTCGAAATATGAATGAACATGAACACTCTTCTTAGAACGATCGCCGAATTCTGTTGAAGACAAAATAATTGTGGCAACGCCCATAAATGGAAAAATGAAAAAAGTGCGAATATCGGAGGTATGTATACTACATAAACGAAATTATTTTTTCTCTTATACCTTGTTTAATTACTTAATATATATATTTTTTTCATATCAGGAATGGCTATGTTTACAAAAGACACAAAAAATTGACATCCCTCTGATTTATGGGTGAACAAGAACACACCTCTTTGAAAGATCACCGAATTCTGTGGATGACAAGATAATTGTGGCAACCCCCATAAAAGAAAAAAATGAAGAAAGTGCGAATATCGGAAGTATGTATATTACATGAACGAAATTAATTTTTTTCTCTTATAACAAGCCTAATAACTTAATATGCATATATATATTTTTTCATTTCAGGGATGCCTATTTTTAGAAGAAAAACAAAAATAGATATGTCTCCGATTTTTGGGTGAACAAGAACACGCCGCTTAGAACGATCTCCGAATTCTGTGGATGACAAGATAATTGTGGTAACGCTCATAAAAGGAAAAATGAAGAAAGTGCGAATATCGAAGGTATGTATACTACATGAACGAAATTATTTTTTTCTCTTATACCTTGTTTAATTACTTAATATATATATTTTTTTCATTTCAGGAATGCCCATTTTTGCAAGAGACACAAGAAATAAACATCTCTGCGATTTATGGGTGAACAAGAACATCCTCTTAAAAGGATTACCAAATTCTGTGGATGACAAGATAATTGTGGCAACGCCCATAAAAGGAAAATTGAAGAACATACGAATTTCGGAGGTATGTATACTACATGAAAGAAATAATTTTTTTGTCTTATATCTTGCTTAATTACTTAATATGTATATATTTTTTTCCGTTTCAGGAATATCTATTTTTACAAGACATACCAAAAATAGACATCTCTCCGATTTAAGGGTAAACAAGAACAATCACTCGTCTTAGAACGATCACCGAATTCTGTGGATGACAAGATAATTGTGACAACGCCCATTAAAGGAAAAATGAAGAAAGTGCGAATATCGGAGGTATGCATAGTACATGAACGAAATTATTTTTTTTCTCTTATACCTTGCTTAATTACTTAATATGCATATTTTATTTCATTTACGGAATGCCTATTTTACAAGCGAACACAAACAAATAGACATCTCTCCGATTATTGTATGAACATGAACATTCCTCTTAGAACGATCAACAAATTCTGTGGACGACAAGGTAATTGTGGCGACGCCCATAAAAGGAAAAATGAAGAGAGAGCGAATTTCGGAGGTATGTATACTACATGAACGAAATAATCTTTTTCTCTTATATCTTGCTTAACTAATTATTATGTATATATTTTTTTCCTTTCAGGAATGTCTATTTTTACAAGATATACAAAAAATAGACATCTCTCCGATTTAAGGGTGAACAAGAACACTCCTCTTTGAAAGATCACCGAATTCTGTGGATGACAAGATAATTGTGGCAACCCCCATAAAAGAAAAAAATGAAGAAAGTGCGAATATCGGAAGTATGTATATTACATGAACGAAATTAATTTTTTTCTCTTATACCAAGCCTAATAACTTAATATGCATATATATATATTTTCATTTCAGGGATGCCTATTTTTAGAAGAAAAACAAAAATAGATATGTCTCCGATTTTTGGGTGAACAAGAACACGCCGCTTAGAACGATCTCCGAATTCTGTGGATGACAAGATAATTGTGGTAACGCTCATAAAAGGAAAAATGAAGAAAGTGCGAATATCGAAGGTATGTATACTACATGAACGAAATTATTTTTTTCTCTTATACCTTGTTTAATTACTTAATATATATATTTTTTTCATTTCAGGAATGCCCATTTTTGCAAGAGACACAAGAAATAAACATCTCTCCGATTTATGGGTGAACAAGAACATCCTCTTAAAAGGATTACCAAATTCTGTGGATGACAAGATAATTGTGGCAACGCCCATAAAAGGAAAATTGAAGAACATACGAATTTCGGAGGTATGTATACTACATGAACGAAATAATCTTTTTCTCTTATATCTTGCTTAACTAATTATTATGTATATATTTTTTTTCCTTTCAGGAATGTCTATTTTTACAAGATATACAAAAAATAGACATCTCTCCGATTTAAGGGTGAACAAGAACACTCACTCGTCTTAGAACGATCACCGAATTCTGTGAATGACAAGATAATTGTGGCAACGCAAATAAAACGAAAAATGAAGAAAGTGCGAATATCGGAGGTTTGTATAATACATGAACGAAATTATTTTTTTATCTTATACTTTGCTTAATTACTTAATATGTATATGTTTTTTGATTTCAGGCATGCCTGTTTTTACAAGCGGACACAAACAAATAGACATCTATCCGATTTATGGATAAACATGAACATTCCTCTTAGATCGTTCATCGAATTTTGTGGATGACAAGATAATTGTGGCAACGGACATAAAAGGAAAAATGAAGAAAGAGCGAATATCGGATGTATGTATATTACATGAACGAAATTATTTTTTTCTCTTACACCTTGTTTAGTTACATTATATATGTTTTTTTTTTCATTTCAGGAATGCCTGTTTTTGCAAGAGACCGATTTGCAAGAGGCCTCTCCGATTTATGGGTGAACAAGAACACTCCTCTGACAACGTTTACCGAATTCTGTGCATGGAAAGATAATTGTGGAAACGCCCTTAAAAGAAAAAATGAAGAAAGATCGAATAACGGAGGTATGTATAATACAGGAACGAAATTATTTTTTTATCCTATACGTTGCGTAATTACGTAGTATGTATATGTTTTTTTATTTCAGGAGTGCCTATTTTTACAAGTGGACACAAACAAATATACATCTCTTCGAAATATGAATGAACATGAACACTCTTCTTAGAACTATCATCGAATTCTGTTGAAGACAAAATAATTGTGGCAACGCCCATAAATGGAAAAACGAAAAAAGTGCGAATATCGGAGGTATGTATACTACATGAACGAAATTATTTTTTCTCTTATACCTTGTTTAATTACTTAATATATATATTTTTTTTCATTTCAGGAATGGCTATGTTTACAAAAGACACAAAAAATTGACATCTCTCCGATTTATGGGTGAACAAGAACACTCCTCTTTGAAAGATCACCGAATTCTGTGGATGACAAGATAATTGTGGCAACTCCCATAAAAGGAAAAATGAAGAAAGTGCGAATATCGGAAGTATGTATATTACATGAACGAAATTAATTTTTTTCTCTTATACCAAGCCTAATCACTTAATATACATATATATATTTTTTCATTTCAGGGATGCCTATTTTTAGAAGAAAAACAAAAAATAGATATGTCTCCGATTTTTGGGTGAACAAGAACACGCCTCTTAGAACGATCTCCGAATTCTGTGGATGACAAGATAATTGTGGTAACGCTCATAAAAGGAAAAATGAAAAAAGTGCGAATATCGAAGGTATGTACACTACATGAACGAAATTATTTTTTTCTCTTATACCTTGTTTAATTACTTAATATATATATTTTTTTCATTTCAGGAATGCCCATTTTTGCAAGAGACACAAGAAATAAACACCTCGCCGATTTATGGGTGAACAAGAACATCCTCTTAAAAGTATTACCAAATTCTGTGGATGACAAGATAATCGTGGCAACGCCCATAAAAGGAAAAATGAAGAACATACGAATTTCGGAGGTATGTATACTACATGAAAGAAATTATTTTTTTGTCTTATATCTTGCTTAATTACTTAATATGTATATATTTTTTTCCGTTTCAGGAATATCTATTTTTACAAGACATACCAAAAATAGACATCTCTCCGATTTAAGGGTAAACAAGAACAATCACTCGTCTTAGAACGATCACTGAATTCTGTGGATGACAAGATAATTGTGGCAACGCCCATAAAAGAAAAAATGAAGAAAGTGCGAATATCGGAGGTATGCATAGTACATGAACGAAATTATTTTTTTTTCTCTTATACCTTGCTTAATTACTTAATATGCATATTTTATTTCATTTACGGAATGCCTATTTTACAAGCGAACACAAACAAATAGACATCTCTCCGATTATTGGATGAACATGAACATTCCTCTTAGAACGATCAACGAATTCTGTGGACGACAAGGTAATTGTGGCGACGCCCATAAAAGGAAAAATGAAGAGAGAGCGAATTTCGGAGGTATGTATACTACATGAACGAAATAATCTTTTTTTTTTATATCTTGCTTAACTAATTATTATGTATATATTTTTTTTCCTTTCAGGAATGTCTATTTTTACAAGATATACAAAAAATAGACCTCTCCGATTTAAGGGTGAACAAGAACACTCACTCGGCTTAGAACGATCACCGAATTCTGTGGATGACAAGATAATTGTGGCAACGCAAATAAAAGGAAAAATGAAGAAAGTGCGAATATCGGAGGTTTGTATAATACATGAACGAAATTATTTTTTTATCTTATACTTTGCTTAATTACTTAATATGTATATGTTTTTTTATTTCAGGCATGCCTGTTTTTACAAGCGGACACAAACAAATAGACATGTCTCCGATTTACGGATGAACATGAACATTCCTCTTAGAATGATCAACGAATTCTGCAGATGACAAGAGAATTGTGGTAATGCTCATGGAAAAAAAGGAAGAAATCACGAAGATTGGAGTTACTAATACTACACTGTGTAAGAATTTTTTTTTTCTCTTATAACTTGTTTTATAACATAAAATATGCACATATATATATATTTTTTCAATGATGCTTATTTTTGCAAGAGGATATAAAAATAGATATCTCGCCGATTTCTGGTCGAAGCACACTCCTCTCTTAACGATCAGAGAATTCTCTGGATAACAAGAGAATTGCGGTAATGCCCAATCAAAAAAATAAAATAACGCAGAATGTACGAATATTGGTGGTATGTATATTAAACGAAGTAATAAGTGATATTTTTCTCTGATGCCTTGAATTGTTTTGAGGAGTGTTTTCTATAACAAGAGGAGCTAAAAATAGTCATATTTCCGATTTGTGGATGACAAGAACTCTCCCCTTTGACTGACCGCCGAAGAAGACTGTGAATTACGACCATGAAAGAAGCAAAAGATAGTATGAATACTGGAAGTACGTATATACAGACTGATTATAACAAGTTAAATTTTTCTCTCTGACTTTGATTAAAACTTAAAATATATTTATTTTAAATTTCTGGAATGATTATTTTTACAAGAGGAACTAAAATGAAATATCTCTGCGGTCTGTAGGTGACAAAAGGTTCTCTTTTTTGAACAATCACCGAAACAGACTGTGAATGATAGGAGGAGAACGACAACACCCATGAAAGAAACAGAAGAGTTTGCGAATGTTTATTGTACGTACTCAGAGGTACTTTGAGTAAGAAGTTAAAAATTTCCCGTATAACTTCATTCCTAAATGATTACATTTTTCAATGCCCGTTTTTACAACAGAAATTAAAAATAGACATAGATCCGATTTGTGGATGGCAAGAATTTTCCTCTTGGAGTGAGAACCGAAAAATAGTGTTGATGACAGTGGCAATGCATTCACCATGAAATAAACATAAAGAAAGTTCCAATATCTGATGTACGGTGTACCGCACTGGGTTATAATATGTTAATTTTTTTCTTTCCCTCAATTTATAACTGAAAATAATTTTATACTTAGGAAAGCCTATTTTCAAAAGAAGAATTTTATAGCTAAATCTAAGTTTTAAGCATACAAATTGAGTTTTAAAATCCGATGAAGCACCTATTCTATTATTGTATTTGTTTTGAATAAAAGGTAAGGTAATTCCGTATGAATATATTGTCGAAAAATGTGTGACCCCATAACAAATTGCTGAATTCTAATTGTAATAGGAATTATAGAAGAATTTCAACATGTTTTAGGATATTTCTATCATTTATCATTGATTAAACAGCGCAGATTCAAATTTGTATTTAAGAGAGCGTTGAATTTTCACGTTAGTGAGAGCAATTTTGGAGATTTTTCATAAGTAAGAAAAAATATAGTTTTGGAAGAATTTTTTCTATCTTAAACGTACGCATTTTTGAAGATTTTTCCTAAGAAGTAATAAAATATAATATACCTTGCGCTGAAAACCGATACTGCCAATAGTGTAAAGATATAATCACTAAAAAAGTTATATAATTTCAGTAAATTTTGAGAAATGTTAATTTTACATTTGTTGCTACACTTTAATCTTAACCAAAAGGCCGGCAAGCGATCCTTTATTTTTGTTTATCTACTAACAACTCATCCGCCGCTGAAATCGCAGAAATGACCTTTATAGGAGTTTTTCAGTTTTGGCTGGCGGTAAAGCATCCCGGTGTAAAGTCCCCCTCGCTAGTCTCCATGCACGGGCACTTCCTATGAGGTGTTCCGCGATTAGGAGTCGACGATGCGACAGAGCCTCTGCATCGGATCGAGCCTGTTCCGACCCCTCTTTAGAGTTTATTGAGTCGGGTTCTGTCGTGATGTTCGGACCTCAGTATTATAAGAGCTGGATCGGTGTCAAAGCGGGGTCCCTGGTGGACGCCGTGCCGGCTCATTCTTGGCTCTCGTATGGTGACCAGTAGTGGTCAAGAACGCGCAAACAGATCGTCTTACATTCATTACAAATAAGATTTACATTATTTTTATTATTCTATCGATATCGTGAGTATTATGAGACAAATATTAAAACAAAGAACTGCTTAAGTTCGTCAAATGTCCACTGAAGCTGTTTTTAAATTAGTGTTGCAAAGTAATATTATACCATTTTCCAATAATCTTAGGAAATCGTGTCTGGTGTTAAGTAAATATTAAAGAGAAAAAGAATTACTATAGTTCATTAAATGTTCAATGATACAAGATCATTGATACATAAAGTTTATAAGTTGACTATGACTTTAATCTTTATGCCTACAACAGTATATGAGTTAGAACGCTAATGAATTAATAATGCGCCAAATTACACTCTCTGAAATAGACCAATGGCTGCGATATTGCATCAATAAATACTTTAGACAGAGTTCGTACGGGTGCTTGAATTTCTAGGCTAAGAAATTCTTCGTTACCAGTATTTTCTCATGGATAATCTCTCCTGAAATAAGGCGAAATTTCGACCGTTTAAACTAGACTTATTTTTGTATAAAAACATTCTGGTATTGGGCCTTGAAAATAAAGGTACCCGCACGAACCCTGTTAGACACTGAAAATTAGAAAATACTTGACGAATAGAAAGTATTTGACGTCTTTTTTTTTTCTTTATAGAAATATTTTTGTCTGGATATCCATTTCCATGCTTATTTGAATCAAAGAACTCAAATAAAGAGTCAAAAGTTATTACTAAATGGAAAATTAAAGATAGAACTTTTTTTCAATTTGTAGACGTCCCCTATTTTATCAATTATTATGAAAACATAATCACGAAGGAGTCATATCATTACCTTTGTTGTTATTTTACGGAAAACGATATGTGAATAAAACTGATTGATTCATTCTCTCTTTCTTTTTTCTGGTAGAATCATCTAGGATTATTTAAAATATTTGCCATAAAAGTAAAATCAAAAAGCATACAACAATAGAATTTCATTTTCTTACGTTCGCTAAAGTACGCCAACAATATAGATTCAGTTCTCTAGCAGGGATCCTAGTTAAATCTATTTGTTGTTACTGGTAAAGAAAAGCAAAGCTGCGAAGCATTACATCCATTTCGTCATTTAATAACTATGGACTTCAAGCATTTGTAACAAAAATGTTTCGTGGAACTGTTTTCATGTTGCTCTATTGTTGAAATACTGTTTTATTGTTGCCAGCAAAATACAACAATTAGTTCGTTCTGTAATGTTCAAATATGTAACAACAATGAAGAATTGTTAAAACCCTTAATATTGAAACAATTAAGAAATTTCTCATTCTCACAAACAATTTGCGAGCTTGTAGGTTGGATTGCTATTGAACAGATTTCAAACAACATTTTTCAGTGAAGGAAAGACAACTATTGCATAATTTTCTAAATTTATCAGTTAATCCGACTGTGCACATCTTCATCTTCAATATAGCTGTTTTGGGACATTTTATTGACTTTTCTTGCGTCGTTTATCTTCATCTATGCCATTTGTACTGTTATGATGAAAAAATAGACGTCTCTCCGATTTATGGGTGAACAAGAACACTCCTCTTAGAACGATCACCGAATTATGTGGATGCCAAGAGGATCGTCTCAACGTCCATGAATGAGAAAAGGGAAGAAAGTAGGAATATCGGAGGCACATATGCTACACTGTATAAGAAATTAATATTTTCTCTTATACTTTGCTTAATAACTTAATATACATATTATTTTTTCATTTCATAAATGCCTATTTTTGAGAAAAGACACAAAAAAATAGACATGTCTCCGATTTATGGGTAAACAAGAACACTCTTCTTAGAACGATCACCGAATTATGTGGATGACAAGAGGATGGTCTCAACGTCCATGAATGAAAAAAGGAAAGAAAGTAGGAATAACGGATTCATGTATATTACATTGTATAATAAATCAATATTTTCTCTTATACCTTGCTTAATAATTTAATATATATATATATTTTTTTTCATTTCAGAAATGCCTATTTTTGAGAGAAGACACAAAAATGGACATGTCTTCGATTTGTGTGTGAACAAGAACTATCCTCTTAGAACGATCATCGAATTATGTGGATGACAAGAGGATGGTGGCAACGTCCATGAATGAAACAAGGGAAGAAATTAGGAATATCGGAGGCACGTATACTACATTGTGTAATAAATCAATTTTTTCTGTTATACCTTGCTTAATAACTTAATATAAAAATTTTTTGCATCTCAGAAATGCCTATTTTTGAGAGAAGACACAATAAATAGACATCTCTCCGATTTATGGGTGAACAAGAACTCTCCTCTTAGAAAGATCACCGAATTATGGGGATTACAAGGGGATGGTGGCAACGTCCATGAATGAAAAAAGGGAAGAAAGTAGGAATATTGGAGGCACTTATACTACACTGTATAAGAAATTAATATTTTCTCTTATACCTTGCTTAATAACTTAATGTATATACATTTTTTCCTTTCAGAAATGCCTATTTTTGAGAGAAGACACAAAAATAAACATGTCCCCGATTTATGGGTGAACCAGAACAATCCCCTTAGAACGATCACCGAATTATGTGGATGACAAGTGGATGGTGGCAACGTCCATGAATGAAAAAAGGGAAGAAAATAGGAATATCGGAGGCATGCATACTACACTGAATAAGAATTTAATATTTTCTCTTATACCTTGCTTAATAACTTAATATACATATATATATATATATTTACATTTCAGAAATGCCTATTTTTTGAGAAAAGACACAAAAAATAGACATGACTCCGATTTATGGGTGAACAAGAACAATTCCCTTAGAACGAACACCGAATTATGTGGATGACAAGAGGATGGTGGGAACGCCCATGAATGAAAAAAGGGAAGAAAGTAGGAATATCGGAGGCACGTATACTACATTGTATAAAAAATTAATTTTTTCCCTTATACCTTGCTTAATAACTTAATATATATTTTTTTTCATTTCAGAAATGCCTATTTTTGAGGGAAGAAAGTAGGAATATCGGAGGCACGTATACTACATTGTATAAAAAATTAATTTTTCCCCTTATACCTTGCTTAATAACTTAATATATATTTTTTTTAATTTCAGAAATGCCTATTTTTGAGAGAAGACAAAAAAAATAGACTTCTCCGATTTATGGGTGAACAAGAACACTCCTCTTAGTACGATCACGAAATTATGTTGATGGCAAGAGAACGGTGGAAGCGCCCATGAAAGAAAACTAGTTTGATGTGCCAATCCCAAAACTTTCTTCTATCTGATAGATTTTAATCTTTCAAAGTGTTGTTACAAATATCAATATTTCATTTATTAGTTCAATGCTACATAAACTTAGACTTTCGTCTTAAATTTCTGCTTCAGTCAATGAATCGGCGTAAAAACGAGTTAATATCCATCATCAAGCAGGACGGTCGTTCTGCCAAGCCAAGCTGAAAAAAAAAATGCTAACCTCGCCAAACAAACAAACGCCAAGAATAAAACGCAAGACACCGTAACTGCTTATTATATTAAAGACAACTTCCTCATGTTAAAGCGACCAAACATGCCAGCGTAAAATTTTCCATATCAAAAGAACCAATCATCGCAGAAAAATAAAACCAAACCAGAATGACCTAATGGAAAAGATCTTCTATTTGAGACCAAATGAATCCTCATAAATTAATTATAAACAGAGATATAGATTTTTTAAAGTAACGTCGAGATATTGAAAATGACCGATTTATTTTCTTCGTCACACCTTATGCTTCAATCGGGGTAGAGACTTAAATAATAGACATAAAAAAGTAAGGATTTCATTTTTGGACAGATATTTATTCAATCTACGTGCTTTTATAAAATTCAGCTTTAAAAACACAAATTTTCTATACTTAATTAGCGAAAAACTATTAATTAATTCTAAAGTTTATAAATTATGCCAAACAGCGATAAACCCGCCAAACCATTTTAGAAGTCTTATACTATCTTTTATATTATCCTTTTGCATTGATTTCATCGAAGAAAACTATGGCCGAGATCCAGATAGATTTTTCGCTGTTAGCGAAATGAGTTTGACCAATCAGAAGACAGAATGTTTGAGAATTTTTGCTGTTTCTGGATCCCAGACTATGTCATAAAAGTTTTGAGTCATTTCCTTAGTGCCATGGATGAAGTGCAATGTTTATAGAAATCTAGGCTGGGATCCAGATAGATTTTTTACTGTTAGTGAAACGAGATTCAACAATCAATAGCCTGCATTGCTGCAAACAGCGAAAAGTTCGCAAAAGTGCAAGCTTCTGGTTGATGAATCTCGTTTCTCTAACAGCGAAAAATCTATCTAGATTGTGGCCAATTATGTTGAACACAATTTTGCATTTCCACATCCAGGAAGGGTATGATGTCATAACAATGAAATTGATGCATATTTGAAACTATTTAAGGCATTGATTCTGAACTCCTTTGCTATACATTTCAATATTAAAGAAGTTGTTGTTTCAATAGTTTTAGTACTTTTCTCTATTGCTCACTCTAAAACACAAATATCGAAATTTAACCAACAGCGCTCAGAAACTATAGCGCCTAGAATATATAGTGTTGAAATCGGCTAACCCTGTAATACTTAAAAAAGCGCTAAAATATTGTATCCCTTAAATGTGCAATGATACTGCTGCAATATGCAGATAGCAGCGACATCTGCAGGATATTTTCTACAACTGCAAGAAATTGCTAGTCTATACAATGTAATAATAGTAATACGAAAATCCCGCAGATATCGCTGCGATCGACACTTGAAATTTTAGCAGTATCGTCGCACATTTAAGGGATACAAATTTTTAGAACTGTTTGGATAGCATATTTCCACACTAGGTATTCTAGGCGCTGTATCAGAAATAACACCATAACAGAGAGCTTTTATGCATAAGAGTGGTGATATATGCACAGGAGGCATGCTCATTTCAAGTTTTTGTCGAAAGTACGGCAATCCGCTTTCTTGAATAGAGGATATTCAATCTACGTTATGATCACATGGTTAAGGCAAGAACTTCTAGCATAAAGAAGGGAAGGCTCCCTAGACGTCTAATATGAATCCCTCTAGCCAATGAAACAGTTCATGAGGTAAAGCAGTAGTATCTTACCTTCTTATCAGTTAGAAGGTCCTTGGGAAAATTACCGGTATCACGTGACTTTTTTCAGCCTCGAGCCCATATTTGGAATATCCTTCATTAGATCCCGGTCTTAATGTATCAAAATACGGAGTTTGCTTACTGTACTATTCTTGAGCTCAGTTATAGCGTCTAGAAATAAAGGGCGGGATCCAGATAAATTTTTGCAAACAGTGAAAAGTTAGCAAAAATTCTGGCTTCTGGTTGGTCAATCTCGTTACGATAAAAGAGAAAAATCTACCTAGTTAACGGTCATAGTGTGGAAACCGGCTATTCCAGTAATGCTTTAAAAAGTGCTAAAAATTGAATCCGATAAATATTGAAAAATACTGAATGACAAATGTCGATAGGAGCAACATTTTCTAGATCTTCTCTGAGCGAGACGTTTTCTTTTGAAATAGTTACGTTGGAATTACCATATATCGCTGTAATCGACATTTGTCGTTCAGCCTCGTTCAACATTTATGGGATACAATTTTTTAGCACCTTTTTAATAAGCCGATTTTTAAACTATATCTTCTAGAAACTATAGTTCCGTTATAGCGTCTAGCCTTCTCACCGCCGCGAACTGATACATCCGTTCACTACGCTGTAGGTTTCACTGCAACAGAAACATTATTTAAATTAATATAATTCTACTGATAAAAACCAGATTTTAGAAATTAAGATAATATTAATACTCTCAAGGCTTATATGCCTATACGTAATAAATTTTTTTATATCATGTTGGAAAAAACATCTTTTTTAACTATTTTTAATAAATTAGAGAGAAAAAAACATTACAATTTTGCCCTTTTGCTCGGCGGTCGGGGGGCTAGATAATATGTTGTAGAAATCGACTATCCCAGCAATACTTAAAAAAGCGCGGAAGTATTGAATCCCTTGAATGTACAACGATGTCGAATTCCAAACAGTCATTTGCATCGACATCTGCAGGATATTTTTTAAAGAAGAAAGAGACATGTGTAATGCACCGCTACAGCGTCTATAACACATAATGTGGAAATTTGCTATCCAAGAACCGCTAAAAAGTGTATCCCTTAAATGTGCACTGACGCTGAAATCCAGGGAGATGATCGCAGCGACATCTGTGATATATTTTCAAATTTCAAAGTAAACGTCGTATTATTACAGCGGGTTTGACGCCAAGCACACAGGTCAGATTTTTTAAAAAAAATACAGCGTCTAGACCAAATTGTCTTGGAGTTTTGGGAAATATCCTGCAGATATCGCTGTGATCGACTGATTGGATTTCCACTCTATATATTCTAGACGCTGTAGCACCGCGGTAGCCTGTCTTTTTCGTTTGCCTTGAAATAGATATAGATGACGTCATTTGAAGCTGTTCCTAAAGTCTGGCCAGCTCATCACGTCACACGGAGTTGATTATCTGTACACGGCAATGGACACTAAAAAAATCGGCGCACCGCTTTGCACTAATCATCGTGTAAAGATGATCCAACTCCGTGTGACTTTTAAACGTCATGAACTGGCCTATTTATCATTGGTCACGCTTTGCACTAGAGACTGCTAAATGGGCTGCTATCGGTCAAAATCAAGAGAGAAAAGGGCAGAAGAGGGGGAAAACACTCATTTTTTTTGGTATGTAGTTTTTCACACGGGAAGATTGACATGTCTGCTCTTCTCCTTTCATAGCTTCATGATGGTGAAATAAACCAACGCCCCTACATATTTGAGAAAGTCTTGACACGCGTCAGGAAAACATCACACAAAGCAGGCAAAGCGAAGGAACAAAATCATTCATTGGCTCGTGGATATGAACGAGCCAATGAATGATTTTTCTTATTTGTTTTGCCTGCTTTGTGTAATATTTTCCTGACGCGTGTCAAGGCTTTCTCGAATATTTAAAGGGAGTTGAATAGGCTGGGATTAAGATAGATTTTACGCGATTAGCGAGATGAGATTGATCAATCAGAAGCCTGCATTTGTGAAAACTTTTTTATGTTTGCAGTAAACACCGAAAAGCCTGCAAGGATGGATGCTACTGATTGGTAAATCTAATTTTACTAACAGAGAAAAATTTATCAGGATCCCGGACATTAACTTTGGTTAGTTAAGACGATTTTGAATAAAATCAAATCAGAACGCCAATGTTTTTTAACTTTTCTGGTTAGTTTAATCAAAATCTTCCACGTAAATTACTGAAAACTGAGTTACTGTACTTTGGACAAAAACTTGAATATAAGTACACGACTTGTGCATATGTCACCACTCTTACATATAAATGTACTCGGTTATGAGCATGATTCTAAGCGCAGCTGGTTAAATTTGAGTATCTGGATATTAGAGAAAGCAATAGTGGCCCACCATGGATGAGTGGATAAGACACCACGCCGCTAATCGCTTGAGAGCGTAGGTGGGGTCGGGTTAAAATCCCGCCGTGATCCCTACGTGATCTGATATATATGTGTTCAATAAAACAAACAAACGAGCAATAGTGAAAGGTACAATTGCCATGGAAACAACGACTTCTTTAATTCGTATAGAAACTTAATGAATAGTTGTAAATGACATAAGTTTAAAATGTAGGCAAAGCTCTGAAAATATCAATGGCTCCCATCTAGTATTTTACAAAAGTAATTTAATATATTCACATGATGCATAAGTTGATGCAACTCTTAGCTAATGAAAATTCTGCAACAAGACTTATGTAGGTAGATCTTTTCAATGATTAATTCAGAATTCTAAGATCAAAACGAAGTTCTTAAGCGCTCTTCCTCACCCCTCCCCTCCTTAAAAAAAAGAAATACGATAGAAAGATATAAGTATTTGGATAACTTCAGTATTTCTGTGATCTTTAGTCAGAGTTTAGAAAAGGTGTCTGGGTATAAAAAAAAAAAAAAAAAAAAAAAAAAAACATATAACAAATTTGACGAACGATAAGACTATAGATTTCAAGCACTTTTTAACTGGAAAAAATTTAATTCTATTGTTTATGCGGCTTTAATAATAGACTATTAAAGATAATCAATTTACGGGAATTTTTATACGAAATTATATTTTCACATTTATGCAAATAGGTATGGATAAACAGACTTGAGTAAAATTACATATTTATTCTTTCTTCTCTGTAACACGATCTAAATGAAGATGAAGTTATATGTACAGTTTGTATCGTTAAATTTTTAGATCTTTTTATCAAAAATGTTTCATCATCATGTTTAGAATTGCTAGATTTACTTCTTTAGACAGATCTTCGATTCTTTAGATGCCTGCGGGGCTTCATTCTTGGATTATCCATAGGTATTTGTAAAGGTAAATTTATTTTGCAAAACCGTCAGCAAAAAAAAAAAAAAAAAAAAAGCTAGAACAAACAATTAACTGACAGACTAACTGTAAATATATATTTTATTTTGACTCTATTTGATTTTTACTAAATTTTCATCCTTCATATAAAATTTTAATGAGATATAACTTGAGAAAGACTGATACTTTGAAAGAAGAAATTGACTTTCCTTACTTTGAAATTATTAATTACTCTAAAAAATGAATGATAGGTAAACAAAATGTATACTAATGTGTTTGGTCCCTACTTATAAAGGCTATACAAGGACTAATTTTAGCGAGTAGAATTATTTCAATTATATATAATCTGTTTAAAAAAAAGAACTGATATCTACTAAAAATCAACTTTTCAAAAGTAAAAAAAAAAAGCCAAGCAAAAAAATAAGAAAAGAGAAAAGGGGAAAGTTGTGGCTAAAAAATAGTGTGATATCAAATTTCCAAGCTTATATTATGGTACTTATTTAACATTTTTTATTAAAAATTTACCATACGTAAGTCGAGTACCTAAGTATGCGTTGATAGAAAGCCTTTTCTCCTTTACTAAATACATCATAACGTGTTTCTGAAAATTAATTTTTTTTAAATTATGCATGATGGGCTTGGCGGCCATCTTTCCATATTTTACACAAATTTCTAAGCAGACAAGCTCGTAATATGTTTGCATTATTAAGAATTTTGAACTTCTAGTTTTGGCTACAGTCAGATAAATTAAGAAAGTCTTTTATTTTGAAAAAAAAAATTTGATTTTTACTGCTTTAACTAATTAATTAACCCCCTCCGAAAAAGGGAATCATAAGATAAAACCTGAAGTTACTTCAACTTTATTTTAAGACACAAATTTTTAGGCACTCATTTCCATAAATTAATAGCATAAAATGTTCGCTTTAGTAACAATTTCGAATTTCCGATCTTAACAATGTACTTGTGTGCTTAGAAATTTGTGTAAAATATGGAAAGATGGCCGCCAAGCCCATCATGCATAATTAAAAAAAAATTAACTTTCAGAAACACGTTATGATGTATTTAGTAAAGGAGAAAAGGCTTCCTATCAACGCATACTTAGGTACTCGACTTACGTATGGTAAATTTTTAATAAAAAATGTTAAATAAGTACCATAATATAAGCTTGGAAATTTGATATCACACTATTTTTTAGCCACAACTTTCCTTTTTCTTCTTTTCTTTTCTTTTTTTTTTTTTTTTTTTTGCTTGGCTTTTTTTTTACTTTTGAAAAGTTGTTTTTTAGTAGATGATATTTACTAAAATCAATAGTTTTCGATTATTCTGTTGTATAGCAGCTGTTCGCGAACAGCCTGCCTATCAGAATGGAAAGTTCCCGTCACTTCACAAGCCGCAGGTGTACAATAAAACTACGAAAAATCAAGAAAATTACACAAAAATCGCTATTATAGTGCTCCTTTCGGCGGAATATTTCCTAATTCAGGGAGGACCTTAAAATTTGGTTGAATTCTATGCGTAACTTCATACACTTTTCGATGGTACAATATTGAAAATGGCACACAAATTTCTATTACGAAGCCCCCTTTCGGGGGATTTTTTCCAAATACAGAGAGGACCTTCTTGCCTTGGCCAGAAACATACACAAAAAAATTGGTTCAATTCTATGCATAACTTCATGCACTTTTCAATGGTACAATATTCAAAGTCGCACAAAACTCGCTATTACTGAGCCCCCTTCATCCGGAATATTTCTAAATTTATGGAGGACCTTTTTACCACGGCCAAAGACATACACAAGAAATTTGATTCAATTCTACGCATAACTTCATACACTTTTCGATGGTACA
This sequence comes from Maratus speciosus, assembly GCA_963932465.1. Classification (NCBI taxonomy): domain Eukaryota; kingdom Metazoa; phylum Arthropoda; class Arachnida; order Araneae; family Salticidae; genus Maratus; species Maratus speciosus. The sequence goes on from OZ010797.1 coordinate 91,295,042, forward strand.
ATATTCAAAATCGCGAAAAAATCGCTGTTACAGAGCCCCCTTCTGGCAGATTTTTTAAAAATTAAGGAAGGACCTGCTACCATAGAAAAAAACTTAACGTGCAATTCCCTCGAAAACCGGAAGTCGAAAAAAATTTCGATTACAATACTTTCTTCTATCTCGGATTAATATCGGAATCGGATTTCCATAATATCGGAGGTATGTAGACCACACTGTATAAGAAATTAATTTTTTTTCTCTTATACCTTGCTTAATAACTTAATATATAATTTTTTTTTTTCATTTCAGGAACGCCTATTTTTACAAGAGGATATAAAAATAGACATCTCTCAGATTTATGTGCGAACAATAACACAATCCTCTCTTCAAAGATCGCCTAATTCTGTGAATGAAAATAGGATGGTGGTAATATACATGGGAAAAAAATGAAGAAAGTGCGAATATCGGAGATACGAATACTACATCGTATAAGAAATTATTTTTATTTCTATTAATATCTCGGCTAATTACCGACGATTTTTTCCGAAATTCATGTTCAACAGTGCTTTTATACATCTGCTACACCTCCATGGTACAATATTCAATTACTGAGCCCCCTTCATCCGGAATTTTTCTAAATTTATGGAGGACCTTTTTACCACGGCCAAAGACATACACAAGAAATTTGATTCAATTCCAATCAAGCACCTCCAGTGCTTTTATACATCTGCATACACCTCCAGCTCTGCTCAACACTTTTGCTGAAGCCGGTAAATCGAAATTTGAGTGTAACGGAAATATTCGATTTTCTCCAAAACTATGTGATCTAGTGTAATCGCTATAATTTTCATGCAAGGTTTAAATTAATGTCTACTACACCTAATTTTTTCATAATTTTAGTTTCAATAGATTCGGAATTAGATGGGGGTGAACATATTTTTGCACTTCATTTTCAATCATAACTTTGAAAATATAATACCTAAAATTAAATGAAATATATTTTTGATTTCAGCGCCACGAAAGCTTTCGCAAGATACCACCCCACACGATATACAAAGAAAAGATTTTTTTTTCAAGTAAATTAATTAGCCCCTCTACATTTTTCCTAAATATATTTATGAATATTTATTAATCTGTAAATATGTGGGTCAATAATCTTCCCCCAGTTTGAACTTTCCACGTTGCATAGTCTACGAGTAAAAGGGCTGTGACAGACCGACACAGGAGTGATCTTATAATGATTCCGTTTTTACTTTTTAAGAACGGAACCGTAAAAAGGTAGCAAGTACAATTATCGGAGGTATGTATACTGCACTTAGGTAATAAATTAGATTTTTCTCTTATGCCTTTATTTATTTTCAGGGGTGCTCTTTTTTTTACCAGAGGAACTAAAAATAGTCAACTTTTCGATCTGTGGATGATAAGAACTCTCCTATGTGGCTGGTCACCGAAGGAGACTACGAATTACAACCATGAAAGAAGCAAAAGAAAGTGTGAATCCGGAGGTGGGTATACACACTGATTATAACAAGTTAAAATTTTCTCCCTTACTTTGACTTAATTTAAATTTCAGGAATGATTATTTTTACAAGAGGAACTAAAAATTTACATCTCTCCAATCTGTATAGAACAAAGAAATCTCTTTTTTGAACAATCACCGATAAAGACTGTGGATGATAGCAGGAAGACGACGAAACCCATGAAAGAAACAGAAGAATGTACGAATATAGAAGGTACGTACTCGGAGGTACCTTGAGTAAGAAGTTAAAATATTCTCGTATACCTTTATTGACGAGTAGTATTTTTTTTCAGGAACTAGGGGGCACTGCCCCCTTACGAGCTACCCTCGCCAATCCCCGTTCAGACACCATAGTCAATAAAAGCAAGCTAATTTGATCGGCTTTAAAAAGATTTCGGAAGATTGAGTTGTAAGTTGAAAAACAGTGGCATTGGCATTTACCTATGAACGGGTTTCTATTCATTTCTCTTTTATTGGGGAATTTTAAAGCCAAATCAGCTGCTATTAAAAGATACAATGGCTCTTTCCCTCTTTGATTAAATAAAATCAGTTACATATTTCAAAATAAGCTAATATAAAATAAATTAAATAAACAGAGTCTTTGACTCCTGGTATTTTTTAGCGAAGCGAAAAGAAAGTTTTTTTAAATAACACACTTTAAATGCATCGTTTTTAATTTGACGTAATTTTCACTAAACTTTTCTTTCTCCTTTTAATATTCACGTGAAAATACTTTTGTTAGAAATGAAATATTACTTGCGCTGTCCTAATAAAAATAGTTGAAAATATCATCTTAAAATATCAGATAATATGTCTTGCGCAATTTTTAAATTTAAACAGTTTTGCAATATTATTTTTTGTTCATTATACGTAATGTGTAACGTGATGTAAATGTGACGTAATTTCTCCTGTTTAAGACTTCTAACGCATGTTAATAAATTTATTATTTTACAACATTCATTCTCTTTCAAAATTTTCACGTGTAAATATAGTTTTTATGATAATTTTCAATGAATTCCTGCTTTTTATATTTTCTGTTTATAATAGTCACGTGTAAAATAAATTTTTAATTTGAAGCCAACATTATTCTTTGCGTTGTTTATACAGTTGGCAACAGTTTAAATTAATACCATTTTCTAAAATATGTAAAAAATATTTCTCGAAAGGCTGAAAATTTGAATTTAAAATAGAAATAAAACCTCAAAAATGAGTCAAATTAATAAACTAAATTCAGTCTGCACACCGAGAAAATCTAACGTATAAAATGATCTAAAAATAATTAAATTTCCATGTACTGTCTTTGCTCCTAAAAAACTTTTTTAATGGAACGAATTTGTCCAACTTTAGCATTAAATACCTCTTTAAATAATTCTTCGATTTAAAAACTATCTGCATCAGCATGTTTATCAAACATTTCTGTATAATACCACCGATTTTCCTATTTTTGTATGCAATATTTTGCTTAATATTAACGATGAAAAACCTCTGGTCACAAAAAATTCAAAACCGGTGGCGGTGGTGACAGCGTTAGTTACTTTTTTTTAGAATAGAGAGGAACCCGTTTTTTCAACAGAAATAAAAAACAGGCATATATCTGATTTGTGGATGACAAAACTTAGTATGGAAGCATAGTAATGGATGACAGTGGCAATGCATTCACCGTGAAATAAACTGAAAAAAGTTCGAATATATGATGTACGGTGTACTGCACGGGGTAATACGGTTATTTGCTTCTTTCCATCAATTTATAATTGAAAATAATTTTATACTTAGGAATGCTTATTTTCAAAAGAAGAATTAAAAATGGATAAACACAAGTTTTAAGCATAAAAACTGAGTTTTAAAATCCGATGAAACATCTATTCTATTATTATATTTGTTTCGAATGAAAGGTAACGAAATTCCACATGGATATACAGTAGAACCCAGCTAATTTGAAATCCTGGTTAATCAGAACCGATTTCATTTTCGATAATTATACTTGAACAGATAAACTGAAAAGAATAACTTGCGATTTTTTTCGGATCGTAGGATGAATGTAAGAAAACTCCTGTAGAAGTTAGAATTATACAAAAAATGTCAGTAAAGGAGGTTTTTTATTTTTTAAACAGCTTGAATAGAATAAAAAATATTCTCAATAATGTGAAAGTACAACATATGTACAGGAATATAAAGCATAAACGTGCACTGTAGGTCTACTCGTAAGAGCCAGCTTAAAAAAATATCGAATATCAGTTTGTTTGACAGTCACAAGAAAATTCTTTTCTAAAATGCAAAAAGTACATAATTCTGACGATAAAAATTTATTTTTCCTTCTTACAGTTTGACTTCGAAAATTATCTACAGAAATGTTTTTTTAAACCCCTCTTCGACGTGGTGACTGAGCTATTTATAGATTCTCGATTTTGAACCGTGTGTAATGGGTTGTTACATAATTCCTCATTCTGTACTTTCATTGGATTATTATAAACATCAAGAATGTTTAAACGAGGTATACTATTTTTTTCCAAAAGTCGTGCCGGATTATCCAGCATGTCGGACATTAGGATCCCGGATTACAAGATTTTTTCTGTACTACTGAGTACTTTTAACTTATATATTTTTAGCACGCAACTTTTTCTTTTCTATTTTTCGGGTAATCTGAATTTTCTGTAATGCGAACAGGCACCGGTCCCATTTAGTTCGGATTAGCGGGGTTCTACTGTATTGTCAAAAATACCCATAACAGACTGCTGATATCTAATTCTAATAGGATTTAGAGAAGAATTTCAACATGTCTTGGAATATTTTTTCCCTTACGATTTAATAAATAGCACAGATTAAAATTCGTGTTTAAGAGAAGGTTCGATTTTTATCTTAGCCAGAGCAATTTTGAAAATTTTTCATAACAAAGAAAAAACATAGTTTTAGAAGAATTTTTTCGATCTTAAGCGTGCATAATTTCATAGATTTTTTTTTTTAAGAAATGAGAAAATATAATATTCGTTACGCTGACAATCGATATCACCTGTAGTGTAAAGAAATAATCACTTTAAAAGTTATTTAAATTTATTCAATTTTGAGGAATGTTAATTTTACATTCATTACAAATAAGATTTATATATTTTTTCTTTATCCATCGATATCGCCAGTGTTATCAGACACATATTAAAACAAAGAACTACTTAAGTTCATCAAATGTTCACTGAGGCTGTTTTTGCATTAATTAGAAAGTAATATTATACCACTTTCCGACTAATCCTAGGAAATCGTGTCTGGCGCTATATTAAGAAAAATAATGACTGTAATTCATTAAATGTTCAATGATGCAAGATCATTGATACATAAAGTTTATAAGTTGACTATGACTTTAATCTTTATGTCTACAGCAGTAGACGAGTTAAAACAGCAATGGAGTCAATAATGCGCTAAATTACACTCTATAAATTGACCAATGTCTGTGAAAGTGCATCCATAAATACTTTAGACATTAAAAAGTACAAAACACCTTAAAAATTATTTAATGTCTTTATTTTTCTTTATAGAAATATTTTTGTCGGGATATACTTTCCATGCTGATTTGAGTCAAAGAACTCAAATACAGTGGCAAAAGTATTACCATATGGAAAATTAAAGTTAGAACAATTTTCAAATTGTAGACGTCCCCTATTTCAATAATTATTATGAAAATATTATCGCGATGGGTCATTACGGTACCTTTGTTGTTGTTTTACGGAAAACGATCTGTGAATAAAAATGATTGATTCTTTCTCTTTTTTTTGGGGGGGTACACACATCTAGGATTATATTAAATGATAAAAACAAAAAGCATACAACAATAAAATTGCATTTTCTTACACTCGCTAAAGTACACCAACGATATAGATTCAGTTCTCTAGTAAGGATCCTAGTTATATCTATCTAACAAAAACATAGCTGTGAAAAAATGGAGCCAAGTTCTGTAAAGACAATGGCAAGAAAAGAAGTGATATCTAAGTGAGTGCCAAGTTCAAATAAAATTCACCCAAACTTACCTACTGAAGTATTATAGCATTTTTTAAATTGTTTAGAAATAAAAATTATTGATAGTATATTAATTATAAATCTAGAACTTGGCAAGTTTTTACCTACAAGTCATTTATTTTTATTAATGACATTATTATATCTAAACTTGTTATTTCATATTTGGAAGCCTTCATTTGAGTGAGCTCCTTCCCCTTGAAGGATGGTGGGATAAAATATATCCCACCTAAATTTAACTGCAAAATGCCACATTGACATTAGAATTCAGGACTAAAAAGTTTAATTTTATTAAATACGTGAAAAGAAGCTTTTACCCATTTTGAAATAAATTTGTTTTTAAATTCTGGTATGATTGAATCATTTCACCATGTCACGAATAAAAGCTCTTTGCCCCTGAAGGGTTAAAGAGGTGCAGTCTCTAGAGGGATGACCAAGAACAAGCGTAAAGGTATCTGTCTCTTTCTCAGGCCTTTTAGTCTGTTTGCATTGAGGTTTCCGAAGGGTGGGTGCTAGAGTGATAACCAAAGGCGAGCGGGAATGTATTTCTGTATTTATTGGTTTATCAAATCTTTAACATGAGTCATTTGTTTATAATAATAACTATATTAATTTTTTTATAATGACATTGTTGTTAATATTAACATCATCATTTTATTAAGACATGAAATTGATATGCATAACATTTATCAAAAACTTGCCAAGTTCTAGATTTATTATTAATATGCTATCAATAATTTTTATTTCTAAACAATTTAAAAAATGCTATAATACTTCAGTAGGTAAGTTTGGGTGAATTTTATTTGAACTTGGCAACCACTTAGATATCACTTCTTTTCTTGCCATTGTCTTTACAGAACTTGGCTCCCTTTTTTCACAGCTATGTTTTTGTTAGATATCATTACTTTTTGTACAATTACAATATATTTAGACACTTTACTTAATGCTTTTTAATGTGTTTACATGAGACTATTTTATTCGCCAAGCAACATTCAATTTTAATTTAAACTTCCTACAACAAACTATTTGGCTGTCAATTTGCGGCAGAAATCTATATTTTAATACTGCTACACTGAATGCATGTTTTAAAACGAAATGTATTGATTCGAAATTTTTATTGTTTCTGAAACAACAATTCCTATTATATTCCTGTGTTAAATTTTCCTATTCAATTTTCCAATTAAATATCCTGTAGCGGGGCCTGCTTTTTTGTACTGAAAGTGAAAAATAAAGTTATGTGCTTATGCCACACTATGTATCATTCATCCATGGGTGCGGGCAAAGAGGCAGTGCAGAGGAAGGACATTGCCCCTCCCTGGATTTTCAAATTTAATTAACTAAATAAACTTTTCTCTGATGATTTTGAAAATAACAAGTGGATAAGTGTGATCACAGATCGCACAGAGGGTTTCGTTTAATATTCCTTTCAAAACACTTTATCTTTTTGAAAAATCAGTTAGTTCCACATTTCGCAACCAGGGGCGCTCTCTATTCTAAACAAACCTCTATCCGAATGAAACTCCGTTTTACATACTATCCGTAGATATTTTAGTCGAGGGGATTGAGCCTATAGCACCCGAGATAAGTAGGTGCCTCTGGCGATAAAAAGTGGAACTAAAATATGTAAGACTATGGTGCATAATATGAAAGAATGGTCAAAGGGGTGTCGGCAAAAGTTGGAAAAGTGCTCCCCCGCGTGAAAAGGGCGGAGGTTAGAAAAATTGCTTAAAATACACAAGTTAGAGCCCGAAGGAGTAAATAATATAAGACTTTTTGAAAATTTTATGATTTGTCGTGTGGTCTGAGGTACTCAGCTATACATATGAAAAAAGTCAAGTCTCCAACTTAATTAATGACTCCCTTAGAAAGAATTGCTTAAAATACATATGTGGTAGCTCAAAGGGTTAAGCATAAGACTTTTTCAAGATTTTATGATTTGTCGCCTGGCCTCAGGTGTTCTGCTATAAGTATGCAAAATTTCAAATCTGCAATTTAATAAGGGGCTCAGTTAGAAAGAATTGCTTAAAATACGCATGTGGAATCCCAAAGGGTTAAATGTACGACTTTTTCAAAATTTTATGATTTCTCGTTTGATGTGAGGTGTTCAGCTATAAGTATGCAAAATTTCACGCCTCCAACCTAATTAGGGGCTCACTTTGAAAAAACTGTTTAAAATACACATGGGGGAGCTCAAAGGGTTAAATGTTCGACTTTTTCAAAATTTTATGATTTGTCGTTTGATGTGAGGTGTTCAGATATAAGTATGTACAATTTCACGCCTCCAACCTAATTAGGGGCTCACTTAGAAAGGATTGTTTAAAATACACATGTGAGACCCCAAAGGGTTAAACTTACAACTTTTTCAAAATTTTATGATTTGTCATTTGATGTGAGGTGTTCAGCTGTAAATATGCAAAATTTCACGCCTCCAACATGTATAGTTTCTGAGAACGGGCTCTGTGACGGACGGAATATTTCAATATGTTGATTTTCTGTAAGCAAGTAAACCCAGATAAACCCCCAGTAAGTAGATAGGTTTGCAATGGAAGTCTATGGGAATTTGGCGAAATATTAGAGGTATCGCCAAGGTGGCGTCACTTTTGGCGACTGATTTTGGTCGCCAAATTTGGCGATATATCGCCATGTTGGCGATAAATTTGGCGGTATTTGGCGACAGAACAGCGTCCCCTCCTACGGCAAATTAAAATTTCGCCTAATAGACGCAATGGTAAAGTAAAAATGGGCACCCCTAGGTGGGTAATTCATCGATTTTCACAATTTTTTTATTTTTTTCCTTAGTTTTATAGTGTAAACTAACTTCGCACCAAATTTGAAGTCTGTAGCTGCAGTAGATATACAAGATCTTTTTGATGAGTGAGTCAGTCAGTCAGTCAGTGGTAAAATTATCGATTATCAGACATTTTCAAATGTCATTATCTCGGAAACTAATTATGCGTTATTTATAAAATTTTGGATTTTAGGTAATTAGGGTAGCCTTACTACCCATTTCGTATAACAAGTACGTAGGTCTCATAGATTTTAAGTTGTACAGCATTGAAATTTGATGAAAAAAGCTCGAAATGGTTCGTGTAAATAACACACGGCTATGTCAGGCGAACTTGGTTGACACACTGCCGTGTGTCTAGATTTGTTGTTAATGGTAAACAAAAAGAAGGTAAACAAAAACAAAGCTGCGAAGCGTTACGTCCATTTCGTCATTTGACAACAATGGAGTTCAAGCATTCGCAACAAAAATATTTCGCGGAACTGTTTTCAGGTTCCTCTATTGTTGAAAAAATGTTTTATTGTTGTCAACAAAACGCAACAAAGAGTTCGTTCTGTAATGTTCAAATAAGTAAAACAATGAACATTTGTTAAAACCCTTAATATTGAAAAATTTAATAAATTTCTTATTCTCACAAACAATTTGCGAGCTTGTAGGTTAAACAGCTATTGAACGGATTTCAAACAACATTTTTCAGTGAAGAAAGACAACTATTGCATACTTTTCTAAATTTATCTGTTAATTCGAGTGTGCATATCTTCATCTTCAAAATAGCCATGTTTTGGGACATTTTATTGACTTTTCTTGCGTCGTTTAACTTCATGTATGCCATTTGTGCTGTTATGATTCAAAAAATAGACATATCTCCGATTTATAAATTAACATGAGCATTCCTCTTATGACGATCAACGAATTCTGTGGATGACAAGAGAATTGTGGTAATGCCAATGGAAAAAAAGGAAAAATTTACGAATATTGGAGTTACGTATACTACACTTTGTAAGAATTTTTTTTCTCTTATACCTTGTTTTATAACATAAAATATGCATATATATATATTTTTTCAATGATGCTTATTTTTACAAGACGTTATAAAAATAGATATCTCGCCGATTTCTGGTCGAAGCACAATCCTCTCTGAAAGATCACATAATTCTGTGGATATTAAGAGAATGGTGGTAATGTCCAAGCAAAAAAATAAAATAACGCAGAATGTACGAATATTGGTGGTATGTATATTAAACGGAGTAATAAGTGATATTTTTCTCTTATGCTTTGATTTGTTTAGAAGAGTGCTTTTATTAACAAGAGGAACTAAAAATAGTCATATTTCCGATTTGTGGATGACAAGAACTCTCCTCTTTGACTGACCGCTGAAGAAGACTGTGAATTACGACCATGAGAGAAGCAAAAGATAGTATATTTTTACAAGAGGAAATAGAAATAAATATCTCTGCGGTCCGTAGGTGACAAGGCGTTCTCTTTTTTGAACAATCACCGAAACAGACTGTGGATGATAGGAGGAGAACGACTACATCTATGAAAGAAACAGAAGAATTCACGAATGTTTATGGTACGTACTCGGAGGTACTTTGAGACAGAAGTTAAAAATTTCCTGTATAACTTCATTACTAGATGATTTCATTTCTCAGGAATGCCCGTTTTTAGAACAGAAATTAAAAATAGACATAGATCCGATTTGTGGATGACAAGAACTTTCCTCTTTAAGTGAAAACCGAAGAATAGTGTGGATGACAGTGGCAATGCATTTACCATGAAATAAACAAAAAGAAAGTTCCAATATCCGATGTACGGTGTACTGTACTGGGTAATAATACAAGGGGTGATCAAATGAAAAGGTACGAAACGACATGGTGGGTACAAATATAGACTTTATTCAAAATATTCACCATAGGCCTGAGCACAACAATCCCACTGATGAACAAGCCGCAGGATTCCTTGTTCCCAGAATTCCTGTGGCCGTGAAGAGACCCAGTCCTTCACAGTGTTCTTGAGTACATCGTCTGAGTTGAAGGGCTTTACTTTCAGGTGTTTCTTCAGTGGACCAAACACATGGAAATCGCAGGCGAAATGTCCGGACTGTAGGGCGGATGGTCCAACGTCTCCCACTAGAACTGGTCTCTGGTCATCACCCAGACTCTCACGGCCTGCACGAAAATGGTCACTCCATTTTCTGACAGACTTGTGAGAGACACATTTCTCCCCGTAAATTGTCACCATCCGGCGATGAATAGCTGCCGGTTTCTCACCTTCCGGCGTCAGAAATCGGATAACACCTCTCTGCTCCTCAATCGTCGAATTTTGCAACGCGAACGCCATCCTGTCCGCATACGGACTGCCGCATCATTTGGACGCCGCTTTTGATAAGAGCCTCTGCTCTCTACTGCGCATGCGGGCACCCGCGCATGCTCCGATCCCAGTCAGAGACTCCAATCGCATCCCAAGATGTCTCGCTAGGTTCTCCCATGGCGGAATATGCAAATATTTAACTGTTACGTTTTTACGTCGTTTCGTACCTTTTCATTTGATCAGACCTTGTACGTTATTTTTTTTCTTTCCATCGATTTATAATTGAAAATAATTTTATACTTAGGAAAGCCCATTTTCAAAAGAAGAATTAAAAATAGATATATCTAAGTTTTAAGCAAAAAATTGAGTTTTAAAATCCGATGAAGCATCTATTCTTCTAATATTGTATTTGTTTTGAATGAAAGGTAATGTAATTCCATATGGATATATTTTCAGAAAGAGTGGGACCCCATAACAGATTGCTGAATTCTAATATTAATAGGAATTATAGAAGAATTTCAACGCCTTAGAATATTTCTTTCTCTTACTATTGATTAAATAGCACAGATTCAAATTTGTGTTTAAGAGAGGGTTGAATTTTAATGTTAGTGAGAGCAATTTTAAAGATTTTTCATAAGAAAGAAAAAATATAGTATTAGAAGAATTTTTTTGACCTTAAGCGTACGCAATTTTGAAGATTTTTCCTAAGAAGTAATAAAATATAATATGCCTTACGCTGAAAACCAATACCGCCAGTAGCCTAAAGATTTAATCACTAAAAAAATTATTTAATTTATTAAATTTTGAAAAATGTTAATTTTATATTGATTGTTACACTTCGATCTTAACCAAAAGGTCGAGAAGCAATCCTTTTGTTTCGTCTATCTACTAATAACTCATCCACCTGCTGAAATCGCAGAAAAAAACTTTATAGGAGTTTTTTAGTTTTGGCTGGTGGTAAAGCAAGCCGGTGTAAAGTCCCAATCGCTAGTCTCCGAGCACGGGCACTTTCTATCAGGTGTCCCGCGATTAGGAGTCGGTGATTCGACGGAGCCTCTGGATGGGGCCGAGCCTGTTCCAACCCCTCTTTAGAGTTTTATTGAGTCGGGGTCTCTCGTGATGTTAGGACTCAGGGCTGATCGGGGTCAAAGCGGGGTCCCTGGTGGACGCCGTGGCGGCACTTTCTTGGCTCTCGTGTGGTGACCAGTAGTGGTAAAGAACACGTAACCGGATCGTCTTACATTCATTACAAATAAGATTTACATTATTTTTATTAATCTATGGATATCGTCAGTATTATGAGACAGATATTAAAACAAAGAACTGCTTAAGTTCATCAAATGTCCACTGAAGCTGTTTCTAAATTAGTGTTTCAAAGTAATATTATATCTTTTTCCACTAATTCTAGGAAATCGTGTCTGGTATTAAGGATATATTAAAAAAAAGAACTACTATAGTTTATTAAAAGTTCAATGATGCAAGATCATTGATACATAAAGTTTATAAGTTGACTATGAGGTTTAATCTTTATGCCTACAACAGTATACGAGTTAGAACACCAATGAATTAATAATGCGCCAAATTACGCTCTCTGAAATAGACCAATGTCTGTGAAAGTGCATCAATAAGTACTTTAGACATTAAAAAGTAGAAAATACTTTAAAAGTTTTTGACGGTTTTTTATTTATTTATTTATTTATTTATTTTTTACTTTATTGAAATATTTTTGTCCGGATATACTTTCCATGCTTTTTTGAAACAAAGAACTCAAATAAAGTGCCAAAAGTTATAACTATATGGAAAATTAAAATTAGGATATTTTTTCAATATGTATACGTCCCTTATTTTAACAATTATTATGAAAACATTATAACGAAGAGGTCATTACGGTACCATTGATTTATATATATATTTTATCCAATATTTTACGGAGAACGATACGTGAATAAAATTGATTGATTAATTAATTCTCTCTTTCTCTCTCTCTCTCTCTCTCTCTCTTTTTTTTTTTTTTTTTTTTTTTGGTAGACACATCTAGGATTATATTAAATGTTTGCCACAAAAGTAAAAACTAAAAGCATACAACAATAAAATTGCATTTTCTTACGCTCGCTAAAGTACGCCAACAAAATAGATTCAGTTCACTAGCAGGGATACTAGTTAAACCTATTGGTTGTTACTGGTAAACAAAAATAAAGCTCCGAAGCTTTGCATCCATTTCTTCATTTAACAACAATGCACGTCAAGCATTCGCAAAAAACATGTTTCTTTGAACTGTTTTCATGTTCTTCTATTGTTGAAATAATGTTTTATTGTTATCAACAACAAAAAAAAAAACCAATGAGTTCGTTCGGTAATGTTCAAGTATGGAACAACAATGAACAATTGTTAATACATTTAAAATTGAAACAATTAAGAAATTTCTAATTCTCACAATAAATTTGTCAGCTTGTGGGTTAGAATGCTATTGAACGGATTTCAAACAATATTTTTCAATGACAGAAAGATAACTATTGCATAATTTTCTAAATTTATCAGTTAATTCGAGTGTGCAGATCTTCATCTTCAAAATAGCCGTTTCGGGACACTTTATTGACATTTCTTTCGTCGTTTATGCCATTTATACTGTTATGATGCAAAAAATACACGTCTCTCCGATTTATGGGTGAACAAGAACACTCCTCCTAGAACGATCACCGAATTCTCTGGATGACGAGATTATTGTACCAACGCCCATAAAAGAAAAAAATGAAGAAAGTGTGAATATCGGAGGTATGTATACTACATGAACGAAATTATTTTTTTCTCTTATACCTTGCTTCATTACTTATTAAGTATATTTTTTTACATTTCAGGAATGCTTATTTTTACAAGCGGACACAAACAAATAGACATCTTTTCGATATATGGATGAACATGAACACCCTTCTTAGAACGATCACCGAATTCCTTTGAAGAAAATATAATTGTGGTATCGCCCATAAAAGGAAAAATGAAAAAAGTGCGAATATCCGAGGTATGTATACTACATGAACGAAAATATTGTTTTCTCTTACACCTTGCTTAATTACTTAATTTATATATATATTTTTTTTTTTTTTCAGGAATGGCTATTTTTACAAAAGACAAAAAATAGACCTCTCTCCGATTTATGGGTAAACAAGTACACTCCTCTTAGAACGATCGCCGAATTCTGGGAATGACAAGATAATTGTGGCAACCCCCATAAAAGAAAAAATGAAGAAAGAGCGAATATCGGAGGTATGTATATTACATGAACGAAATTAATTTTTTTTTATCTTATACCAAACTTAATAACGTAATATGTATATATAAATTTTTTCATTTCAGGAATGCCTATTTTTACAAGAGAAACAAAAATTTAACAATTTGCGAGCTTGAAGTTTCGATTGCTATTGAACAGATTTCAAACAACATTTTTCAGTGAACGAAAGATAACTATTGCATAATTTTCTAAATTTATCAGTTAATTCGGGTGTGCACATCTTCATCTACAAAATAGCCGTTTTGGGACATTTTATTGACTTTTCTTTCGTCGTTTACCTTCATCTATGCCATTTATACTGTTATAATGCAAAACATAGACGTCTCTCCGATTTATGGGTGAACAAGAACACTCCTCCTAGAACGATCACCGAATTCTCTGGATGACGAGATAATTGTAGCAACGCCCATAAAAGAAAAAATGAAGAAAGTGAGAATATGGGAGGTATGTATACTACAAGAACAAAATTATTTTTTTCTCTTATACTTTGCTTAATTACTTAATAAGTATATATTTTTTTTATTTCAGGAATGCCTATTTTACAAGAGACACAAAAAATAGACATCTCTCCGATTTATGGGTTAACAAAACACTCCTCTTAGAACGATCACCTAATTCTGTGGATGACAAGATAATTGTGGTAACGTCCATAAAAGGAAAAATGAAGAAAGAGCGAATATCGGAGGTATGTATAATACATGAACGAAATTATTATTTTATCTTATACTTTGCTTAATTACTTAATATGTATGTGTTTTTTCATTTCAGGAATGCATATTTTTACAAGGGGACACAAACAGACATCTCTCCAATTTATGGATGAACATAAACTTTCCACTTAGAACGATCAACGAATTCTATGGATAACAAGAGGATTGTGGTAATGCCCATGGGGAAAAAATAAAGAAAGAGGGAATATCGGAGGTATGCATACTACATGAAAGAAATTAATTTTTCTCTCTTATACCTTGCCTAATAACTTAATATGTATATGTAAATTTTTCATTTCAGGAATGCGTATTTTTACAAGAGATACAAAAAATAGACATCCCTCCGATTTATGGGTGAACCAGAACACTCCTCTTAGAACGATAACCGAATTCTGGGGATGACAATATTATTGTGGCAACGCCCATAAAAGGAAAAATGAAGAAAGTGCGAATAACGCGGGTATGTATAATACAAGAACGAAATTATTTTTTATCTTACGCCTTGCTTAATTACTTAATATGTATATGTTTTTTCATTTCAGGAATGCTTATTTTTACAAGCGGACACAAACAAATAGACATCTCTCCGATATATGGATGAACATGAACACACTTCTTAGAACGATCACCGAATTCTGTTGGAGACAATATAATTGTGGTAACTCGCATAAAAGGAAAAATGTAAAAAGTGCGAATATCGGAGGCATGTATAATATATGAACGAAATTAATTTTTCTCTCATATACCTTGCTTAATAACTTAATATGTATATGTATACTTTTTCATTTTAGGAATACCTATTTTTACAAGAGAAACAAAAATTTAACAATTTGAAAGCTTGTAGGTTGGATTGCTATTGAACAGATTTCAAACAACATTTTTCAGTGAAAGAAAGATAAGTATTGCATAATTTTCTAATTGTATCAGTTAATTCGAGTGTGCACATCTTGATCTTCAAAATGGCCTTTTTGAGACATTTTATTGACTTTTCTTTCGTCGTTTATCTTCATCTATGCCATTTATACTCTTATGATGCAAAAAATAGACGTCTCTCCGATTCATGGGTGAACAAGAACACTCCTCCTAGAACGATCACCGAATTCTCTGGATCACAAGATAATTGTAGCAACCCCCAAAAAAGAAAAAATGAAGAAAGAGCGTATATCGGAGGTATGTATAATACATAAACGAAATTATTTTTTTATCTTACGCCTTGCTTAATTACTTAATATGTATATGCTTTTTCATTTCAGGATTGCCTATTTTTACAAGGGTACACAAACAAATAAACATCTCTCCAATTTATGGATGAACAAGAACTTTCCTCTTAGAACGATCACCGAATTCTGTGGATGACAAGAGAATTGTGGTAATGCTCATGGGAAAAAAATGAAGGAAGAGAGAATATCGGAGGTATGCATACTACATGAAAGAAATTAATTTTTTTCTCTTATACCTTGCTTAAAAACTTTATATGTATATATAATTTTTTCATTTCAGGAATGCGTATTTTTACAAGAGATACAAAAAATAGACATCTCTCCGATTTATGGATGAACAAGAACACTCCTTTTAGAACGATCGCCGAATTCTGTGGATGACAAGATAATTGTGGCAACGCCCATAAAAGGAAAAATGAAGAAAGTGCGAATAACGGAGATATGTATAATACATAAACGGAATTATTTTTTTATCTTACGCCTTGCTAAATTACTTTATATGTATATGTTTTTTCATTTCAGGAATGCCTATTTTTACAAAGGTAAACAAACAAATAGACATCTCTCCAATTTATGTATTAAAAAGAACACTCCGCTTAGAACGAACACCTAATTCTGTGGATGACAAGGTAATTGTGGCAACGCCCATAAAAGAAAAAATGAAGAAAGTGCGAATATCGGAGGTATGTATAATACATGAACGAAAATATTTTTTTATATCACGCCTTGCTTAATTACTTAATATGTATATGTTTTATTCATTTCAGGAATGCCTATTTTTACAAGCGGACACAAACAAATAGACATCTCTCCGATATATGGATGAACATGAACACACTTCTTAGAACGATCACCGAATTCTGTTGAAGACAATATAATTGTGGTAACTCCCATAAAAGGAAAAATGAAGAAAGTGCGAATATCGGAGGTATGTATAATGCATGAACGAAAATATTTTTTTTAACTTACGCCTTGCTTAATTACTTAATATGTATATGTTTTTTTCATTTCAGAAATGCCTATTTTTACAAGCGGACAGAAACAAATAGACATCTTTCCGATATATGGATGAACATGAACACACTTCTTAGAACGATCACCGAATTCTGTTGAAGACAATATAATTGTGGTAACTCCCATAAAAGGAAAAATATAGAAAGTGCGAATATCGGAGGTATGTATAATACATGAACGAAATTAATTTTTCTCTCATATACCTTGCTTAATAAATTAATATGTATATATATTTTTTTTCATTTCAGAAATGCCTATTTTTACAAGAGAAACAAAAATTTAACAATTTGAAAGCTCGTAGGTTGGATTGCTATTGAACCGATTTCAAACAACATTTTTCAGTGAAAGAAAGATAAGTATTGCATAATTTTCTAAATGTATCAGTTAATTCGAGTGTGCACATCTTGATCTTCAAAATGGCTGTTTTGAGACATTTTATTGACTTTTCTTTCGTCGTTTATCTTCATCTATGCCATTTATACTGTTATGATGCAAAAAATACACGTCTCTCCGATTTATGGGTGAACAAGAACACTCCTTCAAGAACGATCACCGAATTCTCTGGATGACGAGATAATTGTAACAACGCCCATAAAAGAAAAAAATGAAGAAAGTGTGAATATCGGAGGTATGTATACTACATGAACGAAATTATTTTTTTCTCTTATACCTTGCTTCATTACTTATTAAGTATATTTTTTTACATTTCAGGAATGCTTATTTTTACAAGCGGACACAAACAAATAGACATCTTTTCGATATATGGATGAACATGAACACCCTTCTTAGAACGATCACCGAATTCTTTTGAAGAAAATATAATTGTGGTATCGCCCATAAAAGGAAAAATGAAAAAAGTGCGAATATCCGAGGTATGTATACTACATGAACGAAAATATTGTTTTCTCTTACACCTTGCTTAATTACTTAATTTATATATATATTTTATTTTTTTTTCAGGAATGGCTATTTTTACAAAAGACAAAAAATAGACCTCTCTCCGATTTATGGGTAAACAAGTACACTCCTCTTAGAACGATCGCCGAATTCTGGGAATGACAAGATAATTGTGGCAACCCCCATAAAAGAAAAAATGAAGAAAGAGCGAATATCGGAGGTATGTATATTACATGAACGAAATTAATTTTTTTTTATCTTATACCAAACTTAATAACGTAATATGTATATATAAATTTTTTCATTTCAGGAATGCCTATTTTTACAAGAGAAACAAAAATTTAACAATTTGCGAGCTTGAAGTTTCGATTGCTATTGAACAGATTTCAAACAACATTTTTCAGTGAACGAAAGATAACTATTGCATAATTTTCTAAATTTATCAGTTAATTCGGGTGTGCACATCTTCATCTACAAAATAGCCGTTTTGGGACATTTTATTGACTTTTCTTTCGTCGTTTACCTTCATCTATGCCATTTATACTGTTATAATGCAAAACATAGACGTCTCTCCGATTTATGGGTGAACAAGAACACTCCTCCTAGAACGATCACCGAATTCTCTGGATGACGAGATAATTGTAGCAACGCCCATAAAAGAAAAAATGAAGAAAGTGAGAATATGGGAGGTATGTATACTACAAGAACAAAATTATTTTTTTCTCTTATACTTTGCTTAATTACTTAATAAGTATATATTTTTTTTATTTCAGGAATGCCTATTTTACAAGAGACACAAAAAATAGACATCTCTCCGATTTATGGGTTAACAAAACACTCCTCTTAGAACGATCACCTAATTCTGTGGATGACAAGATAATTGTGGTAACGTCCATAAAAGGAAAAATGAAGAAAGAGCGAATATCGGAGGTATGTATAATACATGAACGAAATTATTATTTTATCTTATACTTTGCTTAATTACTTAATATGTATGTGTTTTTTCATTTCAGGAATGCATATTTTTACAAGGGGACACAAACAGACATCTCTCCAATTTATGGATGAACATAAACTTTCCACTTAGAACGATCAACGAATTCTATGGATAACAAGAGGATTGTGGTAATGCCCATGGGGAAAAAATAAAGAAAGAGGGAATATCGGAGGTATGCATACTACATGAAAGAAATTAATTTTTCTCTCTTATACCTTGCCTAATAACTTAATATGTATATGTAAATTTTTCATTTCAGGAATGCGTATTTTTACAAGAGATACAAAAAATAGACATCCCTCCGATTTATGGGTGAACCAGAACACTCCTCTTAGAACGATAACCGAATTCTGGGGATGACAATATTATTGTGGCAACGCCCATAAAAGGAAAAATGAAGAAAGTGCGAATAACGCGGGTATGTATAATACAAGAACGAAATTATTTTTTATCTTACGCCTTGCTTAATTACTTAATATGTATATGTTTTTTCATTTCAGGAATGCTTATTTTTACAAGCGGACACAAACAAATAGACATCTCTCCGATATATGGATGAACATGAACACACTTCTTAGAACGATCACCGAATTCTGTTGGAGACAATATAATTGTGGTAACTCGCATAAAAGGAAAAATGTAAAAAGTGCGAATATCGGAGGCATGTATAATATATGAACGAAATTAATTTTTCTCTCATATACCTTGCTTAATAACTTAATATGTATATGTATACTTTTTCATTTTAGGAATACCTATTTTTACAAGAGAAACAAAAATTTAACAATTTGAAAGCTTGTAGGTTGGATTGCTATTGAACAGATTTCAAACAACATTTTTCAGTGAAAGAAAGATAAGTATTGCATAATTTTCTAATTGTATCAGTTAATTCGAGTGTGCACATCTTGATCTTCAAAATGGCCTTTTTGAGACATTTTATTGACTTTTCTTTCGTCGTTTATCTTCATCTATGCCATTTATACTGTTATGATGCAAAAAATAGACGTCTCTCCGATTCATGGGTGAACAAGAACACTCCTCCTAGAACGATCACCGAATTCTCTGGATCACAAGATAATTGTAGCAACCCCCAAAAAAGAAAAAATGAAGAAAGAGCGTATATCGGAGGTATGTATAATACATAAACGAAATTATTTTTTTATCTTACGCCTTGCTTAATTACTTAATATGTATATGCTTTTTCATTTCAGGATTGCCTATTTTTACAAGGGTACACAAACAAATAAACATCTCTCCAATTTATGGATGAACAAGAACTTTCCTCTTAGAACGATCACCGAATTCTGTGGATGACAAGAGAATTGTGGTAATGCTCATGGGAAAAAAATGAAGGAAGAGAGAATATCGGAGGTATGCATACTACATGAAAGAAATTAATTTTTTTCTCTTATACCTTGCTTAAAAACTTTATATGTATATATAATTTTTTCATTTCAGGAATGCGTATTTTTACAAGAGATACAAAAAATAGACATCTCTCCGATTTATGGATGAACAAGAACACTCCTTTTAGAACGATCGCCAAATTCTGTGGATGACAAGATAATTGTGGCAACGCCCATAAAAGGAAAAATGAAGAAAGTGCGAATAACGGAGATATGTATAATACATAAACGGAATTATTTTTTTATCTTACGCCTTGCTAAATTACTTTATATGTATATGTTTTTTCATTTCAGGAATGCCTATTTTTACAAAGGTAAACAAACAAATAGACATCTCTCCAATTTATGTATTAAAAAGAACACTCCGCTTAGAACGAACACCTAATTCTGTGGATGACAAGGTAATTGTGGCAACGCCCATAAAAGAAAAAATGAAGAAAGTGCGAATATCGGAGGTATGTATAATACATGAACGAAAATATTTTTTTATATCACGCCTTGCTTAATTACTTAATATGTATATGTTTTATTCATTTCAGGAATGCCTATTTTTACAAGCGGACACAAACAAATAGACATCTCTCCGATATATGGATGAACATGAACACACTTCTTAGAACGATCACCGAATTCTGTTGAAGACAATATAATTGTGGTAACTCCCATAAAAGGAAAAATATAGAAAGTGCGAATATCGGAGGTATGTATAATACATGAACGAAATTAATTTTTCTCTCATATACCTTGCTTAATAAATTAATATGTATATATATTTTTTTTCATTTCAGAAATGCCTATTTTTACAAGAGAAACAAAAATTTAACAATTTGAAAGCTCGTAGGTTGGATTGCTATTGAACAGATTTCAAACAACATTTTTCAGTGAAAGAAAGATAAGTATTGCATAATTTTCTAAATGTATCAGTTAATTCGAGTGTGCACATCTTGATCTTCAAAATGGCTGTTTTGAGACATTTTATTGACTTTTCTTTCGTCGTTTATCTTCATCTATGCCATTTATACTGTTATGATGCAAAAAATAGACGTCTCTCCGATTCATGGGTGAACAAGAACACTCCTCCTAGAACGATCACCGAATTCTCTGGATGACAAGATAATTGTGGCAACCCCCAAAAAAGAAAAAATTAAGAAAGACCGAATATCGGAGGTATGTATAATACATAAACGAAATTATTTTTTTATCTTACGCCTTGCTTAATTACTTAATATGTATATGTTTTTTCATTTCAGGAATGCCTATTTTTACAAGGGTACACAAACAAATAAACATCTCTCCAATTTATGGATGAACATGAACTTTCCTCTTAGAACGATCACCGAATTCTGTGGATGACAAGAGAATTGTGGTAATGCTCATGGAAAAAAATGAAGGAAGAGAGAATATCGGAGGTATGCATACTACATGAAAGAAATTAATTTTTCTATCTTATAACATGCTTAATATCTTAATATGTATATGAATTTTTTCATTTCAGGAATGCGTATTTTTACAAGCGATACAAAAAATACGCATCCCTCCAATTTATGGGTTAAAAAGAACACTCCTCTTAAAACGATCACCTATATCTGTGGATGATAAGATAATTGTGGCAACGTCCATAATAGAAAAATGAAGAAAGTGCGAATATCGGAGGTATGTATAATACATGAACGAAAATATTTTTTATCTTACGCCTTGCTTAATTACTTAATATGTATATGTTTTTTCATTTCAGGGATGCCTATTTTTACAAGCGGACACAAACTATTAGACATCTCTCCAATTTATGGGTTAAAAAGAACACTCCGCTTAGAACAATCACCTAATTATGTGGATGACAAGATAATTGTGGCAACGTCCATAAAAGGAAAAATGAAGAAAGTGCGAATATCGGAGGTATGTATAATACATGAACGAAAATATTTTTTTATATCACGCCTTGCTTAATTACTTAATATGTATATGTTTTTTTCATTTCAGGAATGCCTATTTTTACAAGCGGACACAAACAAATAGACATCTCTCCGATATATGGATGAACATGAACACACTTCTTAGAACGATCACCGAATTCTGTTGAAGACAATATAATTGTGGTAACTCCCATAAAAGGAAAAATGAAGAAAGTGCGAATATCGGAGTTATGTATACTACATGAACGAAAATACTTTTTTCTCTTACACCTTTCTTAATTACTTAATTTATATATAATATTTTTTATTTCAGGAATGGCTATTTTTACAAAAGACACAAAAAATAGACATCACTCCGATTTATGGGTGAACAAGTACACTCATCTTAGAACTATCACCGAATTCTGTGGATGACAAGATATTTGTGGCAACCCCCATAAAAGAAAAAATGAAGAAAGAGCGAATATCAGAGGTATGTATATTACATGAACGAAATTAATTTTTTTTTCATCTTATACCAAGCTTAATAACTTAATATGTATATATATATTTTTTTCATTTCAGGAATGCCTATTTTTACAAGAGAAACAAAAATTTAACAATTTGCGAGCTTGTAGGTTGGATTGCTATTGAACAGATTTCAAACAATATTTTTCAGTGAAAGAAAGATAACTATTGCATAATTTTCTAAATGTATCAGTTAATTCGGATGTGCTCATCTTGATCTTCAAAATGGCCGTTTTGGGACATTTTATTGACTTTTCTTTCGTCGCTTATCTTCATCTATGCCATTTATACTGTTATGATGCAAAAAATAGACGTCTCTCCGATTTATGGGTGAACAAGAATACTCCTCCTAGAACGATCACCGAATTCTCTGGATGACGAGATAATTGTAGCAACGCCCATAAAAGAAAAAATGAAGAAAGTGAGAATATCGGAGGTATGTATACTACAAGAACAAAATTATTTTTTCTCTTATACTTTGCTTAATTACTTAATAAGTATATATTTTTTTTTCAGGAATGCCTATTTTTAAAAGAGACACAAAAAATAGACATCTCTCCGATTTATGGGTTAACAAGAACACTCCGATTCATATCTAGACCGGGCTTCGCATCTAGCGAGCAAAAATCTTGAAAAAAAGAAAATTTATATTTTTCAGTATGTTTAATTAAGTTATAAACATAATTCAAAACAATTTTAACTTTGGATATTTTTAAATATTATATTTATACTAAAATTATAATGAAGAAACGTTTGTTTGTAAAATTAATCATATGGAACTAATAACGCATTTCGAAAGAATTGTTGCAAAATGATGGTGACAGTCTTTACTTTACCATAGGTCATATTTTATGTTGATATCATAATCCCAACGGAATGCAGGAGCAAAATCTTTCTAAAATGCTTTTTTGTGATTTTCAAGGATATAAAAGTTAGAAATTTGACTTGATGATAACTTGCAAGATGTAAATACTCTCTAAAATCAGTTTCTAAAACATTCAAAATTCAAAAGGGATTTAAATGCGCAGAAAACGTTTTCTATAGAATTACGATTTCTATAACATTGTTAAGGATATATTGGGTCGTTCGGAAATTCGTGTCCGTTTGGGAAAATAAATTCGTACCAGAAAATTCAGCCCAGTAATTATTAGAAATTAGATATCGGAATCAATGTCTAATAATTAAATGAAAGAATTTTACAGTACGAATTGATTTTTCCAAACTCACAGGAGTTTTCGAACGACCCAATAAAATTTAAACTTGACATGGCTGTTATTTTTAAATCGCAAATGTACGCACAAAATAGTTTTTTTTTAAGGGAAGTGTGTGTTGAAATAGTTCTAAAATTCCGATTTTCGCGATACTGAAGGGGCTAGAAATTTGACATGTGTTATGGTGGTTAAGATGCAAATGATCGTCAAGAATGTGTTGTAAAACAATTTTAATTTAAAAGGGTCAAATAAGTAGCAAACGCTCTAAATTAAGATTTTTATGGTCTTGTTTGGAATATAAAACTTGAAATTTCAGATGGCTGTTACATTTAAGACTCAACTCGTTATAACAAGAAGAATAATCGAGAGAATAACAAGAGTTATTCTCGCACAAAACTGTTAGAAAATCGTAATTTAAAAGGGTGCAGGAGAAAAAGAAATTTTAAAGTTTCAATTTCTTTGATATTGTTGAGGTTAGAAACTAAAAATTCTTATGGTGGTTATTTATAAGATATAAATGCTCATTAAGTACGGTTTCTAAAATATATCGAAATTTAAAAAGTTTAAATTAGCTGAAAAGAATCTAAATTAAGAATTATTTGGAATTGTTTAATGAAATTCAAATTTTGATTTGCATGTTACTCTTACTATGTACACGCTAGTGTGTAGGTATCTAATAACTAATTCGTGGCATGAGATGATACAGTTCCATTATTTTTCCTTTTGGCATCAAGCTAAGCAAAGAATAAAACTTTAATTCTGCGGTTCTGCTGTGTTAGTACAGCTATCTCTTTTTTTAAGTCTATAGATAATGGCTCCAAAAGAACTGCGTAAAGAACAGAAAGATCGAGTTGAGAAGGCTGTTGATGCTGTTAAACAAAAGCCGAAGAGTTTCGACGAAGACAGTTTTTCAGAGCCGGGAAATAATGGCAGTGCTACTTTCACAGCTGAATACCACTCTCAACGGTTAAAAGAAATCCTTGAATGGCCGCACAGTCAAGAAAGAGAAGGTAAGAGAAGATCGGCGAGAGTGTCTTTCTTCCTGACATCGCAAAGAGGGAACGAGCTGCAAAAAGACAATGTACGGAAGAAACAAGAAGAATTCTTAGAAAAAGAAGTAAAACCAAGAGAAATAGCTCTAAAACGAAAAAAAGCAGCAGAGTTAGTCAACAAAAGAGTTAAGATGACAACAAAGAAGCCACCAAAATATCAGGTCCAAATCCTGCAAAAATAATCAGAAAAAGAAGAATCGACTTCGGTGGGCCATCACTAATGCAATGATGGGCCATTACGGATGCACAGCGGGCCATTACTGGTGTTTTTGTACTTTTTTGTAAAACAAATCTTGTAAAGGAATAAATTTATATTTTGTTGATTTTCTTGACATGAAAGTCTTCTTCCATCCTTTCTTCTTATATTTTGACCATCGGTATGAAAAAAAATCGCACGGCATAGTAATTATTAGCTAAAAGCCGAAAAATGCGTCCTTAACCTAGCCATCACTGGTGGTTTTACCCTATATTACATGAACGAAATTAATTTTTTTTATCTTATACCAAGCTTAATAACTTAATATGTATATATATTTTTTTTCATTTCAGGAATGCCTATTTTTACAAGAGAAACAAAAATTTAACAATTTGCGAGCTTGTAGGTTGGATTGCTATTGAACAGATTTCAAACAATATTTTTCAGTGAAAGAAAGATAACTATTGCATTATTTTCTAAATTTATCAGTTAATTCGAGTGTGCACATCTTCATCTTCAAAATAGCCGTTTTGGGACATTTTATTGACTTTTCTTTCGTCGTTTATCTTCATTTATGCGATTTATACTGTTATGATGCAAAAAATAGACGTCTCACCGATTTATGGGTGAACAAGAACACTCCTTCAAGAACGATCACCGAATTCTCTGGATGACGAGATAATTGTAACAACGCCCATAAAAGAAACTAGTTGGATGTGCCCATCCCAAAACTTTCTTCTATCTTATACATCTTAATATTTCACAAACTAGTTACACATGTTAATACTTGAATATTATTAGTTCAATATTATACCAACTTTGATTTTCATCTTAAATTCCAGCTTCAGTTAATTAAATGAACTAAAAAAGAGTTAATCTATATCATGATATTTCTTAAAATTAATAGTTTTTCCGTATTCTGTTGTTATCAGATGTTTGCCAATATCCGGCTTAGCAGGAAGCGAGTTCCCGCGTTTGCACGAGCCGCCGATGGACAACAGAACTACGAAAAATCAAGAAAAGTATACAAAAATTGCTATCACAGAGCCCCATTATCGCGCGATATTTCCAAATTCAAGGAGGATCTGTTGGCCAAAGCCAAAAATATGCACAAAAAATTTGGTTCAATTGTATGCATAATTTTATACACTTTTCGACTGCACAATAAAGAAAATGTCACAAATATGTCTATTACAGTGCCCCCCTTCCGGCAGATTTTTTTTTTCAAATTCAGGGAGGACTTGTTTGCCATAGCCAGAAACGTACACAAAAACTTTGGTTCAATTCTATGCATAAGTGTATACAATTTTCGAAGTACAATAAGGAAAATGGCGCAGAGATTCAATTATTATTAACCTTCTGGCGGCATTTTTTCAAGTTCAGGGAAGACTTGCTTGCCATAGCCAGAAACATACAAAAAAAATTGGTTCAATTCTATGCATAAATTCATACACTTTTCGATGGTAGAATAATGAAAATGGTACAGACATCGCAATTATAGCACCCCTTTCCGGAGGAATTTTTCCAAATTCAGGGAGGACCTTCGTGCCATGACCAAAAACAAACACAAAAAATTTGGCTCAATTCTATGCATAACTTCACACACTTTTCGATGGTAAAATATTCAAAATGGCACAAAAATCGCTATTACAGCGCCCCTTACCGGTGAATTTTTCCAAATTAAGGAAGGACCTGCTTGCCATAGCCCAGAACTTAAAATAAAAATTTGGTTGAATTCTATGCATAACTTCATACACTTTTAGACGGTACAATATTCAAAACCGCACAAAAATCGCTGTTACAGCTCCCCCTACCGGTGAATTGTTTCCAAAATCAGAGAGGACTTACTTGTCATATCCAAAAACTTAAAATAAAAATTTGGTTCAATTCTATGCATAAATTCATACACTTTTGGATGATACAATATTCAAAACCGCACAAAAATCGCTGTTATAGCGCCCCCTACCGGCGAATTTTTTCCGATTTCAGGGAGGATCTGCTTGCCATAGCCAAAAACTTAAAATAAAAATTTGGTTCAATTCTATGCATAAATTCATACACTTTTGGATGATACAATATTCAAAATCGCACACGAATCGCTGTTACAGCACCCCTACCGGCGAATTTTTTCCAAATTCAGAGAGGACTTACTTGTCATATCCAAAAAATTAAAATAAAAATTTGGTTGAATTCTATGCATAACTTCATACACTTTTAGATGGTACAATATTCAAAATCGCACAAAAATCGCTGTTACAGCTCCCCCTACCGGCGAATTGTTTCCAAATTCAGAGAGGACTTACTTGTCATATCCAAAAACTTAAAATAAAAATTTGGTTCAATTCTATGCACAAATTCATACACTTTTGGAGGATACAATATTCAAAACCGGACAAAAATCGCTGTTATAGCGCCCCCTACCGGCGAATTTTTTGCAATTTCAGGGAGGATCTGCTTGCCATAGCCAAAAACTTAAAATAAAAATTTGGTTCAATTCTATGCATAAATTCATACACTTTTGGATAATACAATATTCAAAATCGCACACAAATCGCTGTTACAGCACCCCTACCGGCGAATTTTTCCAAATTCAGAGAGGACTTACTTGTCATATCCAAAAACTTAAAATAAAAATTTGGTTCAATTCTATGCATAACTTCATACACTTTTAGATGGTACAATATTCAAAATCGCACAAAAATGGCTGTTACAGCGCCCCCTACCGGCGAATTTTTTCCAAATTCAGAGAGGACTTACTTGCCATATCCAAAAATTTTAAATAAAAATTTTGTTCAATTCTATGCTTAACTTCATACACTTTTGGATTGTACAATACTTAAAATCGCACAAAAATCGCTATTACAGCGTCCCCTACCAGCGAATTTTTTCCAAATTCAGGGAGGATCTGCTTGCCATAGCCAAAAACTTAAAATAGAAATTTGGTTCAATTCTATGCATAACTGCATACACTTTTTGATGCTACAATGGCGACAGACAGACGACACACGGACACACGGACAGACAGACATTTTCTATAAACATGTTTTTTGGGATCTCTGACCCCTAAAACGTGTAAGTCAAAAAAAATTTCGATTACAATACTTTCTTCTATTGAAGATAGAAGAAAGTAAAAATGAAGAAAGTGAGAATATCGGAGGTGTGTATACTACAAGAACGAAATTATTTTTTTCTCTTATACTTTGCTTAATTATTTAATGAGTATTTTTTTTTTCATTTCAGGAATGCCTATTTTACAAGAGACACAAAAAATAGACATCTCTCCGATTTATGGGTTAACAAGAACACTCCTCTTAGAACGATCACCTAATTCTGTGGATGACAAGATAATTGTGGCAACGCCCATAAAAGGAAAAATGAAGAAAGTGCGAATATCGGAGGTATGTATATACACAGCCCCTCCAAAAAATAAATAAATGAATAAATAAAAAATAAAAATAACGTAGTTAACCGCCTTCGATTTTTTTCCCTGCCCATTCGTTTCTTTGCAATGTCAATAAATAATCATATAAAATTTCCCTTATCCATAAAACTTAAAACGTTTAAAATGTTTATTTCAGCCCTAATTGTTAAGTTTTAGCAAAAGTAAATATATAACTTACTTACCGCCCCCCCCCCACACACACACACATTTTTAGAAGTTCCAACATTTATTTATTATTATACTCTATTTGCTATTTCGAATCATTGATATTAATTATTTTCCGGACCCCTCCCAGCAAATATTGAGGAATATGTGGAAATAATCCAAAATATTCCGTTTTAACCCTTTCGCGGTTAAGCTGCGTGCAATTTTTGTCTTCGAAAATGGTTTCACAGGGAATGCTTTGTATGTTTGTAAGTGGTCAATGATTTAGTTTGGTAAACGTTTAGCAATGAATCTGCGAAAACTGCCTTCCCCCCCCTTCAGTATATCCAAGCAAACAATATCCTACTAAAGTCCATTGTAATGTGCTTCCAAAGGGTAGACTTCCCACATTCATTTCGACAGTGATTGATTACCACCTCTACCCCAGAACTAACCCCCTTTCGAACTCATTCTTCAGGTATCTTTCTGTTTGCACTCAAATAAGAAAAGGAAACATATTTCTGAGGCGATTTTTAAAAGTTATCAAACAAAAATTCTAAACTATAACGTTAAGAACTTGCATTATATAAATGAGTTATAATCCAAGGTGTTGATATATTAAATTAATTATTAACTATACATCATCACTATAATCATAAATTAATTAAAGCAAAATCTTTTAATACGATATCAGAAACAGTTAAATACAGATATAAATTCATTATTATTATTAATTTTATTATTATTATTATTATTAAATCAGTTAAATACAGATATGGATTCATTATTATTATTATTATTATTATTAAATCAAACCTACAAGGAATAATTAGTTATGCAAGATGTCTCGATTGAGAACTTTCTAAAAACGATAATTTTAAAGATAAGAAAATATAATTATTTAAAAGCAAGGAGCGCGATTCCAATGCTATTTTATCGATACTCAAGTAGAATAAAAGAAAAATAATTTTTAAATATTGTAATCTTCAGATCTAAAAATTTATAAGTTAAAATGAGAGAAATTTTTTACTTGACATTAAATGTACTTAATTTCAGATCAAATAATACCTGTAAAAGACAGATCCTTAAAGTAGGTGAGGTGCCATAGAAACTAGACTGTCTAAAGAAATTTACATTAAAAAAATGTATGGAAAATATGGTTATTTTTTACTTTAAACAACAAAAAAAATGTTTTGCTTATAAAAGTATGACACAAAGAATGCCCCAAAATTAATATTTAAATACTGTAATTTTCAGATCTAAACATTTATAAACTGTAAATTATATATATATAAACTGATCTGATATCATAGAAAAAAGCTAAAATTAACCTTTTTAATTAAGACTTTCGATATGGTATTTGATATTAATTAAGATCAGATACGGATGTAGTGTTGTTCGTATGCAGAAGTTTCAAACTCGATATTAAAATAAGGTTAAATTCATTTTTTTTTTATTATGATATCTTATAAAATAGAAATTTTAGTCTTTAAAATGTGATTTGTAAAATAATTTTAGAACAAATGATGGTTAATTTTTTTTTAATTTACTTTAATTTTTTTCTTTCTTTTCTTCTTTTTTTTCTTTTTAAACAATTTATTTTGTAGCTTCGGGATGATATAACTCTCCAAGGATACCAACCTGAAAGTCAGCTTAACGTCTGATTCTAGGAGAAGCAGAATATTATTTTTGAACCCTTTACATTTAATAGATATTTTCTAAATTCCACCATACATGAAAACCTCATCAACGATACCATTTTATTAAATTATTTAATACTCATTAAATTTTATTAATTATTTTTTAAATTAAATTTTACTTTTCTAACTTTGGTGGAAAAACTCGTAAAATTGATTTTCCTTATTTTGCAGTAAACTTTTTTGAAGATTCCGGTGTAAATTCGACATTGTAGAAACGCATTTCCTTGCTCCTCAAAGGGTTAAGCAACACAATGTCAGGGCGCGAAATGTACCTAAGCAAATGGGAATGATATTCCGACTCGAGAAATTATGACTAATATTGTTCCGGTTCGTGACTGATATTCCCGCACCAATTAATGTTCATTTGAAAAAAAAAATGATAGAATGTGCAGCGATACATTTAACATCACTGTGATAAACCACCACCCATACCACGGCGATGAAGCTATTGTGATAGTTCCTCACCAAATGAAAGGCTCACGACACAAATGAGTTAAATTTTAGTGACCATTCTATGATACAGTTATATGTAAAAAGATTAGATAAAAATAAATTGCATAAGATATATTCATTTTGGAGATAAGAAAACAAAAAACTTAAGGTATTTCCAGTATTTAAAAGAAGAAGAAGAAGAAGAAGAAGGATTGACAGCGTTAGAAAATAAAACTTGAAGGGGAGATCTTATATATGACACTTTTTCAAAAAAGGTGTTGTTTATGACGGTCAATTATCAACACGAGGGATATAGGCCCGAAGGGGGGGGGGGGGAGTACCCTCCGTGTGGCGTTTTTCTAAGGGATCCTAAACCGTATTTACGCAAGGAAATCCAAGATTCAAAGAAAACCACGGCAAACTCCGAACGATTAGACCGACGAGCGCGATTGGGTTCGAACCCACCACCTCCCTTCTACCAGCCTTGAGAACAGAAAATCTCGGCCAATGGTGGGTCTTTCAAAAAATTCTCATATATGAGGGGGGGGGGCATTTTCGGAGGGGCTTATTTTAGATATCTTACAATATATATATAACTAAAATTACACAATTTATAAATAAGGAAAGAAGTTTGTGCGTGTGTCTCTCGAATGTGTTCTGAAGAGACCGCTGAACGCAAAACTGCAAAATTTGGTAAGAAGGTACCTCTCTATATGTAGTTATGCACCTCGAAGTCGGAGTTTGGATTTTTTGACTGTCAATAAAAGAATTACGATCACAATATTTTAGTAATTTATATCCCCTGCTTTTTTTTTTTACGTTTTACGGGGAGTTTTTTTACCTATGTGAAAGAATTCCGGTTAATATATCTTGGGCCATTATGTTAAGTTTTGTAGTTTCAAAAAAGTTTATTCGGAATTCTAACATCGTTTTTAAAAATGTTCCTATTTTTTAATACGATTTTTAAAGGGCTTCTTCTCGTATTGTGCTACTTTTCGACGGCCTCCGCAGGACCCGACTTAGGCTACGGGGGGACCCCGGGGCAAGAATCATTCTGGGGGGCCCCCCTTCTATCTATCATAGATTTTTTTTTTTATTAATGTCGAAGTAGCTAGTACTAAACTTCATACATATTCTATTATATGCATAAGTTTTGTACCCGGTACTACTTACATCTGTATACAGTGTATCACAAAAACATAGTCACAACTTTAAGAAAAAATACTTGTAGGATAATAGTAGAAAAAAATGATTGATTGATTGACACGAGTATTTATTTGCAAGCTTTCACTTTGCTTATCTATGTACGTTATAAGATGTCTAAAAGAAAATGCCCCAAATTGGTCATCATTAATGGTATTAACTTGCCACATTACGAGAAAAACGTTAATAAAGAATTTCTTTTGAAAACAATAGAATACTAAGTTGGCATAGTAAAATATTAATCATTAGTTTTCTAATGATATAGTTTGTTTTTTGCATGGGTGGAGAGGGTACTGGAAGAAGAGGGGGGAAGAGGAACCGCACTTCCTTCCTAAATGTTTGAAAGCATATGAATTTTGGTCACTTTTGTTTAATTTTAAACTTTTGGCACTTTTTAATGAAAATCCTGACTACTCTCATGGGGGGCCCCCTGAAAAGGGGGGGCCCGGGTCAACTGCCCGCATACCCCTGCGTATGTCGAGCCCTGGGCACTCGGCAACCCCTGGCGGACCAGCTAGAAAAGAGTAAGCATAAAAAAGATAGAAAAATGATTGCATTAGCAAAGAGGAAAAAAAACTATCTTGTTTTTGAATTTCATCCATATAAAATTAGTCATGCAAATAATCTCTTCAACAATAATTTAAGTGCATAAAATTTTTGCCTTTTTTTCCGAATACTTTTCTTTTGCTTGCTTTTTTATACTAAATTTCATTTAAGAATTTTGAGAAATACTTTATTACTTTTTTACACGTTGTGGTAATGGAATGGATTTTTTGACTATGAAAATAGAATCTAACCATATAATAGCGACATTTACACAGTTACGATCTTCTCCTGCGAAAGGTTTTCAGTCATTTTTACTCGTAAAATGAACAATATCAACCAATTTAGCACGTAGATTTTTCAATGCTTCATAAAAGGATTTCCTTCTTCAGTCATATATATATATATATATATATATATATATATATATATATATATATATATATATATTGAAGCATAATACATGTATATATAATTTACTGCTATTGTTCCTCGCTCTATTTCTTATTCATTTTGCACAAAACAAGGAATCGTTGAAACAGATGCAAGCTGAAATGATTTTGCCTGTTTGCGTTTGTCTTTACATTTGTCTTATTCACTATTTATTTGTCTTAACAAAACCAAATTTGTACATATCTTATGGATTTTAACTGTTTTGAGAAGAATTTTAAATCCCTCACCCAAATCCCCATCTTTCGAATTGGTCAGAAATATACACAAATAAATCATTTATTTAATTGTGTAGGGTTAGAAAAGTGACATTATTTCACAATTTTTTTTCATTTTCAGTCATATACGTGAAATAAATTATATTGAGGTAAATAATTGAAGTGCATTGAATAGATTAAATTCCTGCTATTTTAATCTTACAAAAATATCACTGACGATAAAAATGCATTTTCACATAAGAATTGCATTTTAAAATTATATGACATTTAAATACACTGGCAGCAACGTTAATGAGAAAAAATAATGCCACTTATAGTACAATCAAAATAAAATATTTATGCTTTGAACATTTGATTTTGAAATGTCACTTTAACTAGGAGAAATTTTTTGTGAGTATTAAATTCAATCTGTGTTGACATCACTCTTTTTGAGAGCAAAACATCTTAGCCGCTTATGAGAGAGCACTGTCCTCAAATTCAAAAGAGCTACTTCCTGACACATTCCTAAATTTATTCATGTTTGGAAACGCATGAAATGGACATGTTCCTATTCAGAAATCATGTCATTAAATTGCGTTTTCTATTGTTTGTTAAAGGATCTTCCAGAAAATACTATGAAAGTGTGCATTTTGAACCGAATTTCCGTGGCGGCAACGCGGTAAAGGGAAAAAAACTTGTCACACGCAAAATTCGCTGACAACCCGATAAGTAATTTATTGATTAAAAAATCCAGGGCCGAAACTAAGGGGGCGTGTGCCCCGGGCGCCAGAACGAAGGGGCGCCAAATGAAGGATTATACCTTTGGAATGGATCATTTTCTTCTGATGGACTGATGGCTTCTGTTATTATGAAACAGTCATTATAAATGAAGTGTTAGGTGAAGATGAAAGAGCAGCCGTAAAAAGTTAGAACTCTGATTTTCTGGTCAGAATGTAAAGAAAAAAAAATGGCCATAATTTTTTTTTCAAAAAAAAAATTATACTTACGGCTGCTCTTTCATCTTCACCTAACACTTCATTTATAATGACTGTTTCATAATAATAGAAGACATCAGTCCATCAGAAGAAAATAACTCGGTGAAAGCGGAAACTCGGTTAAGCAAGACTCGGTTAAGCAGGACTCGGATAATCGGGACTCTAACTGTATATTTCATTTTAAAAATGATCTTTAGAATATTTTTGTCGGTGTTCAGAGATGACTCGTGACTCCCGTGACCTCCCCCCTTGGATCCGCCATTGTAGATTACGTAGTTGAGTATTACATATTTTAAATTTTAGAATAAATCGGCTATTAGAAAATTAGTAAAATTCTCTTTGTAAATATACTTTGCGGAAGAGGGGGGGGGACGCAAAATCCATGCTTGCCCCAGGTGCAAAAAAGGCTAGTTTCGGCCCTGAAAAAATCATACATTAAAGTTTCAAAAATTAATTTGTTTTTCACCCAAAACTACTTTTACTGTTTTTTTTTTTTTTTTTTTTTTTTTTTTTTTTTTTTTTGTGTGTGTGTGTGTGTGTGTGTGTGAAGATGGGTAAGTAGAAAAAAAAAATAAATAAAAGCCTTTTACATGAAAGTTATCATTAAATTAGTATTCATTCAAATAAGAAACTCGAATTAAAGGGAAAACTTTATTTGATTTCAAACCACTTCAATAGTCTAGTCTGTCATTTTTTTGCCTTTACGTTTAAAAAGGAGTCCGAAAATGTCTCGTTGTTGATGGTTAATTATCTACATGACGAGGAAGGATAGGCCCGAATGGGGAGCTGTCCTCAGTGGGAGTTTTTCTAAGGAAACCTAACCCGTATTTACGCAAGGAAATGCAGGGTTCGAAGAAAATCGCGGAAAACTCCGAACGATTAAGCAGACGAGCGCGATTGGGTTCGAACCCAGCACCTCCCGTCTACCAGCTTTGAGAGCAGAACCTCTTGGCCACTGGTGTGGCGTCTCGTTGTTGAACTAGGGAATTAGAGAACTACATTAAATAAAACGCCATTTTGACGACATTGCCATTCCAATCTGATAACAAATCATTCGACTAGACTGAAATTAAGTTCCATTTTTAATAAATTCGGAAACTGCTCATTTAACATTTCTTATACGTTTATTTCTTATGTTAAAAACCGTAAGATTCAATGATTTTTTCAAAGTTCTCTAGAGAAATTTAAAAAAAAAAGAAAAAAGAAAAAAATCTGTAAAAAGAAAAAAAAAACCAACTGTCACTTCGTCTCTTTATATCATTTTTACGTTTTATCGTTTGTTCTTCTTTTCATGTTTTAAAGATTTGGAATACTTGGATGAAACCAATTTTTATATTCCTTGTCAAGATATTTTTAATTTTAATTTTTAAACAAATAGTACTATTTTGCCATATATATATGTCCATGTGTGATCTCTGTACATTTTTCTCCAGAATAAAAAATGAAGTGCATTAGTTCAAAAAAGTTATTATCTAAATTATTCGTTATAATTTAGAATTACAAATTATCATTAGCGTGATACTTACCCGGAGAAATTATTTCTAGATTTCAAGGTATCGGAGCTATCAAGCATATAAAAAATATCCAGCATCTTTTTTTTTTTTTTTTTTTTACTTTTTTTTTCCAACTAAATCATTGAAAGAGATTAGTTAAATGTATTCTGGTAAAATAGAAATTTTTTTAAATTAATGTAAAAGCACGTTTGCGGAATGGAGTAGAAATCG
Source organism: Maratus speciosus (assembly GCA_963932465.1). Taxonomy (NCBI): domain Eukaryota; kingdom Metazoa; phylum Arthropoda; class Arachnida; order Araneae; family Salticidae; genus Maratus; species Maratus speciosus. The sequence goes on from OZ010797.1 coordinate 91,330,873, forward strand.
AAAATCTACAGAAAGGAGCAATGAAATTTTTACTATAAAAACTAAGCATAATATTAACTATTCATAGGCTACAAACTTTTTTAAGGCGGTGGTGGGGGAAGGGGGAGGGACAATATTGTCAAATCTCTGATGTGAAACCAAAAAGATAACGGAAAAAAAGATGTCTTTCTTTATTTTTATATCAACAATTTTTTATGTTACACTGTGCAAGATTGATAATTTAAGAAATCTGAATAATAATTATTTATGAAAAAATACTATTTTTTTTTAAGACTAAGGTAATCTTTTGAATAAATGTGTGACACTGAAAACAATACGCAGCCTCTTATAAATGTCCATCATTTGGAAGTTGTATTATTCCTCTGAACTTGTTTTCTTTACAAATCATTTTTACAAATAATCTTTACAAGGTAGGGTAGCTCTGTCAATTATAACTTTCCGAGAATTCCAGTTTCACTTACAAGTAATATTTCGATGTCACCCACAGATTGCAAAAGTTAGGGCCATACAGTCCCTGTTCAAGTTTGGAATTCTCTACACCCCACCTCTCTCCTTCCACATCCGATGACTTGTGAAAAAAATAGGAAAATGAAAGTAGATAACAATAGGAAATCCATCAAAGAAAATCCATAGAAACTTTCAAATGTAAATGTTTGTTCGACTCGATTGTATTTAGTCATTACCGTCTCAAAATTGTAACAATAGAGACGATAATGATTTAGTAAAATGATTAGGTAAAAAATACTGATATCTGCAGATATCAGACTGTGAGGGGGGCGGGGGGGGGGGTGGATGTAGCTTCAAAAGAATATTTAGGGATACGTTCACAGCTTCTTTTGAGTGGAACTGTGAGAATAAACATGATTTGGGATTCTTTTAGTTAGTTGGTATAATGTAAGAGCTCCATACAGGAGTTCGTTATATTGAACCCACACCATGAGAATGGTTTTTCGATTACACCCCAGGAGTTCGTTATATTGAACCCACACCGTGAGAATGTTTTTTCGATTACTCCCCAACTCTTTCAAAGGGGGAAAAAAAACTCTTTTTCATATTAAGCAAGTATTCGCTGCAATAATGCTAAACCTGCGATTATATACTGCTTATACAGACACCAATGCACGGTACAAGTATCAAGTTATTCAAAAATATAAAAAGGTTGGATGCAATTAAAACAACATACATAAAGAAGTGCACAAATTTTTATTTATTTATTTATTAATATAAGTAAAAACAAGGAAGAGTCGCTGTCATAAAGATTATCTATCACTACCCCGAAAAATGTTAAATAAGCACTGCAGATTATTGCGAGCAATTGGATTTAACACCTTCGGGACGAGTGTCTTTTACTGAATTTTTAACCTTTTATCTACGGTTTTTCAAAACAGAAAATTTTGCCTAATTGAATCGGGAAAAATACTCGGATTAAATAAGGCAAAATTTACAATAAAAATTTACTGGTAAGAATAATCACGGATTCTGATCACCTTACGCGGCACATATACCGGTTGCTCGTCCCCAAGGGGTTAATAAAGCTTTCTACTATATTTAATTGCTTGAAGTTTTTAATCTATTTCCAACAGTTATAATGACAATTTTAAACGTAGTGATTAACTGAATGTTTTTTAAAAAGAGGAATATGTGCACATTTTTCTTACATCAAGATATGGTTAAGTACCCTATAAATATTGAAGAGTATTAACATTTAGTTAATTAATTTTATTGGGATTCAGTGAAAATGCTGATAAAGACACCCTGTTATTACACTAAAGTAAAATTTCGATCGCAGCTATACATGCGTTTGAATTAATTGAGAAAATACTTATTTCTTCTTCCATTACAAAAATGCTATGAATGTCAAATAATATCTGTCAATAAAAAAAAAAGTAATATTTCACTTCTTATCTTCGACATTTATACGTCCAATTAATTACAATTTTTTTTACATGAAGTATTTTTCTTTAATTCATATACTAATAAATACTATCTACAATTTATTTTTCCTTTTTAATAGTGAAAATTGTAAATCCCATTCTTTTTTTTTTTAATTGCGAGTTCATGTATTTTTACAAATCTGGTAAAAGTAAAAAAAAAAAAAAAACATGTTTCTATTAGATTTATTTATATTGCACATTCTTTACATATTAATTAAAAAATCCTATTATGGGTTTATAATTTCTATTATGGATAATAAAATAATAAAATTTCATTATTTAATTAGATAACTTTAAAAAGTAAAACTAAAAATCCCTCTATATATAATAATCATTCTATTACGTACTTTAAATCAATTAACAGTCTTGAAGCAGTGTATAATGATAACTTGTCTATATCGATGCCTTTTCTGATCCCTTCAGAATCGTTATAGACAGGTTTCACGGTATAGTTTTAAAGTTACACTTGAATTTGAATGAAATTTGAGCAGCAATTATAAATTAGAAAATATTTTTTAAAGTGTAATATGAATTTGGGTTTTTGATATTTTAATTATTATTACACTGCACAAGTGATGCAAATAAAAAATAAGAAATTAAAAAAACACTTTTAAGTATTTAGTAAAGGAAAAACATTGAAATACTTTTAAAAAAGAAAATAAAAAGAAAAGAACGCATGTATTCATTCAAATAATAAATGCAACATGGTAAATGTTTTAAAATAATAATAATAATTATAGTGAAATATAATTTTATGGAAAATATAATAAAATAAAACAAGTAAAACCTAATATTCTGCGAATTTGTCTAGTTCCACACAAAGAAACTATAGCTCATTTACTGTATATATTCTTTGAATTCACCTTAGTATATGTTTTGAAATGTAATGCCATTCTTAATCATTTACAAAAAACTTAATTCTCTAAGGCATTTTTCAACCAAATCTCTAAAGCATTCGACTACAATAAACTACTTGACAAATAGTCTACGTCTATTATGTAGTGGAAAGAAGGTGTGGTTGAAAAACGCCTTCTTTAACTCCCAGTCTCCAAAAATGGGGGGGAAGCACAAACGCGTATACGCGACGTTGACCATTTAGAGATAACAAATGCCAACCGTCTATACGCGTTCATAACGCTTTTAAAGTAGAAATTTCGGGGCGCCTATTCGCGGCCATAACCCTTTAGAAGGACTTTATTTTGACCGCGGATATGCGGTCGTGACCATCAAAGGGTTAACTGCTTTAGTAGACTTAACACTCGAACGCCCGGAAATTTTACTCATGTTTCATAATAATATTTGGCACCAGAATTTTTATTTAAAACTGTTTATCTGATTTATTTAACGTAAATCTGCGTGGTTTAAATTGAACTTATTTTACGAAAGAATTTCTGGTTCCAGTTGACATTTAATCATATGGTCGGAGTCGAATCGACTCCTTCCGGGCGTTCTAGTGTTAAAAAAGATTTTTTTTTTTTTGGCATTTAAATTTCAAAATTTCATTTAAAATTAGATATTTGTTAATATTTTTGACATGCCTTTAAATATGTAAGTATGCGAAAATTTTTTGCCTATTGTTTACTTGAAGTTTAAGTAGCAAGAATTGTTTTCCTAAAATAATAAAAATAAATAATGCACATTCTTAAGGGTTTTTTTTTTCTTTTTTTCTTTTAGCCATGCTTTAATCAGCAAAGGTAGATGAAAATATTAATTACTTTGCCAAGATCAATATTCTTAATAAATATTTATTTATTAAACTGGGCTAGTGACTAAGTATTGGCAAATGGCAATTGCAAAGTATTTACAAAAGAATCATTCTTTAAATGCTTAAAAATGTTTAATTAGATTCTTCTTTTAAAAAACAAAAAATCTTTTAAACAAATCCTAATTGCTTTTTTTTCATATAGTTTTCTTAATAATATCTTTTCACAATAATATATATTTTCATAATAATATGTGGACTTGCTATATGCTCGACATTTTAATAAAAACATAAATACTAGAAAAGAAAATTTTTTTACTGACTGAACTAAGCATTACATCAAAGTTGTACCAAATAGTATTAAAGGTATCTAACAAATCACAAATATGGATGTAAATATCCATATAGGATATTCCACAGTCTTCCCGGACAATTCTAAGCAATCATGTGCATATATTTAATTAAAACAAACAGAATGAAAACATCGCAATACTCAGATACCACTATGTATTGCAACTGTAGTATTACATAAAAACAGTGAGTGCTTTATCTAGTTATTTTACTATATCTATGAAGCAGACAGCTCTACTACAATTTACAAAAAGTATTTTTCTTCTTATTTGACCGCATAAAAGTTATAAATTCTGCGAATTAATAGAAGAGGTATTTTAAATCTAAATATATAAAAACATACACAAAAATTTATTTAAAAAAAGTATGTGTGTGTATGTTTTACATACATTACACACTCTTATAGATAAAAAAAAAAAAAAAAAATACCATTATGGAGGGTTAAGGTAGGGAATGCTAAAAAAAGTTTAAAAACCTTATATGTATATGTGTGTGAGCATGTATATGTGTATGTATGTATGCTGATATATTGCATAGATATATATTTAAAAAAAAAAACAGGGGCATCATGCATTTCACATCATAAAATTTCATTAATATTTCACATAGTGGCACATAATACAAGGCTATATTTTATTATCTTAAAATTTTCCTCATTGTTTTTTTAAATGTACTCATTTTTTATTTGATAATATTTGTTTTAAAAGGTTAATATAATCAATGTCCTTTTATTTATTTATTTTATTTACTCAGTACTTATTAAGTTTAATCCTATTTTTTTCATTCTACTTTAAATAAATGTTAATTTAAGTCATTTCTTGATTTCTTCAATTGATTTAACCCTTTGAGCTCCGGGTTATTAAAATTTTAAAAATATACTAGAAAAACACTTAAAATGTGATTAGGGGACTGTCTGAAATTGAACTATGTGATTAAAACATTTTTTTAAATACTCCCTTTAGTCTGGGGGACGTGGGAAGTTTTTCCACCATCAGAGCTCTAGGGCATTCATTTCAACACGCAAATAAAAGAAATGACACCGCATAGTTATTATAAAATTACTATTATTGCTAAAATTTCAACAAATTTTAAGCAGTTACATTGTTTAGACAAATTCTAAGACTACTAAAATATTTAAAAAAATTATTAAATGAAAGAATTCAAAATTTTAAAATTTTAAAATCATAATATAAAAATACAAACTAAACAAAAAATATGTCAAATTTATAGATGAAACAGATGTTAAAAATATTTAATTTTTGTTTAGAAATATTTAAAACATAATAAACTCGTCAATCTGCTGAATTAAACACAAATTTAGATTCCTTGGAATTAAATTATTAGCATCTAAATTTGGGTTCTGAAACACTATCTAGTATGTAATTTGCAGTGCTGCCATCTAGTGACAAATCACATTTTTCAAGTCCTTAGAGCTCTGGTGGTAGAAAATTCTACCTTTACTTATTTCTATCACCTGTAATTATTTAAATTTTCAGTTTCGTAATTTGCATGTAATTATTATTAATTGTTTGATGTGTCCAAGAGAAAAAAAAGTTATCTCCTATGAAAAATATTTCTTTATAATGCTTGAAAAATACAAAATTTCTAAACCTTCAAAATTGGATATTTTTAAGATTGCATTAAAAACCTACTAGATGTTTGCAGAGAGTAGTGCTGCCATCTAGGTTTGAAGAAGACAAGTAAAATCTGCAAAACGCAATTTTTGCTTTTAAATACGAGCCATTTTGAAGGAAATTAAAAGATTTTGATTTTATGTGGGTGAAAATTCACCCGGCAGAGCTCAAAGGGTTAACTCTTTGCTATGGGTATAGATGGCAGCACTAAACATTTTTATTAAAAATTTAGTTACAATATAGTTTTCCTTTTTCACACCTGATGGCAGCAATGTTTTTGTTTTAAGTGACTAACTGCTGGCCACATGTTTTAATAGTCTTAAATCTGATTGCATCCTCACATTTTATAATATTGTGGGTCAACTTTCTGAAGTTTTGGATTCTTATCTATAATTGAGGTATGCAGAAGATATCTTCTTTCAGCACAACGTAAAGTTCTGTTTCTAATTTCAAGAGCATATAAGAAAACATCAACTTTAGCATTTCAGACCCTAACCCACCTGCCGCCTTTAGATATCCAATTAGAATGAGAAGCAGAATTCTCATCAGTGATTAGACTGAGGATCTATATTCAAAATTATTCTGTGCCACAATTTTGCGGTAAATGCTCAAAATATGTCATAGATCCGACATGGGATGGTATCCAAGAAGGAGACTTATCTCTATACAACGACACAATACATATCTTCACAGACGGTTCAAAATCTGATCAGGCGACAGGATCCACATTTTGTGCATTTATAGGGAATTCCTTAATACATGCGTGGAATGCTCTTCTTTCTGTAGAGAATTCCGATTTCCAAGCTGAACTTTTTGCCATTAAAAACGCTGTCGTTTGGGCGGATTCATTTGACTACAAATCATTCCTAATTCTCTTCAGATAGTTTCTCAGGTTTAATGGCTCTGCAAAATACAGATACAATTGACTGTATGATTTCAGATATTCTAAGTTTAATACACAATCCAGCAAAATTTCCTATTTTAAATGGGTTAAAGGGCACTCAGGAGTCACAGGAAGCGAATTAGCTGATACCTTGGCAAAAAAGGCAGTAGAGGACACTAATGTCACATCATACGTCCTTCCACATCCGGTTTCTCATTTAAAATATAAATTAAAACAGAAAATAAAAAATGAATGGGAGCAAAGATGGGACAATGAAGACACAGGCCGCTACACACATGACTTATTACCAAGCGTTCCCATTTAATTTACCGTAAATAATTGTTACCTTTTACTTTTTTTTTCACAAATCACGGCCCTTTCCAGAAATATCTTTACAACATAGGTAAACGTGATCCCCCTCCTTGTGTATGTGGTCTCCCCTCCACCTCACTTCACTATGTACTGGATTGTCCTCTAACAACATATTACCATGTAAAAAACACAGAGCTATGGCGATTCCGGATTGGATTAATTATATTAGTGAAAGCCCTGTTCTCATGAACAGAATATCAGTACTAATGAGATTTATAGGGAAAAATGAAGTCATTTTTAGAAATAATTATCCATACCTCTCGGACACTTCTTCAGACGATGATTTGTGATTTTTTTTTTTTTTTTGTTATCTTCTTTGTTTCCATTGTTAATAGTTTTCATATATATTCATTACATATTATTATTATTAATATTATTATTTTTGGTATTATAGTTATTACAAGTAGTGTTTTTATTTTTAATATTTTGTATTTATTATACTTCGTCATGTTTTCAAACCAGGCAGCTATATTGAGAAGGTTTTTACAGGTTTTTTTAAAATTACTAACGCATAAATGTAAACATTGAACATTTTTTTTAACTGCTGCCAAAAGGATGTACTAACAAATGGGTTTCGGCCGTCCGAAGAAAATACTCCATCAGGCTTGCAGCTTGGAGCTACGGTTCGGATTTCCCTTTCCCACCATTCCCTATAATTGAGGTATTGTGCTGTAATCATTTTTCAATTTTTAATATATTGTGTGAGGTATATCTTTCTTTAGATCTCTTAGATTTTGATCATTTATTTTGTTTTATGATGCACTATTAGGAGCTAAACTTTGTCATTTTAAGCTTAATGCCGACAAAAATGGATGAAATAACGCATCTTCACTATGAATTAAACCTGTAAGCTCCTCTGATGATTCTGTGGGTTATTCATAGTTTCTTATTTTACATATTGGTTTCCTATGTTCATATCTTGTTCATCTTTAGAATTTTACCAATTTGCTCATATATTTGTGATTTCATTTTTATTATATATATATATATATATATATATATATCTGAAATAATGTTCATACTCTTTAGAAGTTCTAAAGAATACCTATAATACAAACCCATCATACTAAGTACTCTTTACGATAGTTGACCTTCAGTATGGCCACCAGGGCTGCCACGGGAGACAACTTTTTAATTCTATCTCGTAGTACTTTCATAAAACAAAAACTTTTCATATACACTTTGACAACATCATCTGCAAGAGAAATATACTACAAAATTTATTCTCTTAAAATAGTGGGGCAAATAGAATATAAAAATAGTCGTCTGTAGCAGCCCTGAGGCCATTGATCAACGTTTTTTCGTGAGATTTTTTCAAAAATGATTATAGCACTGCTTCACTTAACCCTTTCAGGGGCGGTGGTACGCTTATGAAACCACTTAATTTTAATTCCCAAATGCCACAAATGACCCAGAATTGTGGTATAGAAATTTTTGGTTTATTATGTTTGTGAAATATAGCTTTATCTTATTTCCTAATAACTGTGTTTGTAAATTTCGGTATCATTCCTTCATTTCAACATTTTAGGAATGGAAGTGCTTTTCCCCTTAAAGGGTTAATCCACTGTGAACTCGTAAGGAAAAAAAAGAAATGATTCTGCAAAATGAGATATTTATTGCAATTTCTTTTACTTGCTTGTTTCTTCTTAATCGTCTTAGTGAAATATCAGGTCAATTATGCGTTTGACTGAGAGTTGCCAGTTTGGTCTCCGATTTTCATTCAAATTTTAAATTCATACTGGAAATTTCGAAAAAAAGTTTTTACTTTAAGACATCGATAAATGTCTCTTGTTAACTAAAACATAAAATACTATTCTTTATTTCTGGTATGACCAATAAATTATAAAGCTTGTGAAAAGCATACATATATACATTTTTAATACATAATTTATAGACAAGTGAATTTCATTTGTAATTTATAATAAATGCAAAAACGTAAAAAAAAGGGGGGGGGGATAAAAGTTACATAAGAGTTATGTTCAATTGAAATAGTATATGCAAGGCGAATGTTTCTCTCTGGAATAATTTCCATGTATTGATATAGTTTCTATCGATGCTGGAATTAATTAAGTTTCGTGTTCGCCCAAGGTCGGTGACTCACGATAAATATTCCATCTTGTGCTGTGAGCCTTGCCAACATTCAATAGTAAGAAATTTTCCAGGCTCGGTATCGTTCCATGTGGTTTAGTAGGTAGAACGTCAGTGCGCTATATTGATGGCCCGAGTTCGAGTCCCGGCATGGAGTATTTTTCACTATGTTGGCCTTTTTCACCTTTTAAGCAATTACTTTGAAATTTGATTTTCATTTGAAATATTGTATGCAAGGCGAATATTTCTCTCTGGAATAATTTCCATGTATTAATATAGTTTCTATCTATGCTGGGTTGGGTTGGGTTGATTTTTGACGGCCAATTATCTACACGAGGGATATAGGCCCGGGGGGAGTGCCCTCCGTGGGGGTCTTTCTAAGGGAACCTAATCCGTATTAACGCATGGAAGATCCACGGCTCGAAGAAAACCACGAAAACTCCGAACGATTAGGCCGACGGGCGCGATTGGGATCGAACCCAGCACCTCCCGTCTACCAGCTTTGAGAGCAGAACCTCTCGGCCACTGGTGGGGCCTCTATCTATGCTGGATTTAATTAAGTTTCGTGTTCGCCCCAGGTCGGTGGCTCACGATAAATATTCCATCTTGTGCTTCGTTTGTAGCCTTGCCAACATTTAGTACAGGGTGGCTGCTAAATACTGTTACAAATATTCAGTCATTTTATTATACAAATAGAAAATAGAAAATTATAACTACACTAATACGATGAACAGCAGACATGAAAGTTTACAGGGAAATAATTTTACTCGAATTGACCGCCCTCTTTATGGATTACCGAAAATAATCTCTTATGCCATGATCCGACTACGGCACGATTCATTTTAAGAGGTAATCAGTACCATTCACGCAATATGAAAGCTTTGAGATAGTCCAAACTTCTGTGTTTGTTGCTATTTACTTTAGCCTCTAAAATTCCCCAGATGCAATAATCTACAGGATTTAGATCCGGTGAAGAAAATTGGCCAATCTTCTTGCATGATAAAGTCCGGACAATTGGCCTGTGTTTATTTAGCTCGGTGCGAAGGTGTAAAATCTTGCTGAAATGTTCAATTCTTTTTGGGATACAGCCTGTCAGCATGTGGCAGTAAATATGTAGCCAATATGTCCTTTTTGTAATATTCGCCTTGATTTTTATCCCTTTATCGGTGAACTTCAAAGGCAATTTTCCATTGTTTGACACTGCAGCCCAAATCATAACAGAATTCTTGTTCTGAAAGCGTTTAACAGTTCGAAAGGTTTCAGGTATATCCTCGAGGGTTGCTGAATATACGACATCATTTTTAGCATTATAACACTGTTCAGTGCATAATAGCTTCCCATCTGAAAATATTATTCTGTCAACACTTTTCCTACCATACCGCTTCATCGGTTTCTTCCTTCTTTGTAATCTTTTTATTCTTTGTGCAGCAGTAAAACCTCGAATTTTTCTTTTGCGATAAGGGCAGTAACCCAGATCTTCATTTACAATAACTTGAATAGTTCTGCGACTCACGTTCTCTTCTGCAGCCATTTTATTTGCAGAACGTTGTGGAATACTTCAGACCTTTTCACGAATTCTTTTGATGCGCTCTATTGTGCGAACTGAGCGTGGACGACAAGACCTAGATCGATCTTTACATAGCTATTAGTATCCAATAATCGATTTATAATTCTATATATAAATGTTCCATTAAAACCAAGGCATTTTAATTGTTTAAAAATTTTACCTGCGGAAAATCTGCGATCAAAGAGTTGTTTAATCATCATTCTTTTGGCTTCCCTCTTTAAAATAATTTTAAATATTTGCTTTATAACAAAATTCGTCTGCACTAATAGAAGATTGCCAAGTGCTAAAATAGAAAAATAAATTATTTTACAAAGCGATTAAAATTAATTCGTATTTTTTTTAGTGTCACAGTATTTAGTAGCCACCCTGTAGTGAGAAATTTTTCAGGCTGGGTATTGTTCCATGTGGTTTAGTCGGTAGAACGTCAGTGCGCTATACTGATGGCCCGGGTTCGAGTCCCGGCATGGAATCTTTTTCACTATGTTGGCCTTTGTGCCTTTTAAGCAATTACTTTGAAATTTGATTTTCATTTGAATTAAATACGATTTTTTTTTTTTTTTTTTTTTTTACTATTTATATGTATAAAAAGTTTCACAATGATATATAAAACTTTATTCTACGTTCAATATTTAAAAAATAAAAAATCATTTTGTAAAAAGTGGGTTAACCCTCCCTAGTCTCCCCTACATAAAGTTTCACAACTTAATATATTATTGTCATATTTGAAACACTTTCATACAAATAATAAAATACGACTTGGCTAATTTATAAATTGCTAATTATATAAATTTATCTATAGATAGATAAAATTAATATACATTTTATCTAGTATAAGAATACTATTACCGTTATTAAATGTGTTCTTGAAGTTTATTATTGTTATTGTTATTATTTTTTAATTCCTTGATCGTAAAAAATTAAAAATTTTGCGTTTTACACTTTCATATTTAAACGCATCAAAATGAGTATATGTAAGTCAGTATGATAAGTTGATAACTACATTAAAATATAAAACGAATTCTTCAATTCTAATATTTAGGGATATTTTTATCCTTTCTTACATTCAAAATTAAGAATTCCTTCGCAATGCATATTCCCACCGTGATTCAGAATAGGACATATCTTGAAATAGCTTTAACTTAGTCAAGTAATTTTTGGTGAGGTGTCTGTGTTGTTATTAGTCAAAAAAGTAGATAATACACATTTAACACAACTTTTAATATTCTATCCAGCAATTTATAACACAAAGATTTACACCTTAAAGAACACATATAGAAAGAACACAGAGAAACTGAGACCAACAAGTATGTATAATCTTTGTTGTCTTTTATCTTATATACAGGGTTCGTACGGTTCATTCCAGGAGGATTAATTTTTTTTTCTTTTTTAGGAAAAGATATATAGGTTAAACGGGCGAAATTTTAGCTTTCTGTTAAAGAAAGATTTTCTATAAGAAAATACTGATACAGAAGAATTTTCTGGTCTGCAAAATTCTGTACATAGAAGCGTACGAACCCTGTTTGGATTAAATTTGTTTAGCCACTTCCATTATTATCCCGAGTTATATCGTGTTCATATACACTGCTAATTAGTAACCCGAATAAACTCGGGCGCATCACTATTTCTAAAAAATAAATTTTATAGAATATTTCTGTTGCACATCTCAAAGATTATTGTTTTGAAAAAATGGTGCTAGTAAGAATTAAAAAATAATTGCCAGTCAAGATTGTAAACTGATGATAAAACTAACTGCTTTAAAACACATGTAAACTAGTATGTTGTGGCCATCACAAAACTTTCTTTTATATAAATCACGTCAATTAAATCATTTAAATAGTACAAGAAATTACATGAATTTAGCACCAATTCATATCAAAGTATATCTGAATTTGAAGTTTGATGAAAATTCGTGCATTAGTTCTTGAAGTAGAGCTATAGCGGAAATTCGGAAAAATGTAGCATAGCAGCGCCACCTGTTGAGCGATTTACACCAAAAATAAACAGCACTAAATGATATCAAGGTATACCTGAATCTGAAGTTTGTTGAAAATCTAAGCGTTAGTTCTTGAGATAAAGCTATTGCGAAATCGCAAAAAATACAGCATAGCAGTGCCACCTGTTGAGCGATTTACACCAAAAATTAAACAGCGCTAATTTATACGTCATTTCATGTCAAGGACTAACTAAATCTGAAGTTTGATGAAAATCCGTGCAATAGTTCTTGAGATACAGCTCTTGCGAAAATCGTGAAAATGCAGCACAGCAGCTCCACCTGTTGGGCGATTATCACCAAAAATTAAACAGCACTAATTTATATCAAGGACTAAATAAATCTGAAGTTTAATGAAAATTCGTGCATTTTTTCTTGAGTTAGAGCTATTGCGATAATCATGAATAATGCAGCATAGCAGCGCCACCTGTTGGGCTATTTTCAGAAAAAAGTAATCAGCACCAAACTATATCCTGGACTAACTGAATCTGAAGTTTTATGAAAATCTGTGCAGTAGTTCTTGAGATATAGCTGTTGCAGAAATCGTGAAAAATCACGCATAGCAGCGCCACCTGTGAGGCGATTTTCAGCAAAAACTAATCAGGTCCAGTTTATATCAAGGTCTAACTAAATATAAAGTTTTGTGAAATTCAGTGCATTAGTTCTTGAGACAGAGCGCCCACAAAATTTTTGTCACATACAGACTCACAGAGTGACAGAGTGACAGACAGACTCTCAGACAGACATTTTCTAAAAACCATCAAATCGTGTTCTGGGCATTCTAAAACGTATAAATCCGTCGAAAACCGGAAGTCGAAATTTTTCACGAATCCAATACTTTCTTCTTGTAAAGATAGAAGAAAGTAAAAATTAAAAATTCAACGTAAAGCCTGTGGATTATGTTTTGTTTCATTTCTTTATATTGAAAAATGGAATAAAAATAGGATGCTTTTTAACAGTTTTTTTTTCAAAAAGAAAATACGTATAATGAAAAAATCCTGCTGAGTAGTGTGATATTTCTGACACAATCACGCAGCCATTTTATAAGCGCATTAAATTTGTAGATCATTAATATTCAAGCCCTTTAGAATTCAATAGCATTTATCATTTTTCTATAAATGAGCGTTACATCTTGAGTTGTAAGCAATTGTTCATCGATGAAGACTCTTCTCTGACAATTGTGTCGATAAAATTGGTTTAAATCTCCAACTTTTACGCAACTTCCTTAAAGATCCTTAATCATAGATATTTACCATGCGTCATACCTTAATTTATAAATAATTGTGATAAAGAATAATAATGTACTCTCGAGGTATAATAATAATACAGCTCAAATATGTCTTACAATACAGTTCTATTTCTTAGAATACAGTTAAAGTATTTCTTGCAACCAAAGTTCAACACTGATTATCAGTATTTGAATCACCACAGAATTCATGATAAAGAAGAAGAAACATTGAGGGTAAAACGTTAATCTTTATATCTAAAACAGCACCAAAAAACTGGCGATAATTCTCAATGGAATAATAAAAATTTGTATTGATAACCATAAAATAAGAGCACACATTGGACGCGTTTCGGAGTGGAAATTGTAACAGCTAAGTAATCAGCCAATGTAAACATATGTGTACTTTTCCGTAAAATCTTTTCACACCAATTTCATTCCGTAAAATCAATATGTAATGTGATCCATAACTTATTATACGAAATCTTCTTTACATAACAGTCTTATGTTATTAAAAAAAAACTAATACAAATTGAAATTCTCAGAGTAAAATACATAATAATATTCAATGAAATGCTTATTTTATGAAATATTCGCACTGTTTTTAGGCAGCATCTTGAAAATGTAACAAAATTGAGTAATATAAGAATGGAGTAATTCTAATTCATTTTTTTTTTTAAGAATATTACCTAGTAGCTTCTTAGTATGTAATTCTCATTCTTTTTCTTTTTTTCTTCAAAAGATCCACTTTTTTCATTATTTTGTGTCATTATTCCTATGATATTAACTAAGAAAGAAATGATGTTTCCAAACATTAAAAAGATAAATGTAAGAGGCGACATGTGTAAGAGTTAATTTTCTTTCACTGGTGTTTTTCTCTCCGTATTCGAGTAGATACATTTATATATATTTTATATTTATATATTATAAGTATATTTTTAACAAAAAATTTCCTCTTTTTCTGAAAAAATACAACTTATAGAAAAAACATTTTTTTTTTTTTTTTTTGCAATATACATATTTATCAGTTATAGCTAAACTCACAAAGCAATGAAGGGAAAAACATGTAACTAAAAGTAGTTTTGTTGTTTCTAAATTAAGATTATTCTTCACAAAATTGGAAAGAGCATATGATGAACAAACATACATAAGAAAAATGTCTAATAACTCGAAAAATATTTAAACGATTTTATATTAAATAATTTTTCCATAAAATGCTAATTTACATATAAATGTTTTAAAAGATAATTTAAAATTCATATTTTTATAGACAATATTTAAATTATTAAATTATAAACAGAAGTACTCTTACTATAAGTACTTCCGTAAAATCTTTTCACACCAATTTCATTCCGTAAAATCAATATGTAATGTGATCCATTGATTTTTAGCAACACTTAGCACTCCATATTCTTATAAATTATCTACCTTTAGATTCCTTATTAACAGAGATTTTAGAATTTGTTCCCCTGAATATTTAAATGATGAATTAGATAAAATTAAAACAATAGCTATTAACAACGGATATCAAGTTAAAATAGCTAATAAATTAATTAAAAAGTTTATTAACAAAATGAGCGATGCAGTTTTTGAGAATAAAACCGACAGAGAAAATAACATGAAAAGGGTGGTTATAAATTATTATCCAAATTTCTTCGAATCCGCTAAAACTCAACTTAAAAAGTTTGACGTAAACTTAATTGCTAGACCCTCTCCTAAATTAAAATCAATTTTAACCACTAGAATTGACCCTATTGATAAATTTGGCCTTTCCGGTGTTTATATCATTCCTTTTCTTAAGGAAGGTGGTTATAGAAATTATTATATTGGCATGACTCAGAGAAAATTCAAAGTGAGATGTAAAGAGCACATTGCAGACATAAAATTTAATAGAGGTAAAACCGCATTATCTGGGCTAAATAAAATAGAAAACATAAATATTTTGTTTAATGAAAGTAGATTAATTTATAGGTCAGATTTTTATTTGCACTTTTTATTAGAGAATCTATTGAAATTTACGTCAGAAACTCAATGGTCTGCAATGATTCCTTGTCATTTCAAATCCCAAATATTTGGATTGAATTGTTAGATAATTTGAAAATAAAATAGGGCAACGTGAAACATGTTAAAATATTACGCGCGTGATTTTTATTTTAATTTATTTCTTTTTAAATTTCATTTGTAATAGTTTTTTGTCATTTTCCATCTTTGTGTTTATTTGTTTTTCTGATGATGATTGAGTAAATTCAATCGAAACATGTCAAATTATTAAGATCTTTTAATGTATTTTATTAACATTTAACGTCCTTTTTAGCAATTAAATGTTTAATGTATATTTTGAGTGTGTTTTTAGAATATATATTTTTGAAATATTTAAGTTATTTAAAGACGTTTTTTGCTTGATGCAACAAAGTTTGTGAAAAATAATTTATTTTTTCTCAGAATATTTTATATTAAAACATGTGAAGAAATTTTTAGAACATTTTAATGTTCAGGTCTGAAATTTTTCTTTAACAAATATGTTAGTTTTCACTTTATTATTATTATTATTATTATTATTATTATTTTATTTTACTTTTTCCTTTGCTTTATTATTTCAATTCAATTTATTTATTTCTAAAAAATTGACACAAAGATAAAAAGTAATTTAGAGTGCATTTGAAATTCAAGACCGGGAAAAAAGAAAGAGCTTGTAAATTGCAGACAACGCGCAGAAAACAGTATAAACGTGATCATACGAAAAGCATTTGTGGCATTGTGAACGAATACAATGCTTGTAAAAAAGTTCAAAAGACATATATGTATATATATATATATATATATATATAACCATTAAATGAACACTACCAACCACCAACAAAAACAGTGAAATTATGAACAAAATGACATTAACAAATTGACAAAAATACAGTTCCCCCAACACACTTAACATAGATTCCAAAAATATAGTAAAAAGCAGCAGGAATTGAACAACTGAAATGGAATAATGGAAATCTGTAGAACTTAGACAGAAGCGTCGTGTCCCAAATGCCTTAAGTTCCACAAATAAAATGTGTGGTTTCATCTTATATATATATATATGTGTGTGTGTATATATATATATATATATATATATATATAATAAATTTGAAATCACAAATATATGAAGAAATTGATAAAGTTCTAAAGATGATTTAGAAATGAACATAAGTATATATATATATATATGACAAACTTTTCAAAAATACACAAATTAGCACATATAAATAAAGAAAATGAAAACAGTCAGATAAGTGGTTTTTTTTCGTTCTTTTCACTTTTGATAATACTATAATAAATAATGAAAGTATTCACAACTGCTATGTTTCAAAGTATTACATTTAAAGCTAAAGCTATAAGCAATTTATTAATAAATAATATCAATAATAGCTTATAGTATATTACAATTCTACGGAGCTCGTACCTATTTTCCTCAACAGAACACATTTAACATCGAAACCCATTTAAAATGTTTTAAATGGTCGATATAATTTCATTTATTTAAAGTGATGTGCAAAATAAAACAAACGTAGTCAATATTTAAACTTTTATTCACGAAAAGGCTACATTTACAAAAACATGGTTTTTTAATATAGTAAGCATTAATGCATTAGTGTTTGTATTAAATGTCTTACCTTAATTTAGCAATTACCGTTAGAAAGAATAATATTAGTCTTGAAGAATAATAATAATGCAATTCGAATACTTCTTAAAACTCTGAAACGGAAGTTTTGCAATCTCATTATCAATATAAAAAGGATCTCTAATTTAAGAATTACAACAGAAAACATTGGAGAAAAAAATGGAATTTGTAGTAGCTCTCTTTTTTGGTTGTCTCGTATCAGAATTATCTCGTAACAGTCTTCGAATAAAAAAATAATATTTCGACAAGATAAATGAGAACGGGCGCATTTAAAACGCATTTCATGAACTCGGACGTGTACTATTTCCCTAAAATCTTTTCACTTCCATTTAATACCATAAGATCGTTGTGTAATGTGTGGCAGAACTAATTATACAAAATCTTCGTTACAGAATATTCTCACATAATTTTTAAATTTTAATGCAATGGAATATTCTCAGAGTAAAATACGTAGTGCTGTTCAGTGCAGTTCTTATCAGAAGATTTCTTACTATTCTCATATAGCAATTGCAAAATATAATAAGATTTTCAATATAAGAATAGAGTAATTACTCTTCAAATTTCAAATCGCATTACTTAGAATCTCCTTTGTATGCGATACTCATTCGACTTTTTTTCTATTTTTCATTCATTTGGTAATATTTCTAAGATAAAAACTAACAAAGAAATGATGTGTCCAAATATTAAAAATATAAACGCAGGAGCAACATCTGTAAGGCTTAGTTTTCTTTTGCTGGTGTCTTTTTCCTCATGTTTCATTTGTCTTGGTAAACGAAATGAAAATACTCTATCATTTTGATACTTGAAATACAATCCCGAAGTTAAATTTGTGAACGAAGTTTTCTATCAATTTTCTGCAACAATAGTCTTTTCCGACAAGCAGTGCACCCATACTTTCAATGAAACGATCTTCGGAAGCGAATTTCCTTCATACAGTCAAAATATCAACCTCATCTGTACTTACTGTAAGAGCGCGATTTGGTTTGTTTCTATCGTAATAAAAACCTTTAAAAGCATCTCCATTAATTAAGTTATTTGTCTGAATGTCTTGTCCAATTATTTTTAAATTTTCATGTTTTGATTTTAAAAGCATTTAAGAAAAAGATGTCAATCGAGGAACTGCGCAGTGACAGTGTACAGCTTTTACAGCTCTGGCTAATTGTGACACATCTTTAATTTGATTGATAGGATTGGAAAAAAGGGACAGGAATACGGAATCGTAAGCTAGACAAAGAAACTTTGCCTCTACAATCCACAAAAAGACGAGAAACTTCAATTTTTTTACCACGGATGACGGTTTTAAAACAGAACTCTGCCTTAATAAAACCGCAAAAACATGTAGTAAAATTTTATCAAACGAATGCCTTCTTTTGAATGTTGCGTTATATACCAAACACATCGCGATTAATGTTGAGATGAAAGCTACACCAAGAAGCAATGAAAATGTTTATAAAAGGCCAAAAATCATCGGTGATTTATGTTCTGCATTTTGAGTAATAAATGTAGCAGTACTAAGTTGATAAGGGAAAGCGAAATCCACTTTATCTGTGCTTACTTCATTCATAGTAATGTGTTCAACGAAAATATCAATTTTTGATCGATTTACCAATTATTATATTATTCCTGTCAATGTACCATTCGGAAGTGTTAAACTGTATTCATTTACGATAATATAACTAATTCTGTGGAATTTTTGTGAATATTTTGTAAGGTAATCTCTAAGAGTAAATAGTATTCTACCAATTAGATTCATGTGAAATGAAAACGATTAAATTTTCTCCCGATATATGAGAAAAAATGGTCTTGTCGAAGTATATTCCAATAGCTGTTTCCATAATTTTGGGTTTTGAATAAGAATTTTAAGCCTTTAATTTTCAATAGCTATATTACCAAGAATAAATTAAAAACTATTTGGTATCTTTATTTATTACTAGCAAACCCCGCGGCTTTGCTCGCGTAATAGTTGAAATATGCCAAGTGATATCTGCATGACTATTTTTCTATTAGAAGAACAACTTTGGGAATAATTCAAAAATTACAAATTAAGCCGCAGTTTGACTAAACTTCATTACATAAAACTGCAATAAACAGAAATGAGATTTTAATTAATAAGAAGAACTAAAACTAATTCTAAATAGATGGTAATTCAGAAAGTATTTTGATACTTTCATGCTCATTTCATACGCTCATTTCAGTATTCATTTGAAGTATTGAATTTTTTAGAAACCATGTTAACACATTTACATCTTAAAGCATCATGTCAATTTTCAAGCTTCTTGTCTAACAGTCTACCACCTCTCTGGTGTTAGTGGCACCAATATAAAATGCCGAAACAGAGTTAAAATAGAATGTCTCGAAAAATGTTAAAACAGAGATTGTCACCATTAATTTCCCAACATTATCCTTCAAATCGGTTGGTATTTCCTAATATTCTATAGAAAATGGAATTTAGATATTTTAAAAGGCTTTCTTGCTGTTCCTGCCAACCAGGTGGTAGTGACACCGGCATAAAATATAGCTCATATAGGATCAGGGCCTTGATTCGCAACCAATAACTTCTGTAATCGGTTTATTATTTCCTGAGATTCCATAGAAATCGTAATTTATGACTCTTTTAGAATGCTTTTCGTTCCTTCCCTTCGCTTCACCCCTTTTAATTTCGAATTTATTTTCGACTGTTCTTAGAGGACATTTATATCTTATAAGTAACTACCGTGCTATATTTAAAGTTTCTAGCCTCTTCCGTACAGCAGAAATCGCAATTTAGAACGTTTTTTGCTTCTGCAACCGTCTAGGGGCTGTGGGACTGGCATAAAATATAGCTTATGTTTGAGCAGGTTCTATCATCATCAATTTACAACCATTATGTTTGAAATCGGTTTCGTATTTCATACGATTGCATAAAAATCATAATTTAGAACGCTTATAGAATGCTTTTCGCTCACATCATCCTTTTAAATTTGGAATTTTCTTTCGACAATTCTTAGAAAGCATTTGCATCTTTGAAGTAATTACCAGTCCGAATTTAAAATGTTAGACTCCCTCAGTATCACAAAAAACGCAATTTAGAACATTTTTTGCTCCTATAACCCGCAGGTGGTAGTGACAACAATGTAAAATGTTGGCGATGTTGGAGCGGGGACTGTCACCATCAATTTGAAACCATTACTTCCGAAATCGGTTTATATTTCCTGAGATTTCGTAGAAATCGTTATTTAGAACGATTTTGGATCGCTTTTCGCTCATTTTCACCCCTTTGAAATTTCAAATTTTTAAGGAACTCCTCTCAGAGAGTATTTACATCTCATAAGTAATTATCATGCCAAATTTCAAGTTCCTAGCCGCTTCAATATCACAAAAATCACAATTTAGAAAGTTTTTTAAAAATGCAACCGCGAGTTGGTAGTGACGCCAACGTGAAACAGATCCTATATTGGAGCAAGGGCTGTCATCATCAATTTCCAACCTTTTCTTTTGAAATCGGTTAAGTACTTTCTGAGATTGCTCAGAAATCGCAATTCAGAAAGTTTTTTAGACAGTTTTTCGCCCATTTTCACCCCTTTTAAATTTCGAATTATTTAGGAAATGTTCTTATATCAGAATCATTTATATCTTATAAGTAACTGACATGCCTAGTTTCAAGTTGTAACCCTGCAGTATTACAAAAAACGAAATTTAGATCGTTATTAACTCTTTCACTCCCAATGGGGTAGTGGGACCGACATGAAATACAGCCTATGTTTGAGCGAGGGCTATCACCATCGTTTTCACACCATTGTTTTTAAAATCTGTTCAGTACTTCCTGAGATTGAGTAGAAATCGCTATTTGGAAAGTTTTTTAGAACGCTTTTCACTCTATTTCACCCCTTTAAAATTTCGATTTTTTAGGAAAAGTTCTTAGAGATCATTTGTATCTTATAAATAACTGTCCTGCATAATTTCAGGATTCTAGGCCCTTCAGTAGCACAAAAATCGCAATTTGGAACGTTTTTTGCTTCCGCAACCCCTAGGTGGTAGTGACACCGACATGAAATAGAGCCTATGTTGGACCAAGGGCTGTCGTCATCAATTTCCAACCATTAATTTTGAAATAGCTTGAGAACTTTCTGAGATTTCGTAGAAATCGCCATTTAGAACGTTTTTTAGAATTTTTTGCGCATTTTCACCCCTTTTAAATTTTGAATTTTTTAAGAAATGTTTTTAGAGATCATTTATATCTTATAAGTAACTACCATTCCAAATTCTAGGTATCTGGACCATTCCGTAACACAAAAATCTCAATTTCGAACATTTTAGGTAGCTTTCTTTACAAAAAGCTACCTATTGCAGCCGTTCGGAGGAAAGCGATTTCAAAAAATTTTGGTATATTTTCATCGATCATGACCCCCAGACCCCGAAACCACCCTCCGTTCAAAATTGATATATATATATATATATATATATATATATATATATCAATATATATATATATATATATATATATATCTGACCTATGTCATACTGTAACTCTCGTATTTATGAACCGATTTGGATGTAATTCGGTGTGTACATAGTACATACCAATGTCTCGACCGAGTTCGTTGGCCAGCTTCATCCACCATTTTGTTTCAAAATGGCGGCTATTTAAAATTTTTAAAAAAATTTTAAATTTGAAATGTGGTACCAAAAAATTGAAAATGGAAAAATATTTTCTTCTTATGTATTTGACCTTTATACAAAGACTCCGTAGCAGTTTTTGTTCGTCTATATCTTAAAAAATGGCTGAGTTATAGCATTTTGAATTTCTAGCGAAGCTGACATTTTGAAACGTCCTGAATTTTGTCGCGCGATAAAAGGCGTATTTATGAACCGATTTGGATGTAACTTCGTTTATACATAGTAAAGACAAATGTCTCGACCGAGTTTGTTGGCCAGCTTCATCCGCCATTTTGTTTAAAAATGGCGGCCATTTAAAATTTTAAGAAAAATTTAAATTGGAAATGTGGTACCAAAAAATTGAAAATTGAAAAAATATTTTTTTCTTATGTGTTTGACCTTGATAAAAAGATTTGGGAGCAGTTTTTGTTTCGTTTATATCTTAAAAAATGGCTGAGTTATAGCATTTTGAATTTCTAGCGTGGCTGACATTTTGAAACGCCCTGATTTTTGCCACGTGATAACAGACCTATTTATGAACCGATTTGGATGTACCTTGGTGTGTACATAGTACATACAAATAACTCAACAGAGTTCGTTGGCCAGCTTCATCCGCCATCTTGTTTCAAAATGGCGGCCATTTAAAAAAATTTTAAAAAATTTAAATTTAAAATGAGATGCCAAAAAATTGGAAAATGAAAAAGATTTTTTCGTATGTGTTTGACCTTAATACAAAGATTCTGGAACAGGTTTTGTTTTGTCTATATCTAAAAAAATGGCTGAGTTATAACATTTTGAATTTCTATTGTGGCTGACATTTTAAAACGACCTGATTTTTGTCTTTCGATAACAGGCGTATTTATGAACCGATTTGGATATTACATGGTCTGTACATAGTGCATACCAATGTCTCGACCGAGTTCGTTGGCCAGCTTCATTCGCCATCTTGTTTCAAAAGGGTTGCGATTTTTTTTAAAATGTATTTTAAAATTTAAAATGAGGTATTAAAAAATTGGAAAATGAAAAAGATTTTTTTATGTGTTTGGCCTTGATACAAAGATTCGGAGCAGTTTTTGTTTCTGAAAATTTGCTCTTTTGTTTATATCTTAAAAAGTGGTTGAATTATAGCATTTTGAATTTCTATCATGGCTAACACTGTGAAACGATCTTGTATTTGTCACGCGATACCACACGTATTCGCCTATTTCGATGGAAGAAGGCATGTGGATAGTATACATCAATATCTCGACCAAGTTCGCTGGGCAGCTTCATCAGCCATCTTGTTTCAAAATGGCGGCCATTAAATTAAAAAAATATATATATTTAAAGTGAGGTGCAAAAAAATTAGAAATTGAAAAAGGTTTCTTTCTTAAGTATTTGACCTTGATATAAGGATTCAGGAGCATTTTTTGATTGCCTTTATCTTAAAAAATGGCTCAGATATAGTAGTTTCAATTCCTAACGTGGGTGACATTTTGAAAAATCTGATTTTTTGCCTGCGAAAGCACTCGTATATATCAACCTATTCCGATGTGAGTGACCATGTGCACAGCAATTACTAAGGTCTCGACCAAGCTCACTGGTTAGCCTCATCCACCATGTTGTCTTAAAATGGCAGGCACTTTAAGAAATCGCCGAATTTGGCAGCCAAATATAAGTTACTTTAATTAAAAGCAGCTTGGATAAAGCTGACTAATTTCGCGAAATTCTCATTCATAATGATTTAGTATTGATAAAAATTAGTATTGAATCTCCTACATTCGGTTTCCACTTAATTGAGCTTCGTGTGTTTGAATAATATAAGTTGGCTTTTTTAAAATAAGGAATATGAAAGCTACCTCTTCCTCCCGGCACTGGCCGGAAGGACTTTTTTGCTCCTGCACCGCCTTTAGGGGAAGTGGCACCGACATAAAATGTAGCCTATGTTGCATCTAGGGTTGTCACCATCATTTTGACACCATTTTTTTTTTTAAACAGTTTGGTACTTTCTGAAATTGCATAAAGATCGCCATTTAGAACGTTTTTAGAGCGTTTTTCGCGCATTTTCACACATTTTAATTTTAATTTTTTAAAGAAATGTCCTTAGAGATCATTAGTATCTTATAAGTAACTACCATTCCAAATTTCATGTTTCAACGCCTTTTGCGCATTTTTATTCCTTTTAAATTTCGAATTTTTTAAGAAATGTTCTTAGAGATCGTTTATATCTAATAGGTAACTACCATGCCAAATTCCATGTATCTGGGCCATTCAGTAACACTAAAATCGCATTTTTAGAACGTTTTTTGCTCCTGCACCCGTTTTTGGCCAGTGGCATGGGCATAAAATATAGCCTATGTTCTAAGTTGGACTAACACCATCATTTTGATACTAGTACTTTAGTAATCGGTTCGGTAGTTCCAGAGCTTACTTCCTACAAATAAACAATTTTTACCTCTTTATAATAATACTAGCAAACCCCGCGGCTTTGCTCGCGTAATATTTGAAATATGGCAAGTGATATTTATATGTCTAATTTTTGTTAAAAGGTACTAACTAAATTTTTATTTTATTAAAAGGTAATATTTTATTTTATTAAAGGGTACTTATTACTTTTAGGAATAATTAAGAAAATTACTATTTAAAATACAGTTTGATTAAACATCATTGTTACACTGCATAAGGCAGAAATGAGACTTAAATTAATAAAACGAAATAAAACTAAATAATAATTTAGAAAATATTTTGAAACTTTTATGCTCAATTAATACGCTCATTTCAGTATTCATTTGAAGTTTTGAATTTTTTAGAAACCATCTTCTTACATCTTAAAATTAACCATCGTGTCAAATTCCAAGTCTTGCCACCTCTCTCAACATAAAGGGCTATGTTGAAATAGGAACTGTCACCATTAATTTGCCAACATTAATTTTGAAATTGGTTTGTTATTTCCTAATATTCCTCACAAACTTAATTTAGAAAGCTTTTAAAGGCCTTTTTTAGAGCGTTTGTTGTTCCTGTGAACCCCAGGTGGTAGAATCATCGACATAAAATATAGCCTGTGTAGGATCAGAGACTGTTATCATTGATTCTCAACTATTACTTTTATATTTGGTTTATATTCCCTGAAATTGTGTAGAAATAGTAATTTAAGACTTTTTTAGAATGCTTTTCGCACCTCCCCTTCACTTCACACCTTTTTAATTCGAATTTATTTTCGACAGTCCTTCGAGGGCATTTATATTTTATAAGTAACTACCATGCCATATTTAAAGTTTCTAGCCTTTTCAGTATCACAGTATCGCAATTTAGAAAGTTTTTAGCTACTGCAACCCTCTGGCGGTAGTGGCACAGACATAAATTATAGCTTATGTTTGAGCAGGTTCTATCACCAACAATTTGTCATCATTATTTTTTTAATCGGTTTGGTATATGATAAGATTACATAAAAATTGTAATTTATAACGCTTTTCGCTCATTTCATCTTTTTAAATTTGAAATTTTCTTTCGACAGTTCTTAGAAAGCAGTTGCATCTTGTAAATAAATACCATGCCATACTTCAAAGTGTTAGACTCTTCAGTTATGCAAAAAACGCAAATTAGAACATGTTTTGCTTTTGCAACCCTCAGATGGTAGTGGCAGCAACATAAAATATAACCTATGTTAAAGCAGGGACTGTCACCATTGATTTGCAACCATTACTTTTGAAATAGCTTTGGAATTTCCTGAGATTGAGTAGAAATCGCAATTTAGAACGTTTTTAGAACGCTTTAAGCGCATTTTACTAAACTCTGTGGCTATACAATCCAAGAAGGATCTGGGCCGACAGTGCCCATCTTTGTTTTCTTGACCCTGGGCCCCGAGGTGCTACGCAGCATGCGTCCCGGCCAGGTGGTCAACCTAACGCGAGACCCTCGGTGTTTAGTTCCCAAGCAAGCTTGGTACTCATTTTATCGACCCCAAAGGGATGAAGGGCTGAGTGAACCTTGCCCAGTCGGGAGTCGAACTCTCGACCTGCGGTGCGGCAGCACCGCAGGTCGCAATAATCGCAATTTAGGAATATAAATCGCAATTTAGAACGTTTTTAGGACGCTTTTCGCGCATTTTAACCGCTTTTTAAATTTCCAATTTTTTCGAAACTGTTCTTAAAGAGCATTTATATGTAATAAATATGTACCTTGCCTAATTTTAAGTTGCTAGCTTCTACCGATCACAAAAATCGAAATTTGGAACGCTTTTTTGCTACTGCAACGTCTAGGTGATAGTGATACCGACTTAACATAGCATCTATGTTAGAGTAGAGGCTGTCAGCATCAATTTCTTACCATTACTTTTGAAATCAGTTTGATTCTTCCTGAGATATTGGTGACAAACCAGCATTTAGAACGTTTTTAGAACGCTTTTCTCTCATTTTGCTCCTGAATCTCCTCTGGGGTAGTGGAAACAGATATAAAATATTTCCTATCTTGGATCAAGATCTGTCCCCATCATTTTTACACCATTATATTTGAAATCGGTTCAGTATTTCCTGAGATTGCTAGAAATCGCAATTTAGAACGTTTTTTACAACGTTTTTTCGCATTTTGACCCCCCTTTTAAATTTCGACATTTTTAGGAAATGTCCTTAGAGATCATTGATATCTTATAACTAACTACCATTCTAAATTTCACGATTCAAGGCCCTTCCGTCACGCAAAAACCGCAATTTAGAACGTTTTTCTCCTGCACCCCCTTTGGGGTAGTGGCACCGACATAAAACATAGCCTATGTTGGAGAAAGGGTTTTCACCATCATTTTGACGCCATTATTTTTTTAATCGGTTTGGTATTTCCTGAGATTGTGTAAAAATCACCATTTAGAACGTTTTTAGAACGCTTTTCGCGCATTTTCACCCCTTTTAAATTTCGAATTGTTAAAGAACTGTTCTTAGAAATCCTTTATATCTAATAAGTAGCAAATATTTCAAATTTCATATTTCTAGGCCCTTCAGTAACACATAAATCGCATTTTTAGAACGTTTTTTGCTCCTACACCCCCTTTGGGGTAAGTGGCACCGACATAAAACATAGCCTATCTTGGAGCAAACATTGTCACTATCATTTTGACACCAATATTTTTTAAATAGGTTTGGTATTTCCTGAGATTATGTAGAAACTATTATTTAGAACGTTTTTTAGAACGCTTTTTGTGCATTTTCACCCCTTTTAAATTTCGAATTGTTTAAGAACTGTTCTTAGACATCATGTATATCTTATAAGTAACTAATATTCTAAATTTCATATTTCTAGGCCTTTCAGTAACGCAAAAATCGCATTTTTAGAACGTTTTTTGCTCCTGCACCCCCTTTGGGGTAGTGGCACCGACATAAGATATAGCCTATGTTCTAAATTGGACTAACACCATCATTTTGATACCATTATTTTTGGAATCGGTTCGGTAGTTTCTGAGCTTACCTCGTACAAATAAACAATTTTTACCTCTTTATAATAGGAGTATAGATAGTATAGATGAATCAGTTGCAACAAGTATAAAGTAAAAACTTCCTTGAAGCGCTTTAAATCTGAAAGGCTCCCCGCATACGGTAGGGTTGACCCACTATATGTTTGGCTTGACCCACTTTGTTTTACATTGAAATATTTGTGAAGAGGAATAAAATCAGTTTTAAAAAAGCAAAATGACTTTATGCTACATGCTTTAATTATTATAATAAATATATTTTTGAAAATATCATACTTAAACCTGTTTAGACGCAATTGCAAGACAGAGGAGAAAATTTTTGTTTTAAACATGATTTTGTCTGAGTAGGTATAATTGTAAAGCAGAGAAAATGAAATTTTGACATTTAAGACAGTATTCCGTTAGAGACAGTTTCCGTTTTCGTAGGGTTTCATGAATTATTATGACCGAATTTAGGAGCCACTGGCCCCCCCTTTTTTGTCTCCTTGTCCTACTTTTTGTGACACTCGATGTGACATCTCTAGTTTTTACTTAGATTGGCTTCATCTCACTGTATTCATCCTGGTGAGATTTGTCTACAGACCTTCCTAAAGTTTTTCGATCGAAACTATGCTCTTTTGCAGCCGCAAGAGCACTTAACTTATCATTAACATCTTTTAACGCTTTCAGTGGCAAAGTACTTTCAGTACTAATATGTTGAAATAAATGACTCGCCCCGGAATTTACGAACAAATTGATTTGGAAATAAGAAAATGGCTATATTTCACATACATATTAAATAGAAAAGATTTTAACAAAATTCTGGTGCCATTGTGGCGTTTTGGAATTAAAATTAAGTGGTTTCATAAACATACCACTGCACCGGAAAGGTTTTGTTTACCTATTGTAAGTAATATTTAAATGGAAAAAAGTTCCTATCAACTTTCCCATTTATATATCATTAAATATTTTCTTCCTGTGGATACTATAGCAATTTTTCACACCTTTCTTTAATCAGATTCAAACATTTTCTTTTCCATCACCGCATTTTACTGTAGCTTTAAAGAATAAATGGATAGATGTACATATTTTTTAATATAACTATTAACCTTCTATTTTGTATAGTGTATAATAAAATGATTTCCAAAACCACTTAATTAAGGGAGACTTGAGCATCTGGTCAACCCTCCCTCACATTGACTGGGTCAAGCCTCCCCACATATCCCTTTTCTAAAGAACAGTACATTGTTATGTTAAGCCTAACTTACTCGACAATCCTTATGTCTGGAATGAAAGCTCGATATTTCTGCATTACTTAAAACCTACTTACTTAAATTTCTATGATATATTTTATCTGAAAAAAGCTTACAAAATATTTCTAAAAAACACAACTTTTACGGCAAAAACCTTTCACAACTGATCTTTTCAACACATATTTTGATTATATGTGCGAAACAAAGACTGTTGCTTGAGCATTCTAGTAGCTTTGCTTGACACCTATTGATAAAATTCTGAAATTCTTTTAAATATGAAAACTGATGGGTGGGTCAAGCCTCCCGTATGGTCAAGCCTCCCTAGTCTCCCCTATATAGTTCGTTACAGTAATAAGCATGTTCATTTCGTGAAATTTCATAAGTAAAAATCGCTTTCATTTTCATCGCAAAATTCACATCTGAACTCATCACATACTAGATATTCGTGTAAGGTCAGCTTAATAAAAGAAGACTTATACGCACATAAATCAACTATAATCAAATTTCAATTAAATCTAAGTATTTACGATTTTGTACGCTTCAGCTAATACCAATTATTTAAATTTGAAATTTAGGACTTTATCACTTTTAATTTCTGCAGATGAGTTCTTTGCAATAAAAATCGGTTTAAAGAAGTATCTTTCAAAAAAAATATTGTTCAGTTTAGGAGTTTTCAACAAAATTTACAATGTTCTAGTTCAGATATGAGTTTTTGATCGTAGAATTCAAATTAAAATGTATGCGAATTTGTCCTCGTTTTTTTTTTTTTTTTTTAAGTTCTTAGATTAATTTATCGGCTTTATCTTCTTTGTCTCTTGTTGTTTTTTTTTTTTTCAATTAAATAGAAATTACTCTTTCCGGAGTATAGCTGACTCTCTGTCCACTCCCGATAAATTAATAAACTGGTTTGCTTATTGATAGTAGGTTTTCATTATAATTAAACTGATTCAAAAATGTAATCAGAAACTACAATAAGAAATATTTCCAACGGGATCAAAATGTTTAAAAATATTATCCGTTTTTATATATCTTATTTATACTTAAATTTTTATTCTTAATATGTACATCAGTCATGTTTGTTTCGTAAAAATATTTACGTTATAGACCGGGAGGCGACAGCACGGACAATCACCTCATCGAGTTCACAGCTGAAATGTTAGAATTAGTCCAAACTTGAATTGCATATTGAAATGCAATTGGTCTGCCAAGTCATATCTTAGTGAAAAACACCCAAAAACCCGATTTTAGCAGTTTGTTAGCTCGCTTTTTTTCCTGCACCAAAGGTATGAAAACATGGATGAGAGGGAGCAGGAAATCACAATGGTAAACCTACGAGTCAACCGTTGAAATCGGGTTTTCCGGTGTTTTCCTCCAAGATATGACTTAGCAGACCAATTGCATTTAAACATGCAAATCGAGTTTTAACTAATTCTGAAATTTCAGCGGGGAACTTGATGAGGTGATTGTCTTGGCTGCAGCCTCTCGGTCTAGTAAGTGTCCCGTAATTTAACCAGCTTATACTTTTGAGACTTATTCTCCTGGAATAAAATACAAGTCAAGATAATAATACTTTCTGATTAATAATTATCAAAGTTGGTGGAAAGTGAACAGTTTTCTTTTCTGATTTATACTGTAATAGATAATGAAAGTATTTTCGACAGTTCAGTTTCAAATTGTTAGAATTAAAAATAAAGCTATAATTAGTTTATTAATAAATGTCTACAACAGCATATTTTACAATTATATCAATTTATCACTTATACGTACTATTTTATTTAGCATAAAACAATGTGATTTTGGATGCAGAACGAATCACACAAAAATCTTCGTTACATAATAGTCTCTTAATTTCACTGTAATCTAATATTCTCAGAGTAAAATACATACTGCAGTTCAGTGCAGTGCTAATTGCAAGAAAATTTCTTACAATTCTCCTATAACAACTGCAA
The DNA here is from genome assembly GCA_963932465.1 of Maratus speciosus. Lineage (NCBI taxonomy): Eukaryota > Metazoa > Arthropoda > Arachnida > Araneae > Salticidae > Maratus > Maratus speciosus. The sequence continues at coordinate 91,361,533 of OZ010797.1, forward strand.
AACTTAATAATGTTTTGTTATATATAAGAATAGAGTGATTACTATTACATTTCCAAAACTAATTACTTAGACTCTTCTTTGCATGTGATATTCACTCTACTTTTTATATTTTTTTCTTTATACGATTTGACAATATTTCTACGATAAGAACTAAGAAGGAAATGGTGTGTCCAAAAATTAAAAATATAAACGCAGGAGCAACATCTGTAAGGGTTAATACTCTTTTGCTGGTGTCTTTTTCCTCATGTTTCATTTGTCTTGGTAAACGTAAAAAAAATACTCTATCATTCCTATACTTGAAATACAATCCTGAAGCCATAAATCTATGAACGAACTTGTCTATTAATTTCTTGCAACAAAAGTCTTTTCGGACAGGTATTGCATTCATGCTTTCAAGGAAACGATCTTGAGAGACGAATTTTCGTGCTACAGTGTAAACATCAACCTCATTTGTACTTAGTATTAGAGCGACATTTGGTTTGATTCTATCGTAATAAAAATCTTTAAAAGCATTTCCATAAATTAAGTGATTTCTTTGAATGTCTCGTCCAATTATTTTTAAATTTTTGTATTTTGATCTTAATAACATTCCAGAAATTGGTGTGCGTCGATACGCTACGCAGTGATAGTGTCCTTCTTTTACAGCTTTGGCCAACTGTGGCAAATCTTTAACTTGAGTGACAGGAGGAAATGAAAGAAAAGACAGAACTACTGAATCGAAAGCCAGACAAAGAAACATTGCTCCTACAATCCACGAAAACAAGAGCATCTGTTTTATCATTGACGACGGTTTTAAAACAGAACACTGCCTTAATAAAACAGCAAAAACATGAAATAAAATTTTATCAAACGAATACCTTCTTTTGAAGGTGACGTAATACACAAAAGATATTGCAATTAATGTTGAGCTGGTGGCTATCCAAAGAGGCAGTGGAAATGTTTGTAAAATACCAAAAATCTGTGGTTTATATTCTGCTTTTCGAGTCATAAATGTAGCAGTATCAAGTTGATAAGGGAAAGCGAAATCCACTATATCTGTGCTTACTTCATTCATAGTAATATGTTCAACGCCAATATCAATTTTTGATCGATTTAGCATCCCTATTATTCCTGCCAATGTACCATTCGAAGATCTTGAACTTTCTTCATCTGAGATAAGACAACGAACTCTGTCAAATTTTTTTGTATACTTTGTAAGATAATCTCTAAGATCAAATAGCATTCTACCATAGAAATGCGTTTTATGTGAAAGGAAAGCTATTAAACTTTCTCTAGATCTACGAGATAAAACCCTCTTGCTAATATAAATTCCAATAACTGCGACTTTATCAGTTTCCATAATTTTGAGCTTTGAATAAGAATTGTAAGCTTTTATTTTCAAGAGATTTATTTTGAAAACTAAATTAAAATATATTTGACATCTTAATTTATAATGAATATGCTGCAGCAATAGTTCAATTTAGCAGTTTTCAATAAAAATTACATGCTCTAGTTAAGATGTTAGTTTTTGATCATAAAATTCAAATTAAAATACATTTCAGTTTTTGGATTCTTGTTCTCGAAATAATTTATTGGATTTATCTTCTTTAATTGCATCTTACTTTTTTTAAATTTAATAGAAATAACACTTTTTAGAGAATATTTGTTTGTCACTCAAGATAAATTTATAAACTGCTATTCTTGTTGATAGTAGATCTTCATTCTATTTCAACCGATACAATAATTTAATCAAAAACTACAATAAGAAATATTTTCAATGAGATCAAAATGTTTAAAATTTTATCCTTTTAGGCATGTATTATTTTATACTGGAATTTCAATTTTAAAAGGAAAAGTTTAGTTAGAATAATATGTGCATACATCAAGTTAGTTGTTTAAAAAGTTTTACGGTACATATCCCGTAATTTAACGATATTCATATCTATTCTTGGAGAATAAAAGTGAAGATAATATTATTTTCTGAATAATAATTATTTACCTGTACTTCAGCTAAATAAAATTATGAGAAAGTTGAATTTAAGAAATTCAATTTGTATACTATCAAATAACATCCGAAAAATCTTCATTAAAGCAAGATTCTGTGAACGGCAGATGAACGTAACCTCACAGCGATATTTGAAACATTTATTGTTCTATCAGCATTTCATAGAATACCATAGGTTTAAAATGCAATAATGATTCTTCCCTTAAATAGTATTTAATTTTTTTTCATTTTATATCGATCTTATAATAGTATTTCTTCTTAAAACATTTATTTAAAAAATACTAGTTCACTGTGCATGACCTTTATTACGTACTATTACATGGCTATTTCACTGGCACATTTATGGATAAAATAAAGGTGAGGGGGAGTTAAAATTCCTCGCAGATATTTAAACTTTTTTATTATGAAAATGAAATAATGAAGTTGTTGAAATTTAATGTTTTTAAAGTGCAATTATTGTTCAAGGCATACAATGGATCTCAATCTTGGTTTTACCACTCAGTTGATAAAATATGTTATGATAAGTTTATAACTTCCTTAGATTTCTTCAGTCAATGAAATTGAGCTAAATTTAGAACGCAACTTTGAGAACAATTATAACTGTTCACAGTCAAGGAATGTATAAGCAATTTTCTATTGCTATTCACCTCTAGATTATATATAGTTGTTTTAATTCTTATGTCAATGATAAAAGTAGATACTTACTTAAGATTCAAAAAACTTATAAGAGTATACTTTCCTATTCAAAACGAATAATTTAAAGTACAGTAATTATAAACAAATTTTTTTTAAATAATTATAATACCTTCAAGAAACATACTTTTCTGATCGTATACGTTTCAATACACTACAAATTTATTTCAGTTCTAGAATATTTTAAAACTGTTGATGAACTCTATCCAACTCGCAAGAAAACAGTGTTAAAAACTGAAAGGAGCAGATTAAATGGAATTCAGAAACAAATATTCTTAGCTATTTATAATATTTTTAGTTTAAAATTCGATTTTAAAATGATAGTTCATTGCGCATGACGTCTGCAACATAATACATTGGCTGATTAACTGGTGCATCAGTCAGGATATGGAGAAGGCCGGAGGGGGGGGGGGGTAATCTCCTCCCAGAGCATTCAGAAACATATTTCAATATGCATATAAATTAACGAATGCGTCAAAATGAGATTTTTTTTTGTCTGAAGCTTTTAAAGAACAAAACTTGTTAATTTTAGCAATTTTCAAATAAATTTACATGCTTATTGGTTCACATCTAAATTCTTGACATTAAAATCTATAACAAGTTTTGGATATTTTTTTTTGTTTAAGTTTACAGATTAATCTATCACTTATATCCTCTTTAACTGCTTCTTGTAGTTTCTTCCAATTGTTATGAAACAACACTTTTCAGAGTCTATTTATCTTTCTCTACACTCAAGATAAATTTAAAAACTGTTATACTTGTTGATAGCAGGTATTCATAATGCACATTAAATGTTCAACTACATTAACAACTAAAATATTATACACCATTTTTTAAAATTTTTTTACAACATTATAATAACAACATTATTATAGAACATAAATTGAAGGACTATTGCGTTTTGAAACTAAAAGCACAAAAATAATTAAAAGATTTTTACTAAATAACTTATACTACATATATAATTTTAATTAATTTTTCAATTAATTTTGAGCAGTGAAATTGCGCTTGAAATTATTGAATATTTAATACGTGATTTATCACATTGCTAACTAAGCGTAGAACCAACAGAGTGAAAAATGTCCACGCCAGGAATCGAAACCGGAACCCATGGAATAGCGCTCCAAGTGCTCTATAATTTAAGCTAAGCTGAGTATAGTCCTCGTAGCTTAAATGGTAGAGCACTTGAAGCGATATTCCAAGGGTTCCGGGTTTGATTCCCGGCTTGAACATTTTTCACTCTGTTGGTTCTACGCTTAGTTAGCAATGTGATAAATCACGTATTAAAAATTCGACGTATACTACTTGTAAACGGTTTTAAAACTTTAAATAAAAGTTTAAAAGTTTAAAAACCAACAAGTTTCGGCCACCCTGTGGCCTTCATCAGGGTCATATTTAAGTGTAGGAGGGAAAGAAACTTATAAGTCTGTAAAAGTAAAAAAATAAAAATACTTTGTTGAGCACGTCTCTAAACAGCATTGCTTCAAAACATCTTTATAACTGCATCCCAACCATCCAATCACAGAAGAGAAAAAAAACTTGAAAAAACTAGATTGTAAATGTCGTTAATGACGTCAAACTTCTTCAAATTTGAGTTAAATTCCGCCTCAGATAGTCCAATAGTCCAGCCTTTGCAAAACTCTGTTCCAGAAGTCAGATTAAAGCTAAAGAGTATGACAACACAAAGATCATTTGGCCGTGCACCTATCCGCATAAAAGTTTAATTAGGGAATCCATAGAATTTGAGGTGAGGAATGATGAGGTATTTAACGAAGGTGTTTCTTACGGCATTCATAAGTTGTGGTTAGACTATCTGAATCGGAATTTAACTCAAAGTTGAAGACGTTTGACCTCATTAACGACATTTATAATCTAGTTTTTTCAAGTTTTTTTCTCTTCTGTGGTTCGATGGTTGAGATGCAGTCATAAAGATGTTTTGGAGCAATGCTGTTTTGAGACATGCTCAATAAAGTATGTTTATTTTTTTACTTTTACGGACTTATAAGTTTCTTTCTCTCCTACACTGAAATATGACCCTGATGAAGGCCACAAAGTGGTCGAAACTTGTTTGTTTTTAAACTTTTATTTGATGTTTTAAAAGTGTTTATATTATAGAAAATATTTAACAAGTTTACACTTTTAATATAAATTCATAGGTATTAAAAGTCAAGTTTGTAATACTTACTGAAGAGTGATTCTGCCTGTAAGTCAAGAATCATACGAACCTTACGTACATTTTCAGATGTTCATTATACTTAACAAAATCGAAGCAACTGCATCATAACTTCCGACAGACAAAATATCTTCGAATTCGTCTAACTTAAATGAAGTTTCAAATATTGAAAATTAAATCATTTAAGAATGTTCTGTATCTTTTGAATGACGCATAAGCATTAAAACAATTCACAATAAAATATAAATGACGTTAATACGTCAAGTAAGATTTTTATACTTCAGTTAAATCAATCTCTAGAAAATTCATTTATGTGAGGACTATCCGAAATATCTTCGTTAAAGTAAGGTTCTATGCTGCAGATTAATGTAAGCTCGCAGCATTTAAAACAATTAAATTACTTGTCGACCAAAATCGTTTAAAACAATTAAAATATTTGTCGATCCTTCTCCAATTCATGGAATAGTACAAGTTGAAACTGCAATAATAGTTATTATTATAAATAGTATTCAGTTTTTGCAACTTTATATATCTTTAATAGTATTTCATGTAAAACATGCACTTCAAATATAATAACTCACTAAACATGACGTCTATAACATAGTACATTAGCTACTTCACCGAATATTGAAAAAGTAATATAAAAGGATGGGGAAATTATAATTTGCGACAGAGTATTGTGAAAACTATTTTAATACAAACGTAAATTACTGAAGTTATTAAAATTTTAAGTTTTTAAAGTACTACCAATGTTCAAAACACTCTGGATCCAAATCTTGGTTGTACCACTGACCTGATAAAGTGTCTGATGATAAATATCGCAAAATTTGTAAGTTTCTCAGACCAAAGAAATTCATGTAACGTTAGGACACGAGTTAGAGAGCAATTAAAAATTTTCACCGTCAAGTAATGCTTAACGAATTTCGTATTTCTATGCTCAAGTAGCTTAAATAAAATTATATTAAGTCATATGTAACAGGATAATTGTAAATATATAAGATAGAAGAAACCTCTAAGAAATCTAAGCGTACTTTTCTATCCAAAACGAATAATTTAAAAAAAGTCGTTTTTAAGACATTTTTCAAACTAATTACAAGTATTTACCTTCAAGGATTCATTTGCTAATAAACTGATCTTTTAGTAGCTATTTTATGTTTAAGTTCCGATTTTAAAATGATAGCTCATTACGCATGACAGCTACAACGTGGTACAGTGGCAAGTTTTCTGATGCAGCCATGTATGAGTATGGAGCGGAGAAATGAAATTCCTCTCAAAAGATTGAGAAACAGGTGCATATACGTATAATTTTTTGAATATAGTAAAAATTTAAAGTTGGAAAGTTTTAAGATATAATTACAGTAGAGCGCCGATTATCCGAACAGGTCGAGACCGACCCTAGTTCGGATAAGCAAAAGTTCGGATAAATGGACAGACAATTTAATGGATGTTTCTGACTATACTAAAACCTTCACACGTTATCTAAGCTTAAGACTGGCAGCACCAGTTATTGCAGGCATGTTTACTTTTTTTTCTTACATTTTTATCATTAATTTTTTTTCCTCTTTTTTATCATTTTCTAAACTTCAGAGATTATAAATTAAGCAGAAAAGCTTTTGATCGTTGCTTACTTCAACGAAGACATTCTTTTCAATGCTGCCATATCTCTAATTCTTCTTCTATACGTTAGTTGAATAAGATCGATGTTCTTCTGCCGTTCGAGCCATTTCATAGCTGTTTCCAAACATTCAGAGGTTTCGTTATGTGATGGACCTGGATTATTTTCAGAGCATTCGTTTTCATTTTCTTCAATTTCTTTTTCATCATGAATCTCATCCACAATCTCATCATCTTTTAAAATCTGATATCCAGGGTCATATTACTTCACTATTTAACGACTCGTTAATTTCATTTTTTTTCATAGTTTAGGATAATTCCCATCTCCTTTATTGTTTTTGCATTCCTCATTTTTTGCCCCACTATAATTTTTTTCTTTATTTAAAATTTTATTCCAAGCCAATGGATAATTGGAAGTTCGGTTAAAAAATTTTTTTGGGAGAAATAGGCTAATCGGATAACTGGTAATTCGGTTAAAAATTTTTTTTGGGAGAAATAGGCTAATCGGATAACTGGTAATTCGGTTAAAAAAAAATTTTGAGAGAAATAGGCTGTTCGGATAATTGGAAGTTCAGTTATCTGGAGTTCCGATAATCGGCGCTCTACTGTATTGTCAAAACACTTCTGAACATAGATCTTGGCTTTTTAGAAAGATTTCCTACTTCCATGCTTCATGCGTATGTTTCAGCAGTTAAGAAAATGACTACATTGCAGTAATATCGATAATATTATCAAATACATGTTTAAATTTGGCTGCACAACAAATAAATTGACTTACAATTATAAGGGGCTGTTTTAAAAGTTGAAATATCATCTATCGCATGACTATAGCTATATACTTAGAAAGTTTTGAAATATTTTTTTAAAGAAATTTTTGTATAAAATGAACTTTCTTCAAAAGAAAAGTTGCCACTAACTTTTTTCGTTTGTTATATCACCTGTTAGATCACATATTTAATAATCGATTATATGGTTAAGTTTAGACAAACATATAATAATATATTTGACAGTCTAAAAAAGGTAATTTTGAAAAGTGAATCATCACCTAGAATATCATGATCATATATAATAAAGAGAAAAAATAACTGCGACTTTCACGTAATAATAATATGACTGCTGTTGAACATTTCTATGCCTAAAGCGTTTTCAAAGCAAACTTTTTTCAACAGTAAAAGAGACATCTGCGTTTTTTTGTTCTGTTGTTGTTAACAGCGAAATCGATTAAATTGGAGAATTTTCGTATTTCTGCATTCAGTCGATATAAGTATACATCATTACAAATATATAAACCTAATAATTTGCTCCGTTATGCTTTTAAGAATGATACGGATCGATATAAAGCTAAACTTTTATAGACCGAAAGATTTTAGTTGAGCATTGTAATAATGATTTACACGGTCTTTGTAATCCCCAAAATTATGCCTCTTCTAAACCTAAACTTCGTTCGAATTTCATTGTTTATAAAAGCCTTATAGTTTTCAAAGTCATATCGATTTAAATGAGAAAAAACATGGCTAAATTTATTATTACAAGAAGCATGTTCCTTTGATAAATATCTAAATTTGGAAATTTTAAATTTGTGTCCAAACTTTTATTTTCTTTAACATACAATTTTCAAATATATTTTTAGTTCTTGAAATTTGATAAAGATACATATTATTAGCTTATCGATTGTATCGTAGTATATGATATGGCTGTTCGTATATAAATGGGGTAATTCAAAAAAAATTGTGTAGTATAGTTTATAAAATTTTCATATAAATTTTAATAATATAGATGAAGAGAAATGCAGGAAGATTTAAAAATTACTTAGTTAAGTAATAAAATTTTATTTTTTCCAAAACATATAGTCATCAGATTCAGAAAATATGGGTGAATACGCAAGTGTGATTCGCAGATTCCCCATAGACCATCATGTGACGGAATTATTTTGAGTGTCCCTGTAAAAGAACCGCAAATGCTAAATACTTCATTTTCAGTACCAAACATGTCATATGTAAACCCCAATAACATATATCAGTTTTATGGCAATCAGACTCTATTTATGTGAGTTAGAGCGCGGACAGACAAACGGACAGATGTACAGACAAGCCGAATTCATATACACTCTTCAACCATGTTGGAAACTGTTAAAAACTAAATTTCTGATGTTACCCAGCAAAGAGGAAATTGCTGGCCAGAAGCAAGATAGGTGCTAGCAATGATGGAGAAGTATTGGCTAATGGTCTACTACTGCATGACCACTGCTGGACAGCTTCAGTCAACTTTGCTCTTGGCAATCATCAGGTAACATTCTGATCGGCCTCCGTTTTATCTCATGCGCTGGCCTACCACACCATGGAAGTGCACGAACTTTTGCAGTATTATTGCTGGGAATCCTTATGCTAGGTGGCGTTGCGAATATCGAAGACATTGAGTATATTTTGGAATTCATCATTTGGCAATATTCGGGTTATTTCGAATTTTATTCTAGAATTTTTATTCTTTAATTATCTACCAGTACGTTGTGATTTTGATAAAGAGCAATAACAAATATCAACAATGAAGGACAAAGTATAAAAAATTAGTAAGTTTATAAAATTTCATTAATCTTAACATGAACATTTTGTAATTTCTCTATTGTAATATTTTATTTTACATTACTTTTACACTTAGTAAACCATGATATCCAAAATATTTTTTCTTTCAGTTATTAGCGAATTTTCCAGATTAATTTGAACTATTATGCATTTTCATAGAAAAGTAAAAGCTGATTGATATTAAGTATAACATCAAATACTTAATTATATCGCCGATAGATTATGGCGTCTTTTGCTAAGAAACACGACAAAATAGTTTCTATTTTAATATTTGCTTAAAAGTAAATTGTCAAATATTTATCGTAAGAATAAATTTAAATGTAAAATTAATATTTGATTTTGCTTTTCAATCATTTTTATTTTACTTATTATAAAAATATTGTATTAATTTGTAGTTATCTTGCAATATTTATTTCATTTTATTTTTCTTTATAAAATTTCTCTGTATTAATGTAACGATTTCTGTCAGAAATGAAAGATTTTAGCTCTTTTAAAATCTTAATTTTCAGTGTCTTTAACCCATAGCTGCCAACTTTTACGCTTTTTTCTTACCACTAAAATTTTATAGTAAATGTTGTCTTATTTAATCGTCGAAATCTCACAATTAGACAAGACGAAAATATCTATTAAATTTTAATGGTAGCAAAAAAGCGTAAAGTTTGGCAGCTATGCTTTAACCCCTTAATTCTCGCTCCCGTGATATTCACGGGCTGTGTCTTTTATACAGATTGATTCCTACCAGTTTTATAAAACTGTGTAAATGGCTATATTATGATATCATTTTACCGTCATTAAATGAGGTGAATATTTTTTATTCAAAAAAGTGGTGCCAATAAGCAATTTGAAATTTTAAACCGTAATAAAGCGACCGTTAAGGGGGTTAAGATCGGTCACAATGATATTTTCTTTTTACTGTATATTGTAAGAGGTCATACAGAAACGTTATAGTTTGTACTATTCATTAAAAAAGTTTTTTCCGAAGCCAAACATCTTAGAATATTTAAGAAATGCTGTAATTCTTATAAAAAAGCTTCAATAGAACAAACGTCTTTGGAGTATATGTGGAACTTTATCATTTGTTTTCGAGTCTAAAGTTTAAAATGTGTATCTGCTTTCAAATATGCTTACGATGTGATGATTTTAATCTGCATATGTCAAACTTCATCGCCACCAGTTTCCTCTAAAAGCAACGTTGAAATATAAATTTAGCTTACAGGATCAGGTTCACACTTGTCAGGTTTGGGTGTGTTCCTTGAACACAAACGGCACGTTCCCCAGCAGTGGTTTGCTATTGCGTACTAAAAAGGTATGCGATGTTGCGTTGCTATTCCCCGAGACAAGTAGCTAGCCGTAGTATAGACGCTAGTTCTGTTTTAAAACTGCTGGCACAGCAAAGGTCCAGCACCACATACATTGGATCATGGCCTACTGCTTTATAAACGCTGTTGCGTGGATGTCTGCTCATAGTAGAAAAAAAGCTGTCTGATGGTTTACCACTGTAAAAACACTGCAGGATAAGTGATGGTACTAGATTAAAAGGGCTGGACTAGCAGTAGGATAAGTGCTAGTACTGCAGGAAAAGTGGCGGATTGAACTAATGGGATGCAATAGCAATGCTGGCCTGCTGCTGGCCATCACTGATGGGCCAGCTGCATTCCGCACGGACACTTTGGTACTGGTTTAAGTAATGGCACCATTGTACTTTACCGCTGTTGGCAGTGCTGACTGCCATCTTTTTTCCAGCTGATGGCCCACTGTTTCTTTCTTTGCTGGGTAGTAGATTATTATATAAAAGTATTGCTTAATAAACGAGATTTTTAAAATTGGTACATTCACAATAAATGTAACAAATTTAAAAACGACAAGCGCTTTAAAATATTTTTTACGGTTTAAAAAGTAATTTGTATCTAACGTTAAAGTTTAATAGTAATAAAATTATTATAAATAATTCTTATTCTCAAATTTTCTTAAAGTGATCTATCACTAATCCACCAAATCATCTTTTTCCAATAGATGGCGCTGAATTTCACTCGGAAAAGGCAATAACGAATTCTTTCTGGCAAACCCATCTTTGGGAAGTCTAACACGTCATTTCCTGTTTGAAATCAAATCCAAACACGGGGTAAACCAACAGCGGGGAAGGCGTTGGTGTTGTTTTATGACGGCCGATTATCTGCTTGGGATACAGGCCCGAGTGGGGGGGGGGGGGGAATGCCCACCGTGGGGATCTTTCTAAGGGAACCTAACCCGTATTATTTACGCATGGAAATCCAAGGTTCGAAGAAAACCAACAGCAAGAGAAGAAATGGATTATAATCTTGCTGGGATCTTTCTTTTCAGTAGATTCGGGACGGTTTTTGAATTAATTATTTTTCAGTGGGGAAATTTTTCGTTATTATAATAAAGCTTCAAAATTACGATTTTTTTTTTAAACTTTTTTTTCTAAATTACATTAATTTCTTTACTATGTCGCTGACATATAGTCTTAAACCCCGGCGGGACGGGCGCTGTGAAACGTAACACGAGAACGGGCATGGGGTGTCAGCACACCCCAAATATATTAAACGGCATAAATACAAAAAAAACCCTGTCTGTTAGTGAAATTAATGATAATTGCACTCTTTCTCGTGAAAAATGATAGCTAAAATGTTAAATTAGCGTTAATTTAAAAAAATAATAAACAATAAATTAAAAACACTCACCGACAGCAGACGAAAATTTTCGGGCCTTGCCGGGTTTAAATATGTTATAAAATTTTTACATATGTATGTTTATATTATTCTAAAGAATCGATCGAGAATTCTTTGTAGAACCTCAATCCGGTCAGGCTTATTTCATAAGTGTATGTCCTATGAAATAAGTCGAAAATGTAATAGTCCCAGTTGTGGCCGAATCAACTAAATTATGCGTTTCAACAATATTGACATGTTTAATTTTATTTTCTAAAATTTGTATAAGTGTATTGTATCATAGTTCATCAGTATTTTTGCTTACCTATATCAATATATCAGTATTTCTATAACATTAGAATTCCGATGATCCAAACTGAAATTTAAGAAAAAAAGTATTAAGGGAAATTTGAGAAATACATATTAATTAATTAAAAAGGACATAAATAGAATTTAAAATATATGGTAATTTCCAGTATACTATATATTTTATTTACAAAATGTATTTGTTTTATTTACGGACTCAAATTTTAAGTAGGTATATTTTATTTACTTTAAAGCTGTTGTCAAAATCAAACTGGTTAATTTTTGACACATTTTTTAATTCATTTTTATTCAAAAACGTATTTTTTTGTTTGTTTGTTTGTTTATCGGTAAAGGCTCGAAATGGAGAAAATCCATGAATTGGAACGCTATTTCAAAATTATTGTTAACTAAAAGATCAAAGGATAGACTAATTTTTGTCTAATAATATAAAAACAGTTTAAAAAGATGGATTCGAGATTCTAAATAAAAAAGTTGCAGATAGCACAATAAATTGTATATATAAAGCTGTAATAACATGTTTTAACAATTGCACAAACCGAAATATTCAACATAATTTTACGAACCGGAACAATATTTCTCATAATTTCACGAACCGAATTGTTCCGGTTTGCTACGGTTCATTTCGAGGCCTGGGTAAAGGCAAAAGATTTTTTTGAAAATGCTGTCAAAGTTGCAATTTGTACCGAATTTAGGGGCGCGATAGCACAGGAAGGGAAAAAAACTGCCAACCTGAGGCAATAAGCGCGTATAACTTAATTCTTTTATTGGTAAAAGAAAAAAAAACTGTTTGATTACAAATCACTTCTCTAACCATGCTTGCAAGTATCATGCTTTTATGTTATCAGAAAATGTGGCAGGAAGTATTTCACGTTGTTGAACAGAAAAAATATTTTTTTGAGAACCATTTTAATTGGCAAGCAGAAGTAATAATAAAACAGCAGAAGAAAGGCATTGTTCACAAAATGGAGATATTAGATTTTCCTTTCTTTTTCTTTTAATCTTTAAATCCCACCAAGATAGGTATCAGCATGAAAGGTTTTCTCGAAATTATTACAAAAATAGATAATATTACTGCGTTTGAATTTCAGGGCGGGATTTGCGCCCAAAATTTTAAAATCCCGCCCAAAAGAATATCGTGGGTGGGAGACTCCCGTCCAAAAAATTTCACCCTTTTCCGGAAAGTTTGCATTTTTAAACTACGATCAACTCCCGCGAAGGCCTTGCGACTTTCGTGATAGTTTCGCGCGACCAATTGACACATTTTGCGAGTTTTTTACCGCGAAAGATCGTTGAAATTTATGATTTTTTTCCCGCGACATATAGACAAATTTCACTATTTTTTTCTCCGATATCAGTTGACAAGTTTCGCGTTATTTTCCGCGGCCAATTCGAAAACTCGGACATAAAAAAAGTAACAGAAAAATATCGCGAAGTCAAATTCTAGACATTGCGCCCACGAAATAATCAATTCAAACAAATATATAAAATTCTCTGGTAGGTTGTCTCCAAATATACAGTCTATATATATATAAGTCCGGATAATATGCTCTAGCACCACAATGGATTGACGGATCTGAACAATTGAGTCGTCATTATTAATTTTTTTCTTTTTCATCGACTACCGTCAAATGTATGTACAAACTTTTAAAAAAAATACTTTATTGTACGAACTCTTAATTTTTTCAGTTTTAAATATAATGTTTCCAAGCCCTGTGTACAATTTTCATGTTACAATATTGATATTTAGTGGTAAAAGGCCTGCGGATGGAGAGAAAAACAATGGGCGTGTTCATTCATGTTCTAGTGTGAATGAATACGGAAGTGTACAGTCGTGGAAAAAAAAAAAGTAAACACCCCTTACTAACTCCTCAACAAATTATCGTAGAAGAAAGCTACTGGTGCCGAACGATTGGAAATAAAGTCTACTTTTAAGTGATGTATATAAAATTGGCTTAGGGGGCCATCTACATATTAAAACGAACCATAACTTTGTTTTTTTCAATAGCAGTACACAATTCTGACAGCATAAATGAACTCTACACCCTTCAATTAGTCGAAAAACAAATCTTTACGCAATTCGTACCATAAGTTTCCGAGAAATTAATTATTTTAAAACGAGCGTATTTTAAGGGCTGTATCCAAATTGAAGTTCGGTATTCGATTGTTGACCGAGAGAGCTCCCTTCTTGATCAAGGCACATTAAGCAGTCAATGAAGCCTGTTAGATTACAGGACAGCGTAAGAAATTACAAAATATTTTGTCACTTTCATCATAGACGGCCCCTTAAAACATCATTTTGCCGTTTTTTAAGCATAATTTGAAAACCACTTGGTAGAAAAACGTGAAATTTTGGATTTCCATAAAGCAGGACTTAATAAATCTGAATCCATCAAAAAAAATTGTAGTTGCAATTCATAATTTTTTTTATTATTAATTTCATAACTCATAATTCATATCAGAAAATTATAAAAATTGCAAATTCAACGTATTTATGTTTGGGTATATTAGTAGTATTGCTACACAAAAAATTAGAACATTAGGATCATAATTTCAGAAGTTATAAATAAAAATATGAAAATGTAATTTAACATTAGAAGCACTAAAGTTTGAATGTTTATAATTCAAAAACTTATCATTCAAATGACTTGAAATTTGGTGTCTGGGCATAGTTTGAACCAAAGATTTGAAATATCTCGTTAAAATTGGGTATTACCATTGAAAAAAATGAAGTTCGGATTCGTTTTAATATGTAGGTGGCCCCCTAAGCAAATTTTATATACGTCATTTAAAAGTAGACTTTATTTTCAATCGTTCGGTACCAGTAACTTTCGTCTACGGTAATTTGTTGAGGAGTTAGTAGGCGGTGTTTATTTTTTTTTTCCACGACTGTGCATATGAAGGAGCTATGCCCGCTCCGGTCTACAATTAAGCAAACTTTCAATTATTGTGCTTAAAATATTGTCACACACTGTATGTAAATATATGGCCTTAAAACGCGAAAATTTTCAAAATCGCAGAAAGCAAAATTTACCATGTTGAACATGATAGATTGAAATTCAATGCCCTTTACGAATGTTAAAAAAATCGGCGAAATACATAAAAAAAGAGATTAAAAATTTTTTAAATGGCTCTACGAATTCCGAATAAATTTTATAGAAAAGAAGGCAAAATTTACTATATTGGGCTAAAAGATTGAAATCGGAATATTTTCAGTAATACGGAAAAATTGCCGCAAAACGCAGAAAAAAAATAAAATAAAAAATGAAATAAATAAAAAATAACGGATAAAAAATTAAGACTTCTCAAATTCAAATTGGTTTTGGCACATTTATAAATTCATTTTTGTTCGCAAACATATCAAACTGGCAGGTGATGCTCTTTTAAAGAAACTACGTAATTGAAATACTATTTTCTTTTTTGGTAAAGGCCAAAAAAAAAAAAAAAAAAAAAAAAAAAAAATCCGAAAAGTCTGTCAACCGAATTTCCTGTTACGACAGAGTAGGCAAGAAAAGAAAAAAAAACTGTCACTCTGAGACAACAATCGCTTATACTTCAAGATGTAGTTATTCATTCACGGGAAAATGAAAAAACTGCCCGATTACAAATCATTTCAATAATCATCCCTGCAAGTATCGAGCTTTAATGTTTAAAAATGAGTCAGAAAATGTTGCAAGAATTTTCGTGTTGTTCAACAGAGAAAAATATCTTTTTTTTTTTTTTTTTTTTTTTTTTTTCGGCACTTCAAATTAATAAAAAAGCTAATAAAAATATCCGAAAAAGGCCTTGAGTGCACGTTTTACTGACCCATTTCTTATGAAATCTCATATTTCTATATGTATTTTTATAAGTTAGAAAATGAGCTAGTTCAAAATAATAATAATAATTCCGTGCGCAAGCGAGGATATTGGAAATGTTCTTGCCAACTCTTTTTTTTTAAACCTCCAATATTCCATTTTCTTTCAGGCAACAATTAAAGTGTCATCCCTAAAAAACAACTATACGTTACATATAAGTCAGCCGTAAAACGAAGCAGATGTATCATTCTACGGTTCAATACTGATAATCTCTACTGCAATTTTTTTTAATTCTAAACATCGCACATTTTCAATTTTTACAACTTCGTATAAGGAAGAAAAGTACTAACTGCAATTTATTTGAAAACTGCATCTCAATTTATTTTTGATATATTAATATTTTTGTAGTTTTTAATGCCATTTCTGTAATGGTGGCAACTGACGTACTCCATTTCTGTAAAAAATAAAAATAAAATAGTAGATTACTATATCTTTTGTTGCCATTTTCTCATAACAACTGAAAAAAAGTTATTAAAATAAGTGCTATTTTGAAAAAATATAAGAAAGATTTTTTTTTTTCTCATCGGGGGGCGACACTAAATTCTGAAAAAGTAGAAGTCCTGCTTTTTTTTTTTTTTTTTTTTTTTAGCAGGAACGGTATCTAACAATTATGTTACCAAACTTCCCATGTAATCACTACACCCGAAATTTTCAGTTTTGAAGTTGCCTGTTCATTAGTTCATTTCAACAATATTTGTTTTATATTGAACATAGATCTAGTAAAACAATTACACAGTAAAACAATAGTATAGTTATTTTACTATATCTATGATATTGAATGAAACATTTAGTGTTTTATAAGAACAGATACTAGACTTATTTTTCAGACAAATCAGAGCAGAGTAAATGTTATTTTAACTTGTCAAAATGAGGTGTACCAGTGAAAGTTGCGTAATATCTGAATCTCCAGTAAAATGATCATTTTCAAGTAAGGACAAATTTCATTTCATCGAAGGAAGAGATGTCCACAAATGTCCCGCCCCCTTCCTATCCCTTTCAAAGGAAGGTCAACAGGTCAATACAGTACAGATCTTCTACAAAAACTACCTCCGTCATCTTTCTAGTCGAAAAAAGCGCTTCTCCTAGCTGGTCTAAACGGAAGTGCCTAGGTTTGCTGTATTTGAGGAAATTTTCTCATTATGGGATGTTATTCCAAGAATAAAATAGCATTACGGAAAACTAAAAGGCTTCTTCAGGGATATTTTATATAATATTGTCTAAAATATATCACTTATTAAATTTACAAGCAAAATAATGATAATAGTTTACAAGAAAATATACAAAATGACAAAATATATTGCTTATATATATACGACTAATATATTAAAATATATTAGTCGATTCCTTCGTAGTACAGGACATCTAATGCCATCTGGTGATGTCTAATGGAACCAAAGAAAAAATTTTAAAACTAGATTTTAAAAAAATAGGCTATATATTTCATTTATAAAATTAAACTACGTTAGTGCAATAAGTTATATCAATCCCCCACAAAAAATTTAAAGACATTGGTTCAATAGCAAATGCCTAGGTGTGATTTGAAAAATGTAACATGGGCAGCATACCCTTAAGGGGACAGTTTACCTTAAAATTGGTCAAAAAATCGATTTTTCTTTTTTAGTATTAAATGAAAGCCAGTTTAATTGTGAATATTTTAACACCTCATTTTTACCCATACGACAATTATATTGCGAAATATTATAAATTTTGTTAACGCACTCAGCGCACTTTTCCACACAAATTAAAACTTCAAATGGCTTTTTCCCATGTTTATATTTTCTTCACTTTCTTGTTTTTAAAATGCCAAGGCTTTTTTTGTATTTGAGATAGAAATTTAAACTTTTTTGTACATGTTTTTTTTTATTATATATGGGATAAATTTGAGCATGGATTTAGCCATCAGTTTTTAATTATTTAAAAAAATAATAATAAAAGAAGGGGAGACTGGGAAGGGTTGACCTTTTTTTATAGATTGATTTTATATTTTTTAAATATTAAACCTCGAAGAAAGCTTAATATATCATTTTATTCGTTATACTATCAGTTATCAAAATAAAATGGCCAAATAAGTGCAATATAAAAGAAACTTGAAAAATGATTGATTTTAATATTGAGAAAATAAATGGTCAAGGCTTCCTACGTATGGGAGGCTTGACCCACTTTATTTTATATTAAAGTATTTGTTAAGGGAAATAAAATCAGTTTAAAAAAAGGCATAATATCTTTATGCTACTTATTTTAATTAGTTAAAACAATTATTTGGGAAAATGTGATGTATAAATAAACCTGCTTAGAAAGAATTCAAGACACAGGAGAAAAATTCCATTTTAAATATTCACTTTTTGTTTCACTATATCTGGAAACACTAGTTGCCACATACTTTGACTTCATCGTATTGTGTTCATCTTGTTGAAATTTGTCTACATATCTTCCTAAATCGTTTTTATCAATATATTATGTTATTTTGCAGAGGCATGAACACTCAACTTTCTTAAGGCTGTTACTTCATCCTTTCTAGTCTTTTCCATTCTTTCTATTTACCTACTATATGCATTATTTAAATGAGATAAAAGTTCCTATCACCTTTACCATTTGAATTTCATTAAATGTTGTCTTGCTCCTATATCAATTTTTCACATCTTCCTTTAATCCATTTTTTGCATTTTCTTTTCTATCACCCCATTCTACTGTAGCTTTACAGAATAAATTTACAATTTTTTTCTAAATGTAACCATTAACCCTTCATTATGTACAGTGTATAATGAAAATATTTCCAAAATTAAGAGAGCTTTGACCATTTTCAATCGTCCTTCATATTGATTGGGTCAACCTCCCCACATACCACTTTTTAAAGAATAGAACATGGGTATGTTTAGCCTAATTTACTGTACAATCTTTATGCCTGGAGTGAACGCTCAATATTTCTGAAATAAAAACCTACTTACTTAAATTTCTATGATATATTTTATGTGAGAAAATCTAAGATATGAGATATTTCTAAAAAATACACTTTTTAAGCTGAAAACTGTTCACAATTGATTTTTCCACACCTTTTCCAATTATCTGCATGAAACAAAGACTATTGCTTAAACATTTCAGTAGCTTTGGTTGCCAACTATTGGTAAAACTCTGAAATTCTTTTAAGTATGAAAACTGAAGGGTGGGTCAAGCCTCCTTTATGGTCAACCCTCCCCAGTCTCCCCTATATTAAAATGTGTTAGATTTACACTATATATATCAGTAAAAAAAATATATTAAATGTACTATTAGATGCATCTAACTATCCATACCCAGTCTTGTGTAATACACATTTGAAAATTTAAAAAAAAATGTCAAAAATATCAATTTTTAAAAAAGTAGTTGGGATTTTTAAAAATTCAAAATTTCATAAACTTTTTAAAACTTTTAATTAAATATGCAGTTAAAATTTCTTTTTTCAAAATGTACTTTTCGTTGAACATTGAAATGCAGTGAGTTTCACCATTTGAACCATATTTTATTTAAATAAACAAAATTGTTGAAAAAGTAAACTGTGTCCCTAAGAATCCACTTATGGCCGTAGCATCCTTCCATAATACATAATACATAAAGATCGTGTTATATGCTACTACTTTCTAACATTTACAATCAATGATACATTTTAAAAACAACAACAAAAAAAAATAAATAAATGCTTTATTTTTATGTAATTATATTTGCATGTAATGATTATTTTGTCTTTTGTGATCGATATTATGTTTATAATTTTCATCTATAATTCGTTTCGAAATTTCTTATTACCCTCGATATCTGTGATGTTCAGAGTATAATGAATTATCGGTTTAAAAACCCAGAAATTCCGGAAGTTTCACAGCTTCCTGAAATCAACGTAGCAATCACTGAAATGATACTAAAATTTTTATTTAGAGGGTAATTTGTTACAATTTACTACTCAAATTGTATATTTGTGGGGAAAATTGAATAAACTTTCGTGCTGACATTTTTGGCTAGTACCAGATATTACATTATTTTTCATTAAAATTGTAAAAGGTAAAAAGAAATTGCTTCAAAATAATTTATTAATTTATATATTTACTTGATAGTACCCCTCAAAAATTGACAGTAAAAATCTTAAAGATAACACAGAAAGAAAAGTTCAAAACACTTAAATGTCCTTTTTTTTTTAAACAGAACTAGGGGTTCGGCAACCTACGAGATACGCTCGTGAACTACCGTTTAGATACCGGAGACTCTAAAAACACGCCAATTTGATCAGCTTTACAAAAAATTACGGAAGATTGAATTTTAATTTTAAAAAAAAGTTGCGATTACCCTGTAAACGCGTTTCCATTCATTTCCCTTTGATTGGGGAATTTTAAGGCTGAATCAGCTTCTGTTAAGACATCTAATGGCTGCTTTTGTGTTTGATTAAATAAGATGAGTTAAACACTTGAAAATAAGTTAATATAAAATGAACTAAATAAACAGAGTCTTCGCTTCCTGATATATTTGACAGCGTTATAAGAAAATTGTTTTAAATAAGACCTTTTAAATGTATCTTTTTTAATCTAACGTAATTTTCATCAAAGTTTTCTTTCTGTTTTTATTATTCACATGAAAATACTTTTCTTTTTAAAAAGGAAATGCATATTATTATTTGCGCTGTTTAGAATTGGAAGCAATATTTAAAAAGATCATTTCGAAACATGAAATAAATGTCGCGTGTATATATAGTTTTAAATTTAAACTTTTTGACAATATTATTATTTGGCCATATTAAATAGAACGTAGTTTCGCCCATTGACTGCTTTTAACGCATATTAATGAATTTATTATTATGAAGAGTCCCATATCCAGTTCTGGTTTTTTAGGCGATAAATGTTTTGATATGGGTAGTATGAAAATGACAGTTCTGCGCCACCTGCGTTCCTGCGTGTGGAGTCTGTGCAATGTGGAATCTGTGGAGTCAGGGGAGATAAGAACGCGCGCTGATAAGAGTCAGTGGTGGAGTCGGAAATGCGGGAAGACAAGAGGCGGAAGTGTGAATTGATAGGAAATCATCTTATAGTACGATTGTATTTTAGTTAGTGAAACTTTGAAATCTTGCGGGAACATTTTATTTTATTTATTTAGCGCGAAATAAAAAAATTTCGAGGAAGTTTTTTTCTTAATAAAATGGATGGGTGTTAGAAAATTGGGAGGAAATGCCTTAGAGTAGAATGCTATTTAATTTATTTATGTAGCAAGACTTAGAAAATTTTGAGGAGATTTTTTATTTTTTTTTCTTTTAATTGGAAGCAAGTGGCTCAGAGTATGATAATATTTTATTTTGGAATTGTATTTAGCGGGTGATAGAAAAAATTTCGAGAATTATTATTATTTTTTTTTTATTTGTATTTTGCGAGTAATTTCTTTTTCAGGAGATAGAAAAATTTTCTTTTAAAATTTTTTCTTTTGTGAGTATTTTTGTTTTCAGGTGAGAGAAAAAATTTTGAGAATTTATTTTTTCTTTACAAAGTTTTATATTTGAGAATTTTTTTTTAAACTTTTATTTTGGGAAATTAATTTTTTTCTTTTAATTTTTTTTTCAGGTGATTGAAAAAATATTGCAGGGAATTTATTTTCTTTTAAAAATACTAAGAAATAGATTTTTTTTTCAGAAAAATTTTAAATTTTGCGAAAGTTCTTTTCTGGAGAAATGTTTTAAATTTTGATAACTTAATTGTTTTAAGTTACTAGAAGTTAGAATTTTTTCAAAAGGAATTTTTTTTTATCCTTCTTAACTTGTTACTACTGATCTTATTCTCTGTTTCTAATTTTCTCATTAAACTTATTATCTAATAAAAAGCTTTCAACTTATACAATCATAAAATAAAAGCTAAATGTCCTACCTGTTCTTTCCTTTGTATAAGAAGAAATAGCCGGGGATTCTATACAGTAAATAAAACAACATTCAAATAATAAGTCTTTAATCTTCGAAACAAAAAAAGATGTATTACGTTAAGTTCTGTCTGCTCTTGCGCAGTAGGATCATTCGGTCTGACGTAATACACTGCAGCTGCGTTTTGGTTTTGTTTTTTATTCAAGGGGTAAGGGGTAAGAGGAGTTACGTGATTTCGCAACATCCTCCCACCTTGAGTTGTGATCCATGGGAGGAACTCAACAATTTAGAAGTCCAGATTGGAGTCTCAGAGGCGGTTTCACTAGTCGTCCACTTCTGGTAACCACAGGAGAGATATCTCTGTCACTGGGTTGGTTCTTTTCTACACTGATTCTAGTCTGATCTATTTCTGGAGTAGTCTTTCGTTGTTTATTATGGACATTAAAGTTCACTTTCTGCTGAATTATGCTATCTGATGGGGAATCGCTAGCTGCATCAATTTCCAAAGGAAACAGTCGTTGGAAAGGACGGAGGAAAATGCCATTTTCTGTTTGGACTTTGGCCAATCTTGCTATTTTGTCTTTTCCTGGAAATATATCTATTATTTTGGCTAAAGGCCAGTGAAGACGTCTTTTGCTGGTATCTTCCAGAAGAACGATGTCTCCTATTTGCAAAGGTTTGGAATTCTCTTTCTTCATAGACTGTTGCCGCAGCTGTCCTAAGTACTCCGTTCTAAATCGGTTTCGCAGATCATTTCTTATTCTTTGACGATATCTTGCTCGTCTGTTAAGATCTTGTGAGTGTAATGTATGCCTACATCCGGGACGCCGGATGTAGGCAGTTCTTGAAGGAACATCAATGGAGTTAAAGGTTCGGGATCGCGATTATCTTCGGAGATGTATGTTATCGGTCTCGAATTGATAATTTGTTCACAGTCACAGAGTATTGTGCTCAGTTCTTCGTAATTTAATGAGGCGCGACCCAAAACTTTTCTTAAAATATCTTTCACTGTTCGCACGAGGCATTCCCACCACCCTCCCCACCAGGGGGCTGAAGGGGGGTTGAATTTCCATCTGATCTTCTGAATGGAGGCTAATGTACTTATTGCTTGCCAATCCACACTGGAAAAGGCTCTGTTAGTGCCAACAAAATTCTTTTTATTATCTGAGTAAATTATACATGGTCTGCCTCGCCGTGCTATAAATCTTCTTAGGGACTGCATAAAGCATTCAGCTGATAAAGATGTTATCAACTCCAAGTGTACCGCTCGATAGACAGCACAGGTGAATAGAGCTATCCACACCTTTGAACCATCGGCAAGGTATAGAGGACCAGCTAAATCGACTCCTAGCACTTCAAATATAGCTGCATCTCTGATTCTGTCTTCAGGTGGGATTCCTGGTTCGACCTCAGTTCTGGGTGTTTGGAATCTTTGACACTTAACACATTGTCTAATGACGTTTCTGATATACTTTCTTGATTTCAAAATCCAAGATTTTTCTCGAAGTTGAGCCATTAGTATGCTAACTCCAGCGTGATGATTTTCTAAATGTTTTTCAAAAATTAACTTCTGGACCACAGGATGTTTTGAGGGCAAAATTATTGGATAACGAAAATCTTCTTTGTCTTGTCTACAGAATATATTTGTTTTTGCTCTCAAAAGTCCGTTTTTATCTTCTAATGGTCTTAAGGCTTTCCCAAGCAGCAAATAATCCCTGGCCGAGCTTCCGCCGAATGTCCTAATTTGACTATCTTTCGCCCGGACGATGTCACTCCCTGAGGTCGGCAGGAAAGGCTTTTTGTCCGCCCGGCAAAGCAGATAAGGAGCATCGCAACCCGATTATTATTGAATCAGTTTTGAAGCTATTGCCTATTTGTTTTTATCATTTGGTCACTAGGTAATCTTTTGCCGACAACATTCCAATATCATATGATATTTTGCCGATTAGTTTGTGATATCATACAGCAAAATTTGTGAGGTGCAAAAATATTTAAAAATAAGAAAGCTCGTTTAAATTCAAAGGATAAATATTGCTAATCGGCATTATTCTTACAAACAAAATGCAAAAATATTTACACGCCGAATACATAACCAATTAAAAAGTTTTAAAAAAATTGTTTAAAGTTTAAAAATTGCTGTTAAAGGCATTTGATATAAACATTATACTTAATTACAATTAAATTTTTAATTGCAATTAATTTTTTAGTGTAAGAAGCAAGCAAAATTATTTTTTAAAGTAAAAATTACGTTGTTACCTATTATTAATTCTATTGATGTATAAATATTTTTCAATCTTAGAAAGAAAAATTAATTGTAATTTAAGTGGTAATTGTAATTATTTATAATTTTTATTGTAACATCATTTAACAGCAACGTTTAGATTTTAAACAATACTAAATTTCTTCCATTTTAATTAGTAACACCCGCGATAGGTAAATATTTTTGCATTTTATAGTGAAAAATATTGCCATTTAGCAAAATATATCACTTGAATTAAAAAGGACTTTCAAACATTTAAATTAATTATACAATATATGCATCGTACAATAAAAATTATTCCCATTTAACATTCTTTCCCAACTGTAAAAATCACATTCTTTAACACTTCTCATTTTATTATGGTTATGTATAAAAAATATATTTTTTCAAAATCAAAATAAATATTTTAATGAATAGTTTATTCGGTCATTTTTTTTTTTACTTTTAAAGCATCATAAGATTAGATTTTTCATTTTCTGGAACAAAAAAGATGATTTACTTCTCTGTAAGACAATTTAAATCATAACATTTTAGAAAAAAATCTCAAAAACTTTCTCAATTTTTTTTTTTATGTATCATTACAATCAATCATCTTTTATTTTATTACAGTTATAGAAATGTATTTTCTTAATTACAAAAATTTTACATAAACTTCTAAAGAAATTCTTTTATTTACTCGGAATTTTTAAATTCATAATTTAAAAAATACATTTAGAGCAAATACTTTGTAGTTTTTAATTTAAGATATTTTCTCGTATTTATCTAAATAAAAAAAGGCAAGTCTTATTATCAACATTTAGCAAATATATCAGTTTAATTCATTTAATTTATTAATCAGTTTAAGTTATAATACTTATCAAGGTATATTTTTAAGTATGAAAGGCTATACGTAAATAAAAAAAAAAAAGAAAAAAAGAAAATTAGAATTTTTTAAAAAGTTGTTAGATTTCGATTTCAGTCTATTGACCAATTTTTGTGGAGAATCTGCAAACTTTAAACAGATTAAGGTTTATTGATTTATGCAAAAGGAATTTATTCTCACCAAGAAACAATTTTTCGGAAGAATTTTGACTTGTATTTCCTTCGTTTGATCGCTTAAAAGTCGGGGTCTGGTCTGTCCTTGAAACGTAAATAGAGGATATAGAGGTGATCGGAGATAAAGATCTCGAAATATATTGGTGTGTTTATATCACGTGAAACATTTCACTATGGGGGGTACAGTTACTGTCGAGGCAAAATAATACGCCCCCAGTAAAATGATTCAATTTTGGTCGTCTAACAGAATCGGCCGATTTTATATTTGTAGTATATGCTAATCAATGTCTTTCATAGATCAATTCGATATTCTGCCGACGTTAGCATTTCACCTATAACTAGAGGAATCGTCAGTTATTGTCGAGAAAACATCGCGTTAATCTCTCTATTTGATTACCGTTTATTTACCGACAATTCTTATAACAGGCAGAAATTTAGCCGATATCTCTTGCTGTTGGGGTTGGGATCTGTGCTTTCTGAAAAGGATTCCTTTTGTACTAATCTGAGTAATATTTTTTCTGCTTTTTCAAATTCATCAACGGACATGTTAGGTGATGAAATTCTTTCTTTCTTTCTTGTGTTGTTATAAAAACGATATATAAATGCAATCATTCTTATGTTTTTTATATAAGAGGGAAAATATCGATAAAAACGTTGTAAATCAGTGTCTTCATTGTCTAAAAGTGTTAGGATTGTGTTTTTCCTTTCTTTATTTATTATATCCTCGTCAGGGTGTTCTTCTGGTTGTGGCCACTTTACTTCCGGTAAATACAGCCAAGTTGGTCCCTCCCACCATCGTGATTTCTCCAATTGCTCAAAGGAACATCCTCTGGATGGGAGGTCTGCCGGATTTAAATTTCCTGGTATATGTCGCCAATCTTCAACTTGGGTAAGGCTTCTGATTTCTAAAACTCTATTGTGGACAAATGTACACCAAGATTTATTTGCAGCATATCTAGTTATATAGCTATTGTGACTCCCTGTATCTAGAATGATACGAATAAATTCGGAAGATTGATTATCATTACGGATCTCCACTATCAAGGTTTGTAAATAGACATTAGAAATTATATCCTGATTTAACAGCATCGGTCTCGTAACATCGCTACTCTCTGAATTAGTAGATTTCCCTTTTGAATTTATTTCTTTATTACACATTATCTGGGCGTGTCTCGAATTGCAAATACCGCATAAATCCTTCGATACACAGTATTTTCCAATATGTCCGTGGGATAAATATACATAGCAAAGGCCTCTCTTTCTCAATAAATCAAGTCTTTTTTCAAACGGTGAATTGCGAGTGCTAAAACATTTATTTGTCTGGTGGCCTGCCAAAGCAAAATCCACAAGTAGTCTCATTTTCGCTCTAAACCAATAAATCACTCGCTGATGGTAATTTTCTATTCGGAGAATCAAATTTATTACTCTGCGAATTAAATTTATTGACTCGGGGGGGAAAGGAAGGATTTTTCCTAAATGACTGCGCACCGTAATTATTTTGTGTTGATTTTTCATTTATTTCATTCAGTGATGACGCATACATTTTCTCTCTGGATATTGATTGCTTATGTAAGAAGGATATTAAATCTTGGACATTAATTGAGTCGTCATGCGTTTTATTGAACTCCAAAACTAGGTCTCTCGGTAATAATTTAAGTAAAATGGGTGATAATAAACTTCCATAAGAGTCTAATGAAATGTTAAGCGACTCTAGACTTCTAATGTTCGTTGGTATCTCATCAAAAAGTTTTCGAAATAATTTCGTGTCATTTGAGTGTCTGAGCGGAGTTAAATTAAGAAGTTTATTTGTATGTACCGAAATTAACATATCCTTATTCCCGTACCTTTCTTTCAAAATATTGACGGCCTTTAAATAATTCTCTGCAGTGACACAAAATCCATCTATACTTTTTAATGGAATGGGGGCTAAAAAACTTTTCAAATAGTTAAATTTATCTACTGGATCTAATGCGTCATTGTTGTGAATGGTTGTTTCAAAAGCTGACCAAAACGAAAGCCATTCAACGAAATCCCCAGAAAATTTTGCGATATTTAGTTTCGGTAATTTAATGTTTACGTTTTCCTTTAAGGGATTTTCTCGTTTAGAAAATGAATCATCCTGTGTTTTCTTTTTATCTAACTCTTTTATCTTTCTGTTTGCTCTAAAGCGCCATGACGTAATTTTCTCTTTAAATTCGTGAGCGCCCAGTAATTCTGTATCTAATTGTGCTTCTTGCACCAATTTTTTAATTTCCCCGTCTGCTACCTCTTCTAAATCAAAAATGTCTGGTTTTCCCTCTTTCAAAATAGCTTCTATTTTATTTATAAACTAATTTATGCTTTCACGTAGCACAGCTCTTTCTTTTTTGGCGATAACTAAACTTTCAGCCATTATTAACTAATAACAACAACAACTAAATTCTATTAAATGTACAATTCTCTATATGTTCACCAGTTCTCAAAAATTTTTCAGTTCTTCAAATTAAATAGCTTGATAAATAATTTCTAATTATTCTAATATCTTAATATCTTATTCTATTTATCTTATAATTAGGTCGTATCCACGGAAGGGATGCCAGAATGTTACTACTGATCTTATTCTCTGTTTTTAATTTTCTTATTAATCTTATTATCTAATAAAAAGCTTTCAACTTATACAATCATAAAATAAAAGCTAAATGTCCTACCTGTTCTTTCCTTTGTATAAGAAGAAATAGCCGGGGATTCTATGCAGTAAATAAAACAACATTCAAATAATAAGTCTTGAATCTTCGAAACAAAAAAAGATGTATTACGTTAAACATTCATGAAAAGACGTACACAACATACTTAGACACTCACAAAACAAACATTATTTACAAGTTACAAATCGAGTATTAAAGTTTTCTTTTAAAGTTATTTTCTTTTCTCTACGTTCATATCTAGTTTCTATTCTGTTCTAAATCTCAGTCAATTCTCTCAGCAAGAGGGGAAACAAGTTCTGTCTGCTCTTGCGCAGTAGGATCATTCGGTCTGACGTAACACACTGCAGCTGCGTTTTGGTTTTGTTTTTTATTCAAGGCGTAAGGGGTAAGAGGAGTTACGTGATTTCGCAACATAACTAAAGAGTAAAAATTCTGTTCCTGTGTTTTCAAATTTATTTTCTGAAATTCTGTGAAGTGTTTGTCAAATGGCCCTTCTATCAGAAAAATGGTCCCATTTTAAAATGTCTCTTTTGAAATTCCATTAAGTGTTTTTCTTTGCATGTTTATGTTAGTATAGCACGTTTAACAAAACTGTAGTCATGTAATAACAATCGCTGGGTTATTTTCATGAATTTTTTCTTGGATGAATGTCAACAGATGTTTTATTTCGCATAAGATTTTCTCATGTGTGTTCTTCGAGAAGTTGATGCGGATATACAAATACAGTTTATCCTTTTAGTGTAAACATTTGGAGGAAATGTACTATGCCATGACGATATATATTTTGGAAATAAATTAGAAAGACTTAAAAAATGTCGCGGAGAGAGGTTTTTTTTTTTTACTTAAAATTTTCTGTTGTGCGTTGTTTGAGAAGTTGTTGTGGGTAGATAAATATATATTTTCATTTTAGTGTAACTTTTTTGGAGGAAGTGCACGCGGAGGAGGTGCATTTTGGAGGAAGTGCAGTTTAACGCGGTGATAGTTTGAATGAAATTTGTTTTATTTGTGCACACATAAAATAACTTTGAGGGAAAATTTTCTTTTTGAGAACTTGGAAGATGTCGCAGGGAATTTTTTTTTCGATTTAAATTTTTAGTATGGGTTGTTCGAGAAGAAATGTATATTTTTACGTATATTAGAGAAGAAATTTTTTTAAACAAATTTGAAATTTAACGGGTGTTAAAAAAATTTCGAGGAAAGATTATTTAGCAAAATGGTGTTGTTACCGCAATAAGTGAAATGTATGTAATTAACTAAAATTAAAGGATGCTCTCGTCGAATAAAGTGAAATGTATTTAACAAAATAAACGGTGTTGCCACCGAGTAAAGAAAAAAAAGTGTTGTCATTGTAAAAAAAAATGAAAGACTATAGAATAAAGTAAACTTTGAAGTTCTTAACAACACATAATTAAAAGAAATATAAAATTTGCTTTAAAAATAAATACGTAAATTAAATCATATCAGTGAAATAATAATAATATCCTTCTATATATAAAAAAAAAGTTTTTATTTGAAAATGGACAAATGAAAATCTGCGTAGATATTCCCGATAGATCGGCATCCAATTTGAATGATTAAGCATGGCCTTTCTTCGTTAATATTTAAAAAAAAACCGTTGCATACAAAAATATAAAAATCGGTGGTATTATAGAGAAATGTTTGATAAACACGCTGTTGCAGACAGTTTTCAAATCGAAGAATTATTTTAAGAGATATTTAATGCTAAAGTTGGACAAAATCGTTCCATTAAAAAAGCTTTATTGGAGCAAAAACTATACATGAGAATTTAATCATTTTAGATCATTTTATACGTTATAAGTTCCCGGTGTGCAGATTGCATTTATTTTTTTATTTGACTCATTTTTTTGAGGTTTTATTTCTATTTTAAATTCAAATTTTCAGCATTTCGAGAGATATTTTTTATATATTTAAGAAAATGTTATTAATTTAAACTCTTGCCAACTGTATGAACAGCGCAAACAATAATGTTTACTTCAAATTAAAAATTTATTTAAGGTGACTATTATAAACAGAAAACAAAACTTAATTAGAATTAAATGATTACATGTTAAAAGCAGGAAAATAACGTCATAAGAACTATATTTACTCTCGAATTTTAAAAGAGAAACAAAATGTTAAAATAAAAAAATCATTATTATGCATTAAAACTTGCAAATGGAGGAAATTACGTCATATTTAAAATGGCCAAAAAATATGGCAAAACAATTTAATTAAAAAATATATTTGCGCGAGACCTTTATTTGATATTTTGAGATAATCTTTTTAACTATTATCGTGAATTCGAAGACAGCGCAAATAATATTTCCCTCTAACAACAAAAGTATTTTCACGTGAATATTAATAAGAGAAATAAAACTTTGGTGTGAATTAAGATTTAAAACGATACATTTAAAAGGAATTATTTAAAAGAACTATCTTATAGCGCTATTAAAATATACCGGGATATAATGGCACTGT
The DNA here is from genome assembly GCA_963932465.1 of Maratus speciosus. Lineage (NCBI taxonomy): Eukaryota > Metazoa > Arthropoda > Arachnida > Araneae > Salticidae > Maratus > Maratus speciosus. The sequence goes on from OZ010797.1 coordinate 91,391,743, forward strand.
TTACTTAATTCATTTTACATTAGCTTATTTTCAAATGTTTAACTAATTTTTTTAATTAAATACGAAAACAGCTATTGTATCTCTTAACAGCAGCAGATTTGGTCTTAAAAATCCCCAATCCAAAGAAAACGAATGAAAACTCGTTTACAGAGAGATCGCTACTGTTTTTGTTTTTTTTTAGTTTTAATTCAATATTTTTAAAGCCGATCAAATTAGCGTGCTTTTGGAATTTTGGTGTGCCTGAACGGGGGTTGGCGAGCGTAGCTCGTGGAGAGGGGGCAGAGCCCCCTTGTATTTCAAATTTTAATTGCTGAAAAGGCGTACAGAATGAAAAAGTGTCCAAGCCGGGACACGAACCCGGGTCATCGGTACAGTGGACCGACTTTCTACCGCCTGAACCACTTTCAACGATACCCAGCCTGTCACTTCTCCCTATCATATGTTGGCAAGACTACAACCGCAGCACAAGATGGAATATTTTTTCGTAAGCCACGGGCTCCTGGACAAACACAAAATCAGAATTCTACAGAAACATTTATTCCGATCTTATAGATTAAAATCTAAAGAAATCAGTCTTTTTCCTTAATAATTGATATTTTACATTGTTTTTATTAATTAATAATACCCATTAAGGTGTTGTTCATTCAAAATTCAAATATATGTTTTACTTTTCTCATTTAAGTTGATATTCTGATCTTATAGTTGAAAATAATTATAAAGAAATCAGCTTTTTTCCTTAAAAATTATTATTTTCCATTAATTTGCTTAATCATTTATATTCATTAAGGTTTCGGTCATTCCAAATTCAAATATAAATTTAATCTCCATCTTGTAGTATAATAATCTAGTCGATCTACCGTTCATTCCCATCTTAAAGTAGAAAAAACTCAAAAAAAGCCATTTTTCCTGCTAGAGCATTCGAATCACTTTTTAGGGGTGCGAAGGAGGGGGATGGTCAGAGGTGGTATTGCAGTCAGGGACCAGAGGGTGTGGTTTTTCAATTTTCCTTTTGCTTTTTAAGTTTATATTGAAACTGAAGCTTCACATTATTTTTTAAAAGTCCCTTTGTCCTGTGCCGGGAGGAAGAGGTACCTTTCATATTGTTTGTTTTTTAAAATATAGTTTATTTTACTGAAACACACGAAGCTGAAATTAGTGGAACCCGTTTATAGAAGATTGAATACCAGTTTTCTTCAATACTGAATGCGAAAAAGCATTTCGCCAAATTAATCAGCTATATCCAAGTTGGCTTCATATTTATGTTTCGTCTTCAGATTTGGCGATATGCTGAAGTGGCCGACTTTTTAAAACAACAAGGTGGATGAAGCTAAACAATGAACTTGATCGAGACCATGGTAAATTTTGTACGCATGTTCAGTCGTGTCGATTTGGTTAATATATACGAGGGCTCCGTATGACAAAAATGAGATTATTTCAAAATGTCAAACACATTTGAATTTCATTCTGACATATCTCAGCCATCCTTTAAGATAAAGACGATAGAAATAATACACCTGGAGTCCTTGTACCAAAATCAAACACTTAAAAGAAAAAGCTTTTCCAATTTATAATTTTTTTAGTACTTCTTTATCATTTTTTTAACTGGCAGCCATTGTGAAACAAGATGGCGGATAACGCTGGCTGATGAACTCGGTAGAGACCTTTAGATAGGGAGGCAGCTGCACAGACTATCACCTCATCGAGATGACGGGTGGAATTCCAGGATTAGGCAGAACTCGATTAGCATATTAAAATGCAACTGGTCTGCCAAGGGTTATCTTGGTGGAACCCCCTGAAGCCTCGATTTTAGTGGCTGATCGGAAGGTTTATCTTTCTGGTTGCTGTACCCAAAATTATCAAAAGATGGAGGACTGGGAGCAGGAAAACACAATGTTAAACCTACCAGTCAAAAACTAAAATCGGATTTGCAAGTTGTGTCCAACAACATATGACTTGTCACACCATTTTCTTTTTAATATTCTAATCGAGGTTTAACTAATCTTGGAACTTCAAATGGCAACTCGGTGAGGTTTGTGCAGCCGCATCCCGATCTACTCTGCATTTCCTGTATACCTGCTTAGTAACATTAAAATCGGTTAATAAATTCGCCTGCTAGCGCATGAAAAAAATTAAGATTGTTTCAAAATATCAGCCACTCTAGAAATTCGAACTGCTATATCTCCGGCATTTTTTATAAAGACGAAACAAAAATGCACCATAATTCTTGCTTTAAAGTTAAATACTCAGGAAAATAACCTTTTTTATTTTTTAAATTTTTTGTAAAGGCTTTTTATATTAATTTAAATTTTTTTAATGACCGCCATTTTGAAACAAGATGACAGATGAAGCTGGCCAAGGACGTCGGTCGAGATATTGGTATGTTCTGTACACATGCTTCGTAACATCCAAATCAGTTAATATATACGCATGCTACCGCATTAAAAAATTCAGATTGTTTCAAAATGTCAGCCACCCTAAAAATTCAAACTGCTATATATCGGGAATTTTTTAAAGATAGAAACCTAACAAAAAATGCACCGAAATCCTTGTATCAAGCTCAAACACCTTCCGGAAAAAAAATCTCTTTCGATTTTTAAATAAATATATATATATATATATAAATGGTCGCTATTTTCAAACAAGACAGCTGATGTTGCTGGCCAATGAACTCAGTCGAGACATTGGTCTTTACTATGCATAAACTAAATCATATAATCTGTTCATAAATACGAGAGTTACAGGATGACAAAATCATATATATATGTATATATATATATATAAATCAAAATCTGAAAGGAGGGTGGTTTTGGGGCCTAGGGTTCTCATGATCGGTGAAAATATACCACATTTTTTTGAAGTACTTTCTTTCGTACGGCTGCAATAGGTAATTATATTTTAAAAACTAAATTCTGCTAATTTGCAGGCATGGAAAATTTATAATCAACTGCAAAACGCCAATCGATTTTTCCAATTTCCTGAAAAAAGATTCTTTGAATATTAAATATATAAATTATCATATTGCTAGCTAAGGGTAAAACTAAAAGAGAGAAAAATGCCCAAGCTGGGAATCGAACCTGGGTCTTTCAAATAACACTCCAATGTTTTGACATTCAAGCTACGAGGACGATACCCAACATAGTATTTCTCGCACACATATGTCGATAAGACTGCAACCTCATCACAGGATGGTTTGGTTGTGGTTGTGCTTATGACGGTCAATTTTCAACGCGAGGTATATAGGCCCTAAGGGGGGGGGGGAGGAGTGCCCTCCGTGGGGGTCTTTTTAACCCACTAACCGCTGACGTTGCGTTCACGCAACAGTCAAAATAATTGCTCATGCAATGAATTAATTACATTGGCGCCACTATTTTAGAATTTAAAAAAGTATCTCATTTATTGGCAGGAATTTTGCTATTTTAGTAAAGCGAAATTTACCTTACAGAATTTGTGGTGGGAAACTACTTTCAACAAGAAATTTGAAAATTTCTATCGTAATAGTTTTGACGGTTAATGGGATCTAACCCGTATTTACGTATGGAAATCCACGGTTCGAAGAAAACCGTGAAAACTTCGAACGATGAGGCCAACGGGCGCGACTGGGTTTGAACCCAGTACCTCCAGTCTACCAACTTCGAGAGCAGAACCTCTCGGCCACTGGTGGGGTCATCACAGGATGGAAAATCCTTCATCAGCACACATTCTTGCTAAACATGAGACGCAAATAAAGCACAGCATAGGTCAAGACATGCAGATATATGTATAACTTTAATACATTTTTTTCAGTGAAATTACGAAAATTGTTGAATATTAAATACCCCACGTGAGTTATCACACTGCTAACTAAGCGTAAAACCAACAGAGTGATAAATGTCCAAGGCGGGAATTGAACCCAGTTCCTTGGAATAAGCCCCACCAGTGGCCGAGAGGTTCTGCTCTCGAAGCTGGTAGACGGGAAGTGCTGGGTTCGAACCCAATCGCGCCCGTCGGCCTAATCGTTGGGAGTTTTCGTGGTTTTCTTCGAACCTTGGATTTCTAAGCGTTAATACGAGTTAGGTTCCCTTAGAAAGACCCCCACGAAGGGCACTCCCCCGCTTACGGCCTATATCCCTCGTGTTGATAATTGGCCGTCATAAACACAACCAACCAACCAACCTTGGAATAAATTCTTCAATGTTCTGTGGTTTCAAATGGTAGAGCATTAGATTGTTATTCCAAGGATCCGGGTTCGATTCCTGGCTTGGATATTTTTTAATTTGTGTGTTTTACGCATAGTTAGCAAAGTGATAATTCACTTATTTAATATTCTATAATATCGGCCGTAATTTGACAGCTAAAAATTAATTAAATCTAAACGTATAAATTATTTTTTATTTACATACAAGCAAATTTTATTAAACGCTTCTAATTTCACATATCGTCATGTAAATCTATGGTAAAATTGTTGATGAATGATTTCTTTTTTATTGGTTGGGAGAGGGTGAGGGGGCAGTTAATTGTTTGTGTTCTATTTAATTTTAGTAATTTATATACAAATTTAAATTTAAACTGATGCATTAATGTAGACCTTTTTAATTATATGGATTTTCAATTTATTTACTTTTTTTTGCCATTAAACAAAGAGTAATTTTCGTAAAATAAAATTTTCAAAAGGACATAGTAAAACATTGAATACGCCTCATCATTCTGCTGTTTCTTGTAACATTACTTTCAGAAAATGTGACATTTTGCGTTTTGTTTGAAACGTGTAAATACGTGTTAATTCGCATTTCTAAAGTCTTATTCTAAAAAAAAGTTTTATTTTATTTTTAATAAAGTGTTATAAAATTGTCTTACATTAAAACAAAAGTTGGAGATTATCCAAATAGATGAAAAGAACAATTTTTTATTTATTTCTTCACCCAACCCCATCCTTAATATCTAGAAAGCACCCCTCCCTTTATTATGGGACATAGGTCGGGGAGAAACTTTCGTCGATGAATTTAGATGGCTGAGTACCATTAATTCAGTCATCAATATCATAATTATTTCCTATAATATCTGCATCACTGCTTTTTTTGTTGTTGTTTCTCAATGCAAACTGTAAGTTTTTTGTTCGTTCTTCATATTTTTAAATGTCATAATTATTCTCTATGAAGTTTGTATCATTGCTTGCTTGCATTAATAGCATAATGCTATTGTGATTTCTTTTTCGCCGATTGGGATTTCATTTTTTACCTTCGAAGTGTAACTAACTGCTTCAAGATTTTGTTTCTGTTAGAGCCTTCGTAGACGCCGAGCAATCTTTAAAGATTTGTAGAATACTTTAAAATTTATTAAGTCTGTTCTTTAAAATTTGTTGCAATTTTTAAATAGACAGAAAGATTTCTGCGTAAATAATTACCTTTTTTTATTTTGTTCTTTTTATTATTGCAGAGATGAGAGCGCTCTGGCCCAAATGACCTATTACTACCACTAAATTTTAATAGTATTTCTCATATTATTTAATGACCGAAATTTGAGATTTAAGAAAGGAAAGTATAGTATTAAAATTTATTGGTAGTAATCGGTCATTTGGGTCGGAGCGCTCTCATCCCTGTTATTATTATTTCAAGCAAATTTAACGTATAAAAGTGAACTTTAAAAAGAAAATATAAAATAATATCAATTTTTCGTTAAATTTAATATTAAATAAGGAAAGATTTAATATATATCATCCTGTGTTATATGTAACATCACACTGGTGAAGAAAGAGGTGTTTTTTTAATTTCATTTTAAAATGCCGCTGTTATTTCAATTATTATATAGTAAAATATGTTAAACTCTCATTCCTTATCATCTCTTTATACACACGAATGGATTTAGGCAGATCGCATACTGATTAGACAAGCGACAAAAAAAGCGTGAGTCAAGAGACATTTCACCCTGTTAAATAAGAAAAAAACGGTTTGAAAACTAGAATGTGTCTCCTGTCTTACGCTTTTGTCGCTTTGTCTGCTCAGTGTGTGATATGCCTAAAAGTGACAATCAGCTTCCCCAAGAAGTGGAAGATTCCTTTTTGTGATCGAATCTTTGAAAATTAGCACATGACACGGAAAATTCAATTAGTGTATTGCATCGGAATTTAGTGTGTCATATTCCACCATTGTAGTGCGAGCTCGGGCCATATTATTTTTATATTTTTCAGACGAATAGCTGTTGGATAGGATCTGAATAATTTTTTCATGCTAGAATCTTTTATTAAAATAAGAACATTTTGATAAAAGTGATTTCATTGCAGATCATCATTTTATAATTAAAAATAATGCTGTTGAAATGTGACCTAAAATTTATCTCCATCCAACGTCTCTTAAGCAATTAGTATTTTTTTTTTTTCATTTGACGCACACATCCTCTAAATAACGGACAACGACATGGAGGAGCATGGTCGGTCTGAATTATGAAATTTTATCTAAGTTTGGTTTATATTTAATGATTTAAAAAATAATAATAATCGATTTATAAAATAAATATTAGATAGATGTGATAGTGTTTGATAAAATATTGAAACATGAGTATAAAAAATGATTGAAGGTGAAATTGTTTCCACTTATTAAAAAATTACAGTTTAAAAATAAAAACAAGTAATGCATAATAAATTAATTTTTATTATCCTTAAAAACTGTTTATAGAAAATAACTGAAATATCCCCAAATATTCTGCACCCTTTTCCACAGATGTCAATGCATACCATTAATTAATTAATTAAAATATACCAGCTTCGTAGTATCGACCCTGCCCCCAATGCGAAGCTCTGATTATCCGAATACTGCGTAACATGTTGCATATACGTAGCACCGTGGGTTTCAAAGCAGCTGCGGAATTTCATAAAAAACATTTTCTCGAGCAATTGATTTCACTATTTGAACATTTCGATTTGTAGAACAATATGGAATTCATTTCGAACAATGGAACACATAAACATGTAAAATAGCATGAACAAATCTCCTTTTTTTTAAAAACGCACACCGTAAATTTTATAATAACACGTTTTTAAAGATATATTACAAATTTAAGCTTTATCCTTGTTTAAATTTTCTTTTGAATCTAGAAAATCATCAGCTAGCTATTGCTAGCAGATGATAAAACGTAAACGAAAACAAAGAAATTGCATCTTCAACGTTGTCATGTCAAAGAAAGTAGAGGCTAAGATGTGAAACTTTTGGAAACCGTAAAGAATCGTAATAGTGCAAACAGCACTGCTGGGAAACACACACAAAGGGGAGATCAAATCATTGGCATGCTTCATTGCATTTGCCAAACTTCAAAGTAAATCTAAGGTAACACCTTCGCGCCACGCCCCCACGAAAATTCAAAACGACATTTCTTTGATAGTTCGACTTGAAACTTAGAAATTTTGACAGATTTTTTAATGTGATCCGTTTATGTTCTTAATGTGATCCGTTTATGTTCTGTTGTTCTGATATATTTTCTGCACTGCAAGTATATAGCCGATGAATACGTACAATGGAAAAATCTTCAGCAATGCAGGACTCAGTAAAATAATAAATTTTTTGTATCGAAAGTCCCACTTTCACTTGAAAACTAGCATAACAACCGATTCATCTAATCTTCTGCATCTAACGTATTGTATGATCTTTGATTAACTCCCAGGAAAGGGGTTTTGACTCCCTCCACGAAAGGAGGGAGAGCGCATTGCTTTTGCGCGGATAGGGGTGATCACTGATTTTGATCCTCATTTTGATAATTATCGCTACTAGTGATCACGCCAAAGTGCTCCAAGTGCAGAGTTGAATTCAGACACTTTTCTGCGGGAGGGATTTCTGTGACTCTGGGGGGGGGGGGGGACATTATGGAATTCCGGGGGTAGATTGCATTTTTTGACCATTAAAAACACAAAATCTCAAATCTACCGGGGGGTGTCCCCCCGGGCCATTCCCTGGATTCAACACTGGCCAAGTGAATACCCCATCTTATCTTTCGCCTCTGTATGAGACTTCTACTGCTTAGCTGTTTGCATTGTTTCGCTGACAGTCGAGGATTTACTTTGCGTCTATGGAAGTTTCCCTTCTTCACGCTTCAATTTCTTTGGCCATGTGTATGGGAAATTTTAATACTACTATAAAGAAATTGAAGACAATTACCAGTCTTAACCAGATAAGAACACGCTCACTATGTATATTGACGGTGTTGTCAGATTTCAATATTTACTGCCAGTCAGAAACTCAAATTGTTACTCGAGTCGGGGATCCAAAGAGTTTTACAATTCATCCTTTCACCGGTGCATAACAAGATTGTTTTTTCACTTGGTTGATACCACTGTGTTCAGTGTAAATACGTCAATTTCTGAAAAACCTTACCTTTAAAATATTTATTTTTCTCGGGTGATGTTGTTTAGCTAACAATAATTTTCCTCAAATGTTAGTTTATAAGAAAATATATTTTTTTAATTTTCTAAAATTACACTTTTCTCTAAAACTCTCCACAAAATTCGATTCATCTGAATGTATAGTGGAGTAGAGTTGGTGAAGTATTTAAACCCACATAATACTTTAACCGCCACGTATTGAGACGAAGTGACTTTTTTAGCAGAGATTTTGAACGTTTATCGAGTCGGTTCCTAATCCCCAATTGCAGTATTGCTTCTTATTTTTTAGCCCCCGGTACGGTATGCTATTTCTTTCTCCCAGCTTATTTTGTGTATTCGAAAAAGTAACATTACCTTACAGAAGCCAGCCGTAGAACAAAGCAGTTTCATTAAATATTCTATAGCAATTTTTTAAACTTCTAATCATCGCCCATTTCCGATTTTTATACGGTCGTATTGGAAAAAATTAAGTTCTTTTAAGTGCATTGTGTTTGAAAAGTGTATCTCCATTTATTTTTTAAATATTAATTTTTTTGTAGTTTTTAGAGCCATTTACTTAATATTGGAAACGGAAGTACTCCATTTCTGTAGAAAGTAAAGGAAAATAGTTCTAAAATAGTAATTACAGTAAACCCTCAATTTAACTGACCTCGGTTCAACGGACTTCGGATTCAACAGACTAATTTTAAAAAAAAATTAAAAATTAAACAAAAATTAAAGTAAAATAAGTGGGTAAGTGTGACCGCAGATCGCACAGAGGGTTTCGTTTAATATCCCTTTTAAGGGGACGAGGGACCTTAAAAATATTTTTTTTATTTTTTGTAAATTTCACCTTAAATATTACTCAAAGGTACATTATATGCATTATGGCATGCATTTATTACAAAAAAAAAAAATTTTTAAGTCATTTTTGAGAAAAAAGTGGAATTTTACGCGTTGTTTTAGAAATCTCCGAAATGCCCCATGCGCGTTCCATATCAATGAAAATCCCCAATATTTTTTATAAAAGTTTGGTTTATATACATAAAAAAATCTGTGCATCGAATTTTATATATTTGAATGTAAAGGTTAAAAAAAATTTTTTTTGAAAAATTTGAAATTTTTCGAAAAAATTTCAAAATTTCAGAATTTTTCATTTTTTTTTTTGCAAATTTAACTTTAAATATTACTAAAGGGTACATTATATGCATTACGGCATGCATTTATCACAAAAAAATTTAAAAAAAATTTATTTTTGAGAAAAAAATGGCATTTTACGTATCGTCGTAGAAATCTTCGAAATGCCCCCTGCACATTCCATATCAATAAAAATCACCAATATTTTTTATAAACGTTTGGTTTATATATATAATTAAAACTGTGCATCGAATTTTATATATTTGAATATAAAGGTAAAAAAAAAAAAATTGAAAAATTTCGAAAAAATTTCAAAATTTCAAAATTTTTTTATTTTTTTCTTTTTTTGTAAATTTTAATTTAAATATTACTCAAGGGTACATTATATGCATTGTGGCATGCATTTATCACAAAAAAAATTTAAAAAAAAATTATTTTTGAGAAAAAAATGGCATTTTACGTGTCGTTGTAGAAATCTTCGAAATGCCCCCTGCGCATTCCATATCAATGAAAATCCCCAATATTTTTTATAAAAGTTTGGATTATATATATAAATAATTCTGTGTATCGAATTTTATATATTTGAATATGAAGGTGTAAAAAAAAAAAAAAAAAAAAAAATCAAAATTTTTGAAATTTTTTCGAAAAAGTTTTGAAATTTTTAATTTTTTTTTTTTTTACCTTTATATTCAAATATATGAAATTCGATGCACAGTTTTATTTATATACAAAAACCAAACTTTTATAAAAAATATTGGGGATTTTCATTGATTTGTAATGTGCATGGAGCATTTCGAAGATTTCTAAGACGACGCGTAAAACTCCATTTTTTTCTGAAAAATAATTAAATTTTTTTTTTTTTTATAAATGCTTGTCATAATGCATATAATGTACCCCTGAATAATATTTAAAGTCAAAATTTCAAAAAATAAAGAATTGATTTTTAAGGTTTTTTAAGGTCCCTCGTCCCCTTAAAACACTTTATCCTTAAATTAACAAATCAAAATCGTTAATTTAAAATTATTCCCCTCTCCCTAACCTGAAATTCAACGCCCGTATTTCAAATTTTTATATTTGACAAATGTCAAATATTTATTTATCACTATTATTTACTGGAAGCCTCCATGATAAAACAGCTTCTAAAACGATGAAACACGCTTCGAAAAAAAAAAGAAGTATTACTGCCCCTCTCCCCCTCCCCTACTTGATAATCAACACGCAAACCTGTTTTAAGCTTTTATATGCAAAAAATCAAGCAATGAACAACGACAAAGCATTTATTTTTACTATTTTTAAAAAGCGATTTCTCGGTAAAATAAAAAAAAATATATTTATTATATCTGTGGCGACACAATGTCTCGTGATCAAATGAACGAAACCTTAAAAAAGGGAAGGAACACGAAACGCTGAAAGCGCGCGCGTTGATTCTCACTGCCGCGTGGTTTTCGTTCTAAGCATGCGCAATGATGCTGGCGACCTATGCGGTCATGTGATATGCTTTTCGTTCTAGTTCGTGTAGTTATGGCTTGTGTGCCGTGGGCAGTCGATATCTAAGGAAATTTAATCAAATCTGCCTGTAATGTGCTATAGCTAATACTGTCTATAAAGCATTTTATAGCCGGTTTCGAACAAAATATGGTTGGTTGGTGATTGGCGGCTCTGAATAGTAAAAATCTGCTAAACTGTGAACACTGGTTGAAGCTTATAAAAACTTTTCTTTTCTAATTTGTCCATGATTATAATTTTTTTAAGTACCTAGATTTTTTTTAATTGCCTTATCTATTTAAAATCATCAATATTTGTATAGATAACTTATGTATGCAATATTTATACAAGACCTACAACACACTACTCTCTTTGAACGCTATTTTAACCCATTAACCGCCAAATCTATACTTGATTCCACCTCAAGTTGGCAGCGTAGGTTATGCTACGGATGCCGAATCGCAGCCGTTGCCGTAGCAACCAGGGTTTGCTTGAAGAGCAAAGGATCACTAGTAACCAAGGAAAAGCGCCATTTTGGCGGAAAAGTATAATGCGTGTGCAAAAATCTGTACGTTTTGAAGTTCCTATGAAATTAATTATATAATCTATTAAATTAAAATAACGAATTGCATTATTATTCTTTTCTTATTTTTACATTTTTTAGACTGATTTTAGCACTATCTTATATTATATTAGCTGATTCGCCGGACGTTGCCCGGCACGCAAAATGCGAAATTTTTATTTTAAATAGCGAAAACTTTAAAAAAAGGTGCACGAATTGTGGAAAAACTTTATTGAAAAAATGTCAAAATTTACTGTTTTAAGCTAAAAATTTGAAATCGAATTCCATGTGCTATTGTTAAAAAAAATCACAACGGAAAGAAAAATCGCATCGAAAATTGTCAAAGAAATTTAAAATCGCGAAGGGCAAAATTTTCTATATTTAAGCTCCAAGTTTAAAACAGAATTCCTCTTACATGTCAAAAAATTGACGCAAAAAGCAAAAAAAATTAAAAATCACATTAAAAAAATCGAGAAAATTTAAAAAATCGCTGTACGAATTCCGAATGAAATTTACTGAAAACAAAACAGTATTATCTATATTGTGTTAAAAGATTAAAACCAAATTATCTAGAAATCTATTTAAAACAGAAAATTTGTTATTTATACCAAAACCCCCGGCAGAAATTCGGAAAAAGCTAGATCTCACACTGAGTCCGTTTCATTTTAATGTACATTTTTAATTATAGATATTAGCGTGTAAAAAAGTCATGATATTTTAAAATCAAAATAAGCTAATTTTTAAATAATTAAAAACTGCATTTAATATTAAATTGTTAACACTGCTGAAAATTAAGGGACTATTTCACTCACGCAAAGACACCCGCTTGCTAATTCTAATCCTATGGAGAAAGAAAAGAATTAATATCTCGTTTGTATTTCAGTATTTTTAATTTTTTTTTTTTTTCATTTGCGTTGGATAGCTGAGGTCGATCTCTACAAATAACCATTTTTACCTTTTCGATTTTGTTTGCAAGATTTTATTTTTTGGGGGGGGGGGGGGCGGTACATTGAGAGATTTGGGGGGGGCTTTGATTTTCAGAACCAGTTTCGAAAGTGAAATTATCCTAGTAAAAAAAGCCTCAAAACAAAATAAGAATGATTTTAAAATATTGAAATGCGAATGAGAGGTTTTTAAACATTTCTTCCATATAGCGAGCGGGTGTTCTCATGAGTGAAGTAGCCGCTCTTAATAATTATTAAACAACTGATTCACTAATTAGGAGCATAATATACAGTTTTATGCTTTAATTACTAAAACGATAATTAATAATTTAATATTCAATACTGAAAGAAAAAAATGGCAGTATGTCAGTTCAATATATGTTTAGTAACGAATTAGGGGGAAAAGTAATAATTCTTTAAACAGCCGATGTCATTCTTTCATTCTTCTTTAGCTCCAATTTGCTATAAATGGATTATTGCAAAAGTAGAATAATAATAATAATAATAATAATAATAATAAAATACCGGCTATTTATTCTTTTACTTACAGGAATTTATCATATTTTCTATGCTTGTTTTATAAAAAAGAACGATTAATTTTATTACAGCCAAACCTCGTTAACGCGAATTACTTTTAGCACGAACTGTTTCCAATTGCGCCGTCCAGTTGTATGTAATGTATTTAAGTTCGGATAACACGAACTACTTTTAACATGAATAAAACAAGTTTCCATTTGAGTGTTCGCGTTAATGAGGTTCGACTGTACTAGGAAATTATCACATTGCAAGTTATATTGGATTTAAATATCCTTGTTAAATGAAATGCTTTTTATGCCAGATAAAAATTTCTTTTTATAAACTTACCGTGCTTTTTTTTTTTTTACAAGACCAAGGATAATACAAAATAAGAAGCTTACAAAAATTGTACTTTTTTTTTTTTTTTTGTATTCATAAGGCAAAATGCTTATAGAAACTTTCTAAATTATGTTCATCTTAGATTTTAATACATTTGTATTTCGTTTAAACATTTAGAAAATTTATGATTTTAATGAATGATTTAAAAAAAAATCTTTCATTAAAATCACGATTTAATAACTGTATTAAATCATCTGATTAAAATCGTTGGCATCCTAATAATTATACATATAAATAATAAATTCAAAAAGTTTAAAGTATAAAATAATTTAAATCATCGAAATGAATAGTTTTTTTTTACGACAATTTGTGAAAATAAGAATATTTATAAATATACTTACTAAAGATTAATATCCGTATGTTCTCATGTATCCTCAGAGCTTATGAGTTTTGAATCACTGTCACTAGAGTCACTATTTAGAGAAATAATAAGTTTCTGTTTTTCCCATACTTCATCTACCAGTCCATCAATTTCCCACATCTCTTTCTCTTTATCTGTTACCTCTCTAATGCAGTTCTTCCAGTTTTCAACTGAGACTCTTTCTATTCCTTGAATTACAAGATCCTTCACATCATTAAGTTTAAAGCTTTTATTTTCGCGTGCGACATATCTTTTAATTTGGCTCCAAATCATCTCAATTGAGTTTAGCTCACAATGATAAGGAGGCAGTCGTAAAATTTTATGTCCATATTTCTCAACAATTTCTTCCGCTCTATATTTATCGTAAAAATGTTTCACTTCGGTCACTTTTTGCAAAAGCTCGATTTTTAGCATATCTTCGCTCCAGTTAATATTCTTCTGCGATAACCATTCTTGAATCGAACTTTCTGTCCAAGATTTTGTGGTAATTTTTTCCTCTTTCACAGAATGGTAGGGAGCATTGTCCATCACAATTATACTGTCTGGTTTTAACTTTGGGAGGACATTTTCAGAATGATTGCCATCCATTTCTTCATGATAATCACCGCTTTTTCTTCCGACAAAAATATCTTTTCCATCACGAACGAAACCTTCCTTGCTTCCAATGTGAGTAATGATGATCCTCTTTCCTTTCCCTGTTGGTGCCTTCAAACCTACTGTTAAATTCGAAGAGGAAGCTTCATAGCTGCTGTTAATTGTTGTATCTCGCCATACTCGACTCTGAGTATGGCCTTCATTTACCCATGTTTCATCAAGATAATAAATGGAAGCATTTTTTTTTCTTATACTCTGTAATTTTTCTCAAATAGTTTCTGCGCCACAAAATAATATCTTCCCTCTCAAGAAGAGCTGCCTCTCTTTTTCGTTTTTCAAAAGAGAATCCCAAATCTTTTAATATTCTGTACAATGTAGTCCGGCTAATATTTTTCGAAAAAAATTCTTTATCATCATTTACAACTTGTAAAACTTTATCCAAAGTTAGTATGTCATTTCTGCGAAAAAGACTATGGATTTTTCGTCGAATGCAAGATAACGTGAATTCGTCATATTTTCCCAGCCTTCTGCGTTTACCCACTGCACCAGGTCGTTTCTTTCCGGGTGTACTTAAAGGGATAGATGCCTTTTTCTCTTTTTTCAAACGAAAAATTGTTCTTTTCGAAACACCTGTAAGTTTGGAAATTTCCTCTACGATTTCATTAATTGAATGTTGGGGATTTTATTGACGAAGACTGGAATAAACACTTAATATATTTCTGCGAGCTGCACTTTTGATTGACTTTCCTCGCCTTGAAGGTGTGTAAAGCGTGGATGGAGATAATGCTTTATCAGACATGTTATAATTCAAATAAATTTGATACAAATAAATGTTTAACTATGTAACAAATTTTAGAAATACTCAGTTAATAAACGAATCAATAATAACAATAATTAGCAGTCAAAATAAAAAACTATGAACCCGTTAAAAAGAAAAGTAAAAGTGAAAGCAAACAGCGAGTGAAATAGCAATCGTCTGTATATATGTTTCAGAATATTAAAAAATTCATACCAGAAAAATATACTGAGATACCTGTGTCGAAGCATACCTTTGGATTACAGACGATTAAAACGTTTTTATGATTTAAAAATTAATGATCGAGCCCGAAACACGGAGAAGTAAATGCAAATTTCCGACATATTCAACATTCACCATTATTGTATGGTGAATATCGACTTTCACCGGTGTAAGTCAGAAATAAGGATATTTAACAAATATTTCGGACATGCACCAAGCGACTATGTGAACGTTGGCATTCACCGGTGAAAGTCGACATTCTCCAGATTTCGGTCTTTCACAGTAACATATATATTATAAAATTTAAAAAACTTCGCCAAGGTTACAATTGCTCTATATAAATTTCCCTTTTTCATAATATTCCATATAGTACACCGGATTTTTAAGTTAAAATCCTAGTCTATTAATCTTCATAAGGTCCTAATTCATCTAATAATATTTATTCCAAAGTGGGTAAATCTAAAAATGGCTCGAACTATTTATATTTCTTTAATAAAACCTTTATTATTTAAAATCCTAATAAAATCCGCAATTAATCCCCGGTATATCAAATCCCAAAAATTCTTTATTTAATATCTAACACATTATCACTCATAATTTATCCCGTCTACAAAACCTATTTATTTAAATATTCTTGTATTAAAAATTATCCAGGTGTCAACCAGAAGATTTCAATGATTAAAACTTATTCTGTGACAGTAAATTCATTTTCTTTATCATCTGGCGGGGAGAAAAAGCTATTTTTGGATGCCATCTCGACGGCAGAGACTAATTTTTGTTTACACTGTATGTGTCTGGGGCCAGGGATATGGAAAGTTCTAGAACAATATTTGGCGCCAGGAAACCTGGTTACCTCCGGAACAATCAGACCGGAAATATTAAAAACCCGTCTAAAGCGCGATTATGATTGGAAAAGAATAATCAGCTGATCTATTTGCAACTTTACGCCGATAAAGTATAATACTGATTGCTGCAGCCAGATACGGAGTCAGAAGTCAATCAGAAGTAGAGTTAGTTAGTCTCAGTCTGAGTCGAGTGCAGTAGATTTTGGAGCAGTGCAGTTAAGAAGTTTAGAAGCGTAGATAGTGTGCAGATAGTGTACAGAGCGCGTACAGAAATGTGTGCAGGGTTGCGTGCGGAGTGTATGCGGAAGCCAGCGAGAGATGGGTATCGACGTATGTAAAAGGATGTATTGTAGAACACAGAGAGAACAAATGTGAGAGGTCAGAGTTCAGATGGAAGAAGTTGTAAGACTTCTACAATGGATGTAAAAGTCCTTTTTTCTACACAAATTTCGATTACCATCTGGAAGTAAATCATATTTTTTTCATCGGTTATTCTGAGCATTTCCCCCTTAAGTCAATCCTGAGTAAGTCAATAAAATTGGATTACTTTCAATCGACTGCATTTTTTATGTTCCTCGACTGCTTTATTCTCAACAACTCAATCGGCCTAAAACACCTATGCTGTTTAAACTGAAAACCCAGATATTTTCGATAAACGTCCATCGCTTTTGTTCATATCGTCACATATATATATATGTGTGTACATATATATATATTTGTGATTTAATAGTTATTATTCGCAAAAACTTTTATCATATATATATATATATATATATGTTGCGATAAAAGTGTAATATACATCAAACATGGAAAATATTATATCAATTGCAATATATATATTTGAAATAGCTATTATTATTATTATTATTATGGAGATTCTTGTTTTTATCTTTATTTATCAATTTATTATCAGTTGCTTTATAATTTTTTTTCGAAATCTAATATTGTGATTAAAATTTTATTACATAATACCACTTAGGAGCTAATGTTATGTAATTAAAATAAAATATCTACATAACGCAATAATGGTATCTCTTAAATTGACATAGAAAAATATTTTCATATATCTATATGGTACTTCAATTACTTAATTTTAGTTAAGCTGATGTAACTTTAATATTGATTGCAAACATCTGAGTAAACAATAAAAAAGTTATAAACAACTTATTAAAGCAATCTCATTATTTTATCATAATTTAAATAAGTCAATATAGTCCAGGCAATATAGACCGTATAGGGACTCTACCTAGCAAAATTAATGGAAGATCTGAAAATAAGCTTACTTTATGTTTTTTGGGTCGCTGAATCCGAATTTGTAACTTCCCACCAAAATTTCCCCCTGCAACCCCACCCTCCCAAAAGAGGTTTTTATTAAAAAAATCAATTTTTTTATTGTTTTAGGGAAAAAGTATCTAGACATTCAGAAAGTAGACAAAATTTGCAACAAATCAGATATATGACATTATGACTTAGGATGCAGGGGAAGGGGGATCTGCCTCAGAACATGCGCCGCGGTGCTGCGTGGACTAAGTTGCTCAATTCCACTTAACCTCTCACGCGTTTACATTCGCCCTCATATCTCCCCTCCGAACTTTATCTATAAGGTTTATTTTAAGTTTTTTGGGTCGCTGAATCCAAATTTTTAACTTACCCCCAAAATTCCCCCCCCCCGAAAACCTCCCAAAATAGTTGGTTTTAACTTAAATTTCTTATTGTTTTAGGGGAAAAGCATTACGAAATTCAGAAACTAAACAAAATTTGAAACAAATAGGATATATGACATTATGACGTAGGATAAACGGAGAGAGAGGGGGCTGCCTCGGAACATTCCCCGCGCGCTTTTCTCAAAAACCAAATTTTTTCAAAAAATCAATTTTTTGGGAGGTTGCCGGGTGAAATTTTGGTGGGAAGTTTCAAATTCGGATTCAGCGACCCAAAAACATAAAGTGAGCCGAAATCCAGAACTAGTATTAATTTTTCCAGGTAAAATCCTCTATTGACTGGTCTTAATAACTTAGTGCACGTAGCGCCGCAGTGCATGTTCAGAGGCAGCCCTGCCCCTCCCCGTTCATCCTACGTCATAATGTCATATATCCTATTTGTTGCAAAATTTGTCTAGTTTCTGAATTTCGTAATGCTTTTCCCCTAAAATAATAAGAAATTTAAGTTAAAAACAACTATTTGAGGGGGTTTCCGGGGGGGGGGGGGCATTTTTGGGGAAAAGTTAAAAATTCGGATTCAGTACCCAAAAAACTTAAAGTAAACCTTATAGAGAAAATTTGGAGGGGAGATGGAAGGGCGAATGTTAACGTGTGAGTGGTTAAGTGGAATTGCGGAACTTAGTTCACGCCGCACCGCGCGCATGTTCCGAGGCAGATCCCCCCTTCCCCTTCATCCTAAGTCATAATGTCATATATCTAATTTCTTGCAAATTTTGTCTACTTTCTGAATTTCTAGATACTTTTCCCCTAAAACAATAAAAAAATTGATTTTTTTAATAAAAACCTTTCTTTGGGATATTTTACCAAAATTGGGGGGGTGGGGGGTGCCGGGGGAAATTTTGGTGGGAAGTTACAAATTCGGATTCAGCGACCCAAAAAACACTAAGTAAGCCTATTTCCAGAACTTCTATTAATTTTGCCAGGTAAAATCCTCTATTGCCAGGACTAATATTGTTTTAGAGTTGTTGATAGTTTTGTTTACAAAAAATTAAATCATATTTAATAATTAATTATATATTACGTTATTTACTCTATAACAATTGATGAAATGAGCAGAAGCGCTGTTAGTCGTAAAATATATTTTTTAGTTTTTCAGGGAAAGAAGTTCGGTTCACGGATAGCCAATGAAATTGCCGGATTTTGCCCTAATGCTAAAAGTCTTATGGAAAGTCAAATTTCGCGCGTTGCTTCCTATGTGAATTCAGTGTAAAGGAAAATTTCAATTACGGCCAATGGAAGATGACAATCTGTATAATATTTATCTGTGGCTCGCTCGGTCGCTCGTCAGAATAATGGTTTCCTTTCTGATATCTTAAAGACAACGTGGAAATCTTAATACCATATAGGTGCCTCCTCGTCATTAAAGGAATACAATTATTGCAATTTTATACTATGGAAAATTTCCTTAAATTTATATTATAATATATATTTTACATTTTACCGGTGTGAGTTTAATATTTTGTAGAATCGTGACAGATTTCTATATTGCATAAGTGATAAATAGTGCTGTCAGTCTACCCTATTCAATGAAGTGAAACAATTTTAGGTTTGTAATTTACAACCAATTAATCTTGCTTTTTATCAGGAATTTACATAAAAATTATGGGTAGAGGATTTATTTTTACTTACTACGGTCTCATATTTATACGAAAAGATAACTATATTTATTTTGTTTTATATATTTTTTAAATTACAGACCATTAAGAGCTGCCTTGAATTTTATTTTTATCAGTATCATTCTATAAAAGCCTAAATTTAAAACTTGATGAAGCTAACGATTTATAATATATATTTTTTTATTACTTGAATTTTGTTTCATTTTTTTATACAACTTTTAAATATTAAACCATGCAGAGCAAGGTAATTTCTTTTATAGTACTACTTATGTTAATATTTTTTTTTTCTTTCCGTTTTCTTTTCTTATTTTTTACGGAAAAGAATGGAAACTTTCTGACGTACGCACATAAATATTCTTTATCATGGTAAGAAAATATCACAAAAATTGTAGATCAACTAAATTTAATTAAATTGATAATTACTTGCAAAATCTTTAAATATAAAATTATAATTTTTTAAAAATATATTGTTGAGTGTTAAATTTTATTAAGTTATAAAACATTCAAATTATGATAATAATAAAATTAAAATCATATAACTCCTCCTCCTAATAAAATATGTCCTTATTGAAATGAATTATTGTCAAAATTATTGCAGAAATCATTTTGCCGGGTGTTGCCTTTTCCCCCTACAAAAATTCAGAGCTTTAAACTGATACCTCCTAAGATACAACTACATATGTAGAGTTTCATCGAGAAGCCCAATTTGGGATTATTATTATTATTATTATTTATTCAATTTTTAGCACATTTTTCGCGTTTTGAAGCGATTTTTCTACATTAATAAAAATAATTCTGTTTAAAACTTTTATCCCAGTGTATTATAAATTTTATCCTCTTTTCAATAGTGTTTATATTATAAAAATTATCACGTAATTAATCCAGATATTAATTAAAAACTCAACAAAAGACTCATAAAAAAAGCATTTTCTCCCGAAACTTCCGAAGAATCACATATCTGCTGACTCAATTTTCGTATGAAAATGGAAGATAATGATAATTTTCAGTAATTGGTTAAAATTAAGAAAACTAATCAAGATATCAATTTGAAAATTTCAGTGCAAATGTAGAAACAACACACATATAATAAAACGGTTTAGTTAAAAACGTATATTATACATAAAAGGTAAAAACTTTCGAAACATTAAAATTAAAATTTTAAAAATCAAAAAACCGACAAGTTTCAACCACTTTGTGGCCACAATCAGGGTCATACTTCCGTATTGAAGGACACAAATATCTATAAGTTGTAAAAGAAAAAAATAAACATACTATGGAAGAAATAAAGGGAGATAAATAAGAGATAAAGTCTTGAAACGTGTTACGAAAACGCCATATAAAGCAGGGAAAACAAGAAATAAAATTCGAACAACATGCATGTTTCGTTTTCTTAGGTTCGTGGAATTATTAATTATTATCAGAAAAAAAGAATTAAGAATTCCACGATATTGAAACATGCAAATTGTTCGATTTTTGTTTGTTTGTTTGTTTGTTTGTTTTACCTGCTTTGTGTGACGGTTTCGTGATGCAGATCAAGGCTTTCTCCCTTATCTAGGTGGCGTTGGTTGTACCCGTCCCCATCATAGCGCCATCTATACAGCTGTAATTTAACTATCCATTTACAAGAGGGAAAAATATAACGATACTAGACTACAACTATTAATGCCAATAACTGTGTAAGACCTCTTTACCCTAGAGATAATAATTGTTTCAAATTATTTAACCATAACCTGTGTATATTGAAAGAAACTCCTTCGTTACAAAAATCTCTAACTCTCAATTTAATTTCCAGGAATTCTCTAATTTTGCTTTTTTGCGGATAAGTACACGGGCAAAAATTTTTTGAGTTGGGTTGATTTTTGACGGCAATTTTCTACACGATGGATATGGGCCCGAGGGGGTGTTCCCTCCGTCGTGGTCTTTCTAAGGGAACCTATTCCGTATTTGCGCACCCCACCAGTGGCGGAGAGGTTCTGCTCTCGAAGTTGATAGACGGAAGGTGCTGGGTTCGATCCCAATCGTGCCCGTCGGCCTAATCGTTTGGAGTTTTCGTGGTTTTCTTCGAACCTTGGTTTTCCAATCGTAAATACGGGTTAGGTTCCCTTAGAAAGACCCCCACGGAGGGCACTTCCCCCTCAGGGTCTATATCCCTCGTGCGCTTATAATTGGCCGTCATAAACACAACCAACCAGCCGTTTTTGCGCATGAAAAATCCACGGTTCGAAGTATACCACGGAAACTCCGAACGATTAGGCCGCCGACAGGCGCGATTGGGTTCGAACCCAGCACCTCCCGTCTACCAGCTTCGAGAGCAGAGCCTGTCGGCCACTGGCGGTGCCAAAAAGTTTTTGCATTTTCATAATCTATTGCTTTAATCTCATTTTTAGAACAAAATATTGCAAGAGCTGTCGATTGTCTATTACATTTTATATCTGCTCTTTGTTGTTTTAATCTTGTGTCAATTTTCTTTTTGTCATACTTATACAAAATAATTTCACCGTTAACTAGAATAATCGGAATTTCATAAACACCAGCTAAACTCAGAGGGGAGAGATCAATTTAACTTGAAAGGTTTGTTGGTTGTATTTATGACGGCCAATTATCAGCACGAGGGATATAGACCCTAAAGGGGGGGGGGGAGTGCCTTCCATGGGGGTCTTTCTAAGGGAACCTAAGACGTATTTCCGCTTGGAAAACCAAGGTTCGAAGAAAACCACGAATACTCCGAACAATTAGGCCTACGGGCGCAATTGGATCGAACCCAGCACCTCCCGTCTACCAGCTTCGAGAGCAGAACCTTTCGGCCACTGGCTGACTTAAAGTAAATTAATTATGTTGGTTTTGGGTATCGCTATAAGTTAAATATCAAAGGAACTATTCTATTCAACGTGTCATAAATACATGTAACATAACAAAATTTTCAATAGATAAAATTCGATTTATAATCGTCTTGAATCTTGAAAGCGGGGTTAATATGCTTTTCAATAATTTTATCTAAAATTTTAAAGGGAAGCCATATTTAGCTGCAATTCTTTTAATAAAATTATGTTCTTTTTGGAAAGATGTACCAGAGCATATCAGAAAAGCGAGTTTTATAAATGAAGAAAAAGCAGAAATCTTGTAGTTAAAAGAATGATCGGATTTAAATGGAGTGAATGTGTTTGATTTCATCGGTTTTCTTTAAATTTTAAATGAAAGACTTTGCTCTACCCTTAAAATATCCATATCAAGGAAAGGTAGCCTTCCTTCAATTTCTGTCTCTGTTTATCAATTCTGTTTGTAAATTTCATATTTGAATAGAATTTATTAACTTCCTCAAGGAATTCATCCAAAGCTCGTATTCAATGCACCCAACAGATGAAAACATCATCTTACCCAAACATCAGGTTTAGGCCCATCTAATTTAAAAATAGCGTCTTCTAAAAGACTTGAAATAAATTCAGGTAGAAGTCCCGATACTGGAGAGCCCATAGGTGTCCCCGTTGTCTGCTCATAGTGCAAGTCCCATTAAAATTCATTTAGTGGAACTCAAGTTAGAATCAGCCTTAACAATATTCCCATTTACATTTTATATATTAAGTAAATGTACTTAATTTTTATTTTTAAATCTTCAAATGAAAGCGAAGCTGATGTACTGAGAATAAGATTATAACTCTTAAAATTAAGTATATATATTTAAAATGTTTTGTCTATTGAACAAGGCAGAAAACACCATTTAAAATAGTTCTTAAATGAACAAAAAAAAATAAAAAAACAAATAAATAAAATCCCAGTTTAAAACGCAGAAATTTCTTACACTGATTTATTTTTAAATATAAAAGGTTTGAAACATAAATATACTTGCAGTGATTATTATTGATTTTATTTGTAATTGAACGGTTCAAGAATTTAAAGAATATGGTTTATCCCATAATTTTCGGCAAAAATTAAACCATGGAGGCATTTATGTAAACAGCAACATTTTGAATTAAAAAAAAAATACTAATCGCTATTCGCTGTATATATATATATATATATCGCTGTACACACACACATATATATATAGACCCCCACGGAGGGCACTCACCCCTCCCCCCTTAGGGCCTATATCCCTCGTGTTGATAATTGGCTGTCATAAACACAACCAACCAACCAAATAACCGAAAAATGAGGGGGTATTAATGGTGTTGTTGTTTTTTATGACGGGTAATTATCTATACTTGGGATATGGGCCTGAAGGGGGTGGGGTGCCCTCCTTGGGGGTCTTTCTAAGGGAACCTTACCCACATTTACGCAAGGAAATCCAAGGTTCAAAGAAAACAACGGAAAACTCCGAACGATTAGGCCGACGGGTGCGATTGGGTTCGAACCCAGCACCTCCCGTCTACCAACTTTGAGAGCAGAACCTCTCGGCCGCTAGCTAGAGGGGCATTGATGGAAGAAAATCTGATCCAATTTGTGCAAACTACAATATCTTGTCATCATTCATTCATTCATTCATTCTTTATTATTATTATTATTGTTATTACTATTATTATTATTATTATTTTGTACTTTTGGCCCCACCTGTCGTTATTTTCATTTGTATCAACATTACCTGTACCTGGAATACCATACAGACAGATCAAGCAACTGCCAATGAGCCACTGAAATTTTAAAATTCTCATGACCTGAGAAATTTAAACATATTCGATTATCCATTCACAGTTCAAGTTCATATTACTTATTATTATTATTACTTTTATTTGTTTATTTATTTAGGAAAATATCGGAATAGTGAAATATTGTTATAAGCAAATAATCTAAATATAATGTTAATGGAACCAGAACGTTTTGAAATTTAAAAAATGAAATAGATTGTATAGGTACACGTGTCTACTTCTTTCCGTACCGGTATATTTTAAAACAAGTACTTAGTATTCCAACCATGAATGTTCAAACACTAATTAAATCGACACTGTTATTATTATTATTATTATTTTGTGCTGATTTAATTTACTTAAGAATTTGATACATAAAAATTAAACTAAAACTATTGATTTGAAAACTGATTTTGAAAGTCGGGAGTGGGAAAGAGAACAGATGGCAGCACCATAAATATAATATTAACAGATTCGTGAAGATTGAGATTCAATAACCGTGAACACATAAAATGACCTCATAATCCCCAAATGCGTTTTTCTTTTCAAGCATAAGCACATTCTGATTCATTTCATTTCACAAATAAAATCTTCCCCTCTCTTCAAAAATATTTCCTAAAGAAAAGTGGGTACTTTTCGGTTAGCCGGGCGCCAGTGTTATATTTACATACATATATACATATATATACACATATATGTACATACATATATACATATGTATGCCTATATTTATGTGTGTGTGCGTACATATATATGTACATATATGTGCATATATATGTATATATGTATGTAAATATAACACTGGCACCCGGCTAACCGAAAAATGTCTGAATTTATCAGTGAGATTAACAACCCCTGCTATACAACGAATAATTGTTCCAACTCCTCTTTAGCTATCAATATTAAGTGAAAAATGTTTTCTTAGCTTTTTGTTGAAATTATTTACTTGAAAAAGTCTCTATTTATGAAAACTCTTGAGAAAGTCAGTTATTAATTCAATCTCGTCTCAATTTCATTCCGCAATCTGACATAAAATTAAAAGCATAAAGTTTAGTGCTGCTATCTATTGCAATAGAATCTATTTATTTCTTGAACATTTAAGAATTAATTTCTCCCCCTTCATCAAATTATGCGTATTAATTTTTACTGAATTATTAGATTAATTTTAATTTCGTTTACAAATTAATTAAATTGAAAATTCTGTAGATATAGAAGTAAAAAAGGATATGCACGTAAAGAATGGTAAATGGAACAAACAATGATGTAATTTATTTAAGGTAACAAATGGCTGCATCATAAGAATAATATTAACAGATTAATTGAGATTATCTTGTATTCACGATGTCAGTGTTTGTTTGTCTTAAATGGAAGTATAAACACTTTCTGCCCATTTCATTACTACACGTGAAATGGTCGATGGGTTTAAAGTGGTAGAAAAAAAATCAGTATTTAGCTTTGAAAACAAAAGTTGCACAATTCGGGTAAATGGCAGTAAGTCGGGCAATAGGGAATAGGGTTATAAGGAATATTAAAATCGCAAGAAAACTCACGATTTTAAAGAATAACTAAAATTATTTAATGATTAAACATTAGTACAACATCTGTAAATCTTCAGATTCCTTAATTTTTTTTTTAATTTTTAGACTCGTTTTGAAACAGTTGCCTATCTGATATTCCATAATACCCGACACAGCGTCTTGAGAAATATAACTTCTTCACTCGTCAACAAGTCAGCATAGAGAAAAACTGACTAACATAGCAATAAATGTAACTGTTCAAATTTATACTGAACTCGGTTAACATCTGTGGCAATGCGATTTTATGATTAAAACGAATTTTTAAAAATTTACCTGCAAAAATTAAGAATAAGACTTTGTTTCACCGCGTCGGTCCAACAACAGATATCCAAACAGAACTGAGCACAGTGCCTCTCAGTAGTACTAGGAAGTCGTATGGTAGAATTATCTTTCGCTGCAACACTGTATGTGCCAGATATCGAAGCATTCCGTATGGCCCGACCATTTCATAATACGCGAACTTCCTCTCTCTTCATATTTTTTTACATTTATTATTTACTCCCGAAAATTTAAAGATAAACTTGCATTTTAAAAATAGAAAGTTGTTTCTAAATAGTCCGATTTATGTCTAATGAAATTTCGATTCCAAAAAAAAATCTGAATATTTGAACAAACATTCTAGAAAAGTGCTAAGAAGTATCTTAAGACAACGGGAAGGGTTGGGGTTGATTGTTGACGGCCAATTATCTACACGAGGGATATAGGCCCTAGGGGGAGTGCCTTCCGTGGAGGTCTTTCTAAGGGAACCTAATCCGTACTAACGCATGGAGATCCACGGCTCGAAGAAAACCACGAAAACTCCGAACGATTAGGCCGACGGGCGCGATTGGGTTCGAACCCAGCACCTCCCGTCTACCAGCTTCGAGAGCAGAACCTCTCAGCCACTAAGACAACGGAAAGAAACATGTGAACTGCAGATTTATATGGGTCTTAGAAAAGTTTTAAACAAATAAACTTAAATATAAATAAAAATATTTTTTAATACTCAGAAATTTATTTCGCCATTCAATTTTAGGGGTATTTGTGTCTACTAAAATTTTTGATATTTCTATAAAGTTTTTTTAATATTTATTTTTGTTTTCCGGAAAATCATATCGCAAAATTGATCCTTAAATTAATGGTTCTATTAGAAAATTATAAAAATAAAGAAAGAAAAAAAAATAAAAGGAAAGTGCTCATTTTCAATTTGATTTCGATTCAAAGACCAGTTTTTTTTAATAAAAATTAAAAATTTAAGCCACTTTAAATTTTTTTTCGCTAACAGTCGTACTTTCCACACAATCAGTATTAATAACCTGCAGAGTCCAAATTATTGCTCTGTGCTGTGAAAACAGTCATATTTTTAACAAAGTCGTCATGCACATACAGGTTATTTAAAATACGAATAGATAGTGCCTAACTATTTTCATATCTGAGTAAAGAAAAATTAATTACGTAGAAAAAATTATAGTAACTGACATTAAATAAAATGCACTGAAATTATTTCTCTTAATCTTAAAATGTGTAATGCTCGATATGTATATCTAAATGAATGAAAACAAAAGGGCAGTATTTTATGAATTATCAAACGTTTAATAAAATTTACGTTAATCTTTGCAAAATTTAGTTCATTTTTATGCGATACATCTTCCTTTAAAGCAGCGTCAAACAGATTCTTTAAATATAACCAAAAATTACTTTCAAGAAAATGCTAAAATTTGCTTTAATATTGATTGATGACTAGTGAATCAAGTTAATTCTTTTTGTGTTATTCTGGAAATATTTGTAAACATTTATGTGTATGAAAAAGGAAACAAAATTGCTTTCCTTCTAAATTTAACTATTTTTTAAATTTCTTATTTACATTTAAGGAATTATAGTTATTAATTAAATTAAGTTTACCTCCAAATTTAGCAAAAAATCAATTTTCATTTTTTAATATTAAATGAAAACCTGTTTAATACTGAATATTTTGACACCTCATTTTTATCCATACAACAATTATATCGTGAGATATTGTAAATTTTGTTAACACAACCAGCGCAATTACCCACACAAATTGAAACTTTAAATGGCTTTTTCTCCATGTTCATATTTTCTTCACTGTCATGTTTAAAAAATGCTAAGGATTTTTTTGTGTGTGTGTGTTTGATATAGAGATTTAAACTTTTTGTACAATTTTTTTTATATGTGCGAGAAATCTACGCACGCAATTAGGTTTCAGGCTTTTTTTTTTCAATAAAAGTATATGAAAATGCGTTAGATTTCATTGTTTTACCCTATGTATTTCAGTAAAAAATTTATATTAAATGTAATATTAGATGTATCTAAAAATCCATGCGTAGGCTTGTGTAAGATACATTTAAAAATCTGCCAAATAAAAAGAGGGGGGAGGGGGCAAAATATCAATCTCTCTATTTAAAAATATATAACTATGTAAATGCCGCTGTAAATGAATTCTTTGTGACCTGAGGTCTTTCTTCGCTAAAATAAAGAAAAATTCTGCATACAAAAATATGAAAATTGGAGGTATTATAGAGAAATATTTGATAAACACGCTGAAGCAGACAGTTTTTTAAATCGAATAATTATTTTAAGAGCTATTTAATGTCAAAATTGGTCATAATCATCCCATTAAAAAAGTTTTATAGAAGCAAAAACTGTACAAAGCAATTGAATCATTTTTCCTAATGTTACACATTAAAAACTCGCGGTGTGCAGACTGCATTTATTTTTATTATTTTTATTATTATTATTATTATTTTTTACTAATTTTTTTAAAGTTTATTTCCATTTAAAATTGAAATTTTCAGCAATTCCAGATATATTTTTTGCATATTTTAGGAAAGGTTTTTAAAAATCCTTAAGTTTCAGGCTCCCTAAGTTTCAGAAATGCAGCTACTACTAGAAAGGGCGCAAAAGTGGCGTCAACTGGGTAGCTAAAATAAGTTTAATCTGTGTGACCCCCCTCGAAAACATTTTTGTCTTTGTTATACTTTGAAGGTGGTAAAAGTGTTTATAAATACGATCTATTGTAATCTTTCTGTTTAAATCTAAAGATAGGTGTTAGGGGAGTGGTACTTTAATGTTGTTGTGGATAAATAGTAGTACCTAGTTTTCGGCAAAAGAAAGAGGAATTAAGCCTTTGAGGAGCAGTGGTATGTTTAATTTTAATTCACATAAGGTACACATAATTTTAATTCACAAAAGCCACATTGGCACGAAAATTTTGGTAAAATGTTTGTCATTTAATATGCATGTTAAATAAAGCCGTTTTCTTATTTCCAAATAAATTTGTTAGTAAATTCCGGTGCCATTCATTTATTTCAGCACTTTAGCATTGAAAATGCTTTGCCCCTGAAAGTGTTAAAGGATGGTGGATGAATGCAGCATTATGCTGTTTATGTGATTAGCAAATGATGTTTTACAGATATTTTCTAAAATAATAATAATAATAATAATAACATGCCTGTCGGAAGTACTTTACGCATGACCAAATGTAACGTAAATTCCCGCCAACCGTGAGTGTTGAGTTTATAAAACATAGAACGCATAAGTTATAAGAATTATAATGTGAATTTTTTTTTTTTTTGCAGGGGAGGGGGGGGGGGATCATATGCGACTAATGGATTCTTACCCTTTAACCCTTTCGGGGCAAATTACTTCTATTCGTAAAATGCTGAAATTTGTGATTGACCCAGAATTTAGAAACAAATTTAATTAAAAATAAGTAAAAGCTTTTGTTCACGTGCTTAATAAAAGGAAAAATTT
Organism: Maratus speciosus; assembly: GCA_963932465.1. Taxonomy (NCBI): domain Eukaryota; kingdom Metazoa; phylum Arthropoda; class Arachnida; order Araneae; family Salticidae; genus Maratus; species Maratus speciosus. Next base: position 91,421,210 of record OZ010797.1, read on the forward strand.
CATTCCAATATCCTGGTGTCAATGTTGCATTTGGAAATTATAATTAAGTGGTCCAGCTATGAACCACCGCCTTTGAAGGGGTTAAAATAAAATAAATTGTAATTGTTATATTAATCTTTTATTAGATCTTTAAAACAAAATAATAGCTCTTGTGTAAATCAAATCTGACGCCAATCAATTAATTTTTAGTCTGATTAACCCTTACCGTCGCGGAGTAATTCTTTTTAAAAACTGAAGAAATAATGGCCACCGGAATTTATAAACGAATTTATTAAAAAATATAAACTTGCACATTTTTCAGGTACATTATAATAGGAAAATTTTAATTAAATATTCTTGGTGCCGTTTGTCAGTTTTGGAATTAAAATTATGTGTCTTTTTTAAGGACACCGTCCTCGAAAGGATTATAACACTAAGTCAACAATCATTAACTTTTCCAAATAAGTTCAATGGGATTGGATATTCTAAAGAAATTTTGTGTTACTTAATCCAAATGCGCATGCAAAAAACTTCTCGCACGTATCATTTGTGTGTTGTGATTTGATGTTTATGCTATTGTGTTGGTATTTTTAATTTTGAAAATGCCGTGTAGAAACTTTGAAATACTACAGTGGAGCACACCATAACAAAATGGTGTTATTTTAACGCTGACGTACAAAAGTAAATTATAATAAATAAAATAGATTTTTATCGTGCGTTAATGTGTTTGTTAAGTCAAAACAATCATATTAAAATTCATTAAAAGAAAAAAATTGGCTGCTGCTATACGCAATTGCCTTTATTTGAAGTAAAGAAACAAATAGAAGATTTTTACTCCATTTACACCACTAAAATTATCTAATTATTTCTTATTTAAATTTAATATGATTTTCTGAATTAGTTCTTGTTTACTATCAAATTAAAATAACGGGTGAGAGCCTTCACAGGCATTAAGTTCTCCTCGTAATATTTTAATAAACTAATATCCCAATCACATTCATCAGTGAAAGAAATTGACGTTATACATTCGACCTGTGCACTAGCGTCTTCGTTAACATCAAATTCCTCTGCGCAACTTCTCACGGGCAGGTCTGTTTGGAGCATTCGACAAGGTTTGTTTACACTTTCTTCGCTCGTTCTTCGTAGCAAGTAGTTTCGTTATGGTTCGCTGGGGTTAGTGGAACGCACCGTAACAAAATGATGTTATTTTAACGCTGACCAATAAAAACAAATGATAGGAAATAAAATAGATTTTTATCGTGTGATAATGTGTTTGTTAAATCAAAACAATCATATTAAAATTCATTAAACGAACAAAATTAGCTGCTGCTATACGCAATTGCCCTTATTTGAAATAAAGAACCAAATCAAAATCTCTTACTGTACTCACACCACTAAAACTGTCTAATACTTTTTTATTCTCTTTTAATATGCTATTTGTTACTAACTTCCCATTTATTTAAAACCTCAAGTCAGCGAGCGCCTTCACAGGCAAAATGATGTTATATTAACGCTGACCAATAAAACAAATGATAGGAAATAGATTTTTATCATGTGATAATGTGCTTGTTAAATCAAAACAATCATGTTAAATTCATTAAACGAACAAAATTAGCTGCTGCTATTCGCAATTGCCCTTATTTGAAATAAAGAACCAAATCAAAATCTTTACTCTACTCACACCACTAAAACTATCCAATATTTTTTTATTCTTTTTTAATATGCTTTTTTTTACCCACTTATGGCCGTATTAGACGGGGACCGATAAACAACAAACATTTCCCACAACATTTTAAGAAACATGTTGGTTGAGCTTGCTCCGTGTTCAGTAAACAGGTTCTTCAAACTTTTCGTAGGGTTATCTGTTGTGCATTGTCTGGAAGGGTTACACGATACGTATATCTTTGGCGTGTTCTTATCTCGTCTCTATTTGCCTACAGTGAAACCTCCCTGCACGACCATCTCCCTGAACGACCATTTTTTCATGGAACGAAATTTATTCCCATAGGCTAAATACTAATTTTACCTCCATTCAGAGACCATCTCAGCTGAACTCCCTCCATGAACGGCCCATTTCTATGAAGAAAATGAAACAATTCTGTTTCTATCCTGATCGCTTGAAGAAGATTTTATTAGAAAAATAATTCCGGAGAGCGCATTATTCATCCAACTTCTGAACTAATTTTAGAATGTTTTCTTTTCCGGTAACTTTTTAATGTTTAAACCCCTTTGTGCCTTTTTAGGCAACGAATTTATCTCTGATGACAAATTAAGAATGACGGTCAATAAACTCCCCTGCCCTATTCTATCAGGAAACTCTCAAAGAAATAGATAAATTAATGAAATCGTCATTATTTGTTCCGCAGCCGCCGCCGCCCCCCCCCCCCAAAAAAAAAAATGCATTTATTTACTGAACTTTGAATGGACATGAAAATAAAAGTTATAAAAGATGAAACCGTAAAATCAAAGCAAACATCAGTGTTAAAAAGCAGATAAACCAACGTTTAAAAATGCACAAATAATACATGAAAAGCAGCAAACAGCTGTTTCGAATCATCTAGCGAGATTCTTCTTCAGTGCAAGATAGGGAAAAAAGGAACAGCGTACTAGAAAAAGCAAGGCTGAGCAAAAATGCTTGATAGCATCTTGCATTGAAGAAGAATCTTGCTAGTAGATTCGAAACAGCTGTTTGCTGTTTTTCATGTATTATTTGCGCATTTTTAAACGTTGGTTTTTCTGCTTTTTAATATTGTTGCGCAAAGGCTTTGTTTGCTATTTTTGCAAACATCAATGCATTCAGTTTTTAAATTCTGCAGTAATTAAATTATGTAATTAACTTTTGTTTTGATACTTAAATTTTTATATTTCTTCCTAATGAGAAAAATAAATTTTAGTAACATTAATTGTTACCTTTTTTCAACAATTAAAATCTAGATTTATACATGACCGCCATTAAGAGACCACCTCTTGGAGCGACCCATTTTTATTGTAACGGAACGTGATCGCTTTAGGGGGGTTTTACTGTATTTATAAAATTTGGCATAATAGCAGAAACCACGAGTTTGCGATTACACAATTGTTTATATTTCAGTTCATTATTTTTTAGTTTATGAGATTAAATATAAATGGTTAAGGGAGGACTAACTTCAAAAAATGACCAAAAAAAAAAAAAAAAAGCTGTGCGCATTATTTATTTTATTGTCAGTATCTGCAAAGAAAACATAAGTAAAAAAACAGGAAATTGTGGTCAAGACAATGGCTTTTAAAAAGAAAAAACTGGGATGTTATGAAAAGCTGATGAGAGAGTTAGCATTACAGGTAAGGCTTTTTCTTTTCTTTTTTTTTTTTTTTTTTTTTTTTTTTTTTTTGTGCATTATTCTTATTAAATTAATCGAATGGCACCGGCAGAGTGAAATTTGATAGAAGGAGCAAAATCTTTTTGGAGATAGTTTTGTGATAAGCAGATGCCTCATTATAAATCTAACTTGATATAGAAATTAAAACATTCCTACCCCAACTCAAAATTATTTATTTCTCGAAAATTTTATTTGTTTACCAGAAAAAAAGCTTGAAATCATGGGGGGGGGGGGGGGAGGAGGAAGAAAGAAATAGTACTAGAATAAATTTCACAATCCTTGGTTGAGGGTTTTACCTCTAGCCAGGGCCGAAACTAAGGGGGCAGAGGGGGCATGTGCCCCGGGCGCCAGAGCCAAGGGGCGCCTTTGGTTATACCTTTGGAACCGATCATTTTCTTCTGATGAACTTCTGATGGCTTTCATTATTATGAAACAGCCATTATAAAGGAAGTATTAGGTGAAAATGAAAGAGCAGCCGTAAAAAGTTAGAACTCTGATTTTCTGGTCAGAATGGAAAAAAAATTGCCTTTTTTTTTTTTTTTTTTTTTTTTTTTTGAAAAAAAAAATGCTACTGATAGAATTTCAAATTAAAAAATTATGGCCATTTATTTTTCATTCTGACCAGAAAATCAGAGTTCAAACTTTTTACGACTGCTCTTCCATCTTCACCTAACACTTCATTTATAATGGCTGTTTCATAATAATGAAAGCCATCAGTCCATCAGAAGAAAATAACTCGGTTAAAGCGGAAACTCGGATAATCGGAACGCTACTGTATAAGCTAACACTATAAATAGCTGGTAATACATGCGAATTCTTTTATGTGAATGAACTATAGTGGCAACAAACGTCACATTCAATTTACGTAGTTAAGTATTACATATTTTATGATTACATATTTTAAATTTTAAAATAAGTCGGCCATTAGAAAATTAGTAAAATTCTCTTTGTAAGTATACTTTGAGGAAGAAAAAGGGGGGGGGGGGCGCCAAATTTCATGTTTGCCCCGGGCGCAAAAAAGGTTAGTTTCGGCCCTGCCTCTAGCCAGCGCCCATGAAAAAGTCCCCGTTAAATTTAAGGCTAAAAAAAAAAGGAAGGAAGAGAGCTTTATAATGTGAAACTTTCTGGCCCATTCATGGTTATTTTTGTACATATTAGATGACTTTCGAGGTGAATTGAAATAGAATAGCAGCTTTCATTTTTCGAAAAGTGTAACATATCTTATGTTAAAATCAACTGCTGCTTCACGTCTTTTCATGGGCTACCGGCTTAAAATGTCAAATTCTACAGCATCATTTGAGCGATTAAAAATGAGCCTGGAAATTTGGATTTGAGTAAATATTTATACATTGGAGTATTTGAGTAAATTTATACACTGGAAAGGTATATTGTTATAGGTATATCCTCTTATTTAAATCAGGCAATGGGTTTAAATAAAGAGATTTTTTTACTTGTCTTCTCCCCCATCCCCCCCCCCCCCAAAAAAAAGAAAGAAAAAAAGGGGTAAACTTTTAAAAACACAC